>CM069861.1:180793363-185610863 GCA_036172795.1 Pelodytes ibericus
ACACACATATCCAGTCACATACACACACACATCCAGTCACATACACACACACACACACATCCAGTCACATACACACACACACACACACATCCAGTCACATACACACACACACACACACACACACACACATCCAGTCACATACACACACACACACACATCCAGTCACATACACACACACACACACACACACACACACACACACATCCAGTCACATACACACACACACACACACACACATCCAGTCACATACACACACACACACACACACACATCCAGTCACATACACACACACACACACACACACATCCAGTCACATACACCAGGGCTTGACAAATTTAATTTGATTCTAGGAGCCAGCACATTTTTTTAGGAGCCAGACAATCACGCAAACATACACGCAATTCATAAACACACACACCAACCCACTTCACATATACACCACACACACCACTTCACATATACACACACACACCATATACATACACACACACACACACCCCAACCCACTTCACATATACACCCCCCACTTCACATATACACCCCACATATACACCCCCCCCCCACTTCACATATACACCCCCCCCCACTTCACATATACACCTCACATATACACCCCCCCCCCCCCCCCCCACTTCACATACACATATACACCTCACACACATACAAATATACACCTCACACACATATACACCTCACACATACAAAAGTTGATTATTTTTTTTCCCCACCTGTCTTAAGTTGTGAGTGCTGGGTGTCGTCACTTGTCAACCCAGCACTCATCCGAAATAGCAAGGAAGAACGGCTGCAGCACGAATGTTCCTTCCCTGCTGCCTTACCTCATTGCAGGGCTGGGGAACATTCGTGCTGCAACCGTTCTTCCTTGCTATTTCGGATGAGTGCTGGGTTGACAAGTGACGACACCCAGCACTCACACGCGCTGCGCGAGGGGGCGGAGCTTGCCGTCTGCGCGATCCGCACAGACTTCTCCCCCTCGCGCTGCAAAAATCCACGAACACACGAACGGCAGCAGCAAGGGGGTCATGTAGGGGAACGGCACCCGGGCGCCAGGCTTCATTTCCAGGTCGCCATGGCGACCTGGCGCCCAGGGTTTGTCGAGCCCTGACATACACACACACACACACACACACACACACACACACACACACACACACATCCAGTCACATACACACACACACACACATCCAGTCACATACACACACACACACACACACACATCCAGTCACATACACACACACACACACACATCCAGTCACATACACACACACACACACACACATCCAGTCACATACACACACACACACACATCCAGTCACATACACACACACACACACATCCAGTCACATACACACACACACACACATCCAGTCACACACACACACACACACACACACATCCAGTCACATACACACACACACACACACATCCAGTCACATACACACACACACACACACACACATCCAGTCACATACACACACACACACACATACATCCAGTCACATACACACACACACACACACACACACACACACATCCAGTCACATACACACACACACACACACACATCCAGTCACATACACACACACACACACACACATCCAGTCACATACACACACACACACACACACACACACACACATCCAGTCACATACACACACACACACACACACATCCAGTCACATACACACACACACACACACACACACATCCAGTCACATACACACACACACACACACACACATCCAGTCACATACACACACACACACACACACACACACACATCCAGTCACATACACACACACACACACACACACACACATCCAGTCACATACACACACACACACACACACACACACACACATCCAGTCACATACACACACACACACACACACACACATCCAGTCACATACACACACACACACACACACACACATCCAGTCACATACACACACACACACACACACACACATCCAGTCACATACACACACACACACACATCCAGTCACATACACACACACACACACATCCAGTCACATACACACACACACACACACACACACACATCCAGTCAGTCACATACACACACACACACACACACATCCAGTCAGTCACATACACACACACACACACACACACACATCCAGTCAGTCACACACACACACACACACACACACACACACATCCCGTCAGACACACACACACACACACACACACACACACACACATCCAGTCAGTCACATACACACACACACACACACACATCCAGTCAGTCACATACACACACACACACACACACATCCAGTCAGTCACATACACACACACACACACACACATCCCGTCAGTCACATACATACACACACACACACACACACACACATCCAGTCAGTCACATACACACACACACACACACACACACACACACATCCAGTCAGTCACATACACACACACACACACACACACACATCCAGTCAGTCACATACACACACACACACACACACACACACATCCAGTCAGTCACATACACACACACACACACACACACACACACACACACACACACACACATCCAGTCAGTCACACACACACACACACACACACACACACACACACACACACACACACACACACACACACACATCCAGTCAGTCAGACACACACACACACACACATCCAGTCAGTCACATACACACACACACACACACACACACACACACACATCCAGTCACATACACACACACACACACACACATCCAGTCACATACACACACACACACACACACACACATCCAGTCACATACACACACACACACACACACATCCAGTCAGTCACATACACACACACACACACACACACACACACACACACACACACACACATCCAGTCAGTCACATACACACACACACACACACACACACACACACATCCAGTCAGTCAGTCACATACACACACACACACACACACACACACATCCAGTCAGTCACATACACACACACATCCAGTCACATACACACACACACACACACACACATCCAGTCAGTCACATACACACACACACACACACACACACACACACACACACACACATCCAGTCAGTCACATACACACACACACACACACACACACACACACATCCAGTCAGTCAGTCACATACACACACACACACACACACACACACATCCAGTCAGTCACATACACACACACACACACACACACACATCCAGTCAGTCACATACACACACACACACACACACATCCAGTCAGTCACATACACACACACACACACACACACACACATCCAGTCAGTCACACACACACACACACACACACACACACACACATCCAGTCAGTCACACACACACACACACACACACACACACACACACACACACATCCAGTCAGTCACATACACACACACACACACACATCCAGTCAGTCACATACACACACACACATCCAGTCAGTCACATACACACACACACACACACACACACATCCAGTCACAAACACACACACACACACACACACATCCAGTCACAAACACACACACACACATCCAGTCACATACACACACACACACACACACACACACACACATCCAGTCACATACACACACACACACACACACACACACACATCCAGTCACATACACACACACACACACATCCAGTCACATACACACACACACACATCCAGTCACATACACACACACACACACATCCAGTCACATACACACACACACACACACACACACATCCAGTCACATACACACACACACACACATCCAGTCACATACACACACACACACACACACACACATCCAGTCACATACACACACACACACACACACATCCAGTCACATACACACACACACACACACACACATCCAGTCACATACACACACACACACATCCAGTCACATACACACACACACACACATCCAGTCACACACACACACACACACACATCCAGTCACACACACACACATCCAGTCACACACACACACACACATCCAGTCACATACACACACACACATCCAGTCACATACACACACACACACACACACACATCCAGTCACATACACACACACACATCCAGTCACATATACACACACACACACATCCAGTCACATACACACACACACACACACACATCCAGTCACATACACACACACACATCCAGTCACATACACACACACGCGCACACACACACACACACACACACATAGAGTCATATACACACACACACACACACACACACATCCAGTCATATACACACACACACACACACATCCAGTCATATACACACACACACATCCAGTCATATACACACACACACACACATCCAGTCATATACACACACACACACACACACACATCCAGTCATATACACACACACACACACACATCCAGTCACATACACACACACACACACACATCCAGTCACATACACACACACATCCAGTCACATACACACACACACACACACATCCAGTCACATACACACACACATCCAGTCACATACACACACACACACACATCCAATTCAATTTCAGGGTTACTTTTCTTTTAACCCCTTCGTGATCAATGGACGTGTCAGGCACGTCCTGCCGGAAACTCCGTTCCCAACAATGGACGTGCCTGGCACGTCCTGTGGTGAATCAAGCCGGTTTCGCAATCAACTATCGGGAAAACCGCTCTAACGGTTCTGGTCTATTGCCTCGATGTTGTAAATATCTTATATTGGAATTCAAGGTTAGCAACTTCAAAGCCAATTCATTATTGACCGTTTCTATTTAACTGAAGGTTTCCTGGCAATTAGTTGTTGGGCTGCCGCAGCCAGTATGAAGACAATCCGGACTTTAATTTCCATAGTATAGTAATGCACTAGTAAAAATTATCTTAATGGCAATGAACACGATAATGATTTTGCTTAATATCCTACTCAAGTTTATACTGCCTAATTTGTCAGACTCAGGACATGCCCCATCACCCCCACTGCACGTCCTGCACTTAGCCCAGCCAGCTCCTTGGTGTCTAGTGGCAGGCAGCATGGTGCTGTGTGCTGGAGGGTCATGTGACCACAGGTGCTCAGAGCGTGAGAAGCAACATGCCTGCCGACTGAGGACTGATGAGGGGAGATCTTTTGATATCTGCCAGCACCTCTACAGGCAAGCTTCTTTTTTTTTTGTTGCAATTTGTTTGCAATGTTGGCGGCTGGTCGTCCCCTGGCCATTGGGCAACTAATTTCGCACTGAACTCATAAGTTATGCATTCTGCAGGATAGCTTGTAAAAGATGTACTGTATTTTTCTGTGTATAAGACGATCATTTTTCCACATTTTTTAAAAGTTTACAATTGGGGGTGTTTTTATAGACGGAGAGTTGCAATTTCAGTAATGGCCGCTTTAACCCCTTAAACCACTTGAGCGTATATATACGTCCTGAAAAGCATGGTCCTTGAGGTCCGGAGGTCACATGACCTTCCGGCTGTCCGTAATAATAGACGGAAGTGTTGGGCAGCATGGAGGATGTCTGCACGTACGGCTTCCTGGCTGCCCCCCACTAGCCACCAGGGAGATTGGGTATGTTGAGGGGGGGGGAGGGCGGAGAGAAAGCCAGCCATTGGGGGGAGGGAGGAGAGGCAGCATTAGGCAAGTCTGTGGGGTAGGGGATTGGCACATAAAAGGAAATAAAAAACAAGAAATGCATTTTTTTATATCATAATTTTTATTAAAAATGAAAGCAATTTACATGTGAATATATACAAGTTAAACTTTTTTCCTATAGGGTAGTCTTATATTCGGGCAATCACCCGGTGATGGAGGGTGCCATATTAAAGAAGAGCGACGGAAGTGATAAATCTCTTCCGTCGCTCTGAAACTGTTGCTTGACTGCCCCTAGAGGCAGTTAGCAACATTACAGTTAGAAGAAGAAAAAAAGGAAAAAGCTAACCCTAGATCTGCTAACCCTAGATTTAGGGTTAGGGTTACAATTAGGGTTATAGTTAATAATTGTGTGTATGTTTGAGTTGCAGAGTTGTGTTTGTGTTGTAGAGTGTGTAAGTGTGTGTATTTCTTCTAAATTTCTTAATTTTGGGCTCAAAAAAATAGGGGTCCTCTTATCCATGGCTGTCTTATACACGGAAAAATAAGGTATATGCCCCAGGGTGGAATTGATTTAAATCACTAGTCAGTAAGACTCAATTAGATCATGATTTTTAAATGTAAAGACTCATTTTTGTAGGTAGTTATATATTGTTTATATTTGCAACCAAATGAAAATTTGATATGTACATAGACAACCTGTCAGATTAGTAAAACGGCTATATCAAAAACTGTGTTAGGTTGATAGGGTAATCACTTATATTTCTAGAACTACTTAAATTGTTTTATTTAGCTAAAACAGTAAAATTATATAGCATATATATTCTTGTATTTGTTTAAACATCAATGTTTATTAACTGAAGTGGTTAAACACTATCTTAAAAAAGCTGGGTCCACTTCTCGTGATGTTTCATTCAGGCCTTCCATTTCTTTGTTGCATTTGCTTTCATTTTGCACACATACCTGCTTTACCCATAGGTAGAGGAACTTCATTAAAATATTCCCAACAGGATGTTTACAGCATTTTTTTCCTCCAAGGAGGGACACTTTCATTTTCACTGCTTTCCCCTCCCTGCTCACACCTATAGCGTTCTACACATGTATTTCACTCTAAATAATCTTGAAACCTTGAATTTAAGGTAATGTGTGCATTGTTTGTATATAATTTTGCAGAACAAAAATGGGATTGTTTTTTTCCCCTGAACTTTGTTTATTTTATACCATTTCTACTCTGAAAAAGTAAAAGCATGCTAAATAAGCTTGGATAACTTGGAATAATTGAATCGGTTTACCAAAAATGTAAATATAATCTATCATTGGATAGATTTTTCCTCCAAAAGCATTTTATTAAAATAAATGAGATATATAAATCAAACAAATGTGATTTAAATTTAAAAAAAATAATCATTGATTTAAATCTACCCTGATATGCCCCCACAAAAAAATGGTAGGTTATACAGATGCATGCTTGGATGCACGTACTAGGTGACGTTGGGTATGATGCCCCCAGATTTATAGCAAGAAAATGGTAGACATTCAGAAAGTGGGGTTGAGAAGGATATCTGCACAAATTCTGAGAAGTGTGGGGGGAATAAATGCTGCTTCATGGCAATGTGGCACACTGCTAACTTAAAGGGACTGTCTATTGCCCAAAATGCATATTCCAAATATTAATGCATACAGTGAGGGAAAAAAGTATTTGATCCCCTGCTGTCTATGAACGTTTGCCCATTGACGAAGAAATGATCAGTCTAAAATTGTAATGGCAGGTGTATTTTAAAAGTGAGAGACAGAATAATAAAAAAAAATCCAGAAAAACGCATTTCAAAAAAGTCATAAATTGATTTGCATGTCAATGAGTGAAATAAGTATTTGATCCCTTCGACTTAGTACATGGTGGCAAAACCCTTGTTGGCAATCAGAGGTCAGACGTTTCTTGTAGTTGGCAACCAGGTTTGTACACATCTAATGAGGGATTTTGTCCCACTCCTCTTTGCAGATCCTCTCCAAGTCATTAAGGTTTCGAGGCTGACGTTTGGCAACTCGAACCTTCAGCTCCCTCCACAGATTTTCTATGGGATTAAGGTCTGGAGACTGGCTAGGCCACTCCAGGACCTTAATGTGCTTCTTGCTGAGCCACTCCTTTGTTGTCTTGGCTGTGTGTGTTGGGTCATTGTCATGCTGTTCCCCTTAGCAGAAATACACACCGAAATCATAATGTTTCCACCTCCATGTTTGACGGTGGGGCTTGTGTTCTTGGGGTCATAGGCAGCATTCCTCCTCCTCCAAACACGGCGAGTTGAGTTGATGCCAAAGAACTCGATTTGTGTCTCATCTGACCTCAACACTTTCTCCCAGTTCTCCTCTGAATCATTCAGATGTTCATTGGCAAAGTTCAGACGGGCCTGTACATGTGCTTTCTTGAGCAGGGGAACGTTGCGGGTGCTGCAGGATTTCAGTCCTTCACAGCGCTAGTGTGTTACCAACTGTTTTCTTTGTGACTATGGTCCCAGCTGCCTTGAGATCATTAACAAGATCCTCCTGTGTAGTTCTGGGATGATTCCTCACTGTTCTCATGATCATTGAAACTCCACATGGTGAGATCTTACATGGAGCACCAGAACGAAGGAGACTGACAGATATTTAGTGTTTCTGCCAATTGCGAATAATTACACCAACTGTTGTCGCCTTCTCACCAAGCTGTTTGGCGATGGTCTTGTAGCCCATTCCAGTCTTGTGAAGGTCTACAATCTTGTCCCTGACATCTTGGCCGTGGTGGAGAGTTTGGAATCTGATTGATTGCTTCTGTGGTCAGGTGTCTTTTATACGGGTAACGAGCTGAGATTAGGAGCACTCCTTTTAAGAGAGTGCTCCTAATCTCAGTTCGTTACCTGTATAAACGGTACTTATACTGTGCAGAAGGGAAAAGGTTCTGGATATGACCTATCTGGCTGGAACATAACATTGACCGTAAGACTGCTCTGTCACACTCGCTGCTGCATGTAAATTCCACAGGGTTCTACCAGGATTTTTTCCTGTATCCTGTAGGCCAGTAAGATACTAATAGGTATTTTTAAGCGTTAAACCAAGGAAAAGTCATTAGTTACTGCTGGTTTCAATGCTAAATCAAAGGAGTGCAAATACTATGTCTCCAGCAATAGATGCTTATAGACAGGCTACAGGACTGGTAATGGCATGGCTAATTTGAGCCAATCTATACATTTTGACTTGAACACAAGAATCTTACTGCAGTACAAATGAGAGAGAGAGAGAGAGTCACTCACTCTCAGTACAGCTGTAGCCTATTGGCTAAATGCAGTGCACTCACAACTGCCAAACAAGCTGCTATAATGTACAGGTTGCTTCTCCCCTGGAGTAGAGACAATGTAAAGAAAAACTATTTGTAACACTTAAGTGTTTGCTAGGATAATTGTCTTCTTCATTTCCTTACATAACTAATATAAACTATAAAGGAATATTGTGCAAGATTCAGAATTCTTATTTTTCAAGGGAATGTGTACTATTTTTTGTGTAAAAATGTGCATCCTGCAATTATTTCTGTAATTTATGATACAATAACAGTCTTCTTTCTCTATTTTGCAAAGGTTATTTTTATTGAAGCAGATGGTAATCCGTTTTATTTTTCATCTAAAGTTGAATTTTCCTTTACAATCGAGGTTTTGAATGGGAATATATACGGTATATATATATATATATATATATATATATATATATATATATATATTTTGGTATTAAAAATTGAGGTTTTTTTTTTTGTGTGTTTCGTTTTAGCTCAGTTAGAGCACCAACTATTGTACCTGTTGAGCCCTCAATATTAAGTTGGTTAATAGCATCTGTTAGCAGCTGCCGATCCAGTTACAAGACAACCTTAGGCAAAAATCTCCAGCTTTTGCTCATAGGAAAGAAAGAAAAGTGTTTTATTGAGCCCTCTATGCTCCATATAGCTGTATCATGGTGCTGACATGTTTAGAATTTTTCAATTAACCCCTTGGCGACACAGGACGGACTAGGTCCGTCCTGTGTGCCGAGGCGTTAGTGACACAGGACGGACCTAGTCCGTGTGGAAGCATCGTACAATACTAAAAAAAATGCCCGTCGGCATTTCGATCGCTCCGGAGAGCGATCGAAATGCCGGTTTTAAAGGCACAGTGCCTTTAAAACGACGGGCATTAAAAAATGAGCATAGGAAGCGAATTTTTCAATTCCTATGCTCAGAAAGTGTTCCTGATTGCCTCGCAAGTCGAGGCAATCAGGAACACAAAAAAAAAATGCACGATCTTGGTCACTGAGTGACCAAGATGGCGCTGCCCTTCTAAGGGCAAGAGCACAGGAGGCAGGAAGTACCTGCTTCCTGTGCTCTCTGGCTGTCACACGATTGCCTCTTCACAGAGGCAATCAGTGACTGCCAGGCACACTGACAGGCAGTGGGGATGCTCTGCTGAACATCTCCACTGACTGGTCAGATCAATATTAACTCTATATTGATCTGACCAGTTATGATCTGCCTCCCTCTCCTCACATTTTTTTAGTGAGGGAGAGAGACAGATCAAAGTTGTAAAAGTAAGTAAAAGTAAAAAAAACAATAAATACACAACACACAAATATTAAAACAATAAAAAAAATTTTATTAAAGCAATTCCCTGCGTTTAACCCCTTCCCTGCCACTGATCTTGCATAAGCAGTGATCGTGCACATCAGCGCATTTATTTTTGCCGTTTGTGCATTTTTTAGGGGTTAATTTTTTTTGTACTGTAATTTATTACAGTACTAAAAAGGCTCTTCTAAGAGTTATTAACCCCTTCTTTGCCGTCGATCACTGCTTACGCAATGATATTGACGCCAAAGCAATTTTTATCTGTCTGCATATTTTTATTTTATTTTTTTTACACATACCCGCTAGGGGATTACATGTAAAGTAAAAATATTTGAGTTTTTTTTTTTTAAGCTGCCTGAGCGCATAGCGATCAGTAACAGCGAATTAGTGGCAAAGGCGGTTTGGTGATTTCTCAATTAAGCTCACCATTCGCCCTGGTCAGATCAAAATTGGTCGGATCAATATTCACAAATATTGATCTGCCTCCCTCTCCTCACTTACATTTTTGTGACGGAAAGAGACAGATCAGTATAAGTGATATAAAATAACATTTTATAAAATTGTCAGGTTTTATGAAAGTCTTTCACTGTGTATTAACCCCTTCCCTGCCATTCATCACTGTGTAAGCAGTAATCTTGCACAGCAACAGTATGTTTTTCTGTCTGCACTGTTTTATGGATTAATTTCTTTGTACTGTAATGTATTACAGTACTAGATAGGCTCTTCTAAGAGCTATTAACCCCTTCTTTGCTCGAGATCACTGCTTACGCACTGATTCTGAGGCCGCGGACTCAGGGTTCGATTTTGACCCTATTCAGCTTTCTGATACATCATCTAGCGATGTATCGGTGGCTGCTGAGCCCTTGCCACAAGTAGTGATGGGGGTCTACCGATAAAAAAATATATGGTTTGGTGGGGGTAAATTACATTGGCTGGCTTCAAAGATATATCCCATAAAGGACACGGACGCAGGTTGACTACATGTCAAAATTCCAAGTTGGAATTTTGAGATGCGCATCTCACAAATGTTGCCTTCTAGCCAAAAACAAACCAACAAACCTATGCATGGGTGCTATCCCTGTACTCGGGAGATGTTGCTGAACACATATTGGGTTGTTGTTTGGCAGTGACATATACCAGAATCTGTGAATTCATGCCTGAAGTACAATGCATGTGGAAAAAAACCTCCCACAAAAGTACTACCACAAACTTTTACAAAGGCTGGTGGTAGAATTAGTACCTATACAGTATTAAAATACAACCATTTGAAATACCTTAGGATGTCCATTTTCCAAAAATATATGGTTTGATGGGGTAAAATTCATTGGACGGCTTAAAAAATGTTCCAAATGGAACATGGGCGCAGGCTGACTACATGTCAAAATTCCAGGTTGGAATTGCGCACCCCCTAAATGTGGAATTTTAGACCCAATACAAACCAACAAACCTATGCATGGGGGGTATCCCAGTACTCAGGAGATGTTGCTGAACACATATTGAGGTGCTGGTTGGCAGTGGCAAATACCAGAATCTGAAAATTCCTGCCTGAACTACAATGTGTGTGGGGAAAAAATGACATCCCAACCCTTTGACATAGGTTGGTGGTAGAATTAGCACTTGGAAAGTGTTAAAATACCACAATTTTAAAAACCCTAGGATGTCTAGTTTTCCAAAATATATGGTTTTATGGGGTAAAATACTTTGACAGGCTTCAAAAGTGTCCCAAATGGAACATGGGCGCAGGCTGACTACATGTCAAAATTCCAAGTTGGAAATGCACCCCCCCTAAACATGGCCTTTTAGCCCCCAAATAATCTAACTAACCTACACATGGGTGGTATCCCTGTACTCAAGAGATGTTGCTGAACACATATTAAGGTGTTGTTTGGCACTGACACATAATAGGATCTATGAATTCATGCCCGATGTACAATGAATGTGAAAAACAAATTACTATCCATAACATTGACATAGGCTGGTGGTAGAATTAGTGCATGAAAAGTGTTAAAATACTACCATTTGAAATACCCTAGGGTGTCTAGTTTTCAAAAATATATGGTTTTGTGGGATAGAATACACTTTTTGGCTTCAAAAATGTCCCAAATGGGACATCGGCGCAGGTTTTCTGCACGTCAGAATTCCAAGTTGGAAAACCAAAAAGCGCACCTCTCAAATGTGGCCTTTTAACCCCCAAATAACCTAACCAACCTATACATGGGTGGTATCCCTGTACTCACGAGATGTTGCTAAACACATATTGAGGTGTTGTTTGGCACTGACATATAACAGGATCTGTGAATTCATGCCCAAAGTACTATGTATGTGAAAAAAAATTACTATCCATAACATTGACATAGGCTGGTAGTATAATTAGTGCATGGAAAGTGTTAAAATACTACCATTTGAAATACCCTAGGGCAGGGCTTGACAAATTTATTTTATTCTAGGAGCCAGCAAAAATTTTTAGGAGCCAGACAATCACGCAAACATACACGCAATTCATAAACACACACACCAACCCACGTCACATATACACCCCACACACACCAACCCACGTCACATATACACCCCACACACACCAACCCACGTCACATATACAGCCCACACACACCAACCCACGTCACATATACAAACCCCACACACCAACCCACTTCACATATACACACACACACTTCACATATACACCTCCCCCCACACCTCACATATATACCCCCCCTTCACATATACACCTCCCCCCACACTTCACATATATACCCCCCCTTCACATATACACCTCCCCCCACACTTCACACATATACCCCCCCTTCACATATACACCTCCCCCCACACTTCACACATATATACCCCCCTTCACATATACACCTCCCCCCACACTTCACATATATACCCCCCCACACTTCACATATATACCCCCCCACACTTCACATATATACCCCCCACACTTCACATATATACCCCCCCACACTTCACATATATACCCCCCCTTCACATATACATCCCTCCCCCCTTCACATATACACCTGCCCCCACACTTCACACATATATACCTCCCCTTCACATATACACCTCCCCCCCCACACTTCACATATATACCCCCCCCTTCACATATACATCCCTCCCCCCCACTTCACATATACAACTCAAACATACACAAGTTTTTTTTTTTTTCCCTTCTTAGCTTCTGAGTGCTGGGTTGACAACCCAGCACTTAGCCGAAAGAGCCATGAAGATCGGCTGCGGCACGAATGTTTCCCCTCCCTGCTGCCTTACCTCATTGCTGGGGAGGGGGAACATTCGTGCCGCAGCCGATCCTCATGGCTCTTTCGGCTGAACACTAACACACGTGTTGCGCGAGGGGGCGGAGCTTGCTGTCTGTCCCCTCGTGCTGCAAAAGACGGATGGCAGCGGCAAGGGGAACATTAGGGCAACGGCACCCGGGCGCCAGGCTCCATTTCCAGGTCGCCATGGCGACCTGGCGCCTGGGGTTTGTCGAGCCCTGCCCTAGGGTGTCTAGTTTTCAAAAATATATGGTTTTGTGGGATAGAATACACTTTTTGGCTTCAAAAATGTCCCAAATGGGACATGGGAGCAGGTTTTCTCCACGTCAGAATTCCAAGTTGGAAAACCAAAAAGCGCACCTCTCAAATGTGGCCTTTTAACCCCCAAATAACCTAACCAACCTATACATGGGGGGTATCCCTGTACTCAGGAGATGTTGCTGAACATATATTGAGGTGTTGTTTGGCACTGACATATAACAGGATCTGTGAATTCATGCACAAAGTACAATGTGACCCCAGCATTTTTCTTTGTGACACAGCATTTGGTACTGGCTCCTAAAGTTTTCAGCTGGCTCCTAGATTTAAATCAAATTTGTCAAGCCCTGCATTAATATGCATTAACATTTAGAAGATGCCTTTTGTGCACCAGACAGTCCCTTTAAGCACAGTTTTTACAATAATAAATATCATGTTGTACAATTGGAAAGGAACTCAAGGGCAAAAAGATTGTGTTTAGATCTGATCTATTTCTCTCTTGATTAAAACACTTATTGTCAGAGAGACTTTGTTTAGCACAGGTGACCTGTATACGGCTATTAACAGTGTGAAATACAAAAATGAATCTATACACAATTGTATTACAATGAAAAATTCATTCATGAAGTACCACTTGTATAAAAAGCTGGTATCTGTATGGCACCAAAAATGATTTCACAATCATTTTATACGGAGTTTAACATTAACCATGAAACTCATTCATTATATTTATGTTCCTTTAAGATGTTGAATGCTCTACGTGCCATAGGGAGCAGTTAAACATTGCTAGTGACTTTTGGCATGCACAGTTTTTATTTTCAAGGGGTATTTTTTCCTGCAATTGACGTTTCTTCATTTCAATTCTTGTGTTCATGATTATGTAATACATCTGTTAACCCGGAATGTCTACTGTATTTGTACTTACTGTTTCATCACTGCAACCATGTAAAGTGCAGTAAATAGTGCTTTTGTAGTTGTGTCAAATATTTAGCCAGCTGGGTGTCTGCCAGCAGAGAATCCCTAATTTAAAGATGTGAAATTCATTTGAATTGTCCAATGTTGACTATCCATGTTCACCACTAACAAATTGACTTTTGCATTATATTAATTGTGATCTGCCAGTCGGCTACAAACCTGATCAGTCTGAAGAAACCATTAAAAGGGATCAGCCACCTAAATTTATTTTTTAAAGAATTATTGAATGTATCTCTATAAACTGCTTTAATCATTTTTTTTTAAAATAAATTATTGACATTTTCTCAGTGTATGGTACTATATTTACAAAGTAACTACAGAGGGGTAATTCCAGAAAGAGGAGAAATAAATGGAGGGCAGGTGAAAAAGGAGTCCAGCTGAGGTGGTAGAAATCAATACAGTGAAGGAGTTTAAGCATGCATGGGGTAGGTATAAGTCTATCCTAGACATAAGATGAGGCCAGAGGCATTCTGATAACTGGGCAGACTAGTTGGGCTGAATAGTTCTTATTTACTGTCACATTCTGTGTTCCTAGCCAAGAAAATGTTAGAGAGATCATATATTGTATAACGTTTCATTCTACAAGGATACCGTATATCCCCACCGTGATAATTACATTCATAAGTGACAATTGCTCTCTGGGATTTCCCTGGCACACAATCTATGGGAAGCATTACTTGACAGAAGTCAGGTAGTATTATAGAAAAACTGCATAACTGAAAAATGTGTCCTGCAAATGATAGTCCCATGAGAAGAACTGCAGCTACTACCCTGTACTGGTAATAAATTACATGTTTGTGTGAGGATTGCCTCTGAAAAATATTCAATGTTTATTTGAATCACCCTATATTCCTTTAGTCTGGTTTTACAGCAATGGAATATGAGAGAGATTTTGTTTGTATACTGTGAAAAAATGCTTACATTTTGTGTACAAAACCAACTGTTGAGTAACTTTTTTAAATATATGCCCATGACTGAGAATTGTGATTAGATTAATAAAATGAATGTACATTTATAGTTTGAAGACAGATCATAGAGAAATTCTCTATTAATAATTTTCTTTTTCTTGCAGATAAAATATTTAAAGAACACTAACTCTGTTACTCAACAAGGTAAGGAGATTTTACAAAAGTAATCTTTTTCCCATCTATTATTTAATGTTATTTGAATGGCGTGGGGGTATAAACACACACTTGACTGAATGTAAGCTCACAAAGCAGAGCTCTAAAACCCTTCTGTATCTGCATGTGTTTTGGATAAGGTATTGTTCATGTGATGTTACTTCATCTATTTTGCATTGAAAGGGACACTCCCACCAAAAAATGAAAAATGTTTTTTTATTTTTTTATTTTGCATTGTTGATTTCAGATATGTCGTATTCTTATTATGTGAGTTTATTTAATAAAATATTTTACTAAACAAGTGTGACTGGGCGCCGCCATTGTGTAAAATATAGTTTTTTGGTGCCACCACACTGAAATTATAGCACTAATATCTCACTAAGGGGCTGAGGACACAGCATACAGTCTATAAGTCAGAATTCTGACCATAGACTTGCATTAAATGGGAGGATAATGTTGGCTATTACATCACACAGGGGAGTTATGATCCTGTCTGATCAAGTTAATCTCACTCTCTCTCCCAGAACGATGTACTTTTTTTTGTTGGAAGGCAGGTAAAAAAAATGATGTACACAGCCAACTGGGGTGTATCTTATGACATCATCATGCAGGCTCCGCCCACAGTTGTAAAGTGAGACTTGCTGGAAGATTTTGGAAAATGTTGCATCATGTGTAATATTCACAAAAGGGATGCTGGAGACAGACACCTATTTTTATATGCAGTTAATTCAAACATAAAAAAACCATGGCATATGTCTTAAATATGTGTTTGTTTTAAATGCACAGGTAATCTATTTACATCTTATGTAAGTGGTCCCTGTTATCAATCCTGTTTACACTGCAGACATGCATTATGAGTGAAGTATAAACCTTGTTACACATTTTCTGAATGTGTCTGTGTACCTGTGTTGTGATTGTGTCACAGGAGACGAGTGAAACAAAAATCAGTACAACTATAAATTTTAAACATTTATTTCACTTATGGGAATGCAGGATATGTTCCAGGTATGGTCTGTAGTAAATAAAGCCTATGTTTAAATATGTGATTGTTGCACTGTAGTATAACAAATATACAGATTCAATGTTTTGGAACACAGCCTATTTCTGAAATGTGCTAAACTTGCATGTGTTGTTTTTGTGTTATGTACTACAATAAAGTATGTGTAGATAATTGTACATGTGAGACATTTATGGTGGTTTAGATAGGGAATAATGGGGACATTTTGAAACTTAATAGTTTTGAATACTTTTTAATTTTAGCTTTCTATCATGTTTAAAATATATCACTTCTGAAGATCTGTTCGCCGGCAGCACCATCTCGGAAAACTATGTCAATAATTTATACCACACTCATTGCGTTAACACCTGGGGTAACCCCATCATACATAGCTCAGTGGGAACGGGAATTGGGACAAACACTTGCAAAGGAACAATGGCATGCGGCACAAACCAACATACTCGGCCACTCCAAAAGTATTGCTTACTAAGAAACTGCGCACATTTTTTTATACAGATGGTACCTGGTCCCGACAAAATTGAAACGTGTATAAACACACATGTCAGATCAATGTTGGAGGCAATGTGGCCAAATAGGGTCAATGCTACACATATGGTGGTCCTGTACGAAAATCGCACCTCTATGGTCAGAAACGTTTAATATAATAAAGGAAATAACAGGTTTCCAACTTTCACAAATACCAGAAGTAGGTCTGCTAGACATGTTCCCTTCCTCCTTACCTAAGCAGGATAAGGAGTTAATAAAGCATATTTTAAATTCTACCAGATTGACTATTGCCAGACAATGGAAAACATCCACGCTCATTCCTGTACAAATGGTCATTAGTTTAGTTGAAACTACAACAACCCATGAATATTATGCGCTAAGGAACTCTCCTGCCTTTTCAAAATTTTATAAAATTTGGAGCTCTTGGAATATCTGGGTTAGCACAAATAAAGAGACATAGGCAAGCTAAGAAGTCAACCAACTTCAACTATATTTTTCACAACTTCTAAAAATACTGACCTGCATTTACCCCTTTTCTTCTTCCTTTCCCCCCCCTTCCATTTCCTTTCATTAATGTGATAGTGTATCGATTATTGTATGTTATGTAAAGTGAAGATAACACAACGACATTTAAAATATGTGTTTTATTGTTATATATGTCTGTGATGCCAACAGCATTATATGCAATTTCTGTTTGTATGATGGAATTTTCCAATAAAGTTTCTTTTGAATTAAAAAAAAAAAAAAATATATATATATATATATATATAATATACACCAATATAGCAGGGGAGAAACCAAGTACTTGGGATTGTCTATATAAAGTAGACTTGTCATCCACAAAATATGTGGATGGCAAATTCACATTCGGGCAGTATAAAGTCTTAAAGAACAACTACATTTGTTTTGCTCTCCATCCTTGTAGTTTTTCACTGCTATGCTAAGCTATATACCGTATTTGCTGGAATATAAGATGATCTTTACTATAAGACGACCCCCCCAACTTTGGATATTCCTTTAGGAAAAAAATTAAAAGCCTGAATATAAGACTACCCTATAGGGAAAAAAATTAACTTGTATATATTCACATGTAAATTGCTTTTTCATATTTAATAAATATGATAGAAAAAAAATGCATTTTTTATTTATTTGCCCATCTTCTACCAGACGTAACCAATGCATCACCCCCACAGCAATCTGCCCACCAGACTTAGCCAATGCTGCCCCTACCCCCCATAGACTTAACTGCCTGCCCCTCCCTACCCTGCCTTAGCCAATGCTGCTTCCCCAGACTTACTCAATGCTGCCTCCCCCTCCATCACACTTACCCAAAGCTGCCTCCCCTTCCCCCAGACTTACCAATGCTGCCTCTCTCAGATTTTCCCAATGCTGCCTCTCCCCCCTCCCTCCCCCAGACTTGCACAATGCTGCCTCTCCCTCTGTCTCTTCCCCACACTTAACCAATCTCTCTGGTGTCTAGTGGGGGCAGCCGGTGGATGTCTGCATGATACGATACTTAGGTGTGGACACGGCCTCTGCGACAGATTCACTCCAGCAAGCACACTGCTGTCCTTTTTATCGGATCTCAGGAACTATAGACCATAGAATAAAAATGTAAAAGCATTTAAAAGAGCTCAATGTAACCTTTTAGTTCAGAATAATTATTTTATCCCTTTACTTCCTCTTTAACAAAGGATTGACAGAGGGAAAAAAAACTACTCCCTTCTGATCAGGGCATTGTATACCCCAAGAGGAAGAGATCCATTGCTTCCTCATAGCTTTATTTTGGTTTTGTGTAGAACATTATTGAAGTAGTACTTATCATAGCTGCTAAAAATAACTGCTCTGGCTCCTAAATACTTAAGTTCTGCCCTACATAACCAAAAAAATTATTTAATAAGCAGAACAGCACTCATATATTTACACATTTTCAAAATATTTCCATTACTCCCCTTAAAATATTTTGAAAAACTGATGTAACGGCTAACTGTGACAAAATTAAATGTGCTGGGATGGTGTTTGTACAGTAGTTGGCCAATTTTGTGCTCCTGAACTATGCATATGACTGCTAATACAGGGCTTGACAAATTTGATTTAAATCTAGGAGCCAACTGAAAACTTTAGGAGCCAGTACCAAATGCTGTGTCACAAAGAAAAATGCTTGGGTCCCAGTCCATAAACATTAAAAATGACATACACTTATGGATACACACCATTTTCACACATACTAATGCACATACAAGCTAACACACATACATACACAAAACACTTGCTCACCCACAAATACACACACATACCTAAATGCTGACACACACTAACACATGATTTCACTCTTACATACATGCACAAACACATTCATATCCACTTAAATGCCAACACACACCTACACAGGTCACACACACACTGAGATACACTAACACATGCTGTCACAATTATATACACACTCTAATATGCTGATACACACAGTAACATATGCAGACACAAATACATACATGCACACTAACATGCTGTCACACAGATTCTGGTGCTGAACCCACACATACATGCTAACACACACACTATTTACTTACTAGACTTACAGTGAGAAGTTGGAGACAGACCCTGTATCACTTCCCTCCATTTTGAGGCAGCAGTAGGAGTTCCCATCACATCTCACATGCATCTCCTCACTGCTACAGCTACTGCCCGGTGAGCAGCAGGAACAGGAAGCCAGGGGGAGGAGCTAATCGGCAGGCTGTTCTGTGCTGCTTCTCCCACACTCTGCTCCTTATCTGATCGGTAGGTAAGGGATAGCAGAGTGTGGGACCTGGATATTGCAGTTTACACTACTCAAAGAGTATTCCAGGAGACAGAATCTAGTCGCCATGGCGACCTGGCGCCTGATATTTGTCAAGCCCTGACTGTGTGTAGGCACTGAGCATGTTTTGTTTCATTTAGTCACTTCCTCTTCTGGTAGAATAGCATACATTGTGTGGGACAATGTAATCTTGCTCTTGTAAACGTAGGATTTCTTAACAGTGCAACACATTGTCTGATGACATCACTGGAGAAACTAGATATTCCATTAATTTGAATGAAATTATTCTCATTGGTTCCTGCCACACACAAAAACATGGAAATTGACTTTTACTCAAGTGTGGGCAGTCCTGGTTTCTAGCAAACTGCTTTAATTCACAAATTCATCTAAGTGTATGATTTTCATATTTTAAGCAATGCATAATGTAAAATATGCATTGTAAAATACTTTGAATGTACTTTTAATATGCATTAACATTTGGAAGATGAATTTTGGGCACCAGACAGTCCCTTTCAGTGAAATATTGGTTTTGTATTTTAGATTCAAATATTCAGATTGGATTCTTGGCTTCAGATGCTGTATAGAATTAATCATTCAATATGTGTATTTTTTTTTCTTTTCATTTGAAAACTTGTTGAATGAAAATAATTTTTATGATTCAGTAACATAATCACTCCAAGTCAATATCTGTGACTTTTATGAATTTTATACAGTGGTCTGTTCCCATGGGGACTTTCTTCTGAACTGCTCAGACTTTATAAAACCATCTCCATCTCCTTACCTCTGTAGAAATGGGGGATCTATATATAGATCCATGCAAAAACGATTTAACTACTTTCAATACTTTGCCCCAAAATTGCTTTATACCTATATCCACGTATCGGACGTCCAAGTTTTTTTTCAGGAGTGGGTCGCATAATTAGAAATGCAATTGTGTGTTAGGCCACATTATTTCTTTTTAATTACAGTAATGGTGAAAAACAGTCTGGCCGTAGAAATTTTTTTTTGCTTATTTAGCAGTAACACAAAGGCCATTCAAAACAATTACCGTATATACTCGAGTATAAGCCGAGTTTTTCAGCACATTTTTTGTACTGAAAAATGCCCCCCTCGGCTTATACTCGAGTCGGTGTCTCTGGAAAAAAAAAAATCTAAAACTTACCTCGTACCTGCTCTGTACCCCGGTGCTCTGAAGGTGCGTGGCTGTGAGGGAAGCGTTGTGCGCTCCCCTCCAGCCGTGCGGTCAACAAAGTGTTTTTTTTTTTTTTAAAACAAACTTTATTGTACCGCGCGGCTGGAGGGGAGCTCACAACGCTTCCCTCACAGCCACGCACCTTCAGAGCACCGGGAGACGGAGCAGGAACGAGGTAAGTACTGGGGTCTGGGGAAGGGGGGTGGCATAACGAGCATACTAAGGGGCAATATCCTGCCATATTAAATGGCATATTGGGGGCAATATTCTGGCATATTAAATGGCATATTGGGGGCAATATCCTGGCATATTAAATGGCATATTGGGGGCAATATCCTGGCATATTAAATGGCATATTGGGAGCAAAATCCTGGCATATTAAATGGCATATTGGGGGCAATATCCTGGCATAATAAATTGCATATTGGGGGCAATATCCTGGCATATTAAATGGCATATTGGGGGCAATATCCTGGCATATTAAAATGGCATATTGGGGGCAAAATCCTGGCATATTAAATGGCATATTGGGGGCAATATCCTGGCATATTAAATGGCATATTGGGGGCAATATCCTGGCATATTAAATGGCAGATTCGGGGCAATATTTACCAGTAGCTGCCTCATTTCCAACCCTAGGCTTATACTCGAGTCAATATTTTTTCCCAGTTCTTTGTGGTAAAATTAGGTGCGGCTTATACTCGAGTATATACGGTAGCTAGAAAACCACACACGCAGTCATACACACAAGCCATCAGGTTTTTTGGGGTATTTTTTTTTTTAAAGTGCTGTTTTACCCAATTGCGGGGTCGCTTCAGCCTCTTTTCTGCCTCTCACACAAACACTAACCATCTACATGTGTCTTCCCTTTGAGCGCCGAGACTCTAAAACACGGATGGCAGTACCCGGGTGCCAGGTTTCATCTCCTGGTTGCCTTGGCGACCTGACGCCTGCAATATGTCAAGCCATGGTGTGTGTGTGTGTGTGTGTGTGTGTGTGTGTGTGTGTATTTTGCCCAGCAATTTCCTCCTAATGGAAATAATGGGGGGAAGCGCTGAACATGAGCCACTATATCATGCTCTGTGCACGGACGTCACACGTGTATATTGGACTCAACTCTTTGCATGGCTTCCAGGAGACTCTGGCCTTAGAGGATTCTGGACAAAATCCTTTTAGTTCGGCTTAAAAATGAAGTATTTCAAAATGTAAAACAAAAAATCCTCAGGATTTAGTTGAGAATATGAAAATAAAGGTATAGAGTGTGTTTTAGCTCATCACTTAATGATACGTTCACAGTTATATTTTTGACAGTGTGAGGATTTAGGATAATTGTATGGTCATGCTAATGTACAGTCTGTTGCTATATACCTTTTAGATGCTATACCGCTAGACGCATATAATGATGACTCCAGTTCATGATATAAAGTAGGGTTTGTAATGCTGTTTGGTGTAAGAGAAGATTTTTGTAATTCTCTGTATAGTCATAAAGGATTAGAAAATATAACCTGATTCCAATATGTAGACAGCTAAAAGATACTTTATGTAAGGGGGCCCTGTTATCCTTTTAACACACATTTAAAAAGGTAAATGCTTTTAGCAACCGATGCAATGCAGAGTAAATTGTTTCTTTGTCACAAGTCTTTCATTAGGTGTGTTTCCCATATACATTATATGCTCAGGTTATGTCTTTGTTAAATACCTCTCAGCAATGCCATTCATGCCTTGTCAATATGTTTATTTCAGGAACAGATACTCAATTTTTGCCTTTAATTGTCGGCTACAGAGGACAAAGTAAATGCACAGTCTAGTAGCTTATGAGGAGAGGGCACTTAAAATGCATAACATGTATTGCAGCAAGCAGTGTTCCTATAGCAACCATCCAGTAGGTCACAAGCAGCTCCGCTTACATGATTGGTTCTTAATGCTAACTAATATGGAACAAGACTGATCAAAAATGAATGTAACATATACACAGGACACAATATTTCCCTGACGTTTAGTCTCCGGCAGTCTGGTCTTTTGAAATTGTAATATAATATTGTGTTCACGTTTTAAGATAGTGGGAAAGGGGTTTGTTTATATTTTGTAGGCAATAGAGTAAGATTGTGAGTTATGGTTTGTAAAGTGTAGAAAGCTGCACTCCATATTGTATTGCTTTTAGATTGTTACTTCACCCATTGTGCCATGCCGGCATTTTCAAGATTAGAAGCCTGATGGTACTTCCTTTTTTTGCTATTTTTAATCTTCACAAAATTGCCTTAACTTGCTGTGGCTAGCTGTCTGGCCTTCAAAAAGTCAAAATAATGTCTTATGGATGGGTTTAATGTTGTCAGGCGGAGATATAAACCTTTAGGGTTCCAAATGGAGACGTTTAAAGCCCCGCTGCTCCGGTCTAAAACTGAAACCCTTATTATATATTTGGCTAAATGTTATGCTTTTTGTTAGATTTCATGGTTAATATTTTGTGACTTAAAATGAAGGTTTGCGATGACCAGAAAAAAATAGCAAACTGAAAAGTTAGTGCACGAATCACATCCTGTGTTGCGGTTGGTTATAGAAAGTGTGCGGCAGGGCTGCATTGGTCACGGTCAACAGCAGTTAGGTTATATGTACCTACCAAGGTACAAAACACAAAATGTAGTCGGCTCCAGCCCCTCATTGAATATGGATCACCAGGTGTGTATTTCTTTCTCCATTGTATAGAACCAGCTCACAGTTCACCAATTATGATAAACAAACAAACAATTAATGCCAGATGAACATCCAGTGGAAAGGGAACACCACCGGTCCAGTCATAGTATAAAAAAGTAGAAATATTTATTTGAATCCTTGGACCATATGAAGCATGGGATCGGGTGAAATGGCAGAACTCTTGACCTGTTTCTCACCTACTAGTGCTTGATATGTACCCACCTTCCTGTAGTCATACCACATGTATCGCTGTGCCATTTCATGTCTATATTTATTATTAAATGACAATCATTAATTTTTTTTGTAATAAGTATGTTCTGGCATACTAAAACAATTACCATGCCAATTAAACCTTGTAATGCTTCTATTATATATATAATTGTTTGATATTTTTATTTAATTTTCTTTATTTTATGTTAGTATATTTAGTATTTTTTTTATTTTAATATTAGATTTAATTTAATTTTAAACAATTGTATTTTTATTTTTACTTATTTTTAAGTTTATTTCAGTTCGGGCCATTTCAGGACTTTGGCTATTTTTGCTTTAGTCGAAGTCCTCCGAACAAGTTATGTAATTTTATTAAGTGTCAAGATCCTCCCCATGGATCTCCATGGGGAGGATCGAGGCAACTATTTTGCTGGCCAAACTCCGCAGGAGCAAATTGATGCCCACAGAAGGAGAACCTCCCTGTACAATTCAACGTGCGGTATCAATAATATGGGTTAAAATAAGAATGTTGTTTAATTGGTATTATTGACAGGGGCGAATCTAGTACCAGTATAAATTACAGAAGTGTAGACCAGTCGCGGATCACGCAAAATGGTGACAATGATAATTACAATCTTGTATTGTCACAGCACCACTTGGAAAGACTGAAACTCCAATACCCATAAAAAAAGAATGGGTGCCCACAAAAAACAAACAGTTTGCATCAAACGTTCAGGCGTTCTGATTCATCAACAGGCGTGACTATCTTGTATGTTCTAGATATTGTCATCCTGATAGGACTACTGTAGCCTTCTACTTAATGGGGAATTCTGCCCCCAGCCCCGTCTCCAAATTACATTAAATATTTTCTCATCTAAACATTTTTCCAAATTCAAGTTGAAAAACTTGGTGAAACAGTATTTTTGTATAGTATTTCTTGTCAGTACATTTATGGAATAAACTCATAAGCAAAATACATTCTCTCTGAAATATGAACTGTACCATAATCCTTTCAGGTTGCTCTTGTACTTGCACTTTCAAAACTGTGGTCATGAAAGTGTCCTTTGCCTTAGTCACCACTCCCTCCTTTTCACATGTTAACCTATTGATTCTTTTTGTAGGAAAAGCATGCCTGCCGCATAAAAACAAATACACTTGAAATTAACTGAGCATGAAAAAATAATGCTTTTATACTAATCTGTAACAAATTTCAATCTACCCGACAAGAAGCTCTGTGTTCAAAACATTAATGCTGTATAATGTGATCAAATGTTTGACAGGTCCACTTTTACTACCTTCGTCACCGGATAATAAAAGGGTTCATTTTTATTTTGCATTGCTGATTTCAGATATGTCTTGTTTTGTTATGAGTTTATTTAATTAAATATTTTACTAAACAACTGTGACTGGACTTACCCAAGTTGTAAAGTGAGATTTGTTGGAAGATTTTGGAGAATGTTGCATCATGGGTAAAAATCTCAAAATGGATGCAGGAGATAAACACCTAATTTTATTTTGACTTTTATATGCAATTAATTCAAACGTAGAAAGAAGAAATAAAGCCCAGTGGAATACGTCTTGTATATGTGTTTTTTGTTTTAAATGCACAGGTAATCACATCTTATGTAAGTGGTAGTGTCCCTGTAAGGACAATGACTTTTTAACATTTCTGTTGTGCTTGTGTTTAGCTGTAATTAACCCTTCCTGTTACTGTACCCACACGATTTACCATATTTGCTTGAATACAAGATGACTTTGATTATCAGACGACCCCCCCCCAAACTCAGAATATTAATTTTAGGTAAAAAAAAAAATTAAAAGGCCTGAATATAAGATTACCTTATAGGAAATAGTTCTACTTGTAAATATTTACATGTCAGCTGCTTTTTCATATTTAATAAAAATAATGATATTATTTGCCCATCTGCCCCCCAGACTTAAACACTGTATCGCCCCCACCCATACATAGCCAATGCATCTCCCACACTACCATCTGCCCCCACAAACTTAGCCAATGCATCCCTCACACTGCCACCTGCCTTCCCAGACTTAGCCAATGCATCCACCCTCACTGCCACTTGCCCCCCCTAAACTTAACCAATGCATCCCCCCACACAGCCACCTGTCCCCCAGACTTAGCCAGTGCATCTCCACACATAGCCATCTTCCTCTCAAAATTAACCAATGCTGCCTCCGACCTCCCCCCTAGACTAAGCCAATGCTTCCCCCACCCCCAAACTTAACTCTAATAGAGGCAAGTCTGAAACACCCAGAAAAGGGTCTGTCTAAGCCTGCAATAGCTGAGACAGACTTGGCTATTGCAGGGAATATTGTGACTCGTCTAGAGATTTATCACAATCTATTTCCATCCTCCCACAACACAAATTTGGGGTGATGGATGGGGTGAGTTGATCCTTGTTGCCTTAACACTTAGGCAGATCAGGATCAACCATTATATTTTGCATTTATTGTTGTGATCACTGTGAAAATCAATCACATGCAATAAATGCAAAAAATACAGTAAATGACAATCAGTGCTGTATAAACACTGATTGTCAAAATCTTCCCTCTCTTTCATCAACACATTTTTAGATTGTCAGAGAGCGAGAAGAGAAATATACTGTGTGCAAGAAAAAAATACTCACACCCCCCCCCCCCCCCTTGCCATTTTTACACTCTTTATGACAATTTATACATTACACAAAGGGTTGTTTTTTTTTTTTGTTTTTTTGTTTTTTAAAAGAAAGCATTATCTGTCTTTAAATATAATATGTAGGGATTCATTTAAGAAGCAAGCTTGCGCTTTTATTTAAATGCACACATAGCTAAAGTAGCAAAAAAAGCTTATTGTCCATAACGGACATCAAAACAAACAAAACCATTGTCCTGAAAGGGGTTAAGATGTTTCATAGGCTCCCATTTATTTATTTGTGTCTCATGGTTTTTCTTGCCAACCATTTGTTGCATTAACCTTATGTCCTTTCAGCATGGTTTTTCAAATCCTAACAACCAGAATCCCATTTTTCGCTGGTCCCTAAAAAAATAAATAAGGTCTGACTCTTAAATTGATCTGTTTGGTTCATAAAGTCTGCAAGATGTATCAAGTCCTGTCTCTTTTAGTAACATTTTGATTAGTCTTTTGGAAACCATTACAGTTGTGTTATTTTGTAACCTTGTATGATGTAGCTACTTTATCTCTTTTCTGTTTTGCTTGAGTTGAATAGCACAAATCCACTGCCTTACACCAATATTCTTCAAACTCTCACTCTCCAGAGACAATTTACCAGTCAAAATGTTTGGTTATTGCAATCATGTAACAGCTGGATTAACTGGTGATTTAATTCTTTAGGGCCAATTGCTTTCTATGTTCTTGCCACAATTTAGACCCTACTTCATGATCAGGATCTTTCTAGATTCCAAGATCTCTCCAGATCCCTGCTGGTGCCTGTAGTAGGCCCTGTGCCGAAACGTATGGGGGCTTTTCATTTGGGGTATTTCCTCCTGGTCTCAGATTGTTGTTTTTTTTTGGTTTTTGAACATTTGGATTTCATTTATGTTTATTTTTTTGGGGCTGTAATATCTTTATTTTGTTATCTATACATTCCATTATGGCTTGGATTATGCCACATTATTGGATATTGTCGATTTGTATGTTTTATTGACTTGGTAAGTTATTTTTTATTTTTGCTTTTTTTGGAGCGTAGCCTCTTTGTAAATTTCTATATTTTTTGGACAGTTGGGCACTGTCTTCTGGCTTGCACACTATTGCATTTCTGTATATTTCTTTATATATATTGCAGTTTGAGGTGGGGGTAGACTATGATCAGCTAAATAAGTGTATCATGGGACAGATTTGTTTTGGTTTTTCTGTTTGTGGTGCCACATGTCTGATCTCAGTAAGGGAAATGTCGCTCAATGTGTGCTGGTTTGAACACATTGTATTTCTAGGAACCCTTGATTAAATAGTGTGACTTCTTGGAAGGAAATGTGCAGACACATAGCTTATTGAGATACGAGAGCTTGTTTAATACTGATTCTCCCACTGGGAATACATTTGTCGAGTGGTTTTATTCACTACAATATTAAACGGTTTTGTTCAGTGATCAGACACTTTCTGCTTATGTTTATATGACTACATTGTATGAATGAACATTAAAAGGGTGTCTGCTACTTGAAATACTACTTATGCTGACATTTAACTGCACCTATCTTTTCATTCCAAATTTGGATGTAGTTTTAATCGGACAAACATAAACACATAAAAATCTATTTTGTGGAGTCTGTTAGAAAACTGTGTGTTTTATCTCCTTATGGGCTTTTAATGCTTTTTTAAAAATCTCCTCAGTTTTTAGTGGCCTTTATAAACCTCCTCCAATTTTTTTTTTTTTTTTAGAGTAGACTGGGTAGAAAATGTTTTTTCTCAGTAGTCAAGAGAATCTGTAAACATTTATAGTATACCAGGGCTTGACAAATGTATCTGAGTTTTAGGAGCCAGCTAAAAAATCTAGGAGCCAGACAACTGCACATAAAGACAAACACAGGCAGTCACACACAGACACATAGTCTGTCACATATACATACAGAATAAAGGATCCCTTATTTTGATTTGGAGGACTAGGATTAAAGTCCTCTCCGTGCACCCTCCACTTCTGAGTGCAAAACCTGTTACACCTTGTTTTTCTACATATACATACATACACACACACACACACACACACACACACACACACACACACACACACATCCAGTCAGACACATATGTACACACAAACACACCCAGGCAGGCACATACACAAGACAGCAGGGTTTTGTTTTTAAGAAAAACTACCACTGAGACGGTAGTGGATGTATGGAATAGCCTTCCAGCAGAAGTGGTAGAGGTAAACACAGTCAAGGATTTTAAGCATGCGTGGGAAAGACACAAGGCTATCCTTGCTATAAGACCGGGAACGGGGGACTAATAAAAGTACTCAAAAAAAATTGGGCAGACTAGATGAATGGTTCTTATCTGCCGACACATTCTATGTTTCTAATGTCCCCCCTCCCTGCTATTACACCTCAATGCGGGGGGGGGGGGGGGGGGGTTCTGTTGCAGCCCGGTGGCACAGAGAAGCTTCCCTGCTATGCTCCCTGGTGATCAGCACTATAACATGGTGCGCGAGGGGGCGGAGCAGGAAGTCTCTGCTCCCTCGCGCACTGCTGCTGGAATAAAGAAAGGGGGGAAAAAACGATCCCATTGCCGAGGGCACCACACGCAGCTCAGGATACTTTATTACGAATTATTTCACATTTACTTTGCGTTAAAAATATCTCCAATAAAATCTAAAAACAGTTTGTCTTCATGTGACCGCTTTACAGAAGTTAAATTGTGTGTGAATAACATGTAGCACCACCATTTAGATATTGCTTATTTGCTGGAGTTAGGACTTTTCACGAGGGGAATCAAAATCCCACCCTAATACATGGATTGACCAAATCCACTTACCATGGATCCTAAAAATCTCAACCACTGGCAACAAACTTGTTTAATTGTTATACAAAGAACTCGATGGAAGTATAATTTACCTGGTGTTTAAAAATAATTAGGCTGGCATCTGAATTGGTATGATTGACTGACAACTAGAATCTATAAAAAGCTGCTATTATATTAACAATATACCAGGGCTTGACAAATCTAATATGATTTTAGGAGCTAGCAAAAAAAATTAGGAGCCAGACAATCACACATGCATACACGCAATTCATTAACACACACGCCTACTTCAAATATATACAAACACACACACCTACTTTACATTTACACAAATATCCAAACACCTCCCACACAAACCTACTCTACATATACACATATATCCAAACACCTCACACACACCCCTACTTTACATATACACATATATCCAAACACCTCACACACACACACCTACTTTACATATACACATATATCAAAACACATCACACACACCTACTTTACATATACACATATACACAAACACCTCACACACACACACACACACACACACACACACCTACTTTACATATACACATATACACAAACACACACTCACCTCACAGTCTTTTCTTGGTGTGTGTCCCCCCTCCCTGCTTCTTTACCTCATTGCAAGGGAGGGGGACATTCGTGCTGCAGCATGTCTTCATATATCGGCCTGCTGAGTGCCAGGATGTCACATGACGACACCCGGCACTCAGACACGCGTTGCGCGAGGAGGCGGAGCTTGCAGTCTGTGCCATCCGCACAGACTTTACCCCCTCGCGCTCCGAAAAAACGGATGGCAGCGGCAAGGCGACAGGGAGGGTAACTTCACCCAGGCGCCAGGTCTCATTTCCTGGTCGCCATGGCATCCACCTGCTGTTAGCGAGGGGGATCCAGGTCCCCTGCAGCTCTGCGGGGGACCTGGATCCCAGTCTTATAATCTGACCTCGATTTGAGGTCAGATTATAAGACGACCTCGAATATAAGAAGAGGGGGCTTTTTCAGAGCATTTGCTCTGAAAAAAAACCTTGTCTTTTATGTAAGCAAACACGGTAAGTCAGTGATGAAAGCAGACAGTCTAAAAGAAATAACTATGATTAAAAAGCTTGGGATATCACTATGGGCCTCTTAAACAGATTGGAGAAACAGTCTTTAAGCTGTGATTGCATACACATTGAGGAGCAGCAGCTCTTTTTTTTTTAAATATTTTTTTAATGTATCAAAGGAGCTTGGGATCCTCAGTCTGGCAAGCACTCTCACTAAAGAATCTTTAACTTTTCCGCTGGTAGAGTGTGTATAGGTATGTGCATCTCCCAGTGCAGACATCCAATAGTCTGTATATATCTCCGTATGGGCCAACCGGCAATTCTCTTGTTCTCAAAAGGCTTTGTGAGGCTATTAGTGGCTGGAGGTTAGACATCTTGGAGAGCTGTTTCTTGACGATAGGTTACTGAAAATAGGATGCAACCCGACTACATTGATGAGAAGGTTTTAAAATGCCATACCCAATCCACCTGGACATTATTAGTACTTCCTAGTTCTGCAGGAAAGCTTATCATTTTAAAATTGGTATCGCCATAATCCTTTGGGCAGAATTTTTTGTTCTGTGCTTTAATTGCAGTAAACTGGTCACCTGAGGTTCATCTGTGCAGTTTATTGAATATATGTTCATTAAAATGGTTCAGATCTTTTTAGATATTTATTTGGAAGAATATGCAGACAGTTTTTCCTTTTGTCTAATTTCTATTGTGTCCTACACAAAACTGTAAAAAGGATCACCTTGAATCAGGCGTGATGTTTGGGGAATAGCTGTTTTCTAAGCATAAGAGACTAGTAATGAAGATAAAATGTTATTATAAACATCCAACAAACACAATTGTTATGATTGTGACTTAGCCCTCAAATTAACTTTAAAAAATTACATGAATCATTTTTGTTTTATTTTAGAAAAATAATATACATAGACCTATATTCCTCGTCTTCTCTCCGTTTTGGAGAATTTATTCTACTATACAAGCCTCTAACACAAGCTCTCTATTTCTTTAAATTCGTATGAAAAAGCATCTGTTTCCCGTTTTTAATACAAATTAGGTGTACATTCCAAAGCCTGTAACAGGATCATATTAGAACTTGTTTTCTTGGGTAATTAGACTTTGAATGTGTTTACTAGAAAGATGTAATAGAATAGTTTGTATAAGAAACGGCTTGCATGAACATTTCACACTTTTATATACTGTACTATGTCTGAGGTCAGATATTTTATTTATTGGGAACCCTAGGAATGCAATGAATGGATCAATTCCATGCTCCACATACCAAGTACTTTAATCCTAATGATCAAATCACCAGCTGATCTGTTCAGACTTAGACTTCAAACACCAAATGCTTCAGCAGTATGTGAAAGTGGGTTAATTGTCAGCAGCGAGACATGGAGTGCTTGTTGGAACGATTTTTCTGTATTTATATAAAAATGAGCTATCAATCTGCTGAATATCTGCTGAGTTGTGCTGTCTTTATATAGTTATCAGCATGCCCTGTGTTTCTCCAATTGAGAGGGTTTATTTTCTCTTTCATTCACTGACAGGCAGTAATTGCAGTTTCTTCCTACTCTCCATGTCCAATTTGCTATAAAATGTAACTTCTGGTTTTTTTCCTCAAGCCATCCTGTGATAACCGGTATCTTTTATGTTTTTGCATGGAAGACCATGGATATGCTGCCTCCTTAACCCCAAATATTAGTGCCACAAAAATGTATAGTTGAATTCTTAATGTATTTGCTGTTAATTTTTGCAGTGTTTCTTTCTGCAATCTGCGAATAATACTTGCATGCAATTCTCATGTTCACTTTAACTCTAAATTTAGAGTTAAAACTAAAACCTTTATTTCATTTCAAATGATTTCACAAAGTGTCCAAAGGGACATGATACAATTTAAGAACATATGGATATGAAAGTAGATTAGTTCAAGGATTATTGCAAGGCTCGACAAATCCCTACTACTGGCTCCTGACGGTTTTGGTTGTTTTACATATAACTATACGGAAATTCCATTTCCCTGGTTCTTGAATTGGTTTGTCTGGCTCTTAACGTCTACACAAATTTGTCAAGCCCTTGTTTATGGTTCAAATGATAAAGGTGGCAATTTTTTTTTAACCCCTTGACAACGCAGCATGTGCCATGCACATACTTTTATAACCATCATCAATGAGATGTACCTGGCACGTCCTGCTGTTCTGATTTGCTGAATGCACACTGGAAGCCCATTAGTGCCTGGCTTTCACAGCTTTAGTCTTGCCCTCCCCCACAGTATTTGTGGGCTGGGAGAGACTAATCACAGTTTGGGTAGCTTGCCCCTGTCCCCCCACATAGGTCCCCAGATCCAAACACTTGGGGTAGGATTAGGGTTACAATGCCACTAAAGGTAATCCTGGAAAAAAGTTCGGCAAAAAGCTTTGCGCTTCTTGTAGTTGCTGTAACGTAACCAATAACTTGAAAAAACAGCAGAAAAATGTAAACAATTTGTAAAAAAAGAAATAAAATTATAAATTCACTAGTATATATTTTGCAGCTGTATTTGTTAGTGTGCACAGTTTTTGGGCAACTTGGCATGGCCGCCGCGTGATACTCTTGTACTCTGCGGCTGAACACCACATTGGATGCAAAGGGAACTCCTCATGAGATGCCAGCAAGGCTAAGTGAATCATGAATTTGCTGAACAGTCAGACCTGTGTTGGCCAAAAACATCCATTGAGTTTTAGTGATCTTGCTCTGTAGCTTTACCAGGTTTATTGCATTAATCCCCTAGTGTGTGAATTACTGAAATAATAGATTACTTGAGGCCTTTATGCTGCAAGGTCAGAAAACTATAAAAATGTATAAACCTGTGTTTTTTATGTTTGATAACAAAGGGCTTTAATAACCATGGTTACACCTCGTGAATAAAACCATAAAGCAAGAGTATGGTTAGGATATCTGGAGCAGCACCTGGCTTTCCTGTTTAAATTCAGTTTGACATTGTAAGAAAGGAAATAAACACTTTGCATTGTATTACTTGTTTGTGTATAAATCAAGGTATTAAAAAAAAAAAAAAAAGTGAGCCATGGCTCTTTAAAATGCAACTGCTGGGTCCTAACGCCTTCATGTGTTTTTATATACAATTCCTTAAATCTACATCTGTTTAGACCCAATAGCAGTATTTCTTAGTTATAAAGCTGTAAATAATCTTAAACAAAAATGAGAAGTTTAGCTTTCCTGTCTTCTTTCCTCTCCAGCTGTATTATTCATTGGGTAGAGAGCGGCCATTCCACTAATCTCTTCTGTCAATGGCTGATATGACTGGGGGGGAGGATGGAAAATATTCTTATTTATTCGCATTTTAATGACCGTTGTCCTTTAGCTCACTGCAGTTTGTTTTGCACCTGCACAATAAATTTTTCTTGCTCTGTGGAAATTGTAACCTGAAACTGTTTGATTTGAACAAAGTGTGGACATGTGAATTATCTGGTTCTCTTCATTTTTTCTTTTAATTTGTCTTTTTATTGTAATTTTGTCTTTTTATTCTTTTCTCTTCTCTTGTTATATATATCTTTTTTGCTTTGTTTAAATCATCTGTGTCTTTTTTTTTTTTTTTTTTTAGTTCACCAACATTAAAGTGGTGCCTATTAAAAACATTTATGTACGTTTTCTAAATCTTGGTATCCTAGCTTCATGTGTTGACAAGAACTATTCTGCTGTCTGTTTGAATGTAATGGTCTGTGTGATTGTGTGTATATGTATATTTGCGTGATTGTGCTGTTGTCTGTTTGAATGTATTCCTTTGTTTTACATTTTGTCACTCATATAGTATTGAATTCTGTAAACCTACTATACAAAGCTTGATGTGTATCTTGTATTGTGGTTAAATGTAGGATATACAGTTATTTTCCCATCATTCATTCATTTACTCACACCATTTATAGACTGTGGCATGTCATAATGACCAAACTAACTGTTTCATATCTTAATGGCCAAACTGAAGAATTTGCACAAGATTGTCACATAAGAACATTCTGAACATGCATTCAGAACACTGAACTAATCTATTCTTTGCTTTGGGTTTTCTTTATGATTTGTGGATTGCAATTACTTCAAACAAGTTTATAAAATGTTCACTGATATTTATAGACTTTAGGATCAATACAGACCAGTTCAGGAATCAGCCTAGTTATTTTCAGGAAAAATGGTAAATCCACATTATTTATTTACAATTTAATATTTTATCTACAATTTAAAAAATGAAGCTAGTAGTAGCCATGGCAGTCTGGTGTCTGAAGTCCATAAATCTGTGTCAAGATTTTCCTGTATAGCACCCTGTAGAACACTTTTTGCCTCCAGAACAGCCTGAATGTTTTGAAGCAACAATTCAACAATTGTGTTGGAAGGAGTCCTTGATGGTTTTGGACCATGCTGACTTAAAACCATCACTTAGCTCCTTCAGTCCACACATTGATGCTGTGAAACATCCATCTTATACCAGGGATACTGTATTGGATTAAAATCTGTGGGCTGTGCAGATTCTTGTGTTTGTGTACCTCCAAGAGATGATGCGTAATTTGTGGCATGGTGCTGCAAGAAGTATCGATTTGGCCACAAAGGCATTTTTTTTGGTGTCCATAATGCTTACTCACTTTACTTCTTTATGATATTGATTGTAGGAGCTTATATAGATTGCATTAATCAGAGATTTTAATAAACACTACATTTTACTTTGATCTCTTCTGTATATCAGCATATTCTCTCATTGGTTGTTGCCATAGCAGCAGGTGAAGTTTGTTTTCCCCATGTATTTTTAACTGCTATGGAGATAATAAAATACTGTCAATATTGTGACAGTTCCACTAACATGGGCTCTCTACCTAATAAATCAGTCTCTCTGCCTAACACAGTATGTAGTTCTCTTTTTTTATGTGCTGTACCAAGTGCTACGTAAATTTGTGTTGCTAATGACATGTAAGATCTCATTGGCACATCACCCAACCCACCGACTCCCTCAAAACCTGTTTCAAAGCATGTGTAGCCTGATATCTGGCTTGTTTTTGTATTTTGAAAGTGTCAGAAATGTAAACACAAGCATATTATATATCCATGAATAATAATGTCTTTATAAATTTTAGAAATCTGAGATCTATTTGCTTTTAAAATAATTTAGACACTACAAAAAGTGAAATCCAGCAAACCCAGCAGCCTGTACCTGGTTCTGGAACAAAATGTGGGTAAAGCAGTTTTCCTCACCTAAGTGAGAAATGATTTCAATAAATCCTGGGTTGTTGTAGGGGTGTAAATAAAGTTTATATCCAGGCTTGACAAATCTCAGGTGGTTGTGAGCTATGGCAACTTAACATACCTACTGGTTCAAACTTTCTTGTATTTTAAGTGTACTATTGAAGTAGAATTTCCCTGGCTTCTAGAAGTAACCAGGACAGCTCCTTGATTGGTCTGACTGGCACTTAAATTCTATATATTTTTCAATGGTTTATATTTATATTTTGAATACTCCGATATTTCTGCCACCTGGTATGTGATCACTGCCGCCTTACATCCACTTATTGTACTCCTGCCGTACCCACTATCCCCACCTAATTTATTATATAAATTATTATATTAAATATTTTTTGCATCACTCTAGCTTGTTATATATGATCAGTTTGTGGGCCACAGCATCTCATTACTAGCTGCATGCGCTATCCCCAGTGTGCTTGGAGATGAACTGGTAGATTTACAAAGTCAGAAAGAATTGTCCCAACACCCATTATATAAGCCTTACTTCTGAAAAAAATGTGTAAAGTCTTGTGCATTTCACTTTCCACCGCTTTATAAATCCGTCAATCCTTTTCTAACAGCTAGATTACGCAGTACGGATGCATATTAGTGTCTTCAGCTAAGAATGTGTTGGTATATGGGGGAGACTGGGGCAACTTTGTTGTCGTCATTGATTGCAGCAGCTTTGCTTTTATGGTTAAGACTCCGTTCCATGTATCACTTGATTAATATCCATTCCTGATAACTAATAACTAATTTTATGGACTGCCTGCTGGATGTTGCTTTTCAGGAAAAGTTTTCAGAAATAGTATAACTATCCTGCTGTCTGACTTAAAAACAAAGTTATTCAGTTGATAACCGTAATTCTTTTCAATAGGTTTGTGTGCATATATGTATTTATGTATATGCGGTTCAATTCTGGGCACTTTTTTTTTTTTTTAATGCAAAAAAAAAAAAAGACATTATGGAACTAGAGAGAGAGTGCAGAGGAGGGCTATAAAACTAATAAGGGGAATGGAAAGTTTTATTTATGAAAGGCTGGAAAAGTTAAATTTGTACACACTAACTATGTACAGGGCTTTCTAAAGACCTGTTCATTAACAGAACAGTACAAAGGACAAGAGGTCACCCGCTAAGACTTGAAGAAAGGAGATCTAGTCTAAAACAGCGGAAGGGATATTTAACAGTAAGGACAATTAAGATATGGAATCCACTGCCTGAAGTGGTTCTAGCAAATACTTAGGTTGCCTGTTAAAAGAGGGCTAAATGCATTTTTAATTAACTGGCGTACACAGGGCTACGCATGTTAGTATAGGCATTAAGATTTATTTAATGCTTGTTGATACAAGGAGAAATCTGATTGCCATTGGGAGTCGAGAAGGAATTGTTTTCCCCCACTGAAAGCAGAATTCAAAATTGCTGAAATAAGGGGTTTTTATTTGCCTTCTTTTGGATCAAAAGCAGAAAACAAGGAATGGCAAACGGGTTAAACTTGATGGATGCAAGTCTTTTTTCATCCTAAACTACTATGTAACAGTCTCTGTATATGCACATAAATTCTGTAAATAACTGTACTTTTCTGTGTTTTGATTGAATTACAGAAGAATTATGGGTTTAGACATAACAAAAAACGCACATTTAATATAGATGCAGGGAAAGGTTTTGTAGAATTGTAATTTCCAGTTTCTTATGCAAGTCACCTGGGAGTCGTGGGGATATTATTGGAAGCCGTTCAAATCTGCTATGCAGAGAACTATTGACTTGTGTGGATTGTATTCAGTTTAGGTTATAAAAATAGACAGTGTCTGTTAGCCAAGTTACAGTTTTCAGTAGAAAATAATATGGTGCGATTAAGTAATCTGCGGGTTAGAGAACTTGACATTTTAATGCTTTAATTTAATTCCATAGAGAGGAGAATAGTAGGCAATAGCTCCTGAAATATTCAGCTATACAGGTTTGTTTTTTGTTTTTTAGCTACATTTTTATGAATTTTATTGGGTTGCTGGTTGAATGTTTAATATTTTTTCATATAACTGTAGGGTTTATATAGTTATTCATTGCATATATTAGGGATCGACCGATTATCGGATTAACCGATATCGGCCGATATTCACAGTTTCCTAAATTATCGATATCGGCATCTAACTTTACCGATAATGCCGATAATATTTGAATGAAGCAGTTTTGCCGATCAACGATCGCGAAAACCGCTTTAACAGTGCTGGTCTATTGCCTCGACATCGAGGCAATAGCCAGCACCGATATTTCTATTTTGGGACCCCCACGATCGCCCCACGGAGCGATTGTGGGGAGCCATATTGACGGAGCATGCTGCTCCGTCAATATGGCTAAGTCCTCTGCCGGTCTGAGCTTCGGAAGTGAAAGTAACTTCACTTCCGTCGCTCTGAATATGCTACTTGACTACCCCTAGTGGTGGTTTAGTAGCATTGCAGTGGAAAATAATTAAAATACATATTTAATTAAATAAAAATAGGTTATTTAGCTATATTAGCCTATAGGGTTAAAATTAAATATTTTTTAGCATAAGGGATAGGGTTAAAATTAAATTAAAGTTAAAAAATATTAAGGGATATAATAAGGATTAGAGTTGGGGTTAAATTTAGTGTTAGGGTTAAATTTTGGGTTCGGGTTGGGGTCAAAAGATCAATATAGGAAAAAAACAAAAAACACTATTTTTGGTTTTTGCCCCATAACTCGCAAAAAAATACCGAAAAATATGGAAACATGCATATTTTTGAACTCGGGACAACATTTAGAAACTATTTAGCCGGGGTCTTTTTTAATGATTTTATTTGTGTAAATTATATTTTAGGTCAAAGTTAGAAAAAGTGGGTTTTTTTAAATTTTTCATCATATTTTATGATTTTTTTGTAGTAAATTATAAGATATGATGAACATAATGGTATCTAATGAAAGCCCTTCTTATGACGATAAAAACAACATATAATTTGTGTGGGTACTGTATGTGAGAAAGCAAAAAATTACAGCTAAACACAAACACCCTAGAAATGTCAAAACAGCCATTGTCACCAAGGGAAAGTCAAGGTGAAAATGTCTTGTCACTAAGGGGTTAATTAAGCTGTTTTGATGCCTTGCATATATTTACTGTAGTGTCCCTTTGATATAATTGCCTATGTCATTGCTGCTCATTTTACTAAGATTTAATCTAAGTATGGACTATGTGCAATTGAACATTGTTGTTCTTGTTACCTTTTGACTGATATTTATTTTAAAAAAAAAAAAAAAGTGGTCCAATTTGTTGTATTTGACCATATCACCATTGTTTTGCTGCATTATTTATTTTTATTTAGCAATGAAAAAGATTTACAAAAAAAAAGCTAAACGTTAACAATAAACATGTTCATTTAACAGCAGATTTGTGTAGAAATTGTTTTTTTTCCCAAAAAATTAAAATGCACGAAATATCGGTATAAGTTATCGGCTATCGGCCTGAAAGTTCACAGGTTATCGGTATCGGCTCTAAAAAATCAATATCGGTCGATCCCTAGCATATATGTTTTATAGAATATTTTTCACAATCCAAATATGTGCTACTTTATGAAAAGAAAAGTTAAGTGTTTATAAATAGGAACATAGTAATATTGCATAAAAATAAATGTTTATCCTTTGGCAGAACCCTTTTGCTGCTTTTGTACCAAAAGGGAACAGTTTCCCAAATTTGTTTTTCCACCACAGATAACATATTTCCTTCTTTACTCCAAAATGTGCCTTTACACACACCTGCTCATCAACCATAGCACACATAATTTTCAGCTGACAATATGTAGTTACCCCTTTACCCCCCTTTACTGCTATAACAAACTCTTCTCTTCTAGGAAGGTTTTCAACTCAATGTTCGTACATTGCTGCAAGTATTTGCTATTATTCAGCCACAAGAATGTGGAATGATGGGACATTAGGCCACACTCACCAAAGGTGGCTGAGTTGATGCCAGGGCTGTCAAATTCTTCCACACCATTTCTATATGTGCACGGCGCATACACAAACGGTGTGCTCATTATTGAAAGATAAGTATTAAATATCAATAATTATTACGATTTTACTTTCAGTGGAGTCACGAAACACATAACCCAGGCTATTATTACTCCTCCAATACCCTATGAATTCAGAAATTCAGAATTCAGGAGCTGTTGTTGCTCCTAAGTGTTTCCACGTCACAAGAACTGCACTATGGGACAAAAGCTTGAACTGGCCTGTTAGACAGGTGTCATCCTGTGATTGTGCCACACTGAAAGTCATTTAGTTACTCATTATGGGCTGTTTTACTGAAAATCACTTGTGGGTGTGGCTGATAAATCTAGTTGTCCAAGTACTTTTGGATGTGTTTATGAAATACTACTTTATTTGATCTCCACAATTTATCTACAGGGGTAGAACAGGCAGCCTGTGGGACAGATTTGACCTCTCGGACCGCAAGGTTCAGCCCAGCAGACTACCACATACGTAAGATGTAACTAGATTACCTGTGCATTTAAAACAAACACATATATAAGATAAATACCACCATTTTTTCCCCTTTCTACGTTTGAATTAATTGCATGTAAAAATAAAATTAGGTGTCTGTCTCCAGCATCCATTTTGAGAATTTTACCCATGATGCAACATTATCCTAAATCTTCCATCAAGTCTCAATTTACAATTGTGGCCAGAGCCTGCATGATAATGTCATAAGATACTCCCCTGCTCTCTTACTGGCTCCTATGTATCACTAGTGGGTAAGACTAGGTGGCTGTGTACAACTTATTTTTTTTTTTTTTTTTATTACCTGCCTTCCAACACAGAGAGGAGATTAACCTGATCAAACAGGACCATAACTCCACCCCCTTGTGATGTAATAGGTACATTACCCTCCCATTCAATGCAAGTCTATGATCAGAATTCTGACTTATAGACTGCATTCTGTGTCCCCAGCCCCAAAAATGACGTTTAGAAACTATTTAGACGGGGTCTTTTTTAATGATTGTATTTGTGTAAATTATATTTTAGGTCAAATTTAGAAAATGTTTTTTTTTTTTAAATTTTACATCATATTATATGATTTTTTTTTGTAGTAAATTATAAGATATGATGAACATAATGGTATATAATGAAAGCCCTTCTTATGACGATAAAAACAACTTATAATTTGTGTGGGTACAGTATGTAAGAGAGCAAAAAAATTAGAGCTAAACACAAACACCCCAGAAATGTCAAAACCGGCATTGTCACCAAGTGGAAGTCAAGGTAAAAATGTCTTGTCACTAAGGGGTTAAAGAATAATTGAAATCATTAGTCCGTAAGACTCAATTTAAATCATTATTTTTAAATGTAAATAATCTTTCTTGCTGGTAGTTATATTCTTTACTATTCGCAAACAAATGAAGATTTCATCTTTAGATTTCTATATCAGAACTGATTTTAATTTAATAGGTTAATCATGCATATTTAAATTATATGTATTGTAAATATTTAAACTTAATTGTTTTATTTAAATAAAGCAATTACAGCATGTATATTCTTTGTATTTGCTTAAATGTCAATTTTTATTAACTGAAGTGGTAATGTGTTCTTTGTTTGTACATAGATTTGCAGAACAACAATTTGATTAAGGTCTTTTCCTGAACTTTGTTCCATTTATACCATTTTTACTAAGAAAAAGTACATGTTATCTCAGCTTGAATTGAATTAGTTTGCCAAACATGTAAATATTGCATGAATATTCAGCCTCGTGCTACGTAACTAAGCTCTATTTGATGCTCACTAACCCTTTAACCATAATGTAGCTTAAATAGAAAACTATTTTAGCTACATTTTTCCAAAAAGCATTTGCTTGATATTAATCTGATTTAAATAGTTAAACAAAAAAAAATACAATTTTTATCCACCCTGGCTCTTGTATTACTGCAATATTTTAGCAATTAAGCTTTAATTGATTTAATTTAAACCTTCAAAATGTGGTCAAGTGGATTTCTCCAGAGCTTGCCGAAATGGCCACATGAGATCCGATTGGTGGACATTACTGATCGGCACTAATATGGATTATTATTTAAATTATTAAACAATTACATATGATGTGTGAGATTCAAGCATTTAACCTCATAAAGTTTTAAATAGTTTTCTCTCTCAATATGTGCAAGGTTTTCATGCCATTCGAACCTGTAACACTAGACCTTAAAGGCAGTCTGTAATGGTTCTTTACACAATACATGAGGTACTCTGCAGCACAATATTCAATTGAACTTGTCAACTACTCAAGTTTAGTAATCACTGCATTTAAAGTTCAATTTCGCCATCACCGATAGCTTTAAATAAGGCTTTGCTTTCAAGTTGACCTAGCTTCAAAGCACTTCTCTCTATAAGATTAGCTTTAAACATTAAGAGCTTTGAAATTACTGCAAGATTTCTTTTTGTCTATATGTTAACCCTTTTAGTGATTTTTGAGTCTACAGCTAAACTCTCTTCTCATTTATATTGTTTGAGTGGACAGTTCCTGAAGAGATCCTCCAGGCTTAGATGGATAACTTACTGAATGTTTCTTCATTTTATAAACAAAGCCTTTAATTCTTACCTAACCATTTCTGTCACGTTGAGCTTCTCACCTGTAATTCTCTTTGGCTGCCTCTTCTGAGCCAATGAAAATGACTCCCATAGACCTTAAAGGGGAATTACTATCCTACTGCATACATACTACCCAGCTGGTATTTTATCAGCAAGAGTATTTTTGATGAAGTGGCAACCCTACTTTTGGTGTGCAATATAATAGGATCTTTTACTTTGTGTGTTGTTGCTGAGCCATGGAAACCCTTTTCATGAACATATGAGTGCGATTATTTAAAATAAGCATGTATAATAAAGAGAATGCAGTTGTCAGATCATAATTTAAAAAATATATAAAAGAGGCAAGCAAACTGTGTAAAGATAGGTGGCAAAACCTTTTGTTAAAGAACAGTCACAATAAAATGAACAAAGTTTAATGGCAAGATTGTATCAAGTATAGATGTATTAAATAGAAATGCTTTAATAAAAGAATGCAAATAAAACACTTTTGTCCAGGGGACAGTGTGTTTAGAACCTTGATTTTGAATAACCTGTACACATGCTTTTCCTCATATACTAGTATATTAACATTATGGAGCGCTCATTGTTAGATTGTATTTACAAGATTCCAGGTTGGCGGGTCCCTAATCATTTTTAAATGTCTCCAGATGTTCTCTGCCTAGGTCTGTGTGATGATATCTGTTCCATAGTGACTTCAATGAAAATCCTGCTTGTTGGAGAAGTTGTCAAACTGTATCATCTGATGAATGTGTGAACAAACAGGAGTAGCATGTGTTTAGATGTCATTATCTAGCTCGTTTACAGTAAAACATCATAAATAAAAACCACAGAAAACGGCTCCTCTCCTGGTTTTAATGTTTGGTTATTTATGGTGCAGTACTTTTCTATGATAATTAACCTTATTTGTAAGAAAAAGTTACTAACACGTCTACGCAGGGAAAGCTATATGTACTATTGGGCTCCATTTTATACATATGTGACCTATAGAATGGTGACAACACAGGGCACATGATTAATATTCTGATGGAAGCATATTTAGCCAGGAAAGCATTGCTTAGTATTGTCTAGGAGGATATGGTAAAAGGGGCCGATTAAAGAGAGGATCGCATATGGGGCATTTTTATTAACTGATTTCCTTCTGAACCCATTAGTGTTGTACGTAGTTCAAGGCAGCATGTAGAATATGCGTGTCCAGGAAACAATGGCAGAGCTGACAATCCTAATTAAAGTTTAAGTGTAAAGGTCGATTCAGCAACAATGTTCCAATAGTGTCGCAGTTACTATGGAAAGCACTGGAATGTGCCTTCTGATTGCTTAGTGTTTAGAGCTTTGGATCACAGTTCATCTTTATAAATAAACCCAGCTCACAGTAGGTAGCAGAGGCATTATTTAACCCCAATACACGCACAGACAAGTCAAAATACTGCTAGGGATTCTGTACAAGACAACCTTTATGCACAGCTTGGGATAGAGGTGTAGGCCAGATAATCACTCGTGGTCAGCTGTTTTGACCTTAATGGCACTCCTCAGCTTGAAGTTGGTTACTGGCTTTCTGCTTGAGGCTCAAAGTATGTGAAGCACACTTTGCATAAGTTATGATACCTCCTCGACCCCCAACTGCGCCCCCCCCAATCACCCGCGCACACACTTCTTACTGAATGCCGTAATGGGTTTCTGCTTATACGGAAGGCAATATCTGTTCAGTAGCATAGTTTCTAGGGGTAAAATTGCATGGCAGAAACCCTCTGAATTGTGAGTCTTACACATATCAGTTCTAAGCAAGTGTTTGAAATCTAAGTAGCAAGTTTGTGCATGAAAATCTACTGCAAGGATCATTTTTCTCCTGAGTGAATTTCCAGACTCTCTTACTTTAACACAGTTCACCTTTCAACACTTGCTAAAGACTAATCCAGGCTCACGGTTAGATTTGAGAATTGTGAAAACACATATAGTCGCCAACACTGCCGTTAACTCCTTAATGATAGACTATGTATCAACACAATGCGAGCCTTTAAAATCTTATCGGTTGTGATCATACAGAGCTCATGTTATTTATATGTTAAATAATCAAGTAGCATTTTCTGGACAAGTAATCATTCTGATGACTGTGACGATCATAATTGGTAATATTTTAGCAGACATGGCTACCTGGCCAAACCTTTTGTGTTACATTGATATCTATGGATTTATGTTTTTGCAGTCATTTGAAAATAAAATAAGCTTCATATACATTTATGTAAGGGTCTACTCAATAAAGAGGCACTTGCAGGGAATTGAGATGGGTATTTCAAACATAATGCCAGAAACAAATCTGCTACATCGACCTACAGTTCAAAATTCTCTGCAATTCTCTCTATTGAGCAGACCCTATAGTATTTCACAATTATTGGTGAATGCTTTGTTCCGAGCTTAAAGCTGCATATTTTTGCTTTAACTACCACCTCCCACCCCCCATTTCTCATTTGTTCCATGTCCCCCAATTGTAAACTGATGTATTGTTTGCAGAAATGCATGGGGTGAGCCGCTGCTTGTGGCTTTGTATGCAGATTAGCTACTTTCAGGGAAATGTCGTCTAATTTGCATATCCAGCCACATATCGGATGACACAAGATGGACTAAACCCTATATTTATTTTATTAAGACAGAAGGCCTCAGACACTGTGTCACAGATTCCATGCATCAATCAGTGCTGCCTGTCACAGAGAATGAGTTCTGTGACATGGAAGACTTCTGTAATAATTGGGCATCGCATCCGACCGTTGCTCCATGTGCGTTTTTCAACCAGGCAGAAGTAGCTTTCTGTCTGAGGAAAAAGTGTTCTTGTGCGTTTAGTTCCTCTTTAGAACATATTTTTTTCATATATGAGTTTTCGTACACTTCTGTTAACACAGTGTATTGATCAGGGGCGTCCAAGTTTTTTTCTGAAGTAGGCCGCATAATTGAAAAATGTATGTGCGTGTTGGGCTGCATTATGTTTTTTTATATGCAATAAAGGTGAAGAATAGCTTCTTAACCCCTTCGTGACCGATGACGGTCCAGGACCGTCATGCAGGTCTGATCGCGGTATGCACGCTGGCATACCGCGATCGCGCTACCAACAACATGGCTAAGTGTCTCGATACCGAGACACTTCAGCCATGTCGGTTGAGGACCCCCCCCTGAAACATCCGGGCACTGTGACAGCCAATCACAGCGCCCGGATGTTAATAGCTGTCAAAGCAGGTGCCTGCTTTGACAGCTATAGTCTCTCCCTGCTCCACGATGATCGTGGGGCAGAGAGAGACTAAATATAGTGTGTGAAGTCTCCCCCTGGTCCCCCCCCAGTAACAACCAGCCCCCCACCGGATTTTTTTAATTAAAAAAAAAAAAAAAAAAAAGTTTTTTTTTTCCCCCTATTGTGCTAATCCTAACTCTTGGGTTAGGGTTAGAGTTCATCAAAACCCTAATCCTAGAGTTAGAATTAGGGTTTGTACTAACCCTAACCAAAGGGTTAAGGTTAGAGTTAAATAAAAATAAATAAAAATTTTAAAAATAAAATAAATAAAAAAATGTAAAATAATAAATTGTATAAAAATAAGAAGTTATTCCGTAGAGGACCAATGACATGTTATGTCTGTCTGTGGTCCTCTGGGGATATTTTATTTTTAAAAAAAAGACTGCTAGTGGGGCCAGTGCTTTGCATTGGCCCCCAGCAGTAGATAGGGGCCCGCAGCAGCTGGATATTTGATCCATGCAGCCGCAGGATAGCAAGGATAGCAAAAATCAGTGCTTCCTACTATAGACTACATTTCCTATTCTGCTACGGTAGCTTTTGGCTGGCTGAGCATGATAGGAAATGTAGTCACAAGTGTTACATAATAAATACACGTTTTAAAGCTGCAATAACCATATCCTAAATTTTGCCCTGTACCTGCCACATAAACCTAGCACACCTATACATGTGGGGTACCGCTATACTCAAGGGAAGTTGCTGAACATAAATTGGGGTTTTGTTTGGCAATAACATTGAACAGCCCCTTTAAATGCATACCTAAGTTTCAAAGTGTGTGGAAATAAAACACACACAAAATTACTACGCCAAAACTTGTCAAAGATTGGTGGTAAAATGACACAACGATAAGTGTCAAATTACCCCAAGTTGAATGCCCTGGGATGTCTACTTTATAAAAATGTGTACATGTGGGGGGTTATTCAGGGATTTATATAAGATATCGGTGTTACAGTGTCACTAACGCTAATTTAAAAAAAAAAAAAAATTGGTTTTGAAACAGCTAAATGCTACATGTATTTATTAACCTAAAACATGCAAAAAAAACCATATAAACATTGGGTATTTCTGAACTCAGGACCTATAGTCGAATCTATTTAGCACGTTTTTTCATTAGCTTTTGAATTTACAAAGAAAAGTCAGGAAAAGTGTTTATTTTTTTTAATTTTAACCATATTTTACAATTTTTTACACAATACAATAAATGATATGAACAAAATAATGTCATGAAAAGAAAGCCCTTCTTGTCCTGAAAAAAACAATATATAATATGTGTGGGTACAGCAACTGACAAAGAAGAAAATTAAAGCTAAACACAAACACCTCAGAAGTGTTAAAACAGCCTCGGTCACTAACGCACAACATTCCAAAAACAGTCTGGTCATGAAAGGGTTAAGCCATAGAAAATTGTTTATTTAACAGTAATGAATAAGCCATTCAAAACAAGTTTAAATTAACTTTATTCAAACAAAAGTATGCATTTTTTTAGGGATAAGTAGAATATGGACCAGTAAGTCAGGTGAGCCGCGTCTTGCTGTCAGATAGTTGGACAATTGTGTCAGTGACAGACTTTCTATCATAATTACCAAAAAAGATATTGTAACTATAAGAAATGTTACTATTACAGGAATGTTAGAACAACAAAAATACTTGTAGTGAATAAGACAGGGTGACGGGAATTATGTTTGGTAGGCAGTGAAAGGGTTACTATTTTGTATGACACATGGGAGGGTTTGGAAAAACGAACATCTCTATTGCTAGAGCACAACCTGAACCTGGAGGAATTTTCCTATGATGCAACATTCGCCAAAATCTTCCATCAAGTCTCACTTAACAACTGTGGCCAAAGCCTGCATGATGATGTCATAAGATACTCCCCTGCTTTTTTTTAACCTGCCTTCCAACACAGAGAGGAGATTGACCTGATCAAACAGGATCACAACTCCGCCCCCGTGTGATGTAATAGTTACATTACCCTCCCATTCAATGCAAGTCTATGATCAGAATTCTGACTTATAGACTGCATTCTGTGTCCCCAGCCCCAAAGTGAGATACTAGTGCTGTAAAGTCTCTGGGGAGGGTGGCACCCAAAAACACTATTTCACAAAATGGAGGTTCACAGTCACACTTGTTTAGTGAAATATTTCATAAAATACTCACATAAATAAAAACATTTTTTTCCCTTTAACAGTCTCATTCAGACCAACTTGTTTTTCCATCTAGCAGAACATGTTATGCATAAGTTTTGGAAACTTGAGCATTCACGAAAATAATGTTCTACACTCTTGAAAGTTCAGAAGATTAAACTATGCTTAATATTTTTTTTTTTTAAATATAAGCATTACTTTAAAAAAAAAAAAAAAAAAAAAAAAAAACAGACTACAACGTATTACACAACATATGGTTTAAATAACTGATTTCTGCTCTGTGTCTGCAGTATTTCCAGTTACACTGCAATTGTAAATGTAAAGTTATTTGCAATTATAAATTATTCTAATGTTATTTACCAAACATTTTTGTTGCAAGTCTGTTCCTAAAATAATTCTGTATCATTCTTCATCCAATTTTATCTCTCAATTTGTCCATATGCTTCTGCAGAGAAGTACTTTGTGACTGTTTTTATTGTATATAATTTGGTGCTGATTCGAACATCAGGCAATATTCTCTGTGTGATCATTGTTTGAAGGGTTTTCCTTTAGAGATCACTTGTAGCCACTGTGAGCCCTTTTATGATAGTGTTCAAAAACCTTCAGAACTCTTCAAGGTTCTTGTGTTGTCCTGTGTGAAGTATGTCATTTCATCTATATTCTGTACTATAAATGTGAAATTGGTTTCGTACACAGATTTTATATTGAGACAAATAGATCTAAATTAATTCTAGAAAAGTGTGAGAGTGATGGCGCTGCAGAAATAAATATAAATGGAAAAAATGCTTGAAGCTGATCACAGAAAAAAAGAAGGCAACCGATTATTTTTTATAATAAATAGTGATTAAATAATAATGTGTTGAATATACTTAAACCATTAGATATTTATTGAGGATCGGTAGATTTAAATCTACCGGTATTTTTTTCTTCCGTGTAGGGATTTACTGGTATTTATATAGCTTTATTAAAGGTCTGCCTTCATTGTAAGAAAAACCATGCCTTGCCAATATTAAATATGTTTAATCTATTTACATAAATCAGTTGTTTTGTGGCTTCTACTGATCCTCCCCCTCAGCTTTCCAGAGTTTGCCTGAAAGGAGAAAAACCAATCAGTGTCTCAAATAATACTCCACAATAATGGCGAGGCATTAACGGAAATAACGTTTGTATATAATATGTTATTGTGGGCGGGACAACTTCTGATTTAGATTGGATGACAGTGAGTGGAGCAGTTAGAATAGAAACCAATAGAATGTTCATGCCGTTCGCTTTCTGAACTTGAACCCACAATTTATGTTTATAAATAACTCCCGTAGTATTCTATGTTAAAATAATTTCTTTGCAAATTGCAAGTGACTTGTATAATTGTTATGCCGATGTGTGAATTTTCTCACGTTTTATAATCTTTGCTAAATCTTTCTGGGTTTATCTGTTCTTGGCCCAATAATTTGTTCTTCTGTGGAGAGAAGCTGTGCAAGGTTTTGTTGATGTTATGGGGATGCCTTCACCAGGCTGGACAGTTGGCTTGTTTTTGTGTTTGTGATATTTGTGTACTCCGAACACATGTAAAAGCTTGGAATATGCACTAAATAGTTACCTTCTGTATGATTGGACACAAAACTTGTTTGTGCATCCTGGTAGAAGGCTTGACAAATAGGGATTTAAGTAGCCCCTAACTCTTGTGATTTCCCACCCCCTGATTAGAGATAATGGTGTCAATGTAATTTTTATTTCACTTAGGTCTTACATTATTTTTCTCCTGTATTCATAGGTAACTTTGTATATTTTCTTTTTGTGTGAATATTATTGATCACATCTCGGACAACTACATAGATCATTCCATGCCAAATCATCACAGCTCCCAACCCGACCACCTCAGATTTACATGAAATTGGGTAGGATGTAGGAGGACATGAACTAACTCGCACATGCATGATATTCATACAGCAGGGTAGTTAAATAATTCATTGCTTTTCTTCTACTTGAGGTAGATCCTTGATGTTTGTTTTGAAGCTAAGAACACATTGTTTTAATTAAAAATAGTTTCACATTAAATATTGACCTTTGACCTTAAATGCATTCTCTCTTTGGCATAAGTTTCATTTTGGGATGGCTCTGAGAACAGGAATATCAAAAATATGTATACGTGTATTGTAGTTAAACACTTCTTGCACCAAACTGGGTGGATCGGGCACATTCAGGGGACTATTAAGAAGAAAAAAAAGGTGAGCTGAAGTGAGATGAGATGAACATTTCACCAGTTTATCTACACATCGTCCAGGATCAAACCAGGTGAGTTTGCCAAGAGGTTGCACCACTCGCCTGAAACTCCCCTTTTAATGACTTCTCAGTCTTGCTAGAGCTTCTGTGGTGAGAGGTGATAAAAGGGACTGGTGCATATACCTGGACAGATGCATGTGTAGGTAGTGATAACTTGTGTGTGTGTGCAATGGGTAAGAAGTACATACAGACACAGTGCTGCAACCCATTTTGATACTAATGGGCACAGCAGCAGTAGAAAACAATTAAGGAAGGTGCTACCATGGATGATAGAAAAACCATAGTGAACAATATGTGAATGGTAGGAAACAAATGAAAAGGGATTCAACTAGTGAGGAAGGAATTTTTAATTTGAAAGCTAGGAAGAGAAAGTAAATCTGTTTGCTTAAATGTATAGCTTTAATTGTAAAATAAATTAAAACCTATATCAAACATATATATATATATATATACACTGACATAGTGAAATAAATGTGCTGTGAGCATTTAAAAAAAAAATGTTCAGATTAGCGTATGAGAACTTTTCTAGTCTCCCTCAGCTCTGAGTCTAGTACACCTATGACTAAGTGCCAGTTCGTCACCAAACGCGTAAGGCGGTGGTCACTGTCACTTTGGCTTAAAGCTTACATGGAATGCTCCATCCGCATATACTTTTTTCCCCACTTTCTCCTGTTCATTACTTGGGTTTGGACTGCCCCGCGTTAGGTGGAGCCCAACTGATCCCTTGAGCAGAGAAGGGTCAATAAGTAGTAGCGAAAAAAATATATAAAAATACATCCTTTCATTAATTCATTTTCTATTTAAAATGATAACACTTGATGCAGTCCTGCAGTTAAACATAGGTTCTTTTTTGCAGAGAGTTGTATTTATACTAGCCTGGAACGCATACTTTATTAAAGTTTTATATATTATTATTTATCTAGGGAGCAGGCGATGTAAGCACCCCAGGTATTTACAAACCTGTACATGCTGTTCACAAGCCCTAAGCAAATAACACAATGGTTCATGGAATCAGAGTTCAACTGAGGACTTATTTTTTTAAACTAAATAAACTTAAATTAATCTATGATACATAGCCACCTAGTGGCAGTGTCTAAAGCAGTGTTCTAAATTAACTACTTCATTGTCTTATAATTGGTGTCATGTAAATGTTGCCTCCTTGTGTTCATGTATTTTATATTATTGAATTAGAGAGATCATCTCTTGATTAAAACACACTACAATTAAAGTGTATAGCCAGTTCTGTTTTATGTAAGATTATAAGCGGAAGCAAACCTTGTATTTTGAAAAAACAGTGTAAATACTATGTAGTTTTTAAGATAAAATGTTTGTTTCTAACTCCCTCCCTTCTGTTAGGATTGTCAGTTTGTGTCACAATCTTAGTGCTTCTGAACTCTATTTCACATAAAGTGTACAGCGAAAACATTAAACTCTAAACTTGCACATCAGATATACACTGTATGGCAAAGTTTTGGGACACACCTCTTAATTATTGAATTCAGATGATCAGATCCATTGACACAGGTGTAGAAAATGAAGCACCTATCCATGCAATCTACATTTACAAACATCTGTGAAGAAATGTTCTGAAGAGCTCAGTGAATTCAAGTGTGGTACTGTGATGGGATGACACTCCATGTAGTGGTATTATTGGAAAGTGGAAGTGTTTAGGAACAGCTGCAACTCGGCCACGATGCAAAAGACCAACATATATAGTCAGAGCAGGGTCACCAATGCTCTGCTAATTCCATATCTGAAGACTTACGAACTGTGCGGTGGGACCTTGATTGAATGGGTTTCTATGGCCGAGCAGCTGTATGCTGGCCTCACATCACAGAGTACAATGACAACATTGGATTAAGTGGTGTAAAGCACACCACCACTGGACTCTGGAGCAATGGAAACGTGTTTTGTGGAGTGACGAATAACACTTCATTTTTCTTTGTGTGTGTGTGTAGGTATGTAGACTCTAAATGTAGTCTTCTTTCAAAAAGGAAAAAAATATAAATATTTTTTTTTGTGGAACAAAGTTTTTTGGGGCGTTTGTACACCTGTTAACTGCAACATGTCACCTGTATTATGTGGCATGAAATAAATCTGTAAACTTCTTATTTATGTATTTATTTTAGAAAAAAAGTTGCATTTTCAGGAAAACTATTATAACCTTCTGTTTAGACAGTGTTGGGTGTGTATTGACTTGGGGTGCACATTTAAGATATTGATTGTTGAATGTAGAATTGTTCTTTTGATTATTCAACATAATTAGAAGTTGTAATTTTTATTATTCAGATAATTTTGGCTCTAATGTGGCAGAGCTTACCATGGTTTGGCTACCCAATGATAATATGGCCTATTGCCAACATACTTCTTGATAAAGTTGCCAGTATTGGACAAATATCTGTAGTATCTCAAAGTCAAACAGACCAATTGAGGGAAATGAAACTTCCATAAAGTCCTATCTGAAACTATCAAAAAAAAAAGTGATCAGCCAGTAATAGGACCAAGTTTCAGTGTGTCCTGGGGGTTGTGTTTCAGAAAATCTATATTGTACAAGAGTAATAAGCTTATGTTAGCTAATCATGTGCAAAAAAATATTTTTGTCCCCAGATCACAGAGTCCTGTCTGACGACTGACCGGACGTTCAAGACAGGCTTTTTACTGAATAAAACTTCTGAAACGTGTGTCAAAGAACCGCAAAGATGATCACCTCGGAGCTATCCGTATTGCAGTAAGTACAGAAAAGATCAGCAGCTAGTTCTTTAAATACATTATTAATTCCCCTTCAAGAAGAATAATCCTTTGCATGCCCTCTTAAGTAGACTTTTCTCTGAAATGTAGTGTTTCTGGGTCCTCCTAGACCAAAATGCAGCCATATTTTTATGAATAAGAAAAAGGATGCAGTGCACAGAACCGGAGCAGTTAGGAATAACTGTGCTAAAGTGTATTAGTTTAAAGAAATAATAAGGGACTACAGGGGTTTATTTACTAAATATTGAACTATGGTGGACATTTTTTTTATAGCTCTAAACGGACAAGCATTGTTACACACCCAATACTATTGTAGTATGGTTAATATATATTTTATCTGTGGTGCAGAGCATGAATCCTTGCTGGATCTAGGACAGTTCATTGCTGCCATTTCACCGCTGATAGTTTAGTGCTCAACCTGCCGCACAGAACTAACAGGTGTATGACCGTACAGCGCGGCCATTTCAGTTACAAACAGTCAGTAGTAAACTGTCTCCCCCCCCCCCCCCCCCCCAATAAAGTAATCCACCCTCTAAAACGAACACAGAGCCCCAATAGCAACCCTAAAAATAACCTTTACCCCTAAGCCAAGCCCCGAATCCTAATACTGACCCCTAATAAGTGGCTCAATGAACAACGGCGACGAAGCAACCACGATGAGCTGTCCCATCCTTGCTGCACTACACATGTGACTCCTCCCTTACCCTGACAGGAGGAACATGATTCCTCACTTACCCTGACAGCAGGAACGTATAAAATGAGGCATTTCCTTGATAGATCACCTTGGACACCTAAGTTTATGTCGACTGCAATTCCATTATGCTCAGCCTGCCAAGATGTTGAATAGATGTCAAGGGAACTGCTTTTCACAATAGCTGGGATGCATAGGTAAATGTAACGGATTGCAGGATAAAACTTGCCAGGAAAGGTTAAAGCATCTTAACATGTATAGCTTGGAGGAAAGACGTAACGGGGGATATGATAGAAACATTTAAATACATAAAGGGAATCAACACAATAAAGGAGGAGAGTATAAAAGAAGGAAAAACCAAAGAGAACATAACCTTAAATTAGTGGACTGGTGATGTGTGATGTGTTGCTTGTCACTGGTATGTGTAATTTGGCTGTCTGGCTGTGGTGATGTATGTGATGGGGTGACTGATGAGAGCAGCGTTTATGTTCCAGGTTCTACACTGTGATGTCCAAATCCCAAATAATTTTGCTAGATCGTAGAACACAATTCAGTTCGTCTAGCTTTGCTTTAAAAAAAAATATAATCCTTATTAACTTTCATGCCGGATGGTGCTTTGGTCCTTAACAGCCAAAGCACCATCCGGCATCTGTGTGTTCCTGGCTGCCTATCATGAAGTGATTGGGGCCAGGAACACGCACACAGGGACCCGATCAAGGTTTTTATAGACCCTGTTGGTCCCTGCCTACATCCTGCAATACTCTGTGATGTCATGTGTGACGTCACGGAGGCGTGCCTGAACCAGGGATGCCGGAGATGTAGCGAACGCTCGGTTTGAGTGTTCACTACATTTCCTATGTCAGACTTAGGCCACTCAAAGTGACCTCATCTGACACTGGGGATCCTGCTTCAAGTCCCTGCTTCAAGTCCCTGCAGCGGGATCAGCACAGCTCATAGTGAGGAGTCATGATGAGCTTTTACTTGCAGGATAGTCTATGCCGTCCTGCAGTTTTTTTCAGTAAAATGTAACAGACGCTCATTTTGAGTGTCAGATACATTTTCTGTGTCAAAGATCTGCACACAGCGCATCGCGGGGGGCTGCGATGAACTGTTTAATACAGGACGTTCTATGCCATCCAACAAGCCTCTAGGCACTAAAAAGTAGGACGACATAGAACGCCCTACAAGCATAAAGGGGTTAATAAATGTTTTAGAGAAAATAGTATTGGGCTGCATATAAAAATAAAATAATAATTTAAACAAAAAACATGACAACACTAAAATATGCACCACGATATTATGACACTATTATCTTTTCTAGAGAGTGCAAAGATAATTTAACATAACATTTCAGTGAAGGTGATATAGTGCTATTTTAAAAAAAAACACAAAGTCTAATGGTATAAATATAAACTGCAAAACCTAAATATTGTGGTACATAAAAAATAGAGTAAAATAAAAATAAACCGTATTACCATATACACTGCCGTTTAAAAGTTTGGGGTCATTTAGGAATTTCCTTGTTTTCCATGAAAACATATATTAAATGAGTTGCAAAATGAATAGGAAATAGTCAAGATGTTGAAAATTAAAATGATAATGTTGGATTTGTTAATACATGTGTCATAACACAGGAGTGATGTTGCTGACAAATGGGCTTCTGTTAGAGCAGAAATAAAAAAGCACAGCATTGTGTGAAATCTTTAAAAAGAAATATAGTTATGAAAAAGCTGTAATACACTCATAAAGGAGGTGGCAACTTTGAATTTTAAAAGTGTTAAATACTCTAAATTTATAAAGCTCTTGAGAGCCAAATATATATACCAAGCTCCAACTGTGGACAACCTTCGATATCCAGGAACCTGTCCTGATTAAAAAGCTGGATAAAAAGTCCCAGGAACTCTGCTGTAAATGTTTAGAATCTAAGGTCTTTAGACTGACTGACTGTACAAACATGGATGCTCCTCCATACGAAAACGTAAAAAAATAAACGGTATACCTATGCAACATCTAAATGAGCCCTCAATCTGATCTGTAGGGATACAGCGGAAAAAAAACACTTTCTAGAAAACACCACAGACTTTAATAATAAGTATTAACATATACATCATTGTTTCTTATTGAAATCACAGGTAAGTAAAGAAAAAAATGAATGGATAAAATAAATAAATGAAAAAATACTTTCCTCAAGAAACAAAGAAAACGCCAAAAACATGATAAATGGAGAAGATTTAAGAAAACATAAAAAGTCATTAGTAGAAGGCATGATAAATAAAGAAGTTATTCGTTAACAAATTGTATTTCATATAGATATATACAAACACATAATTTGAGCTTGAGCCCCACTTCTTCAAAGCTAGCATTTTATAAATCCATTCCGTTTCCTGTTGAACTAGGTTTTTTTTTTGTTTTGTTTTTTATTATATCCCTTCCTTTATGTGTTTATTTTGCTATTTTTTTTTTTTTTTTTTTTTTTAACTTGTCATGAATGTAAACAAGTGGTGTGGCCAATTTAAATAAAATGTATATTAAATTATGATTTATAAGGATAAATATGGCACCAAAAGAAAGCCATACATTTTCTTAAAATAACTATATAGTACACTAAATGAGAAAGCAAGATTACAATTAAACATACACAGCAAAAAAAAATCCCCAAAAAGCTATTCTTAAGGGGTTACTGTACTTTTTGAATAATATAAAGCATCCAGCGTACATAGTTGCTCTCACCTTTTCTGGAAACGTGTATGTTACATTTAAGTTCATTATTAAATGCAGCTGCAGTATTACAGGAAACATTCCAATTTGTTACTTGCTCTTTAATAGATTTATTCCTGTTTGTGTTTAGGGATTCTACAAATGAAAGTTCTACTGTACACACAGACATGAGTGCGGTTACAGATATGAGCACAGATATTGTGGAAGACATTGAGATAAAAGGGAAAAGGAAGAGAGGCCGCCCTGGAAGGCCACCGGTATGTAATCGCACGAAATATTGAATACGATTATTATTGTACGTGTTATTACTGCTTCTTCCCTTTCTATTTTTGTATGACTTCCATTCCCAACCCAATGGGAATTGACTGATCACTGCATTTTAGAAACCTATTTAGTAGCTGTTACTTTCAAAAAGTCCAGTGAATATCTCGAATGAAGCTCACTGAGTATCTCTAAGGTTTAGACAATTCTCTTGTGTTATTGATACCCAAATAGCTTCTCTGGGGAAGGGGAACTATTGGCACAGATAAACCACAATAGTGGCGATATCCATGGAGCCATCGGGCAGCTACCTTTCTGGAAATCATTGCTAGATCTTGATTGAGGTTAGCCCCGCTAAACCATCATGAAGACATGTTATTGCGGGGCTAACCTCGATTTGCGCATATTTTCCTCCTTTTATCAATTTAGGCTGACTTAATTCACCTTAATTGAAAATTATCAACTTTTTTGCTTTTATTGTTCCTCAGCTCTCCAGTATTTTGCTGGAGTCTGGGACGAAATAAAAGCAACAAAGTTTCCCTATAGCTATATTTGCAATGTTTACATATACAATATTGCACAGAGCAAAGCTTCTGTGTTTTTTTTTCCCACCTATTTTTTGTGTAGGACAAATACATTGTACATGCTCCCTGGCAAAATGTAAAATGCATGTGTGTCTTTAATAACCCCATCACAACACTGGACGTACATGTAAGTACTGTGTCTAAATTGCCTCCACCGAACAGACGGGTTTGTCATGATGCCTCCATGAGGAGGCTTCAGGCAACACTGAAGAACTCCATCCGACGCATATACAATCCCTCCCAGGAGTGCCATACCAGAAAAGGCGTTGTATCGCCAATATGGCTCTGCCCTGTTATTGGCAAGAGTTTCAGAAGTAGCGATTCAACACTTCCATTGCTCTATTGTAGTTGCTAGACTGCCTCTAGCAACAGTCAGCAACATTACAACTGGAAAAAAAATCGGGCAAAATTTAAAGTTAAGATCTAGGGATCGAGTTAGGGTTGATTATTAGGGCTGGGTTCAAAAGATCACCATAGGGGAATATTTGGGGGGGTGAGGGGGCGGGACACAACTTTAGATTATTTCCTTATAACTTGGAAAAAACAGCCAGTGTCTAAATGTCTACATATTTTTCTATGTCTAAAGTAAGGAAAGACGAATATTAGAAACACCTTGACTAACTTATTTCTCTCTGAACACTTACAAATGATGAACTATGCAGGGCAGCATGTAAAGGTTCTGTGTCCCAATGGTGGAGGTAATAACTATTCAGACAGCAAGAAAACTGTAGCATTATGTCATTTTCTCATTGTTTGGGAGTTTGTGAGTACAATTGTTTATATTTAAATGTTTGCATATCCTAATTTTACTTATTTCCAGTCTGCTATCAAGAAACCAAGAAAAGCCCCTGGTGAGCGGAGCCGTGGTGAACCTGGGACAAGAGGTCGAGGACGGGCAAATGGGCATCCTCAACAAAATGGAGAGGGGGATCCCGTTACCCTGTTTGAAGTTGTGAAGATAGGAAAGAGTGCGATGCAGGTAACGAGCATGCAATGTGGCAGAGCAGATTCTTTAATAACATATTATATTCGGATGATTCTATGTACTGCTCCGCTCCTGTACTAGCCTAGGACACATCTGTTTGGACTCTTCCAGTGAAGCAGTAAACAAACTTCCTATGACCTTGTCGCTCACAGAGAAGTGAAGATACTAACCCACATACTGCTGGTGTTCTATGTATATCCAACCCTGTATAATGCTGCGTCATTTATTGAATTAATTCTGATTGTAGTCCCCAGCCCACCTATTATGCACTATTTATGGGAAAATGGCATAGTGAGATATTTGCTCAAATATTTTTACTGTTTAGTTAACATTCATTCAAAATCCTCTGTTTGCACATATTCACCCTTTCGCTAGCAGAAAATATAGTTAATTTTCTTTTTATAAATAACTTGATGATATTGATTCCATAAACTCCATATTGTATAATGCTTCTGTATCCAGGTAATGCTAATACACATTCTAGTATGTCAAAGGCTAATATCTGCAAAGCTTATATTTTTCATGCATAAAGAGAATACCAGGGGGACCTATGCAGGTATTCTTTCAGTCTGAAAAATATAACTGGTTCTACTCTCTAGTCCGATTTTAATAACGTTCAACTTTGTAGCATCTTGTTTATTTTTTTTACAGTCTGTAGTGGATGATTGGATTGAATCCTATAAACAAGACAGAGACATTGCTCTTTTGGACTTGATAAACTTCTTTATCCAGTGTTCAGGATGTAAAGGTAGGCTTTTTAATTCAAGTGTATTGTGGATGGTTTTTATTCTCGGTTCCAGGAATCTAGTGCCTGTCATGCAAAAATAACATGTCACTTTAAAGATAAAAGCTTAGTGCTACATCTTGTGTAAACCTGTTGTGTAGTCCGGGGTCTCCTCAGTAGATTATGTGAGAAACGAGGGACTGTCGCTGCTCTAGCAGTGAGTGGCAATATATGACCAGATAAGTTTGCATGGAAGCATAAAAGCATGTATTTTTAACAGGACATACTGTTTTGTCTGCAGTGGAAGAGCCACTGTTCCTTCCACGTCTCATTCTTCAGTGGAAGCACAAGTATTGCTGGTTGCAGGAGAGGCTCTCTCTTTGGTGTGTCCTGCACTGTTCACAGGTCTGAATGCCGCACACCAATCACGCTGCTTGTCAGTTATTTTTTATGGAAATATCACTCTGTTTTAATCGGACAGAACACGCTTTTGTGGAAGAAATGCATATCATTTATATATTAAATGTATCTCTGAATTCAGTGAGCCGCATCACTGGTTAAGTACATTTTAAGGGTTTAAACCAGGGCTCGACAAACCCCGGGCGCCAGACGTGGCGCCCGGGTGCTGTTTGTTACAGGGTGCCCTTGCCGGCTTCCATCCGTTTTTCTTTTACATTCAGCGCGAGGGGAGAAAGTCTGTGCGGATCACACAGACTGTAAGCTCCGCCCCCTCGCGCAACACGCTGTAGTGCCGATTGTCACGTGACAACACGGCACTTAGCAGGAACCAAAAGAAGATCGGGCTCCAGCATAAATGTCCCCCTCCCCTGCAATGAGGTAGGCAGCAGGGAGGGAGGACACCGTAAGAAATACCATTTTTGTTCTTTTGTGTATGTGTGTATGTGGTCTGTGTGTATGTATGAGTGAATGTAACTGACTGTGTATGTGGTCTGTGTATGTATGTGTGAATGTAACTGGCTGTGTATGTATGTGTGAAAGTAACTTGGTGTGTGTGAATGTAACTGACTGTATGTGGTGTGTGTGAATGTAACTTGCTGTGTATGTGGTGTGTGTGAAGGTAACTTGCTGTGTATGTAGTGTGTCTGAATGTAACTTGCTGTGTATGTAGTGTGTGTGAATGTAACTTGCTGTGTATGTAGTGTGTGTGAATGTAACTGACTGTATGTGGTGTGTGTGAATGTAACTGACTGTATGTGGTGTGTGTGAATGTAACTGACTGTATGTGGTGTGTGTGAATGTAACTGACTGTATGTGGTGTGTGTGAATGTAACTGACTGTATGTGGTGTGTGTGAACGTAACTGGCTGTGTATGTGGTGTGTGTGTGTGTATGTATGTGTGAATGTAACTGGCTGTGTATGTGGTGTGTGTGTGAATGTAACTGGCTGTGTATGTGGTGTGTGTGTGAATGTAACTGGCTGTGTATGTGGTGTGTGTGTGAATGTAACTGGCTGTGTATGTGGTGTGTGTGTGTGTGAATGTAACTGGCTGTGTATGTGGTGTGTGTGTGTGTGTGTGTGAATGTAACTGGCTGTGTATGTGGTGTGTGTGTGTGTGAATGTAACTGGCTGTGTATGTGGTGTGTGTGTGTGTGAATGTAACTGGCTGTGTATGTGGTGTGTGTGTGTGAATGTAACTGGCTGTGTATGTGGTGTGTGTGTGTGTGTGAATGTAACTGGCTGTGTATGTGGTGTGTGTGTGTGTGTGAATGTAACTGGCTGTGTATGTGGTGTGTGTGTGTGAATGTAACTGGCTGTGTATGTGGTGTGTGTGTGTGAATGTAACTGGCTGTGTATGTGGTGTGTGTGTGTGAATGTAACTGGCTGTGTATGTGGTGTGTGTGAATGTAACTGGCTGTGTATGTGGTGTGTGTGTGTGAATGTAACTGGCTGTGTATGTGGTGTGTGTGTGTGAATGTAACTGGCTGTGTATGTGGTGTGTGTGTGTGAATGTAACTGGCTGTGTATGTGGTGTGTGTGTGTGTGAATGTAACTGGCTGTGTATGTGGTGTGTGTGTGTGTGAATGTAACTGGCTGTGTATGTGGTGTGTGTGTGTGTGAATGTAACTGGCTGTGTATGTGGTGTGTGTGTGTGTGTGTGTGTGTGAATGTAACTGGCTGTGTATGTGGTGTGTGTGTGTGTGTGAATGTAACTGGCTGTGTATGTGGTGTGTGTGTGTGTGTGAATGTAACTGGCTGTGTATGTGGTGTGTGTGTGTGTGTGTGAATGTAACTGGCTGTGTATGTGGTGTGTGTGTGTGTGAATGTAACTGGCTGTGTATGTGGTGTGTGTGTGTGTGTGAATGTAACTGGCTGTGTATGGGGTGTGTGTGTGAATGTAACTGGCTGTGTATGGGGTGTGTGTGTGAATGTAACTGGCTGTGTATGGGGTGTGTGTGAATGTAACTGGCTGTGTATGGGGTGTGTGTGAATGTAACTGGCTGTGTATGGGGTGTGTGTGAATGTAACTGGCTGTGTATGTGTGGTGGGTGTATGCGACTGTCTCCGTGCGATTTTGTGATGTGCCGTTGTCTGGCTCCTAAATTTTTTAGCTGGCTCCTAAAACTAAATTACATTTGTCAAGCCCTGGTTTAAACACAATAGATTGTGTATAAGTTGGGTCATCTTTATCAAGTGGACATCTAAACCCTAGAGGTTTAACAGTAAACTAGGATTGGTCGGCTTGGGTTTCATTTAATTTGGGAGCATGATTATTTTAGAAGTTCCCCTTTTGCTCTATCCCATGGTCATTTTGTAAAGATTCACTTAAAGTGATTTGGTTCAATCCCCGCAAGTCCATAATGCCTTCCAATCTATTGAATTTCTTCCCGGTGTTCCCAAAAAAACTGTTTTAATGGTTCTTGGTCCTTCTCCAAGTTGCAATAATTAACTAGATACATATTTGTAAATCATAATAACACTAATGATTTTGCACACTAGTGATTTATTCTGCGCTTTAGTAGAGTCCAGTGCACTATGTTCACTTCTGCTTGTTCATTTTCAGATTTATTTTGTCACTGGCGTTCACAATAATAATTTTCACTTATTTCTTCACGTAGGTACGGTAAGGATCGAAATGTTCCGAAACATGCAGAATGCAGAAATAATTAGGAAAATGACTGAAGAGTTTGATGAGGTATGACACTTGCACATTTTCTCAATTACAGTTCAGTCAGCGGACGCTCATCCAAAGTGACTGAAAGCTCAGAACAAGATTTTAAATGAATTGTAATTAAAGAAAAACTATCGTGTTGCGAAAAAAGGAGGGAATTTCTTCTGCACTGCATTAGTACACTGAGTGCTATAAATTGTATGCAGCTGCATATAGTGCATAGCTTCCCTTTACACAGCTGCAATGGTGACCTCACTAATTACTAACCAGGATAACAAACTCTCCATTGTGAGTTAGGATGAGCAGAATTATACAAACAAGTTCAATTACTTGATTATTTTGTTATTTTTTTAAATCATGGTCATAAAACCTGAATATTTTTTTTTTAATTTAGAAAAAAATAACAGGATTTATGAATGTTAACAAAAACATCTTCTTTTGCTTGGAAATGTTCCCAGAATTGTTATTTCTGTCTCTTCCTTAAAGGCTACAATGACTTTTAAAATATTTTAATCAAGATATTATTACGCTAATAACCCACTGAGAAATGCGGCGCTATGAGTTTAAGAAATGCAAAAACGTATTTATCTACTGAGGATGCTGATATTACATCTGCTTTCAAACTATGGTTTACATTTTGTTTTAAGCACCAGCTGTTATTTTATTTGGTGTCTTTTCTTGCTACTTTCTCTCCTCTTCAGGATAGTGGAGATTATCCTCTCACTATGCCCGGCCCTCACTGGAAGAAGTTTCGTTGCAATTTCTGCGAGTTCATTGGTGTCCTAATCCGGCAATGCCAGTACAGCATTATTTATGATGAGTACATGATGGATACAGTCATTTCACTGCTGACAGGTCTGTCAGACTCCCAGGTTCGAGCTTTCAGACATACAAGCACACTGGCTGGTAAGAGCTTCCACCTCTTGTACTATACAGTGTTCCAGTACCATGTTTACTTCACGTTAGTCTTTCATGTATGTTTTCCAGGCAGAGCCTGTGGATTTGTGGGAAGCCGAGATCTGAAAAATGTGTTCTTATGAGCATATTATATTTGTATTGGTCACTAGTAAGACTAAACCTATCCCTCTGTTGGCCATATAGATACTTTTTATTGGAAGAAATCTTTTAGATAGATTTACTACTGAACTAATATCTCAAATTCAGCGAATTTGTCTCGCTCGACATTATTGTAGTTCAGCAAAAACTGGTTGTGTATTTTGGCCCATTGCTGGACTAGGTTGTTGCATATAAAGGATTTACAGATCTGCACCAACAAGCTAGACACTGTTATCCCGAGTTGGACAGATCCAGGTTACCAGTTAATCTACTATGTTGCCCAGCATCTGTACCCAAATTTAACCTCCATATTTATTTGACCTGAAGGATTGATGCACTTGACATATATATGATATGCTTACTCTACATATTCTCTATTAAAATAACTTTTTATGACAATAAAATAAGTATAATGTAACATGATGTGTAATGATAAAAAGTAAAAAGGGAATGGCCCACACCATCAAAGCTGATTGTTATGCATCTTTACTAATAGTTCCTTTTCAAGGCCAGAAAGTATCTGTTGTAATAACCATCCACTTTGCCTCTGGTTTTCCATCACTACAGGGACTGTTATGGTTGTACAAAATGCTGGTTTTGTTTCAGTAACAGAGTTATAACATATTGCATTAGTGCAGGGTTTACCTGTATATAGATTATATACCTGCCTGAATCTGTACACTTTAAGTGGACATCTCTGCTAGTACATTGCCGCTCACAAGTGATTAAATGTTCCCAGCTAAACTATCATGGCAGAAACATTTCACACTGGGCATTGTTTACCAAATATTAACTGACCAGATTGCTGCCAGAATCAGGCAGTAGTGGCAGAGTTGTTATACCGTATTTGCTCAAATATAAGAAAAGTTTTTTTTCAGAGCAAATGCTCTGAAATGCTCACCTGCATCCTTTATTAATATTAATATGGCCATTTGAGGACATTAAACTCTCTATCTATAATCTTGCTCTGGAGGGATTCCTGTCTGGTGGCTCAGTGCTGTCATATTACTACAGAGAGATGCATTGTTGAGTTTTCAAGTGTTTTGTTTTACAGCTATTTTTTTGTTTGTTTGAATTTAAGAAGAAAAATATTAAGTTAGCATTTAAAGGAACTCAAGTCGCCTAATTATTTTGAATATCTGTAAGAGTTGCAAGGAAAATGCATTTTAAATGTGTCTGTGCTGCCTCCTTTTATTACGTGCTTGACAAATCCAGAGAACAGAAGGCCATGGTTTCTGAAAGAAAGATGTTGCAGGCTTCTAACTTTCTCCACTGTTTTGTCTCAAACTCTATGGAAGTACCATTTCCCTAGTTTCTAAAATTGATTTGGCTAGCTCCCCGAACTGGTCTGTCTGACTCGTAAAGTCTACAAATATTTCTTAAGCTCTGTTTTATGAGTTGACCTCGTTGCTTAATAGGCATTGAACGTATTCATTAATTTGCATGGTTATTCATAAGATAAAGTCATAAATGAAACAGTACAGACACATTTATCATACATTTTTAATCTACTTAATTGTCTTAACCTGTGTCTTTACTTCTACGTGTATTCTGCTAACACAATGTATAAATCATATTTTATTCTCTAAATTGACAGTGCAGACAATATATGTAACATATATGATCTTATATAAAAGATTCTGCTTTGTAACTTTTTTTTGGGATCTGGTTTGCTGCCAACATTCTGTAGGTTACAAATGGCAGACAGCACACACATTTTATTTTGTAAATGTTTGCATGAAATGTTTTTTTTATTTTGTTTTGCCCATGGTAGGTTAAATAGATCCAGTTAATATGCGTACATTCATCTGTTCATGGGTTTGAATTGCTAAAGACATTATACCTCTCTGTTCCCCATGCTCTATTTGGCTCTCTATCTTGCAACATCCTCCCTCCCCATATTTTGATATTAATTTGCCCTTATGCATTTTTTACTCCAAGGAGCATTTAACTTTGTATAGAATTTTTACTTGTGGAGTGTGCGTCATGCTCCTACAGCAATTCACTGTTGTTTGGGGTAAATTGTAGTTATCAATATCTTTAGGCTGCTGCCCCATACTGGTAAACTTTATAATTCATATTGGATTTCCTTGGTTTTTCAGTTGCTGGTTTGCTGACTAAGCTATGTTTATCATACATTGTATTGTAGCTCTAGCTGTGTGTCGTTATCTGCTCTCATTGTACGTGTTCTGCCAGTTTCCAAAATGTTAACATTTGGAGTAAAAAAGTGTTTTTGGAGGGGGGGGGGGGGGGTTAGTACAGTATTGCTATTAGTGTAAACTCATTTACCAAGATCGATATTTCATCTAATTATTCAAACAGGAATTAAGAGTCTTTAAAACTGTAGTACTCCACATTTAACTTTAAAGGAACAGGCAACCCTAAAACAAATGGTGAATGAATGACTATAGGGATTTTTCCCGCATCCAGTGTAGGGAAATTGACAGCATTTGTTTACTGAATTGTCCTTGGTTTGCAGCAATGAAGCTTATGACGGCATTGGTGAACGTTGCTCTGAATCTGAGTATTCACCAAGACAACACACAGCGTCAATATGAAGCAGAGAGGAACAAGATGATTGGCAAGAGAGCCAACGAACGACTGGAGCTACTACTGCAAAAACGGAAAGAAGTAAGACGCGTGACCGTAGAAATGGGTTACAGATTCTTGGCTCACACTTCAAATTAAACAATGCTTATTTTGTGAATGTAGAGAATAATGATGCACAGTAATGTATAAGAGATTTAGAGGTTTTAAATGTGAAGGATAAACCACAAATACCAAGCACAGCATGGAGAGAGGAATAAACCGCATATACCAAACACAGCATGACAGCATGGCGAGAGGGGCAAACCACATATACCAAGCACAGCATGGAGAGAGGAATAAACCGCATATACCAAACACAGCATGACAGCATGGCGAGAGGGGCAAACCACATATACCAAGCACAGCATGGAGAGAGGAATAAACCGCATATACCAAACACAGCATGACAGCATGGCGAGAGGGGCAAACCACATATACCAAGCACAGCATGGAGAGAGGAATAAACCGCATATACCAAACACAGCATGACAGCATGGCGAGAGGGGCAAACCACATATACCAAGCACAGCATGGAGAGAGTGATAAACCCACATATACCAAGCACAGCATGACAGCATGGCGAGAGGGGCAAACCACATATACCAAGCACAGCATGGAGAGAGTGATAAACCCACATATACCAAGCACAGCATGACGAGAGGGATAAAACTCACATATACCAAGCACAGCATGGAGAGAGTGATAAACCCACATATACCAAGCACAGCATGGAGAGAGTGATAAACCCACATATACCAAGCACAGCATGGAGAGAGTGATAAACCCACATATACCAAGCACAGCATGACGAGAGGGGCAAACCACATATACCAAGCACAGCATGGAGAGAGTGATAAACCCACATATACCAAGCACAGCATGACGAGAGGGGCAAACCACATATACCAAGCACAGCATAGGGAGAGGGATAACCCACATATACCAAGCACAGCATGACGAGAGGGATAAAACCCACATATACCAAGCACAGCATGGAGAGAGTGATAAACCCACATATACCAAGCACAGCATGGAGAGAGTGATAAACCGTATATACTAAACACAGCATGGAGAGAGGGGTAATCCCACATATACCAAGCACAGCATGGAGAGAGGGGTAAAACCCACATATACCAAGCACAGCATGGAGAGAGTGATAAACCCACATATACCAAGCACAGAATGACGTGAGGGGCAAACCACATATACCAAGCACAGCATGGAGAGAGTGATAAACCCACATATACCAAGCACAGCATGGAGAGAGTGATAAACCGTATATACTAAACACAGCATGGAGAGAGTGATAAACCCACATATACCAAGCACAGCATGGAGAGAGTGATAAACCCACATATACCAAGCACAGCATGACGAGAGGGGCAAACCACATATACCAAGCACAGCATGGAGAGAGTGATAAACCCACATATACCAAGCACAGCATGGCGAGAGGGGCAAACCACATATACCAAGCACAGCATAGGGAGAGGGATAACCCACATATACCAAGCACAGCATGGAGAGAGGGATAAACCGTATATACTAAACACAGCATGGAGAGAGGGGTAATCCCACATATACCAAGCACAGCATGGAGAGAGTGCTAAAACCCACATATACCAAGCACAGCATGGAGAGAGTGATAAAACCCACATATAGCAAGCACAGCATAGAGAGAGGGATAAACCCACAAATAGCAAGCACAGCATGGAGAGAGTGATAAAACCCACATATACCAAGCACAGCATGGAGAGAGCGATAAACCCACATATACCAAGCACAGCATGGAGAGAGCGATAAACCCACATATAGCAAGCACAGCATGGAGAGAGCGATAAACCCACATATACCAAGCACAGCATGGAGAGAGTGATAAATCCACATATACCAAGCACAGCATAGGGAGAGGGATAACCCACATATACCAAGCACAGCATGGAGAAAGGGATAACCTCCGCTGTTTTCCTCACTTTCCCCACAGGCCACAAAGCAACCACCATGAACCCCCAATGGTAACCCCCAAACCTCGAATAATTGCTATAATACACAAACTCTTACTGACCAAATATCTAGAAATGTAACCTTCGTAACTTGATGTGAAAAAAACAAGTTATCTCTAGGCTGAATTCGATTAGAGAACAAGACAGAACTGATTTAAAAATATATAATCTCATATTATCTCATATACTCTAATATAAAGAGACAGACAAATGCAAGTACATAAAAACAGTTTAAAATAAATAGGACAAAATTATCATTCCATAATTGGGATTATGGAAATCTTGTGATTTTAAGGCTTTTGATTGTAAGCAGACTCCCTACACACAGTCTTATCCTTCCCCCAGCACCGCCCATTTCCTGCCACCTGAGGAAGGGATGGGAGTAGGTGTTTCAGCAACTTGAGACACCCTGAAGGCGGTTGCATGAGATCATAAAATATGCAATAGCAATCGAGCTGCGCTTGACATCTTTATGACACCAGGCTCATCATAATTCTCTGGTCCTATGTTAATTTGAATCCAAATATGGGATGTGTTTGCCTAACCAAATGCCATCTTTTCAGCATAGCATGTTGGGTATCCCCCAAAAGCAGACTCTGCTAACCCCAATAATATACTTATGAACCCCCTTTCAACATGTATCTAGATAATGCAACTTCTAGATTTATGTGGACATTTGATACCTAGAACTACACTTCCCTTGATGCCTCCCACCTCTCAGTACAGGATGCTGCAATTAACATCAAAACTACCCAAGGCATCGGCACTTATATAAATATATAGCGAGATGTATATACTATAAGTAAACCAACATGACGTTTGGTTGTCATAAGTACACCCACACACATTCTGGGCTTTTCTTTAAAAGTTAAGTTGCAGGTGAGGTGAACATTTCATCCCACCAGTTTTCCCCTGTCAAATTCACCTGGTTTGGCCCTGTACAATGTATAGCTAAATTGGTGAGATGAACGGTTCATCTCAACTCACCTTTTTGTGAAAAGCCCCCAGTGACCAGGATTGAGCATTTTTGGACTTCATAATTGAGTTTTCTGCATTGTTTCTATGTTTTCAGCTCCAGGAAAACCAAGATGAAATTGAAAATATGATGAATTCCATTTTCAAGGGAATCTTTGTCCACAGATACAGGTAAGTCTACACTGATTTATTAATACCCGTAGCTCTGTTTATAAACATGGCAGATGGTCAGACATTAGTAATATGATAATATGATTTGCGTAACAAATGCTGGCAAACTGTATTTATAAATAACCATTTTGTTTGGCTCTGAACCTTTCTGTTTATTTTGGTCTTCTTGAAGAGATGCTATTGCTGAGATAAGAGCAATCTGTATTGAAGAAATTGGCGTGTGGATGAAGATGTACAGTGACGCTTTTCTGAATGACAGCTACTTAAAATACGTGGGATGGACGCTGCATGATCGGGTGAGTTTGGGAAGTCTTTGTATCACCTGTGTGTTTGAGCTTCCTCTGAGGAGTGCTCTGGATTCAATCACCCCAGTGTGTTACTGTGAGCTCTGTTATCAGTCACTCCACAGAACACTAATTGTCCTGCTTTGTAGATACAAAGCTACTACTTGAGACTAGTTCAGCCAGCATAGTGGGCTATTCACCTAAACCTTTATTTTCCTTATAAACAGAATAATGTTTCCACAAACCAAACTTCCTCTCAAACCAACACCTTCCCTTCAGATCTTCCGAAGGTGATTTGTGTTCACAGTAAGTCTCAAGGTTCTGTTCTCCACCACCAAACACCGTCGTTCTACAAGTCAGCCAGTTTGAGTTTGTGGCAGAGTCTGTCCTTTGTACATCCTATGGTGTTTCAGAGCTGAAAGCGATGTACTATTATGAAGCCCACTTCTGTTCTGATTGAGGTAAAGCAGGAGCAGGTCAGTGGCAAAGTTCAAACCAAAGAGCAATCAGCGGATCCATTCCAAATAATGTGCTGGAATGATTATTTCTTGCTAAGCACGGCCTAGTTATGTGTGCTGGATAATACATGACTGCACCATTTGATCAAGTGTTTTGTGGAAACAGAATGGTTATCGTTACCAAAAGTTTTTTTTTTTTTTTTTTGTGTTCTCTCAATATCAGTGTCCTTTCCAAGGTGCTGCCCAATACAGCTCTTCCTGTAAATAGTCTGCATTTCAGTCATCATTTGTATGATACCAAGTAATATTAACCTGCCACCTCAGGATCTAATGCAGTAAATGTCTTCAGCTAGGACAGGGAAACCACTCAAACTGTTCACCTGCTCCAGTAATATCACTACCCAGCCTCCAGACATAATGTGAGCAGGTTCATCTGATGCACAGCTTGCTAATACTGATGATGACATGTAAAAAATAGTTTTGTTTTTTTCTGTTTATTGCCGTCTTTGAATGCGTCACTCCAGGTCATTCTTTTTGTTAAATAAAATGTGGGTTAAAAGCAAACACCCGATTAGCGCTGACCTCTCTTCTCTTTGGATTATAGCAAGGAGAAGTGAGACTAAAGTGTCTGAAAGCCCTTCAGAGTCTCTACACCAACAGAGAGCTCTTCCCCAAACTGGAACTCTTTACTAACCGGTTCAAGGTATGTTCAACAAGTCATCAGAAACTATACAACCTCAGAAGACACGCTACCTTTTTGGGGCTTTTATCAATTGTCAAAGGGTTTATTATGGACAACAGACTACTTCATGCATGAAATCATACTATTTACAATATATATGAGAATATATGAGATAATGATTGGCAGGTATCCTTATAAAAGATGATGGGTACTCTCACTTCTGACATTGTACATGTATGTCTGCCGCTAGGACATAAATTTGATACTTTGAGGACATATTAGTATAGTTATTAATGTGCTGGCGATAACTCATTAAGAATATGAGAAACATGATGACTGCGTTACAGAGTTGCTGACGGAGTTAGGGCCTAATGCTATGCTCTTTCTTTTGTGCACCCATCCCTGTCCGTGGTACTGAAGGCAGTGATGGGGAAATAACATCAGTATGGGGATAAAATTCTGTCTACTGAAATGGCATTCATTATCTTCTCATCTGTGTTTTGTTTGAGGGGTGTGATTCCGCCTCTAATTAAAATATTGCTTTTACGTGCTGTCTGGGTTCATTTGACTGGTGACCACGGATTCTTTCCATAATCCTTGCCTTAGAAGGTTTGTGGTAATAACACAGCCTGGCTAGTTGTTTTAGCTAAATGCTCTCCCAGTGGTTATTGTCTCCCCTAAGTTATCAGCGGAGCTGGTTCTAGCACTTGTTACCACCTTTGTTTCTTTCCTGTTGGAGGTTTAGATCCGTTTGGGTGTGTGTAGTCTGTAACAAAGTCATTGGGGGCTATTCACTAAAAGGTGAGATGAGGTGAGCTGAATAAACATTTCATCCCAACAATTTAACTATATATTGTGCGGGAACCAACCAGGCGAGTTCCCCCACTAAGCAAACGCAAAAGGTTTATCCCTCCACAATATATAACTAAATTGGTGAGATGACATGTTGATCTCACTTGCAACTCACCTGTAGTGAATAGCTTCCATAGTGTGCTGTTCCCAGTACTTTGCTTCAAAGAATTTCAATGCTTAGTTTGAACTGTTTTCTGGATCACGGATTAAAAAGATTATTTTCTCATGGTAACCCCCAGTGTCGTTTTAAGTGCAGTGATTGTATTACAGGTAGCACTCCTGTGTCACGAAGGTTTAATGATTATAGTTTGTGTATTGGGAGATGACATGTCACTTTTGAAATGGGTTTTATATTTTGGTCCGGGTTTTGAGCGATGGACCATCACATCCTAAAACTTGTTTCTTATTTTGGATTCATATCAAAATGTTTAATAAGTAATTTGAGTAAAAACCTATACTAATAATAAATGAAACCTTGGCCTATAACCTTTTTTGTTGTGTGAATAATCCTTACGCCCTACTTTTTGAAGTAGGATGATTTATATTGTTCCCTGCCTAACGTCATTCGAAAAGAAAAGACTCTCTCTCTCTCTCTCTCTCTCTTTCTCTTTCTCTTTCTCTTTTTCTCTTTCTCTTTCTCTTTCCTCTTTCTCTTTCTCTTTCTCTTTCTCTTTCTCTTTCTCTTTCTCTTTCTCTTCTCTTTCTCTTTCTCTTTCTCTTTCTCTTTCTCTTTCTCTTTTCTCTCTCTCTCTCTCTCTCTCTCTCTCTCTCTCTCTCTCTCTCTCTCTCTCTCTCTCTCTCTCTCTCTCTCTCTCTCTTTCTCTCTCTCTTTCTCTCTCTCTCTCTCTCTCTCTCTCTCTCTCTCTCTCTCTCTCTTTCTATACAACACGACTTTCATCATTGCTTTGACATTTGGAAACCAGTGAATTGTTTCTATTGTAAGCCAACATATTTACCCAGTATAGTGGGTTTCAGCATCTTAACGCTATCCACTAGTAAGGGGAAAGCATCATTGTTATATTGCATATAGGCATTGTTTCTGTTTAAAAAGCATGTAGCTCTAATATATATTCACAGTGTGGATCCAGCTCCCTCCAATGGACAGCTTCATGTTTACATGCATTATGGATATTACAGAAATGTCACCAGGGTCATGCAGTTTCACGTTTTTCTACCTTTGCCCTCTGTTTTTCCTCACATTGGCACCTTTGTGATCTTCATTCAATATCTTCAGTTCATTTCATGCAGTCCGTATCAAACACATTTACCAGAATTGTATACATTCATAAACCACTTAGAGCCAATTCATTTTGCTAATAGATCTTGCACGTTTGAGACTGTAGTACTGTTATTTTAATGAAAATTGGCACTCATTCCTTAAACAGGAATTTTCCAATTTTGTAGTCATTTTGCAAAATTTTAGTGATTTATTTATTACTTTAAAAGAAATGTTGAATGAAAAATATTTTTGTGTATGATAAAACAATGGAGGAGACTAGGCGCCTACAATAGATATATAATCAAAAAATGCACTCACTTGTGTGAACCCCACACACAAATATGTAGTAATGAAATATATAGAGCAGTGGTGCGCAAAAAAAAAAGTGATGTGCAAAAAATTAGGAATATCGAAAAAATACTTATCAAATATAAAGGGTTGGTGTCGGGTACATATAAAACAAATAAATAAAGACACACTGTTGTTGTATGTATGTGTGTGTGTATATATATATATATATGTGTATGTATGTGTGTGTATATATATATATATATATATGTATATATATATTTATATATATATATATATATATATACACATACATATAGATAAACAGTGGATATCCTCCGTTCATTAGAGAGAGAGAGATAGTGTCACACATTGTTTTTGTGTATGTGTTCTGCTCTATTTAAATATATATTTTAAAATCTTTTCAGCAGGATATTTTTTCCATTTGTCTGTTCTTTCCAAAGAATAGAAGTTAAATGTTTTGTTAATTTGCTTGTCATGCCACAGTTTACAGTAGTCCAATAATTATGTAAAAGCGGATTGCTTGTCCTGCATTCTAAATAGGTTGTAAACTGCTTGCTGTGTGTACAATTTTTAACCACGATTCCAGTGCAAAAATTACTAGTGATCTTTGAATGGCAATGTTACGAAGCACAGTCAACCCCACTCTCTGCACTACTATTCAGCCACTGCAGTGGTGCCACAGAAACAAAAACATTGGATAACAACTACTGTAGAATAATTGTGACTGTATGTAGAACACACTGGAAAAAGTCAGGCATAATGGAACAAACTATTGCTATGCCACCATTTATTTTCAAATAAGTGTCTGGCGTGTGCTGAACCAATAGGAAGCTGGATTAGCGCAGGTATTAAAGGGACAGCTTTATGTGCAAAAGGTTGGTAATCTGTTATGCTCAGGCACACTTATCTTGTTTTAATCCAGAATTAAATTTACTTTCATTAAAATTAAAAAGAAATCTGGGATTGGAAGCCTTTTTACATAATTGAGTTGTCCTTTTTCAGGATCGAATTGTTTCCATGACTCTGGATAAAGAATATGATGTTGCTGTTGAAGCAATTCGTTTGGTTACTCTCATTCTCCAGTAAGTATTTGCCATTTTTTTTGGAATCCTCTCTGTACCTTTCGGTATGTATCGCTCACTACACTGACAGAAGAATCTGTCAACCAAATGCACAAGCTTTGCCTTCCGCAACTTTCATGACTTCACTTGTCATGTTTTTAAGATGCTCTTTCCTTTTTGCTTTATCACACCATACATTATGGTGGGTTAAAGGTGATGGGAAGACCCCTCCACATAAAATTTAGGGGGTAGCAGGGGCATTATTAAACACAAATCTTCACACACAGAAAACACCAAAGACTTGTTTTCCCCATAGAAATCTTAAACTCGCAATGCTACCACTACTGCAAGGGATTCTGGGTAGGAAAATGCAAAAAAGGTTAACAATGATCACCACATGGACCCCTTTTACAAAGACAGCCTTTAAATATGGCCATGGACAGAGCCAGATAACCACTCAGACAGTTGTTTTGTCCTTAATGGCATCTCATCAGCATGTAGTTGGTTACTGTCTTTTTGAGGCTTGGAGCAAGCAGTATGAGAAGCACATACAACATAAGTTATGGTGGGGTAAAGTTGACCTACTTGTTTGTGCTATATATTATATGTCACTCTGCATGTAGGCATGTGCTAAATGTATAAACTGTTTTGTTGTATGTGTTCTGTTGGAACCTTATAAAAATATTTTTAAACCAAATGGTTCCATGTGCTCTGCGGGGATTAGTGAATATTGTTGGAGGGAAACGGTTAATAATTGTTTATTTTTCATTCTTCTTTTTACATTTTGATATCTGTTGAGCACTAACCATGCTGAATGAAGCCTGTCATGAAATGAATAAAAAGGTTTCTGACCTGCTCAGCAGTTTCCTAAGCAGCCTTTATCATCCGCTGAATAAAGGATTTGGCAACCTACTTACGCAGAGCATAAAATTAAGTCTTGTAAGAGAATTAATTTGGAAGTCTAATTCTTCAGTCTATTCAACTGACAAATCAAATTAATCAGACATCAGAAAAATCAATAAAGCCACTTATGATCATGTAGTTTGCCATGTTTTTTTTGTTTGTTTTACATTTGTTGTTGACATGGCTTGTCAGGTCTTTGTATATAATGTAATCTTGGTGATTATGACCTACCTTAATTATACTTCCTTTGTTCGGTTCTAAGCATATACCACAAAAAGCTTTAAAGGAACAGTTCATCCACTAGTCATTTTATTTTGTTTGGCGCACTGTGATGTATATTCCAGATAGTGCATGGCATCAACTGTTTTTGGAACATAGACACTCTTTCTGGCTCTTGGCCTTGAAGATTTGGTGCTTAACCCAGCCTCTACAAATTAATGTATTTTCAGTGTGTTCATGCATGTTCCCAATCACTGCATGTGCAGCACCATGCTCTCCAACGCCTGTGCTGCACTACCAAGCAAAACAGATCTCCATCACTGGTCCAACCAAATAAAAATCTGAGGTTTTCTGTTCTTTCAAAAAAAAGCTACTATATAGTTATTGTATACTACAGAGTGGGTAATGCCAGAGTTTTAACACTTATTTTTTGTTTACATTGGCCCAGTTCTGCAGATCAAATGTTATGTGTGTCATATTTTGTTCACTATTTATGATACAAACTAAGCGGTAACATGGTTGCTGCCTTTACCCTGCTGAAGGTACAAATGTCATTTGTGGAACTGAAACAGTCGCCATGGAAACCATTGGATTATTCCTGCTTATTAGATCACTTTTAGAACTTTGCTCCAGAAATCACTTTGAATCTTTGGTACCTACTGTGTTTTGCAGTGTCTGACGTTTTCAAGTATCTACAATTTTAACCATTGTGGGAAAATTAAGTTTTTAATACCGGTTCAGCCTCAGTTTTTGCTGCCAGTGGAGTTTCCTCATTAGAGATGCGATTTTCGTTTTGTCAGTTTTTGAACTTTTCCCCTTAATTCCTATTCTGTATAAAATCTTGTAAAATGTAGATCAAATTATCACAGCTGGTTTTAGCCCACTGCTCTGCAATTAGAGTGTTGTCTTTCCAAATGACTCACTCAGTGGATTCTTGTCTGTTTTCCAGTGGGAGTGAAGAGGCTCTGTCCAATGAAGACTGTGAGAATGTGTACCACTTGGTGTATTCAGCACATCGGCCTGTAGCAGTTGCAGCTGGGGAATTCCTCCATAAAAAGTAAGCACATGCCGCAGTGACATTGAACATGGTTATTAATAGGACTAAAATAACTTTCCTATCACTGGACATGTATGAAAGTTTATCTTAGGTGACTTGAAAATTGGATTCTTATAGTAGCTCTGGAAGTCCACAATCTGTGCATTTTAAGACTTTGATCTTGTCTGGCTGGTGATTTTTGCCTGCTGGGCAACGCAAGATGCTGTGAAAGTACATAATATAGTACTTAAGCTAAATACATTTTTTTAACAAGACTAATGAAGGTTATGTTTTATTTTGCAGGCAAATAAATGCTTCTAGTTTCTGTGTACTGTATTTTTTTTGATACTTAGGACAGTTTACTTATCCTCCATACCAATAATCTGTTGTATTTTTCATAGTATCTACCAATTTGTGTTTTTTAAAGTGCTATTTACTAGTAAAGGGAGTCATTTCAGAGGCATTCTCACTGATATGGAACCAATTCACATTTAATGACTGAATAGATCCTGGAGTTATTACATATAATAAACCTGAGATTTTTTTTACCCTGTTTTTATCAAAATTATTTGTTGAGTGCAACTGTGATTACGTTGCTGGCTATACACACTGGTAACATCACAAGCAGCTTACATTGCAAAATAATGAAAGTAAATGTGTTACACCTCTCATTTATCTCCCCTGTCTGTTCAAGAACTCCATAAGCTTTATTACCATATTATCCTGACATAGCTACACAATACTGTACTACAATATAAGCTATGCATATATTCATGTGTTCATAGGTTTTGGAGTTCTAAGTAGGGAAAAAGTAGGATGTTATTGGGCCTCAGTGATTGCTGTGTTTGGATAGGTGCTTACATATTAGCACATGTATTCATTATTGATGTAGCGTCATTGTGGTTACAATTTTTTACTCCTCTTTGTGTCAGGTTATTTAGCAGGCATGACCCGCAAGCTGAAGAAGCCTTGGCCAAAAGAAGGGGTCGCAGCAGCCCAAATGGAAACCTTGTTAAAATGCTTGTGCTGTTCTTTTTAGAAAGCGAGGTGAGGATGTTAGCTTCTGCCTGTAATTAACGTCTATCTTTTCTTGTGTGTATTTTATAATTGTGTTGTACTTCTGCTTCTTAATACTTTTATGTATTTCTTAGGTGTAATCTATTTATAAAGACGATTAAGATTGTAGTACTGAAATCTCCTGTGTTTTCTCTGTAAAATAATGTCTAGAGTTCTAATCACCCACAGCAGAAAAGATGAGTGCACTCCTAAAAACCATTATAGTGGCTTATTGCACTATGCACGCAGATTCCCCGTGCAGTAAATTACTTGGCTTGTAGCTTGGTCTAGCTAGTCTATGATCCTATGATTTATTAGCAGTGACTGAGCGAATTTTAGTGAGGTAAATTTACAGTCTGCATGTTTTGTTTTTTTGGTAACATAGTTGCGTTGTTTCTAATAGTCGTATGCATATTCCATCACTAGATTAGATTTAGTTTACACCATTTTCCCTGCAGAATTGTTTCCCCTTCCACCCAAACAATTGTTTCAGAACTACATATATCCTAATTCTCTAAATTTAAAGATCGTTGAGGGAATGTGCACCATATGTTGTTTTTTTTGACGTATTGTTTTGACTCCTAGTTGCACGAGCATGCTGCCTACCTTGTGGATAGTTTATGGGAAAGTTCGCAGGAGCTTCTGAAAGACTGGGAATGTATGGCAGAGCTGCTGGTGGAAGAACCCATTCAAGGGGAGGAAGGTAAGAGCGATAGCTGCTGCCAGAAGCACAATTCTGGGACAACATTCGTGAAGCAGAACGCTTGTCTGGATCATAGACTTGGTTTCCGGGACGACTGTGTCAATTTAAGAACTTTTGCTCTTTTTTTACATACCCTCATTGTTTAAAACTCAGGTGAACAAACATTCTAAGCTCCTTCATAACATTGTTATATGTTAAACGTTCAGTGGATAAATATATTTGGATCAGAGTATATTTAGTCTAACTAAAAAATACACAAAATTAAATACACAAAATTATGTGACTAAATTACGCTGAAGAAAAAACATTTTGCATCAATCAAAGAATATTAATACAAAGTTCTTACAGTGGTCATCGTTTAACATGTATAAATAGGCTAGACCACTTTTATATATGAGTGCTGGCTTTCAAGAAGAACTGTAAATGATGCAATTGGGGGAGTTTTTTCTTTTTTGGCCAACATGTCAGCGCAAAACATACCACACTTTTGTTATTTCTGTCCTTGCTTTAAAAACCAGATTGTTGCATCCTATTGCTGGTTTTGTCCATATGTCTTCGCAAGATTGTAATGGTTAGCATTTTGTTTCTTAAAGGCACTCTGTCACCTAAACATTGTTTGTACTGTGAATGTAGAGAAAACATGATTAATAATCTACACATTGTGTTGGTAAAATTGCAAATAAATGCATAAATTAAGGCACAAATGTGTTTAAAATGTTTCTGTGGAGTCTCGTGTTTATGACATCACCTGTGGCTTGATATGCTAATTACCTACTTTTCAATGGGAAATATGTATTTTGCATATCAAATCACAGATGATGTAATAAATCAGAGACTCTTTATGTATTTACTTGCAATTCTGCTAACACAATGTATAGATCATTTTTCTTTTTATTTCTTCTCTACATTAACAATGTAAACACTTTAGGTGACAGTCTTTAAATGCAGAGTTGTGTCGAAATCTGAAAACTTTTAATAAATTGAAACTGTTCTGCTGATTTTAGTCACTTTTTAAATTGTCTCTCATCACGCTTCATTTAGTATATATCACTGGTAATGCAGGATCAAAAGCAAGAAGGAGATTTGCGGTCTGTTTTCTTCAAAATGGGCATGGACATGGTCTGACAGATCAGCCTTTGCTTAAAAGAACTGTCTGGTGCCCAAAATGCATCTTCCAAATATTAATGTGCTTTCAAAGTACTTTAAAAAGCATGTCTTACATTTTACATGGTTTAAAATATAAAATACATACAGCTAGAAGAAATTGTGAAATTACAGCAGTTTGCAAGAAACAAGGACTGCCCTAGCTGAGTAAAAGTAATTTCCTTTTTTTTTTTTTTTTCTTTGCTGCAGGAACCAATGAGAATAATGCCATTCAAATTAAATGGAATTTCCTTTCTCTCTAGTGATATCATCAGACAATGTGTTGCACTGTTATGAGATCCTACTGTGTACAAGAGCAAGGTCACTCATAGGCCACTCAATAGACTAAATTTGAGGAAGACAGGAAGTGACTATATGAAACTATGACTTATATCCTCCCTCAGTGTCTATATAATCAGCGCTGCCGCAGCTGCAGTAAACATGCAGAGTAATCACTGGGAAGGGCTTGAGTCAAATATGAAAAATGTGATTTCTACAGAATGCCTTTATCAAATCACACAGGGATAAAAGCCAGTGTACTATACAAGCAGTGATCTTCATCTTGCACCAAAGTGAGTTTGGGGACTAGACTGTCCCTTTAATGCCTCTGTTGGTATGGCAGAGTGTCTGAGAAGCAAGTGTCCTAGTGCTTGATTTATAATCTATACTATCAGTGATATATTTTCTAAACAAAGCATGATACAAAGAGTTTTTTTAAAGTGAGGAAGTAAGACATGATCTTTTGACCTTGTCTTTCCCTTGGTGACATGGGCTGTTTTGACATTTCTGTGGTGTTTGTGTTTAGCTGTTAGATACCATTATATTCATCATATCTTATATTTTACTACAAAAAAAACATAAAATATGTTGAAAAAATTAAAAATAAGCACTTTCATTGTTTCTCTGTGTTTTTTGTGAGTTATCAGCCAATAACCAAAATTAGCTTTTCACCTATAGTGACCTTTTGACCCAAACCCGAACCCTAAATTTAACCCTAACTCACTGGATTTCATTGTTGCTTAATGCCTCACCGTTTTAGCGGTGTTTGGTCCGTCCAATGTCGGAAAGGGGTTAAAGGGCAACTGTTAAAAAAAAAAAAAAATTATAATGGAATATTTTAAACACGTTTCTAAACCAAATTTTTTTTTTTTTTTTTAATACCTTAATGAAAAATGTAAATAAGAAAAAGCAGCTAATTATTTATACACTGGTTGTGCCGGAGCAGTGTGTACGCTCAGGACCAGTGCAGACATGAAACATTTGTCGAAAATGTCTGTGTAAAGTAGGAAATCCTTTTCCCCATAACTCTACTATTAAAAGCACAGCAAGAGAAGGTATTACAAGCATTTTAGATTACTTCCACAGCTGTTCTCTTTTGAATTTCTATTTTCTTCTTATTATTTTAACTAACCTAAGACTTTCTCCTTGCCAGTTACAAACACAAAGCCGGCATTAGCACCCATCATCAGAACAAACATATCTTCATTATTGAGAGCGCTCGCTCATTAATCTGGAATGGCAGAAAATATTCAGATAGTCTCCCCCGCTGCTGTTTAAACACTGATTTCCACAGAGACAGTGTTTAAATGATATTTACATTTCTATAGCCCACTTCAGAGGTAAATGGCTCATCCTGGATGCAAATGGTCTTCTGAAAGTATAGTCCTGATTAACCAGTGAATGTTTAATGTAGAGGCAGAGCAGTAGGGGAATGCTAATGGCATCAGAAAGCACTAGAAGCAGGCAGGAAATGCACAAAGCATTAATCCTCCTCACGAGCACTGCTAGACAGAGTGTACTGGACTTGGCACTAAAAACATTAAACATCATACCAATTTAGTTTCTCTGTTTTGTAAACTATTTGTGTAATTCTGGTTTATTGGTGCTGCTGATGGATGGTATGTACTGCCCACCACATCATTCATCATGGATAAAATCATGTTCAGTATACCGCTAACAGTCTTTAATGTAAAAATGCAGTTTGTTACATATCCCCTTGAGTTTAAAAAAAAAACACGGTGTCAGGAAATGATGAATCCAATTCCAAATGATTGGTCTTGGGCCTATGTACAACATCCAGACAGTGATGGGTCCTACAATCCCTGCTGCTGGCTCCTAATCTTTGTGATGGTTTTACATAGAATCCTATGGAAGTTCCACTTGCCCAACTACTAAAAAGAAAGCATTGTTTGACTAAAATACTAGCCAAGCAAGTTAGTGGCCTCTGATCTCTCCTCCTCGTCTGGCAGGATCTGTCGCCCATTAAGGATGTGGACTTGTTGAATTGATTCTAGTGAACACTGACCCTACTAAAAACCATGACATTCTTCTTTCTAGTGATGTCAGAGCGGCAGGAGAGTGCGCTGATTGAGTTGATGGTATGTACGATACGTCAGGCTGCAGAAGCACATCCTCCTGTGGGAAGAGGAACCGGTAAACGGGTAAGTGTGTATACAAACACCTTGTAAGGAATATGGCTTTTGTATCTTACTTTGACAAGTCTTAATGGTTTAAAACTAAATTTAAAGTAATATTTCTGGAATACAAAGTTTTGTATGTCGGATATTAGCTTGGCATTCAAAATATCTTTCAGCGGCATAACACACACCACCTATTTACAAGCAATTTTAAATATGGGACGGGGATTTAGAGTAGAATTACCTGTGTTTATAAAGTGATAGTAACCAAGCTACAGTCTGTGTTTTAATGCATGTTAAAGCTAATAAGTGTTTTTAGAAGCATATTTCATTCTTGTTTTCCATGTAGTTTATTCATTTATTTTATTGTTGTATTATTAGCTGATGATGTTTCTCAAGAATATTTTGCTTTGACATTTACAAACCTCTGTTATGATGGGGAAGAACAAGTTTTACTGATAAGATGTTCTTATCATGATGTATAAAATGCACCATATTATGTGTAATTCTCAGTTTATAGTGCACTAAAGATGAAAGGGGGAATGAAGTATACTTATGACCCTTCTGTTATTTCGACTACACATAGCAGGATCCTCTCCCAATAAAATACAATGCATATATATATATATACACATACACATACACACACATACACACACACACTCCATACTTTATTTCCCCCACAACGAGAACAAACTTGGAGAATGATTCCTACAGCAGTTAAGGTAGCATTAACTCTGAAACCAAATTGGATTTCTAGATGAAATCTTCATGCGTTTGCAAGAAGTTCTACATGAATAATGCTAGTGGATATTTGGTTGGAGCGTCTGCATGGTGTGCTGCCCTTGGTAGGCCAGATTTCAGAACAGTTTGTGTTTTTATTAGTAAAACACCAACAGAAACCATTCTGTAACTTAATGTTTCATCAATACAGCCTTGATGTGACCTTTACACACATTTGTCTTCCAGGTATTGACAGCCAAGGAAAGAAAAACTCAGATTGATGACAAGAATAAGCTGACTGAGCATTTCATTGTTGCACTTCCAATGCTGCTGTCTAAGGTGCATTTCATTATACCAGTGTCTTCCCATCACTGATGGACATCTTGTTACAGAGCTCAGTCTGTGTTAATGTACACATCGTCACAGCGTGTACTTCTATTTGTACAAAATGAACTCTTAAAACATGCTAAATGCAGATAACATTTATTTTGCTTTACTTTGGTTATACTCGCAGAAATATTCGTGGGAGGCTAGGTGTCCCAGATACTCCCTTTCACATGTAGTCTTGGTTGGATGTAATTCTATGCTGTGCTGTTGGATTGTTCGCACCAGTTGACAAACTGATGATACTGGAAAATGTTCCTTGATAGTACGGAGATGACCGTTGTACTTAGCAGTTTCTTCAGTCTAGGTGTGAAAGTCAGAAAGTCGCCTAAATAAAATATTTATATCTAAAGAGAATAGGTCCATGTCACAATGCACAGTGAGGATGTAAGATGTTTATCACAGTTGTAAATAAAAGTCTGTTTTAAAAGAGCTGCTAAGGGTAATGCTTGAGGTAGGAAGGGAGAAAAGTACAATTTAAAGGCACAGCATTGTAATGAATTGTACATTTTCAGATTTTCTTTTAAATGCGTATATTGACCCTGAACTTAATTCTAATTACACTTACAATTACATCACCCAAACCTAATGCACAGATCATATTTGAACTGTACATGATCAGAATTATGATGGAAATAGTTAATATATAATCTTCATGTTTCTTCGTGGATGGCACAGTATAGGAGGCGTCATGTTATTTGCATTGCAGTTCAGCAAACTCTGTTAAATTAAATATATAGCTTGTACAGTACCACAGCTCACATGGAGAACATCAGTGAAACTTGCACTTTCATTCATAAACCATTATCTAGTTATGAACCAGTGTTATATTTGTCCAGAAAGAAAATGAAGCAGATTTTGTTTTTGTTTCTGTTAAGCCTTCCTCATAACATAAAATCTATTTGTGCTGCACTGCTGAGAGTAATCAAAACCCAATCTGTTAGCAGCCACTTGCCAAGTTAAATGACAGATGGGCCACATTGAATTCATTGGATCTTAAACTCCAGAGCTCTGTTTGAAGTGGTGATTCCTGACAGACTAGGGGTATTAAAGATCTATATGAGTAATACTTGGAATATTTAAGCCTTTTGTCTCTGCATGCTTTTTCAGCAACATAGTTAATATTATCTCAGATGCTCCTTGTGGCCGTACCTGGAATTGCACATACACAAAGTACTGGATTCCAGTTTCTTCTTTGACTCCACTTGTAACATATCTTCACAATGGTTGCACACTGGTTCCCCATAGTGAATTACCGTGTAGCTTGTCTGTAAATGAATGCTTTTCTATGTTGTTTGTACAAACTGGTATGTGGATAAAATAAGCTGCAGCAGCCGTTCTGATCAGAGCTCTTTTCATTAACGCTTCATTCATTTATGTTTCTTTTTTCCTGCAGTATTCTGCCGATGCAGAGAAAGTTGCAAACCTCCTCCAGATCCCCCAGTTTTTTGATCTGGAGCTTTATAGCACTGGGAGAATGGAAAAGGTGAGTCAGTTACATTATTATGCCTATAGCGCCAACAATTTACATGGCTCTTTCTATGGCTGGTATATTGCTCTTCACAGCAGCACTATAATCAGTATCTTTCTTTATAATCCGTATATTTATCTGGTTATTACACTGTAGGCAACGCATTCTTTCTATGGCTGGTATATTGCTCTTCACAGCAGCACTATAATCAGTATCTTTCTTTATAATTCCTATATTTATCTGGTTATTATACTGTAGGCATAGAAATTTATGTGTGTGTATATATATATATATATATATGCTAAACTATGCACCTAATGATTGATTCATATAGGGCTGAGTTAGCTTGAACATGCTGAGATGTAAGCAATAACCTTTTTGTTTCCAACTAAAAAAATAATTTTAGGCTAGGTTTAAACTGTTACTTGGTCCTACATACCAGTAGATCTGTTTATGTTTCTAATCCTTTAGTCAATGTTTTATGTAAATTTCACCAAGAGGAATCCAGCTAACCTGTACATATTTCCTTTCTCATCTCGGGGTATTGGGCTGGTGTGACTTAGCACTGTTTTGTAAGCATGAGAATGAGGACTTTACTGACCTGTAACTGATGACTTTCTGTAGCACCTGGATAGCTTGCTGAAGCAGATCAAGTTTGTGGTGGAGAAGCACACGGAGTCTGACGTGTTGGAGGCCTGCAGTAAAACATACAGCATACTATGCAGTGAAGAGTACACTATACAGAATCGTGTGGATGTAGCACACAGTCAGCTGATTGATGAACTGGCAGACCGATTCTCACACGCCGTGGAGGAACTGCTGCAAGAGGTTACTAGTCAACACTGGGGGCTTCTTATTGCTGCTGCTCAAGCAAAGCTTTGTCCTTTGGCAGTTTTAAAAAGTTTCAGTATTGAGCTGCTAGTTTATAAAAACAATATGTAACAGATGAGTCCTTTATATGATACACTATGCACGCTCAAAGCAGAATATTAAAAGCTGTCTGCAAAAAGGTTCTGTTTAACTGAAGTACCTTACTGAGCCCTCTTTGCTCTGTGTCAGTGGGTATGCAGACATGTTGTTTACAATCTTTGGTTAGATGGTCAGATTTTCCTTTCTCCAAGATGTCTGCCCTTGGAGCAATACAAGCAGAGAGTGGTCAATAACTCACTTTGTGTTATTTAAAATGTAAAAATCTAATTTTATAAAATCATAAAAAGTTATATGGAACCGCTTTATAAGCAATCAGATTATAGTGGTTAGCATTTAAAATGTCCACACTTGCAGTCTTTCAGTTAAACATGATTAAATGTTTTGACGATCATTGTAATTAAACCATATCTTGTTGGTACATGACAGATAAAATCTACATTAAAGGATTGTAAAGGATCCTATTTTTTATGTTTGGGTTTGCCCAAAAAAAAAAAAAAAAGGTTTAGCCAGACTTGTTCCTTCATGATTCCTTTCACCCATAGCTGATCAATCTATGATTAGCTTGTTCCTAGTCATTCTAAACCCACAGATGTCCCCTTACTTCTGAATATAATGATATGGTAATGTTAGACCCTGATTTTATGTACAGTTCTGGTTGTGGATTGTCACGTAGCCTGGATTGTTTTGCTCTTGGACTGGGAAAGTTCGGCTCAAATTCAATTCGTTAATAATGCAGTGCGTCATTAGAATTGATGAACCTAAGCTAGAGATGTAATCGGATGAGTTTAGTGAGCCATCGTTTTCCTGTGATTATCAAAATATTAGTATTTTACTGTCAATCTATATCATGTAAAAAAACTGATTTTCCTTGAATTATTTCCAGTCAGTTAATCATGGGTCTGGATATGAGGATAAATTGTTGGAGAGTGAAAGGCATTGACTAAATAGAACGTAGCAAAATGGTTTGTTGAGATCTTGTATTCATTTAAACATTATCTCCAGGTATACAGGAATGCATAATGTGAAAATACAGCTATCACTATATATATATATATAGTCAGCACTCCATTTGCTGCAGAATATTGTGTTGTGAAAATGTAGTGTGTTTTGGCATCTCTAATGATCTTTTATAATTTATTAATGGCAAGCCTTTCACACTATAGCTGGTTAAGATGAACTTAAAGGGAAATCTAAACAATGCTCTATTTCGTACATGTTTGGTATACAGGCCATTACTGGGAGAATGGCCTGGCTTTGAATATACCCATTAGACTTGTTGCACCATCACATCCTGATTCATGACCTCCTTAACCTTTTTTTTTTTTTTCCTTTTTCCCCTCTTTCCAGGCAGAAGAAGCGGATGAGGATGATATCTACAATGTACTGGCCTCATTAAAACGATTAACGTGCTTTCACAAGTAAGCATGCCGCTCTTAAAATACATCTCTCTTCCCAACAGCACTGGGAGTCAAGTTCAGATGTGCCAATCATAAAATCCAATTTCTGATTATGAAGCCTTGTGCTGCCTGCGATGGATGGATATTGTAAAGGCTGTAGTACTGGACTTGTGTTTTGGAAACTTTAAAAGAAAGATAACAAGCAGCTTATTTAGTTTTCTCTTTAGTCAGGATTATTAAACTCATGTGGTCTGTGAATGGTGGCCGCTCTAGTGTGGTTTTGTGCCTACATTTTCTTCTATTTTTGCCTTGCAGTGCACATGATCTCACAAAATGGGATTTGTTTGCGAATTGTTACCGGCTACTGAGGGCAGGGATTGAACATGAAGGCATGATAGAGCAGGTAAGGAAGCGCTAGGCCTAGAAATTTAACAGTAAAATGTTGAAGAGCATAAGCCATAAAAATAATGTTTTTTCCTATCTGTAGATTGGGGTGCAAGCTCTGCAATGCTCCCATTACTCCATACTTTGGCAACTGGTGAAGATCACTGAAGGAAATCCTTCCAAAGTAAGTCCTTCAGACATGTATTTCCCTTGAGTTCGGGGAGTGTGAGGATTACTGAGCTATGTATGTCTTACAATCCGAACACCTGGGAGAAGATGGATGTCATTGTGTATGATTTGAGCTCACTGTGTTGGATGTTTTCCTGTAAGTGGTGGTTTTCGCACTAATGTCCAGTAAACCTGCTTTAATAATAGATTAACACAAGGCTCGACAAACCCCAGGCGCCAGGTCATCATGGCGACCAGGAAATTATTCCTGGCGTCTGGGTGCAGTCAGTCTCATGGTCCCCTTGCCGCTGCCATCCGATTTAAAAAATAAAATAAAAAGTTCGGAACGCGAGGTGGTAACGTCTGTGCGGATGGCACATACTGCAAGTTCCGCCCCCCTCGCGCAACGCATCTCTGATTGCCGGGTGTCGTTGCGCGACATCCTGGCACTCAGCAGGCCGATCAATGAAGACATGCTGCAGCGTTAAGAAGAAACCAAGAAAAGACTGTGTGAGGTGTGTTTGTGTTTGTATATATGTAAGTATGTAAAGTAGGTGTGAGGTGTTTGTATATATGTGTATATGTAAAGTAGGTGTGTGTGAGGTGTTTCTATATATGTGCATATGTAAAGTAGGTGTGAGGTGTTTGTGTCTATATAGGTATATGTAAAGTAGGTGTGTTTGTGAGGTGTTTGTATATATGTGTATATGTAAAGTAGGTGTGTGTGAGGTGTTTGTATATATGTAAGTATGTAAAGTAGGTGTGTGTGAGGTGTTTGTATATATGTGTATATGTAAAGTAGGTGTGTGTGAGGGGTTTGTATATATGTGTATATGTAAAGTAGGTGTGTGTGAGGCGTTTGTATATATGTGTATATGTAAAGTAGGTGTGTGTGAGGGGTTTGTATATATGTGTATATGTAAAGTAGGTGTGTGTGAGGGGTTTGGATATATGTGTATATGTAAAGTAGGTGTGTGTGAGGGGTTTGGATATATGTGTATATGTAAAGTAGGTGTGTGTGAGGGGTTTGGATATATGTGTATATGTAAAGTAGGTGTGTGTGAGAGGTTTGGATATATGTGTATATGTAAAGTAGGTGTGTGTGAGGGGTTTGTATATATGTGTATATGTAAAGTAGGTGTGCGTGAGGGGTTTGTATATTTGTGTATATATAAAGTAGATGTGTGTGTGATGTGTTTGTATATATGTGTATATGTAAAGTAGGTGTGTGTGAGGGGTTTGTATATATGTGTATATGTAAAGTAGGTGTGTGAGGTGTTTGGATATTTGTGTATATGTAAAGTAGATGTGTGTGTGTATATATGTGAAGTAGGCGTGTGTGTTTATGAATTGCGTGTATGTTTGCATGATTGTCTGGCTCCTACATTTTTTTGCTGGCTCCTAAAATCAAATTAAATTTGTCAAGCCCTGGATTAACACATTGAAATATGAATGACCCAAAGTGATACATAGAACTGAATTTGTTTTGCAAATATATGTAACTGAATCTTTTTGATTTGTAGGAAGACATGCTGGTGTTGAGAAAAACAGTGAAATCATTCTTGGCCGTCTGTCAGCAGTGTTTATCCAACGTCAATACAGCTGTAAAAGAGCAGGTAATTATCTGACACATTGCCCAGATTGCAAGCTCATCAAATAATGTGGAGATCCTATAATTAGGAAGCTATATTCAGGTAAGAAGTCAAGGGTTGAATGTACTGCATGACGGAATTCAAGCCATACATAGCTGGACACCACCGATCGTGATTGGTTTTGAGGAACTGGACCATCTGTCCTTCAGTGTGGACGTTTTGGGCAGCAGGTAGAACTTCAGCGATCTGTCTGAATTGAGCATTGTTTTTTGTTTATTTTTACAGGCTTTCATGCTCCTCTGTGACCTTCTAATGATCTTCAGCCACCAGTTAACAGCAGGGGGTAGGGAAGGTCTAATGCTGCTGGTCTTTAATCCGGACCTTGGACTCCAGTCTGAACTTCTCAACTTTGTCATGGATCATGTGTTCATTGACCAGGATGATGAGAATCAGAGCATGGGTAATGATGACGTTTCTTGGGTAATGGTCTAATGTCTGGGAATAGTGACTGCCAGTTACGTTTTTGCTTCTGTTTTGTGGATCTATTTTAAAGAGAAAATCCTTTCTTATATAGTTAAAAACGATTATATAGGCTGCCCCTTCGGATACATTCAGTTAAAATCTCTACTTTTTTGTATTGACATATTTCCATTAAAAGCCCAAGGGCTTGATGGTTCACTGGAGCCAGAGAGAAATGGCTGCTTCAGATACAGCTGCTGTTGCCACTTTCCAGGCCCCTGGAAAAAAAAAAAATCATTCTACTAAATACAATTTTATTTAATTTTTTTTTTTTACATTTGTCTGACAGAAGCATTTATCACAGTTTCTTAATATCACTTGGGTAGCCCCATGATTTTAAAATGTATTTTTCCGTGTTCACCTTTTAGAGGGAGATGAGGAGGATGAAGCCAATAAAATTGAGGCCTTGCACAAAAGGAGGAACTTGTTGGCTGCTTTCTGCAAACTCATAATCTACGACATTGTAGATATGCACGCAGCAGCTGATATCTTCAAGCACTACATGAAGGTACTCAATCACTAGATAGCTTCCAAGCTGATTTGGATAAGACCTTTACGTAAAAGTTTGTGTCAGGTGTTTATGACAGCACAATTCATAACGTTTTGGGTTGTGGAAGATGCTTTATATAGCCCTACATAGAATGCATGCTGCACACTTCTATAGGCCTATAAATATCAGCCTATAGAATTTCACTTTTTGTGAAATGATTTGAACTCTGTTTGTCAGATCTGTGACGGTACTTGTAGCAAGACTAGAAAGACCAGGTGATGATCAAGGCCGTTTTAAAACCATTGTGTTTCCATATATTATGTAATTAGGATATTGTCATCCAGTAGTCAATATTGGGTTTTAGTTTCAAAAAGATGCCAAACCATGATTATTTAGAACATTTGATATATCCCTATTTTATACATAGCCAAATGGCAGTGCTGTTGTCTGTTAAAAAAAAAATATAGTAGCTGGCATGCTTGATAATTTATCTGTTACCACTGAAAGAGCTCAGAATTAATTGGTTTTTTTATCTTCTCCAAAGACACACTGTCCTAAACACGCAAATAAACACTGCTGACCTTTAAACAATAAATCTTGCTCTTTTCCAGTATTACAATGACTATGGTGACATAATCAAAGAAACGCTCAGTAAAACAAGACAAATTGACAAGATCCAGTGTGCCAAGACTCTGATACTAAGCTTGCAGCAGGTAAGTAGCTGGAGATTCATCATTCCACCTTCACCCGTTTCAATATTAGATCGCAGTTCTTTAAATACCATGCCTAGAGAGAGCACTTTGCTGTACCAGGAAAAATAAAATGCTAGTCGCATTCGCTTTCCTTTCTAAAACAACGATTAGGCCATCTGACATTTCATTAAGTTTCCTTCACTATGTGTGTGTGACATGTATTAAAGTACATGCCATTTGTTTTCTTCATCAATAGTTTATTTTAAAAATAACCACCGTATTTGCTCGAATATAAGACAAGTTTTTTTTCAGAGCAAATGCTCTGAAAAAGCCCCCCTGTTTTATATTCGAGGTCGTCTTATAATCTGACCTCAAATCGAGGTCAGATTTTAAGACAAGGATCCTGGTCCCCCGCAGAGCTGCAGGGGACCTGGATCCCCCTTGCTAACAGCCAGAGGATCGTGCAGACATCCCCTGCTGCCGCCGGGTCCTTCCGGCTTCATCATATAAGTCCCGGCGAAAGGGCCGGGCAGCAGCGGAGGATGTCTGCGTGTATTGTGCAGACATCCTCCGGCTGCCTCCACTGGCCACCAGGGATATATGGGCCTGACACTGCCATCTATTGTATCGTGCAGACATCCCCCGGCTTCCCCCACTAGCCACCAGGGAGATACAAGGGGAGGGGGGCACAGAGACACACAAGGGGAGGGTGGGGGGCACAGAGACACACGAGGGAGGGGGGGAGAGACACACGAGGGGGGGGAGGAGAGACACGGGAGGGGGGGGGGAGAGACACGGGGGGGGGGAGAGACACACGAGGGAGGGGGGGAGAGAGAGACACACAAGGGGAGGGGGAGAGAGAGAGACACACAAGGGGAGGGGGAGAGAGAGAGACACACAAGGGGAGGGGGAGAGAGAGAGAGACACACAAGGGGAGGGGGAGAGAGAGAGACACACAAGGGGAGGGGGAGAGAGAGAGAGACACACAAGGGGAGGGGGAGAGAGAGAGACACACACAAGGGGAGGGGGAGAGAGAGAGAGACACACAAGGGGAGGGGGAGAGAGAGAGAGAGACACACAAGGGGAGGGGGAGAGAGAGAGAGAGACACACAAGGGGAGGGGGAGAGAGAGAGAGACACACACGGGGAGGGGGAGAGAGAGACACACACACGGGGAGGGAGGGAGAGAGACACACACACAAGGGGACGGGGAGGGAGGGAGAGAGACACACACACACAAGGGGAGGGGGAGAGAGAGAGAGACACACAAGGGGAGGGGGAGAGAGAGAGAGACACACAAGGGGAGGGGGAGAGAGAGAGACACACACACAAGGGGAGGGGGAGAGAGAGACACACAAGATGAGGGGGAGAGAGACGCACACACAAGATGCGGTGGAGAGAGAGAACGCAAATGCTCTGAAAAAGCCCCCTTGTTTTATATTCGAGGTCGTCTTATAATCTGACCTCAAATCGAGGTCAGATTTTAAGACAAGGATCCTGGTCCCCCGCAGAGCTGCAGGGGACCTGGATCCCCCTTGCTAACAGCCAGAGGATCGTGCAGACATCCCCTGCTGCCGCCGGGTCCTTCCGGCTTCATCATATAAGTCCCGGCGAAAGGGCCGGGCAGCAGCGGAGGATGTCTGCGTGTATTGTGCAGACATCCTCCGGCTGCCTCCACTGGCCACCAGGGATATATGGGCCTGACACTGCCATCTATCATATCGTGCAGACTTCCCCCACTAGCCACCAGAGAGATACAAGGTGAGGGGGAGGGGGGCACAGAGACACACAAGGGGAGGGTGGGGGGCACAGAGACACACGAGGGAGGGGGGGAGAGACACACGAGGGAGGGGGGGAGAGACACACGAGGGAGGGGAGAGAGACACACGAGGGAGGGGAGAGAGACACACGAGGGAGGGGGGAGAGACACACGAGGGAGGGGGGAGAGACACACGAGGGAGGGGGGAGAGACACACACACAAGGGGAGGGGGAGAGAGAGAGACACACACAAGGGGAGGGGGAGAGAGAGAGACACACACAAGGGGAGGGGGAGAGAGAGAGACACACACAAGGGGAGGGGGAGAGAGAGAGACACACACACAAGGGGAGGGGGAGAGAGAGAGACACACACACAAGGGGAGGGGGAGAGAGAGAGACACACACACAAGGGGAGGGGGAGAGAGAGAGACACACACACAAGGGGAGGGGGAGAGAGAGAGACACACACACAAGGGGAGGGGGAGAGAGACGCACACACAAGATGAGGTGGAGAGAGAGAACGCTGGGTGGACAGACAGAGAACACTAAGGGGGGGAGAGAGAGGCAGCATTGGCACATAAAAGGAAATAAAAACAAGAAATGCATTTTTTTTTTTAGATCATAATTTTTATTAAATATTAAAAAGGAATTTACATGTGAATATATACAAGTTGAACTTTTTCCCTATAGGGTAGTCTTATATTCAGGCTTTTAGTTTTTTTCCTAAAGGAATATCCAAAGTTTGGAGGGTCGTCTTATAATCAGGGTTGTCTTATATTCGAGCAAATATGGTAATATGTATTTCACTGGTATTTTTTGCACATGTACCATGTAGTGCAGGTAAAATGGATTTTCTCATGAACCTTTTTTTATAATACCCAACCTGTCCCCCCTTCCTTCTCTAGTTATTTAACGAGTTGGTGCAAGAGCAAGGGCCCAACCTGGATAGGACGTCCGCCCATGTCAGTGGAATTAAAGAGCTTGCTCGCAGGTTTGCACTCACATTTGGGTTGGATCAGGTCAAGACCAGAGAGGCAGTGGCAACGTTACACAAGTAAGTGATGTCTAGTTTGTAAAATGTTTAAATGGTGGGCTTTATCCTGCAATAAGGAAATAATCGTCTCAATTTCCTCTTCAATACCATATAAATACTTTTTTGCAGATATTTTTACTTACTAGAGTTTTTGTGTTTTGCTTTACGTCAGCAATGGAAAAGAGACTGATTCAAGCAGCCATTAGCATTTCATTATCGATGATCATTATTTGTCAATCCCTACTTTTGTAAAGTGATGTATGAACTTTTGAGGTGCTTTAACCCTTTAAGGACCAGGGATTTTCCTGGGCCAAGGACCAGAGCGTTTTTCAATTTTTAATAAGCGGTTTTTGAAACATAATTTTCCTCTCTCTCATTTAACGTACCCTTACAAGTTATATGTTGTTTTTTAAAGGACAGTTAGAGCTTTCTTTTGATACCCTATACATAAAAATGATTTACATTTTAGTATTAAAAAATACATATAAAAGAGGAAATCTTTGAGGAAAAAAAAGTTTTTCCCCATTATTTTCCCAATAATAAGCTACATAACTAGTGCAACACTAACCCACTTATCCCCCCTAATAACTAATAAAAAAGAAAAATATTGGTTCCCAAACCCCCCATAACAAAAAAGACAGAAAAAAACTCTGTAGAGTGCGATGTCAGATCAGTAAAGATCATGCAACAGGCATGCAGGGGTTAAATTTTATTAAATAAATATATTAAAATTACCTTTATTTATTAAAAAAAACTTTATAAATTGTAAAAATAAAAAAATCTGTTAAAAAAAAAAAAAAAAAAACTAAATGAGGGCCATAAAGTGGAAGGAAACTGATCACAGTTAAAAACTGTGATCAGCAATGAAAGGGTGACTTTATACTTTATTTTATTCATAGAGTATTCAGCCCCTGCTAGGGACTCTGTGATGCTACACAATGCAATTCAGAAGATACCTGTTTGCCAAACACGATCGCAGCTTTTTCTACCGCAGAATCATGGGAAATGTAGTTCCCATTGATTTTGGCTTTTGTTTAGAAGCTGCAATCGTGCATGCGCAAGTCACACAGTTCGGGCATCATACATCATTACCGATACTGGCTGTGTCAGGAATGCAAATCGGATGCAATTTTCGGCCCTTGGTTTATGTGTGTCGGCAACTCAACTGAGCCAAGGGGTCAGAAATGAAAGTTGGATGACCTGGGGACTCTAACAAAAAAAAAATAAAGTAAGTCTGTCCGTATGCCACCCCTCTCCCCCCGGAAAAAAAAAAAAAATTAGTTAAATTAGTTTAATTTTTGACTCCGTCTTTTAAGAACAAAAGAGTAGACAAATCTATGGTAAATGACACTCATAATGTATCCAGCTTGATATTCTACTTTGCTAAACTCTTTGTTTTTTTTATCACACAGAGATGGCATAGAGTTTGCTTTCAAATACCAAAATCCCAAAGGTTTGGAGTACCCACCCCTGAATCTGGCCTTCCTGGAAGTGTTGAGTGAGTTTTCCTCCAAGCTCCTGCGTCAGGACAAGAAGACTGTGTAAGTTCACGATTAGATTTATTTGCTGTCCTGGTAGTTTTTAAAACTATGCTTTTATCATTTTGAACATTTAAATTGTTAGGACTTGGCAGATATGTAGAGAATATTAAATATTTGAATATGTCAACCCTTTCAGAGCAGCGGTAAAGATGAGAAACATTTTCAGTTCAATATCCACCCTGGGCGTTTTTTTGTTTTGTTTTGTTTTGGTTTTTTTTTAGTAAAAAAACATTGATGTTGCACACAATACATTAGAGACCATGATAACCGCTTGTAATCTATATACGGAATTGACCATGAGACCCGTATGTGAAGATAGGAAGTCTGTGGTCTGTGCTGGTTAGAAGTAATCCTCATTGAAGGATTGCTTAGGTGATGGTTTAAGACCATAAACATACTTGATAAATTTAGTGACATTTGGAAAGTTGGAGGTTATGAGGAATTGAGTTGCAGAAATCATATTAAAACAGTAATTTATGTTTAAAAAAAAAAAAAAGCTTCCTAATCAGCAATATATTAAACTATTCTACCTAAGGACTACAACGTTAATTAGTAAAATTAGTAATTGCGTATAGTACAAAAAAAATGATATGTCCTTGTAACCACAAATGACTCCTGGAAAACCAGCTGTACTGCAAACATGCTCATAGGTTGAAAACCTCTGCAAGCTGGAAGGTTTCATACAACCCAGCAACCAGCTCTGAGCTTGCTGAATAATTCCACATCAGTGAGGGATCCTTTACGTCTGCACAGCACAGGGATATTGTTGATTAAATGCTAGCATCACGTACATAGAGACGTACAGTGTAATCAGAATAATAATACTGCCTTTCAGTCTCCCGCTCGTACAGGAGATGGTGAAAGTTCCCATGTCACCAAGATCACCGGTGTTACCCTATTATTTCCATAATAAGATGCGGCGAAAACCAAAAGGCATATGAATGTTCTTTCAGCAGCAACTGGAGGGAGACATGTTGCCCAGCCCAAATCTAATCTCGAAGCCTGGCATCTGATTTCAATATGAGCAGCTAGATACTGCCGAGTAACATGCCACACCGGATAATGTTGTTCCTGAGGAAACCATATATTTAATACTGAATCATTCTCTTGCTCAGGCATTCATATCTGGAGAAATTCCTCTCGGAACACATGATGGAGAGGAGGGAAGATGTCTGGCTGCCACTTATCTCCTACAGAAACTCACTGGTCACCGGGGGTGATGATGACAGACTCTCTGTGAATAGCAGTGGTAATAACAGCAAGGCTTCTTCTGTGAGGAGTAAGAAAGGTCGGCCTCCACTGCACAAAAAGAGAATAGAAGGTAAGATATTGGTTTGTAGACAGTACACCTATGTTCCTCTGCTTTTTTTTTATCTCATTCCAGTTAATATTTAGTCACTGCTCAACACTGTGTGCTCCAGTCAGCATTGGGAAAGAGACTGATTGGGAGACGGATTCAAGCAGCGAGTAAAATTTAATTACGATGATTATTTCTTGTTGATCATTACGTTTCAGTAGACACTAGTAGAATAAGGCTAACAGTGGAACCATGGAATGTTCCCTGTATTTATGCGGCCCTCCAGCTGCTGATAGACAATATTGCCCTCAATTCGTGAAAGAATATGGGAGATGTAGTTCATAAGCTGGAGGGCAGCAGTGACATATTACCCTTATAACTATAATGGCTCCATTTGATCTCAAACAATGAACCTTCCCATCCAATGTGTAATATACAGAAAGTCTAATAGAGTAACCAAGCATGGTCTTTTTACGAGTTCTTTGGAAGCAGATTTTGTCATTACCACTTGTTTTTTTTTTTCTTGCAGAAGAGACTATTGACAACTCCTGGGTGACCAGGAATGACACTATTCAGACCCCAGGAGCACTTACCACACCACAACTAACATCCACTGTGCTAAGGGAAAACCCCCGGCAAATGCCAGAACAGATGCCCGAACAGGAATCTGAACACGGCTCAGAACCAGACTTTTTACACAAGTAGGTAGCACTGTGCGCTGTCTTCACATGTTGGACTTTCAGGTTTCTTTGCATCATCTATGATTTATGTGGTTACAAGCACAAAACAGACTTATTGTGGGTATTCCTGCATTGATTTGATGCTGTATTCTTCTTGATCTCTGTTCTTTTAATGGATACATTGGAGTTTTTTTGTTTGTTTTTTAAAGACTGGGAGGGAGGGAGCTGGAATTCATGCAATATGAAATTCCGGAGGCATTGTTTTTTTTTATACTTTGTTTATAAGTTTGCACAATTGGTATGAAGGGAACTCACTCCTGTAGTGCAAGGTGCTGTTTAAAAGAAGGTAGATTATAAAGGCTTTTATATTGAGGTAAATAATGAAGGTCTCCCCTTTATATCTGTAAATATAAATGAAGTCACTGTCTACATTGACACTGCAATCAATGTTTAGGTGACAAACAGAATTTATAAGTTATTTTAACAAAATTTCAATCAAATGAGAGAGGTGCCCTTTAATTATATCTGGGCTGACATTGTCCTGTGATAGCGTATAGAATTAAACTATGGCAATGGAGAATACTTCATGTGCATGTTATACCAAAAGATGATGTCATAAAGATATGTACAGGTTCTCACTGTAAATAATTTCCATGGAGTTAGAGAAAACAGCGCAGCGTTCCTGTTCACCTCTAGGAGGGTATAATGTGATTGGAAAGCACTGAAATTTGCACTAACGCAGAACAATTATTATTGTAGTTCATGGCTAGTATTTCTTTGGTAAATGTGTTGGTATTTAAAACAATTGTTGATTTCTGAAACATAGTATCAATGCTTTAAGGCAAAGGTGCTGTACTTCTACTAAAATACGGTACAATTATCAATACATTGTTCTGGTTATTAAATGCGACTTTATTTTTCTAGTCCCCAGATGCAAATGTCTTGGTTGGGTCAGCAGAAGTTAGAAGACTTAAATCGAAAAGACAGAACATCAATGAGTTACATGAAAGTTCGGAGTGGTGTAAGGCACGCAGTGTGAGTACAACTCTGTACTGAGATGTGGTGAGATGGCTCAGTGGGATAATGCACCAAGTGTAGAATCTATGCAATCCTCAGGGTGGCAAGTTCAACTCCCAGTGGGGCTCATGAAGGACTTCATCCTTCCGTGGATAAAATGAGTGCCATTACATAAAACATAAACATACCAGGTAACATACAAAGGATGTGCAAGAATATCCTAATTAATTAGCTGGTTAAATACTTTATTATTATGTTGGGCATAATGAATGTGATCCTGTGAATGCCTTCTTGTATCTATGTACCATCTGGCACTGATGAGTCTGGCACAGATATGGCGACACTTTGTTTACTTGGCACAAAACCTTAAAGAAAAACTAGTACTAAGAGCCCCTTGTAAGTCAATGAAGCTTGCTTACTAGAAAGATACAGAAAGTGAACAGTTAAGTATTTCCTTCTGTCGTACAGCCCATATTAAAAAACAAAAGATTTATCCATAAAACCATTTAACGATCCTTCCTTATCATTGCGGTCTAATCAAGTCAATTTTACCCATTTAGACGGAAGGTCTAAAGGGTTTAAATACCTTCTTTTTTTCTTCTAAGAAATCCAAAATACTTTTGCTTAAGCAGAATGGTTTACCCGTGGCAGATGCCACTTGACCGGCATATTGGCATTTTTTCACAGTCCCTAGCTTGCAGTTCATGATCACTTGCTAGTAGTGGTTTTATTACCAGTTCATCTTGTCATGTATAACTACCATGGGTCACCTATCAGTATTGACTTTATATATTGTGCTTGATGTAGACTGTAACTTTTGAAAAGTGCAATGTTCTTGCATTTGCAGCCGAGGTCTGATGGAGGATGACGCAGAACCAATTTTTGAAGATGTAATGATGTCATCACGGGGACAATTGGAAGACATGAACGAGGAGTTTGAGGACACAATGGTTATTGACTTGGTGAGTGGGATTTGCTCTTTTCGCTGTATTAAAACACAATGCGTGGACTCTATTGCACACAGTATTTAAACTTCTTGTGTCATAGGGAAAGAACGTCCACAGCTTTCCCTGGTATTATGAGGAAAATCATGTGTGGGGGCTCACTAATCAATGTCTAATCAGAGTCTATCTGCCAAAATACATCAATCCAGCCAATCTTACTGGCTCCTGTGTATCATAGTGGACAGGACTAGGTGGCTGTGTATAACTTTTTTTTTTTTTTTTTAACCTTCCTTCCAACACAGAGAGGAGATTGACCTGATCAGACAGGATCATAACTCCGCCCCCTTGTGATGTTATTGTTACATTACCTTCCCATTCAGCGCAAGTCTATGGTCAGAATTCTGTGTCCCAGCCCCAAAGTGAGACACTAGTGCTGTAAAGGCACATAACAAAAACAAAAGACATATCTGAAATCAACAATACAAAATAAAAAAATAAAACCTTTTCATTTTTTTGGTGGGAGTGTCCCTTTAAGAATGATATTCCTAGATATCACCTGTTTGAAAGGAAATAGTTTATCAGCTTGATTGTCATTATTATGTTTATACAATGATTTATGTTTTTCCTACTTGACCTCTTTGAGCGACCTCGATCTCATCTGTGTGTATAATAACAGCACCGCCAAGCCACTCTGTGTTATAACATATGAATAATCAAGCCACTGCATTTACAGCAACTCGCCTTTCAGTGAATAGTTGCTTTGATCGGAGTGTGGTATGAGTGATATCACCCCTTCCTTGCAGTGCAATTCTCATTGTGTTTGTTTGTTTGTTTAGCCCCCTTCACGAAACAGACGGGAGAGAGCAGAGCTCCGGCCAGATTTCTTTGATTCTGCAGCCATCATTGAAGACGATTCAGTACGTATATATCTGGGATGTACAACTTGGCCTCATTAAATGAATATTCCCATAACTTTTAATGTGCTTTTAAGCTTTTCTTAAATGCATTTTCTTGGAAGTATGAGTTTTGTTTACTGACCAGCAAATGGATGTAATAGTATTTTATATTTCTCATTCTTAACCTGGATAGAATAACAATCCTCCAACTTGCCTACCTTTCTTACACGCCTTTTAATGCCCTATTTGTTTTGCAATTCCCTTTGTCAATTAGTGAACTGGCAACAGCCGGTGTGTTTTTTAGATTAATCAGTTTATATTATTTTAGAATGCACATCATCCGGTTGACTACATATTATAGAACATATTATATTGGAGAACAACTTGATATACACAGCCCAGCCGGAGTTCCCAACAATGCTCTTTTAGTGCATTTTAGATGAAGCTCTTGCTGTATATTTTCTCTAGTTTTGACAGATAGATAAACATTGCATTACAATAAATACAAACCTTAGGGTTGAATAAATATTGTTTATATGTAGAAGCAGTAATGCTTAACTGTGCAGACATTTAGTAACTGAGACTGTTCTGTGTTTCAGGGATTTGGGATGCCAATGTTCTGAGGTTTGCCCCCCCACCTGGACCTCTTGTCTAAAGGCCTGTATACTGTGAGCTTCTGTTTGAAAACTTTAGAAAACAAAAAAAAATGTTTTTTTAACCAATAGTTTTGTTTAAACCAAACGCTTGCGGCATTGATGGATTCTGTACAGCTTAAGAAATGGCCCCAGTGTCTCACAAGGAATATCAACCACCACCTTTTGGATAAGTGCTATGGCAGACAATGTTAACAATGCAACTATTTTGCATTTTTAAGACTGCAGTGAATGGGCGTAAACCATGGAATCCAATCCCTGATTAAACACACAAACTGTTTATGGACAACCCATCATTGTGACACCTTTTTACCTGTTCATTTCCTGCTGTACATTTTACAAACAAAAATATTTTTTTGCCTTCCACGTTCTTTTGTGTGTTTTGTTGGTTTTTTTACATTGAATCACGTCCGCTGGCATTGAGGGTTCCACGTAATGGAAATGAACACAGAGGATGTTGAATGCACTGGAATAAAACAAATGCAGACAAGCAAAATTATTAAGAAAAATTGTCTTTTAAGATAAATCATTGGAATCTTGCATGGTTTGTCTTAGCAGAATCCAGGATTTGGGGTTTATTTTATTCCCATTTTGAACCCACATTACCGGCTCCACTACAGAATGTTATACATTGTTTTGTTTTGTAAAAGAATGGACATGTGAACATCTTTTTCTATCGGTACATGTTCTGTACATTTTTACAAAGGATACCAGCAACTTACCAATGGACAGTAGAGAAACTCACTCAAATTCATCACTTACAGTTAACATTTTTTGGACTTGTTTTCCACCCTGGTTTTGTCACCTTTTTTTATATTTGTTGTATTGTTCAACACAACCGTACATATTTTAAAATGAATAAAGGAAACTTATAATAATGGGACTGAATCTACTCTCCATGCAGTAAAATACAATTTAACAGTAATATTTTTGTAAAAAGAAACCAATTTTAAACTGTCTTACTGTTGCCTAAAGACAAAAAAATGTGCTTGGATGGGTCATTTTTTCCCCCCTCTGGTCAATGTTTGAAGGTAATGGCATTTTCAGTGTTAAGTGTCCCGATTTCAACTCTTTTTAAGGGGAAAACAAGGAAAATGATTGATTTATTTTCTTCCCCAGCACAATAAAAGTTCCTGTTTAACTGCCCTGTTCTGTAATATTGTAATAAAACTCAAAATCACATGTCTTAAATAAAAGTGATTTTAACAATGCTCGTCATTATGCTGATTTTAGATCTCCTGCTGCCAGATCTGGGGGAAGACTCTTCTAGATATTTCATGAAAGCTCAGCTGAGTTTCGGGTCTTGCTTCAGAAGTTTCATGGTTTTTGAGCGGTTCTAAAAGCTGGTATACTTATATTGTCTGATGAGCGGGTAACAAATGGTTGTCAGAAATTAAGATTACAAAGTGTACGTAAGATTGATGGAGTGCCCATTGCAATGAAGCACTCTCCTGTGTGTGAGGCCCAGTGACTCTGAGTTAAAGGAGAGCAGCAACACCATGCTGCCTGCAAGTTTAAAGGGCGACTGTAGGAAAGCATGATCTAATGTTTAATTAAGATTGTATCACATTAAGATGATTTGTAAAGAAATTATTTAATGAAGGAATACAAATAAAGTTCCTTATTGACCTGCCTTTACTCCATATAGCTCTCTCAGGGGGCAGACATGTTTAGAATCTTGGGTCAGATCTTCACTAACAGGGCTCATTAAGGTACTTTATTTGAATTCTTTTATTAATTAAAGCATTTCTATATAAAATGCCTACACTTGATACAATCTTTTTAATTAAACAGAACTTTTTACTACAGCTGTCCTTTAAGTCAGGAATAGTAAATGGCTATTGGAGAACTAGAGGCAGGATGGAAGAGTGCAACACTGTACAGAGCACTGGTGAGACCTCACTTGGAGTATTGTACGCAGTACTGGAGACCGTATCTCCAGAAGGATATTGATACTTTGGAGAGAGTTCAGAGAAGGGCTACTAAACTGGTTCATGGGTTGAAGGATAAAACTTACCAGGAAAGGTTAAAGCATCTTAACATGTATAGCTTGGAGGAAAGACGTAACGGGGGATATGATAGAAACATTTAAATACATAAAGGAAATCAACACAGTAAAGGAAGAGAGTATATTTAAAAGAAGAAAAACTACCACAACTAGAGAACATAGTCTTAAATTAGAGGGGCAATGATTTAAAAGTAATATCAGGAAGTATTACTTTACTGAGAGGGTAGTGGATGTATGGAATAGCCTGCCAGCAGAAGTGGTAGAGGTAAACACAGTCAAGGATTTTAAGTATGCGTGGGACAAGGCTATCCTAGCTATAAGACCGGGAATGGGGGACTAATAAAAGTGCTAAAAAAAAAAATTGGGCAGACTAGATGGACCGAATGGTTCTTATCTGCCGACACATTCTATGTAACACTCAAAGAACAGACTGTGTGCATCTATGTATGAAGTGAAAGGTACAGGTAGTCTCCAAATTTGAGAGCTGCAGAGGCTAAAGATGTGAACCATGTTTCAGTGACGATTACAAATGAAGAAGTCATGGATACAAGTGTTTTCATTATGCATAGAATGGGTATTATTTAGGGTGCAGGACAAGGGAGTAGATAACTAAAGTCCCCAGTGACCCATCAGCCTACAGACCTGTGCTACATGAGTAAATCAGTGAGGTGGGGGGGTAGTTTGTCCACCCACAATCCTATATCAAACTGCAATTGAGTAGGCAGCTGTTTTCCTTTGTCCTAATAACAGCTGTCTGGTATCATACCACAGCAATGGAGATCCCCCTAGATCAGGCCTCCACAAATACCAGGTTGCTATGGTAACTAGAATCTGGTCCCCAGATCCTACAGCTACATTGTCCCACAGTTGCCCTGATAACGAGCCGCGTGTGGGACAAGCAGAACAGCCTGCAGATTCACGCTGGCTTCCTGTTGCTCACCAGGCAGCAGAAGGAGACACGTGTGAGGAGTTATGGGAGCTCCTACCAGCTACTACTGCATCAGCTTCCAGGGGAGGAGCCTCGGTGACCCACCAAACACCCATCGCAGGCTCTGAATGGAGGGCTGACCAGAAACTGCAGTGATGCACCCTCTGCCTCCAACTTTTCTTCCCAGTGGTAAGTAAATAGAATGTCAGAATCTGTGTGACAGAATGTGTTGGTGTATCAGAATGTTTGTGACTGCATGTGTTATAGGTATGTGTTTGCATATATGTAAGAGTGAAATTGTGTCAGTTTGTGCCAGGATTTAACCCCTTCATGCCAGTTGGTGCTTTGGTCCTTAACGACCCAACTGGCATCTTTTTGTTCCTGGCCCAATCACGAACATACAGGCAGGGACCTGATCACGGTCTCTATAGACAGTGTCGGTCCCTGCAGACATCCCTCGATACTTTGTGATGAGGCAGGATGTCGCATGCCAGAGATGTAGCAGAGGCCACTCACAAAGTGGCGTCATCTGACACTGGGGATTTGTATATGTTTATGGACTGGGACCCAGGATTTTCCTTTCTGACAATTAATGGCTCCCAGATTTAAATCAAAGCCCTGCCAGTTATATGCAAGATGGAACTTTTTACCACCAACTTGTAAATGTTATTCATTACACTAACATGTATATGGCAAAGCAGTTGGTACAGAGCATTGAAGGGAAATACACACTGACAGACTGAGGCTAGTGGAATAATCTAAACTTGGGATTGGCCTAAAGGGTAATAAATGTCAGTTGTAGATCATCCCAGGAACACCCATTGCTGAGGAATACCACAGAGCTGGGGTCAATTTGAACTTATTTCTGCTAACAGTGTTCAAACAATATTAAAGTACTTTATCATGTAAAGCAACTGATCTGTCTTACCCATTATTTTCCTCAACTCTTTAGATCTCCTAAAAACATGGTTAAATAGAACAGCCTTTTAAAGCATAATTGTATGTGGGGTCTCTCCTTTTGAAGTAAGCGACAAAAACAAACTATAAAAGATAAAGATTTCAGGATGTAAATTTGTTTGGCACTGATGTGCTTTTATATTTAACACAATGAATATACAGAGAGCATAAAGCTTTTATTAAGAATTACACGTTACAGCAGGTAGGAGTATATACCAGTGTAATGATCACAGTGGACACAATGTCCATTTTATAGAAGTGTTTCATTGTAGTTTGACACAAACCAATCCATCTTTATGAACTCTGACTCAATATGTTTCCATATCGGAATGTATACAATGGAATCCGCAGCCATTCTTTAAAGTGGAATATTTGCGTGCTTCTTCCATGGATTCACTAGCTTCTTACTCGCCAGAACTTCAAGATCACGACAAATGCTTAACCGAGTGGTGGATGGCTGAATAATGTCATCAACAAAACCTATTGAGAAGAAATTAGAGGTTTCCATGAGGAACTCCTTGAATAAAATAGGTTCTGCTTGCAATCACTGTACATTGATACACTAAAGATAACACCAGTCCTTCCCAATTTACTTAATGATTTGACATTAAAACCAAGTTTCTGGAAAATCTGAATCTGTATGATTCAGAATAGAGGATATAGGTTAAAGAACAAAGTGTTCCACTCAAGCTTGCTCCACAAGACTTTATAAATATAATTTTATGACACTGGTCTATGGCACAGGCTTAAAGTAAAACTGACAAAATGTGTATTTTTTCCCTGTCATACTTCCCTTTCCTATGGATGTGTCTATTAACTGCTCAGATTTAAAGGGCCATTCGGATCACTGTAATGACCAAAAATAGGTAGACATTTTTGACTATAGAAAAAAAAAAGTCAAAAACCTCTCATTAAGGTCCAGGCGACCTCTGCACTTTCAAGTGATATGTGGACTAAACTGGTACATGGACAGTAGGGGTGTATTGCAATGGTGGTATCATGTGGTGATGTCTGACATGGTCAGAGGGCCACATCGGAATATTACCACCATGGCAGGAGGGTACGAGTGACCCAATATCAAGGTTACTGTGCCAAATCCCTGTTATTCGGGTTACTCTATGTGTGTTTTTTATTCCATGACCGGTTGATTGATGTGGTAATTGCACTATTTATGCCATAATAGCATATTTTTATTAAAGTATTCTAATCATGAATTGTTTTTAATACGTTTTTACGGCATATATTATAGTAATTGCCATGTCAATTAACCAATAAAATATTTGTGTATGCTTCAACAGTTCAGGAGACCCTCTAACCCTCTCCAGATGAAGGATTCTGTCCCATGAGGACTATCCTGATATGGTCTGTGATCTGCAGCTCATGGCGGACTCTATTTCGGTTTATAGAATAGCAATAGCATTACATGTATTACATCTGAGAGTCAAATAGAACCCAATTCTAATTGTTTTGGGTGGTAAATAGTACATACAAATTAAAAATACTGTATTTTATGTTTTTTGAAGTTATTTCCCTATCCACATTTTTTGCAGGGCACTTGTCCTACTCTTACTAAAATTTTAATTCCTTTTGCAGCCCTCTAGCCCTTTCCATGACTATTTTAAAGGGATTTTAGTAGACTTCAATGGTGTTCGGGGTCAAGTTCGAGCACAGACCTGGACTTTTTCCAAAGTTTGCTCAAACTTCTCGAACCCGAACATCCAGGTGTCTGCTCAACTCTAGTCATATGCCATTTTGGTTCCTACGTCACAGAGGATCATGCAGAGTAAAGGGGTTACTAAATATAGGGAACTCAGTATGGGGAACTTGTCTTCGGGAATCCACAGAATAGAGAGAGAATAGCAGATTTCGGGTCAAATCACTGCTTATTGAATGACCCCTCATTATTGTGACCAGGCTCGTGGATAGTTTGGATTAGCAGTGTGACGTTCATGTTTATTTACCTCTCACTGCCGCTGGAAACGGATTAGCAAATTTATCCACGTATTCAGCCTCCGCTTCTGCCTGGTTCGGCTTTCCTCTAAATATGATCTGAACAGCACCCTAGACACAAAGAGAAAGGTCTTCTACAGCACCGTACAACATTGGGCATTTTAAAGAAAATTATACATTTGCATTAAATGCTAAAATATAAATCATGCTACAATATGCCAACATTTAACTAACCAACTTCCCCCCAACAGTTCTAATCCTGGGCGAGTTATTTTAGAATCCATTATGCTTTCTTGCTGCTAGTTACTCAACTGAAAAAGTGGACTAGTTCTTTACAGTGATGCATAATTGGAAATTAATTAAGGGGGCAGAAACAGATGGCTAATAAATACCACTGGTGAGTCCACTGTGACGCAAACTCACATCATACCACTAACAGGAGCAGGATGCAAGTCCAGAGATCTCCCTGAACTTGTGGAAGCGAAAGTGAGATCCAGCGCCAAATGGAGATTCGCGATAGAACAGGAATTGAGTTATAATGGGGTTTACCATTCATAAAAACCACCATCCACCTCCCAGACAGGGCTGTCTCTCTGGGGAATGAAATAGTCTTTTTAGTTTAACCTTTTATCTGCAATGATCCAACCTGAAGGATGGGATGATCCCTTTTCATGGAGATTGCACTGCTGGGGAGGGGTAAAAATGTCTAAAGAGCATTTTATTTGTTTTATACAGACCTCTATGTTTTACGGGTGAGTAAGAATGGTAAAGTTTCCCATCAAGAACATAACTGTATTATAAAAGGTACCCCAAAACTATTCACAGACATCAATTCCATGTTCACCTGAAAGTGTTTATACAAGTCTCATTCTCACTGGAAAACAGCTAGGGTAACTTTATAAAATCATGTATTTACAGGTGTATAATATCACCATTTAAGGTTCCAGAAAAAGATAAAGTCAGTCCAATCTTTACCTTGGCTCCCATTACAGCAACTTCTGCTGTTGGCCATGCATAGTTAACATCACCTCTCAAGTGTTTAGAGCTCATAACATCATAGGCACCTCCATAAGCCTAAGGAAAAACAGTTAAAGACAGAAAATCAATCACGGTTGTGATTTGCATGCCTTGCTAAAGTATTTTAAAAGGCAACACAAACAAAATATGCTTCTAATATCTACATATATTTAATTGCTGCAGCTCCTCTTCTACTTGTCTCTTCTTCAGATTGTCTGAAAGAGGCATTGCGGGTTCTCAGGGGAGCCAATCAAAGGGCTCTCGCAGATGAATGTGGCTCTCACAGGTTGCTGTAGTGTGCACATTGGCATGCGTGTAAAGTCTTGCTTATCGTCAATAAGGGAATCACTAGGCATGTGCGGTTCTGACCATTTATATGAATTTTAAAAACCTGTACAGAAATGGACAGCCTATGATTAAGCGTGTGAGCACGCAAAACATGGAAGGCATTCGTCCTTTCCCCGTCTTTGTATTCATTGTCCCTGTGATCCATTTTAATTTTTTGGAATAAATCGGACGTTTTACAATCATATTGGAGTTTGGAGTGCATGCATCCCTTGTCCACAATTTTTTCTATTTTCGCCTATGGTGCTTTTGCTGCAGCACGGACGGAGCACCCATCTTCCCAAAACATATAGGAGGTATGTTTACTGCCAACGGTGGAGCCGGCTTGTTTTCCTCTTTTGTTTGTCAGAAATGGAACATGCACATCATGTGCTGTGAGATACAAAACCTATTCATATTGTAGCATGCAAAACAGTGTGCATTGTTTATGTATAATGCTCCATGTACATGGAATGGATCTTAAAGCACACATCACATCTACATCCATTCTGTGCTCATCTAAACCTGGACTGCAATCATGGAAGATGTAGATCATCAGTCTGAGGCAGCCGTTAACTGCCCCTGTGCAATGGTGTATAGAGGAATTTATCCATCATGTGAAGGGTCAGTGGTATCCTGCATACATTCTATACATGTATTAGTCTTACCTTTCTGGTTATAACTGTGATCTTTGGAACTGTGGCCTCCGCAAACGCAAACAGAAGCTTTGCTCCATGTCTGATGATCCCTCCATACTCCTGAGCGGTGCCTGGCCAATGGAAACACATATACATGTTTAACAGAGGACAATGTTACATGGCTGTGTCTGCAGTCTCTGTACATAGACAACAGATCATTGTCATGTGCTTTAAGAGCCCGCCATTGTGCACACATGCTATAAATAACTAAAACCCATGATCTCAGAATAAATGCGGTTAGCCATTTTGAATTCTTAGCAGACTTCATAAGAGATAGGTCTCATACTACTTTAAAGTACAGAGTTTGAAGAAGCATTTCCTGATGAGATAAAGCGATTATTTGTCTAGCAAACAAACGTGAGAGATTTGGATTTTTAAGTTAGTGGCTAATTGTAGCTTTATTTCCGCTTGTGTAAAAGACCTGCAGCATCTCATCTGTAAAATTCATTAAAAGTATCAGATGATTCATTTTTTATTTTTATATTTTTTTTTTTAAGATCGAGTTTGTTACAAGACCTCCACAGACATACCAATTAACCCTTTCACGCCACGGGATGTTGATTTAATGGCGTCAAGTGTTGCATTTATCAGGTATCTGGCTTGAACAGAATTATGGTTTATATTACATTACATGATTTTATTAATGACATTACCTGGTAGAAATCCTGGTACATCAACAAACGTGATAATGGGTATGTTAAAGGCATCACAGAATCTGACAAAGCGGGCTCCTTTCACAGAAGAGTTAATGTCCAAGCAACCTTAGGGAGATGAACATGTGAGATTAGTATATAGTCCAGTAACAAATCAGATCTTCCACTGACAATATATAAAAGTTATACAAAATAATTGTGTGTAACCAGCAATAGTTGTGCAAAATGATACCACAAACAAACAGAGTATAACCTGATTATATACGCTAGTTTGTAAGAGCAACATATCAACCTCATGTAAGCATGAACTGTTAGTTATAGAGCAGGCTGCATTGCTTCATATGCCGTCTATTAAATATTATAGAAAATGACATAAATATGCTACATTTGTAGCGGTGCCCTACGATGATTAACATTCAGTGTGCTGGCCATTGATGAGAATTATTTTTAGAGAAAGAAATTGTGAAGAGTGTCTGCAACAAACAAAAGAAAACCAAGACTCTTTGTAGTAAAAAATATACCAAAATAATGTGCCACAGAAATTACACATCCAATACAAATAATCAAGCTCAGTGTACTGCGCATTCAACATCCATCAAATAATAGGATACTTCCAAAATTATATCGCCAACAGTACAAAAAAAATATACAATTCTGTGCAATCCATGTGTCCATGTTGGATGCATAGTACACTAGGTTTGATTTTTACCTTAACGCACGGTTACAATACCTGATGCCACTTTGGGTTGGTTACCCACGATGCCAACAGTCCTTCCATTCATCCTGGCAAACCCCACAACAATATTTTTGGCATAGTTGGGCATGATCTCAAAGAATTCCTGATCATCTACAATCTACAAACAGAAACATTGCACAGTTTAATAACACATCTCGTGTTAAATGAAGATCATCCACAGTATTGCATATTAATTCTAAACTAAATGGTAAACATTATGAAATGAATCAAACACAGTACATGCATGATCCTAAAAATGGGTTTTTTTCGATGTACATGTTCAAAAAACCTCTTAACAATGTTGATTATTTTTCTTATAACAGGTGAACCAAGTCCTTGTTACTTATTGAAAGGGCTGCAGTATATAACTATGAATAGCTATCCTATGGTTGATTTCGGCTGTCACCTTTGCCTGCTCTTTAATGTTAGTATTTATTCTACCACAACAGTGTCTTCCTAGCAGTCACTCGGTTCTAGATCTACAAAGTGACCACTGTAGCTTTCCAGCTGATCCGATCAGCTATTGACTGCCCAGTAACCAACAGAATATGCAGTTAAACATGATAGACCAGTTAACCAAACCTTTGGCTACTTCCTATTACCTTAGGAGACTAAAGCAAAATACTATCAACACATCCTGTAAGGGAGAACCAGGTTACACATTACAAGAAAAGGAACGTCAATGGTTTGTATTATTACCGAGTGAATAATATCCAGCATGTCATATGCCTTCGTGGACTCCATGGGAACCACTGTATCTAATCCAGGAACTAGCCGGTCACTGGGACGGGAGAAGAGACAAGTTAATAAATGGCTGGTTTAAAAAATGCCTTCGGTTACAGATTAGTTTGTCTTCATTTAGTTTCTGTTCATAAGGATACTATGCTGCAGACACCAAGCTTACATTACCAATTTGAGACTCATTAGGGCTCACCTGGGATCATGACATTCTCTGACAGGGGAAGGGTCCTTGTTGCTCAGTGGGAGGTAGTTGAAGAATTCACGCAGGTTTAATAAAGCATCAATGTCATTTTCAAAGGCTCTGTGTGCTACCCCTGTGAAGCCAAACATGAACAGAACATGTATAGTCACCATGTAGCAAGTAATACCCAGAAAGTCACTACACAACCAGAAAAGAAATTGTAACAAACGTTAGATGTTTTTAAGCTGTGATGCATCAGTCTTTATACTTTTCTCGGAATGTACTGCACTAGCATCACTCTCCACAGCTTCCAGCTCATGTTGGATACTACAAAATGTACTGGGACGTAGAAGAGCTTGTATTTTAGGATTTGCAATGACGTACTGTTATTTAAAAAATTACCGGTCTTTGTGAACCGAGTAATACAGAAGATTATGGATTTTCTTAGCTGACTCTGTACACAAATATCAGGTTGATTGGCAAACAGCAGTACAGATAAGTTAGCAGACAATTAGCATGCGGATACAGTTAAGGTGTTAGGTCCATATTTCCATTATTTTGTTCACCCTCCGTATAAAAAAAACTCATGTGTAATATTAGTTTCACTAGTACACAATTAGTGAAAATGCCTAACCTGACAATGCTGTGTGAGTCTTGGCTCCTCCCAGATCTTCCTGTGTTACATCTTCATTGGTAACAGACTTCACCACATCTGGACCAGTAATGAACAGGTAGGAAGTGTCCTGTGTGGATGCAGGCATTACAGATTGAATCAGTCTCATATCATTGGTATTTGGTAGTTTAACCAGCAGGATTTACTGGGTAGTGAAATTTTGAAGCATGGTATGAGTGAATTAATCAAGCAGTACTTTTCAGCAGAAACGTTCACTTTATAATATTGAATAGGTCTAGGATTAAAATGCAGAAAACTTTTTTCATGGTGGCTTTCCATAAAGAAGAGAAAAACACTAAAAATTATATACTTCCATTGTCAGGTTATGAAGATCTCCCTTACCTTCACCATAAACGTGAAGTCCGTTAGAGCCGGTGAGTAGACTGCCCCTCCAGCACATGGCCCCATAATTAGTGAAATCTGAGGTACAACCCCAGAGCTCAGCACATTCCTCTGTAAGACATGTTTTACACCCCCATCAGTATGCAGTCATTGCAGACATTGAGAGATCTCTACATCATCAATAATATCATTTACTGGTTCTGTTGGGGGTGACTGTTTTCACTTTCTACAGGTACATTCCAGGATTTGAAGGGACAGAAATAAAATGGTTAAAAAAGCTTGTCCACAAAACCCAAGGAAGTTCTTCAAGATATTTCAGCAGAAGTCACTGTGAATCAAGATCATACTCCACAGGTACCCACCCCTGTTTGTCTAACTGTAATGTTGCTGACTACTTCTATAGGCAATCTAGCCACAGTACCTAAGTGACCGAAGGGATTATTGATCACTTCCAAAGCTCTTGCCCACAAAAGTGCAGCGCCATATTGAAAAGGCATGCTGCCTCTCTCGCTTGTAATCAATCTGGGGAGCGGTCACATTGCTTCCTGGGGCCAAAAAATGTAAATAAATTAGGGGTTGCTGGATGCATTGCAGAAACACTGGTTGAGAAGCAGCTGTTGATCACTTCCTATGCTTGTTTCACTACATGACGTACCAGGCACATCGATTGTCATCAACCACATGGTTTTGTGTACATGGAGCATCAATTTTAACAAAGGAGTTAAGAGGACAAGTCACCTAAATAAAATTATTGTTTTCATGAAGTCAAAATGTACAGTGAAATCATAGAAGCTCCTTCTAGTTTCATTATCAGATCTCCAAAAGCAAAACAATGGCAAAAAAAAAAAAAGCACTTTAAAAAAAGGAGTGTAACCGAGTGTAATGCTTCCATTGTGTTTGTCTTCAAACAGAGCAGCAGATGTATCCTGCTCTTGTCACATGTTTCACCAAGCTTGGGTGTTATATAGGTGGGTAAGTCAAAAGAAGGTTAAAGGCAAAGTATTGTTACAAATCTAGATACCTTTCTCGTAGGTATTGATACGTGTATCCACACACAGTTATACAAAATACAGCAGAATCATTCTCCATACGCTAGGCACCTTGAACTGTCACACAATATTCATACCATGGAGCAATAGATTTAAGGGACATGTGACAATACTAGTAAAGATTGAGCTTTGATTTTACGCCCAAGGTGTATTATCTTGAACTTGCCGCATTAAATGTCAGTTGCCACAGATCTTTTTTCTAGTTTATCTAAATAACTTTCCATTCATCTGATCGCTCTGGGAACATCAACCCTTTTTTAAATCTTTGTCTCATCAGAAAAAGACATACCTTTACAACAAGACCTTCTGCAATATCACTAATAAAAATTATTAAAGAGAATGGGTCCAAGTACAGATCCCTGAGGTACCCCACTAGTAACAAGACCTTGCATCGAAAATACTCCATTGATTACAACCCTCTGTTGCCTGTCACTCAGCCATTGTCTAATCCATTCAACAATATTGAAATCCAAACTCAAAGATTGCAGTTTATTGATAAGTCTAGTATGTGTGACAGTGTCAAAAGCCTTACTGAAATCTAGCGTCAGAACAGCAACACCTCCTGAGCAACAGAAGTGATCACTGATCACAGCAGGGCATTCTGCCTTTCAATATGACAAATGTGATATGTCTTTAAGCAACTGAAGTAGAACCTCTTCCTCTGTAAACTCACATGTATCAAATAGCTAGGTTTGCCTCCCTTGCTTGTAGGAGATTAGATCTAATCACATGTTTCACACACAGGGCAGCCCCTCCCATTTCTTGCTCTCTTTAAATGTTTGCTGTTCTTGTCATCGTAAATGGAACATAAATGGTGCATTCGTAGCGTTCGATCATGTACAAATATTTCATGAATACCCTTCAATATGTGTACAATCCAGCTGTAAATATAGTCTCCATACCAGGAAAATGTCAGCATAGCCAGCCAAGGATTCCACACCTTCCTGTATACGAGCTCCTCCTGAATCATTCAGTCCAATAACAGGGGCTCCCACCAAAACAGCCTGATCCATGACCTAGAAGACCATCAGAGTCACAGGTAGCAGGAGATTTTACAGAAAATATATTGTTAATAATTTGTCAATTGCTAATATCTATAAGGTGGCATGAAAACGGTTTGTTCCCATCTCATAATTTCAAATGATACTGTTGGGTAACATTAGTTACATAATGAAAATACCCGTAGGTTTGGGTGTGAAAAATCCTTATAGTGTAGCGTGGCAGTATATATATTTGCAAATTAAGAATTTCATGATCTGGATAATTCACAGGCATAAAAGGGATTGGGGATGCAAAATGTGAAAAACAAAATCCTTCTAATGCAAGTAATAAAATCAACTCTATACACTACTGTCCCGGTAGCCCCCGCGACCAACTATTGTACCCGTTCATCAGTGCCTATTCCAGTTATGTGTGTTTTTCCCTTACCTGTAGCGAAAGGGCTATTTTACTGTTTTGAGTATTTCGAATGACCAGCCAGAGACCAAGTTCCTCAATAAATCACTTTTTCTCTGATGTGCTGGTAGGGGATAACCGGTCAGCCATGTTACATATAACCTGTTTAAACGTCCAGCACAGCGCTGATTGGTCGCTGGTTTAAAGAGCCTCATCGGCACTGTGGTGAATGGTTCCCCAGTTAAAGGGCAGTCTTGAATCCCTCAGTGCCGCCAAGTCTGACCAAGGCCGCGCCCCTACCCAGTGATTGGTTGCTCCATGTTTGCCCCGTTCCTATTGGTCGCCAACCTGTTTGGCACCAAATTCAATTATCCTTTGTGTATGCGAGAACTTGTAATTCCCTATGTCCTGTTCCCATTCACTATTCTATTTTAAGTGGGGGGTTCTAGGAGGTTATTAATTACTCTAAGGGTTTTCGACCTGGACAGTAATTATACACTGCCCACTGAATAGAAAAAATGTGCTTTTTCTACAAACTGGTAATAAGAAAAACCAGCTTCCTTAGATATTGTGAACGCCTCAGTCTTTCCATTGTCCTTCAGACTGACGCTTTATTAGATGTAGAAGTTACCTTGCATATTTTTTGTGCGTGGGCTCCAGACAAACTGCCTCCAAACACTGTAAAATCCTGTGTAGAAACAGTAAGAGCGGCTCGGTTTTTAGGACATATTGTAATTTCTATTTCACTTTACAGAGCAAGAAACACACACTTTAAAAAATGGTTCTACTTACAGGCGACATTAAAACTCAATTATAAAAAGTTCCATATTTTTAAAAATAAAATAAAAATTGTGCCATCTTTTTGCCCAAAAACTAAAAAGTAGGGTTATGTTATTAGTGATCGAATATAACTTACTGAAAATGAATGTAATGTAAGTTGAAGAAATGTTTAAATGGTTTTAGCAAGAAGAACCACTAATACTGCCACAGAATTAAAAAAAAAAAAAAAAAAACACAACTTTCAAAAGTCATGAAAAATTGAAAGCCACATGAATTATAAAACATGTAGCTGAAGCGACGTTTCTCTCATTTTGAACTATGTTCTGGTGCTTGAGCATAAATGGGTGGCATCACTATTTTGTGTAGTATTATTAGCAGACCTGACTGTAACACTCCTGCTAGTACAGAATGACAAATACATGATTCTTTAGAGCCAGTTTCACCTGTCAAATCTATGGTTAGTAAAATAATAATGGGGGAGAATGGAATTCCCATTGATTCTATGCTATTTACCTGACTGAAGACGTATACTAGTCTTCCGTTGATGCGGCCATGTCCTGTAACCACACTGTCTCCGGGATACTGTAAGAAATAGCAGCAGTTATACATTGTAAATACCGCACAGCCATTCAAAAGACAGAATGAAAGTAAAATTAAGAATTTTCTTGATTTATTTTACAATGCGTACATCTTGCAAGATTTACCATCAAGCATTGATTTAAAATAAAAAGCTGTAGACTGCATTTTCTTATTGTCTGTTTAGGGATAGACTATACATTCCTCAACAACAACAAAAAAACAAACTTTTAATCATATGGAAGCCCACTTTTGTCTTATTAAAACAGAACTTGAACAATTCTCCTATGGCGCAGCAGTCAAAACAGGTTAGTTAGTTTTTTGGAAAATTAATTAAAGCATCAAGGCTGCCATGTGATGGATATCCATGACAACACAGTGCTGGCTGGTGTATAGCATCTGAGATGAGCATCTCCTCTCTATCTATAGGCAATGTACATTTGTCTTCATGTAAAAATACATGTAGTAGTATTAGGGAAAATTATTTCCAAAACAGTGGAAAAACTACAAAGGAAATTATAGTTTGTTACAAAGTTATTAATGAATTAAAGCATAGTAAAAAAAAAAAAAAATGTTATGAAACATAGGAACACAGTAAAGTTCTTTTATTTGATGAATCCAAAACACATAGCTTGACAAATGTGTGTAGACCTCAGAAGACAAACAGACCAATTTAGGAGCCAGGGAGGTTGTACTTCCATAATGTTCTATATAAAACAAACAGCCAGCAGCAAAGATTTTATAAGCCATGGCTCCCTGGGATTTGTCAAACTCTGACATACCAATTATCTAAACAGAGTTTATAAGTCTTATAAATGTGCATTCAATGTGTTGGTTTTATGGCAAATGTTTTACAAGTAAGAAACATGTTGGCTGAGCAAGGCAAGAGGTGCAGCATCTCACCTGTGCCCCATATAGTCATTGCAGTGAATAGCATAACTAATGTGATCATCCAGGGAGAAGTATATGATATGTATATTACACATATACAGTATATGCAGGCTTTTTCTCCTCCACATGTAGATGTAGAGTCCGCAAGCATAATGGGCTTGTTTGTTAAACAGGTCATAAGGAGACTTGCCTTATTTCTGTCCTCCTGCATGCCAAAGTCTGCACACCTGTGCTCCACAAACATATCATATTCTGCAAAGCTGCCAGGGTCCAGCAGCAGACTGATCCTCTCCCGGGCAGTCAGCTTTCCCTACAACAAATCAGATCATGTGAAGTGAGAACAGCACAAAACTCCAGTTAAATGTAGACTTTAATAAACACATTAACAGTGATACTGAAAGTTTGTAGAAGCAATGAGATGGGCCGTGTTATTTGGATATTACATTCAAAGCACCAAACCTTCCGCCTGAGAATTGAGCTAAAATACATTGGAGAAAGTAAAACAAGTCAAAGTGAATGATCACATCATGGTGACTGCTCTACTTATAGAACTTTACCCAAGAATTGACTCCCTAATAGGCAGGCCGGTAAAAATATTGGCATCAGGCCAATGTTAAGTCTATGGAGACAGTACCAAGGCCGGTATTTTTTTGAAGAAAAGGTGTCAACCCTACTCCCTAAGGTGGAGGTGAATGCACCCACAGTCTTATTATTTTAATTTAGGGTCACTGTAATCAGCTCAAAATTTAGTGTTAGGAATTGAGATCCTCCAACTTCATCTCAATCTCACCATCACTCCTATCTCTTGTTCTTATTTGGGGGGGGGGGGAGGTTTGGGGGCAGCACACTAATGCAACTGGTGCACCCGACACGTACATTCTTTAACCCCTTTGTGACGCGTGGTGCCTGCAACCCTGACGACTCAAACACCAAAACACCACTCATAGTTTCTTGCCACCAATCACAAGGTGGAAGGCAGGGCTGGCAACTTTTTGCCCAGGGGGGAAATATAATTTTGTGGCCCATGGTACAACTTTATCTGGCCACCCATTATCATCCAAGATGGACACAAATAGGCAAGACAGACAAGGTACAGCGATTGCTGGATGATACACTTGTTTAGAAAGTGCTGTGAACTGAAACATTTAGAAATGAAAAATATTAATATTAGGACAATGGGATTATTCACCAAAAACGTGAACTGTGGTAAATTAACAAGTGAACTGCAAACATCAGGCATTCATAGCTAAGTAGGAAGGACAGGCAAGTTGGAGATATTTCCAGCACAGCTATTAATGCCTGCCGTTTGCAGTTCACTTGTCAGTTCCCTTTTAGAGACACTTTTTCCTAAACTCAATCCTTACAGTGAGTGCAGAGTTTGTGTGTCTAATCCATGTAATCCTTCTCTCACCCCATTTATCTGTTACCCCCTAGTTGCTTTCCAAGGCTCTTACCCTCTTGTGTTGAGCTTGTATTCGCTGCTCTCCCCCGCCTTGCAGCGCCTCACTCCGCTTCTTCTCTATTCTCTCCGGTACAGTGAGGTGACTGACTGAATACACTCGACAGACTGTCCGTGACCTCCATCCTGCGCTGGCATTTCTGACAGAGGGTAAAAGCCGGGACACAGCACGGAGAGCCGCCATAACTCCTGCAAGCTCAGCGACCAGTCACTAGCTTCAAGACAGCCACAGCCAATCATTGAGCAGCGACTGTTAACATGGACCAATCAGAGAAGAAAGTCTACTAGAAACGCCAATCAGCATCACCCGTCTGACAGCGGCCAAGACCAAGGACATATAGAATAGCATTGACAGCTCCCCCTCCCATTAACCTGCTAGAGAGGAGTAACACAGTGCGGTCCAATGAGCGAACAGTAGCCTGTACATCTGCCAATCAGAGAGTGGATGTCATCGGCGAGCGGTATAATGCGCCTATCAGAAAGCAGCATAAATAAGCAGTGGGTAAATCTATTTGATACAGTCTGGTTACATTACCAACAGGAGTTTTAAAACATTTCCTGCAACAGGAAAGCTGTTTACTTAGCTGTAGAACAACCAATCCGTATTAGTCTGTATTGGTAAAAACAGATACTCTAGTTAAATCGCCCTACCTCAATCCCAGCCAACTGGCTGCTGTTTTCCCAAGGAAAGCTTATTAAAATCTCCTCAGAACCTCCTTATTGGACACTAGACAGGGGTCAAGTCCTGGGAAAAAAAAGTGTGGGAACTCACACAAAATCCACTGCGACCCCCCCCCCCCCCCCCAATAGATATTTCACCGAAAATTCAGTGAATTTTGCCCCTCTATGCCAGGATTTTGCCCCTCTATTCCAGGATTTTGCCTCTCTATGTCAAGATTTTGCCCCTCTATTCCAGGATTTTGCCCCTCTATGTCAGGATTTTGCCCCTCTATTCCAGGATTCTGCCCCTCTATATGCCAGGATTCTGCCCCTCTATATGCCAGGATTTTGCCCCTCTATATGCCAGGATTTTGCCCCTCTATATGCCAGGATTTTCTCCTCTATGTGCCAGGATTTTGACCCTCTATGCCAGGATTTTGTCCCTCTATGCCAGGATTTTGACCCTCTATGTGCCAGAATTTTGCCCCTCTATATGCCAGGATTTTCCCCTCTATGTGCCAGGATTTTGCCCCTCTGTGCCAGTCAGATACCAGGAATATTGTGCCACTCAGAGCCCAGTAATAGTGTGCAAGTCAGATACCAGGAATAGTGTGCCAGTCAGAGCCCAGTAATATTGTGCCAGTCAGATACCAGGAATAGTGTGCCAGTCAGATACCAGGAATAGTGTGCCAGTCAGATGCCCAGGAATAGTGTGCCAGTCAGATGCCCAGGAATGGTGTGCCAGTCAGAGACCAGGAATATTGTGCCAGTCAGATACCAGGAATATTTTGCCAGTCAGATACCAGGAATAGTGTGCCAGTCAGAGCTCAGTAATATTGTGCCACTCAGAGCCCAGTTAAATTGTGCCAGTCAGATACCAGTAATATTATGCCATTCAGATGCCAGAAATAGTGTGCCAGTCAGAGCCCAGTTATAGTGTGTCACTCAGAGCCCAGTAATATTGTGCCACTCAGAGCCCAGTAATATTGTGCCAGTCAGATACCAGTAATATTGTGCCAGTCAGATGCCCAGTAATATTGTGCCACTCAGAGCCCAGTAATATTGTGCCAGTCAGATACCAGGAATAGTGTACCAGTCAGAGCCCAGTAATATTGTGCCAGTCAGATACCAGGAATAGTGTGCCAGTCAGATACCTGGAATAGTGTGCCAGTCAGATACCTGGAATAGTGTGCCAGTCAGATGCCCAGTAATATTGTGCCAGTCAGAGCCCAGTAATATTGTGCCGGTCAGAGACCAGGAATATTGTGCCAGTCAGATGCCAAGTAATATTGTGCCCGTCAGATACCAGGAATAGTGTGCCAGACAGATGCCCAGTAATATTATGCCTCTCAGATGCCCAGTTATAGTGTGCCAGTCAGATGCCCAGTTATAGTGTGCCAGTCAGATGCCCAGTAATATTATGCCAGTCAGATGCCCAGTAATATTATGCCAGTCAGAGCCCAGTAATATTATGCCAGTCAGATGCCCAGTAATATTATGCCAGTCAGATACCAGTAATATTGTGCCAGTCAGATGCCCAGTAATATTATGCCAGTCAGAGCCCAGTAATATTGTGCCAGTCAGATGCCCAGTAATATTGTGCCAGTCAGAGCCCAGTAATATTGTGCCAGTCAGAGACCAGGAATATTGTGCCAGTCAGATGCCCAGTAATATTGTGCCAGTCAGATGCCAAGTAATATTGTGCCAGTCAGATGCCAAGTAATATTCTGCCACTCAGAGCCCAGTAATATTGTGCCAGTCAGATACCAGTAATATTGTGCCCGTCAGATACCAGGAATAGTGTGCCAGTCAGATACCAGGAATAGTGTGCCAGTCAGATGCCCAGTAATATTATGCCAGTCAGATGCCCAGTAATATTATGCCTCTCAGATGCCCAGGAATATTGTGCCAGTCAGATGCCCAGGAACCACCCTCCTCCCCATCACTTACCTGGTAGCAGCTGCTCCGTGTCCCTGGACGGACACCTCCTCCGTGCAGAGAAAAGCCCGCGAAACGGCGGCTCAAATCCAGATCAGCCACTGCAGGAGCAAAGGGAACGGCGTTCCTGCCATGAAAAAAGTGCAGGAACGCCGTTCCCACGCGTTCCTGCAGGACTCGAGCCCTGACACTAGACATTAAACCCGTTAAATTAACGGGCGCTAGAACATATGTGGACGGGGGGGCGACATAAGAAGGCAACATAGGGGCAAGCACCCTGGTGAGGGGGGGAGCCTTGAGGGCTGCCTCATCTTGATGGGAGTTGTGATCCTCCTGCTGTATTATTGATGCAGCAGGGGGATCACAACTCCCATCAAGATGAGGCAGCCCTCAAGGCTCCCCCCTCGCCAGGGTGCTTGCCCCTATGTTGCCCCCTTATGTCCGTCCCCGTCCCCCCCGTGTTACTTACCACCTTAGCTTGGTGTGAAGGGGGCGGGAGGTGGATAGCGTTGCTCGCGCATGCGCAGTCTTTACAAAGTTACAGCTGAGTGATCAGCTGTAACTTTGTGCGCATGCGCAATGAGTAAATTCTCCTGCGATTTGCGCAGGAGAATTTGCTCGAAAAATCTGTCAGAACAGGTGTTCTGACCGAAGTCTCTACGCTCCAAGTCCCAACAGCTGTCCGTGGGGCACATGCGCAGTAGCGCAATCCCACGGACACAGGGACTGGACGCAGAGACACTTCTACTTTATTATAGAGGATTACTGGAGTTCGAGGCCCAGCTGAACTGTGAATTTTTTAAAGCAAAAAATAAGTGCTTATCACATGCATTAGAAATATGTACAGAAAACAAGCTAGGTGGAACTGTCCCTTTAAAATCAGTGACCCTTCAGGTTGATTTTTTAGTTTTTATAAAACCCTTCCTGAAGCAAGGACGTTCTATGCCGTCCTATTTGTATGATCCCAAAAGACGCTAGGACGGCATAGAACGTCTTGCGTTTAACAGCTCATCGTGGCTCCTTGCGAAGAGCTATGGTCAGATCCCACTGCAGGGACTTGCAGCGGGATCCTACCCGTCAGATGAGGTCACCGGTCACGACGGAAAATGTAGCCGACGCTCAAAGCAAGCAACGGCTACATTTTACTTAATCGCGAAGTTCAGGCCTTAGGGAGGTTTTGTAACCCTGATCGGGTCAATGCCATTGAGGCCCTGGCTATCGATCACCTTGTAGCCAGGAACAAAAAGTGGCATTTTAGTTCTTGCGTCTTCTGAGATGCAAGCAACATGTGTCACAAAGGGGTTTAAAGGGGAGTCTAACCACTCTAAATCCTTTACTTTTGCAGTAAATACTTTCTAGGTGATACACTGACATTTTCTTTAGGGATGCATTTCTTCATTTAGCAAGGGCTAAATTGAAGACTACAGACTAATCTACATTTTACTAATTAGGAGAACACATACACTGGAGTATACATTTATGGTATGCGTCCCTTAATAAAATGGCAAGGGGGGGTCACCCTAAATGCATTATATCTCGTCTTTGGGAGTGTAGGTGACAGCCCTGTAAGCTGCATTTTTCATGAGCCTCACCGAATAAAATGTAGTCACCGAAGGTCCAAATTCCTGACTTTGTAGGGGCGATAGCATTATATGTTGGTGCACACTTAGATTGTGCCACTAATACGCAGAATTTCTTTGTGTATCAGTCAACCATGCATGTGCAGCTGCTTGTTTTACTATAAGTTCCCTTAATGTATGTAGTTTTCTTCATTGAGTCTTGCTATAAAAACTCCACATCACTGGTCCTTTAAATCTTAAAGTGGGACATTAATGAGACATTTTCTCCACTAGATGGACCAAGAGTGACAACAAGGTCAGTTGTATATCTGTTCACGAACTACAATATCTAGGCTAGGGGGTTGCATATGTTATGTTTAATAATAACTTAGAATCAGACATGTGGCTTTGCTGAGGCTCATGGTAGTTGTAATTCAACTGTAGCTCTAGGGCCTATATACGTCTGGACTATTATTTCACAGAATAGCATGTTTATTATTAGAGCATACACAGTAACACATCATCATTATATCGTTTAATTATTATGCATGCAAGAAAAGTAGTTGCATTTAAGAGATATTCACTTAATAATAAACGTTTACCTACGCTGCTCTCAAGTGTTTTCTAAGACGAAACTTACCCAATAAACCCACACATGACTGGCTCTTCAAATTGTCACAAACATGTCGAACTTAGAAGAAAACTAGACATAATGGAATAAATAAGGGGAGAATGCCAGTGCTTCTGACACGTTATAATTAAGTTCTAAGGAACATGTCACAAAAGTACATTAGAATAAAAATAGAACTGTATATTTTGATTTATATTTGAAGATATTTTCAGAAATGTTATCCTAATTGTCACGGGAGGGCTACTAGGATGGGTAGCTCCTACCAGAATCAGTTCCACTAGATACATTCCTCAGGTCCGGGGTAACACAAAACTCCAAATGGGGCTATAGTCACTGGTTCCCCGCTAGCAATCCCCCAACATAGCGGACAAGAGCGGTCGTGTTGGGTAAAACAAGAATAACTTTTATTGATTCAAAACACACAGAATACATACAGTTTAAACATCTTGATAACACAGATTAGACAAGAATTACAATTCTTCTTACATAGTTCATTTTTTTATTCTCTATATTTGACATTGATAAAAAATGTTTGGGTGAAGGAGCCCCTTTAAAAATTGTGAATTCAAATCTCCAAATAGTAATTACAATAAAATATACTGTAACTTGACTTGTTTAAATAACAAATTGTTCAGGGGACAGAGACATTTTTAAAATTGAAGGGCAAGTGGGGCTGGAAGCTTGAAAAATGGCTGTTATTAAGAGGGGTTGTGGCCTGCTTAATGGCTTCCAGCCCCCTTAAAATGAATGGGCGAGGTACTTGCTCAAGCCTACTGTTGGCTGGTTTTTAAAATACCGAACTGGGGAAAGGGAGGCTTCTGATTGGCTGACAGTCAGTCAATCAGACACCTCCTATGCTCATTTGAAAGTCTAACCCTCCTTTTAATTCAGGTTTGCTCTCCGCTTAGAGTAAACCATTAGAGATAGGACCGTTACTGGTGCAGACTTTTTAGGTGGAATAATTTTTTAAACATTTTTACTTTTGGCTGGCCCATTTCTGGGCTGAAGATGAGGGCGGCATTGCTGATCATCGGAGGCATATCTAATTTTTGGTATCATTTTATTTACATGGCACTCAAAAGATGTTTTTTTATTTACAGGTTTTGGGGCCATCCATATGAATCATTCCACCATACCTGACCAAGGTAGAGGTGAGGGGAGTAGGTAGGCCTTATATTATTTTATTTATGTCGAAAACAGTTTCACAAACATCACTCCTCAGGTCCGGTGAAAAAAATAAATTGGGCTAAAGTCACTTGTTCCCCACCAGCATATCCCACAACATAGCGGACGAGACCATACGTGTTTCGTAAAATCAGAATAATGCTTATTGATTCATAACACAAAACATATTTACAGTAACACATCTTGATAACATAAATTGAACAAAAGAACTCTAACAGGATAACATTTAACATCAAATACTGGATGGGACAGAATTTAAGGGGATTACAGATTAGCACACAATACAACTGATAATTGAATTTGGTGCCAAACTAGTTGGTGACCAATCGGGAAGGGGCAACCAGGGAGCGACCAATCACCGATGAGGGGGCATGGTTCAGCGCCAGAATGGCGGCACCGAGAGATTCAGGCCTGCCCTTTAACTGGGGAACCAATCAGCACAGCGCCGACCAAGCATCTATAAACGAGCAACCAATCAACGTTGTGCTGGACCTTTAACCAATCAGGGCAGTGCCTATTTCCCCCTGTTTGAAAGCATAGCAGAACGACTATCACCCTACCAGCCAATCAGAGGACAAGCAAGTGGGCCTTAAATTGCTGACCAATCAGCAACATGCTGATAATTCAAATTGTGTGAATACCGCCAGAGACTGGGCTTAATCTTTAATAAGGATCCAAAATACATACAGTGAATACAGCCCTTTTCGGAACAGGTACAGGGGGAAAACATATAACTCTTAGCCAAAACATAGCCACATTTCACGGGGTGAATAGTTGGTCGCGGTGGGTACCGTGACAATTTATAATTGTTATCCTTGGAGCAGCTCCCTGATAATAGGGACATTTTATTACTTAATATGCTATCCGGGGTCTTGGGAAACACGGGGTTATTACTTGGGGAGGTTAATTATTTATTCAGATTATGGGGGCCTTGGAATGCTTGTTAATTATAACCCCCCCCCCCCCCCCCCCATCACTGTACGGGGCGTGAAGCAGTTTTTTTTTCTTCAGGCCAGGGACTTTGAACAAATCCCTGTCCCGTTAATTTTAGGGGGCCAGGGATCCATTAAGCAGACTCCCAGCCCCAGTAGTATTGATCGAGGGGTGGGGCTCGGAGTCTTTAAGCAGGCCTCCACCCCTGTTAGTAATAGCAGGAAGGGGGGCAAAAACCCTGCCCACCAAAACGATTACAGGGGACCAGGGCCTGCAATCCAAATCACCACTAAATTGTGTTGGGACAAGTCCTGTGAGTGAAATCTGTGTGGTGGGGTAAATTCTGGGAGTGTAATCTGCGTGTTGGGGTAAGTCCTGGGTGCTGGGGTAAGTCCTCTAAGTGCAGTCTGCATGCTGGGGTAAGTCTTGTGTGCTGGGCAAGTCCTGTGAGTGCATTCTAAGAACTAAGGTAAGTCCAGGGTGCTGGGGCAAGTCCTGTGAGTGCAATCTAAGTACTGGGGTAAGTCCTGGGTGCTGGGTTATGTCCTGTGAGTGCATTGTAAGTGCTGGGGTTAGTCCTGGGTGCTGGAGCAAGTTCTGTGAGTGCAATCTGAATGCTGGGATAAGTCATGAGTGCTGAGCCAAGATCTGTGAGTGCAGTCTGCATTCTGGGGTAAGTCTTTGGTATAGAGGAGTATTATCTACAAATAATACACTCTTCAATGTATAGTTAAAATGCATGGTTTTCCCTTTTATGAACAAGAAAATAATGTTATGCTATGTGGCTGGTATAATGAGGTTATGCTCTATGGCTGGTATAATGATGCAATGCTATGGGGCTGGTATAATAATGTTATGTTATTGGACTGGTACAATTATTTCCAAGGCTGTTTTTTCTTCTTAGTCTGGCACTGGTAGTTCTTGTGTTTTCTTCTGGTATTCAAATTGAAGATTTGTTAGCTTGAGGTATAAAGGTCCCTGAGCAGTATAAGAATTAGGGATTACCATGTCTTTAAAGAAGCTGTTTGAGCTGGTATAAAGATACCTTTGCAGTATACAAACTAGTAATTACCGTATTATCCTTGTAAAAGGACCAGTGTTAGCTGGAGGTATACACTGCAACATAGAGCTGGATAGAGACTAGATTTCACACTGGAGAGTTCCGAACGCTATACAAGAGCTGACCACTAGGGGGCAACAAGGTCCTTTCACCGGATGGAAAATCTCGCGCTCAGAAGCTGGGCACGCGCGTTCCTCTCCTCAGAAGGGCCAGGCTGCGGGATCGGAACTAGTCGCAGCCCTTCACAAACAGGAACCTAGATGCCGGAGGAGAAGCCCGCGTTGGAGCGGCACAGGGCCGGTCACCCCAGCGGAACGGACCATCCGGAGCAGGCGTTCGGGCAATAAAGAGCATGTCAGTGCCGAAAGGAGATCCTCCAAACCGGCCGCTCAACCAACCGCCATCTCCGGGCCACAAATCTCCCTCAGGCTGGCGTCTCTCGCCCTGTATCTCCCTGCTCGCCGAGCGCCTGTTCCCCGCCTCTCGGAGCGTGCGTGATCACGTCATCGCCGCTCTCACTAGAATATCCCATCTGTCTCCAGCACTTCTGGACGGAGTATTCTTACTTGTTTACCTTTGTCATTTATCCCGGGTGCGTTCGGGTTGAATTCCCGTCTCCATGAGTTGATCCCGCGGAGACCCCCCTTTTCTGCATGCTGGAGGTTTTGTGGTTCGAAGAGTCTGCGATGAACCCGGTGAATGCCACTTCCCTGTACATCTCCGCGAGCCGCCTGGTGCTGAACTACCAACCTGGGGACCCGCAGGCCTCAACCGAGATCTGCAGGATGCTGCCCTTCTTCAGGCAGGCCCTGGCTTGCTGTGCATGCGGTGAGACTAGGGGCATGGGCAATGTCTGGGCGCACGGCACAGCTGTATACTCGGGTATCATTGCTGTGTGCATCGCATGTGCACTACACCCATGTTGTCCAAAATATTGGTCCACATGGTAACACTGCAGATAAAGCAGGTGCTGTGTGGTGGGTTTCTGATGTAGACAACAATGATCATGAAGTGCTTTCTCGGCGATCACGTCTGTACAAAGGATATTGTGCGGTCTTGTTTAAAGAAACCTCGTACACCCTCCCACCAAAAGCTCAAGCTTAATTTCCTGTAACCTGTTATCTTTCCTGACCATATTGCTCTTTTATAATTTTAGGCATGTGCCTGTCACAGTTTAAAGACACGAGTGCTAAATATCTGGATGTGTTTGTGGATATATTATATATATTCTATCCCCAAATCTGCAGCTTACAATGTAAACGGTGCTGTAGACACGTATTTCTCTCCATCCAGTGAACTTTTCACACAATGATAATATTGGTAAAATATGGCTACTCGGAGCAGCTTTGTTTCTGGATTTGTAATCTACATTTTGTGTAAGGGGAGGCATAGTCTGTCTACCTTTTTTTATTTTGATGGGATACATTATGCTGAATTGTTTGCAGACTTGTTTGTCAGAAATTGACCAATTTGTAGACTTCTATAGAAAATACCCCAAATTGTTGGGTACCAGCAGAGAGGTTGTTTTTCTAAATTGCAAATGTCTAGTCTTCTAGTGATGTCATAGGTGAACACCTCTTTGGATAACTTAATTTGTATCTGATTTGATGTCTCTTGGTGCACAAACAAGAAACACATTATATGTATTTTTTTTTGTAAATTATTGCATTCTTCTTTCCCGATATCTTTTACTATAAAAGAGAGACATTGCACACAGAAAAAATACAGTAGTGATTTCATTAGTATATTTTAAGAGTAAGACTCACATTAAACTTTTTTGCTTTTAAAGAATTATTGCTAACTTTTTATTATGGGTATTCTTTCTCCGCTATTTCCTTTTAATTCTATTCAGCTAGTGTTATGCAGCAGATGTTTCACCCTGCATCAGTAAGTCACTGTACATTATCTCTGCATTGAACACTCATCATGCTGAAAGGGATGAGGCATGACTGAGCCTGGTTAATACTTTAAGCAAAGTTAACATTGCTGCAAAAAAGAAACAGTGGTTGATGCAGGGACAAAACATCACACAGTAGAGCCAGATGTAGAGAAAGATGTAATGCTATAAGGCTCTAGAGCAGAATTTCGAGCCATAGTGCCCATTTTTAGGAGATGACCTCAAAGCACCATTTCTCCCTATATTGTGACCTGACTCCCATTTTTTTTTTCTTCTAGGCTCTCTTCCTTTTAGTTTCCTCTTCTCCCTGTTTGTTTCCTTTCCATTAGTTGCTACATCTGTGTCCCTCAGTGTTGCTCCACATCCCTCAAAATAAGTTGATGGTGACAATGGAGTCAGAAGCTAAGTGTCACCTCACAGGCTTCTGAGTGCTGGAAGTGGCACCCGTGAGAGAGTGATGGTTAAATAGAACATCCTCCAAGTAACTACACTAGTCTAATGGGCTTTCCTAGTATCATTTATGAAGGAATGAGTGTGTATGTAAAAAAAAAAAAAAATATGTGTGTGTATATATATATATATATATATATATATCATTTATATTTGATGTATTTAATAATTCAAAGATTTATGTAGCGGTTTACACAGTGGTTAATGTTTTTTGGTGTGAAATGAAAAGACAGAGGCAGACTGATACATTATGGAGAAAGGGCCCTGTTTGCAATCTATAAGTGACGGGAATTTCTGAAGTTTGGTTTTGGAAGATTGATTACTGACCTATCCATTATATAGCTATTTCCTATTGATCTGTTGAGCTTTTCAAACAGTTTTAATAAGATAACCACTTTTCAAATGACTTGGTAATATGATGCGTGACATTCCTGGGGTGGCAGTGCCAACATTTGTTTCCACCCTATGAGGTGCTGTTTGTTATTGTTAGCGGATATAAGCATTGCAGGGAAATAATCCTGCATTGAATGCTCGGCTTCCTAAAAAGCTCTCTGGCATAGTATTTGCAAGTTGTGTTACTAGTCAACGTAAATGAATAAAAAAGAAAATGCACAGTATACACGTTCACACAGAGAATTGGACCAACAATGCAAATATTTTTTTTTATTTAACTTTATACACAGTCCATACTATTTTTTTTAAATCCGTCTTTTTTTTCTTTTCAGCAATGTGAATGTCAGACTTACATAAAAAAAAAGTTATTAATGATCTTATAAAGGAGCTTGTGTCTTTATCTCTCTCAGGTAATTTGAATGGTTTCTCTTGGCAGAACACATGATCTAAACTGATTTTAACACAAGTAATTTATAAAGATGTCACACTGATAAAGTTCCAGGTTCAAGTAATTTGACATCTGTATTGCTCCAAAAATATTTTACAATTTAGACTGTGCTTAAAAGACAATTTTTAGATAATTTTTTTTTTTTTTTTAACCCTTGGTTCCTCAAAATCTTTATAGATACACATGGGTTTACTCTTGGCTCTGCCTCAAAGCTGAGGGGCGTGCTGACGATACCAGGGTACGCACAGCCAATCGGTGGGGGCTCGTCCTGCTTGTCTGGTCGGGGTCTGAGTGTGCGGGTGTCTGTCTGCTAGTTTTTACATGGGATCAGCAGAATGAACCTCTGCAGAATGAACCTCTGCTGATCCCATGTAAAAACGATAGACAGTCGCCAACCTGACCAAACTGACGGGTTCCCATGGAAGCATGACAGCTGCTGGTTCCAGTATCCTTATACTAAGGACAAATGTTTTTTCACTTGTGCTAGAGTAAAATATTTTCATGATTAAAGCACAAATTAAAAAAAAAAAGTTTAGTTGTCCTTTAAACTTGAATAGGACAACAAAATAATGTATGGTAGTTCTTTTTAACAGATTGAAGATACCATTTTACGTGTTTCTTTTTTGTCATACCATAATTGAAGATGCCCTTTCTTTTCCCACTGTAAAATGACTCAAGCACTGGCTGCTTTTCTCCCTCCTTTTTCCCTGTAGTTACACCCTAGTGCCTGACTGGTTCCTGATTGGCCTTCTTCTGTGTTGACATGTGAACATCTTGTTAGTAATGGACAAAACCAGACATATGCATTGGAAATAGTCTGTCAGTTTTGCTTTGCTGGGAGTGTATAATCCTACACAGCCCATGAGTGTAGCTGTTTATATTTGGGTTTAAACTGGTGATTACAGCAGGGATTTGGATCTGAATAATGTGCTACTCCATGGTTTGTATGCGGTGAAGTGGCAATTAAACACTTATCAGGAAATCTGTGCTAGATTATGGTTCTATATTTCTGATCCAGATATTTATATTATTGCCCTGCATGGTTATTCACACTTCCAGCTGTTTCCTAGATTTTCTACTTTAAAATGAAAGTATGCAGTATATTGTAGCTATAGCAGCAGAAACACAAGAGGTTGCACAAAGTATATTTGTTTTACATTTATGAATCAGCTTTTTTTTTTTGTTAATACAAGTGGGCCAGTTCCCTCATCATAGATGACATTAACCCTTCTAAGTGATCAAAGCAGAGGCTTCTGCAATATTCTGAAACTTTCCTCACTAAATCACCCGAAAAGGTCTGTATCATTTTGCATCTAATGCATTTATACAGTTGTTGTTTAAATGGAATACAGTGCTCATGCATGAGTAAGTTGGACTTTTGTTACAGTAGTGAGGAAACATACAAACTACTCAGACACTTACCACTTCATATCATTTTCACACTTTTTTTTTTCTTTAAAAAAAATGTAAAATATCTTTAAACATTACTGGGAAATCTTGGTACGGTATGTTATTTTTCTGTTGTGAATCTCATTTTCCCCACTTGAGGGAGTCTTGTAATATGTAACACTTTCTGTTTTAACCTGTGAAGACAGTTGTGTGTTTTTTTTTTGTTTTGTTTTGAAGACCTTGAGAGATGCTTTACCCATTTATTTATTTACATGTTTCATCTAGAACATGTATGCGAACATCCATTTGTTCTAGTCTTTTTACCAGTTACTGGTTTTTAACCCCAGCTAGTATCCGCATTTTAGCAGAAAATGTGTATAATAATAAATTATACTGCTGTGTCTCATAATACTTCTAATTTATGAGCCTGTTGAAAATTTACTTAAAAATCAATGTTTAGGATTTCAATGATCAGCAGCATCATAAGATTTTACGTTTACTGCATGGATTGGTGCAATGTGTATCCTTTATTAAAACCCTTTCATTGAAGAGGTTTTCATTTCATGAAAGCGTGTATCATGTATCAAAAGGACCATAACCTTTATGTTGAATTTAAAGCTACAGTAACCTTTTATTTTTCCGTATTCTACAGAACATAGCTGATTACCCTGGGCATTCAATATATCATCTGGAGTAGCCGGGAATGAGGGCCTGTGCAGGCGTTCCCGGTCACACTTCAGAGGAATAATGCAGGAGATATCCTGCAATGAGGTAAGGGTAATCGGTCATTTTCTGTAGAATATAACCTGTATCTAATGGTCTCTTCTCCACAGAGGGTATATGCGTGTAAGTGTAGCACATATTTTAAAATATTCGTGCGCTGGGAATATATCCATGTTGATCTGGCAGAGAAAAGTTATATAATAAAGGTGACCTGTTACCAGTTACAATTTTGTTGCTGCTCTTTAATTGTCCAATTAGTGGACAGCAAATGTTAAAAAAAAAATCTGTATTAATCACTGATATTTGTACCTCTTCCACCACTTTTTTAGACTTTTTTTTTTTTTTTTGTTTTGTTCATGCCTGCTTTTAAGGGACATGCTATTACATGCTACAGATGACCTTATAAATAACCTTTTTTTTTTCTTTCTAAATCTTTAAACAACATTTCTCCTGCACAGTTTTAACAATATCTATAGCATCTCCATTCCTGTCATCAGTAGTTTACCTTACTCTGCTTTATTTCCGCTCTCCCTAGGAAATTTACTAGAAGACCCCATTGCTCCAGCCAATTCAACCTGTCAGCATTACGTTTGCAAACAGTGCAAAGGAAAAAAGATGATGATGAAACCTTCTTGCAGTTGGTGCAAAGACTATGAGCAGTTTGAGGAGAACAAGCAGTTAAGCATTTTGGTGGGCTGCTATAAAAAGCTATGCGAGTACATCACACAGACCCCACTGGCAGAGGATATATTAAATACTGTGGAGTGTTCTGCAGACATATTGGCTTTTCTTCCTGAAGAACCAACACCTGAGGAAGAGCAAGAAACTATTTCTGAGCCCCCCTCACCACTATGCCCATCACATTCCCCACTACCATCTAATACAGAACCAGCTATGGAAACTGAATCAAACTTCTGTCAGATCCCACAAGAGAAGCCAGATCTTGAAAAGGAGTGCTCAGTTGTTAATGGGCTGCCTAACTGCAATGGGCTGTCTGAAGCTGAACTCACTGTAAATATCCCTTCCCCTGAAAGCCCTGGTCCCATGCACCTTTGTTGCACCGCAGTTGACATTAAAACAGAAGATTTATCAGGGACTTTAGAGACGGTCTGTGACCCAGTTTCCACTAGTGAGTTGTGTTCTGCTGGACTTGATATATGTGGCTATAATGATGATCTCAAAAGCAGTGACCCATTACTGCTGAGCATGGAGGAGGTTCTCCAGAGCTTAGAAACTGTTTCCAGTGCAGAGGTGAGTGACTGTGATTTGCACCACAGCCTGGAATCCACGTCTAATGGGACTTTTCTAGACCTCTGTACACAACCTCTTACACACACCGTTTTATTGTCTGACAGCCATGTTCCTTCACACGGGATCTCTTGCACTGCTGCCACCCTTAAAATGGTGAAGACAAACCGCAAGCGCTCACGCTCTGAAAGTGACAGCGAGAAAGTCCTGCCACTGCCCATATCCAGTATCATTCTTGGGCCAACGCTTGTATCCCCTACTCCTATGTTAATTGCACGTGACAACAGGAACTTTTTGCAACCTATGGTTACTGTCCCCAATGGGGGCAACTCATCCAAAATTAGCAAGACAATACTCCTGTCCAACAAAACGTTAAAGAAAAATCCAGAGCATGGTCCCAAGAAAACGCATCCGAAATCTAAACCGCCGTTGCTGAAAACGAAGGACAAGGTGAAGGAAAAGTTTCCCAGCAATAATGTGGTGCCCGGAAGCCCAACAAAAACAGTGTATAAAAAGCCCCAGGAGAAAAAAGGGTGCAAGTGTGGACGTGCTACTCAAAATCCAAGTGTTCTTACATGCCGAGGCCAGCGCTGTCCTTGCTATTCAAATCGTAAAGCCTGTCTGGACTGCATTTGCCGTGGCTGCCAAAACTCTTATATGGCAAATGGGGAGAAAAAGTTGGAGGCTTTTGCAGTACCAGAGAAGGCTCTAGAGCAGACCAGACTTACTTTGGGCATTAATGTGACCAGCATTGCAGTGCGCAATGCCAGCACAAGCGCCAATGTCATCAATGTCGCAGGTTCCCCTGTAGCAACATTTCTAGCTGCCAGTCCGCATGATGACAAAAGCCTAGATGAAGCTATAGACTTGAGATTTGACTGTTAATTTGGCTGGCTATTCCCAGCTCATATGGGGCAGGGAATGGCTTCACTTTTATGGCAGCTATGGTTCTGTTTGGTTAACTTGCCGGAGCTTCTGCATATAGATCACTTGTATCAAGTGTGTTCATTGATAAGTTATGTGTTCATGTTTGTTATGGGTCAGGGGAGGGGTGGGATAGGGCAAGGGAAAAAGTTTGGTTGTAAGAAAAAATTGTAACCCTAAAATCTGTATGTTTGTTTCCTTGACTTTAAGTATGAGGTTTTGAGGGAGAGTTTTAATTTTCTGATGCACCTGATTTTTAGAACATGATCTTTGGCAAGAGCAACCACAACATTGACCTCTTGTGTCCTGTCCAGTGTATTCATCAAAGTGGTGATCTAGATTAATACAATATGTAGAACACAAATACTTCTCCCAACCTATGGAGAAATCACTTACAATACCCTTAAAATGTCACACCGTTGCTTTTATTCCTCTCTAGAAAATTGGGATATTTCTCTCTCAAATGGTTTTGCTTCAGCTTTTAATGTTATGTGCACCACCCAAAAAATATTTTTTTCTGTTTAAGCACAATGTGTTTTTAGTCCATATAATACATTTCACCTTGTATATCAGTTAAATGGTTTTTATTGGAAAATGAACCATAGATATGACTGGCACTTGTGAAATTAGTCACCGTAAGACACTGTGACCATGAAGCACACTGATGGGTAAGCTGGTTTAAAGTACTTATAGCCGAATTAATTAAAACCATATTTGTCCACTTCTGCAGCATAGCCACAAAAAAGCATCAAAACAGAATTGCCAGATTCATTAATGCTCTTTGGTTGTAAAAGACTAATGCCTAATTTAAAACGCTGTTTCATTGACTTTATTGCAGAATTGATAAAAAAAGGTAATTGGAAGAGCCATCATGTTTGCTTGCAGAGTGATAGTTGGAAAAGGATGGGAGAAACCAAGGAGAAGGTGTAGTCTGTGGATGTGCTTCTGTATTGGTCTGGACTGTAAGCATTAGAACTGAGCTGGGTGATATTAATGCAGGGTAACATGAGCACAGGTGTGTTCACATGCTCATTACAATTCATGTGCAAAGGTTTGGAATTCAAATTTAAAGAGCTGTATCATAAACATGGTTTATATACACTGGCTCCTGCTACTGTGCTTTAAACTTCCTCCAACTCAGTGTATGTATCAGTAAGATTGGCAGTGTCAGCTCTGCAGAACATGGCCAGAAACACAGAAATCATAGGCATTACTCCCTGTTTAAAGTACTTAGCCCTGTGTTTCACTGAAACTTTTGAACTTTTACGTGCAATACCATTTGCAGAAATTAAGTTTGTTTTAGATGTCTACTTCTCCTCTTGTTTATATATAGTGATCCAAAATGTTTTTCATTTTCCCCTTTTGTTAAAATGTATTTATTTGTTTTGACCTTTCCTGTTTTGGTCTCAAAGTACACCCTTTCTTAGCCCTCACTTTAGACTGTACTGAATGCTGGAAACATTACTGCTCTTGATACCTGTCTACTTTCAACTTAATTGTGTGGAGCTTTCAGTTGATTACAACAGTGACCCCTTGTGCAAATCTGTAGATATTGAATGTGACATGTTAATTTAGCTGCTCTCTGTATGTTGATACCATAGAAGCTCTGAGTTTAATTTCGCAACAGGATCGGAAGTGTAAATTAATCACTAGATAATGAAAGACAAAAATTACAAGGTTCCTATAAATAGGCATTTTGCTTGAGTTAGAAGCAAAACGAAGATAAATATAAAATGGCAAGTGTTGGCCAAAAAATAAGTTGTGTAATTGAAAGATTGCATCAAGTGTAGGTATTTTTAAAAGAAATTTTTTAATGAAAGAATATAAATAAAGTGCCTCTCTAGCCATTGCTTGCAGTCAGGAGGCAGGCATTTTGGTTCTCCCTTCATCTGACCCAAGGATTTGAACAAAAAATCAGCCCCCCAAAGGCTCAGTATTGTAATTTATATTTATTCTTTCATTAAAGCATTTATATTTAAAATGCACTTGATGGAATCTTTCAGTTAAACATAACCCTTTTTTTTTTTGGCGACAGTTTTGGGTTTGGCATTCTGTTTTGGTTCAAGTATCTCCTACACAGTTCCACATTTTGTAAGTTGTATATCCTGCATAAATTTCAGTAATTTAAGTTAAAAAAAAATCCTGATAACCCTAGATTTTTAACCTTTTTAAAAATAAGTCCATTTTCTTAATAGTTAATTAAAACATCTCCCCAAACACCATTCATGGGCATATTAAATTCTGCATCTGCTGTGAGATTTTTCCTCTACAATTGAGATTATAAGTGAAACCTGGGGGCTTGCTTGCTTTAAAAGATTGTCTATTTTAGGTATTCGGACTGGATAGTGGATGATATTGTTCCCTGCGGATGTGTTACCTACCTGCTGGTGAAATAACATAATCCTTAATTTTTCCTACCAGTTGATTAATTGCTTGATATGAGTATGATACTTCAAAAGATTGTCTGAAATAAAAGCAAATGACTAAAAAATATTTGGAAAGTGTCCTGCTTGAAAAAGGCTCATCTCTGCAGTGCAGGGGCCTATTTAGTAGCATTTGCTTGAGTTTCATCAATAATACTCATATTGGCCTTCTTTACCATGCCGTTATGTAAGACGGTTCTTGGATTTATACATTAACTGCTGTGTGATGCTGAAGATATAGGAGTTGTTACTACACTTGCTGGCATTAACCAGACATCCGAAATCCAATGATTGCATTAGGATGGAATACATTCTCCATTATCCAGTACCTGCAAACAGCTGCCATCATGATACTTAGACCTGTATGCCTCCAAAGCAGTAACTAAGGCTTATAGTAAGGAGGGCCATTGACTTGGCTAAACAGAATTGCTGCACATACCCAGCATAAAAAATGGTTCCGATATACAAAAATGGCTACTTACCCAATGTCACATCAGATGCACCATTTGCAACACTGTGTCAATGACACCTTGTCCTGTTCTGTAATGTGTGTACCCTAGTGTCATCTTTGTAAATGTGGTCAGGTAGCTTATATATAATTATCATTTCTTTAATATTGTATGTGAGGTGAGAGAGGGGGTTTGAGGCAAAAGCCATAGGAAGATGTGATGTGTGTGACCAGTCTGTAATATTCCCCCCGTTCATCTTGTTTGTTTGTTTGTTTTTCCTTTTACAAGAAGAGTTCCAAACTATTTTTGATAACAAGAGTAAATGGTGAAAAATGCTACTTAGTATGTCTTGTCTTTATTTGCCACAACTGGCATCCATGTTTTATTATTTTTTTAATTATTCTGAGGTTCTGTGATGTCTTATTAAAAAAACAAATCGTATTTCGTTAATTATTTTTGTGTTGTGGCTTTCTGAGTTGACCAAAAATATTTCCCCCACATTTTTATTGTCTGCGTGAAGACTTTCCTTTTAATATGCCTGTAATTTATTTGGTTTCTAATTTTGTGTTTACTGGTTTAGGGATCAAGAATGGGCATGGTTTAAAATGTATTGCTGTGTTTTTACCTGCACAGTAGGGTTACCAGATTTTTCTCCTTTAAAAAAAGATAAAATAAAAATAAATACACATCACAGATGATAACATACTTTTGCACTATGCATATTCTATAGCTATCAACATTTAAAGATGATCTTTTATCACCCCTACTCTGCGGTGCAAGTACCAACACCATTTTTTGCACTTAAAAATGCTAATTTATTTTTTTCAGTACACTTTAGAATTCTCACCTTCACATCAACTGCACAATGCCTTTTCCTGCAGAAGTTATCCCTCTGTATAGTCAGTATTCACATTATAAGAAGAAATATCCGGGTGCAGCTGAATTGGCTGTTACAAATGTTTCTTTTCAGAGTTCTGTATCCTAGTGTCTGATAACATTGGAGTAGATGACCCTTAACAAAGCACCTTTTATTCATTATTTAAATTCAGCCATGACGGTCATGTTTTTGACATAAAGTTGTATTTTTTTGTTGTTTTACATTCAATGCTAGTATTTACTGCCACCTTTTTCGAACATGTATTGAAATGTAAATTTTATCAATAAATGTTAGTTTTCTAATACTGTGGGTGTTGCTTTAATAAAGCACACTTTATTTGGGATGGTTGTTGGAAACATAAATTCTATTACTAAGTTGAGTTTGCAAGACACTACATTGTTACACTGAAGAATCTATTGGAAAAGTAAATTGGTTCATAACACTTATTCCCCTATTGTCCTCCATTCCTATTAGTTTGTTTAGAGGATCTGTCCTTAGCTGGGACAAGGGAAATTATTTCTATATTGGCTGCATGAGCTATGTCAGCATTAGAAACGGATTTACATTTGTTCCTGCGCTATACATAGTTAAGCTATCAAAAGTGATGTATAGATTAAGAAAAATTTAAACGTCATTTATGACCCCACCTGTGTGACTTCATGTGCAAATGAACTACTTTGGTTTACCTTTTAGCTAGATATACAACTTATGTCCCCTTGACCCAGACACCATGGACACATTTAAACACCTTTTTTCTTTTGATCTATGTAGTTGCTTGTAATTCTGTTTAATACAATGTAAAGACACAGAGCTATAGCTGCACCACAACTCCTTAATACAGACTGTTCAATGTTTGAAAGCTTTGCAATGGAGGCTGTAGTCTCTACCTTCAAACCCTAGTCATTTGGAATTGAGAGAGGTCTCTGCTTCAGTTCTCTTAGATCACAGTTATCACCTGTTTCAGCTATGAACAGTATCAACTGGACGGCTGACCCAATGATTCAGAGGTTAGGGAGCACTGTATTCTGGGGGAGACCTCACAAAGTCGCTTACACTTCTGAAAGAAACCGGTGGATGAAGGCAGGCCAGGGCATAAAAGGGCTGAAAAGATCACAAGGACCTACAACAAGTATACTGAAAGTAAACTTATTGCATAAAACTATAACAACACCAGCGTGAGAGCAGAGGCAGGGAACCGGTAATGAATGCCTTACATGTTTTGAACTACGCTCAATCATAGGCCTGTGACTATTCCTGTTTCCATGCCTTTACTGTCACCCATGTGTTGTATTTTTATGCAATAAACATTTACTTTCATTATACTCGTGGGTCCTTGTGGAACATGTTTTGCCTCTAGTGATGCCACTGTCTGCCTTCATCTGACTATTGCTTTAAGAATTTATACGGCTGAGATGCCGACGGCAAACAACATAAGAATAGAGGTAAGCCCACTCTGTTTGATTACCTACCAGCATATTAAGTGGCTATATATATATATATATATATATATATATATATTGTATATGCTATTGAACTTAAATCACACCCTTTGAGCCGACACTAGAAAAATCTGATGCTCTACTGCCATAAAATCTTTTTTGTATTTATTGTGTTGTTGGTTGTCGGAGCTGAACACTCCATGTGAGTGCTGTAACCAGCATTTGACTGGTGCCCAAATATCTCCGCCAAGGTGGTGTCCATATTTGTGCTGGTGTCACGATTTCATCTCAGCCATGACATTATTTTCCTCAGAAGATACGAATCATAATTCTTTTCCCGGCTACATACCATGGCAGCATAAAGTTACCCACCCTCCTAGCTGTTGCTTGCTGGTCACATACACTGAGGGGTGTAGGTAGGAGTGTCCTACTTGCCATCTAATAGGTGATATATTCCTTTCATATTGCCTCATGGGGAGAAGCTTCCTTTATTTAATGCTGCCTTGAGTTTACAGTCAGGAAAACATAATTTTGGTAGGTTTGAATATACGTTTCAAAGAATAAAGTAAAGATGAAATGATTTGCTCTTTAATGTGGACCTCTGCCATTTTACCTAAAAGGTGCACTAAGAAGATTGTATTTATTTGACTGTTTTCCATGTCAGTGTTTTGTCTCCTCTTTCAAAGACATGATTTTCCTCTTGAGTTAGAGACGGATTGAAAAGCTCACATACAGACAATCCATGAGGCTACCATACAGATAACCGGGATCTTTGAATTATACCTGGTAATTTGTTGCATTTGACAGCACCTAGATATGGCTCCAGGTTATAGTAAGTAAACTGCTGGTACTGGATGGGAGTTTATATGAGGTGGAAGCAGCTGGGCAGAGCATTCTACTTTGTTAGGGTGGGAGTGTCGCAGAACTTATATGCAAGGTTGGAAAGGTGAAGGGTGTGTCTGCATTCCAGCGGTAGCCAGTTTAGCTCTTTTTAACATGTCACAATGGAAGGTCATGTAATTACATTGTTTCACAAACTGGCAGAATGAATTAAACAATATAGTTGGTTTATGAAGGTGGGTTTGTGGTTCAGGTGCATATATTACATCCCCATAATCAATAACTGGCATTATAATTTGTTTCCTCACTGTGCGACTTATGCAGGACTTGTTTCTGTACAGGGCACCTAGTTTTGGATAAACTTTTTTCAATGTGGAGGCCAAAAGATAGATTGGGGTCTAGCCACATACCAAGATATTTGAAAGGGCTGACTGTAGTGAGTGTGCTATTTCATAACTTTACCACAGTTACATACATAGTAGTTTAGGTTGAAAAAAAAGACTTGTATCCATCAAGTTCAACCCTTTTCCTGTTCCTTGTTTACAGCTATTGATCCAAAAGAAGGCAAATAAAAACCTCTTATTTCAGCAATTTCGAATTCTGCTTTCAGTGGGGAACAAAATTCCTTCTGGACTCCAAATGGCAATCCGTTTTCTCCTTGGATCATCAAACGCCAAATAAATATTAATGCCTGTACTAACATGCATTGCACTTTATGCTCTGGCAAATTAAAAAAGTACCAAGGCACCTTTTTAAAGGCTTCTAATGTATTTGCAAGAAGCACCTTTTTTGGCAGTGAATTCCACACCCTTATTGTCCATACTTTAAAAATTCCATTCTGCTGTGGTAGATTAAATCTCCTTGCCTCTAATCTTAGCGGGTGACCTCTTGTCCTTTGTACTGTTCTGTTAATGAGCAGGTCTGTACAACACTTTTATATGGGCCCTGTACATATTTATATATCATTATCATATCTAGCTGCCATTTCTCTAGGTGTACAAATTTCTTTTTTCCCAGTCTTTCTTTAAAACTAACACTTTCCATTCCCCTTATTAGTTTTGAAACCCTCCTCTGCACTTTCTCTAGTTCCATAATGTTTTTTTAGTTTAATTTTAAAAAGGCGCCCAGAATTGAACTGCATATTCAAGGTGGGGTCTTACTATGGACCTATAAAGAGGCAGAATAAAATAATCCTCCCGTGAGTTAAAACATGCCAATATTTTATTGGCCTTTGCATCTGCCAGTTGGCACTGTGCACTACTGCTGAGTCTATTGACTACAACTACTCCCAAATCTTTTTCATTAGTAGATTTTCCCAAGAAAACACCATTTAAACTATGTTGCATTTTTATTATTGTACCCAAAATGCATAATCTTTTGACCAATTTGTCCAAATCCTCAAATAAACTAACTGAAAAGTCGAGGACCATAGACAGATCCCTGAGGTACTCCACTTATCACATCTGTCCAGTTTGCGAACTTCCCATTTATCACCAGCCTTTGCATTCTATCTTTCAACCAATTGCCAAGCCACAAACATTTCGCCCTAAGCCTGTTTCAATCTATTTGTACAGTAAACGTTTGTGTCGAACTGTATCAAATGCCTTAGCAAAGTTTAAATATATCACATTCACTGCAGCACCCATATCGATATTTTTACTCAATTCTTCATAGAATGTAATTCAGTTAGTTTGACAAAGCCATGCTGGCTCATGCTAAATTTCTGTTCAATACTAAATCTTGTATATATTCTCTTAGCAACCCTTCGGTTTCCCCACTACAAATGTCAAGCTTACAGGTCTGTAATTGCCTGGCTGGGATTTTGATCCCTTTTTAAATCACATCAGCTTTACGTCAATCTGTAGGTGCCGTGCCTGAATTAAAAGAATTCCTGAAAATCCAGGGCCTGGCTTTGCTCTTTATGTACCCCTGGGTGTATACCACCTGGCCCCTGGGCTTTGTCTACCTTAGCACCATTTAATTGTATTAACACTTTTTCTTGCGTCAGCCAATCACATGCTTGCTGTGACTTCTGTAAAAGTAACTTGCAGGTTCTTGTCCATTGGTTCTCCCTTAGTAAAAACTGAAGAAAATAAATGATTTAAAATATCTGCTTTCTCTCCACTGTCTCACCATTTCAGATAACAAAAACCCAATATTTTCAAACTTGAATTTTTTGGCATTTATATATTTAACCCCTTAACGCATATGGACTTATATATACGTCCTGAAAAGCATGGTCCTTTAGAACCATGAGGACGTACATACATCCTCCGTTTTCATGAGCGCAAAGCTGCATGTCTGTAGCTATTCCCAGATGCTGCTTCGAATCCGAAGCAGCCTCTGAGAGTGCCATCAGCCCCCCCCCCTCGCCCCCCTGCGCGCATACGATCACCGCAAATGTGATCGTATGCGCGTTACACACATAGGCAGTAAAAGCTGATCACTGCCTATGTGTGTTAAAATAAAACCTTCTGTGCCCCCCTGGGCGGGTGATCGCGGGTGGGTGCTGTATTGGAGGAGCATGCCCAGAGCAGAGCGACGAAATAGAGGAAAATAAATCTCTTCCATCACTCTGAAATCGCTACTTGACTGCACCTACAGGCAGTTAAGTATATTACAGTTAAAAATAGAAAATGAATTAAATAAATAAATGTAAAAAGCTAACCCTAGATCTACTGAACCTAGATCTAGGGTTAGGGTCATAATTAGCGTTACAGGGGGGTTCGGATGATTACAAGGGTTAGATTAAGAGGTGGGGATAGATTTAGGGTTAGGGTAAATTTAAGGTTGGGGTTAAAAAGTCACTATAGAAGAAAATGGTTAGAAAACAAAAAAAAAAACACTAATATTGTTTATTGCCCTATTACTTGAAATAAAACATAGACAAACAAGGAATTTTTACTAAACTCAGGACAAATATTAGAAATATATAGACGGGGTCTTTTGTACCATTTGTAATTGTGTAAAAAAAAAAATCAGGTCAAAGTTAGAAAATGTGTTTTTTATGTGATATTTTCATCATATTTTATATTTTTTTTTAATAGAAAATGATACCATATGATGAAAATAATAGTATCAAATGAAAGCCCTATCTGTCCTTTAAAAAAATGATATATAATTTGTGTGGGTGGACTGAACACAAAGAAAGAAATTCACAGTTCAGTAAACGTATGACAAAAATAATGGAATTCTGGTCTTCAAGGCACATCAAATGCAGCATAGCACTCGGTCACTAAGGGGTTAAAGAATGTTTTGGGATTCCTCTTGCTATCCTTAGCAATTACATTTTCATTCTCCAATTTAGCAAATGTAATAGCCTCTTTACTTAGTTGGCTTCTTTATATTTTACAAATGCCTCTGCTGATCCTTCAGCTTTATAATGTTTAACCCCTGTATCTGTGTGGAACGGTTTCTTCCTTTTACTAGACTGCCTCTATATCCTATATACATTTTTATACACAAAGTGTAAAGACCAGGCAGGAAAAGAAATAGACCCCAAACACTCTTAATCACAATTTATTTACAATCTTAAAAGACTCTCGGGCTTAATTTACACTAACTCTTTGTAGATAAACAAGTGTGTAATCTAACAGTCACACTGTTAAGATTGTACAGCCATTCATAAGGATCTATAAAAATATACATTTTGTTATGACAGTAATCATTTGCTTTGGTAGGATAGTTTTGTTTCATTGCTCCCACTAACGTAGGATAATCCCAACAGCAGACCCCCAAAAGTTGTAATAGGTGATACTTCATGCACAGCATTTGAAGGTCTGACTGTACTGCTTTAATATGTGCACGTCACTGCTGAGTCCACTAATACCATGTTACTATTCAAGAAAAGGTTTATGGGAATTTATTAGGAGATTACAACCCAAGGTGATATTTTTTATTTTTTTTTGGCGACCTTCCAAAAAGCTAGAACCACCCATGCTTCACCAAGAGGGGCTGATTGTCACTCTGCAGGTTCAGATGTAGTGATTATAATCAGCATCTGATTTGTTTCTCATATATTTAGCGTTTCTACCAAAGGCTGGCTCCATGAATTAGAGATGAGATGATAACAGTGCAATAAAAGGACACAGCAGAGTAATACCAGCATTTTAAAGCCATTAATCCCCTGGACCTATTTTACTTATTTCTTCCCTTTTCAAATAAACTTTCTAGTTTTCATTTTAAAAATAGCAATTGTTATGTAACAATTCTATTAATCGGAGAGACCAGCCTTTGCCAAGACACAGGCAAGAAAACCATTAGGTTTATTCAGGGACATTTTCAAACTTAAGGCTGAAAAATTCTCCAATTCTCTGACTACTTTGACCTTGAGTTTGACATTCTCTTGTCAATTTCCCTCTTTGGGGAATAAACCCCTAAGTGATTGGTTTTTCCCTTACTATAAAAGTGATGAGACAAAACTTATTTCCTTCAAGGGCCATCTGCTTATTTTCTGCATGTGGTACATGTATTTAACGCGCGTGTGTGTGTGTATATATATATATATATATATATATATATATCTCTATCTATCATGTATTTTTATTTTAAAACAATTTAGAGTTTCCTGAGGTTAAACACATTATTGAACATAATTTCACAGGGTGTTGAAAGTCGGTGACATCCAATAAAGAGGTCTAAGAGCCAGAACTGCTGCCACTAACTGTACATCAGTAAAACTATTACACTTTATATGCAGTTTTTATGGGATAAGAAAGATCTGTTTTTTCCCTTTAGCTTACAATATTCATTACTTATGTAAAGATGTTATTGCTTTGTCGACGCTTGTTGGAATGGCCAATAATAGTTTTAAAATCGTGATCTTTGCTCCTCTTTCTAGTTGGGGACATTCATCATTAAATGAAAGCAATTTGATTGGCTAAATGAAGGAGGCAGAGGATGCTGAATTATGACAAGTTGGTATGGGAGATTTCCCAAAAAATAGCTAAAACTGGATTTAAACAGGGTTTTTTTTTTTTGAAGCAAAGACCCACAGGGTTCTAGATAAAGTGCTCAAAAAAGTTGGGTGGCAGGTAGGCAGCAGAGATATTTATTTATTTATAAATCTTGTTTACCTTGATTAAATACAAATAATAATAATAATCCGGATTCACAGACTCTGCAATATAAAGCATCACTTGTCAAGATCAAGATCTGTGCAGCTTTTCACTGATCACTTACCTGGCTGCTTCCTTTCATGTGACAGGTTTATTGAATGAACCCAGGGCAGTATGCATTGGGCACACTTCCAATATATTCTTCATGGTGGTGCAGTTAAGCAGCCCAGTGCTAGCATCTGATGACAGGCGGGGCAATTAATGTTACAGAATGGAGAGGAGTCAGGGCACTATTTGTTTCAGTAACACCAGATCATTTACTGGAATGAATAAATATGAACCAAAACGATGCACTGTTTCATGGAGCTGTTTAAAAACAATAGAAAAGTTTGACTTGATTTTAATGAGGTTCTGTATAATTTTGATATTTACACTACTTGACACTAAATGATAAATCTATCAACATCCTGTCCTCTTGGAGCAATGGTGCTTTCCTCCGACAGCCAATAACATTTGGTACTCGCCCTCGCTATCTATTGAAAGGTGCAGTGACCCACATACAGCTGTACGTCATAACTGTGTCTCATGCAAAAGATCCATTGATCACAATTCAGTAGTGTGTTTCTGACTGTTTTAAGAACCTAAAGAGTCCCCAGCCGTGTCCATATTTATTGATATCTGTGAGGAAGACTGGAGGGAATAATGTTATATATAAATGTCAAATGTGGGGATAAGTTCTAAAAATGGTCCAGTCGCTATGGATGTCAACCAATGGAGTAATCCTGGTTGATTAGCCATTACCCTTTATAAATAACTCCCCCCCCCCCCCCCTCGCCCCCACTGTCTAGATGGACGCTGCCAAAACTTCTGATGGATAACTAGGTAAATAACATTTTTGATTTATCCACTTAAATAACGAGTTAAAAATGACACTGGTTCCTTCACATAAGGAACACACTTTACATCTACATATTTGTTTAAGTGTAAACACTCAATATGCAGATTCAGTGATTTCCTTACCTGAAGGTCTCCTGCACATGTCTCTTTACACATGACTCCATGCTCTGTTCTCAAAAGGCTAGCACACGATGGTTTGCACAGCTTGCTAGGACTGAGCACATGCACAGCCATTGTACTGTGCATAGCCGGCGTGATGACAGCTAACACGATACACATGTATTTTTAAATATTTTTGGAGCAATTTGGTTAGCACAATGTATACGTGAGAAGTTATTATTTTTGTGTGACAGTTTAATTTATTTTACAGGAGAACCATTCCTACTGTCAAACGCAGATGAAGGGGTTAAACTGTCGGTGTTTTGTTTATTTATAAGTAGTCCAATATGGGTTTAGAACATGAAATGATCTGATTCCCACTGATTTAACCCTTCGATTCAGGAGCAAAACCCATTGCTTGCCACTCTTACTAGCAAAAGGTAAATAAAAAGTGCCAGGGAAGAACGGTTTGACAATTAGACCAGGGATATAAATATGTATTGATATCCATCATGCTTTACAGAGCTTCATCCACCCGACTCCTGTTACGGAACAAGGATTAATAAAAAAAACAAAACATGGATTTTGTCAACAGTACAAATTATAAAGCAATTGAAACATTTTAGTGAATAAAATGGAGGTTTCTCACAGAAAGGTTACATTATTATCTGATAAATATGTTCACATATTACACGGAGAACTCAAAACGAATCTGCTTTGGTTTTGTACAGGCACACAGCATCTCATGGCACTTATGGGGCTAAAGAGTTTGACAGATACAAAGCTTGCAGGCAGAATGGAGGAGGAAAGTGAAATCAGACCTGCAGTCTTATTCACTAAACAATGAACTGATGAGGGTCCTGCAAATATCCGCCATTAGTAGGGAAGTTAAAAAAAATCATCCAACTTCCCTATCTTTTCAACTCTGTTATTAATGCTGAATTTTTGCATTCACAAGTCCGTTCCCCACAATTTGGGGTTCACAGAGTAAACCTTAATGTGTAAAGAAAAAGGTAGATTCAAGGGCAGAACCAGATGACCCTTCTTACAGGAACGCACAGTATTTAAGACATATTGCACATATCAGTGGCTTCCGTTTGTTTGGCAGGAAAAACTATCACTCACTTAATGCAAGAGATAAAAACATCATTCATATTGCATTTACAAAAACAAAGCACAACTCTTCACAAAAATAAAAAATATATTTATATATTATTTCCCCTGAAAAAGTCTCCATGTGGATAGGGTTTAGTCCAGGGGTGACCAAGCTGGGGGTGTCCAGCAGAAGAAGGAGAATAGGAGGCACAGTGAGGATTATAAGAGATGGACTGAGATTGATTGGGGGGATTGGGAGTCCAGGGAGTCCAGCAACAGCTGGAGAGTCACAGGTTGGCCACCGCTAGTATAGTCCATAAATATAGGCAGGTACTGGTCAGTTTGATTGTCCAGTGATGGTTGGATTCATCTTCACGCCGTTAGGTCAGAGATGACCAATTTATCGATCTTGTTTGCAATTTCAGGTGCAGAGATAATATCTTCTCCCTCATAGTCCTCCTCAAAGGACCTGTATTGGAGAATGGAAATATAATATGTTACATATTGCATGATATGCATTCACCTTCTCTGCATTGTGGCAGGATCAGAGGGACCTAAAGGAATTCCAGCACCTAAACATTGTGGGGTCTATTCACTAAAAGGTGAGCTGATTTCATCCCACCAATTTAGCTATACAATTCTGGTGAGTTTTGTCCCAAGCCAATGTTCAGAGTGGTGAGATGAAATGTTCACCTCTCCTCACCTTTCAGTGAATAGACCCCTGTGAATGTTGAGAATAAGAAATTATCAAAAATATACATTGTTTAGCAGAAAAGGCATTAATTAGGAAATCATGCTCTCCATGTGTCAGTGGTGCCTCCTGCTTATCACCTGGCTTGATATGCAAATGAACTAACATACCATGTGAAATGCGTAATTTGCATATAGACACCATGGATACAATTAAAATGTTTTTCTCTTAATTGATGCATTTGCTTGCATTTCTGCTGACACCATATACAAATCATCATTTTGATCATTTAAAAGTTCACTGTAGTCAAAAATATATGCATATTAAAGCGGAGACGTTAAAATCGACATTTACTTACTTGAAAACCCACATTTTGTAGGCTGTTTAGTTTTGCAAATATCACTAACTGTGTCCAAGAAATTGGGCATCCCTAGCACCCCCTGGGAGGTACACCCTCCAGATGAGCATGTTAGTGATGTCACCAGTGAGATGACACTGGACCCATCCAGTGCAACCAGTGCTAGAATGTAATCTCTGAAAGACATTCCTATAGATTTCTTGCATGCAGAAACTGTACAATATACCAGTTACGCACTACTATACTGATCAAATGTAAATACTTGGAGTACCCCTTCCATACAACCTGCTTACTTCTTTAGTAGCAGAGCAGATTAAATTCACTGACCTAAGTGTGTTTAGTTTCTGTATATTCGATTAGTTACACGCTCACCAATAGCCTTGAGATAGCTCTTCACAAGCAGTGCACTTCCTTGCTCACATACACAGGTTGTAGGTATAGAGATCCTATGCTCACCTGCTAATGAATCCAGTCTTTTATTAATGAAGGAAACAGATACAGTGTATAACTGTCAAGAATCCAGGTAAGTTACCATGGCAACAGAACTCCATCATTGCCCTGGTGATCTATAAACACTACATGAGTAGTATTTACAGTGTAATATATATTCATGTGTTAGTAGAATTGATATGCTTTAAACTTGTCTGTGCTCTTTTTATGACATTACCTTGTGGCAACCTAATGCCATTTACATGTGATGCAAACTTCCCAACTCTTGCCCCCTGGCAAATCCGGACACCAGGGGGCAGAGCTTGGGGAGGTGAAGAGGCAGCTCTGCTGTGCATAATGGTGCACATGAGCAGTAGCCAGCTTCAAATGTCAGACACTGGAGAATATACACACACACACACGCTCACATATATATATATATATATATATATATATATATATATATATATATATATATATATATATATATATATATATATATATGAAAACTGCTTGCATTTTATACAGTATTGCCAATCCCTGCTCTTCCTAAAATACACATAATTAAGCCATAAATACAGGATTATATGAGAATGCTTCTCCCAGAATGCAACCCTATACATGTAATAATGTCATCTGCCCTTTAATGCCTGTATAGTGTGTCTCACGTTATTGTGAATGTCTGGCACACCACCCACAGCTGTGAGGCTAGTTTATTACATACTTTCTCCTAAGCAGCTATTCCCCGAAATCCCAGAGCCAGAGTGCCAGACTGTTATATTACCATCCAGTTCATTGAAAATCACATAGGTATAACTCTTGCACAATGCTCTTTAATGCAGAGTTTGGCTGCTTTGCTTTAACCCCCATTACGGCAGATGTATAATGTATACAATCCATCTGCTGCCCCTCCATATAATCTATCAGTGGGATTTCATGTCTTACAATAACTCTGTCATGGATGCTAAGGAGACTAAAGGTTGAAGCTGCAAATAAACCCTAAAAAGGAACTCTCCAGGGCTGCACCAATCGCTGTAATGCAGCTTTGCAGGGCTCAGTCATGGCACTTGCCATAAAGGGAGTAGGTTATGTGGACGTAGCATGAGATATAAAACCAGTTTAGGTGATGTGGAGAGAGACTGGGGCTCTTTAAATGCTGAACCGTCCTTCCATGGCATTTTGTGCCATTCGGACAGAGTGACGGCATGACAGGTCCTCTGCTAATACAAGCTAAACACAAACACCACAGAACTGCAAAAACAGCCTTAGTCCATTCCAAAAACGGTTGTGTCATTAAGGGGGTAAACTGACCGCGTAACAGTTTTAGATGGCAGTTGCAATGCCTGTTATCCCAGTACCAATACTGCTTGACACTTTGCACAATACAGGTTCTCTGTATCATCTTTAACATCTCTGAAATATTGTTTGCACTGATATCACCTGCCTATTTATCTACAGGATTTTTCTTATTCCACAGAACCAGGAGTAAAGTGACAGACATCAGGCATGTTTTACCATTAGATTTGACACCATGTTGTTTCCAATGTTTATATTAAAAGTCCTAATGTATTGCAGACAGTGGAAGAATTACCATCTCGTGCTTGCTAGATTAAAGTGCTATATGATGGTGCAAAGGACATCGCTGATGATAGTGGAATGACGCTAACTTTGTTCCAGACTCTTACCCTTCTTGTAACTGTTCAGTGGCTGATTCTTCTGCAACCAGAATCTCATATTCTTCAGCTGCGTATCTGTCCCAATCTGAAGGCTCAGGACTTTCACAATCAACATCCTGCAGACAGGGAAAGACATCAGATACAAATAGACAGCATCTGGGATAACTTAACCCCTTCCACTCCTGCAAACCATGTAATCTCACTACTGCTAATCAGCACGGTCAACTAAACAGTGTTTACAGTGTCGCTGGAGAGCATACAATAACCCATGAGGTTATCAGAGCATCGCCTTGTGGCACTAGAAATACATCATGTGCTCTCTATGGTAGTAGATTATTTGCATATGTTCCACACAGTGATGCTATAAACAGGCTTTTGGCAATACTGGCCTAAATGTAGAAATTCCCATCTCAGTTCCCTGCAATTCTCTCTTTATTGAGTACACCCTGTACTAAAGTGGACTGATCCTTGATGATGTCAGTTAATGGGGTGCGCTCAGCATAGTGCCAGGAAGGTAAATGCAGGTAACTGAAGTAATTTGGCCCCTTATTATCCATCCTGACGCTGGTAGAGGCTGTCTGCCACTCTATTCGTGCAGTGGCGGAACTACCGTTGTTGCAGGGGTCGCAGCTGTGACCGGGCCCGTCACTCTAGGGGCCCGGCAACCCCTGCTAACGGGGTGCCCGCAGGCATTTTGTTGCAGCCCCGCTGCATTGAAGGGGCAGATCAGGTGGCCCATGCTCTTTGGGCCACCCGGTGGCCATGGTTGTCCTGAGGCCCAGTCAGCGTTGCGGCGCTTTAAGAGCGTGACCAGGCCCCAGTGATGTAGTCAGCGCTGTTAGGAAGCTGTCACTTCCTCTTCCTCCCAGCTAAAAGAGCAGGAGACCGCTGGGGAGGAGAGGAGGGAGTCAGAGTGGAGCTCTGACTCCCATCATCATGAGGCAGCCACTGGACCCCAGGGAAGTCACCCTCCTGCACCTAAAAGGTAGGAAACAGTTTGTGTGTAAGAGAATGTGTGTATGTCCGTGGGTCTGTATGTGTATTTCTTTGTCTGCATGGGTACCTGTATGTGTATCTGAATGTTTGTCATTAGGTGTGTCTGTGTATTTGCATGCGTGTCTATAGGTGTGTCTGCACGTGTATCTGTTTGTCTGCACGTGTATCTGTTTGCATGTGTCTGTGTGCCTGCATGTGTGTCTGCATGTGTGTCTGCGTGCCTGCATGTGTGTCTGCGTGCCTGCATGTGTGTCTGCGTGCCTGCATGTGTGTCTGCGTGCCTGCATGTGTGTCTGCTCATGTATCTGTTTGTCTGCATGTGTATCTGTTTGTGTGTGCCCCTTTGTACCTGAATGTGTTTCACTGTTTATATCTGTATGAGTGTCTGTCTGTATGTGTGTCTGTGTATCCGCATGTATATCAGTGTGTGTCAGTGTTTGTATCTGTAGAAGTGTCTATTTGAATGTGTGTCGATGTATGTATGTATGTATGTGTGTGTATGTGTCATACAAATGGAGGGGCGGGGGAAGAAGCATGAGGGGTCCCCAGGGTACTTTTTGCACCAGGGCCCTGTGGTTTCTAGTTACGCCTCTGTATACGTGGTCCATGGGTTGCGCTGGCAATGCTAGCACCATTTGTCAGAAGTCTGAGTTATAAATTGGTGCACATGGTGATAGAAGCACTTCCTTGCACTATTAGTGTAACCATTGTCTATACATGTTCCTCATTGTGTTCAGGTATATACGGTACTTCAAGGCAGCTAACTATACGGCTGCTGAACATGCTCTACACTATAACATGGGGGCGGGTGGGGGGGTTATGCACACTTGTTAAATCTTTTCTAAACCAATTATCTGCCAAATACATTCTTATCTCTTCGTCATATTATTATTATCATCATAGGTCTCAGGTCCCCATAACACAGGGTTATTATCTTTTGGAATTAGCCATGTAATTTTGTGTACCTTTTGCACTGCAAAGGGATCTCTTTGTTCATGGTCTAGATACTTCTCCAGGTTGAAGCAGGTGTCATAGAATATATGAGCCATCCGGCATCGCTTCAGATCACGCAAGGTTATTCGGCCTGAAGACAAAGAGATAAACAGTTGTTTGGCTTTCAAACCTCTGACTTGTTTAAAGACGCAGTACAGTTTGAGTATGAGAATTGCACCTCACTCTGATAACAACCATTTACCAACCTTTCTGTTGCCTTAAGGAATTACCTGAACTTAATTGGACAATGCTACTTCAATGTACTCCAGTGTGCAGCATGCAGACGGATCTGGTCATGAATGTCTCTCTGCTTTTGCAGTGAGAGATCCTTGTTTTTACATCTAACTGACCGAGATGAGCGGATATATGTAAAAATAAGGGGCTGTCTGAGAGTGCAAGAGAGTTATAGAGAGAGTGAGCATATCAGACCCCTGTATAGGTGAGTGTCAAGCACCCACCCTTAGAGGCTACTGAGGCAGAGCTGAGTGTAAAATGTGGCGTGTATCTGTAAAGGGTTCGTACCACACAAGGGTCACTGCATTATTAACTCCTGCTTATATTCAAGAAAAAGTTCTTTAAAGGGACAATACCATTTACATAAGATGTAACTAGATAACCTGGTCATTTAAAACAAACACGTATATAAATCATACGCCACTGTTTTGTTTTTTTACATGATTGAATTAATTGCATATGAAATGAAAAATAAAATTAGGTGTTTATCTCCTGGTTCCATTTTGCAAATATGTCCCGTGACATCGTCCAAAAACTTCCAGCCAGTCTCACTTTACAACTGTTGCCAGAGCCTGCATGATGATGTCATAAGATACTCTCCTGCTTTCTTACTGGCTCCTGTGTATCATTAGTGGGCAGTACTAGGTGGCTGTGTATAACCTTCCTTCCAACACAAATAGAGGAGATTGACCTGATCAAACAGGCTCATAACTGCCCCCTTGTGATGTAATAGCTACATTACCCTCCCATTTAATGCAAGACTATGATCAGAATTCTGACTTACAGACTGCATTCTGTGTCTCAAGCCCCAAAGTGAGATACTAGTGCTGTAAAGTCACTGTGGGGTGGCACCCAAAACCACTATATTCACACTTGTTTAATTACATATTTTATTAAATACAGTCACATAACAAAAACAAAAGACATATCTGAAATCAACAATACAAAATAAAAAAAATAAAACCTTTTCATTGTTTTGATGGGAGTGTCCCTTTAACCCCTTCCCGCTTGTAGGACGTTCCATGCCTTCCTACTTTTTAGTGCCTAGAGGCTTGTAGGACGGCAAGGAACGTCCTACATTAAACAGCTCATCACAGCCCCCTGTGATGAGCTGTGTGCGAACCCCAGTTCAGGGACTTGCAGCGGGGTCCCCACTGTCAGGTTCTGACACAGAAAAGCATTGGCTCCATTTTACTGTAAAAACCTGCAGGACGGGAGACAGCTGATCGCGGCTCCCTGCGATAAGCTGTACTGAGGATGGCCTTTGTCATGGCACTTTGTGTGGCCTCAGTCTGGCATCCCTGCGCCCCCGAAACTTCCGGGTTCTTGATGTCACGAAGTATCGTGGGATGCAAGCAGGGACCGACAGGGTCTATAGAGACCCTGATCGGGTCCCTGCTTTCATGTTCCTGGCCCCGATCCCTTCATGAACACACAGGAACACACAGACGTTGGATGGTGCTTTGGTCGTTAAGGACCAAAGCACCATCCGACGTGAAGGGGTTAATAACCCTTTATTGCCAGTTTAAGGCTGATCTATTTTACCTTCTACTTCAGGTTTCACCAGATCCAGCAGCTGGCACAGCAGATCCTGAAAAGGTAAAGGTTCAATGCCCATAGTCTCCATTTTCTCGCATTGCTCCTCATAGAAATACTCCAGTTCGTACATGGATAAAACCCCGTCTCCATCCAGGTCCATGCAACGGAACCAATACTCAATGCTGAGAAAAGGCAAGCATACAGGAACGTGTGTTATTTCCCAAAATGGTAAATGCAACAGGATCAGAGCAGTACTACAAAATTCAACAGTGACAAAGGACTAAAACAGACACAAACTGACTAATCTCGCAGCTAGGAATCTCGCCCTATATGGCATCATTTTGGCGACCTGTATGGCCCTTTAAATCGGGACATTCAGACATCACCAAAATGCCCCAAATTTGGCCACCGTGTGGATGGTAACATTGGCAGGCAGTGCACCACTGTGGATATAACCAGGTACCGTTATATATGTACGTGCATTAGGCAGGGGTGTGACTAGAAACCACCAGAGCCATTGTGATAAAACTGCCACGTGGCCCCTCTGACCAAGTAGCACATCAACACATAATACCACCATTGCAACTAGACCGCCCACTCTTGGTAGACCGCATGACCCCTGCACTGACATGTGATATGTGGAGAAAGCTTGTGAGTGAATAGTCAAATTGTGTATTTCTCCGCAATTCAGCTATTAGCCCCGATTTGTGTAAATTTCGGCCCAGATAGGGGCAACCTGAATATACCCCTAAATAGATATTTTCTGCACCTATTTAAATACATTGATGTTGTGTGTCTATGGACAATTTAAAGGGCTAGTAAATTCCCAAAATACAGTTTTAGTTTAGCCAAAGGGCACTTCTACTAGATAAAAACAGGAGTTCTGCTCAAAAGGCATTTTAATCTTCATTTAATTACAACTTCAGTTTTGGGTTTTGCTCTTCCCCACACTTGATGGAGATGCTTTCCAGCCAGAGGTCATATTGTAATGTACTTCCTGATTGTCCTGACTGTTCTATTTGTTAGTAACATATGCCCGCCATACTGCCCATGAGCTACTCAAACCTTGTGGCATTTTTCTTATCTTCCTCTGACAACAAGAACCAGACAAACTCCGCGTAGCTCATCCTCCCTTCTCTTTGTACCGCATTTCCTCTGCAAACCATAAACACAAGATGTCTTACAAAGAGAACATAAAACCCAATAACTGAGCAGGTGTCAATAAACAGTAAACTAAACTAATTTGCTAAACTTAAGTCAATCTAGCTGAGGTGGAAAAAGAAACCGTTGGAGGTTTATTTACTAAACAGTGAATTATGTTGAATTGACAGCTAAGTGGCAAAACGTAGATCTTAGCGCTTAAACTCCATTTTGCTGGTTCCTAACATTTTTGATTGTTTTGTACAGAACTCTTTTTCTGTAATAACTCGGCTGGCTACTGAATTGTTCTATTTGTCTCCTAAAGGCTACAAATGTTTGTCTAGCCATGCAATAAGGCTATTAATGGGGTCTAGTCACTAAATAGTTATCTAGGGTGAATTGACAAGAAAATGCAAAACTTGGTGTAACTAGCTGAATCCTTCTACTTCGCTACTAAGGCCTGCTCTTTGCTATTCTCTTGTCAGTTCATCACAGTCCACTGTTTAATGAATAGACTGCAATGTGTTTAAAACCTTCCGTGATTGTAGAAACAGACCATCAATATGTAAATGATTCAGCAATCCTTTCAAGCGCTTGCTGATACAAAATGACTATTTCTCTAATGGTGAAAATACATTGTGTAATCACACGCTCAGGTTATATTGACACTGACACACGGTTCCATTCACAAATACATATCCTGAGTTACTGCTAGTATATTACCTTGTCACTGCTCCAGAAAATATCCTTTCAATGATTCTGTTTGAGGAAGCTGCAAAATATTAATTTAGAAATGTAGTTATATTCAGAGATGGCACACTACCGTGCTACAAAGTGATGATAAATAAATACATTTTACTCAATGTAAAGTTGAAGCTTTGTGTGTCAGTAGTGTAACCATGGGCGTACCCAACATATTTGGCACCAGGGGCGGATCCCATGTACCAGAAACATACACAATGTGCCCTATATGTCCTCTAAGCATATAGTGTGCCAGAGAGAAACCCAAGGTGCAGTATAGCTCCCCTAAGTATAAAATCCCTCCCCCCAATACTCCTCTTGTTTATCTTCCCCATCCAACCTCAGTCTCTCTACCCATCCAACCTTGTCTGTCTCCCTCTCCAATGAGTCTCTTTTCCTCTCTATTGCTAGCGAACGTGTAGATTAAATTCCATCCTTATTTAAAAAGTTTGCTTCTTGGTCCGTACATAGGGAGCTCTCGGTCCCACGATGCTTAGCATGTAGCTGCACGCTCGTCATTGTAAAATTGTGTGCATACGCATGTACCCCAAAGTGCTACCATAGTCTAACCATATGCCAAATGCATGGACTTGGCAACTGTAATGTTCAACGCAGATGACTAAGCATCAGTATGTTTGATAACAATCTCACACAATCTCATTAAAGTTCTGAAAGTGGAGCAGTCAGCTAATTGTTTCCATGGGAACTGCTCCACTTTCAGAACTTTAATATTTTATAAATAACCACCGTGGTACAGATGAATTGTTATTATGGTATTTATCATTTGTATATGACAGGAGCTCTTTAACATTGGTCATATCAAACAATCCCTATTGGCAACTATGAAAAAAAAACCTGCACAAAAACCATACAATTTTCCAAATCTTGGCAATAAGACATGAGGGCTAGAAGAACATTGGAACAATCTTTGGTAATGAGTAACTGTGAAAGATGTAAGTCACGAAACCAGTCCTAACCTCCATCAATTTATATTGTATACGTATACTTCGAGTCTGCACAGGCAATAGACAACAATAGCTCAGTCAGTTTGAGTCCTACTCACCATGGTCATTGTATCTGGCCAGATCCTTCTGATCAATGTACAGATCATGGTCAGTGTCCAGTTCCCAGAACTTGCAGTAGATGACATAAAAGTGCTCGTAGGAGAAGTAATCAGTAACCTGATTGATATCATCCTCCTCTTCCAGGAGGGCCAACGTCTGTAGAATAGAAGCAAGGCAGACATTACTTATCAATCATAAGACTCCTAATCTCAAACACCACAGTTATGCTATGTCTACCCCTTCGTTCATACACAGATGATGACTGACTCCATTCTGAAATGAAGTGACTACATTCGATGAATAGCTTCACAAGTCCAGGTATTCTCCAAATGTAACAGCAAACATGGTTATAACAACTAAACTGAACAACTCATGGTCTTATTCTTGAATAAAATACTGGCATATGGAAAGACTGAAAGTGGACATGTTTCCAGTGTTACTAACCATGCCATCTTTACATACAACATAATATATAATTCATTGTTAGGTCTGCCAAAATAAGATACATGAGATATTAACTGGATTGGGGATTTCAGCTGTTTAGATGTTAATTAACCAATGCCGTGACATATTCTAATTAAATATTATAATGTTATGCAATGTTAAGGATCCAGAAAGGACAACTGTCATTGTAAACAAATAATTTATTTTTATTCATTAAAATAATATTTGCAGTAAAGCGGTTTGATACAGTTGAGGCTCTTGCTGTGATAGCCTCAACTGCCATGAGCAGTACACCGGACTGAGCATTAGGGGTCGCCACTGTGCATTGGTTGCACACAGTGACCTTCTGCTGGGCTTCATCTCCTTTACATCAAATATAAAATGATGCAACTGAGGGGTGAGTGAAATGGTCATTCTCTCCCCGTGCTCCTAGCGCTGCTGGGGAGGGTAGGAAATATATATATTTTAACATTTTTGCTCACCCTCTCCCAAATAATGCGTATATTAAGGTTTACCTTGCACAGCCATTTTCCAACCGTGGAGTTAACCCCTTTGTGCACCATTAAGCTGCATACACAGTCTACTTTGAAACATTCCATTCAAAGCTTCAATTCATGGTGTTGTCTTTTGTTTTTTTCAAATCACCATAGCGACCAACATTATAATGCAAATTGAAGGTTCAAATATGGACGTTGTGGGATTGTTTATATATGTTGATAGACAGACACAGATAGACAGGAAGGACAGATATACTGACTGATAAGGTACAGAGATTGATAGACAGACACAGATAGACAGGCAGGACAGATATACTGACTGATAAGGTACACAGATTGATAGACAAACACAATTAGACAGGCAGGACATATATACTGACTGATAAGGTACAGAGATTGATAGACAGACACAGATAGACAGGCAGGACAGATATACTGACTGATAAGGTACAGAGATTGATAGACAGACACAGATAGACAGGAAGGACAGATATACTGACTGATAAGGTACAGAGATTGATAGACAGACACAGATAGACAGGAAGGACAGATTGATAGACCGACACAGATACACAAGCAGGACATATATACTGACTGATAAGGTACAGAGATTGATAGACACAGAGAGACAGGCAGTGCAGATATACTGACTGATAAGGTACAGAGATTGATAGACAGACAAAATAATTAGATGGGGCCAAGGTGCCCAACTGTGGCACTCAGGCTCTTTCTGTACTACAACTGCCATAAATCCCTGTCCTCCTTGAATTATGGGTTTGAAGTTCTGTAGCAGCTGGGGGGCCGCAGCTGAACGCCTAGACACTGGGGTATTTGGAAGTGACAAGTGGTGCAGCCTATTATTGAGCTAGGGTAGAGGGCAGCTTGGGGGTCAATTGTCCCTCTACCCCACCTTGCCACCAGCCCTCCCCTAACAGTGTTGTGCAATTTGTCGATTGTTCATAAAGAATATAATAATAATAATGCTACTCTCATGCTGTTACAAATGGACATCATAGAGGAAAGAGAGGCTTTTAAAACTCCCAGGATGCCATCTCCCAGAGCATTAATTCTCACTAATGTCATGTTCTATCAGTTCCTCTCACTCACTTCTTGAACTAATACACACTATTTGTCCTATTGTTACTACTGATTTAGACTGATCCCTCATATGGCATTATACAATGAGGAAGTAAAACACACAGATGACAAATAACATGTTAATGAAAAGGAGGAAAAAATAAATAAACATTAGGGGCTAAAAGAGAATAGTGTAAGGAGGATTATTCATGTGAGTTCATTCCAGACAAACTCGCAGAGAAACAAGTGTCCTACCTGCAGGAAATTACTCCTCCTCAGCTCGGTCAGGGTGACTCTGCCAGACCACGACCTGTTCACCGTGTAGAATATTCTCTGAATAACCTGGGGATCAGAGGAAGAATCCGGGTTACTCGGCATAGGTGTCAAACAGCCAGAGAACCAATACAATTATTCATGTGCCTGGGTTCACAGAGCCCAAAGCAATTGTCTGTAACTTTATTTGATGGTGAATTCAGCATGCTCTATGTGCTAGTGGATGATAAATAAATGGATGGGTCGGGCACAAGATCATTACTGAAAATCTAAAAAACAAACTACTAACTGGTAATCAGATTGTCTAATCTTAATGAAACTATGCATGTTATTATCAGGGTCGCAACGTGTCCGTGGCCAGCTCAGTAACGGGGCCTTAGAACATCATGTCTTTCCTAGAAGGCCAAGATTCTGTCGCCCCAGATCATAACCAGGACATAATCACAGACTATTTCATGGAAAAACAACTATAATCTCGCTATAAGGCCTTTGAGGAAAATTACTGTAAAACCTTAGCATGTGCCTATATTGCCGGTTGTCTATATCATCCTAGCGTAAAAGAAGAAGCAGATATAGGAATTCACTGTAATGAATTACAATCCCTCATTCTAACAATATTCGCAAAAGGCGACTGAATCATGCTGGATACCATGTGAGCAGGAGATCACACAGACTACCTGCTGACCACCACAGACCCACTGCTGAAAAGGACAGCAGACCCCCAGCCCCAGTAACCAGGACAATTACAAAAAAGCATTCCTCCTGCCTCAAACTAAGAAAGGGCAGAGGGAAGTGTAACAAGTTAACAGATTTAAAGCCTAACTTCTCCTACTTATAACAGTATAAAGATCTATTCATTTGTGGCAATTAATTTAATGGTGTAATCTAATGCACCCACAGTTAATTTGGAGCAATCTGGCGCTGCAGGTGTCTGGATGGTTTGACAATTAATTCGGGGGTAGGTGGGGTCCGGTGCTGCGGAAATTGATTCTGTGTTGCTTCTACAGATACTTTTACGGAATTTTGCGATGCTTCATTTAATTTGAGGGAATCTGGCACTGCAACAATATATTTGGGTGAATCTGGGTCTGCACCAGTTAATTTGGGAAACTTGGGGAGGGGGTCCTGCCTTAATTGGTATGGTGTCCAAGAAGCATCATTGGAAAAAGATTCAACGTAACAGGATACTGGAAGTAAAGGCCTGGTACAGCATACATCTTGTGTGTTCACAAGATCAAGTAGCCCAAGTATTGGAACAAGTAAGAAATTATTTGTCTTGGATTCACTGTCAACCATGAGGAGGCCACAGATACTCCATACTGCTTCAAGTGATCTTTGCGGTGGATGGACGCTTACCAGTACTCAGCACAGGTCATGGACTACTACATCTACTCAATTGGTGGTGGCATTCATGGAAAGAACATTCGACATATCTTGGTTATAAGATAGAGCTAAGGATTCAATATCTATGCATGTATTAACACGAATAGTATATCATCCTTTTTACACAAAGCCGGATATACATCTATATGCTGCTACAGGTTTATCATATGGGATTTATATATGTCTTATTATGATTTATCTGAATGATTATATATGCACATTATACATTTAATATTTTTCACTGGCAGCACATATAGGTCTGCTGGTATTAATGTTTTATTATAGATTCTAGAGCGACTGAGAAGTTAAAAGTGTTGTTAAGTCCCTGTTTTTCTCTGTGATAATACCGAAAATCCACAAACTATTATAGAGAAACAGTGACCTTAGGTGCAGTGTAACCCCATTATAATGCAGGCACTCCCTATGAGCCATCACAGCAGATATTTACTATGTTCACGCTAGATGATAGTTTCTCTTTTAGGTGTCCTATTTGATGTAATGGCCTGGAAGCATCCCTTATGTGATAAACTGTAAACAAAAACAAACAAGTGATGCATACGCACCGTGGTGATGTATCGAGAGTGGAATTCAGGCGCTTCCTTGAGAAAGGTCAATCCAGAATGTGTGTCCACAATGTCCTGAATGAGAGAGAAACATGGAAACCATAAGAATAAAAACCTAGCAGACACTGTGCACAAGCTGTATTCCTGACGAGTCGGGCTGGTGTGTTTTGCGTCGGGCTGGTGTGTTTTGCGTCGGGCTGGTGTGTTTTGCGTCGGGCTGGTGTGTTTTGCGTCGGGCTGGTGTGTTTTGCGTCGGGCTGGTGTGTTTTGCGCCGGCCTGGTGTGTTTTGCGCCGGCCTGGTGTGTTTTGCGCCGGCCTGGTGTGTTTTGCGCCGGCCTGGTGTGTTTTGCGCCGGCCTGGTGTGTTTTGCGCCGGCCTGGTGTGTTTTGCGCCGGCCTGGTGTGTTTTGCGCCGGCCTGGTGTGTTTTGCCTCGGCCTGGTGTGTTTTGCCTCGGCCTGGTGTGTTTTGCCTCGGCCTGGTGTGTTTTCGGTAGGGCTCACGTGTTTTAGGAAAAGATAAAGAGACTTTCTTTACTTGTAAGAGGGGGATGAAATCCTCTTGTTCCAAATAGCTGCAGCCTGGCTTTGCTAAGAGAGAAATAAATTTGGAGGCATCATCGTGGCAGTTTTGTAGTAGCCTGGAAAAGAAAGATGTGTTATTACCCTGGAAATAAAGTAACGACATGCCTTCCAAAATCTAATACACAACTTTGGAGCTGAGAACAGAATCATTTATTAAACCCACGAATGTAACAAAGTGACCAAGCAGCTTTATATCATGAGTTTTAGAACATAGATCTCTAAGTATTTAGTAAACTACAACTCCCAGAAACCTTTGCCAGACAAATAAGCAATTTTCAATGTAGCTCCCCCTGTTGTACATTATGAGTAGTACTAGTACTTACTTTCTCCACATTGCTATGAATGAATGCACAGAGACAAATCCGGTCCTTTCTCCCCCAGCTCCATTGAACAGCGCAGCCTTCCAGTACAACGGGCATCCACATACCTGGGACCGGAGGACAAGGATTGATAGGAGTTCAGTGTAAATTCAAATAGAGGTTGGTAATTAGTCATTACTATGCAGGGAGGTTGGTTAGTCCAACCTCTTAATGGAGTAAACGTAATTAACATTTCATCTTATTGTAGCAGTTTGTCTCCTTTATGCAGTTGATTCATGAGATTAGGCAAATGTTGTCCTATGAATTAAAATACTGAAATGGTTTTTCTGTTGCATGAATGTGAAACATAAAAATAATTTCTAGACAGTGTTAGCAGAATTGCAAACAAATATATAGGGCTTTGTTCATGAGAGAGGGAATTGCAGGGAAGTGACAAGGGAATTTCTATCAGAGTTAGAAAAAGTAACATTTTCTCTTTAAATAATGGCTTTATTCATGAAAGAGTTAATTCACCTTAATCTCCCATTTATGAGCTCACCTTGAGTGACTACAATTTAAAATATCTATCTCTGCATACATTTTGAATGCCTTGCAGCAGGCATTGCACTGGTCCTTGAGATACTTCACCTTGGCAATATTCCCCATCTCATAGATGTCGGCCTTTTCATCCTCCAGGCTTGAGAAAGCAGCCTCAGCTTTACTGATGGCGTCCTCATGATTGGGAATAGGGTTGGGCAGCCCTTTTGGGAAGTAGAAACGTGGAATGTTTAGGGACAGTGGAGGAGCGACGATGACCTTGTTGGTGTGTGGTGGAGGGGAGGCTGGGCGAGGGGCGACAGGGGTGATGACTGGAACCGGAGGCGGAGTACTCGGCTTCTTTTCTTGTTTGCTTTGAACCTTGGAAACAATAATAAAAATACATATTATTACATGTGATTGGACTAAGATAACTACTATGATTAGTACAAATCACAATTGTTTATAACAAGACACTGCCACAGTGCAGCTTTCTGAATATCCGATTAAAAAGCACACTTAAAATGTAGCAGAAAACACTAAAGTAGCATATTAATCTAATCCTTCCTGCATGCCAATTTACAAGTAAGATAAAATATATATATCCTTGGTACTCTTAGGACCAACTCAATATATAATACTATTACCTTAAATGTAGAGTTCCGAATAATTTTTTTAAAAAGTAGCTAACTTAATACAAATTGTAAACGTGATAGAAATGAACAACAAACACGCTGAGGGTCTATTCACTAAAAGTGATCTGACAAGTGCACTGCAAGTGAACCGTAAATGTCAGGCATTAAAAGACAACTCTTGGTAAAAAATCTAATTATGTTTAACTGAAATATTGCATCAATCGTAGGCATCTTAAACAGAAATTCCTTAATGGAAGCATGCAAATAAAAGGACCTACTGAGTCCTCTTTACACCATATAACTGGGGGCGGACATCTTGTTTAAAATCTTAGGTCTCCATTACCCAAGAATCTAAACAACATGTCTGCCATCTGCAATATAAGGTCTGAAGACGATACTCCATATGCATTCTTTCATTAAAGCACTTCTGATACAATCTTTCAATTAAACAGAAGCAGTATTTTTGCTGAAAGTTGTCCTTTAATAGCCGAGTTGGAAAAAATCAGTCAAGTTGGAGAAATTTTCCAAAGTGAAGTTCACTTTTAGTGGATAGATGCTCATTAGGCTGTCATTTTTAAAGTGCATCTGTCATACTCTTGTGACTGTAACTATGACAGATAAAAAATGAATCTATACATTGATCGAATCCAAACTGCAAGCAAATGAAGCAGATGCCATTCAGTGGTAAATATTTGGGAGTATGTCTGCATGCAGTGTATTGGGATGTCACCACAACTTTATTTGGCTCTTGCACAGACCAATTTACAGAGGGGAACACAAACCTGAGTTAAGCTTGTCATTTGGATTCCACATTTCCTGGAGATTTCACAAGTACAATACATAGCATAAATATATATATCCTCCCATTTGTAAGGTTTAGTCACTCTTTAATGGCACAGACGAGTGCAGTTAGAAGGATGGAAATGGTCCCTACGAGAGCATAATATCCCTAAACGTCTCTCTGAACTCATCATCAATCCCGAACTGCTGACATATAGAATGGTACATGCTTTTCCTATAGGATCTTTTGACCTACTGACCGTTTTCTACTCAATAGGTTGCGTTAAGCCATCTTTATTGAATATGCATTCACCATTGACTTGCAGGAAAATGTTACAGATAAGAGCCAAATGGTGACAGAAATGGCTGGCTACATCAGTATCTGGTGATATCTGTAGGTTATATGAATGTTTGGACATGTGTGTTGAGAAAGCCCTACAGATGGTAACTGACTATTTTCTTTGTCACAATTTGACCACATCCACTTTCCAATGTGTGGAATCAATCAGTGAATGCCTCTCAGATCCAGCTAAATACACAGTTCCTACACAGCCTGCATGGTATTCTACATGTAGAGGCATATATTTTTAGTGAGCTATAATCTGTAGGTTAGATATATAGGATTACAGGTCATTGTATCAGCTCCTTTGAGTAAGGAAGTCTCACTTCCTTAAATATCAATAGAACTTGATACATCAACAAAGATAGAACTGCGGTCCTAAATTAATTCCACTGTCCCTGTAATTAGGAAGTAAAAGACCTCCTAAAAAGGGAGTGATGAGGTCATCACAGCGGTTCTTTGTGTCATCCAGGAATGATTCCAAAAAATGCATCAGAGGTGTATACTAAACTTTACCTTGTACACCACCATATACTTTTTTTCTGCTTTAATGAATGATACGAAACATATTTAAGTGATTGACAAATACATTATAAAAGTGTATACAACTTATACTACGTATAAGTAATTAACAAATCTGTGGAATTCTCACCCAAGGTCTTCTCAGCTGGTGGTGACAGGCCTTCACCTGGAACATCAGACAGGTGCTTCAAAATGTTTAAACCAAACCTCTCACTGACTTCATGGTATGAAAAATGTATCAAGCCCCGAGGAAGGTAGCCTGCCTTCTCAAGTAGCCAAGTTAGGGAATATTTTGGAACAGCTCAGTTGGCGCTGTGTAAATGTGGACTTTTGGTCTGCAAATAAACCTCTGCGATGTTCTACTTTGGTCAGAGCAAATTGTGACTAAATTAAATCAAGCGGGGGCAGGGGGGAATCTGCATGGCCTGCAGTAAATCCGAAACCCTGGATACTGCAGTCAGTGCTAGCATTATTAATATCAAATAGAGAGGAATACAAAAGAATGAGGAACATGTCTGCAATTAATGAGCCTTAGTGAGTACTGCACAAACAAATGTTACATTTAAGAATAAAAAGTCATAAAGTGAGAGAATAGCAATTTTCACATGTATAACACACAATCACACAGCACCACTATTCATACAGCTCCCCAGTATGTCTGTGAAAACATAAATACAAGGAAATTATCAATTCCTAGGCAAACGTTCCAAAACAGCAAACAGCAGGAACAGTCAGTTTGTTTCAATGTTGACTGCCACATGTTTAGAACAATTAATCTTTATAAATGACCACCATAAACCCCGATGGCGCACTAGACATCTATAAATGTGCAATCTCATTCCTGATATTATTAGGGGCCCAGCTGTGTCTGTCCCAGGATTGCTTTTACTCTCCCCACTTCATTGGCCAATACCACCTCTTCTGGAAGTTGATGTCATACACCCACAACCTTTCCAGTAAAATGTCTATGCACATGTCCCCTCGCCCTCCTTTTTGTTCTACCCACCCCTTTTCTGTGGAAAATGCTATCCTTCTTGGCTGTTAACATCCTTCGTTATGTTTGTTTGTGTTTAGGTTGAGTGCTATAATGTAAATTGGACAGTGGTGAACCCTTGTTAGGTTCGGCTTGGTTGCATCGAGATGGCATCATTTTACATAACAACCTCAGTACCGGGCATTTTGAAGAAAGTCACAAACTGCTGGAACAAGCCTGGGCCTGATTTGTAACTTGGCACAACCGTGCTGTGATAACTATGTACTTGTAAGAAAGACTGACTCTGTCCATGGTCACTATTTATAGAGCCCAAGGCATCAGTGTGCACATTCTTCTGAGACATGGTATGCACAGTCCCTCACCAGCTGTGAGCATCACCCACTGTACACAACTGCGGCTCTCTGCCCGACACAGGTAGCCACTAACACAAGGTTCTGAAATTCTGTTTGGAGCAGGACTTCAGGTCCTTTAGAATTTAAGGTGATTCTTTAACTCCATCGAGTTTAAACACTCTGTGACCTGCCATAGAATCCCATTACATTGACTTCCTTATATCCTCATCATGTGGGTGTGTATCATACACGACCTTTCAAAAGTTTGGTGTAACTTATAAATGTCGTTGTTGTTTAAATAAATGGATCAGAAATACAGTGTAGACCGTGTTAATGTTGTAAATGCTTATTGTAGCTGGAAAAAGGTCGATTTTTAATGAAATATATTAATAGGCAAAATTAGGCCCATTAACAGAAACCATCACCCTTGTGTTCCAATGGCACGTTGTGTTAATCCAAGTTTATAATTGTAAAAGGCTAATTGATCATCAGAAAACTCTTTTGCAGTTATGTTAGCACAGCTGAAAACTGTTGTGCTGATTAAAGAACCCCAAAATTGGCCTTCTATAGACCAATTGAGTATCTGGAGAATCAACATTTGTGGTTTCGATCATTGGATGCGAATAGCGAGAAACAAAGAACTTTCTTCTGAATTTCTTCCGTCTATTCTTGTTCTGAGAAATTAAGGCTATTCCATGTGAGAAGATCTTGTACAACGTTGTGTACTACTCCCTTCACAGAACAGTGCAAAACCAGAATAGAAAGTGGAGTGGGAGGCCTGGTGTGTGCAACTGAGCAAGAGGACAAGTACATTAGAGGGTCTAGTTTGAGAAACAGACACCTCAGAGGTCCTCAAAAAAAAAGTACCTTCAAAACACCGGTCTCAACATCAACAGTGAAAAGTTAAAAACAAAAAGCCATCTTAGACTGGCCAATAACAAGAAAAAGACTAACAAGGGCAAAACAGCACTGGACAGAGGAATATTGGAAACAAGTGGTATGGACAGACCGATCTGAGGTGTTTGGATCACAAAGAAGAGCATTTGTGAGACGGAGAGCAAATGAAAAGATGCTGTAGGAGTGCTTGATGCCATCTATCAAGCATAGTGGAGGCAATGTGATGGTCTGGGAATGCTTTGGTGGTGGTAAAGTGAGAAATTTGCTCAAGGTAAGGAAGGTGAAGGAAGCCTATACTACATTTTGCAATACCTTGCGGACAGTGCTTGATTGGAGCCAATTTCCTCCCACAACAGGACAATGACCCAAAACTCCAGCTCAAAACTATGCTAGAACTACTAGGGATGAAGCAGTCAGCTGGTATTAGGTCTATGATGGAGTGGCCAGCACAGTCACAGGATCTCAACCCTATGGAGCAGCTTGACCATATGGTATGTAAGCAGTGCCCATCAAGTCCAAATAACTTGTGGGAGGTGCATCAGGAAGCATGGGGTGAAATCTCTGATATTACTTACCTACGGAAGATGTAAAGGACAGTTTAATCCTGCTAAAACCATCACTGTATATTTTAAACGAGCAATCAAGTCTGATAAAAAAAAATGTAATAGTTTCATGAAGCAAAAAGAGGTTTGGGAAACAGCAGAGAGACTCTGGCTAATCACCAGTGTAATGCATTGGTACACGAGTAACTTGTTCCTGTGCTATCAGCACAGACAGGGGCCACCATTATAAAAAAAATAATTGGAAACATATGTAAGTGCAATTCCAATTTATGTGGACAAGTAAGCTCTGCCCTGCTCCCCTCTTCCATCACTGTGTTCACTCACTGAACCCATGATAGATGAGGAAACTGGCAAGAAAGACGACTTCCTCATTGATGATCCACCTCACTGATCCCAGAAAAATAAAATTGGTACAACCAGTAATCCTACTAAACTGCTAAAACACTCCAACTAATTCATAGAGAACAATGGATGTCAGCAAGGGTTAGTTATGGAAACCTTGCAATATTAGACATCAGTCTGCATGCGCAGTGACTTGTTCTTCATGGCCTTCACTCAGCTCTGTCAAGAACTATGTACAGCAAGAAGCAGCCAGGTGGAGAGCTATACAGTCAGTATGTATGATTCTCCATTGAGTACTAAAAGGCTGGACAGTCACTAATCTTTAAAGAGGGATTAAACACTAAAAAATAAAAATATGCCATTGTGAAAGGATCTGCTAATGCTTGCCTTATTTCCTGGGCTTACCTAGAAATAGTCAGCATGGTCTGTGCTCCCTCTTATGCTACAGTGCTGAAACCTTGTGTCTGTCTCACAGTCAACCCGCTCCCTCCTACTACAGGGTCATACGTGTTAGTTGACCATATGAACATTCACATACGTGCTCACCTTCACTCACACTTCAATATCATCCCTCCTAACTGTTCCATTAGTATTCACAAACATGTTCACACATATTTCCATTCACACATACTTTCCTCATTCCCATATCATGACTGCACACAGACACACCACGGGAAATGACCGGCAGTTGCTGGACCATCTCAGTGAAGCAGCAAATTCACTACAGGCTGTATTCATAAAAGTGACACTTGTAGGGACGGGAGAAGAGAATTTCAAACTTAAGGTCAAAGTAGTCAAGTTGGAAAAACTTTCTCACTTTCTCTCTCTGATTTTGATAACAGCCCAAGCTCTGATTTGTATGTATGTATATTGTTTGTACTTTTGTAAAAGCAATAAAAATGTTGTTAAAATAAAAAAAGATATGTAAAAAAAATTTAAAAAAAATTGTGCGGGTTTACATCCTCTGTAAGGACTTCTAATCTTCTTTTTCCATCTTACTATACCTTACAGATGGAGCTTTCATAGACTACTGCAGATGATAAGGACTACAAAAGCCTGGAAAGAAAACGTGGTGGATGACCAGAAAAGAAAGACCCACAATAATCCCAAACTGCCGCTTCCTGTGGTAGGTAAAAACACCCAGTCTAGGCATTTGCTGGTGAAAACATCACTAACTATAGTGATTAAAATATAGAACTCCCAAGAGCTTTCTCCAGCCTGCAGCAAGACACTCATCCCATAAATGGTGACGCTGACACCACAAGGCCTAGCGTGGGATGATGAGATCACACTGAGTGGGTGAATGAATTATGGCATGGCAGCTTTTCTTACCCCCGTGCATTAGGCAGAGCAGCAAGGTTCAGCACAAGCACCTTTGTATTCTCTACAAAGTGATACCTTGCAATGTTTTAATAAAAGTTACACACTAACATTTGATTTTGTTTTTGAATTTGCCTCCGGGGCTGCTGCTCACCATAGTGAAAGGCGAGAGCAGGATGTTGAAGAGGGGAGGGATAGAGCTATTATTCTTCTAGATCACTGTGCTTATGCCACCTGGACAGATAGAAGCCAGAAGCTCAAATAATGTCAACACCCAAGTGAAGGCAAATGACATATTGACATAGAATCAGTGCTTCTTCTAAAGGTGGGAGTAGAAATATTTTGCTTAGAAAAGTGGCATCGGTACAGCACAGACCATGTTATCATCTTGTATCCCTCAGTATTGTGGTTTAAATTCAGAATATTGGAGTGTATTCACTAAAAAGTGAACTACAAAAAACAGATATTATGGTAAGTGGAGTTGTAAAAATTATTTCACCTGCCCATCTTTCCAACTGCCTGATTTTGCACTTGTCAGTTCACCACAGGTCACTTAGTAGTTAAGAGACCCTTATGTATTACTGTAGTTTTGCAGGGTCTAAGCCTTTCTCTATCAGGTGTATGAATTTATTACTTTTTGGATTGGTACCAGTACATTGGTTATTTGGGAATACCAATCAACTACCTGTGCTGCATTTTAAGTAGTACAGGTAAGTATTTTTTATTAGTCCTTGTGAAGGGAAAATAAGTTTTGTAGTGAAATACCGAATTTAGTTAGATCTCTTTTGTATTGTAGCGATTTTTTAACTTTTATTCATGGCCTCTTTCTATGGTGATACTGCTTGTTGGTGTCTTCCATGGAGAGTATCAGATACTGACAGAATATATAGAGAACAATAGCCTGCAGTGTCAGCATATGCCTGAAAGAGTTTTTTATTTAGTGCACTAAGCAAAAGAGAATGGGAACTTTACTGCTGTAGCTTAATTTTTTATTGTTGCATGATTGCATTCAATCACTCTAATGCCAACTCTTTATAGCTCCTCCCACAATTGCTCAGATAATAACCTTATACAGCTTCCCCCACAACTGCTTAGATAACCTTATACAGCTCCTCCCACAACTGCTCAGATAATAACCTTTTACAGCTCCTCCCACAACTGCTCAGATAATAACCTTTTACAGCTCCTCCCACAACTGTTCAGATTATAACCTTTTACAGCTCCTCCCACAACTGCTCAGATAATAACCTTTTACTGCTCCTCCCACAACTGTTCAGATAATAACCTTTTACTGCTCCTCCCACAACTGTTCAGATAATAACCTTTTACTGCTCCTCCCACAACTGCTCAGATAATAACCTTTTAAAGCTCCTCCCAAAACTGTTCAGATACGAACCTTTTAAAGCTCCTCCCACAACTGCTCAGATAATAACCTTTTATAGAACCTTACAGATCCTCTCACAACTGCTCAGATAATATCCTATGACGGCTCCTCCCACAACTGCTCAGATAATAACCTTTTAAGACTCCTCCCATAACTGCTCAGATAATAACCATTTACATCTCCTCCCACAACTGCTCAGATGATAACCTTTTACAGCTCCTCCCACAACTGCTCAGATAATAACCTTTTAAAGCTCCTCCCACAACTGTTCAGGTAAGAACCTTTTAAAGCTCCTTACACAACTGCTCAGATAATTTCCAATGATGGCTCCTCCCACAACTGCTCAGATAATAATCATTTACAGCCCCTCCCACAACTGCTCAGATGATAACCTTTTCTAACTTCTTCTCATTGCTGCTCTGATAAGAACTAGTTATAACTCCTCCTGTAATCACTTTGAATACAATCCTTTTTATTGTTGTCATGGCACCAAGTGTAACCACCCCCATTATGGTTTTCATGATAATCATAATCCCTCCTGTCTGCTCCTTTAAACGCTTAGTAGAACCCAACTTACTGTTACCCTGACAACCAAACATAATCTTACGCAATCAGCAATGCAGAATATTGATAAGCCCATCCCAATTAGAACCACAATCACCTAGAAATTCTCTGTCCCCTAATCAACCCTCACCTAACCAAAAATGCTAATAAATATCTTCTGTGATCTCCATCCGTACAAACTAACTGCATTTGCAAATCACACTCAGTATCTTATTTCAAAGCCAACATGCTTTAAAGAAAGTTCAATAAATTAAAACATTTACTTATTATTATTATTTTTTTTTATCATGCCTTACAGCCATGCTGGAGCCCAAAACAGGCTATATAGAGCAAAGTACCAAATACAATGCCAAAGTTTCAAACCTGCGCTTGCTGAAAGGACTTGATCCTCTTTTTAAATCGCGAAGGAAGCACAAAATCACAGCCTCTGGCCAGAAATGCCAGCTCCCCTCTTAAATCGGGATCCGTCCTCAGCGATGCCTCCTTTATCATCATCTTGGAGGACCAGCTTCCAGGATTGTCTCAACTTGGAAAGCAGTCCTCAGCAAGGAAGAAGGGGGGAGGGAAGGTAAAAACACAGAGTGTTGAGGTGCTGTCCTCTGCTTAGACACCTTACAAGAGATGAGGTGAGTTGAGCCTTGGAAGCTAAGGACAATGAACTGCTTGTACACCCCAGCACCGTACAATACAGATCTCCATATCCATACTGTTCTACTCCAACCACATTTCTCAATAATAGCCAAACATTTTTTTTCTGAAGTTCCCCAGCACCAAGCTGCTGAGAAACATGACCTCAAACTGTTGGTGCTGTGTGATAGACAGCCAGTGCTGGCCTGGGCTGGCAGGGGGGGAGCAACAGGGAGGGAGCCCAGGGGAGGGATTCTGGGAAAGGAAGCACCCAGAGGCTGCTTCTAAACTTAGACGCTCCGGGGAAATCTACTTCGTATAAAGAGTCTTCCCTGCCTATGTTTACTTAATAAACCTCAATGCATGGAACGGTCAGTCAGACAAAAGGTGTAAACTCACCAGACAGGGACATATCTAATGGGTAAAATGGTCGATCCAACTCAAAATCAAAAACGAGAATGACTTAATTAGCAATGGTCTAGCGTGGAACTGGCTCTCTAACTTGGTTATATCAAATTAGCTAGAAGTTACAGGCATGTAGACACTGGATAATACAAGTCAGGAATTATAGTGCAGTGTAGTTCAGTAGAGCTTTAATAAGAATATATGCACACAAAGGATTCTGGGTGAGGCTATGCAAATAAGGTCTACAATGATTGTGTTTTGGTGATGATATCCATGCATTAAGTGTATGCTGAAGCATCTTCACCAAAACACATTCTTGTTTGGCATGGTAAATCTAAATGAAACAGCCCTTTAATATTGACATTTTAATATTGCTTTTCCCCATTTATATCCGTGCTTGCACACTCCTAGGGGCCACATACGCGTGGCTTCTTCCAGCCCTGGTTCAAACATGACTCTCTTTCAATTTACAGGGCTCCAGTGTTACATAATTAGCAACTGTACAGACAATGTCTGAATTCACACCTACTATGAATTGTCTGGAAGCAAGTTACAAAGTAACAAGGAACATGCATATTAACAGGGAACACGCTTCTACCGACATGCAAAGGGCTGGAATAAATTACATTGGAGCAAGGCAATACAAAGGCCACATTCACACTACTTCAAAGGGCAGAAGATATTACTATTAGGCTACTGCTTGTCCCATGTGTCTTCTGCAGGCAGCTCAGTTGGGTGTGTGTGTACATTGATAATGCAAGTGTCATGGAAAGCGAGGAGAATTCGCTGCTGAGTGGTTAAAGAATCTGAGCATCCTAAATATAGGACGCACCTGTCACCATGCCAGTCTTGTCCTTGCTGGGGCTTTGAAGGGGTTTCCGTTTTCCATTAATGAAATCCTCTGCTCTACTGTCAGGCCTTCACACACACAGGGAGGGGAAGGTGAGGGCAGGCGGTGCCCCAAGTGTTCAGAGGAGCACATTGCAAGGATTCTCCGCAAGGCTGAAAAGGTTATAAAGGAATCTTCGCCAAGGCTTGCCTTGCTAGTGAGAAGAGGGAAAGGTCACAGGCGTGAATACTCATTAGGTGAGGATAACATATTCACATGAGTTAGGTATTCCTGAAAGATATACTTTACATGATCTGAGAATATACAGGGATTCTCCAGATTTTCTCCCCTGTAGAGATTACCAGTCCCTTTTGTTATGCTGCCTGAGCTCTAAGAGCCTCCTCTTTCCCAACCAATGCCATACATCCAACCCTAACCCGCTTAAACATGTATACAGGAGAGGGATGGTAAATTTACAATTCAACTTCATCAGGAGAGGGTGCAAGCGTCAAACCGGATATTTTCCTTTTTTAAATACAAACACATCCTTTATTCTTTTTTTAAATCATATAGATTTTAGATGAAAACCTGACACTCACAACTTCATCAGTATGTATTTGGTGTATAGAATCCATCTTAAAGGGACGGTCTCATGCCCAAAATCCATCTTCCAAATATTAATGCATATTAATGTGCATCCAAAGTACTTTAAAATGCATGTTTTACATTTTGCATTGCTTAAAATATGAAATACTTACAGCTAGCTAAGTAAAAGTCAATTGAATGTTTTTTTGTTTGCTGCAGAAACAAATGAGAATCATTTAATTCAAATGAATGGAATTTTCTGTCTCACTATTGATGTCATCAGACAGTGTGTTGCACTGTTAAGAGATCCTAATATCTACAAGAGCAAGGTCACTTAGAGTCCACCGAATGTATTCAATTCGAGGAGCACAGGAAGTGACTAAATGAAACAAAACTTTACATCCTCTGTGTCTATGTAATCATTGCAGTAAATTAAGTGGGGTAATCACTGGGGGAGGGCTTGAGTCAAATATCAAAAATGTGATTTATGCAGAATGCCTGCATCAAATCACACTGGAAAAAAAGCCTGTGCACTATACAAGCAGTGATCTTCATCTTGCACCAATGTGAGTTTGGGGACTAGCCTGTCCCTTTAACCCCTTCCTGACCTTATGACGAGTTAACTCGTCATAAGAGCAGCACCATTAGCGACCTTATGACGAGTTAACTCGTCATGCAGTCTAGCCGGCGGTGCACTCCGTGGGCACCGCCAGCTAGTCTGCAACGGGTCCAGGACTAAGCCTCGCACCCGAGGCAAAGCTCCTGGACCCGATCGGTCAGTTTTCGGGCATGTGATCGCGGTGATTGCTCAATCACCGCGATAACATGCAAATTAGATGGCAAAGTCAGTGTGTTCACACACTGACTTTGCCTCTAATTCACTCCCTGTGCTTCACATTCTTATAGTGAAGCACAGAGAGTGACCTGTAAGTAAAAAGAAATTACATACACATGGTAAAAAAAAAAAAAAAAAAATTAACCCTTTCATTGCTGATCACAGTTTTTAACTGTGATCAGTTTCCTTCCACTTTATGGCCCCCATTTAGTTTTTTTTTTTTTTTTAACAGATTTTGTTATTTTTACAATTTATAAAGTTTTTTTTAATAAATAAAGGTAATTTTAATATATTTATTTAATAAAATTTAACCCCTGCATGCCTGTTGCATGATTTTTACTGATCTGACATCGCACTCTTCAGAGTTTTTTTTCTGTCTTTTTTGTTATGGGGGGTTTGGGAACCAATATTTTGTCTTTTTTTTAGTTAGTTAATTAGGGGGGATAAGTGGGTTAGTGTTGCACTAGTTATGTAGCTTATTATTGGGAAAATAATGGGGAAAAAAATTTTTTTTCCTCAAAAATTTCCTCTTTTATATGTATTTTTTAATACTAAAATGTAAATCATTTTTATGTATAGGGTATCAAAAGAAAGCTCTAACTGTCCTCTAAAAAACAACATATAACTTGTAAGGGTACGTTAAATGAGAGAGAGGAAATTTATGTTTCAAAAACCGCGTATTAAAAATTGAAAACCGCTCTGGTCCTTGGCCCAGGAAAATCCCTGGTCCTTAAAGGGTTAATTTAACATATGTTATTTTGAGGTTATAGTCTAACAAGAGAAGGAAATAGTAACTTTCGCTGGAAGTCTCTTTATAGAGTGTGCTTTTATTGTATTGCCGGGATAGAAGGGAAATATTTGTTCGGTGGGGACACACTGTTTTTCTCTTCTCTGGTCCTATGCTTGAAATGAACCAGCAGGGAGAAACTAAATATTAAGTTATAGTTAACAATTCAGCTGTTACATTTAGACCAAAATAGCCAACTAGTAAAAATTCTCCAAAATGGCTATTTTGGCCAAGGTTTGCTGGATCAGTTGTCATCATTGTTTAGTGAATAATCTCTAGTGTCCAGATCAGTAAAGTCTCCCGACATGCTCCACTACCAATACACGTCTGTATCACAGGGACGAGACAGCTGCTCACTGAGCATCTCAGCGATATGTCAACCCAGGAACACACAGTAACCACAGAGAGATCATCTGCTGGCTGCTTCTGTATCACATACACTGTGCACAGAGGAGAAATGAACATAAACAGGACTTGTCCAAGCTAGACGTTTCTGAAGATATTTTTGACATCTACTTATAATGTTTGAATTAATTGTTTTATACCAGGGGGAGAACCGTAATGTCCAGTATCAAAGCCACAGTTAGCTATGCTGGACTATTGACTGGCACACAAATAGTTTCTGCACCAGTCCCTTAAAAGGTTTTAATCTGCTACTTTGGCACAGGATCCTTGATGACAAGTAAGCCAATGTATATAGTTTATTGCTATAGCTCCTTAATTGTTTAAAGGGAATGTATCACCTAAATATTGTTTATACAGTGCATGTAGAGCAGGGGTCCTCAAACTTTTTAAACGGGGCCAGTTCACTGTCCCTCAGACCGTTGGAGGGCCGGACTATAGTAAAAACAAAAACTATGAACAAATTCCTATGCACACTGCATATATCTTATTTTGAAGTGAAGAAACAAAACGGGAACAAATACAATATTTAAAATGAAGTAAAGTTAAATCAACAAACTTACCAGTATTTCAATGGGAATAGTGTGCCAGTCAGATGCCCAGAAATATTATGCCAGTCAGATGCCCAAGAATATTATGCCAGTCAGAGCCCAAGAATATTATGCCATTCAGATGCCCAGAAATATTATGCCAGTCAGATGCCCAGAAATATTATGCCAGTCAGATGCCCAGGAATATTATGCCAGTCAGATGCCCAGGAATATTATGCCAGTCAGATGCCCAGGAATATTATGCTAGTCAGATGCCCAGGAATATTATGCCAGTCAGATGCTCGTTATACCTCCCTCCTCCCCCGCTTCCCCATCACTTACCTCCAGCTGCTGTGTCCCCGGGCGGACGTCTCGCGCAGTGTTCCCTCCTCCCTGGACGGAGGAGGGAAACACAGTTACCGGATCCGGATGTGACGTAACGTCACATCCGGTCACGGTGATTTATTTTATTAATTTTTTCGTTTTCCTGCAGCCGCATCAAGGTAAACAGCGGGCCGGTTAAATGTGCCCGGCGGGCCGCATTTGGCCCGCGGCCGTAGTTTGAGGACCCCTGATGTAGAGAATAAAAAATAATTTAAAAAAATGAGTAAGACAGTGTGTTAGCAAGACTGCAAGTAAATGCCTAAACTGGGAGAAAAAAGTGTTTTACATGTACCATGTGTAAAAAAGAAATGGAAGATATTTTCTAGAATATTAAAAGATAAATACACTGTTACCTGAAGCAAAGTAAGTTTAGTTTGATGAAACCTGAAGTGTTCCACCTGTACAATACACAGGTTTTTTTTCCTAAATCCTAATTAATGTGGGGATTCTTTAAGAATTCCTTTTAATGGGACAGTCTAATCCCCAAACTCATTTTGTTGCAAGATGAAGATTACTGCTTGTATAGTGCATATGATTTCGTCCAGCTGGATTTAATGCATGCATTCTGCATTAATCACAATTTTAATATCTGATTCAAGGCCAGGGTTTACTGCAGGTGTGGCAGCACTGATTATTTAGAGACAGAGGATATCAAGTTTTGTTTCATTTAGTCACTTCCTGTGCTCCTGGAATACATTGTGGACTGTGATAAACTTGCTCTTGTGCAAAGTAAAATCTCTTAACAGTGCAACACACTGTCTGATGACATCACCAGAGAGACAAGAAATTCCATTCTCATGCAGCAAAAAAAAAAAAACAACAACAAAAAAGTAAATTGACTTTTACTCAGCTAGTGTGGGCAGCCCTGGCTTCTTGCAAACTGCTGTAATTTCACAATTTCATCCAGCTGTATGTATTTTATATCTACACAATGCAACATGTAAAACGTGCATTTTAAAGTACTTTGAAATCACATTAATATGCATTAATATTTGGAAGATTCATTTTGGGCACCAGACCCTCCCTTTAAGGGGTAGTGTTCAAGCCGCCCCCTCCACAAGTGAGTTAAAATTCAGAAGAAAACTCCACTTGCAGGTAACAGCACTATGCACGTTTCGGAGGTCCGCCTCACAGCTTTACCACTTGAGTGACAGACGCGGGCCCATACATCCATGGTTATAGCTGTAAAAGCATGGTGCTGTGAAAGCATGTGATTGGCTCCTCAATGGGTCACAAACAAGTTCAAATGAAAAGTTTGATGTGGTGGGGTAACACTAGGCAGCTACACACCCTAGTCTTCATGTAAGTGTGCACTTGTAATTATTATCATAGGCTGCACTTTCAAATACATATTGAAATACATTTAAAGTACTTGAATTACTATAAGACATATTTGGTGGGGATCAGACCTTCCCTTTCATATACTATTAAAGTTACCTTACTTTGTAGGCAATCACAGGAGGAGTAGGAGTTAAATAAAAATATACACTGTTCAAATTTTGGAATAAGGGGCGGCATTAAATGATGTTATTAGTTGACAGGTGTGAATATTATACAGGGGTATGAAGACCAGCTGTGTCTTTATTTATAGATTATGACAGAGCAGATTCACCCTTCACAAATCCAACAACACTCCAACTGTTCCTAAACCTCTTCCCTGGGGAGTGTGAAAGTTGCAAGCTTGCTTAGTAAAACACAGCTCTGCTTTAGGGTGATATGGCTCCATTAAAAGACAAGGGTCAAGAAAAAAAAAGTTATGTTTAATGGAAAGATTGCATCAAGTGTAGGAATTTTAAATAGAAATGTTTAATGAAAGAATACATATTAAGCACCAGGGGGCAGCCATCTTGGATCAGATCTCCCTTTATCTGACCTGTTTTGATTCTGTTATCAATTAGCAAATGTGCAAATATTCAGCCACGGAACAATGGTAAGATTCCTATTTAATATGACACGTTTGAGATCGCCCAAATATGTTTGAACCCAAGTAACTTGAAAGAGGTGCCTTGTATTATAACTCTATGGGTGGCCTGCATTACGACACCTGCCACCTAAAGTAGTCTAAAAGCATGCTTCATTTGCCCCTGTGTAACTAGTTATTGAATAGAAACTACTATTTATTAGTAGCTTCTCCTAAGCTTGTGACAGTGGGTAAGAACCAGTTGGTCCATCTAGTCTGCCCATCTTTAAAGAGCCACTAAACTTTTTGTTTTTCCCTTGTGCTTCTTGTACAGAATTTATGAAGATAATCTGGTAAGTACTTTTTAGTGTACATGCCCGTTTGTCTTCTGACTGGCAGCCATGGTGCTTCCATAGGAACAGTGAGCTGATTGGCTGAACGCACATCAACACCGTCAGCATGCCCGAGCATTAGGATGATGACATATCTTGGAATGCCCGTGACTGTCCTGCAATGGGACTTTATGTCCCAGGTCCCAGCAAGCCTCAATCCGGGACAATACAAAGTCCTGGCTTGAGACCTCTGAGAGAATGAGGTCTCAGTAAATCAGGTGAGACCTCTCAGGTCTCCTGATTGGCTGAGAGTTCAGAAGTATCTCCTGATTTGCTCAGTCCCTCCTTCACAAAGCTGCAGCAACCTACCTGCACCTGGTAAGAACTCAGTGTGTGGGTGAGTGTCATATGGTGTGAGTGACAGACTGTGTGTGTGTCTGAGTGACAGACTGTGTGTGTGTGTATGTGTGACAGACTGTATGTGTATGTATTAGTGAGATACTATGTATCTGAAACAGCCTATGTCTAGCAATACAGGGGTTAGGTTCTCTGAAACTGCCTATATCTAGCAATACAGGGGTTATGTTCTCTGAAATATCCTATCTGCTAATGGAGGTGTCTGATAATAACATAATGTATATTATATATATATTATTAGATCTGAAATCTACATGGTTCCCAAGGCTTCCTAATAATTTATATAATATATAATGTGTTCCTGAATGGCAGAAATAAAATATGGTCACCCTCGCCAGCATCCAGCTGAGGCATGCCTCAACGGAGAGGCAGAGCTCAGACTAAACCTGCCTGTACAGTTCGTGTTTACTTAGGAACAGAGACAAAAGATTTTTTAAATTTTACTTCTATTAGTGACGCAAAAGTTTAAAAATTTCCTTTAAATCACCCTTTTAGTATTATTTCACGTATATCTGTTTTGATATGATTCAGGATTGGTAACATCAGGGTCTGTAACAAGTTATACAAAGAAAGGTGCTAGAGATTTACTTGTTACCGGAAATGGTTCGCAGAAACCTAAACCAGGATCCCTCTTATGGCTCAACTACAGGGCTCAGCATGAACATTGTTAATGCCGGATATTCACTTGCCACGGACATGATGCCCTATCCCTGTTTATCTACCAGAGTTTTATAAAAAGGCACAAACCTGGTTTGTTATGTATAACGGCGAATGCGCTATTTTTTTTATAACTGCTGACACTTAGCAGTGTGGGAAAGGAACCTCCCCGACACAAATCACACGCTTTTAGGTGCTTGATTTTTTATACATAGGCTGGTCCGGCATCAACATAACCCAAATATACTCATTCGGCAAAGGTAAAACAAACAGACTCACGAAATTTGTCAGGAGTCTGTTTTACACATTGGCACACACGCTGATTATGCCAGTATTTAGCGCTGTGTTTATACATGCGCCCCATTATGCCAATAAAAATGACTTGCTTAATTACTGCAGAGCTATGTGTCTGAACCATAAATCAAACACATTTCCTACTGAGACTTTTTCATTCAGCTGAGTCTGGTCAGATCTCGGTCATGTTATTATTCCTCCAGCAGATGTCACACTTTCCAAAGATATTGATCTATGTTTAGACTGCCCATTTACACACTTCCTAAGTATCCCTCTCTTGAACACTTAACTAGGCTTCGCAGCAATAAATCTCTCAATAATATATGTTTACAGAGGGAGAATTCAATCTAATATTATACTTTCTGTGTTTTGTTGACTTATAACTTAAGTTATATTTCTACCACATTCTGTTCAGAAGGTATCATTAATTACTTTGGGGAAATACAAGGTAAGCAGGGATATTTACTACTTCTAGTGACTGCTTGTGGGTATGGTCTTTGGAGGTGAACCTCCATTGGTCAGTTACACTGTGACAGACCAATGAAATTGCTTACCATGAAGTAGAGGCACACTTATGCCATGTCCCATTGCTTATGCAGATGACTAACTCACTGCTCATTCAGTGAACACATGAGGAATTAGGCAAAGAAGTATTTTTTAGTAAAAATGCTGCACATTTCTTCTGAAATAAGTCTACTCAGGGGGTTCTAGCCTAATAGAGGACAAGTTTGCAATTTGGCTACTGAGTTCTGCCGATCTTTGGCCATATTCGGTATAGGGAAAATAGCCTGGCCCATAAAATGCCCTGAATTCAACTACAGTAAGCGATTTCGTGCATTTCAAGTCTCCAGCCTTTAGCTAGAAAACATAATAAAAAAGGTGTTGCTTAAATATGGCTTAAAAAATAATAATTTAAAAATGTTAAATATTAATTTATAATATGTAACATTGATAAAATTTGTAAAAAAAAAAATGTTTTCCATTTCTTCTATTTTCATATTTATTTTAATATTTTACGTATTTTTTTTTTTTTACTTTGAGCTCCTTAAAGTGTCATGAACTGGAAGTGACCCACCCACAAATGATGCATTAATACATTATTAGCATTTGTAATTGTTATTCTTATTGGGATTTTGTACTTTGTGCTGCCACCATGGAGTATTACTAGGTTTGAAAAGCTCTGTGACAAGACAGAGCACTGGTAGTGCAGGCTATTAAAATAGTCATCAATCGATCAATATGAAACATTCTTTTTATCTGTGGTGTCTTGGGTTCCCTCTAGTGGCCATATACAGGACATTTTAAACCTATCCTAAATGATGGGGAGGCTCTTGAATGACCCCTTTAGACTGTAACACTGTCTGTCCCCTGTGCCAAACTTATTATGTCACCAAATACTTGTATGTTTATTTGGTTTGGACAGCACTGCAAGACATGATGACACTTTAAACATAAACAATAAAAAGCAAATATAAATGTCTGCTTCTAATCCTGTGAATATACAAAGGAATAGTAAGAAGCAATGCTTTCACCAGTCTCTTATATGTACTAAGCTGAAACACTTTCACTAAATACAAACACATCACATTTTTTTGAAAGCTTTTTCATTAAAAAAAAAAACATTTTTTGGAATGGTATGTGTTATAATGAGACTGTGCTTGTATTTATGAACACAGTCCATTAGTTACTAAATTAGCTTCTTAGTGATCAGTTTCTAAGCAGACTCTATAACCTAAATAGAATTGCTTATACTGTGAATATAGGAAAAAAAAAAAATGATATAGCAGAATTGCAAGCAAATGCATAAATTATATAAAAACATATGGCTAAATGTGTCTGTGGGGTCTCTTCCTATGCAAATTGCACATTTCCCACTGAAAGTAGTTTGTTTGCATACAAAGCCACAAGGGACACCACTGACACACTTGACAAACCTATTTTTCCTCACAATTTATGCGTTTGCTTGCAATTCAGCTAACACAATGTGCAGATCATTTTTGTTTATGACTGATTTTGACTCTATGAGCGTCAGATCCGTGACCAATTCTACAATGGATTGTACACAAAATAGCGTTTGAAATAAGTCTATTGTTCTATTAAAAAAAATGTAAAAGTTGGGGGCTGAGCTAGCCGGCAGCGATGGCGGACACACTGTTCAAGAGCTCCGTGATACTGTGGGCATAAATGGCTGTTATACTCACCTGCACACAAGATGGGCCGCCAATACAAGAAGCTGACCTTGGCTAGAGCCGAGAAGAAGGAACAGTCAGCCTCTATGTCTTCCGCAACAGAGAGCTCGAGCTCAACTGTAGGCCTAGTTAAAATGGCCGACAGCCAAGCGCGGGATTCCCCCACTATGCATCAAACTGACTCTTGTACACAGAGGAGCCCTCCAGAGGACTGGAGAGTGGCACTCAGCTCAATACCCACGAAAGAAGACCTGGCAATGATCGTGTACAAATCTATGCAGCCTATCCGCACTGATATCAGTGAGATTCGGCAGGACCTGAGATGCATGGAGGGTAGAGTACTTTCCCTAGAGGAAGAAATGCCACAAGCACAAGAAGTGATCTATACTCTGAATCAGCATGTCCAAGCCAGGAATACCAAATCTACATTCTCCAACAACAGGTAGAGGAGCTGGATAACTGTAGCCGCCGATGCAACATTAGGGTACGTGGGGTATAGGAGAAGATTTTGGATGATGACCTACAAGGTACGATTGAAAAGCTCTTTGACACAATCTTACACAAAGACCATACTAATGCCACTGAAGTGGATACTGTGTATTGTGTATGCAAGGCAAAAGGACCTCCATCCCGAGATGTTAGATGTTGCCTACATTATCCGGCTGACCGTAATGCTTTACTAAATGACTGTCATAATGTACCGCCACTTACATTGCAGGGCGAATAAATTTCTCTCAGACTATCCTCCGTGTGCACAAACCGGTGACGACAGCTTTAAGAGCAGCTAATTTGGTGTATACCTGGGGGACCCCATTTGTCCTGCATGTCAAGCAGAACAATGTCCTGTTTACAATTCTGCATCTTTTCTCCCCCTCATACACTACTTTATTTCAGTTTGTCTCTTGTGCCCATGAGGTTATAGCTCTATGGCCAGTCGGGCCACCGATCCCCCCCAGAGGCGCTTCAGCCTGTCCTTGCCAGTGATAGTACTGAAGTTGGGCCATTTCTTGGTCATATTCCTTGTTCTGTTTTCATGGTGTTTTACACGATGGGTGGTCTGTCCCACCAGGAGTTTCTCCCCATTCTCTCTATATACTCCTCCCATCCCTGATAATCCCCCCCCCTTTTTTTAATCCTATAGCCATCTTCCACTCCTTTTCTCTTTTCATTCTCACTTACTCTTCGATACTAGCATTGTTATTACTATATCCAATGTTATTTTTCTGAGCTTGTCATGCGCCTCTGTGTAGGCCTACAACCTGTTTTTTATTTCTGCAGGCTTGAAAAATGTAAAATTATATCATTTACAAAAAAAAAGGTTTTGTTCTGTTTACAGAATGGTAGGATTATGCGAGAGATATGTGACCAGATGGGTTTGCTTTTCAAGCTCCATCCCTGTGAGATTTGTATGACAGGTGCACCTTAAGTCAATGAAAATATTGGTGCTAAAAAAAGGGGTTTGTTTTGGTTAATGAGGAAACATCCATCAGGAATTCTAATTAGGTGAATTCTGATAAATTCCTGCTTGCATTTTCCTAGTTTGTTTTGGGTTATTTGGTGACCCGACCTCCCGAGTTGAACTTTGAATCAGTTTGTAGTGCAAAAAATTAGATCAATACTGTGTGGTTCAACACTGGACTTTACATTAGCAATGTCTACACAACTTCAAAGAAAAATGTGCATACTTTGAAGATGAATCAATGAATTAAGTTGATGGAGGACAAGTAAAAAAGAGTAATGTAGTGCAATAGTGGCACTATCACGGTGTGTGCCAATTTTGAGAGATAACTCCCAATAAAAGTTGTGTGTCATAGTGCCAAGTACTCTGGATCTGTGCATCGAGGTTGCTTAGGTGGATGTAGCACCTGCTCACCATACCTACATGGGCAGGATTTTTTTTCACAGGGGACAAAATACCCTACCCAGCTTTCCCCTTTCTCACCCCACTTGACCTCATTACCTCCTTCCTTGTGGACTACCTATGTTGGCTCAAGACAGTGTTTTCCTGGTAGGAGGCAAATGTTATCCATTAATAGTGACAAATATAAGACTGTGGGTGGTAAAGATTGTCCCGTCTACAATTCCTATGGTGTTCATTGAGTAATGGCTGAATGTATATCATAGGAGTGTGCAGTGTAGGCCACCGCAACCCCAGTTTAACTGCAATTCCCATGAAGTTCAGATAGCAATATGGCTATTTCAATATTATTGTAGGTGCAATCAACAAGCATTAGTGTTTGTACTGTAGACACAGTGTAGGTCACACACTATTCCCATAATAATGAACTTGCAATGTTCTTTGCTCTATATCATGGGAGTTGCAGTCAACAAAAGTTAACACTGTATAGTGTATCTCTGTTGTGCAAAAAGATGGCAATTAGAGGGTAGTAAAAAGGGACATAAAGGCTTGGATCTAAAATAGGATATATATCTATTTGTAGAGAATAGTCCCCAAATTCATATTTTGTCAGACTTTAATGTGTGGATACTGAAAAATATGATACTTGGTAGATATGCAGCAGTGGTGATTAACCATGGGCACACAGGTGATGTTGTTACATTTCTCATGATGTTCAGTCAACCGCATGGATGGCTGAGAATCATGAGATGTGCATTCCACAGCAGCTGCAGTATCATGTGGATATAATAGCTAATGTTTGGCACTCCAGTTGTGGAGTACTCACATTCCTATGACGCTTAACATACCAGACTGGCTTAGAATCATGGGAAACGTAGTCTCAACAGTTGGAGTATTAATTAACCCTAGCTGCAATACAGGTTTGAAATAAAATACCTTGTGTTTCTGCCTAGGCAGCAGCAGCAGCCAGAGTAAAGGGGAGGAGACCAGCTAGAGGGAGATGTAGAGAGCATACCAAACCACACTGGCAGCAAGGGGCTGTAAAGAATTAAACAAAAGTTTTTTTTGTGCACTGCTCTGCCTGGTAGGTGTTCTTTTTCATGTTATGTATAGTTAACTATTCTACATAGCCTACTGCTTCACTCACCCTTGCTGCTGCTGCTCATATTTGAATTTCCTATTTAACTGATTCCTCTTGCCCACCCCTCTCTGGACACCCATGCCTACATATTAAAAAAAGGTGCTGTAATGCTCATTTAAAAAAAAAAAAAAACTCCACCACCTTCCTTGCAAAACTTTTGGGACACATATATGCTTCACTATGAACTTAACTCTAAGGGAATTGCAGGGAACGGACAAGGGAATTTCAAATTTAAAACCAAAATAGCCAAGTTGGAAAAATTATCCAATTAATCTGAACGGAATAAAGAGCTATATTTCCATAAAGGAAAGTAGTGGGGTTTCAAACATGTACTGATTTGGACTACTGATATTAGCTAGTGACAGTTTATATACAAAAAATATACTATAAAATAACACAAACTATAAACAACACTGTATTAGGTAACTTAGTGGGTAGCAGAATCATTATCAAACAAACACAAATCTACACAATTCAGTCAGAAAGGAAAAATGTACTAACGTTACACCTGGCATTCCAATCTTTTAATCGTAACAGGACACTGACATCATTTTTAAACATCCCATTGAAATTTAAGCAAGGCGTAAACTGTAATAAAATATCCCTTAGATCAATTTCATTTTTTTATGGAATTGCAATTTTCATAGCTGCCCTTTTCTTTGAATAAGGAGTAAAGCTTTGTCTCTCTGGCACTGGGCTGACAATACTCTCAAGTCAGATCAAGCCGTACAATAGAAATCTTGGGTTAAATCAATACATCTTTTCAGAAGGAAAGTCAGTGAGATCGAGGTGCAATTTTATAGCAGGAAACATGTAGAAACAGGTCACATGACTAGCCTTTAAAGTGCTACAATTGATAAAGGAGAAGCTAACTAGCGCCTCTCTACTGGCTTAACCCAAACGGAAGGCCATTATCATGGAGAGAAAGCCTCTCACTCATGATGCAAGCCCTAACACAGCTGGTTAGCAGTGGACAACGTCCATGCACACTCACAGCTCTATGGCAGGCATGAGAGTGGAAGCAGCATAAAGGCCTCCCTGGTCGCTGACCGCCATCCGCACCTACTGTAGCGAGGAGTCTTGTTTTTCTATTAAAATAAAATTAACAAAACTTTAATGTAGTGCAGAATACATGAACAAATGTTTTCTTTTTCTTTAGGGTGTCAGTTTTAGGGTGTCTAGGACAGTTCAGCACGGTAGTTTAAACGCTGTCAGTGGCGAAAGGCAACACGGGGCGATTCACCGCGGCAATGTAAGCGCTGACAGTTCAGCACTGAACTGTCAGCGCTTACAAACATACTAACCTCCAAACCCAAACACTAATACCCCTAATAGTAACACTACCCCACGAACCCTAATACTAACACCAACCCCCCTGAACCCTTATACTAATACATGTAGCTGCGATAAACCTTCCCATTCCCCAATTTTAGGTAAGCCCTATACTGTAATATTCACTATATTCATATTAACTGGAACCATGTGAAGGCATTTTCTTAAGTTTCTGATAGTGTTTATCCATACACTATATGGACAAAAGTATTGGGACACCTGACCATTACACCAACAGAGACTTTTATGACATTCCATTCTAAGTACATAGACATTAATATGTAGTTGGACCAGTTTCCAGTCTTCTGGAGTGTTTCTGTGGCGGTTTTTGCCCATTTATCCAGTAGAGCATTTGTGATGTCAGGCAGTGTTGTTGGATGAGAAGGGCTGGCTCACAATCTCGGTTACAATTCATTCCAAAGGTGTTTGATGTAGTTAAGGTCAGTGTGCTCTGCGGGCCAGTCTAGTTTTTCAACCATGTCTCTATGGACCTTGATTTGTGCACTGGGGCACAGTCATGCTGGATTAGAAAAGGACCTTCCCAAACTGTTCCCACAAAGTTGGAAGCATAGTATCGTCCACAATGTCTTGTTATGCCGAAGTATTAAGATTTCCCTTCACTGGAAGTAAGAGCTCTAGCCCAACCCCTGAAAAACAACCCTACTCTGTCACTTTAGGTGGGCCTCCGCTTAATTGCTGAGTTCCCCCTGTTCCTAAAGCTTCCACTTTCCAATCCTACTACTTACAGTTGATTGTGGAATATCTAGCAGGGATGACATTTCATGAACAGACTTATTGCAAAGGTGGCATCCAATCACAGTACCATGCTTCAATTCATGCATGTATTCTCTTCAGAACTACTCATTTTTTTCACAAATGTTTCTATATGCAGATTGCATGGCTAGGTGCTTGATTTTATACACCTCTAGCAATGTGTCTGAGTGAAACAACTAACTTCAAAAATTAAGTGGTCTGTCCCAATACTTTTGTCCATATAATGTATTTAAGCCCAGCAACATGCACAGTGACTTTCCAACCTAGAGAGGGCGACATTTACCAATGTTCTGCTGAATATATAGATTGTACTATTTTATGAATCATTTGTATTATATGTTTTATCTGCACAACTCTTCTCTCTATCATAGTGTTGAAGTACCAAGCATACTGTATATGTTGTGAACGTTCTATCTGTGATGTAATAAAAAACTATAATTAAAAAAAAAAAAAAGAAAAAAAGAATATAACCAAAGCACTGTAGCCTCTAACAGTGTATACCGTATTTGGAGGCAAATCTGTTTGAATTGTCTTAGTTCCCCAACGTCCTGCATTATATATGATTTTAAAAAGAACAATTAAATGTGCAGCATTGCTGTGAGTTCTAGTGCTGATCAAGGAATACTAAAAACCACGATTTTAAAAAATAAGAAAAATAAAAATTGAGATTTAAAAAAAAAATTGAAATCAGTTTTTTTTTTTTTTAAATTCAAATTCATTTATTTTAAGGAAATACTTTTGGAGAAATCTATCTAAAAATGGTTTTCAACTATGGTTATTCAACATGAAATAGAGCTTACTTATGTAGCATGAGGCTCAATATTCATGCAATATTTACACGTTTGGTAAGCTTGTTCAATGAATCCAAGTTATCTATGCACCTTTTCACAGTAACAATTGGTATAAAATAAACAAACACCGTTCAGTAAAAGCAATATACAAACAAAGAACACATTATCTTCACACATTACCACTCCCGTTAATAAACATTGACATTTAAGCATATACAAGAATATATATGCTATATAATGTTATTGTTTTAGTTAGCAATTCCCCAAATATGTGTGATTTACCTATTAAACTAAAATCAGTTCTGATATAGCTGTTTTACCAAGCTGACAGGTTGTTCTAAATCGGAAATCTTCATATGGATGCAAATTTTAAAGATTATAACTACCAGCATTTCAAAATCATGATTTAAATTGAGTCTTGCTGACTAGTGATTTAAAATCGACTTAATTTAAATCCAATCCACCCTAGTGCTGATGCAGCAAAAAAGAAAACATTTCAGTTATGAAATGACTGCAAAACCGTCTCCCAATGTTTGGCTTTGTCTTGACGTGCTCTGTACAATGAAAACAGGAGATTAGAATCAAATCCACTGGCAGTGCACAATATGTAGCCACAGGTTAGAATAAAACCTATGAGTTACATGAGCACCAGAGACTTCACAACATGACAAGTTGGGTGAGATGAGTCTATATCTTTAAAGGGAAAGGCGCTTCATGGATTGGTAATGCCAGGTAATTATAAAGGTGACGAGGCAAGTTTGAGAAGATTATATTATATGCAGATGACTAACTCACTGCTCATTCAATGAACACATGAGGAATTAGGCAAAGAAGTATTTTTTAGTAAAAATGCTGCCCATTTCTCTGAAAGGCTGTACAGTGAAGCAAATCACAACCTGCCCTCATGATCACAGTAAATTAATAACTGCATTATCATCTCTTTTATATAAAAGGTTGACTCAATATAGCCCTCTAAAGTATACTGCAATATATTTTAAAGTGCTCTTTTCTCACATGGACATGCCTACATACATGCCCCATTATCATTTCCGATACAAATTATATTTGGACATATATGGACTCACGGCCATGTCAAAATCAAACTAAAAATTTTTTTTATGCTCCACAGATTCCACATAGTAACCACAATGTAAGGTAAGGAATGAACTGTAGCCATGAACTGTATATAAATATATATATATATACACACACACACACACACACACACACACAATCACAGATCATCACCTCTGGAATAATAAAGAATGTATATGAACATACAACTGAGATAGCTAAAATCAACAGGAAAATTGCTGCAAATACACAAGAATATTATATATTACATGGAAATGGATTAATTCGTTAGCATAACTTAATATGGGCCAGGGTGGCATGAAGGGTGCAATACACAGCCTAGCCCACCTGTGAGATCCCAGCAATCAGATCAAAATACATGTGATTCATAGATCCCAATCAGGATCATTATAAAAATGAGGGAGAGTCACAACCACACCCATTACTACCCCCAGAGGGAAGTGTGTTTGGTTTTTGTGAGCTAGTCATGCATGTCCTCAATATTTATCTCCTCCTCCGGAGGAGGACGGGCACCCTGAGTGATGACAAGCAGGGAGCGTTTCTGGCTGATCCTGTTTGGGGTCAGAGTGCCTAGGCACATGCTCTGACCTCCACATTCTCAAGAACATTAGACTTTCCTGTGTGGCCATTCTGGATTTATACCAGCGACAAGACAGGATCTGGAGCCTCTTACTGGAAGGAATAATTCAATACCTGGACTGGTGAGACTGTTAGCAGCACTACATCATCTAGGTTCAATATCCTTTCAGACAGGTTCTGGGAGTGAGGTCAGGATCAGTCAGGAATCCTTTTCACGGTGCCTTGATTTAGTGCTATAGGCCTTCGTCTCCAGAGTTAAGGAGTACATCCACTTTCCCACCCAGGATGGAAAGTGGCACGAGATCAAGTTGGCCTTTTACTAGGTGGCAGGGATGGTGAAAGTTCTTGGGGTCATAGACTGCACTCATGTTGTGCTGAGGATCCCATCACACAGGGAGGAATTATATTGAAACTGGAAGCATTACCACTCACTGAATATCTAGCTCACCTGTGACGCTCACCAGTGCCTCCTGAGTGTCATGTCAGTGCTGGTGTCACAATGCAGCCATGTTGAAAGAGTCATTCATCAACACCAAGTTTGACAATGGTGAAATGCCTGATGGATGGCTCCTGGGTAGGTACACTAACATTACATCACTGTGGTGTGGATCCCACAGACTGCACCAAAAAGTAGGTACAACATGGCCCATGTTACAACAAAGTCTGTCAGTGAACATCCGTTTGGTGTATTAAAATTTCACTTCTGGTGGCTTGATAAATAAGATGGGAATATATTATACCCTCCGACTAAGGCATTGAACAGCATCATGTGTTGGGCCATTTGGGGAGCCCCCGGAACCTGGTTTTGTTGATGGGGCGGGGGGAGAAACTCCACTTTTTTTTGTTTTAAGACAAATTCAACCTTTGATTATGAAGAATAGGCTACAATGGAAGGTGAATTGAAAGTAGGGGGGGTTTTCTCTAAGGTAAACTAAGTCAATCCTAGAGGTCGAGAGTGACTTATTCTCTACCTCCTTGGCAGACCTCTATCTAAAACAGACACAAAATAATGCTTGTGCTTATGTCATAGCATATTGTTTACCAGTGCCAGAAAAACAAAAGGGGTCTCACAGTCAGAGAGACAATTTAATGTAGCAGAGGTCCTCTCTCGATGATATGGTAACAATAATCACATCCCTTGGCTGTGCCTGAATTGATAGACATGGTGCTAAGGATGCTGGGATATCACCACTATCATGTAAACACTGCTGTTTGTTAAAAACCTTGGTGTTTCTAGTTTTGACCGTTACCTGTAGTTAGAGTGTGAGGGGATCCAAAATGATATTGGACCTCTACAGGGATATTTCTGTCTTCAAGGCTGAACTCTTCATTTACCAGCACAATACTAACAGACAACAGAAGAGCTACTGAAGGAGCCACCTACATGTCTTTACCCATTTGAAGCTGAAAGGTTTGAAAGAGAATCTTCGAAACAAACAGCAGTATTTCCATGGCAACCGCATTATGTTGTTATAAGGTTCTGATACCCTCACTGAACTGTAGCAAAGCCAGCAGAGCATCTGTGTAGCCCTCAACTGAAAACAATCCATAGCTTCACTTGTATCACATAATTCACCTAACAGTTTTACATTTCCCAAAGAGGGGTAGGCACCAATACTGGTCATGGTGCACATGTACTGGACTTCATGATGGTCAGATTAGTGATGTTCTATGGACCTTCACAGAGTCCGCCTACAATGCAGCATCGTATACACGGACTGATGCAACATGACTGATCAGCTGAAAGTTCTTCGGTTGTTAAATAAATAACTTGTTGATTTGTTATTTTTCTTTTGCAATTGGAACAGAAAAGAATGACCCGCTGGTGCCTATTCACTAAAAATAGAGTATGGTGCGAGGAGGTGGTCTTGGGAGGTCTACTTTCAGTTTAAAAGTCGACCTCCTCACACCATTCACCATCCCAACTTGAAATCCCTCCCACCTCCAACCCCCTCCCCAGCGATGCGCAATTTCTATTTTATTGCATTTAGCTCGGCTGTGGGCAAGCAGCAGGGTTAGCCTCTTCGCTACCGTAACTCTGTCTCCGAAGTTGCTCCTAAATAAAGACCTTATTTAGATCGGGTTTGAATATATTTTTTTTTTATCAGGATTAATAGATTATCATTAGGGACAAGTAGATTGGGCAACCACTTTAGCCCTTGAACAAGTAGTTTTAATTTCTACATCCCAGTGCAGGGGTCTCCCCAGAGTTATTAATCCTGGCACCTATAACCAATAATATGGGGTCCCAGGGCTGTCAATGCCCCAAACACCTTTAACTAGCAATATGGGGGGCTAGGGCAAGCAGGCACATCCCTTGCATAATAAAAAAAAAAGGTGCCATGAGCTTCCGATGCTCCCGGCACCTATACTTATCACATATTAATAATGGGGCTAGAAGCCCTTCTCTAGGTTATACTACCGGGACTGGTAGCCTGCAAATTTTAGTGAACAGACCCCTCTGGGTGATGCAATAAAATTGTGATTTAGTTACTTATTACGCCAGGGGTTAACAAATTCCAGGAGCCAGGGAGCCAGCTCCTACTGATTTATTTAAAAAAAAAAAAAAAAAGTTTTTCCCTTTTTATATAGAACTCTGTGGATGTACCATTTGGCTGGCTCCTGATTTAGTCTGCCTGGTCCCAAAATCCATCTCCTCCTACTGTGTTATGTTGCAATGTTCTCCGCTTTACTATACTACACGTATGTTTTTATTTCGAACCATACCAGCTATTTGATACGCATATATTCTTGCCCCCACTGAATCCCATATCCATAAAATCAGCAAGAGAGTTTTTTCCTCTCTATTTATATCTACAAGAGATTCAGCAATTGGATACATTTATTATTTAAAGATCTCAAGGCTTAAAATATCATCTCATTTATTTCCATGCCATATTTCTGGCCACAAACCTCCGAGAGTCAGACTCCCTTGGTTTGACTGCTTGTAGAGGAAATATTTAGCAAGTATACCAAATCCTTAATAGCTTTATCGTATGGGGTCATTCATTCCAGACCTATTACAAATCTGAACTGGGAAGGACATTTTATGTTAGGAAAGTATGAAGTTTGTGCTCGTCACGAGCCAAGAATGGGAGACGTAGAGTAAGAATGTGCAAAGCACATATAAACCTTTTGTTAAAAGGATTCGAGAATACTGGTTAATAGAGGCTCAGAGACATTATTTATGGGGTCCTGATAGAAAGCAAAGAAAAAGAAACGTGTCCTCAGTTTACCCTGCACTGCTTGGAATACCAAGTATTTTTATAAGAATAATAAGTATACTCAGTACTGTACACAGGTTTTTAGGCACACTAAGTTTTAAAGTATTTAAATGTTTCATGGTGAAAATACATATTAAAAGAATCTTATAATGTAGCACTACAAATAAAGTTAAGTGTTCAGAAAATGCTTTAAAAATGAATACGATGATGATTGATTGTGATATTGATGTCCAGCTGGAATCTACAGGCCATGCCTAGTCCTCTGTATGTTCCCTGCCCCCCAGCCTGCCTATAAACAGCATCATTCATTTAATAGCATCCCAATTTTGGACCATGAAATGATATATAGCTCTGCCTATGAAAAAACAAAACTGGATAACACTGGAGGCTTTTTATCAAGTACACGTAAGCACTGAGTGATGTGTAAAATGTCCCAGAGGCCCCATTATAATTTATGGTTTGGCTGCAGGAAAGAAACAATGGAAGACTTAATACATTAGTATATTCAAATTTGATGCGTTACATAATATGACAGAATAATTGATGTTTTTAAACAAAAAAAATACAAACATGGGTCCGGACACCAAAATGATTTGTGCCATTACTAGCTTGTGTAGATTAATCTATAGGGATCTACACTGGACCTTGGCTCCCTAGCTCCCTCATTTGTCACATTTTGTGATTAGGCATAAACCAGAAAAAAAGATCACCAGGTTTGGATACATTCAGTCTTATTTTAACAGACTATTTTTTTTTGTTCTTTTGACATTACTCATGCATTTTACAAGCACCTCTTGTAGTGACGTGACATGCTATGTGCAGACCTAATCAGTGAATTATCTTCTGTGTAACTGTTTTTCTTGACTCTTTGCGAGTCCCTGATTACTAATAGTCAAGCCATTTACATGTATGCTATTGCTTCGCACTGCAATTTACTATTAAGTTACATTTCTTTACTGGACCCAAGACGTCCTATTTGGGAATATATTAAAACGCTCGGCTTTCTTCTTCTTTATAGATCTCCCACCTAATTAAGGACGTCCTGCCAAAGCTCACGCCTGTCTCATAGAATGATCTGCAGACCGAAGCTGCACTTCCTATCGGTACAGCTCCAGTGGTCTCAGTGCTAACGTATAGATAGACCTTTTCTGTCTGTCTCCTCTTCACAGCAAATACCTGGACTTTAATGAAAATAGATCTCCAAGGTCTGCTAACCTACAGACATCCATCTACCTATCGACACAATACATTTATCCGAGGTCATCGTTCGCACCTCATCCAAATCTTAGAGGCCCACCATACTGTATTAAAGACAAAACTTGCTGACTTCCTTTGTTTCTTCATATGTACAAAGCTTTAGAGAACTCATCCCTCTTTTGCACAGCAAATTCACAATAATTTATATTACTATTATTTAATGTAGTCCTAGGGTAGTCTCATATATTCATTCCCAGTCATCCCTAGATGTTACTGGAAGTACTGCATTATTATTATTATCCCTTCAGCGGGCTGAATTCCAAATTATCCCTGATGGTGCAGGTATTGTTTAATCTAGTTTAATCTTGTAGGTCTCTTACCTTTCTCTGCCCATGTCTTATTATTTTATTAAGTATTGCTTTACTCTGTTATATTTTTGCTGCTTTAAACCAGCAACAATATTTCCATGACCACCACATTGTGATGTCACTGGGATCTTATGACCTCACAGTGCTCTCAGAAGAGGTTGATGCTGATGTAAGGGTTGACAGATCAACAACCACTGCTGCACATGTGTGGACCACATTTGTCATCCAGTCCAGGATGATCCCTCAATGAAAGTAAGAGTGTCTATAAAAATGGACTTCATTTAAAGAAATGTCTAGCAGGAAGGCGGTAACCAGACACGGTAAGAGACTACCTATGCCTAGTAACATGTAGTATGCCCACGCAGATTATATACAGCACTATGTACCATTGGTTTCAACAACATTGCAACAGGGTTACACAAATTCAAAGGTCAATTATTAATGGCTGATGCACATTGATACACGGTGGTATACAGTGATACACTGTGGTGAACAGGCATTATTAATGGCTGATGCACATTGATACACAGTGGTATACAGTGATACACTGTGGTGAACAGGCATTATTAATGGCTGATGCACATTGATACACAGTGATAGACTGTGGTAAACAGGCATCTTGGTTGAAACATAAGGTCATTATATAAATATTAAAATAATCTCATCAACTGGGAATGAAAAGCAATCTTCAGCGGGTTGAATCCCACTAATCCCTTATTGTTGTATCTATTTAATCATGTAGGTCTCTCACCATTCTCTGTCTTATTTCATTAACTATTGCTTTACTCTCAGTTATCTTTTTGCTGCTTTTATCCAGCAACAATAATTCCATGACCAACACATTGTGCTGCCACCGGGATCTTAGATCAGCTTTTTGAATCCTGAATTTCGCAACTCCGTTGTGATGTCACCCTGGTTTAGTGATTAAAACCCATCAGTGAGCATATATACCAAATGGCCTCAAACACTGTAGGACATGGATCCCTTCTTACCGAAGCAAAAAGCTTCCCAATACACAATGTACATAGGATTATGTAGCTGTGCAATAATACCATCAATGTGGTGCTCTTGTAATGAAAAATAAAGTGAAACATTTAAACTGCGAAGGAAAATAAATGCTGTGACCAACTGCATCCCGTCTTTGTTGACCTGTCACAGTGATACTTTCCACCTGTGTCAGAATGACAAACTGCAGTGTGTAAGCCAAGACACATCCAGATTCCACTAGCACATTCTGTAAGTTATGGACGAGAGTAACCAATTCTGTACTGCAGTCAGTTTTGTAGGACTAAGTGTTGTGGGACAGTTAGGAAGTAGGGCACGGACTGTGTCCATGCGGCTGGGTTATGGCCAGAATATGGGATCAAGTTCCCTGGAGTCACTCCATGCACAGCAGACTCCGGATTTAATTTCCAACAGGCGACTCAGTGTCTACGAATTGTATGTAAACACATGTAACCCTTTCCTGCCACTGGCATGACTATGACTCCTAAGGGTGCAAATATAGATTATGTGGGCCCCTCACGCACACATATTATTGGACCTATACGTGTAAGTGATAGCTCTGAAACATGGACAGTTTTCTCCTCTAAAAGCTGCAGTGTTTCTCCTTAAGGCTGTTGATCACATGAACCTGCTCTGTGACATCTGTTTTGGGTATCTTCTGTGCTTTCAAGCTCTGTGGGGACTTCCTGCTATACATTACTATGTGATCGTGAGTTGGGTAAATGAGAACCTTAGGTCATGGGTGGTCTAGTAGATGGTCAGGTGGATAGATGAGGAGCTTAGGTAATGGATAATCTAGCAGACACTCTGGTGAGTAGATAAAAACCTAATGGATGAGATAGTAGATGGTCCAGTGAACAAATGAGAAGCATAGCTCATGGATGGGATAGTAGATGGTAAAGTGGACAGGTGAGAAGCATAGCTCATGGATGGGATAGTAGATGGTAAAGTGGACAGGTGAGAAGCATAGCTCATGGATGGGATAGTAGATGGTAAAGTGGACAGATGAGAAGCATAGCTCATGGATGGGATAGTAGATGGTCCAGTGAACAAATGAGAAGCATAGCTCATGGATGGGATAGTAGATGGTCCAGTGAACAAATGAGAAGCATAGCTCATGGATGGGATAGTAGATGGTAAAGTGGACAGATGAGAAGCATAGCTCATGGATGGGATAGTAGATGGTCCAGTGAACAAATGAGAAGCATAGCTCATGGATGGGATAGTAGATGGTAAAGTGGACAGGTGAGAAGCATAGCTCATGGATGGGATAGTAGATGGTAAAGTGGACAGGTGAGAAGCATAGCTCATGGATGGGATAGTAGATGGTAAAGTGGACAGATGAGAAGCACAGCTCATGTATGGGATAGTAGATGGTAAAGTGGACAGATGAGAAGCACGGCTCATGGATGGGATAGTAGATGGTAAAGTGGACAGGTGAGAAGCATAGCTCATGGATGGGATAGTAGATGGTAAAGTGGACAGGTGAGAAGCATAGCTCATGGATGGGATAGTAGATGGTAAAGTGGACAGGTGAGAAGCATAGCTCATGTATGGGATAGTAGATGGTAAAGTGGACAGATGAGAAGCATAGCTCATGGATGGGATAGTAGATGGTCCAGTGAACAAATGAGAAGCATAGCTCATGGATGGGATAGTAGATGGTCCAGTGAACAAATGAGAAGCATAGCTCATGGATGGGATAGTAGATGGTAAAGTGGACAGATGAGAAGCATAGCTCATGGATGGGATAGTAGATGGTCCAGTGAACAAATGAGAAGCATAGCTCATGGATGGGATAGTAGATGGTAAAGTGGACAGGTGAGAAGCATAGCTCATGGATGGGATAGTAGATGGTAAAGTGGACAGGTGAGAAGCATAGCTCATGGATGGGATAGTAGATGGTAAAGTGGACAGATGAGAAGCACAGCTCATGTATGGGATAGTAGATGGTAAAGTGGACAGATGAGAAGCACGGCTCATGGATGGGATAGTAGATGGTAAAGTGGACAGATGAGAAGCATAGCTCATGGATGGGATAGTAGATGGTAAAGTGGACAGATGAGAAGCACAGCTCATGTATGGGATAGTAGATGGTAAAGTGGACAGATGAGAAGCACAGCTCATGGATGAGATAGTAGATGGTCACATGCACATGATAATGACTTGCTAATTCATGAGTAAATCTGAGACACCAAGATATTTAAAAGGAAAGAAAAAAAATGTTTGTCAATGAATTGCTGGCAAGCAATATACAATGATATTTTATTAAGAACACGAATATTGGTACCTTTGTTTGTAACTAGTTTAAAAATAGACTCAACAATAACATTAGTCCAAGCTTCTGAACAGAAGGAGCCTGCTCACAGAGGAGATATAAAGGAAAACCACTTCCTCCGACTCAATGACAAACACCTGCAGAGATTGCTATAGAAACAAATATCTTTAGCTTTAGGTTAATGAAATCTTTAATGTCTGTTTATACACAATTTGCATTAAGTAGTAAGACAGCATATTCTTGTTTGCAACAAGAGAAGTAGTTAATTTGCTTTTTTTGCCTGTTGCATATACCGGTCTACTGAACAAACAGAGAATTCCAGTAAAATTTCAAACTGTAAGCCACAATACCAGAGTTGGAAAAATTTGGGAGAATTTTTCCAACTCAAACAGGAGACTCCACAGACAGATTTAAACACCTTTTTCTCCTAATTTAGTAATTTGCTTGCAATTCTGCTAACACAATGAATAGATCATTTGCAATTCACCCTGTTGCCAATTCGGACAGCACGATAAGTATACAAATTTCCATATACTTTTCGCGCTGGTCGAATTGCCAACAGGATGAGTGACTGATGCCGAATTCACTGCTGCCGTCGTCCCCTCGGATGTATTTCGTGCAGGTGTGATGCCAGTCTGGCGCACACCTGTCACTCAGGGGCAGGATACGCCCCTAGTTAAAATTATACCATTTATTGGCTAACAGAGTTTGGTTGCAAGCTTTCAAGACCAAGTTGTTAGGTTGTTAGAGACCTTGCAACTTGGTCTTGAAAGCTTGTAATCAAACTCTCAATTAGCCAATAAATGGTATCCTTTTAACCCTACTGGTTTCCTAGATGAATATTTATCAGCAACCTCCCCATTCCAAGACTGCTCTCTATATAGCCACTTCTCCAGTGAAAACACAGGAAATTATGTCAAAGTGGGAGTAAAGTCAATAAATGTTTTTGTTTCCTTAATTCAATGTCCACAATGAGATTAATAAAAATGCTTTTTCACTTGAAATTTACATTAAAGCACTTGCTTCTATAAACAATCTCAATTTCAAAATGTTTGCTGGGGCAAGGTGTGGCCAGCATTGGTCTCCAAACTACAGGCCCAGCCCCAAGTTTTTTTTATCCAGGCTGCAGCCAGAGCCGAGTCTAGGCAGGTGCACTGCGTACAAGCACTCTGGACGTCAGCGGCGCAGTTTCAGTATTTTTTTAAAATGTGGTGTTCACTCAGCATAGTGTTAATATAGGTCCACACGATACCTATTATATGCAGAGGAGCTGTGCATGCAGCAGCAGGAGTGCTGTCTGTGCTAGCACATATTTCATGCTCTGCCCCTTCGAACTCTGCATCTCCAATAAAGTTGGCGGGTCGGGTGTCACATGGAGGGTCGGGTGTCACATGGAGGGTCGGGTGTCACATGGCATCCTGGCGCTCTGAATCAGAAAATCGAATTCATCATAGCTGGCCAATATGTGATTTGAGGTAATGTTATGACGCTAATTTATAGAAGGGTCTAAGCAATATGCGTCGACATTCTAGTCTGAAATGGTGCCTCCGAAGTCCGTATGGATTCGGGGCACACCGGGACCCGAATATCGAACTACCCAATATGCACCACTGTTCTTCCAAATAAAGGATCAGGGGCTTTTGTATAACTCCTGTATAAAGGATCAGGGGCTTTTGTATAACTCCTGTATAAAGGATCAGGAGCTTATTGTATAACTCCTGTATAAAGGACCAGGGGCTTATTGTATAACTCCTGTATAAAGGACCAGGGGCTTATTGTATAACTCCTGTATAAAGGATCAACAGTATAAAGGCGCAAGAGCTTATCGTATAACTTCTGTATAAAGGACCAGGGGCTTTTGTATAACTCCTGTATAAAGGATCAGGGGCTTTTGTATAACTCCTGTATAAAGGACCAGGAGGTTATTGTATAACTCCTGTATAAAGGACCAGGGGCTTATTGTATAACTCCTGTATAAAGGACCAGGGGCTTATTGTATAACTCCTGTATAAAGGATCAACAGTATAAAGGCGCAAGAGCTTATCGTATAACTCCTGTATAAAGGATCAGGAGCTTATTGTATAACTCTTGTATAAAAGGGACCAGGAGCTTATTGTATAACTCTTGTATAAAAGGACCAGGAGCTTATTGTATAACTCCTGTATAAAGAATCAAGAGCTTATTGTATAACTCCTGTATAAAGGACCAAAGGCTTATTGTATAACTTCTGCATAAAGGATCGGGAGCTTATTGTATAACTCCTGCATTAAGGATCGGGAGCTTATTGTATAACTCCTGCATAAAGGATCAGGAGGTTATTGTATAACTCCTGTATAAAGGATCAGGATCTTTTTATATTAATCCTGTATAAAGGATCAGGTGTATAAAGGATCAGGAGCTTATTGTATAACTCCTGTATAAAGGACCAAAGGCTTATTGTATAACTCCTGTATAAAGGATCGGGAGCTTATTGTATAACTCCTGCATTAAGGATCGGGAGCTTATTGTAGAACTCCTGCATAAAGGATCAGGAGGTTATTGTATAACTCCTGTATAAAGGATCAGGAGCTTATTGAATAACTCCTGTATAAAGGATCAGGAGGTTATTGTATAACTCCTGTATAAAGGATCAGGAGCTTATTGTATAACTCCTGTATAAAGGATCAGGAGCTTATTGTATAACTCCTGTATAAAGTATCAGGATCTTATTGTACAACTCCTGAATAAAGGATCAGGAGTATAAAGGATCAGGAGCTTATTGTATAGCTCCTGTATAAAGGATCAGGAGCTTATTGTATAACTCCTGTATAAAGGATCAGGAGCTTTTTATATTAATCCTGTATAAAGGATCAGGTGTATAAAGGATCAGGAGCTTATTGTATAGCTCCTGTATAAAGGATCAGGAGCTTATTGTATAACTCCTGTATAAAGGATCAGGAGGTTATTGTATAACTCCTGTATAAAGGATCAGGAGGTTATTGTATAACTCCTGTATAAAAGATCAGGAGCTTATTGTATAACTCCTGTATAAAGGATCAGGAGCTTATTGTATAACTCCTGTATAAAGGATCAGGATCTTATTGTATAACTCCTGAATAAAGGATCAGGATCTTATTGTATAACTCCTGAATAATAGATCAGGAGTATAAAGGATCAGGAGCTTATTGTATAGCTCTTGTATAAAGGATCAGGAGCTTATTGTATAACTCCTGTATAAAGGATCAGGAGCTTATTGTATAACTCCTGTATAAAGGATCAGGAGCTTATTGTATAACTCCTGTATAAAGGATCAGGAGCTTATTGTATAGCTCCTGTATAAAGGATCAGGAGCTTATTGTAAAACTCCTTTATAAAGAATCAGGGGCATATTGTAGGACTCCAATATAAAGGATCAGGAGCTTATTGTAGAAATCCTGTATAAAGGATCAGAGGCTTATTGTATAACTCCTGTATAAAGGATTAGGAGCTTATTGGGTAACTTCTGTATAAAGGATCAGGAGTATAAAGGATCAGGAGCTTATTGGATAACTCCTGCATAAAGGATCAGGAGCTTATTGTATAACTCCTGCATAAAGGATCAGGAGCTTATTGGATAACCCCTGCATAAAGCATTGGGAGCTTATTGTGTGTGTATATATATATATATATATATATATATATATATATATATATATATACACATACATACATACATACATACATACACACACACACACACACACACACACACACACACAATAACCCAAACACCCCAATACTTTTTTTCCCCATATGTTAACCAGTTTGCCGCAACTTTCTCTCATATAAATAGTGCTGGAATTTTATCCAAATTCAGCACTCCTTTAACGGTCCCCATCTATATAGGGATGTATATATATATGTATCTGTCTTAGTTCTGCATCTGTAACAGTGGGCCTCGTTCCTCTGTATGTTTTGCACCAGGGTTACTGGCAACTTGAGGGCTTCGTTCCTCTATATTTTTTCACCCGGGTGGTTTATTGCCATCATGAAGGACTGGTAACCCGTATACTCTGGCTCCAAACCTTTTAATATACCAAGAAAGTCATAAAAAGATTTTTTAAAATGTCTATTAAGTCCACATGACTCATTACACCGCAGTTCTAAGGGGTTTTTTTGCCCAAATTTGTACTGAAACATGTAATTTGTAAAACTAAATGATTATGCTAGCGGATTCCCAGTAGGGATAGAAATGAAACCCTTTCCTGCTATGGAGACTGCATGCAATAAATCAAGGAGAAAGCCCCTTCTGTAGTAAACATGAATATAGCTTGAGCATAACTCTAGCCAAGAACATGTAAGCCCATAAGCCGATTGTGAACGTGTAAATGGCTGTATGTTGAAGCTACAAAGCAATAAGCATTTCTTGCGGTGACAAATCTGCAGTGCCCTGTTATTCTCCGTCTCTGACAGCTTGCGCTTTACACCATTAAAGTAATAAAGGGCCTGCAGCATAATTCACAGAGCAGCACATTACATCTAATGGCCACTCTTGGCAACTCAAGACAAATGCACCTCTCCAGCACGTACCATGCATTGTACAGCCTGGTGTAAGGTTCAAGCAGATTTTACAAAATAACTTGCTTTCAAAGGGTTGCACAGGATCTCTGCAAAGCAGGAATCACAGCTACAGCTTTCCCCCAAACTACCTGCATTGTATTACATATAATGAGATCAAGCTACTTAGGTAATGCACCCTGGGCACCCATGTATTTTTTCCTCTGCACCTCTGCCCTAATTTTACCCTGTGTAATCTTTTTCACCCCAACTGTTGTTGACTGTATGTCCCATAATGTGCCACCATTTGGATGGCTGAGCTTAGGTGGAGCTGCAGTCATCACTTGTCTCTAACCTTTGACATCACAGCTGTTGTGGAATACAGCTCATATGATGCTCAGCAAGCCAGATTTAGTTTATCCACCAAAGCCCTTTTTTACTCTCTTAATATATACCCAGCGAACTTGTAATAGACATCCCATGACGCTCAGCCAAATAGCCAGCTGGGCGCGGCGAAACAAGTTCTGACATCATCACACCCGGAATACACTAGATTGAGCCGCCACTGTGATACACAGGACTTGACTTTTAACATTTTTCAGCGCTGAAGTGACACTCATGAGAGCGGTCACCACGATTTTATGTAAGTGATTTTAACCCTTTTTTGTATGTGAATTAACCCCTTCGCGACAAAGGACGTGTCAGGTACGTCCAGCCGGCAGGCAACTCTGTTGCCGATAATGGAAGTGCCTGACACGTCTTGCGGTGAAACAAGCGGTGCTGCTCGACACTGAGGCAATAGGCAGCACCAAAATTCTGGCTCTGGGGCACCCACAATTGCTCCATTTTGCAGGAGCAGCATGCTTCTGCAATATGGCTGTGCCCTCTTGTGGGTAGAGCTTCTGAAGTGAAAAGTTTTTTTAATTAGCTTCAATCTAGGGTAAGGGTTAGAATAGCTGTTAGGGTTACAATTAAATTAGGGTTAGCATAAGGGATAGGGTTAAAATTAAATTAAAATATATTAAGGGATAGCATAAGGGTTAGAGTTGCGGTTAAATTTAGGGTTCGGGTTGGGATCGAAAGGTCAATATAGGAAAAAAACAAAAAACACTGTTTTTTGCCCCATAATTTGCAAATAATGCAAAGTTGGAAAAAGTGTTTATTTTTATTTTTTTGTAGTAAATTATAAGATATAATGAACATAATGGTATCTAGTGAAAGCCCTTCTTATTACAATAAAAACAACATATAATTTGTGTGGGTACAGTACGTGAGAGAGAAGAAAATTACAGCTAAACACAAACACCCCAGAAATATAAAAATAGCCCTCGTCACCAAGGAAAAGTCAAGGTCAAAATGTCTGGTCACTAAGGGGTTAAAAAACTGTTTTACACTATGTAGGGATTTCTCTTATCTGTTTCCATGTGAGCATAAGTGCCATTTAAGGAGACACTACAGAAATATATGGGATAAGGAACTGAAGGTCCCAGAGTGCCTTGGAGATCATTTAAACTCTAAAAGTGAGCAGTAATAATTTCTGCTCCATAAAAGTGTTACCTTGTTTGGGGGGGACCAAAGTACTATTTCATCCCATACAGAGAACACTATTGCTGTGTTTTATTTCTCCTCTAAAAATATAAGTATATATAAGTGTGTTTTAATTCTGTTGCTGTAAAACCTTAGCACTCCATCTTTTCTTAACACTACATATGATGGTGGTAGTTATTGGGGCTATATTTGAAGTTGGTACCATGGTAATGTCTGATGGATGCTGTAACTGGCTGGTGAGGACTGTATGGAATGTAACTGCCAGAAGGGTCTGCTTTGCAATGGACTCTGGCTCCTGAATTGTTGAACTAAATAAAGTCTTGCATTGTTACATTATTTGCTTGGGTGGTGCATCGCATACACTCCTCATCAATCTGCTTTTTTCATGAACGTATTGGTTTCTCTCTTGTATATTTTTTAAATAAACATCTCCTGCACCTCTAGTGGTGTCAGGAGGAACATTTTGTCAGATTCTTTTTTATGTGGTCAATTTGATGAAGTGTGTAGAGGTGCACTGTAACTCTGTGCTGGTTCTCAGACAGCCTTTTGATTGAATCATCAATATTACTGACTGCTTCAGCTATTGAGTGTGCAGAAAATAAATTACATTTTACAAACAGCCAACATAAATTTGTTCAGAATAATGTGATATTCATGTTTTTTATGCAAGTCACAATCACAGACACTTCTTGAGTAATTATTACCACAAGTCAGAAGAAATGGCAACAATCTTTTATAAGATTGCTGAATAAACAGTTTGGATTTCCTTGTTTTCCTTGTAGAGTGTAATTTACCATTTAAAGGGACACTAAACGTTATTTTTTACTTGTGCTTCTAATATAGAAGCACAAGTGAAATTTTAGTTGTCCCTAGTCTGAGGATAAAGTGGTGTGTACTTTTGATAATAAACGCCAGTTTATCCTCTGATCGACAGTTGCCCTGCTTCCATTGGAAGCAGGCAGCCATCTGGTCGGCGACCGTCTCTCTCTGCTAGTGCAGAGAGAGACCCTTGTTTTTTGCATGGGATTAGCAGGGGAGACCTTAACTAGGTCCCCCCTGCTAATCCCATGCAAAAACGAGAATCTCTCAGCTGTCAGAGGGGAGTGCTCTAATTGGCAATGCGTGTGCTGATGTTTGTCAGCACGCGAAAACCATGAACTGCTGTGTCTCGCATGTGACACAAGATACACGTCGGGTTTACTTAAATGTCCTGGAACGAGAATATATACACACACATGCGTGGACACAACCACATACGCTCACACGAACCTATATAAAGAAAGAGTGATAAAAGACACTATACATTTTTAATTTACTGATGAAGGAGACTCATGATGCTTGCCGTTATCTTTCAGGTTAAAGGGATTTGATTTTGGATCATTGTTGCACACCCCAGAAGGCCTTTTTGAAGTTTGGGGATGACAATAACAATTTGAAATCAATTCCCTTGAAATTGAAAGATAAATACAAGCATAAAGTTCTTCATTCAGTGGATTTGTGTAGTTATTTAGGGAGAAGACCACACCCCAGCTAAAGTGGACTTTTGTACATAGCGAGTATAAATATTGCAGAATCCACTTACAGATATAAACGTATCACTCTAAAAAGCATTTCCATACGATTCTCCAATCTACAACTCCACAATGACATAGAAAGATGCATTTTCTTTTTTTGGAATATTAAAAATTTTCCGGTTGGAAAACTAAACTTGGGATCCCAAATTCCATAATCACAGGCCAGAGATCTCCATGTCCTTCCACATGGATGGTTAGGATGGACTTGTGTAACACATCCACCAACATGAATGGCAACTGATCTCATTAATGGTCCGTAGCATAACCACAGAAAGCGGTTACTATCAGATGATTGAAGTCATTCTGGAGATTTGTGGGAGATGTAGTCATCCTCTGGTTTCTTTTCACTCCCTTTCTAACCACCTTAACTAGAGCGCATTAACTTAGAAACCACAGACAAATCTCGCAGATGAGAGCAGACAACTGACAGCCAATTAGCTCCCATGGGAGAGAGAGGAGCCAGACACAGACATGCAAGCATGGGGTGTTCTCTCTGCACGCTTCCTTACAAGGCAATAGTAAACCTGTGAGTCCTGCTCTAACCATTTTATTGTATTGTTAAGTACAGTCATGCATTGCAAGAGTCTTATTACACAGCTTAACATTATATCTGCCCGTTTCTGAAGACGCATTAACACAAATAAACGAAAAGGGGTCTAATACAACTGTTTCATGGACCTGCCCTACATAGCCTGGCCGTCTGTCTGTACATTCATTAATGGACAACTAAGCTTTTTTTTTTTCACTTGTGCGTCTAACATTGAAGCACAGAGGAAAAATGAATTGTCCCTAGTATTTGATAGTACATGCCAGGTTATCCTCTGACCAGCAGCTGCCATGCTGGAGTGCGGCGAGCCCCTGCTCTGATTGGCTGTGCTTGTGCTGACACTGCTGAGGCAGAGTCGAGAGTAAACACACGTGAATTAATAACGATACACGTCGGGAGTTCACTTGTAGGAAGCCAGAGTTACAAAAAAGTTGAATTGTCCTTTAAGTGAGTGAGCAGACATCCCTTCCAGAACATGTGGCTATGGCTTCCTTTCAGAGGATGTATTACAATCAGACACATTCCATTATTTTACACAGAAATTCTTAGCTCAGACTTGTCAGTTTAAATCAGTAACCACTGTACACATACCCTTCCCCCATAATTCTGGACAGCCCAGGTTCAAGACAGCTATCCTGAGGCAGATAATGAATAAAAAATAACTGAAATCTGACCAAACATGGACAGTGCAAAAATCATACTAGACATTGCTATTGTTAACCCCTATTATACCTCTGTTAACCCCTCCAGACCTCCTAATTACTCCAGATTTAAGTGGGATTGTCCTGATTCTGCACAATGGAGTCTGCAATCATTTTGATTGACACTGCAATGCCCCCTCACAAGACCCTGAAAAAGTGTCATTCTAGCTAATGGTAAATCCTGCCGTGTTCAGACACACAGCAATCTGAAGTTAATGTACGATTCACTGATAATGACAAGGTGCTCACAGTTGAGCTATGCAGTACACCCATTAAAAGAAGCAGAGAGGTGGCTGTGCAAAAACAAAAATTAGGTATTTTCAATGATTTAAGTTATGATTTATTTAGCAGAATTTTTTTTTAATTTTTTTTTTTACTCAAATGTCTATATTGCGGTCTATGGTATTCAATGACCTGAGATAAATTAACTTTGTCCATTGAATATTTTTATTAATATTATTATGGGAGTTGCTACAGAGATAATCCTAACATTCGGGCACCCCCCTACCCACGTTGCACACCCACGACATGCCCTATCACATGCCCCCATCACCCCCATCTTCCAATCTCCCCAGCCCCATCTCTGCCGGAAAGCAAGTTTTTTTTCTTTCTTAAAAGGGGCAACTTTAAAAAAAAAAAAAATTGTGTGCAGCCCCCCAGAGGCATACAAGGCAAGTGCCGCGCTAAATACAGCGAACGGTAGGGAGGACAACAAAAATCGTTTGGTCTTAACGGCCAGAAGCAGCAGAAAGGAAGAACCAATACCTACTACATGGCCTCTGAATATTTGTGGACATATTGCCATCTATGGATTGTTGAGAGCACAACTAAGACAATAGAGTATAGAACAACATAGGAAAGGTGAGAAGAGGGTTTAAGGACTGTAACTAAAGATAGTTGAAGATGTTAATCAGTGATGAAATGAAAAATGTAGGTGGATACCAAGATCTTTATCAATGTGAGTATAAGAAGCTATTGTATAATCATGCTAAAGACATCGCGGGAGAAGTATCATGGTGGGTCACGTAGAAATAGTGTCATCTCATGAGTGGTGCTATCTCTCTGCATGCGGCAATGTATAATGCTACCACTCTGCACAAATCATGAAGTTCAAACATGCTAGGGTACTGGTGCGACCTAACAGCACTGAATATCTCCAACGCCCTCTGTGGTGGCGTTTAGTGCCATTTAAGGTGCTAAGTGTCCAAAAAATATTTTTAAAAGCTGCTAGTGCGGTCAGTTAAGATCATGGCAACTGCACATTTTTTCTTTCAAAATACCAGCGATAAACATTTAGGATACATTACATTAATTTCCGTAGTGCTAGATATAGAGCAACCTTAAAATCTAGAGGGAGTGGGGGACATGAAACATATATGGGAGTGAAGCGGTCAAAAGAAAGGTAGTGGTAGTAACAGTAATAGCAATGGTTAGAGCTGGGTGGCCAAAGAGGTGTGTGTGTTCTAGCTGGATGGGTTGTAAGCTTCTTATTCCTAACTGTGTTTGAGGACAGCGAGTGGATAATTTAATGAGAAACAGAAAGTAGACTTATTTAGTATGTGATGATGTGTCAGTGAAAAGTTAAATTATAGGGCACCAAACTCTGACATAACGGACTCCCCCTCCTATGATACTCGTCAATCTGAGAATGAGAGTGCTCTAGTGCGTGAGTGAATGACAGCGACAGAGAATGCCAGCCGTGTGTTTCAATAGATTTGGTCTCAATGTAGATCTCTTGCTATAAGGTCAGGACTTCTTCATCTATTACTAATAAAGAGGTGTGAAAGGCAAGAAAGCAATTTGGTAAAATGCCAAGAAAACTAGTGGCTAATAATACATGTATCCCAGGCAGTCATGGGAACAAAAGATGGGGTTTGTAACAGGAACGGCTAACAGAAGACTAATTGCCAGTCTATTACCATACTAAACGTATAGCTCAGCGGCAGTGCAGCACAGGTCAACTGGCGACTAATTGCAGACTTATTACCCATAGATCAAAGCTCTATTACTCTGCACCACAAATGAGGTTAATAGTAGACTAATTGTTGATTTATTGTCCTGGTAGAGATCAAAGCTGTATTAAGACACAGGGCTGGCCTGGTCAATAGGACAGACATTGCAGATTTACTGCTCTAGGAAAGCTGAAAGACCAACAACGACTTGGTACACAAGAGGTTAATAGGCAAGTAATTGCTAAAATGCATACAGTCCCACTGGAGCAAAGACATGTGTGACAGTAACGGGGGAAGGGAGCGTGGAGCATGCAGCAGCAGCAGGACAGCTGTTTTGGAATTGGCCACAGATCATTGGCTATATTCAAATGTTTAGAGTCAAAATCAACCACAAATGTCAACTTATCTATTAAAAAAATAAGCCACGTGGAATAATGAGTCTCTTAACATCCAGAGAATAATAATAAAACTCTATACCATATCATCTTATACCAGTTTTTTATATCCCGCAAAAAAATACCGGCCAGGTGGCAACCCTATTCACAACCAGTTGGAGGCATGCCTGGCGAGTGCTCAAATGCACCATCCACTTGTACCCCGTGCCGCAGCAATAGAACTGGAAACAGGTAACCTAATCTTTACTTTCATAGAACTCCTAGCCTACCGGTATTCTTATGCTAGTCAGATGAAATAAGGAGTATATCGTATGCATATCATGTTATGCCTGACAAAGTCCCTTTAAATAGACATTTTTAGTATGTATGTATGTATATATATATATATATATATATATATATATATATATATATACACATACACACACACACACACACACACACACATACACACACACACTTATTTACTGTAATATAATACAGATTTTTTTTTTTCTTTCTTCAGGGCACTGTCTAGTAGTAAATACTTTAACACTACTATACAATTTCCCACTCGATATAAAATTTACTTGGATAATTAGTTTGCACTGTGTTTATTTGTGCTGCCAATTAAGCTCAATGTAAGACAATAATATATATATACATGTGATTTAAAAATGTTTATGCTGCACATAGATAAATAAATTCAAAATAGTAAAATACTTCAGTAATGACAGTATGGCTTATAAAATTCATACCTTGATAATCTCTGGTGTCTGCTGAATTGATAAAGACGATCCAAAATCCTTGATCGGACCATGGTGTTGGATACTTGGAGAGGATGCAGGAGATTGCGGCAGCAAGGTTTCCTGAAGGATCTGCATAACTTCCTTTTGCTTGGATAGAGTTCCTCTCCCTGACCGCCAATCCACAAGTTCCTGAGCAAAGTCCTCAATGCTACCCAGTATACGGAGCAAAAGACTGCCATCATCACCGTCCTCTGTATTTTTCTGGTTGGTTTCATGGGAATTAGCAAGTGAGTGCGACTGGGTGCTGGTTTCACTCCTGAAATCAGATAGGCCAGAAGTGACTTTCGAAGTTGATGAAGAAGAAAGTGGAGGGTTCTTTAGTGTGTTCTCTATTTTTTGAGAAAAGCGCTCCAAATCTAAAAGCAACTTGTCAATTTCTTCATGGTCATTGTTCTTTGTCGCCTTGCTTGGTGCTGTAGGCAGGTTGTAAGGAGGGATGGCTCGACTAACGTCCACGTTAGCCGAAAAGGATGGAGATGAGCTGTTAGAGGATTTCAAAGAGGCATCAACAGTTTGAGGAGGCTCAGATGATTTATAATGGGATAACCTTTCAGATGTCCATTGATTGTGTTCAGACACACCAACACTAGATGATTTTTGACGGTGGCAGTGAGATTTCTCCAAATCGGAATCCTCCTCAATGAAAAGTTTTTCCACGGAATTCCTCGACAACTTATCTCCATTGTTACTAGAAGGTAGGGTTGTTGGGGAAACAGTTTGCTGAGAAGAGGCAGAATGTTTTCTTGTAGAAACTCCTTGTGTCTGTTTGTTGCCTCTTTGCCACGTTTTAGCAGGTAGTGGTGGGGCAACAGAAGGTGTGGAACCAGCCTTATCACTGACATTTTGTGAGGTTACGTCCCGATAATCAGTGGTGGCAGCAGAAATGGCTTTCAGTGAAGGTGGCATTTGAACAACATCCTCATATTTAGGTGGCTGTTCATGGCCATATATCGGTGAGAAGGGTTGCTGTTGCAGGCTATGTAGGCTGCTCACAAGCTCTGCTAAATCACTAGGCTCAGCCCTCCCATGAGGTCCAGGTTCCACCTCAAAGGGCAACTTTTTCAGGTATGAGGACAATCTTGCCATTACATTCATGTAGATAATTTCTGGGTTTGGAAAATGATCTGCCCCCTTTCCATCTCCTACATTGTTGCCTCCTACTGACCTATTTCTAATGCACTGTTTGATGATATTGGTGCACTTCTTTAGGTCCTCAGAGCACTTGAGCAAAATATCCAGGCACATTTTGATGTCCTCACCAGATCCCGAACTGTCCAATTTGTGTTTCTTCAAGATCTGGCTAATGAGGTTCTCCTCTGACAACCCTTGTAGGTACAAAGAGGCCATGTTATTGATACTCTGTTCCAAGGATACATTGTTGGAGATCAGTGATTTCTCCTCTGAACCTTGACCTGATAAAATGCTAAAGGGTGGACAGTTTTCATTGTTGCCAAAATGACCATAGATAAAGTCATAGTCGGTAGATTTCCTACTAAAAGAGTCAGGGCGGACTTTGCGGCCCTTCCTGAGGTTGACATGTTGGTTTGATGCATTGCGAAGCTTTTCAAAAGAGAACTCTTTAATTTTCCCACTGGCAAGGTTTATGGCTTCACCTGTAATGTCCTTAAGACTGCTGGTACTTTGGACAGCAGGCCCCTTTTTGGCCTTGGAGTTGAGATCAGTGTGGTCCTCACTAACCACTATACTCTCCCCGACTGCTATTTTATCAGTAACATCTCTGCTGTTAACATTAGATACCTCTGGGGCCTTCAGTAGCTCAGCACACACACTGTGATGTGCAGCCATGCACTGAACCCCGTACTTATATACCTGACAATTCCCTGGGCAATAATGAACTACATTCTGAATGCTTCTGTCGTGCACCACACTATTGTAACAGGTGAGCTTGGTAACAATCACTTTGTAAGATGCCGCCATCAGGATTAGAAATAAATAAATTAAATATGTAGGTATATCCTTTGAAAGATGCTAGAAGATACTCCAGGCACGGTACAAAGAGAGGGGGAAAAGATAGACTAAAAAAATCAATAAAAAAAAATCACTGAGAAATCGAATCGGCAGTGACAATTTTCAATTGATAACAAAGAGAAGGCATGAATAAGGGGTGAAATCTGTTATTTATTATTCTCCACTATATACAAAGTATCTCCGCTCATGTGCCAGTCTGTGTCCCCAGACAGGAGTTGCCTTACAATACCAGGATCCTTGCAGGAAAGTCATTGTCCCAAGGATTTAGAAGGTCAGGATGGTATGTAACAGATGATCAGAGAAACGTATATTACTAGATTAATATTTCCAAATGAGAATTAGGTCCGAATGTATTCATGTAGAGTTTATGTGCTAATTTCTTCAGAGGTGGATTGAAGAATGAAGAATCCTGGGGAAACAAAGAAAAACTAATGTTGGAGAGGGGAAACCTGTATAGCCTATAGAATTTTATAACAGGCATAAATATGTAAAACATCAAATAATGGCTGGTGAAAGTAATTATCTTCTGCACTTGCTGTTGAAAGTATGCAAACTTACATGTGCACCACAGAACTTCTTCTCTCAGTGTCATACATCTTAAAGGTACTCCATGACCTATAAACTGTCAATGTAGAGAATAAAACATGAATATAATCTAGACTTAGTTTTAGCAGAATTGCTTACAAATGATGAGATATTTGAAATGTGAATGTGGGGTCCACTGTCTATGATGTCACCTTGTGGCTTGATATGCAAATGACACATTTCACATTAAAATTAAATAATTTGAAAATGATCATATTTAAAAAAAAAAAAAAACCACTGCTTTCTTATAATTCATGCATTTGGTTGCAATTCTGGCAACACAATATTTATAGAATTTTTTTATTTTATTTTGTACAGTCACTGTTGGTTGACTTGGCTACTGGCTGCCCAGTGTTTGTGGAACCCAAAGCATTACACTGGAGTAAGTAAATTCAAAAAGGATCCAAAAACAGAGCAAAGTGGAATTCATCTGACATTCACCTGCCTTCTCATCTGTTCGCTCACTTAAAAATCAAAGGAAATGGAATGACAGCAAATCCTACAGTGACTGTACGAGAGAGAAATCTGCTGAAAAAGTTATTGATGCTGTCCAGCAGAGAAATCCCATCTGACATCTAGTTTTTGAGTACACAAAAAATGAGCAGGGTTCACCAAGACCTCAATAACCAGTGCACAGGGGCAGGTATCAAACTCTGCCAAAACCCCAGTTTGGAGGTGTGATTCTAATAAATGATGTAGGAGGCAGAAAATGGAGGGGGGGAAAAGTAAAAAGTCTAAAATCTTTTTTATAACCTGTACAGAGCTGTGTTTTGCTTTCTTTCTTTTTTTAGAGGGGATTAATCATTAACTATTACACAGCGTGCCATCCTTGTTCGCAATAACAAAAGCCCAATTTGCATGTGTGCTATACATTGTGTGAACATGTGAGCCGATAGCATCGCTGGAACACACATTGTTAGTGAGTACACAGGATTGAAATCATCTTCAATCTAGCTGATGGCATGCAGACTCCACTGACAGCTGAAATAACTAAAGTGGCTATTGTCTTGCAGAATTACTCATCAAGGAGAAAAAAATACCATTACTTGTCCGAATTTTTAGAATAAATACAATTATTTTCTTTTTTAAATCTAGCCCTGGAGGCTTTCATACCAAAATAAACACAGAAAGGACACTGCTGATGTGTGGACAATTTAAATGAAGTTCCCTTTGCCTCTGGTTTCCAACACAAGTATTACAATACAGAAACCTTCATGCTGTACTTCTCGGACCCCAAAGGTACTTCGTTATTAATTAAACAGGGAGCCGTTTTATCCCTCTCTTCAGTAATTTGCAGTGTTCTTAATGAATAACTTAATAACCTATTGAGTGCCATGGAGCAGATGTTAAAGGACAACGGTCAGCAAAAAATGAAGTTCTGGTCAACAGAAATATTGTATGAAGCGTAGGCTTTTTAAATATCCATACTTAGGTGAAAGTAAATAAAGTACCTTATTGATGTGATTCCTCTTTTGCTTTATTAGAGGGCTGTCATGTTTAGAATCTTGGATCATATAATCCTTCATCTTGGGTCAGATAAAGGGAGATCTAACTCATTTGCTACACAAGGAAAGAGTGTTCCATGAAGAACTTTGTGTTCTTTCATTAAAGGACTTCTATTTAAAATGCCTACTCTCAAAGTAATCTTTCAATAAAACATAACATAACCCAATACCTGTGCCATGTTTCACACAGATGTTATTAATGTTTTGCCAGTGATAAGTGTACTGCATGCCACTTGTTAACCACACGGTTTCATTTATAACTTGTATAAACTGGGATGTTATATGTGAAAAGTGAGCTAATCAAACTGATACTGAAGAAGGAAATCAAACCAGAGCACTATTAAACGTATACTCTAATCTTCCACAAAGGGACAACATCATCAAAACATTGTTTATACAGTGAATGTAGAGAATAAAACAAATTATATAAAAAAAAAAAAAAATAGGTATACTTTGTTTTATCAGAATTGCAAATGCATGAATTTAGAATATTTTTTGTTATATGGGTCTGTGGTGTCTCCTGTGTTTGACCTCACTGTTTAGCGGGATAGGCAAAAACTGCACATTTCCCAGTGAAATTTAATTTGCAGCCACTTCCTAGCATGCAAGGAAGAAAAAGTACATATGCTACATCCCATCACATCACAGAAGCCACCAGATGCAAAGTCATGTGTAACCTTCATTCTCCAACCCGTTTCATGTCCTCATCCACCGTGGTACAGCTTTTAAACTTCCGAAAATTTGATGTGCAAACATGTAAATAATTAAAGGGATAATCCAGACATCAAACTAATGATGCTGTATCTGGTAGTGTTTAACTTGTATGTTATGCTTTTTTGCTTACAAATACAATACAATACAATGTAAAAAAAATCCTTGTGAAGGTCTTTCAAAGCCCACTCCCTGCTTTTGATCAACTGGATTCTTTTGCACTTCATTTGCTTGAGCAAATTTGCTTGAGCTGCTTATGTCATGGTGTGGGGGAGCGGGAGGAGCAAACCCATCAAAAAGGTGAGTTTTCAAGTAAGATATTGGGAAAAAAAAAAAAAAAAACAGAAGCAGGACCAAATGAACGCATAAGTGTCAGCTTTAATGTGCATTTATTTGTCTAGTTTTTTTTCCCATAGACTGGAGTGTTCAATTAAACACAATGCAAACACCCAACTGCCTTTGGATTAAGAAGGGATTATTTTCCCTTTGTGGAAAGAGAGGAACAAGCATCAATGTTTGCTTCTTTCTTTCTTACATTTCTTCTGGGACTAATAGCTTATATTATCTCAGTATGCAGCTATATATTCTTTTTAAAGAGACACTTCCCTCGGAAGCAGGCAGCCTAGTCTGAGAGCGACCCTGATTTTAAAATGGGAACAAACGATTCCCTGAAGAAAAAAAAGAATCTCTCTCTGCAGAGGAGTGAGACCCATACATTTGACAGACCCCAGACAGAAGGCCCAGGTGAGCCCCTGCTAAAGTTTTATAGGTAAGTTAATTTTTTCCAGCATATTATACCAGGATAACAGTATTAGAGAAACCCTTTTATAAGGCCATTTTTTTTTTAATAGTTAAATACCTCTAAGGTTTACCTTTTTATTTTAGATACTGAGAACTAGGGTTAGCTACTCAATTTGCACAATATTAGCAGCGCAAGGGACATATCTCTCATATCAGTTCATTGTTCTCTTGAATACATTGGGATTTTTTCGAGGGTTTTTTACCAGGTGCAAAACATTTTTTAAGAAAGACGAGTTAATGAAGTAACAGCTGACAAAGCCAGAAGTGTTAAAAATATCCGAGGTCAAAGTGTCTGCATAAAAAAAGACTGCAAACCTTGGTGTTACTGACCACTGAGGCCGGGCAGCTGCAAAGTAAGCTTTGTCATCTACCCCTGAGCGGGCTTTACACATCAGCAATTATTTTTACAATTTTACCTTGGGTCTAACCTCCCAGAATCCCTCAAATTCTAACCCCCGCCCCCTCCCATCCCAAGCGAGTACAAGGGCAAGTGTGCTGAAAGCTGCGGAAGAAAGCTGAACACAAGAGGATGCCAGTAGGGACTTAGATACGGTCCACCTGAGAGCTCATCTCAGCCAGGTTAAATTGAGAACAGACAAGCATTATGTGCAAGCCAAAACATTGTTACAATAATGAAGAGGAGTTACAATCAACACATGGTTGGAAAGTACGGCCGTAAGGTATACACAACGTTATTGTATCCTCCGGCCTTCTATATTTTGTATAATGGGCCTGGTGCACTTCTACCAGTTATGGCTGCACATTATGAAAATTGATGGCAGCTTGGGAAAAATCTCCAGTTGACAAACCCAGGAGAGCTGTCCCTCCGAATAAGCCTTACCATGTAACTGTGCAAATGCCATTTCCCTGGCTCCTAAAAATAATTAGACTGGCTGCTAAATTGGTCTTTTTAGGTCCTAAAGTCTACAAATATTCGTCAAGCCATGATTTACAGGCACAGGGCATGCTAGCTTGACAGAAGACTGTTAAGGCACCATCTTCTAACTTCTTGGCCAAAATTCACATTTATAAAAGGAAGTCTTTCAAATTAAAGTAAAAAAAAAAAAAAAGTATTTAGTATTTTTTACTATTCTTTTTTGGTATTTTTTAGCTGAATATTGATGCCTTCAATTATGCCTCGCTGTCTCTCATTAATATAATTACGTTGGCAGATACGGATTGAATTGCACATAAAAGAGGAACCTTGTTTATGATTTATTGTTTACTTATATACTGTGGCCATAATGTCGCCCAGGGCTTTATGAGGTTATTTTACATGGAGCGCTGTCCATCCTTTTTGGTATATGTTTTAGCTCTGTGTTATAGCAAGGGATCGCTAAATGGTTCAGGCAAATACAATCCATTGCCATTCCTATGGTATATTCGGCTATCTTGTACGGGTAGGTGTACCAACAGGGGGTTTAAATAGGAGTGTAAAGAATAACTCGGTAACGAGAACCACTTTATTCAAAGGGGAACACGACACTACAAAGACTTCAAACATAATTATTCTACATGGGACCAATATATTATAAGCAGTACATTATAATTATTTAAAAAAAAGTATTTTTTTTATATTTATGGTGCATTATTGTCAATATTAACGCTTTTCATTTTGTTGCACATTAGATTGCTCATACACATGCAATGTGTTAGATATTCAAAAAGTGTACAACCCAAGCCACTTCATGTTAAGTATCAGTGAATACTGTGACATATTAACATGGTAGAGGCCTGGCGGGCACAGACTTTTTTTAATATAATAGTTTATAAACAATTACATCATTTTACTAGTAACCAATTACCGGTAATACAATTTTTTTTAAGTTTACGTTGGTGTGTCTTCTTTCCCTTTCCTATCAGGAGCCAGGGAGATAAATATGTAAAAAAATAGAACCAGTAGAACAGACAAAGCAAAACATAAAACAAAAAAACAATCTCCAAAAGCTATGACTAAACAAAATACAATCCAATAGTATTATGTCTCCAGTGCTCCTTAATATTGCAGTATAAAAAAACATCTATCTGATTTCCATCCTATTTATTTTTGAAGTGGTAGTTAAAAAAGCAACTAAGCATATTAGTTACAAAGAAATTTAAAATGTAATTTTTAAATTAATTAAAATCTAAAATTAAACTAAATTATAGTGTCTAGTTAGAGATCGCTCTCCAGTTCCTTCTCCAGATAAGGAATGTATCTTCTTCAAGCACATCACAGCAAACACGAGTGTGTTTCCCCCTTACGGATGCCCAAGCTAGAGGCATGGTACAGAAAAACACCTACTAATAAAACACATCTTATAGCAGCAGTGAGGACAGCTTCTTACCGGAGGGTGTGAAGATGTTGTTTTTTCCAAAGGACACTAGAGACTGCTTCTGTCAACACACACAGCAGCAAGCTGCAAATACAAAAAAACACAATAGTATTACAAAGGCTGATCGAACGCTTGAGAATAGATTTTTTTCATGTGAAGTTTTACCCCCCAGAGTAAATCTTACTAGTTCTTCAGAAATAAAGGAAATTAGCAAGTATTCTGTGTCCCTTCTACCTGTGGAGCTGTAATTCTGGGCACTTTGAGCTGCTGCTTTGGACGAGCTGCTCAGGAGAGAGTTTTTCACAAGCAGGCTTTTTACCACCAGAGGCATATGACACCCCTTCTTATTTAATGCTTCCACAAACAGTACTAAGCACTTTGAAATCTTTTTTTAAACACAAAACAGAGCAGCTGGAGCTAGTAAAGGCGAGTGTGGAGAGAGAGAGAGAGAGAGAGAGAGAGAGAGAGAGAGAGAGAGAGAGAGAGAGAGAGAGAGAGAGAGAGAGAGAGAGGAAGAGACAGTAAGAACGCACTAGACACAGACACGAGCAGGAGACAGCTCGAAGGAGGGGTGTTATGTTAGAGAAGGAAAATAGACAGTAGAGTTCTCCTGGGGACATGTACACACAATGTGTGACACAGCTGTACACTGAATTTGCTCAGGCAGCAGAAATGCCTGCTATTCTTATATTCACTTTCTGTATAATAAACATCTTGGCAAAACTACCATGAACATAACCCTGTATAGCTGTCACAACTATGTGTTTGTATAGTGTTAATTTAGTCTATCATCATCACAATAACAATAATCTAGAAAAATACATTATTGAATCAGAAGAAATACCAAAAGCCACATATTTTTTCTACATAAAAAGCATTTAAAAAGCATGCTCCCCGTGAAGTTTTTTCTTTAATACACTTAGTGGCAATAATATGCTGTATCTTAATAAAAAACACTAAAATCAGAATATAACGATCAGATATGTTGGCTTCACAAATAATGCCTTGTAACTAAAGATCTTAATAGCATTGACGCCACCTCAGTCTAAGGTATAACCTGTTGTTTAAATCCTGTTTATTATTTATTTTTACATTTCTAGGGGATACGCAATCACAAAGGTCAAGACAAGCAATACATAAGTTAGCCACCATCCAATCGTATGTAGTGTTAAGACTTTTAAATACTGTATCTTTAAACAGATGGGGGGGGGGGGGGGGGATCTATCTAGCATCTATCGATTATTCCAATTGATCACTGTATTCCAATGAGTTAGTTAATTACATGAACAACAACAAAAATACAGCGACACTAGCTCAGCATTCATGATGGTTTCTGGAAGTAGGTAAAAGGACAGTACAGTGTTACTGTGGTAATACAGGAAACATGTAGAGAGAACTCCCTATTCATTAGCTAATGAGAGGTCCTGAAAACTTGGACTAAAATACTAGCATTGCCACTGAAAAGGTATCATTTTAAAGCTCACAAATCGATCCAGGTCACTGGGTGGATGTTGCAATTTTCAAGATGGGTATCTATCTCAATTCAAAGTAGCATTAAATCGAATCGGTTCTTGCTAATTAAATAATGAAAGGAAATGTAGACACGGATTTCCCTCCAAATCACCAATCGGAAGTGTTCCGGAGTCATTTTACTTTAATGCCGCCCCCAGCGACAGAACTGCAGAGCCGCCAGAAACAAGCTTGATATGCCCAAGCGTCTTAGGATTCCACGCGAAGAGCGGAATGTGTGAAGCTTGTTTCTAGCGGCTCTGTGGCTATATCAAGCTGAGGCCACAATGAAATTCGTCTGAAATGTCTACATTAGTGATGATACTGTATGTTTTAGGAAACTCACGCTCACGTTTTCATACCATTTTAAATCTACTTGTGTCCTGTTTCAGAGGACATGCTAATTGACCATGCTGAACATATCCATAAAGTTGCCTATGAGTAAAACCTTTGAGTGAAACGCGTTAGAACCCTTTTTTTTTTATTAAATCTTATTACCGAGTTAAATTTTTTCTGTGGAAACTTCAGCAGAAAATGTGAAGCTGAATTTAAACTACAGCTATTAAGAAATTTATAAGCCAAGAATTCTAAAGAGGATATTACCAATGTGGTTCCATTTGGACAAATAATTGGTTTTGTTGCTATTGTTATACTATATGTGTCACTTTTAGCATAGTCAATCAGAAGCCTCCCTTTCCTAGCTAATTGGCTGGCAGATGCCTCCTACTATCTGGCATGGATTTAGAGATAGTATGATTATTTATTCATTATGAATGGCACCTTTCCCTGGGCCTCCAAAGGAGAATTTTTCAGATTTGGGGCATTTTTGATCATGCCACCTACCTAGTTAATTGAAGGGGGTATGTAGGGACTAATTTTAATAAATTTAATGTGCCTTGGGCATTTGGGCAGCCCCTGGCAGATAAGTGATGGAAGGGCTATTCATTTGAGTCTATTTGGGGCATTGCACTGGCACCAAGCCCAGAGGGAGAATTATTTATTATGGGGGCTGCATGCATTATATTGGGGTCACAGGAATTGTGCCGGCCCGTATTTATTCATAGGCATAGGGCTATATGGGGCCTTCTTTGGCATGCAGTAACCAGGGGGCCACATTATTTTAATGAGCCCAGTGGGGGGGTCAAAGATTTAATTATTTGGGGGCGGGGGGGGGGGAGGCATTGGTGAAGGCCCCTGTGGCTCCCCCAACGGTTAATTTAAAGGTTAACCCTTTCAGTGCTGTAGTGAGCACTGTTTGTGTTCCCTACAGGACTGAAAGGGTTAAAATGTGCAAATATCCGCTGCGTTAAGCCGATGCAGATTTAAGTCGTGTTTTTGTGTGTGTGTGTTAAACTGACGGGCAAAAATGTATTTTCACTTGGCTGTCACTTTTGTCAGATGTTGCATGTGCTGCCAAGTGTGAACTTGCAACTCCCTGTTAACACTAGCTGGGATGACATAATGACATGGGCAGAGAAGCACAGATGAATGCCAGCATGTTCCATTTTATTATGTAAATGGCGGCTAGAATAATAACATTCTGCTTTATACAGCTGACAGAGTTTCAGGGGGTACTTTAGGAGCTCTTCCCTGCCACCAAATGGACAGAAATGGTATGGCAATATAAAAAGTAAATGCATTATGTGGTACAACGCAGTGCTCTACTGGAACTAATGCTGGAGTTTAGCATTAGTTTTAGATCTCAGGACCCACATGCTGATCGAGCTTATATCACGATGTGACTCTCTGGATCCCCAGCCCCTCGTCATACATACATAGCTATATTTGTATAGATATAATTGATTTTAAACTTTATTTATGTAGGAGAGTGGCTGGGGACTGTAGGTTGCCAATTGTCTCTCCATGCTTTGCTTTTTAAATATAATCACTAGAGGAGACCGAGCCAGAGAGTCTCCTCAATTTATTACATATACAAACACAGCTCTGTCACTGTGCTGGCAGTGAATGGCAGTCAGTGACAGCACAGTTTAGCATGGAGGCTGCTGGTCAAAGGATGAAATGGAATGTCTTCTAAAATGTTTATGTGGTTTTATTTACATACAGAACTTCTCTCTTTTGATTTTGCATAAGAAGGGATACGGAATTCATTGCGTACCGCTGACAGAACCGCCGTGAGGTGGTCAGAGGGAAAATGCCATGCATTGTAAAAGGTACATTGCGTTTTCTTTCAAACTTTTTTTTTATTTTTATTATAAGTACATTCAAAAAGTAAGTTTTGCTTCTGTACAACAGATAAAGATTACTTTTGAATAAACATGGATCTTAAAAATAGCATATGGCTGGTAAAAGTAGATTTTATTAACTGCTACATTTGTTTTTCTGGAAGAGTAATGACAAACAGGCTACTTGTATGCATGGGAAAGATGGGAAAGCTGGCAAAGGGGGTCACAGGGCAGCTGTCTCCTAGGCTGCTCTCTAACCTGACACAATGGACTGGGGCTGCCCTACTTTGCACTTCCAAATGCCCCAGTGCATAGCACTCTCTACCTTTCTATCCAGTCGTTTTCTTTCTGTCTATCAATCTCTGCACCTTATCTGTCCCACTGAATTGTTTTGCCCACGGTACCACACATGGCTAACCCTTCCCTGCTTGCTTGTATGCTATATTTTGTTGGGAACTGCCTGGAAAAATGCAGACAGGCAGTTCCCTGCTAAAGATGCAAGCAGCCGGCAAGAGAGGCAGACAGAGAGAGATCACAATAATGACTTGCACAGAATATTTCCTATGGGGATACATTCTCTAGCAACACTAATACTAGCACCACTCTAAAAGGTGTTAGAGGTCCATGAATGCAGAGCACATAACATTAAATGAGCTCTTCCCATAGTTGTAAAGTCAAGCCACAAAAAAAAAAACGTATTTAAATAAATATATTAAGAAAATGAAAAAGCCACCTGTTGAGCCCATCAATGGCCCGGTACAGATATGCTGCTATTAAAACAAACTACCGTCTTGTCCTAGTTGCTTTGCTAAAGAGAAGACATATCACCTGCACAGATCCTGCAACCTAGCCAAGCATATTGGGAGACACCTGCATTACCAAAAGGTATATGAAACAGCCCTGGTAGCTGCCGGAGTCCTGACAAGACCCCAGTACCAACCCTGCTACAAATAGGTGAAATAAGCATTTCAGAACTTGATTAATAAAGAATTTGAGACACGGTGCAAAACAATTGCACATATTCCCAAGTGTCATATTTGCAATTACCATTTTCAGCCAGCCACATTTGCAATTTCAGGCAACTGCGTGAAGGACAGAAAGTCCCAGTAACTTATGTCAGCTCCATGCCGGGAGCTATGTCTTAAAGGAAATCTAACCCCCTCATACTTTGAGAGACAGGAGAAATGCATTTACATAGAGTTATTGAATGAGCTCCAGAGAGGAATGATGCAAATCATGTTATGAGATTCATGTGCAGTCAATACACATAAAGGCTGCATCTGTAAAGATTTATGCCGATTCATAAGAGCTGTACCAGTCAGTGTGTAAAGACGTTACTTCCAGGGGAATTAGCTGTGCACAATCTACAAGCAATACATCTGAATGTAATCACACACAGCCGTGCACCAACATGACGCAATGGAAACTACATTGTGAATTTACACTCTTCTGGTTTGCAGTGACCCCATCCAAGCTAGGCAGCTGAGAAATACAGCCCTATTAACCATCGTGATGCCAGACAGAACGGACTTTAAAATGATGCATAAGAATTCCAATGTCCTCTGGCACAGAAAGGATTTTTGGGGGGTTGTCCATTCTCACCCACGCTTGTCTTTCAGACTCTGGAAATCAATGTTCGGTGCTTGGCATGGACGTATAACGACAAGTGACTCATTTCGACTGAGATCACACATTTCTTTGCAGCAATGACAAGCGCTGACCTTAAAAGGATTTCCAAAAACAAGTCTTCCTACCATTTGGTACTAAGCTACCACACTGCAGGAAGAGTTAAACACAACAACAAAAAGCATTGCAATTACAATACTACAATGGAAAAAAGATTGATTTTGGCATTCACATTTGTTTATTGGGAACTAGTTTTGCAAACCAGCATCCGAAACGCTAAAGTGCTTATTTTAAAAAACAAAATAAAGTTTTAGAAAATAAATATGTATTAAATATGCTACACATTGGTTTAGCGTTCCCTGATTTTCAGCCGTTTATAAACACCATTTTTTTGTAACCTACACAGCATGTTAACTTCAATATTGTAGTGATTTAAGGCACATATACAACCCTATGTATATTTTGTTATACAGTAAAAATAAAATTACAATGCTCAAAAATAGAATTCGGCCAACCAATCAAGAAGAGAAGGTCTGCTGCATGCTGGGAAATGTGTGATGCACGACGGACAGGTAATGTAATAAATCAGACTCCTAGAAAACGGTAACACCATATATAACTTTTTTTTCAGATAACATGTTTGTTAATTTTTGAATAACAAAAATATTCCCATAAAACCATGGAAACAAATGGAATGTTCCTGGTGATTGTTGAGCTGATAGAACTATGCACCCAAACTGACCTTTATAAGGAAAACCCACCATTCTTAAAGGTCCTAAGCATTGTTTAGAGATCTGCTGTTTCTTGCTGCTACAGAAAAAAAAAATGATGCCTTTCTCAATCTGGTCCAGGCTTTTTTTGCACTCTCTCGACAGCCTGCAGACATCCAAAATTCTAGTCTCTCTGCTATGCAATAATGAGACATACCGATGTTTGTAAAACAATCTGTACCCAGAACCAGGAATAGTCATTTATAGGGTGGTGAGGTCATGTCTTTTATGAAGGATCGCATACCACATCGCCCTCACACCCTGTGCTGTATGACACACAGCGTGAATGCAGGGCAGACACGGGCAATCAGAAGCCTTTAAATCATGCTTTGTCTACATCAGTAGAACCTCAACTACATAAAAGACTAAATAAAAACGGGAAAAACAACAATGAACCAGCTAAAAAAGGGAAAAGTAAACACATGGACAAAACAGTGAAAAGAGTTAAATGGATTGGTACAAACAGTTTAAAGACCCAAAGAAAAGCTGACATAAAAAAAGGCTAGAGACTGAAGATATAGAGGGGAAAAGCAGAAGAGAACTGTGGAAGAAACGTGTGGCAGGCGGAGAGTTAAAGGAACAAAAACATAGCCTTTAAAAGGGGTCTAGCCCCTAAATACAGTTTTAATTATGCAGAAAACCACTTTTTGCTTTCTGCTTAGTCTTTCAAAAATCAAACATTAAGGGAGTATGATTTTATGGAGCTCTGGTCAATAGCAGCCCAGAGACGTTGTCGAGCAACCTTCCCTCTCTGTGACTGGTGTGTGGCCACATCAATCACTTTGAAAGGTAGTAAATACAAGTAGTCGAGCACAATTGTAGGATCACAAATTGACATTGTCACCTCTGCATGTACCTGCTGCTGTCTTGCTCTCATGCTGCCTCTTGGCTACGCACTTTTTACAATCTGCGGTCATCTTGTGGGTGGAGCTACATTACACATTAGCCCCACCCATTTTGCTCATGGCCACACACCCATAATGTCTGGGAGCTTGTGACTGGTAAACTTGCCCATTCTGTTTGAGAGTCCTGGGTGTATTTGCAGACATATGGGGCTCATGTTTTGACAGGTAACACTACAACAACTATACAGCCCAGTTTAGTTGTACATGCCTCTCTACTTTGACTACTGCAGATGAATTTGACAGCAGTACAACTTGCCTTTGTAGATATGCACCACTGTTTATCTTTCCATTGCTTACTGTTTTAGTTCTAGCCACTGGAAACATTCAGTGTGCATACTATATATCTCCTTAATAAAGGAGAACTGTCCACAAAAAATATATATATTTTTTTTAAATTGAAAGATTACATCAAGTGTAGACACTTTAAATAGAAACACTTTAATGGAAGAATGCAAATAAAGTGCAGCTTTGAGCCCTCTCTACTTGCATAGTAGAACTATCAGGGGGCAGACATGTGGTTTAGAACCTTGGGTTAGATGAAGGAAGATCTGACCCAACATGTCTGCCCCTTGAAAGAGCTATATAGGGAAAAGAGGCCTTAATAAGTCAGCTTTTTACCTTGAATCTTTAATTTAAACATAACTTATTTTCTTGCAGACAGATGTCCTTTAAGAAGACATTTGCAAAGTGCTGACTGGCAGTAAAATGTTCAATTTCAAGACATTTATTGTATCTTTAGTTTGGGAGAGAAATGTGATCCTGTAATTCTTTCCAAAACCCAGATTTTCCACTGCACACAGTAGTCTTTTCAGACTGGTAAATACCACGTAGTTCATCCTCCCCCCAAAGAAACACAATTCACCACTTCCTCTGGGGCAGTCATAAAAACAGTGTGTGCCAATGGCAGCTATGCCATTATATCTTAACATTATTTGCCCACCTTTTATATTTCTGAAATTTGATGTTGTCATCCCACAATTTCAAGGTACATTCTTACACAGTCTTTGAAAGATATGCTCCATAATGCATATTTACTTTCTGGGACTCGGTAACACTTGCCAAAAGTAAAAAAATATAATATTACCAGCAATAGAAAATCTGGTAACTAAATACCTCTTCACTTTCCAAAAGATGTTTTTTTCCATCTATGTTATTATTCTTTTTTCGTTTTAATCTGATTTCCGTCTCACCATTATGTTTTCCCCTACTCAGCAGTTCTATTCTAGTTCATGGATTTCTGGGTTTAATGATTTGCACAGTAACAAAATAAAAGATTGGGTGAGAATTCGGAATAAGTATGTACAAAAGAAGGAAGAAAAAAAAATATGCAACTTCCTTTTTTATTCCAATGCGTTTCGCAGACAAGCAAGTAGGGTGACCACAATCTTTTTATGGTGTCTTTCGTTTTTTTTTTAGGGCTGCGCTTGGGGTAACTAAGCTTCAACCACAGCACAGTTCGGCTGTCATTAATGAAGAACTGGAGAACAGAAAGAAATAATACTGGGAACTGTACCAAGAAGTTAGGCAGTAAATAATTAACAGCTACACAGGAATAAAAGGTAGATGCCAAGATTACTCTCTTGAAGGGAGAGAAGTGGTAAAGGTGAGTGGGCAATAAGGCCGCTGAGTATATATGTGGGTTTTCCATCTGGAAAAACTTGCATTTCTTCAGTAAAAATGAAAGGACAACCATCGGCAAAAAAAAACATGTTATGGTTAACTAAAAATTTGCATCACATATAGGCATTTTAAATACAAATATTTTATTAAAAGAATACAAATAAAAGTAACATATTGAGCCCTCTCTATTTCTATTGCAGCATGAGGGGGAAAGATATCTTGGGTCAGATCTTCCTTCAACTAACCCAAGATTCTAAAAAACATGTCCGCCCCCTGATAGAGGTATCCAGAGCAAAGCGGGCTCAATAAGGTACACTATTTTTACTCTTTTATGAAATCATTTCTATTTAAAACGTGTATACTTGATGCAATCTTTAAATTAAGCGGAACTTCCTTTTTTGCCAGAACTTTTCCTTTAACTGATAACTTATTAATGAAGCAAAAGTTAAAAGAAACTTTAGTGTCACTTTAAAGGATAACTGTGACCAAAACAATAAACATATTTTTACATTTTTTTTTTTTAAAAAGGTTGTGTTTTGTTCATGATAAAATATAATTATATTCTCTCTTTTCCTCCTCAGCTGTGTTGTCTGCATGGACAGGCAGACACTATTATTGATATGATTGAAAATCGAGGGAAACTAAACTGCCTGGCAATGCCCATTAATACACGTGCAATGAGCACTTTGCGGTGTGGTCATTAGCTGCAATGCCATCGTCTGACACGGCACCAAATAGCTTCTGGCTTAATTGCCGACAATGCACAAGTTGCCTATGGGTGGGTTTTCTGTCTCTTTCAAAGGCTATCATGGGATCCATTTGTAAAGTGCATATTAAAGGTAAATAGCAACTCCTGTTTGCCATATTTGCATACCCAGAATCCCTTGAAGTGGACGTGACTGATTGGCTTCGGGAAACTTTATGTGTGGAATCCTAAAATTACCCTATTCCTAAAAGACCCGAATTCGGCAACAATCTACAAATTTCAGGCCTTCTTTATTATTTTATTATTTGCTCCAAATAATATAAAAAATAAGATAAATAAAAAAAATTAAGTGTTTAATGGACAAGGAACTTGCTAATTATATGTCGTAGAAGCATATTTGATTTTTAAAGAATTATGCATTTATCACATAGACATCGACCTTTCATGTAATAAAAAGCACATGTAGCCTATACGGCACTTGGAAACCCCAATAAAAGTTAGAGAATAGCCACAGCTCTTGTGGTATAACAATACTGGTCACGCCAGCTATTAGTGTTACCAGAAGAAGTGCAAAGTTTGAGGCTCACAAATTGGAGCTACCTGAATAAAGACAAATTTGCCGACTTATCTGGGATGTGTAAACACATTCAACTATTCACTGCTGACTTTTATCATGCACCAGATCGACATCATTATTTGTATTTAAGTAGAAAATATTATTTTATATGAAATGTATCCACTAGCCACCAATCTGCATCCAAACTCTCTCCTTCGGCTTTAGGTTACTCAACTTGCAATTTATTTCTGTGATGTAGACAGAGCACAAGCAGCTTCAGTGGTCACATCAAGACATTCAAACTAAAAACTGGGCTTTAGAGTTTTTACAATTATGAGATATTAAAGTAAAGTTACAGTGCATAAGCTCAGCATAATGTCTTTCCTTAGTCATGTTCATGACAAAGGAAATACATTATTGCTTTATCAGTATATATATGATATTTAGGATCGAGCATCCATCAATGATGGTGGCAAAACCCGTAATCCCAAACTACTGGAAATCTGTAAAAATAAAACTAGTAAAAGTAACCAAGTACTCTCTATTCAGGGATTATCATTGCTAATACTCCACACAGTCCCTGCAGATCAACAAACATATCACTTATTATTATTATTTTTTTTTTTTTTAAAGTCACACATTTGCAAAAATACCAAATATTATGGAACGTATCCGCAACCCTAGTTCAACCTGGATTTTCTAACATGAATCTGGTGCATTACCAGATGGATACAATATCCCTTAAACAAAGTTACAATAGGTATATCCGGCAAATGTTACACATAGCTGAAATATGTCATGCCTTTTCCAAGGCCAGAGAGAGTTAATTACAAATGACAGGTGTATGGATGGCTTTATTCCCTTCTGTACCATTATGATTTTATATGAGGTTTGGAATCAAAGCAGTAACATTTATCAGTTGTAACACAACCCACTCCTTAATATCTCTTGTGCCTTCAAAATGACTGCAGTGCATTTTAGTTCAACAATTAACTTCATTCTTGTAAGTTTTTTTAAAAACTTTTTTAGTTGTGATGACATTTTCTTTGATTGAATGAACCCCTGAATTCAAATTATAATATGGAATTTACATGAAAAATTACTTGGCAAAAATGTGAAGTTATTAGTAGGAATTCCATTACATTTGTATGCAATAAAAAAGACTGTTTTTGGTTCCAGTAGGCAAGAAGTTTAAACTCAGACTATAAATATCAGAAAATACATTTCTGATACTGGTAGCTTCTGGTGTCTTATTTAAAGATGGACACACAACCATTTTATGTAAAAATAAACATCTAGCCCTTATTGAAACATGACAGCCTAACTTTTTGCTTTTATTATGTTGTCGATATAATGTGATTTAAGTGTCACACTATCTGCCTGAAATGCATTGCTTAAATGTCACTGGAACTATTTTGCAGATCAAAAAGTTACATTTTGGCAATACAACTTAAGAGTCTAGTTGTGGCCTGTCCAACCAGGAGCACCCAGGAGATATTGTGCTGTGCTCACACCAATAGCTCTGTATTTATTATAGATTTTATAGAAAACTACAGCACTATGTTTCAGGGATGTAAATATGTTTTTTTCATTAATAATTGGACATTAGCGCTTTATATTTTCATTGCATCATACTTGTCAAGTGTTATTATGTTAGCTAGTTGTGAATGGCATAAAACCTCAGTGGTGTGAATTTTAAAGGCTTGAGGTCAATTTCCCACAACCCAGTGAAATCTTACTTCTGAGAACATCAGATGCTATCTAGATGAAGATACTTTTTTATATGAATAATCTAAATAACAGACATTATATATGTGTGTGTGTATATCCATATACATGTATGTATATATCGTATGTATAAACATACCCGATCAGCCATAACATTATGACCACCTGCCTAATATTGTGTAGGTCCGTCGAGGTATGGACTCCATTAGACATCTGAAGGTGTGCTGTGGTATCTGGTTCCAAGACGTTAGCAGCAGATCCTTTAAGTCATGTAAGTTGAGAGGTGAGGCCTCCATGGAATGGACTTGTTTGTCCAGCACATCCCACAGATACTCGATTGGATTGAGATCTGGGGAATTTGGAGGCCAAGTCAACACCACAAACTCGTTATTGTGTTCCTCAAAACAATCCTGAACCATTTTTGCTTTGTGGCAGGGCGCATTATCCTGCTTAAAGAGGCCAATGTCATGAGGGAATACAGTTTCCATGAAAGTGTGTACATGGTCTGCAACAATGCTTAGGTAGGTGGTACGTGTCAAAATAATATCCACATGAATGGCAGGACCCAAGTCTGCTAGCTTGCCACCTGTCGGTGGTCATAATGTTATTGCTGCATGCAAGCCTCCCATCACCAAGTACAATGTCAAGCATCAGATCAAGGGGTGTAAAGCATAATTAAGTGTACAAATAAAAAAATATATAAATGATTGATAGGATTATATTAATTTTTACACATTTTCTCCAAGTAATCACACTCTCACATCCACACACACACACACTCACTCTTCACATCCACACACACACACACACACACACACACACACACTCTTCACATCCACACACACACACACACACACACACACACACCCTCCGACAGACCATGGGACCGCAGTGACTGCCGCTCAATCGCCAGGCCGCTAGTTGAAGAGAGCGGGGGCAAGGATGGAACACCGGACCCTGAGACAGGAGGTCCAGGCGAGGTGGGAGAAGCCAAGGGTTCCGGGTGGACAGCCTGTTTGCCAGTGGAAACCAAGGCCTCCTGGGTCACCATGGAAGGATGGCCATCACTTCCGCCTTCTCCAAACGCAATTTCCCCAGGAGTCTCGGAATGAGAGGAGGAAAGACATATAGTAACTCCTTGAGAAATAATAAAATTCTTAGGCTCAAACGGGCCCCGTCCTAATACCAATGAGGACAGAAAAAAGACTGAGGAGACAGGGGGCGGGGGCTCTCTTATAAGTCTGTTTCTGTCCTATGGTTAGCCAGGAAATATATATATACGATCATTACAAGTACAATGCTACTTACTATTCAGTTTTATATTAACTTATTTAACTTGAAGCCCCGTGTAAATTAGATAAAATTGTTGGAGCAATAGAGATGTCCAATTTCATAAAATTGTAACCTCAGGAAGGTGATTTTCATTAAATAATACTGGTGTTCAGCTCTATTCACCATGTGGAGCTTTGTCCAACTACTTGCTGTGAACAGTTTGATAATACACTGACTGAATGAGTCGACTATCCCACCTCTGTGACTCATTGACATCTGTTTTTAAACCTAAGCAGAATGAAAGCACAAATTAAGATCTTGCTGGGGTTTTTTTTTTTTTAGCAAAAATGAAAGCAATAAATTCATCTAAACACAAGCAACTTGCTAGTCCAAGAATTATTTTATACAATCTGAAGCTGTATTGTGGATAAATATAGACTATGCTTACAATTAAAAGGAAAAATAGCCCCAAGAACTGTTTTTATCCTGGGGTTTTACGGTAAGTGTATGTATGAGAGTGTGTTTATATAAATGTGTGGTGTGTGTTTGTGGGGGGGGGGGGGGGGGCAAGTATGTGTGCGTGTGTGTGGTAAGTGTATGTATGTATGTATGTATGTATGTATGTATGTATGTATGGCAAGTGTATGTATGTATGTATGTATGTATGTATGTATGAAGGTGTGTGGTAAGTGTATGTATGTGTGTAAATGTCTATGTGGGTGTGTGTGGTAAGTCTGTTTATGTGTGTGTGTTAAGTGTATGTGGGTGTGTGTGGTAAGCAGTGGTGTATCTTGGTTTTGTGCTGCCCTAGGCAGACAAAATTTGGGCAACCCCCCTACCCACGATGCACACCCACGACATGACCCATAACCCATGTTGCACACCAAGGACATGCCCCATCGCCCCATCACCCCATTTACATGCCTCCATCACCCCATTACATACACATAACCAATATTATTTGCCATTAATATTCCCCAGCCAATTTGCTCAATAATATGCCAGTATCATTTGCCATTAATATTCCCCTGCCAATTTGCCCAATATTATGCCAGTATTTGCGATTTAATATGCCCCTGCCAATTTTCCCAATATGCCAGTATTATTTGCCATTTAATTTGCCCCTGCCAATTTGACCAATAATATACCAGTGTTATTTGCCATTAATATGCCCCAGCCAATTTGCTCAATATGCCAGTGTTATTTGCCATTTAATATGCCCCTGCCAATTTGCCCAATATGCCAGTGTTATTTGCCATTTAATATTCCCCTGCCAATTTTACCAATAATATACCAGGGGGGGGGATCTTCCGATCTCCTCTCACCTCCATCTTTGCCAGCAAGCGCAGTTTTTTTTTTTTTAAAGGGGTGTATTTTTTTTTTCATTTTTTTTTTCTTATCAGTGCTGGGCGCTGCCGCAAACAGCCCCCTGAGAAAGCCTTATGGAGCAAACCCTGATTTAGATAGATAAAGTAAATAAGGCGCAATACGGTACTTTTTTTTTTTTTTTCATTAAAGCGTTTATTTTTAAAATGTCTACATTTAATGCAATCTTTCAGTTAAACATAACTTGATTTGTTGTTCTTTAACCTTGCAGGCCAATGATCAAAATGGCTCATTGGGCTAAAGGAACACATACAGAGCAACACATGGGCTAAAGGAACACATACAGAGCAACACATGGGCTAAAGGAACACATACAGAGCAACAAATGGGCTAAAAGCACACGTACAGAGCAACATATGGGCTAAAGGAACATGTACAGAGCAACATATGGGCTAAAGGAACACATACAGAGCAACAAATGGGCTAAAGGAACACATACAGAGCAACAAATGGGCTAAAGGAACACGTACAGAGCAACAAATGGGCTAAAGGCACATGTACAGAGCAACATATGGGCTAAAGGAACACATACAGAGCAACAAATGGGCTAAAGGAACATGTACAGAGCAACCATCCTGCGGGATGGGATTGTTGAGATTCTGAAATCAATAATAAACTGCTGGGCTCCAGCTGGGCAGAGAGTGAAATGAGGGTAACCCCGCTAGAAGTTGGGGTCACTCTCACTGTGTGCCTATAGCCACAGTCCAAAATGTTCCACAGAAGAAAAGGGGAGAGCTTGGCACTCACACTTAGCAACATATAGCCTTTTACTTGAATATCCAAAATATATTGAAGATGTGAAGTGCAATACAAATATCTGTGTTGAGATACTGAGATTAAATGTCCGCTACCAAAAAGCATAAAACAGTAATTTGCTTACAGAACGTTGTGAAGACATACCACAAAAGTAAAAACTGAGTTAATTTAAGAAGACTACAATATTTAAGAAACATATTTAAAATGTATAACTAGGGGAGTCTGATTATACTGTAGATATTTCTAGAAGAGGTATAGTAATTATAAATGTGCTCCTCAGCTCAGCTTTAGAAAGGGATACAACTTTTTCTGGCATTTACAGAGCGAGACATACACTTCTTAACCCAGACACATGTTACGGTTATGTCCACTGGGTATGCATTATGACATTTCTCCAATGAATTCCCCTAGTCACAGTCATGACCAGTTGTACAAATATCTAACTACAGTAAATAGCCCAGTGCATATTTTTATAGTGAGTTGAGCAGTTTCCAGAAAGGGAATCAGGTGGTTGGTCCTTGCTGTGCATTAGGATATTTGATTTCACCCCTTCTGGGATGAGCCAATGTAAGATGAAAGAGCAAATATGCAGCGTTAGCTAAGCTGCAGACGTCTGGGGAGATCATTATACACTGAAGTGATTGTGCTTTCGTGACCTGACCTTCTGTGAGTCAGAATGGCCTGGGCAGCAGGAGAGTATTGGATGGGTAACATTCTCAAAGTGATGAAGAATAGGCCAACTGGCTCCAGGGTGTACATTATAATGTGTATAGCCGGTTAATATTATATTACATTAACATTTATTTATATAGAACCAACAATTTATGTAGTGCTATTAGAGAACATAGAGGAGGCCTACATACTAAGTTAGACAAACAAGGACAGAATGATACATGAAGTAGAGAGCCCTGTTCAGTGTTTCACCAGGAAGGATGACAATCAATGTCAACCCTGCACGGTCAAAATATCTGCATATAACTTTGTATTAGTCAATGAAGCATTCCAATCTATATTCTCTAGTGTTATTTAAACAAAAAGATTTGACAGGGTTTTTTTGGGATCACCTTTTGGCATGGTAATATTATATCATTGCTTAGCTATTGTGCTTTGAATTCTTATCATACCCATGTTTTTTTTACCAGCATTATTTCTCATTTGTTGCTTCCTTTGCACATTTTAAAGTATTTCTAACTTGTTTTTGAAGCAATACAGGAAACTGCAGAGTGTGGGGGGGGGGGGGGGGGGTGTATTAAAACAGGAAGAGGGGTTTAATCTGTATATGTGTCATATCTGGTATTAGAATAATAAATATCAAGGCAGAGAAGGACACGGGTTACTCTTAATTTGTGTAAACTTGTTTTCAGGCGCTAGGTCCATGTAAAAGTTAGATATTTCTGAATGCTATGTCATATAGACACTTACACAGCTACCTACTCACCTTTGAGAGCTCTGTGTTTAATCAAGTCACAGCCATTAGCTGCAGCCCTCTCTCTAGACATTGCGCTCTTGATCCTGAACGCATAATTAGAATGGCGACCTATCTTCTGCAAAATCACAGCCTGAAAACGTTGGGGAATGCCACAGTGGATGGAATAAGATAGCCCTGTCTAATCATACAGAAACAGGTGGCTTCCTTTTTTCCTCCAAGAGGGATGAACAAATCCTATAATGCCCCAGGAAAAGGAGATTTCCCATTGTGGTTCAGGGATAATGCTTAAACAGCATCATTTGAAAGCAAGATTAAAGCATTTAGGTAATAAAGAATGATGTAATATTAAATTGTATCTCCTATCATTCCTTTCCCCCCCTTTATTTTCTGATCTGAAGGGGGTCCAGTTCCAGTAGATTCAGTATTTTACATTTTTAAATAATTTTAGATATTTTAAAAACACCTAGCTTAGATGAATATTAGTCACAATATTGGCCATATTTTGCTTAGCCCACCACTACACGCCAACGTAATCCAAATTCACATGTTCTCCTTACATGGTGTCATTGTATAAATTCTAGTTCAAGACATATTGAGAGATTAATTTCCAAAGTAATTAAGCTAGTGATAGGACTCATCAAGTTTGGAGTACTTTGGCATAGTGGTGGGCTAAGCAAAATATGGTCATATGTTGTGACTAAATCTCCAACATTTTTTAATCGAAGCTAGGTGCTTTTAACCCCTTAGTGACAAGACCTTTTGACCTTGTCTTTCCCTTGGTGACAAGGGCTGTTTTGACATTTCTGGGGGTTTTTGTGTTTATCTGTAATTTTCTTCTTTCTCACATACTGTACCCACACAAAATATATGTTGTTTTTATCATCATAAGAAGGGCTTCTTTAGATACCATTATTACCATTATGTTTATCATATCTTATAACTTACTACAAAACCAATATGTTGAAAAAGAAAACACTTTTTATAACTTTGACCTAAAAAATAATTTACACAAATCATTAAAAAAGATCTAAGTCTAAATAGTTTCTAAACGTCCCGAGTTCAGAAATATTCTTGTTTCCATTCTTTTGCAGTGTTTTATGCGAGTTATAAGGCAAAAACCTAAAATAGTGTTTAACCACAACTCTAACCCTCATGCTAATCTTTAATATATTCTAATTTTAACTCTAACAACTATTCTAACCCTATATTTTCGCTAATTAAGTCTTTTTTTCCCATTGCAATATTGCTGACTGCCTCAGTCAAGCAACAGATTCAGAGCGTCAGAAGATTTTTTTTTTCATTTCCAAAGCTCTACCCACAAGAGGGCACAGCTATTTTGCAGGAGGAGGAGGCGCCATTGGGCGATTGTGGGTGCCCCAGAGCTGAAATTTCGGTGCTGGCTATTGCTTCGAAATTGATTGCGCAAACCTATCGTTCCACCGCAGGACGTGTCAGGCACTTCCACTGTCGGCAACAGAGTTGCCGGCTAAAGGTGCCCGACACGTCCATTGTCGCAAAGTGGTTAAAATATCTAAAATTTTAAAATGTAAAAAATATTATGTTGTATGGATGCACACTGCATTAATGCATTGCATTGTATGAATTTTGGTCACTCCAGTGGTGCTCTACGTAACATATGCCGGTTCTGGGGTGCAGTCCAAATAGTTTTTTCTAGTAACATTAGATGAGCCAAACACCATCAACTCTGCAGCAGTTCAAATCTAAACAATACAACCTTAATCGAAGACTGGTCTAATCATAACCTTTAAGGCCAATGTACCAAATCCATTAGAATTACACGTGAAATACGTAGGGATATCTTGATTTCAGAATCAAGCCCAATAGATACTACCTTGTAAATACAGTAAAAAGAAAACAGGCACTCCCTTTATTGTAACGGAAGTGGTTGCATACAGATGAGCACACAACGAAATAGTGTACCAATCACCATTTCCAATGGGGATGTTACAGTGGACCCCAACTCCACGTCAGTTTGAACTATTATCTTAACATCTCCACTAGGGTCTTCAGATGTCCAGTGTTTGGTCTCTCTGTCCAAGAAAAAGGTAATTCTTGACATTTGCACTGAACCCACGAGACTGCGAAGAAGAAATTACAAAAAACACTAGCCATTTCATTACTGACACCGGACACAGACTGGCAGAAAAGTGATGTCACCAGCGATTCTCTCAGTTGAGCAGTGGTGCTGGGCACCCATAATTTGTTTATTTAACCTCCCAACCTAATTCATATTTTTATCTGGACTGGCCCATTAATCCCTACCAATCCTTCAACTAACAGAATACATATCTATCTACTATATACTAACAACTATGGCGGTCTTGCTTGTATGATGCACCATGATTACTTTATCAAAGGCATATTGGGAGCTGCGCAGACCAATTCACACGCAGACTAATATTGTTCAGCATGTAATTTTCAAAGCAAGACGATTATTGCCTAAAAATATAACATAAGTAATAAGACAAAGAAAACAGATTCATTTTTATACATGTTGCTATTCCCCAGTGTAGGATAGACTTTGTGGGTGAGCGGCTTGAGGGAAACACTAAATAGGATAGTTCTTTGTAAATATTTATGCATCCTATGGAGGATTGCTCAATAAAAAGACATATGGTGCCTTTATTAGAAAAACTCAGACTTGAAAGTGGGATCTGTGCTTTTAAAAAGTTCTCAGAATTAAGGAGAGTGCAAGCTGGTAGGGGAGCACGGGTCGAAAAAGACTTAATAGAAACCAGATAGACTTCAGTATGGTTGAATTAGATTAGAGAAATAGGCAGCACCCCCAGAGTGCTATCAGAATTATATTCAAGGGGGCCTTCCAGTGGCCTGATATCATGGATTTGAACATTTTAAATTAAATAACATAATGACTACATACATTAAAATGGCATTCCAATTCATGCAATCTGTCATACTTACAGCCCAGGGATGTACTTTTATAGGTCCTTCCCAGTTTATAAATGCATCTGCTGGTTGGTTTCCATGCTTATAGATAGAGAAAGGGGCCCCCACAAGAGTTCTGAGCTGAAAATGACCACCATAGAAAATAAAAATTTTCCTTCAATATGATGGAGGAGCGCAAGTAAGAGATCCATGCAAAAAGAAACCTCTTTACTTTAACACCGAAAGGCAGGGCAGTGAGGCCAGTTGGGGTATTACTCACTAGTCCCAACAGAAAACATTCCTACATTCACTAGCCTCCTATAACGCATAGAAACAGATACCATGGAACCAAGGAAGCATACGGAGTACTGAACTTTTACTATTGGTTGTATCTAGTGTTGAGCGAACCCGAACCGCACTGTTCGGGGTCATACCGAACATTACGGTGTTCGTACCCCGAACATTTCACTGTATGTTCGGGTTGGAGTTCAGGGTTCGTCTATAAACCGAAAGTCTATAAACCGAAAGTCATGACCTATTCTTATGAATGGGGACTCTATTTCGGTTTATAGAATAGCAATAGCATTACATGTATTACATCTGAGAGTCAAATAGAACCGTCAAATACTGTGCTTACAGCACACTTTGAAAAATTCTAATAGTTTTGGGTGCTAAATAGTATATTTGCGTCTTGTGGTGCACTTCATATCTGAGAGTCAAATAGAACCGTCAAATACTGTGCTTACAGCGCACTTTGAACAATTCTGGCTACCTCCTTCTCCTCCTGCGCCGCTTCCACCTACACCGCCACGGTCACCGCTTCCTCAACCTATGGGTCACTTAGTATAAACTGAAAGAGAATACCCTACAATCCAACCCTCTCTCAAATGGATAATTCTGTTGATCCTCCTGGCAGCCATGCTTTAGATTTAGATTTATGTTCTTCCAAAGCTAAAATCAAAGATTCCATCTAGTGCTATTTTATGGCTCAGCTGTATTTTTAATTTGTATGTAATTTATGTTTTTTTGAAGTTATTTCCATAACCATATTTGTTTGCAGGGCACTTTTCCTACTCTTACCCACATTTTAATTCCTTTTGCAGCCCTCTAGCCCTTTCCAAGACTTTTTTAGAGGCATTTTAGTGGCCAAAAGTTCAATGGGGTTCGGGGTCAAGTTCGAGCCCGAACTTTTTTCCGAAGTTCGGCCGAACTTGCCGAACCCGAACATCCAGGTGTCTGCTCAACTCTAGTTGTATCATGTTATTATAGCGCGCCAAGAGATTCCACAGCTCTAAATACACTTTGGCAGGTGGATAAAAATTGGCGCAGTCATAAATGAAGCGATTTCCTGAGCGTGTACAAACATGACAGAAATACATTGTGTCATAAAAAAGTGTTTTCACTAAGCATAAAAAAAACTCATTAGCAAATAACTCATCTTGTAACATTATACAAAGTCTCGCTAAAAATGATGAAATATAATATCAAATGCAAAAATCTAGACATAGGTTTTATATAATACGATTATGTACTCATTTTGTCGCAATTCTATAGGGACATAGAAAGGGAGAATAAGAACCATTTCGGCCCATCTAGTCTGGCCAATTTTCTGAATACTTTAGCCCCTGGCCTTATTTGTCATCTATGATAGCTGTATGCCTACTTTAACTCTGTATTGACATCTACCATTGCTGCTGGAAGATTATTCCATACATCTCAGTAAAGTCATACTTACTGATATTACTTTTAAATCTTTGCCCCTCTAATTAAGTCCTCTAGTTGTGTTAGTTCTTCTTCTTTTAAATATACTCTCCCCCTGTGTTGTTTCTATCATATACCCCCTGTAACGTCTTTCCTCCAAGCTATACATGTTAAGATGCTTTAACCTTTCCTGGTAAGTTTTATCCTTCAACCCATGAACCAGTTTAGTAGCCCTTCTCTGAACTCTCTCCAAAGTATCAATATCCTTCTGGAGATAAGTGAGGTCTCACCAGTGCTCTGTACAATTGCATGAGCACTTCCCTCTTTCTACTACTAATAACCCTCCCTAAGCATTCTGCTAGCATTTCCTGACACAATTTCGTTGACACAAGATTCTCGGCATATGCCCTAGTGAGTAAAGAGTGACAAAAGATTCAACTGAATAAATTCAAACTGGTACAGTAGGATGTGAGACAAAACAAGCACAGGGAACCATTCCTTTCAGAGCACAATATGATACAAGCAGACAAATTTAACACAGTCTGAATTATAGGCGCATGATGTTTTACTTCAATCGGCTATTTACTTTACGTGGAGTACAAATGTCAAGCAAGCAGGATACCAGGCAGGAAGCCAAACTTAGGCACAGTCCCTGGAAATCCGGGACATTTGGTAATTACATTTTATATGGGTGTCCCACAGTGAAAAATCGGTGCTTAAAACTTTGCTGATGGCATTGTTGTATGACAACGCTTATGCCTGTCAAGTCACTGCCTTTTTGTAGATGTACCTGAGATATGAAAAGAAATAACTATGAGTAAAAACATTCAGAGAATTATAGAGAAAATGCTACTCATATGAAGATATCTAAAGTGGAGACATACACCACCTATATCCCAGGTCCCGGGAAGCCTTTATCATGGGTGATGCAGATTTCTGGAATGAGAGCTCAGAGTGAAGGCAGTCTCAGCCAATCAGGAGAGACTTCTCAAGTCTCCGTTCAGAAGCCTCTCCTGATTGGTTGAGTCCCTCTTTCCCCTGGAATTCACTGTAAGTTGCAGCAGCCTGTCTGTAGCCAGCACCAGGTAAGAAACATATGTCACTGTTGAGTCTATTCAGTCCAAGTACGGTGGTTAAGATGAGAGCACACCTCAACCACCAACTTGGACAGTTTCGACCTCCCCTGCATATCCCCATATCGAATATGCTATTCACAAAGCACATGTTCAAGGTCGAGATTTGGTGAAGGAAGGCAAGATGGAGGTTGAGCCAGGTGTGCCAAGGAGGAGTTTGGAGGCCAAGTTGAGCTTAGTCTCAAAAACCACTACCATAATTTCTTCTCCCATTGAAAATAATGGAACTCGCCACCCTCAGAAGAGGCAAGATGAACAATTAATGATTTTTGCAACTAAGTCCAACTCAACCTCCCTTCACTTAAAATTTTGAGACTAAATTTTACCTCCCAACTTGAGACTAACTGAATTTTAGTGAATAGACCCATGTGTGTGTGATGGTGTGTAAGTGTTTCATCTTGTGACAGTGTGCTTTACTTTCACACTAGGATACACACAGAATCACATACATATAAAAAAACATATTTATATTCAATAAGTTATTGGGACGCTTTGAGAAATTTATATATATATATATATATATATATATATATATATATATATATATACACATATACACAGGGAGTGCAGAATTATTAGGCAAGTTGTATTTTTGATTATTAATTTTATTATTGAACAACAACCATGTTCTCAATGAACCCAAAAAACTCATTAATATCAAAGCTGAATATTTTTGGAAGTAGTTTTTAGTTTGTTTTTAGTTTTAGCTATTTTAGGGGGATATCTGTGTGTGCAGGTGACTATTACTGTGCATAATTATTAGGCAACTTAACAAAAAACAAATATATACCCATTTCATTTATTTTTACCAGTGAAACCAATATAACATCTCAACATTCACAAATATACATTTCTGGCATTCAAAAACAAAACAAAAACAAAATCAGTGACCAATATAGCCACCTTTCTTTGCAAGGACACTCAAAAGCCTGCCATCCATGGATTCTGTCAGTGTTTTGATCTGTTCACCATCAACATTGCGTGCAGCAGCAACCACAGCCTCCCAGACACTGTTCAGAGAGGTGTACTGTTTTCCCTCCTTGTAAATCTCACATTTGATGATGGACCACAGGTTCTCAATGGGGTTCAGATCAGGTGAACAAGGAGGCCATGTCATTAGATTTTCTTCTTTTATACCCTTTCTTGCCAGCCACGCTGTGGAGTACTTGGACGCGTGTGATGGAGCATTGTCCTGCATGAAAATCATGTTTTTCTTGAAGGATGCAGACTTCTTCCTGTACCCCTGCTTGAAGAAGGTGTCTTCCAGGAACTGGCAGTAGGACTGGGAGTTGAGCTTGACTCCATCCTCAACCCGAAAAGGCCCCACAAGCTCATCTTTGATGATACCAGCCCAAACCAGTACTCCACCTCCACCTTGCTGGCGTCTGAGTCGGACTGGAGCTCTCTGCCCTTTACCAATCCAGCCACGGGCCCATCCATCTGGCCCATCAAGACTCACTCTCATTTCATCAGTCCATAAAACCTTAGAAAAATCAGTCTTGAGATATTTCTTGGCCCAGTCTTGACGTTTCAGCTTGTGTGTCTTGTTCAGTGGTGGTCGTCTTTCAGCCTTTCTTACCTTGGCCATGTCTCTGAGTATTGCACACCTTGTGCTTTTGGGCACTCCAGTGATGTTGCAGCTCTGAAATATGGCCAAACTGGTGGCAAGTGGCATCATGGCAGCTGCACGCTTGACTTTTCTCAGTTCATGGGCAGTTATTTTGCGCCTTGGTTTTTCCACACGCTTCTTGCGACCCTGTTGACTATTTTGAATGAAACGCTTGATTGTTCGATGATCCCGCTTCAGAAGCTTTGCAATTTTAAGAGTGCTGCATCCCTCTGCAAGATATCTCACTATTTTTGACTTTTCTGAGCCTGTCAAGTCCTTCTTTTGACCCATTTTGCCAAAGGAAAGGAAGTTGCCTAATAATTATGCACACCTGATATAGGGTGTTGATGTCATTAGACCACACCCCTTCTCATTACAGAGATGCACATCACCTAATATGCTTAATTGGTAGTAGGCTTTCGAGCCTATACAGCTTGGAGTAAGACAACATGCATAAAGAGGATGATGTGGTCAAAATACTCATTTGCCTAATAATTCTGCACTCCCTGTATATATATATATATATATATATATATATATATATATATATATATATATATATATATATATATATATATATATATATATATAAAAATAATTTTCACACACATAAATGAATTTAACTGAGAACCTGGTGGCTACTACAGTCTATAGATTACCTGGCTCTGCAGGACACTTCTCCACAGTTGTTTTGTGATACACCTGTCTTGGATCCTACTTATCATTACTATAGTAACCAACATATGCTATTCCCCAGTACTGCAACATTATTTCAGCCTGATCTTTTGCAGATTGCAGATGAGTGCTCTGTACAGGCTCCTGAGCAATCTACGTATGTACACATTGCAAGTAAAGCTATCATTTGGGATGTTATGTTGCATTTTTTTTAAACGAACCAATTTTCACCATGTCCTAAACTGTAAAAAATTTTTTTATAGAAGACTCGGCACTCAATGTGTTAAATATTGCAAAACTCTTTAATTCAGCAGTGTGAAGCCTGAGGTTTCTGTAGGCAGTCCTAAGCTGTATAATTTTTTTGGACCTATATAACATATAAAGTTATACAACATTCTTCCTTTCAGCATTAAATAGTTTCTAAATAATTATGTACAAAGACATGGCTTCCTCTCTCATGAGCTGTCACTATATACCTTGGGCTGAGCCTCATTTGAAATTTTTTAAAATTAAATAAAACTTTTTTTTTTCACTCAAAATTCATTATTTTAAAAATAGCCTAAAGGAGGTCCAAGAAGACTTATAACGCCCTCATTCCCCTACACAAACATGTTCCAACAAGACGTCGAAATTTGTCTTTCAATCTAAACATTCAAACCTGCTTTAAAGACTTATTAAAGATATAAATCTGGTGAAAACCGCCCAAGGACCCTATGATTTTCACATGAGACAATCTACTCACTATTTCATACTTTAACTTTGCAATTTAATATTTGTTGACTTAAAAGGTGTCATCTTGGGTTTTTTTTGTTTGTTTTTTTAATTGTTCTCAACTTGTTTCCAAACAAGTACCTATAATTTTCTGCTAGACCCCTGATTCATGAGGTTTTCCCCCAGAGACCTATTGCATATAACGTTGTTATGAGTGTGTGTCGTAGAGATATTCTCATGTGATGCCATAGTTGTTGAGTCTGGAAGCTGAACCCTCCGAGTCCTAACCACAAGCGAACCGTTCATCTGCATAAATTGTACTTGATCGTATAAACACTTCCCCAATTGTGCTAATCTGCAACACTAAACTCTTTCAGCTGTTGCGTGGGAAAAAACGTGTCCTCAGCATCATGTAACCCCCATTGCCATGGCAATGCACAGCCTGTGTAATCCAAACGTCAGGGTCAGCAGGTCATAGGTCAACTCCCTGACTTCATGGCTACAAGAGAAAGAACATATGTTGCTACAGAATGATGCAATTCTACTGAGGCTTACTGAACTGTATTCTGGACCAAAACCCACATCTTTACCCAAATGAGAGAGGCTACAGACCTCTGAAAATACTAAATATTGAATGAAGACAGGTACACTGAGATAGTGTCTTGTACACCCTGGTGATGTTACAAATCCCTTTGGTGCTGTAACGCAACAGTAAGGGAAAGTTACAAGGCATCATGGCAAATTATTTGAAGAGGTCATATTGTGCAACAAAAGGAATTATGGGTAGTGGTAAAACTGTAACGAGATTTTATGTAAAGAAAAGGAGGATTTTGCAAAAAAACTAAGGGAGATTATAAAGAATATTATGAAGAGACAGTATGGCTTTTTTTCTATTATCTCTGGTACTTGATCACAAATAGTCATTCCAAATATCTGAGCAGGGACTTGGCCAGGGTACGTCAGAGGCTGCTATTGTGATCTATATTTGAAATAAGCCTCTCGTCATGTGAGCATAGCTGGCATAGTGCGAAAAGGTTGGGCCAACTGATTTCCCAACTACTGTCCATATAAGTAGCTCTGCCCAGTCGGCATGCTATACACCAGGGCATGTCAAATGAAGTGTGAAGTGCTCAGAACTGATTAAGAGCAATGATTTGGGATTGAGTGTTGCTCAACATTTACCTGGAGGTGGCAATTTGAAGTGGACCAACCGTTAACAATATCAACTTCCAGCAGAGTATACAAGTATGCATTGTGCCAAAGAGATCGCTAGGTCATCTTAGGACCATTAAATTTAGTGATTAGGTTGTGCTCACCTACTATACAGTGACCATTCAGGGCTTGGAAAACCTCAGACAACCTGAAATATTCAGGTGGGTGCATGAACTGAAGTATTTTGAATAAGACTCCCTGGCTCCTACAGCTTAAGTTTTAAACACCCATTTACTATTGATCAGAGCCTTGTGTAACGGAGTGCTTCTGTTAGAACTAGGATGTTTTGCTGGAGCTAATAGTTCTGGCATTGCTTTGGACCCATATTTTATACAGTATAATGTTACAATATCAGCTTATAGCCAATGACTAACTAGACTGTATTCAGATTACTCAATCCAAATATGATCTTGGCTCCATAGCCAAACCCAGCTGGCCAACCACAAACACACAACTGCCATAATGATTGTTTGTAAACTTATTCTCAGCCATTGCTATTACGATTCTCATCTGCGGAAAGTGAAGTCATTTCCCATTTGCATCAGATCTGTGAATTTGGAAAGTCCTTAACCAAAAAGAAATGTGCTTCATTAAAGTAATGTAATGCGTTTTATTATGATGTCACACACACTTTAAAAGCGTCTACTCAATATAGACCAGTCTGGCCCAAAATAGAGCCGAATATTCAAAATTGCAGGAATTCGGCTACTCTATATTATTGATTTTAACATTGGACGCATTCAGATCGGGCCAATTCAACTATGAAAAACATAGATTTTCGACTATGCGCCAATCACAAACACGCTCCAAATTCGGGAAACACATACTTTTTAATCCATTTTTTTTATCAACCCTTCCTGCCCCATAGATAAAGATAGGGGAGATCTCCGTGATATCAAAATACAGCACATACGTTTACATGACGGACACATAACTTCTAGCATTCCTTACATAGTCAAAGGTCAGTGCATGGCAGCTCTCAAAACCACCCTTAATAAGCAATTAAATATCAGGTTGGCAAAAAGATTGATGGGTGAAATCTAGAGGAGTGACATTTTAAAGTCAACATCATATATTGATTCTAGGTTCTATGGATAGGATTAAGTATTATAATATTTGCCGATATATAGTTTGAATGGAAGTGATGGATCTGTTAGACAAAGGGTACATGTTTCTGTGTATATAGCTATGTTCTAGCACACACCACTACTTACAATAAAAAAAAATTAGGACAGTTTGATCAGATAATGATATCCAATGAAACTTATATTTTTTCCAAAATGTTTAGTTCATTACACAGCTTTATGGGACAAAGTTCCCATTAATCTGTTGACAATGTTAATTTTAGAGGGTATTGTATTGGGGGGTCAATAATGAGTTCTGCCAAAATCCCCATGTATTAAAAGGTGTATATAATGTGGACAAAAGGTTGTCACTCTGGTGTATGCTCCCTGCAGATTTACACCATCTTTTGTTTCAAGCTGTGCAGTATTTTAAACACATACGTTTAGCCCTTTAAAGAGGGAGTAATCTACACATTCTAAATTGTCTCGCGGATTTATTAAATTATTTTACCACAATATTTTATTTTGACGATGCATTTGCTGATGTGGGGGGGAGCTTCATAAGATCTCTGCCTGTGGGCATGGTCTATACAGGATATGCAGGGAAATTGCCGGAGTTTAAAACGCAGTGCATTCGGGAGTGTGCAGCTAGTTCTGTAGGCAAGTCCCAGTCCGTGTCGGCTCCTTTGGTAATAAAAGACTCAACGATACAATCCACAGAAAAATAAGTCTCAAACTCACACTGGCTTAGGGTCCATTAAAACATAATCCTTTATTGAAAATGTAAAAAAAAGCAGCACATCGGATAAGGCAGGAGCAGTGACTGAAAAGACAACAAGGGAAAGGGCTAGATGCCCGTGCTTGGTCTGTAAGGGTGTAATCAAGCATTGGCATCTTAAGATTAATTAGGACTAAAAATACCCACCTAATCTTCTTTTATTACTGTTTAATGTAATCATCTAAAAGAAAACTCCCAATATTCATAGAAACATAGAATGTGCCGGCAGATAAGAACCATTCGGTCCATCTAGTCTGCCCAATTTTTCTAAATACTTTTATTAGTCCCCAGTTCTGTATGAGAGTCCCTCTCAGTAAAGTAATACTTCCTGATATTACTTTTGAATCGTTTTCCCTCTAATTTTAGGCTATGTCCTCTAGTTGTGGTAGTTTTTCTTCTTTTAAATATACTCTAATCCTTTACTGTGTTGATTCAGAGTTACACTGTTTTTACATTTTCTGTTATTTTTTTTCTAACATTTGATACAATGTGCTTAATTTTGATGGCTCAGCATAGTCTATTTAGTAATTATTATTTTATTACCAGGAAGAAGCCTTTGGGTGTTAATTCTAAAAGAGGTATGTAGGAGGGAAAACAAGCAGTGGGCAAATGACTTCTTCAGATCTGTTTCTGGACATGGCCTGTAGAGGTCTGGACACATTATCTACTACCTGAGAGAGGGTGACAAACAGAAGCGTGTTCCAGAGTTTACAAAGTGGCCTTGTAACTACAGAGCCCAGAACATGTACACGGCAGATCAATCCATCTATTCATTAAATCGCTTGATTATTGCTATTTCTTTGTCAATGCTCTGCTGCTCTCTGACAGAATCCCCCCATGTGAAAATAAAATAATAAAATATTAAAGAAAGTACAATTTATTTAAGCTTTGTTCATTAGATAAGCGGTTATTTTGCGAGCCTTGCAGTCACAAACTGCAAAGCTACATTGTACATTTGCAATGCTATATTCAGTAGCTTCAGATGCATGGCATCAAGCCCAGGGGGATGGGGGGCTTCATTTTATCGAGGTCAACAGTGTGTTATGCACACAAACCAGCTTATTTGCCAGTGTGGACAGAATTCAACATTTCTGGGTGATATTTTAGCAAAGACCACTTTGATTACACTTATAATTAGGGCATATTATGTTTAATTAAAACTAAAAATATCCACCTAATCTCCTCTCAAGGGCAAACTCATTATTGTTCAAGATGATCACCTCTAAGAGAGCTCCCTGTAGTCAGAGAGTCATTGTTTTTGAAGCCGCTGTTATTTTTTCTAACAGTTGATACAATGTGATTAGTTCTCCAAGATGTTTGGAACAACCCACCTGCCGAGTTTCTTAAAAAAAAAAAAAACCTGTGCCAGTGTACCTAGAAGAATTGAAGCTATTTTGAAGGCGTTTAGGATTTGGATTTTGTTAACTGCTAAAAATAAAACAATTAACAATTTTGCCCAATTTTGTACATGAAACCCAGTTGCAGAACTCAAACTGTCACTAAAACAAAGATTATTATAGGCTCTCCGATAACCCACACCATATAAATAATTAAGATTTGCACTTACAGGACTTACTCCAGTGCCCACTTTCCACTCAGGACTTACCCCAGAAAGCACTTTTTACTAACAAGACTTACCCCAGAATCCAATTTGCACTCACAGGGCTTACTCCAGCACCCACTTTGCAGTCATGACTTACCTCAGTGGCCAGATTTGCACTCAGTACTTATTCCAGCAGCCTGCTGATGCCACCTTTTTCACTGAGCACCAGGATGTCACATGACACCCTGCGCTCAGATCATTCAATAGTGCAGTGTGCGGCCCACCTTTCGGCTCTCTGCACCACCAACCCATGATGTCGGTAACATGGCCGTTTGGCACAACAGAAAGCTTGGCGTGCCAATTGTGGCACACATGCCATAGGTTCGCCATTGCTGCTCTACAGCATGTTTTCACACCTACCTAAATCTTTTGCACAGTACTATATATGTGTGTGTGTTTTTAAACTTTTACAAGGTACATCATGTTTTTCGAAGCAATGAGGATGTTCGCTAGGAGTCAGTTTTTCGCTAGTCCACAAAGAAAAAATGGAGTGCGATTTTGTGTTCCAGCAACCTGTTTACAGAGTCCTCACATCCAGGAAAACAGAAGCACAGACCAGATCATTGTCTTTATAGACATTGTGGTCTTAAGGTATAGCAAATGTGTGCAGTGGTGTATCTTGGTTTTGTGCTGCCCTAAGCAAACAAAATTTGGGCACCCCCTATGTTGCACACCCACAACATGACCCATAACCCATTACATGTCCCATCACCCCATTACATGCCTCCATCACCCCCATTACATTCCCCTATCACCCCCATTACATTCCCCTATCACCCCCATTACATGCCTCCATCACCATCACATGCCCCCAACACTCCCCCAACACCCCCAATACGTGCCCCCAACACCCCCCATCACCTGCAATACATGCCCCTAACACCTGCAATACATACCCCCATCCCCCAGGACTTATCCTTGTCCCTGGTGACAGGCAGCAGAGTGTGTGCAGAGAGGTCATGTGACCCGGCGCTTGTCTGACATCAGAGTCGCTGGTCATGTGACCTGTTAAGCACTTCCCCGCCACACTGCACGGGGAGCCCAACAGGCAGCACGGAGATTTCTCTGTGCAGATCGGTGGTAAATGGGGAGATCTTCTGATATACCGGCAAGCAAGGTATTTTTTTCGTTAAAGGGGCGGCTTTTTTTGTGTCGCCTATTAAAGGCATACAAGGCAAGTGCTGCCCTAGGCACTTGCCTTGTTTGCCTTGCACTAAATACAGCACTGCATCTGTGTGCGGGAAAGGGTTAAGACACATCACAATGATATTTGTTATGTAAGTGCACTGGAAAATAAAGTAGCATAATGAATTATTCTGAATGGAAAACTTAACACATTTACCTTTGACTCATCCAATCCCATTTATATAATGTATTGTGGGTTATGTAATTTAACCCACCAAAATACCATCATGGTGACATACAGTCTCCATTTCAAAGTAGACAGGACACAGACAGATGATTACTTCCCATTAACCAAACATCTACGTCATAATACTCAAATAGCCCTCCAGCTGCTGATGGACTACATCTCCCATAATACTCTGTCATCTGTGAGGCTGGCAGGGGGGTATGGGAGATGTAGTCCACCAACAGCGGTTTGACATATACTGTTATACATAAAAATATATATTTTAGGGTCACATATTGTTTTATGCATGCATATATGTGCACAAATCCATCACTTAAATGTATGCATGTCCACACCAGTAGTGCAAGATATAGATATGGGGGGGGGACGACTATGTGTCTGGGTCTACACGTGTTATAGAAAACTGTCAAATAGAAAAGTCCACGGTTAGCCGTTGCGTCAGGCAAATTGTTGAGTCAAGATCACGATGCATTGTCACCCCTTGTCACTGCCCCCCCATCCTATAACCCTGTTTGTCTATAAAACCAATAAAAATATATTTACAAAAAAAAATAAAACAAAACATTTGGCAAATAGAAGACATTTTTTAAAATAAAAGAGCACATGTATGGCAATAACAATTTAAGCCTTTAGATTTGGTGTGTCCGGATGTGCGTATTCCCTTTTATTTATCTTTTTAATTTTTTTTATATATTGCACATAACCTCAACAGTTAATGGGGTTAGGTCTATTTCTAAAATTAATCAACCTCCTCCTAGGCAATACTTTTGTAAAATAAAAATAAAAAATAGACAGCAAAATACACTGCAAAGAGACTTTCCAATAAGAGGTTTCGCATTAAAAAAAAAACCTCTCTCAGATAAGCTTATTAGAAAGTTGATTCTTTTCTTCAAAAGTTGGATTCTTTCCAGTATTATGGCAGCTATAGCTCTACTCCGACCCAGCTTGTCAAGATATATCACAGCACTACAACATCTTACTATTCAACCTTCTGTTGCTACCCCTGTGAATAAAATCCTGCTTAGCAACCATAAAATGAAAACACAAACAGCTTTTTAATGCTTGGAAACATATGGGGCCACATTGACAGAGACAGAGATGATCTAGCATCTCCTATATCCAGAGCACACTTATTCCAATCTAGGAGCAGAATGTATAGCGCTCAGGAAACACTGACCAATGAAAAAACAAACATGGACAGTAAAATCTTTTCAACTTTAGTGAAAATACTTGTAGATCGGGTTTAAGAAAATAATCCATACAAAAACAATATAACCTATAGCAAAACAATCATTTTTCTCAATTAAAGCAGCTATTCCTCTTAGTAGCTTGCAGCATTTAAATAAACTATAAAAAATATATATTCCTGAACTTGGCAGGAATCGCAAAAGTTTCATCAACTGCATTTCCATTGGCTCTTGTCTTGCATGGAAAGTTAAAAATTAAACAACAATTTCATTAAAACAATGATGGGTAGCCGTTTTAATAAAACTAAAGACTGAAATAAAAACATGAATGACACCAAAAGGATGTTGGGTCTATTAACCATTTGAAAGATATGCCCCCCTCAGTGACATGGAGGTATATTTACAAAGTAGAGAACAACGGTGAATGGGCAAGGACAAGACTAGACAAATATTTGTGACTTCAGGCGCAAACTGGCCGATTCAGGAACAAGTCTAGATATTTTTGGGATCCGTGAAGCGTGTTTTTCCATTTAGTTCTATATTAATAGAGTTAGGAGTCGGCAGTTGTGATGTTAGAAGCCATGGCTCTCTGTTAAGTCATGGAAAGGATTTTTTTACACAGTGCAGGCATCTGGGAGTTAAGAATTACACAGTGGAAAGGTGATGTTAACAGTGTTAAAGTGCTTAATGCCTTGGGGTGTTTTAGCCCCCCCAAAGTATAATTTTGTGTTCCAGGGACTTAAGTGATTAGGCCCAGATAAACAGAAGCAGAGATTGGTTAAGGGTCATAACCGACGCCGTCGGTCACTGAGGAGAAAATAGAGATGCCACATGACATCACTGGTGATGTCACAGGGGCGTGCCTGCACCTGGAATTTCAGGCATGAAGCAGTATGCCTAAATATAACGGACGCTCACTTTTTATGTGTATTATACTAGCACAACCTAATGTGTCAACTAATTAAAATAAAAAAAGTAGTAGTTACGAGAGAACATTTGTTTTCATTTATCTTTAATGATCACAGAACAGCTCTTAACATCTTTCCTTAAGGCCAGTTTGTTGTGCCCAATCATCTGCAGGAATCCAAGAGGCAGATTTCAGAGTGCCCTCACATTTCAGGCATTTTTCTGCCCATCAATATCGGCCTCCCAGCTCCTTCTATATAAGTCTCCTTCTCTTCCTATAATTTCATTTGCACCAATGAGTCAAGTAAGAATCAAGTAAAAACTGTGCACTAATGTGCCCAATACCAACCAAATGTTATTTAGTGCCTCTTTAATATGTAAATATCCAAAAATCTCTTTCTCTCTCTGGTACACAGTCTATCAACCAGTTCATGGTCAGGAAAATACATAGATTCAGAAATTAATTTACCCTCCCCCCTCATGTTCTTATAGAACAACAATGGAATCCATACCTGGATCAGTGCGGAAGGTTATTCAGACAAAGCAAGGACTGTATCTCAATCTACGTCAGAAGCATTTCCAAAATGTCAAAATCATTTCATGGGTCTCTCAGCCGATGTTGGCAAGAGAACTGCATCAAGGTTCCCTAAAGAAACAAAGCAAGAAAAATGAATTAAAGAAAAAGCAGACACTGTTCAATGGTAAAAAAAAAAAATACATTTAATTAAATAATGTTTCTCCCCCTTAGTTACAGGTTCAAATTATTAATGAGATATAAAAACAGTCTGCTGTGATGATTGTATTATACAGAATATAATGTGACTTCTGCTATTATTTTTTGTTCAGGATATCGGTTAAAAAAACAAAAACCTGTACAACCAAACTTGGTGTGATGCCTGGAGTGTCTCTTTGGAGTGGAACAAGGAGTTAAAAATGTAATAAGCTTTTCACAGAAAGGCCAATGCAAACCTATCAGCGCTAGGCTAGCGATGTGTGCAGAGAGCACACAAGAGACAACAGGAAAATTACAATCCATTAGGGTACTGGGGATTAGTGACAGGATTGATTAACAAAGTGTCAGGCGTGGAGGAGATTTCAGAAACTAACATTGAAGGGTCATCAGAAATTGGTGTGCTAATTAACTTTACCCCTTAATTGTCAGAATTACAGAGACGTGCATATGAATGTAAGAAAAGTCCTTGCTATGGTAAAAATCACCTAGAGATTGAAAAACCTTAAAATAAAATGACGTACAAATATTGTATTGAAGGAGGGCAAACTGGTTAAGGAGAGGTAACTACAGTGTGGGAGATAGAGCCCCCTGATTTTCTTCACTTCAGCCCTTTTCTGAAGGGCAGGGCAAGGGGCAAATACTGTGCTGGCTGCAGTCAGCTCTGCCCCCTCATGAATCGTGTCATATGACATCCTGGCGCTCAGCAGGACAACACTTGAAGATGGTCTGTGCCTGCTAGGCACAGACCAGGCTGAAATCCTCCCCGTCCGCTGCAATAAGGTAAAACAGCAAGGAGGGGGACACATTGAATGATGCAACTTTTTTTTTTCTGGCTTGTGTTTGTCTGTCTGTGTGGTTGTCTGGCTCCTAGATTTTTTTTTAGCTGGCTCCTAAAGCTAAATAAAGTTTGTCAAGCTTTGCAGTAGGTAGTCAGAAGAACTAGACCAGGAAGAAGAAAAAAGCACAGTAATCAGTCAAGTTTCAGATGGACAACACAGTAGTCTATTTTTCCACATCCTTGCTTTTAACTTGGTTGTATTCGTTAAAAGATTATAAAATGTGCTTTTGCTGGGGCCAATGGGTGAGACGAGATGTGCACACAAGCTGTAATATTTTATCTGTAGTCAGGGGCCAATGCTGAGGCAAGCTCAGCCAATCATGACAGCAGAGTTTTATTGCTGCCCATCCCATGACATGTGGAATAAACTGCACATCTGGAATCTCCTCCTGCCTCACAAGACCTTCACGGCCCAGCAAGTACGTCCAAATGACATGGTTTTATCAGCTCCCAGTCCTGCAGGATGACTGCTCAGGAGAGAGGCTGGCAGCAGATGAAAGAAAGTGAAGATAAGTGTAAAATTCACAGGCTGGGCTGTCCATGGCTAAGGGAGAGGGGGAGACATCTGAGACTGACACAGAACAGAATTCATTTCAGGTCCTTCCATAATTCCCCCCCCCCCCCCCCCAAAAAAAAGTACTCATGATAAACACTTGAAATGTGTCAGCAGAGTCTGACCTTAACCCACCATCCTAAGAAAGCCCTGTACTGAGCCAATATTATTTGTTCCATAACAAGCTGGAAAATATTGCTGAATGCATTAGTTGCTTAGCTTTGTTTAACTTTATTCACTTACATGCAAATGGTAAAGTGAGTAACATACAGCACCGGTTGGGGGGGGATACGCCCCAGGCTCAAAAAGAAAAGTTCCTCCCCACCCGTACAGCACATTCTTTTCAACATGATTCTTACAACCACACCCAAGTCAGTATGTCCATGTAATTCATTTTGCTAATCCCTCCGTGGCCTCTCCCTTTAATAATTCCTAAACACTTTCAATAGCAACTCACTGTAATCCTAAAACTTGACATTATACACCCTGTACTACAACAGCTCCCCTCTTGGGATAAAAACCTTGCATGAAGTCTCTCCAGAGCCCCAGCTGTGACTCTCATAACATGAGCATTATGGTAGTTGACGTCCACCGATAAATACTGTGCAGCCCTGCTCTAACTACTTTTTATGTTAACTCTGCTAGTTACACCAAAAGAAAACCACTATACACGTTTCCATGACAGTCAGAAAACAGAGATTCAGGAAGCTACAAACATTTAATTGGCAATAACACCAGCAAATACACAGATTAAATAATACTGTCTGCTCCTCCACCCCCCAGTGTGATCTTATGTTTGATCTGTAAATTGAATAGTTTGGGAATGTCATTCAAAGTTTCCTGCTCTAGCCAGCATTTGTTTACATTTGCTTTTGTTTACATCGCAAAAGGATCAGGGCAGGTGAACTGGGCCTCTTGAACCGCACGTGTACAGTGGCTTCATTCAGCAACTGCCTTCCTGTTTTTGTCGGGGCAGGACAGCTGTCACTCGTTGGCTCTCAAAAGATGCTAGGGATGCGTCCTTTTTAAAATTAAGCTGTAGGTGTTGTAGTGCGGAGAATCCCCAGGGTAAACCCTGCAAAACAGAACTTTTTACCCCTTTGTGACGCATGGTGCTTGTGTCCCAGACGTCGCAAACACCAAAACGTCACTTAGTTCCTGGCCACCAATCACAGGTGATGAGTAGCCAGGAACTCAATGGCAGAGACCCAAACAGGGTCTTAATAGACACTGTGCGTCCCTGCCAAAAGATTAAACGCTAGGACGTTCTATGCAGTCCTAACGTCTATTAGGATCTCTCAAGTTAGTATGGCATAGAACGCCCTAACGTCACAAAGTGGTTAATATAGAAAAATATTGAAATTATTTTTATTTTTTTACATTTAAGTGTTAGTCTTACCATGTTCTTTTAAAGAAACATATTTAAAATAAGACGGGCATTTGGACATTTACATATTGACTTTTGCAGTCATCATTTGTAGGACAGCAAATGCCAGATTCCATCGACAGCAAAGCTTGATGTCATATACCAGTCAACTTGTTCCAGACGATAGGAAAACTCTAAATATTACTACCTGACCCAGTAACATGCATTATTGTACTCTCTGTATAATTCTGTAAGGGCTGCATTTGGTATGGTTTTAAACTATTACTTTTTGTAAATTTGAATAATAATTTATGCTTTTTTGGTTTTTGTCCCCCTGAGATACAAAGTGCTTTACAAACACAAATGGAACTAGTCAGATGTATTGACTTAATGCATGATAAAAGAAGGGAATCTTGGGACCTTTTTAAACGTCTACTGTAATGCAGCATTTCTGAATTAATGGACAGTGTTCCAGTGTATGGGAAGAGCACAGCTAAATGCGTTGAAACCTGAATTATGTAAATTATTTCCACTGTCAGAAGCCATAATCTATTTGACCAAAAGGAATGTAAGGTATCAGGACTCATAGTAATAAGGATACTGACTGTCCAAACTGTGGCCCTCCAGCAGTTGCAGGACTACATCTCCAATACTCTTCTACTAGCCTCTGAGCTGAAAGAGCATTGTGGGAGATATAGGCCACATTGTGAGCCACAGTTTGGAGTCCACTGATCTAAAGCTTTGAAGATCAGCAAGACGATTTGGAATTATGGACGACAGCTGTTATATGAAATTCGTTTAGTACTCGGCTAGCCGACTGTGACATAAACACAGCATAAAATGCATCAACAAGTAGAATACTAACTAATTAGTCATATGATATGGAAACTAAACCTTGGTACAGTACATAACAGCAGAAATTGGTAGTAACGGTAGTGGGTGATCATATGTTAATCTTACTTTATAATCAGGCTGCTGGTTATTTTTAACGTACCACTCCGGTGTTCCAGTATGGGCACTATTCGCTGAAATTGAACTAACAAGTGACCTGAAAAAATCAGGCATTTTTAGTCGAGTTGGAAAAAAATTATTCAACTTGCCCAGGATTCCAGCTGATTTTTGCAGTTCAATTCTAAGTTTAGTTTTAGTGATGAGCGCCCTCTGGGAAATTAAATAGGTAAAGTGTTGACAAACTATAATAACAGAGACTGTTGGAGTACAGACAGGTTCAACTAATAAGGAACAAAAACATTACAAACTGGCAATGCAAAAACATTACATACTGGCAATGCAAAAACATTACATATTGGCAATACTTGAGCTCATCAAAATGTATCATGCAAAAATACTGCCTTTCAATGGTGTAGAGAAGAGAGTGCTTGGCAAGGATCAGCAACACACCTGTAGTAAAAGGTCTTTATTATAACCTTGTTGGCACACAACATGTTAATGAGCTGTAAATCCCTGCACGGGATAACTCCCACCCTGCTCAGACTGCAAACGCAAAACTACACACAATGCTTCTTCCGCTATACAGTGGGACAATAGAAATGTGCACATTTATTTCCTAGAGGTCACAGCTGCTGGGCACTTGTTAAAGTTGCTAAAAAGGCTGCTGGATTCACCCCTTTTGGTCCTAATCTCCCACCCCATCTTCCATCCCTCCTCTCAGTCTTGGCATCTGGAGCCACAAAAGAGCAGTATATGAATGGTTTTCTGGTTCCACCCTCAGGCATCTGGAGGACAAAGGGAACCTGTGTTGTACAGTAACATTTCCTCTAGTAAGTCCGCCTTCACATTATTACATGCTGCTCTGGCATCTCGTACAGTGGAATGAATGCCCTGTATAGTGCACTCTTTACAGGCACAATCTTCTACAGGATGCACTACACAGCCTTCAACAGCAATGTGCTTGTAGAGGTTTATATCATGCTTAACAAAGATTAGAATTATATATACATTAATAAACAGAATAAAACCAAGGATAATGATAAACAGCATTAAAAGGAGTTTTAGGAGCTGTAAAAAGAGTTCCAAGCACCAGTTCTGGAAGTCACAGAAAAATGTCCCCAAGCTGCAGCCTATTAAAAGGACACTCCTAGCAGCAAACTAACTTTGCTCCATTCTATTTACCCTGTACATGGTACAAGGATTTTTGGCTTACAAATGCATGGACATTCCTTGGGATTATTCCTGCTCTAGCACTACCTATCCTTTTGTTGAAAAGCACTCTGTCCCCCTTAACATTGCTCATACTGTAAATGAAGAGAATGAAAAAATGATTTACACAATATGTTAGTGCAGGGCTCGACAAACCCCGGGCGCCAGGTCGCCATGGCGACCAAGAAATCAGACCTGGCGCCCGGGTATCGTGAGCCCCGCGTGGTGCCCTCGGCAATAGGATCGCTTTTTCCCTTCTCTCCAGCACCAGTGCGCGAGGGAGCAGAGTGAGTGCACCGGCTGCACAGACTTCCTGCTCCACCCCCTCGCGCACCGATATAGTGCTGATCGGGGAGCTCAGCAGGAAAGCGGCTCTCTGCCACCAGGCTTGAACACCTCTTCCCCCCCCCCCCCCCCTTTCTGGTGTTATAGCAGGGAGGGGGGACATTGATAGGTGAACATTTTTTATTTATTTTTTTCCTTTAAAAAAACCTTCTGCCGTGTGTGTGTGTGTGTATATATGTGTCTGACTGGATGAGTATGTGTGTGTATATATGTGTCTGACTGGATGTGTTTGTGTGTATATATGTGTCTGACTGGATGTGTTTGTGTGTATATACGTGTCTGGCTGGTTGTGCTTGTGTGTGTATATAAGTGTCTGACTGGTTGTGCTTGTGTGTATATATGTGTCTGACTGGATGTGTTTGTGTGTATATATGTGTCTGACTGGATGTGTTTGTGTGTATATATGTGTCTGACTGGATGTGTTTGTGTGTATATATGTGTCTGACTGGATGTGTTTGTGTGTATATATGTGTATATAGCTTTTTTTGTGTTCAGTCCACTAAGAGGGTGTTTTAGTAAATACTATGGGGGGATGTATGGTGAGAAGCGATGAAAGATGGGTAACGCAGCACGTCTGTAAATGAGGAGTTGGAAAGAGTTGGAAGGGATATGGAATCAGACATGCCATTTGCAATTATCCTTTTGAGTGAACATTGGTGAATAACACATTATCTTGCAATCTGTCATATTATTATATAGATTTATTTCCTTAACATGCTAATAAGGTCATTCTAAGCCACTGCTCTTGCATCCCATGGGGAAAACCACACCAGGGAATTATGCCTCTATTAATGTGGGAGATGCTCTGACGTGGCTCTGTGGTTCCTGTCTCAACCACACAGTGAACGATGGGTATAAAAAAGGTCCACCTCACTTACTACCTGTATATTGAGATCAGATTTACTAGTATGTATGTCCTGTAGGCAGCAAACTGGATAGGATTGTCTAGGGCCACTTCCCATTGCTGTACTCAAACACAAAGACTTTACACACGTCACTGCACAGAGCACAGCTAATCGGTAAACTGAGTGTAAAAGTCAGGTTCGTATACAGGATGTAAAGTGTGGGCGTGTACAATCTTCACACAGTTATTACTCCAAATGTGGGCAGTGTATTCTATGACATAGAATTGCTTTATCCATGCTTCTAAGTGTTCTACAGATGTCTATCAGATCTATTCTTACATAGACTGATGGGGCTACCCGGCTGAAGAGAACTCCCAGCCTGGGGGACCAGTGATATTTCTAAAAGGGGGGGGGGGGGGGTGAGTTCTCCAGGCAGTGCGTCTGGATATTCTTTCTTGTTGCAATGACAGGATCACAAACAAACAAGGGGATTAAGCGTCGGGAACGGAAAGAGCAGAAATGCCTAACGCAGTTGATCGAGGGTATCTATAGAACATCTAAGTCACTGAAGACTAAAAGATGGGGGCAGGAAGGGCTTGATCAGAATTGGTAGGGCATGATCTCAAAAGGTTGGGAAACCTAAGCTCAGCATGAATTGGGAGTCCTGGATAAAACACATTAACGTGTATTTATATAGTTCTAACAACTTACTTAGCACTTGGTACAGGAGCATAAAGGGGAACTACATACTATGTAAGACAAACAAAGCACAGAGCAACACATGAGGTAGAGATCCCTGCTCACAAGCTTAGAGAAACTATAATATAATAGGAAATTCTGTGGGCTGAGAGGAAATTGAAGGACATCTTAAAGGGACAGTCACTTGAGCTTTTAATACAGAATCACAAATGAAATGTTTCGTGCCCCTAACATGAGGATAAGCTATCATGTACTTTTACGCCGCCCGGTCTGGTCGGCGATTGTGCCTCTCTGTTAATGCAGAGAAAAAAGACCTGTTTTCACATGGTATCGACAGTGGGACTTTAGTCACAAACTGATAGACCTTGATCAGACGTGAGGACAAGCCCCTGCTCTGATTGGCTCAGAGGCAGAGCGGAGAATAAACATGCTCTGTACAAAGGAGGCTAACACCTTAAGAAAGAAAGGGTTAAAAAAATTGGGTTACCCTTTAAATAAAATGTTGAACGCTAAAGGAGGAGCAAGCTCTATGGTATCCCACATTATCCTGGAAGCTGGTTTTACGGTACAATAATCATTTTATTAAATTACATCACATTTTTAGGGCACAGCCTATAATTCAGGGCAATATGGGATCTGTGAACGTTGAGTTAATATAATCTAGTATAATTAGCACACAAGCCTATTCCCATATTTCTTTAATTCCAAGACTCATTTCTTCTCCAATCCAAGCGTCTCTGAAAACAGGGATCATCTTAGAGTCAATGGCGACTTAGAATCGCAGGCTGAAATTCTGCACAGCGTACGAGTGATGGAGGCGGCATGATGTCGTGTCGCGTACGTTGTTGCGCCGAGTAGAGGGAATTTCAGCTAACAAGCTGTGCAGCGTTGTGGTAAGTAAAGGTTGAGTATCCCTTATGCGAGATGTTCTGGATCAGCAGCATTTCGGATAACAGATACTTAAGGATGATAGATCATTTCAGCAGCACCAGCCCTAAAGTTCACATTGTACTTAGGTAATATAGATCATTTAAAGCAGTGGAGCTGGTTAACTTACCTGCTCCACAGCGCTGCTGAGATGATCGGTCAGTCGCATGTAGTCCCTTCCTCCCGTCGTAGCACTCCGGGAACTACATTTCCCATGAGCGCTGGCTCCACATTTACGGCGCCCAGGAGGGTGAAGCAAAGGAGCTTCACTGCCGGGCGCCAGGAAGGCGAGTATCCCTTAACCGATAAGGGATACTCAACCTATGTATCAGTTGTTGGATGCTTCTACCCTGGGCTATTTTCCTACAAGAGTGCAGAAGCTCGACATGGTGCTGGTTGCTGCTGCAGATTGGCTCCATATACAAAGATTATACATTCACTGCCGCAGATTGGTTTCAAATAGCAAAGTTATGCATTTACTGCTGCAGATTGGCTTCATAAAATATATATATATATATATATTTTTAGGGGTACTGAAATGAAGGTGCGTCTTACAATCGATTGCGTTGTAGAATCAAAGACATAAAAGGTATTACCTTATCACGAAATATGCTTGGATCCCTGAATAAATATCATTCCCTCTTCACAGGTTTAAATATTTTTTTAAACAATACCTTATCTTACTGGAATAAGGAAGTGTAACTCAGTGACATAGGGGTGAGTGGATGTGGTGACCAGGGAAAGGTTGAAAGGAAACTGTGCAATATTAAATCATGTATTATATAAAAGCATCAATGTATTATAGTACATTTCCTTGACAAGAGCCAAATAAGAGTGATATGCTCCCTCTATTACACAACAAATCCTAAAGGTTTAAAATATTAAAGATAGTTAGAGATGTGTTATACAGTGGCTGCGAGGTTTACAAGCAAGTTTTTTCAGATTTCATTCACGTCCAATTAAAAAGAAATTGAGCTCATTCTTCAAAGTCAGAAATGTCAAATATTTTCCCAAATAAAAGTCAAGTGATACTAATTGGAACAGGAAGCTGGGGGCTAGTTACAGGGTCCCATTCAATGAGTTAATACTTCTGTGTCCTACTTGGGAAGTCAGGAACATTATGTACATTTATTTGAAAAAGAAAAGGGCTAAGACATCAGATGCTTCTATTTAAAGCTTTGATTGTGCCATGCAATTCCACTTAAGGGGTAATCACCTTAAAGGGCCAGTCCAGTCTCTTTATTCTTGTATATGGCCAGGTTTGCATACTTAAGGTATATCTGAATATCCCCCCAAAAAATGCTTCACCCCTTGCATGCTGTAAAAAAAAATAAAAAAATAAAAAATATATATATATATATTTTCAGTATTGCGAAATGCTCATTACTTTCACCATTGGAAATAAGGTGAGAAGCATTAGGCATGTGGAAAAGTGACATAGCCCACACTGTATCCACATGGATGGTGAACTAGATGGGCTATAACCACAAAAACTTTCTTTCAAAAAGTAAGTAATTACTGCAAAAATGTAAAATAAAAATATACTAATGATATATTAATCAAAATCCTTTTTTTTCCGGCTACAGTGGTCCTTTAAAGCTATAAAAATAAATCTAAATAAAAATAAAAGCGAGTTTCTCTTGCTAGAAGAAGAGAGCGTTCCCTGCATAACACATTGTTAAATTTCCAATGATTTAAGAATGTATTGCATAGTCCCGATTTGGGAGCCGTGTTCAGAAGCCAGGATCAAAAATGGGTTATAGTGTTACCATAAGAGGAGTAGCACTGACTACCCCCTCCCCAGACTCCGCCCCCCTGTATCCCGATTTGCCGGGCAAAGTTGGGAGGTATGGTGTTGCACAGGGACAAATTCTAGCGGGGGGGGGGGGGGTTTGGGGGAGAACCAGGTTTGGCCCTTTGCAGTGCATAGTAGTGCATTTAAAACATTTACTTACAGACTTGCCAGTTTCTCTGACAGCTAAATGAAGATGTTATATTTCATGAAACCATGGGAACCAAATGGCTTTCTTTTCGAGTATTGTGTTTTTCAATGTCACATTAGGCATTAAAATATGAAACAGAAAAGGGAGAATATATATGTGGTTTTAGAGGGGATTATGTTTTTTAATACGATGCTTGTTTAACCATAAAGCTCTTCTAGCTTAAAAAAAAAAAAAGAAATAAGAGAGAGAAACACACATACCCTAACGGACAAGCATTAATTGCCGGGAAGTTCCCAGTTGTGGTTTTGTAAACCATATGATACAAGAAAACAGTTTCTGGAAACAATTTGCAAGGAAGCTCTGTACATTCTCAACACAGAGCGGTTATAAGAAACTGACAGCGATTTGTAATGTGCTTAAACGACACTATAGATAATGAAGTCATTGCTTCTCCAATGATATCTGCGCACTGGGAAATGAATGGCTGCAAATCTTCTGCCCTTTGAGAAGACTTTAATCTGAGTTAAAGTAAACCGAGCATCTCAATGAATAAGCCAGGCAGGGAAATAGCATAAAAACGGTGCAAGCGGCGGCCAGCACACTGCGCTTCCAATTCCCCTGTGCAGCGCTGTGTGCCAGCTGCCACTCACACCATTTGTTATTTTCTGTGTGTAGTGGGAGTGCAAATCTGGACTAAGCCCAGAGTGCAAATCTGGGCCCAGGGCTAGGCCCAGAGTGCAAATCTGGGCCAAGGGCTAAGCCCAGAGTGCAAATCTGGGCCAAGGGCTAAGCCCAGAGTGCAAATCTGCGCCAAGGGCTAAGCCCAGAGTGCAAATCTGGGCCCAGGGCTAAGCCCAGAGTGCAAATCTGGGCCCAGGGCTAAGCCCAGAGTGCAAATCTGGGCCCAGGGCTAAGCCCAGAGTGCAAATCTGGGCCCAGGGCTAGGCCCAGAGTGCAAATCTGGGCCAAGGGCTAAGCCCAGAGTGCAAATCTGGCCCCTGGGGCATGCGTGTGAGTATGTATATGTGTATAAATGTACTGTTAGTGTGAGCGAGTATGCATGTAAGTGAGCGTGAATATTTGCTTGTGAGTGTGATGTTTTTTTACTGAACAAACTTCCTTTCCATGTTTAATATGCGGTGTTGACACTTTGAGGTTTGCAACTTGATTTCATGCACAAAATTGGGCACTCAAGCGAGACAGACATTCACTTCACACATTCACAGGTCCAAAGTGACGAGAATCTGTAGTGAACCGAATCAATTAGATGTGGGTGGAAAAATATTAGAAGCTTTGTGAATAAACTGCAAAAGAGGGGTCCCCCCTGGTCTCACCATACCAGGAAGAAGCTGATAGATGCTCATTTATATCTCTCCCACCCACAGAAGGCTCTAGCCTAGGAGGTTAAGCCCCTTTAAGAAACCTGCCTTTGAACCAAGCTGACCTGCCCTGGCTTGGTTGTTAAAGGTGTGCCAAATGAAGGGCCAGATTTAGACCCAGCTTAATTGCTGAAGGACAATAATATTTAACTGTGAAGGCTGCACTGATACAGTCTCACGTTCACATACATCCCGTTGATTTACTATTGCCCAACATGCAGGGGATGTGGTTATTATAAAAGGGATACATCCATATACATCAGTACTAAGTGACAGGAACCAGCAGCACATTTGGGAGCCATGGCTATCTTGGATTTACTCAGCCATTAAGCAATTATTTGAGAGCGATATCTGGCATCATTAAATACAAAACATAAAGCTGGGTTAATAAGTCCATGTTTAGAGCACAGCAGCACAATATAGAACACAATCTGTACAAACAGATACATACACGTGCAAAACAAAATGATATATACATTCACATGAAATATACACATTTACTTATTATATATACACACACCAGTATTGAAACACATGAGTGTTCACTGGCATGCTCATATTTAGTCAACACAGCACACATACATAGTAACATACATATATAAACATAAAGCAATTGTTCTATCAGCAAGCATGGGAAATAAAGCCATATTATGCTGGAAATGAATAAAATAGCACTTATTTTGAAGCAGACATAGTTATCCGTCTGCTTCACTAAATGTCAATGTCTAGTTAATTTAACCATGAACTGACTTGTACGGCTATAAAATGTAATGTCACGGTATTTCTTTCAAATCAGTCCTTATTCGCCGCTTTCTCCAAAGGAAAGTGAAGGTGTGGATGTGATTACTATAGACAGAAAGATATATGGTATTTGATCCTTTATTTAATTGTACATATACATCATACTCAATGTCAAGTAACATACGTAAAGGATGATTTCATGCCAAAGTTCACATGAATTAGCCCATGTACAGTGAACAAACACATGGTTGAAATTGTCAGGAACATACATTTTAAAAAAAAAATGTTATGTCTTAAAAGGTGCACTGAAGATTTTTTAGTTATTAGAATTGTCGCTCAGTGAGAGGATCAGCTAGCATGTATCACAAGGAAGCATGGAGTCTGTCATTCAGGGGGTAAAATGGCACGGATTTTAAAAAGTCCATTGATGTCCAACTGGTGGCCCTACAGGGTTATCCTGGATGAGAAGGCCATCGGTTCTATTGTATTACCTCATGAAGACAAGTTCAAAGCAGGGAATGATGAACAATGTAAAGTTCTAACAGATATATAACTAGGAGACAGAGATCACAAGTGTTCGCTCAAAATATTTTTGCAAACTTGGCTGAAACATGAATCATTCATAGGTGAATGACTTGGATAACATACAATCATCAATAATGCAGACTGAAGGTTATACAAGTTTTTCAGGGGGGGGACCAGTCCTTGTATGACCTTCAAGAACATTTATAGACATCTTGAGCTGAAACTTTCCCACAAGCCCGAGTGTGATATGAATGACTAGTTTAAGCACTGCTTACTTCTTCGGCCTGTTTCTCACAGGATTATATTTATTTAAGGCTATCCTCATTTTAAATGAAGTATCTATGTATGTTTTGTACCTTACTGGCGGTATTCAGAAAGGAAGCCCAACCAGCTTTTCATTTATATATTTATCCAGCCCAGTATTACTTTTTGTTTTCATTGTTTCCAATATCCATATCTCAGCACGATTAACTACTGACACCTTGTGAAGTAATGGTTACTATGTATAAATGTTGTACGATTACTGGCGCTTGTTACTAATGTTGTGTAATTATTAGACTAGGTTGGAATAATGATGCACGGCTTAAAGTCAATTTGCCGACATCAGTGTTTGGTTATACTAATTCCCCCTTTGCTCAAACCCTAAAGCCTGACCCTACGGTCACTTTATTACTAACCTAATGCTGAACCATCATACCCCAATAATTACTGACTTGTTCATGATCATACCTGTGAATCTACCCCTCAGCATGCCTCATTGCTCTGCTACAAAGACACATATATATATATATATATATTGTGTGGTCACATGAAGTACATCATGCATGTTCTAGCTAACTGTGCTGGCCCAGTTCATGACCACTGGGCGTACAAAGTCTGTATATCTGGTAAAGATATGGAAAGTTCCTAGCTATAGTTATGACTCACCAGTGCTCAAGCACAAAATGCAAAGCAGGGCTCTCTACCTCATGTGACAGTCTGTTCTTGTTTGTCTAACTTAGAATTCAGCCCCCCCCCCCCCCCCCCCCTCCACCTCTATGTGCTGTACATAATGCTATGTAAATGGTTAGCCCCATGGAAAGAAATATTAATGTAATCTAGAGTGCAAGAAAGAAACGTGCGCAAAATGTAAAGAACAAAACACAAACTAATAAAGCAGTGGGTGCACTATAAAAAACACTTTATAATATTAAAAATACTTAAGTACCAGATGGTTTGAGAACCACACAAGGGGTAATTAAAAGCTGAATATCATACATAGATTTCCTCTTTCGGTGAAATCTAAATATCCTGTGCCCACTTGCATTCATCAACTTGCAGAGTGATGATACTCTCATGTGGTGATGCCAATTGTAATTCAAACAGATCACATCTCAGGATACCATAAAATAAGAAACTCAATATATCCATGTACACGCGGACAAAGGAGATACTCTCTAACATCACAGCATTCCAATTTCACCTCTCTCATTAGCAACCCCAACTGTCTTCAGAACCTGCTAGATAAAAGATGGTCCAGAGACTATTTTGCTTTCTTGCATGTGTCATATTTGAGATTTTTTTTATAGACAAGTTGGCTATACGAGAAGTTAATCCTTGTAGAACTGCATTCACTACTCATCCTTAGTGATCTGCTCTTCCAGAATTCACCTTACACATTCCTTACTTTTCAATATTCATTGCCTTGGAAAAAAAAAAAAAGAACAGAGCAAAGCCAGGTAACTAAGCTGGTGGGAGGTTAGCTCTGACATTTTACTGGTGTAAACTTCACACACATAGATAGTATAAGTGTAAGCTTCTAAAAAAAAAAAAAAATCTGACGTTCAATCACAATACATGGAATATCCTTCCAATTCAAGTGGTAGAGCATAATACAGAGAAGGAGATAAGCATCTATGGGATAGGCATAAGGCTATCCTAGATATAAGACAAGGCCAGGGACTAATGAAAGCATTTGAAACATTGGGAAGACTAGAGGGGTTGAATGGATCTTATCTGCAAACACATCCTATGTTTCTATGTAGAATATGGAAAGTTTTATATACATGATGGTGAATGATGCAACATGCTCAATCATGTAAGAACGGTGCATTTCTCCTTAACATCTCCTTAGGCGAATGCTTTTCTTGTTTTGTAGTTCAAATGCTCGGAAGACTATGCTAAGCAAAAACAAGTCCCAGGTTTAATCCAGGTTGAATTCCTGTTCAGATCCTGCATTAGAGCTATGCTTCCTCCTTCTGAGAATATCATCATTGGCAAACAAATGCATATAGATTAAGTCAAAATTGTGTTTCATATATCTCTATGGCGTTTCCTAGTCATGACTTCATCTTGAGGCTGAGGTGCACCTTGAGGCGGAGATGCACCTTGAGGCGGAGGTGCAAATATCCCATTATCCCAAGGTGAGGTCATAAACAGGAGATGAAAATAAGCAATGACCTGTCAGTATAGTAGGTAGCATTGCCACCTTTTCTACAAAAAAGTACCGGCCTGGCTGGTGCATCCATTGACTTAACATTGGCAAAGTACCGGCCTGCCAGTAAAATACCGGCTGGGTGGCAACCCTAATAGTAGACAGATCATCCTTTCGGGACAGTTTTGCTTTTATTTTTATTTTTTACAATACTACTACAATTGTAGGTTTGAAAAGTGTGCAGTGGGGTTGCTGACATCATTAGATTTACTTCCAGCAGAAATGAAAGTTCAGCTATCGGGCTAGGCTACCGTGAAATAAACATCCCGCTATGAGGTCCACTAGTTCACTGGTAGGTTACACTGGGGAAGACACATACCTGTCAACACTTGCAACAAAAATTTATAGTCTGTTTGCCAGTTTCAATTTTTAGATCAACGTCTCAGTATGCAAGCTAAAATGCATATTAATTAAACCAACTGTTTGTGGAAAAACTAGACCACTACAACAGTCTTACTAATTGGAAACCTTGATAACATTTTATCCCAAAATTTGTACAACTGGCTCCTAACCTTTTACCCTATGTAAATTCCTCTTCCCTGGCGCCTAAACATAACTGGATTGGCACCTGGACTGGTCTGTTTAGCTTATAAAAGTAAACATTTGTCCCAGTTTACACTTTGCTTTTTATTTTACACTTATGGCATCCGACTTGTAAGGAATGGTGAATGGTTTGCACAATAATAACATGTATTCTTTGTAGCCGCCTTTCTATAATACTGGTACTTATCTAACTAAGATTGGATCACAGAGTTTAAACCCTTTATAAACCAGAGTTGATCTGCTGTAATCTCAAAGTAGCTACCTACACACCTAAAATGGTCAATATCCTCAAATGTGAATTAATGGTACGTCTACTATATCTTAGGCCAATGGAAATAATATCTCGTATTTGGCAATTATTGCTTTAATCAAATTCATGTAAACAAAACTTAAGGTGACAGAGCAGTTTTAGTAGTTAACAGTATGAGTGTAAAACATGAAAGGTTAAGATTCCTAAACAGATCAAAGGCATCCAAATCACAGCCGACATGCTCATGAGCACCATAAAGAATATGAAAGGAGCAGCCGAATTCTGTTTTATACAGGGACAAGTCCAATCCATTTCATTTTGAATAAAAGGGTTGTTTCACTCTGTAGAGCAGTGGCATTGAGCTATTAAAATGGACACTCTGGGCATCAAACTATTAATTGCACATAATAAATAAAATAAATCTAATATATTGGGGGGGTTGTGAAAATTTAAAATAAAATTTAATTAGAAAATGTAATATAATCCTAAAATTCTTATTGCAAGAAAAATCCATATGGTTAGTGTGTTTCAGGCCAAGAAAGTGCCGCAAAGTTCCGAAATGAGGCAAACGATAGGATTTAATGTACAAAGGCAACTGCCCCCATCCTGTTTGTATTATACTTACGGGAGGGTGTCCACCACTTTTCAAGGCACAATTCTGCACTTTTTATATATATATATATATATATATATATATATATATACATATATATATACATATATATACATATACACACATGGTCTGCATAGGATTGCCATTTGGCTGGTAAAAAAATTGGCATCAGGCCAATGTTAAGTCTATGGAGACAGTACTAAGGCCGGTATTTTTTTGAAGAAAAGGTCTGCAGCACACAAAAATCGGAAACATGGTACTGGCACTTTTGTTGGGAGTTATCAGTGTCCATTGGTGCACACAGCAAGTTCACTACTATTACAGTAGGTGAGCTACAGTATGTAATAAGGAACATCTCTGTGTAGCCGGACCCTTAATCATACAGACCTTGGTATAACAATCATCCAGACTTGTAACTATAGACAGTGCTTTACTGGTAAACAGTTTTGAACACAAACAGCCAGTACTAAGTGACAAGATCCATTGTGTTTTATTTATAACCTGGTAGCATTCTGTGCCAAGTGCTGGGTGGCTGACCCTGTGCATCAGTGATTATAGTTCAATATACACAATTAATTTCTCCTAACAACAACAATGAAAGGAGACATTCAACATGTGTCGAACTGACAACATTGCAGCCAACACATGTTTCTTCAAGGTCATAAAAGATCTCTTGAAGAGCAACTGTAGAACATCAAACAGAAAGCAGGCTTAATGAGAGGGGGCATGCCTGAATCCTGACACTGCTGCACCTGCCTGAGATCAGTCAAGAGAGAAACAGACAGGCATCATCCCCTATTCTGGATGAGACAACATTCTCATCCATGAGGGGTTTGCCAGTCACTGCTATATGACATCACACAGGAATACATAATAAGAGTGGGGTAAGTTCTAGTGCTGATGACCGCTTGGGCAAAACCTGTGTGATAAAGTTCATCTGTAAGAGATTGCAAGCTCTGTAGCACATGTAGACCACTTGCTCTACGCAAAGGCACAGTGGTGACCACTACAGAGGGTGGCTGAAATGAATATGACTGAAAATGATAATGTAGTCACATCTCCACAATGAGCATGCCAACCTCACACTAAGTCCTAGGAGTCTACCTGAGGACCTCCAGCTATTTCTGGACTACAACTACCATCATGTGCGCCCATTCTAGTGGGGGAACTGAGGGATCTGTAGTTCTGCAACACTTGTCAAGAAATATTTTAATGTGCGGACTAACAAACTATTAAATTGTATCCACTCCACAGTCTAGTTAATGGGAAAAAGTGAGAGAGCAGTATGTTCCCCAGGGTGGTCATGCTCTGGGTAGCTGGCCCTTTAGCCCTGTGAAAAAGGGGCTTTGATCAAGAGACCCTTAACCTGAAAGCAGAACACAGACTAACCATTGTGCACTGTGCAAAATGTTTTACAACATGCCGAGCATGTAATAAACTGTAAATTTCAATATACAAAATAGAAAAAGAAGCTAGAAAAAGCCTCTAGTGTGCTTCATACTAATCATAGCTCAGGGGATAGTCATAGTTCTCTTAATCTTACAATTATCTCATTTTACAACATACTGAATGATGTTTATCTTTTATTTGATAATACTATTCTATGTCCCAGGGTTCATACTGATCGTCTTATGATATCAGGAAATATTTTCAAGGCTTCTAAAATGTTTTAAACGTGTAAGTGGGGTCTCCTGTTTGTGACATCATCTGTGGCTTGAGATGCAAATTAACTACTTTTTAATGGGAAATGTGTCATTTGCATATGAAGACACAAGGTGATGTCATAAGCATGAGACATTTAAAACATATATGAAATGTAACATTTTTTTATTCTCTACATTAACAGTATATTTAATGTTTAGTTTGACAGAGTGCCTTTAAGCACCGTATAAATAATTGATGATATATCAATAAATTACTATTAGGAGTAAGGGAAACCATTCTAAATATCAAGACATCTAATGGAGTCACACACATGAAGCGGCACACTAGTTTGGATGCTGCTTTACGGATTATTATTCATTTGAAGCTCAAGCGACCTCTTTCTTTATTTTGATAATTTTTCACCAAAGCTGTAGTATTATTGGCTGCCATTCCGGATATTCACAAAGACAAGGTGTTATGTCTCACTACAGTAGCCGTAGTTAGTTATGGGTTCTAGAATTGTACGGTTTGCACCATGGAACATCCATAGTTGTTCCATCGTGTAGAGATTTTCACATGTTCCATGGTGACGTCTCCGCTTTTAGAAGAAAGTTAACCGCCATTGTGTTAGCAGAACTTCAAGCAAATACATAAATTAACCCTTTCGTGCCTATAGGATGTTCAATGGCATCCTACATCACAGATGCCTAGACGCCTGTAGGATGACATAGAACATCTTCTCTTTAACAGCTCATCGAAGCCCCCCATGATGAAATGTGCTGCAGATCCTGATTCCCTCTGTCAGATGAGGATTCTATGCGTGGCCTCAGTCTGACATTGAAAATGTAGCGGATGCTCCAAGTGTGCACCGGCTACATTTTACTAAAATGCAACGTGACTGAACATTTTTGTGATCGGACATGTCTCTGTGAGGTCACACGTAGCATTGCAATGTCTCATGCTATTTCAGCAGGGACCAGGCCCCAAAAAGATGCTGTTTTGGCTCTTTGGTCCTTAAGGACCAAAGCACCATCAGGCGTGAAGGGGTTACAAATGTCTTCTTTTGGTGGAAAATATGCAAAGTTTAGAGCTTTATTCACAGGTTAAACACTGTTTAGGCGACAGAGATCTTATAGTATACATCTAGGACTGAACAAAAATATCTGCCACAAACGCAGACACATGTGCCTTGGGTTCACACGCCACAAAGCAGTAATACAGGAAACAGCAGGCTGACCCTTGTAAAATGCCCCGGAGTTCAAACTGATAAACACTGCACTTCTCTTTTACGGCCAGTAAATGCCTGTCACCCTGACTTTAACACTCCACTTTCACTCACAGACAATAATAACAACGAGCAGTGTGTATGGATGTGCTGTACAGCCATTAAAAAGTAAAGGAAACTTTAAAAAGTAACCTAGGGGGTTATTCACTAAAAAGTGAGCTGCAGGTGAGATGAACATTGAATCTAACCAAATTAACTATATATTGTGCAGGGACAATTCTGGCGAGTTTGCTCAGCGGGGGAAAACTCACCAGGTTTGGCCCTGCACAATGTATAGTTAGAGAACAGTAATTTACTGATATCCATGGGAGCCTGACTGCACCTCATTTAATGTGAACCTCTGATATACTAGTTCCGCCACACTCAAAGGATAATGAAGGACTGCCAGATGCCGTCTCTCTACTAAAAAGGGAAGTGTACAACCTAGGAATCAAGGTTTTACATGGTTTAGATTAGTCAGTTGTGTGTACCCAGTGGACGAGAGTCTCTGCCTTCCTCATCAACTCAATTCCATTCTAATCCCCTTCATTGGCGTGGAAGGATAAACTTTCAATGCGGTAAAAGCAGAGGTAACCATTTAAGGGGGTGAAATAAGGAAATCTCAAAATCATTCCTAGTTTTTGTCTTATTGCCGTGGGGTAAAGGTTTGGCATTTGAGATGTGTATCTCTCATACTCGCTAACATCGCCCATGTTTCCTGGGGACACATATATGAGTTTCACATATGTTGCAGATAGCCATGCAGTATGCAAATACGAACAAACAGAATCCAATTAATTAGAGTGGAGACCTCACTGGACCTGCCATGATTAATTCATTGGATTCTAGTTGTGAGTACATGCATACTGCTTCTGACAAAAAGTCCGGGAACTCTGGTGAGTGAACCGCACAAGTGTGTGATCATTCAAATCACACTGAGTCATCATGCGCATGCACAGTTCAACGTGTGATTTGATTGATTGCGTGCATGCGCGGTTCAGCCGCTGGTCAGATCTGAGTTCCTGGACTTTTTGTCAGAACACCGGCTGCACGCTGCAAGCTCTCTTTGTGGAACATGTGCCAATGTTGGCAACTATACTATCTATAAAGCGTCACCCTATACATTGAAATATTATTGCTTTGTCCCATTGCCTGGTGTTCTTATCACTAATGTGATTCTGAAGATTTTCTGTTAATAGATGCTTCTGACAGTTCAAGTTGCTGTCAGAATATGCTTTCCCCAATAGCAATCATACTGCAAATGGAAAACAATTCAAACAGCAATACATGAATCCAAATATCTGCTTCCACATAATTTCCAAAATATTTCATTTTGGCAGAATATTGCTTCTTAATGCAAATCACCTATTATTATCCACTGTTGCTAAACAGCATATTATATAATACTTTATGAAATATATTCTGGAATGGAATCCATTAACTCTGGTGAATACAGCTTAGATTTTTAAATGTGTAAATATCATCTAAACTGTAACAACCAAGGAAATATACAAAACAAATAATAATGAATGTTTCATGAACAAGTCAAAACAGGAGGGAAATCCTTTAAGGTATAACTGAGGCCATGTTATCTTGGTCTGGTGGAGCACCTTTAATCATGTACTATATTATATGCATACATCGTTTTGGTAATGTAATATAAATAAGCATGCTTCCCCTTACACCTTTTTTAATTTATTTCTAATGTAGTTCATATGTAATGTAGATAAGATATATGACCAAGACTAATCAAACAACAGCAAAAAAAGAGAATAATAAACAAGGGAAAGCAAGTATAAATTATAAAGAATTATCTTTACTAAACAACAATATACTATATATACACATAACAGCAACTATTTAGGGATCAAAAAGAAATGGGATATTTATATTGCATTTACTGCATGTATGTTTCTGTAGAACTGCTGTTGAGCGAATGGCTCTCCTTTACTGGTGTACAAGCGCATCAGTTGCAGCGCACAGAGCCAATAGCTGCACCAGCATCTCCTCCCAGCCTGTGTTGTGTTCAGGGTGTCCCACACCAACAGCAGCCTGGAAATCTAGCTATAACTTCCATATCAACATATGTTGTGTGTGAAGGGGGCTCCTAGCTTCCCTCTGAATAAAAGCCGTTGAGCGTGGGTTTAGTCACTGCTCTTTAAAGTGTAAGCGTCACTGTGCTTTCATTTGTTTAATATCTTATTTCATGCTGGGATGGTCCTGTAAGAATGGCATCAGAATCTGGTTCTTTTAGATCCTTTGCCAGCATGGAATTTCCTGCTAATTTAGGATCAGTTGCTCTATAGAACGGTTCAGTCACTGGTTGAATAAGACATTCCATGTTGGTTTACCATCTCTATGCACCAAATTGTTATGATGACACATACTATAATCGGTCATGCTGATAATGAACTGTAAGCCTTCTAGCTGTTGTGGAATATAACTCCGTTCAGCCTCAGTCAGAAGACTGGCATTGTGTACCACAGGGGAATACATTACAGGAGAGATTAGTAAAGCCTGGATAAAAATCAGCATAGGAATTGGTGGAAGACTAAAGAGAACTAAAGTTGGGAAATTCTGGGGATGTGGATACATGGAAAGTCCCCGGTTATCTGAATAGTGGATTCAAACTCCCTTCATTTCTTCTATTACATTCCTCCCAGCAAAACGTGTTTCTGGACTATTTCATATGCATACAAACATTAATCAGTGCAAAGCAGATTTTAATTAGGCAGAAATTTGAGTGAAGCCGTCTGCGGATTTGTCTCACTTGCTCCGTGCATTAAAGGGACAGTGTACCAATTTTTTTTTATAAGACACAATATAATATAAATATTATATATATATATATATATATAATATTTATATTATATTGTGTCTTATAAAAAGTATGGTATTTGAAAGGTGTGTCTGCTTTAAAGTGCATCTTGCATATCTGATGGTTATTTTAACATACTTATAACTTTATCACATCCCTATGATGCCATTGCGCCAGTCACACGCAAATTAAACAGCTATTTTGGGGCTCTCATAGTGCTTAACAGTTATGGGGAGGGGGAAAGTAGCAGACATCGTCTGCTTTGGTTTGACAAAAAAAACTAGAAACACTCAATTACATGATACATCTCCTCCTATTATCAAACAACCTCAACTTAGTCCTTCCACTATGCTGATGGCTTTTACTCTAGTCTCATTATCAAGTTATAGGCTTGGGGGGTAACAGGGTGGTACAGAACATTCAGTTATATGAGAATAATCTCTCTCAGGACTATATTCCTTGCTAATGGAATGTTCCATGCTGCCATATCACACCCTTAGCCTCCAGATATTTAAACCAAACTTCGCCAAGAAAGCACATTGGCTGAGTAACTCCCTTCTCTGCAGATACTGTATCCATGTGTCATCTTTATACAAAAATAATCCCTAATGTCTGGTTATGAAAAGGTACAGGAAAAGGGTAGAGCTACAATAAGAGCCAATGATTGTGGGTTTAAATGCATAAAATCCAGTTTCATACTTAATAAGTAATAGAAGCTGTGACCCTTCATAACTGGTGATACGGGGAAATTTTTCTGGCAACACAGAAAGTTTAATTAAGAGAACTTCTTTAAAAAAGGTTTTAAAAAAAAAAAAGACAACATATTCTGTACACACACAAAAACACTAATAATAAAAAGAAAATAGACCCCGAGCACTTCAGCAGGATGGTCTGCCCAGGTAAGTGGCTAATAATACCTTTCAATCCCTATCATCAAAACTCTCTACAGGAAACATTTAAGAGGATTTTCAAGACATAAAATATTGCTGAGGCCTTGTATTAAAAGTGTATATGTGGCCAGATGAAGGCTGCTGCTTCAGTTGTACTTTACTCTGCAGTGTTTACAGTTGCCATATCTTATCCAGCCTCAACCAGCGCAATAACCATTTCTGTTTCATTATTACTGTCATTTGAATGGTGCATTGATTTTCATTCAAAGTACTGATCACTAGTCTAGTCAAGAGCCAATTGTTTAAAACTTCCGAGCAGTGCTCGGTGTCTACAGGGAGATGGTCCAGTGACCATCTCTCTACATCACTGGTGTCTACATGCATGCATCAATCATGAGGCACATAACCAATAGCAAGTGAGGAGATTAATATCTCCCCCCCCCCCCCCCCCTTTGTGAAGGTGTGCTTGGCGACACAGAGATCAAAACAACGGAGAATGGCTTGAGCAAAACCAGTAACCAGGGTGTTGGAGCAGGCAATTTTTCATATTGTTCTGCTCCGGCTCAGCGTCAAGTGGCTCTGGCTCCGCTGGACACTGTAAGCGCATGCTCAGCCAATCAGAGCAGGGGCTAGTTAAGGTCCCCTTTACTGATCCCTTATAAAAACGAGGGTCTCCGTCTGCAATAGCAGGAACAGGGACCGTTTCTGAACTGACCAGGCTATCTGACAGGTACTATAAAACAATAAAAAAAAAAAAAATAGGGTCTTCTATACTGTCCTTTAATGAAAATTAGCCACGTATTTTAGCAAATGCGTGGTTTACAATTTCTTTTTTATAAAGCTGCTACTACTTACAGGATCGGAGTGTCAGTTCACCAGAAGTACCATGCCAGTTGTCATGACAGTGACGTGTGTCATTACATATTATTTCACTTTTAGGCAAATGCAAAATGATTTTCTGCAAATATGTGTGGAGAGCAGAGAAGCCAAAAATATGTTTGCTCTGGTTCTGCTCCAGGACTGCTCCAAAACTCATGAATGTCCAAACTTGGAACATAGAGTCACAGGTAGTGGTTAATTGCATGTTAATTATTGACACTGCACACTGGCAAGTAGCATTAATTCAGACATCTCTGTAATAATTTGATCGATATCAATGCACATTTAAACGAGCAGCAAGCTCTTTAATCCCACTGATGCTGGGGTTCAATCAGCATCCCAGCCTAACAGGATTGCTTGCCATTGACATAGATAGGAACTCTGTCACCATAGAGAATGTATTAATGAGCACTTGTCAAGCATATGCATCTCATTCACTGATCTTGTGAAAAAAAAGCAGGCAGGTAAGAGTTTTTGGTGTTAAATGCTGCATGGATCAGAGGGGAATTTTTTTTAGTGTTGATTGTCTCTTTAAACTCACCGCTCCCTTTCAGCCAGACAAGTTTTATTTCCAGTAGAGCCCTTCACAGCGCATATAGTCAGACTGAAAATTGTATGAATTAAATCTCAAAAATGTTGTACATATCAGGCGTCCTAAAAATTCTGGAAGATGACAGATCTGCGTGAAATGAGCAATTAAACTTTAAGACACTCTAGTTGTATTCTACAGCAGCTGCAGCAACAGACATTTCATCTATTTTTCTCACACATCCCCCCCCCCCCCCAAAAAAAAAGACACTATGGCCTATTCACTAAAAAGTGAATGGTAGTGAATTGCCAAGTGAACTGCAACATCAAGCAATAATGGCAAAGCTGCAGAGATAGGCTAATTATAGAGTGTGTTACTGTTAATGCCTAATTTTTGCACTATTCACTTTTTATTGCATAATCCCAGTGAAGAAAGAATCATAACTAGCATTAGAAACAATGTTTAATGACTTTAATCTAGCCAATGAAAATACTATTATTTTTAAAGATCCGAGATAAAATGTAAGAATAAGGATTCCCATTAGTATGCTTCTAATTTTTTTATGCCAAAGGCTAATTGCTATTACATAGTAACCCTAACCGTACAGCTTTAAATTATATAATTGTCAGTTGTTTGGAACAGAGAAGTTCTACCCTTTACCCTGTCCCAATGACAGAAGACAAACAAATCTGCAATTAAACCCAACCTCTTACATACAGAGCCTATCACTCCTATTGCACCTATGTGTGTAACCTTGTAATGCCATTACAGTTATTGTATACAGGGTCTATCACACTGGAATGAGATGAACTATTAACTAAACAATACAAATACAGCTCATCAGAATCCAGGGAGTGGGACACTTCATAAAGGGAATCATCATCACATTTTCCTTTTTCACTATCCCAAATGTAAGAGAAAAATCACCCCACTCAGTCCTGATAAACACCTTGTTCAATAAGGAAACAGAGGAGACACATAATCCACTGAAGTCTCTATCAATAGGATTAACCAGTGGACAAAGCTGAACAAACTGGGGTTACGGCTCATCAGATATTAAAACTGATCCCTTCATACAGATCCAGTCATGTCAGATTCCTATCAGGATGGACATTTATCTTTGTCTAGAGGAACACACCTTCCCAGCTATCTGGAGAAAGCATTGCCAGACCATGCAAAGACATATGTAGTACTAACTGCAACATGTTCTACTTGTCAGAAGGATAATGGATTAGGGGGAAGTGTCCACTTCTGTGTGGAATTACACCAATTAGTAAGATTATTATCATAACATAATGAGTGATGCTCGTGGAATTTAACCCTTTTTTTTTGGTAGGAGGCCTGGTAAAGATGTCATACTACAGACTTGATTACTAACACAATAGCTCCCATGTAGACCTAACTCCTGTGAATTCACAAGCTGTATCTCTCTGCCCTGGCCAGCCTGCACGGAGAGACACCGAATGGTGGATCTAATTACAGCCACATCTACATACTGCAGGGGATGAAATTCATGCACTCAGCAGAGAGTCACCTGTGTGAGTGGCCGTGCTTGGAGACGCTCTGGGGAGAGGATTTTATTTAATCTGGCACACGCTGTGCGTCAGCCTTTCCTGCCAAGAAATCTTAAACTGTGTACTGCAGGAGAAAAACATGCGTGTACATGATTGTGATGTTGCAGGAAAGGCAAACAATGGTAGACGCAGAGAGTACAGAGGGGCAAGAAGAACCATTTCAGTTCCAGGAACCCACAAAGTCAGACTATGAGATAATAAAAAATAAATAAACAGCAGGGCAAGTTGTACAAAGGCATCACTGTGTAAATCTGTAACAAAGCACTTTACACACTAGATCCAGAGTGCCAAAGGAGATCCCCACTCCGGCACGGACAGATCAGTGATCTAGTCTGGGTTAAAAACATGTTAACTCTTTACCTGCCTGCTGGGTGATTTTAGCACTGAACATGTTAATGCAGCTGTGATTGTTGTATCAGCCATAATTGTTATAGCAGCCAGGCAGCAGATTTATGATCTGCACACTCTTACTGGTACTAGTTACAATGTAGTCTCTTTGCTTAATGTCTGGTATAGAGGTTGCCCTATTATAAAGAAAAGTGTTGGGAAAGGGGTCAAGCATTGAGGTTGTTGCTAATAAAAAAATAAAATGAAAATGTGTTGCAAAAGTAAAAAAAAAAACTTGCCATTGCAAGTGATGTATATCAGCAATTGCAGCCTTTTCATACATCCCAACACTTATCTGGCAGACATGTCACACTGTAGCATTGAAAGCATATATTACACACGCTTCATTGTAGTAGCTTTTTTTTTTTTTGAACACAGCCATATAATGTTATGTAACAAACAGGAGACGGGACAGACATGCAAATTTCTTCACCAGAGTTGCTGCTTTCACTTCTGCCAACAAAATGTTTGGCGAAAAATCATGTTTTATATTGAATACATACAGTGACTAAGTCCCTTTAATTTCTTCCATGAATAAGAATAACTGGCTACCCCTTTTGTAACCATAATTGTATTATACTTACATGTGTATATGTTCGAATTTAGAGATGTAGTATTTACATTTCACATTTCCTTGTTCTAAGTGGCTGGCGGGTCACACCTATATTTAATAATGAGGTCACTAATGTGATATGTTCTGCTCACACTAGTTGCATAGTGGTAGAAAACATGGAGGTATATTTACTAAATGATCCACGTGACAAATTGGCAATGGTTTAGTAGATATATTGCTCCTGGGATTTTACCTGGTCTAATCACTCCGAGTTTAGCTCCCAGTTTTGGCCCAATGTAATTTAAATACAGATTCATACAAATGAAAACACGTGTTAGCCTTCATAGTGGCAGTGTTAAAAAAAAAAAAAAAACCCAGAAACTTCCACAACACAGAAGAAACTGATAATCCTGGCATAGACCATGTACTAAAAAGGCATTATTTGGACAATGTATATGTAGAGATATAATATTAAAAAGGTGTGTTCATGTACATGTGTAATATAGAATGAAGGCATAGTAAGCTCTTTGATCGGGTTGCTTGCTTAGTGTAGCCATCATGGCATTTTTAAGCCTAGTGCAAATAAATCATGATGTTCCACTTGCTGGTATATCTTATTTCAACAAGTAGTCTCTAAACACAGCGCCATAAGGGATCCAGGCAGAAGGAACCATGTTGATTCCGTATAAAAGAATACAGATCTGCAGGTGATGTAAAGCCATGTGTGAAATCCTGAAACAGGCTCTGTACAAACCTAAACACTTGCAAGAGCAGGTCCCGCAGTCAACCAGAGTTTCAAATAATAATTGCCGCTTTAAGGTGCCTGAAGATTCCTCTGCACTCAGCCTGCTCTTGGCGGTTTTCCCTACAATGAAACTTTTTATCCCGAGGCCGCCCACATAGTTAAACTCTGATAATGCGGTCGCGCTGCCAAAACACTTTTTAAAAGAAGTCCAATTCTGTCAGTTAAGCATACAAGGCAAAACTATTTTTACTGAAGACAGGCACGAATACCATTTATAATAAACAATCCAAAAACATGCGTTTACAGCACCCTAGTCTTTAAAATCACACAGCCTTTGGGCGGTACCGGGGAACAATCAAAATAGACACTAATGGTTCCCTGATTGCCCCTACAAGTCAATGAGTGGGTGCGTATGCGCCTACAAGTAGGATTGCCACCTTTTCCACACTAAAAAACCACCGGCCTTGCTATTACCTCCATATACTTAACATTGGCAACAAGCCATTTTTTTTTACCGGCCTGCCTACCTACAAGTCAATGAGCGGGTAGGGACCCTGCACCAAGGCTCAAGATTTTCTCAAGACTCTAGCACGGAGTTTGGTACTTGGTTCATCAGCTCAGTGTACCCGACTCGTTCCATCTGACTCTGAGTGGCTCTTACATCTACCTTGAAAGAACTCAAAGTTTGAGAAGAGCTTCTAATTTGTTTATTTCTTTGTCTGAAGCTACTAAGGGTCAATATACAACCAAAATCTCCACAGCAGGATGGATCCGCCAGGCTATCCTTTTGGCCAATATTGCGGCAAGCCTGGAACTACACTCTGGATTCAAGGTAAACTGCACCAGAGCATTGGCCCCATCATGGGCCAAAAGAGCACTGGCTACTCAAATTTATAAAGTTGCCACCCGGGGTAGCTCACATTTGTGAGGCATTACAGAATCGACGATATGTCTGAAGACAAAAACGATCCTGGCAAACTGCATTGAATTGTTTTGTCTCTTTTCCCCTCTTGTTTTTGTCTCTAGTATATCTCTCTATTTTGCCACCTGTAGATCCTTGGTGATACACACCAAAACCCTCACAAAGTTTATTGCATTATATTTGGTTCTACCTGTTCTCTTGTTATACCACTAAGGGGTCCTTGGGGGAGAAGAATTTTTATAATTTAGCAGACCGGCCCTACTAGAGGTGCAGGAAGAGGAGTGTGGATCTACCAATGATCTACAGGGAAAAAGAAGATTTCAGTAAGTAGAACTCACTTTTCAAGGGGACTGGAATAAGGCAGCAAGACCTTAACAAATAATGTAAAAAATAAATTAAATTGATACCTGAATTGAGCACTTTTTAAAAAAAAAATCTGTCTAACACATGGTTTGTTTAGTGTTTCTTTTTTTAAACCTTATTTGAATGTTGCTTTATTGGGTGGTGCTAGTATTCTATTGGGTGGTGTAGTTTTTTACAAGTGCTCATTAATTAACGAGTAAGTGGCTATAATGAGGCTTGCTTCCAAACATGTCTTCATGTCTTTTACACGTATTTTCTTTTTATGGAAAACACCGAATTACATTTGAACGAAAGGCACATAATTATATATGTGTATCAGAGCTTGACTTATTTAATTTAGTCCGCAAAAAAAAAAAAATTTAGGAGCCAGACAACAGCACATACACACAAAAGTAAGTAGTTTCCTTTTTTTTTTTTTACTGCCAATATGCCTCTTTACGTTTTTGCTGAGTGTCGGGATGTCATGCAACACCTTGTGCTCAAACACTAAAGCGCGGTGTGCGAGGGGGCAGAGCAGGAAGTCTGTGCAGCCAGCACACACATTGTTTTTTTTTACAACTGAGAGAAAAGGAGCAAACAAACAAAAATAAAAAAAATTATCCTAGCGGCGAGGGGTGCCATGTGGGGCTAACAATACCTGGGCACCAGGTCAAATTTCCTGGTCACCATGGCGACCAGTAAAGATATATACATATATATTGGGGGGAGGGGGAGAAAGCACTTGTTTAGAGCACCCCATTACACAGCGTTATATAATTGATCAAAATATATTTTGAAACATACATTCTATATGCTGTATACGCTTTATAGAATATGTATAGTTTATATAAATAACCATATTTTCTTCCTCTAGAGCACTAGGTTCCTATAGCAACTTTGCATTATTTACTTCCCCTTCGTCCATTCAGGAAAATACATTCTTCAAATACATTTATAGATTAGAGATGTATGATTTCGTGCAAAGCAAGGCTTAATCTACCATACACTGTATGGCCAATTCCTAAAGGGGTCACCAAGAGGCCAAATATTTAATAACCATAATAAATAAGTATTGATTATTTTTAGAGGATGCTTGGAACATTTACTGCCAGGTGACTGAGCAAACGCATGTCAAGCAAGAAGCAGCATGTACAGGAAATTTTATCTGGCCGTTGTAGTACCCAGGAAAGGGAGCAAACCGTCCCTAGCCCAAATATACTAACATCAGCAAGGATTTCTATAAAAGATCACTTACTTCAACACAAAGTGCTTTATTCGCAAAAGAGATCATTGCAGGGAATTAAGAAGGGAATTTCAGACTTTAGGCCAAAGTTTGGCCTTAAGTTTGAAATTCCCTTCTCATTTCCCTGTAATTCCCACTTAAATAAAGCACAAAGTGTCAGCTTATGGGGAAAAGGGACAGTGTTTTTTCTTACAAGGAAGTTTACTAAATAATCACAAGACGTAGTTAAAAATGAGAAAAACTCAGCGTTTCCTACCTGGTAAAACACTTTAAAAATAAATGAATAAAATAGCAGAGACATGTGTCAAACGTGACATGATCTGCATAACAGCTTTATTACATACAGTTTGTGGTCACAAACTATAATAAAATGTCCTTTACTAAATCAACCATTTAGTAAACTTACCATGTACTGTATATAGTGTTAAAACCTGCATAGAACTTGAATGCAGTGTGTGGAGGTTATATGAGACCAGAAGGAACTAAAATTAACCAATCAGGTAATGGATCCCACAGAACCATGCTGATTAGTCTATTGATTCCCTTCTGCATGCTGCAGTATGTATATGTAGCCAGTAAAAAATGGTAGGAACCCTAAGTGTATATCTTAGGAGAACATGTCAACTAAAAGGATCTCACAACTTAAAGTGGCACAAGAGGTTTTTAAAAAACACGTTTGTAATTCCAGTGGTCTAGAGTAAGGATGTATGTGAGTTTACTCTTGGCTCTACCTCTTATGGGAAGCTGACCTAGCCTGGAGATCAGTCAATCAAGAGTGGCCGACTGTCTCACATCAATATCTAACTCTGTTGGTTTAGAGAGGGGTCTTAATTTTTACAAGCCATCAATAAAAAAAGTTTAGTGAATGGGTGTATCTAGAAACATGGCCTTGGATCGAAAACTACTTCATCAAGCAGCATGGCACCCACAGAGTCAGCTTTGCACTCAAACAGTTTTCGAGTGCCAGCCTAGCCCCCAAACAGCTAGTTATTGCCACAGTTGTCCCCAAACAGATTGCGAATGCCATCTTTTCACTTAAACAGCTTGCCAGTATGTATTCCTACAGCCTGTGCTAATCTTAAACATTCTTACTATGTGGTGATGGTCTGTGGCAATCTATCCCTTGCAGTCTGACGTGCATCTCATAAAATTGGCAAATTAATCTATAGGATATGCAAATGAACAGCTTTTGAATAGGAAACCCATTAAGTCACAGATGATGTCATAAGCAGGAAAGACCACAGACACATTTCAAATCCATTTTTCTCCTAATTTAGGCATTTGCTGCAACTTTGAGAATAACACATAGATCATTTTCAAAAATGTTTAATTCTCTACAGTGAAAACATTGTTTAAGCGATACAGTCCCTTTCACTGCTTCATTAAATGAAGTACATTTTTTGGCTGGTCATGACAGTCATGTAACCGGACGGCTGTGAGACATATTGAATGCACGCCGATAAGTGAATACTCTAATTGAAAGGCCACAGAATCCAGACCCGCTATGTGCCCTGTGTGCATGACAGTACACTAAAAAAGCAGAAAATGAAATCTTGCAACTGTGGTTTGAAGTCAGCTGCTTCATTAACCCTGATGTTATTTCACCTTCCGTGGAAAGATACGGCCTGTACAACTACTCAGTAGGAACTTTTGAAGCACTCATGCTCACGCCACATGTAATCAGTTATTAGCAAGTCTAGTGACCTCTGAGTTTCCACTTGGCCCCGTGCATTGTGAGAGCAAACAGCTATACAACAAGCCTGACCGAAACAATAGGTTTTCCCCTGGAAATCACAGCGTAATAATCCGGTGTACAGCTGTGAACATTATCAAAGAATTGCCTCATGTAACATCCGTCTCCATGGTGAATTACAGACCTTGATTGCAACGCTTAGAGAAGGTTACATTGGGTAAAAAAATAATAAAATCCCTATAATGATATAGTGTGAATAACATGACACTGCCTGTATGCTAAAAGGTGTGGTGCTGCTAAAACTGGTCCTCTGAGGCATGTTATTTAATGGAGATTACTGGTATTCGTTTAATTTCAACTGTATTAACCCATTTTACACTAAAGAAACAGTCACGCTCCTGGTTAACTCACTGGGGTCTGTTCACTAACAGGTGAGTAGCACAGGAGCAGAGATGAACATTTCGGGTCCCTGGCTCAACTACACATTGGAGGCTACTCACTGAAAGGAGAGTTGTGGGTAGATAAACATCTCACCAGTTTAGCTATACATTGTGCAGGGACAAAGCTGGTGAGCTTCCGCTGCTAGGAAAGTCCTGCAGGTTATGGATGATGCATAGTTACCAAATTTTTTAATGATGCATTAAATCGAAAATGGAAAACTTTTTTTTCTTGCAGGAAGAAAATTGATGAAATATAACGCTCATCCAGTCTCGATGCACTTGCAACTCACCTTTTTAGCAAAAAGATCTCGTAGAGCATTTTTTCCATTACAGTTCCCTAGTCATTGAAAAATAAAAGATGCATAATGCTGAACACTTTCCAGCTTTTAAATTAATAAATTCCCCTGCGAGCAAGGGAAATGGTTGGACAAAGCACTAGGTTAGGATGAACAGATTTCAATCATAAAGTGCCAGTGAATATTAAAAACAACTGTTCCTTCTTTAAAAAGAGCTATTTTGGACATTACATCTAGTATTGGGATGAAATGGCGTGTACTTTAAAACACACATGCTTTTTTATCCCCCCATACTGGAACGTGTATTCTTCTGTCTAAAGCATATAGAGTGGCACTCAGTTTAAGTTATTAATCCAAAAAACAAAAACGGAGAGCTTATCAGAAATTAATTAATCGGCTCTCTCAGGAGCTTGGTTGCATTTTAAAATTAAATCTTTATTTTCAGTGCATTAAAATAATAGCATTGGTGTAAACAGGAAAGCCTTACATAACGGCAAGCTGCAGACAAACAATCCAACGCGTTTCATCTCAAAGACTAAACATCCTATATGTGAGTCAGAGGCTGGGTGAGTAGATCAAAAACACCTGAGAGCTCAGGATTCAACTTAACCCAACGTCCGACTCAAGCATAGTAACAACAGAACTATATTAAAAATAACAACTGCACAATGACTTATGAATAGCAGTAGCATCTTATGAAGTGCAAATATAAATTGGTCCCAGATACAATGTAAACAGCTTATAAAAGAGATGTCAGAAAACACAGTCTATTAAAAATATAATTGAATGCATACAAACAATAGAAACTGTGCTACTAACAACAAACTGTATCAAAATACTTCGCAAAAGTAACTCACTTCCTTTTCAGAGTTTACTGTCCATCTTGCTCCTGTTTTTTTTTTTTTTTATATACTGGTCCTCTCCTTGAGTAGGCAAACCAATATTTTCAATAGCCTGACACTTAAAAAGGTACTCAAACCATTACCAGGAGTCTGGAAAAGCTTTCCTATCAGTGACTTTCTGTTTTCTTTACAGAGTGTTCTCTCATGCGACATTCCAGAGCACGGCTAGTCCTGCCGACATATTGCACTGAGAGCAGGTAAACAAATCACTCCCTTGGTATCACAATTGATATCATTTTTAATTGGAAAAGTTGAACCCATCACTATGAACCCAAAGGAATTTGTAACAACTGTATAAAAGCAACAAAATGCAGCATCTACTTCCACAGGGAAATTGACCCCTTACATTTCACCAATTGCTAGGTTGTTGTTTTTTTTAGGATACTTGGTGCCAGTATTTTCCACCCAAAGTAGGAGCCCTTTTTGCTGAAAATCTGCAGCCCTTTTATGCCACTGTTTTTAGATCATCATCTGTATATGCTATTGGTAGGCTTATACCACAAACCTAAATAAAATCCCTGCTACAGGAGGTGACAAGACTGATCTTAGGATCCATAGTTCCTCCCAGTTGTCAGTCTCCCTGTGAAGTGAACTGATTTTTCAGGAGATCTTGCTGTTTTATATGATCGACTATCCTTCTTGTAGTATTAACCTGTTTTTGGGGTGTCCCCTGACCAGTAAACCTTCTCTCAGGAGCTCAGCATAATATCCATAGCACTTTCTATTGAACAGCTGCTCAGCAAGCAAATTAGCTGGATTTTGGGCACCGTAAATGAAAATGTAGTGGATGGCAAAGGGCAGCATTCAAAATGGTGTTGCCAGCTGTAGGCTTCCAGTAAACCTCTGTAACAATTCTACCACCATCATCAGAAATAGCGAACAACAGGTCATGTGAAATGTATGTGTAAATCTCAGGTTCAAATTGTTCTATCAAACAAAAATTCCACAACATCTAGGGCCAGATCAGCATTCCCATTCCAAACAAAAATCAATGTATCTAGAATACATAATTATGCAGTGTCTATAGGGATTTTCCAGTAGCAAAGGTGCAGGACACCTCCTACCAATCTTGCCCCATTGGCATCCAACATCTCTGCAAGTAGAAAAGTACCCTTGAAAAAAAAATATTTCTGTATTAGTAGAAAATATAAGGCATCTAACAGGGGCAGCAGTCTTCTGAATAACCTTAGTCCCTTTTTAAAAAAAAATATTCAATGGCCCATATATCTAAAGTGTGGGGAATACATGAGTACAATGATGTGAAGTCTACAGTAATCCAGCCATAATTAGATGTTTGGCATATTTTAGGTAGCTTGGTAAGATGGCCACCAAAGGTTGTAGATGATTGTCTACCCATTGACAATAGATTTTCACCCAGACAGCCAATACCGGAGACAATAGGTCACTCAGTGAGCCTCCCGGGTGACCTGTAAACCGTAGGCAGGTGGTAGATAATTGGAATGACTGGATGCAAAACATACACACACAAAAAAAAGAAAATCAGCAATTTTAGAATAAAAAAAAGATCCAAAGCAGAAATCAACCTCAACTCATCTTTTTAATTGTGCCTGAAACGTAGATTGCTACTGGGTTGCTACTAAGCTTGACATAAGAAAAATAGTCAGAGCTGTTCTGTTCAACCACTGAGCCACCTATATCTGAATGTCTAATAATAACAGATGTGTTCCTAGACAAATGAAAAGAGAGCTGATCTCTCTAATTTAGTCACGTTATCCGTGCCTGGGGCTAGCTGTTCAGACAAACGGAATATCCGCTATTCTACTACCATCTGAAACAAATCAAGGTTTCGTCCTCTACAGTGTAGGCGGCGGAATGACGATTTTTTTTCCCCATAAGTATGTTTAATCTCAGGGGGGCCCATTTATTTGTTATAAAAAACCCTCAGTCCCAAACCCCATTTCCAACAGATCTTCAACACCACATAAATATCTGAAATCAAGCATTAGAGAGGAATCAAGGTCACCAGCAGAATCCCCATTGTCGGAAAATGGAAGACGCCAGTGGAATCCCAGCAGAACCTGCAGAAAAAAAAAAAAGTTTTTCAAAGTTCAGAAACAAATCTGTTAACATCGCAGATACCTGCAAAAAGGGCAAAATGACCTGAGAGGTAGGACGCTAAATCCCTAGACAATAATCTTCAATTCCGTAGCAGAAAAAAAAAAATGCATTTGAAAGATTTATTACACGAAAAAAAAAGTTCATGGGTTTTCTGTTCCCTCGGTTTGCATATTTCTGTTTTGATCCAGCTTTCTTTTGATTCTCTTTATTTGTTCTTAAAGGGATATCCTCCAATGAAAAAGGTCAATCCAACGTATTATAGTCCGGTCAAAATGTTGTGATCAGATTATTCCATTTCGGAAACAAACACTTCTGAATGAGTTGTTTCTTGAACCCCTACCTCTGTATGGATGCAAAATATTATGTTGCCAGTAGTAAACCACATTCAAATCCTAAACATTATTATCTCGTATAAAATTCTTCCACTTGCAAGCCACGACGTCCTCAACCACACTTGTCACAAATTCACAGAGCTTTTTATCAAATTTTTTCGAAATGTTGTAGGAAAAGGTCATTCTTAGCTGCCTTAATTCTGGAGCGTTCCTGTTTGCGTGAACACAATAAGGACATACTTTTAAGTGAACAGCTTGTTAAAGTATCATTCCAAGCAGCGGGGGAAAAAAAATTACACCATGGAGGTCAAGGGGGGGGGCAGTTTTTTTTTTTTTTTATCTTCAATCCTCATGGTATCCAGTTTTCTGCAAGTTCTTTAACCATCGACTTGTGCCAATGCCACAGTGATGCTGTTTACAGATACTTTACAAAATATGTTTTGTTTTAAGAATATTTCTTGGTTCCCTCACCTAAAAAAGCCCTTTGGGTGAAAAAGTGTCAGATTATCATCTCAGGATGCAAAATGCTAGGACAGCGTAGAGGAGAACATATTTGAGAACTGAAATGCCCTCAGTGCAGCAAATCCACTCATTTAAATTACCTTACCTTTATAGTGCTTTTATATATAGCTTTAAAAGTGATGTCATTTATTATAAAAAGCATTGTGTTTCCTCCTACACTTGATCTTCCATCATCCGTGTAAGAATAATCGTCCCTTGCGTTTGTTAGCATCTTCTGCTCTTTAATATTAGCAACATTTCTATCTATCTCCTTTTGCCCTACATTTTTCCCCTCCACCAGTTCTTTTTTATACACTACTATTTTAAAACATTTTTTGAGGATTAGAAAATGCCCCAAGTGTACAAAGCATCCCCCCCCCCCATCTCTCATCCCTCCAAGCACGGCTACATATCTCTAAACTATATCCAAATTAATAAGCATTAATCGTCAAAATCCTGTGAAGGCTGGCTGAGGGTCCTAGATGTTATGGTCCCCAGACCGGATTTATTTCTTGTGTTAGCAGGAGAGATTTGCTCATATGATTAATAGTATAAACCAGTCCCTGAGACTCTGAGCATAGGGAAATTGGAATGCACACAGATTGTAAAAGTACAACAGAGAGTCGGTCTTCTAACAAAAGTCATCAAAATATTGTTTTTAAACAACTTGCAGCTGCCAGAGAAAATGTCATGCCTATAAAGTGCTAGCCTGACATATTTACATTGTAAAAATGAATGTTTTTTTCTCTCCAAAAACTCTAAACAGCAGACACCCTCCTGCTTATCTGTAAATCACTGCTTCAGAGTACAAACCACATCCATTCTAGAAATAGAGATTTCTACTTACCCGAGAGCTCCTTTTCCCTGTGGTAACAGTAGAGAGAGACTGCTCTCCTCAATGGTAGGAGGGCTGGACTATCAAAAATATAATTACCCTCACACAAACAACCACAGTTATAACTAAATTGTAATGGAACATAACTTTATAGGGAGGGCTTGGGCATCTGCCACCAAGGATGTGTACAGGGAAAAGGAGCTCTTGCTAGATACAACTCTATCATCCTTGACACTCTTTGCACTGTGAATGTAGAGAAGAAAAATGACCCATACATTGTATTATCAGAATTACAAGTTAGTGCATAGATTAAAGTTCATTCGCACATAATGCCACAGGTGATGTCATAACCAGAGACACCACAGCCATCCATAGTAGAGTTTAATCCATTTTTCCTCTTAATCTATATATTTAGGTGCACACACTGTACAGACCACTTTGTATTCTCATGCACAGTATAACCAATGTTTGGGTGATAGAGTCCCTTTGAAAGGGATGCAACACATCCCCAAATGATACATATTATGGTCCAGTAAATCACAATGCCAAACAAGAACACAAGATAATTTAAAGCAGTTAATGTTAAAATGCAATTAGCTAGACATTATTATTCTTATAATAAAAGGCTAAGTCCCACACGAGCGCTAGCCAACCTCTTCCACCGCGCTGTATGGTCTGAAGAGATATCACATGACAGACACTCTAGAGTCCATAGACGAGCTGGGGGATATATTAGAAGAGCTTCCTCCTGTTGGATAGGCCAGTGTCACTATACAGTAATAAGGCGTGAAATAATGAGAACATCCTTAAAATATTACTTATTAGAATAAGCAGGCGAGATCTATATAACTATGTTCAAGAGCAAAGATAAACCACTTTAGAATGAAAAATATAAATATTAAATAAGAAGTAGGCCACTTGTTCCTCTCCAGCTATCATTATAAAGGGTCTAACTGAAAATGACAGAAGCTAAAGGTCTACATGCTGCTTGGGGCCTATGCTGGCTTTTTTCTTTTCTTTATTGTTTTGTACACTTAAAAAGGGGGGGGGGGGGGGGGACACAGAATAGTTGCCAAAAAATAAATAGAAGTAATGAACAGTGCAGACAAAAGGACTGGGCCATGACTTGTTTAAACAATTATTAAACAAAAACAACTGAACTTATGCTTGTCCCAAAAAATAGTTGTTGGACCAGCAATCGCTACAAATAAATATATATATGTGTGATGCCTTCACACAAAGTATGCTCAAACCCCGAGAAACCTCATATTATTCATCTGCTCTCTCTCCTTGCCAACATGCACTGGATTAGCAAACAAGCAGTAAGAGGGGATATTTTCTTGAACCTTCAGCTTGGTTAGCTACAGAGTATGAGGTTCTTTTTATGGCGACATTCTTCTTAATTCATTCTAGCTTCCATATAGTGCCACTTACAGATACATAAGGGGAAATTAAAGGACTACTTTAACTTGAAAAGCACCAAGCTAAAACAATTTGGAGATTTAGTCACATCACATGGCCATTATGCTTGGCCCACCACTGAGTCAAAGTACTCTAATATTGTGTTCTAGTGTAGGACCCACCAATATTGGAGTACTTTGACAAAGTGGTGGGCTAAACATGATATGGCCATATGGTGTAATTACATCTCCAAATTCTTCATCTGGGATAGGTGCTTTTAAACACTTATTAACATTTTGCATTGATATTTCTATATTCTGGGTATAAATTTTGGTCACTTCAGCAGAGCCCTGTATTAAATATGCTGTTTTAGGGTTGTGGTCCTCGTTGCCTTGTATTTGTATCTATCTTTTTTTTTTTTTTAAAGCATGTTAAGGTTAAATAATTATAAAACATTTAACATATTATATGTATTCTAAACATGTTAAATTTACTCATCAATAGCAGGCTAGTAGCTTCTATCCCACTGAGCACTCCAGCATTTAGCTGGAGCCTGAGAGGGACAAATAGCAACATTTAATGTGTTTTAAATAATGGATGTGTGTGGGGGAACCAATTAATTAGTTAAAGGAGAAGATTCCATAGGAACTTCCGATTTTCCTCTGAACACATATGATTTATACATTCTGTAGGGCTGCATGTACAAGTTAAACACGCCCCACACAAAAACAGCCAAATACATGAATACAGACAATATTATGAGGAAATCAATTCACTCAGATGAATAACAAGATAACAGTAGAAGTTCAGAAAGTGTGATTAGAAAGGATGCTTCTTATGGTACATGTCATGAAAAAGGTTTGACAACATTGTAACTACTATATTGCTGGGAGATATAGTACAGTAAAGCGATGGGGCAACCACAAGCAATAATTAGAATATGTTCACATTTCTGCATCAACCTGCCTTTACACTAGATTACAGTAACTCAGTGAAGATTAAATGGAAATATTACTGTGACCAATGATCAAGGTAAAGTGGCAAAAGGAAAGTCTATGTTCTGATTAATGTATTAAGAAATCTTTATAGTTCCATGCAGAGCACCATACACAGAATTTTGCAGACATTGAAATACTGCCCTTTAAAACGTAGTATATAAATGTGAGGTCCAAGAAAGAGATGGATAGAGTGTCTTAGCTAAAATTACAGTGAGTGGACAGAACCAGGAGTCCCAGCCTTGGTGTTACAGACTCTAATGTTACTTTATGAGCTGCTCCATTTCGGAGACTGGCTGAATATTGTACAAATAACACAGCAGGTGTCAGAACCCAAACAAAGATCAAACATGGGGCAATCAGACTAACAATAAAATACTCTTTAGATTCTAAAAGAAGGCCAGTATCATTGGTTCTTTAATCAGTTATGCAGCTGTATAATTATATATATATATATATATATATATATATATATATATATATATATATATATATATATATATATATATAAGATTATACAGCTGCATATAAAATTATACAGCTATATATATATATATATATATATATATATATATATATATATATATATACACACACACACACACACACACACACACACAAAATGGTTGTGCTGATTAAAGAACAAAAAAACGTATTATTTGTAACCTTGTCAAAATCTCAACTGTATTTAATCAGTTTGCAATTTATTTAACCCCTGCCAGTAGGACGGCATTGAGAGTGATGACTAACAGCTCATCGCACCCCCCCACAATGAACTGTGGTGCGGATCCCACTGCAGGAACCTTAGTGGCCGCAGTCTGACATGAAAAATGTAGCAGACCCTCAAAGTGAGCAACAATTTACCAAAAAGCGACATGCCTGAGCTTCTGGTATTTCGGCAGGGACCCACAGGGTATGTAAAGGCCTTGTCTATGTGTCCATGGCAACCAATCACAATGTGATCAGGGCTGGAAGAAAAAAGGAGCCATTTTGGTCCTTAATGACCAAAAGCGTCATCAGGTAGGAAGGGGTAAATGTAAGACCAAGTTAAAATGGCAAACTTTTAAATGGTAGTGTATATCACTTTGGCATATATGTATAGTAACTGGCATGGATCATGGTGGATGTGTGAGCACCCAGAAACCATTGGTCAAGCATTAAACAGCACAGAAATGTAAAAAGAGAACTCTATAGCCCAATGGTTGTTATGTATCAAGAGGAATTCTGGGGCAAAGTTCTAAACAAACATTTTATTGGTTTACATGTGATTGCTCCACTATGAGAACTTTGTCCCAGAAATCTTCCAGTGAGTTTGGATGTCAGGTGGCAAAATATTTTACCCACTGAACAAACAATGGAGGTAACCCAAGTGCAGGCATAGCTCTTGCTCTGGCAATACAGAAATCCAAACATGTTTAATGTTTAAAATGATTGTTAACAGCATGGGTGAAGTATAACACAGCAAGGTATGCCAAAATCATGAATCTCTGACTGCGCAACGAGCATGTTATTTAACAAGACAATTATTAATTTTAAATCCTATTTGCATCTCTATTACAGCTTATTTTGCAAAATTATTTCTGTTACACATACAATGAGCCCAAATTTCACATTTAATAATATCAAAAAGCATTTGAAAAAAAATAACAAAAAAAAAACAAACAAATAATGGACCTAAAAGCCACCAATTCAAGCCCAAAACATGTAAAACAGGGTGTTCTCTCAGCCCCAACTAATTTTAAAAAAATTGTGTAGATCATGACACATCTATTTGTTACTGGGATGGTGTCAGGCAGTAACCTGTTTGTTCCAATTTCTAAAGAGCTTCCAGCTATGTAATGTCACAAACTCATTAACACCTACGTTAAATGAAGATTATGCATAATGTAAACACCCAATTCACATTAAATCCATGATTAGCATCACATTTATAGTATTACTAATGCACTGTTACCGAGCTAACTTTATGACTAAACACATGAATATGCATAAACTGTGTACAACTAGGTATCATGCTATGTGCAGGACATCAGTAACCTTCTACTAGCTGCATTGTGTGCTAATTGCGAATCCTGACCTGCAGATAAATATAGCTCTATGTATGCATACTGTATATAATGATACTTAGATGCCAAGTTGTGTATCTAATGATAGGTTGATGTTTGTGAACGCATATAATGACTAGGATGTGTGCCATGTTAGACAGTGTGCCAGTCTCATTTTGTTCTAATAGGTCTACATTTGTTGTGTTAGTTACCATTTGTATTCCTCCTGTGTGCCTAGTGTCCAGTGCTGTGAAATATGATAACCATTATAGTGTTACGTTATATATAGGTATCAGTCTGCATTTACATTGATAAGGTAGGTGAAAGTCTATGTATATGGTACATGGTAGTCAATGCATGTAGTGATAGGTGGGTGCCAATGTGTCTGTCCAATGTTAATACTGTCAGCAAGCATGTCATAGGACCTAAATGATGACAGGCACACATTAACACAGTCAACTGGATGGAAAAATGTATGTAGTGATTTACTACTTTGAATAACATTGACATTTAATTTTAATGCTAAACTCAAGAGCAAATATGCATTTGGTTTACATAACGATGTGTACCTTCAAATGTTGCAGATCTTTCTTGATATATACAAATCTTCCTTTCTACAGCTTTAAATAATACTGTCCCTCTTGTCTCAGTTTATCTTTCAAATAATTTAAAGTCTATGCCAATATAGAGGGTTAGTTTTCTATTGAAGTTGTAGTCACCGACATACAGAAAAAGAGGTACAACAGACAGGTGTTAAAATCGTGGAACTCTCTGATAGGGGTCACAGACTAATAGTTCATGGGAGTGGTGGGCAGGTGACCTTCTTGAGAGGTGCGTGGGGCATTCATTCTTTTGTATCTTACTGCATAATATTATACTGATATTACATAACTAACATCATACACTGCATATCTATACAGTTTACTGATGTAATGTTAACACGCATAACATACCTCCCAAGTGTCCCTATTTAGATGGGACAGTCATTATTTTGCCCCAAAATCCCCCTTTCCATCGTTTCTGGGAGCTAAAAATTTTTGGTTAGTATAACTGTATCACAAAGCTCCAGAGCAACACAATTGAGTTTAAACTGTAGTAGACGTGTTTATATAAAATTTTGTAAATAAAATACTTATTTTTTTTCTAAATGCCTTATCAGATTACTACAAATTTGGCATTAAGCCCCACCCAGGGCCACACCTTCTGACACTCCCACAATAACAATAGTGTCCATCTGTGGACAACTGAAATGTATCAATATTTCTATATCACATGTAGTAGGTGGGATCCTTCTGTCCAATGTTAAATGTCAGTTTTTCCACATATTAGTCAGCAGCCAATATTTCTGTATAGCATAAAGAGAATGTCAGTGTTTCTGTAAAATAATACATTATATAATTTTATGAAGGCGTTTGTTTTTCTATAAAATATTAAGTATGTGTCCTTTATACAGCACTAGGCAGGAGTCACTTTTTCTATATGTTAAGTAGCTGTCAGGGTCTCTAAATCATGAACTAATATAATACTATGTAGATTATCACAGTATTAATGTTCTGTTATATATATATATATATATATATATATATATATATATAAATAAAACATTGAGTTCCAAAATGTCAGTATTTCAGCATAATATCAGGATGTGTGCATGCCGTTATCTAGGTTATGCATCAAGTGCGTTAACACACCATTAATTAATTAGGTATATTTGTACCATACACTAGGTGCCGTTGCAGGTGCATCTGGAAAACATGTCAATCCATATAGAGTTCTACAAGGGCAGTTTTATGTTTGTGTCTAGTAATTGCATATATATATATATATACATACATACATACATACATACATACATACATATATATATATATATATATACACACACACACACACACACACACACAAATAATATATTAGGTTGTTATTTGTTCTCACATAGTCAAGCTGGACTATTTATATAATACAGGTAGATGACATTCTACAATTTACCAATGCAGATAGGTGTTGATGTAAGTAGATCATCACCAAAATAAACAAACATAAACAGTGTATATTATCCAAGATTTTATTTACAAGCCATAAATATACCATCTTCATACCCTATATTAAGCTGGTGCTTATTGAACATGTTGGGCAGGTAGTGGTCTGTGTGCAGGTTTTACTGTATGCAAGTAATTTTTAAATTTGTGCTCGTCTACTATTAATTGGGTAGGAGCTTGTCTATGTACACAGTGCAAGCCAGGTGTCAGTTTATTATGTACACAAAATGTGCCAGTCTATGTGTGCAATGTCAGGTGCCAGTATACGTATACAATGTCAGGCAGGTGTCAGTCAAGGTATATAAAGTTGGATGGGTGGCAATCTATAAATATCTATGAATAGACTGTTGTTCTCAGGCATCTCACCTATGTGATTTTATTCGTTGCTGACCTTACAATAGCAGCTGAGTGTCCGTGCAGAAGGGATACCCACACACATCCAATGCTATGTTTATGTATATAACTGATATACATATAACAGTATATGCACAGCTCCATCTGGATACATGTGTAGATGCATGTAGTGCGTAGGCATAAACAAGTGCAGGTATACATTATACAATATATTGATATTATATTGCTGGGTACCTTGACATCATGCAGATCTCTGTATCTCTCTCTTAACATACGTCCTCTCTCCTTCACGGCTACACAGTTCTGCCGCTCTCTTCTGCTAGGCTTCGCTGCCAGCTGCTGTCACGTGGTCTGAAGTTTGCCGACACGCCCCCCTCCCCATGTGCAGGGTGTGCGTGTTTTGCCGAAAGGGGAGGACAAGCCACGCGGGCCGTCAGCCAATAGACTCCCACGAGGGAGGAGCGGGGTGGCGGGACTCGATCCAATTGTGTGAGAAGGCGGCAGTGTGGGAAATGCTAGAGGCGCGTTCATGATTTCGATCACTGGAACGCGGGCACGCGCTTGGCCAGGTTACCTGGGAGTGACCCTTTCGGAACCAGTATAGTTAATTAAAACGAAAGTCTATTGTGCATCTTTAGTTTCTCCAATAACCCATCAAACTGAGCAAATATTTTGGTCGTCTGTAATCTTTTATGCCATTGATAAATATTTAGGTGCTTTGATGTGGAAGAAAACCAGATGTTATGATGTAACTAATAATAAAGTAATGCAACATACAGTGCATTACTGTGTTGATCAGTAGACACTGGGCCCCATTCAATGACACGCAACATCACTAATTACTTAGGGTTTTTAACTTAACATTTTCTTTTGCATGGGATTAGATGACGTGTGATAAATAAATTCAGGTTATTGAATAAATCCCATTATCTGCTGTTTTAACGCTTGGTTGTTGTTTATAAAAGCTAAAAGTGGAGCAATCACCATGGAAACAAGCAGACTATTCCTGCCAGGGTTAAGTTCGTCAACAAAACTTTTCCGTCTTAGTTTTTCGTCAATTGCATGCTTTAAGTGATGAAAACTAAACAATAAAATAAAAACTAAGTTAATAAGGTAAAATCCATTGCAATTTCCGACAGCTGACTAAAATGTTATGGAGGGACTATTGCATTTATCTATTTGGACTTCTGGTTCTGGTTCCCATGGATCTCTGCCAAATCCCAGTCCCCTGAATCTATCTGCAGCTGGATTGGCTCCCTGTGCCTGTCTGCCCCCCAGGAACAATGCCCTGAAAACTGCAAAGGAAGAGGATACCCCTCCCATCTCTCTAGCAAGTTAACTTAACACTATGTAACAGCCTTCTAAGACCTGTTCCCTCCCTCACTGCTGGAGACATCAACAATTCAGATGACTAAAATATGACTAAACTGAAATGGCATTTTAGTCAAAAGACTATGACTAAAGCTAAATCCAAATTTGCCGTCAAAATTAATATTGGTTCCTGCAGTTTATGCCATTTTATACTATGTAAAGTATAGTAAAGTCTTGTCTATAACAAGGCACAGACATGGGATACAATTAGAGTTACAGAGGGTGGAACAGCATACCTCCATGCCATAAAGCTCTAGTTAGCCAAGCACATATATCACAGTATAACTCTTATCAGTACAGACATGGCAAAGAACTGAAAGAAAGGAGGCGAACTACAATGGTCAGCAGGTACGTCGTTGAAAGGTATTCGTCTTTTTTAAGGGAGTGGGGTTCCCCCTGGGGGGGAGAAGATGGGTAGTGTAGCATTTCTTAACTCAGGAACTTACCCCGTTAGTATCAAAGTTAGAGTTAGAAGGGTCTCTTGATGCTCCTGGATGGTTGAATCTGAGCGTCAGGATGTCACTTTAAACTTAACTTGATGTCACTCATTATGCAGACCTTGGCAGCAGGAAGAGGGGCTTGTGCTGTTTGGATAACACACAGAACCATGTTTTTTTAAGGCTGATCAATCTCATGAAGTGTATACCATGTTGTACTTGAAGTAAGCAAGCGTTAAATGGGGACTGAACTCCCTGGATTACCTAGGGCAGTGGTGTCCAAACTTTTTTCAAAGAGGGCCAGACTTGATGAAGTGAACATGCGTGAGGGCCGACCATTTTGCCTGACAGTTAAAATTAAGTACAAATGAACTATTTTATGCAAACTTTATTGCAAACGATTTGAATGACAATTCTAAACAGTAGTAAAATCACTCTGCCTTTCATATCTGAAGGCCAGATGAAAAAAAACAACAACACAAGATGCTGAAATATATGTCAGGAACACAACTAACCCTTCCCATATCTGTCTGTCTCTCCACTGCCATCCCATATCTGTCTGTCTCTCCTCTGCCATCCCATGTTTGTCTGTCTCTCCTCTGCCATCCCATATCTGTCTGTCTCTCCACTGCCATCCCATATCTGTCTGTCTCTCCTCTGCCATCCCATGTTTGTCTGTCTCTCCTCTGCCATCCCATATTTGTCTGTCTCTCCTCTGCGAACCCATGTCTGTCTGTCTCTCCTCTACCATTCCATTTATGTCTCTCTCTTCTCCCTTCCCATGCATGGTTCTCTCGGCCAATTTGCCCAATAATATGCCAGTGTTATATGCCATTTAATATGCCCCAGCCAATTTGCCCAATAAAATTCCAGTGTTATTTGCCATTTAATATGCCCCTACCAATTTTCCCAGTAATATGCCAGTGTTATTTGCCATTTAATATGTCCCTGCCAATTTTCCCAATAATATGCCAATGTTATTTGCCATTTAATATGCCCCTGCCAATTTTCCCAGTAATATGCCAGTGTTTTTTGCCATTTAATTTGCCCCTGCCAATATTCCCAATAATATGCCAATGTTATTTGCCATTTAATATGTCCCTGCCAATTTTCCCAGTAATATGCCAGTGTTATTTGCCATTTAATATGTCCCTGCCAATTTTCCCAATAATATGCCAATGTTATTTGCCATTTAATATGCCCCTGCCAATTTTCCCAGTAATATGCCAGTGTTTTTTGCCATTTAATTTGCCCCTGCCAATATTCCCAATAATATGCCAATGTTATTTGCCATTTAATATGCCCCTGCCAATTTTCCCAGTAATATGCCAGTGTTATTTGCTATTTAATATGCCCCTGCCAATTTGCCCAGTAATATGCCAGTGTTATTTGCCATTTTATATGCCCCAGCCAATTTGCCCAGTAATATACCAGTTATTTGCCATTTAATATCCCCTGCCAATTTGCCCAGTAATATACCAGTTATTTGCCATTTAATATCCCCTGCCAATTTGCCCAGTAATATGCCAGTTATTTGCCATTTAATATCCCCTGCCAATTTGCCCAGTAGTATGCCAGTTATTTGCCATTTTATATGCCCCAGCTAATTTGCTCAGTAATATGCCAGTTATTTGCCATTTTATATGCCCCTGCCAATTTGCCCAGTAATATGCCAGTTATTTGCCATTTTATATGCCCCAGCCAATTTGCCCAGTAATATACCAGTGTTAGTTGCCATTAATATTCCCCAGCTAATTTGCCCAATAATATGTCAGTGTTACCTTATCATTAATAAGCCCCTGCCTCTTTCCCCAGTACTTTCCCCCAATCTCCCCAGTCCCCAGCACTTACCTTTCCCTGGTGGCTAGTGGCAGGCAGCATGGTCTTCTCCATGCTGCCTGTTCGTCTCACAGGTGGTTGTGCCGATAGGTCACGTGACCCGGCGCGCGTATGACGTCAGCGCGCCGGTCACGTGACCTGTCGGCACTTCCGTGTCGGCACACTGCACGGGGAGCCGAACAGGCAGCACGGAGGTTTCTCCGTGCTGCCTGTTCGGCTCCCCGTGCAGCCTGGCAGGCAGAGCGATGGTGGGGGGGGATCTTCCGATCCCTTCTCACCTCCGTCTCTGCCTACAAGCTTTTTTTTTTTTTCAGAGAGAGACATTGATCAGCCGTGTCTCTGGGGCCGTATGGAAGTAAAGGACGGGCCGCAACTGGCCCGCGGGCCGGACTTTGGACATGACTGACCTAGGGAGAAGGCCACTTACCATATTACATATTTGGTTTTAGCATTGAGATTATGAATGAGGCATTGTGGGCAAAAGTATAGCACAATTTGCCAGCACCATTATTTATACATAACCCCTAAATAAATCTCAACTATAGACCAGTAAGTCTTACTTCAATAGTGGGGAAAATTATGGAAAGCATGTTTAAAGTGCAGTAAAGTGATCTAAAATATTTTACAATCGTTTTAATTCATGGGATGCTACAATAACTACAAGTCTTAGCCATATTTCTGCACTGACCAAAAAGTTACAAAGTGAGAATAGAAAAAACGCATTTGAGAGTTTTGTATTAATCTCATTCAGACAGCTTTATAAATCCTATGCTGGACAAGAACAAAAAACCTGACAAAGGGAATCAGGATTAGGCACAAAAAAGCACCATAACTTACAATACATTAAGTACAAGAAATGAGAAATTCCTACTTATTATGCAAGCAAAATCATGACCTATTATTTTCATAAGACACAAAAGCTTTGTATTTATTGTGCATCACATTTAAAGATTGATAATGAGAGTTCTGTGGTAGAATGCGTATTTCAGAATGTCTATCCCCCTGACGATCTGTATCAGCTCATTAATAGATGTTTGATCTTAGATTTCTCTGAGGCATGTCTATCCTTCAGCATCTGCACACACTGTAACAGAGAGAAGGCACGAGATGAGGAGATATCATCTACGCAGAAATGTCATTGAGCAACAGTGATTTTTGGGAATGATGGTTATTGGGGTCAGATGTAGCTGATCTAAAACATAGTAGCTAAATCATTAACATTGCATCTGCCATACATTGGAATAAAGAAATAGGAGGTCTGCACTTTTAGATTCATGCAGTTTTATTACTTGCATAATACATTCCTGAAACAACAATATAGGACAAGAAGAATGTTAATGATTGTTGAACACTAAATAATATATGAGACTAAAACAATGGAGAAAAAAGGTACAGTGTTCAATATATTGTGTGAAAGTGAGAAACAACATAGGAAACTAATTCACACCAGATCAAAATCTCTTTGACGCAAGATCTGCTGTATAAATACGTCAGCACCATTAAACTGGTAAATAGAAAAAAGGACTCCTGGGTGTAACAAGTAATGTGTCTGCCTTTTAAATCAATGCTGTATGGTCTAAATCCACAGGAAAAAAGGGGGAAGACGCAGAATGATCAGGGTAGCGCTGGCAAGTGGGTCAGGACATTACACTACATTAACATGTATTTATATAGCGTCAACAATTTGTATGCAGAGGGGAACTACATACTAAGTTAAACAAACTAGATAGACTGGTACATGAGGGGGGGGGGGGGGGGGGGGGGAAAGCCCTGCTCGCAAGCTTACAATCTAGAGGACATGCATATTAAATAATAATAAAAGTGTGTGTATTCAATGTGTTCTAAAAAAAATTGTATAGCTGGGAAGAAAGACATGACAGAAGGGATATGATAGATACATTTAAATAGATATAGGGAATCAGCACAGTAAAGGAGTATATGTAAAGAAAAACTACCACAACAAGAGGACATAGTATTAAATTAGAGAGGCAAAGGTTTGAAAGTATTATCAGTAAGTATTACTTTACTGAGAGGGTAGTGTATGCAGTGAGAAGCCTTCCAGTGGAAGTGGTAGAGGTTAATACTGTGACGAAGATAACGCATGGGATAGGCATAAGGCCTAATGAAAGTATTCAGAAAATTGGGCAGACTAGATGAGCCGAATGGTTCTTAATTTCAGACTCATTCTGTGTTTCTATGCCAGCCTCCTGACAGTCTCTGCCTCAACTTTGGCCCCATGTATTGCAGTTATTCAACATCAATCGAAAACCAATAAGTCAAATCACTCTCTCTATAGCTCAAGAGGAATGCTGCCAAGTGGGTCAGTCAACCCCATGGCTTTTGTTTCAGCTGACTCAATGGCAAGGGGCAGCACCACCTTCATCTTCCAAATGCCCCAATGCATAGTACTTTTATTTATTTAGATAGTGTTTTACCAGGAAGAATACACTGAGATTTCTCTAGTTTTCAAGTATGTCCTGGGGACCCAGTCCAGAATAGTTATACATTTAACTGTAGATTAAAAATACATACATACAAACATACATACATATATTTATACCAGTTGGAAAGAGAACATACAGGGTAAATCATCTATCCAATTGTCTTGTGTGCCTCTTATCTGTCAACATTTCTAGCTTGCCTGTCTATAGGTATCTATCTCTGATGATAACAGGTTGGCTACTGAAGCTGCACCATAGGTCACTAAATCATACCTCGCAACTGTCCCGAGTCCCGATTTGGGAGCCATGTCCTGCTGTCCCGCTCAGTGGGACTCAGGACCACAATCCTGTGGTCCTGTTCACATTCTCCGGTGTCCCAGACACCAGAGAATGCTTACTGGGCATGTGCAGAGGCCAGGATCAAAAATGGGTGACAGTGTTACCGCACATGAGCGGTAGCACTGACACTCCCCTCCCCAGACTCCGCCCCTGTGTCCCGCCCCCTCCCCAGTCTCTGCCCTCATTCGCCGGGGTTCAAAGTTGAGAGGTATGCACTAAATAGTTTTTGCTTCCTGAGCTTAAAGCTGCCAGGCTTCCCTTATATCCCTCTGTAATCACCCCTCTCTCACTCTCTCCCTCTGAGGTTTATTTATAAAACTGAGTTCTGAGGCAAAGTGCTACACATTATCTAATTAGTATAAATAATAAAGAACATTCCATTGGTTTTCCATGGTTACTGCTTCACTTTTACAACTTTGCTCCAGAACTGAGTTTTATAAATAACCCCCTCTGTGCTCAGGATATATACATTAATTTACACACTCACTGGCTTTTTAGAATTATTACCATTTGTTTACCCCGTGTTGGTTGTTTTATTTATTGTCTAGCATAGAGAGTATTATTGCATAATTCCCTAGGTATGTTACAAAGGCATGTTAGATCTCCACGCTTGTTAGTCCCATTCACCTTAAGAAATCACCATCTTAGCTCCATATGCACGTGTTTCATAAAACATGAAAATTAATTATTTACATATGTAGCCGTGGACAATATGCTCACACAACGGAAGAACTGTTAAAGAAATGTATACATATGTATTTCCCCTTGAACTATGTAAATTCGGGTGTTTATGCTTTACAAGTCTATCTTCGACATTGTTAAAGATTAACTAAACATTGTTTATATTTTTAATATAAAGAATAAATAATTATCTATAGACAGTGCCACCAACAGGCAAACTAGGCATGTGCTTACAGCTCACGTGGGGTGCCATCTGCTGCTCGGGATACATGTATCCCGCCTAATGGCAGCCCTGTGTATTTTTTTAAATGTGTGCATGGCCAAAGGATGCCGGGGCAGCAGCCCAGATGCCGCCTCCTCTGGCAGAGTATCTAGCTGGGGAAATTAAAAGATATGTGTACACCCACAGGCAGGAAGACTCTCTCGCTAGCTTGTGTGGAAATTAGAGTGTCGGGGTCACAGGACCTCCCGGCGCTCAGACTAGTGACAGGGTTCTGCACTGCTGGTTAAGTCCTGTGGATGCAATCTTTTGGTGGGGCAAATACTATGTGCACAATATGGGTGCTGGAGCAAGTCTAATTTATGTACATTGTGTGTAAGTGTGTGTGTGTGTGTGTGTTAGTGGCAGAATGAAAGTATGTGTGAGTGGCAGAGTGTAAATGTGTGTGTGTGTTTGTAAGTGAGTGGCACCACGAATAATTATTTTTGTCTAAATGAAATTGCTATATACAAATAAATATGGATTTATGATATAGGATCAGCTGCGTAACATATATTTTGAAAAATAAGTCTGTTGTATAACCTAATTACTATGTTTTAATTGTGTGGATTATGTATTCAAAAATATTTTCTACTTTTGCACAATTTTTTTATTACATTTGTATAATATAACATGAATTACTATTTCTGAAATGTTGATGACACTGTTCCATTTTTTTCACTAATTGGGCAAACAATTGCCCCCTCCTTTGACACATGTGTGATTTGTTACTGCACAGCATATATAAGGTCACATTTGGATCACATCATTAGCTCGATAAAGATTCCGGCTACTGTGTCTTATTACTGATCATTTGGGGATCAAGGTGGAGATCCCTGGCCTGGCACCTCCTCAATAGAGTGCGCACCCTCATTATTGTTCTTTTATGCATGTGTGACACTGAATGTGTGACTGTGTGTATTTGTTGCTGAGGGCGATATCAGCAAGGGGCGGCAACATATACTTTTGCCTAGGGTGGCAAAAAATCTTGTCTAAGCATTGTGTTAGCAGAATTACAAGAAAATGCACAAGTTACTAATAAAGTGTATTTTACATGTGTTTGTGGTGTCTTCTTTTTTTCAAGGTGCAGGTGGACATCACCTGTACCTTGACATAAAAAATACAAATTTCCCATTGAAAATATTTGATCTGCACATAAAGCTACAGGTGATGTCATAAACAGGAGCCACTACGGACATATTTAAAACACATTTGTTTATGCATTTGCTTGCAATTCTGCTAACACAATGCATAGATCTTCTTTTAAATCATTTTATTTTCTCTATATTTGCAATATCAACAATGTATTCGTGATGGAGACCCTATAAATCGACACTGGGAGCTCACTGATAATAAAATAAATAGAATAATACATATTAACCTTAACCCCTTATGGACCAACTGATGTTCCATGCCATCATGGCTTTTATTGCTATTCGGACAAAGTGACGACATGGAACGTCATGCGTTCAAACGCTGCCACTGCTCAGGCAGTTTTGCTGTAATGCATTGATGTCGCTGCATCAAGCATCACCAAAATCTGGTGTTAATATTACCCACGATCACTCCAGTGAGCGAAAGCGGGTGCCATATTGGAATGACAGCACGCCATTCCATTATGGCTCTGCCTTCTTGTGGCATATATATATATATATATTTGATACCCTGCTCATTCCCTTTGTAATTAAGTAATCAGTTCCACCAACTTACATCCAAAACATTCAAGAGTCTATGCAGGTAAGTTTGATTTACTCACTAAAGTAATCTGAATAACCCATGAATGCGGGCTACTGAGAAAGAACCAAAGTGCTTCCGAACTGTCACAAAAATCGACCATTGGGAAAGGTATTCATGCTGAAATTTCTGGATGGCCGAAATACTAGCTGCTATCCTTCCCATAGACTTCGGTGTATAGAGATTGGTTCTGCGTCTTTTTTCAAATATTTTTTTTGCTGCAATTTTTTATTTTAGCGTGATAGACTCAGTTTTAATTTTGGGTGGCACCTTCTCCATGGGCCGAAGATGTAGCTCTAGGGCACAGGGGATGACGTGAGATATTTTAATAGGTTGTTTTGCAGGGCATCCTGTGGTTGCCAGGGTATTTTCTCAGACTACAAACATCATGGGGGGCCCGGGTTTTTAACTGCTCCAAGGTAATTAAAAGTAATTTCTGAGTTGAGTTAGAAAGAATAACGAATGATTTTGGAATAATACAGGATATTCCATTGTGCAGAACTTGAAGCACGCTGGACAAATGGAATAAAGATTGTTTGATTTAGGTGCTCTGTGTGTCCTCATACAAACTGTTCGTCTACCCTGTGTTCACTTAGACAGATTTAGACGGCTCTCTGCCAAGAAGACCTGGAATGTGTAAAATTTGTCTGGATAAAATGCAATGTGAACTGGGATATGGGCCCAAGAGCCAGATGGGGTACTTATGTTTTTTCTTCATGACATTATAACCTGTAAATGGAAAGCTTGGACTGCAATACATTGGAAAGATCAATATATTTGATTCATTTATTGGATGGGCTAAGGGCAGGTGAGGTTTCTGTCTGGGAAGGGAATGAGATGAGGTGTGATCTAAGGTGACCATATCTCTGCATTCAGTCCCTTGACTCTTGTCTAACTATATATATATTTATGTGTGTGTGAGTGTATGAATATATATATATATATATATATATATATATATATATATATATATATACATACATACATACACAATAATAATTACTTGTATTTGGTTTTTAAATGGCTGCACAGAGCAAACTAGTCACTTTAAAGGTGACTTTGAAGTCATCTTTCATGGTATTTACTTTTATTTTATTCTTTTTTGTTTCTCCTGTTTTTTTTTTTTGTCTTTTCTTCATCTTTTTCCCCCTTTTTTTTTTTGCTTTTGCTTTTCTTAGTTTTTTCTAGTCCCTTTTTTTCTTCCTTTGTAAACATTTTTTTTATCGTCAGATTGTAATGCCGAGGTGGGGGATCTCACTGGTTTGACTGCAGATCACTTCTGCATATTATTTCTTGTATCCAGTGCAGTCCTGGAGTATGCATTTTTTTTGTAAGAATTCCTGACTAAATTTGTGCTGTGGTGGTGAACCTATGGCATCTGATCATTGTCACCATCATTGTACATGGAATTAAGTGAAGCACACAAAGCAAATGGAGAAAAGATAGATAGAGGGGGGAACTAAACAGAGCAGAGTCTGCAAATGAAATGGGAGAGGGAATCATAATCCCAGGGAAATGATACTTTGAGATCTTTAACTTGGTATCTTGCAGACCAATGGCCACTAGGGCTTAAAGGACAACTGTAGGCAACAAAATAAGTTCTGTTTAATTGAAAGATGGCATGAAGTATAGTTTTTTAAAAATAATGTGTTAATGAAAGAATACAAATAAACTACCTTATTCAGTCCTGTTTGCGCCACAATTCTCTTTTGGGGATGACATATTGTTAAGAATGTTGAGTCAGAACTTCATTCACCTTGGGTCAAATGAAGTAAGATCTGACCGATCTGACCCAAGATTCTAAACAACATGAAGTCCTCAATATGGTACATTATTTATATTCTCTTTTTTTTTTAAATTATTTCTACATAAACCATCTATACTTGATGCAATCGTTCAATGAAACATAAGTTAATTTCTTACTACAGTTATCCTTTGCCATGACTGCTCTAGTGTGATCCTGTCCTCTGGTTCTAAGGGCAGTGGAGTTATTTATAAATGTCAAATCTTGTGCATAGTTCTAAAAGTGATCTAAGCTGCAGGGTCATTCCACTGACTTCCATAGTAATTGCTCCACTTTTAATGCTTTTCCACATAACTGACTTTTATAAATAGCCCCAATGATATTATTGAATACAGTGTTAGAGGATGAACACTATAATCAGTAGAAGTTACCAATAGCACACATCTTCTAATATAGGGATGACTGACCTATTGCACTGCTGCTGTTGTGGACTACATTTTACACGATAACTAGCCAGCAATTGGCAAATGTAGTCCGCCACAGTGGCAGTGCCAAGGATTAACCACCCCTTTTTTGAAGGAATAAAGTATAGGTATTGAAGAAAATTAAAAACATAAATATAATAAAGCATTTGTTGTGACAAATAAGTGTGGGACTCCAGCTGTTTATCCACATTTATAATATATTATTGACTAAGCTGATGGGACTATTAATTAAGACTCATTTGAAATTGACAGAAAACTAGATAATATTGCACTTCACAGACTCTAATGGCAGAGATGCAAGGAATACATTCAAAATAAACATGTTTCAGAGAAGGATTTTAAAGGTCAATTAGATTTCAACTGATAAAGGATGGGCCCGGAGCTCGGTGAAATCAAGTAAAAATCGATTTCACAAAAACCATGATATATTCTTTTTAATGCTAATACAGTACAGGTCTACACACTAAACAGTGAACATTGCAGATTTTATAAAGGGAGAGCAAAAATCAAGTATTAATAGTTGAGATGGAAAAATCCCCCAAATCACCTAGCTTTCCAACTGATCAATCAATACCTGTTATTTTTGGCTGTTCCCTTGTCTGAGTTAATTGTTTAGTGATTAAACTTCAATATGGTCCTCTGTGTTCTTCTGAATTCTTGGAAGCTGACATTTACAGAATCTCTGGACTGGCTCCAACTGGCACTTCCTGTTATAAAGGTCATACACCCAGGACACTCCATGGGGGGTACATGGTTATTACTCTACCATTGGCTCATACTTGTGCCAGATTCCTTTAGGCAGGAGGTTGTTGGCAAGTGAAGACCGGTGATGGAATCTTCTGCAAAAGACAATGTTTTCAAAGCTTTCTATCAGCACATATATTAAGTTTGAACATCCTGACCTCAGGGCAGAAGATCTGCATGTGGTTATTGACAACCACAGGAGAGGACGGACTAATCTTATTTTTGCATGTGAAATTACTTCTTGATAGAAAATGTTATGTAAAAGGGCACAATGAGCTTACATTTAACAGTTTGTTTTATAGCTCTGTTGAAATAACTGCTTGCAAAGGAATTACAAAATGCTTACAATATTTAGTGCCATAAGACATTATGAACACCAAATGGTTTCCTTTTGCAGACCAAACATGTTTCAGAAGCATTTTTTATATTGATTAAGTCATCGCCCATCTGAAGGATCCAGCTGTACCTTTGTTAAAGAGGCCACTTCTGCTATTGTAATGGTGCACTGATTGTTCACCACTGAAAAGTCTTTTGTGAAGTCTAGGGCTTAAATAACTCAATGCATTGAAAATAAAAAAAAAATGCTGCCATTTTAGCCAGAGCGTGGCACTCAGTGGCAGCAGTGAGAGCCAGTCCAGCAACAGTCTATCCTTGTCTTTAGTTTGGTGCGTCACACACAGTCGCTAGGGAGGAAGGAGATGAGCACTCAGTTGCTCTTCCGTTATACCCATCAGTTATTAGTTATACTGAATGGTTCTTCCATTCAGTATCACCTCTTGTCTTAGAGAACACAGTAGGTAACAACATATAACCATGTCATTACATCACTCATTGCCACAACATAGTACATTGCCTCTCGTTAAAAGTGATTGATTTTTAGTCTTTCAAAAACTCGATGTAGAAAACGAGAAGGTGCTATTGGCACCATGGAGCAGGATCAATATTCATTGTTACATGAACAAGAATGTGTCTCAAATTACAAGGCACTCAATAAAGAGAGAATTGCATGGAATTGAGATGGGAAATGTAAAACTTATGGACAAAGTAGATAAGTTGGAAAGCTACATTGGAGAATTTTTCCGACTCGGCTACATTTGCAATTTCCATCTAATTCTCTCTTTATTGAGTTGACTCTATAGAGACGTGAGCACAGTTTGAGACCACATGGGTATGCGTAAGATGAAGATTGTGGATCATATGGATCCCAGGAAGCACACTTGACTCACAGACTTGCAGAATGTATGTCTATGAAATGACTGATAGTAGAGATACATTCTTAGTCTATTTGTGTGGAACGGCACTTAGGGTTACCACCCAGCTGGAGGCTTGAGGCCAATGTTAAGTCTACGGAGACAATAGCATGGCTGGTATAGAAAAGGAGACAACCCTAACAGCACTTCTTGTTTAAGGTGGCGAACTTAAACAGTATGAAAAATTAAAAAAATGAAATCAAATCCCTGGTGGGATTGTCTAGAGTGACATGGTCTAGAATGACATGGTCACTCACAGTAATCCTGACTTGCGATTGAGGTTGGACTATATGCAGTATTGCTAGAGCAGGGGGCAAAACATATAAAAAGTCATATGATAAGGGAGGAATCTTGAAGATTCTGGAGACAACCAGTCATATACTCTCATATACGTTAATCTGATATCCGTTTTCTACAAGTCTGTGATAGAACCTCCAAGTATTAGAGAATGGTAATGGTATAATAAAATGTGTCTACCTATATTATGATTTGTCTCCTTCCTAATGTATCTTTATCTTACGCAGAGTTTGTGTTCCGTTTCTGTGCTCATTTAAGACTCTTACATTTTAACACTGCTATTGAGGTCATTCAGTAGGTGTACCGTAACTGGGTACAGGGTAGGTACATGTACTACATGGGACTTCTTCAGAAATATTGCTGTCAAGGCTCATATATTTCATAGGTATTAAACATGCAGGACTACAGCAGAGACAACTAGTATGGAAGGCAGCAGCACAGATTACTCAGTAGTGTGAACTCAGCTCATTTATTTAGGGTTTTGTTCATGAACGAGAGAACTGCAGGGAATAGAAGAGGGAATGTCAAACTTCATGCAACTGAATTGGATCATTTTTCCAACTTGGCTTACTTTGGGCTTTTTTTTAAATTTCCCTTCTCAATTCGCTACAATGATCTTTTTTCAGGAATAAATCCCCTTCTGTGGGAAACAACACTAAAACATTCTTTTGGAAATTGGCAAAGAAATGATACAAATATTATTACATTATCTTTAGAAACTTTTAAAACATATGTAAAATGAATTACCCTTTAATGAACCGTGCTCACCCACGTGTCTGCATTACATGAAAGGTCATCGTCTGTCACTGGTGAGGTATTCACTGCCTAAACTTTTAGTCTTCTTCCTCCCTAAGGAGTTTTCTCCACCCCACAGCTGCTATATATAAAAAAAAGCATTTTAACGTAACCTTTTTCTGCTCCATTTCTGATATGGACAAGAAGCATGCTCTATTTCTCACTAGTCTCTCAACAAGGGGACAAGGTTGGACGTCCTTGGGAGGTAAAGTTTATTGAAGGTGTAATATTAGGTAATCACAAGGCACAATGATTAGAATGGCCACAGCAAGGGTTAATTTAAACCCCACAGGTTGGGTAGACATCTCCTTAGGACCTCCAGAGTGTCTGCTTTCTTAACGCCCATGAAGTTCTCCCAGTTTAGAGGGGCCTCAACAGTTAGAAAGAGGGCTTCAGAGGTAGACATTCTATCAGTGGATTTACATTATAAGTCCCTTGGGTGATGTAAGCTATTTTTATAAATTTCACAAACCATTGCTGTTCCTTCCTTCCTTTATTAATGTTGGAGTAGTTGCTGTTTTGGGTCAATACTTAGAATGACAGTTGTTTTGGGGTAGTGGTTTGGAAAAAAATATATATTTGGATTGGTTTATTTATGTGACATGGAGGAATCCAGCTGGTCTGTAGATCAGAGTCTATGGTGGTTGAGTATACTGCTGTGGACTAATGGGTTGAATGTTTATTGCCTTGTCAGCTTTGATTTCATTTGTATTGTTAAAATATTTTGTGAACTCCTTGTCATATTGTTTTGTGGAAGAGGTTCTTACTGTTTTATATTAATGATAATGTTTTTTTTTATATGTTATTAAATTCTATAGTCGTGATTTATATATAGAGTTTATTCACTTCTGATCATACAGCTGTATGCTCAAAGGTTTTTCAAGTAATCGATGGAGAGTTAAAGTGTGCTGTGCAGCTTCTCCCATTGGTAGTAGCACTGTTGTGGCGGGGAAATATTGTTAAATTTGTATTTTAACCAATAAGCAACAATATACAATTTATCACAAGTTGACAAAGTCCAGTGGCCCTATTATGAGCATAAAATTTCATGTAACCTTTAAGATTCACTCTGAAGCATGAGTGGTGATCCATTTGCTGACTGTCACTCAGTGCTGGCACAGTGGAAGTGCCTCATTTTTATATGTAAGAGAGTGGACTATAACTAGGTCCCTTCTAATGATTACGTGGCCGGACATGGGTCTCTCTAAGTACATACTCTACCATCCAGTCAGGCAGGTAATGTTCTCCTGGCATCTGCCAAAACCAGACTCGCTCATCACACTACCAAACAGTGAAGACTCCACTGAACACTTTTCCATTGCTCCCGAGTCCAGTGGCAGTGTGCTTTACATCACTCAATCCAATGCTTGGCATTGTAGAAACATAGAAACATAGAAACATAGAATGTGTCGGCAGATAAGAACCATTCGGTCCATCTAGTCTGCCCAATTTTTTTGAGTACTTTTATTAGTCCCCCGTTCCCGGTCTTGTAGCTAGGATAGCCTTGTGTCTATCCCACGCATGCTTAAAATCCTTGACTATGTTTACCTCTACCACTTCTGCTGGCAGGCTATTCCATACATCCACTACCCTCTCAGTAAAGTAATACTTCCTGATATTACTTTTAAATCGTTGCCCCTCTAATTTAAGACTATGTCCTCTAGTTGTGGTAGTTTTTCTTCTTTTAAATATACTCTCTTCCTTTACTGTGTTGACAAAGTCAACGTAGTTGTACTTGGCATGTGAGGCTTGCATGCCACTGCTCAACCATAGAACCCCATTATATGAATTATACTGTCACATGATATCAGACATTGTTCCCTGTGAGGAAGGGAATAAAGATTATTGACACATGTGCATGCAACAGCGCACGCGATAGTGCACGTGCGCAGTGGTGTCATAAGATAGGTGCTTGGGGTGCGGACCACACTGGGTGACAACCCCAGCGGGGGTGACACCCATGCTGTTGGAATCCTCTTCGCATGGCACTGCTAAACCTTTTCAAGTTGAAGAAAAAAAAGTTCCAAAAAAACAGGAGGGAAGACTGCGCACAGGAGACGGCCAGGGACACGTTAATGGCTTATTAATGGACAAATTGACTGTGGCATACTAATGGGCAATTTGGCTGTGGCATATTAATGGGAAATTTGGCTGTGGCCTATTAATGGGCAAATAACACTAGCATATTCATGGGCAAAATAACACTGGTATATTAATGAGCAAATTGGCTGTTGTTTGGCACTAACATATAACAGGATCTGTAAATTCATGCCTGAAGTACAATGTATGTGAAAAAAAATTACCGTATTTATCGGCGTATAACACGCGCCGGCGTATAACACGCACCTCATTTTAAGAAGGAAATTTCAGGAAAAAAAACTTAAATTTCAAATAAAGAACTTTGAAGCCCAATATGCCATTTTAATATGCCAGGATATTGCCCCCAATATGCCATTTAATATGCAGGATATTGCCCCAATATGACATTTAATATGCAGGATATTGCCCCCAATATGCCATTTTAATATGCCAGATATTGCCCCCAATATGCCATTTTAATATGCCAGATATTGCCCCCAATATGCCATTTTAATATGCCAGGATATTGCCCCCAATATACCATTTTAATATGCCAGATATTGCCCCCAATATGCCATTTTAATATGCCAGGATATTGCCCCCAATATGCTATTTAATATGCCAGGATATTGCCCCCAATATGCCATTTAATATGCCAGGATATTGCCCCCAATATGCCATTTTAATATGCCAGGATATTGCCCCCAATATGCCATTTAATATGCAGGATATTGCCCCCAATATGCCATTTTAATATGCCAGGATATTGCCCCCAATATGCCATTTTAATATGCCAGGATATTGCCCCCAATATGCCATTTAATATGCCAGGATATTGCCCCTTAGTATGCTCGTTATGCCACCCTCCTCCCCCAGACCCCAGTACTTACCTCGTTCCTGCTCTGTCCCCCGGTGCTCTGAAGCTGCGTGGCTGTGAGGGAAGCGTTGTGAGCTCCCCTCCAGCCGCACGGAACAATAAAGTTTGTTTAAAAAAAAAACACACTTTATTGACCGCGCGGCTGGAGGGGAGCTCACAACGCTTCCCTCACAGCCACGCACCTTCAGAGCACCGAGGGACAGAGCAGGAACGAGGTAAGTTTTAGATTTTTTTTTTTTCGGCGTATAACACGCACACATCATTTCCCCCCTATTTTCAGGGAGAAAAAGTGCGTGTTATACGCCGATAAATACGGTAATACACAAAACATTGACAAAGGCTGGTGGTAGAATTAGTGCATGGAAAGTGTTAAAATACTACCATTTGAAATACCCTAAGGTGTCTAGTTTTCGAAAACATATGGTTTTGTGGGGTAGAATACACTTTCTGGCTTCAACACTGGCATATTAATGGGCAAATTGGCTGTGGCATTTTATCGGGAAAATTGGATGTGGCATATTAATGGGAAAAAGAACACTGGCATATTAAATGGACTAACTGTGGTATATTTTAATTGGCAAACTGGCTGTTGCATATGTTAATGACAGTATGACTGTGGCATGTTAATTGGTACCTGACCGTGACTTATTTTAATTGGCAAAGTGATGCTGTGGCATGTTCTGTAGGGCAAAATAACATGTACTATGGGGGAAAGTGACACTATAGCTTGTTCTGCAAGGGAAGTTCTGTGGGGAAAAGTGACATTGTGGTATGTTCTGTGGGCAAATTGACACTGTGGCATGCCAAATTGTGTGGGTGCAATATGGGTGCATAGCAAGTGCTGTGGGTACTATAAGGTTATAGTCCTTTAGATGCAATGTGGGTGCTATTTTAAAGTTCATATAAGTATAAGTGCAACTAGAGAGAGAGAGATGTCTGTGTGTATTTATATTATTGTGATATGTGTGTGTGTATAATATAAATGTATTGTTTTTATAATTGTACAATAGATGAATGTGGCCCACTGTCACCTCTCTGGGCTCCTGTGTGTCGCATGATTAATGGGGATCCCATGTGTGGCATATTCATTGGGCCTCCACGTGTGGCATAATTAATGGGCTCCCATGTGTGGCATAATTAATAGGGGTCCCATATGTGGCATAATTATGGGGCTTCTGTGTGTAGCCTAATTATGGGACTATTGTGTGTGGCATATTTATGGGGCTCCTGTGTGTGGCATATTTAAGGGGCTCTTGTGTATGGCATAACTAATGGGGCTCCTGTGTGTGGCATAATTAATGGGGCTCCTGTGTGGGGCATAATTAATGGGCCTCCTGTCTGAGGCATAATTAATGGAGCACCTTTGTGAGGCATAATTAATGGGGCTCTTGTGTATTGCATATTTATGGGGCTCCTGTGTGTCATATTATTAATGGCGCTCATGTATGTGGCATCATTTGTGGGGCTTCTGGATGTGGCATCATTTGTGGGGCTCCTGTAAGTGTCATCATTTGTGGGCCTCCTATAAGTGGCATATTTAATGGGCCATCTGACTGGCATCTGTTTGGCATGGTATTGGAGGAAATCCGGGGTTGTGACACCATGAATTACGGCACTGAGTGACACCAACCCTAGTGACGCCTCTGCATGTGCGCACGGTTACAGTGGCGGTCGTCTTGGATTTCTTGCCTTGCCGACCATGGTGCTGGAAACTGCTACATTCAAAAGGGGAAAGAGACAGCATCGGAGATGTGGAAAGCTCACTGCACTGGAATTTTAACTTAATGAGGACATTTGTTTCTCTCTCTGCCTTTTTTTTTCTTAACGGATAGTGTTGCCTATTTGGGATTTCCTGAACTAATTACAGTCTTTACTTCGGAAATGTGACAAGAGCAGAATGACCAGGCTTACAAACAGAAAGCATGTCTCAAGCAACTACGAATAAAACAAATGACTGTGATTTCACACCAGTCTCATCAAGATAGAACTTCGTGGTGTTATTTTGCTTCTATAGTTTTGCCCCATAATCTGCTATTCCCTAAGGAGAAAAACATGATTCGGAAAAATTGAAACTCGATGCCTCTTTTCTCCCCCCTTGCACATTTTCCCACGGTTCGAGAGGAAGGAGCAGTACTTACGTAAGATGACTGCTTTAACGATATTCCTTAAACCCCAGCATGGGGACCCTGCACGTTTACTTTAAAAATAAACCCATGCTGGTTGTAGTCCTTATTAAAAATAGTCCTAATCTAATTCAGGTAGTGGGAGAGCAAAGTGCAACATATTTTCAACTTTAGTCATTCATTACATATGCCTGTGCTTTACGAGGGTCTGTATGGAAAAAAATGTGAACTGGCCCATCACTGCTGTGACTCCTACCTGGAGTACGTGTGGGAATGATTCATTAAATCTGAATGGGAGCCAAGTGAAGATCAAAAACATACTTAGCTGCATGCCAAGCGTAAAAGGCACCCAGGGTGGCACTTCCCCACCCACTGCCCCCCCCCCCCCCATGAACATGCCCCCCCCCCCGCCCCATGAACATGACTTGGTTGTGGATACATCAGGTGCTCCCATAACACTCCCACAGGTGAAGGAGAAGTGGGAGGTGTCATGGACATAACTAATGGCCCCAGTGACACCCAGGTTGGTCCGATCCCACTCTTCTAAACACACTTCATTTTGATTTGGCTGTGTGTCTAATCATCATGGGTTAAGGCAATCAACAACTATTAGGATTGCTAAAAATATCACCAGCACTTAAAATGATTAGCCCCTTCTTCCCACAGCCCAGGGGCAGAGGAAGGAGTGAGGGACCCCTTGCTCAGTATGTCTTGAAACCCTCCCTCATGTCACAGCAAAACAGAGGAAAGGGATCTAGTGTGATTTGTGTTTTCCTGCTTCATTTGTTTTTAAACATTTTCCAAACTCCTCTTTGGTTGCAGCTTGCTGTCCAGCAGTTTATTGGATCTCCTCAAACACAGTACAAATGTTTTAGTAGCAGTATCTGCCCAGTAAGTAGTAGGTAAGGTTAAGGTCTCAGCCAATTCAGAGTCTTAAAGGACAACTATAGAAAAAAATAACAACTTATGTTTAATTGAAAGATTGTATCAAGCGTAAATGATTTAAAGGAACATTAAACCTTGTTTAACCCTTGATTCCTTGAAGGAAGCAAGAGTTAAACAAAACATGTCCCGGGACTTTTAAGTAAACCTGATGTGCATCTTAATAGATACACTTGGGTTTACTCTCTGCTGTGTCTCACATGCGAGACACAGTAGTTCCTTGCTTGCCCCGCTCTGACTGCCGAATGCGAGGGTCTCTTGTGCTTCTAATATAGAAGCACAAGTGAAATTTTAGTTGTTCCTAGTGTGAGGATAAATTGGCGTGTACTTTTGATTGTACACGCCAGTTTATCCTCTGACCGACAGCTGCCATTCTTAACTAGGCCCGCCTGCTGATCCCATGCAAAAACGAGGGTCTCTCCCAACGCTAGCAGAGAGAGCTGGTCGCCCACCAGATGGCTGCCTGCTTCCTATGGAAGCATGGCAGCTGTCGGTCAGAGGATAAACTGGAGTGTACAATAAAAAGTACACGCCAGTTTATCCTCACAATAGGAACAACAATTTTTAAAAAAATTAGAAGCACAAGTGAAAAATAACATTTAAAAAAGAAAATCTTTAAAAAAAAAATACAGATAAAGTTCCTATTGAGTCTTCTTTACTCCATATTGTTCTGGGGGCAGACATGTTGTTTAGAATCTTGGGTCAAATCTTCACTAACCTTGTTTCAGAGGAAGAAAGATCTGCCAAAAGATTGCGTTACCTCCCGATGTCACGTGTGACGTCATGAAGGCGTGTCCGAACCCGGAAGTTCGGACACAGCGAGATTAAGTAAAATGAAGCCAGTGCTCTCTTTGAGCACCGGATACATTTTAGCTGTCAGACCAGGTCCACTCAAAATCCCTGCAGCCGGATCCGAGCACAACTGTTAAACACAGGACGTTCTATGCCGTCCTAGCGTCTTTTAGGTACACTAAAATCAGGACGACATAGAACGTCCTAGCATCACACAGGGATTAATGTGTCAAGTAAACTTAATTCTGCTTTGCCCAATTGATATAACCAAAACCCCTAATTTATATTATGTTTATACACTTGCTGCCAACTCTGCAGGTGATAAGTGCAGTTGGTTTTCTTTTAAGGAATCCCCCTTTCTAATTGCATTAAGTAGAGTAGAGCTTGTTGCTCATTAACTATTTCCTTTTGTTATCATAATTTATTTTTTATTAAGTGCCAGGAAATTCTGCAGTACTGTAAAATACAACAGACTTATAAAAATTAGTGTTTATTTCATCTTAGATTATTAATACACATATGTTGTTGTGGCAGGTTCTGATCATACATGAGCTTCTTTGACATAGTAGGGGCGCTTACAGGCGCCAGATAACATATGGTAATAAATGAGGTACTAACACTATAACAAGTATTATTATTTAACCCCTTAGTGACAGGACATTTTGACTTTGACTTTCCCTTGGTGACAAGGGTTGTTTTTACATTTCTGGGGTGTTTGTGTTTAGCTGTAATTTTCTTCTCTGTCACATACTGTACCCACACAAATTATATGTTGTTTTTATCGTCATAAGAAGGGCTTTCATTAGATACCATTATGTTCATCATATCTTATTATTTTCTACAAAAAAAAATCATAAAATATGATGAAATGTTGCCTCTAGGGGCAGTCATGAAACATATTCAGAGTGACGGAAGTGATTTCTTTTTCATTTCTGAAGCTCTGGCCACAAAACGGCACAGCCCAGCAATCGTGGGTGCCCCAGTGCCCGAATTTCGATTCACCGCAGGATGTGTCAGGCAAGTCCATTTTCAGGAACAGAGTTTGCGAATGGGTTAAAGCATGTGTGACAGACAACTTTTCTAAGCTTACCATGACAGACCACCTTACAAAATAAATGCTGTAATTTAAAGGGACTGTCTCACCTAAATATTGTTTTTACTGTGAATATAGAGAATCAAAATGTATTAATAATGATCTATACATTGGGAAATGTTTAGGTGATATCCTAAACAGGAGACTCCACAGACACATTTAATACACATTTTCCCCCCTACTCAGGCATTTTCTTACAACTCAATTGAGTATATGAGAAGTTAAGTCAGTTGGGAGGGCCAAAAAAATGGGCCATATTTGCTCCTCGTGCTGGACACTGGACTCCCCTGCTCTAGACTTTCCTACACATTGTGTTGAATCTTTAGAAAATGACCTACATCCTATTTGTACAAGGTTCCGCGAATGGAACACCCCATTCATTTTATAACCGTTTCTTCCTGTCAGTATCCTTACTGCAAAATCTCAAAGATTGAATTATATCACTACTCACTAGCTCATAAAATACAGAGATGTTTCATACAATCTGTTGACAGTTTAAGAGACTTCATCTCACACTTGTACTTACAGCTTGGCATTAGGTAGGGAGCTTTGCTTTCTTAACCATGGATTTTTACATACATTCTGTAAGGCCTAGACATTAAAATGTCTTATCAGCCTCATATAAACTTGTTTGCTGATAGTTTGAATTCCTTTCCTGATACACCAATCAAAGGCCTGGGGATAACACAGCTGGTCCCTGTCCATAAAGTCCCTCTCAGCTCTGACCCAAATACATTGTCATGGTGGACATTTACTGGGTTTGTGATGGGCAATTTAATGATGCTCTATGGACCTTCACAGAACCTGCCACGGACACCTGCTGTCCTTGTACGGACACCATGCCTGTACATAAGTGCCATTACCATCTCACAGTTGGTGTGAGAAAACTGGACATTATAGTTGACAGTGAATATACTATACTAGAAGTGAACTGCAAAAGTCAGACATTAATAACAGAACTGGAAGAATTCTTCAGCTCAGCAACACTACCGGTACAACGTTTCCTTGGTTTCTAACAAGGTTAGAAATAATTAATTAGATTCTAAAGAAGGCCAGTTTTATTGGTTCTTTAATCAGTACAACAGATTTCAACTGTATACTATATGTTTCACTGTGAAAAGGGTTGGTTTTGAAAGAAAAGGAAATTGTGTCCATTAAAAGAACATAATTCTTTTATAAATAAATCAGATGGATCAGAAATCCAGTGCAAACATTGTTATTGTTGTAAATAACTAATATAGCTGGCTGATATTTAAAGGGACACTACCACTTATATAAGATGTAACTAGACTAGATTATCTGTGCATGTAAAACAAACATATATAAAAGACATATATCACTGTTTTTTTTCTATGTTCGAATTAATTGCATATAAACGTAAAAATAAAATTAGATGTTTATCTCCAGCATCCATTTTGAAAATTTTACCCATGATGCAACATTCTCCAACATCTTCCAGCAAGTCTCACTTTACAAGTGTGGCCAGAGCCTGCATGATGATGTCATAAGATACTTCCCTGCTCTCTTACTGGTTCCTGTGTATCACTAGTGGGCAGGACTAGGCAACCTTTTGTTTTACCTGCCTTCCAACACAAAGAGAGGAGATTGACCTGCTTAAACAGGATCATAACTCTGTCCCCTTATGATGTAATAGTTACATTACCCTCCCATTCAATACAAGTCTATGATCAGAATTCTGACTTATAGACTGCATTCTGTGTTTCCAGCTCCAAAGTGAGATACTAGTGCTGTAAAGCAGTGGTGGGATTCAAAAAATGTAGTAACTAGTTCTGACTTTCAAGCATGGTGTAATATGTTTTTCTCTAATTTCAAACAAAATACAATAAAAACGACTTGCTTTTTGCTAAACAACAAAACGTTTTTCTAAAATTTATATAATGTGGGTTATTTAAAGTGAATTCAAAGTGAATTTCAAATTTAAGGCCAAAGTAGACAAGCTGGAAGAATTCTCTAAGCAAGCTGTGTTTTAAATTTAAAACTCCAGTTCACTAAAGAGTAGTGTTGAGCGAACCTGAACCGCACTGTTCGGGTTCGCAGCGAACATTACGGTTTTTGGACCCCGGACCCGAACACGGACATTGCACTGTATGTTCATGTTGGAGTTCGGGGTTCTGCAGGGCCTAGGGCGCAACTTAGCAGGGGGCGCTGGAACCGTGAAAAAAAAAATCCTCCCCCTTCCTTACTTACCTCCTCACTGCTGCTCTGTCTCCCGGTGCAGGTCCGTGGATGTGAGGGAAGCGTTGTGCGCTCCCCTCCAGCCAATGCAAATTCAATAAAGTTTGTTTAAACTTTTTTTTAAAACAAACTTTATTGAATGCGCATTGGCTGGATGGGAACGCACAACGCTTCTCTCACAGCCACGGACCTGCAGCACAGGGAGACAGAGCAGCAGCGAGGAGGTAAGTAAGGGGGAAGGGGGGAAGAAGAGGGTGGCTAAATCCTGGCACATTGAGTGGCATAATAATCCTGGCATATTGGGTGGCTAAGTCCTGGCATATTGAGAGGCATAATCCTGGCATATTGAGGGGCATAATCCTGGCATATTGAGGGGCATAATCCTACAGCGATTATTCAAATTACAGTGATTATTTTAGTGGGTGCTATACTACATATTTGTACCCTGTCCTGAGCCCAGTGCCACAGAGAGTGCAGTGCACTTGCAACTGCATGTGTGCCAGGCACATGACTTTAATCCTGTTCTGTTAGCTCAGTGGGCAACATCTAGGCATTTTTAAATACTGCAATTTGTTGGTGTTAAATATTACATTTGCGTCCTGCACTTCATATCTCAGAGTCAAATAGAACCGTCAAATACTGTGCTTACAGTGCACTTTGAAAAATTCTTATAGTTTTGGGGGGTAAATAGTACATTTGCGTCTTGCGGTGCACTTCATATCTGAGAGTCAAATAGAACAGTCCAATACTGTGCTTACAGCGCACTTTGAAAAATTCTGGCTACCTCCTCCTCCTCCAGCGCTGCTTCCACCTACACCGCCACGGACACCGCCTTCTCAACCCGTGGGTCACTTAGTATAAACTGAAAGAGAATACCCTGCACTCCAACCCTCTCTCAAATGGATAATTCTGTTGATGCTTTAGATTTAGATTTATGTTCTTCCAAAGCTAAAATCAAAGATTCGATCTAGTGCTATTTTATGGCTCAGCTGTATTTGTAATTTGTATGTATTTTATGTTATTTTAAGTTATTTCCCTATCCACATTTGCTTGCAGGGCACTTGTCTTACTCTTACCCACATTTTACTTCATTTTGCAGGCCTCTAGCCCTTTCCAGGACTTTTTTAGAGGCATTTTAGTGGCCAAAAGTTTGTGTCCCCATTGACTTCAATGGGATTCGGGGTCAAGTTCGAGCATGGACCCGGACATTTTTTCGAAGTTCGGCCGAACCTGCTGAACCCGAACATCCAGGTGTCCGCTCAACTCTACTAAAGAGACACACATACACAGTCACACTTACACACACACACACACACAGGCTCGCACTTACACAAAAACACACACAGACACACACACACTCTCACTTAGACACACACACAGACACACACAAACTCCCACTTAGACACACACTCCCCCTTAGACACACACACTTACACAAACAGAGGCACATGTACCCACACACAGTCACACTTACACACACACAGTCACATGTACACACACAGACTCACATGTACCCACACACAGTCACACTTACACACAGACACTTACAGAGAGAGAGAGAGAGAGAGACTCTCACACTTAAACACACATACACACTCACACACACACACACACAGACCCCCACTTACAAACACACAGGCTCACACTTACACATACAGTCACACTTACACATAGTCACACTCACACACCCTCACTCACACACACCCTCACATAGTCCTGTAGTCCTGTTTCCCCGCCCTCTGACCTTAGAGCATGATGTCATGTTCAGGGTCAAGGAGGGAGGGATTATTCAGCGTTGGGGAAACCACTGGTATCCCGAGGGGGGTACGGACCGCACCACACCCATGCTGTCCGATGCTGCTGAGCATTATATTTTTTCACCTGGTGAAACCCCCAGTGGTGGTGATACCCGAGCTGTCTAATGCTGCTGAGCATTTTTTTTTTTTTTTACTGGGTGAAACCCCCAGCGGGGGTGAGACTCGTGCTGTGGGATGCTCTGCTGAACTTCTTTTTTTCACCCCCGCTGGGGGTTTCACCCAGTTAAAAAAAAAAAAATGCTCAGCAGCATTAGACAGCTCGGGTATCACCACCACGGGGGGGGGGGGGGGGGGTTTGTGCTTTTACAGCTGGAGTCTAGCCAGACCTCCATGTCCAGCGGGCTGCATTCAAAAATAGTTTATTAGACCCTGGGCACCCCGGCCATGTCCAGTCTGGTGAATTAGAGGGGGGCCATTGGCTGGGGTAATAAACTGTTTTAGACCCTGGGCACCCCAGCCAGTAACACCCCTCTAACGAGTGGCACCTGGGGCAAACCACACCCCCTCCTAGTCCACCATTGGTCTACGCAGAGCCATCAGAAATTTCAGGTCCACCTGATAATTAGCTCCTTAATATGCCACTGATAATTAGCTCCTTAATATGCCACTGATAATTTGCTGCTTAATATGCCACTAAAAATTAGCTGCTTAATATGCCACTGAAAATTAGCTGCTTAATATGCCACTGACAATTAGCTCCTTAATATGCCACTGATAATTAGCTCCTTCATATGCCACTGATAATTTGCTGCTTATTATGCCACTGATAATTTGCTGCTTAATGTGCCAATGATAATTTGCTTCTTATTATGCCACTTATAATTTGCTTGTTAATATGTCACAGCCAATCCCGACTCCTCCACCCTTCCCCAGTACTCACCTGGATGCACGCTGCGTGCAGGAAATACAGCTGCCGGAAATGACTTGGATGCGGACTGCTGGCTGCTGCCCAATTGTGACTGTCTTCATGTGAGACATTCACACGGGCAGCAGGGGTGTGTCACGGTTATTCAGAGTTTGTGGCTGTTTCATGTTCAGCCTCTAGTGGCCGATATTCTAGGGTGCCCATTCTACTCCTGTTGTCAGCTGCCTCGTTATCCTCAGCCCTTCCCTATTTAAACCTGCAGCTTATGGCACTCAGCGCCTTTGCATTGCTTTGGCTGCTGCCGGTGATAGTGCCTTGTGCTTGCATTCCTGAATTAATTTGTTGATATTTTGTTGCCGAATCCTGCTAAGTTCTGACCACATCTGTTTGCTGCCTGTCTTGACCTGTTTGCCTGCCTTCACTACGTTTGGTTTGCTGCCAGCCTTGATCCTTGCCTGTTTGACTATTCTCCTGCCTGATCCCTTGGTACCTTCACCTTGATCCTTCACCTCTGATCCTGTCTCCTGTTGATTTGGTTACGCTTTTTATATCCCTGTATTGACAAAAGTCCTGGGGGGAAGAAGCCTGCAGCTCAACCATAGGGTAGAATTCCTTCAGGCAGAAGAATTCTGTTCTTTTACCTGGGTCCGTTGCAATAACCTATACCTATTTCTACACAGAGGTTCCAAATTCGTGCCAGTTAATAGTTATGCATCGTGGGGTGCAGACAGACCCCACATCCTGCCCCTCAACGAGGCTCCTCCCTGGTCTGTTATCCCAGGTTGTGACAGGGTTCCCAGGACCTTCCCCGTTTTGGTTCACTAAGGAACCATTATAATTTTATTAGCGATATTGCAGAAGGTCTTGTTGGCAAAGTATGTCTTTTTGCCGATGATACAAAGATTTGCAGCAGGGTTGATATTCATGGAGGGATAAGCCAAATGGCAAATGATTTAGCTAAACTAGAAAAATGGTCAGAGCAGTGGCAACTGGCATTTAATGTGGACAAGTGCAAGATTATGCACCTTGGGCGTAAAAACCCAAAAGCAGAATATAGACTATTTGGTACAGTCCTAACCTCAACATCTGAGGAAAGGGATTTAGGAGTAATAATTTCAGAGGACTTGAAGGTAGGTAGGCAATGCAATAGAGCAGCAGGAAATGCTAGCAGAATGCTTGGTTGCATAGGGAGAGGTATTAGCAGTAGGAAGAGGGAAGTGCTCATGCCATTGTACAGAGCACTGGTGAGACCTCACTTGGAGTATTGTACGCAGTACTGGAGACCGTATCTCCAGAAGGATATTGATACTTTGGAGAGAGTTCAGAGAAGGGCTACTAAACTGGTTCATGGGTTGAAGGATAAAACTTACCAGGAAAGGTTAAAGCATCTTAACATGTATAGCTTGGAGGAAAGACGTAACAGGGGGGATATGATAGAAACATTTAAATACATAAAGGGAATCAACACAGTAAAAGAAGAGAGTATATTTAAAAGAAGAAAAACTACCACAACTAGAGGACATAGTCTTAAATTAGAGGGGCAACGATTTAAAAGTAATATCAGGAAGTATTACTTTACTGAGAGGGTAGTGGATGTATGGAATAGCCTGCCAGCAGAAGTGGTAGAGGTAAACACAGTCAAGGATTTTAAGCATGCGTGGGATAGACACAAGGCTATCCTAGCTATAAGACCGGGAAAGGGGGACTAATAAAAGTACTCAAAAAAAAAAAAAAATTGGGCAGACTAGATGGACCGAATGGTTCTTATCTGCCGACACATTCTATGTTTCTATGTTTCTAAGACCAATTTGAACATAAAAGGCAATACAATCGTATTTATATTGTTTGGATATCTATCTATCTATCTATCTATCTGTATATATATATATATATATATATATATTTGTAAGTGGAAGCTGCAAAGGGATGGACACCAACGACATATTAAAGTCTATGCATTTATGATGTGATGTGATGTGATGTGTAATGGTCAGGTGTCCCAATACTTTTGTCCACATAGTGTATATAGTATACAGATGGAAAGTGTTGTGCTGATTAAAGCACCAATAAAACTGGCCTATTTTTGAATCTAGATCAATATTTCTAACCTTGTCAACATCTTGGTCATTTTGCAGCTCATTTCATGTACGTTTTCATGGAAAACAAGGAAATATCTATGTGACCCCAAACTTTTGAATGTTAGTGTATCTTTTCATATCTGCTAGTAAAAGGTCATCTCAACCTTGGTTAATATGTGAATAAATGATCAAAAGTGAAAAGTGAATCTAAAGTGAATGTTGTGGATAAATGATCAAAATGACTTATACATTGTTCTAGCAGAATTGCAGGGAAATTAATAAGTTAAGAAAAAAAACAGGTTTTAAATATTTTTCCGATGTCTTCTATTTATGACATGATCTGTGGCTTGATAAGCAAATTAACGTTTTTGAATAAGAAATATATAATTTGGATATCGAGCTTGAAGATCACCAAGGAGACATTTAAAACACATTGTTCTCATAATTTTTCATAAGGAAGTAATTCTGCTAACACAGTGCATATAGATTATCTATTTTTTTAAATTATTCTCTACAGATGTCGAAGCATTAACCCCTTAAGGATTTTTCAATTTTTGATATGTGGTTGTTTAAACGTCATTTTCCTCTCTGTCATTTAACTCACCCATACAAGTCATAGCTTCCTTTTGATACATAAAAATAATCTACAATTTAGTATTAAAAAATACATATAAAAGGGGAAAATATGGGGAATTCCCCCCCCCCCCCATTATTTCCCTAATATTAATAATCTACATAACTAGTACAACACTAACCCACTTATCCCAACTAATTAACTAACTAATAAAAAATAAAAATATAGGTTCCCAACCCCCCCTCAAAAAACTGAAAAAACTCTGACCAGTGTGATATTACTAGTCAGAGCCATAATAATCACAGCACAGACATGCAGGGGTTAACTGTAATTTAATTAATATATTAATATAATGAAATATAATTTTACTATATATATTTATTTATTAAAATTACTTTAAAATTGCAAAAATAAAAAAAGTTTGAAAAAAAACCAAAAACAAAATGAGGGCCATAAAGTAGGAAGGAAACTGATCACAGTAACAAACTATAATCAGCAAGGAAAGACTTGCCCGTAAAGGCAGACAGCAACATTGCACTACAAAAAAAGGGCTAAATTAGTATTATATCTAGGGTTAGCATAAGTGTTAGGGTTAGCATAAGGGTTACATTAGCATTAGGGTTAGCGCTAGGGTTTTGGTTTGTGTTATTTTTAGATTTATGGTTAGGATTAGGGTTGAATAATCACTGTAGGAGAACATGGTTAGGAAACAAAAAAACGCTACATTTGGTCATTGCCCTATAACTTGCAAAAAAACAACAGAAAAACATAAACATTGGCTCTTTCTAAACTTGGGACAAATATCAGAATCTATTTACTAGGTTTTTGTTAAATTTGCATTTGTATATGTGTAAAAGATTTTTCATGTAAAAGTATTTTTTTAAAAATATTTTCATCATTTTTAAAAATATTTTGTATAGTTAATAATATGATATGATGAAAATAATGGTATCAAAGAAAGACCATCTTCTGAAGATAAAAACAATGCACAATTTGTGTGGCTACATTAAATGCAAAAGAAGAATTTTCAGATAAACACAAAGACCACAGATTAGTTAAAACAGCCATTATGATCAAGGGTAAAAGATGGCCAAAAAGTAATGTCACTAAGGAGTTAAATTCTTCATTTTTGCAGTTCAGTTGCCTGTTCAGTTTTCGTAAATACTACCATAGCATTTATTAAATAAACAACCATACAGGGGCAGCTTATTTTATGTATGTTGCACATTTTTTCGAATAAATGTGAAATGACAGGCAGTAAAGAGATATTTAAAAACAACTGATAAGACAGACCTGTTTTTTTTTTTTTTACTTTACGTTAAATCTTTTTTTCCCGACACTGTAGTTGTAAATTCCCATTATTTTCCAACTGAGTTTAAGGAATTATTGCAGGTAGTAGCCTTGGAAAGGAGCATATGTGTGTGGATGCTAAACTGGCTGCTTTACAGTCATCTGAATCCTTAAACCCATGTGTTATCACAACTCTGCAGTGTGAACTCATGTCTGTCCCGTCTCGTTTTCTAAAAACTTGCTAGAGTTCCCAGCTCCTCTGCGGCTGTGTATCTCTTGCCATGAATTAATCCTGTGTTTAGTCCATCTTGGAATGACTTCACGAGCACCAGAGAATCTATCACCCACGCACAGCGCAGGAAACGTCACCAGTGAGGCTGACTGTATCTTCTCCCCCCCTCACTTCTCTCAGCCTGCAACCCTCACTTCAAACACTCATAGCAAGAAGACTACTCTGTCTTACAACAATGGACTATTTGTTCCTTTGTCCCTCCCTGGGTTGTCAGCCTGTAACATGGTGCATTCATATGTTTTGGACTGATGCCTAGTGAGCATAAAGGCAAGCATGTGTCAGAAACATCAACAGTTACATACATGTTATCTCTGCTCACATCCCTTAAACATGTTTTTAGTGTAACTTTCATGGGGGGGGGGGGGTATTGTTTAAATAAAACTGTAACAGAGAATATTTAAAAAGTGTTTTGGACACTTGCGCACCATATTTTCAGCAGATTTTGGTGGTGTTCAGCTTTTTCAGGTAGCCATGAAATCGTCAGCTATTAGCTCATTTATGAGTTGATCTCGGAGTATGTGACTGCTTGTCTCGGCAGCCAAGGAAAGTCATTTTTAACGTTTTAGTGCCACACTAATAACTACATTTTCAATATTTACCTTTTTATGTTTCTTAGTAAATTGTAATGCTCAGTGAACATATGCATATTGCATAAGTCAACATTTTAAATGGCCAAAGAGGGCCAATTTTGTTTGTAGGGGAGTGGCTAGGAGGTATGGCTATGGAAAGGCCATTTCTAGAACTATAAGCCAATATCCAAACACATTTATTGCATTTTAAACACGTGAAAAAGGGAATTGCATTGAATTGATAAGGACATTTCAAACGTATGGTGAATTTGTATCTGAGTTGGAAAAAATAATATCAATCTTGAAATTCCCTTGTCAATTCCCTCATTCTGAATAAAGCCCAGATGAGTTGTATTGTTCTGGAGCTCTGTGATACACTCATACACCTGTAAAATTCTAAACTCCTAGAAAAATGGCACACTAAAGGATAAAAGAATGATATAGGGATTTGGGGCAAAATCATGGACAGTTGGGAGGATTGCATGTGCCCATGTACCGTATTTGCTTGAATATAAGACAAGGTTTTTTTCAGAGCAAATGCTCTGAAAAAGACCCCTCGTCTTATATTCGAGGTCGTCTTATAATCTGACCTCAAATCGAGGTCAGATTATAAGACTGGGATCCAGGTCCCCCGCAGAGCTGCAGGGGACCTGGATCCCCCTCGCTGACAGCCGAAGGATGTCTGCGCAATGCGCACAGACCTCCTCCGCTGCTGCCCGGCACAACCGCCGGGACTTCTATGATGAAGCCGGGTCCTTCCAGCTTCATCATAAAAGTCCCGGCGGAAGTGCCGGGCAGCAGCGGAGGATGTCTGTGCGTATCTTGCAGACATCCTCCGGCTGCCTCGCTAGCCACCAGGAGATTCGGGCAGCCGGGGGATGTCTGCACGATACGTGCAGACATCCTCCATGCTGCCTGACACTTATGTCTGTTATGACGGACTGGCTGTCCATCATAATAGACGGAAGTGTCGGACAGCATGGAGGATGTCTGCACGTATCGTGCAGACATCCCCCGGCTGCCCCCACTAGCCACCAGGGAAAGAAACAAGGTGTGGGGGAGGGAGGGGAGGGGGGGATACAGAGACAAGGGGGGGGGGAGAGACAGAGACAAGGGGAGGGGGGAAGAGACAGAGACAAGGGAAGGGGGGAAGAGACAGAGACAAGGGGAGGGGGAGAGACAGAGACAAGGGGGGGAAAAGAGAGAGACAAGGGGAGGGGGGAAGAGATGAGGTGGGGGGAGAGAGAGAAAAAGAGGGAGGGAGGATGGTGGAGAGAGAGAGAAAAGTTTGGGGGGGAGGGAAAGACCGATAACACTGGGGGAGAGAGAGAGAGAGAGACAACGCGGGGGGTGGGGGGGGCGGGGGAGAGGCAGCATTGACACATAAAAGGAAATACAAACAAGAAATGCATTTGTTTAATATCATATTTTTTTAAATTAAATATTAAAAAGCAATTTACATGTGAATATATACAAGTTGAACTTTTTTCCTATAGGGTAGTCTTATATTCAGGCTTTTAGTTTTTTTCCTAACGGAATATCCAAAGTTTGGGGGGTCGTCTTATAATCAGGGTCGTCTTATATTCGGGCAAATACGGTACTTTAGCAAAAGTCCAGATTGTCCCTCATTTGGACGATCAATTCCTATTTTGGACTAAAATTCCTTTGATCCTCGTTTTTCCCTTAGTTTATAGGAGCTCAGTGTGTTTGGTGTGTATGAGTGTATCTAAAAGCTTCACAGTTGTAAAGTACACATTAATGAGAGTTTAAATTGCAGTATATTCATGTTTTAAACTTAGGTTGTGTAACTACAATGCTTTTTTCTTGTTTTAATGACCTGTATGTTAACATGAATATCAACAGATCAGGGGCTACCAGACCATCTCATCAGCCAGCCTAATTATTTTTAGGAACCAGGGAAATGGTACTGTCATAGACTTCTGTATAAAACAATTTAAAACAATAGCACAAGTGGTTTGGAAGGGTTTGAGGGCGCAGAATGTAATACAGGGGACATAAAATACAAATACAAAACACATATAGTGCAAAAACGTATAAAACAACCATGTAAGAGTTATAACTCCTGATGAAGCCAAGACCTATCTGGAAATGCGTAGAGTTGGTGATTACTTCCATTCAAGCCACATCTGAAGCTTACCCTTGTTGTGGACTTCTTTATTACATGCCCATTATAAATGTGGAGTTTGTAAGTGAAATTTTAAGTGCAGGTTACATTTTAAACCACTTTTACTGCTCTATGTTGTGTCTATGTTTTTATCCCCATTGTACAGATTACATACTACCACTTCTTGGAACCTCACTGCTTCTAAAGGCCTGTTATTCCGGATGTTTGTGAGGGTTTCTCATACACGTCACTTAATACACAGTTGTTTTATACGTTTTTGCACTATATGTGTTTTCTATTTGTATTTTATGTTCCCTATTCCCTATTTTATGTATGACATTCTGCACCCTCAATCCCTTCCAAACCACTTATGTTATATGTACAGCACATTGAGGAGTGCTGAGAGTGGCAGTGTCTGTTTAAAAGGGTATTTACTGTTTATTTTACTGTTTATTTTACAGTTTTTGGTGATAAACTAATCATTTTTCAAAACAATAGCAGTCAGCATTAGGAATGTTAGGCTCATGGGATTTGTCAAACCGTAAATCATAAAGTCACCTACAAGTTCTCAGTGAAGTCCAACACATAGCCTTTACTCCAACCAATTCTCTTATTTGCAATGTTGGGCAGTATCCAAAAGAATGAACACGGCAGAGAGTTCTCCATTACTGTCCAAGGTGGATGTGATGAGCAAGTACAATATAGGGTGTACAACTCTACACTCAGAAGTGCACAAAAAAGCCTAGGGGTTGTGTGATAGTAGTAGATTGTATTTTCTTTTTGTGTATGTCCCTTTAAATTAGAATTGGTCTATTTTGGTTCTATTGCTTACTAGATCACAAAACATGGAGTGTTTTATGAATGTAAACACATCGATTAATGATTAAGGAATTATAAAAAGCTGTACACACAGACTGACTAGCAATACTGGCAAGGCTTTAAGAATTAGCCTCATCAAGTAGTAAGATGAAGTGGCAGATAACTGATTATTCTGATATCTTTGAAGTGGTTGCACCCTGTTCTAACTCAAGTCGCCTTTATCTCAGTAGCTGCCTGTGTCTCGCTCTCTCTCTCTCTCTTTATTTGTGTTTGCACACTGATAAGGACCATTACCTCTCCATGTACAGGCCACAAATCACATTCATTTAGCTGAAAAGAAAATAAATGACATTTTACCTGGCAGTGCAGGTAGATTAGCATTAAATTGCCTGAAAATAACAGTCATTGGCTGTAAGTCTATTTCATCCATGAACACTTTTCACTTGGTCAAGTTATACATTTGTTTTTACCTCTTCTTACCTTTCCTCTGATTGACTCATGTTATGGGAAATTGTACAGGGTTTGCAACCTTACGTTACCTTTTGCGTGACTTGTAGAAGTCTTATATAGATTTATCCAAAACAATTAACTAATCAGTGTGGTTCTGCTGGATCCCCTGCTTGATTAGTTAATTGATTACCTTCCGGTCACACGTTGACTTCTCCATTCTGCAAGGCCACACGCCAAAGTTATATGTAGCCAATAAAAAATAGCTCAGGTGGCCACACAAGGCTCGTATTAGATGTGGCCAGTCTGGTCCCTTTTTGTTTCCTTACTTTGGCCAGCTCAATGGGCTAAAACCATATACCTGACATAGGGGTCTCAAAAAACAGTAGTGTTTAGGCGCTACTATAATTCTGATATAATAAAATAAATGCAGCTCAACTACTCAGTAGAAAATTGCCTCTTATTTCTACAAATAATATGAAACACAAAAGGGAGAATGAGAGAAGCGCAGGATAACAGATAAGTGAATTTTATGGGTGATATACAGGTGAAAGGTATTTTAAAAAATATATATAAAAGTGATTTTGAATTGTATATTTTTATTTCAATGGTCAAAAAGTGATAAAAGTAAGAATACTTATATCTTAAAATAGAATCTGAACTGTTGATTGTAGAATTCTCACAATGGAAGATATTCAGTGCTCTCTGTATGTGAACAATAATAAAACTGGTGAGGATAGTGGGTGTTGTACTCACACTTTTGAGAGCAGAAATTACTGCTCTATATTTAAGCTTTAGAGTGGATATATCTCCAAGGATCGTGGAAGGCTTCAGCTGTTCACAATATATGTGTGGGACCCAAATCTTTGTTTCAGTTATTGCTCGTTGTATCAATTAATATCTGGGAAAGAAAGAGATGATCTCGTAGTGAAGCACAGTATTAGAATCACATTTTTAATCAAGATGTGGTAAAAAGAGGCTTACAATCAACAGTTCAGATTCTATTTTAAGATATAAGTATTCTTACTTTTATCACTTTTTCACCATTGAAATAAAAATATACAATTCAAAATCACTTTTATATATTTTTTTTAAAATACCTTTCACTTGTATATCACCCATAAAATTCACTTATCTGTTATCCTGCGCTCCTCTCATTCTCCCTTTTGTGTTGACATAGGGGTCTACCTACTAAAATTCAAAATTGCACTAATCTTGACTTAACCTCGAACAGACATGTCCCCCCTTGGATGCCTCATCTTGACCTTGCAAATGGTATACACTAACTGTTTTGCAAAGATTGACATGAGCTGATGTCTGTCAAGATGAATGAGAATGTATAAAACAGGGTATTGATTCATGGGAGGATGTATCATCTTACCTCTTTACAAGTAAGACCTTATATTGAATAGGAGGATCTTAGTTATTAAGAGAGACTAGAAAAGTTGCATTTATATATGCTAGAAAAAAAGCATCTTAGAGGGGGATAACATTATATAAATATATGCAGGGTCAATATTAAGAACTCTCCAGTGACCTATTCATTAACAGAAATGTACAAAGCACAAGAGGTCATCCCCTGAGACTGGAAGATCCCATATAGGGTTATCTATAACATAAACATTCATAATTTAGAGCTTGTTTTTTTTTGCCGTCTTCTGAATCAAAAGCAAGAATGATAGGTAGAGGAGTTGAACTTGACAGAATAATTATGTTACTATCTCGCTCCTATTAATTTCATCAGGCTTCAGCTCATCTTGATCTTTGCTAAGTGTTTAGTGAATACCAATTTGCAAGGTGATGAGGCATTTGAGGATGGTGTTAATCTTGAACTCCAATCTCTAATTTTAGCAGAGAAACCCCAGGGAGTCTAAACAGTCCCATTACACCAGAGTATCCTTCTGGTGTTTCTGACAGGTTCTGGTGTTGAGTGACCATATAGGGTTATAGCGCATCAACTGCGCATCAACTGCGTATATATATATATAGCGTATCTTCTTTACATACTAGGTAGATTGTTTCCTGAATGCTTTTTTGCATATATGATTATTGTACTTTTTCTTGATCAGCTGTACAACATTTATTACTGACCTGGATTTGGTCTGAACTATATTAGTGTTATATTCAACATATATATATATATATACATATATATATATATATATATATATATATATATATATATATATATATATTGATGTCTTGTATTTTAATGGATTTATTAAAGTCTATTTTTTACTTTTATTAAAGTCTATTTTAAAACTGGTGTGCTGCTTTACTGTAAACATTGATTTATTTGTAGAGTATGGGACTTCCCTTTACTGCATGCACCCTACTTCTTTGTCAAGCTTGTCTGTTTTATGTCCAGTGGTCTCACCTCACTTTGTTTCTTAGATTGTTTCCTGAATACCTGACTCAACACAGATGTTAATATTAGGCTCCACCCATCCAATGCATTCAAACTACTACAAAAAGTGGAGATAAATAGAATTTCTTCCATTTGAAGTATAATGTTGGTCCACTACCTTTAACACTCAGTACACTGGAGTTATAGGGGGTATGCATAAAGGTAATTTATACAAAACCCCTGATACCCACTACATCGTAACTACCGTATTTGCTCGATTATAAGACGAGGTTTTTTTCAGAAAACTACCCCTCGTCTTATAATCGAGGTCTTCTTATAATCTGACCTCAAATTGAGGGAGGGTGGGGGGGCAGAGAGACAGGGGGAGGGAGGGAGGGGGGGCAGAGAGACAGGGGGAGGGAGGGAGGGAGGGGGACAGAGAGACAGGGGGGACAGAGAGACAGGGGGGAGGGAGGGGGGCAGAGACAGAGTCAAGGGGAGGGAGGGGGTTAAGAGACAGAGACAAGGGGAGGGAAGGGGTTAAGAGACAGAGACAAGGGGAGTGAGGGGGTTAAGAGACAGAGACAAGGGGAGGGAAGGGGTTAAGAGACAGAGACAAGGGGAGTGAGGGGGTTAAGAGACAGAGACAAGGGGAGTGAGGGGGTTAAGAGACAGAGACAGGGGGAGGGAAGGGGTTAAGAGACAGAGACAAGGGGAGGGAAGGGGTTAAGAGACAGAGACAAGGGGAGGGAAGGGGTTAAGAGACAGAGACAAGGGGAGTGAGGGGGTTAAGAGACAGACAAGGGGAGGGGGGAGAGAGAGAAAAATGGGGGCAAGGGAAAGAGAAAGGCAGCATTGGCACATAAAAAGAAATAAAAACTAGAAATACATTTTTTGATATCATAATTTTTTATTAAAAAAGCAATTTACATATGAATATATACAAGGCTTTTAGTTTTTTTCCTAATGGAATATCCAAAGTTTGGGGGGTCGTCTTATAATCAGGGTCGTCTTATAATCGAGCAAATACGGTATTATAAATCAGCACTTTGGGGGTTATGTATAAAACTCCCGACACATTTGCTGTTTGATATATATAAAGGCGATTGCGTTTTATTATAACTCTCGATACTTTGCAGTGCGGGAAGTGGACCTTCGTCAAACTGTGTTCGCCAAACTTTTCAGCGCCTGATTTTTAATATATAGTCTGAGCCGCAATCCGCTTCTTGATTTGTGGGGGTCTATACTTAATGGGTGGTAATGGTTAATATCTGTTTTAATAATGATCACAATTAACTTGATAGCTCAATTTAAACTATTTACACCAAGCCTATATAACAAAGGCTAGAGATGTAACCTAATGATATGATTGGTATAAGCCAATCACGTCCACTGGCTTTTATTTGCAGGTATTAATATTGTTGTCATATTCTAAAGCTGTTAATAAAATTTGTTAAAAATATAACAAAATCATCAAATTTTTTTTAATTTTATCCTGGATCAAAAAGATATTGAAGGTCACAGATAATCTATGATCACAATTACCTTCACAAGCAAAAACCCATATAAATGGCAATAAACAATAAAAAAAGGTAGTACAAATCCTGTATTTAAGTCATTTGTAACTAACTGGAGTAGTCTCAGTGCTGTCTTAACCAATGGAGAACTCTTTTGGGTGAATATAGCGGATAATTAACAATCTTATAAACAAACACTGATTACTGTCTCACAGGGGATTCACTTTTAAATAAACCTAAGGGCAATAAATCCATCTCCTTCCAGCAAATCATCTTTAAGATTCTGCTTGGAGTAGAGTAAGTGCACTTATGTGCATGTGTCTGCCAAAAGCTATTTAGTAGCTAATTGTATGGATTAAGAACTAAGTACTAATGTATATATTGGACCTTATACAAGGGGGACTTTAAGATTTGTTGTCTGTTTACATACATCACTCATCTATGTTGAGTAAAAACATTTTGCCTTGATTCACTCTACAGTTATTAATACATGTCCTACACCCTACTTTATATATCAGTCAGCCTCTGTCTAATCAAGATTGTTACTACCCCTACATCTCTGTACTGAGCGCTGAATGGATTCTTGGCTCCATATAAATAATAAAAATAATTTAATTAATATAAATGTGTTGAATGAATTTATTAGGCTCATGTAAGAAATAAGAACGGGTTGTAACAAAACTGTTTTTAATCATCCACTGCACATTTCTGTCACACTGCTAGCTGCACATTAATTTGTTATGTATTTCCTTTTAATTTGACTTTAATGAATGGGTATATTTATTGTTTATTCTGTGGTCTGGAGCTAAATACTGGATCTTTATTACAAGATAATAAATGCTACATAAGTTGTGCACTCTTTTGATTTGTCTAGATTTCCAAGATTTCTTCAAAAGAAAAAGATCTGGGTCAGAAGGTTGGGCATAATTTCTACCCTTTATTCGTTAGTATGTAACAGCAGGCAGGAGAACACAGCTAGTTACATCATGCATTTCTCACAGGGTATGTCTATTGGTTTTACTTTTAGCATCATGTCAGTGATATATGCCTATTCTTCTTTATTGATGGATATATTATATGTTGTGTAGTGGTGGTTCTTAGCACTGTAATGATGGCTGGTTCTAAATTTAAAATAGTAATATGTAGACCCAAAATTCAACTAGGCATTTATAGTCATTGGTGATTGTACAGCCTATTCCATACCAATTATGTCAGGAACTAACTTTACCAGGACTTGAACCCTGCCTTGTTACCAGACCACTCTCTTACTGGTTCACCGGCTATTCACAGTTTGGCTTCAGCTCTGGTAACAGTGAATCTACATTCCATGCTACCTATACTCTGCTGTGTCTGGTCGGGTGTCTGACTCTATGGCTATAAAAGTAACTTCCTGTTAAACAACCTGTACCAGATTACTGGACATCCCAATAATCAAGCTTGCTGCTCTTACTATTTACCTGTATAGAGATTCTGGACTGTGACTTCACCTACCTTCTGAGCTCAACTTGCCTGACTACGCTTCTCACTTCTTTGTCCCTGTCGTTCAGCTCTGCTGTCATACTGAAGGCCAGACAGTCACTCAAAATCCAGGGGCTCAACTAGGGTTGCCACTTGGCCAGTATTTTGGCTTGATGTCTATGGAGCCAGTAGCATGGCTGATATTTTTTTAAAGAAAAGGTGGCAAACCTAAGCTCAACTACCTCTGTAACATTTATGTCTACGATATCATATGCACTGATTTGTTTAATTGTTTATTTCTTTATTAAATAGTATTGCAACTTTACAGGGTCATGTCTTAGAAGTACAGAGATGTCTGTTTCTTGTATGCCAACAATAGAGGCTTTGGACAAAGCATAACATCCTTTTTATCAGAGCCTACAAAGGTTTATCAGAGAAAACAAGGGTTTATCAGAGCCTACAGAGAGACTTTAGTGTCTTGAAGGGAGACTCCCACCAAAAATGAAAAGGTTTAACTTTTTTTTATCTTTTATTGTTGATTTCAGGTATGTCTTTTGTTTTTCTTATGTGACTGTATTTAATAAAATATGTAACTAAACAAGTGTGACTGGGCGTCACCATTTTATGAAATATAGTTTTTTTGGGTACCACCCCTCAGATACTTTACAGAACAAATTTCTCACTTTGGGGCTTGGGACACAGAATGCAGTCTATAAGTCTGAATTCTGATCATAGACTTGAATTGAATGGGAGGGTAATGTAACTATTTTATCAGGTTTATCTCCTCTCTTTGTGTTTGAAGGCATGTAAAAAAAAGTTGTACAAAGCCACCTAGTCCTGCCCACTATGATACACAGGAGCCAGCAAGAGAGCAGGGGAGCATCTTCTAACATCATCCAGGCTTTGGCTGTAAAGTGAGACTGGCTGTAAGATTTTGGATGATGTATCATCAAGGGAAATATACTGATAATGGATGCTGGAGATAAACACCTAATTTTATTTTTCCTTTTATGTGCAATTAATTCAATCATAAAAACCAAACAAACAGTGGCATATGATTTATATATGTGTTTGTTTTAAATTACCAGGTTATCTAGTTACATCTTATGTAAGTAGTAGTGTCCCTTTAAAGAACCACTCAAAGTCTTAAGTCAAGACCAAGAATATACATATTAAATATTCAAGTGCTAACACTTCCACAAAAAATATCCATTAATAAGTTTATTTATATTTTATTTTACTGAAATACTTTCAGTGCTGTGCAGACTTTCAGCCTGTTAATACATCCACAGCATCAAAGAGAATCCAATCAGAGACCTCCCACTGTGATGAACTGAGATTTAAAATGAGTATGTGTGCTCTATTGAAAGGACTCACTGCACAAATGACCTTCAGGTATGCCCATTGATCTCTCCATTTCCTTCAGTGGGGGACTCAGTGGTCAAGTGCAGTTCTGTGAATTTCCTGGAAAGCTCAATAAAACACAACCATATTGCATGCATGCACCACCATTTGCAGAAAAACAATTCTCCCCAGCGTGGAGATGTATTATGTGATTAGGCCATGTATTATGTGATTAATTCAGGGGGGAAGGAGGTATAACATTTTTATCAATGCATTGCTTATTATAAGCATGTATAATGAGTTCTTCTGCAGTGTGCTAACCAGGCATGCTAGCAGTATTCCCAATAGCATGCATGTAATTCATGAAACGTTTAATGGATTAGGTGATTTTTGTCAAGCTGTGCTCACCGACATCTTGTTTATACTCTACAGGTAATAAAGCACACGCTAATGGATGCTTTGTATTTTTACATGTGATACTGTGGGTTCAATCAATATGTTTTCGAAAGCCGCGGAAAAAGAGTTTCTTGTTAATGATTCATTTATAAGATAGTTAAAGCATCAAAGAGACTAAATCCATATCTTTGTCTAGAATTCAGGAGTATACAGGGTAGAGATCAATATCAGAATGCACCTCTTTAAGTAGATTAACACTGCTTTAATGTGTCTCAAGAGAAGACACGACTTATTGTAGAAGAAAATGGAAGGACTGAGGGGAGTCACTTTTTCTTCCAAAAAATGAAAAGCAAAAAGTGCAGGGAACAAAGAATCAATACACTGCCAATAAGTTATGTCTACCGGGGCCTTATAACTCATAAAAATCCCCTAATTCTATTAAGGGAGGCCTGGCAACTAAAAATACACATCGTATTTACTCAGGACCAGGATTTCTGTGTCTATTAGTGATTTTAGAAGATCTGGTTATCAGTTTCAGAACAAAGACTTTATCTGTGGAAGGAGATGTTCTGGAGCACTAGTCTAATCTTAAAGGACAACTGTAATGCACATTTTGATTTTTTTTTCTGTAGATCCCATTCAATCAGATTAATTGTAATAGACATAAACACGTTAACACAATAATATGGGAAATGGCAGTATTTTTACCCTATAACCCTTAATTTCTACATTCCTGGGCCCTTTCATACTGTTTAGAATCATCTGACGAATCCAAGGTGTGTCCCCACTCTGCCGTATTAGGAGGCGCACATCATCAACATGGCGGCTGGTTGTCAGAATAATGATGGCCACACATGTTCGATAAAGTGGGAGTCATCAATATGATTATTAGGCGTCAGCCATATGACACTGTAAAAGTAAAACAGTGATACCAGCGCTTAGGTCACAATCTTAGCAGCACTTAAAGCAGTGTGTCCCTATATTACACACAAAAAACAATATACAGAACAAAGAAATACAAAAAGTGCGCTGTAAGATATACTGTGGTATAAATATTGATAATAAAACACCTTTGGTGAGTATTGTGTGATGATAGACTGAAACAGGAGAGACTTATGTGCTCCCCCTGGGGAGATGCACTCACGAGATTTTCTGATAAAAACAGTATCTCAAGCAGAGGTCTGTGTCACATTGCAGATCCTGTAGTTTCCAGCTTCCTTAACTCTCAAATGCAAGGGAAGGAATGACACTGCCCATGCACAGTACAGCTGAGAAAAGCGGGGACTCTCATCTTTGGTCAGATCTGATAGTTAGCAATATCCCAGCACCCAGGAATGCAAAAATAAAGGCTTATTGGGTAAAACACTGACATTTCCCATAGTATTGTATTAACGTGTTTATGTCTATTTATCTGATTGAAATCTATCTAAAGAAAGAAAGTATATGTGAGCACTAATGCTGTCCTTTAGCACAATCTGCTAGACATATATACCAATGCTTTAGCTTCTTATAGTGTAGTAAACAAGTAAAAGTCTGTACAGTGCATGATTACCTGAACTTACAATTATGGACAAATGAAAGCAGGAATAAGTCCCCTGTGTGAAGCCTGGGTGCCAGGAGCTGAATATATTATTTAAACTCAAAGTGGCAGAAAAATGTTATGTCAGTGACATTGGACTGCTCACTCTTGCTCGAGGCCAATTGTCTTTCTTAATGATCAATAAGCGGGTTAAGGTTTCTTGTCTTCTAAGGGATTATAGCACACAGTGTCCTTCCATTGTAGTCGCATTTGAAGATGTGACTGCTCCTTGTACCTGACAGGCTGTGCGGATATTGATTCCAACCTCTGGAAACTCAAACCAGATTGCTTGTGTTAACAGAGGAATGCTTACACACTGCCAGATCCCTTCTTCTCAAACTTATGTCATCACAAAAACGTGAAATCCCTTTGTTACACTAAAAACGAATCCTAACAAACTAACAGGCCAACAAACAAGTTATATGATTGCGTTACTGACAACAATGTCTTTAGTGCAAATGGATCCCCACGCAGTTCACACAAGCAGTACAAACTTTCAATAGTGGTATTAAAAAATATAGGTATGTGAGACCAGCTTAAACTAAAATGCATAGAGCTAAAATAGCCTTCCCGATTGCATGGTACCCACTCAGGAGCAGCTCACAAGAATTTTTTGCTCACTTGCACAATTGAAGTGGAGACCTCCCCATTAGCATATCAGACTGGCCCGACCTGTATATGGGTAGCCTAGATCCGAAATGCACGAGAAGCTTCCTCTGCATAAGGAAAGCACAGCAACCTCTCGCGTACATTTCAGCCCGTCATTGGTGTTGTCAGTGTGGTATGGCTGGTGTACCTCTCTACTTTTACTCATGTTATACGAAGGAGCTAACAGATTTCAAGTTGGTTAATGCAGATTCCATAAATATTATCCCTCTTCTTCCAGAGAAGTTATGTGTCATGATACAGCTGGTAAAGCAGGTTTGGAGTCCAGCAGGCAGGTCAGCAAGATGTTCTGCCATAAGTAGCCACACTGTTCAGTGTTACGATAATGTATGCCCAGTGCCTCCTTTATTATTCTTACGGGTGGAACTGCAGCTCTGATTGTATAGCTTTATGTACAGAATCTGTATTCTCAGCTATTTTCTGCATGTGTAAGCATTCCATAATTATTAGTACAGGCCAACTAATAACTTATCATGGAGGTTCTAGAGCTGTGAACATCCGGAATTAACTCTGTGAGACCCTCGACTGTCATACCATGCTTTTCACTAACATCACATCCTCTCCCTGCAAGTGCACTGTGGGTGAAAGTAGAGAGAAGCTGACTTAGGTGATGGGGAAATGGAGGCACACTTCCCATGGTGATAGACTTGTTAGGGAAGCAGAAAAGGTAAAATTCATATAATGCAACCATGAAAAATCCATTATTTTTAAAAATCTATTTTTTATAATGACATTTGTATTTTAAAGGACAACTAAGGTTTTTAAAAGACCCAAAGGTTAAAAACAAATTGTGTCTACTCCTCTGAAGTGAACCCGTCGTGTATATTTAGAAAGCCTGTCAGGAGGCTGGAGCGTGCTGTGCACACAACCCTTCTGATCAGGGGCTTGCCCTAATAGGGGGTGGCACAGACTGGGGGTCTCTCTCTCTGCTGGGTCAGAGAGAGTTCCTTGTATTCAAAGGGGATCTACAGAGGGGACTGCTGGGAGACAGTTGTCAACCTTACCTGTCTGCCTGCTTTCCATGCAAGCATGATAGCTTATGATCGGAGGATAAACGAGCATGTACTATCAAACATACATGCCAGTTTATCCTTCCACTACAAAAATTTATTTTTGTGGGCTGGTTTAGTGTTATTTCTTCCTACACATGAACAATCCCATCCTATATTCTTTTTATAAAACTCCAATGAGAGCATGTACCTTAAACAGGTCATTGTACAGACATGTTATAATGAGGTACACTGTAGATGGCTAGCCTATCCATATGCACTATGGTCAATACAAGTAGATAGTGCCAAAACACTCTAGTGCCACCTAGTCTTGGATTTCTCAGACTGTTTATTTCCTGAACTGGTGAGTAAATACAATGTATGCAGTTCAAGAAGGCTCGAAAGCAAGCTGAATGTTTCCAAATATCTGAATGAAAGGAGTCTGTCACATGCCCAAAATATATAAATTTTTCAAATGATCAGTTGATATTTAAGGGAGCAAATTTAAATTACACTCTACAATTCCTTAGGGACACTGCTGGGGCCTGCCATTGTCTACACTCCCTACACCATGATTACACTAACCTCTGTTAATTCTCTATCCAGGATCAGTTGATGCTATCCAGGGTTGGCTCCCTTGTATTAGCCATCCAGTATCATCTTGGAGATCACCTGATTATTCAGAAGTTCAGACTTTCCCAAAACTCTGGAGCCTCTAAATAGAAGCAATTGAGTGCTCAACGTGAGGATGAGGTCATGCGCAGATCTGATGCGACTGTCTCGTGTGATGCATGTTGGGTTACTCACATTTGTAGTGCGGCCCTAGACCATTCCATGACTGGATGCATGCATCACTGATTGCGTTGCCAGCCACCCAACAGGTATCTTACTGGCAGGCTGGTAACAAATTGTCTTGAGGCCAATGTTAAGTCTATGGAGGAATTTATTGCAGAAAAGGTAGCAACCCTAGTCACTGGCATCAACGACATGTCCAGTTGGCATTCTGATACACCATATGGGAGTCAGCTATAGATACAAGCGTCTATCATGTGCCACTGCCAAGAATTTGCACATATTTCTTCTAACCATTGATTTTTAATTCTGTGGAGAGTAAACATAAACATGTACGGTGTGTCAATTCTAAAAGAGCAGGAACATTCCATTTGTTTCCATGGTAACTGCTCGACTTTTTAGAACTTTGCCCTACAAGTTACTTTTATAAATAATCCCCATATAATATAGAAGAACCATTTGGCCCATTTAGTCAGCCAATATTTCTGCTTGCTGTAAAATGATCTTATTTGGTTCTTGTACTTACACATATTCGGGAAAGCCTTATCCCATTGCTAGAGCAATATTCATTGCATCCTCCAGCCTCCCAGTAGTACTTTCTGATGTTACTTTTAAATCTCTGACCCAATTTAGGCCTCTCGTCCAGGTAGTCTTCCACATCTATAATAGACTGGCCTCCATTACTGAGGACACATCCAGAATTACTTACACAAGATTTTTCTAAAATGGTCTTAATTATGAAAGTGCTGTATAGATCATGTACAACATTCTAAAACTACCCCTTTGTTCTCTTTGGCACCCCAAGCCGATACCCACCAACTGTCCTGCCTTGCAAGTGACAGTCTCGATTTTGGGAGTCTGTCCCGCTGAGCTCTACCTCTGTCCCATTTTTCAAGGCAGAGGTAGAACTAGTCGGGTCAGTGGGATTCAGTACCGCTATCTCGCAGTCCTTATCTGTGCGCATGCGCGTTAGCGCTTCCAGCTTCAGGGGAGGCATGCAAGCCTATTTTATGGGCTTTCATGACATTGAAATGACCGGTGTCCACGGGTTAAATGATTCCATTACAGTGACACTTCTGCTCAAGGCATGTTCGTTTATTTAAAAGAAATTATCCATGGGCTGGTTTTTATTTGTGGAGTTGCTCTTAGTATGCAAAATAAATTGGTCAATAATTAATTAATTTATGGAATACTTAAAGGACCATAGATCACAGAAATGAAAAACATAGTTTTATGTTACTGAATTACTGATAGAAATTCATACTGACTTTCTTTGTTAATTTCCTTGGAAAAGGCCAGAGATAATGGCAGTTGCTGTGACTGATTACTCTTCAGGTAGATGATGGCCTCATATTGGAGGATTGCTGGTAAGTAATATAATATATGCTTTGTTATAATAAACTAAGTTATTTTATTATACACAACATCACGTTTCTTTAAACAGAAGGAATGTTTCAACAAGTATCATTTTAAAAGGGACTTTCCTTGAAAATTTATTTTTATGTTTTCTACTTTACCATATATAGTAATATCATGTTTTCCAGTTTTCCGGGAAATGTAAGTGTTAGATTTTTTTTTTTAATAGTTTGATGGAAATTCTTAATGTAGTGACTCACTTTGTCTGTGTGAAACCAGTTTCAGCTTTCCACCACTTTTGTTTGAATGTACTGCATTTAAGGGCAGCCATAAGGTATCCTATGATCATTGGTGAAAGGGGGTTTATTTGTTAAATCCTGTATTAGGTCAGGTAAGTCCACAATGTTGTACTTCTTGGCTGTAAAGAATGATCTACCCAGGTACGAAGAGCATCCCATGAGTTGGCCTCCTGATTTAAGTTCTACTTGGAGTCAGTGGACACTCAGATTGAGGAAACATAGGACACAGTAAATTCATAGATCACCTTTCCTCAAAATGAAACACGAGCACTCAAGTTGTGCTGAAGAAACGTCCACTACATCCCTAACTTCCCTAACCAAGGTCCTGAAATGTGGGCTTCACCCAAAAAGATTTATTATCTGAGATAAAGAAAAAAAAAAAAGGATTTTTCCAGTGTATGAACTTATTTACTAGAATTGTAGCTATCATATGTGCTGAACTGTAATTTAGGGATGCTTGAGATTATCAAAGAACCAGAGTTTTTTTTTTAAATTTGGAAAACGTATTCTCAAGATTATAATGGTAAGATTCGCTGTGAAGAGGCACTTAAAAGACATACATGTAACTCCCGTCATATTTTTTTGTTTTCTGAAATAGTTATAAATCAAATTTACAAAGATGTGCACATGACAGGATTTTTTTTTTAGCTACAAACGACTTGGAAGTATTATGTATACTAGGCTTCTGATAAGGGCAGTGCTTCTTCAACCTGTCCTCGAGGAGTAAATGCATAAACGTTGCATACAATGCTAATGATCAGTAAATGCATAAACTTTGTATTTGATGCCAATGAGCAGTAAAAAGTAAAATTTTTGTATCATACCAGTAAACAGTAAATACATATACTGTGTATATCATACAAACAGGCAGTGAATGCATAAACTGTATAGGTGTCATCCATGGGGTCAAAGTGACAGGGGGCCCTGGTGCAATGATGGTATACATGAGTCACATTACAGGGGTGGAGTAACTGGGCCCTGGTGCAGGTTAACTGCACTCCCCAGAGGCTTGATCTCCCATGTTGATACAGCCAGAATCAAGTGCTCTGAGGCGGGGATGGAACACTTCATCGCGGCTGCATCCGCACAGCCGCTTCACCGCCGTCACTTCACCACACGACAGCTCATCGCGGGACATTTCATCGCTAAAGGTGAGTTTTAATGTGTTAAAGTTAGAAGATAGAGTGTTAGAATTAGAATTTTAATATTGGGGTTTAGGGTGGTTATAATTAGGGTTTAGGGGGTTAGAATTAGTTTTTAGGGTTCGGGGTTATTTTTAGTCTTAGGGTTTAGGGGGTTAATTTTAGTATTAGGGTTTGGGGGTTAGTATTAGGGTTTAGGGGGTTAGTATTAGGGGTTAGGGGGTTAGTATTAGGGTTTGGGGGTTAGTATTAGGGTTTAGGGGGTTAGCATTAGGGTTCAGGGGTTAGTATTAGGGTTCGGGGGTTAATTTTAGTATTGGTATTTTGGGGTTAATTTTAGTATTGGGGTTTTGGGGTTAATTTTAGTATTAGGGTTTGGGGGGGCACTTTGGGGGGGAATCATTTATTATGGCGGGTTATTTCATTTTAACTGGTACGTTTGTAAGGGCTGACAGTTCATAGCCGCGTCCGCGATGAAACGGCCGCGTTATTCTTCATTGCTGGCAGTTCAGCGTTCTAACTGCCGCGCTGAACTGTCAGCGATGAAGTCGCCGCGCTGAAGTGTCCTAGACCCCCCTGAGGCAGCAGAGACTGGAATCCAGAATAGGAAACAGGAGCAGATGATAACCTGCAAACACTCTGGACCAGGCATTACAGATAACATTGCAGAGTAGTGGTGGATGTTGCAGACTGAGACAGGCAAGGCCAAGCAGAGCAAATATAAAGAGAACAGAAATACAAGAATACAGAGTACAGGGGTAAGCCAAAGGACAAGACTACAATAGGGAAACAGGGAAGCAAACAAAGACAGACAGAGGAGCAAAACAAAATGGAACATATAAGACAACAACATAGATAAGTTAGCCCAAGACTCTGAGATGGAAAAGGTGAGGATTCAGCCATGAGAAGGTAAGGCAAAAATTATTAAAGCTATTTTTGAGATTAAGTCAAATATGGCACCCGAGTTTGACCTAGTCTAAAAATCCCCTCAATCATTTCACCTCCCATTTCTTACAACGGGGAAGATTTGAACCTGTTTTTTTAACTAAGTCAAACTAAGGTGCTGAATTTAACAAAGAAAGTCAACCTCCAAAGTGGAGTTTTAGTGAATAGACCCATATCACTTCTTGTGCGAGTGGACACACCATGGTAATGGAAGGAATGGAGGGTAGCTTCCAGAGCTGTGCCACTGATGTTCAGCAAGAACAATCCTTGATGACTATTGATTCTACTGGTTCGAATAGCAGAAAGACAGCTGGTTCAGGTGTGAGTGACTTTCTTAGCACTTCAGATATCTGTGAGGCAACCTGTTTGCAGAAGGGTATGAGTCTCTGGCTGGTGTCCCAGACTCTTTTGAAGAATCCCAGAATCTCTTTTGTAAACTACCCTGTTTGGTAATGTTATCACATATATAAAAGAAAAACACCACAGTGCTTTAAAACTATGGATTTATACCAGAGATAAATGAAGCAAAAATGAACAGTCTATCATTATAAAAGAAGTGAAAACAGAAGACTATTTATTTGACATTCTTAAAAAAAAAATGCTAGTGTACTATGGGCGCCTATAGTGTTTCTGCATAGGGCCGGAATGAATTTAACTCTGTCTCTACTGAGGATAAAGGTTTTTATGGCACCATCAGTAGCATGAAAGTTATTATTCAGTACGACCTGTAGAGGCTGACTTTTCCCAGCACTGAACTAGTGTTTCATTCACATACAGTTTGCATGTACTATGACAAATCTTTCTGAGAGAGCATATTAAGGAATGACAACTGAAAGCTGGAGATATTGAAAAACCTGGGGTAACTTTATTTTTAATAGTTGTATTGTAGTCCTGAAACATTTTCCCTATAGAGACTAATTCAGTATAGTAATTAAAAAGTAATAAACATATTGATATACTGATTGCATGGCTGCATAATCTAAGGATCATAGAAGGTCTTGCCAAATACGTATGTATAGTCATTTTATTCATCATGGCTAAAATCTGTTCAATGTAATGATCTCACCCCACAATATTAACTTTAAATCTAATCAGTGCTTATTGGAAACAGACAGAAAGGTATTACAGTGTTCAGATCTATGTATATGTTGGGATGGTTCCAACTTTGCAAGTAGAATTTAATAATATTTTCTCCTGAGTTAATAGTACAATTTGAAATCGGCTGGTTAAGGCTTTTCTACTCATTATAAAACTTCTATCCTATTAAAAATAAAATAAAAAAAAACCTTTTAATGAAAAGCATAAAACATATAAAAATAAGTCTTTATCCAAATGTGGAGTCATTTTACGAGATGACCAGTAATTATGGATTGGATACAATTCCAAGTAGTACTGTATCCTGCTTGAGGCACTGTCAGAGTTATAAAGTATGTTAATCATTCATTGGATTTTACCTTTAATCCAATGGGCTTAATGCATTCACAAAATAATGATTCAGCAGATGGTCTCCTACTGCTCCAGTTTAATTGTAAATTAATGGATGGTTTTAAATGCCAGTGTAACCAAGTCACCTTATTTTATTAGAAGTAAATGTGCAGCAGTAATTACATGCTCCTTTAACTAGCATAAGGTAGCCTTGCATTTGCTGGGGGGATGTAAACTGAGATACTAAAAAAAAAAACTGTATATACAAGAGGCCAGACTGCCTGCTGAGAGTATAAAGGAGTATCATGTACTATGCGGTAAATAGAATGCACATTTTTTATGACTTGCAGTATTTGGAGACGTATTTAAATTGTTCTAAACCAATTGACTCTGTACAATGTGGTCTTGTTACTTGAACAATAAATTGCTTAACCCCTTCGTGACGTATGGTGCTTGTGTCCCAGCCGACGCAAGCACCAAAACGTCACTTTTTGTTCCTGGCCACTGATCACAAGGTGCACTATGGCAGAGACCTGATCACGGTCTTAATAGACACTTTGGGTCCCTGCCAAAAGATTACAATATCTCCCGACGTCACGTGTGACTTCGCGGAGGAGTGCCCGGACCCGGAAGTTCGGGACTAGCACGATTCGGTAAAATTTAGCTGGTGTTCACCTTGAGCATCGGCTACATTTTCCCTGTCAGACTAAGGCCACTTAAAGTCCCTGCAGCGGGATCCGAGCACAGCTCACCGCAGGAAGCCGCGATGAGCTGTTAAACACTGGATGTTTGATTCCGTCCTAGCGTCTTTTAGGACCACTAATTAGGATGGCATAGAACATCCTAGCGTCACGGAGGGTTAAAGGAGCTGCACCTTGTTTTCTGTCTGTTGGCAATCTTTTTATTTAAGGTTAAGTGCACTCATATTTACCATGGAACACATGACGGTTCTCCAGCAGTTTTACAATGAAAATAATTTGAACTGGGCTTTGAAATTCTGCTTAAGCAGCAGTTTTCATGCTGCCCTCGGACAAAGTGTTGTCACTTGAGGTTGCGTATCTATAACATTTGCCTCCCGGAGGGCTCCTCTAAAAAATGCCAGAGTGGTTAAGGGGAAATATTTCTTCAAGATAGGAGACTCCAAAGCTCTCCCTTCAAGAAAAAAAGAATGTGAAGGATTCAGAAAAGAATGAGAAATATATCATGATGGAACTGGACAGTATCTTCAATCCCTCAGTGTCGTTGAGGTCACTACTTTGAATATAGTATTTGACAAGGTTTATCCTCATGAAATCCCACCGACCTAACTACCTACCTACATGTGAACTTAGAGGCTTGGGCCTCCAAGCAACCATTGTTTAGAATTGGCTTTGTCTCACATGGATGTCTGTCCAGCCTAATTGGTTTTATTGACAAATATTTTGGATTCAGAATTATTTGAGTCTCTTAAACCAAAACTTTAGATCTATCATTATTTTTTACATGATAAAGCATACTCTTTTAAGTAATTTCCCTTTAAATATTTAATTAGTATAGTATACTATGTATCATCTGCACACAGCTGCATGAACAATTTTCTCTGTAAATCCACTACACTTTTAATTTATTTTCTGACGTTTGCATAAGTAAGTCTGAAAAAGCGTTTGCAAACAATGTCTTTCATCTTAAATGTGGGGGAAGAAACTATTGCTTCAAAGTAGATCTTTTCACAATATAACTACACTAGCATGGATGTTTTCTCCTCCCAGGCATCCAGACAATAATTAGAAAATTGCAGACCACGTAGGTAAGCCATGAACCAGATGTGATACTGAATGAGCCATAGTTAGAACAGCTTGCTACAAATAAAAGTCTATACACACACACATATATGACAGAGGGATAAATACATGGTTTGCCCACCAGTTTAACATTCTACTAATAAACTCTTCCAGTGTCCACCCTAATTAATTTAATTCCTAATATTTTGTTAATTGTACCCTAGCTAGTCATCACTTTCAACCTGTGGCTCCTGGTATTAACCTAAATAGGTTTTACCTTAACTCCACCCAACGTCTGTATCTGAAGGTTTCAAGGCATTCAGCTGTACGCTTGATGGACAGGCCTACAATTGAATGCTTTCAGTACAGGGCTTTCTACCACACATGCAGACATTGCAAGTACTGTTTTCGTGAGACAATCTGATCGTTGTTTTTGAACAACCAGACCATGGTCAAATACTGCAGAGCTGAATAGGAGAATCATTAGCTACTAAAAATTGAGAATTGTGAACAAATTAGACATAGTAACAATACAGAGATACACATTTTAATACATGAAGTGACTGGACTTTAATATGCATTAAAAAAAACATTTCCCATTGGATTGTTCCTTTAAAGGGGCTGTATCACTTAAACATACCGTATTTTCCGGCGTATAAGACGACTTTTTAACCCCTGAAAATCTTCTCAAAAGTTGGGGGGTCGTCTTAAACGCCGGGTACTGGGATTTACTTACCTATTTTCTGTTCTATCTCCGCTCGCGCTGTTAAGCCGGTTCGTGGCTGTGAGGGAAGCGTTGTAAGCTCCCCTCAGGTAGCGCTTCTTCAATAAAGTTTGTTTAAACTTTTTTTTTAAACAAACTTTATTGACCGCGCGGCCTGAGGGGAGCTCACAACGCTTCCCTCACAGCCACGGACCGGCTTAACAGTGGGAGACAGAGCAGAAAATAGGTAAGTACTGGGGATTGGGGAAAGGGGGAGGAGGGTGGAAAACTTTTTTACTGTGAATGTAGAGATTAAAAAAATATCTGTTCCTCAGATCTATTCATTATGTTAGCAAAATTGTAAGTAAATGCCTAAATTAGGAGATAAATGTGTTTAAAATGTGTCTGTGGAGTCTCCTGCTCACTCCTGACATCACCTACGGTATAATAAGGAAATAAACTGGTTTTCAATGGCAAATGTGTAATTTGTATATTTGGCCATAGGTGATGTCATAAGCAGGAGACTCCACAGACACATTTAAAACACATTTTTTTCCATATTTATGCATTTGCTTGTAATTTTGCCAACACAATGTATAGATAATTTTCAATCATTTTTTATTCTCTACATTCACAGTAAAAACAATGTTTAGGTGATACAGTTCCTTTAAGATAGAGTGACCAGCACATGAGTTGAGTGATGTGTAGAAATCATATATAGCAGGACTGTATCAAAATCAATGCTACCCAATAGTGTATCTTCTACAAGACAAACAAAGCACTCGCCTAGGGCGGCACTTTGCCAGAGGGCGGCACTTTGCCAGAGAGTGTTAAAGCACACTTCTGGTGCTTCAAACATTTTCACTCCCTCCCCCACCGTTCAGAAAGCTTTAGCTCCTTCCAGTTAATCGGGGTGATGGGAGCATGTATTGGATGTGGTGGGGGTATGTAATGAGGGTGATGGTGGCATGTAATTGGGGTGATGAGGCATTTAGTATGTATGCAATGTGGGTAATGGTGGAATGTAATGGGGTGATTGGGCATTTAATGTGTGCGCAATGTTGGTGATGGTGCATGTAATGGCATGATGAGGCATATCATGGGTGTGCAACCTGGGTGATGGGGCATGTCGTAGATGTGCAACGTAGGTGGGGGGTGCCCGAATTTTGTCTGCCTAGGGCAGCACAAAATAAGATACACCACTGATGCTACCCCGTATGATGCATTTGTCATAAGCACCCAGTTCAAGAAATAATATGATCACCTTACTATTTATAGTGACAAAATAGTAAGAAGTAAAAGTTCATTGCTCTTCAAAAGATCAAGGATTTGCATAATTTGTGTCTGAAATCCTGTTCTTTTGTTCTAGAACACCACCATGGCAGTCTTGTTTTAAACTAGTCTTGCCAGAGAGTCGTTGCTTGCAAAGGGCAAGTTCCCCTGTCAATACTTCTCCTTAATAGAAACTGGAAAGCACTTTCAGAGATTTCATGCTGCATTATGTATCAAAGATAAAGAAAAAACATCTGAGACCATTACTGACAGAGTAAAGCGAAACATCTTGAAAGAATTGCAGCCCGAGTTGTATTTTAAATTGTGTGTAATTTTGTTGCTATATGCATAAAGAAAATTATGCTCCTCTAATGCTCTGTAATTGGATAGTGTTTCAATTTGCGGTGTTCCGTAGAAAAATAATTTCAGTCTTCCCCTTGTTACTCTGTTGTTTTTAACTCCAAGATGGCTCACAGTTCATGGGTTTTGGTTTGGTGTGCAATTACAATGCCCCGCCGGTTTGAGATTATTACTACCTCTTTTCTCATGTCACGTCAATTTTTTTTATTTTTTTGCAGAAAACATTGCTGAGATCCTGTCTGGTTTGTCTTCTAACTGTCTAGCCATCCTCTCCCCAAGCATGTCAAACCTTCTTGCATTCAGGTGTAATTCATCCAGACTGTAGAGATTGTACCCTAATGCAAATAAAGCCTAGTGCTTTAGAAACCCAAAGCCCTCCTTCTTACACCAAGGCTTCAGTCATGCATTAAGCACCCTAAACTCTCACTGTGTTTTTGGCGTATATATATAGTTGCACATGTAATATATATTAATTCCTGTATGAATATTATATGTGAATCAGTGTCTATGTGATTTTCAGGCCCCAACATGTGTTCAGACCACACAGCTTGTGTCCAGTTATTTTCGTATCCTTTTTGCTTTGCTTTGTTTATTGTTTATGCTTGCTCCTGTCTTTGCTTTACATCCTTGTACCTTGCTCCTTAACCTTGCTCGGCCATAATGTGGCCCCCTACCCTTCTCTTGCTTGGCCACAGAGTGGTGCCCTTTTCGTTGTGAAGACCGATGCCCTAGCATAGCACCTGCCCATTTGGCCCCAGAGTGGCACATGTCCAGATTGCTCCAGAATGGCACTTGCCCTAGCTTAGCTACTGTCAGGCACCTGCCTAAGCCTAGCCATTAGACTGGCACCTGCCTAAGTCTGGCTATAGTCAGGCACCTACACAAACCTAGCAATAGTCCAGTACCTGCCGAGTCGAACCAATGACAGGCACCTGCTTAAGTCTAGCTAGACCAGTGCCTGCCAATCCTAGCCATAGACTGACACCTGCATGATTCTGGTTATTTTCTGGCACCTGTCAATGCTTAGCTACAGTCCAGAATCTGCCCTGTTTCTTGTATCCCTGCACTTGTATCCTGCAGCCTACAATGGGTCTGCCCTATATTGTACAGTCCTGTCACAGTTCAGCCCTGTATTAGAGTCTTGTTTAGTTATGCCTGGTCTTAGAACCCTGCTAAAGGGTTTCCCTGTTTCATGTTTCTGTTCCTTTATTCTCTTGCTGTGATTTGTTTCTGGTGTGATTTAGTTTCTCACAAGCTGTCTGTCTGTGTATTCCTTAAATGGATGGATTTCTATTATCTAATAAAAACTTTATAATGTTTCTTTGAAGATTTTCTAGTGTTCATTTAGTAATATTTATCAGTAATTGTAACAGTAAATATAATTACATTTTTATTGCATTATTTCTACGTATAAACGAGACATTTCTAGAAGTTTTTAAAAACATTTTATAAATAAATTTGTATAAATGAAAATGTATAGAGTGATATACATTGTCAGGGCCTTACTAGGTGAGGTAGGAATCTCAATGCAGGGATAGATGAGGAGTCTGTTTGCATACTACAATTCATAGTCCAAGGTTGAGAACAGATTTAGGAACAGAAAGAAACAAGGACTATAAGATAGACAAAACGGTTTTAGCAAGGACTACTGTAGCATAGACAAAAGGCCTTTAGCAAGTACTATAACATAGACAAATGACTTTAGCAAGGACTGCAGCATAGACGAGGGGCTTTAGCAAGGACTGCCACATAGACAAGTGACTTTAGCAAGAACTGCTGCATAAACAAGGGGCTTTAGCAAGCACTGCTGCATAGACAAGTGACTTTAGAAAGCACTGCTGCATAGACGAGGGGCTTTCGCAAAGGCTGCTGCATAGACGAGGGGCTTTGGCAAGGACTGCTGCATAGACAAGTGAATTTAGCAAGGACTGCTGCATAGACAAGGGGCTATAGCAAGCACTGAAGCAGAGGCGTCACTAGGGTTGGTGTCATCCGGTGCGGTAACTCATGGTGTCACCCCCTGGATTTCCTCCAATACCCTGCCAAGCAGATTCCTTAGTAATGCCAGTCAGATGGCCCATTAAATATGCCACATACAGGAGCCCCACAAATTATGTCACACACAGGAGCCCATTAACTATGCCACACACTGGAGCCCCATAACTATGACACATACAAGAGCCCTATAAATTATGCCACACCAGAGCCCCATTATTTATGCCTCACCTTGGAGCCCAATTAATTATGCCACACACACAGGCGCCCCTTAATTATGCCACACACAAGCGCCCCATATTTATGCCACACAAAAGAGCCCCTTAATTATGCCACACATGGGGCCAAATAAATATGCCACACATGGGACCGCTATTAATTATTCGACACACAGGAACCCCACGAGGGGACAATTGTACAATTCTAAAACAATATATATCTATACACACAGACATCTCTCTCTCTCTCTCTTGATAACTAGTTGCATTTATACGTATTTGAATTTTTTAATATTATATTCAACTATTTTCATTTGTAATAAAAATGTTATTGAAAAATTGCATTCCTTGTTTTTATTCCCTTCCTCTGCACCCACATTGCACCTAAAGGACTTAACACAGCACCATACAGTACCCACAGAACTTGCCATGCACCTATATTGCACCCACAGCACTTGGCTTGCACTCATATTGCACCTACATGATTTGGCATGCCACAGTATCACTTTGCCCCACAGAACTAGCCAGTGTCACTTTCATCATAGTACATGTTATTTTGCCCCACAGACCATACACCAGCATCACTTTGCCAATTAAAATAAACCAGTTTTCCCATTCATATGCCAGTGTTTGCCCATAAATATGGCACAGCCAATGTGCCCAATAAAATGCCAGTATTATTTTGTCATTCATTAACCACAATTTGCCCAATAATATGCCTGTAATATTTTGCCGTTTATAAGCCGGAAAATTTGCCTAATAATATTCCAGTTTTATTTTGCCGTTAATAAGCCAGGCAATTTGCCCAATAATATGCCAGTATTATTTTGCCATTAATAAGCCAGACAATTTGCCTAATAATATGCCAGTATTATTTTGCCATTTAATATGCCCCAGCCAATTTGCCCAATTATATGTCAGTACTATTTTGCCATTTAATATGCCACAGCCAATTTGCCCAATAATATTCCAGTATTATTTTGCCGTTAATAAGCCAGGCAATTTGCCCAATAATATGCCAGTATTATTTTGCCATTAATAAGCCAGACAATTTGCCTAATAATATGCCAGTATTATTTTGCCATTTAATATGCCCCAGCCAATTTGCCCAATTATATGTCAGTACTATTTTGCCATTTAATATGCCCCAGCCAATTTGCCCAATAATATTCCAGTATTATTTTGCCATTAATAAGCCAGACAATTTGCCAATAACATGCCATTATTATTTTGCCATTAATAAGCCAGACAATTTGCCCAATTATATTCCAGAACTATTTTGACATTAATAAGCCAATTTGCCTAATAATATGCCAGTATTATTTTGCCGTTAATAAGCCAATTTGCCCAATTATATGCCAGTACTATTGTCATTTAATATGCCCCAGCCAATTTGACCAATAATATGCCAGTATTTTTTGCCATTAAAAAGCCACAGCCAATTTTCCCAATAATATGCCAGCATTATTCTGCCATTTAATATATGCCAGTATTTTGCCATTCAATATGCCAGTATTATTCTGCCATTTAATATATGCCAGTATTTTGCCATTGAATATGCCATTATTTTGTCACTCAATATGCCAGTATTTTGAGACTCAATATGTCAGTATTTTGCCATTAAATATGCCATCCTTTTTCCAATAAATATGCCAGTATTTAACCCCTGAATGTGCCAGAATTTTGCCATTCAATATTCCAGCATTTAACCCCTCAATATTCCAGAATTTTGCCATTTAATATTCCAGCATTTAACCCCTCAATATGCCAGTATTTTGTCACTCAATATGCCAGTATTTAACCTCTCAGTATGCCAGAATTTTGCCATTCAATATTCCAGCATTTAACCCCTCAATATGCCGGAATTTGCCATTCAATATGCCAGTATTTAACCCTTCAATATGCCAGAATTTTGCCATTCAATATGCTAACATTTAACCCCTCAATATGCATGAATTTTGCCATTCAATATTCCAGCATTTAACCCCTCAATATGCCAGAAGGTTGCCATTCAATATTCAAGCATTTAACCCCTCAATATGCCAGAATTTTTCCATTCAATATGCCAGTATTTGTCACTCAATATGCCAGCATTTAACCACGCAATCTGCCAGTATTTTGCTAGTTTTATACCACCCATCCTTCCCCAGTACTTACCTCCTTGCTGCTCTGTCTCTGCTCCGGCCTTCTCCTCCGTGCAGTCATCCCTCCTGCACGGAGGAGGGAAACACAGCCACCGGTTGTGATGTAACATCACATACTGTCGCATTGTTTTTTTTTTTCCTGGCAGCCAAATCCAGCGGATGCAGCTGCCGGAAAAAAAAAAAAAGAGTTCAGTAGCGCAATGCGCTGTGGAGGGATGCCGGCAGCACGGTTGTCACCCCTGCTGGTCTTGTCACCTAGTGCGGACTGCACCCCCCGCACCTCCTTTGGAACCCCACTGGACTGAAGTATAGATGAAGGGCTTTTAGCACACTGAGGTGTGGTTACTTATAGGGCAGGGTAATTAACAAAGCCCAACTGACTCCACTGAGAGAAACAACGGATCAAAACAAAGGTAGGGGGTCCACTATAAGTGAAAGTAGGAATATGTAGAAACCTGAGATACATACTGGTAATGTTAATTCCTAAGTATGAAATGTAATTATAATTGAAGTTATTTTTGACATTATGTTTTTATGTAAAGTTTTGTTACGGTTGTTATATCTTATCATTCACCACTTATTCACCATTCCCACAGGTCTTTATGTTTAAATATCCCACCAGAGCTCTGTCCATATTCCATTATAACTGTGCCTTGGGTTTTGGCCTTGACCAGGTGTCTATCGAACTTAACTAACTAACTAACTAACTTACAATCACAATTGTAAACTGACAGGGAGGTGCCAGGTTAGTATGCCGTTCTGACTGCGAGGGTTAAATAAAGTATAGGACTATGTCTATATGTGGTTTGATTGTCTGGCTTTATCTCAGATGATTCATTTTTGAGATCAGCATTGTCTCCATTTAGTGACTGCTCACAGTATAGTATCCTTGCAGTTCATGCAAGTAGCTAAATCCTAAAACAAACTAGTTCAATATGTTCATATAATGTTGATATAATGTTTTCAGGAAACCACTTGTGCAGGTTCCACACATAGCTAGATCTTGATACAAACTGATACAAACTATTACAGCAGGATTGTCATGTATTATTGAAGTTCTGCAACTGCCTAACAAGCTACATTCACACTTCAGTCTGTTATTCTGATCTTTTTTTAGTGCAAGCCTCTGTCGCTTCATCTTTAAATGTAATCGTTTCTCATGGAAATTCTTGGGAAGCCCTGTTCGATCTGAAATCAGCCAATAATTGTACCACCATTTGTACCACCATTTCTATTGAGAATTTTTGAATTTTTGTGACTTATTTGTTGACTCCTTCTTTGATCAAAATGTATTTTCTGAGATCTACATATGTTTTTAAGGCGTTTAATGTATCACCTTGAATTTTTTTTATTTTTTTACATTTTTTAAATCTCGCTACCAATATTTTAAACACCTTGAATACAAGTCAGGCTTATACCATACCCTGTATATTGTGATACCTACTGAGTCTTTTCCTCTCCTCTCACAGCTAAGGTGTTCTCATCTATTAAATTCTATATTTTTCTTAATCGGCTCGAACACTTCGTTATAAGTAAATGATGAATTAGCATGCAGTTTAGCTTACCAATTAAGTATGTAAAATTCAAATTGTGATGACTACATGGAAGATCATAGCATATTTAAGCTGGAAATCAATTTTTGATATGCCTTAGCAGCCAATTCCAGATCTCCTGGATACATCCCAGAGATGTTACATCATAAATAACATATTTACCAACACAAACAAACAAGCTAGTATGGTTACTATAGTGCAGTTTATATCGTTCAGATAACCTTGCTGAGAAGGAGACCTAGCAGGATAGAAATCAAGTCTTTGGCAAGATACTCAGCCCAGGAATGTGCTAATCAACTCCATATCCTGTTGATCCTGTTTAAATGACCCTGTGGTCAGATGTAGCAGTGCAGCATAGGGATAATATGACAGTGCTCTCTCTCCATGCTAATCAAGGACTCTCTCCCTCCCTGATTCATCAAATAGTTTCTTGGCTCATCCTGCAGAAAATATAAAATGCAAGAAAGATACACGTAATATTTCCTTCATTTTCAGCCATGTGTTAGCATGTAGACACAGTAAATGGTACATAAACCTGAAACCAGAACACACATAATTTTAGCTAAACTACCATCCCCCATCCCCAATACTTTTACTACCACCACTTCCCTTTGAGCTCTTTAACCTTATGCGTCTCATGTCACTCTCTCTATATTCTAAGCTTGCGAGCAGGGCTCTCTACCTTATGCATCAGTCTGTTCTTGTTCGTGAAACATACCATATAGTTCCCCTCTATACTTGTATCAAGCTGCTTGCTCACCTGCAGAGAGGCTGATGAGGGGAGATATTTTGATCTTCCCAGTCTGCCTACTGCTGGCAAGGTTATCCATGCATGCTTAAACTCCTTCACTGTATTAACCTCTACCACTTCTACTGGAAGACTAGTCCATGCATCCACTACCCTGTCAGTAAAGTATTAATTTCATTAGTCCCTGGCCTTATTTTATATCTGGCATAGCCTTATACCTATCCAAATGATACATTAATTGCACATTTAAATGCATGCTTAAACTCCTTCACTGTATTACCTCTACCACTTCTGCTGGAAGACTATTCCATGCATCTACAAGTATTACTTTCATTAGTCCCTGGCCTTATTTTATATCTAGGATAGCCTTATACCTATCCAAATGATGCATTAAATGCACATTTAAATGCACGCTTAAACTCCTTCACTGTATTAACCTATACCACTTCTACTGGAAGACTATTCCCTGCATCCACTACCCTCTCAGTAAAGTAATACTTTCATCAGTCCCTGGCCTTGTCTTATATCTAGGGCAGCTTTATGCCTATCCCATGCATGCTTAAACTCATTTACCATATTTTTCGCCTCATAAGACGCACCTGACCATAAGACGCACCCAGTTTTTAGAGGAGGAAAACAAGAAAAAAAACCTCAATATGCCAGGATTTAGCCATTTAATATGCCAGGATTTTTCCCCTCACTATGCCAGGATTTAGCCATTCAATATGCCAGGATTATGTCCCCCACTATGCCAGGATTTTGCCCCTCACTATGTTAGGCTTTAGCCACTCACTATGCCAGGCTTTTGCCCCTCACTATGCCAGGATTTTGCCCCTCACTGTGCCAGGATTTTGCCCCTCACTATGCCAGGATTTTGCCCCTCACTGTGCCAGGATTTTGCTCCTCACTATGCCAGGCTTTTGCCCTTCACTGTGCCAGGACTTTGCCCCTCACTGTGCCAGGATTTTGCCCCTCACTATGCCAGTATTTTGCCCCTCACTATGCCAGGATTTTCCCCCTCAAAATTCCAGGCTTTAGCCACTCATTATGCCAGGCTTTTGCCCCTCACTATGCCAGTCTTTTGCCCCTCACTATGCCAGGCTTTTGCCCCTCACTAAGCCAGGCTTTTGTTCCTCACTATGCAGGATTTCCCCCCTCACAATGCCAGGATTTTGCCCCTTATTATGCCAGGATTTGCTAGTTTGTGCCACCCTCCTCCCCCCTTCCCTAGCACTTACCTCCATGCTGTTCTCCGTTGTGTTCTCTCCGTTGTTTCCTTCGTGCAGTCTAACCTCCTGCATGGAGGAAGGAAGCTCCGGTCGCTTTTTTTTTTCTTCTTAACTTTATTGAAGTCGCGCAACGTCAATAAAGTTAAGAAGGGGAAAAAAAGTCTGTCACATAGACACACACACTCATACATAGTCTGTCACATACACTTATACATACATACAGTCTGTCACATACACACATACAAGTGAGCGTTTTTTTTAATCTTAAAAACAAAACAAAACAAATGTAGATCAATATGTCCCCCTTCCCTGCTGCTATATCTCATTGCAACGATGGGGGCATTTCCGTTCCAGGTTTGTCTGTGCTTCTTACAAAAGGCACAGAGCATCATTACTTATTAATTACATTATTTTGCCCATGTAAGAAACTAAAGTCACCCTATATTTCTTGCACCCATTCATTTGTCAGTCTTATCATGCCCATCATTTGTCAGTCTTATCATGCCCATAATCATCTGTGAGTCTTATCATGCCCATCACCATCTGTGAGTCTTATCATGCCCATCATCATCTGTGAGTCTTATCATGCCCATCATCATCTGTGAGTCTTATCATGCCCATTACCACCTGTGAGTCTTATCAGTCCCATCACCATCTGTGAGTCTTATCATGCCCATCATCTGTGAGTCTTATCATGCCCATCATCATCTGTGAGTCTTATTATGCCCATCATAACCTGTGAGTCTTATCATGCCCATCATCATCTGTGAGTTTTATCATGCCCATCATCATCTGTGAGTCTTATCATGCCCATCACCATCTGTGAGTCTTATCATACCCATCATCATCTGTGAGTCTTATCATGCCCATCATCATTTGTGAGTCTTATCATGCCCATCATCATCTGTGAGTCGTATCGTGCCCATCATCATGTGTGAGTCTTATCATGCCCATCATGTCACCCTCCACCCCGGCTTCCCCAGTACTCACCTCCGTGTCCCCGTCGCACCCTCTGTGCTGCAAGCTTCCCTCCTGCACGGAGGAGGGAAGTACATTAGCCGGATATGACTAGCTGTCATATCAGGCCGAAGAAGATTTAAAAAAAGAGTAAAAAAAGACTGGTCCCTCGTATTCTGCGATCGCGAGACAGTCCCGGGAAACTGGGCTGTCTCGCGATTGCGGCGGGTCACCGGATCATGTGACCCACCGCGATCGCGAGACAGCCTAGTTTCCCGGGACTGTCCCGCAATCGCAGTATACGCAGGACATTTGCATAGTTGCTGGGACTGTCCCGGCGAATCCGGGAGAGTTGGCAACTATGAACTATGAGAAAGTGCTCTCATTGTCTATTACTTTAGAATCAAATTCTCTTTGTTCAGCTCAGCTGTTTTTAGTGTTCAGAATGCAGGAAGGGAGGAGCATTCTTTTAGCCATAAGGGTTGCCTCAATGTATGGCAATTTTCAGATCCAAAATGGTGCCACCGATGTCTGGACATATTCAGAACACACTGGTGGCACGAAAACCCCCACATTTCGAGCTACTCAGGAAGCTCCACTGTACCTCCAATATATAAGTCCACAAATCGGACATTATAGCCGATTCCCTACTGTTATCACCGAACACTGAAATAAGCCGAAATGCACAGAAACAAAATGCTAGGCTTGATCCTCCTCATAGACTTGTATTTCCGGGCAATTTTGGGAGGACCTCAGCTATTACGAATTCCTCCCATAGAAGTCAATGCTAGGACCTTGGCCATAGCTGAAATAGCCGAAGTCCTATCCAAATGCCCCGATTTGTAATAAAATAAAAATCATAATAAAAACCCATTATATAAATACAGAAAAATAATGTAAATGAACCTAAAATCCTTTTTTATTAACATTTAAAAAAACTTATATTAATGTGAATATACTTGTAGAATATATAACATTTCATTGTGTGATATGATGTAACACAAGAAAGTAGGCTGGAACTTTTGCGATAGTAACAGCATTAGCTAATACCTTGTAGGACATAAGTAGGAAATATTTTACAGATCTGTTATGCTTTCTTTACTTTAGATGACAAGTAGGGTTGAAATTATACCATTTATAATACAATCTTAATAATTAATAATGTTTTTACAAGCCCCGGATTGCTGCATTGGACTTATTTCCAACTGTAAACATTTGACACCTTCATGGATGAGTCAAGTGTCTAATGGTTTTATGGCCTCCTCTAACCAGGGAGTGGAGTGATCAGAGATGCTCTGACCGAACTGAATATTATCTGTTGGATCTCCGTAGAACTAGCTGAATTACTGCTGAGAACATTCTTCAATATGCTGTGTTTTTATTGGATTTTTAAAAGTTACTAACTATGTTTTGTAATTAGGAATTTTGTTTTAGCCTCATTTGTGCCTGAGGAAGGGACCCAGTAACTTGGTATTGCCACTTGGTTAGCCAATAAATTATATAATTTTAGCCCTACTTTTTTCCTTATTTTTTTTTTTACTTCAGCTGATACAGCACTTATCTAAAAATACTGTTTTAGACACAGTAGGATAACCTGGCCCTTTACCCAATAACCTCATGAAGCTGGTATGCCTATGGTATGAAAGCCTGATAGGCTATATTGCCAACTTTCTCCATAGGGGCAGAGTCAGATTCTATATGGCTCTGGATATAGGATAAAGGATATGAAGTAAAGTGGAAATAATGCAAATGTATCAACATTTAATGTAATCCTTTCCTTTCCTGATGGTGCTTTTGTTTCTTAAGGAAAATTGCATCTTTTTGGTCCTGGCCCCCATCATAGAGGGATTAGGAGTCAGGGACACACAGGTAGAGACTCAAAGTGACATCAGCTGATGGGGGTCACAGTCAGGATGGTCTATGCTTCCCTGCAGGCACCTAGACACTGTAAATTAGGATGGCACAGAGCATCCCACAAGGGCGAAAAGGTTAGATGCATTTTCCATAATAATTATTTTATGTTAATTATTCATTTAAATATTGATAAAAAGCGATTTATAGACAAACAGAGAATATAATTTGACATCAATGTGAAAAACACCATAATTTTGTAATATAGATTTAAAGGGACACTTACTATTCCTACATAACACTCTTACATGAAATCAGTTGCTGTGCAGATTTAGAATTGCATGCAAGAAATGTTTTCACATTATTAACACTTTGCTATTTGTTAAAGAAAAGCACCAAAAAAAGAAACACAATCATGCTAGTGCTTCCCTGGAAACAAATCCAGGGGTCGATTCACTTAATTGAAGAAATTTGCCATTAATAAAACTGTTTTGGAAAAATCCTATTTGCCTATCTTTCCAACTCAGCTATTAATGCTGGATTTTCACAGTTCACTTGTCAGTTCACCACAGCTCATTGTTTATTGAATACACCTCCGAATCCTGCAGCTTCTCTTCTACACTATACCACTCAGAGCTGACACTTCAGCAGCACACCATCCAGTGCTAAGTGGATCAGGAATTAAAATAACTACTTCTAAAAACAGAATATTTTAACAGAGAACTTCCAGAATGCATCACATTGAAAGAAGATCATTCCAACCACACTGTCATTCTGTGCTGGCTTCATAGCTAAGAATAGCTGCTACACCACAGTCAAAGCTATTGACACAAAAAAATGGAACTTCCTCCAATGCTGCTAGGTAAATATTTTTACATGCAAGTGAAAAGGTATTTGGAAATCTAAACAATATTTACTGTGTAACTGTAAAGCAGATACATTATTCATACATTAAGGTTGATTCCACACCAATACCTGCTGAAAGCGAAAGCATCTGAAACATGTTCCGAAAAGCACTGAACCAAAGTGGTAGCCTCAGAATCCCAATTATATCCTGAGGGAGTTTTCGCAAAAAACAAACAAAAAAAAAAAAAGCCAAAAATTACTGAAATATTATCAACAATATTTTTTATTTTTATTCCAAATTCAGAAACACAAATATTTGTAAAAAATGATACTTTTTGATGACCGAAAACTACACACAGTCAATATATGTCAAGAACAGAGTACAAGTTGTGAATTAACTCTCCATGGTCAGGATGGTAGAGAATCCACTCAAACACAGAACCAGCACCTGCAAACGATTTAACAAGTCACGTACCAGACACGCAACTTGGAGGAGATACGTACAATTTGTAGAGATTTAGCAATGTTAGTTGAAACTCTGACCCTTCCACTGGACACGTCCACACAGGATTGCCTTTTATAAGTAGTTAATGAGAAGGTTGCCTAATCTGTCATTCACATGTGATGTCCAAGGATAACTGAACTTCCCATAAAACATGATGTCTGATTCACATCATCTTACTGTGTATGCCATTATTACTGAAAATTAGCATCACACTTACGTACACAGGTGACATTACCAGTTATATCATTAAACATATGTGTTCCAGGCTCCATAGGCACCTGCTCAGATATATTCAACAATTAACCCCTTAAGGACAGAGCCTTTGAAACATTTTTGTCCATTCTGGACAATGGCTATTTTAACATTTCTGTGCTGTTTGTGTTTAGCTGTAATTTTCTTCTTTGTCATTTGTTGTACCCACACATATTATATATTGTTTTTATCGTGACAAGAAGGGCTTTCTTTGGATGCCATCATTTTGATCATATCTTATAATATTATATAAAAAAAAAAAAAAAAAATATGGTAAAAAAAAAAACAAAACACAAATTTCCTGACTTTTATTTGAAACATCTTCTCCTCATTGACAAAAGCGAATGAAAAAACTGCTAAATAGATTCTACTATTTCTCCTGAGTACAGGGATACCACCCATGCATAGGTTTGTTGGGTTGTTTTGGGGCTAAAATGCTAAATTTGGGAGGTGCAGTTTTTGGTTTTCCAACTTGAAATTTTTACATGCAGACAGCCTGCACCCATGTCCTATTTGGGACATATTTGAAGCCATCCAGTGTATTTTACCCCATCAACTCATATATTTTTTAAAAGTAGACACCCAAGGCTATTTGAAATGATGGTATTTTTTTTTTTTTTTTAAATCATGTTTTATTATTTTCAAGAACACATAACAATACACAGTACACAATACAAAAAAAAAAAAGTGGGGGGAGGGGAGGTGGCCACCCTAGGGTTACATAAAATATAACAGTGAATGTTAGGGGTGAATCTGGGGGGGAGGGGCGAAAACGATCTAATACACTTGAACATAAATACATAATGTCAGTGATATAAATAACAAAATAATTAACATATTCAATTATACATCTGCTCTCACTGTTGATAAACCATATATTATAATAAAAAAATAAAAATAAAAAAGTGGGGGGGGGGATGATTATACAATACAAAATTGATTATACAATACAAAAATGGAGACACATCGGGGGTGGGGGGGGGGGAGGGCAGGGGTAGGCATAGGTGCTGACATATCTGGGTCAGTTCAATCTATTGACAGTATATTTCAAATGTATTTATAAATAGGAGTTCCCAATTTTAGCTAGTATTATATAATAGCAGTGGGTCCGAACTAAGCATTTTTCCCCTCAGGTGCAACCATAATTTACCCTCAGCGTAGTCGTCCAATTATGGGGGTCACCAGTGTTATCCCCATCATATTGTGACATCCACACTCGAATGTGAGATGTCTGCTTCTGGTCTGTGTTATGTCTAAGCTGTGTAAGTGTGATGTGGTCTTATGGCGTGTATATTCAACCGTAAATTACCTTCTGTCTGAGTGAGTACTATAACCCCCTTCAAACTATTTCAGATGTATTATATATTCATTCCAGTAGAACCAGGTCCTTAGACATTTTTCGGAAGTATTTGTGGTGGAGGCTAAAAGCTCTTCTAGAATTCTAATTTCTTCTACTCTAGCAATCCATTCACATTCCGTTGGGATTGTGGTAGATTTCCAATACAGGGGTATCAATGTTTTGGCAGCTATTAGTAAATGTTTGGTCAATGATTTCTTAAATGTTGGGATGGACATTTCGTCTAGATAGAGGACCATTGCCTCAAATGTGTTTGGATATGTGGAACAGTCCAGTTGTACTATTTTTTCGTATATCATATCCCAATAGACCTTTATTTTGGGGCAACTCCACCAAATATGGACATCTGTTCCAAAATCATTCCCACAACTCCAACAGTGTGGATCGATTGTTGGGATCATACGATGCAGCCGCATCGGGGTTCTATACCATTGTGAAATAATTTTGTAATTGATTTCTTGATACTTGGTTGCCTTTGTACTTTTGTGTGCAAGTAGCATTATTCTTTCCCATTGTACCTTATCAAATTCAGAGCTTAGAATCATCTCCCATTTCCCCATGTATTTTGGTTCAGCATCATCAGTAGGTGAGATCAGCATGCTATATATGTGTGATATTCCCCGTTCTAGGAGCTTGTTTGATTTACATAGCGACTCTAGCCATGTCTTGTCACGTGTCTGGTTGTGTTTTTGGGGAAGGTGTCTTATGTAATGCATAACTTGATGATAGTTGAAGTGGTCCATTGGGGAAGGGGGGTCCTTTAATATGGTAGTGAGCGTGGGAAATGTCTCCGTGGGTTTTATATCAACAATGTGGAGCGGTATTTCTGGGTGCAGAGTCTGTAACTCCGGTGAATGTATCCCCGGTGAGAAATCTGGGTTGTCTCTCAGAGGAGTGAGAGGTGATGGATAAGTAGTCGTTTTGTGTGATTTTGCAGTATTATGTAATACACGTAAAGTTGGTGTTATCGTGGGGTGGCCTTGCGTCATAGCTTTAGCTGTCTTAGGGGAGAGCCATGGGAGAGCATTCAGTGATATAGGAAGTGAATTGGATTCTAATTGTACCCAGTGTTTTCGGGTCGGTATATCAGTCCAATCTATTATTCGAAGTAGATGTGTTGCTTGGTAATATTTAAGGATATCTGGAAGTGCCAGACCTCCATTTATTTTGGGGTAAGTTAGCACTTGGTAATTAAGTCTCGGCTTTTTTTTGTTCCAAACTGTGTCAAAGCCGTTCTCAGTTCAGTAAAATATGTGTGGGGAATGTGAATAGGTATAGTTTGGAAGAGATACAATATTCTAGGAAGTAGGTTCATTTTAATGACATTTATGCGTCCTATCCATGAGATATGTGTGTAATCCCACGTGTGTAGATCTTTATTTAGTGTTGAAGCTATCGGGACATAATTCATCTTATATAATGTTTCAGGATCAGGGGTGAGCCAGATGCCCAAATACAACATCTTGTCAACACAGATTCTGAATGAGAAATTATCTGTAATATGTTTAAGTCCTATTGGTTCCGTTGTGATTGGGAGGATTTCTGATTTGGTATAATTGATCTTCAGGTGTGATAGTTCTCCATATTCCTTAAATTCTTGTAATATGTTGGGGAGTGTAACTGTTGGTTGTTTGATTATAAATAATAAATCGTCTGCGTATGCTGCTATTTTGTATTCTTGTAGGCCTGCTCTGAAACCTTTAATAGAAATATTGGCTCGGATAGCTTGTAAAAATGGTTCCAAAGTTAAAGCAAAGAGTAAAGGTGATAGTGGGCAGCCTTGTCTGGTCCCATTTTTGATATCAAATTTGTCTCCTAATATCCCGTTCACCCTGATTCTTGCTGTCGGGTTGTGATATAATGCATTTATCCATGCCATAATATTTGGTCCGAAACCGAATTGTTGGAGGGTCGCTCTCATGAAGTCCCAGTTAACTCTGTCAAAAGCTTTTTCAGCATCGGTTGACAGAAACAACAGGGGCTCCGTCCTTCCCTTTGCCAAGTGTGTGATGTTGATCAATTTTACTGTACTATCTTTGGCTTCTCTACCGGGGATAAACCCTGTTTGGTCCGGGTGTATAAGATCTGGGATCAGGGGACCTAGCCTTTGTGCTAGTATCTTTGCGAATAACTTCAGGTCCGAGTTCAGAAGTGAGATGGGCCGATAGTTCTGACAAAAATCGTGTGTTCGTGTAGAAATGTCCCAGTCGGGATTGTATTAAATGCCTTCACAAAATATGGGGACAGTATATCTTTATATTTCTTGTAATATTCTACTGGTAATCCATCTGGACCTGGACTTTTCCCTGTTTTGGAATTTTTTAGTGCTACTGATACTTATAGTTCTGTGATTGGGCTTTCTAGGGTATGAAATATGTCCTCCGGTATTGTCGGGAGTTTATGTTTACGAAGATAGTTTCTGATTTTTACCATGTTATCTACAGATGACGTAGTACTAGTCTCAGAGGTTAAGTTATACAGGGCTGTGTAGTGTGCTGTAAATTCCTGCAATATATCCGTTGGTAAATAACGATATGAGGGGGTGTTTGATGATTTTATCCTGGAAATGTATGTCGAATTCCCTGTGTTATGAAGAATACGAGCAAGTAATCTCCCACTTTTGTTCCCATGATTATAAAAAAAGGATTTTGTTTTGTTGGCTTGTCGTTGTAATTTCGTGTTTATGATTTTTGAAAGTTCTCTGCGGAGAGTCAGCAACTTCTGGTGTGTTACTGTGTCATTTGTCGACTTGTGTGTTTGTTCCAAAGTGTGTATTTCCGAAGTGAGTGTGAGGACTGCTTTCGTCTGTTCTTTTTTGCGTATTGATGCCTGTGCGATAAAGTGTCCTCTGAGTACGCATTTATGCGCTTCCCAGATTACCAACTCTGATACCTCTTCCGTCGTATTTTCTTGAAAATATTGTTTTAGACGTTTCGCTGTGTTGACAGCCAGAACGGTGTCCGTCAGTAGTGAGTCGTTAAGTCTCCAAGATGCCTGTTTGGGTCTATGTAATGGGGAGTGTATGGACAAGATTACCGGCGCATGGTCTTACCACGTTGTAATTCATATTTTTACGGTGTGAATTAGATGAGTGACGTGGTTTTGTAGGAAAAAATATGTGTGGGAATACTAGACGTGCCCTTGGAGGTGTCAATGTTGGGGTCCAGAGGCATGTTAAGATCACCCCCCAGTATCAGGATCCCTTGTTGAAATTTGCTTAACATGGCAAGAATGTGTCTCAATATTTTGTGTTGTTTTTTGTTAGGCAGATAAATGTTTGCGAAAGTGTACATGGACCCTGCGATTTCGGCTTTCACAAATACATATCTGCCTTCTGTATCGCTTTGAACTATTGGATTTTTTATAGGTATGTGCTTTGAGAACAAAATTGCCGTTCCCTTTGTTTTAGAGATAGGGTTGTTGCTGTAAAAGGACTGCGTGTACATGCCACTTTTTAGGGACGGTGCTCGAGAGGATTGGAAATGGGTTTCCTGTACATAGACTATGGACGCCTTTAAGGCTTTCCACTCTCTTAACGCTCTTGACCGCTTTTCTGGTTTATTTAACCCCTTAGCATTTATCGATAAAATCCTCAACCGAGGGCCGAGTGGGTATGAGAAATATTTGCCATATTAGCGCACCTTTTTGTGATATTTTACCCCCCCCCCCAAAAAAAAGGGGGGGGCAGGGGAAAGTAAGATATATCTGCTGTACGCAGGGTTTGGGAAGGGGGAAAGAAATAAAAGGGGAAACTATTTACAGTATTCCGTACAATATAGGATTGTAGCGGCTTGCCCTCTAAGGGGGCAGAAAAAAAAAAGGTATTTATGTGCCCTTAGCGGTTCGTATCAGGGTCAGGTAATCCAGCCCTGACCTCTGCCCGCTACGTCTCTGGACACTCAACCAAATGGGAACGTACCTTTCCAAAGAACCAAAATGGTTCTCTCTGAGAAAACCGTGTACCGATATCTCTTAATAACGTCAGAGAGTATCGAATTAACAGAATAGTTTAGTATTTCAAACCTGTATCAAGATGTATAAACATCCTGACATTCAGCACTCATTTTAACCATTTGAGCATCAGGTCTTATCTAAAACATTGTAACATCGTTGAACCATTTTTCATTGTGAAAACATAATAAACATAGTAAACCCATAGATTGTGAGACATGAGATTCTTTTCTCCTCAACTCTGAGATCCGCAGGGTATCAGATTTTGGATAGGCGGTCTATCTGCATATAGAACAGATTGCAGTGGGGGGGGGGGGGGGGGGGGTTGGTATCATCAGAAAATACTCTACTAGCAAGGGGGAGGTGAGTGTTCAGAGGGCCCACCTTATATCGTCAGGGTGTGGAGAAAGTTGGGATCGTGTTACGCCTGGGAGATATGGGCGACAATCACATTACCCCCTCTTCCCCTATGGCATGAATCCCTGGGCATTTGGGTGTCAATCTATAAAAAGGCAGTGTATGAACCAGTATGATCCGTTACATAGTTCGCATTTCTCTAGACTCGGGGGGGGGGGGGGGATGTGATTCTGACTTTCCTCAGGTACCCCTATACATTCTAATAGTTCCCCACCCACTCGCCTCCCTTAACATTTATAACCTGATTGTTCTGCTGTGTCGCTCTGTCTGCACGTAGTCAGAAATATTCGTGCTTTGTAAACTGGATCTCTAATTTCCATCGTACTGGATCTGATGTGGACTCATCCCACTGTGCCCCATGTCCGCTTCACTGTCGGGTTGAATCGAGGAATCAGCGTGTTCTCAGGTTGTGGTTTATAGTAGAGTCCCTAGTTGCATGTCACACAGGTGTAATCATAAAAATATATTCAAATATCCGTTCTTTCTTTCAGGCTGTGGTTTATATTATAAGTCCCAGCTTGCATGTCGCACCGGTGTAATCATAAAAATATATACAAGTGACCGTTCCTTCTTCATTCTTCTGGGTCTGCAGGGTGTCTTAGCAGAGGTCTGGAGAGTCCATGCGTAGGTGGTCTTGGGGTCCGTCTCGGCCTCTGAGGCAGCGGTCTAGGTGGGTTATGCAGCCGATTAATGTAAGCCAACGAATTCCAATCCGCTATGTCCAGTATCGGTGAGTCCAGCGTCGCTAGCAATCGAGGAAGATCCTCCAGCGTTTGGATGATATGTGTCTCACCGTCTATGCGTGTTAGCAGAGCAAACGGGTGTTTCCACTGGTATAGCTGCTGCCTTTCTTGTAGCAGGGCTGTTAAAGGCCGTAATGCCTTACGTTTTCCCAGTGTAATGCGGGAGAGATCCTCGTAGAGGGAGATTTGGTGTCCCTCAAAGTTCCATGTCCTGGCCGTTCTCGCCTTCCTCATTATCTTATCTTTTGTGGCGTATTCATGGAGGCAACAGATCACGTCTCTCGGCGGCATGTGTAAAGGTCCTCGCGAGCGGAGAGCCCTATGCGCTCTGTCAAACTGGATAGGTGTATCAAGTGGTTGGCCCAGTACCTTATTAAACAATCTCATCAGGATGGGTTCCAGTAAGCCGGGTTCCTCCGTGTCGGCCAGGCCTCGGACTCTGATATTGCTGCGCCTGCCTCTATTATCTAAATCCTCTATGGATTTTATGAGGTCCGCCACCGCAGTGACCGCCGTCGCCGGTAGTTCTGTTTGTACAGCCACCTTTTGGTGTATAATATTTAGATCGGCCTCTATAGTGTGGATCTTCCGATCTAGTCGGCCATATTTTCTTTGAGGTCACTCAGCTCCACTTTTACTGCGTGTCTTACCTCCTCTCGGATCGCCTGGCACACTTCCAGTATCAACTTAGCAAAATCGCCTTTAGTTGGGGCAGATTGGAACAGGTCGTCTTGCGTGTCGTCCGGTGGGTGTTGGTTCGGTTCTGGAGTCGACGGAGGACTTCCATTTGGGGAACAGGCCTGTGTGGGCGTTTGAGGCCTTTCCTCTTGGGTGGAGGTGGACGCAAGTGCCGTAGGAGTGCGGAAATAATCTTTCATAGATGATGAAGGGGTTTTCGGAGGATGCCCGGTGGGTTCAGAACCTGATGGGATTCGTTTGTTACGGCCCATTGTGGTTTTAGATAAGGTTTGCATGCGTTTTTGTGGTGAGTGGTGTCGGAGCTCAGAGATTAAGCAGCCATTTCGTTCTCCGGTCAGGCCACGCCCCCTCCAAATGATGGTATTTTAACACTTTCCATACACTAATTCTACCACCAGCCTTTGTCAAAGTTTGTGGTAGATATTTTTTTGTGTTTTTTTTTTCACAAACATTGTACTTCATACATGAATTCACAGATTTTGGTACGTGTCACTGCAAAATAACACCCCAATATGTGCTCAGCAACATTTCCTGAGTATAGGGATACCACCCATGCATAGGTTTGTCCGCTTGTTTAGGGGTTAAAGGGCCACATTTGAGAGATGCGCTTTTTGGTTTTCCAACTTGAAATTTTGACATAAAGACAACCTGCGCCCATGTCCCATTTGGGACATATTTGAAGCCAGCTAGTGTATTTTACCCCATCAACCCATATATTTTTTAAAAGTAGACACCCTAGGCTATCTCTAATGGTGGTATTTTAACACTTTCCATGCTCTAATTCTACCACCAGCCTTTGTCAAAGTTTGTGGAAGTAATTTTTTTGTGTTTTTTTCTACAAACCTTGTACTTCAGACATGAATTCACAGATTTTGGTATGTGTCACTGCCAAATAACACCCCAATAAATGTTCAGCAACATTTCTTGAGTAAAGGGATACCACCCATGCATAGGTTTGTTGGGTTGTTTGGAGGCTAAAGGGCCACATTTTGAAGGTGCGCATTTCCAACTTGGAATTTTGACGTGTAGTCAGCCTGAGCCCATCTTTCATTTGGGACTTTTTTTTTAAGCCGGACAGTGTATTTTACCCAAAAAAGTATATATTTTGTAAAAGTAGACACCCTAGGCTATTTTAAATGGTGGTATTTTAACACTTTCCATGCACCATTCTACCACCAGCCTTTGTCAAAGTTTGTGGTAGTAATTTTATTGTGTATTTTTTCCCACATACATTGTACTTTAGACACAAATTCACATATTTCGGTATGTGTCACTGACAAACAATACCACAATATGTGTTCAGCAACATCTCCCGAGCACAGGGATACCACCCATGCATAGGTTTGTCAGCTTTGTTGGGGGTTGAAAGGCTACATTTGAGAGGTGCGCTTTTTGATTTTCAAACTTGGAATTTTGACATGTAGAGCAAGGAAGGGGTTAATAGCTCTTATAAGAGCCTTTGTAGTACTGTACAAAAAATGTAACCCCTAAAAAGGCACAGACAAGAAAAAATGTTCTGCTGTGCAGTGATCAGTGGCAGGGAAGGGGTTACTATACAGGGTACACTATACAAAGGGTATGGCTTTTATAAAAGCCCTTGGATCTCACAATTTTTTAACATTTTATTTAATTTATTACAATTAAAAACTTATATTATACATATCTGTCTCTTTCCCTCACTAAGTGAGGAGAGGGAGGCAGATCCATATGGGTCAGAACAATATTTACCAATATTGATCTAACCAGACGAATGGTGATGCTCATCTGAGAAATCACCAAACCACCTTTGCCACTGATCGGCTGTTACTGATCACTATACATGCGTTCAGACAGCTTCAAAAGGAATACACGTAATCCCCTAGTGGTTATAATTAACGCCTAGCGAGTGTGACAAAAAAAAATGCTGATGGCAAAAAAAATCCTTCTGCGACCAGATCGCTCCATATGCACTGCTTAGGCAGTGACCATATGCGCTGCTTAGGAAGTGATATATGGCAAGGAAGGGGTTAATAGCTCTTAAAAGAGCCTTTGATATACTGTAAAAAAAAAAAACAGTAAAAAAAAATGAACCCCTAAAAAAATACCCAGACAGCAAAAAATGTGCTGCTGTGTAAGATCACTGCGTACACAGTGATCAATTGCAGGGAAGGGGTTAAACACTGGAAGTGGCTTTTATAAAAGCCTTTGGGTCTCAATTTTATTAAATATATTATAATTAAAAACTAACATTATACAGCTCTGTCTGTCTCCCTCACTAAAACTCAAGTGAGAGGGAGGCAGATCTACACCGATCAGATCAAATATTGACAGCAAGCAAGGGGTTAATAGCTCTTAAAAGAGCCTTTTTTATACTGTAATGAATTACAGTAAAAAAATTAACCCCTAAAAATGCACAGACAGCAAAAAATGTGCTGCTGTGTATGATCACTGCGTACACAGCGATCAATGGCAGGGAAGGGGTTAAACACTTGAAATGGCTTTTATAAAAGCCCTTGATTTGGAAAATTTTCTTAAATATTTTATTTTATTTTTTTACATTATCTGATCTGTCTCTCTCCCTTACTAAAACTAGTAAGGAGAGGGAGGCAGATCAATACTTGTCAAAGGCAATATTTACTAATATTGCCTTTGACTGTATGATAAGTGCTCATCAGAACACTTATCATACATGCCTTCACACAGATCTGTTGTGCAGGCATCGATTGGCTCCCCCTAGAGCATCGGAAGTGAAATACATTCACTTCGATACTCTTGCCATTAGAAGGGAAGCGCTGTCTGTACAGGCAGCGTTCCCTTCTACTGAGCCGATGGGGTCGCTCAGGAGAGCGACCACCATCGGTTCTGGGGAAGCCGAAGGTGCTGCTAAGTGCCTCGCTAGCGAGGCACTTTAGCAACACCGGAGGTGCTTAGGAAGCGAATGATCGTTTGCTTCCTAAGCACATGTGTGCAGTGGGCGCAGCCATTTTTAAATCACTCCGGGGAGTGATCGTAGCGCGCCCCTGCACTTTTTTGGGGTGTTGCACAATGCCTCTATGTAGCTGGTCGCTTTATTTACTCTGTTAAGTGCATGACGTGCCAGGCACGTCAGCTGTTGGCAAGTCCACGATTTGCCGTGACGTGCCTGGCACGTCATCTGTCACCAAGGGGTTAATCAGTTATGTCAACCATATGTCTCAAACAGATCACATGGGTGCATCATTTGACAGGCAGTCACCCTGCTATAGACTAATTAATGAAGGGATAAATGTGGAAAAAGTGCTATCAACAAAAATGTGCAAACAAAAAACAGAAAACATAACACAGCCATTTAAACCCGTGGCCTCCAACACTGTCCTCAAGGACCACCCAGCAGTCCAGATCTTTTTAATCACCTGAGACCCACCTGGTTAATACCTAAGATCTGGACTGTTGGGTTGTGCTTGAGGACAGGGTTGGAGACCACTTTTTTGAAAGTACTGGTAAATGCCAACTTATCATCTATTTTGCAGTACTTTCAGTACTTTAGTTTGTTATGTTTGTTTTTTTTGCATTATTTTTCATTGTGTTGAATAATGTTCATTTTGGTTAAAAGTGATATCAATCCTCAATGTTTTGGACCCAGTAACATGTCCTTACATATGTGCCAATACACATCCTGCTTCATGTAGAGAGTTATTATTTTCAATAACAGAGAAAATCTAATCTATATGATAATGGTAGGAAATCATAATAAATCTCTCTGGTGGTATACACACAGTGAGAGAGAGGCTGATAGACCTGCTCTGTAATGCTGTGATTTACCCTAGCTAACTACAAATAGGTTTTCCTGTATGCTTATAAATCAGCAGGTTCACAGTGTAACAAATCAAACGCATTTCTATATTATGCACATCTAAACACAAAAGTGCTGCCAAAATGGCTTTTTATTTAAACTTTAGATACACGCGAGCAGGGGACACGTTGAAGCAAGTTTGATGTTTCTACAAATGCCCAGCCTCTAAAACACCACTGTTTTGATACAAATCAAGAATGTTTCATAGTCACGGGACAAGTATTGTCATGTGTTACGGCTGTGAATGTAGCGTTAATAAAGGCATGTATTAACCAGGTGGCCTGGATTTCACATGGAAAAAAGCTCCTCTTTTCACACTGACAATGTGAAAATGAAGACATTTGCTTAAAGAGGGAGTAAATTGCTCATGGGGACAATATATACTGTGAAGGACTGATATAAAGCTGTGTTGGGGCCTGGGCATAGCTTGTAAGATAGATTGTTGTCAATACATTAGTGTATAATACTACTAGTAGATACAAATCACATGAAACAATATGCTTATATTATTTGTGATATTTTTGTAATAAATTATTGTAAAGATAAAGTACTAAGCATTCTAATTTGGATAGTGGGTCTGGTCACCAGTAATGCTATTAAGGGACTATGGGAAAAGTGAAAATCCTGGGACTGGAGCACCAAATTCATTGCAGCCTTCAAATACTCACAATTCTTATGCAATTCTCTTTGATAGAGAATAATTGCATTTGGTATATGATGTCATGATGCATGATTGTGACAGACCAACTCACCAGAGTTAAATGGTTTAACAGAGGACATAGAGCTGGCAGGTCCCAGTATCTGATATATCAATTAGCATTTGTCAGTGGAAGGCTGCTCCTGTCCCTATGTGAATATGTCAGTTGAAGGCTGCTGCTGTCCCTATGTGAATATGTCAGTTGAAGGCTGCTCCTGTCCCTATGTGAATATGTCAGTTGAAGGCTGCTGCTGTCCCTATGTGAATATGTCAGTTGAAGGCTGCTGCTGTCCCTCTGTGAATATGTCAGTTGAAGGCTGCTGCTGTCCCTATGTGAATATGTCAGTTGAAGGCTGCTGCTGTCCCTATGTGAATATGTCAGTTGATGGCTGCTCCTGTCCCTATGTGAATATGTTAGTTGAAGGCTAAGGGAAAGCAGCCTTTAACTGTCATGTTCACATAGGGACAGGAACACACTTTAACTGATATATTCACATAGGGACAGCAGGAGCAGCAGCCTTCAGCTGACATATTCACATAGGGACAGCAGCAGCAGCAGCCTTCAGCTGACATATTCACATGGGGACAGCAGCCTTCAACTGACATATTCACAGAGGGACAGCAGCAGCCTTCAGCTGACATATTCACATAGGGACAGCAGCAGCAGCAGCCTTCAGCTGACATATTCACATAGGGACAGCAGGAGCAGCAGCCTTCAACTGACATATTCACATAGGGACAGTGAATATGTCAGTTGATGGCTGCTCCTGTCCCTATGTGAATATGTCAGTTGATGGCTGCTTTCTCTATGTGAATATGTCAGTTGATGGCTGCTCTTGTCCCTGTGTGAATATGTCAGTTGATGGCTGCTCCTGTCCCTGTGTGAATATGTCAGTTGATGGCTGCTCCTGTCCCTGTGTGAATATGTCAGTTGATGGCTGCTCCTGTCCCTGTGTGAATATGTCAGTTGATGGCTGCTCTTGTCCCTGTGTGAATATGTCAGTTGATGGCTGCTCTTGTCCCTATGTGAATATGTCAGTTGATGGCTGCTCCTGTCCCTGTGTGAATATGTCAGTTGATGGCTGCTCTTGTCCCTATGTGAATATGTCAGTTGATGGCTGCCCTTGTCCCTGTGTGAATATGTCAGCTGATGGCTGCTCTTGTCCCTGTGCGAATATGTCAGTTGATGGCTGCTTTCTCTATGTGAATATGTCAGTTGATGGCTGCTCTTGTCCCTGTGTGAATATGTCAGTTGATGGCTGCTCTTGTCCCTGTGTGAATATGTCAGTTGATGGCTGCTCCTGTCCCTGTGTGAATATGTCAGTTGATGGCTGCTCTTGTCCCTGTGTGAATATGTCAGTTGATGGCTGCTCTTGTCCCTGTGTGAATATGTCAGTTGATGGCTGCTCTTGTCCCTGTGCGAATATGTCAGTTGATGGCTGCTTTCTCTATGTGAATATGTCAGTTGATGGCTGCTCTTGTCCCTATGTGAATATGTCAGTTGATGGCTGCTCTTGTCCCTATGTGAATATGTCAGTTGATGGCTGCCCTTGTCCCTGTGTGAATATGTCAGCTGAAGGCTGCTCTTGTCCCTGTGTGAATATGTCAGTTGATGGCTGCTCCTGTCCCTGTGTGAATATGTCAGTTGATGGCTGCTCTTGTCCCTGTGCGAATATGTCAGTTGATGGCTGCTTTCTCTATGTGAATATGTCAGTTGATGGCTGCTCTTGTCCCTGTGTGAATATGTCAGTTGATGGCTGCTCTTGTCCCTGTGTGAATATGTCAGTTGATGGCTGCTCTTGTCCCTGTGTGAATATGTCAGTTGATGGCTGCTTTCTCTATGTGAATATGTCAGTTGATGGCTGCTCTTGTCCCTGTGTGAATATGTCAGTTGATGGCTGCTCTTGTCCCTATGTGAATATGTCAGTTGATGGCTGCTCTTGTCCCTATGTGAATATGTCAGTTGATGGCTGCCCTTGTCCCTGTGTGAATATGTCAGCTGAAGGCTGCTCTTGTCCCTGTGCGAATATGTCAGTTGATGGCTGCTCTTGTCCCTGTGTGAATATGTCAGTTGATGGCTGCTCTTGTCCCTGTGTGAATATGTCAGTTGATGGCTGCTCTTGTCCCTGTGTGAATATGTCAGTTGATGGCTGCTCCTGTCCCTGTGTGAATATGTCAGTTGATGGCTGCTCTTGTCCCTGTGTGAATATGTCAGTTGATGGCTGCTCTTGTCCCTGTGTGAATATGTCAGTTGATGGCTGCTCTTGTCCCAATGTGAATATGTCAGTTGATGGCTGCTCTTGTCCCTGTGTGAATATGTCAGTTGATGGCTGCTCTTGTCCCAATGTGAATATGTCAGTTGATGGCTGCTCTTGTCCCTGTGTGAATATGTCAGTTGATGGCTGCTCTTGTCCCTGTGTGAATATGTCAGCTGAAGGCTGCTCTTGTCCCTGTGTGAATATGTCAGTTGATGGCTGCTCTTGTCCCTGTGTGAATATGTCAGATGATCGCTGCTCTTGTCCCTGTGTGAATATGTCAGCTGAAGGCTGCTCCTATCCCTGTGTGAACATGTCAGATGATGGCTGCTCCTGTCCCTGTATGAATATGTCAGTTGATGGCTGCTCTTGTCCCTGTGTGAATATGTCAGATGATGGCTGCTCCTGTCCCTGTATGAATATGTCAGCTAAAGTCTGCTCTTGTCTCGATGTGAATATGTCAGTTGATGGCTGCTCTTGTCCCTGTGTGAATATGTCAGTTGATGGCTGCTCCTGTCCCTGTGTGAATATGTCAGCTGAAGGCTGCTCTTATCCCTATGTGAACATGTCAGATGATGGCTGCTCCTGTCCCTGTATGAATATGTCAGCTAAAGTCTGCTCTTGTCTCGATGTGAATATGTCAATTGATGGCTTCTCCTGTCCCTGTGTGAATATGTCAGTTGATGGCTGCTCCTGTCCCTGTATGAATATGTCTGTTGAAGGCTGCTCCTGTCCCTGTGTGAATATGAAAGTTGATGGCTGCTCCTGTTCCTATGTGAATATGTCAGTTGATGGCTGCTCCTGTCCCTGTGTGAATATGTCAGTTGATGGCTGCTCCTGTCCCTGTGTGAATATGTCAGTTGATGGCTGCTCCTGTCCCTGTGTGATTATGTCAGTTGATGGCTGTTCCTGTCCCTGTGTGAATATGTCAGTTGATGGCTGCTCCTATCCCTGTGTGAATATGTCAGTTGATGGCTGCTCCTGTCCCTGTATGAATATGTCTGTTGAAGGCTGCTCCTGTCCCTGTGTGAATATGAAAGTTGATGGCTGCTCCTGTCCCTGTATGAATATGTCAGTTGATGGCTGCTCCTGTCCCTGTGTGAATATGTCAGTTGATGGCTGCTCTTGTCCCTGTGTGAATATGTCAGTTGATGGCTGTTCCTGTCCCTGTATGAATATGTCAGTTGATGGCTGCTCCTATCCCTGTGTGAATATGTCAGTTGATGGCTGCCCTTGTCCCTGTGTGAATATGAAAGTTGATGGCTGCTCCTGTCCCTGTGTGAATATGTAAGTTGATGGCTGCCCTTGTCCCTGTGTGAATATGTCAGTTGATGGCTGTTCCTGTCCCTGTATGAATATGTCAGTTGATGGCTGCTCCTATCCCTGTGTGAATATGTCAGTTGATGGCTGTTCCTGTCCCTGTGTGAATATGTCAGTTGATGGCTGCTCCTATCCCTGTGTGAATATGTCAGTTGATGGCTGCCCTTGTCCCTGTGTGAATATGTCAGTTGATGGCTGCTCCTATCCCTGTGTGAATATGTCAGTTGATGGCTGCCCTTGTCCCTGTGTGAATATGAAAGTTGATGGCTACTCCTGTCCCTGTGTGAATATGTAAGTTGATATCTGCGGTGATATGGCAACTGATGACAAGAAATTGTTCTCCTCTTCACATGTTAGTTTATGACATAAAATAACTAAGCAATTTAGTGATTCCTTCAAGATAACAGCTAAGGCCGAGAAAAACTGTACATCTGATTTAGCATCATGGGAACCATAGCCCAGAGCACCAAAGGATGAAGTGCCAGAGGTTGCCCAACATTACTCAAACTGCTTCCTATAACTCCTCCCTCATTTCTACAGTTACAATTATGCAACTTACAACAATATCTTGAAACAGATCTGAAATTTAGCATGCTTTTCACACAGTTCCTGGGACCCATTTTTAACAGATGAATAATCCACATTAATTTGAAATGTGACAGACAGGGTTAACCCTAACTATGTTGAATGCATTAATAGTGATGCTACATAAAAACACAATATCTTAAAAATATATACTTAAAAGGTTTGTCACTGCTCTCCACTGCTGGAGCTAAATAACAAACAACAAAACATTAAAACATTGAGCCCTTGAACATTTGCATAAATGTCTTATAGCCATTTATATACTGGGTTAAAGTCAAAATATTATTATTTATGAATGTCAATAATTACATTAATAAAGTCCAGTTGATCAGAGGGTGGTAATGTATGCATGACAAGTGTACAACAAATTTTATTATTTGATTTATACAGCAGCAACATACTCAGGGATGCTGTTCAATGGGAAAATAGTTGGCAGTTTTGCAGTTTTTGGTTCTCTGGTTTCCAAAAAGCTCACAGCCCATGCATGCTGCTACATGTTTATCAATCATGTCTATATTAGCACAGTTTAAGAAAATATACAGTGAATAGCTATATGTATAGAATTACATTGTGCTCAGTTCTGCGTAACAAAATTAGCATTAGGCCCAAATGTACCAAATGATCTCCATGTGTTACAGCTGCTTCCTTAAAGGGAACATCTGTTCAGGCTACTGCTGGGATATCTCAAAAAATGAAGGAACAAGCCTTTTCTCAATGGGAACAATGTTGAAGTATCCATGGATTTCTGCCATTTTGTATATTCCTCAGATATTGCTGCCTGGGTTTTGCAATTTCCTCGTCAAGGCCTTGTCGCAACATTTATTCTCTCTCTCTTTACCATATTTCCTTCAAAAACCTACCAGTGTGCTTTATATTTGTCTCAAGCCAATGGGAAAGTATTGTCACTTGGACAGGATAACCAGTATTCTTTTACTCTGTGGAGTGAAAGCTCTCGGATGTAAGTACTCTTAGTAAATTGCCCCTCCTAGCATTCAGCCACTGACATTCAAATTTAGTTTATTATATAATAAAAGTAGCAGAGTACGAGCATCAATTAATTTTTATTTTTTTATTTTCTTACATTTACTGCTTTATAACAAACTTGTCATGTCATGCTTTGAGCAAAGACCCTCTAGTGCTTGGAGAAGCTGCTACATAGTTCAGATTCAAGTTAAAAGGTAATTTAACATGGAAAATCTCCACGTTTGTGCATTGCATGTGCTCAGGATCATTGGCTATGGTTTCAGGAATTTCATTTCTTACAGAAACACTGCACGGTGTCTTGGAAAGATATTTTGATTCAATTTGCAATTATTATTCAAGTTTTAGGTAGAAAAGGGGGGAGACCATTCTTTTAATTGTGCCTTGACATGGTTCTCTTCTGCTCCTCACATGCTGTGCAGAGGTAAATCGAAGGTGTAGCTATTATTAGAGTCTGGCTCAGGGCAAAGTACTCTGCAGAAATGTCTTTGTAAAAAAAACAGCTTTGATTTATTGACAGAGCTGAAAAAATCCAAAGAAGCATTGCAGCTGCTTAAAAGACAAATAGATGCTTGCAAAGTTCTAAATGTGCCATTCTGAGAGGGGAAAACAAGCATAATTTGCACAAAAAGAACCTCCCCCACCAAGTAAGGTTGCCAGAGCGGCCATTTTGGCCTGAACACGGATCACGTTTAACTCCTGCTTTGCAGCATATAGAATTCAAATGTATACAAAGGAAATCAATGAATTAATTAAGGTAGTTTCCCTTATTGATTAATTAATGTGTAGCCTCTGGACATGAAGAAGTTATATATTCCGTAGGCTAGCATGGATGAATTATATGTGTCCAATCTGACATGAAAGATTTTATGAACGATCCTTTCATAAAATCTTCAAGTTTCTAATAAATTATTAATTCCGTAAACAAACAAGAATATTTTTTTTTTTTTAAGTTGGCAGAGGCTCAGAAAAGAGATGAAACAACAAATACAAGAGGCTCCAGAGTACTTCTGACTCAGAGGAGAGCATTCATTCACATAAACAGAGGAAAGATCAAAAACGGACCATAAAATGGAGGGAGAAGAAAGTTTACTGTATGACATTTCTGTGTAAATATTTATCTTATTTTTCTATATCGCTAATGCATCTTCCAGCTCTATTTCTATGAATGTTTATTTCTCCAGGGATTGTCTACACTCCATGAAAACAGAATGTCCATGGATTATGTTATCCATGTTATCAGACGCCTGGCAGGTGCTGCTACTCGGGATTGTGCTTCACTCAAGTCACATGGAAAAGGTAGCAATGTTTTAGAAGACAAACCTAACTGCAGGCGTCATGCTGCTTCTGAACTACGAATCCCATAATGCCACCCAAAGACTTTAAAGAACCAGTAAACTTTTTTCACACAACTTTTGAGATCAGAATCCTTGGTCCTGCTAAACTCTACCTCTGTAGACATAACCTTAAATCCGGGACTGTGCAGCGCAAAGCGAGACAAGTGGGAGGTATGCACAAAGTAAAGATATCAGTAACTCTAGGATGATAAAAAACCATGTACCTCATTTTTTATATTACATGATTTAAAAGTAATATCAGGAAGTATTACTTTACTGAGAGTGTAGTGGATGTATGGAATAGCCTTCCAGAGGAAGTGGTAGAGGTAAACACAGTCTAGGATTTTAAGCATGCGTGGGATAGACACAAGGCTATCCTAGATATAAGATAGGGAACTGGGGACTAATAAAAGTATTTAGAAAATTGGGCAGACTAGATGGACCGAATGGTTCTTATCTGCCGACATATTCTATGTTTCTATTTTCATAATAAATTACAATCATTGAATTTTTAGTAATAAATATGCTATAATGACATATTAAAACTATTACTATGCTAAGGAAACATTGAATATCAATGTTTTTTTATTATATATATATATATATATATATAAATAATATTTTTTATTTATTAATTTATTTTATACATTTTTATTTAAGGGTCGACTCAATATGCCCTGATCTGGGTTGACATCGCACCAGAATGAGGCATAAAGCTGAAATGTCTGTCAGCACAAAAATCAGCTGCATCAAATTTCCCAGTCCAGCCACAGACCAGATCCTGCCCTGTTCCCTGTATCCTGAAACCTTGTTAGGGGCTGCCCTGCACTCTGTATTTAGTTTATCCTTCACCTCTGTCTGTATTCACTTCTTTTCTGCTTGGTTTATCTGTCCCAGCCTGCAGACATCCTGCTATTCTATCAATGTTATGTTAGTTTCTGCTTTGGTCGTTCTGGATACAATGCTGTTTCCATAGGGTCCTGGAAAGTGGTCGACCGACCTGGGGCCTCAAGCTTTGGGGGAGTGCGGTTACCATGCACCAGGCCCTGTGTCTCTATTCCTGAACTCCTGAATACTCTATATGTTACAAAACACTCCAGGAGCAGGACACATTATATAAATTCCCCTTTGGAAGCTGGGAGAGGGAAATGGGAAAAGTACTACAAAGAGATCAGTGGAAACATGCACTGGCGGATCCATGCTTCTTGTCCCACTGCTCAAACCACCTAGAATTCTCAAGAAAGATACTATACCAATGGTATTTGGTTCCTAGAAAATTATCCTGTATATACCCTAACATAGATAAAAATTGCTGGAGAGGGTGTGACCAGGAAGGGGCAATGTTACATCTATGGTGGACATGCCCAAGACTCATAAAGGTGTGGACATGGGTATTTAAGCTAATTAACCCAAAAAAACAATATAGATCTCCAAATGGTATCAGAGATAGCAATCTTACACATATTCCCTGGTGGAATACCACGTAATAAAAAAAATATTATTCGGCAGGTATTTATAGCAGTCAAAACTTTGATTTCTAGAAAGTGGAAAACACAACAAATCCCCTCCCACTTAGAAATAAATCAATTGGTTGAAAGAAATGTAATAATGGAAAAGTTGCATTATGGAAGAATAACAAAAATGGTGAAAAAGTGCGCTTGAACCAACACTTAAATACAACAAAAGAAAGGGGATTACCCTTAATGTGGTAGTAATCCTCTTGGTGAATACATGGAGGGAAAAAACAAAATAATAATAATATAGTGTAGTATTTCAGTGCAAAACCAGGGAATGTGAAAAAGTGAAAATACACTCACATATCCCTGAGCAGTATACTGCTCAGTATATCAAGCCTCGTGGGAGCCCATGTAGGGGAGATGTTCCACACGTATCCCAGAAGATGAGAGAGCAGAGGAGAGACGTTAGTGCGGGTATAAAATTTATTGTAGAAAAAATATAAAAGATCTTACATTAAAAGTAAATAGGATCCAACAGGAACATATAAAATACAATCAGTCCCAATGTCCTCAGATAGTCCCAGCAGGTCTCCTCCTCTCCACAACGCACTTTCTCAGCCTGCCCTTTATTTTTATTCCATACTATCATGTCCACCTCATCCAAGAGGTCTCATTCTCGTCATTCTAGGTGAGTTTTTATTTTTATTTTTTATTTTTATTTTAAGAGTGTTTTTTGCCTATTTACCCTGGTGTCTTTTTCCAGCCCTAGACCGGAATCTGATCATCCCAGGAAGAGAACGGAAAAGCGTCCTCGATGTTTGGCTTGTGATGCCACCCCTCTAGAGGGCAAACGTCTTTGCGGGGACTGCTTGACTCAGGCCGCTGGCCCCCCTGAGCCCTCTCCGGATTTAATGCACCTGGTTAATCAGGCTGTTGAGAAGAGTCTGAAAGAACATTTGGGGAATCTTATCCCGATCCACAACTCACCCCCGACTGAGGAGTGTTTGTTTACAGATCGGCCCGGCTCTGAGGATCCCTTGGATATGGGGAATTGCTCTTCAGCCGAAGAGGATGGTGATTCGGGCGTTCTCTTGGACCCTACCCTTATTGACCACCTCATTGGAGCAGTTAAAGCTACATTGGGTATCACCGAGCCTCTTCCCACGGTGGGTGCAGCCGACAAATACTTCACCAGTCTGCATAGGAAAAGACCATCCTTCCCGGTTCATGACTCCATTGAGGAGTTGATTTCTACTGAATGGAAGAACCCTGATCGTAAAGTTTCTTCCGGCAGGAGGATCTCTAGATTATATCCCGTGGCTGCCGAGGATGCCTCCTCTTGGTCCTCTCCTCCTGTGGTAGATGCTCCGGTCATTCGGGTTGTCCGGCGTTCATCTCTCCCTCTAGATGGTCCGGCACTTCTGAACGACCCCATGGAACGACGGATCGAGGCCTCTTTGTCAAGAGCTTATGTTGCGGCTGGTGCTATCTGCCAACCTACGGTTGCCATGACATCTGTCTCCCGTGCCCTAAAATGTTGGATCCTCGACCTCAAGGATGATATTGAAGGCGGGGTCCCCAGAGAACAGCTTCTGGATTCCTTATCCAACATCAAACTGGCGGCGGAGTTTTTTATTGAATCATCTTCGGATGTTTTGAAGCTGGCGGCCAGATGCATGGGCTTGTCGGTGTCAGCCAGACGTGCCCTGTGGTTAAAACACTGGCATGCCGACAATGCCTCTAAGAATTCCCTGGTGTCCATTCCATTTGATGGAAAGTTGTTATTTGGAAGGGTTTTGGAGGATGCCATCCGTAAGGCCGCTGAAGGTGAGAAAGTTTTTTTGCCACAGGAACGCAGGCGCCTTCCCAAGACCGTTTGGAACGACCGTCGGACCTTTCGTTCTTCCTTCCGGGATTCCAGACAATACCGTCCCGGCAGAGAAGTGGCTCGTACTTCGGCATGGAGAGGCGGTTTCCGAGGACCTGCAAAGGGTTCCCGTTCCCGCCCGGCCTCTTCCTTTCGTGGAAAATTCCAGTCATGAAGGTCCTCCTGCCCAGGCCCCTCCAGTCGGTGCTCGACTTCTGGCCTTTTCAGCGGTCTGGGCAAGTTTTTCCACGGATTCCTGGGTCCGGACCATTATCCACGACGGTTACGGCCTGGAGTTTCGGTCCCCTCCACCTCCTATTTTTATCCGTACCAAGGTTCCTGTGGACCCCCACCGGAAGGATATCCTAAAGAATTTTCTACGCTCCCTTCTCCAAAACGAGGTTATTGTTCCTGTTCCTGTGCTCGAACGCTTCCAAGGAAACTACTCCCCCCTGTTTTTTGTAGCCAAAGCGTCAGGAGACCTAAGACCGGTCCTCGACCTGTCTGTTTTGAATCGTTCCATGCAGGTCAGAAAATTCAGGATGGAATCCCTCCGGTCGATAGTTCCTTTCATCTCCCCTGGCGATTGGATGGTCTCCATCGATCTCCAGGATGCCTACTTTCACGTTCCCATCAGGATTCGGCACCAGAGATTTCTACGCTTCGCCATTGGGGAGGATCACTTCCAGTTTCGGGCTCTCCCATTCGGCCTCAGTACGGCTCCTCGTACCTTTTCCAAGGTTCTGGTGGTGTGTGTTGCAGAACTTCGCAAGAGGGGCCTGACAATCTTTCACTATCTGGACGACATTCTCATCGTGGCTCCCTCTCGAGACCTTGTCACCTCTCAGCGGGACGAGGCGTTGAGTTTTCTGCAAGGAGCTGGTTGGATAATCAACTTCACAAAGAGCCAACTCCTTCCGTCCCAAACCCTGGTCTTTTTGGGGGCGTGCTTCAACACTCTCACGGCTACTGTTTCCCTGTCATCGGACCGTCAGTCTCGTCTGATTTTGGCCATCCGCAATGTCGTCCTTCCCGGTTGGCTGCCCATCAGGAAACTTATGTCCCTTCTAGGGGTCCTGGTCTCCACTATCGGCCTAGTTCGTTGGGCTCAATGGCACACCCATGCTACCACTCAATTATCCTGTATTTGTTCTCTACATATCCAAGCCTGAGGGAAGCACTGGGAGGGTGAGCCAGCTGGGTTAGAGGAGTGGGAGGTCATCATTATGAAGCCGGACATTGTTTTTCCTGTTACACACTGACATAGTAGCCCTAGGTACAAGCATGAAAACAATAGAGGGAAAATGTCTTCTGTACAATTTGTTAGTTCTGGCACTCATGAAAAACAACTGAATCTTGCAATTAAAGGGACACTCCCACCAAAAAAAAGTTTTTTATTTTTTATTTTGTGATGTTGATTTCAGATTTGTCTTTTGTTTTTGTTATGTGACTGTATTTAATAAAATATGTAACTAAACAAGTGTGACTGGGTGAAATATAGTGTTTTTGGGTGTCACCCCCTAGTTACTTTACAGCACACATTTCTCACTTTGGGGCTGGGGACACAGAATGCAGTCTATAAGTCAGAATTCTGATCATGGACTTACATTAAATGGGAGAGTAATGCAACTATTACATCACAAAGGGGTGGAGTTATGATCCTGTTTGATCAGGTTAATCTCCTCTTTTTGTGTTGGAAGGCAGGTAAAAAAAAGTTGTACACAGCCACCTAATCCTGCTCATTATGATAGAGCCAGTAAGAGAGCAGGGGAGTATCTTATGACATCATCATGCAGGATTTGACCACAGTTGTAAAGTGAGACTGGCTGGAAGATTTTGGACGAAGTTGCATCATGGGAAATATTCCCAAAATGGAGCCAGGAGATAACACCTAATTTTATTTTTCCTTTGATATGAATTAATTCAATGGCAAACAGTGGCATATGATTTATATATGTGTGTGTTTAAATGACCAGGTTATCTAGTTACATCTTATGTAAGTGGTAGTATCCCTTTAAAGTTAAAACACTTGAGAAGAAAATTTTGGATGTCGGAAAGAGGTCTAGGAAAAATAACCTAAGGTTCAGAAACACACCTGACAAAATAATAACAGCAAAATTGGAAGAGTTTCTAAATTGTTTGTAGCCCTTGAAATAGACCTCGGTCTGGATGTTAACATCATAGAAATATGTCAAAGTTCATAAATCAAGGAACTTACCGGACTCTGTCCTACAAGACTTCATGGTCTGTTTTTAGTCATACAGACTTAAAACATTACTGTTCAAGAACACAAATAGAGGAGAAATTTAGGAACATAACAATATACTCAGACTTTTCAGTGTAATATAATTTGGGAAAAAAGGGCTTTTAATAGCTAATATTTGTATATTAGACAGCACAGTAGGTATTGTGATTCATGTCAGGGGGGTAGGGGGGAGTAGGGGAGAGTAGGGAAGGGGTTGAGTCTTGTTTCATTCTGTTGTTGCGTTTGAACTATTTATTTTGAGAGAAAAGTAGGTTACAGAAAATACAAATACTTTATTATAAAGGTATTAACTACTAAAATGAATTTATAGAAAACATTTTAGGGTTATAGGGGATATACCAGATATTTTACAATATTTGAATTGCTTACGAAGACAAAGGGATTTATATGGTATCTATAAGGTTGTAGATAGTAATATAACAACCAAATCATTTTGAAAAAGTTTAATTGAATTTAATACACAAATACATTCCTCATTTAAAGGACCATCTAGGGTAATTACAGATAGTCATGATAATATAATTATGTAGGAATAGATGGTCTTTGCTACTGAAGAAATGTATGGAAATAATAACAGGATAACAAAATAACTTTGAAATGGTTTAGTTTGAATTTAATATACAAAAGTCCTTCACACTTATAGTGTCATTTACAATAATTGATGGCAATTTATGGTAATTATGCTTGTTTGGCTGGATAAGGGTCACGAATAGAAACTCACGATTTGAAACATTTTTTTTGCTTCAATTAGATGATGATGGAACTTCTGCACTTTGCTTAATGGGTTAAAATACTTAACTTAAGAGATATTAATAAACAACTGGGGATGGTGTTATTAACCAGGGTTAGGTTAGTTATAATTGGAAACACATGGACCCTGCACATTTAAGGGATAATTATATTATTTAGATTCACTTATTTAAAGATAGAGAGACATAAATGTTAATTTCTAAGTTTTGATTAATTACTAGGATATTATTTATGGAATAAATATTTACATATGTTTTAAACCTTTAGTGACATTGACCATATCTTACCCTTGGTGACATGGACTGTTTTAACATTTCATAACTCTAATTCTCTTCTTTCTTATTTACTGTACCCACAGACATTATATTTGCTTTTATTGCCATAATAAGGTCTTCATTTAGATACAATTAAATTCATCATACCATAAAATTTAATAGAAATACATTCTAAAATATTATGAAAAAACACACTTTTTCTAACTTTGACCTGTAAAATCTTTTACCCAATTACAAAAGGTAAATGAGATCCCTTCTAAATAATTTCAACATTTTTTCCCGAGTTTAGAAATATGCCATGTTTACATGTTTTTCTGCTGTTTTGCAAGTCATAGGGCAATAACCAAAAGTAAAGTTGTTTTTTGTTTTTGACTGAAGTCCTAACCCTAACCCTAATGGAACACTAACCATAACCCTTATGCCCATTTAGCCTTTTTTTATTGCAATGTTGCTGATTGCCTAGGAGTTGATAACTCATCACATCCAAAGCTCTTAACCACAAGAGCATGCTGATCTCCAATATGGCGCCCATATTCACTCTGTGTAGCAATCACAGGTGCCCTGAACAGCAAATTTTGGTTTTACTTAATGCTTTGACAATGAGGCAATATAGCAACACTGCCTGAGCTTTGTTGGTGTTCACTGATCACTATGTCCTATGTCGACAATGGCATTTTTCAGCCAGGACGGACCTAGTATGTCCAATTGTCGCAAAGGGGTTAAGGTGAGTTACCTGTAGAAGGGGTGTCAGCAGGGCCCCTTCTACAATTTCAGGGCCCCTTACAGAATACAATTTCTGCCCCCCCCCCTCATCCCTATATTTCGCTCTCGCCCTCTAACCTCCCAAAGTCATTTTATCCAAGTCTTTGTAAATCATGCACATCCAAGACTTACCCCATTAATATGCCACAGCCAGTTTTACATTAATATGCCACAGTTTGCCCATTAATATGCCACAGTCAGTTTGCCCATTAGTATGCCCCAGTTTGCCCATTAATATGCCACAGTTTGCCCATTAATATGCCACTCTTTCTTGTGTCTTTTGTGTATGTCACTGGTTTGTTAATAATATGGCAGCTATATGGTGTTTTATCATCACATTTAATGCAGGTTCGTCTAAGCTTATGTCATATTTATGTTTATGTGCAATTGTCAGTCTTTGTACTTTTTGCATTTTCTAATAAAAAATTTAATCTTTTTAAAAAATATGCCACTCTTTGCACATTAAAATGCCAGAGGCAGATTTTCCATTAATATGCCCATTATTATGCCACAGATAGTTTTCTCATTAATATGCCACTCTTTGCCCATTAATATGCAATATGCCACCCTCCTCCCCTCTTTTCCAGTACTCACCTGTGTGAGCGTGAGACAGCAGCCTTCCATGCGTCCTCTCTCGCGCTCCTGGCATAAGGGAAGGTCATGTGACCCTGGTGCTCTGATGTCATATCACTGTATTGCACAGACACCATGTTGCCTTCTTGCATGGAGATGCTGGTGAGGGCCAGCGTCTCTGCTGGAATGTGTTTTTTTTTCCATTTCTTTTTTTAATGGGCGGGGGCCTGAGCCCTTCGAAAGATATTTTCTTATAAAGGTGTTTTTAAGTAGAGTTTAGTGTTTGTAACCTGTTTGATGTGAGTGCGCTGATCCCTCTGGATTGTGAATAAATATTTGGTCTTCTGAAGCACCCCCTTATAATAAATTCTAGTTTAGGTGAATGCTTTCCTTTTGGTATTGTATATTATATATCTATATATAGGCTTTTAGTTTTAGGCAATGTTTCACATAAAGTTTTTTTTAGTCACATTGAGTCATATGGTTTTTAAAATGAAAAGAATCAAATTAAACAAAGTACAAACCTTTCGATACAAAATATAGAATATAATTATTCTATTTTTAGATGCATTCAAGCAAATATAATTCCCCGAACTTTAAATAAAGCATAGGAATCAAAAAGTTAGCGCTCTTGACAAATTATTACATTTTCAAGATGAGCTTTATATTTCTGTAGCAAAGCATTTAAAACGGCAACAAATGTTTTATGATTCGAAGCCTTGAGAATGTCTACCTGAGCAATTAGCTCTGACCTTCTTGGCAATGTGGTCCCTATCCCACATAATATAACTGGGTAGCGGCTGTCCCTACCTGTTATACGCCAACGGCGAGCACAGTGGGGACTCCTGCTCTCCCGTCGGGTCCTCTGCCAGCATGTCCACGTGCCCTCACTTCCCTCATGAGCGCACTGCTCCATTCCCATTGATAATAGGAACATATTGCCATGGTAATTTGAGTATAAGCTCCACCCCGTAACTCATTTAAAGCACCCCTAGCCAATACTATGTAAGCCATGTGTTCCCTTTATTCCTTGCTCAGAGTTACTGTTGCCTGCATTTAGTGAGTTTCAGACTCCAAGCATTCCAGTTGTTATTTGTTTTTTCCCTGTTGCCTTTGATCCAGCTCTCCATTATCCTGATATGTGGCTTGATTGATGCTTCTGACCTTCGACTCCCTGATATTTTTGGCTTCCTCTGACTCTCCTGATCTCTGGCTTCCTAACCTTGGTTTGCTTCCTACGATTCTGACCTCTGGTACCCCGAACCTGACCTTTATTTACATTTCTGCTCTCCAGTATACCGAACACTGCCTGACCCATTCACCCTTCTTCTGGACTCTACTTTAGCTTTTCCTGCTGTTTGCCTTCAAGACCTCCTGTCCGTTGCTATAGTCTGTTCGCTCATGCTTGCGGTTACTCTGTAGGAGTCTGTTTCAACCTTTGTCCTACTCCAGGGTACTGCCTCAGCAAGGGTGATTTCATGGCTACTGGGCTCCAACATACGAAACATGAGTTACCATTACAGTGCATGTGTGTGACTGTCTGCGTTAGACTGTCTCTCTGTGTATGTGTGTCACTGTCTCTCTGTATGTGTGTGTCAGGCCCAGTGCCCCCATCCTACCTGGAACCAGGGTCCTTCCCACCCCAAGGCCATTTTGCGGCCTCTTGACCACAGTGTAGGCCGCATACCTGGCATTGAGAATAAAGAGGTCTGGGAGGAGTGTCCTGGATGTGGGTGCTGTCACGCTATTGGTGGGGGCTAGGAGGGCTGGAGGAGAGAGGGGAGAAGCTACCTACTTCTTCTCCCCCTCTCTAAGCTTTATGAAGGCTAGGTTCTGGGAGGAGATACTTGATTAACAGCCCTTTAAAAAAAGACCTTACAGTCCCTCCAGGCAGCATTTGCTTGTCAAGCTGTATATTTGTTACATTGTTTCTTACCCTCTTGTAGTTTATTACTGGATTTCATTTTTGATCTCCAGGCTTTGACTTTTGGCTATACTTTTGGATTATCCTGCTTGTTTGTGTCCCTTTACATGGACTTTGTTACAACTTTGAACCTTTGCTGCTGGCCCCGACCCAATGATGGCGAACCTTTTTGGGCCCAAGTGCCCAATTTCCTGCATGCAACCAAGTTCCAGAACTCAAAGTGCCAACACCGCTTTATATTAAATACCCACATACATACTCTCACACATACATACAGCACATGTATACCCACATACATACTCTCACACATACATACAGCACATGTATACCCACATACATACACACATCACATGTATACCCACATACTACATACTTCACATCTATACAAACATACACATATATACAGCACATGTATACACACACACATACATACAGCACATGGATACACACCTACATATAGCACACGTAAACACAGATACTTACTCACACATACGTACAGCATATGTATACACACATACATACTCATACTTACAGCACATATTCTTACTCACACTTACATGATTCACATGTACACAAACATACAGCACATGTATACCCACATACTTCACTTGTATACACAAATACATCATATGTATACACACATACAGCATTTGTATACACACATACTCACACATTCATACAGTGCATGTATACACACATACACACTCACACATATATACAGCACATGTATACACACAGCACATGTATACACACATACAGCATATGTATACACACATACAGCACATGCATACACACATACTTACAGCACATGTATACACACAGCACTTGTATACACACATACACACAGGAAAGAGGGAGGGGAGGGAACGAAAGCTTGTTACACAATGGAGAAGAAAGCAAAAATGTTTGCAGCACCAGAAGGGTTTAAAGCACCAGAAGTGTGCTTGTACACCCTCTGGCAAAGTGCTGCCCTAGGCAAGTGCCTTGTTTGCCTCTCAGTAGATACAGCACAATGATACAACACAAGTACACATACATGAATCACATGTACACACACATACATACATACACACCTACTCACACATACATTGCATGAAGTCTCTTCGTTGACAGAGCTGCTGGAGCTGCTACACTGCTGTGTGAAGAGGGGGCGTGTTAGCTGTTAAGGTGATGTTGGGAGAGGAAGGCTAACCCAATTTGTGATCTGGAGAGTTGTGCAGTTACTGAAATGATTAACAGGATAGCATTTCTGTAAATATTTATTTTGCATTGAATTTTCACATTGGGCCAATGGAGCTAAGATTAGGGTATTCGGCCCCACAACTCCCCCCAGCCACGCGTGCCACAACAAAGAGCTTGGCGTGCTGGTTGTGACACGCGTTCCAGTTGTGGCACGCGTGCCATTGGTTCGCCATCACTGCTATAGACTGCCTGACCCTGATTTTTGCCTTATCCTCTCTACTTCGAACCCAAGTATTCTATTCAACTTCTTAATATTACTTGTTTTGTGTGTCATTATCCTGCGCTGTGCTCCCCACCTGAGCATGGTTGTGTGTCTGTGTGTGACTGTCTTTGCCTGCTTGTGTGTGAGACTGTCTCTGCCTGTGTGTGACTGTGTGTCTGTGTCTGAGTGTGTATTGATGTGACATTGTCTGGCTCCTAAATATTTTTGCTGGCTCCTAAAACTAAAATCAATTTGTCAACCCTTGCCTTATTGTCACAATTTTACTTAACATTTATAAAAATAAAAGCCATAAATTATGTTTAAGTAATTTATGGCTATTCTTTAATTTCTAATGTAAAAATGAGGCTGCTTCATTTAGTTATAATGCAGATGAATGTGACAGGTTTCTCACTAGGTAATTCCAAGAGATGAATTTCCCTTTAATCGTGTCTCTAGATAATACAATCATTCATGGTTTCCTGAAAGGTGAATGCACTTCTCATTTGGAAATGTGTTATGTTTTAGCTCACTACCTACTTGCATTTGTTGATTGAATTTAAGTAGGGTTAGGCCTACCTCCTAAGTTGCTATCAATAACAACATTATTTAAAGGGACTGTATCAGCTAAACATTGTTTTTAGAGAATAAAAAATGATTGAAAATTATCCATACATTGTGTTGGCAAAACTGCAAACAAATGTCTAAATTAGGAGAAACGTGTTTTTAACTGTGTCTGTAGAGTCTCCTGCTTATGACATCACCTTTGGCTTCATATGCAAATGAATTGCCATTCAATCAGAAATGTGTAGCTTGGAAATGAATCCACAGCTGATATCACCAGCAGAAGACTCCACAGACACATTTAAAAACACATTTTTCTCCCAATTTAAGCATTTGCTCATAATTCTGCTAACACAATAAATAGATCATGTGTTATTTCCTACCCTGTGTAGGCATTACAGTCCCTACAAATAAGGTTTTGATTAACATTTATTTTGGTATCAGAACAATTAAATTGTGCTACTGCTTTATTCCCTTGAACGAGTAGATTTAAAAAAAAAAAAAAATTCCACACCCTTGGGTCACCCTTGGCAGTGGCAGAGAGAGACAGGGTTCAGTGTGTATACAGTCCTGTGGTTATTGGCTGGGTTTAGTAATGAATCATGTCAGAAGTCTGTAAATATTAACAACTTGTAAGTCTTGGTAAAGTGCTCAAAAGAGAACAAGTCTTATACTATTGGCATATGTGTGCTTTGCATAACTGCATGATAAGAGCAGGAAGTGAGCAGACAGAGGAGAATATAGTCATGCTTTCTATGTTTGTGGTACTGAGGAGGTAAGTCTTCCCCATCTTTGTTTGAGAGAACAAGTGATGTCATAAGAGGAGTTCCAGTTCTGGTACAGGGAACATGTCTCCCGACAGAAGAAGCATAAACTGGCAGCTCTAGAGTAGATAGAAGAGGCTGACCCACCTGCCAGTTCCAGGGTAATAAATAACGTTCCAGAGAAAGAGGCCCAGACCTAATGTTTATTTACTTGAAATTTTATTTTTTGCCTTAACTCTCTCTTTAATGAATAATCCCCAGTCACTTTCTCTCACAAACTGCACAGCAGTCACACCTGCTTTCATCCATTAATGCTTTGCATGCATAAATCCCAAATACCGGAAACAATTGTCATTTCAAATGGATTTGTAAACTGTTTATTTGAAATTCTATGACAATCACATTACCGATCGGTTGATTGCTGAAGCCATGTTGGCTATTTCTTCAGCTGGGTGATATTGAATGTGACTGGATTAGGTTTTACTGCCAGTGACAAACTATGCAAAACATTTGACACAAGTCACTTCAATTGATAAACCTTTCTTCCATTACAACATCTATTACACAACGAGTAAATATGTAAATCCCTGTGTGCACCAATGATGTGGTTTAATTGACCTTGCTTAATGCCTGTATGCAAATCATGTCACATGTCCTTTTTGTGTCCATCAATCTCACTCACACATCACACCACACTGTTTAGAGCAGATTGGGCTACATCCATCAAGCAATCACTCTCTCCGTTCTTAAACACTTCATTTTCACATAGACGATCAGAGTTTGGGGAGGACTTCCTTCATGACTAAGGCATTTTCCAGAGCTCCATTCATCATTATTTCACAGTGTTTATATTTTTACCCCTAGATTTTCCACAGGTTCATTATTCAACACACTGTTTTATAAATATAATATATTATACTCTTATGCTGTTAACCTCTAGTGTTTCTAATAAAGCATTGTGAATGATGGGAAGCTTACAATTATGTTTCTTTTGTTATAGTTTGTGTCAGTTTTTTTGACTAGCATAACACGTTTATAAATATTGAATGTATGTTGGAGGTTTCTTTTCCGAATATACAATCCCTTTATGAATATTAGTGGGACAGTTTCCTACTAAGGAGGTCTTTGTTCAAACGGCATGGCATTTAAAATTAGCAATATCTTACATAGAATGGGAGATATTAGTTTATATATATATATGCACTGATCAGCCATAACATTATGATCACTGACAGGTGGCAATTCGGCTGAGGCAGTGCGATGCTTTGGGCAATGTTCTGCTTGCAAACCTTGTGTTCTGCCATTTATGTGGATGTTACTTTGACATGTATCATCTACCTAAGCATTGTTGCAGACGATGTACACCCTTTCATGGAAACGGAACTCCCTGATGGCATTGGCCTCTTTAAGCAGGATAATGCACCCTCACTTCAGTAATGGTTCGGTGAACGAGTTCAAAGTGTTGACTTGGCCTCCAAATTCCCCAGATCTCAATCCAATCAAGTATCTGTGGCATGTGCTGGAAAAACAGGTCTGATGCATGGAGGCCCCAACGCGCAACTTACAGGAATTAAAGGATCTGCTGCTAATGTCTTGGTGCCAGATACCATAGCACACCTTCAGAGGTCTAGTGGAGTCCATGCTAGACATGTGCATTCGTTTTCGGACTAATGCATTTTGTCCGAAAATAGCATTTTCGTCCATTCGTCCGAAAAACGAATAACGAAAATGCTAAACTAACGAAAGACGAATGAACCAATGGTTAATAAACGAAAATCATTCGTCCATTCGTCCATTCGTGCTATTGGCATTCTATAAACCGAAATAGAGTCGGTTTTTAGAATACCAATAGCATTACAATGCTATTCTATAAACCGAAATAGAGTCCCCATTCATACGAATATGTCAATTGACCTATTCGTATGAATGGGGACTCTAGTTCGGTTTATAGAAAGCCAATAGTATTACATGTATTCTTTAAGCCGAAATTCTATAAACCGAAGGTCGTTCGGTTTATAGACTTTCGGTTTATAGAATACATGTAATTCTATGTATTCTATAAACCGAAAGTCTATAAACCAAACGACCTTCGGTTTATAGAATTTCGGCTTATAGAATACGTGTAATACTATTGCCTTTCTATAAACCGAACCAGTTTTAAAAACCTGATGGCGGTGGCTGTCCCACAGTACGTGGTTCCCAGCCGCCACTACTTTTCCCGGTGAGCCATCCCTTCCCTGCACAAGCAATTGGCGGACAAAATCAGGTGTGCACTGCGCAACTCCATCTGTGGCAAGGTCCACATAACCACAGATACGTGGACCAGTAAGCACGGGCAGGGACGCTATATCTCCGTAACTGCACACTGGGAAAATGTAGTGTCGGCTGGGCCTGAGGCAGATAGCAGTTTGGCGTATGTCCTTCCGCCACCGAGGATTGCAGGCCATTTCTCTTTGCCTCCTGTTGCCTCCTCCTCCTACTCAGCTTCTTCCATCTCCTCTACCACCTCCTCATCCGGTCAGCGTAACACCTTCACCACCAACTTCAGCACAGCCAGGGGGAAATGACAGCAGGCTCTTTTAAAACTCATATGTTTGGTGGAAAAACGGCAGGGTTAGCATGGCCGAAATGTGGAAAACTTTGTCAGCACACCACAACAAGCAGCACCACCATCTGATATGCAACGTCTTAGCAGGAGGCAGCATTTCAGCAACATGGTAGAACAGTACGTGTGCACAGGCCTACATGTACTGACTGATGGGTCTGCCCCATTCAACTTCTGGGTCTCCAAATTGGGCACATGGCCTGAGCTTGCCCTTTATGCGTTGGAGGTGCTGGCCTGCCCTGCAGCCAGTGTATTGTCTGAACGTGTGTTTTGCATGGCAGGGGGCGTTATCACAGACAAGCGCAGCCGCCTGTCCACAGCCAACGTGGACAAGCTCACGTTTATTAAGATGAACCAGGCATGGATCCCACCAGACTTCTCTGTACCTTGTGCAGAATAGACATTTATACCGGCCTCACCAAGTCATTGTTATACTCAAGTGCACTTATTCTTTGTTTTCTGTTGTTATATGTCCCAATATTTTGGGGGCTACCCCAATATAAAAAAACAAAAACAAATAAAAAACAGTGTTGGCTACCTCCTCCTCCAGCGCCGCTTCTACCTACACCGCCACGGTCACCCCCTCCTCAACCTATGGGTCACTTAGTATAAACTGAAAGATAATACCCTGCACTCCAACCCTCTCTTAAATGGATAATTCTGTTGATCCTCCTGGCAGCCATGCTTTAGATTTAGATTTATGTTCTTCCAAAGCTAAAATCAAAGATTCCATCTAGTGCTATTTTATGGCTCAGCTGTATTTGTAATTTGTATGTATTTTATGTTATTTTAATTTATTTCCCTATCCACATATGCTTGCAGGGCCCTTGTCCTACTCTTACCTACATTTTACTTCATTTTGCAGCCCTCTAGCCCTTTCCAGGACTTTTTTAGAGGCATTTTAGTGGCCAAAAGTTCGTGTCCCCATTGACTTCAATGAGGTTCGGGTACGGGGTCAAGATCAAGCACGGACCTGGACATTTTTTCGAAGTTCGGCTGAACCTGCCGAACCCGAACATCCAGGTGTCCGCTCAACTCTACTGGAGACCGAATCTCCAGAAGGATATTGATACTTTGGAGAGAGTTCAGAGAAGGGCTACTAAACTGGTTCATGGGTTGAAGGATAAAACTTACCAGGAAAAGTTAAAGCAACTTAATATGTATAGCTTGGAGGAAAGACATAACAGGGGGGATATGATAGAAACATTTAAATACATAAAGGGAATCAACCCAGTAAAGGAGGAGAGTTTATTTAAAAGAAGAAAAACTACCACAACTATAGGACAGTCTTAAATTAGAGGGGAAACGATTTAAAAGTAATATCAGGAAGTATTACTTTACTGAGAGAGTAGTGGATGGATGGAATAATCTTCCAGGAGAAGTGGTAGAGATAAACACAGTCAAGGATTTTAAGCATGCGTGTGATAGGGATCATAGATATAAGATAGGGAACTGGGTACTAATAAAAGTATTTAGACAATTGGGCAGAATAGATGGACTGAATGGTTCTTATCTGCCGGCACATTCTATGTCTCCAAGTTTCTATGTTTCTATGTTAGGGAGCTGAACTTCCTCTGACAGAGAAGAGGGTGAAGATTTTAGATTACAAAAAGATCAGTAGCTATACTCCCCATCATAAAAGCTTTTATTTGTAACCTCACTTCACCCAAAATGTTCACATTTACAATGAATTTTAGATCTCATTCAAATACACATAGATACAATTCAATCTGATAGACACCACTGTTTCCTCTAGATGGATTTTAATACCCAAGGATGTAATAATTCCCCCACATCTCTAAATATACATTCATAGGGATGTGCAAACAACGTCACCATGTAATCATTGAATTTCACTAGGTCACTAGGTGATGATTCTCTGCTGCTCTGGGATTTAGCAACTGTAAACTAGTTCTCTGTAAAAGCCCTTAGCCTAGGACCCTTATAATCTAGACTAAAGCATCCACTTCCCATGGGTATCTAGGATGACAGGGATTACCCCCAGGGTCCTTGTTCCTCTATACAAACATTTCATAAGTGATACCTAAGATGAGATGCAATCTAAATCAGATAGTTTTTTTTAGTAATACAGCTCCTTTCTCTTTTCACACAGACTTGCATCTTGAATGTGTTAGTTTACCTACGTCTATGCATATATTATATTATTTTTCCCATGGGAAAAGTGATACAACTCTACATACCACAAAGAGATCAAACATAGCTCCTAATATATCAGTGGCAATGCATCTTTATCTTGAACTGATCAGGAAAGAAACATATTTGGCTGACTATTATTTTGTTTGAAAAGGGTCCTCCTCACTCCCCCCCCACCCCCCAGTGGATCTAAATATTATGTTATTTAGCATTTGTATGCTTAGTTTGTTCATAGTACAATGCCGCAGACTATGATTTTATGGCAAGACAGGAGGCTTCGTATTTGCATTACCTTCTTTACTGTTTAACCTCCAGCAGCAAAACAGTTAACAGTTATAGAGAGAAAAACAACCAATCAGAACACAGAACAGTGGTATATAAGGCAGTAACCATCCTCTTCACTTCCTCTTTCTTTGCTGCTTAACCTCCAGGTGAGCTCAATCTATATTTATTCTCCTATATTGTATCACAATATATATTGTTTATTACTATTTTGGTCTTATATATTGTAGATTAGATTACTTTATTTATTCTTTTCCTTAGTATGTCTACATTGCCAGACTTGTACTATATTTACATGATGTAGTTTTCTTACTAACTGTCCCTTAAACTGAAACTGTTTTTTCTTTCTACTTTTAACCTTAAAAGGTTTTCCTTCGTTGTATTTATTCATTCCCTAGCGCTAAACCTTTCTTCAACTATCAAACCTAACACCGCTTAGTTTTTTCTATATATCTACCAACCACTCACCTCCGTTTCTGGGAGCTTCGCGCTCCAGAATAGTGTGCTCCCCGCGATAATCGAAAAGGGGCCTTTCACCGCAGAGGGTGAGGCCTCAGGCTGCCTCCACGCAGCCGCGCCGGCTGGATTAGCAGCTTAGGCTGCTCTCTATCGTGCAACCACGTGCGCGCTCGGTTTTCTTAACCTCGCGCTAGGCCGCACATCAAATGGCGGCGTTTGGCCACGCGATAACGGGATTTTCCTCCCGTCGCGTCTGGCCCTCTCTCTCTCCCTCTTCGGCCTAACTAAAGGCCATCGGCAGCGATAGGGACCTGGTGCTTCCCAGGCAGGCCGGGATCCTAGCCTACAATACCTCAGGTGCAAACATTTTTCTCTCTCCTTTTTTTTCCTCCTGAAAACTTTACTTTCAAAAATTAAACAGGTGTACTTCTGCATTTATAATACAACAGTACTATATAATACAAATCAGGACATATCATAGGGGTGACCCCCCTAAACAGACATGTTGAAATATGTATGACTTGGGGTGACCCCCCCCTCTCTTCAGATTGGCCCTGGTGGACCATATAGAGCTTACAACCCAAACTGTTGGGAAACCGACTACTGAGGGTGACCCCCTCCACTTATTTGGCACTATTAGTGGTCACTTAACATGACCCAGATGGGTGACCCCCACCAAAAAATTTAAACGGGTGACCCCCGCTTCTGCGTTTTTTCCTTAAAACTACAGCATAAAACATGCGCAATTAAATGTCTTGCCAACATCTATTCTATATGCCACAACAAGTCTATTTACTCATCTGTTTCAGAAAGAATCGAGTAAAATCACAATCATGAGTGATCTTCAGCCTACCAATATGCCTGCAGGCTTCCAAGAATGGCTCCGCTCGGCTCTGGCGGATTCTCTGCCTTCAGCATTAGCCGCACTGCGTGAGACACAACAGCCTCTCCACACAGAAATGAGGGAAGCCTCTTCGGACTCGGACGTTTCCCACCACTCCGCTGAGGGCGACTGTTCACGCAAGAGACCGTGGTCGGACGCTCCCACCCCAAAAGTCGACAAAGGCAAGGCTCCACTTAAAAAATCTAAGTGCGGCTCCCTACCCCTACTACCCTCCGCGGAACCTCTGGACACATCGCGCGAAGATTTTCGGATCCTTGATGAATACCGTGCGGGTAATTCAAAGCCAGGCACATCTAGATCACGATCACCTGACTACCTGATCTCACAGCTTCCCAAGGATCCTGAGGTCAACCCTGATCTCCCAGTGGAAATAATGGACTCCTCGGGTTTCCCATTGTTCGACCCACGTACACTGAGGCATCCCCGTTCGGCTGAATGGTCCCCACCCCAACACGTGGCCGACTTTCTCCGCTACTGGTTGAGACGACCTCTCGACAAAGAAGTCCGTCAAAAGCTACGGGCTGAATGCCCTCGCCCTTCCCTGCCTGATAAAGTCTCCTCGACCCCCGAATTCGACCCTACCTTCGTCACTTTCATGATGAAGAATGGGAAGGATCCTAGCAAGGGCCTGGAGCAAGGGCTCCGCACCACACAAGACAAATTACTGGACGTATCCGGCCCTCTGACTCAACTTTTTATCATGGCCGATGAAGCCCTCACGAATGGTTCCCAGATGGATTCCCACCTGGCACGAGAATGGGCCCAGAGGGCACTGTGTCTACTGGGCAACGCTAATACTGCCATCTCAACCGAACGCCGCAAAGCGGCCCTGTTCAAGCTCGATAGCAAATTGGCCGAATTAGCTTCCAAAGAACTCGGTCCAGACGCTAAGGGCCTCCTCTTCGGCACCAAGTTTTTGAAGAACCTAAGCCAGCATGTAAATATTTTTACATCCCTCAACAAGGCGCAATCTTCCTTGAAACGGGTCTTTCAATCAAGAGACCGTTTTTCCTACAGAGCTGGTCGGCAGAGGGGCCGTGCCACCAGCAGAGCCGCCTTCTCGGCATCAAGGCCCCGTCTTCAGGAGTCATCCTCCTACCGTTTCCAAGCTCGCCCCAGCTACCGCACACCCTACTACCGGGGACCCAGCCGATCGAGAGGATCAGCTTCATATCGGTCAAGATATCCCGCAGGTAAGGTTACACCCTTTATTACCTCACATTCAAATTGCAGGCAGGCTCATGCATTTCTATCATCACTGGGCCACTATCACCCAAGACCCCTGGGTCCTCCAAACTGTCAAGGGTTTCCTTATAGATTTCTCTTCCCCTCCACTTCAACTAACCCCACCTCACCCTATCCATATGTCACAGAGCGACCTCTCTTTAGTTCACGAAGAACTTTCGGCACTACGGGACAAGGGAGCTATAGAACGCGCGTGTGGGGACCCTTGCTTCGTCAGCAACATGTTCCTTGTTCGCAAAAAAAATCAGGCGAGTTCCGCCCAGTGATCAATCTCCGATCCCTCAACCAGCATGTCACCTACAGGCACTTCAAGATGGAGGGTATCCATCTTCTCCGCGATCTCTTACGAGAGCGGGACTGGTTCTCTCGCTTGGATCTAAAAGACGCTTATCTCACGGTTCCGGTCCACCGAGATCACAGACGGTTTCTCCAGTTTTTCTGGCAAAAAAGGCTGTGGCAGTTCACATGCCTGCCTTTCGGACTCAGCTCGGCTCCGTGGTGTTTCACAAAACTCCTGAAGCCCGTTATGGAATTCCTGCGGGTCCGCGGCATCCGATCCATCGTCTACCTGGACGACATCCTCATCATGTCCCGGGACAAAAACTCCCTCTACGAGGCCACGTATCTCACCGTTCAACTACTACAAGATCTCGGGTTCATCATCAACAAGGACAAGTCGGAGTTGCGTCCTACTCAGTCGATTCAATTCCTGGGTTTTACGGTGGATTCGGTGGCGGCGATTCTCAAGCTACCTCAATCCAAAATCTCTTCAATAAGGAAAGTCATCCGACGTTTTTTACGTCTTCCCCGGGTCTCTCTTCGAGATCTTGCTCGCGTAATCGGGCTCCTCTCAGCGTCCATTCAGGCGATATTCCCAGGTCCTCTGTACTATCGGGCCATGCAACGCTTGAAGGCTCAACATCTTCGGGCCACAGGTTCCTACGACCATGTCTTCCCCCTTTCAGACGAGGTTCGACTCGAACTGCAATGGTGGCTAACACACATGTCGGCATGGAACGGTCGCGCCATCTTTGGCTCACTTCCAGACTTTATTCTGGAATCAGACGCCAGTCTTCTTGGTTGGGGCGCAACCTGCGGGTCCACAACAACGGGCGGCTCCTGGACACCAGAAGAACAGGGGCTCCACATAAATTGTTTGGAACTGATTGCGGGCTCCTTCGCCGTGCGCAACTTTACAAAAGACACGACTCACTGCTCTCTGGTTCTCCGGATGGACAACGTGTCGGCAGTAAGGTATATCAACCATTTGGGAGGGTCTCGTTCCAAACTCTTGACAGAACTGACCAAGGACCTGTATCAGTACTGCATGGCACATCACCTGTCCATACGGGCGGAGTATCTCCCCGGGAAGGACAACACGGTGGCGGATTGGTTCTCCAGGCACTGGAGGGACACCAGCGACTGGCAACTCCACCCTCAGATTTTTCACACCCTGGATCTCCTCAGGGGTCCCTTTCACCTAGACCTGTTTGCGTCCAGAACGAATCGACAAACGCCCTCCTTCTTCAGTTGGATGCCGGATCCCCTCTCTCTGGCAGTCGACGCTTTCCTTCAGACATGGCCCCCCAAGGGAGCATATGCTTTTCCCCCGTTTGCCATGATCCTCCGCTCGCTACATCTCGTGATGCGTCAGCAAATTACACTACTTCTTATCTCCCCACTGTGGCGGATGCAACCTTGGTTTCCCCTTCTGCTAGAACTATCTTGTGCAGATCCCCTTCTGCTACCCTATTCTTCAACCCTCTTGTCCGATCCCCAGGGGAATCCCCACCCCTTACTTCTTCAGGATCACCTCCAATTGGTGGCCTGGATGATTTCAGGGGTGCCTGGGATGTGTCTGGACTATCGACGGCAGCTCGAGATCTCCTCCGAGACTCTTGGGCACCAGGTACTAGAAGATCGTACCTTCAGGCTTGGGGCACCTGGAATAGCTGGTGTCTGGGACAACACCTTAATCCCTTTACGGCCCCTGTAGTGGCTATCTTGAACTTTTTGGCATCTCTATTCGCCCAGGGTAAGTCCTACCGTTCCATTAACATCGTTCGGTCAGCCATTTCGGCAGCTCACGTTCCCATATCAGGAGTAAACGTTGGCAAGGACCCTACGGTCTGCCGCCTCTTACGGGGTATCCGGTCATCTAGACCGCCATCCTCTAAATACTCAACCTTTTGGGACATTTCCGTGGTCTTACATTTTCTGGAAGGATGGCCAGATAATGACTCTCTCTCGATCCGTCAACTATCCGCTAAGGTAGCACTACTACTCTGTCTGGTATCCTTCAGAAGGGTCGCAGATATTAGGGCTTTCGACGCAAATTCCTTCACTTTCTCCCCGGAGGGCGTTGTGGTTGCTATCTCACGACGAACCAAGTCATCTTCTACGTTGGTCTTCTACCCTTACTTTCCGGACCGTCCGAAACTCTGTGTCGCTCGCTGTGTTCGTCGTTATCTCTCTTCCACGGCAGCTTCTCGGCCTTCCAACCAGGGTCAGTTGTTACTCTCTTACGTACGCCCTTTCCGGCCGGTATCTTCCCCGACTATCGCACGTTGGATCAAATGGATTCTGCATCAAGCGGGCATCGAAGGGTCTTTCGGCGCACACTCCGTTCGTGGCGCGGCAGCCTCTGCGGCTTTTGACCTAGGGGGCTCCCTGTCCGACATCATGTCAGCAGCAGATTGGTCGAGGGAGTCGACCTTTCGTACTTTCTACTTTCGCCCCCGGGCACACGCGGCTTCTTCATTATTGTCTCAGTGTTAAAATAGCAAATACGAAGCCTCCTGTCTTGCCATAAAATTAGGGATTATTCTAGCCTTGGTGTAGTAATAATCTAAATTTTATTAAAGACAGTAGGCGAGTATTTCCCTCCCTGTTTGATTACTCCTTTTTATTCAAACTAACCCACCCAAAATTCACTACCTGTCCTGCTTCATAATTATCTCTGCATCTGTCTGTCTTGGTGGGATATTCTCCAGTAGGGGTATCGTAACAGGGAATTTTATATAAGTTATTTACATTTAATGATTGTTTATCCGCTGTTGAGACATTTATGAAGAATAGTTTACTTTCACGATGTCTTTGTTTCTCTCCTAGCGTGATCCGTTTCTACGTTTACCATCACCCACTATCAACCTCGTGTTCGCATGGTCCTGTTCGTTGGATGGTTCTAGACTGTTATGTTCGCCATCCTGATCGGCGCATCAAAGAAAGAGGAAGTGAAGAGGATGGTTACTGCCTTATATACCACTGTTCTGTGTTCTGATTGGTTGTTTTTCTCTCTATAACTGTTAACTGTTTTGCTGCTGGAGGTTAAACAGTAAAGAAGGTAATGCAAATACTCGCCTCCTGTCTTTAATAAAATTTAGATTATTACTACACCAAGGCTAGAATAATCCCTAATTATGCTTCACAAATAGTAATAATAATAATAACAATAGAATAGGTGTGTACAGCACAAAATACATTAATACATTGTTGGACACCGATGAACATTTTTTAAAATAATTTTTAATGTCCTTTGTGACATCATCAGCCTGATTTTATATGCAAACAACTGAACCTCCAATGCAAAGTAAGACCCCTAACGAAGCCAACGATTTGAAATGTGTGTCAGGCTAGCCCGGTTTGTGTGAATTAGTCTTTTAGGAGCATTTGTTCAGCCCCCTTTACCTCATAGGACTATGGGTACAGGTACAATCTTTATTACTAGGAAGACCTGGCTAGTAGTTCTCTCTCTCTTTGCCTCCCCAAACAATATATATGATGTGAGATTTTATTGTAGTGTGCCCACGGTTATTTGCTTTTAGCAAAACTACTCCATGCTGTGTGCTTTATTTTAATTGCTTTGTGTTACCTGATAGGCTGGCACTAATTTTGAGCTGATTATGTTGGCACTTCACCTCAGCAGCTCCTCATCTAATATGTGAACGGCACTATGGATGTATGGTAAAGTATTTTCTTAATTTATATATAAGTTGTACATGAGCACATATAGATTGGCAGTTTGCGTATGCGAAAGGTAGGTACCTCTCCTCACATTGCTATTAGCAGATATACACGATGAGGGTAGGTTGTCAGTAATAAGTGCCTTCGGGCAGATTTCAGCCTACTCAGCCCTGTACTCTGTCTGAATTGATCACTTAATTAACTCTACTGAAGATTAAACATAGAGTCCTTTGAGCCACTTAGTATGTCCATCTCTTTAGCTACCATATCTTGGTATTAACACATGTATGAAATCTTACAATTCCTTGAACCGCTGATTCTTTACACCACTTTGAAATAGACAATCCCCATGCAATGAATGGAGGAAGTCTAATTGTTTCAAATACAGTGTGAAATTTTAGCCTGTCCTGTGTACAGGGGCCATTGTTTCAGTCATAATTCTATTGCATCTAATTTACTGACGGTTATCAGATGATCCTATCAGGCAGGTCTATTTTAATCTCATTGAACCATAATCATATTTTTTACACATGTTTTCACTTTTGGCTATGTCATTTGCTGTCATTACATATTTCTATGCACTCTATATTCTGGCTATATTTTTAAATGTACTTGTTTAAAGTTACTTTTTATTGGGCCTTTTGAGGGTTCCCTTTCCCCAGTGGAGTATCTTGGTTTTGTGCTGCCCTAGACATACAAAATTCGGGTACCCCCCCACCCATGTTGCACACCTACGACATGCCCCATCACCTATGTTGCATACTCACGACATGCCCCATCACCCCATTACATGCCCCATCACCCACATTGCACACACATTAAATGCCCCATCACCCCATTACATGCCATAATCACACCCATTATATACACCCACCACATCACCTTACATGCCCCCATCACCCCGATTAATTTGAAGGTGCTAAAGCTGAACGGTGGGGGAAGGAGTAAAAATATTTGAAGCACCAGAAGTGTGCTTTAACACCCTCTGGCAAAGTGCTGCCCTCTGGCAAAGTGCTGCCCTCTGGCAAAGTGCCGCCCTAGGTGCTTGTTTGCCTTGCGTAAGATACACTACTGCCTTTCCCCCAAGAGTCATCAAAGTTAGATCAAGTCACATCTACCAAATCCTTATCTCTTGATAGACTCTTCGGCTAGCATTGACGTAGTGCAGTACATAAGTACATAATGTTTACACTGCTTTTAAATAAATACATAGCATATGAAAGCATGTTGTGTATTATCATCTTTCAATTATAGGTGTTGATTTAATTCTTAGTTGTATTCATTCTTTACGTGAAAATGTAACTTGTGTGTTGGAGGAAATTCCTCTGCACTTCTTAGGAGAAGTTTTAATTATTTCCAGGTACTACAAAAACAGTACTAGATTAAGCCCAGGGCTAAACTTCCTTGTCCAGTATCACAAACAGGTTCTGCCTGAAAATAAGCCTTGGAGGCTATTTCACGTTGAGAATATGTTCGATGGATAGCTCTGTGAATTAAGAGACTTGAAGTAGTGGGAATTAGAATATGACAAGGCAATAAAAAGGAGGCATGAGGGAAAGGAATTAATGTACTGATTAAACAGATAAATCAGGCCTGTCCCACTAAGGAAGACAGAATAAGCAATATTCTGTAAAACTGTGATGTGGAGGACATTTCCAGTAGACATGTGCAAAACTAAAATTTTCGTTTCGTTTTCGTCCATTCGGACGAAAATGTTATTTATTTCGTCTAAAACGAATTTCGTTCATTAGTGCATTCGTTTCAGACGAAATTCGTTCATTATTTTCGTTTCGTTAATTTTTTTCGTTCGTTTTATAGAATACAATGTAATACTATTGGCTTTCTATAAACCGAACGAGAGCCCCATTCATAAGAAATTCTTATGAATGGGGCTCTCGTTCGGTTCATAGAAAGGCAATAGTATTACTTGTATTCTATAAGCCGAAAGTCTATAAACCGAACGACTTTCGGTTTATAGACTTTCGGCTTATGGAATACATGTAATCCTATTGCTATTCTATAAACCGAACGACTTTCGGTTTATAGAATAGCCATAGGTTTACATGTATTACATAAGCCGAAAGTCTATAAACCGAAAGTCGTTCGGTTTATAGGCTGTCGGCATTTAACTATACAGAGACAGAGTCTCCATTCATAAAATTATGAATGGAGACTTTGTCTCCGTGTAGTAAAATGCCGACAGCCTATAAACCGAACGTTCGGTTTATAGGCTGTGGGCATTTTACTACACGGAGACAAAGTCTCCATTCATAATTTTATGAATGGAGACTCTGTCTCCGTGTAGTAAAATGCCGACAGCCTATAAACCGAACGTTCGGTTTATAGGCTGTCGGCTTATGGAATACATGTATTCCTATTGCTATTCTATAAACCGAAAGTCGTTCGGTTTATAGAATAGCAATAGGAATACATGTATTCCATAAGCCGACAGCCTATAAACCGAACGTTCGGTTTATAGGCTGTCGGCATTTTACTACACGGAGACAGAGTCTCCATTCATAAAATTATGAATGGAGACTTTGTCTCCGTGTAGTAAAATGCCGACAGCCTATAAACCGAACGTTCGGTTTATAGGCTGTCGGCTTATGGAATACATGTATTCCTATTGCTATTCTATAAACCGAACGACTTTCGGTTTATAGAATAGCCATAGGATTACATGTATTATATAAGCCGAAAGTCTATAAACCGAAAGTCGTTCGGTTTATAGGCTGTCGGCATTTAACTATACAGAGACAGAGTCTCCATTCATAAAATTATGAATGGAGACTTTGTCTCCGTGTAGTAAAATGCCGAAAGCCTATAAACCGAACGATCCGTTTATAGACTTTCGGCTTATATAATACATGTAATCCTATGGCTATTCTATAAACCGAACGTTCGGTTTATAGAATAGCAATAGGAATACATGTATTCCATAAGCCGACAGCCTATAAACCGAACGTTCGGTTTATAGGCTGTGGGCATTTTACTACACGGAGACAAAGTCTCCATTCATAATTTTATGAATGGAGACTCTGTCTCCGTATAGTTAAATGCCGGCTTTTAACTATACGGAGACAAAGTCTCCATTTATAATTTTATGAATGGAGACTCTGTCTCCGTATAGTTAAATGCCGGTGTTCTGACAAATTTCTGGAGCAAATTCTCCTGTGCAATCGCAGGAGAATTTGCTCACTGCGCATGCGCATAAAGTTACAGCTGATAACTCAGCTGTAACTTTGTGACCACCGCGCATGCGCCAGCTGCGCAACCCACCTCCCGCCCCCTCACACCCCCTGCACACCCCTTCTTACCAGATCATCGACCACAGCGATACACAGCGCATGCGCACGCCTATCCAGCCGTTTGGGAATGTGCGCGTCCGTTGTTGTGTTCTTAAGGTGGTAAGTAACATGGGGCGTCGGGACATAAGGGGGCAAGCATCCTGGTGAGGGCTGCCTCATCTTGATGGGATTTGTGATCCTCCTGCTGCATCTACAGCAGGAGGATCACAAATCCCATCAAGATGAGGCAGCCCTCACCAGGATGCTTGCCCCCTTATGTCCCGACGCCCCGTGTTACTTACCACCTTAAGAACACAACAACGGACGCGCGCATTCCCAAACGGCTGGATAGGCGTGCGCATGCGCTGTGTATCGCTGTGGTCGATGATCTGGTAAGAAGGGGTGTGCGGCGGGTGTGAGGGGGCGGGAGGTGGGTTGCGCAGCTGTCTCATGCACGGTGGTCACAAAGTTACAGCTGAGTTATCAGCTGTAACTTTATGCGCATGCGCAGTGAGCAAATTCTCCTGCGATTGCGCAGGAGAATTTGCTCCAGAAATTTGTCAGAACACCGGCTTTTAACTATACGGAGACAAAGTCTCCATTTATAATTTTATGAATGGAGACTCTGTCTCCGTATAGTTAAATGCCCACAGCCTATAAACCGAACGTTCGGTTTATAGGCTGTCGGCTTTTAACTATACGTTTGTCTCCATTCATAAATTTATGAATGGAGACTCTGTCTCCGTATAGTTAAATGCTATTGTATTCTATAAACCGACTCTATTTCGGCTTATAGAATGCAATAGTACTACGAATGGACGAATGAACGAATGATTTTCCTTTATTAACTATTCGTTCATTCGATTTAGTTAGCTTAGCATTTTCGTTCTTCGTTTTTCGGGCGAATGGACGAAAATGCAATTTTCGGACGAAAATGCATTCGTCCGAAAACGAATGCACATGTCTAGTATATATTCACATGTAAATTGCTTTTTTAATAAAAAATTATGATATAAATAAAATCTTGTTTTTATTTCCTTTTATGTGACAAAGCTGCCTCTCTCTTTCCCTTGCCCCCAGATTTGTCGCTCTCCCCCCCTTAGTGTTGTCTCTCTCTCACCCTCCCTTTGGCTCCCCCCTCGCTCCCCTTGTGTCTGTCTCTTCCCCCCTTCCCTCCCCTTGTTTCTCTCTGCCCCCCCCCCCTTGTTATTCTGTCCCCCCCTCACCTGTTTCTTGCTCCCTGGTGGCTAGTGGGGGCAGCCGGGGGATGTATGCACTATACATAATAGACGGAAGTGTCGGGCAGCATGGAGGTTGTCTGCACGATTCGTGCAGACATCCCCCAGCTGCCCGATTCTCCCTGGTGGCTAGCGAGGCAGCGGTGGATGTCTGCGCGATGAGCGAGACCTCCCCTGCTGCCGCCCGGAACGACAGCCAGGACTTTTATGAGGAAGCCGGAAGTACCCAGCTTCATCATAGAAGTCCCGGCGGTCATGCCGGGCGGCAGCAGGAGAGGTCTCGCTCATCGCGCAGACATCCTCCGCTCCCTCGCTAGCCACCAGGGAGAATCGGGCAGCTGGGGGATGTCTGCACGAATCGTGCAGACAACCTCCATGCTGCCCGACACTTCCGTCTATTATGTATAGTGCATACATCCCCCGGCTGCCCCCACTAGCCACCAGGGAGCAAGAAACAGGTGAGGGGGGGACAGAATAACAAGGGGGGGGGGGCAGAGAGAAACAAGGGGAGGGAAGGGGGGAAGAGACAGACACAAGGGGAGCGAGGGGGGAGCCAAAGGGAGGGTGAGAGAGAGACAACACTAAGGGGGGGAGAGCGACAAATCTGGGGGCAAGGGAAAGAGAGAGGCAGCATTGTCACATAAAAGGAAATAAAAACAAGATTTTTTTATATCATAATTTTTTATTTAAAAAGCAATTTACATGTGAATATATACTAGACATGTGCATTCGTTTTCGGACGAATGCATTTTCGTCCGAAAATTGCATTTTCGTCCATTCGCCCGAAAAACGAAGAACGAAAATGCTAAGCTAACTAAAGCCGAATGAACGAATGGTTAATAAAGGAAAATCATTCGTCCATTCGTAGTACTATTGCATTCTATAAGCCGAAATAGAGTCGGTTTATAGAATACAATAGCATTTAACTATACGGAGACAGAGTCTCCATTCATAAAATTATGAATGGAGACTTTGTCTCCGTATAGTTAAATGCCCACAGCCTATAAACCGAACGTTCGGTTTATAGGCTGTGGGCATTTAACTATACGGAGACAGAGTCTCCATTCATAAAATTATAAATGGAGACTTTGTCTCCGTATAGTTAAAAGCCGGCATTTAACTATACAGAGACAGAGTCTCCATTCATAAAATTATGAATGGAGACTTTGTCTCCGTGTAGTAAAATGCCCACAGCCTATAAACCGAACGTTCGGTTTATAGGCTGTCGGCTTATGGAATACATGTATTCCTATTGCTATTCTATAAACCGAACTTTCGGTTTATAGAATAGCCATAGGATTACATGTATTACATAAGCCGAAAGTCTATAAACCGATCGTTCGGTTTATAGACTTTCGGCATTTTACTACACGGAGACAAAGTCTCCATTCATAATTTTATGAATGGAGACTCTGTCTCTGTATAGTTAAATGCCGACAGCCTATAAACCGAACGACTTTCGGTTTATAGACTTTCGGCTTATGTACTACATGTAATCCTATGGCTATTCTATAAACCGAAAGTCGTTCGGTTTATAGTTTAGCAATAGCATTACATGTATTCTATAAACCGAACGTCGTTCGTTTTAAAGACTTTCGGCTTATAGAATACTATTGGCTTTCTATAAACCGAACTAGAGTCGAGTCCCCATTCATAAGAAATTCTTATGAATGAGGAGGGACTCTAGTTAGGTTAATAGAATGCCAATAGTATTCTATAAGCCGAAAGTCTTTAAAACGAACGACGTTCGGTTTATAGAATGCATGTAATGCTATTGCTGTTCTATAAGCCGAATGTCTTTCGGCTTATAGAACAGCAATAGCATTACATGTATTCTATAAACCGAACGTCGTTTGTTTTAAAGACTTTCGGCTTATAGAATACATGCTGCTATTGGTTGTCTATAAACCGAAAGAGTCCCCATTCATACGAATAGGTCAATTGACCTATTCGTATGAATGGGAACTCAATTTCGGTTTATAGGAAGCTAATAGCATTACATGCATTCCATAAACCGAAAGTCATTCATGTCGGTTTATGGAATGTAGTACAATGCTATTGGTATTGTAAACCGACTCTATTTCGGTTTAGAATGCCAATAGCACGAATGGACGAATGGACGAATGAACGAATGATTTTCGTTTATTAACCATTCGTTCATTCGGATTTTGTTAGTTAAAATTTTCGTTATTCGTTTTTCGGACGAATGGACGAAAATGCTATTTTCGTCCGAAAATGCATTCGTCCGAAAACGAATGCACATGTCTAATTTCCAGCATTCATATCATCATCAACATTTCCATTCCTACTCTTAAAGTCTTGTCTTTTGTCTCTTTCTTATACATCATTGTCCTCTCCATTTCAGTGAGCACTGTGATATATGTTAAGCTGCCCCTCTTTCACCACCTAAAATTAGGAAAACCCAATGTGCCATTAATAGCCAGGATTGGCAGATTTGCTAATAATAAATAATAATAATAAAACTGTCACATTAGTATTCTACCCACGGGCCACATCAGGTGAAAATTATCAGAAAGTCACTGGAGACAAAGACAGTGAAGTAAATACATCTTAAACTGCCTTATCTGTCTCATATTTGTTTCTGCTCTTTATGGAGGTTCTATACCTGCTCGCTAAAATGTCAGCATGTGTAACATTATTATTACAAATAAAGATTGTATCTTTATTTTACTTCTCAAAACTTTAGTATGTGGGCAGATTTATACATGGTCCATTATTTCCTCACTAATCTTATTTACATCAATTGCCATATAAGAGGTGTCTTCCCTTCCTCCAACTGCTTATCCCACCACTAGTAACCTGTCCTTTAATTGTCTTGTCACCTATTTTCATACACTCTTGCCAATGATGGTCTTATTCTAAGTTTCATCCAAACATGCAATTTTCACCCTTTTAAAAGCAACATACATGTGTTACTATTATTTATTTCTCTAGGCATTCAGAATCACATGCATGTATACCCTGCTTTAAAGACCTTCACTTTTAGGACACTTCACAAGTAAGGACGTTGTTACACTACAACCATTCCTGTTAATAGACTGTCACTTTTATATTTTAATGACAATGTGACATCTCTACGGGGACTGTGCCACAGTACAGTACTGTGCAGCGTGTTCCTTGTACCACCACTACAGACTCCACTGAGGTTCATTCTGTCTATTAAAACATCTGTACAGTAGACTGTGTTTGTAGACTGCACCAGAGATGTGAAAATAGTGCTTAACTTTAAATATACTGTCTGGCCCCAAAAAAGGTCACCCCCTGGATTTAACTCAGCAAATAGGTCTGGGGTTGCTGCAGTTGGTCAGGTCTAGGTTCAGCAACATTATGTGCCAGGTCAGCTGACTACCTGATTATACTGAATGACCAGGTGATTCCATCAATGGATTTGTTTTCTTCCCTGATGGCATGGGCGTATTCCAAGATGACAATGCCAGGATTTATCGGGCTCAGATTGTGAAAGATTGGTTCAGGGAGCATGGGACATCATTTCCACACATGGATTGGCCACCACAGTGTCCAGATCATAACCCCATTGAGAATCTTTGGGATGTGCTGGAGAAGGCTTTGCTTTACAAGAGAAGAATGTCACAGCGAATGCATGCCATAATCAAAGCTAAAGGCGGTCCAACAAAATGTAAAAGTGTGTGACCTTTCTTTTTGGCAGTGTACATTTTACATACATGAACCCATTGTGTATGTTAATGTGTAGTATGCCTGTACAGTGCTTCTGTGTACTGTGAATATGCAACAAACAGCATTATACTGCCCTCTTGTGATCTCTCTATGTTAGTGTGTCATACACAAACCTGATCTAACCTATATGAGACGTTGTTGCCACGGACTCTGTCTACATATCGACTTCTTAACTGCCCTGATTAGTTAGGTCAAGTTGTTCATTTATCTTAGTTTCCCATCCCATTTAATTTGACACAGTCAGCCAATCAGATGCAAATGATATCCCCACTGTCAAAGCAAGGATTTCATTCTGCGTCAGTTTTATTTTCCTTAGGATAGGTGGGTACATGTTTATATTTTCGTTGGTCCCTTTCCCTGGTTCGAAGATGAGGATTCGAGCGCTTTGCGGATTGGCGCCGGACTTAAAGAACAGGTAATTATTTTATTCACAAGGCAACCATTGGGTGCCAGGGTGGTAGCCAATTTTGACTGTCCACACTCATCCCCGCAACAAGTGAATCAGGGGGTAGGTAGGTCATTTATTTATTTCGATGGGATCTGAGAGCATTTCAGCAGCCTCCAGGTCCCAGAAGCCACATTATTTTTATTGGTGTCTATAGGCCCATCGGCAGCCCCCACACCTCAGGAAGGCCATTAATTTAAATTTTTATGGGGTCTGGGAGCCTACTAGCCATGCCCCCCTTCATTTTAATTGGGGTGGGGTTATTTTTATTTATTTATGGGGCCAGCAGACGTCCGCTGACCCCAGTAAGTAATTTTACTTGTTTATTAACATTTTATTTTCAATTCTCCAGAACAGATCTGGAGAATTGAAATGGCAGAGATGTGGCAATTATCTGAATGCAAATGATATTCATGGGTGATGCTTGCATACTGGGTAGGTAAAAACCTTGCATTTTCCCGATGCTTTCGGTTTCCAAATGGCCTGAACACCTGATTCAGAGCCGAATTTCATAAATTCCTGAAATGCGGCTACTCAGTAGCCACATTTCAGGAATTATGCCTGATCCGAATCCAATTCGGCACGGATCAGAGAATATTGAGTAGACCCTTAAAAAGAACCAAAAATAATGTATTATCATAAAACAAGCCTCTTGGAATATTTTTTATCTTATGGATTGTGGAATGTTGAGCTCCCCAGGTAGCCTCGATGTTCCCCCGAATATGTCCGCAATTCATAACAGCCTCAATGCACCAAAACAATGTGGTAGCCTCGATCCTCCTCATAGGACTTCTATTATGGCTGATGACTTTGTTTTTTTTTTTTTGGAAGGACCTGAGTTATTATGAATAGAGACAAACAAATAGACAACAAAGTCCTCCGGAAATGGGTCAAAGTGCAATAAAATAAAAATCATTAAAAAAACCCATCATACATTAAGCACATAAAAATAAAGTAAATGAACATAAAATAATATAAAAAAATTTATAAAACATTTTAAAAAAAGGTTTCTATTAATATAAATATACTGCATTAAATTACTTTAAGTCTTCTATACTTTTCTTTTCAATTCTCTGATTAAAATCAGGAGAATTGAAATGGGGAAATTTCTCTTTGTTTGGATGTGATCGGCACATATTGGGTAGCGGAAAATCTACAAAATGGTCCAAAGTGCCAATTCAAGGATATTGAGTCGATGATTTGCGAAATTTGTCTAAAGTGCCCAACCTGAATTCAATTTAGGACATATTGGTGTATATTGAGTCAACCCTATAGTCTTGTTACTAAGTGATAGAATGGGATAGTCTTTTGTTTGAGATTTGTCTCATGTAATTTTCCAGTCAAGCTTATTACTAGTCCAGGTTATTGACCAGGCAATGATGTAACCCACTGATGGAAAATCTACATATTCAACGTTTCATGAAAGCTTCTGTTAAATGAGTGACCTGGTGCTTACTTCAACCAAAACCATGGAATGGGTCTAGCAGCTTTTGATGTGGGATAGTTTGCACTTTCAGGTTTTAACACCTGGTGTGCTTAACAGAAAGCCACCACGGTAACCATATAACTAAACTATATGGTCTGGTGGCGAGCATTGTGTACAAGCTGCACATCATACAATGTAATTGTGTGACCCCGTTCTGTGACCACAGGTCGGTTATTACAAAAATCTACAGTTGAGTCTCAATTTAACTTTAAATATGCACAACATAGACATGAAACGCATACCCCCATAGAGTCTTACATATTTACAATATAGCTAACATTGTGTGACAAAATCCAGGTATGGTAATGTGAGCATTCTTCCCAACAGTTTCCCCACGCAGTACGAGATGCTGGGGATGTTGCTTGGGAGGGTAGAGTGCCACTCATCCCTTCAGATGCATGGTGTTCATTTTGCTCTATTTCAGACACAAGGTCGATGGAAGGATTTTCTTTACACAGACGAAGGTGTATTTGGTGCCCCCCCTCTACCCTCATGTCTGTCTCTTTCCTCTCCATCCATGTATGTCTCTCTACCTTCCCATGTATGTCTCTTTCCTCTTCCTTGCCATATCTGTCTCTCTCCAGTCCCCCACATTTTATGTCTCTCCTCTTCCCACATCCATGCCAGTCTCTCATCCTCCCCCCATATCTGATCTCTCCTTCTCCCCAAATCTGTTATCTCTCCTCCCCCTCATATTGATTATCACTCCTTCCCCTCCCTGTACCTCTTTCCCTCTCCCCATATCCCTTTCCCCATATCTCTCATCTCTCCTGCCCCATTTCTCTTTCCCTCCTTCCCCTCCTCCCAATATCTGTTCTCCCTCTTCTAGCATCTCTGTTTTCTCCCCCTCCTACCCCCATCTCTGTTCGCTCCCCTCCTACCCTAGTTCTGTTCTCTCTCCTCCTCCTCTGTTCTCTCCCCCATTATCTGTTCACTCCCCCTTCTACCCCATCTCTGTTCTTATACCCTCCGCCTCTTCTCTCCACCTCCAATCCCCATCTGTGTTCTCTTCCACTCCTACCCCATCTCTGTTCTCTCCCCCTTCTCCTCTATTCTCTCTCCCATTCTGTTCTCGACCCCTCCTACACCATCTCTGTTCTCTCCCCTCCTCCTCTATTCTCTCCCCCATTTCTGTTCTCTCCCCCTTCTACCCAATCTCTGTTCTCTCCCCTCCTCCTCTATTCACTCCCCATTTCTGTTCTCTCCCCATCCTACCTGCATCTCTGTTCTCTCCCCGTCCTACCCCCATCTCTGTTCTCTCCCCCTCCTCCTATATTCTCTCCCCCATCTCTGTTCTCTCGCCCCCCTCTCCATCTCTGTTTCCCCCCTCCTCTTTTCTCTCCCCTCTCACCCATCTGTTTCCCCCCTCCTCTTTTCTCTCCCCTCTCACCCATCGTTTTTCCCCTCCTCTTTTCTCTCCCCTTCCACCCCATCTCTGTTTTCTCCCCTCCACCATTCTCTCCCCCCTCCTCTCTCAAATCCAATGCCCTGCATCATCACTAACATACTAACATATGGAGCGTATGCTGCCCGCGGCTCCCCCTGCTTCACAGGGTGGGGGCGGACCTTCACCTCTCACCCTAGGCAGCCTTATGTTGTTGCTGGCTCTGCTCAGACACCAGAGAATTGAAGTCTGTACTGTGGGATTCCACATAAAATTGGACAGGAAGACTGTACTTGTGAGAAGTTTACAATGAGACTAGCAATATTTGTAAGTGCTTTAGTGTTTTTTTTTTGCTGGACTGTGGATGTATTTGTTACAATTTCCCTTTTCTTTGCTACTACAGTCTCTTGCCTTTCATACATCTGGCCACTAGAGGTCTTGATGATCTAAGTAGAAAAGTATGAACATGTGTGCCGTTAGGGTGGCCTATTACCAGGGAAACATTATTGCACTTTGTATATACTTGTATTTACTTTACCTGCGTATGCCTCCAACTGCTGCCAATGTGGTAACCACATTGGAACATGCACACAGACAGATTCCATTTTGTGTGACAGATACAAATCAGTAAATTCAAGTGCACATACATAGTTTGAATAGTTTTCCATTAACTGATAAGTCATTAATGATGATAAAACAAGGCACATTTTAGGGCTGTGTTGGTATAATTAACAAAGCAGGCAGCATGGAGTCTGGATCACGTGATCTTCCTCGATGAGAGTAGCCGGGAGCGCAGGAGACGACTGGAGACACAACAGGAAAGTGAGTACTGGGGAGGGTAACTGTATTTTTTGGGCATATTAATTGTGTCATATTATTGGGCGTATTAGTGGGCATACCAATAGTGGCAAATTATTGGGCATATTAATTGTGGCATATTAGTGGGCATATCGATGTGGCATATTAGTGGACATATTAATTGTTGCACATTATTGGGCATATTAATTGTGGCATATTATTGGGCATACTAATAGTGGCATATTATTGGGTAAATTAATTGTGGCACATTAGTGGGCATACTAATAGTAACATATTAATTGTGGTATATTACTGGGCATATTAATGGAGGCATGTTATTGGTCATACTAATAGTGGCATATTATTGGGCATATTAATTGTGGCATATTAGTGGGCATACCAATAGGGGCATATTATTGGGCATGTTATTTGTGGAATATTCGTGGTCATACTAATAGTGGCATATTATTTGGCATGTTAATTGTGGAATATTTGTGGGCATCCTAATAGTGCCATATTATTGGGCAGACTTTAGATGACTGCTTACATGTAAATTATTAATTATTAGTAAAATAACAATACCTGTAGCCCAGGGGCCTATAATGTCTTAATCCGACCCTGGATATGGGCCTTATTTATGAAGACAAAACAGGTAGTATTTCAGGAAAAAGTGCTAAAATAGTAGTAGTAACCATGGAAACTAATAGAAAGTTATGGCAGTTCGCTAAAATTTTTTTTTAGAAATAGCACCTCTCTTGCATTGATAAATTTGGCCCTTAGTCACATTGTATGCCCATATTATGCTTAACCTCAACACTAGTCCAAAAGTAAGCTAGAATTGGGTCCAAACACTAAATACTTTTGCTTATATAGATATATCTTGCTCTTCAGTTATATTAGTTATCAGGGAGGGTACAACATTTTGAAAACAGTCTGGTCACTAAGGGGTTAAGGAAAACATTGGTCTCAGTATGAGGTATGAAAGTATAATATAATAAACTATCAAGCTATGAATGAATAACAATATACTAATCGATTCATTAAACAGTCCATCTCCTCAGTCTCCTTCTTCTTTTGTAGTTGTTCAATAACTTGTTTAGAAGATTGATGTTCTGAATCTGGAACAATCCATTCCAATAACAATGCAAGTCACCGGTCAAGATGGGAATTTCCAACTCAGAGATGTAGTGGGGAATCCCCTGATATTACCTGTGATTAACTCACTCCTCCCAACATGTTAAATGTACAATTAGTTTTTGTCCCTTATCTGGCTACAGGTGTGGCTATGGGCAGGGGATTTTTTCTAAATGACAGCTAATTATTTAATGTGGTTGTCATCTCGAAAAAGAATAATGCATTTTATGACAGAGAGATTTAGGGCAAAAATAGGGGACTGTCCCTTCTAAATACGGACGATTAGGAGGTGTGATAACTAACTTGAATTTTACATTTGCACTTCAAATAACATTATGTACATTAAAGGCTTTAGGTATTGCTTGTTTGGATTATTAAATTACCACTTGAAGTAGGTTTTTGCTCAGAACTGACCAATGCTTGTTCTGAAAAGCAATATATGAGACCCAGCAATAAGTGAGAATTTTATTCACACGCAGACGACGGTTCTGACTCAGCCACAAGACAGATGTCTTTAGGTGGCCAAACCTGTCTGAGTGGTTTAGAGACGAATGGACACCGGGAGGCACTGTCATCACCAGCCCCCCCCCCCCCCCCCACCATGCCAATGATTGTGGTATAATGTGAGCAGAGGCACATGGAAGACATAGAAAGCACAGCTCCCCCGCTGTACCCCTACTTATTCCATGGCTGCTCAAATGAATGAAGTGCAAAAATAAACAGATGTTCAATACAACAATAAAGCAAACTATAAGCAAAAAGAAGCATACAAAAGAGATTTGAAAAGCTACTATATTAAAAATGGGGGTCAATGCAAAAAACAAAGCAATAAATAAGCAATACATTTAAAGGAAATACAATTAAAAATAAAAACAATTGAACTTTAATTTTACTGCAACCACTTTTAATTTCTCTATTGTATGCATATTTTTGCTTATTGTTTGCCTTTTTGTCGTAGTTATCATCTGTATATTTTTTTGTAAACCCCTGCCTTCCAGTATTTTATTGTTTTTTAGTGGGTGATGGTCCTGTTACGACTGCCTATTTACTGAATATAATTCCTCCATTCTCTACACTAGTGTTGAGCGAAACCGAACCGCACTGTTGGTTTCGTACCGAACTTTACGGTTTTTGGACCCCGGACCCGGACACTGACATTTCACTGAATGTCCGTGTTGGAGTTCGGGGTTCGGCGATTACATTGTATGTAATGCTATTGGCTTTCTATAAACCGAAATAGAGTCCCCATTCATAAGAAATTCTTATGAATGGGGACTCTATTTCCGTTTACAGAAAGCCAATAGTATTACATGTATTCCAAAAGCCGAAAGTCTATAAACCGAACGGGTTCATATAGAAAAGCCATTACATGGCTATTGGCTTTCTATAAACCGAAATAGAGTCCCCATTCATACAAATAGGTCAATTGACCTATTCGTATGAATGGGGACACTCACCCACATTTTACTTCATTTTGCAGCCCTCTAGCCCTTTCCAGGACTTTTTTAGAAGCATTTTAGTGGCCAATGGGGTTCGGGGTCAAGTTCGACCCTGAACCCGGACTTTTTCCCGAAGTTCGGCCGAACTCGAACATCCAGGTGTCCACTCAACTCTACTCTACACTAGTGTATGTGGAACAGCTTTAACTCACTTTGAAGATCCATTGTGGTTATCCAGGAACATAACCACTGCAGAATGGATAAATGGATGGCAAAACTAGTTTACTTTCCAGAGTGTAGCTTTGGCAAGGTATAAACATATGGTTGAACAACAGGAAGGGGATGATGCAATAGAGATGCACCTTTCCAAGCTACACTCCAGCAGTAATGTCTTCAGGTTCACGTCACTCTTTCTGGTAAAGTAGGACAAGTTGTGTATTAGATCACCTCAAGCCATTACATATATTACTTGCATTTCTGGGTGGATTTCTACTGGCAGGAATAATTGGTGATTAGAGTTGAGCGGACACCTGGATGGTCGGGTTCGAGAAAACTTTGGAAAAAATCCGGGTCCGTACTCGAACTTGACCCCGGACTGGACCCCGAACCCGAATCCCATTGAAGTCAATGGGGACACGGACTTTTGGCCACTAAAATGCCTCTAAAATAGTCATGGAAAGGGCTAGAGGGCTGCAAAAGGAATTAAAATGTGGGTAAGAGTAGGACAAGTGCCCTGCAAACAAGTCCCCATTCAAACGAATAGGTCAATTGACCTATTCGTATGAATGGGGACTCTATTTCGGTTTATAGAATAGTAATTGCATTACATGTATTCTATAAACCGAAAGTCTATAAACCGAATGGCTTTCGGTTTAAAGACTTTCGGTTTATAGCCGAACCTCAAACTCCAACACGGACATACAGTGAAATGTCCGGGTTCGTGGCACGGACACCGTAATGTCCGGTACGAACCCGAATAGTGCGGTCCGGGTTCACTCAACACTATTGGTGATTAAGAAGGAGTAAAGTCCCTGTAAGACTTTATAACACAAACCATCTTTATGGCTGCCACCTTTTCATCAAAAAAAATCCTGACTATTTCTTCCATAGACTTAACATAGGCCTCAAGCCATTTAGTTTACCAGCTGGGTGGCAACCTTAACCCTGTTAGATGGTAAGAGAGCTCTTTTTAAGCACTTTCTGTGCATTCGAATAACAGGTATTTAGAGACTGAATAAGGGTATATGTAAAAACAAACAAACAAAAACTTATTCAATTGAGTCTACTCAGCTCAATTAATTGCTTTTTAAATGATCCTTCATTCTTTTGGCATTTAATAGTTATCAGAAGCTAAGCCCTAGAAATAGTCTTCCCTGGATTTTGTGCTCGTCAGACAAACAAACCTTTGTTGTGTCCCTATTGTCTTGTCAAACTTAGTATGCCATGCAAGCCATTTGGAATAGAGCTCAGTGACCAGGATCCTATCGGTTTAGACCACAAGTAGTGTCCTAGTGATTAGTCTCTTCCCTACTTAATCAGTAATGTATGCTAAACAAAACATGATGGAAAATAAACAATTCAGCAAAGTAAGTCTCACACATTACTTCTTTCTTAAAGCAGAATACAAAAATAAAATGATCATACCATCTTGGCAACATACGAGTGGAAAGGCATTGTTATAAACTCAGGGAATTCCCCATGGCTGTTTGAGGTCTATGTATTTCCTTATGTCAACATGCAGATTTATGAAGTGTATGGTTTCATATTTATATATAAATAAGTTGTAGCCAAGCCTTTACTTTCTCTTACATCACATTAAAGTTTCAAGTAAGTAATTGATAGCTGTGCTGCAAAGTGTCCCTGGATATGTTTTTCAAATGTTGGCAATGATGCATGATTCCATGAGAAGCAGGCAGCGCCATCTTGTCGGTGACTGTCTGTTAATGCAAAGAGAGACCCTCAGACCTCATACTGATCCCATGCAATAACAAGGGTCTCCCTCTGCACTAGCAGAGAGAGATCACTGCAATCTGCAGATCCGACTAGCTGGGCGAGCCCCTGCTCTGATTGGCTGTGCGGACAAGTGTATTTAAGAAACATGTTGGGTTTATTTAGAAGAAGCTTCTTTAAAAGGTTAAACTCTACAATTTAATGAGACAGTCTAGTCCCCAAACTCACTTTGGAGCAAGATGAAGATTACTGCTTGTATAGTACACAGGCTTTTTTTCAGTGTGATTTGATGCAGGCATTCTGTATAAATCACATTTTTAATATTTGAATCAACCCTTCCCAGTGATTACTCTGCATGTTTACTGCAGGTGTGGCAGCACTGATTATATAGACACTGAGAATAACTAATTTTTCCTACAGTTAACTTTGGACCTCAATCCTAACACTTATGCTAACCCTAACCTTAATGTAACCGTAACATTTATGCTAACCCTATATCTATGGCTAATTATCCTTTATTTTTTATTGCAATGTTGCTGACGGCCTCTATCAGCAGTCTAGTAACAGAGCCACAAAAGTGATAACTCATCACTTCCAAAACTCTTGCCCACAAGAGGGTAGCACCATATAGGATGGAAGCTCATGCCATTGTAGCACTGGTGAGAAACATAGAAACATAGAATGTGTCGGTAGATAAGAACCATTCGGTCCATCTAATCTTTACATTTTTAAAATATTTTTAATAGTCCCCAGTTCCCTATCTTATATCTAGGATAGCCTTGTGCCCGTCCCACTCATGCTTAAACTCCTTCACTGTGCTTACCTTCCACTGGAAGGCTATTCCATACATCCACTACCCTCTCAGTAAAGTAATACTTCCTGATATTACTTTTAAATCTTTGACCCTCTAATTTAATACTTTGTCCTCTAGTTGTGGTAGTATTTCCTCTTTTAAATTTACTCTCTTGCTTTACTATGTTGATTCCCTTTATATAAACATATGGAACGCTACACGAATTTGCTTGTCATCCTTGTGTAGGGGCCATGCTAATCTTCTCTGTATCGTTCCAATTTTAGTATATGTTCTGCCCCAAGTGACCTCACTTGGGATATTGTACAGAGTACTGGAGATTGTATCTTAAGAAGGATATTGATCCTTTCGAGAGTGTTCAGAAAAGAACTACAAACCTGTTTTATGGAATGCAGGATAGAAACGTACCAGAAAAGGTTAACAGATCTTAACATGTTTCGCTTGGAAGAAACGAAAAACAGAGGGGATATGATAGAAACATTTACATAAGGAATCAGCACTGAAAACAATAAATGGAATCCACACAATTAAAGACAATAGACTTAGCAGTAGTGCATAGTACCAACTGGTTGCTTCAAAAGGCCATTAAGATATTGGCATGTATTAAGAGGGGTATTGACTCACTGAAGGAAGATATTATTCTGCATGTTTACAGGTTCATGGTAAGACCCCACTTTGAATATGCAGTTAAATTCTGGGCACCTTTTTTACAACAAAAGACAGTATGGAACTAGAGAAAGTGCAGAGGAAGACTATTGAAAAGTTTTAGATATGAAGAAAGGCTAGAAAAGTTAAATTTGTACACGCTAGAGAAACAGCGTCTGTAGAACTGGATGTGGCTGCCGAAAAAAAAAGTTTAAAAAAAAATTGTTGGCACCGGATATAAAATTACGTCATATCCGTTGACTGTATTTCCCTCCTCCGTGCAAAATAATACTGGCATACTGGACAAATTGGTTGTGGCGTATTAATTGCAAAAGAATACTGGAATATTATTGGGCAAATTGGTTGTGGCTTATTAATGGCAAAATAATACCTGCATATTAAATGGGAGCATTGACTGTGACATATTAATAGCAAAATAATACTGGCATGTTATTGGGCAAATTGGCTGTGGCTTATTAATGGCAAAATAATACTGGCATATTAGATGGGAAAATTGGCTGTGGCTTATTAAACTCAAAATAATACTAGCATATTATTGGGAAAATAGGCTGTGGCATATTAATGTCAAAATAATACTGGCATATAATTGGGCAAATTGGCTATGTCTTATTAATGGTAAAATAACACTGGCATATTAAATGAGAAAATTGGCTGCGGCTTATTAATGGCAAAATAATACTGGCATATTATTGGGCAAATTGGTTGTGGCTTATTAATTGCAAAATAATACTGGTGTATTAATAGGCAAATTGGCTGAGGCTTATTAATTGAAAAATAATACTTGCATATTATTGGGCAAATTGGTTGTGGCTTAGTAATTGCAAAATAATACTGGCATAATGGACAAATTGGTTGTGGCATATTAATGGCAAAATAATATTGGGATATTATTGGGCAAATTGGCTGTGGCTTATTAATGGCAAAATAATACTGGCATATTAGTGGGCAAATTGTCCATGGCATTTTAATGGAAAAATAATAGTGGCATACTAATGAGCAAATTGGCTGTGGCATATTAATGGGAAAATTAGCTGTGGCATATTAATGGACAAACTAAATGTAAGGTAGAGAAAACAACGTACCGTGATTCAACGCAGGGGGGACCCCAATTGCAGATATAGACAGTCCTTGCCTGACACCACCACTACTGAGGGCTACAGGGGAGGCAGACTTCAATAGCTGGTAGCAAGCACGAATGTCTGAATGCCGGTTATAGAGTAGTCGAGATCAGGGCCGTCTTTAATAGTGATTGGACCCTGGGCAAGCATTTGCTTGGGCCCCCTGGACCCTGCCCCCTCCCCTGCATGCAATCTCGCCATCCATCGCGATGTTACCCCCCCCCACACACACATATGCCATAATTGTTGTGCCATTCAGATGCCAGTAATATTGTGCCTTTCAGATGCCAGTAATATTGTGCCATTCAGAGCGCAGTATCATTGTGCCAGTCAGAGCCCAGTAATATTGTGCCATTCAGAGCCCAGTAATATTGTACCATTCAGAGCCCAGTAATATTGTGCCAGTCAGATGCCTGTAATATTATGCCAGTCAGATGCCTGTAATATTGTGCCAGTCAGATGCCTGTAATAGTGTGCCAGTCAGATGCCTGTAATATTATGCCAGTCAGATGCCTGTACTATTGTGCCAGTCAGATGCCTGTAATATTGTGCCAGTCAGATGCCTGTATTATTATGCCAGTCAGATGCCTGTAATATTGTGTAAGTCAGATGCCTGTAATATTGTGCCAGTCAGATGCCTGTAATATTATGCCAGTCAGATGCCTGTAATATTGTGCCAATCAGATGCCTGTAATATTATGCCAGTCAGATGCCTGTACTATTGTGCCAGTCAGATGCCTGTAATATTGTGCCAGTCAGATGCCTGTATTATTATGCCAGTCAGATGCCTGTAATATTGTGTCAGTCAGATGCCTGTAATATTGTGCCAGTCAGATGCCTGTAATATTATGCCAGTCAGATGCCTGTAATATTGTGCCAATCAGATGCCTGTAATATTATGCCAGTCAGATGCCTGTAATATTGTGCCAGTCAGATGCCTGTAATATTATGCCAGTCAGATGCCTGTAATATTGTGCCAGTGAGATGCCTGTAATATTGTGCCAGTCAGATGCATGTAATATTGTGCCAGTCAGATGCCTGTAAAGCCCCAGCCCCCCCCCTTCCCTAGTACTTACACTTCACTGCTCCGTGCAGTCTTACCTCTTGTACGGAGGAGGGAAACGTCGCGTCACATCCGGCATCAGTTTGTTTTTTTGTTTTTTTCCCGGCCGTTGCATCCATCGGATGCGGCTTGCCGGAAAAAAGCGTTCACTAGCGCAATGCGCTGTGAACGCGGCAAGCAGGGCCTGGGGGCCCACGGGACAGCTGCCTTGGGGCCCCCCAGGAGTAACTGGGCCCAGGGCAGCTGCCCCGTTTGCTCCGCGTTAAAGACGGCCCTGGTCGAGATACAGTCCGACTCGGGGAGCCAGAAATGGTGCGAGGTACAAGGGTAAGCCAGGTTCGGGGATCCAGAGAGCAGGAGGGTCAAAAAACAGTAGCCAGGTCAGGGAGAACGGAGATCAGCAGAATCCAATAGACAGCAGTACAATCGGGGTTGTAGATGTGTAGAGATATTTATTGTTTTAGAATTGTATAATTGTCACCTCATGGGGCTCTTGTGTGTGGCATAATTATGGGGCTCTTGTGTGTGGCATAATTAAGGGGCTCCTGTGTGTGGCATAATTAAAGGGCTGCTGTGTGAAGCATAATTAATGGGGCTCCTATGTGTGGCATTATTAATGGGGCCCCTGTGTGTGGCATAGTTATGGGCTCCTGTATCTGGCATATTTTGTGGGGTTCCTATATGTAGCATATTTTGTGGGGCTCCTGAATGTGGTATATCTTATGGGGCTCCTTTATGACATATTTAATGGGCCATCTGACTGGCATTACTAAGAAATTTGTTTGGTATGGGATTGGAGGAAATCCAGGTGGGGGTGATACCCTGAGTTACCGCACCGGGTGACACCAACCCTAGTGAGGCCTCTGCATCTACCATAATTCCATGCACTTCTAGAAAGCTGATGGGGAATTATGTTGTTTGTAGTTCTGTAGCAACTGGAGGGCCACAGGTGGGCACCTAGGTACTAGGGCAAACGTGGTGCAGCCACAGTCCATTTAGCTAGGGTAGAGGGCAGAGTGGGGGCATGGGTAGGGATTGCCCCCTTGCCAGTCCTCCCCTGCTTACTAGGTTAGCTGGTGTAGTCACAGGAGATCAAGGACAGGGAGAGTTCACATCTTTTCTATGGGGCATTCTGCCCAATACACAAAGGTATGATCTGTACTACTGTTAAGTCATGTAACAGATGATAGTTACAATTTTTACTGCATTTCCCATTATTCTCAGTCAGTTTTAAGACCTTAGTTGAGCACTTACTTGTCTCCCTTCCACTATTGGATCCACATGCAGGTCAGGCCACATGTCATCCTCTTGTCATCTGTTGAGAGCAGGAGAGGCTTATCTAGGTTACATGCCCCCATCATCCCCATTACATGCACCGTCATCTTCATTACATCTCCCCAATGCATACACTGATCTCCCCCAATGCATGCCCCCATCACCCCAATACATGCCCCGTATCACCCCAGGACTTGTCCCTGGTGGCTAGTGGCAGGCAGCATGGCTCACCCACGGTGTTTCTGACGTCAGAGCGCTGGTCACGTGACCTGTCAAGCACTTCCCCGTCACACTGCATGGGGAGCCAAACAGGCAGCATGGAGGTTTCTCTGTGCTGCCTGTTTGGCTCCCCGTGCAGCCAGCTTGCAGGCAGAGCAGTGGTGAGGATCTTCCGATCTCCTCATCCACCGTCTCTGCCAGCAAGCAAGGTTTTTTTTCTTAAAGAGGCAGCTTTTTTGGGGGTTTTGTGCCGCCCCTAACAGGCAAACAAGGCAAGTACCACCCTAGGCACTTGCCTTGTTTGCCTTGCGCTAAGTACAGTGCTGAGCTTGCACAATATATTCTCTCATGCTGAGGTGCAGATGTCATGCTGAGGTTTAGATAGATGGGCAGACCTTGTAACACCTAGTAACACTTATGTTTGGTGTCTGTGAGGGGCTGGCTATACATTTCTCTGTTGAAGCCTGTACTTCATCGCCTATCATTTTAATTGCAGTTTCATTTGCTGATTGAGAACTGCCCTTTTCCTGTTTGTATCAACATGTCTGCAAGTTAATGATTTACTTAACGGTATTAATCTTCTCATAACTCAACTCTGAGAATTAAATGAAATTGAGTATGGATATGTTTCTGTTTGTATGTAATGTATCAATTCCCAGTGGATGAGTCTGTTAACGCTTTGAGCTACTGGATTTCAAGTATGTTTTATAACAATTCATTTAGTATGTTGAGTTCAGAAGATTTGAGTCCTTTCTCATACATCTGAGGCTGTGTCAGCTTATCACCGGACATGTGTTTTTAGATTTAAACCAAGTGTATAAGTTAGTTTTGTGAACACTGTTAAGACATGGATAAAGTCAGCACTCAGGTTCCTTTGCAAAATGTAGAGTTTTTATTTTAAAAATAAGTCTTATGGTTAAACGCAAAAAAAGCACAAAGTGTGTTCTTCATCCGCTTGTTGTTCCATTGTTTTATTCTTTTTGCGTAACAATAAAAGCCACTACATTTTGCAAAGTAACCTGAGTGTTCACTTTATGTCTTTATTACCACTTTGCCTACAATCAAGAGGCCCGTCTTTTCAGGGACCTGAATAAACACTGTTAAGAGGCAGCTTCTGATAAAGCACAGTGTGTGCGAAACGCGTTAACCGGTCGTCTCTTTTACTATACACACACAGATTCTCCAACTGGTTATACACAGTGATGTGGTTTTGTGGTGTGTTTTTTATTGGGACCATGGACCTACATAATAAAGATTTATCGTTCAGCCTGTCACCTATGTCCGGTGTGCTTCTCATCTGGTCATCATACTACAAACAGCCCTTTTATCATGTACAATGTGCTTTGTACTGTATTTTGGAAAGTACCGTGTAAACACTACCGATAATCTGGGTGAATGTGTCACTGTACACGTATAACACTATCAAGGTTTGTTTACAACTTTTGAAAGTTAAATATAATAAAAATAACATGCCAGACATGATAAAAGTAGTCAAATGTTAACCCAAGGTTCCTGTCTACTATATTGTAAGGGGGAGTAAACGAAAAACACACATAGTATATGTATGATCCAGTACTAGTTAGTCCTTCTTTTTATCTATGTTCCATTCTGTATTTGTTTTATTCTTATGTTCTCAGTTATTCTGAGCCCAATACAATACACTGTACCTTTTTCCAGCTGATATTGAATGTAAATGAGTTCCTATGTCTCTATCTTGTCCAGCATCCCAAACCCCAAAACAGATAATACACAGAAGGAGAAAGAAGGGTGTAGAGACAATGCAGATGCCAGATCTTGATCAACGGTGCTTTTAATGTTGCAATATAATAGAAAACACAGATAGCAACCACCAGCAAGAGGCCTTATTTGTTTTGTGCCATAAGGCGCTTACTCACAGGCTCTCTATGTGGATGGGTGTTTTCATTGGTTTATAATTATGCAAACTGAGAATACAATGATCAGCCATAACATTATGACCACTGACAGGTGGCAAGCCTGCAGAGGCAGTGTGCTGCTTTCTGCAATGTGTAACGGATCGCCTGGCACCCCGACTGGGTACCTCCGTTGAAGGATGCTCCTAGCGCTTCCTGAGGACTCCAAGCACTCTGGCAGACACCACAATCACTGACCCGGAGAAACAAATACATTCTCCCAAGCATATGAATGCTGTAGACAGTTGAATAGGAACCATACGAATAGGTTTACTCTCCTAGCAGTCAAACTGGAACAGCATACAATAAATCCTTCCCCCAATAATGAGACGACACTTCACTTTGAGGGTTAAAACCGGAACTCTTACAGCAAGATTGAACTACTCTATTTGACAAACAACACAGACTTATATACACCAAACTGCAATCAGATAACACTTGATTAAACAATAGAAAACTTAAACACATCACCAGTAAAGCAGTATCTAGCCACTTTAATCTGGAGCCAGAAGCAAGGTAGTCAGACTGGGTGGCTGACATAACTAAACAATGGAAGGCTTAAACACATTACAGACAGGGTCCATAATCTATAGGGAGGTGTTTGGCCCTCAGGCCCCTCCAAGAACCCCAGTCAGTCAGACTGTCAGAATTCACTTCGTGACAGCGGCCACCCCCGAGAACAAAGGACGGCTACTTACTGTTCAATTACCCGTTCGCAACAATGTTGCAACGGGTAATTGAGGACACACTTTAAAATACATAAAGTCACATTTTACACATAACACACAGACATTTCACATATCCCCAGATAGCTCAGGTCTGAGCGCACATTATTAAGTGAATGGCGCTCGGACCACACAAATACAGTTTAATCGCCATGGAGCCAAAGTCTTTACAGTCAGTTTCATACGAATGGGCTCCATGGGATTCCTATCTGGGGTATAACACATTCACATAAAGTCTGGTCCATAGTCCAAAGGCAAGAGGCGGGCAAGCAGCCCCCTCCAAGGACACGTGGCGAGGCCGGTTTCGCCACACAATGTTCTACTGGGAAACCTTGAGTCCTGCTATTCATGTGGATGTGACCTTGACATAAACCACCTACCTAAGCATTGTTGCAGACCATTAAAGGGACACCCTCCAAAAATGATAAGGTTTATTTTTTTGCAGTGTTGATTTCAGATATGTCTTTTGTTTTTCCTATGTGAGTTTATTTAATAAAATATTTTAATAAACAAGTGTTGCCTCCATTTTGTGAAATATAGTGGTTTTAGGTGCCACCCCACTGTGACTTTAAAGCACTACTATCTCACTATGGGGCTGGGGACACAGATTGCAGTCTCAAAGTCAGAATTCTGACCATAGACTGGCATTGGGAGGGTAATGTAACTATTACATCACAAGGGGGCTGAGCTATGATCCTGTTTAACAGATCAATCTCCTCTCTATATATACCTTTTTGTACTGGAAGGCAGGTAATAAAAACGGTGTACAAACACACCTGGTCCTGCCCACTAATGATGCACAGGAGTTTTTGGAAAATGTTGCATCATGGATAAAATTCCCAAAATGGATGCAGGAGATAGACTCCTAATTTTTGTTTTACTTTTATGTGCAATTAATTCAAACATAAAAACAAACACACAGTGGCATATGTTTTATATATGTGTTTGTTTTAAATGCACAGGTAATCTAGTTACATTATATGTAAGTGGTAGTATCCCTTAAAAGAACCTGGTTCTAAATTCTTGGTGCCAGATACCACAGCACACCTTCAGAGATTTAGTGGAGTCCATGCCTCAATGGGTCAGGGCTTTGGCAGCAAAAGGGGACTCAATGTTAGGTAAGTGGTCAAAATGTTATGGCTGATCAGTGCATTTTTTGGGTTATTCGATGCTATGGGATAAAGCCCAACTCAAGGGGAAATTGGAGCATCCATTGTAACTGTGAGATACCTCTAAATTGAACTACTTGGAGAGTCACCTATGCTATCCTGATGTGTTCCTGGTAGCAAGCTATCCCAACAGGTTTAGTTGGCTACAGGGAAGAAAGTGGTAATTGTCAGAGTTCACTTAAGGAATATTGATACAACTGGTAACAGGGGTATAATAAATATGGAAACGTAAATTCACTTTCACTTAAAGGGAAATTAAACATTGTCTAACCCTTGTTCCTTAAAAGAAGCAGGGGTTAAACAATACATTTCCCGGTAGAATGAAGTAAACCCGACGTGTATCTTAATAGATACACATGGGTTTACTTTCGGCTGTGTCTCTCATGCGATACACAGCAGTTCCCAGTTGACAGCTGAATGCGAGGGTCTCTCGCTGCTAGCACAGCGAGAGACCCTCGTTTTTGCATAGGATCAGCAGGGGGACCTAGTTAAGGTCTTCTGATCTCATACACAAACGAGGGTCTCTCTCTGCACTAGCAGAGAGAGCCAGTCGCCAACCAGACGGCTGCCTGCTTCCTATGGAAGCATGGCAGCTGTCGGTCTGAGGCTAAACTGGCGTGTACTATCAAAAGTACACACCAGTTCAACCTCATACTAGGGGCAACTAACTTTTCACTTGTGCTTCTATATTAGAAGCACAAGTGAAAAAACAAGTTTAGTGTCCCTTTAATAGATAACTATCAGTGTGTACAGACTCTGTATTAAAAATTGTGATTTATATTATTTATTCTCTCCTATTGATTGTTTGTGCAGTTTTGCTCAGGCAGCTTGTCACTGAATTGAGTGTAACCTATATTTCTTGTAATTAGAAATGGCCCATGTATACATTGTGTGCAGCAGTAAGTGTTACCATATGCAAAAGCCTGGCCAAATAAGTAGCTACAACTTATAATAATAATTAAATGGCAATAGAATTTATATATTGTTTGTACTGCAAAAGAAAGAGAACAAAAATCGATATATGCATTGTGTAAACAGAATTGAAAGGCACTGCATAGACTTAAAGAAAGAGGTTTTTTTAAAATATCTGGTTGTCCTCTGTTTATGACATCACCTTGTGGCGTGATATGCAAATTCCACATTAAAAGTAGTTCATGGAAGTTGGTATTAGTGAAATGGATACAACGAGGGCAGTAAAGTTAACAGATTATATATGTGATCTATTTTTTTCTACATGAGTATTAGTTTTAGTTAGACATCTAAAGAAATAGCAATACCTTTTGAATGATGACCACTATGGACACATTTCCAAAGGCAGTTGCAATCAGGCAGAAGTAGTTTTAAGGTAATATAACATAATATGTAAAATTTCAAATTCTTTCTTTTTTTTTTAATTTTATTTAGGGAATGCGAATGCTAGATCCTTAGCTACAGAGGCAACAATTGTGAATGTCAGATTCACATTCCATAAACCGAAAGTCGTTCATTATGTTGGTTTAATGGAATGTATGAAATGCTATAGGTATTCTATAAACCGACTCTATTTCGGTTTATAGAATGCCAATAGCACGAATGGACGAATGATTTTCGTTTATTAACCATTCGTTCATTCGTCTTTCGCTAGTTTAGCATTTTCGTTATTTGTTTTTCGGACGAATGGATGAAAATGCTATGTTTGGACGAAAATGCATTAGTCCGAAAACGAATGCACATGTCTAATAATAACATCTTCTTTCTGCTTTTCTGAATTGTCTGGAATTCTAGAACACATGTTATTAGATTTAGTCCCAATACACAAGGTGCTTTGCTATCAAACTCAGTTTATTAGTGTATAACAGGATAGCTTTTACATTTTGGAAAACAATATGTGAAAATACAAATACAAATTCTCTTGAAACCTCAAGAAGATACATTACAGGCTCTATCCAATAAACAGAGAATGCCAGGAAATTGAGAAGGGAATTTCAAACTTTAGGCCAAAGTGGCAGAGCTGGAAAAAGTTTTTCCAACTCGGCTACTTTGGCCTTAAGTTTGAAACTCTCTGAATTTTCTCTTTATGGAGTAGACCCTTATTTACGATGCAATATGAATCGACAAACAAAAATGTTCTTAGTTTCAGAGGAAACCATGAATTGAGACTGTCTATGGCAATGTGTTAAAATGATCATAAACCCAGTTTGTTTGAAACAGTGCAAATTTGCAGTTATATATTAAGTGGTATTTAAAAAAAAGACATCAAACATCATAGATATATTGAAGCCTTAAATATAGGCAAAATAAGAGAGTCGGTCAAATTTAAACATTAGAATGTGGTGGACCCACTGCTGGTCTGATGCACTGAGGTCTGGTATTCCAAATGGTCACTGGAGGAGGTCTGTACATGCTCCTTTTCAGATCTCCATTATTGTACTCCTTTGCATTCTTGTGCTTGGCCAAACTGTAACTTCATATTATATGCATACTGTGATTGAGAAAGCAGAGTGATAAAAGGCCTTCTGTTTCCCTCCATGGTACCACAAGTGATAAGCTCCCCTCACCACCACCATCTTGCTGTGGCAATATGCTGGAATATAGAATCTAATAAATAATGCCAACATGGCTCAAATCCAGTGCAAGCTTTCTAGATGTAACTACACCAATGGCCAAGTGAGAGCTCGTTTTTCAAAAGCTGTTAATTGATGGCAGCTGGCTTAACACCTTGTAACTCTGACAGTTGATGGAAGTTTGATTTCCTCTTCTCTGCCAGTTGATGTTGAGCAAGAATTCTCTTAAAACTGTTGGCTGTCTTTCTGTCATTTAATTCAGAGCCACATCTGTCTATCAGTCGAACAGTTGACGGTGTCTGTTTCTGATTTCCTTTCACTTGATGTTAGAGGAGATTTCTTAGGGAGTCTGGCAGTTGATGGTGGTGCATTATTTCTGTCTATATTTAGATTTTTTAAAGCAACCATTTCAGATTTGTCTTTTAAACCAGACTGCAGTTGAAGGACAAACAGGAATCAAAAATCTTCATTTGGGTGCATCATTTTAGGGCAAGATCTATACATTCAATCTATTTTTTTGCCTTCTTTTTCGTGGATTTTTAAGTGCTTTACAATGTTTTCTCAGCTTCTGAATCTTTTTCTGTAATGGTTGATTTTTGCTGCAAAATGGAAAGAAAAAGGAACATATAAACAAATGGTTTTCCTCTGGTTACTGGTGCTGAAGTAGATTCATTTAGGATACATTTATGATCCTCACTGATGTATTCTGTTTATACATTATATTTATAATGTTGTTTTGTATATACTATTGGCAACATAAATATCCAACAGAAACTTGATTTTGTTTTTTTAAAAACTTGGTGATGTTTTCACCCAACGTTAGGACGTACTATGCCGTCCTGATTTTCAGTGACTAAAAGACGCCAGGACAGCATAGTACGTCCTGTGTTAAATAGCTCATCATGGCTCCTCGCGATGAGCTGTGCTCGGATCCCGCTGCAGGGACTTGATGAGGCCACTTTGAGTGGCCTCAGTCTGACAGGGAAAAATGTAGCCGGTGCTCAAAAGCAAGCACTGGCTTCATTTCGCTAAATCGTGCCGTGCCCTAACTTTCGGGTTCGGGCACGCCTCCATGATGTCACACGTGACGTCCGGAGGTCTCGCAATCATTTGACTGGAACCCACAGTGTCTATTAAGACCCTGATCGGGTCTCTGCCATGGTGTTCCCGGCTAATGATCCCCTTGTGATCGGTGGCCAAGAACAAATCGTAACGTTTTGGTCACAAAGGGGTTAAAAGGTAAGGTTACATTTTTTGACTGTTCAAACTATATGGGAGAATTTTTCAAACTTTGCTACTTTGGGCCAAAGTTTGAAATTCCCAGCTCAGTTCCCTGCGATTCTCTCTTTATTGACTAGACCCTTAGTACATCTACCTGCAAAGCAAATCAAGCTGTTGACCAATATATCTAAAGACAAAACTGGACAATATTGTGATGAGATGCATTCAGACATTCATTTAACTTTGTAAGCTCCATTTATTGTGTGTATATAGTTTTATATTCATTTTATGTCTTTAATATCTAGGTCAGAAGAATTAGTGTGATAGGCAATCTTTTAATTTGTTGGTACTGGTATTTCCAAAATACTACATGTATTACACTTTTGGGGTGAATAAGTTTCCATTCTGTATATGAAAGAAATCAAATTTCCCATGAATAGTTGGTGCATTGTGTATCTGGTCTGTTGTGATGGATATAAGTCAAAACATACTTTTTAATTAAAATGTCTCCACTACCACACCTAGGAGTTAATTTGCTATTACAGGATTGGAGTCACCCACTAGCTGTAGGTCCATGTATACATCCACTATTCACCATTGCAAATGGTATACTGACAGGTGTGTTATATTCATATATATGTGGACTGCTGCTGGTTGGAGGTGAAGTTTCAACATGAGCATGAATTGTAATACAAAACACAGTCAGTCTATGTTTCACTCCTAATGCCTACCGACTTACACTCATGCTAGACAAGCAATTATACTCTATACCCTGATTTTGACTTTAGGCTCCAAAGAGACATGTCCTCACTATATAATACATTACAATCCTCATGGCTACCTGTGTGTTCCTGTTTGTACACTACTGAATGAGTGTGATGGGCTATGTTAGCTGCACTAAAACTAGTTTTATTGATGTGCCTCTTTTATATGTTTATGTTTATGTATGTGCAGATGAATTTAGTTAAATACACACACAGGAGCTTTGTAGGTCGTACCATCACTAAGTAAACCTGTGTTATTGTGAAATATGTTGGCTTGCTTTGTATATTTACACCTTTGTAGCTCAAATAAGGAAGTATAAAGAATTATGCTGACTATTTGTAACCTGTCCCAGTACAAACTGACACTCCTTCTAGGCATATTGGCATATTATATTGCTGTTTGTCTAGTTCTTCTGGTGATTTTCTTATGTAAGATTTGAATCAGGAGAATAAACATGCACGCTACTAGATCTTTGTTGACCTGATCTACAAATTCTATTAAAGGGACACTCCCACCAAAAAATGAAAAGAGTTTTTGTATTGTTGATTTCAGATCTGTCTTTTGTTTTTGTTATGTGACTGGATTTAATACAATATGTAACCTAACAAATGTCACTGGGGTCCGGCATTTTGTGAAATATAGTGATTTGGGTGCCCGCCCCTCCAAGAATTTACAGCAGAAATTTCTCACTTTGGGGCTGGGGACACAGAATGTAGTCTATAAGTCTGAATTATGACCATAGACGTGCATTGAATGGGTGGGTAATGTAATTATTACATCACAAGGGGGCAGAGTTATGATCCTGTTTGATCCGATTAATCTCCTCTGTTTGTGTTGGAAGGCAGATAAAAAAAAAAGTTGTACAAAGCCACCTAGTCCTGCTCACTAGGATACACAGGAGCCATTAAGTGAGCAGGGGAGTATTTTATGACATCATCATGCAGGCTTTGGCAACAGTTGTAAATTGAGACTGGCTGGAAGATTTTGGATGATGTTGCACCATGGGAAATATTCACAAAATGGAGCCAGTAGATAAACACGTCATTCCTTTTATATGCAATTAATTCAATCATATAAAAAAACAAAACAGTGGCATATGATTTATATATGTGTTTGTTTTAAATGACCAGGTAATCTAGTTACATCTTATGTAAGTGGTAGTGTCCCTTTAATGATAGATTACAATATAGATATGATGCAATACTGAAGATTACATGGCATGAATAACATCACTGCATTTTACCCCCACATTACAATTGCAGTCGGTGGGGTAACTTCAACTAACTTTAGCTAACAGAAGTATCTCTAGTAATACAATGCTGCTCCATACATCACTTGGAAAAGGAATGGTAGAAGGAACTGTGCTAATGGACTCCTTGTTAGGAAAGCAATTTCTGTAGTGATCCCTTACAGGTTCCACATTTCAGTATGCATAATATATTATGTACAGTGCACAATATGAACATATGCTTCATCCCCCGCTACTCATTGTGTTCTCCTGGACTGGGATACTTACAAGTTTTTCATGTGGTTTTTAACCCAGTTCTGATTGGGATCTGCACAGATATTAGATGTGATAGAGGGTTTGCAGGCATTAGGAATGTATTCAAAACTGAAAGAGAACAAACAAAAGGAAGATTAGTGAAATATGAATCTTGCTGTGGTATTTGATATCTACCTCCCACAAAGGCCCACCAGCAATGCAGAAATTTTGGGTGTGTGGCTTGGGAAAGAGGTGTGGCTTGGGAAAGGGAATGCGAAAACTGGAGTGTCCCTCAAAGTGACAGTGCTACTATATATGCATGGTATCCATTCTCTGATATTCCAAACACTGGAAAGTGAATCGGGACTGTCTCAGTTAATACAGGACATTTGGGGGGGTATGTACATATACATCTACATGCAATACACACATATAAACACCCCACACTTAGGGTTGCCACCTGGCCGTTATTTTACCGGCAGGCCGGTAAAGAATTGGCATCAGTCCAATGTTAAGTCTATGGAGACAGTAGCAAGGCCGGTATTTTTCTGAAGAAAAAGTGGCAACCCTACACACACACCAGTATCAGGCCACACTCCCCCCCCTCAAATTAGTTCAAATTAAGAGCTGATTTACATGGTAAAAAGGTTTCTTTATGTTTCACAACCACCTACATTCACACATATGGACACCCCACATACTGCATTGGTTAACCTTAAAAGTACAACTTCAATGGAGTTGCAAACTTAAGACCAAAATAGCAGAGTCTGAAGTATATCTGAATGGGAGAATTGTCCCGTTCGGATACTTTGGCCTTAAGTTTGCAATTCCCTCTTTCATTAATAAAGTCCTAAATACATAGTGTTATTAGTCATGGGTGCATTTAGCTATAATTCAAAGCTTGCTCTTGGAAATCATCTACACAAAGTTGTATGAAATCAGCCACTTACACAACGGCATCAATGTCGCAGACCTCCGTGGATTTCTGTAGGTAATAGTCTGTGATCAGATTCAGAGGGAGCTTATATTTTGTATATGCAGTGCAGCATTTGAATGCTGAAAATACAAAAAAAACATGCGGTCACAATTTGTACAGTCTTGCTAGAGATAAAGAATTTTGTCATGTTAATGTTCCAGAACATGTTAGCTTCTAGATTACACATTGCAAGCAGTGGAAGAGCAGTAAAAACAAATGACATGACAGGGTCCATTTACTTATAGAAACATAGAATGTGTCGGCAAATAAGAACCAGTCTGTCCAATTTACTGAATACTTTTTATTACTCTTATCTTATATAGAATAGCATTATACCTATCCCATGCATGCTTAAACAGCTTCACTGTGTTTACCTCTACCACTTCTGCTAGAAGGCTATTCCATGCATCCACTACCCTCTTAAAGTAATACATCCTGATATCACTTTTAAATCAATGTTTGTATAATATTACTATCTGATGCAAAAGAAAAACGGTAGGTCACTGCCACTTTGAAGGACCACTTTGAATGGCCTACCCCTTTTGTTCATTTTAAAGGAACACTGCACTTTTTGCAACCTTTGCTTCCATGAAGCTCCTTAAGGTTCCTCTGCTGATCCCATGCAAAAAGCTACCAGAAAGAGATTCCTATGGAATCATGGCAGCTGTCAGTCAGAGGATATACTGACAATTACTATCAAAGGTACCTGCCAGTTTATCCTTTATTATTGCTATCCTTATAATCAATTAATTTGCATGCATATATATCCATACAGCATTGAAGGTTTCAGCTAGCTTGCAGGTTGAAAAGGTCAAGATATGTATGGCTAGGACAGCTGTTCTTGTCATTCAGATGTGTTTCCCTCCAGGGACCAGGGACATGGAGCAGCAAGGAGGTGAGTACTGGGGAACGGGGGGAGGAGGGTGGCATTTAACAAGCAAAATACTGGCATATTGAGTGGCAAAATAGTGGCTTATTGAGTGGCAAAATACTGGCTTACTGAGTGACTAAATACTGGCATACTGATTGGCTAAATACTGGCGTACTTAGTGGCAAAATACTGGCATACTGAATGGCGAAATACTGGCATATTGAATGGCAAAATATTGACATATTAAATGGAAAAATACTGACATATGAAACGGCAAAATACTGGCATATTGAGTGGCTAAATACTGGCATTTGACTAGCTAAATACTGGCATACTGAGTGGCTAAATACTGGCATATTGATTGGCAAAAATACTGGCATATTGAATGGCTAAATACTGGCATAATGAATGACTAAATATTGGCATACTGAGTGGCAAAATACTGGCATATTGACCAACTGCTTCCAACCCCATAACCCCCCTGGCCATGAGTTTTTTTTTTCAGTGGAAACTGTCCCCCCTGCCAAAAAGGTTGGGGACCACTGCCGTAGAGGACCAGTGACATGTTATGTCTGTATGTGGTCCTATAGGGATATTTTATTTAAAAAAAGACTGCTAGTGGGGCTGCATTGGCCCCCAGCACTAGATAGTGGTCCGCTGCAGCTGGATATATGATCCATGCAGCTGCAGGGTAGCAAGGATATCAACAATCTGTTCTTCCTACTATAGACTACATTTCCTTTGATGCTAAGGTAGCTTTTGGTTGGCTGAGCATGATAGGAAATGTAGTCCTCAAGCGTTACATAAAAAATACACATTATAAAGCTGTAATGACCATATCCTAAATGTGGCCCTGTACCTGCCACATAACCCTAGCAAACCTACACATGTCGGGTACCACTATACTCAGGGGAAGTTTCTGAACATACATTGGGGTGGTGTTTGGCTATAAATTATAACAACCCCTTTAAATTCATACCTGAAGTTTAAAGTGTGTGGAAATAAAACACACACAAAATGACTAAGTTAAAACTTGGCAACAAGTGGTGGTAACATGACAGAATGAAAAGTGTCAAAATACCCCAAGTTGAATATCCTGGGGTGTCTACTTTATAAAAATGTGTACATGTGGGGGGTTATTCAGGGTTCATGACAGATATTGGTGTTACTAATAAGTTACTAATGTCACTAACGCTAATTTAAAAAAAAAAAAGGTTTTGAAAGCTATGAGCTACTTGTATTTATTAACCTATAACATGCAAAAAAACAAATAAACATTGGGTATTTCTAAATTCAGGACCAACATTAAAATCTATTTAGCAAGTTGTTTCATTAGCTATTGGAGCTTAATAAAAGATTTTACAAATAAAAGTCAGGAAAAGTGCTGTTCTTTTTAAATGTTTACCATATCTTAAATTTTTTTTCAAAATACAATAAATGATTTGAACAAAATAATGGCATCAAAAGAAAGACCTTCTTGTCCTAAAAAAAACCAATATTTAATTTGTGTGGGTACAGAAAATGACAAAGAAAAATTAAAGCTAAACACAAACGCCTCAAAAGTGTTAAAACAGCCTCGGTCACTATTGCACAACATTCCAAAAACAATCCGGTCATGAAGGGGTTCATTTTTGGTGCTATAAATGTTATTAAACCTGAGCATAGACACACCGAGGGAGCTATTCATTAAAAGTGATGTGCAGGTGAGTTGAGATTAATATTTCTTAACTATATGTTGCGCAGGGACAAACTCCTGCTAAGAGAGCCCAGGTGGGTCTGAATAATACAGTATTACATGATTAAATATTAAAGAAATGTTCATCTCAACTCAACTCACCTGATCTCACTTTTAGTGAATAGATCCCAGATTTGCACGTTGGATCCCACACACACTATACACCAGGATGACCTAATTTGCATTTTACCAAGGACTTTTGTATAAATTGCACAATTCTGGGCTGTAATAACTAAAATGAAGACTACAGACTAGAATATTATTTATTAAAGCCATGTGCACTTTTGTTTTATTAGTCCCTGAATAAAACTGTACATAGGTCATCCTAACACACACACAGAGATCAATATATACATCTCCCTCTCACCTCTTACCTTGTGAAAGAATATCATTATTCAGTAGCAGTATAAGGAGAACAGGTAACAAAACCATGGTCCTACTGGAAGTCATTGCTACAAGTCCTGGAGACGTGTTGCTCAGGTAATGTGCTTGTCAGTCTAGTTTTATATACACCGTGCCAGGTTAACTCCCACTCCTTTTCTGGAAATTCCTAGTGCAAGTCCGTAATACATACCTGGTCACCTATTAAGTAGTTTATTAAGGATGGCATTTCCCAGTCATTGTAAAAACCATTTCCACCTCCTGTTAGTTATTATGGAATATACATTTATGTCTACATAAGGGAATTTTTCGACTCAATACAAGAATTATACTGAGAGTTTCATGCCTATTCAATCTGGGGCATACAATTTTTTTTTTTTTTTTTTTTTTAGAGAAATGCTGAATAGAACCTGGTTCTGTTATTTGTTATTTGCACCAGAGGCTATATAACAGGCCTCCATGTAGTGGTGTTTAAAAAAAAATCCCCCATATTTTATCACTTGCTACCATTTCTAAAACTAATTGTTTAACATGTGCAAACAACTTCTTCATAGAAGCCAAAGTGCTGAACATGAAGTTGGAGGTAAATAGCGGGTATCATATAGATATAAAGTGAACCAATCATTAGGACCACCTCCTTGTCCACATCATTAAAATGTAACATTTATATCAAACCAATAAACTAAAATTAAATCACGGTGAATTACACACACATAAGGGGCTATTCACGAAAACGTGAATTAAGTCCAGTGCAAATGTAAGTAAACTAACTCTTGTAAATGTAAAAATAAACATATATGGATGGACTGGAGACGTAAGTGTTTTACATAATTTGCAGTACTGATTCTCCACCAAGAACTATTTCTGTTTGATTCCCATTTGTAGAGGTTTATCATACTATGGGCTATACACTAAAGAGGTGAGTTGAGGTGAGATAAACATTTCAGCTCACCAGTTTAGCTATACATTGTGCAGGAACACACTTGGTGAGTTTGCTAACCAGGTGAAGCTTCCTAGGTTTATATGTGCACAATGTATAGCTAAACTGGTGAGTTTTAAATATGAATCTCAACTCCGCTCATCTCACATTTTAGTGATTAGCCCCCACTGTCTTACATTATTTTTAGTACATTAATTCCATTTTTGTTTTTATGAATAGGAAAGTGCAATAGTTATACAGTCCCTATGTTCAATTTATATTTAGGTGTTACGGAATATTTGGATAACAATTTTAGAATTTCCATCTCATCTTGTAACAATATTGTTAGATAGCTGCTAAATAAAGGGACTGGAAATTCCAATAGAAAACTGAAAAAAGAGAGAACTCTTAAAAAAACAGAAAAAAAATCTTATTCCGCTGGACATCCGCTGTGGACTGAACTCCAGTCAATCTTGGCCCTGGTTAATAATCCATATATGGTATAGGAAATTGAAGGCCGTTTGTGGCTTACTTGTAGCTACAACAAGTAGCTCGCGGATACAATGTTGCAGACAAATTGTTAATGATCCACTTCTAGGTGTTCATTCGAAGAGTGAAATTAAATTCCTATCTTTTTTTTGTGAAGTTTCATCAGGACACACTGCTCGTTTTAACACAGGACTTAATATATACACCAACTGCAGGCAGACATTTTTTTTTTTTTTTTTTAATATTTTTATTACACAAAATAGAAAAATTTACATACACTGGTAGGAAGGTAATTTCCTACCTGACGAACATACAAACAAACATATGTGGTTGTCGGTTTCTCATTTAACCTTACATCACGTTAAACGTAGTATATCAATCATCAACATACCGCAGACATGAATTTTATCACCACAATGGAACTTACACTAACTTAACCTATAACAAAGTGGCATATGTTGCCCAGCCTAGGGAGAGGGGGGGGAAGGACATGCGAGTACGACCTGTCGTCTATATAGTCCTGCAGGCGTGCAGGGGGGGTGCTAAACATACCGACGGACATTTTTTTCCCATTGATCCCAGATTTTTTGTTTTTCCAGACCACATTGGGCCCATCCTATTTCTTTTTCCATTTGTGCCTGGAATAGGAGTTGGTTCTTAACAATTTCCCAGAGAATTTTACCCTGCTTCTTCCAATTCCGTGCAATAGTGATCTTAAGTGCCATGAATGTATGGGTTATGATCAGTCGAGATGCCAACGGCATTCTTGGCTAATTGAGATGGAGTAATGCCGTGCTCAGTGTTTTTGTCAATTTCAATCTAGTAAGAGATTCTATTAAGTCGAAAGCCCTCTGCCACACTTCTTGTATCTCTCTACAACTCCACCATATATGTGAGTGGGTACCCTCCGCTTGGAGGCATCTCCAGCAAACCGGAACTATTGATGGAAACATTTTTTTTAGAGTTGAGGGAACATAGTACCATCTGTTGATTATTTTGTACTGAGTTTCAATCAAACTCAGGCAATTAATATCTTTTGATAGATTAAGGAGTGAGTTGTTCCACTCTTCAGTGTTTATTTTAATCCATAATTCTCTTTTCCAAGCGCTTATTGCGGGGGGTCTATAGTATGTTCCTGAGCTCTCAGAAGTTTAGAGGCTTTAGTAAATATTCTGCTCACTCCCACACCATCAAAAAATCTGTTTATCTCATTTAAAGTATTTCTATCTTTAATCAGGTGTTGGGATATGAAGCTATTGACCCTCATATAACTGAATAGCTCTCTGTCAGGCAGGGCAAATTGCTCTTTGATTTGGTCGAAGGGGACCAATGCATTTGTTTTTAACACTTGTTGGATATCTTTGATTTCCCTGCGTTTCCACTCTCTTAGGTTTAGGTCAGCTAGTTGGGATTCCAAATATTCCATACTAATATTGGAAGGGATACTACCTCTATTTAATTTTAGTAGAGTTTTTAACTTAAGCCATTCTGGCATCAGTTGTTTGTGGACCAGAACTGGAGATTTGATTACATTGTGGTGTGTCTGCCAGACTAGGCTATTTAAGTCTTCTACCTTACATGCTTCGGCCTCAATATTGTACCAACCTTCTTCCCTGTTGTCTTCTATTTGACTTGCATGTATGTGGCACAGTCTAGTGGCTTGGTATAACCTTTTTATGTCTAGGAAGTTTAGACCTCCCCTCTCCAGCCTTTGTGCGAGCAGTTTGTTCCTTATTCTAGGCTTTTTTCCTCTCCAGATGAAATTACTTATGCTGCTCTGGAGCATGTCCAGCCAAGGTTGTGAAACCCTAAGTGGGACCATTCGCAGCAGGTATAACCATTTCGGGATAAGATAAGAGTTGACTGCGTTCATCCTACCCCACCATGAAATTTCTACATTCTTTCTTTCTTTAAACCAGACATTTGAAAGTCTAAGTAGGAACAGGACATTTGTCTCCATCATTTTGTTTGGATCTCTAGTGATTTTAATGCCAAGGTAGTCTATATATCCTTTGGTCCATTGGAATTCAAACCGGTGCTGGATTTCGTTAATAGTAGTAAGATCTAAGTTAGCGTCCATTATAATAGATTTGTTTATGTTTATTTTATAATTAGATACTTTACTGTAGCTCTTGATCATGTCCATAGTGCTTTCTAGTGAATGCAGGGGGTTGGTCATAGTAATCATTATGTCGTCAGCAGAAAGAGATATTTTCATATGCTTATCTTTTACTTGCCACCCTGCTATATTTTTATTATTCCTGACGCTTATTGCGAATGGCTCCAGTGAAAGTACATATAATAGAGGAGACAGAGGACAACCCTGTCTTGTTCCATTATTTAATGGGAACCAATCCGCTGAAATGTTTGGGCCCTTCGTTCTGGCAGTTGGTCTATCGTAAAGAGTCATTATGGCCTTGAGAATCCAACCCGTCATTCCAAACGCACCAAGAGTGAGCCTCATATATTCCCAGCTGACCCTGTCAAACGCCTTCTCCGCGTCAATTGACAGGGTCAGCATGGGGATCTTTTTTCTACCGGCATCATCTAATATGTCAATTATTCTTCTTATGTTATTAGTGGAGGACCTCTTGGGTATAAAGCCAACCTGGTCTGGGTGAATAACTGCAGTCAAAACCTTTTTTAGTCTAAGGGCCAGTATTTTAGAAAAAAGCTTAACATCAACATTAATTAGAGATATTGGCCTGTAATTTTTCACCTCAGTTGTTGGTTGTCAGGCAGACATTTAAAGTATGTGCTATACGTTAAAAAAAAACACCTTCCTTAAAAGGTAAATCAGTCTTAGAAAAGCTGAACATGTAAGTAATGTTTCTTGTAAACTTTCAGGAGAACTGGAAACTGTTTTAAAGTCCCAATAAGTGCATTAGTCATATTGTCTATTAGAAACATGTGCAACATACAGATAATAAGCTAGGTGGAACTGCCCCTTTAAATGTTCTGGTAGCTAGTGATTGAAATCTGTATATCTCATAGTGAATGCCTAAAGTAGAACCTGTCATCAGAATGTTTCTGTACACCCTATAGCATAGCACTTTAATAACTGCTTTATCTGATGTTAATGAGGTTTAAATCTATGCAATTTGAAATTACGATTTCAAACACGTTGTCATATTTCTATGTGTAAGAACCGTTTGGTCCATCTAGTCTGCCCAATTTTCTAAATACTTTTAATAGCCCCCAGTTCCATATCTTATAGCTAGGATAGCCTTGTACCTATCCCACGCATGCTTAAACGTCTTCACTGTGTTTACCTCTACCACTTCCGCTGGAAGGCTATTCCATACATCCACTACCCTCTCAGTAAAGTAATGATGGAAGTTTATTGATAAGCCTTCCATGTGCGACAGTGTAAAAAGCCTTACAGAAATCTAGGTAAGCAATGTCTTCTGCACCATCCTGATCTATTATTTTAGTCAATTAAGCCAATTAAAAAAATTAACAAGATAAGTTTGGCATGATTGGTCTCTGCTGATTCATTCCAAGGTTCCAATTGGCTACTGGTAGAAAATACAGTAGCTTGGGTGTGATAAAATTCCAAGTTGGCCACAATTACTTCAAGCTGTCATATTATCCATTGGTTATTACATCTTGCTTAGTTATGTAACACTACTCTGTTGGTGGTGTTGTTTTTAACTGGTTTAAGTTAATTTTCATGTGACGGGTGCAGTTTTATGCATCTTGACTTCCCAACCACCAAGAAGTCAGTGAAACTCAAAAAATTCTTTACATTGTAATAAACAATGAAAACAGAGGCCACTATGCACACTGAAAACCCCCAAACACATAAAAGCAGATTAGATCACCTGTAAGACATGCACAATCGAAAGTTAGCAGAAGCACACATTCGCGATCCACTTCACATCAGCTTGTGACCCACTTTTGGGTTGGGACTCACCAGTTGAGAACCACTGGTCTGTACTATCTCCTGTTTATGGCATCAAATTGTGGCTGGAAATTAATATTAATTACACATTTCGCATTAAGAGTAAATTATTTGAGTGAGGCAGCCATAGACACACACTCTATAGAGAATAAAGGGCAATGTATTTACCTGGACCTAAAATATCTTTACATGCTGGATGTGTGATTGACAGGGGCGTTGCTAGGTCTACGGATGATCTTGGGCTAGAGCCCAGATGAGCTTGGTCACACACACGCCGTCTCTCTCTGTCTCTCTTTCTCACACACGCCTTCTCTCTGTCTCTCTTTCTCACACACACCGTCTCTCTCTCTGTCTCTCTTTCTCACACACCGTCTCTCTCTCTGTCTCTCTTTCTCATACGCCGTCTCTCTCTCTGTCTCTCACACACCGTCTCTCTCTCTCTTTCTTACACACAGTCTCTCTCTCTCTTTCTCACACATACCGTCTGTGAGGAGAGTTATACTGGATGAAGACCAAAAATGCAGGATGGTACAATACAGATATATTTATTGACAGGGGTTAAATGCAGGAACTTGCAACAGTTGTAATCCTCACTGACAGGGGTTAAATGCAGGAACTTGCAGCAGTTGTAATCCACACTGACAGGGGTTAAATGCAGGAACTTGCAGCAGTTGTAATCCACACTGATAATAAGCAAAACGATAACAGTCCAAGATCAGGGGCAATAGAGAGGTAGCAAAAACGAGAGACAAGCCGGGGTCAGGTTACCAGAGAATCAGAATGACGAGAAACAGTCCTGGTATCAAGGGGCACAGGCAGGCAGAAGGGTAGTCAGGAAATCCAGGTTCAGTAACAATCAAATATGAGGAAACGCTAGGCTATCGAATACACGAGAATCACCAAGCACTGTTTGCTTAGTGATTCTGGCTTTTAAATCTTCCGTGCCTCGCGGGTATGCGACGTGCGTGACGTCATCGGGCGCGCGCCTCCATGGAGACAGATCACGTGATGACGTGGACGCGCTGGCAAGCGCGTGTGACGGATCTCGGATGGGAGAGAGGTTGTACTCAGGGGAGCTGCTGCGTGGAAGAACCTGACAGTTCCCCCTCCCAAAGCAAGACCTCCGGGCTCGCCACTGGCCAGGACGATAAGTGGTCCAGAATATCTCGAAAGATGTCATTGACAAAATGTTGAAAAGTAGCTGGTGCGTTGCAAAGTCCAAATGGCATAACTTTGTACTCAAAATGTCCATAACGTGATCTGAAGGCCGTTTTCCACTCATCCCCCTTCCTGATACGCACTAGGTTATACGCTCCTCGCAGATCGATATTCGTGAAGAATTGTGCTGTGCGGAGATGATCCAATAATTCCGAAATGAGGGGTAGTGGGTAACGATTCTACGTAGTAATATTATTAAGTTCTCTGTAATCTATACAGGGACGCAATCCACCATCCTTCTTTTTGACAAAGAAAATACCCGCACCCGCAGGAGAGGTGGAAGGTCTTATAAAACCTTTGGCTAGGTTGTCTTCTATATAGTCTTTCAGTGCAGTGAGTTCGGGTTCAGCGAGGGGGTAGATCCTTCCAAAAGGAATGGGTGCTCCTGGAAGAAGATCAATTGGGCAGTCATAATTCCGGTGAGGAGGGAGTGAGTCTGCCTTCTTTTTCTCAAACACATCCTGAAATTGAGAGTAGGCTGAAGTTAGAGTAGGGAGTGATTTTGACTCAGAAGTAAAACACGCAATGTTTTTAAACAGGCACTTGTTGATGCAAAGATTAGAGGTAAATGTAAGTATGCCGGATCCCCAGTTGATGATGGGATTGTGTAACCGAAGCCATGGAAGTCCCAGTATGATAGAGAATATAGGCGCTGGTACGATGTCGAATTGAATGATCTCTTTATGTCCTTCCCCAATCGTCATGACCAGAGGGATGGTTTCGTGTGTAATGGGACCAGTTTTCAAAGGACTCCCATCTACCAGTTGGATGTGCATGGGTGATTTCTTCTTACGGGTAGGAATTGCGATAGCCTTGACCAGATCAGTGTCGATGAAGCAACCGCTGGCTCCGGAATCCACCATCGCCATCATGGGAATAGGACCTTTAGTCCACTGTAAGGAAAGAGGAATGGAAAGATGAGGGGTCTTGTCTGTAGCTGATACCGTATTATTCTCATGAGAGGAGGAAGTTTTCTTACCATCTGTGAGTCGTTTACGGGCACGGCATTCCTTGTACATATGTCCTGGTTTACCGCAGTACAGACAGAGATTCAGGTTTCTACGTCTGGTCTTCTCTTCTGTAGAGAGGGGACCTCGGACTAGTCCAATCTGCATAGGCTCCTCTGTGTTTTGGGGGATTGGGGTTCTGGACTCGTATAGTGGTGGGCTGTAAGATGATTCCGCAGAGTTAGGGGTGTTGGACCGTTCTGCTCTTCGTTCGCGTAGTCTGCGGTCTATCTGGGTGACTAAACGGGTAAGGTCATCCAAGGAGGAAGGTATGCCAACACGAGCTAATTCGTCCTTAAGGCCATCGGATAGTCCCAGACGGAACTGGTCTAGGAGTGCCGATTCGTTCCAAGTGGTCTCTAATGCAAGTCTGCGGAATTCAGTTATAAATTCCTCCACCGGTCGACGGCCTTGTCTCAGAGCACGAATGGCATTAGTAGCTGAAGTGACTCTGAAGGGATCTTCGTATAAAGAGTCTAATGCTTGTCGGAAAGAACCCCAAGTGTCAAGGACCGGACTGTTGGTGTGGAGGAGATGGTGGGCCCATAGTTGTGGTTCGTCAAGGAGAAGCGAGATTACGGTATGTACCCTCACATAGTCAGAGGCATACGTACGAGGACGAAGGTTAAACAGGATCTGGCAAGAAGTGATGAAAGTACGATACTTCTGTCTATCGCCGGTGAATTTCTCTGGTAAGACAACTTGTGGTTCAGATGCGATAGCCCCTTCCAGAAAAATAGGGGTTGGAGGAGGTGCATGCGCCGCCACTGCGGGTTCAGGGGCATTACCTTGTAGGTGTTGTATCTGTTGTTGTAGGTTAGCTTGTCCTGTCTGTAGGTCTTGTACCGACTGGTTGAGAGTGACTAATTGTTGAGTGAGAGCAGCAATAGCATCGGTTAGTCCCGCGGTCTCCATGATATGAGAAGGCTTGGTGATTATGTGAGGAGAGTTATACTGGATGAAGACCAAAAATGCAGGATGGTACAATACAGATATATTTATTGACAGGGGTTAAATGCAGGAACTTGCAACAGTTGTAATCCTCACTGACAGGGGTTAAATGCAGGAACTTGCAGCAGTTGTAATCCACACTGACAGGGGTTAAATGCAGGAACTTGCAGCCGTTGTAATCCACACTGATAATAAGCAAAACGATAACAGTCCAAGATCAGGGGCAATAGAGAGGTAGCAAAAACGAGAGACAAGCCGGGGTCAGGTTACCAGAGAATCAGAATGACGAGAAACAGTCCAGGTATCAAGGGGCACAGGCAGGCAGAAGGGTAGTCAGGAAATCCAGGTTCAGTAACAATCAAATATGAGGAAACGCTAGGCTATCGAATACACGAGAATCACCAAGCACTGTTTGCTTAGTGATTCTGGCTTTTAAATCTTCCGCGCCTCGCGGGTATGCGACGTGCGTGACGTCATCGGGCGCGCGCCTCCATGGAGACAGATCACGTGATGACGTGGACGCGCTGGCAAGCGCGTGTGACGGATCTCGGCTGGGAGAGAGGTTGTACTCAGGGGAGCTGCTGCGGGGAAGAACCTGACACCGTCTCTCTCTCTTTATCACACATTCCGTCTCTCTCTCTTTCTCACACACACCGTCTCTCACTTTCTCACACATACCATCTCTTTCTCACACACACCATCTCTCTCTTTCTCACACACACCATCTCTCTCTTTCTCACACACACCCTCTCTCTCTTTCTCACACACACCATCTCTCTCTCTTTCTCACACACACCATCTCTCTCTCTCTCTTTCTCAGACACCGTCTCTCTCTCTCTCTCGCACACAATGTCTCTCTCTTTCTCACACACAGACACCCTGAGACACTCACACACATACACTTACGCAAACACCCTTACACACACACTTACGCAAATACCCTTACACACACACACTTACGTAAACACCCTGACATACACACCTAGAAACCCAGACGCCCACATTGAGACACCCACACACACACATTGAGAAACCCACACATACTCACACATATTGAGACTCCCACACACATTCACACAGACTGAGGTTCCCACACACATTGAGACACACACACTTTCACTTATTGAGACACCCAGACACACGGAGACACCCAGACACACACTTACACACATTGAGACACCCAGAGACACACTTACACACATTGAGACACCCAGACACACGCTGACACACATTGAGACACCCACACACTTACACATATTGAGACACCCCGACACACACCTAGACACCCACACACAGTCACACATTTCTTCTATTTTTTTTTTTTACTTACCTTACAGTTGGTCCGTTATCCAGGATCTTCTGACATCCGGTGAGCAGCTCTCACAGCGCGACGGGGGTGGAGCTTGCACACGTCACACTGTGCTCTGTATGGCCAGGAGGCTCTGCTATAGGGATCTCCCGATTGGCCCTCACCCCCACGTGAGGTTATTCCTCCGATTCTGGGACCATGTCCCAGACGGAGGAATGCTCATAAATTATAGCACTGGAGTCTCGGGGCTAAAGAATACTTTAGCCCCAGAGTCTCCATTCGGGGCTATGAAGGGGGGACTCGGGGCTATAGCCCCAGGAGCCCACCCCTAGCGACGCCTCTGGTGATTGAAGATGTTAAGGTGTAATCATAATTATTATGTAATATAAATCAAGATTCCCATCATTAATTTATTAGCAGAGCGAAAGCCATAGAAGTATATATTATGACTACAAATAAGTCTGCCACATTTTAGTCTGCCACCAACAAATGCTTATAGATATATGTATTTTTATGAGCATCCAGACATCTTCATTTGTTTTTAAAAGGGCACTCCCACCAAAAAATGGAAAGGTATTATTTATTTTATTTTGCATTGTTGATTATAGATATGTCTTCTGCTTTTGTTATGTAAGTTTATTTTATTAATTTTTTTACAAGACAAGTGTGATTGAGCACCACAATTTTGTGAAATATAGTGTTTTGGGGTGCCACCATCAGTGAGTTTATAGCGCTAGTATCTCACTTTGGGACTGGGGACACAGAATGCAGTCTATAAGTCAGAATTCTGATCATAGACCTGCATTAAATGTAAGGTTAATGTAACTATTACATCACAAGGGGGCGGAGTTATGATCCTATTTGATCAGGTAAAAAAAAGTTGTACACAGCCACCTAGTCCTGCCCACTATGATACACAGGAACCAGTAAGAAAGCAGTGGAGTGTCTTATGACATCATCACGCAGGCTCTGGCCACAACTGTAAAGTGAGACATGCTGTAAGATTTTGGGGTAAAATTTTATTTTTTACTTTTATATACAATTAATTCAAACAGAAAAAAACCATAGTGACATATGTCTTATATATGTGTTTGTTTATAATGCACAGGTAATCTAGATACATCTTATGTAAGTGGTAGTGTCCCTTTAAGTGACCCTTTACCTCTCAACACTCTCCAGCTTGCTTTCCATGGAAGAAAATAGGAAAATTACCAAGATAACATTCACAATAGTAAACATAACAGTATGACAACAACATATGTAGAGCACAATAGCATTACATGCTTTTACAATTCAATTACATCACTACCACTTCCAAACACTGTGTTTTATGTCATAAAAAACATTAAAAATGAGATTGTAACTGGTCAGTTATATCAATGCAGTATCATTGTCTAAACATAGCAACACACATGTCCCTGGGTCTATTATAACCATAGGCCTCCATGGGGAATGTAAACCAGAGTGTAGCTGGATCACATTATAAATCCAAATATCTATGGAAAAAGGACCATCTGTGGTGCTAATGATCCCTTTGGAAACACTGATGTCATGGTTCATGTAACTATCAAGACTAACCAGGGGTTTGCCTAAAAGTAACTAGCTCATTTACCAGGGAGAATTTAGAATGAAGCCCATGGAATTGCCTAAATGCAATGGGCCTTGTCAGGGCTAGGAGGTGGGCCAGAAAGGGTTAAGTTTCAGTGATGTCATGTAGGGGATGGGGTTATTTAAATAGGGCCCCGCCATTTTAAATTCTTCAGATTTTAATTTAAATCCAAGGTGTCAGTTGTCCCGCCCTCCCTAGTTTAATTAACGTCAGTTTGAGTTTTGTCACAGCAGGAGTTGGGAGGTAATGGGGGGTGTAGGATCAGTGTTAGTTTCTTGGAAGGGTGTGATCAGGAACCTAGGATGGTGGTCATGTTATGGTTGGTGGGTTAGAGCTGGCCTGTGGCTCTTAACCCGTGGGTTATAGGGACATCTCAGTATGCCCCTATAAGTGTTAATTCAGGTATTGCACTCAATGTTATGTAATATGTTAATTGTATATGTTGATTTATATGTGGATCATTGCCTTAAGTTTACTGTATAAATGGGGTAAGGATTGTATTATGGGTGGGCAATGACCTTATATGTGTTGAATTTATTATTCAATAAGCTGTGGCCTTTTATTTCCACTTATATACTGTGTCTGTGTTTATTTGGGATAACAAAGGCCTTTATAGGGCCCAGAAATCCGACAATGCCTTTGTCATGTTTTCAAAATTTGTGTCCTTGTCTCTATAGGTAGAGCGGAAATATAGGGGTTCCAGTGCGAAAAAAATAGTTTAGAGCATTGAGTCTTGTCATTTTGGGTGGTTTTCCAATACATTTGAAACAAAAGGAAGGGTTTTTCTGTGATAACAGTCAGAGAAGGCTCCTCTTTCTAGATCCAAAACTGCAATATCGTTTTGTGTGGCCACCACTGATAATATACAGTACATTTTATGTGAAAAAACTGGGTCAATGTGAAACAAAAAAATGCAGATGGCCAGTGTCAGTAGCATGAGAATTCCTAATGTGCTATCTGATTTTTATTGAACCCTGTGCCTGAATTGACAGATACATTTACAGTACCATAGAAATGTAGGCCCTGTGGAACTACTTAACATATTTCTGTAAATACTAACTGATGTATCAGTCACTGACACTGTCACTGACATGTCACTTAAAAAACTCTACTGCCATGGTAGCCTGTAAAAATAGTGGTGTGTGAATACTAGAGGGGATGGGTGTCTTCTGTTGTCACAAAAATGTTGGTGCATCACTTAAATAAAAAAAAAAAAAAAATGAAGGCAAAGTTCAATGGAATATTTGGCCACATACACTCTGCAGATCATAGTGCCAGTCAACAAACAGTGCTTCAGGAAAGTACCTTGTTTGTCTATTGGCAAGATGGCATGCACGCTATAATGTAGGGATTGAATTATTTGTTTCAAAGTACACAAGAGCTGCCTTTATGTTTTTAAAGGAAATAAAGCATACTTTTAAAAAAAGTTTAAAGCCTTAAAGCCTAAAACATTTAAGTCATTGTCTCTGCTGGGAAATCGGATTCCAGTGAAACAGTATCCAGTGAGCAGAGGTACATTATTTAAATTATAATACACTGTAATACTGGGACACATATTTGGAATTACTGCCCTGGGCCAATAATGAGCATTCATAATAATAATTTACTCGCCAGGTTCAAAAACTATATGTCTAAGGATAAAATATCTTTTTTTTTTTTTAATCATAAGTGGTGAAGGTGAGAAACCTGGGGGCGGTGGGAATGTATCAGTACAAGCGAAGATCCATAAATATATTGATGTCCAGCGTCTGTGAAGATCTATAGAACATCATTACATTGTATATCACAAAGTCACGTAGATTGTCTACTATCAGTGGTGGAAAAAGAGTGTCAAGGGCATTGGTACAGAAACAATTTCAGTGCCACCTACTAGTCCAATATGGCAATCTGTGGCAGCGATAGTGGACACAGTCACTGTCATGGATCCCTTTGGCATTGTACTTGCTGCACCTCCTCACCTCTCACCACTAAAAACAATGCTAATGCATACTCTGCTTCCGGTGGGACCACTTCAAACTACTGCCCCCCCCCCCCCCTCCCCCCTGCAATATGAAGGATTTCATTTTGGATTCTGAGTTCATTATAACAGAACACTTGTTACTTTTTTTCCCTGCATGTCTGTTTCATTTTAACAATTGCACAAAACTGTACAGTTGTGTCACACGTTTGTAAATGTATAAAGATATACTAAAATATACTTCTATCAATATATGGTACTAACAAATACTGGTCATTTTTCTAGCAGATTTCCAAAGCATTACACATAAAAATGCTAATAATATAATTTTATTAAGAACATTTTGGAATACAGACTTATTATATGTAATATAGCTCATAGCTGAAAATGTAATAAATATACAAGTTCTCATAAGCAAATTCAGAATGATGCAATATGATCAGAATACTACAGGAGAATAATACACAGCAGTTTTCGCAGAAACCAGTAAAGTGAATTAAAGAAACAGGCAAATTAAAATAAAAAGGTCATAAAAATTACTGTCCAGGAATATCCTTTTTAGAGATTTTGTTGTCACTGAGTTTCTGTCTTCTTTTGCTGCAATGAACAACAAATAAATGACATCATTATTCAAATAGATGTAGCACAATTATTTTACTGGCAAGCATCCTTGGCTGTGTCATTATTACAACATCATAATATGTCAATTATAACACATACATTAAAATAATAAGTACAACATCAGATAGGGTATCCGCTGCCAATCACATGGTATAGGTTAAAAATAAATCCTATATAATTTGCATTTTAGTGGAGATGACTAACAGCTATATACAACTCCACTACTGGCATTTTTTTTTTCAAAATAACAAATTACAACTAGTGGTAATTTATTTCCACTTTAGCTAAATACATATATAGTCTCTATTCGATTATAACAGATGTCAATGATGATTATTTTATAACCGTGTATGTATTAGGGGGCACCGATAGAACTAGATTTGGTTTGCTTTTGAGTAGGCAAAATCAGTGTATTTTTTAAAAATGTATTTGGACGTTTTTCAGATGAGATGAATTGCTCATCTTTATCAGTGCAACAGGTTCGCCCGTCTCATTTTTCTGGAACAAATCCATGAAAATTTTTGGTGGAGAATGTGGCTTGCTTAAAATATCTAGAACATGGGCAATAATGGGCAGGGCCACAGACTTAAGTAGAATGTGTTAACATTACGCTATAACCATTTTTGGTGGAAATCAGTGTCATAGGCATTCAGGTCATGGTAATATCTTATTCCGCCATTGTACAAACAAGGATACTTCATTTCATACCTTAGCGCCTTAATGTTTTTGATGACCCATTCCTCTTTTGGATTAGCACAGACTTTGAATTTTCTAGTAATGAATCTGAAATATTCAGAAAAACAACAATATATAGTCTTCTGTTTTACTTTACAAATTAAAGAAACATAGATTTGGATAAATAGCTTCATCCCTTTTTTTATTTCCTATGTATTAACTGATTTATGGAGTGGATACTGAGGATTTTTTTGGTATATTTTAGCTTGCATTTTGGTTAACAATAAGAAGTAAAACTTACATGACTGCGTTGATGTCGCACACCTCGTAGGAATTCTGGGTAACAAATCCCTTAATAGCCTTAAGTGGTATAGCCTTTTTGGAATACGTATAGCAGCAATCAAACAGTCCTAAAAACAAAGTTACATTTAAATTATCTGCCACATTATAAATATATATATATATATATATATATATATATATATTACATACAAAAATACACATTATATTATAAGGGATTATTTGTAGAATCAAGATCTGTCCAATTTTTAGCACTCGTATAACTATAGCAATAATGTTCTTGTTGGTGTTTATTGAAATAATTAACATATTCTTAGACAGAGCTGTAAATTATTTTCTTCTATTTGCACCATTTACCTTGTTTAATTGATAACTGAGAAACTAGATCTTAAAATGGAAAAAAAAATATTTTTAACATATTTTCCTTTATCTAATGCTTTAAGTTAAGGTACCAATTAATTTTAACTCAAAGATGTAACAAAAGTAATAAGAGGCGTATTACATGTCCTGACCCAGGCGGTCTCTTTTATTTCCTAAATGTATCTACATTTAATCAAAATGACAATACTGTCATTTAATAGAAAACATAACATAACACGAAGGAGGAGGACTATTCAAACTTTAACACTACTATATTAATATATAGACACTGATTCATTACTAACAAGGTTAACAAGAAATTACTTTCAATTACCCTTATTTACTGAAAAAGGACAAAGCACGATTTACCTTCTGTGGTACTGATGAAGCAAAGGCTGCCTAGCACCAGGAGACACAGCAGAGACAGAGAGCACACTCCAGACATCTTAGAGGCAGGTGGTTCTGGGTTCAGTGTATACACACAGGCAGTAGGTAGTTATATACTAACCTGCCTCACCACTTACAGATCCGACTCATCTGTGGACTTCCCCTTCACTTTCCACCTTCTGGTCACAATGCTCACCTCCCTCCCCATAGTAATTAACCACATTGCACACAACGGAATTATTGTCTTGTGATGAAGGCTAGCTTAGAACGTCCTGTTACAAACATAACCGTACTCACAGAAGAAGTGATAGCAGCATGTTTATGTATTAATTGGGGATAAATATGGGGGGAGACTTACTCTGGCTCAAAGATGAGCAGGGCATGCAGAAATGGATGACTTACAAGAAAGCTTGTCATTCAGTCATTCACTGAACCATGTTTGGCTACACAGCTGAATCAACTCCCACCAAAAAATTAAAAGGTTTTTTATTTTTTATTTGTTGATTTAAGATATGTCTTTTGTTTTTGTTATGTGAGTCTATAAAAATGACCATACACTTGCATTGCATGGGAGGGTAATGTAACTATTACATCACAAGGAGGCAGGGTTATGATCCTGTTTGGTCAGATCAATCTTCTCTCTCTTCCAGAAAGATGTACTTTTTGTGATGGAAGGCAGGTAAAAAAAAAAAAAGTTATACACAGTCACCTAGTCCTGCCCACTAACGATACACAGTAGGCAGTAAGAGAGCAGGGGTGTATTGTATGACATCATCATGCAGGCTCTGGCCACAGCTGTAAAGTGAGATTTGCTGGAAGATTTTGGAGAATGTTGCATCATGGGTAAAAGTCACAAAATGGATGCAGGAGATAGACACCTATTTTTATTTTTTACTTTAATATGCCATTAATTCAATAACAAAAACAAACAAACTGTGGCATATGTCTATAATATATATGTTATATATGTGTTTGTTTTAAGTGCACATGTAATCTAATTACATCTTATATAAATGGCAGTGGCCTTTTAAAAAGCAAATTAATCATATCAAAATCAACCTAATTTGTGTTTACCAGGAATATCTGAGGGGAATAATAGCTCTGGGTTTGCTAACCCAATCAGCAAGTGAGTAATTCAACACTCTGCCTGTGGTTACCTTTGTATCTGTGTCTGTTGATTTCTATTTAAAGGCACATATCATTGTTTCTTGTTTTTAACAATTTGTCTTCTTTTTTTTTTTTTTGTTACATTTGTGTATATTTTGTCTATATGTATTTATATATTGCATTTGTTTTTATACATTATTAAATTTATATCTTTTATATTAAATTACTATCTTTGGTTTTTTATATTGATTGACACTTACTCTGTTTAACTGCCAAGCGCTGTCTACTCACCTTCCCATTCTGTTTCCCTTTACAGTGGCTTGCTCTACTGTTTTCTTATAAAGACTAGCAGCTTATTTTCTCAATGCGACTCATCTATCCAATCCACTGAGATATTTCATTGTCAATATCCTCAATCAGTGTATCGCTGGGTTTGTATACATTTATAATAATTATTTAAATAATCTTTATTTATTTTTTTGGTAAAGGGTTCACTTTGATTTCACATAATAGGCGCTGTGTATATCACATTTCTAATAGCTCTGCTGACTTGTCTATGATTAGTAGGAACATTGCAGCCACAGAGCATACACTGAGAGGGCCAAAGAATTTACACGTGCACTTCTTATCCCTGTGCATGCACACACAACATTCATGCACATGTGATGTGCCCTACTCTCTGTTCTCTCTATAGAGAATATAAAGGAGAAAAAAAAGAGACCTGTGCTACCTTTCTTTGTGAAGATACATTGATTTCTAATAGGCTGTGCAGTGAGAGCTCACTTACTCCGGAAACAATTTTTTTTTTGGGGGGGGGGGGGGGGGGTCCCCTTTAAGAAAGACAGACAGAGTAATGTGAGATGAGTTGGAATAGTTATTGGGTAGGTATTTTTGCATTGGAAAGGCTAATTCAGTAAGTACTGCATCTGGATCCTTCCCCAACTGATGATGTCAGTGTCAGTGCAGTACTATCATGGACATTAGACCAGGACAAGGACCATTTAAGATAATGCATTTACAACATTTAGATCAATCAGTGTATTACACAACCCAATCTCTTTTAATTACCAGGAGGATCTATGTTTTTAAAGGTAAATCAAGAGATAAGGAATTTGAATGCAATGCGGCATAGATAGAAGCCAAGGAATGAAAGTGATTATAGAGTGTAAACATGAACACACATATCCCGACTACTATCATATCCTGACTACCATCTCTCAAAAACATATCATTAAATGAATGTTGGTCCTAGGTGCTGCAACACAGAGAGGGGTTTACCTGTGCGAGTCAAATGTTAGTTACTCTTTATAGGGAAAATGATATGACGGTGGTAGTGGTAGTTACCAGACCAGTTTGTACCTGAACAATTATAGTTTGCAAAAGCTGAGGTTGCAAATGCCCCATCACCCACATTGCACACTCATTACATGCCCCCCCCATTGCACACTCATTACATGCCTCATCCCCCACATTGCACACCTATTACATGCCCCATCACCCCAGGGAATGCTCTATGGCAGGGGTCCTCAAACTTTTTAAACAGGGGGCCAGTTCACTGTCCCTCAGACCGTTGAAGGGCCGGACTATAGTAAAAATAAAAACTATGAAGAAATTCCTATGCACACTGCATATATCTTATTTTGAACAAAACGAGAACAAATACAATATTTAAAGTAAAGTTAAATCAACAAACTTACCAGTATTTCAATGGGAATAGTGTGCCAGTCAGAGCCCAGGAATATTATGCCAGTCAGATGCCCAGGAATATTATGCCAGTCAGATGCCCAGGAATATGATGCCAGTCAGATGCCCAGGAATATGATGCCATTCAGATGGCCAGGAATATGATGCCAGTCAGATGCCCAGGAATATTATGCCAGTCAGATGCCCAGGAATAATATGCCAGTCAGATGCCCAGGAATATTATGCCATTCAGATGCCCAGGAATATGATGCCAGTCAGATGGCCAGGAATATGATGCCAGTCAGATGGCCAGGAATATTATGCCATTCAGATGCCCAGGAATATGATGCCATTCAGATGCCCAGGAATATGATGCCATTCAGATGCCCAGGAATATGATGCCAGTCAGATGGCCAGGAATATTATGCCATTCAGATGCCCAGGAATATGATGCCATTCAGATGCCCAGGAATATGATGCCATTCAGATGCCCAGGAATATGATGCCATTCAGATGCCCAGGAATATGATGCCATTCAGATGCCCAGGAATATGATGCCAGTCAGATGCCCAGGAATATGATGCCATTCAGATGCCCAGGAATATGATGCCAGTCAGATGGCCAGGAATATTATGCCAGTCAGATGCCCAGGAATAATATGCCAGTCAGATGCCCAGGAATAATATGCCAGTCAGATGCCCAGGAATATGATGCCAGTCAGATGCCCAGGAATATGATGCCAGTCAGATGCCCAGGAATATGATGCCAGTCAGATGCCCAGGAATATTATGCCAGTCAGATGCCCAGGAATATTATGCCAGTCAGATGCCCAGGAATATGATGCCAGTCAGATGCCCAGGAATAATATGCCAGTCAGATGCCCAGGAATATGATGCCAGTCAGATGCCCAGGAATATTTTGCCAGTCAGATTCCCAGGAATATTATGCCAGTCAGAGGCCAGCAATATTATGCCAGTCAGATGGCCAGGAATATTATGCCAGTCAGATGGCCAGGAATATTTTGCCAGTCAGATGCCCAGGAATATTTTGCCATTCAGATGCCCAGGAATATTATGCCAGTCAGAGGCCAGGAATAGTGCTCGTTATCCCTCCCTCCTCCCCCGCTTCCCCATCACTTACCTCCAGCTGATGTGTCCCCGGACGTCTCGCGCGGTGTCCTCCTGTGGAGGAGGGAAACAGTTACCGGATCCGGATGTGACGTAACGTCACATCCGGTCGTGGTGAATTTTTTTATTTTTTTTTCTTCCTGCAGCCGCATCCTTTGCGGCTGCCAGAAAAAAAAAAAAAGTAAACGGGGTGGGTGCCGGCAGCACCCCCCGCGGGCCACATAAATGTCCACGGCGGGCCGCATGTGGCCCGCGGGCCGTAGTTTGAGGACCCCTGCTCTATGGTGCACATTGTACTGTCCTTCTAGTTAGTAACTCTGGCATCTACAGTTCCTGTTCTGAGGCAAACCCTTGTACCTCTGGCTACACAAATCTAAAGTTTACACTCAGGCATGCATCCTATTTTATATTTATATTATTTTCATGAAACATTATAATCCACAGAACTGCAAAGGGCAGATATAAACAAACAATAACCTCAAATGAGCTTAAAGTCTACGAGTTAGTGGGGATAAAGTCCAATAAGACGTCTCAAGCGTGCTGTGCAAAAACAGTTTATATTCTACACCAAATCAATTATAATGAGCTTACACATCGCAACATGTGCAAATCACTGAAAATAAAATATTAAATATTAATTTTTACAATAAAATACAAAGATAAAATAATTTTTCACCCATGTCTCTGTTAATGAGTAACAACCTTGTTTGGTTTGCTGTGCAAAGTATTTAGAAAAAATGCATCATAGGAAAGAAAAGTTGTGGACCGAAGCATTCTTGGCTCGATAAATAATAAAGTTAAATATCTACAGTTCATATTTTATTACTAACCCTGTGTAATCACAGCACATTGATAGATTTCAGATTAAACCTATTTTGTGTAACATTATTTCGGAATGATGTTTCTTATACAGGAGTATAATGCAGCACTGAGGAATGGGATGCTTCAGTAAAAAGCTACAATCAGATGTAAAAGTATGAAGAGCATCAGGGTTACTGACACTATTAAAAGGTACAATTTAAATGAAAGTGATATATATTTAAATACAATAAATGCAAAGTTGGAAGTAAAAATAAATGTTGACTTACTATTAAATTGGGTAATAGTAACATCCACTGAATGTGCTTGAAAACTATAGGACATGTGAATGTACCTTTTATTATTACAGGTAACTTTCTTAGTGTCTGTAATTATAATGACACCATGATCACTATTTTAGAGAACAGAGATGGGGTGGAAGGGGAGAGAACAGAGGAGGGGGAGAGAACAGAGATGGTCGTAGGAGGGGGAGAGAACAGAGATGGGGAGGAGGGGGTGAGAACATGATGGGGGAGAGGGAGAGAACAGAAGAGGGGGAATAAAACAGATGAGGGGGGAACAGAGATAGGGAGAGGGAAAGAGATATAGGGAGGAAAAGAGATATGGGGAGAGGGAGTGTCATGGGATGGGGGGGGGGGGGGGTGTCACCAAAAAAAGCACTTTCGCCTGTGTAGCCTTCCACCGGCCCTGGGAGTAAGTGGTAACTTTCCCTTAAGTCTGCACCCCATGTGAAGTGTTTCATATTCAGCAGATACTTCCTCACCATTGTATTAGATCTTTGGGGACCTTATATCTGCTGTAGAGTGATGGCAAATGTAAAGATGCACTGGACACATTCAAGTGAATGTCAACATAAGAAGTGGGTCTATTGGATTATTTGGTCATAATACTTGAAATTAATAATAATAATACTGTCAATATTTGATGCAATTATGGCCATACCTCTAAAGTTTAGATCCCACCATCCTGGTTTGTTTCTCCAGTATACTGATCAACATGAACACCAGAAAACCCTTAACATGACAACCCTCTACCATGCAGACAACATGGTTATTATGCAGAGTTCCTCTTAGCATATCCCAATGTGACCATGTCTCACTCCCTTCATGGCCAATGCTCCTGGTTGCCCTTAAATCCAGACAGCTAGTGTGGAGATACATCTTGTGGAAAACAAAGGCTAATGAATTGCATATTAGGTTTAAAAACCTGCAGCACAATTTTTTTTTTAACATTTCTCAATCTGTCCCATGGAGTATAGGGTTACTGTGTTAATTAGTGTCCCTTCGTTGAGATACAGATCTAAATATTATAATAATAGCTGAGTGGTTTAATTAGGAAAGTTATGTCTTTCAAGTGCATCCTGGGTATGTTACTATTACTCAGTTTGATGGTATTTTATTTTATCTTTTTATCTTCATAAACAGGGTGAAAGACTGAGCAGATCCTGATCCAGATGTTGCATTAGTTATAGTTCTGCAGTATGCATATATCTCCTCTGGACCCCAATGGACTGTGTGTGGGACTTTTATGTGGACTTTCTCCTATGCACTTTATTCTGGCACTTGATCTACAGAAATCCTGTGTTTTCAACTATAGCAGGTTACCTATATTTATCAGTACTGTTCTATGTTGCTGATATTTGTATCATTACAGGGTTTACTACACTATTGTGTATATTGTTTGTTCTTTTCCACATAACTCCTGCGCCTCTCCATCCAATTCTGGCCTGGAATAATGTAATATGTAGAAGGCCATCATGACAAAGGTTGTCAGTCATTTCCAACTCCCTGTCAGTTTAATAAAGTGCCCACTAAGGACACAGCAGGGGGTGGCTATCACTTAAGGGGACTGGCCTTATGCTATATATTGCAGAACACTTGAAAAAGAACTTCCTTTTACACATTTACACATTTTACACATTTTCCTTTATGACATTAAAGCCCTCCTGGCCCAGCTCAGGACTAGTGCAGGGGTTCGTTATCTGGGGGTATATCCAAACCCGGTGGGCAGTAACAATGGAAGCTAGCTGCATGGGCTCCCCATGGGCTCGTCCCTGAGTGAGTGAAGCACGGCTACCGTGCTAACAGGAATGCAAGTAGCCGAAACTCATGGTTTTATACCTGCGCCAGATCTGCGGTGTCCTGATCCTAGGTGCGCTAGGATAAGTTACATGCCACCGCTTATGTGTATTAAGTAGTGTATATATGTATTGTTTTATATGCATTAAATGGTTGGTATACGTTATTATACCTGGTTATATTTATAATTACCTTTATCGGTATATTAGTACCTGTTATGGTTTGTTCGGCTATATTTAGCTGTCAATTTATGTTGCCGCATTTTTAAACAATAATAAATACTGCAACCTTTTCTAGCCACCCTGTAGTCTGTGTAAGTTAATGGTGGGAGGATGAATCATCTGGCAAACCTTGGTCATGTACATATCCTATTGTTTAATACACATCTCATAATCATGTATTATATTAATTTATTAACATGTGCAGAACTTCCAGATTAGTGAAGCATTAAAGGCTATGCCAATTTCCCAGAGTGTTGTGCAATTCTATTAATAATCATGCTACCAGTGTGATGTAATGATATTTTATTATTCAAATTGCTAGGGAAAAAGATAAGGGGAATCGCTCAAAAGAGACAACAATACTAGAATAGCATAATTATTATTTACATAGAATGGGATGACAAATCATTTGGCCTAGTTATTTTCATAAGTGATGCTAAATTATCCAGGCCTATGGGAAAATTGACAGACCTGTATTGCCACTTAAAATGAAACCATACAAACACCCAACTTCATATATATAAAACATACACGATGTGTGTCATAGTGTCGAGTTGCCACCAATATGCTATTTTGGTAGCAGGCTAATAACATTTGTTTCAAGGTCATTCAAGTCATTTTTTTAAGTCTGACAGCAACAGCATGGCTGGTATTGTTTGTAAAAAAAAAAATCTGGCAACCCTACTGGAGGTTTAAAAATGAAGACAGAAGGTTTTACTTTGGAAAGGTGGTGGATGCATGGAATAGCCTACGGCCCATATTAATCCTACCAAGAACAAGTTTCTTTTCCCACTGCCCTGATCCCTTCAATTCCTGTTCTTATGCTTTGCTAGAAGAAAACAACTTCAGTAAATGACTCTAAATGCAGGATCCTCTATCCAATGGACAATGTGGGCATTTCACTGAGCCCAAAACCAAGCTCTGTTTTCAAAGAGGAAAAAAGTTTAATTAAAGATTTATTAGCTATAGGGAACACGATACAGGCCTGGCACCAGGCAGGATGAGAAAGCAACTGGCCAGGGTACTATTTTGAGGAAGAAGGGGGAATCTGAGAAGAGGTTATAGTTTGTGCTTTTTCTACAGACAGTTATTTTTTATGACACTTTAATATTTTTTTTTAACTATGGGTAGGATTAGGAGGAGGAGAGGGTGCCTACTATTCCAAGCTCTGCCAAGGCGCCCACAAGTTTTCTTAAGGCAACCTTGCTATTAAAGAGATATTGTTCATGACATGCTAAAGGCACTATTTATCACCTCACATCATGGGTAAGAAAGGGACACATTCTAAAGACTTTCTTTTGTCCCATAAAAATGCTGTAATAATACCGTATTTGCTCGAACATAACGTAAGCGATGTTACCTTATATTCATGGTCTCCTTGCAACTGGACCTTAAAAAAGAGGTCCGATTACAAGTCTGAGGTCCATGTTTACCGCAGAGCTGCAAGGATTTGAATCTCACTAAGCAGGATGCCATTGGGCTGCCTTGGTACACAAACATCTTCTCTCGCTGACTTGCACCTCCGGATCTTCTTGAAGTCAGATCATCGGAGGCACACCACCTCCAAGTGCTCTGACTCTTCTAACACAAGACAACTGGAGAGGATTTCTGTGCACCTGGCCAGTACACAGTTAGAGAAGCGGAAAGGAGGTGGCGTGGCATATTTTATTGGGTGTAATGGCAAGTCCTGTGGTCCAATATGGGTGCAATGGTAAGTCTTTTGGGTGCTGTGGCAAGTGTGTGTAGTATGTGTTCAGTGGCAAGTCCTGTGGTGCAATATAGGAGCAATGGCAAATCCTATGAGAGCAATATGGGTGCAATAGAAAGTGTGCGTAACATAGGTGCAGTAGAACATCCTATAAGAGCAATAGCAAGTGTGTGTACAATATGGGTGCAATGATAAGTATTATGGGTGCATTGACAAGTGTGTGCACAATGTGTGCAGTGGCAAGTCTTTTTTTGCCATTGTAAGTCCTATGAGTGCAATGCAAGTGTGTGTATAATATGATTGTAGTGGTAAGTTATGGTAATGTAGTGGTAAGTTAAGGTAATGTGAGCTCGAGACATCCCATACCGGAACCATAGAATCTGTTTTTCTTTAAACATGATGGGGTGGGGGCAGGAGCACACAATTTTGCATGATGTCATGTGACACCCTTTTTGGCTCCACCCTCACTTTGACAGGTATGTACAATTTCTCAGACTTATGTGTAATATATAACTTTTCTGCACCTCCCTTCTGAATATAGTTTTATTGTGGAAGAAAAGCATATAATAAAATGGTGCAGTTAATGATGCAATGGCCTGTTTAGTCAGTGCTGGAATTAAGAAATGGTGTGAAATTATTCATAGTTATTGTCGTTTCTGTGTTGTGTCAGCATATTATGTAGACAGAGGTATAATGGTGACACAATGTGTTGCACAATAATTGGCAACACTAAATATAAACACAGCAGATCAAGATAAGACACTCTTCTTCCTTTGTAAAATGTGATAAAATTATAGCACTAACTATATATAAGGGAGTGGAGATTAAGAAAAAGGCATAAATGGTCTCTACCATTAACATGGTCTTTGCCATTAACATTGCTTACTATGTTTTTGAAGTCTAGCAATCACAATTATAGTAATATAGTTCACGAGAAATAAAGATAGTGTTTTCATAAAACTGTAACTTCTTGAATGTGCTCAGTAACATTTGACTAATTACCGTATTTTCCGGCGTATAAGACGACTGGGCGTATAAGACGACCCCCCAACTTTTGAGAAGATTTTCCTGGGTTAAAGTCATCTTATACACTGGAAAATAGTATCTATATTTTAACTTTTGAGGTTAAAATATAGAGTTTGGGACCCTCCTCCCCCCTTCGCCAATCCCCAGTACTTACCTACTTTCTGCTCTGTCTCCCACTGTTAAGCCGGTCCGTGGCTGTGAGGGAAGCGTTGTGAGCTCCCCTCCAGCCGCGCAGTCAATAAAGTTTGTTTAAAAAAAAAGTTTAAACAAACTTTATTGACCGCGCGGCTGGAGGGGAGCTCACAACGCTTCCCTTACAGCCACGGACCGGCTTAACAGCGGGAGAGGAGACAGAGCAGAAAGTAGGTAAGTAAACCTTAACATTTCCGGCATATAAGACGACCCCCCAACTTTTGGGAAGATTTTCCTGGGTTAAAAAGTCGTCTTATACTCCGGAAAATACGGTATTTGTAAATGATTAATCAGGAAAAAAGACTGACAGGTCTATGTAACTACGTATACATTGAGATTTACATTGCACTAAAAAAAAAAAAATGATACTCTGATCAGCCATAACATTATGATGGTTTAGGAAGTGATGCTTTGGATAATGTTTTGCTGTGGAACCTAAGGTTCTGCCATTTACACTCAGATGGGTTTATTCACTAAAATTGGACTTTGAAGGTTGACTTTCATTTTGAGACTAAGTAAAATTTGGCATTAGAAATTTTGACTTAGAAAAAACCTAGGTTCGAATCTTCCCCATTGAAAGTAATGCGAGGTGAAATTACTGAAGAACTTGGGTGCATAATTTAACTTACTCTAAAAAATAGCTTTGATCATATCAACTCCCATTACTTTCAATGGGGAAGATCTGAATTTGACTTAGTCTCAAAATGAAAGTCAGCCTCCAAAGTAAAATGTAATTGAATAGACCCAAGAGTGATGAAACACATCATGGTAGTGTCCCTTTAACACTAAACTTCCTTGATTACTCATAAGTGTCTATGAAAACTTTAATTAACCCCTTAACAACATATGACGTGACAGGCACGTCATGCAGAAACATGCAGTTAGTGACACATGACGTGCCTGGGGCGCTAGTAGATGCTGGCACAGCAGATAAGTGTGCAGGCATGTATGATAAGTGCTCTGATGAGCACTTATCATACAGTCAAAGGCAATATTCCTAAATATTGCCTTTAACAAGTGTTGATCTGCCTCCCTCTCCTCACTATAGTTTTATAGTTAGGGAGAGAGACAGATCAGATAATGTAATATTTTTGTTTATTTTTTATAAAAGCCGTTTCCAGTGTTTAACCCCTTCCCTGCCATTGATCGCTATATATGCAGTGATCTTACACAGCAACACATTTTTTGCTATCTGTGAATTTTTTAGGGGTTAATTTGTGTACTGTAATTTATTACAGTTTAACAAAGGCTCTTTTAAGAGCTATTAACCCCTTTCTTGCTGTAGATCACTGCATAAGCAGCGCATATGGTCACTGCCTAAGCAGCACATATGCAGCGATCTGGCCGCAGAAGGATTTTCTTTGCTATATGCATTTTTTTACGTGTATTCTTTTTGAATCTGTCTGAGCACATGTTCAGCGATCAGTAACAGCCGATCAGTTGCAAAGGCAGTTTGGTGATTGCTCGCCTGGTCAGATCAATATTGGTAAATATTGACTTGATCCATCTGGATCTGCCTCCCTCTCCTCACTTGAGTTTTAGTGAGCGAGAGAGGCAGATCTGTATAATGTTAGTTTTTTATTGTAATAAATTAAGTAAAATGTTACAAAATTGTGAGATCCAAGGGCTTTTGTATACCCTTTGTATTAACCCTTTCCCTGCCACTGATCACTGCACAGAACATTTTTCTTCTCTGTGCATTTTTAGGGGTTAATTCTGTTGTACAATATTACAATGGCTCTCATAAGAGCTATTAACCCCTTCCTTGCTCTACATCTCAAAATTTCAAGTTGGAAAATCAAAAAGCACACCTCAAATGTGGCCTTTTAACCCCCAAACAAGAGGACAAACCTATCTATGGGTGGTATCCCTGTGCTCGGGAGTTGTTGCTAAACACATATAGGGGTGTTGTTTGGCACTGACACAAACCAAAATCTGTAAATTCGTGTCTAAAGTACAATGTATGTGGGGAAAAATACACAATGAAATTACTACCACAAACTTTGACAAAGGCTGGTGGCAGAATTGGTGCATGAAAAGTGTTAAAATACCACCATTTAAAATAGCCTAGGGTGTCTAGTTTTACAAAATATTTGTTTGTTTTTTGGATTAAAATACACTGTCCGGCTTAAAAAAAAAGTCCCAAATGTAACATGGGCGCAGGCGGACTACATGTCAAAATTCCAAGTTGGAAATGCGCACCTTCTAAATGTGGCCTTTTAGCCCCCAAACAACCCAGCAAAACTATGCATGGGTGACATCCTTGTACTCAGGAGATGTTGTTGAACACATATGGGGTTGTTGTTTGGCAGTGAAACATACCAAAAGCTGTCAATTCATGTCTGAAGTACAATGGATGTGAAAAAAAAACAAAAAAAAATCACTACCACAAAATGTGACAAAGAATTAGTGCAAGGAAATTGTTAAAATACCACCATTTGAAATAGCCTAGGGTGTCTATTTTTAAAAATATATGGGTCGATGGGGTAAAATACACTGGCTGGCTTCAAATATGTCCCAAATGGGACATGGGCGCAGGTTGTCTGCATGTCAAAATTTTAAGTTGGAAAACGAAAAAGTGCACCTCTCAAATGTGGCCCTTTAACCCCCAAACAAACTGACAGACCTATGCATGGGTGGTATCCCTGTACTCAGGAGACATAGTAGAATCTATTTAGCAGGTTTTTTTATTCCCTTTTGTAGATGAAGAGAAGATGTTTCAAGTAAAAGTCAGGAACTTTTTTTATATTATATTATAGGATATGATCAAAATGATGACACCCAAAGAAAGCCCTTGTTGTCCCGATAAAAACAATATATAATTTGTGTGGGTACAGCAAATGACAAAGAAGAAACTTACAGCTAAACACAAACAGCACAGAAATGTTAAAATAGCCATTGTCCAGAATGGCCAAAAATGTTTCAAAGGGTCTGTTCTTAAGGGGTTAAACTATAATTTTTAAGGCATTAGGCTCTGAACTTTTCCACAGGGAAGCTGACTGATGCTTGATGGTTAAGTGTTACTTGACAGAGAACATGAGGTAGCGGAATTTCCCAACATCACTGAATAGAGGAGGTGACCTCTTCAGGAAACTCCAGAAACTATTAAATTGGCACTTGTACAATGACAGTCACATGAAGGTTCTGTTATTCAGGTTTAGTGATAGTCAAAAGATTATGACATTCAATAATTATTACTTAAATGATTCTGGAGTTCCCTAATGACAACAATGATCAGATTGTTGTACATTAGGGATGTGTTGAACAGTAAAATATTTTAATCGTTCAAATCTTAATTTAAATATAGCATCAATTATACATATTTTAAATAGAAATGCTTTAATGAAAGAATTAGACATGTGCATTCGTTAAGAATTTTTTATGAATGGGGACTCTAGTTCGGTTTATAGAAAGCCAATAGCATTACATGTATTCCATCAGCCGAAAGTCTATAAACCGAACGACGTTCGGTTTATAGACTTTCGGTTTATGCAATGTGTAGGTCAATTGATTCGTACGAACGAATAAAACGAAACGAAAATAATGAACGAATTTCGTCTGAAATTAATGCAGTAATGAACTAAATTCGTTTTAGACGAAATAAATTAAATTTTTGTCCGAATGGACGAAAACGAAATGAAAATTTTAGTTTTGCACATGTCTAGAAAGAATACAAATAAAGTCTGCCCTGAATAGATCAGGGGGCGGTCATGTGGTTTGAAATCTTTGGTCAGATCTGATCTAAAGTGTAGAACAATCTTAATAAATTGGCATTTAGTAACTATATTAATAAATTACCATCACTCCATTGCAGTTGAGAGAGACAGTCCAGTGTATGAACAGTTTTCGAATGTGTAGAAAAAATATTAATAAATTGCCATTATAGCTTTACCTCTGGAATTAAAATATAAAGATAACAATAAACAAAACACCCTAAAATAGATGCACTAACATACCCAAGCCCTTAAATGATGACATCAGGATATTATATATGCCAGACGTTTGGTTGAGATAGGAAAATTAACATAGCCCACACAATAAGCTGAACTGTGGATCCCACTGCAGTGGACTGTGGCAGGATCCCACCCATCAGAAGAGACAACTTCAGTGACCTCAGTCTGACAGGCTAAATGTGACTAAAGGGGAGCTCTGGTTACATTTATCCACACTGAGCCATGCCTGAAAGTCTGGGTTTGGGCATGCCTCTGTGATGTCATGAGTGACATCACAGGGTCTCATGAAATTTCAGCAGAGACCCACAGGGTCTGCAAATATCTGATCAGGGCTCTGTGATAAGGGGCCAGAAACAGTAAGTCACCATTTTGGGCATGAAGGGGTTAAGTAACAAAACAATGAATGAAACCCATGCTCTGCACTACGTACTGAGCCGAACGTGGATAAACCAAGAATAACTAGCAAACAGTATTATGAGAAGCAATGGAAACAGAAAAGCCGTTAGCACTGCCAAACTGTGCCATGCATGTCTTATTAGAATCTTGGCTGACAAAGGGATTGGATGTGAGTAAATACATTCCACCTACTAACCGTAAAACATTGTAACAGTTATACTTACACACAGTTAGGTCACGTTGAGTCTAAGTTTAGAGTGTATCCATTTGTGAAAAGACCTTTTAACCACTAGACACTAGTAAAGGTGGCATTGTGCAAGAGTGGAAGCAGAGGTAGCTGATTTGGTAGGTGAAGATGAGAAATAAGTAATCACAGAGGTGGGGTAATATTTAATTGAGTGAATACTGAACAGTGACTGTACTGGTGCATACTGAATTTTCTGTTCTCTTGTCATGGTTTCAGAAAGGAAATGGCAAGGTTTTATAATGTGCTCACACATGCACATTTCATTACAGCATCCTTCTAAAGATGTAGTCGAATCTGGGTACCGCTGCAGGAAACCATCTATTGTTTCTACTTGCAGGAAAACCTCACTCAGACAGTCAAAGCATCTGTAAAGATGACACCTATAGGCTGGTTTCTTTTTGTAAAGTCATAATGTTATACTTGCGTCTAAGGACATTTAATATCATAGTTTCTAAGGATATAAAAGTCTAGTGTATTTATGTGTGTGGATAATATGAACAATCCAAGATAACTATGTCTGAAATATTCTTGCAGTTTTCTCTTCTATGTGTATGTAACATTGAAGTCATGATATAAACTGTTAAAAATCTGGTCATTTTAGACATAACCAAGGAATTGCAAATTCACATACTAACAGAAAAACCAAATAACATCTTGTTTGTTTTAGACTCAGGGTATTGCAGAACCAAACAATTAAATAAATATATATATGTATATCCATGAGAAAACAGGAGCACTTATGGGTCTTGATACAAAACTAATTTATTGGCACATAAAGTATCAACGTTCTGGGCTCCAAAACATAATTTGATTATTAATGTGATTACCATAAAGGATACTTTTTGTTTTTATGTAGCTAGAATATTCAATTAAAGGGGCGTGTGGAGGATTTTTCTATGTGGACTTCTCCTTGGAGTTTTTACCCATATATCTTTTCACAGGCGTATTTACTTGTATAATTGTATCATGATCCACAAGTGCTCCTGTTGTCTTATGGATACACATTGGTCCAGGATTTAAGCACCAGGGAAAGGAATCCGTTTTTGGGTTAAAGTGTGTCATCAAGTTCAACCTATCGTTCATGTTTTTGATCCAAAAGAAGGCAAAAAACAAACAAACCCCTAAGTAAGCCATATTGAATTTTGCCTCCTAGGGGGAAAAATTCCTTCTTGACTCCAAAAGGCAATCATATTTCTTCTTGGATCAAGAAGCTCTATAATTAATGCTTATTTAATCATTAAAAGCTCCTTATGTCCTGTTTTTCTAACAACAATTATCCAAACCATTTTTTAACCCATCTATTGTATTTGATATATATATATATATATATATATATATATATATATATATATACCAGTCCAAAAACCAGAAAAAATACACGCACTCACGGGTCTTTTCAATTGAAGTGATAGTGGTCTTTATAGTCGATAACCATATAGTCGATAACCATATGAAAGTATTTCAGATACATAATGACATGTGGTGCACCGAATGTGAACAGCTGAGAAAAGAAGAAGCAGCCAATCCTTTCCTTCCGCGTGTGTAGAGACGCCGAAAACCTGGAAGCAGCAGCTGATTAGAAATATGTACTCACCAAGATACACAGTGCGCATGCGTCTAGCTGGTTACTGTAGCGACGCGACGCTGCTACAGAAGACTGAGTCAATCAATACAAATGTAACGAATCCTGGAACACCGAAATGCTCCGTGTAAACTAAAATAGAAATTCAAAAACCAAAAGAATAGTGATCTAGTGTGAATAGAAATTAATAAGATAAAAACCTAATGTACCCCCAAAGAGAATAAAAAAACCGGAATGGTGTCATTACTTACATGGAGACAAAGAAACAGTGCAATAAAAACGAGTTAAATAATACATGCAAAGAAAGACATATACAAAGACAGAAAAACATCTGTATATATGAGAAGCTAAGGCAGAAACAAACCGCAGAGTAAGCAGAACATTGCACATTATAGATAGAGCTGCATATAAGTACACAATACTCCCATATGTGAAAAAATGTTATACAGGAAAGTCCAGGATGTGCAGAATAGAATATTGATATATTATAATATACTAGTCCACCTTCAGAGAGACAAAAAAATGCTTAGAATTAGGTCATCTAACCGGTAAGAATGGTGAGAACAAGATTTGTTCATTTAAACCTCTGGGTGCGATTGTGTCCAATGTCCTTATCCAAAAAGCTTCTCGTTTTAATAATGCTCGTGATCTATCGCCACCACGACGTAGTGGTGGTATGTGATCCAGGGCAATGAACCTTAATTGGCACAATCTGTGTCCTGACTGGAAAAAATGTTTCGCCACGGGTTTGTCTGATTTCAAATCACGGTAAGCTGTCATGATAGAGGATCTGTGACCTCTCATTCTATCTCGAAGAGTTAGATCCGTCTTGCCTACATATGATAGGCTGCATGGACATGTAATCATATAGATAACACTTTCAGTAGTGCAAGTGATTCTATGTTTGATGTTGAATCTTTTACCTGTATGGGGATGAGAGAAATGTGTCCCAGAGACCATGTGAGAGCATGTAACGCAATTTAGGCACCTGTAGCAACCAGGCCTCTGATGTATCGTGGCTGCAACAGGAGCCATATAGCAATGTGTCGGGTCAGCTATAACCAGACGATCACGTAGGTTGGTACCTCTTTTGTAGCAGATAAGTGGAGGTGTTTGCAGTGCCAATGAGAGTGATTTGTCACTCTGGATGATGTTCCAATTTTTTTGGACTATCCTTTTCACATGATGTGAAGCAGTGTGAAATTTGGTTGAAAAAACAACTCTTTGCTGAGTTGTTTTAACCACTGGCAATGACTTATTAAACTGTGTTGCTTTTAATAAAGATTGTTGTAATACTGCTTTGGAATAGCCACGATCATGGAATCTTATAGACATTTCCATCAATTGTTGTTGACATGTAGTATCATCTGAATTGTTACGTATAACACGCAAAAATTTGGAAAATGATAGAGATTTTTTCATAGAATGAGGGTGAAAACTGGCTGCATGAAGCAATGTATTGCGGTCTGTAGGCTTTCTAAACAGTGTATAGCGCAACGATGTACCCATTCTATATAGCTCGATGTCCAAAAATTGTATTCTGTGTTTATCAGCCTGCATCGTCAGACGCACTGGTGAGTTGATGGAATTCAGGTGAGTTACCATTTGATGTAATGTCGCAAGATCTGATTGCCAAATCAAAAAAATATCGTCTACAAACCTGGTGTAGTATGCAATCATACTCCCAAATGGTAGAAGTATATGCTCCTGTTCATACGTATGCATATAAATGTTTGCATAAGTGGGTGCCATCGCGGCACCCATCGATGTACCTGTTTTTTGAATATAATATTTGTTCTCAAATTTAAAGAAATTTGAGGTCAACGTGAGTTGTAACATGTCACCCAAAAACGAGATAGGGGGTCCTTGATAGTCTGTGGACTGCTGTAGAGTGTCACACACCGCTTTAATGCCCGCATGGTGTGGTATGATGGTGTAAAGGCTAGTGACATCCATTGTGACCAAAAAAAATTCAGAATCTGGAAGCTGTAAGCCTCTAATTTTGGCAAGCAGGTCTGGAGTATCCTTTAAGCTGGACGGCAAGGCCATGGCGGTGTCTTTCAGGTGCCAATCCAACCACTTGGCGATGGGTTCAAGGAGACTGCCTCGGGCAGAAACAATCGGGCGGCCCGGAGGATTTGTGGCATCTTTATGGATTTTGGGAAGTGTGTAAAGTACGGGGCATAAAGGGTTTGGACTCGTTCAAAAAATAATAAGTAGCTTGATCAATGTACTTCAACAGCAAAGCTTGATCCAATAAGTATGTAATTTGTTCAGCAATCCTCTGCGTAGGATCTCCAGATAGTTCGGTATATGTATTGGTGGCAGACAGTTGTTGAAGAATTTCTGCACGGTATAAAGTATAATTTTGGATGACAATACCTCTGCCTTTGTTGCAGGGCGTATTGTAATGTTGGAATCATTAGATAATGCCTGTAGAGCTTCAATTTCCAAACGTGAAAGGTTACATTGTATTGGCTGGGTGGTCAATGCCTGTTTGACCTCTGCGTTGACAACCTGCATAAAGGATTTAAGCGTGATGTTCGGAATGTGTGGATCAAAACAACTTTTAAGTTTAAAAGGACTAGAACTCTGTTGATCACTGTCTTTGAAGAATTGTTTCAAACGTATGTTCCTAAAAAATTAGTCTCACTAATTATCAATAATTAATGTAAACTTTCATTACAGCAGGCACTCACCTATGATCAACAATGAATGTGACTTTTATTAGAGGCAGACTCTTACCTTTTATCAAAATCTGTGTTTCTTTAATGTCAGTATGTAACAATCTTATTGAAGTGTTTGTTGCCTGATATTAACTTGCCACAAACATTTACCACAAAACCATTAGAAAAATAATTACAGAGAATTGACATTCAATGTCGCATTGGTTGATACCACAGTCACGTATGTAGGTCAATGATGCAGAAGCAAATGAGAACGTTAAATTACATACGCAGCGTTATTTTGTTTGTTTATTTTAACCGTGTATATGTGCACCAATGTTGCTCTGCAAGATATAAACTTTCTATTTTAATGATAACATGAGAGTCACTACACATTATGGGATTTTCCACCTTTGCAGAATCAGACTATAGCCTTTCAGAGAGATGTTGTGTGGTGGCTTCATTTCATGGTTCCTTCCATCAGCCACCTGTCTCCTAAAGATGTTGTGCATTGTATATTCAATGCTGTGGGAGAAGTATGCACTTGTGACCGACAGGAACAGGGTGCCATTGGGTGGATGCTTATAGAACACCCAGGAGCATTACAATCATGGTTGCAGGGGCCACTATTGCAATCAGGCCCCCCAGTTGACCCCCTACAACCTCTTACATGTCTGCCCCCTTAAGGCTTCTAGATTTGGGTATGCCACAGCTAATGGCATGGAGAGTAGTAGAGATCATTCAAGTGGATGATTTTTCACACACTGTTCCTGCATTCTGACATCTATGACCTCATACCCACTTCTTGCTCTCTAGCTTGCAGGTGAGTAATATGGGAAATATGTGAATTGATGGTGTATGGCACTGGTGGGAGCTTATTGCTTGGTGAAGTCTAGTTACACACCTGACAACACCCATTAAACCTTTCAGACTCTGACCTTTATGGTACTGATCTTTTTTATTATTATTATTATACGACCACGGACTGCAGTATCTGTGTAATCCTTACTAGAAATGTATTATTTCTTCTTTCTATACCTTCTTTCTCTCTAATGGGTCTATTCACTAAAATTCGACTTTGGAGGTTGACTTTCATTTTGAGACTTGAGCCAAATTTGGCACCCGAACTGCAGATATAATGCAGTCCCGTGCAGGATTGGTAAATCGCAGTCATGTCAATGGTACTTATATATTGATCTGAAGAGAGAGAGAGCAGTAATTGTTTCCTACCCACATTGCCATTGATGGTTTCACACCTTACTGAAATGATATGATTGCCTCCATTTCAAGGTAGGATACATAGCAGTGAACTTCTGACTGTTAGGTGTGAAACCACATACACCCTTTATCCTCAGTTCATTGTTAATAGCTAACTTTAGAATTGCATAAGAGTAAATCTATGGTGTAAAAGCTTGGAGCAGGAAAAAGTTTTTTTTTTAAGGTATTTTTATTTTATTGCACTTTTTTTTAATTTGGACTTTGTTGCGGGGGCTGAAGATTGGTTGGGTGAATAGGTGAAGATGGTCAGTTCAATTTTGAAGCTTAGTCAAACTCGACTTCCTAACTTGACCACCTTCAACCAAATTCAGGTTTTAGTGAATAAACCCACTATGTGCTTTCCCTTTCACAAATATACACGTAAACGTGTTACTAAATTTATATTCACGCATTCTTTCTGCAATCTAGGTGAAAGTAAAATGAATGAAAGCAGCTGATGAAAGCAGGTGTTATGATCTCTCAGGCAATACATCATTAAACTGGTTAAACCAAACCAAAATAAAAGATTACATATCTGAATGTCTGTCACATAGTCTCACAAACCAAGATTTCAACATTTTTAAAATTAGTTTAATTAACATTCAGTGAAGAAGAATAAACAAAATCTCTCTAAGTCAGCTATACAACTGCAACCAGCGCCGGTGCAAGGATTTTTGACACCCTAGGAGAACCCTCATTTTGCCTCCCTTTTGGCTCCATCCCTTGTCCCTCCCCGCCTACTTATAACAGCTAGACAACCGCTCATCAATCACACAATCACACACGCCTTTATCCTAAGGGCCTTAATAGGGAATGGGATCTAACACCTTTTCTGTAAGATAGGATCCTTTTGTTCAAAATAAGTGTTGTCTTCCATAAAATTATTAAGTTATAAAATCATCGTTAAATTGCTCTCTAAAAGTTTATATACTTTAGAATAAATACAAATCTTCTTTGATAAATCAATTTTCGAAAATGTAATTCCTTTTTTTTTTCTCCATTTTTTTTAGATACTTACTGGAATCTAGGATTGCATTATAAAATAACACTGCAAATTAGTGATAGAAGCTATACTGATTTCATAGCTTGAAACATAAATATGACAGTTTTGCATTTCTGAATTTTTTAGATGGTTTTATATTGTATCACTATGCACAACAATTTAAGAGACTAAACATATGAGGATAGGTTAATTTAAATATAAGTATCAGTCTCTTTCCTATAAAGAGAAACGTCTTTATAACTATATGTTTTAATAACACCTTTTCTAATGATACACTTTATTTATATTTCCCACAAATTATTCTTTTGTATTATTCTTTTGTATTACCGTATTTGCTCGAATATAAGGCAAGGTTTTTTCAGAGCAAATGCTCTGAAAAATCCTCCTCGTCTTACATTCAAGGTCGTCTTATAATCTGACCTCAAATTGAGGTCAGATTATAAGACATGGATCCAGGTCCCCAGCAGATCTGCAGGGGACCTGGATCCCCCTCTCTAACAGCAGGGGATGTCTGCGCGATGAGCGCAGACTCCCCTGCTTCCGCCCAGCACGACCGCCGAGTACTTCCGCTTTCGTCACAGAAGTCCCGGCGATTGTGCCGGGCGGCAGCAGGGGAGTCTGCGCTCGTCGCGCAGTCATCCTCTGCTGCCCCACTAGGCACCAGGGAGAATCGGGCAGCTGGGGGATGTCTGCACGATACGTGCAGATATCCTCCATGCTGCCCGACACGGCAGTCTACTATGACGGACCAGCTGTCCGTCATAATAGACTGCCGTGTCGGGCAGCATGGAGGATGTCTGCACGTATCGTGCAGACATCCCCCGGCTGCCCCCACTAGCCACCAGGGAATGAAACCAGGTAAGGGGGAGGGGGGGAGGGGGGGAAGGAGGACACAGACAGACAATGGGAGGGGGGGATAGAGAGAGACAAGGGGAGGGGGGGATAGAGAGAGACAAAGGGAGGGGGATGGGGGAAGGACACAGACAGACAAGGGGGGGGGAGACACAGACAAGGGGAGGGGGACAGAGAGAGACAAGGGGAGGGGGGAGGACACAGACAGACAAGGGGGGGAGACACAGACAAGGGGAGGGAGGGGGACAGAGAGAAAAGGGGGATAGATAGAGACAAGAGAGAAGTTTTGGGGGGAGAGAGAGACAGCTGGGGGAGCGGGAGAGAGGCCGCATTGGCACATAAAAGCAAATAAAAACAAGAAATGCATTTGTATAATATACATTTTTTATTAAATATTAAAAAGCAATTTACATATATACAAGTTAAACTTTTTTCCTATAGGGTAGTCTTATAATCAGGCTTTTAGTTTTCTTCCTAAAGGAATGTACAAATTTGGGGGGGTCGTCTTATAATCAGGGTCGTCTTATAATCGAGCAAATACGGTATATGATATTATATTGTATATTTCATGCGATAATTATTGTGATTATTGCGATTCTGTCCATTGTACATTTGATTGAAACATTGTTTTGAATAATGATTGTACTTTAATTCTCAATTGATGCATGTTTGTTAATTGTTTTTGTGCACTATGTAAAGTTTTGTGAAAGCACCGTACGCTAGGCTTGAAGAAAGCCCATAAGGGTTGAAACGCAGCCTGCGTCAGAATAAACCCCCGCTATTCACTGAGTGCTGGGTCTTGTATTTTTCTTATAAAGTCTCCCATTAGTCTGGCCGAGCATCAGTGGAAAAGAAGTACACAAGAAGCAATAAATAATATTCCACCATGTCAGTCACTTATGTGTCTCTCTCTACCCATACCCTCATGTCTGTCTCGCTTTCCCCATACCCTCATGTATATCCTTTTCTCCACTGATACCCTCATTTATATTCCTCTCTCCACTCATACCATCATGCATATCTCTCTCTCTCCACTCATACCCTCATGTATATCTCTCTCTCTCCACTCATACCCTCATGTATATCTCTCTCCACTCATATCCTCATGTATATCTCTCTCCACTCATATCCTCATGTATATCTCTCTCTCCACTCATACCATCATGTATAGCTCTCTCTCCACTCATACCCTCATGTATATCTCTCTCTCTCCGCTCATACCCTCATGTATAGCTCTCTCTCTACTCATAGCCTCATGTATTTCTCTTGCATGTTGCGGCCAGTTGGGGCCTCTTTAAACTGTGGGCCCCCCACTTTGCACATCGGTTAAAGCAGCCCTGCTTACACACATACACACTCACACATAAATACACAGAGTCACACTTTCACACACACACAGAAACACACTTAGTCTCCATTACACACATAGATACACTTACACAGACACCCTTATACACACTGTCGCACACACAGAAACACACACACAGTCACATAGATAAATATATACACTTACACAGACTCCCTTACATACTTAGACACAAGTCACACCTACAGACACACACACACACACACACAGACAGTAACACTTATGCACACACTTATGCACACACAAACAGATAGTAACGCACACATTGACAGTAACACACATTTAAACACACATACTTACACACACATTGACACACATACACACACACACACACACTTACACTTCTTTTTTTTTAAAAATTACCAAAAAAAAAACAACACATTATACTGTTGGTTCCCCTCCCTGCTTAGTTAACTTAATTTGCAGGGAGGAGGATGTTTCTGATGGTGTCTCCATAGGCAGAACACCGGCATTCTGTTATTCTGTGGGATGTCACCTGACATCAGGCAATCTCAGAGCGCGAAGGTGTAGAGCTTGCACCCGTTGCTCTCTGCTAAAGAAGACAAGGATGTGCGGTGACCACAGGGTCTGGCTTGCAGACATACAATGCTCTGAAACATCAGTGTGCACAGTGAGCGCGAGCAGCACTGTCTGAGCTCTGTGTATGTTTAACACACAGAGCTAGTACTGCCTGCTGCTCCCAGCAACACATGAAGCCTCGCTGCTACAGACAGGTGGGGGCGGACCGTCACCTTGCACCTGGTGCAGTCCGCCTCCCTCCCCTTGCCCCTGTCTTCTCTTTACAAATCTGACATTAGAGAGAACCCACAAGCTCACTAGTAGGGACATAAGTGCAATGCAGAAAAAGTCGTTTACAATTTAGATTAATGAAAAACCCCAGTGAAGACTGACTGGATTGTAATGGCCAGTGTTATGTGTTTTGAAAGATTTTAGATGGTTTGGTCTTGTTTTATCAAAATAATACAGCTACTAGAAAATATTGAAAAAAAATGTGAGAACTGCTAGTAGTCTTGTGTATGTCTGTGCGGGTAAGGTGTAGAAGGGGAAAGGGCAGACAGACACAGCTGCTGCTTTAGAAACCACAGAGTGGGTCTAAGCTAATACTGTAATACTGTGACATTTTCTATCCACTAAGACATTTTCTCTCACACTTCTCTTTACTATATGCTAATATAGGCCTGAGCTAAAAAATAACTCCTCGGCAAGACCATACATTTATAATATTTACATTAATTTTAGAAATCTGCCTTGATTGTTCAAATGCCACCTTTCACGTCATCCATCATATGTTATACAAATAAAGTCAGTGGTTGATTTCTAAATCTGTATATTACCATTGAGTGATGTGTTTCTAAGACTCCTTTACTGTAATAATTATTTGAGGGGCATAGTGCGCCAAATCCAACGCATTTCGCATAACTATAGTCTTTCAAACACTGACAAGAAGAGTGTATGGCAAAGTATTCACTCATTTCCAAAAACATCACCCAAAGTCACAACATCACTTAAGCTAAAGCCTGCCTACTTGTTAATTTATATATTATATTTAAGTTATTACTTTCTATTCAAATACATCTGAATGTAGTTATTTCATTTTACCTCATTTGTTATTTTTTTAGTCAGTGAGTCATGGTAGTTACTGTACATGAGAGTTCCCTTTGTGAGTCTACATATTCTGTGAGCCAAATGACAGTGTTTTAACAGGGTTTTGCATGTAAATGCGTTCAGGTTGGAATTACCAAAGTGCAAATCATAACCTCAGTTTATTCTTAACGCAGTAAATATAGTGAGACTTTCCACCTACTTTCATGTCTCCATTGAAAGACATGCACCAAATGTTTTGGTTTATGAAACTCCAGATGACTAAGAACAGGTTGGCCCCACCGGATGATGCTCTGATAAAAAAAAAACCAGCTACGTCTTCTTAAATGTAGAAAACTAGAGGTATTGACATTAACCCCTTACGTCTCTTGACATGTAGAAATGCATGCTACCGTTTGGAACATTTCCTTACTGTTGTAATAGTCACAGAGTATAACGTTAATTCAGCTTTAAATAAAGTTACCTCACATTCACTGTGTCATTTTTGCACAAGTTGATTCATTGAGTGACATCAGCATGGTTTGTATAGTTTAATGCCACATGCCCTTTGTTATATTTGGGGCAGATACATTTTATCTCAAATAAGCAACTTGTCCTAATTTACTGTGCTCTTGCTCAGTGAAATATGACAGTAAACATATCTTATTTTATTTCTACATATGACTCTATTTGTTTTAGTTTTGTGACCTATTGAGCATATATATACATTATAATGTAGAATATATATTTTTTTGCAAAATAACCCATCATTAGAGTTGAGAGGACACCTGGATCTTCGGAAAAAAGTCCGGGTCCGTGCTCGAACTTGACCCCGAACTTGACCCCGAACCCCATTGAAGTCAATGGGGATACAGACTTTTGGCCACTAAAATGCCTCTAAAAAAGTCTTGGAAAGGGCTAGAGGGCTGCAGAAGGAATTAAAATGTGGGTAAGAGTAGGACAAGTGCAACCAAATGTGGATAGGGAAATAACTTCAAAAAACATAAAATACATACAAATTAAAAATACTGTACTATTTAGCAACCAAAACTATTAGAATTTTTTAAAGTGCGCTGTAAGCACAGTATTTGACGGTTCTAATTTGACTCTCAGATGTAATACATGTAATGCTATTGCTATTCTATAAATTGAAATAGAGTCCCCATTCATAATAATAGGTCAATTGACCTATTCTTATGAATGGGGACTCTATTTTGGTTTATAGAATAGCAATAGTATTACATGTATTCCATAAACCGAAAGTCTATAAACCGAAAGACATTCGGTTTATAGACTTTTGTTTTATAGAATACATGTAATGCTATTGCTATTCTATAAAAAGAAAGTCAATAAACAGAATGTCTTTCGGTTTATAGACTTTCGGCTTATGGAATACATGTAATACTATTGGCTTTCTATAAACCGAAATAGAGTCCCTGTTCATAAGAAATTCTTATGAATGGGGACTCTAGTTCGTTTTATAGATAGCCAATAGCATTACATGTATTCTATAAGCCGAAAGTCTATAAACCGAACGACGTTCGGTTTATAGACTTTCGGTTTATAGAATACATGTAATGCTATTGGCTATTCTATAAACTGAAATAGAGTCCCCATTCATACGAATAGGTCAATTGAACCTCAAACTCCAACACGGATATATAGTGAAATGTCCGGGTTCGTGGCACGGACACCGTAATGTCCGGTATAAACCCGAACAGTGCGAATCGGGTTCGCTCAACACTACCCATCATGTGTGTAACCATCTCTATTTTGGGAAATGACGAGAGTCAGCAAAAATAGCAATATATAAATACAGGATGCAACCAGTATGTACCTGTTTTTGGTGTGTGTGTGTGGGGGGGGGGGGGGGGGGGGGGGGGGGGGGGGGTTGGGGGCAGGGCTATTTGCCTTGCACACCCATGTATACAATGGGGGCTGTAGGACATTCTGTGCTAGGTTCTCAGACAGATATATTACTAGATGTATTACTTTTTTTTTCTTACATTTTTTACATTTTTATTTCAATTTTCCATGTCAGATCTCTCTTCAGGTAATTCTACAGCATCTCTATTGGGTTAAGGTCCGGGCTCTGACTGGGCAACTCCAAAAGCCATATTTTGAAGTAGATTTACTTCAATGTTTAAGGTCATTGTCCTATTGTATCACCCAACTTCTGCTGATCTTCAGCTGGTGGAGACAGCTGCCCTCACATTATCCGCTTGATACTGTGACATGTGAAATTATTGTCCCATCAATGTTGGCAATCTGTCCAGGCTCAGGTTATGTAATTGTGGACTGATGAGTATTTAAACTCTTTCAGATTACCTTGTAATCTTTTCCACCTTTATGCAAATCAACAATTCTTGATCGTAGGTCTTCTGAGATTTATTTTTTTGCGAGGCATGATCAGCAGATACTTCTTGTCAATAGCAAACTCAAATTGTTTTAGTGTTTAGCTATAAAACACATTAGCTTTAGTTGAAGTCACTAGCATAGCGCTTCACATACTTTTTCAACCCACACTATGAACACACCAGGTCACGCCAGAAAAAAAAAAGAATTTCCCTTCTGTTTAGCCGGTCCGCGGCTGTGAAGGAAGTGTTCTGCGCTCCCCTCCAGCCGCGCGGCTTCAATAAAGTCTGTTAAAAAGCCGCGGACCAGCTAAACAGAGCACCGGGAGACAGAGCAGCAAGGAGGTAAGTACTGGGGAAGGGGTGAGGGGAGTACAAATAACAAGCATAACGCTGGCATACTGAGTGGCAAAATACTGGCATATTAAATGACAAAAGAATGGCATATTGAGGCTCAAAATACTGGCAAAAGAATGGCATATTGAAGGGCAAAATACTAGCATATTAAATGACATATTGAGGGGCAAAATACTAGCACATTAAATGACATATTTGTAGCGGAGCTGCAATATTAAATCCCAATATATTCGCTGGTAAAATAAGGTAACCCAAGTAAAGTGCTGGAAAGTAAGGCAATATCCCAAATCCCCCAGTAACCGGACGAAACACAGTTCTGGGAGTCAACTGATTAGTTTATTCACAGCTCCAGCATTTATGCAATTCCCCATGCAAGGGGTTTCCTTAATCCCCTTCCAGGGGCTATACAATAGTGGACTACCTGGGAAACTGCAAACACAGGACATTTCTCCCACCATGCACTGCTGTACGGGAGGGTCACTCCCACTAGATAATCCTGTAAAGTGGATTATCCCTCAGTACAGCAGAACCTGGTTTTAACATAAGAATATCTAACTTTGACATTAACACGAATACATTTTTACACCAGGTTAACACAGCTATTTCAGACAACCTTTAAATGTTCTGCAATATGACCTAAAGTGGCTAGGTTTGCCACAATATTGAGGGGCAAAATACTGGCATATTAAATGGCATATTGAGGGGCAAAATACTGGCATATTAAATAGAAAAAGAAGGGCATATTGAGGGGCATAAGAATGGGATATTAAATGGCATATTGAGGGGCAAAATATTGGCATATTAAATGGCAAAAGAGTGGCATATTGAGGTGCAAATACTGGCATATTAAATGGCATATTGAGGGGCAAAGTACTGGCATATTAAATGGAAAAAATGGCATATTGAGGGGCAAAAGAATGGCATATTAAATGGCATATTGACTTTGGCGTCCGCAGGGGGGCAAGGAGGGCCACTTGCCCCCCCCCTGGATTTTCGAGAAGAAAAAAAAAGAACCCCCCGCGCTGCCCATATGACTATCTCACACAGGAGGGCAGACTGCACGGAGGAGATGAGCGGGAGACAGAACAGCAAGTATGGTAAGTGCTGGGAAAGGGGGGGGGGGGAGGAAGCAAAAATCCTGGCATACTGAATGGCAAAATCCTGGCATATTGAGGGGCTAAATCCTGACATATTAATTGGCAAACGAATGGCATATTGAGGGGTTAAATCCTGGCATATTAAATGGCTAAATCCTGGTATATTGAGTGGCTAAATCCTGGCATATTGAGTGGCTAAATCCTGGCATATTGAGGGGTTAAATCCTGGCATATTAAATGGCTAAATCCAGGCATATTGAGTAGCTAAATCCTGGCGTATTAAATGGTTACATCCTGCCATATTAAGTGGCTAAATCCTGGCATATTGTGTGGCTAAATCCTGGCATATTGAGGGGTTAAATCCTGGCATATTAAATGGCTAAATCCTGGCATATTGAGAGGTTAAATCCTGGCATATTAAATGGATAAATCCTGGCATTTTAAAAGGCTAAATCCTGGCATATAATGACAGGTAAAAACATGCCCCCCCACCCCTGAAAATATTTCTGCAGATGCCCATGCATATTGAGGGGCAAAATACTGGCATATTAAATGGCAAAAGAATGGCATATTGAGAGGAAAAATAATGGCATATTAAATGAAATACTGAGGGTCAAAATACTGGCATATTAAATGGCATACTGAGGGATAAAATACTGGCATATTAAATGGCAAAAGAATGGCATAACGAGGGGCAAAATAATGGCATATTAAATCGCACATTGAGGGGAAAAACATTGGCATATTAAATGGCATATTGAGGGGCAAAATACTGGCATATTAAATGGCATATTGAGGGGCAAAATATTGGCATATTAAATGGCATATTGAGGGTCAAAATACTGGCACATAAAATGGCATACTGAGGGAAAAAAATACTGGCATATTAAATGGCAAAAGAATGGCATAATGAGGGGCAAAAGAATGGCATATTAAATGGCACATTGAGGGGCAAAATATTGGCATATTAAATGGCATATTGAGGGGCAAAATACTGGCATATTAAATGGCATATTGAGGGGCAAAATATTGGCATGTTAAATGGCATATTGAGGGTCAAAATACTGGCATATTAAATGGCATATTGAGGGACAAAATACTGGCATATTAAATGGCAAAAGAATGGCAAAATGAGGGGCAAAAGAATGGCATATTAAATGGCACATTGAGGGGCAAAATATTGGCATATTAAATGGCATATTGAGGGGCAAAATACTGGCATATTAAATGGCATATTGAGGGGCAAAATACTGGCATATTAAATGGCAAAAGAATGGCATATTGAGGGGCAAAATACTGGCATAATAAACTACAAAAGAATGGCATATCGAGGGGAAAAATATTGGCATATCAAATGGCAAAAGAATGGCATATTGAGTGGCAAAATACTGACTTATTGAGTGGAAAAATATTACTGGCATATTAAGTGGCAAAATATTATTGGAATATTGACTAACTACTCCAACCACCCTCCATGTTACACTAGACCAGGATAACATGCTTGTGAGGGTAGGTGGGGTGAGTGGGAGACATTGTCGGGGTGGGGGTGGGGGGGGGGGAGGTGGGGAGGGTGCCCAGAAAATTTGTTCAGTAATTGGCCCTTTAATTCCTGGTGGTGGCCCTGCTGTGAATATTTGTGTGATGTTCAGTGTGGACAGGAAGAATACAATAATATGCAGATTGTGTTTGTGCATTATTGTAACTTAGATGATGCTCAGACCATATTTTAACACTACTGTATAAATAAATGCTGGTACATTGGCTGAATATCCCTTATCCAAAAATCTGTTATCCAATATAATTCGTTATTACAAAATTGGGGAGGGGGGGGGGGGATTTGCCACAAGTTGTACATTCCACACACAATTGTAAGAACGCAAGCACACAACAGTTTATTCAGCATCCAGCCTCCTTAAGCTGTTATATAGCTTTTCCATGCATGATCAGATTAACCCATGCAAGCACACTCACCAAAGGTAATACATTGGCACTTGTGCAGGGCTGACACGCAGATTGCAGATTCCCAACAATGCCTCACATCACAGGTACATCACAGTAAAGGTGATTTATTTGCTCTATACAGAATTTGCATTGAAATTACTGTATTTCTTGAGTGCTGAGAGGCTTTACTATATCTTTTTGGTAAAAATAATGCATTATCCAAAATACTTCTAGTCCCAAGCATTTTGTAGAAAGAAATTCCAATACGTTGACTTATAAAAAGTGGTATAATCAGCATGTATCAATGAATAACATGATCTCTTGATAAATATTGGGAGATTGCCCTAAACTTCATGTCACTTCATGTCAATATTTTTTAAATCCCCCCACAATGTTTCAAAGAAAGTACGATAGTCAAGTGAGCTTCCACAAATAAGTGGTGGTCTTACACATAATCCAGTAATGTAATGCTTTGGTAGCAGTTCTAACTATAGTCCTGTGAAGGAAGTCATAGAAGGAGTTTACAAGATGGCAACTCAAAGCTAGAAAAGTAGGTACGAGTTAAGCAATATATTTTCCTGTCTAATGTTTCAACAGATTTTTGCCTATTGAATGCCCAGTCATACATGGTCAGATGTCATGTTGTTTGTACAATGTTTTTTTTTTGTCAAGGTGAGCATGTTACCAAGGAACTGTACCATGTTATGTTTATACTTTGTAGACAATTTCTACTAACATTGTTGTGCTCAAATAATTCATCCTGTTCAACTGCAGACAGAAGGCAACCAATAAAGCCATACTGTTTTCAGCAGTCAATCAATAGCAATGCAATCTTGGAGCAGTAATGTAGACCAGAAACATTCTGACCAGCATTGTGATCTTCAACAAACACAAGTAGAAGCACTAAAACGACCACCACTCCATTGTTTATGGTGGACATTTACTAGTCTATATGACGTGCTATTGACCTTCACTGACCTGGCCACGGACACTACTGTTCTTATATGGACAATTTGCTTATACCTGAACCACAGGCTGACTATTGTGTACCACACAGATTACATTTTATTACTCTAAAATATTAATGTTTATTCTATAATTATATATTATAAGCCCTGTAAGTCCTGCTTTTCTAAAAAAAAATGTGTAGACCTCTTTTGAATGCATCTAGTGTATGTGATTGCACCACTTCCCTTGGCAGAGAGTTCCATATTTTTTATTGTCCTTACTGTAAAGAATCCCTTCCTTTGTTGTCTACGAAACCTTTGCTCTTTCAGTCTCAGGGGTTGACCTCTTGTTCTTTGTACAGTCTTTATATTGGCCCTGCACATATTTATATAATGGTATAAAATCTGTCCAAGATGCCATTTTTATAGCATATAAATTCAACTTTTTCAGTCTTGCTTCCAATCCTCTTATTAATTTTGTAGCCCTCCTTTGCACTTTTTATAGTTCCATAATGTCCTTTTACGGACTGGTGGCCAGAACTAGTGAGGTCTTACCATTGACTTGTAAAGAGATAAGATGATATCTTTCTCCTGCAAATCGATACCCTGTTTTATACATCCATTTTAGCCATTTTAATTCACGTTTTGCATTATTTGATGCCATCTTTACATTCTATAAATGAATGCCATTTTCTTGTTTGTATTTGCTGTCTTATGGCACTGGCAAGCAACACTGGTTTTGATTTTTTTTTTGTAAGTGTTTACCAAAGATATATATTAGTATGTGTAATCTTGTAATTTGTGCTTAAAGGAATTCCCCTTGTCTTCTGTGTTTTGTCTTTGGGCTTTGGTGAAGTAGTTACCAATTTGCTTTTTTGAATCAATCACTGATTAAACCATGTTATTGTCCCTATTCCCAAGTAGGGTTGCCACCTTTTCTTAGAAAAAATACCGGCCTTGGTACTGTCTCCATAGACTTAACATTGGCCTGATGCCAATTTTTTACCGGCCTGCCGGTAAAATACTGGCCAGGTGGCAACCCTATTCCCAAGTGATATCTTACTTGGATGTTTGAAATAAGTTCCTCATTATTTATTACCAGATCCAGACAGGCACCCATTCTAATCGTGGTCCATACTAACTGTTAAATAAATTAAAATTGCTGCCCTTAGCGGAACTAATTGTTCCACATTTCCAATCTATAACTGGGTAATTAAAACCCCCCATGATTAAAACTTCATTCACTACAGCAGCGTTTCCAATTTGCAAAACCTAACCTATCCCATCTTATGTTTGGTGGTTTGTAGCATACATTTACAAGTATTGTGCAATTCTTTATAATCTGTGCCACAGTGTCTCCACATTAGTATAGTGTCATCATGCACATCTTCTTTATTACTGGGCTTTAATTTAGGGTTCACGGTAACAGTAGAACTGGTCTCCACATGTAAACACTATTTTATTTTTGACAGTGATTCCATGAAGCCGACAGTGACCTACATCACTGCACATCTTACGGATCTATGAGGTGCTTGATGCAGAGACACTGGCATGGATAGAAATGGGGAGTAGTGTTGCCACCTGGCCGGCTTGAGGCCAATGTTAAGTCTATAGAGGAAGTAGCATGGCCGGTATTTTTGTTGTTGAAAAGGTGGCAACCCTAATAGGGAGAGAGAAGGAAACCAGGGCATGCAGTGATGTATTGGTATGCACTCATACAAACACACACTTTGAATGCACTGTGTATGAGAGCAGGGTTCAACACTAATCCATTGGAAACATTTATCCTCGCCAACTGCAGCATACTCTGTTAGGCTTGTGTGTCGGCCTGGAAATTATCTCAGAAAATGTCTCAAATATGTGTATTTTCCCTTCCATCATTTATTGCAAATTTTTCATGTATTTGTTTTAAAAACTTTTACAAACCCATTGAAAAGTTGTATTTTTTGCTGTTGCCCATTTTGAGACCATTTTGGCCAAAGTCCTACCATTTACTTATTCGTCTTTTATAAATGCAGTCTCCAAGCTTCCCTCCCTACTAGTGTGGTGAGAAACCCTTTTGTTTAAATATAATTACTAGACTGGACCCTATCTCAAAAGTAAGGGGGAAATGTCTGTGCTTCTTATGGAGCGAATGTGTGGTTCCTGCAGGGCCGGACTGGCCCACCGGGATACCGGGATAAATCCCGGTGGGCCGCCTTCCTTGGGGCCTCTGTGGCCATTTTAAGTAGTTCAGCGGCCACTGCCGCTTTAGTAAATTTGCCGGCCGCCGGCACTTTAAGTAACTCGTTCTGGTTCGGAGGCGGGGTGGAGGTAAGGGGCCGCAAGTGGTTCTCCGAATCACTGGAAGGGCAGATGGGGGAGAGAGAGACATTAGGGGGCAAAGAGAGGCACTATAAGGGGAAAGAGACATTATAGGGTGGAGATGGGATGAAAAAGAGACATTACAGGGGGGAAAAGAGACATTACAGGGGGGAAAGAGAGGCACCACAGGGGGAGAGTGAAAGAGAGAGATTATAGGGGGGCAAAGAGAAGAGACATTACAGGGGGGAAGAGAGACATTACAGGGGGGAAGAGAGAGACATTACAGGGGGGAAAGAGAGACATTACAGGGGGGAAGAGAGAGACATTACAGGGGGGAAGAGAGACATTACAGGGGGGAAGAGAGACATTACAGGGGGGAAGAGAGAGACATTACAGGGGGGAAAGAGAGACATTACAGGGGGGAAGAGAGAGACATTACAGGGGGGAAAGAGAGACATTACAGGGGGGAAGAGAGACATTACAGGGGAAAATAGAGACATTACAGGGGGGAAAGAGAGACATTACAGGGGGGAAAGAGAGACACCACAGGGGGAGAGTGAAAGAGAGAGATTATAGGGGGGCAAAGAGAAGAGACATTACAGGGTGGAAGAGAGACATTACAGGGTGGAAGAGAGACATTACATGGTGGAAGAGAGACATTACAGGGGGATAGAGAGAGACATTACAGGGGGGAAAGAGAGACATTACAGGGGGGAAGAGAGACATTACAGGGGGGAAGAGAGACATTACAGGGGAAAATAGAGACATTACAGGGGGGAAAGAGAGGCACCACAGGGGGAGAGTGAAAGAGAGAGATTATAGGGGGGCAAAGAGAAGAGACATTACAGGGTGGAAGAGAGACATTACAGGGTGGAAGAGAGAGACATTACAGGGTGGAAGAGAGACATTACAGGGTGGAAGAGAGAGACATTACAGGGGGGAAGAGAGAGACATTACAGGGTGGAAGAGAGACATTACAGGGTGGAAGAGAGAGACATTACAGGGGGGAAGAGAGAGACATTACAGGGGGGAAGAGAGACATTACAGGGGGGAAGAGAGACATTACAGGGGTGAAGAGAGACATTACAGGGGGGAAGAGAGACATTACAGGGGGGAAGAGAGACATTACAGGGGGGAAAGAGAGGCACCACAGGGGGAGAGTGAAAGAGAGAGATTATAGGGGGGCAAAGAGAAGAGACATTACAGGGTGGAAGAGAGACATTACAGGGTGGAAGAGAGAGACATTACAGGGTGGAAGAGAGACATTACAGGGTGGAAGAGAGAGACATTACAGGGGGGAAGAGAGAGACATTACAGGGTGGAAGAGAGACATTACAGGGTGGAAGAGAGAGACATTACAGGGGGGAAGAGAGAGACATTACAGGGGGGAAGAGAGACATTACAGGGGGGAAGAGAGACATTACAGGGGTGAAGAGAGACATTACAGGGGGGAAGAGAGACATTACAGGGGGGAAGAGAGACATTACAGGGGGGAAAGAGAGGCACCACAGGGGGAGAGTGAAAGAGAGAGATTATAGGGGGGCAAAGAGAAGAGACATTACAGGGTGGAAGAGAGACATTACAGGGTGGAAGAGAGAGACATTACAGGGTGGAAGAGAGAGACATTACATGGTGGAAGAGAGACATTACAGGGGGATAGAGAGAGACATTACAGGGGGGAAAGAGAGACATTACAGGGGAAAAGAGCGAGAGAGACATTATGGGGGGGAGGAGAGACATTACAGGGGGGAAAGAGAGACATTACAGGGGAAAAGAGCGAGAGAGACATTATGGGGGGGAGGAGAGACATTACAGGGGGGAAAGAGAGACATTACAGGGGGGAAAGAGAGACATTACAGGGGGGAAAGAGAGACATTACAGGGGGGAAAGAGAGACATTACAGGGGAAAAGAGCGAGAGAGACATTATGGGGGGGAGGAGAGACCCACTACAGGGGGAGAGAGCAAGAGGACATTACAGGGGGAAAAAGAGACACTACATGGGGGAGGAGAGAGCAAGAGAGACATTACGGGGGTATTAACCTCTGACTCTACAACCGTCACTGGAACTTTTCTTGTTTTCCTAGGTGAGTCTTATGAAGCAAAAAATACAGTATATAAAAACACAGATCCCCACAGACTGACCTCTCACCTGTGTTTTCATAACTAACACGGGACGCTCTTCTTTTTACTTTTTTCCTCAAATGACTTGAATTGATTTAATAGGGAATATATACTGCCCTCTAGTGACCATTTTATAAACCACAATACATTGCAGAGTTGTCTTGCTAAATATGTCAGTCTCCATCCTGCAGTTCATTTGCCTCCCAGCACTCTGTCTCCCTTCCACTCTGACTGCTTCACTGGTGCTGCTGTTGTTTGGATCATCTAAGTATTATGCTCTTGTGAGAGGTGTACAACTCCAAGACTTCCACTTCAGGTGACAAATATATAATAAAGTACAACATTTCAGATGGAGAACTTTCAAAAAACAAATAAAACATCCAACAAAACCTACTAGACCAAAAACAAAACAAAATAATAATGATAACACTATCCAGTAATCAATGGTCTTGTAACATCCAGTCGTGAATGGGACTTCTATGTCATCATTAATTATGCAATCACTAACAAGACTTCCTAAAATAGCATTAAACAGATGGACACATGCAGTTATCATGGGAATGCTTTTGGAACAAGACAGTTAATTCATAAAATCCTTTGAACAGAAGACTTGACCTATCAATTAGATTTCACTCTGCGCTAGCCAGTCACCGACCAGACGGTTGTCTGTTTCCTGTGGAAGCATGGCTGATACTAGGAGCTTTTTACTTCTACATTTGAAGCAAAGGGGGAAACAATTGTTTAGCTGACCTTTAAAAAGATCTTCAAGCTGGTTAGTGACTAATATCTTAAGTACTTTAGTAAAAACAAGAACCTAATTGGTGGCCACACTCAGCTGACAAGTATCCAACTGTCAGTGTGAGGCAATTTCTAGTGGTTATGTTAAACCAGTGGTTCCCAAACCCTCTAGTAGTCCACGATTTAGACACTAATGTCTGAGATTTTCTTCATAATATTGTAATATTCCTGCAAGAACTAGGTCTATAAGTTGCTGCCATAAGATCCACCAGTAAATAGATCTCTGTATATTGCTGAAGGAGCAATGATAAATTATGGATTACTTTTTCTTTACAGTCTTGCTACGGTTTAAACCGCATTTAAATCAGTCACTTAAAAGTGTTCATATTGTGAATGTGGAAAATAAATACATTGTGTTAGCAGAATTGCAAGCAGATGCATACGTTCAGAGAAAAAAGTGTCTGTGGTGTCCCTTGTTTCTGACATCCACTGTGGCATGTTTTATTTCCTATATTTTCAGTATAAATAATATTTATTGGACGGAGGCCCTTTAAATAATTAATAAAACATTTTTCTTCAAATATGAGCCAATGATTTTCTAATGGATTTTTGTGTGCTAGAAAGCAGAACCTAATACCATGTCTTAAGGTCACCACCAAACCTCTAAGTTGTGCTCTGTAAAACCATTTATATAAAGCACTGATCTCTGGTTAAATCGAGATGCCATCCTGTGGTCATTTATCAGAATTACACTAGATTTGCGTTTTACTTGTATAGGATGGTTGCATCTTTTGTTTTCTTTTGCACTGACTGATTGTATTTATCTTACATTCATGTTGAAAAACATGCTGCGGTAGTATATAAAAATAAATGTGTTTTTTATAGGAAAAAATGTGTGCATACGAAATCTACACAAGCCGCTCAAGAACATCAAAGGTGTAATCAAACATACAGTGTATAAAAGAGATAAAGTGTTGCGCAGAGTGCAAAATGTGTGGAGGAAAATAACAATATACTTATCAACAGAAAAAATGATGATCCAAACGAAAATACATGTAAAGAAAAAATACAGACACAATGTGCGGTATTGCAAATACATTAATGGATATAAAAAATATTTCCCCAATGAAAATTCACTCACGCTGTATAGAGTGTGATGGGTAATTAGACTATAAGTCCTATGATCCACCATAGTAGTGAGAGATCTCCGTATAAAGTGCTCGTTCGTAAGGGGAATGGTATATTGCGATGATGTAAATAAAAATGTAAACAGGAAAATACAATGAAGTATATCATATACACATAAACTTTAATATCCCCCCGGAGTATAGAAGCTTACATCTAAAATAGTAACAAACAGCATCGATTGGTAAAAAACGGTATTTAAAAGCAATCACCAAGCCAATCCGTCCAGCAGAGTTCCGATAGCAGCAGTAAACGATACACAGTCCTTACGCTGTAACAGATAGGTGCATTGGTGCATTTTTTATTTACATGTATTTTCGTTTGGATCATCATATTTTCTTCTGACAAGTATATTGTTATTGTTCTCCAAACATTTTGCACTCTGCGCAACACTTTATCACTTTTCAATTTATTTACTTGTGACCTTTGGAGGGAAATGCACTAGTGTTTGCTGCACTTTGTTCACTTTATAGCGCTTATCACTTTATTCACTATTTGTACTAGAGTGAATCCATACCGGATCGCTGTGCCATACCGGATCAACTCTCCTGGTCAGGGGATAGGTCGGTGGACAAACAGGAATTATCATTTCATCCTCTAGCTCCATCCACTTACCTGCCCTGAGTCCCACCGCAGCACCTTTTTGGTGATGGGGAGCGGCAGCCATCTTAGCTCCCGAAGAACGAGGCCTGCTGCAGCGGAGATGCACTGGCTTGTAAGTGCCCTAGTAGCTGTGACACACCACCAGGAAAATGACTATGCCTGCCTGATAACAGCAGTCTCACTTGTGTGGTGTATCCGAGAAACAACTGACTCCATTACATACTACCTGGGGAGGCGCCTCTGCTTCTACAATCAGATAAGTACCTTCCAGCCCACTTGGGTCACCATACTTACCCGGTAGGTATGTAATGGAGTCAGTTGTGTGGTGTATCCGAGAAACAACCGGGTGCTCTCGGACATCCCAAATCCTGTTGAGAATATAAGAGCCCTGGGCCCAATTGTCCCTCATACAATTTCCCCCCCAAAAAAGTGTGACCGCCATCTTATTTTTTTTTACTACAGAAGTATACTCATCGTCTGCTAACTTCAACCTAATGTATATTTATATTTTTCTGGACTTGTTTCTATCCTACGGTATTTTTACTGGACCTACTCCTTTCTTTCTCCCCCACTCCTCATTATAGTGGGAGGTGACTGCCCACCTCCCTGTTGTAGATATTACAAGAACACGGTTCATCATGTTACCTGCAACATAGTACTTGCTCGCTTTTCCCAGAACGCATTAAACTGATCATTTGTATATTACATTTATTCTGGATATTGCGTATTGTGGAATATACTCCGCTTCACATGTGTCTGTACTGGTCTGCCCTCGCATCCCGCTATCTGTCATAAAGATAATTGCTTTATTGCAGCTGCCTGCCTAACCACAGTGTCAAAGTCTGCAGGCTCTCATACCACATTTAACAGGTGTGGCATTCCTTGCGACATACAACACTACTCCTCTTCCTAAGAGGTTCTGGTGCTCTGCCTCTCTGTACCCAGGATAACCATCGTGGTGCTCTCCAAAAGGTGTTGGCCGCTCACAAAGCCAGATGACACGTTTGCTCAGTCACCTCAAGCAGTCCACGGCTCAGCACTGTGCTTGTTTTGACTCGCTGCACATTACCCTTTATGTGGCTTGCTGCAGAACTGCAACTGCCATATACAGAATCACACCCAGTCCTGATTGAAAGGGCTCACAGACTTGGCCCAGAATGCAAGGAATCAGGAACCAAACCTCGACAGGTGATTATCAAACTGCTCAACTTTCAAAACAAAGTGGATATCTCAGTGGAATACCGAGAGGCTAAATTGCTACTACTAAAAGGAGATAATTTTCCAATATGTAAATTGCTCGTGGACAAGTAAATCCGCTTTCAACACCTCTTGCAAGCATGTCTCCGAATGTCTTTTGAAAATAGAACCTATATTTTGGAATCCCCTGAGGAAGCTAAGGAACTGCTGCTCAAGTTGGGCCTCCTGCAATAGTACTTATTCCACTGGTGCCACCCCTTTAAGTTGATCAATTTCACTTTGACAAAGTAATCTATCCTACTTAGTCATAATTGATTGCTTGGCCCAACTACACTTGGTTTGTGTTGGTGGGAAAAGCAATGACATGTTTCCTGTTCCCTTTTTTGGGCCCGGTTGGCCTTTTATTATTCAAAAGTTAAGTCAGGTAGTAGTAATTTGTTTATTTTGTTTTTCTTTGGCTGTCGCCTCACCCCATCAAGGCAACTCTCCCAGGCACTGGGACATGGGAGGATGTTATGACTGCATTGCTTTTCTGACCCTGATAGATCTTAGATGAGGAGGTGAGAGCCCCTACTCATTGTTTAAACACTACACAAGTCACCCGCTCTTCTAATATAGTTTCCTGTAACGTAGATGCTTAAATTCACCAATTATGTGAAAGAAAGTCTTTAATCATTTAAAAAGTGTGTCTCCCCACATACTGTTCCTCCAGGAAACCCAATTGGAAAAAGCCTGGCAGCAGACTCTCAAAGCCCCTTGGATCCAATCCTGTTATACAGCCTGCCATGCCTCCCATGCCAGTAAGGCTAGAGGAGTAGCGATACTCTTCAACAAATCACAACCCTACACACTCCACGAATCCATAGCTGACTCAGCAGGCAGGTATCTCCTGGATCTATCAATATATGACACCAGATATTTCCTTGTCAACATCTATGCACCTAACAAACCATTTTTTAATATGCTTCTAGAAAAATTGTCTTGTCTTACTAATGCCAATTTTATTTTAGGAAAGGATTTTAACTCGATCAACTTAATTTGTTGCTGAAACTTTACTAAACAGGACGGGGACATTGACTAGGGACCAACCTGGTGAGATAACACCTCTCAGAACCTTCATGGGTAGCTTACATTTGGTAGATTCATAGAGGGTAGCACACCCTACGATTAGACAATACTCTCATACACTATTAGGCCTCTAGAATAGATTATAACGTACTTTCCTCCCATTTGTTGTCACAGGTCAGATCCACTAAATTACGTGTTTGACAACGCTCCTGTTGAAACGCAGATTGAAACCCTACAGCCCATTCTACACACTCGTCACTGGCATTTCCCATCCTACTTCGCACAGAGAGAAGATTTTAAAAACCACCTAATCAGTAATTGGGCCAAGTACACAGATGATAACATGCAACATATAGATGACCCCCTGTTTTGGCAGGTCTCTAAGGCGGTCATGCATGGTCACATAATTTCCTAAAAAAAGAATGGTTAACCAAAGTCCACACCCTGAATGATGACCTCACTAAGTCCATGCAATCCTATGTCAATGACCCCTCTGAATCTAATAAAGCTCTCTATAAAGAAACTAAATCTTTATACAAACAACCATTTCCTCAGATGGGGCAGCAAAGCAGGAAAGTTATTAATGATGCTGGCGAGGTCTACAAAATCTAAACACAATATCCCAGTCATCAAGAATGTGCAGGGTCACATAACCACTAACCTAGATACTATCAATAAGACATTCCACACTTTTTATACTCAGTTATACCAAAAAGGACCTGACAGCTTTGCTGATGGAGTTAATCTGTTGCACATGGAATGGTTGAATTCCACTCTTGGTAAGGAACACCACACCAAACATTTCTTCAAGTACTGCAAGCCCTAAATTTCACAATTAGATCTCCAGTTCGAAACAAAATTAGGAGCACGTTCATTTACACCACTTGGTATTTGGAACAGCTATTATCAGGGTGTGACCCATTGCATCTTACACCTTGATAGACGGGGACGGCAGGGGTGACAATGGGCGACAAATCAAGGGAGCCGGTCAGGGATCACTATATTCAATTATTATGTTTGTGCCATAGCGATATGATATTTTTCTGTTTTGTACTACCTGAGTAGTTTCTTTTTATGTTGTTGTTGATTGTTTGTAACAAAAATTGTTTACTTACCGTGAACTCCACGAGATCTCAACATTTTTCCTGTGAATTTCCTTGATCACCGCCCCCTATCTGGCTGTAAACTTTTTCATTGCCATTGCTTTTCCATGGCGCTGGACCATGGTTTAGGGATGGTCCAGAGGTCTATCCTACCCTATGTTTAATTTCACTTTTTCTCCTTGCTTTTTCTACTGTAACTTATATGCCTATATATGATATCTGTCTTAATGGATACCTGAAACCTTGGAATGGGATCACTTTGGTCATATAATACGATGATATGTGAAGAAAGAATAGTGCTCTCTGTATATAATTATTGATGGTAAGGTCCCCCCAGATTAGTATCACAGTCACTTTTATTGGAGCAGGCATAATACTGCTCACTTATAAAATATTGGTGACTGCTCTCACGAGTGTCGCACAAGCCCTTGAAAGGTAAAATTCAGGAAGTCCTGTATTTGTCGATGGTGGTTGAGTATCCTCTGGAGTAAGTGACGTCAGATACGTTTCTCCCCACCCAGGGCTTCTTCAAGTGACTTCTGGTTGGACCAATGACTGTCTCGTATATATATATATACCATGCTTTGTTAGTATCATCAATCAAATATCTTAACTCTTCACAGACAATTATAATAGTACAGTTTTACTTATATTTACATAAAGATTTACATGAATTTGCCATAATTTTGCCATAATTATGTTTGCGTAAAGTAACGCACTTTTATTTTGTCTTTCATATCAGCTCTGAATAAATTTCAAACAGAGGTATCCCGTTATATGGTTTGGTTTCCTATGTGTATAATTTCCTTGTGTTTCCTTTACACGACAGTGATACACCGAATAGTTCTCCATTCAGAGATGTTCTTACTATTTCAGATGTTTTCATTAATAATTTATGCCGATTGCCATTTTTTATGTCTCCCCATTGGTTCTGGCTTCATCTTAGCTCCACCCATTCAGCCCCTTTTCAGTGTGGTCAAGCTAATCACGCTTATAGCTTCTGTCATAATGTTCTTACATAGAAAACCTGTTAACTTTCATATTTTATCCTGAATACCCAATCAGAGTTCAAATGAATAACATGATTCCAAAATGTTATGCAATATCAATCTAATGAATGATTCAAAAACTCAATGGCTATCATTCACCGCACCTGGAATGAATAAGCTTTATGTCTTGTACTAAAATATTTTAAAGTGTCAGTGCGTATGCCTAATTTATATTTGATTTTAATAAATATAAATATCAAAGTGGATTTCAAGTGAATATTATATGCTAAATAAAAAAAATGTGGTAGTGCATGTGTATTTATAGATATGAAAATAATTACTAGAAATTAATAATAATAAAGGTAAATGAATAAAAAATATATATGAATAAAAAAGAAAAGTAATAAATAAATAAATATAAATAAACATTTAAATAAATATAAAAATCAAAATAAATATAAAAATCAAAATACATGTAAATAAAGATAGAAATAAAAATAATGGTAGATGAAAATAAAAACAAAAATATGCATGAGAATAAAATTAAATAAAAATACATACATTTTGTATAGGAAATATTAGAAATTAAAATAAATGATAAATAGTAAAAAATAAATCATAAAGAATGATAAATAAAATTAAATGAAAAAATAACATGAATTAATAAAATAAAAATATAAATATAAGTAAACAATAATAAATAAATGATAAATAGTAAAAAATAAATCATAAAGAATGATAAATAAAATTAAATGAAAAAATAACATGAATTAATAAAATAAAAATATAAATATAAGTAAACAATAATAATATTAATATAATAAAAATATATTATAAATGTAAACATATATAAACTTAAATACAATTATGTATCTATAACTATAAAGTGTGTAAGTTATACATTATAGTAAATTCAATTTTGATACTCAATGAATTTAAGCCATCCAAATATGAATAAATGACAGATAAACATGTATCTCATGGATTAAAAAATCATTATCAACTGTACACGTCTTGAATATTATAGTCTCTTTCTCATAAATACCATTTTTATATATAGAATTTTTCAATACATTAGGCACAAGATTTAAAGTCACACATGAAATATCTGTATCTCTCTCTCTCTCTCTCTCTCTCTCTCTCTCTCTCTATATATATATATATACATACATCTTAAATCCTTCATTCCCAGGTCATGAAACTAGAGAATAAAGGGAAGGAAGGGAGAAGAAAAACAGAAATTCAGTATCAGATACGACAAAGAGTATTTTTAACTAATTCACAGGAAATTGAAAATGTCAAAGTCCTTATTCAGACCTTGAGGTGTCAATGTTTGTGGTGTCAATGTTTTTAGGTTATAAACCCATTTCATTTCTGTTTGTCCTATCTTTTAATGAAATCACCTCCTCTCCAATTTGTCTGTACTCTTTCTATTGCTAGATATTTCAAAGAGGCTGGTTTGCCTGCATGTTTCTCAGCAAAATGTGTTGAGACAGTATGTTTTCTACATTTATTTTTAATATTTAATATTTTCAATTATTCAAGGGCCTTATAGTTCTACCTACATATTGAGTTCCACAGTTACAAAACAAAAGATAAATCAAAATTTTAGTCATACATGTGATTGGTTCCCTTACAGTAAAACTTTCTTTTTGTAACATTAGAGTTTCTGTTCTCTTTGCCATACCATTATTATATGTAGTGCAGCAAGCAAGACATGATCCAAGATCTATAAAATCCCTTTTTTTAATTCAATATGATTTTTCTTTTGTTGTACTTTTCTTTCATAACTTTATGTTAGGGACATTTTTAAATTGGCTGCTCCTCTATACATTGTTAATGATCTTTCTGTCAGAATGCCACTCAGATCATTATCGCGTAGAAGCAAATGCCAATTTTATTAATTATTTCTTTCACAAATTTATGGCCCTTGTTACACCCTTGTTTTCTATACATTGTTGCATATATACTAAACATTTAAACTAAATAACCTATTACTTGTTCAAGACATTCCAAATAAGTTGGGGGGGAAAAACCCAAAGGAAAATCTTATACATAAAATCAGCAATGTCCGGTAGTTCTTTGAAAAATGTTCTTTCACAAGGTTCACTGTGCTTTCAAAAAACAATTCCTCCTTCTCCTGCACAACAACTTTTTCAAGACTTGAAAACGCCTCACTGAAGAGGCGAAACGCGTTGTGCAGGAGGAGGAGGGGTCATTTTTTGAAAGCACAGTGCACCTTGTGAAAACTTTTTCAAGGAACTACCGGACATGATGATTTTATGTGTAATTTTGATGTCTTTTATGTCTTTTATGTCTGTGATATAATAAACGTTTGTACTTACATTCCTGCCTTCTCTTCCCCTGTGTTACACCGTTAAAGCTGTCTTTAACTGAAGATACCCAGTGTTCTATTCACTCACCCATTGAGGGCCCCAGATGCTCTTATTCCTTAGAAGATTACTGCTCAGTTACATGTGAGTGGACACTTTATACACTTTCAGTGTGCATATGCACGTTGTTTTAAATATACTACATTATATATTTTTTGATATCTATTTTTCCTTTATAGAACACTTGCAAGAGACTACCTCATTGAAAAGGGTAACTGTCAGTGTGCTAAGTGTTGGGTCAAGCGCACTAAGTCACTCTATTCTGAAAACAAGTCCCTACTTATCCCCTTACCTCTACCTTACACAGGTTGGTGGGAACAATCACGAATTGATCCTCATCCTATGGCCCAGGGAAAGAGGCCATCCATAACAAAAACATAATAATCCACCTATCTCTAAACTCCATGCTGGCAAAATAAACAAGCACACCTATCTCCTTGAAGGCTTCTGTCATGGAGAACAGACTCAAAATGAAACACCAGCCCAGGAGGGCTAGTATTGTATTTGTCAACCAATCAGAAGTCTCCCAGTCCCAGCTTGCTGGGATTTTCAAACCAGCCAATAGTAGAGCTGGGACAAGGATGTCTAGAACTGTATTTTGAAATACAGGCCCTCCTGGGCTGATGTTTCACTTTGAGTGTAAAAGGTACTGGCATTTTTTTTGCCGGTGCAGATGTTTTAGAGAGAGGTTGATTTTCTTTTCTATGGATGGCCCCTTTCCCTGTGCCAGAAGACAAGGATTCAGGACATCATGGATCACCGCTAGATCCTGGATACAGGTAATATTTTATTTACAGGTCAATCTTTGTGTGCCAGGGGAGTTCTGCAGATTGTATAAGATCCATGGTTCATATTATCCTGTGTGTTGGAGATGCAGTAAAGCTCAATCTGTCTATACCATATTTTAAATACCATTGTTCTATTTGAATCTTACTTTTCTCTACAACTGCTCCTCTTTCATCTAGACATATCACCTAGTGACAATTCATTTTTTATAATACATCCTGGGTACTTGGGGTTTATTTTAGCGTTGTCTTTTTCTTTTTGACATTGTGCTTTTCTTTTGCAGTGGTGCTGATCACTGCAGTTTTTAAGACTAGCAGCTTTATTGTTATCTGGTGAAGATCCTCACTCTACGGGATTGAGAAATTTCTCTTTACATTGGTTATGTGGTTTTGTTTTATGTGTGGACATTATACAGGTTAGTTTATATAATTTTTATAATTAATTTTTCACTTTATTACTTTTTTTGGACACATATATTTATATAATTTTATCACTTTTTATAAGCACTTTTTTTATTTTTTAAGTGCTGTGCATTTTTCTCTTTTTTAATAACACAATGTATACATCATTTTTAGGCATTTTTTGCTCTCTACAATTATAGTGCAATCCATGTTTAGGTGATACAGTCCCTTTAAGGGATCTTGGAAACACTTACATTCTACATTCTGCAGGGGAGCTTTGTAAAGGCTCCTGGGGGTGTTTTGCATCATAAATATAGCTATCAAAATCCCTTACTTTGCTTTTTGCCATTTCGTGTAATACTTTACAATGTTACAGAAGCTGCAAACCTGATGTATGTCAGAATATTAAATATATTTAGAATATAAATATTACAATTTCAACAAATAAATAGGTTATCTAATTAATTGTAACATTCATGGCAGGTCGTTTTGAAGTCTGAATGGTTCTTTAAACACAATGGAATTGGCGTATTTCAAAGTGATGGAATGGATTAAGAGGAACATCATCATGTGATGCTCCTGTTGAGATTATCTAGGAAATCACTTGATTTGTTTCATAGTTATAATAACAAAACAGACTCTGTGACTCACACACTTGAAACAGTCAGATGATGGTTGTCAACTGATGTTGGGACATGGTGATTGCAATAAAATGACCCAACATATGTTAACCACAATTCCTAGCTGATGTAGTGTATGTTTTAAAGTCCAATGAATCAAACCTTAGAAAAAAAGTCTCAAAAAGTATCTAAAAAATAAAATCATAGTCAAATTAGATATACCGATAATAGGTAATTGTCAACCATTTTGGGGTTGATTTTTGGGCATATTCTTTTTGGGGGATTCATCCCTGGGGAAACCTACTGGGCTAGATAGGTCAAAGTAGGCAATTTTCTATTATTTTGGCCCACTTTTCTGGTGTATGTGGTCCCCCAGGAGCTCCCTGCTAACCCCACATAATAAATAAGTGTCCCATTGGAGCTATCAGGCTCTCCCACTAGCCCTATAGTGGGGGGGGGGGGGGGGTGTTGGGGCATGTCCTATAGTGGGGGTGTTGGGGCATGTCCTGGGTGTGCAGTGTTGGTGTTGGGGCATGTCCTGGGTGTGCAATGTTGGTGTTGGGGCATGTCCTGAGTGTGCAATGTTGGTGTTGGGGCATGTCCTGGGTGTGCAATGTGAGAGATTATCATGTCCTGGGGGTGCAATGTGGGCACTGTGGCATGTTCTCCACGTGCAAGCCTTTTTTTTTTTTACAAATTCTTGTGTCATTCTGAGGCACATTTCTGTTTTTTATCCCATAGTAAAATGTAATGTAAAATGTATGTCCGCCCCTTGATAGTACTACATAAGCAGAGAGTATAATAAGGTGCTTTATTTACAATCTATAATAAAAATATTTCTATTTAAAATGCCTAAAGCCGTTCAGTTAAACAGAATATTACTTTATCACGTCAGTTGTCCTTTAAGGTGAATTCCATTTAGCTGAATCAGACCATGTGATCTGTATAATGAAAAGGTAAACATAAAAGGTGAAATGTGTTCTCAATAGACAATAAATAAATACTGTAAAAAGTCAGTACAGTATATGGAAGTTCTTTAAAATTGTGTTTATTGTTCGACAAATGCAGAGTTAACAGGCATAGCAGGTATAGCTCTCATTGTATCCCTCATTGTAAAAATATTATAAATATATTGCCAGTGCAAAATTCAGCTTATTTTTCCCAAACAATGTGCCTTATTTATAAAACTCAATTCTAGGGAAAGCTGTATAGGAGCTACAGAAACAAACCACAAAGTCTGCATTAAACACTGATGTTCGATCAAGATTACCATAGAATATGATCGGACAGAGCGGATGGGCTGTGTACATTTCTAACCCTACTCCAATTAGATGAAGCTTTTGGAACTCCCACTTGCCCAAACCTATATTAGATGGCAGTGTTTATCTTAAAAATATAATGTTTAATCAGCTATTTCCTTTCCTACATTGCTACCTAACAAACAATGAAATGCTGTGACAGTGAGTTAAAAATAATCTCTAAATGGACTTCAGATAAGGTGAACAGTAAATAAGATTTTATGAAAGAGATAGAGGCCCAGTTCAAGCTACTAAGCAAACTATCAACCTAACAAATAGTTTAAGTTAATTTGTTTTTGGAAAGGTTTTTTTTTACTAATGATGCTCATGAACTAGGAGAATTTTCACAGAAACATTAAAATTATGTTTTTCTTGCTCTATTTTCCTATCTTTTATTGAGTCTTAATACTTAATGTGCTTTTGTATCTGGGTACCTATGACCACATAATAATGGATATTTAGCATCCTGGGTACAGGCTCTGTAATGTGTTGTGTAACATGGCCTTTTAATCTTTTAACGTCTAACATATATATTTGTTTTTATAAGCAGGGCTTATAATTATGCATGATATTCACACAACCTTATTTTTTTGTCTTTAGAAATATATATATATAAAAACATAAATATTAAAACTGTAAATAAATACAAACATATAACAAATAAAGAGTGAGCATGTGCAAAAAAAAAAATACAACAGATAAATGACAGTTATCAGAAATTTTAAGCATTTTGCTTTGAACCATTGTAGCAATGCAAAGCATTCTGGGTCAGTTTTGTAATTTAGTTTAGAAGTAGTTGTGTCGATGGAATGAATCTTGAAGGTGCCATAGTCTAAAAAATAAAGAAAAAAAATGTTATACAACAAATGTTGGATTGTGTATTTTTGATGTACGTAGTAGAAGCAATGTTTATTTTATAAATTTGAAATTCATAAGTAGTTATTAAGTGGAGGTTAACATTGAAGTTCTAATTCAGAGACATTGAGAGATATTTATAAAACTAGATGCTAAAATAAAGTTATAAAAGTCTTATAATCAGCAGGAATGTATCATTGATTTCTATGGCGATGGTTCACATTTCAGAACTTGAAATGACTGTTCTAAGCCAACGCCATTAGGTTTCATTCAATTATCTTTAAAAAAATGCATATGTGGTCATTGAAAACAATAGAGAAGAACGAACCATTTCGGAAATGGTGGGGAAAAGATGATGGAAAAACCTCTCCAGTGAGTAGCAGAGGCATTATCAAACCCACACACACCAAACACACCAGAAGGCAAGGGATTCTGGGTAGGCCTATGATAATCTGGTCATCAATGATTACCTTCATTTTTAGACAGCGATAATATTTTTTTTTAAATTTGATTCCCGGATATACATACATAATTTAATGCCTTGAATTAACCTATATATGTGTGTCATTTGTTTTTCTTACTTCCAAAGAAGCAGGATATAGAGTATAACACTATCTCTATGTGGTCTTTTCTGTTAGTAATATAAAACCTTCACAGCCACTTTACAGCAAACCTCTATAGTCTACTAAGGAAGTGTTCCCAAAAACCCTTGTGTGAATTCACAACTTCTGATGTTCGTGAGGACAGTGTAAACCACCGCTGTTTTCACAGTTAGTTTGCTTCATCTTGAGGTAGGGTTTCAAGACTTCCCCTTTAAGAGAGAGAATTTGCGAGAACTGCAAACAGCTTGCTTGCATACAGTGCAGTATAAAACTATTCATTTTCCATGGGATCCACTTGCAATGCTTTTAGTGCCATAGGCGTGTGCACATGGAAGAAATTACAATACCCTGCACACAGGGGTCACTGTTCTTTGAGGAAGGTGCCACAAAACAAGACACACCAACAAGTGCAATAAAATACATGTATTAAGTATACAGATAAAGTTGGGTAAAACTTTAGATGTGGTTGTAAAGCTGAAGGGGTCTATTTGCTAAAAATTGAACCATGGTGAACTGAAAAGTGAACTGCAAAAATTAGACATTAATAGCTGAGCTAGAAAAATTACCCAGCTGGTCTTCCCTTACACTCCAAAATGGAAATTTTAAGTTTATGATTTAGAAAAACAAATCCTTAAAATAGCTCATGTATGTTATATCATGGTTAGTTAACGGGGGTTATATAGCTCATTTGGTAAATGCCCCAGCAGGGTCAGATTAATCTAAGATTAATTACTGCGTACCATCAACTGGATAATAATAACATCTATTATATCAGCTATCAATTCAGTTAAGTTTGAGAACATGGCCTAAAATGTGCTTAATGCAAGAAATGCACTATATAAACACCAGGTAACATTATAGTGATTATTATTATTTATTGAAAGTCACATATAGTCACCATGGGAATTTCCTAGCTACCTCCCACCCCTCAGCCGACCAAAAAACCTTTATCTATTACACTTGAATGGAAAGTTGGATCTATCTCTGAATTTAGCAAAAAGGACTTTCCTATTTTAGAGACTGGTATGCTAGTTATAGTTCAGGGGTTTTAAAACCACTGATTCAACCCGTCCATAATTATTTCAGGGCAGATACTCAATGTTTTGGTTTAAGTGATAACAAGGACAAGTGCTTAAAGATGAACGGGCAAAACATGAAATAAAAAAAAGAACAGTAACTCCTATAAATTCGTTTAGTTTAATGAAGGAATTTATTTCACAGAAATATTCCAAAAAACAGATGTTAGAGAAGCAACACTCACTCATATATGAAGCATTGATAAAAACGGCTGCTGTAATAAGGGGATGGTAATGATGTTTTGGGGTATCTAATAAAGGGATACTATTAATTTCATAGTTGATAATACTGTATTAGTCCTCTCTGAAGCAAAAAGTACAGAGCCTTTAACTCAGTGGAAGAATACACAATCAACTCACAGGACAATGCTAGCCAGACTTGCAACATGTATCAACTCAGTTGCACACTGATAAATCAAAGCTCCCTTAAGTTTGAGCTACTACTTGTCTTGGCTACTATGGGCCTAATTTATCAAGACAAAACTGATGCTATTTCAGGGGTTAAGTGCTAAAATAGTAGTAATAACCATGGAAACCAATGGAATTCTATAGCAGTTTGCTCGAAATTTAGAACTTTGATAAATCTGGCCCTGTGTAGCCAATAGAGGTTCAATCAATTTCAGCATTGGTTCCCAAACCAGTCCTCAAGGCTCTCCCAACAGCCCAGGACTTAGGGACTACAAAATTGTGTCTAAGACTTTTTTTTCCGAGCATTATTATGTCATTTTTTTGGTCCCATTCGCTTGGCCATGAACTATTGCTGGCTGTGGCAGTGAAGGACTTCCCTGAATTATGGAAAGGTCTGATAGGACTAAGATTATCAGTCATTGTATAAGAAAATATCTTTATACGTAGCCCCCACTGTGCCCAAAGGGAAATGTTTTTGAGTAAAATGAACTACATAATGGGTCAGGCGACAAGTAAGTGCAAAATGACTGAAGGAAATAGTTTTCCTACTCACAGGCCTTGGTTTGTTAGACTTTTTCTTCTTCTGATTTTTTCTCCCTTTCCCCTTGGGTCTAGGCAATGCAGAGCCTTCCAGAGCCTGAATCTTTTCCTTTACCCACTTTGCTCTTGGGTCAGAGCAGAAGGAGCCGTTGTCTGCAGTGCGGAATCTGAAAGATTATACATATTCATTAAATACAGTCAAGTGATATAGACAGTGTGATCGACACAGCTTCATTTCTAAATAACAAATAGCATCAAAAAGGACACAAAAAAACATCAGATCTGTCTCATCACATTTTCCTCAATGCTTTCTATCTCCTGAAAATACAGTGGAACACATGTATTGCATGTCACCTATATTAAAAGACACGTACAACAAACAGAAGATAATAGACATGTGCATTCGTTTTTGACGAATGCATTTTCGTTCCGAAAATAGCATTTTCGTCCATTCGTCCGGAAAACGAATAACAAAAATGATAAACTAACGAAAGCCGAATGAACGAATGGTTAATAAACGAAAATCATTCGTCCATTCATCCATTCGTGCTATTGGCATTCTATAAACCGAAATAGAGTCGGTTTATAGAATACCAATAGCATTACATACATTCCATAAACCGACATAATGAACGACTTTCGGTTTATGAAATACATGTAATGCTATTGCTATTCTATAAACCGAAATAGAGTCCCCATTCATAATAATAGGTCAATTGACCTATCAGTCTGAATGGGGACTCTAATTCTGTTTATAGAAAGCCAATAGCATTACATGTATTCCATAAGCCGAAAGTCTATAAACCGAACGACATTCGGTTTATAGACTTTCGGTTTATGGAATGTGTAGGTTAATTGATGCGTACGAACGAATAAAACGAAACGAAAATAATGAACGAATTTCGTCTGAAACGAATGCAGTAACGAACGAAATTCGTTTTAGACAAAACAAATAACATTTTTGTCCGAATGGACGAAAACGAAACGGAAATGTTAGTTTTGCACATGTCTAGAAGATAATCAGATGGAAGTGGAAATATGATCTATACTTACATCACTGCATTGACACATCCATTAGAATCAGCTTGTCTCTTGAAATCTATGATTGGAAATGTTATCCTGGCCCTGGACACCTCTTTACAGCAAGTTATGCTGACAGTAATGGGTCTTCGGTCTAAAATATGAAAATGAATAGATGTAAACAGCTATGAAATGTAAAAATATACACTATTGGGTCTGCTCAGTAAAGAGAGAATTTCACGGAATTGTGACGGGATTTTCAAACTTTAGGCCAAAGTAGCCAGTTTGGAAAAATTCTCCCATTCAGCTGCATTGGAGAATTTTTCCACCTCAGCTACTTTGGCCTAAAGTATGAAATACACATTTTAGTACCCTGAAATTCTCTCTTTATGGAATAGACCTTTATATCTGTAAATATAAGTGCAGATTATATTTGACAGAATAAGTTTGGATTAGTGAATATTTGTGGAGTCAGATGATGCTCCAAAACCACACACATATTTTATTCGAATAAGAAACTGGAGAACAAACTGAATTACAGCAAATAAAGATGCATATTCCATTCCATGAGAATTATTTGAAACGACTATAGCTGAATTGTATAAAACTCTGGCCTGAAGAAAACTTGCGAGAGTTGAAACGTTGCCTGAGTCTGATCAATAAAATTTGTATCGTGTGCTGGGCGTCCATTGAGTTTGTATATGCTGTTAAGATTTGGGTGGCGTCTTCGGCCCTGAGCGCTGAGAATGAACAAGTTCATTAGCGAACCATTATTCGCAATTATAATTAAATTGTAACCCAATGATAATACGCCATTAGTATTAAATTAATGGGAAGCAAAATGATGAAAGCTATATTTGAGACTAACATGGATCTTTGGTCATTTCACCTCCCATTACTTTCAATGGGGAAGATTTGAACTTCGAGTGCAGTATTTGGCTTATTCTCAAAATGAAAGTCGACCTCCTCGAGCTATTTTCAAATTTTAGTGAATAGACCCAACAGACTGGAATGGAAAGTTGTTTATTTACAGGCACTTCATTCTATGTTAAAATTTGTTAATTCAGCATAGACTTTAGATAAAAGAGCATTAATCACAATACATCTCTGATCACTGATACCCATTATTTAAATGATTCACTACTGGCTCCATGGTGTGTTGAAAGCTCTTTCCATAATAAAGATCCAGAGAGTTGGGATATTGTTTGGTCCACTGTTTTTGCTCTACGGTCAGCAAAGCATTGTAATCTCTACTATCTATAATGTGTTTTTTCCCCCATAAATATTCTCTTTGACACCCATGAAAAACACACGAGCAGCAGCTCCCTAAAGTCGCAGGCTGGAAGGACAAAGTTTTTAAGAGATTGAGTGTAGTGGACAAACTGAATAAAACTGAACCGACAAGCAAACTGCTAATGTGGTATTAGTGAATAGCCCCATCTTTAAACTCACTGTAACAGCTAGGTTTGACAATCAGCCGGTTGGCCAGTAAAAAATTGACTTACGCTCAACAGTCTATAGCGGCAGTAGAATGGCCGGTAATTTTTTTGAAGAAAAGGTGGCAACTCTGTTAGTAGCTTAAATGAGGCCACGGCCATTCCAAGACGGTGTTATCTTTCATTGGTCACATCAACAGATGAAGTATTTGATAAGGATAATAAGCATATATCAGCCCTCCTGTATAACATGGAACCTTAACAGAATAACTAGATCAGTCATATTGCCCATAACCTCCAAGTACAGTAATAAACAAGATAGAAACAGTATAGATAATTTATGTGATGGTCAAGACACATTGTGAGAAATAGTAGTGATATGCTGGTGAATTATAGCTACTGCAATAACCATGCTTTATTTACAGCGCCCACATAGTTGCATAATCAATTAGGCTGTAAAACAACACAAAATGTCAGTGTTTCGAAAGACCCATTCTCGCTGATCCAGTTGAAAAACAACCCCAGGGACTTTTCTTGTCTGCTTCTTGGCTTCATCATGCCAAAGACAATATAATTGTTCACTGGATCAGCATTGTCTCATCTAAATTTAGTTGTGCATATATTTTCTAAAAGTAATTAGTGACCATCCAAACAGCTTGTGGGGTCACAGAAAGAAGAATACAGTTTATATTTTGCAGTTTGTTTTATAGCTCATATGTGCTATCGTCAAGCTGTGTGTTTATTCTCTTTCTCTAACCTGACCTGCTTACCTGATTTACCTGTTCTTACACACAGGTAAATCATAGCAACAGGACTCACAAATATAGAGTCAATTTGCGTAATCTGCTCATAATGAAACCTCACCTAACTTTAATTTAATTCTTTGTTCGTCCACGAAATATTGAGGAATTCTGTTGCAGTATTACACTTTATTGCATCCACTGGAAGGCTATTCTTACTACCTACTACCATTTCTGTAAAGTAGCATTTTAAAATTGTTACATATTGCTTGCATGAATACACAAAGAGCAAAGAGCTACATAAATTACTAATAAATAAATAAAAAATAATGACAATGGGATACTTACAGTCAACATTCTTTCCACAGTGAACAAGAGAGCAGAGCAGAGAGACAGCTAGCAAACATATCTTGATCAGTTGGTTCATTCTGCTGCTGTGACCTGGACTCGAATGCCAACTGAAAGCCATGCATTAATATATATATATACAAATACCATACTGTGCTTTTGGTTTGTCTCCCCTCCTTCTGAGGGAGGAGTAAGATAGAGGAAATTCTTACCAGATGGAAAGCACACTGTTGTTATATTAAATGTTTTTTTTTTTTTTAAATGCCTGATGATGTCACTTTCATTCTTACTTCATTGAGAATGTGACAAGTGAAACTGGGAGTTATAAACTGTTTAGATTGACTAGACATTTGTGCTGTCAGGAAAAACAGGATCAACATAAAACTATGGATTATGCAAATCCATGTCTTGCACATGGTAAAGTCCTTGTAGAATATGCTGATTTTATTGTACTTTATTTACCACCCCAATGGTAAGAGCAGACATCTATAAGCATGTCTGCTCTCATGGGAATAGTTGGGGCTTAGGTAGGTTAGGATAGGGTTAAGTTTTTAGTTAGGTGGCTCACGCTGTAAGTTTACAACTGATTGGCTGTAGGACAGCGCGAGCTCTAGTTTGTTACAATATAAATTAAAAGTGCGGGAGTCTATTCCAGTCAGCCGGCTGTCCAGCTGAAGAAGCCCCCATCCTCCCTCCCTTCATTTAATGTTTTTGATATTTTGTCGTGATCTTTTAAAGGGGGGGTATAAGTCACCCTTCTGGTCAATTAGACAGAGGGGTGGATATTGGTTATGTAAGTGGAAGTTCAGGCTTTCGGGGCAGAACTGAGTGGTAAGAAATTTGGTATATGTTAAGAGAAGTTATGCTATCGTTTTTTGTGGTTATATACAGTTTGGTTATTAAGAGCTAACCCCTACCCCTATTCAATAAAGATCACAGCCTTTCTCCAACATATTTATTGTGTTTGTCTTTTATTTATAAATATATTTGCACCATACAATTCCCATGTTGGAGCTATCTGCACCAAGTCACAGCGTTCCACTATCCTCTGCTATTTTCCCCATCTGTTGATGTCTCCATGGTACATAAAACAACGTGTTTCGCCTCCAATTAGTGCAGCTTCTTCAAGTCATATTTCTAAACACCTAATTTCATCCAGCTATGGGCAAGTGCCATTATACTGAAAGCCGTACACACTATGATTGACCATTTACTTAATATGGTATCTTACATCATAGCAGGAGTCTGATCTGTAAAATATAATTTGACAAATGCCTCTTTATGGGAAGAACCTTCAATTAAAGGACAGATATAGCAAAAAAATCAACTTGTGTTAAATAGAAAGATTACATTAAGTGTAGACGGTTGCTGTAAAAATTATTTAATGAAATAATACAAATAAGGTATCTTATTGAGCCTCTTTGCTCTATATAGCTCTAACAGGGACATTACATGCTCTATAGAATCATGGATTTGATGGGTCAAATCATCCTTCATCGAATCCAAGATGAATGAAGATTTGGCCCAGGATTGTAAACAACATGTCAGCTCCCTGATACAACTATCCAGTGCAAAGAAGATTTAATAAGTGATTGTTTTTCTTTTTTCATTAAAGTAATTCTATATAAACCACAACAATTTCAGGCAATATTTCTAAGCACAAGTTTTTTTTTTTTTTTTGCCACAGTTGTGCTTTAACTCTACTGTCTTAAACAATGTATCAGAATAACAAAAACTTACACTCATCCACACTGAATTAATCACAAAAAACCCTCACATCACTGTAATAAACTATACTACAAATGAGCAGAACAGTGGGAAGAAATGAAAGCTGGGCAAAATCAGTTTTTTCCCCCCCTTCCTGTTTTTATAATTCCCTCTAGGGGTTAGGTTCTGGCCATGCCATAGCTGTTTCATTTTCAACCTTCCCAAAAAGTTTGGAAGCTGGCTTAGCATCATGGAAAATAAAAAAAACTGTGTCCAAAAAAGATGGTGGTAAACACAGTTATATCACCACAAACTTATGAATGAGTGTTAGAAGAAAATGTATTTTTGGATGACTATATCACCACAAAGCTGAGGAAACAAACTACTCCAACACAACAGATGAGTCTAAAGGAGAGTACGTTATGCAGTAAAGTGTCCCGGCACTCGAAATCTTACGATATAGAAGTTCTAATCGTATAGGTAAAGGTGTTTCACAAAATAATCAGCAATAAAAACGGAGTGCTTGGACATTATTTGTACAGTTATATTGGGGTATATGCTCAGTATACAGTAAATAAAATAAATGACTTCACTATAAGTTAATATTAAAATACCTGTAAGGCTTAATTTAAATAACCTGTAGATGTGTAAGGGAATGGGTGCCTTTAAACATAAATGCAACTTGCTGAAATGAGCATCCCTTCCCTCAAAACCTTCCTCTTTCTGTTTTTGAGGTAATCGGATGCATACAATTGGGAACTTCCATATATTACGTTTTTGATGGCCTGAAACACTTTTTTTTTTGTATCATGAGAAATGTCATCCAAAACAGTTCCCATGGGAAGCCCTCCACTCTAGCTTTTTTGGATCATGCCTATCTAAAATTTATGGAAATGTAATCCACAACAACATATGGAATGTGATGTATAGCGATCTGTACCTTCTATGCCTGCTATACTCAGCCAGGTCGTAGTTTTTAGTTGGAATGCCAAATAGCCAAAAGCTGGGTGGAAGGGTCAGTTAGGTAGATGACACACAGACTGTGTTTGCATGTGCTAATCAGGATCAGCATGAAGAAGTAGACAGAACAATTGGCAGTGTTTGCAAAGGATTGGTATGAAAGGGGAATTGATGGGGAAAGTCCAAAGAGGTATAGTGGAGTTACACATCTGATCTTTTGTTTAGTATCAACAAAAAGTTGTAGTTTACTAGTACTTTATGTATCAGTTTCATCAGTTGTCAAAGTTCACGCTTGAGTGTAATGTTATGTTATCAAGCAATGTTAAATGATGCCTACAAGCTACAATTCAATGCAGCAATGAACAACCAATAAAACTAGCTTAGTGCTTGAGAACAGTGTGTGAGATGCAGTGAAAAGTGTCAGGTTTACTGCAAGCAAACTACCATAATGTATTTCTTGTGATTTTTTAAATGTCATTTTATATGTTTTATGTGTATAATATGAATTTACGCTTATATTGTATATATTCCCATTGTGAAGTTATACTCTTTTTTAAGCGCTTGTACAATTTTTTACATTTTGTATATTGTATCTTCTCCTGAGCACTGGAAACTGCTCTTTTGGTGTTTCCAGGAGTATCCTGTTTTTTTCTCTCTATCTTCTTTTCCTGCCTTTTCTTTCTGCTTTATCTCCCACTATACACATATATTTTTTTTTTTATCTTGCTGCATATCCTGTTTGGTAGTAGGGGATTGATATTGGTAGATGCTCTCTAGTGGATTATGGTTATAATTATTCTCACAGGATTTGTGTTCAACATTCGTTGAGCTTGACTGTGTAACTAGCAGGAATAGGCAAAATGTCCAAATACGGACTTCAATGTCCACAACAAAGTCTGTGAAGATTCGTAGAACATAATTAAAGTACAGTAAAAGTGCACCAAGGACGATGTTGGTGTCAACACCTGCTAACTAATTATGCTGGACACTAATTTCAACCACTGTGTATAGAAGTGCAATAAGGAACTGAAAGACACAGAGAGTAATAATAAAACGTGGACTGGAAATAATAGACAGTCAAAGGTTAGCTGTATGAAGTGAATTGCTGGCCAGCAAAAAAAAAAAAAGGAAAAAAAAAAAGGAAATCCAATACCCTGCATTATCACTGAGCATGGGGAGCGCGAGCAGCACATTCTCATGCTGCCCGCGGCTCCCCGTGAGGCAGGGTGGGTGCGGAGCTACAACTCTCACTGGTGAGCTCCGCCCCCTCACAGACAGACAGAACAAAGGGAGGGGGAGAGACAGAACAGAGGGGGGAGAGAGAACAGGGAAAATGAGAGGGAAAAAGAACAGGAGGGGGAGAGAAGAGAACAGAGGAGGGGGGAGTAAAGAAAATGGAGAGGGAGAGAGAGAACAGATATGGGGGAGGAGGGGAGAGAGAGAATAGATATGGGGAGGAGGGGGAGAGAGAGAACAGATATGGGGAGGAGGGGGAAAGAGAATACAGATATGGGGAGGAGGGGGAGAGAGAGAACAGATATGGGGAGGAGGGGGAGAGAGAGAACAGATATGGGGAGGAGGGGGAGAGAGAGAATGGATATGGGGAGGAGGGGGAGAGAGAGAACAGATATGGGGAGGAGGGGGAGAGAGAGAACAGATATGGGGAGGAGGGGGAGAGAGAGAACAGATATGGGGAGGAGGAGGAGAGAGAGAACAGATATGGGGAGGAGGAGGAGAGAGAACAGATGTGGGGGGAGGGGGAGAGAGAACAGATATGGGGAAAGAGGGGGAGAGACAGACATAGCAAGGAAGTCCAAAGGGCCAAACATGGGAAGGGAGAGACACATACATGGAGGGAGAGGAAAGAGACAGGGGGGGGGGGCGCCACGGGGAAGGTCCGCACAGTGCTCCGGAACACTTACGGCCGGCCCTGACTGTGATAATAGGGGGCATTTGTGCAGGAATTCCTTCTTAAGGCACCTGACCTTCACTACTGTTTTTGGATAAAGTGACTGGGACCTGATACTACTGAATATAAGAAGTCATGTGATGGCAGAAAGCACTCCTTTCCCTGCTGAACATATATAAGAAACATATGATCAGTATCTGTGTTATCACATGCTTAGAATGACATAGCTCATCCAGTGCAGCAGTCAGTTTTGCTTCTCCAAATTATGAAGTAATTCCTTAGTTCGAGCACCTTACCATTCCACATTACAAAAGGAAGTGGGCCAAAGTGCCTTCTCTTATATCACTTCTTTTATCAAATCTTTTAAACACTTTAAAAAAACTGCGTCTAAAACAGAATGCATCTGTTATGTTGCTGCAACCTTTTATATATATACATAAGGTTGAGAGCTTTACTGCAAAAGAATACCCTCTGTGCTGTTGGTTTCATAGACTTAAAATTGACCTAATGCTATATTTTTTTTTACCAGCTTATTTGTAAAATACTGGTTGGGTGGATGGCTACCCTATATATGCAAGTATACTGTATATGTTTACATTTAAATCCTTATGCTGTATGTTTTCTCCATAGCTTTGCATTGCAAGTCATTAATATTTATTTATATAGTGGGAGCATGTGGTACAGAGCGTAAAGAGGAGTTACAGACTAAGTTAGGCAAACAGAGACAGACTGATACATGAAACCTCATTTGTAACCAGGGCCGCCATCACGGGGGTACAGCCAGTAAAGGGCCTGGCTGTCCTGCAGGTCCTGTGTGACATCCTTAAATATTAAAATATATTTACTAGCAAAACATTTTTTTCATAAATTAAGCTTTCCGCTACTCCAGCAGTGCACCATTCTAAAGGTGAGCGACTCCCCTTCACAGTGGTGCTGGATTAGCGGAAATTGGCACATTTAATTTACAGCGGATAGTAACCAGCAAGCAATAAATATCTGAGAGCAAGAATAACCAGGGCCCGTCCAGGATTACACAGAGCAGCAGGGATGTAACCATAGATAAGTTAGCATAGTACTAATATAACCTACTGATAATAACTGTGAAATCTGCCTGTTCTGTGGCCTGTATTTTCATAAATCATGTAACCGGACATCCTGCAATTATGATTTTTTTCTCCTGCAGCCCTGTCCCCAACCACTTTTCCCCATTTACAATTGAATCCCCATTACTTTGTTCTCTCAGTCTTTGTTCCCCAGCTTTCCCTTTCCTACCTATTTATTATCTATTTATTTATCTATCTATCTATCTATATATCTATCTATTATCTATCTCTCTCAGTCTGTCTGTCTAACTTTCTGTCCGTCTGTCAGTCTATCCATCTATCCACTCCATGAGGGTTACGTATAAAACATCCACAATGCAAAGTATCGGGAAGTGATAAAAAGGTGCAATCAGTGATTGTTTTTTTTTTTTATAACTCCTGACCCTTTACAGGGTCTGCAGAGACACTAGTGTTACCAGCCAGTTGGTATTTTACCAGCAGGCCAGTAAAAATTGGAGGCAATAGCATGGCAGGGAATTTTAAGCACAATTAAACTTTTTTCTTTCTTTAAGGAGGCAAGTGTTAATAAAGTGTACCTTTCCCCCAAGTAAACCCGACCTGTATCTTTATAGATGCAGGTTTACTCTCAACTCTTCTTCAGAGTTGAAGCCAAGGCGGTCTGGAGACTAACAGTGTCCCCACGCTCACAGCCAATCAGACCAGTGGCTCACCCCTCGTCTGAATGGATCACAGAGAGAGGCAGTCACCGACCTGACAGGGCTGCCCTCTTCCCAGGGAAGTACATGCCTTTTTATCCTCCTACTAGGGGCAATACGTTTTTCACTTTATTAAAAGCAGAAGGGAAAACCAAAAGGTTTAGCTGTCCTTTAAGAATAGATGGAAAGCGTAGTAGCAACTCCACCAAATTAGATTTGGTATTTAATTGCAATTCAGGGCTAGACTAGCCTACTGGGATATTGGGAAATTTCCTGGTAGGCAATCTGTGGTTTGGCTGGTTGATTCCTGCTACTTGCCCCACTTTTTCCACTTTGCATCTGAATTTGCCCCACTTTTTCCACTTTACATCTTAATTTGCTCTTTAACCCCTTCGTGACAATGGACGTGTCAGGCACGTCGATGGAACGAGCGGTTTTCGCGATCAACAATTGCGAAAACTGCTCTGATGGTGCTGCTCTATTGCCCCGATATCGAGGCATTAGGCAGCACTGAAATTTTGAATCTGTGGCAGCCATGATCGCTCACTTTATTCACTGATTGTTAGCATACTTCTGGTGCTGTAGTTGGTGAGTATATCATTGAGAGTGGCTGCTGTATTTCCTTACATTGTGTAGAGTGTAGCATTTACAATATTCATCCATTACACTGGTGCTCCTCATGCCCAGCATAACCCACAACTGAGTTTTGACACACATAAGGCATTTTTTACGTTTGTAGCTAATTTGCCTAGTTATGCTGTGCTGCTGTTGACCCACTAAACTATGTTACTGTGATATTGTGCGGCAGCTAGGTGTTACCCACATAGGAACATACAATAACTGTGAAATGCATCTGCCCTGTTGACAATATTTCAGAAATGATGTGATGAGTCATCCTGCAATTCTAATTCTTCGCAAAACAGAAAAACATTTTTTTTTTTAAACTTATTTCAGCGAACGGATTTGTTTCACAGTGGAAATTTTCTTTTATACCAGCAGTAGAGTTGAGCGGACACCTGGATGTTTGGGTTTTCTGCAGGTTCGACCGAACTTTAAAAAAAAGAACCCGGGTGCGTGCTCGAACTTGACCACGAACTTGACCCCGAACCCGAACCCCATTGAAGTCAATGGGGACACAGACTTTTGGCCACTAAAATGCCTCTAAAAAAGTCATGGAAATGCTAGAGGGCTGCAAAAGGAATTAAAATATGGATAAGAGTAGGACAAGTGCCCTGCAAGCAAATGAGGATAGGGAAATAACTTAAAATAACATAAAATACATACAAATTACAAATAGCTGAGCCATAAAATAGCACTAGATGGAATCTTTGATTTTAGCTTTGAAAGAACATAAATCTAAATCTAAAGCATGGCTGCCAGGAGGATCAACAGAATTAACCATTTGAGAGAGGGTTGTAGTGCAGGGTATTCTCTTTCAGTTTATACTAAGTGACCCATAGGTTGAGGAGGCGGTGACCGTGGCAGTGTACGTGGAAGCGGTGCTGGAGGAGTTACCCAGAATTTTTCAAAGTGCGCTGTAAGCACAGTATTTGACGGTTCTATTTGACTCTCAGATGTAATACATGTAATGCTATTGCTATTCTATAAACCGAAATAGAGTCCCCATTCATAAGAATAGGACAATTGACCTATTCTTATGAATGGGGACTCTATTTCAGTTTATAGAATAGCCAATAGCATTACATGTATTATATAAGCCGAAAGTCTATAAACCGAAAGACATTCAGTTTACAGACTTTCGTTTTATAGAATACATGTAATGCTATTGCTATTCTATAAACCGAAAGTCTATAAACCGAATGTCGTTCGGTTGATAGACTTTCGGTTTATAAAATAGCCAATAGCATTACATGTATTCTATAAACCGAAAGTCTATAAACCGAATGTCTTTCGGTTTATAGACTTTCGGCTTATATAATACATGTAATGCTATTGGCTATTCTATAAACTGAAAGTCTATAAACCGAATGATTTTCGGTTTAAAGACTTTCGGTTTATAGCCGAACCTCGAACCCCAACCGAACATACAGTGAAATGTCCGGGTTCGGGTCCGGGGTACGGACACCGTAATGTTCGGTACAAACCCGAACAGTGCGGTTCGGGTTCGCTCAACACTAACCAGCAGCTCTCACATAAACCAGAAGAAAGGTTACCTAAGAGAAAATATGCTGCAATAGCAACAGGTTAGATAGCACAAAATGATTGGAGAAACATAGAACTCTCGTTAGATATCTGGACTGCATGTCTCCTCTGAGGCATTAATTAACATGGTAAAGGAGATTTATAGCATAACCCTGTCAGAGGTATAAAACATACACATTTATTGGAATCAGACTCACAATATAGATATGCATAGCTCTCGAGCAAGTAAAGCATTCATGTGTAGATTACAGGACTTTTCAGGCTATTCAGACATGAATGGTAAATCCCAGGCATCCTGAAAGCTTGAATGAAGCAGGAGGAATCTGTATAGTGCATACACCTTTCCACACTCTATGACAATACTGATAATCCACAGAATGAAATCAGTGTACATATAAAAGCAATCAATATGCCAGCTTACGTGGGCAGCTTCACATCTGTGTGCTAAACACACTCAGACCTCAGTCAGTGCTGCCTCACGCTCACCAAGCATAGTGATGTTTCAGAACATCAAGAAGAAAAAGAAAGACACAAAACTTAAAATGAAATGTCTTAAAATCTTCCTTCTGATAATAAACTGGACGTCATCTGAAGGAAGGATTTTCCCTGGCATTGGTTCACAAGATCAGTGACTAATAAAACAAAACTAAAACTGAAACTGAATTTCCAGGCTCAGTGAATTAATTATTAGAAGACATTGCCTGCAGGGGTGTGTATGAAGCCAGTGCTTACAGCAGGGTCGGCCCAAGACATTGTGCTGACTGGGCGAAAAACTAAATGCTGCTTCCCCCCCCCACAAAAAAATAGCCCACAGTCATGATAATTAAAACTAAAATTAAACTTATCAGCACATTTCTAAATGCAAAATTATATTAAATTCACTATTGGCCTGAGTATTGACAGGCCATGATTAAAATGTGTACCCTAAATGTTTGAGCATTTAAACTTAATGTACAATATTTGAGTCATGTTATAGGTCAGTGGCCACATATTATCTTTTGGGAAATTGCACAGCCTATTTTCATAATAGTGTTTTTTTTAATCTTTTCATCTAGTGTGTGAGCTCACTAAAGCACTTCTTATATACATAATAAAATATTTTTTTCAAAAAAAGTAAAGATAAAACTTTATTATGATAATACCCTGTGCAGTTCCCTAAAACATAATGTGACCAGTGACCAATAACAAAATCCAGATAGATATAGGCAGTGTCAAAGGAGTTAACCCCTGGATTGCTTGACATATATATGCAGTGTAAGATTAATTAACCCCTGGGTGGCTAGACAGGTAGAGGTAGTGTCAGAGGAGTTAACTCCTTGGGTGGCTAGACAGATACAGGCAGTGTCAGATGAGTCTACCCCTTGAGTGACTAGACAGATACAGACAGTGTCAGAAGAGTTAACCCCTTGGGTAACTAGACAGATATAGGCAGTGTCAGAGGAGCTAACCCCTTGGCTGGATAGACAGATATATAAAGTGTCAGAGCAGTTAACCCCTTGGGTGGCTAGACAAATATAGGCAGTGTCAGAGGAGTTTACCCTTTGGGTGGCTAGACCGATATAGGCAGTGTCAGAGGAGTTAATCCCTTAGGTGGCTATCCAGATATAGGTACAGGTACTATGATACAGTGTCAGAGGAGACACACACACTCACTCACACTGACACAAACACACTGTCAGTTTTTTATTTACCTGCTTCAGGCATCTCTTGCATTGAGCTCCTTGTGTGACGGAGAGACTGAGCCAATCATGGGAGGCTTCTGAACTCTCAGCAAATCAGGAGAGTTGAGAGGTCTCACCTGATTGGCTGGGACCTCCTTCTATCAGGCTCCCCTGGACACAGAAAAAAAGTGCCGCCTCTGCATGGTGCTGCCTGGGGCATCTGCCCCAGATGGCCCAATTAAATGGCCGGCCCGGGCTTACAGGGGTACGTTTGGAGCTGGTGCTTTAGTTGAGCTTCCATGATCCATTGCAAGGCAAAATCACATTTAAATAGTGTGGGAAAACATATATAAATTGTTAAATGTTATAATCTGTGATAGTCATGCCCCTACATAACACACTCATATGTAAATTGCCAAAAGTGTTCATCACAGTAATTTGGTAAAAACATGAAATAGGGTAGAAGATTAGATCGGAAAGTGTGTAGGAAAACTACAAATACCTTAGAAATAGCGGAAAAGGACTGATGAGCTGGCATTTTATTGAATCTAAGTTATTATAACATTCTGTGTATTCACAAGTACATAACACACCTTTAGGGGTGAATTGTTTAATATTTTTATTGTTATACTGTTCTTTACACACTGTTGCTGATTTGAGTTAACAGTCACAAGCACTTAACTGATTAAAGATATTCTCAAGGCATGCCCGCCTGTGGCTGATGAATATATATATTTCTGTGCACATCCACTCTCCGTTATTTCCCCTGATGAAGTGACGCTCTCCGCCACGAAACGCGTAGGGTGCAAGTGCTTTGTTTCCGCGCTGACACCTTTTGGAGTAGAACAAATGCTGAGAAAACAAACTGCAAAGATTGTCGATGTAGGATCCCATAAAACGTAATCCTTTATTCTAAATCGGTTACAAAGCAACACATCGGGAAAAATACAAAAATAGACGATAAAAAGGAGGATGGAAGAACTAGCTTGACGCGTTTCGTACCCTAGAGCACATAAGCTGAATGAAGAAACTATGATTGCTAATTAAGTAGGTAGGAATTCATTACAGACTCTACCTCATTGCAGGTGGGTTCATTGGATGCTAAACCATAGTGCTTTCAAAACGAGGTAAACTGGCATTTATATACATAAATGAATGAATGACAGATGCGTCTTAAAGAGTATGCAAAATTAAAAAGCATAAACATTTTTGTAAAGTGTACGTAAAAATGAATATAACCATAAGGATAAAATCACATAGTGCAAAATATAAATTATTACTTTTAGCATATTTGTTCATATTAATGCATAGTCTTAATAAAATATTAATATATGAATACCTCAACCTAAGTATTCCATAGTGTATCATATTTTGATGTTTTATCAAAAGAAAATCACTAGCTAACCTAGAAAAAGTGTATAAAACAAAACAATCAGAGAAGAACACCAAAAAGGAAAGACTAAATAGTATAAATGGTATTATTAAGGTGCATCACCCCAAGAGGAGTCCACAGAACACCCCTAATGATAGTATGTACAAAAAAGAGGTAGGGGAGCACACAACAGCAAAAACAATATACTTACAAAAATACAAACGTTTATTAGAGTACAATATAGAAAAAGAAATAAATCCACTACAAAAAATATATAGCACAAGTCAGCAAGAACAGTAAATACTTACAAACAGATGCAAGCAATAAATCACACAGGTAAACAGTAATATTCAAAAGCAAAGAGAGGGACAGGAGGGACACACTGCGCAGAAAAAAAAGGAGCTCACCGAAGTTTCGGCTGAATAGCCTTTATCAAGGGGACCACAATAAACGTTAGACAAGCAGGTATATATATACAGACAAAATCGCGGGAAAATAAATCAAATCCACATGATTGGTTAAAGAACAAACTAGCTCACTACCCTGCTGAAACTCCTCGGGAATCCCCGATGGCGGCCGCCATATTGACGCACGGTAAAATAACGTCAAAAAACTTTAATAAGCACAAGCGAGCAGACAAATGGTCTGCCCGCTGTGCTGGCAACAGGAGTACTGAATAAAAGGAATAAACGGGCTATTCAAAGTCCTAAAGGGACAGATAATGAAAATAAATGAGATTGACAAACAAAAGTACCACTCATATAAAGTATTGCATAATAAACAAAGACAAATATACAAATAAAAAGAGCATTTTAAAAACCAAAAGATAATAAAAACCATAATCAGAAATGTAATAGAGAGTACCCACAAAGTAAAGAAAAAAATGAAAAAAACTAATCAAAAGGAACTTCCCACTTAAAAAATATGTGGAAGCTGCAGAATAAAGACAAAAAATGCCAATTTGCATACCAATCTGTGTCCATTATTGCAGGCAAAGAATAAACAGAAAAAATGAAATTTTTTTTTTTTTTTAATATATATGATTTGAAAAAATCAAAAAAGGAAGAAAATCAATACACTACTAAAAGATAAACACATGAGTAACAAAGAACAAGGGAAAAATATGAAAAAATATGAAAAGGTCATAAGAGGTGTGTGAAACACACCAAAAGGATGCACAATACACAAATACAGCAAATATAAACAAAAATATATATAAATGAGCAATAAAGTCCATACATGCAATAGAACAACGCTGATCCTGCGTCAACATCCAATCGAAGGGCAGTGTAGCGAAATCAACCGGCCGACCCATCCATATCATAAACTAAAAAGGAAAGCAAAAAAATATAGTAATGGTTAAAACCATAAAAATACATAAAAAAATACACAGCTGGAGGTGAAAATAAACAAAACAAAAAATGAATAACCAACGAAGATTAATGAAACGAGTTAGCTAGCTAAGAATGCGCAAGAGAAAGTAGACATACGGGGGTAAGAGAATAAATGTACCACCCAACTACTAGAGAAGAACAAACAGCTCGGAAATAAGGTATTAGAGGAAAACCGATAAATCCCTCTCCTCATTCAACCCAAAGGGATGAAGTGTTTGTAGAGTATAGATCCAGTTCTTTATTTTGCAGCTTCCACATCTTTTTTAAGTGGGAGGTTCCTTTTGATTTGTTTCTTTCATTTTTTTCTATTGTTTGTGGGTACTCTCTATTACATTTTCGATTATGGTTTTTTATTATCTTTTGGTTTTTGATATGCTCTTTTTATTTGTATATTTGTCTGTTTATTATGCAATACTTTATATGTGTGGTACTTTTGTTTGTCAATCTCATTTATTTTCATTATCTGTCCCTTTAGGACTTTGAATATTATAATAACAAATTGTCTGCTCGCTTGTGCTTATTAAAGTTTTTTGACGTTATTTTACCGTGCGTCAATATGGCGGCCGCCATCGGGGATTCCCGTGGAGTTTCAGCAGGGTAGTGAGCTAGTTTGTTCTTTAACCAATCATGTGGATTTGATTTATTTTCCCGCGATTTTGTCTGTATATATATACCTGCTTGTCTAACGTTTATTGTGGTCCCCTTGATAAAAGCTATTCAGCCGAAACGTCGGTGACCTCCTTTTTTTCTGCGCAGTGTGTCCCTCCTGTCCCTCTCTTTGCTTTTGAATATTACTGTTTACCTGTGCGATTTATTGCTTGCATCTGTTTGTAAGTATTTACTGTTCTTGCTGACTTGCGCTATATATTTTTTGTAGTGGATTTATTTATTTTTCTATATTGTACTCTAATAAACTTTTGTATTTTTGTAAGTATATTGTTTTTGCTGTTGTGTGCTCCCCTTACCTCTTTTTTGTACAACCTAGAAAAAGTGTGGCAAGGACACAAGATTTAAAATGAATCTAGCTCTTGACACATAGAAACATAGAATGTGTCGGCACATAAGAACCATTCGGCCCATCTAGTCTGGCCATGTAAATAAATGAAATGAAAACCAATAATGCATTGAATATAGCAACGATAAAGTCCATGAAAATATTGTTCAAAAAGGTTGTTTATGTTGAACATATTTTAATGTACGTGAAATGCACTTATTTTTACTTTTAAACAAACGATAGTCTTCCTTCATTGACATGAGAAATGCACAGGGGCTGGATGGCTTCCTCTGCAGTGGTCTTTATTAATACCTATTGTTGAAATGAAATGCGTGTTTTTATGGGTTTGCCCATTGCTGTGACCTCAAGGAGGAGATGGCATAATTGATTTATGGTGTTATTTCCTGCTTTTCCTCTGACTACAGGATGCAATTTAAATAGAACTTCTACGTTTTTTTGGTGACAAGGACAATAAACAACGTGGGAGTTAAGGACACTTTTTTTTTCCTGTTGTTATTTTTAGTACAGTTTAATAAGATGAGATTTCACTAGAATTGGTGAGAAAGTCCCGGCTCTAATTAGCTGTATGAGCGCTGTCATTCTCCGTGCCTTCCAGTATTCCGATGAACTCTGCTTCTGGAAGATAAAGGGTATAACTGACAAACGTAGAGTAGCGTAAGTGTCTACTCTACTTGATACAAAAAAGTAACCAAATGTGCATAATGTTTGTGGAAGAGATGAGCGTATGGTTTGTTGCAGAAATCATTCATAGAAATGCAAACTAACCCTATAAGGCATTCTCATGAGTGTCGACTGATTTTGGTTGAATCATATATTCCTATTCTGTTGCACCACAATAAAGAGATATTGTGGTGCGTTGGCTGGGGAAATAAGAGGTACATACACAGTGATAAAGAAAGTTAGACTGGATAGCCGTGGGTGAAGATACATTTAAAGTAATATGTGAGAATAATGACAACATTTTTCTTTCCATGTTGTCTGACAAATCTGCATTAGTATCACTTGAATCAGATATTATTGCTTGAGTTATTCAATTAATGAACATATAGTGTGTGTCACAATAACACCACAATGCAAAGGAACTCATGCCTTTTTTTGTGTAAGATTTATAAATCCATTTAACATGTGGTATCTTGTGTCAGAGGTAAGGCACAAAAGGGTGTTGAATGTTCTTTAAAACACAGATTTACATTATGGTATGAAAAAAACCCTTAAGGTAATGTCTCATGACAGTCATAGGTGCCCTTGATCCTCATATTTGGCCCACAGAATGGGTCCATCCAAAAATGTAAAGAAATAATCCACCTATTCTTAAAAAAGACTAGCTGAAACCCCCTTCCCTACTTAAACCTGTTCATCCTTAGCGGAGGATGGACGTGTACTGAAATCATTGCCCTGTTGGGCTGGGATTTAAAATGCCGAAGGAGGCATCTGATTGGCTAACTGTCAGCCAGTCAGAGGTCTCCCTGCTTACAGGCTAGCCACTGACTGGTTTGAAAGTGGTTATTTCATGGGGGCCAGGGTTGCCTTCAGAACAAATGGTCACCCTCAAATCTCACCACACTCTGTTTCTCCTTTCATTATTGCACCACATCCCTTGCCATAGCACCTACTTGCACACCCAAGACATGCCCCAGCACCCACATTGCACTCACAGGACCTACCCCAGCCAGCACCCACTTTTTATCCATAGGACGTGTCCCAGAACACGCACCATCACCCACATTGCACACCCAGATCATGCCACATCTCATACACGAAAACATACTTAGAAGAGCCATTAAGGACTTTTAGGAGAGGGGCAAACCCACAGTGCCACAGGAGTCCCACAGGAGTCCCACACGATTTTGAAATAAAGGATGGAGCACAGAACATGTTGAAGATTAAAAGATAAATTGTTTGTTTCAGCACATCAATAGAACATGTAAGTATTAAGGTTGAAAACTTTAACACAGTGACAGTCTATAAAAAATATAACATTTATTAGAATCAATTCCTAAAACTAAACAATGATCTCTCCCTATTCGTGTTGAGCGAACCCGAATCGCACTGTTCAGGTTCGTACCGAACATTACAGTTTTTGGACCCCGGACCCGAACACGGACATTTCACTGTATGTTCTGGTTGGAGTTCGGGGTTCGGCGATTACATTGTATGTAATGCTATTGGCTTTCTATAAACTGAAATAGAGTCCAGATTCATAAGAATAGGGACTCTATTTTGGTTTATAGAATAGCAATAGCATTACATGTATTCCATAAACCGAAAGTCTATAAACCGAATGTCTTTCGGTTTATAGACTTTCGGTTTATGGAATACATGTATTGCTATTGGCTTTCTATATACCGAAATAGAGTCCCTATTCTTATTAATGGGGACTCTATTTCGGTTTATAGAAAGCCAATAGCATTACATGTATTCCATAAACCAAAAGTCTATAAACCGAACGTCTCTTACTCCCATTTTACTTCCTTTTGCAGCCCTCTAGCCCTTTCCAGGACTTTTTTAGAGGCATTTTAGTGTCCAAAAGTTCGGGTCCTCATTGACTTCTATGGGGTTCGGGTTCAGGGTCAAGTTCGAGCCCTAACCTGGACTTTTTCCGAAGTTCGGTCGAACCCGCCGAACCCGAACATCCAGGTGTCCGCTCAACTCTACTCCCTATCCCTTTTGCTATCCTAGAAACAATGTAACTCAATACTGTTAATTTTTAATGGCACACTCCAGGCACCAAAGAGGTAGTGCAGTTTTCAGTGTCAGATGGAGACAGTCATGATCGGGCAGCACCATGCTTTCTGTCACTCATAGCCACCGGAAATGATGGCAAGTCATATCCCGTGCCTGTATTTCCTGCACAGAACGTTCATGCAGGAAAAAATGCAGAGGAGGCGGCCGGGGACTAGGAGCGTCCAGGTAAGTACTGGGTAAGGGAGGAGGAGGGGGGGTTGGCTGTGGCATTTTAATGGACAAATTATCAGTGGCAAGGTAATGGACAAATTATCAGTGGCATATTAGTGAGCAAATTATCAGTGGCATATTAATGGTCAAATTATCAGTGGCATAATTATGAGCAAATTATCATTGGCATATTAATGGACAAATTATCAGTGGTATATTAATGGATAAACTAACACTGGCTATGACATATTAAGTCTTGGATGTGCAATGCGGGTAATGGAGCAGCAGCAAATCCTGGATGTGCAATACTGGTACAATACATTGGTATGATATACAAAGACCTGGATAAAATCACTATTGTACGATTGGGGGGGGGGGGGGGGGGGAGGTGAGAGGGAGATATGGTATACATCTCAACGAGAGCCAGAAAAAGTTACGTTTTCAAGTTACAAAATCAAAAATGTTTAAGCGATAGTTTCTATAAAGGGAACATTTTTTTACTGTACATATAGAGCATTCAAAAATTATTGAAATGATCCATACATTGTATTAGCAAAATTGCATGCTAATGCCTAAATTAGGAGCAAAATTATTGTGAACCTGCTTGTGACATCACCTGTGGCAGGGTATGCAAATTATACCATTCCCATTGAAAGCCATTCATTTACATACTGTGCCAGAAATGATGTCATAAACACTCCACAGATAGGGATAGGACGGTTTATCATGGCTGCATGAACGCATCCTTTTCACAGTGACCTTTCGAGTGATGGACAGAGTGCCGCGCGAGAGGTCATCGCCAGACCTTTCCTTGTGGGAAAGTTCATCACGGGATTGCACAAGGTGAGTATTATTAGGGGTTAGGTATTAGTATTAGGGTTTGGGGGAGTTAGTATTAGTATTAGGGTTCGAGGGGTAGTGTAAGTATTAGGGGTATTAGCAGGGCCGCTTTAACCAATGGGCAAACTGGGTACTTGCACAGGACCCACTGGTTAAGGGGGCCCCTGCTGGCTCAATGTTCCCCACCAGCTGCCCATATGACTGTCTCACACAGAGACAGTCATGCACGCAAAAGCCAGTAGTCCGGAACCACTGAATGTGGCTGCTGGAAAAAAAACAAGTAATAAAAAAAAAAAAAACTTTGCCACTGTATATATGACATCACGTAATATCCAGTGACTGGATTTACCTTCTCCATGCAGGAGGGAAGACTGCACGGTGGAGACGACAGGGGACATGGAGCAGCTAGGAGGTAAGTACTGGGCAAGGGGGGTGGAGGGTGGCTTATTATTGGGCAAATTGGCTGGGGCATATTAATGGCAGCATACCACTGGTGTATTATTGGGCAAATTGGCTGGGGAATTTTAATGGCAGCATAACATTGGCATATTAATGGACAAATGGGCTGGGGCATATTAATGGCAAATAATACTGGCATATTATTGGGCAAAGTATCTCTGGCTTATTATTGACAAAATAATACTGGCATATTATTGGGCAAATTGGCTGTGGCATATTAATGGCAAAATAATACTAGCATATTATTGGGCAAATTGACTGGGGCTTATTAATGGCAAAATAATACTGGCATATTGTTGCGCAAATTGGCTGGGGCATATTAAATAGCAAAATAATACTGACATATTATTGGGCAAATTGGCTGGGGCATATTAAATGGCAATATAATACTGGCATATTATTGGGCAAATTAGTTGGGGTATATCAATCGCAAAATACTTTATTTGCTCGAATATAAGAGAAGGTTTTTTTCAGAGCAAATGCTCTGAAAAAGACCCCTCATCTTATATTCAAGGTTGTCTTATAGTCTGACCTCAAATCGAGGTCAGACTATAAGACTGGGATCCAGGTCCCCCGCAGAGCTGCAGGGGACCTGGATCCCCCTCGCTAACAGCCGGCGGATGTCTATGGGATGAGTGCAGACATCCTGCGCTGCTGCCCAGCACGTCCATCGGGACTTCTATGATGACCTTCCGGCTTCATCATAGAAGTCCCGGTGGAAGTGTCGGGCAGCAGCAGAGGATGTCTGCACTCATCCGACAGACATCCGCCGGCTGTTAGCGAGGGGGATCCAGGTCCCCTGCAGCTCTGCGGGGGACCTGGATCCCAGTCTTATAGTCTGACCTCGATTTGAGGTCAGACTATAAGACGACCTCAAATATAAGACTGGGATGAGCGCAGACATCCTCCGCTGCTGCCCGGCACATCCATCGGGACTTCTATGATGAAGCCGGGACATTCCGTATCTATCGTGCAGACATCCTCCAGCTGCCCCCACTAGGCACCAGGGATATTTGTGCAGCTGGGGGATGTCTGCACGATAGAGCAGACATCCTCCATGCTTCCCGACACTTCAAGTCTATTATGACGGACCGGCTGTTCGTCATAATAGACAAAAGTGTCGGGCAGCCGAGGGATGTCTGATTGATAGTGCAGAAATCCTACATGCTTCCCGACACTTCAAGTCTATTATGAAGGACCGGCTGTCCGTCATAATAGATGGAAGTGTCGGGTAGCAGGGTGGATGTGTGCACGTATCGTGCAGACATCCCCCAGCTGCCCCCACTAGCCTCCAGGGAGAGAGAGACAAGGTGAGGGGGAGGGAGGAGGGAGAGAGAGATAGAAGGTGAGGGAGAGGGAGGGGAGAGAGAGAGAGAAGGTGAAGGGGAGGGAGGGGGGAGAGAGAGAGAGAGAAAAGGTTGGAGGGAGGGGGGAAGATAGCGAAAAGGAGGGAGGGAGGGGGAGAGAGAGAAAAAAGTTTGGGGGGAGGGAGAGAGAGACAACGTGGGAGGGAGGGGGAGAGAGATAAAACTGGGGGGAGAGACAGAGACAACACTAAGGGGGGAGAGAGAGACAAAGATGGGGGGAGGGGAGAGAGCGGCAGCATTGGCACATTAAAGGAAATAAAAACAAGAAATGCATTTTTTTATATCATAATTTTTATTAAATATTAAAAAATAATTTACTTGTGAATATATACAAGTTAAACTTTTTTCCTATAGGGTAGTCTTATATTCAGGCTTTTATTTTTTTCCTAAAGGAATATCCAAAGTTTGGGGGGGTCGTCTTATAATCATGGTCATCTTATATTCGAGCAAATACGGTAATACTGGGAGATTATTGGGCAAATTGGCTGGGGCATATTAAATGGCAAAATAATACTGCCATATTACTGGGAAAATTGGCTGGGGCATATTAAATGGCAAAATAATACTGCCACATTATTGGTCAATCAAGTTTTTTTTTTTTTTGAAAGGAGCAGCTTTTTTTTCAAGTTTTTCAATTTTTTAATTTTGTGCCACCTTTAGGCTAGTGCCGCCCTAGGCACTTGCCTTGTTTGCCTTGCGCTAAATACAGCGCTGCTCACTGAAGTTTGGATTTGGAGAGGAAACTAGATGAAAAGGGCACACATTTTCAACATTTAACACATTTCAATAATTAGTCTATAGAAGCTCTAGTTCTTGCTTCAGCAGTAGACATTAGTTTCAAGAGTAAACAATGTAAAGAAACATAATAATGACATAATTATAATTGTTTAAGAATTATGTGTATGTAAACTATAAGCTCCAGTTGTTAAACTGGCCATAACTACTATTCTGGTTTGTGTTTTTGTTTTACATTTTCATTGGATTATATAGTTTTGACTTACCAAACATCCCACAATCTATTTGTTATTTTACCTTTACATAGAAATATGGATTTACTCATATAAATAGGAAGCAATTTAAATCTCATTTGATACAGTGAAGAAAGTATGTGCAGAAAGTTGTTGTACAGTACTAAAGATAAACAATTTTTTTTTTTATGTGATAAGAAAAGCAAGCATTATAGTAGATATTTATATTTATTTTTACAGTAGATTTTTATCTTTTCTTCTTCTACAAAAGATGTAAAAATGAGATATATTCCTACAAAATAGGGTATGGGTGGGAATATAATATGCACTACTTATTCTTATGTTATGCATTATTTTATAAAGCACAGTTATAACTAGACATTGTTTGTACAAATATGTTATTGTCATATTTGAACATGTGTAAGCACCTTCTCAGTTTTGTTAAATCATTTTGAAGACACATGAATTATACATAGTAGGACTATCACTTTGTGTTAGCTTTATTTAGTAAAGGATTAGTCTGATGTGATGTGAACTCTTAGACAAGGGTAAGCACCAATACTATCCATGCGAAACATATGAGTCAACAGTTCCTTGGTATACAGCAGATCAGACATTTGAAGCTTTGTATATACAAATGGGAGTTATAGGACAGGAAGATGAGGATAATTGGCTAATAAACTGATAGCGTAGTCCTATGAGCGCAAAGGTCATCCTTAAAAAACTATATTTAGTTTTAGATTGAATAGAACTGGTACTTTGTGTGGGAAGAGAGATTAGCATGCTGCTATGATAATTACATCTGTGTTAGGAACAGGTGGATCTATTTATGATGTCATACTTCACTGCAATAGAACACTGCATCATCAGAGCTGCACTATTGTTAGTTCACACTTGTGTGCCCTCTGAAGACTCAGCTTATTCCTAATATACCAGTATTTTCATGATGGTGAGGCCATTAGATGAGGTATGTAAATGTACTCTGCTATACAGATCAACCACTGTAACCATCTCACTGCATGTGTTGGACTGAAATAATGGTCGGAAGCTCTTAAAGGACTCTGTGATCCTATATATTGCTCATGCCAGCTTATCCTCTTACCAGTACCTGCCATGCTTCCCTGAGCAGAGAGAGGCCCCCTATACCCATCCATACTTTATGAGACACGTCGTCCAAACCCCTGTTTTGATTGAGTCTGAGGGCAGTCTGAGGGCTGGCACTGTCAGTTTGTACAAGACTCCAGACTGCTTCCTTTAAGTTTACTCCCACTTTGAAATATTTGTTTAAAGGGTCACTAAACTTTATTTTTCACTTGTGCTTCTCTTCTAGAATTAGTTGTTCCTATAGTGATGATAAACTGGCATGTAGTTTTGACAGTCCCTGCCAGTTTATCCTTTGACTGGCAGCTGCCATGCTTGCATGGAAATCAGGCAGCCGGTCTGGTTGTTGACTGTCTTTCATTTTTGCATTAGATCAGCATAGTAGACCTTAACTAGGAAGCAAGGGTTGAAAAAAAAAAAAACGTTTAATTATTCTTTTATATATCTAAAATGAAGCAGAGTGGCCACTCATGATCAATAAAATGTGTTTCACTTGCTTATTGGGCTTTTTCAAGTATATCTTGAAAAAAACAATAAGTGGATGAAAAGCTTTGTGCCCGCCCTCTGGTAATGTCAGACACCATACACACTACGGGAAGTGATGTTTCCAGCGGACTTGCAGAACAGCAGAGAATTAAACTCTGCCTGAATACACTGTCACTCCTGTGGCTGGGGAGACATTTTACATAGATCCTGAAGTTTGTATTTATGTAAGAAGAACCTGTATGTGCGTGCGAGTAAATATTGTTTGATAGATTTACACTATGAATGTTCTTCCTTTGTGTTACTAATCCCATGTGTGGAAGATTATCCTCATCCAAGGGGGTAGGTCTTCTTCTATAAAGCAAGTTTACACTTTGATGATCTGAGGATGTCTAGAGCATGGAGTGCTCTACAAAGAGTGAGTGCAACTCCTGGCACTATTTGGATCAATTACCCCATCCGTTATACAGGAAGCGCTATGTGTGGCATTTTTCTTTTTTGTTTCATATCGTTAAAAAAAGAAAAAACTGCAACAACATTTACAAGAATATGAGTATTTTTACTTTGCTATAACACAGTGGTGACTCCATAAATCATCATTATTCACATTTATTGCGCTCGTTTTGGTAATTACTTTAGTTATTTTGGATGTAACACTTGGTTTGTAGAGACGTACAAACATTTCACATTGTTGTGATGCATGGTGGCACAATTTCCTGTCAGTACTGAGAATTCACACGTTATACCACAGAGCAATGTAAGTATATGGTAGGAGACCTGCAGAGGAATAGTACATTTGTCAAGATATCTATATTCCTTTACGCAGATTGACATTTCTAGCAGCAGCAAAACCTTTTATAGATAGAATACATTTCCTTTCTCTCATGTTTGTGGATTTGTGGTATGCGTGTCATCGGGGATTTTATATTTTTACTTAGATATGTATGACCCTCATTATTTCCTTACCCTGTCTGCTTGAGATCCATACAATCAGAAGAAAGCCCCCCACTTCATGTCCAGTTACCATAAGGTTTTGGCAGACGCACCTGTACATTAGAGATATGATGTCCCTTTAAAAGGGACAAAAGTCTTAAGAGAGAGCACCAGACAACTAGAGACAAAAACAAAGCGCTATGGTTTAAAAGGGATCAATTAACATCCCCAAACGCCTTAATAAATATAGATTACACAACAAATATTCAATAAATTAAAGATAAAAGGAAGCCAATATTGGTATTATATAAACATTTGAAACTCCTCATAGCACTAACATGTGCATATGCAATCTAATGTTTAGTGCAGCACATCAGTTCCAGATGCCCATTATATTTAAGCAAAAGTATGGGTCAAGTCAGGGCAGGTGCAAGGATTTTTGCCATCTTAGACAAAACCTAATTTTGCCGCCCTCTTGGCATCTCCCCTTATGTCCTGCCCCAGCACTCAGGCAAAACCTATGTTTGGCACCCTCCTATTACTGCCCCCAAACAACTTAACATTGACATCTATGTCCTCCAAAAACTCAACAGTGCCCTCTCACATCTCATTTCCCCAAACATCTTGCCATGTCTATCCCCAAAGAGTATGTCAGTGCTAACTCTTTCCCCAAACAGTTTTCCAGTGCCATCCTGGTCCCCCAAATGTCTTGTCAGTGCCACCACTGTCCCCGGCTTGTCATTTCCAACCCTTTTCCCAGTCTCTTGTGTCTAGTGGGGGCAGCATTGGAAGATGTGTTTCTGCTGCTCAAAAACATCCTCCAATGTTGCCTGACCCTTCAATTGTTGTTAGGTGTCAAAGATGGCACTGGGCAGCTGTTTGGGGACAGATATAGCACTGACAACCTGTTTGAAGTTTTTTTTATTGTTTAAAAATTAGGGAAAATGTTTCTAGACCAAATCCAAGGTGCAGAAATATTGTGTTTTTGTGTGTTTATTTTCGAGTAAAAACAGTAGTCACATGCTTTCTAACAACAAGAGCAACTATGGCTTTCATTCACTTCAATAGGACAATTATTTTTGATCACTGCTTTGATCACTGCTAGTAATAGTGATTGCTTGATAAAAAATAGTGCTGATGACTCATTTCATGCAGAAAAAAGTGAGACATTCAGGCAAGGAAACTGAAAATAAACACAGAGGCAGCAAAACATAGTGTAAACTATAAAATAAATATAAGTTATGCTGAAAATGCTAAATTCTTATAATGCAGATTCTAAAGGACAATCTTCTATCCCTCTCTCCACTTCATCCTATAGTAAGAACTGTTTATAGATGGTCATCAAAGAAACTGTTGTTGGCAAAAATGTATTCAGTGGCGCCCGTGATGAATTCTACCTGGATCTGACAAAACGTGTAGAGCTGTAGTACAAGGGGCTCATTTCGGAAATGCCAGTGTTGGAGTGGTGAGAGGAACAGTAGGAGGTTCCTTTCTAAATGATTTGGACTTTTCAGCATTTTGTCATTATATGCCACTTATTTTGTCAGTGTGTTTACTAAAGTAGATGTTCTATAGTATGCCTAATGTTTTGTCCACGTATGCTTCTATTTAGAGATTCGAAAGCAGTTTAATCGGGAGGCCAGGCACTTCTAAATAAGTAGATGCTACAGGCAAAAAAAATATATATATTTTTTTAGTGATGTGCTCACGTGGTTGAAAAGACAATTCCTTCAAAAGACATGTCAGGAAAATAAAGAGAAACAGCCCTTTCAAATTCAGAAAAAATAACAATATTCTTATTTTGAGATTGGCTGAGAGTGATTGGAGTTTGCTACCTAAAAATACATTGTTAACCTTCCACCCTGTACCGGTCTAAGATACCGTAATATGGTAAAAGTAACTGGATAGGGTCTGCCAATATTAAAAAGGCATATCTAGGTGGCAGCAGAGTCCTTCCTATGTTCTCCTGTTATAACATAGACTTTCTCTAAATTGTGACTGTGAGGGAAAACAAATGAAGTAATGCTGTGTTCTCACTTAATGCTGCTGATTTACCCAAATTAAGAGAATCTGTGGGAGAATGTGCTTTACTGAACTAGAGAGTAATATATTTTTTTTTCAAAGTCCATATCTGAACAAACGTGTGTGCCTTTTTGAATAAACTCGAATGATTAAAAAGAATATTATAAATATAAGATATTATAAAATAATGGGGAGGGGGGAGTATAAATTAAAATTGTCACTGGAGGCTATTCACTAAAAGATGAGTTGAGATCAGAGGCATATCCTCTGTGTGTGCAGTATTTTTTGGGGGGTTTGTGTGCTCAGAACAGGCAGCACATGTTTTATTTCTTTTTTTTTTGGCAGGCTGAATCCATCTGTTCGACGCACACCTCATGGACAGGATACGCCCCTAGTTGAGATAAACATATCATCTCACCAGTTTAGCTAAACCTTGTGCAGCAACACACATGGGAAGTATCTTCTGCTAAGCAAACTCACCAGGTTTTCCCCCTGCACAATGTATAGCTACATTGATGAGATGAAATGTTCATCTCACCTTAACTCACCTTTCAGTGAATAGTCCCCATTTGTAAAAAAAAAAAAAAATAATAATTCAATACACCCTCTCCACCTCCATCTATGCTTTGTTTATTTTCAAAACCACATGCTTCATTCAGTTTTATATTCAACTTTTTAATGCATTGTTTCTAATTTTTTCACTGCAGGAAAAACTGATAGGAACTTTCCCTGATAGAGGAAGATGGCCAGGATCCTATCAAATGGGGAAAAGGTTTGTGACTGGAGTATGTCTGGCATTTTAGGACCTATTCATAAGTATAGATGCTACTGTAAAATAACCAAGTAGATTATGGAACAGTACATAATTACAAAATGCATAGCAAAAACAAATATTATTGAAACAGGACTTCATAACTGGATCAATCTTATAGCCTTGTAAATGCTTACAAAATCCAAAAAGGGAAGTACTAACCTGATCTAGAATTTATTATAAGGGTGCTGCTGAAATGACCAAATGGTTATATACACTCCACAGGGATCAGTACACTCACATTATGAAGAGTGCAAACACTTAAAGCTATAATGTCTACTCAATATTCACCAATATTCTGGCCCAACATGGTGCCTCCAAAATCCAGAATGATTCTGGGCACATCAGGGACATATCTGCAGAAACCAAAAGCAGCCAAAACATGCCACAGAAAACTGAAATGGCAGCCACTATCCTCCCAAAATAAAAAAAATGTGCTCCAGTGGGGCCTCCATAATATATATTGGAGACCAGTGCAAGTATCACAGTCCCCCGGCTATAAAAATCGAGTCTCATAGCCACCAAATGGCTCCCAGCCCTTTGTTATACATATGGAGGGGGGGGGGGGGGGTCATGGAAGGTAGCCCTGACCCCCGACCTATAAGTACTGGGGGCTTTAGAATCCAATGGGCGCCCGGGTTAGTGGATGCAGAATGAAATCCCTGCTTCTTCTTTTTTTCCCAGCCAATTAGAAGTCTTACAATCCCAGCTCTACCATGAACTGGTTTTCAATAAGCATTACAAGCCCTGGTTCTCATTAAATTTAATTGGGGCTGGGATATTTTTTTATTTATGGGGTCGGTGGCAGATTGCAGGCCCATGGGGCTAAAATGCAGTTATCTTAGAACACGTATTTAAAGAGCACCAGAATTGAACTTACAGGTTTTGCAAGAGAACCTAGATTGCACCCATAAGTCTTGCCAGAGCACCTACATTGCACCCCCAGGACATGCCCTAGCCAGCACACAAATTGCACACCCTGTACATGCCCCAGCCAGCATCCAGATTGCACATATACAACATGCCCCAGTACCCACATTGCTTGGGTGCCCTACACAATGAGACAAATACACAGACAAGCCCAGACACATACAGTCCCATACACACAGACACACTCACACAGTAGCATACACACAGTATGAGTTTCTTACCTGGTGCTGACTGCAGGCATTGTCCCCATTGGCCTGACATTTGCAGGTGGTCTTGTAGGTAGTGGATTATTCTTCATATGACACACAGTGTGAATTATAGGTAATGTAGTTCACTAAAAGCAATGTTGTAATGTAATAGTTATGTTTCTTTTCATTTTTGTTTCTCACTTAGGTTGCCTCTAGGGGGCAGGAAATATTACCAGGAGCGGCGTGCACCCTCATACCCAATTATTAGCATCAGTGATCTTCTCTGGCTTCTACACTTGTTCTTAGGAGCAGTACTTGTTTTAATGCCTTTAATATATGCCTCTCTCTCTATGCACATGCTCGATGAAGCATGCCACAGATCCACAATACTGGAGGAACTGCATTCAAAGTACGGTTCCTACATTCACAGTGCTTGAAAGGTAGCACATTTTACCATCAGACACAATGCCTTGCATTTAATGACTTTTTAATGGAACCCGAGGAGTTGCGATATGATTCTACCAATTTGCCATGAAGTAGCAGTAGATGGCAGAAGTTACCTGCTAGTGACAACATTGCAACTGCTATCAAAATGTTTGTTTTTAGTCTCATTATTATATATGAACAAAGAAGTTATCATGGGGAGGATGGAAGTGATATGTTGTGAAAAATAAAATGGTAAAATAAAATGGTAAAATAAAACGGTAGCACTTTGTAGTGGTCAACATTTCAGTTAATCCTAAAAATGCAAAACACATGGTAATATAACTTATTGTCAATACAATATATGTACTTATTTATTAACAATTATTATATTTAGGTAATCAAATGGGTTAATATATATATATAATATATATATATATATATATATATATATATATATATATATATATATTTGTGGTCAGGGCATAAAGCCGTAGCATTAGTAACATAAGACAAACAAGGAATGGAAAGGTCAGTTGTGGTCTGCCGTAACTGACGAGGTAGTAGGCCTGAAATAAAAGAGGGCCTACCTTAAGAAATGCTTATAAAAGGAGGTGTGGTGGGTGGGACAACTCACCAGACCTATGACGGCAGTGAGGGAAGGGCTGGTGCTCCTTAAGAAGGGGAACCAAGCCCCTCCCACAACTTCAGGCCCCGCCTTCCATATACATATATATATATAATTAAATATTGTCAGGTTCCTCTATATTAGTGACTTGGTACCGGCCACATTAGACATTTGTATCCTAAGTTACTATGTTGGTTTAGGGACTCAGGCACCTAAACATTGATCATACTGTGAATGTAGAGAATAAAACGTTATCAAAATGATCCATACATTATATTAATTTATGCATCTACATGCAGTTCTGTTTATGGCATGGTCTTGTGGTGTTATATGCAGAATATACATTTATCATTAAATATTGTTAATTTGCATATCACGCCACATGTGATGTCATAAACAGGAGACTCCACCACAATGCCGAGCCTTCAGTCATTGATTCCTTGGTGAGGGGTTTTTGGCGCCACTATGGGGGCATGGCTATATTATTAGCTCCTCCTCTTCGAGAAATGTCGCATTTTAAAGCCAACGGCTCCACCGGGAAGGGCTGGCAACGTTTGGCCTGGGGGGGCAAAAACAATTTAGTGGTCCACAGTGCAACTTCATCAGCCCACCTGTTATTATCAGATATAGATACAAATAGACAGACAAGACAGATGAACTGACAAATAAAGTACATAGAATGATAGACATACAAGTCAATTGGATGGAAAGTTTAGCACACTAGAACATTTAGAAATGAAAAGTGGTGCAACCCCAGCACATTGAGCAAGGTTAGAAATTTTATGTTAACCTCTTAGTGACAGAGTTCTATGCTGCATTTGAAATGCCTTGAAGACCAGAATTCCATTATGTTTGTCATACGTTTGATTAACTGTGATTTCTTTCTTCGTGTTCAGTTCACCCACACAAATTATATATCATTTTTTAAAGGGCAGATGGGGCTTTCTTTTGATACTATTATTTTTATCTTATGCTATAATTTACTATTAAAAAATATGTAAAATATGATGAAAATGTGGCCAAAAAACACTTTTTCTAACTTTGACCTGATTTTTTTTACACAATTAAAAACTGTAAAAAAGAATCCATCTATATAGTTTCTAATATTTGCCATGAGTTTAGAAATACTAATGTTTCCATTTTTTTCTGTTTTTAACTAGTTTTTTTTTCATCCTAACCATTTTCTCCTACAGTGACCGTTGACCCCAACCTTAACCCTAAATTTAACCCTAAATTTAACCCTAACTCTAAACCTACCCCCACCCCTTAATCTAACCTTTGTACTAACCTTAATTCAACCCACCTGTAACCCTAACCCTAATTTTAACCCTAACCCTAGATCTAGGCTTAGTAGATCTAGGGTTAGCTTTTTACTTTAAGGTAAAAAAAAATCTAACTGTAATGTTGCTGACTGCCTCTAGGGGCAGTCAAACAACAGTTTCACAGCAACAGAAGAGATTTTTTTTATCACTTCCGTCGCTCTCTGCTGGGCACGCTGTATTGGAGGAGCATGCTCCTCTTCAATACTGCATCCGCTATCGAGGCATCATTAAAACACCTTTAACACACAGGCAGTGAAAGCAGATAACTTCCTATATCAGTTTAAATGCATACAATCACATTCACGGTGATAGTATGTGTGGGAGGAGAATGCTGGCATGCTGGGAATAACTTTCATCACGTAGCATTGCGCTAAGGAGCGCAATGCTACATTTAAACTATACGTCCTGCTTTTCAGTCCATGTGCGTTAAGGGGTTAATAGGCCTGATTTACACATGTACATTATTTGAGCCTGTGACAAGCTTAGAGCACCAACATCTTTATATTCTCTGTTTGCATATAGTTGAGGTTGTTGGCTCCTGTTTGTCTGGTTGCAGCTCTTGGTGCCCCTTACAAAACAAATGGTATGGGCCCCCGTCTCCGACTCCATTTCTCCTGCACTCCTTTCGTTATTGTCACCACATCCCTTGCCATAGCACCACCTTGCAGCACAGATAGTACTTGAAACAGCCCCATAGGTCTTGCTAGAGCACCAGTATAGCATTTACAGGCCTCGGCAGAACAACTATATTGCACCCACAGGTCTTACCAGATTACTTAGATTTGCACCCACAGGACTTGCCAGAGCAACCAGATTGAGCACCCAGGACATTACCCAGACAGCAACACAATTGCACATCCGGGACATGCCCTGGCCAGCACCCAGATTGCACACCAAGGATATCCCCCATGCACCAAACAGATTTCACCCAGGACATATCCCAGCACCCACAATGCATACCTAGGACTTCCTCCACCCAGCACCCTCATTGCATCCATAGGACATGCCCTAGGACCAACACTGCACACCCAGATCATGCCCCTGCACCCACGTTGCACTCCCAGGACTTACCCCAGACAGCACCCACATTGCACGCACAGGACATGCCCAACATCCACATTCCAGCACCAGGAGATGTCCTAGCATCTACATTGCGCATACAGGACAGGCCACTGCACCCACATTGCCCACCCAGGACTTACCCCAGCCAGCATCCACAGGAGTACTCCAGGACCCAGGTTGCATTCAAAGGATACACTGGTGTCTAGTGGTGGGCAGTTGGATGTCTGTATGCTGCCCAGGCACACCTACATCCTCCCATGATGCCTCTTGAATTCTTTGTGCGTGTTTGCAGTATAAGTGAGTATGTGTGACTCTGTGAGCCTGTGTGTGTAAATGGGTCTCTGTGTGTGTGAAAATGTGATGCTGTGTGTGTGTGAGTATGTAACTGTGACTCTGTGAGTGCAAATGTGATGCAGTGTGTGTGTAAGTGTGAATATGTAAGTGTGACACTATGTGTGAGTATGTAAGTGTGAATCTGTGTGTGCAAATGTGATGCAGTGTAAGTTTGACTCTATATGTAAGTGTGACACTGAATGTGTAAGGATGTAAGTGTGACTCTGTGTGACTGTGTGTGTAATTGTGACTGTGTGTGTGCAAGTGTGCTTCTGTGTGTGTAAGCGTGAGCATGTAAGTGTGATTCTGTTTAAGTGTGAGTCTGCGTGTGTAATTGCGAGGGTGTGTGAGTAGGCAAATGTAAAACCACCGGAACAGGCAGACCAAACACCAAAAAGGTTAACTCCGCAATCCCAGCACAGGTGAGTGTTACAAACGAACGGCGTTCCTTGCCGTGATAGGGATATACAGGACATTAAGGTGAGCAATCGGTGCACCTCTCCAAATGCAGGTAAAAAACTGAAATAGGCAAGATTTTCTACAAAATCTTCACAGTTTTATTCCAAATAGTTTAAAAGGCAAATACAGGAGCAAGCATAGTCTCACGCATTTCGCCCATGAGGCTTAATCATAGACTTCATTTGCTGTGTGAGTAGGTGAGAGTCTGTGTGCAAAAGTGTGAATGTTAGTCGTCGACCAGACGGCTGCCTGTTTCCTTAAGGCCAAAGTAGCTGATTGAAAAAATTCTCCAACTCAGCTGAAATTCCCTTCTCATTTTCCTGCTATGCCCTCTTTCATGAATAAAGCCCAAAATCTCTTAGGAAGTGTGCATTGTTCCATCAGCTAGGAGTCATCAACCCATGTGCTTGGTCTTGGTCACATAAAACAGGGACAACAATAACATTAAAGGGACTGTATCACCTAACACAAAATGATCTATACATTGTGTTAGAATAAATGCCAACAAATGTCTGAATTAAAATGTGGCATCTCCTGCTTATGATTTATCTGTGGCTTGCCATGCAAATTAACTGTTTTTTTAAAGAGGAATTTGAATGTAAGGCCACTGGTGATGTCATAAACAGGAGACTCCACAGACACTTTATAGATCAGTTTCATTTTTTATTCTCCCCCTTCATAGTATAAGCAATGTTTTGGTGATACCATCCCTTAACATGATCTGGGGAAATAATTTGTTGCATTATTGCCTATTTCTGTTTTCTTTTAAGTGAAGCAAATGTAATCTGTAATTCTTAGAATCTGCTAGCCACATCCACTTTACCACATCCGGAACACTTCTCTTTTTATTGCTCATTCCTTATCTGCAAAACTTTCTGAAGCAAATATGAAATGCTAAATATTTTAGCCCCTTTCTTTTTTCATAAGTAAAATAAACATAACCTAAGTAGGAAATGTGTGTGTGTGTGTGTGTGTAAATGTGTATGTGGTCGTGTGGTAAGTGTGTATGTGTGTGGTAAGTGTGTTTGTGTATGGTAAGTGTGTTTGTGTGTGTTAAGTATGTATGTGTATGGTAAGTGTATATGTGTATGGTAAGTGTGTTTGTGTGTGGTAAGTGTGTTTGTGTATGGTAAGTGTGTATGTGTATGGTAAGTGTGTTTGTGTGTGGTAAGTGTGTATGTGTATGGTAAGTGTATATGTGTATGGTAAGTGTGTTTGTGTATGGTAAGTGTGTATGTGTATGGTAAGTGTGTATGTGTATGGTAAGTGTGTTTGTGTGTGGTAAGTGTGTTTGTGTATGGGTGTGGTAAGTGTGTATGGGTGTGGTAAGTGTGTATGGGTGTGGTAAGTGTGTATGTGTATGGTAAGTGTGTTTGTGTGTGGTAAGTGTGTTTGTGTATGGTAAGTGTGTATGATTGTGGTAGGTGTAACTGTGTATGCGTGTGTGTGTGTGGTTAATGTGACCACTGCACTTTAGTGTGAATGTACACACACACATGTATATAATTATACATATTATTCTCTGAATGAATGAAACATGAATGCGGCCCACGCACACATACATTTCTTTGGAAGTGGCCCTTTGCAGAATAAACTTGGACACCCCTGGTATGACTTAGAGCCAAACATGGCCCGTTACTTTACTAAATCAGGAAACCAAAGCTATGGCTGCAGTTTGTAAATCAAGTTACTCCATGTCCATTTTGACCACTGTGGGAATTGGGCCCTAAGCACAAACTTTTTTTTCACCAGACCCAACTTGTTAAACACCTTTAGACAACTCTGCTTTATCGGATTGAAATGATGTAAGTATCCACATACAAAAATAATATTGGGGTCCAGTCATGTGTACTTACCCTTTAGGGAAATTAGAGTGGCATATAGTACACACATTTAAGGAATATAATTATAAAAATCGCACATCCTAACATCCATTTTAAGACACAAGGGTGTATCACTTCTAGCAGTTCTAGCTGTGGCCCAACATCAGGGCCAAAATTACTCAAACTTACTAGAAGGGTATGAAAAAATCCACAATTAGGGAGTACATTCTTATTTATCTAATTTATACATTTTAACAACTACTGTGTATTCAGAACAGAAATCTTTCCCATGCTTTGCCCTTGGTGGTTTGTGTCCATTCATACAAATACAGGGAGTGCAGAATTATTAGGCAAATTAGTATTTTGACCACATCATCCTCTTTATGCATGTTGTCTTACTCCAAGCTGTATAGGCTCAAAAGCCTACTACCAATTAAGCATATTAGGTGATGTGCATCTCTGTAATGAGAAGGGGTGTGGTCTAATGACATAAACACCCTATATCAGGTGTGCATAATTATTAGGCAACTTCCTTTCCTTTGGCAAAATGGGTCAAAAGAAGGACTTGACAGGCTCAGAAAAGTCAAAAATAGTGAGATATCTTGCAGAGGGATGCAGCACTCTTAAAATTGCAAAGCTTCTGAAGCGTGATCATCGAACAATCAAGCGTTTCATTCAAAATAGTCAACAGGGTCGCAAGAAGCGTGTGGAAAAACCAAGGTGCAAAATAACTGCCCATGAACTGAGAAAAGTCAAGCGTGCAGCTGCCACGATGCCACTTGCCACCAGTTTGGCCATATTTCAGAGCTGCAACATCACTGGAGTGCCCAAAAGCACAAGGTGTGCAATACTCAGAGACATGGCCAAACACACAAGCTGAAACGTCAAGACTGGGCCAAGAAATATCTCAAGACTGATTTTTCTAAGGTTTTATGGACTGATGAAATGAAAGTGAGTCTTGATGGGCCAGATGGATGGGCCCGTGGCTGGATTGGTAAAGGGCAGAGAGCTCCAGTCCGACTCAGACGCCAGCAAGGTGGAGGTGGAGTACTGGTTTGGGCTGGTATCATCAAAGATGAGCTTGTGGGGCCTTTTCGGGTTGAGGATGGAGTCAAGCTCAACTCCCAGTCCTACTGCCAGTTCCTGGAAGACACCTTCTTCAAGCCGTGGTACAGGAAGAAGTCTGCATCCTTCAAGAAAAACATGATTTTCATGCAGGACAATGCTCCATCACACGCGTCCAAGTACTCCACACCGTGGCTGGCAAGAAAGGGTATAAAAGAAGAAAATCTAATGACATGGCCTCCTTGTTCACCTGATCTGAACCCCATTGAGAACCTGTGGTCCATCATCAAATGTGAGATTTACAAGGAGGGAACACAGTACACCTCTCTGAACAGTGTCTGGGAGGCTGTGGTTGCTGCTGCACGCAATGTTGATGGTGAACAGATCAAAACACTGACAGAATCCATGGATGGCAGGCTTTTGAGTGTCCTTGCAAAGAAAGGTGGCTATATTGGTCACTGATTTGTTTTTGTTTTGTTTTTGAATGTCAGAAATGTATATTTGTGAATGTTGAGATGTTATATTGGTTTCACTGGTAAAAATAAATAATTGAAATGGGTATATATTTGTTTTTTGTTAAGTTGCCTAATAATTATGCACAGTAATAGTCACCTGCACACACAGATATCCCCCTAAAATAGCTAAAACCAAAAACAAACTAAAAACTACTTCCAAAAATATTCAGCTTTGATATTAATGAGTTTTTTGGGTTCATTGAGAACATGGTTGTTGTTCAATAATAAAATTAATCCTCAAAAATACAACTTGCCTAATAATTCTGCACTCCCTGTATAACGTATAATAAGAACCAACTGGTGTTTCTAATTGCCTATAACAAAAGCCTTGTTTTGGAATACTCTTCTGCACATTCATAAATGTATTTCCAGTTAGTCTTTCCAACTTCGACTGGAAGGGTATTCTTGGTATCTACTACTTATTCTGTAAAATACAATTCCTACTCAGATTATCTCCTCTTAATATTGCACTTCTGTGTTATTGCAAATTCTGCCTGCCTCACCTTTATTTAATTCCGTGAATTAAATTATGCTTTACAAGTCATGAACCAAAAATGCGTGTGTATTACAAGTAAAGATATAAAAACCATGAAACTGCAGGTAAAACATATTTTAATATATTTGTGTCACATACAGGTCCACATATGTTCAACTGTGCATTATTGGATTTATTATCATCATATTATTATTATACTTTTCCTATTTTCCATTAATTTAAAAATAAATACATGCTATTAAATAGGAAATGCACACATGGGATTGCTGGATGAAACTCTCTGTCATGTAATGTGTACAAACAGTGTACATTAAATGGTGTGTATACACAAATCATGATAGTACATGCAAAGGGATTTACAATTGCCCAACATCCAGGGATATTACTGTTTCCCAGTTTAATGGTAATCATTTTATCTGCCTCAGAAGGATGAAGAGCTAAGTCAGTGCCACTGGGAATCAAGCCTAAGGGTTGAGCAAATTCTGCAGATGGTGCATTAGCCCCTTGAGCTCACTGGCCTATCTCACCATCTCTCAACCGGACCTTTAATTATATTACAGTGTGAATTCAATTATCAGAGTTATGCGTCTAAATGATGGACCTCCATATAAAGTTGGACAGCTCCCATCTAGAATATCACTGATACACCCAAACAAGATGGGCATAAAGACTGTGATTTCCTATTCCTGCTGGCTACTCTCTCCTCTTCTAAGTACCAGTATATGTATATACATATATATAAATAGAAAATTATTTGGATCAAACTCCATAACATAATAAATTAACTACATCTTAAAAAGCAAATGCACAAATTAAATATATAAATTACATAAAATTACAGTCACCAAGTTGGCAAATGTCAATTCATCAGATGCACATTTGTAGGTAAATCTAGTAATAATGCTTCCCGGATAGATAATTGCAATTTTTAAGTCCATACTGCTAATTCTTGCTGGCTGTCCTTAGTTTCCATTCTCTAATTCAGCCTTCTTTGCCCTGAAACAAAAAAATAATAATATTAAAAATGATCTATACATTGTATTAGCAAAACTGTGCGCAAATGTCTCAATTAGGAGAAAAATTTATTTTAAGTGTGTCTGTGGAGTCTCCTGCTTATGACATCACCTGTGGCATGATATGCAAATGAACTGGTTTTCAGTGTGGGAAATGTGTGATTTGCATTTAAAGCCACATGTGATGTCATAAGCAGGAGACTTGTCAGTTCATCACTTTTAACAATATAATAACAAATCATTTCACCAGGAACGATAGACTGAGATATTCACTCATTCTCCACTCCATCCAGGGGATGTTACAATTGCCCACTTTAATGGTTTTCATTTTTATCAACCACAGAAGTATGAAAGGCTGTCCAGGAAATTAACTTGCAATCCTAAGGATTGATCAGATTCTGCATTTGGTGTATTATCCCACTGAGTCATCTCACCAGATATCATTAAATTAAAGGTGTGTAGATTGATACATGTGTATGTCAGAGAGCCACTCTATGGTGAAAAAAAAATATATAATAGTTTGGATTGGTTAAACAACCAATATGGTAGTGCAATACCCACATTACTGGGGACCTCTGTGCCACATGAAATGTGATATTTTACTAGGGAGTCCAAACATTGTTGTCAATCTAAATGACACTGTTTGAGTTCTACATGTACCATTATTATAGGGTAATGCAGAATAGGGGAAGGAATATCTCTTTACCCAGTATTGAATTGACGAGTGTTCTTTTAGCTCGGCCAGGTTGACTTTGTAGACTAGCCACAGCTACTGAGTTATTTCTTGACATAACTTATGGGTGCTCAACATATCTAGTGTTCTATTCCCTTTTCGTTTGTTACATTCACTAGTTATCAAATAACTGTCTTTGTTTTTAATTCTTTAATTGATTTAGAAATGATCACTTCACATAGCTCTGGTTTGCTAAGCTTCTCCTTACTTGATTTCTTTCATCTTCTGAACTACCCAGGGGACATTGGGTCTGGAACAGAGGATTTTCCCACCTTGTGTGAAAAACCTGAAAAGAGCACACACACAAAAAAAGAAATAATTAAATGTTTAGCTTTGCCCTCCATCAATATGTGAAACAAACTTCTTCAGTGACCTCACTGGTATTCACTATAGCTTAGTCTGACATCATCACTACAACAGCTGAGAGATAAAATATGATTTTGTAATAGAATTAATTTACTCATTCTTCTGCTTTTAAAACATTGCCTCTGAACTGCTCTTTACACATAAAAATCCCTGAATCTGCATATACATCAAATGAAACAAGTAGCTTAAATATGTCGTCTAAACATTGTTTGTCCTTAACATAACATCAAATGGATAGATTAAGTAAAAATAAAAATAGCTTTTAACTGTATCTCTGGTGACTTCTGTTGATTACATGACCTTGTGGTTTTATATGTAGATAAGTATTTTCAATGGGAATTTCTCTTAGTCTATGCATTTGCTTGGAATTCTGTCAACACACCCTGTAGATCATGTATTATTCTCCACATTTACAGTATAAATGCGAAATGCGAAGGTGACAGATTCCTTTTATCTCTGTTTCCTTGCCTAACATGGAATGGAATGTTCAGCGTATGCAAACAGAACTGATACCACTTTACTCTTTCAAGTAAGTAATACTTTCCGCGTATATCATGCACATGCATTATTCAGTGTTTGTAATACTCACATCACAGCTTCAACGCAGGGAAGATCCTGATGTTGGATGAGAAAATCTTCAATAACCAGTCTAGATCTGGCCGAAGATACTCGGGTGCAGCAGCTGCTAAACTTCCCAACATCTGCGGAGAAGATGTGACCAATCATGGAGAGTCATTTAAGAAACAGGTTGGAAAAGAGACATCGATAATGAAATTCATTCTTTAAAAAAATATATGAAATAAAACTTTTTTAAAAGTCAGGCTATGGAAAATTGTTTACTACCTATATATATTAGTAAAATCTTAACATATACATTATTAAAAAGTTTTTTTTTCCCAGTTATAAAGTAGAAGTAAGCTTCATGCATTTAAATAAACATATAATAAACCATGCTAATTATTTTGTCAGGATGAGTTTTCATAATAATACTGTAATTCCGTTTATTTATATTTATGTCAGGAAGTTGAGACATGTATTATGTTTGCTCTTTTAACTGAAATTATGCAATTAAGTTTTCTGGTGTATTGATATTGTCCTGTGGTTTAACTGTAAATTAAATTGACATTTTAAATGGTAAGTGCAAATAATAAGCTAGGGGCTTCCAGGGATGAGAATACTACCTACTGCAGACTAAATTCTGTAACAAGTATCTTCTTGACTACCAAGACTGTGAACAATACTATGCTCTGTCAACCTCTCTGGACTACACTTGGCTTAGAATAAAACATGAACGCACACATATTTATCTAGGATCTTGTCTGAACTCATACTTACCACAGTTGACCGTCAAGATAGCAGAAGCAATGAGGAGAGTCAGACACAGCATTATCTTTTCTGAGGACATGTTTTTTTTTTTCTGTGATGGATTAGTGTTCTCTTCTCTGTGAGTTGAGGAGTGAGGTACCCAGATCAAACCATCTGGTTATAAAGATCCAGAAAAGAGGAAGTCATTGCAAAATTGTGCTGATCACATATTTATCATTAGAAGTTGGAAAAGAATTAAAGAGGGAGGAAACCCAAATATTTTTAGAACTGTGACAGCAGAGAGAGATGGCCCGACTACCATCACTCTCTGTGATTGGTGTGCGCATGTGTCAGTCATAGAAGTTGGCTTCTGTGGGAATAAAAAAAAGGATATAGAGGGTTTAGTCTCTCTTTAATGGAACCACATTGAAGATTTTTTTAGGGACTTTTATAAAAATGTATACTTCAGTAAAATATAGAGAAGTCTGCCTTCTACCTTGGGTAGCCCTGAAGTCTGCATATTTTATAAGTGCCTCTCAATAAAATGGAGATGTAGTCACCTTAGTTACAATCTGAGTTGTGACAACCACTCAGCACAACAGTAGAGCAGCTAAACTTGGGCAGTCTGTAGTTGTTCCGATGTTAAGGCAGATTCCAAGGACCACCAACACTATGGCACTGATATCTGTTCCCTCACCTGCCAAGAAGACAATTTGTACTTAGGTCAGTGCAAGAGTGAGGCTCGCTAACTTAAAGGGGCAGATCCACCTACAGTTGTCTGATAAGTGTAAAATAAACAAAAAAGAAACAGCTCTGCCTGATCAGTTTTTTCATCAACTCCAGTGTTCCCAGCATGTACAGCAAGGACATTTTGGCTGGTTGAACATCATGGGTACTGTAGTTAACATCAGCTGGAGTACCAACTAACGTTTCCATGATATTCAGATAGCATCTTTGTTACCAGATTTGTTTTGGGGGAGTCGGAAAAGTTGAATGGTTTCCAATAATAATATATTACTATATATATATATGCACGAATATAGTTAGCTAGCTATATCCTGATAGTAATTGTCTCTGGCTCGCTAAATATATAAGAATGCTATTATCAGTTGTCTACCATCTGAAAGTGGGTCACTAAAACCATAGTTTCCGTGCCTTGATGCTTGGATTTCTTAGATTTGTACCTGGATAAAGAAGATGATTGTAGAACAGATTACAGATGGTGGCAGTAACTACCACATTTCCAGCTGGACACGGTGTCTCAGGACTACGTCATTGGGCCTGTTCTGTTTAATTAGTTTATCAAGGACCTGGAAAAATACACAGAAACAATTATCTCAATTTCTGTAGATGACACAAAGGGCTAGATTTATTAAGGCAAAACAAGTGCTATTTAAAAAAGGAGCTAAATTTGTAGCAAACTGCCATAGTAATCCATTTGTTTCCATTGTAACTACTACTATTTTAGCACTTTTTCCTGAAATAGCACCCGTTTTGTCTTGATAAATATGACCTAAAAGGTAATAAATAAGGTAATACAATCAGAGCAGGATGATAATTATCTGCAAAATGATTAAAATACAATGGGAGAATAATAATTTAAAAGGCAGATGTATTTCAGTATAGTAAATAGTATATGGATAGGCAGCTGCTGTAAAGGTAAGTAAGCTGTTATCATGTACTGTATTAAAAGGAGAACTGAAAAAGATCAGAACAAAATTTGGCTCTTTATAAATCATTGGTAAAAACACATCTGCAATATGTAGTGCATTTATGGGAACCAGTCAATAGAAGGACATCATGAACCTGGAATGGGTTCAGAGATGGGCTATACAACTGATTAAAGAAATGGAAAATTTCATCTATGAAGAAAGGCTTTGCAAATTGATGATTGTGTTCCCTGGAGAAAATATGTTTAGAAAAGGATACCATTACTATGTGCAAATGAGTTTGAGGGCTATAAGAAGACCTGCCCGAGAAGCTCTTCACAAACTGTACATTCCAGAAGATACATTGGTGTACTTTAAAATTAGACAAAATAGCATATTCTTAAACTGTCACAGTTCAACCATGAATTTCTGGAACCTGTAGGGAATTTACCAGTTTTGTGGCTATTTCCACTTTCAAACTGTAGTGATGACTCTTCTTTGTTTTTTAACTCTTGCTCCAGTCTAATGTCAGCTGGGAATCATTTATCACCAGCCTGTTCAGCCTTTAAATACCTGCTGTTCATTGCAAAATGGGCCTTTGCATGGTGTGATTGTTACAGCCCTGTGTTGTTCACTCATGGTGTCATTTTCCTCCTGTTGTGTTGCTGGTAGCTGTGCTTTTTTTCAGCGTAGCCTGGGAGCCCTAATCAAGGGGTTCAGCTACCTGGGGGAAGCATTCCAGCACCTCCTGTTATCTCTTCATGCTACAAAGTGCCAAGTGCCCTGTCTGTGGCCTATCCAGCAGAGTGCCCTGTCTGCAGGCTATCCAGCTGAGTGCCCTGTCTGTGGCCTATCCAGCAGAGTGCCCTGTCTGCAGGCTATCCAGCTGAGTGCCCTGTCTGTGGCCTATCCAGCAGAGTGCCCTGTCTGCAGGCTATCCAGCTGAGTGCCCTGTCTGTGGGCTATCCAGCCGAGTGCCCTGTCTATGGGCTATCAATCCCAATGCATTGTCTGTGGGCTATCCAGCCAAGTGCCCTGTCTGCATGCTATTCAGCAAAGTGCTCTGTCTATGCTCTATCCAGCCAGGTGCCCTGCCTGTGGGCTATCCAGCCGAGTGCCCTGTCTGTGGGCTATCCAGCCTGCCACTGAACTATAGGGAACCTATGCTTGGAAAGAAGACCTCTCCCACTCCTCCTAGAGGGTCTCGCCACGGAACCTTACAGCCATTCCTCCCACCATGGCATATCCTGACCTTTGGTGTTGCAGATGCATATTTTAGAGTGACATGCATATTCTATGTTTATTGAGATCCTTTATTTTATTACTCACAGTTCCAGAGGGAATTTTCAACACTTTATTCTCTTGCATTAAAAGATTGACTGTTTTGAAGCAGCACATGATTGGGAGCTGGTTTCTAGATGTACATGCAAGTATTTCCAGGAACCTGAACATGAAAGAGAAGCAGCCTACATTAGAAATGGTTGCAATATCTTGATTCAGTAGCCTAATAAATGTGTCCCACCCAGTGTTATGATGTTTTCACTAGTATGATGAATAATCCTATCCAGGAACAAAACTTTTGCAAACCGAAATTTCAGATGATAATCGTTGACCTTGGGATATCTGCATTAGTGTGATGTCATACTATATTTTGCAAGGACCTAAAAGATTGCATTTGAAAGGTTGCATCAAGTGTAGGCATTTTAAATTTAAATTATTTAATGAAAGAATACAAATAACACTCCTTGCTGAGCCCTCTTTGCTTATATAGTTCTATCAGGCGGCAGCCATCTTGTGTCAGGTGGGTCAGATCTTCCTTCATTTGACCCATCTGAAAAAAGTCAAACCCCTAATGGTTTTGCCATTTTTTTTATGTTTGGTTGCAATAAAGTTGTTCTGTTGTTTTTCACCCTGTGCTATTCTTTGTTTTGTCATAGTGGCATTTGATTGCTGTGATTGGTTATCTCACAAATCATATGACCTTGAAGAGTTCTGGATGACCGTCTTATTTTGAGACAAATTTCGATTCTGAAAACCATTAGGTGCAACTGCACCTGTTATATATATATATCTATATATGTCTGATTGCGGGTAGGGGTTAACTCAATGAGGCTTCCTTATAAACGTTAAGATAGAGACCATCCAAACTGGAGTTATTGGGGGGTTTTGGCACTTTTTTTTTTTTTTACATATATTCACTTTGAATTTAAGTAGTCTTTTATTATGTATTTTTTTTTAAAAGGTTAGGTTGTATGTATTTATTTCTCTACATATTATAGTGCTGTGGAGAAACAATTCCTTCCTGCTGTGAACAGCTGAATCCTGACACTCAGTTTACATATATTTAACAGTCTTCTGTTACAGTTGTACTTTACAATCATCAGTTGGGGAGATGTTGTTCTAGGCTTGATGAAATCATCGACCCGGGCAGAATTGACATCACAGGTACAACTAGACACAGATACAACAGAATCCTTGAAATAGGCGTGTGCACTATGGACTGTCACACCTAAGAGATCAAGAATTGATGAAGGAACAGTGGAACTGCTCACCAAAAGGGTGCTGGTAATATGCTACAGAATGCACGGACGCTATCCAGTGGACACAAATTCATTCTATTTAATTAAACATAAGAAAAAAAAAATATTATTGCCAAATTTGTATTAAATAATCTCACAATATACATTGATTAGCCATAACATTATAATCACCTGCCCAATATTGTGTAAGTCCCCTTTTTCTGCCAAGTCTGCCCTGACCCATGGAGGCATGGGCTCCACTAGACCTTTGAAGGTGTGATGTATAAGGCGCCAAGACATTAGCAGCAGATTCTTTTAGTCCTGTAAGTTGTGAGGTGGAGCCTCCATGAATCGGACTTGTTTGTCCAGCATATCCCACAGATTGGGGAATTTGGAGGCCAAGTCAACACCTTCAACTCATTGTTATGTTCCTCAAACCATTGCTGAATCATTTTTGCTTTGTGACAGTGCTCATTATCCTGCTTAAAGAGGCCAATTAAAGGCTTTACATGGTCTGGAACAATGCCTAGGTAGGTGGTACATGTCAAAGTAATATGCACATGAATGGCAGGACTCATGGTTTCCCAGCAGAACATTACCCAAAGCATCACACTGTCTCCGTCGACTTGCCACCCATCATTGGTCATAATATTATGGCTGATCGGTGTATAAGTTACAGTTTAGTTACTGTTGAATGATTCCTGAATGTGTTTTCTGGAAGAGGGCCCTTTATAACCAATATCTTTACACAGATGTCTAGATGTTTATAAAACAAGATCCGGCCATAGGAAGGAGCCTTAAAAATAAACTTAACGTGACTCTTTTATGACTCAGAACAAATCTGCTGACAACTACAAAGTCGTTAAAGAAATCCCCAGTCTTTTTCTAGATCTGCTGACATAACCAGTGACTTAGAATATATTCATTGACTGGGAAGGCGGCAACTTTGTGAATGGTTTTATGGAAAGACATGGCAATTCATTAGAGTGAAACTTATGAATGAAGCCGATTTCTATGAATCTGAAAGTCATTTTACTGTGAATTGCAAGTAAAGTACATATTTTAGGAACTGAAATCTGCTTGCCCTATTGTTACATGTGAATAATATTACATATTACCTATATTCTATTTAATGTATCTTTATATTGTTACAATAATGTATTATTGTTTATGAAGTGCGCATAGGATTCTGAATATGTTTAGAAACTACATACAGGTAAAACGCATTATAATGCTCTGCATTATAACAATGTTCCTTTTCTAATGAGGTGCTCCAACGGCTCCCACAGCGCCATCGGGGTCCCAGATCCCGTCATAACTTCTGCATTAAAGTACATTGAAGGGCATTAAAGAGAGATCTTTGGCACTCATATCATGATCAACACAAATCATGTTTAACTTCCTTGATTAAAACAAGCACAATCTAAACATAACGATTAGAGTCCAGAGCGCAGCCTGTAAAGGTGACGAAGATGATTATATTAGAACAAAGGATACACCACCTGCCGAGTCTCCTGCAGCTATAGTGCCCAAGGCTGAAACTGATTAGCTTCTGATCAAATGAGATCGGATACAACCAGAACAAAATGGCTGAAGTTTTTTTTAAACCCTTGCTTCCTCGCAGGAAGTGTCCCCATTAACCCTTGCATCCTCGCAGGAAGTGTCCCCATTAACCCTTGCTTCCTCACAGGAAGTGTCCCCATTAGCCCTTGCATCCTCACAGGAAGTGTCCCCATTAACGCTTGTTTCCTCACAGGAAGTGTCCCCATTAACCCTTGCTTCCTCACAGGAAGTGTCCCCATTCCTCAAGTAAAGCTAATCAGCACGTCTGATTGAAGAGACCTTTGTTTTTGAATGCCGCCAACGAAGGGGACCTACTCTGCGCTAGTAGATTAAGACTGTCAGTGACAGGTGCCGCCCTGATGCAGCATCATGTCTTCCCGTCAGAGGTTAAACTAGCATTTACATTAAGAATACATGTCAGTTTGTCTTCATACTAGTGCCACTCATTCTTTCTCATGTGCTTCTATTTTAGAGTACTCATTCCCTGTACTCATTGTAACATTGTTTTAGCCTGATGTGCTGTGTCCTCGGTAATTCGGTTATACTGACCATATCCTCTCTGATTGCTGAAATTTACCTGCCTTTCTGTGTGCAGTGAATATTCACATGTCTCCTTCTAAAGCAAGAGAGAGTTCTGCAAGTGGCTACTCAAAGCAAGGGGCCCAACAGTGGTCACTGTGCACAGGATCCTTTACCAGATGCCTGTGGTTGGGGCTTTATGACATATGAGATTAAGATGGGAATATCAAACTTAAGGCCAAAGTAGCCAAGTTGGAAAAATTTCCCTATGTAGCTGAATTGTTTGAAATTCCCTTCTCAATTCTTTGCAATTGTCTCTTTCATGAATCAAGCCCTCAGTCTAACTCATTAAAGGTTTTTTTTTTTTTTTTAAAGAAACTTGCAGTTTATTTCTTTCTTTCAGAGGTTGTTTCGGTTTCACTAAAGAGTGTTTGAATAATTATTCTCAGAAAAAAATGAATGTTAGAAAATAAGATTACACAATCTTTACTGTTCCATTACCTTATTCTGCCAAATGCTTACCCTGAAAATAGGGCCTATTTCAAGGAAAATAGGGAAATTGCATTTTTATAGCACATTTGAAAAATTTACTGTTTATAGATTGGACTTTAGCTTCACTTTGTATACATAACCAGTGGTGGTGGTGACAACTATAGGCCTGCTAAGATGTTTGGGGACAAATATGACACTGATGAGCCATTTGTGGACAATAGGTTTGGGTAATATGTAGCACTGACAAGCTGTTTTTGGACAACAGGGCTAGAAAGTTTTTGGGTACACAAATGGCTCTGATAAGCTGTTTGGGTACACACATGGCTCTGATAAGCTGTTTGAGGACCTAATGGCTCTGATCAGCTGTTTGGGGATACATATGGCAAGTTGTTTTGGACAGCAATGGTACTGAAAATCAGCTTGTAAACAGTTGTGGGACTGACAAGCTGCTTGGAGGTCAACCATGGCCCTGGTTTGGAGACAGAAAGGCCTCGACAAGCTGTTTGGAGACAAAAACACCTATGACAGGCTCATAAATATGTTGAATAAAATACCCAAATCCATCAAGTATAACTCTTCTACCACCAAAAGAAGGCAAAATAACCCAAAAACAAATCCCCTAATTGTGCTGGGTTATGCTGGGCAGTTTGTTTTTTTCATTTAGAGGAAGTAATACAGAATAAAGAAAACATATTACACTATTTCTGAACTTTAATTTGTAATTTCCATAAACCACATTTACGATTTATTCAAATAGGAGTAGGAGTTGAGAAGAGCATTACAAACTTAAGGCCAAAGTAGCCGAGTTAGAAAAATTCTCCCATTTAGCCACACATCAAATTGTCCCATTCAGCCAACACTGGTAACCTAAATCACACAAGTGATGGATGTTAGCAATTGCATTGTTCTATAATACTATAATACATTGTTTGGGTGGTTACTTGCAGTTGAGCTCTATTTAATAAAGAGTGAATTATTGTGAACTACCAAGTGAACTGCACATCCCAGTAGAGGAGTTAAAAAAAAAATCTCCAACGTACCTATATTTTCTTTCCATCTATAAACCCCTTCCTGCTTGATAAAAATGGGCTCTTTTTGCTACTGGTCCTATGACAGAGTGATCGGGACCCAGGGACACATAGGCAGAAGCCCAATCTGGGTCTTTACAGACCCTGTAGATCCCAGCCAAAATACTGCCAAACTTTTGCGACATGACGTGTGAGGTCTCGGAGGAGTGCCTGAAACCAGGAGCTACATTTTACCAAAACGCACACCAAGTTTGCTACATTTTTTTCGCAGCACCTGCTACATTTTTTGCCTGTCAGACTTAGGCTACTAAAAATGGCCTATTCTGACACAGGGGATCCTGCTACAAGTCCCTGCAGCAGGATCTGCTGCACATCTCCTCTCACGGAGCCGCGATGAGCTGTTACAGCCAGGACGTTCTATGCCGTCCTACAGTTGTCTAGGCACCGTAAATTCAAACATCCTACAAACGGGAAGGGGTTAATCTCTAATTTTTGCAGTTCACCTGCCTGTTCACTTTTTAAACACAGTAATATGTGTTTATTTAACAAATAGACCATTGCTGAATATTCCAATCCACCATCGCAGAAACTAAACTGCAGTGCATAGGGCACCTGTAGAAAATAATCAATGTACAATGTACTGGACAAATTATTTAGTGTAACTATAGCTATAACCTCAAAATGTGTTATTCCTCACTTCCTAGTAACACATATTGCTGGCAATGAGTTTTTACAGGATACCCATCATCTGTAACATAGTCAAGAGGCTAATCTACACTGTATTTCCTCATGCTTACTGTGGATATGTCATGCACCAAGGATAACAACGCCTAATTATTCTGCAGGTTGTAAGAGGAAGATCCCCCATGTGATTGCCCACTTCCCTGGCTATCCCCATGAGTGGCACATGCATGAACAGTCACCCCACTGTCGTAACCGTCATCATGAGTTGCACACAAGTACTGTCATAATTTTCTAGACTTTTTTGTGTGCATAAGGTCACACTTCCTATGGATTAAACATGGCTGTAATGCAACAACTTGGCAAAATATTATTGTACAATTTGAGTGAATATTTTAAAAAACAAATCGCTAGAAAATATTTAACACCATAATTCTCTGACTTGTTTTCCAAATAGATTTTAATTTTTACCTGGCTGTCTTATTCAGGATTGAAAATAGAAACTCCTGTAAAAATCTCTCTATATAGATACACACACATGCACATTAAATAAACTAGTCAGTGTGACATGGAAAGCCTTGTATTCTGGTGATAGCCTCTGTAAAGAGGTTATTTGGCCGCTAATAGGATACACAGCATTATCTCTCCATTATCTGGAATCACATCAAGCCTTTGGCTGTCATTGAAATAAAGAGGGCCTCTAGATCTGTAAACAGCAGCACACTGAACATACAGGTATATTAGAGCATAGGGAGCCTGTTACTGATATAACATTATACATCCTAACAGGTATTAACGGAGAACTTTCAGTAACAAATTAAGTCATGCTAGGTTGAAAAAGTGTAGCATTTTAAATATTAATGTTTTAAAGAAAGAATATAAATAAAGTACTATATTGAGCCCTCTTTGCTCTATCAGGAGGTTGACATATTAGAACCCTGCCTGCACATTTGTAGAATCATTTACTCAGTTTTATCTAATGTGGGGATTGACTAACAGCCACCTGGTTCTGCACTCTTACTGCTGTGACACATTACACTTACACATAATGAGTTCTCATTCAAACTTCTCTTTTCTTGCTATCAATGACTTGTGTAATGTCTGTCACATCCTGATGACCAGCTCTTTCTAACTGCACCTTGTGCCAGGGTGAGAGTTACACCCCAGTCACTGTAAAACCACCCCCCCCCCTTAAAGGGCTTAAAGGACAAGTATAGGCAAATAGTAACTGCTTTAACTCAAAGATAAGATAAAGTGTAGATATTTTAAATAAAAATGCTATCTTATTGATCCCTTTTTGCTCTGGATATGGATCAGTATTAAAAAGGCATTTTAAATAATAAATGCTAGTGTAATATATTTAACCCCATCCCCCCACCTAAAAAAAAAGTATCATGGTAATTCCCATTTGTATCAGTAAATTAATTTAAACATTCATTGCATTAAATAATGAAAATAATTATAAGGTCTATGCACGCAAAGGTGAAAATGTAAATAGTTCATCTCACCGAAACAAATCTTGTGAATTTCTCCTATAAAAAAAGCATTGCTAAAAAAAAGGTAGGGGGTAAACATTTAACTATGGCCAATCCTGACAGAGTGAACCTTGTATAATCCATTGTTAGAAAAGTGAGAGCTTTTGAAGATTTAACTTTGTAATGTAAATAGAAAAACAGTGGGTTATGAGATGGTACGGCGCTTGTTCATGTGATACATAGGCTGCAAGCTGTCAGGCAACTACCCCACAATGCCCAATATTACATACAAAAAACACAAAACAAAATGACTGTGAGCTAATGTGCTGATGAAGTGAAAGTTATATGACCTGATAAAGACACAGATAAACAATGGTATAGTATGTTCTTATATATGTTCTCTGTTGTTTATGTGTACCTTGTTATGTGTTTTATGTATTGAAAATGGCCAGCTGAGCTCTACTAGCAGGAGTAGCTTTGCCAAGTACAGCCCTGCACCAGTGGTGTATCATAGTAAAAAAAATGATGAATGCATAGAAAAATATTGGCAATCATTAATCATTTATATTTCAACTTCTGACTGTTTCCACACGGAAGATACAAGCTAGAAAAAAAGAGTGAATATTAGTGTTTCTGGAGCTTACAGTCCAACATAATAATGAGAAGCACAGAGGGTGTCCTACTCCAAATACTCTTCATCTATGACATGAAAATGATCATGCAAATTAATGATTTAATAAGGATTCACTGTACCACTGGCACTGTGACAAGTATAGGTGCGTTCTAAAATAAGTAAAATATAAGACTTCATCTTTTTTAATGAAACATGTAATTTATACAGTCAACTACTTCTTTATACCTGTGCTGTGGGTGACATTCCCTGCTTCATTTGCACAGAGCCCTGTGTTCTCAAGGTCACTTTCTGTGTGAAGGAGGTCTGAGCAGTTATCTTAAGACACCTAATTATAAGAACTGTAGGAAGAAATGTATCATGGCGATGCAGCCTCCCTCTCATTGCCACTCAAGTGTGGAGTGCCTTTTTTTTTATTCGATTTTTTATTGCGTTGTGGAAATGTCAAGTAAATACATACATGGTTCATAATAGGCCAATAGGTAATATCAGACAAGGTACATTGAAATAGCATTTTTGTATTTTTAAACATGTTAAACTAAGTTAAAAATTAGAGCTAATTGTAGGAAGTAATGACCCAAATAGCTTTCCCAGTGGGTTTGAAGTTCCCCATAGACATTCAATTTCACCGAAAGACAGTATAAACCTCAATTGTAAGCTGGGAAAGGTTTCGGACAAATAGTATATTTGGGACTCTACCTTAGTGAACCAACATCTTCCTCCCGGGAACTTTCACATATTTGGTACCCGCTTGATATTAAACTCACTATGAGAGGGCAGGGGTAGGAGAAACCACAGTAAGTCATGGAAGTCAAGTGCAAAACAACATTAAACAACCAACCAACAGATATCAGTTTATACAAGTAGAGTCAGGAACTTCCTGAGAACTTCCAGCTGTAAAATTGCAGATAGGCATGTGATATTGAGTCACAAGAGGAGAGAGAAGAGAATTGGAAAGGAAGAATAAGAAAGAGTAAGAAAAAAAAGGGGGAAAGAGCAGAAGGTAGGATACCTCAAGTATGGGCATCAAGGCAAGGTCATACAACCGTGACTTGCCTAACTATTAATACCTGTCATTCATCTGCCTTATATCATTGCTTGTATACATTACAGGATTCATAATATTCAGATAATAAGATTGGGAGAGGGGAGAGAAAGAATGCAAGAGCATTGAGAAAGCAGAAGTAAAATAGTCAAGAGAGCATTCATAGTGCAAGACAGCACTATACAAAAGGGGCTTCAGTTCCACCAGTGATGGGACAGTGTTAGGGGTTTTCCACACATAACTTTTGATGTGTGGAAACAAGTCCAGCAAAAAAAGAGAAAAAACACATATAACATTGGCAAAACTGTCAAAAATGTTTATCACTGGAACCCAAGTGCCCGGCAGCGACCAGTGAATAATAGAAAAACAACCAACTAAATAGAGATAAGGCACGGTGTTGCAGGCTCAGGCCCAAGATGCCAGGTCTAGCAGCCTGGTTCTCAATGTCCCATATTGTAGGAATGTCCCATGTGAAAACTACCCAAGGTTCGGAAAAATCGGCAGGTCAACCGGTTCCACAGTCACTGGAGAAAAGTTGTTTTGGTCAGCCATCATGCAGGGCAAGCCAAGTGCCTGTAGGAATGCCGGTGCCTCAGCCAAACATTCCAGTGTGAGGGATTTGTTATCCTTATCAACTTGCAGGACATGGGATTGCTTCTGTCTATATTTAACACCCAAACCGCGTAAGCGAGTTGTAAGAGGGGTAAGTGTTCTCCTCCACAGGACCATCGCCGTTGGCAAGTCTTCATAAATGAGTAGCGGTATTCCCTCATATTTCCTAGTTCCGAGCTTGCGGCATGTGGACAGAAATCTGAGTTTGTCAGACATCGTGTGGAACTTTAAAATAACATCCTGGAGGCCTCTTTTGGTGAACGAGAGGCCTTCTTAACTCTGAATGCATCCAAGACCGGCTGGTCAGTGGTTTTCATCGATTGGGTAACATGGGCAACCAGTTCATTAGAGTAGGTGCGGATGGTGGTGGGCCAAACCTCCTTGGATTGACGCAATCTGCCTTCCATGTTGGTCATTTGTTTCTGAAGAGCGTACACTTGATGTGTCAGGGAGTCATTGCAGTCCTTACAATTAGAAAGTTGTTGTTTAACACCCTCTACGGTAGTATCAACCACGTTCAACCTTTGCTGCAAAGACCCTATATCTGTGCGGAGTTCCGCTAGGTCTGCCTTCAAGGCTGTTTTCATGTCTAGCAGCAGCCGCTGGATGTCACCTTTGGTAGCCATTTGATCTTGAAGCTGCTTATCAGGCCGTTTCTCAAGCATGTTAGCTTGGTAGGGAACATCTGATTCCTCCATTGAGGAGATAGATTTGACCAGCTCTGCAGCATGGCTTGTCAGGGGCTTCATCGCTGGCGGCCTAGTAGGCCTAGAGAATAGTGCCAATATCAAGGCGATTTGAAGATTGCCGTCTCTCCAGCTTCTTTCCCCTTTTGCCCATGGCTTCTATCTGCCGATGAGACTGCAGCTACTGATATTTCAATGGGGTATTCATGTAATTTTGAGGTATAATAGCAGTAGATTTGGAGGAGCTCTGCAAACACACGTCTTCTCAGCCTGCAGATTAGCTCCGGCTCCCGGGCCACAGCTTTTCTCAATATTTATAAATGATCTACCCTCGGTGTGTGACCTGGCTCATGTGAATATGTATGCTGATGATACAGTCATTTATACTCGTGGTACTAGACTATCACTAGTGGAATCCGTGCTACAGGGTCAGTTTTCTAAAGTTGAAAGTTGGATAGCAAGCAACAAATTATTCCTCACTGAAAAAACTGTGTCCATGTTGTTTTGGACTAAAGCTAAGCTACTTAAATTAAACAATCCTCAAATAAACATCAATACCAAATCCAGTTATAACTTGACCCAGGTAAATTCATATAAATATCTTGGTATGTGCTAAATCCAAACTTATCTTTTGGTGTCCATATTGACAAGCCTGTGTCAAAGCTGTATTTTAGGATTGTCTCTCTAAAGAGGAACAAATCAAACCTAGATTTCACAGAAAGCAAACGTATTGTGCAGTATATGTTAATGCCGATTTTAGACTGTGAGGATGTTGTATACAATTCTGCATCGCTGACTCATCCCAGTAAACTCAACATGCTGTACAATTCATTGTGCCAATTTGCCCTCTAGTGGGATTATTACTCATCACTGTAAAATCACTGAAAAATGAGTAAGAGTTAAACTGGCTGACGCTTGCCTCCAGGTGCACTCTCCACCTAGCTTGCTTAGTGCATAACCACTTCTCTGGAAATCTCCCCCCTAACTGAGATCCTCATATGTGGAATAGACTCACTGATTCTGCCAAATCATCCTCTAGTCTAAAATCCCTGAAAATTAGTGTCTCTCAAATCCTCAAAACAGAATGTACCTGTGATTAGTTTACAAACTACTATATATACACTGTACATGTTGTTCTATCTTTTTATTTATTTTTTGTATTAATAATGTTTTACCCTGTATGTTCTCTTTTTCCATCTTGTATAAATGTATATATATGTATGTATGTATGTATGTATGCTTTTAAATATATTGTTAAATGTGTAACTGTGCAAATCCATTCTATACTGGATGGACATACTTGAAAACGAGAGAAATCTCAATGTATCCTTCCTGGTTTAACACTTTCTAAATAAATAAATCAATAAATTAAAAGCTCTGTATGAACATAGCGTGCTAAAGAAAATTCAAAAAGAACTTGAGCAGTGATCCCAAATTAGCATACAGTAAATCAATTAAAGGGACACTACCACTTACATAAGATGAAACTAGATTATCTGTGCATTTAAAACAAACAAATATATAAGACATATGTCACTGTTTGTTTTTGTCTATGTTTGAATTAATTGCATATAAAAGTAAAAATTAAATTAGGTGTCTATTTCCTGCGTTCATTTTGTAAATTTTCTCCAAAATCTCATTTTACAACTATGGGCAGAGCCTGCATGATGATGTCATAAGATACACCCCTGCTCTCTTACTGGCTCCTGTGTATCAGTGTGCAAGACAAGGTGGCTGTGTATTTTTTTTTTTTTACCTGTCTTCCAACACAAACAGAGAGGAGATTAACCTGATAACAGGATCATAACTCCACCCCCTTGTGATGTAATAGTTACATTACCCTCCCATTCAGTCTATGGTCAGAATTCTGACTTATAGACTGCATTCTGTGTCCCCAGCCCCAAAGTGAGATATTAGTGCAGTAAAGTCACAAGGGGGTGGCACCCAAAACCACTATATTTCACAAAATGGAGGCTCACAGTCACACTTGTTTAGTAAAATATTTTATTAAATAAACTCACATAACAAAAACAAAAGACATATCTGAAATCGACAATGCAAAATCAAATAAATAAAACCTTTTCAAAGTATATTTCACTGCCCAGCCTTTGAATGATGTGTACAGTCTGTACCTTGTTTTACAAAATACTGCACAGATATCCTACCTGTGTAGCCCTTCTTGAAGTAAGTTAGGGACCACACTAGAGGAAGGTAATTCCCTGACCCTCCACTGGGAGCAAAGAGGTCAGGACAATCCACTGCAGAGAAAGGTAATCCCCTGAGTATATATATATGGACAGGGCCGGCCCTACATTGTGGCTCCCATGGCAGCCGCATCAGGAAAAATAAGTAAGAAAAAAAAAAATCCTTCACACCGGATATGATGTTACATCATTCCCGGTGGCTGAGCTTCCCTCCTCCGTGCAGGAGGGAAGACTACATGGAGGGGACCAGCTTCGACTGCACTGAGCATCGGGGAGGTAAGTACTGGGAAAGGGGGGGAGGAGGGTTGTGTGAAACGAGCAAAGTCCTGGCATATTCAATGGCTAAATCTGGCATATTAAATGGCTAAATCTGGCATATTGAGTGACAAAATCCTGGCATGTTAAATGGCTAAATCCTAGCATATTAAATGGCTAAATCCTAGCATATTAAATGGCTAAATCCTAGCATATTAAATGGCTAAATCTGGCATATTGAGGGGCAAAATCCTGGCATATTGAGGGGTTAAAGCCTGGCATATTGAGTGACAAAAACCTAGCATATTAAATGGCTAAATCTGGCATATTGAGGGGCAAGATCCTGGCATATTAAATAGCTAAATCTGGCAAAATACTGTCATATTGAGTGGCAAAATTATACTGGCATATTGATTGGCTAAATCATAATGGCATATCAATTGGCTAAATCATACTGGCATATTAAATGGCTAAATAATACTGGCATATTAATTGGCAAAATCATACTGGCATATTGAGGAGTTAAATGCTGGCATATTGAATGGCAGAATTCCGAGTCAGGAGTAATCCTAGGTCAAAAACAATATGTAAATCCGAAGAAGAAACAACGCTAGGATGTTCACAGCGAGAATAACCAAGCACCGAATGAAAGTGCTTGGTGGCCATTTAAACCTCCTGCATGATGGCATTTGGCGTGACATCATTGGAGGGGGTGTCAGAGCCGCATGTTCAGAACGGACAAATCTATGCTGGAGAAAGCTGAGAAGCAGATATTCAGATTATTGGCTGCGGGGGAAATCGTGACAAGACCTTCCTTGCACAGTGTCTCTCCAATTCGTGAGAAAGGGACACAACTAAGTCCCAGCTGTCGGTCATACCCTTTAACTTATCCATTATAGCTGAACCCTATTCCTGTGTCATTTATAGTACAATATATTCAGTATATGAAGCTATGAGGCCAGTTCCGACAGTCCCCATGACCACCATCGCGGGGGAAGGTCCGTGAGTTGGGAAGACCCCCATGTCATGCTTCTCATGCACCTCCTGTGTGTCTACATGGGAGTGCATGCACCTGCATCATTCATTTCTATGGTTTCACATCAAAGGTGCATTAATGCCAGTGCTCAGTTGCCTCCTGAAGTGTGCACTCTGTTTCCATACTATCACACTTACCTCACCCTGGATGGTTTTCCTTCTCCTGTGAATTTCTAGTATCCTGACCTTGGCCTGTGTATTTCACTTCTGTGTATTCTGCCTTCGGTTTGTATATTGACTCCAGTGTATCCTGTTCATATAAACGGAAAACACAATCATTTCGAATCAATACGCATCGCACCTTGCGATTCCTTGCACTGTGTATCAATCAATTCCAAATATTTCTGTACAACACCCATCCCCTCTACTGATCTTGTTGTTAAGCTTAACACACCAGCTAATCAAAGCACTGTTCAGCTTTGACTTTCCTTATAGCACCTGAACCTGGAATCTAACAGTGGAGGCTGATACAAATTAGCTCCATCCACTGAGGTACTATTCACACCAAACTCTTTTTAGCCACCCGGGGCAACTATGTGCATAATATGTTATATTGGGCATAATATGTTATACTGATTTGGGGCAAATTATAAAATGCTCCCCACCCCTACAAAAAAAAATCCCCCAAAACTCAAGAAATAAAAAATGCTAGCTGTTTATGTGTTTTTTCCTTTTTTCGCATAATGTTAAAATGTAATATTTAATATATTTGTACATCTTTCTTACTTTTGATAATAAAAAATAAAAAGAAGAAGACAATGCATTTATATTCTCTTGGCAATTTCCTGGCCACTGATCTAGCGGAATTCTACATTGCTGAAAACAAACAACCAATCAGATTTGCAGCTGTGTTTGGGGACTGCTTCCTCGTCTATGCATCGAAAGCTCCCAGTCCCATTACTGGCTTTCCCCACAATGCAGGGCTTCCTGTAGAATTACAAGTCAAATCCCATAATGTTTACAAACAAATTTCACCTTTTATCTCTTTGCGATTTCTTCTGAGGGCCATTGGCTCTGAAGTCTCCGTTCAACAGTATTAACAAGCTGACATACAAACCTGTTTCTTCCCAGTATATTAAAATGATCTCACACGCGACATATAAAAACCAAGTGACTATGCAAATATAGTTCCGATAAGTGTTTCTTCACTTATCTGTTAAAAAAACAAACACAAAAATAAATCTTATTTAAGTTCAGTCATTTTTAAAGTTTGCATTTCTGCAATAATCTATGCAAAGCTTAACAAATTACTGAAAATATCAAATTATTTTTACATACAGGTGCATCCTATGATAGAATTAAAACTCCAAATGAAAATGCTTTAAAACAATATTATTTTGGATAACTGCTTATTTTAGATCAGGGGGGTCCAAGTTTATTCTGCAAAGGGCCACTTCGCTAGAAATGTATGTGTGTGTGGGGCGCATTCATTTTTCATTCATTCAGAGCATAATATATATTTAATTCACACTTATGTGCTCGGTCACATTAACTACACACACACACATGCATTCACAGTCACACTTACCATGCACCCACATACACATTTATACATTCATAAACCACACACACACTTACCACACAAATACACACTTAAAACACACCCACATTTATACAAACACACACACAAACTTACCCTTACCTCCCAAACACATTTATACACATACATTTACCCTACCAAACACACACCAACACACACACTTACACACCCTCACATACATACACAAACAAGTAAAACAAACAAGTGACAATGTGCGCTGTAGCCCAAAACTCAAATACAAAAAAAAAAAAATATATATATATATATATATATATATATATATATATATATATATATATAAGGATTACCCTTACGTATGCGGTTATCCACTCAGTGTATGCCAGAAGGGATAAAAAAAAACAGATAATAATATAGTGTAGTAATTTTTACATAAAAAGTGCAAGTGTTCAAAAATAAATGTGAATACACTCACATTTCCTTGAGCAGAACCCTGCTCAATGTACTGTGCATCATGGGAGCCCACATAGGGTTAATGGTCCAATAGTTGTCAAGGAGATGACATGAAATTATGTAAGTCCAAATGTCCCAACAAGTCCTCAGAAAAAGTCTCCTTCCTTCCACAATGCGTTTCGCCCGTAAGCAGGGCTTTTTAAAGTGTGCTCTCTCCGTTTGCAGTTTCCATTTTTAAATCTCCCTTAGGGAAATCTTACCAGAAAAACATAAAATAATATTTAGGGGAGCCCCTAATATCCGTAGATGCATCACAAAGAGCTATACTAAACAAAAAATTACAATAAAACCAACTTTTTTAACTCAAAATCCCGGCTTTTATAGATGCGTCAAACCAAACCTAAACAAAATAAAAGAATATGTATCTTTAGATCTCGCGGTAACAGGGAAAGATGACCAGATAAAAGATTTTATGAATTAGAGTGCTCTTGTGGATTGAACCACAAGGAAATTGACAAAACGAATAGGGGAACACTGTAATAACATTAAAAATAAACTTGAAACACACAGTGTCCCCAAACACTTTTTACAGCATAATAGTGATCCCAGGGAACTCAGCTTTACGGCCATTGCTAACTACAAAAAACATTGGAGGGGGGGAGATTTCTTTAAGGAATTGGGCAAATTGGAGATGCAATGGGTATATGAATTAAAAACTCTGATCCTTAATGGTCTTAATGCTGATTTTGATCTTTATAATTTTCTTTAAGTCTATACATTGTGCAATAATAAATAGGAACTATGTGCAATAAAACTGGTGTATGGAACATATTTCAATCTACATAGAACTCCTCTTTTATATAATGTTTTTATGAATTATATAGGATATTGGGCATGATACTGTTTAATTGTCTTTTATCTATTTATTGAATATAAAGTATTTTATTTATTATGGATCTTTAATATAAAGTGTCTTTTTGTATTTTTTAATTGATTGATTGTTATGGATATATAATGATGATATACGCATATATATATATATTGTATTTCAATACAACTTATACTTCTTGTCCGAGCCAAATAACCTGAAGGAAGAAGAAAGAGTTAAAAATTCAATTGCCCAGACGGAGGAGCTCCAGATGCGTCTGGATGGAGAGACGCCTACTGCAGAATGAAGCCGAACGGATGACGTCACTACACGCGAAACTCGATAGTCACGCATAGTGGGAGATTTAAAAATGGAAACTGCAAACGGAGAGAGCACACTTGAAAAAGCCCCGCTTATGGTTGCGTTGTGGAAGGAAGGAGACTTTCTGAGGACTTGTTGGGTTATTTGGACTGCTGAATCCTGTTATCTTGAATGTAAGATCTTTTATATTTTTTTCTTAACAATAAATTTATCCATACTAAGAGTCTCCCCTTTTTGCTCTCTCATGTCATCTCCTGGACAACTATTGGACCATTAACCCTATGTGGGCTCCCATGATGCATGGTACATTGAGCAGGGTTCTGCTCAAGGAAATGTGAGTGTATTCACATTTATTTTTGCACTTTTTATGTAAAAATTACTACACTATATTATTATCTGTTTTTTTATCCCTTCTGGCATACACTGAGTGGATTACCTTATACGTAAGGGTAATATATATATATATATATATATACACATATTTTGAATTTGAGTGTTAGGCTACAGCGCACATTGTCACTTGTTTGTTTTGTTTGTTATTGTATACCAGAAGTGAGACACTGGTAGATTTTGTTGCTGCTATTGCCATCACATCTAGGCGCAGTGTTTCACATTTATGCACGCACATACACACACACTCACACTCACATGCATACACATTTATGCACACACACTCACATACATACACATTTATGCACACACACTCATATACATACACATTTATGCACACGCACTCACATACATACACATTTATGCACACACACTCATATACATACACATTTATGCACACGCACTCACAAACATACACATTTATGCACACTCACACTCAAATACATACACATTTATGCACACACACACACACACACACACTAATGCACACACACACATTTATGCACACACACACACATATTTATGCACACACACACACACATTTATGCACACACACACATTTATGTGCACACACACACACACACACTTATGCACACTCACACTCAAATACATACACATTTATGCACACACACACACACACACATTCACATTTATGCACACACACATTTATGCACACACTCACACACACATTTATGCACACAAACACACTCACATACATACACATTTATGCACACACTCACACACACAAACACACTCACATACATACACATTTATGCACACACACCCCCATTTATGCACACACACACACACACACACACACACACACACTTATGCACACACACACACACACACATTTATGCATACACACACACACATTTATGCACACAAACACACTCACATACATACACATTTATGCACACACACACACCCATTTATGCACACACACACACTTATGCACACACACACACACACATTTATGCACACACACACACATACATACACATTTATGCACACCCACACACACACATTTATGCACACACACACACACTCACAGACATACACATTTATGCACACCCACACACACACACACACATTTATGCATACACACGCATTTATGCACATTACTATATTTCATATAAAGGAGATAATATCCATATGCCTAATGTAGATGTTGTGCTGTAAATGTATCTGTTGTTTACCAAGGATCCTGGTAATGCTGGTAGGAACTTGGTGATATAATCTACACTGTGACAATAAGGTGGAGTTACAGTATGCTAATTTTGTGTAGTGGGCGGAGCTTTGGGCAGTGGGTGTGGTCAATATTAAAGTAAGTAATTGGAAGCTGAGCTGCAAAATGTCCCTGGAAATATTTTTCAAATGTTGGCAACTATGACACTTACCCCCCACACACACATACACATTCATACACACACTGTCAGGGCCTTTACCAGGTCAGGTAGGAGTTTTAGTGCAGGGATAGAGGAGGTATCTGGTTGCATGTTATATATTGTACAGAGGGAGAACAGATAAAGAAACAAAGAGCTAGGTATTGGAATAAAAGACTGAAGGAGAGACAAAAGGGAATTTAGCAAAGAACTCAAGAATAGGAAAAGGGTTTGAGTAGGAACTGCAGTATGAACAAAGATCTATAGCAGGGACTGTAGACAAAGCAAAGGTAGGGGTGGAGAGAGATAAACAAGGGGAGAAGCCAGAGGTAAGGGTTCAGGCCAGAGGTAAGGGTTCAGGCCAGAGGTAAGGGTTGAGGCCAGAGGTGAGTAGCTAAATAGAAACACCCGAGAGAGGGTGAGGTCAGAGATGGAAAGATAAGCAGGAATACCCGAGAGGGGGTTAGGACTGAGCAGGGGCGTTGCTAGGTGTCCAAAAGACCTGGGGCTGGAGCCCTTGGAGGATTTGGTTGAAATTAGACCTGGCGTCCGGGTATTGTTGTTCCCAAATGGTGCCCTCGCTGCTGGGATAAATTTTGTTCCCCTTTTGTTTTATCCAGTGGAGCACAAGGGGAAATTGTATGCACCGACAGCTTCCTGTGTGTCTGCATGTTACTGACTGTATGTGTGTGTCTGTCTGTATGTTACTGACTGTATGTGTGTGTGTGTCTGTCTGTACAATGTAATATTTAGAAGATATGTTTATAACCTAAATAAACCAAATAAAGATATTTAGTATAAAAAAAATAAAAAAAGATGTGACTGACTGTGTGTGTCTGTGACTGACGGTATGAATGGATGGATGGATGTGACTAACTGTATGTTACTGCATGTGATTGTGTGTGTATGTTTGTGTGATTGTGCGTATGGCTGCATGTGATTGTGTGTGTATATTTGTGTGATTGTACGTATGACTGCATGTGATTGTGTGTGTATGTTTGTGTGATTGTGCGTATGACTGCATGTGATTGTGTGTGTATGTTTGTGTGATTGTGCGTATGACTGCATGTGATTGTGTGTGTATGTTTGTGTGATTGTGCGTATGACTACATTTGATTGTGTGTGTATGTTTGTGTGATTGTGTGTATGACTGCATGTGATTGTGTGTGTATGTTTGTGTGATTGTGTGTGTATATTTGTGTGATTGTGTGTATGACTGCATGTCATTGTGTGTGTATATTTGTATGATTGTGTGTATGACTGCATGTGATTGTGTGTGTATGTTTGTGTGATTGTGCGTATGACTACATTTGATTGTGTGTGTATGTTTTTGTGATTGTGTGTATGACTGCATGTGATTGTGTGTGTATGTTTGTGTGATTGTGTGTGTATATTTGTGTGATTGTGTGTATGACTGCATGTCATTGTGTGTGTATATTTGTGTGATTGTGTGTATGACTGCATGTGACTGTGTGTGTATATTTGTGTGATTGTGTGTATGACTGCATGTGACTGTGTGTGTATATTTGTGTGATTGTGTGTATGACTGCATGTGACTGTGTGTATATTTGTGTGATTGTGTGTATGACTGCATGTGACTGTGTGTGTATATTTGTGTGATTGTGTGTATGACTGCATGTGATTGTGTGTGTATATTTGTGTGATTGTGTGTATGACTGCATGTGATTGTGTGTGTATGTTTGTGTGATTGTGTGTATGACTGCATGTGACTGTGTGTATGTTGTGCGATTGTGTGTATGACTGCATGTGATTGTGTGTGTATGTTTGTGTGATTGTATGTGTATGTTTGTGTGATTGTATGTTTGTGTGATTGTATGTGTATGTTTGTGTGATTGTATGTATGTGCCATTGTCTGGCTCCTATATTTTTTGTTTTTCTGGCTCCTAAAACTCATTTGTCAAACCCTGGTATATATATAATATTAACAATAAATGCATATGTATACATGATTTCTACTCTGAGATATGTGGGTTGTAACTTTTTATTTTTATTTTTTATTTTGCCATAATGCATAAACATTGTATATCATGTCAATAATCAGTAAATGCATAATCTTTGTATTTCATGCCAATGAGAAGACATACATCTAGTGTTGAGCGAACCCGAACTGATTACGGTATTCGGACCCAGACCCGAAAACGGACATTCCCCTGTATGTTCGTGTTGGAGTTCGGCTATAAACTGAAAGTCTATAAACCGAAAGACATTCGGTTTATAGAATAGCAATAGCATTACATGTATTCCATAAACCGAAAGTCTATAAACCGAATGTCTTTCGGTTTATAGAATACATGTAATGCTATGGGCTTTCTATAAAACGAAATAGAGTCCCCATTCATACGAATAGGTCAATTGACCTATTCGTATAAATGGGGACTCTATTTCGGTTTATATAAAGCCCATAGCATTACATACAATGTAATCGCCGAACCCCGAACTCCATCCCGAACATACAGTGAAATGTCCGTGTTCGGGTCCGGGGTCCAAAAACCGCAATGTTCGGTACGAACCCGAACAGTGCGGTTCGGGTTCGCTCAACACTACTCGCCGGGCATCGTGGTGTGGCCCGTCTGAGCTCTGCTCTGGTAGCCACACCTCCAACTGTTCACCGCATGGGAGACTGTGTTGGAGAACGAAGTTTCCTACACAGAGTGGTGCTGTTGTTGGCACAGAACCCCTCCTCTACCCTTTGTGTGAGGTCAGTGGGAGAGAATAAGCGCACCAACAGCATTAAGATCACGGAGCCGGAAATTCTTATGAGAATTCGGTTTATAGACTTTCGGTTTATAGAATACATGTAATGCTATTGCTATTCTATAAACTGAAATAGAGTCCCCATTCATTCGAATAGGTCAATTGAATTGGTCACTTAGTATAAACTGAAAGAGAATACCCTGCACTCCAACCCTCTCTCAAATGGATATTTCTGTTGATCCTCCTGGCAGCCATGCTTTAGATTTAGATTTATGTTCTTCCAAAACTAAAATCAAAGATTCCATCTTGTGCTATTTTATGGCTCAGCTGTATTTTTAATTTGTATGTATTTTATGTTATTTGAAGTTATTTCCCTATCCATATTTGCTTGCAGGGCACTTGTCCTACTCTTACTCCCATTTTACTTCCTTTTTCAGCCCTCTAGCCCTTTCCAGGACTTTTTTAGAGCCATTTTAGAGGCCAAAAGTTCGGGTCCCCATTGACTTCAATGGGGTTCGGGGTCAAGTTTGGGGTCAAGTTCGAGCCCAAACCCGGACTTTTTTCCGAAGTTTGGCCGAACCCGCTGAACCCGAACAACAAGGTGTCCGCTCAACTCTACATACATCCAGTGTCTCCCACAGACACACATACAGAGGTCTATTCACTGAAAGGCAAGTTGGTGAGTTGATTAATATTTGATGCAGAGTCAGTTCTGGGGATCTATAGATATACATCGATATATCTATATATGTATATGTGTGTGTTTCTAAGGAACACTATTTTATATGTAATAAAAATGTTATTGAAAAATGTATTTCTTGTTTTTATTTTCTTTCTCTGCACCCACATTGCACCAAGGAATTACCCCAGAACCCAGAGGACACCCAGGACTTGCCACATCACCAAGATTGCACCCACGGGACTTACCTGAGCCCCCAGAATTTACCCCAGCACTCAGCTTACACTCTATTGTAATTCAGTCCGCCAATAAAGCTCACACTCAAATGTAATTCAGTTTGCCAATAAAGCTCACACTCTAATGTAATTCAGCCTGCCAATAAAGCTCACACTCTAATGTAAATCAGCCTGCCAATAAAGCTCACACTCTAATGTAATTCAGCCTTCCAATAAAGCTCACACTCTAATGTAAATCAGCCTGCAAATAAAGCTCACACTTGAATGTAATTCGTTTTGCCGAACAAGCTCACACTCGTACTTGCAATTCAAAATTAACACCTCTTATTATGTATGCTGTTACCCATTTTCTCTTAATACTCAGCCAGGCAATTCTGGCTGAGCATTATGAGACCTTTAGTCTGTTAGCTGTGAACTATCATTCTCATGATGCTCAGCCAGCCAAAAGACACCATAATGCTAGCTGAGCATCATGGAAAGGGTAGTCCACAACAACAAACAGACAAACTAATGTCCCATCCTATGTCCTTACCTTGTTAGGTGGAGAGGGGTCAGTTCTGGCTTCTCCCTGGCACTCTAGGATGTGGAGGGAGCTGCTGAACTCTTCTTGCCAGAGACCAGCTCCCTCCATGCTGCCTTACTCCTGCTCGTAGGGGAGGAGGCGGGGCCGCAAATTTAAGCCCCGCACCTGCATCTGATTGGCATCGGGCAGGGAAATTCTGTCAGAAGCAGGTCTCTGCTAGAAGAGGCAGAGACCTGCAGTGCCAGAGCTGGCACATATAGTGTGAGGCTCCCTGTCACTCAGGGACCCCACGCTAAGAGCCAGCTGCTCCCAGCACGAGCAACTGTGCTATGCTGGCAATCATTCTGACAGCAGTGCCTGGAAGAGACTCTGGGCTATGGAGCTGAGACTCGGGGCTTCAGCCCCAGTAGCCCACCCCTATCGACGCCTCTGGGTCTGAGATAGGTAGCTAAGCAGGAACCCTATATCAGGATGAGGTCTGATATAAGTAGCTAAGCAGGAACCCCCGAGAGGGGATGAGGTCTGATATAGGTAGCTAAGCAGGAACCCCCGAGAGGGTATGAGGTCTGATATAGGTAGCTAAGCAGGAACCCCGAGAGGGGATGAGGTCTGATATAGGTAGCTAAGCAGGAACCCCCGAGAGGGGATGAGGTCTGATATAGGTAGCTAAGCAGGTGGAATACCCTAGAGAGGGTAAGGACTGAGAAGGGTAGCTAAGCAGCAAGGAACACCCTAGTGAGAGTGAGGAATGAGAAGGGTAGCTTTAATGGAACAACTTAGCTGAAGAAATCTTGATGTAGTCAGAGGGTCTCAGGAGATGCTGAAAATCATCCACTGAGCTGGTTGAGCCGCTAAGGTTCAGATTCCCAGTTCCAGAAATGGCCTGTAATATTGAAATATATGAAAGGGCAGCATGACAACAGGTTGGTGATGCAGCCTCATCACAAGCCTGTCAGTCAGAGGCCCTCGGCCAGTAATTGCGCTTCATGGGTGGCCGTTCCTCCCCCTTTGGAGGCTGGGCAAAACCTTTATAAACCTTGGCAGAGGTTTTGCCCAGCCTCTCTCTACAATGAAAGAAATCAGTTGAAAACGTACCAGTTATGATGGACGCTCTGCTGTCACAGTTGAGGGATGCTGCTGTCCTGCACGGAGGAGATTGGCTACAAGACAGTATAAATACTATATTAGGTACATTGCCATCTCCCTCTCCCATTCCCTCCCCTGCCCAATCTCCTTCCCCCAATCCTGCCCCAGGCCCCTCCAGATTTACCCCTGAGCCCCAGGAGCCCCCCACTGTCTCTCAGACCCAGCCCCCTGTTCCTAAGAGGAGGAAGAGGGCAGCTGCTAAGAAACGGCAGTCTGCCTCTATGTCCTCCCGTGTGCCCCAGCTCTGTAGGGGCCGTGCCACCAGGGCCTCTTCTGCCCGGGGGTCTTTTATCCAGGGTCCCCCACCCCTCTACTGCCTACTCTGCCCCCCCCCCTGCACTAATCCCCCACCCCCCTTCCAGTCGGAGGCCCAATAGTGGGAAGGCAGCCTCTGCGCTGCTCACCCCCCCTTCTCCCTCCCGATGGCCGGATGATGCAGCGGGTAGGAAAGCGAGGTGCACTGATGTGCTACCTCCTTCCTGCTTACCTGATCCGGCTCCCGCACGTGTGCTGCAGTCTTAAAGCTTCTCGCATGTCCGTTCACACGGCTGCGAGAAGCGCTTCTGCGCGCCACGTGGTTTCCCGACGAGATGTTGACAGGGAACCAAGTGGTCGCGAGCACAGGCGGCGTATGTCACCGCGGCCTGTGATTATTAACCCCTGCAGTGCCTGGCCACTTGTGGGATCTCCTTCCTAGGGGGGATCCCGTTCCCCCACTCACCCCAGGGCCTCACCTGTCACTCATGGTAGTGACAGGCAGGTCCCTGGGGGCAAGTCCCAGAGGCAGGTTGGGGATGTCACTGCATGAGGCAGGCATGGCATGGATGGTAGGCGGGGGGACACTGAAGACACTGAAGGGACACAGTGCTGTTTCACACATTGGCCACCCGAATACGGGTAACTCACAGGGTTCCACGGGGGCGGTTGGGGGAATATCTCAGTTGGTGGCGAGCCTTACTAGTGTACTTTAATCATTTGAGTCAGGGTCATTTGAGCAGCGGATAACCCTTCCCCATTGCAGGTTTGGGGGGCATATACAGCAGCATTACCAAATCCGCCGGTGTCTTCTTTAGTTGCCTCTCTGTTACTTCTCCCAGTCAGTAGAGCTTCCCCGGCTATAGTCCCTGACCCGGTGGCATCACCGGTGACTGCGCCTGCGATAGCTGAGGTCAAGTCAAAAGATGTGGACCCAGTCCGGCTAGCAGATTCCTCTCGGGGGGACATTTACGTGTGTTTTGAGGGTCCCATGGGCACACATCTCAAGCAGGAAGTGCGGGAAAAAATTGGCCCGGGGGAATATGTTGAATTGTTCACTCTCCTCCCTTTGGAAAAATTTTATTTGGACGCGGTATCCAAACCTGACGACCACAAGAAGGAGGAGAGGAGGAGGTATCGCCTCATACCTCGGACCTTTTCCAACTGGCTCCAGGCCTTTTCCATTTTGGCAAATATAATCGCAACTAAGAACCCGGAGCACAGTGCCGGACTTTTTTGCTACATGGAGTCCATTCATGAAGCCTGTAGGGTTTACGGGGGCCAGGCTTGGCTTCGCTATGATGAGGAGTTTAGGCAGCGCTTGGCAGTCAGGCAATGCGTAAGGTGGGACCACAGGGACATAGCATTGTGGTTACGGATCATGGCCCCTGGTCGCAGCTCAATCAAACCCTTTCTGTCAGCGCCCGCTGGTCCCTCTGCCTCGGGATCCCCAGCTTCGGCAAAAAAGGGCACCGGTTGGCAATTCAATGATTCTACCTGCAAACGGGGGAATCAATGTAAATTTAGACATGATTGCTCGGGCTGTGGCTGCAGTCACCCCCAGTTTAAATGTTTCAAGCGGAACAAGCAGGACAAGTCCGTCAATTCCAACAATTCTGGGGGAAAAGAGGAGGACGCCGGTGGCCGTAGGAGCAATGCTCCCCTGGCTTAATCGTTATCCGGACCAGTCAGCTGCCACACTCTTGCGGGATGGTTTTCAGTTTGGTTTTCGGATCCCCTCGAAACAGTTGGTGACCCCCCTTTTCCCTAAGAACCTAAAATCCACTGTTCAGTTCCCTGTCGTGGTGTCGGACAGCTTCCCGCCTTTGGTGAACCTGAGGATCTCCCCTCTGGGTGTGGTTCCTAAGAAAGAAGTGGGCAAGTTCCATCTAATACACCACCTGTCCTTTCCCAAGGGTGAGTCCGTTAATGATGGTATTGATCCCGAATTGTGCAGGGTGTCCTACGCCTCGTTTGATCATGCGGTGCGGTGGGTCCAAACTATGGGAATGGGAGCCCTCCTTGCGAAAACAGACATTGAGGCGGCTTTGCGCCTGCTGCCGGTGCACCCGGAGTGTTTTCACCTCCTCGGGTGCCATTTGGGGGGGGGGCATTTATGTTGACCTCTGCCTTCCCATGGGGTGCTCCATCTCCTGTTTCTATTTCAAAATTTTTGGAATGGGTAATCAGAGAGGAAGCTGGTGCAAAGTCAGTTTGGTGTCCCATTGTCACCTGAGAAAACTTAGGGTCCTTCCACCGTCATAAAATTTTTGGTGATCAAAATAGATTCAGTGAAAATGGAATGTCGCCTCCCCATGGACAAGGTTGATGAGCTTCGGTACCTGGTGTCGCAAATGCATACTTTTTCGCAAGGTTCAGTTGCGCCAGTTGCAGTCGCTGCTTGGCAAACTGAATTTTGCATGCAAAATTGTCCCCATGGGCCGGTTATTATGTAGGCGCCTGTCTTTGGCTACAGCTGGCGCCCGCTCTCCGCACCACTTTATCCGTCTCACAGGGGAACTCGAAGCAAACTTGGCAGTGTGGGATTCGTTCTTGCAGTCATTTAATGGGCGGGCATTGTTTTTGGAAACAGCAGTTTCGAATGGCGATTTGAGTTTGTGGACCGATGCGTCTGGCTCGGTGGGTTTTGCGGTAGGTGGTTTTCTGGTCGGTGGCCTGAGGCCTGGCATTGGCCTTCTTGGAATTGTTTCCAATAGTGGTTTCCATTATTGTCTGGGGCCCATTGCTGGAAAACAAGAAGGTCCGGTTCTAGTGCGACAACATGGGGGTGGTCCAGGCCATCAATAATATCTCCGCGTCACCCCCCCAGTGATGAATCTGCTACGACAGCTAGTCCTCCTGGGTTTAAGGTGCAATTTGTGGGTCCGGGCTGTACACGTCCCTGGTGTGCACAATGAGGTGGCCGACTCTTTGTCTCGCCAGCAGTGGGATCGGTTCAGGGTGCTGGCACCAGACGCAGACAGCGCGGCCACTCCATTTCCCAGCTGGATATGGACTCTAGCAGACGGAGCGCCTTGACACTCCTGCACCGGTCCATGGTGCCCGCCACATGGACTGCGTATTCTAAGGTCTGGGTACAATGGCGTTCATTTCTCCGGATGGCGGGCGATCCCGATACGCACAAGGGCATGCTCTCCGCCCTGCTGTGGTTCATTGGGCATATGTTCACTGAGAAGGTTACAGTCCCATCCCTGAAAAATTGGGCAGACTAGATGGACCGAATGGTTCTTATCTGCCGACACATTCTATGTTTCTATGTTTCTATGTTTCAAGCAGACGGATAGTCATCGACCTGTGACCTTCTCCATCCTGCTGCGGATCTTGGAAGTTTTACCATCGGTGTGCTCATTGCGACGAAGTGCCCTTCGCCACTTGGTCCTGGAGAGGCCTGTTTGCCAGCCTCCTCCCCTGTGACTATGGCCCTGGGGTGTATGGCCCTTTAAAAATGCTATTTGGGGCATGGTAAAAATGCCCCAAAAAGCTAACTTTTGAACTACTGGGTGGAATTGTCTGATTTTTAGTTATGTTCATATTTAAAGTATGCTGATTCTGAAAATGTATGTTTTATGTGAATGTGATGCATATTTTGAAAGTTATTAATATTGTGTAAAACCTGTATATTTTAGCTTGGAGATAATTGAGCTGATACAAAGGTTAACTCAATTACTAGGATCCAAGTCTTTGTCCTATTCACTGTGCTTTTCTGAAGTTAAGATTGGATCCTATCCTTTAATCCCTGTCATTATTGTCACCTTTCCCATTGTCTTATGTAAGTCATTTAGTTTCCTGTGTGCATCTGAACTGGGCACCTTTGTATCCTGAAAGGTGTGAGGCAGGATTTCCCTTTGTATTTCCTTAGGTTAAACTTTAATCCTGTTATAGTTCCTTTGTCCAATTTGGTTTGTCAAGATGTTCAACTGTATATATTCTGTGTTTCTACATCAATAAACAGTTATGGTCAGTTCTATTTCACCCTCAATCTAGAGTCTTGTCTCTTATTGGGGGTAACCACTATACAGCTATTCACGCTAGCTCTGGTAAGAGCTTCTTCACTTGGAATACGACTGGATGCTGAGAATCCTCCTCACTGATCGGGAAAAGGACACCCTCCAGCGGTTGAAACCCCTCTGCTACACGGGGTAACCGCTACACTCATCACCTTTTGAAGCTATTCTTTTTGCCTTGGCATACTCATGGGCCTTTTTTGGAGCGTTCCGGGTAGGCGAGCTTGTCAGCCCCTCCCGACGTAAGCAGGGGGGGAGTGCTCTTGGAAGATATATGGCATTGTGGGGACTCAGTCCACGTCCTCATCAGAAGATCAAAAACGGATCAAGCCGGGAAAGGTCTGAATGTCTCACTGCTGGCCCTCCCGGGCTCTCCCACTTGTCCTGTTCACTGTCTCCAACGTTTTTTGCATATCCGTCCAGATGGCGGCTCTCCCTTGTTGACACACAGGGATGGCTCTGCGCTGTCCCGGTTCCAGTTTTTCACAGTTTTCAGGAAATGCTTAGTGTCCCTTGATATGGATCCAGCTGCCTTTGGGACCCATTTTTTTAGGATTGGAGGTGGCCACAGAAGCAGCTAGGTGGGGTTTGGGGGATTCAGTAGTCAAATTAATTGGTAGATGGGAGTCTGCCCGCTTTAAATCTTATATTCGACCCCACCTTGTCTAGTGTTCGTGCTTGTTATCCATCAATCCCCTCACAGGGTTACCCCCTGTTTTCATTATGTGCTGATGGCTTGGCAAATGCATATTAAGAAAAAAATAAATAAAAAAGAAAGAGATTGAACAAGGTTTTTTCTGTACATGTTATAGGTTTTCTTATTCATTTTGGGTTATATCCCCAAAAAAAATAATTATTAAAATAAATAAATAAATAAAAAATGAAACATGAAACTGTGGGACAGAGCAGGGGGGTACGACGTCTGCTTGTTTGGGGCTTTACACCGGCCCAGGGGTGATTGCTGTATTATTCTTTCAGAATCTGCGTGCTGCAGAACGTGGATAGTGGGACACTCTTTTGTCTACTGGGAAGCCAGGGGGGCTGCAGTTCGTCCCAATGGTGCTTTCTTGGGTCTATGTCGGGACCAGGTCAATCTGCAGTGGATGGCCTGTCGGGGCATGCGCTGGAGCGCCCTGCCTGGTCACGTGGCAAAGTCCGTTGCACGCCTTGGGTCACTCCATGTGCATATCCTGCACCTCGGAGGTAACGACTTGTGTTACACACCGCTGAGGGAGCTGACCTATTATATTAAGGCAGACATTCTTCGGCTGTGGCAGTTTCCAGATCTGGTTCTAGTGTGGTCCGACATAATTTCGAGACTGCGCTGGCGGGGTGCCCGGTCTCCTTCAGGTGTGGAGCGGGCCAGGAAGAAGCTTAACAGCGCCATCTCACGGTTCACGACTTACAACGGTGGCCTAGTGGTGCGTCATCCAGTACTGGACGGTTCCGATGCCTCCCTGTATCGAAGTGACGGGGTCCACTTGACAGATGTTGGCTTGGATCTGTGGAATTTGTTGACACAGTCCGGGATCGAAAAAGCTGTAGTGGTATGGAGGAGCCAATAGAGTGTAAGGATGCACACTCAGTGGCATTAGCAGGGGGTACCCGAGGTCTGGCGTCAGTGCAGGGGATTGGCTGTCTTGAGTATGGCCAACCCGGGAGGCAGTAGCCCTGGTAGCTAGCTGCACGGGCTCCCAATGGGCTGGTCCCTGGGGAGTGAATATCAGGCGGCTACCGTGCAGGGGCATTGATGCCGTCAGCCAGATATTTTTGGTGACGTCTACGTCCGATCCTCGGGTACCCAATCATAGATATGCTACCGCTTGGTGGCATATACATGCCTGTGCTTTACAAGATGGTGTTTTGTACATGGGTTTACATGTTATACGTTTTGAATGGTTTTGTTACGTTTTTAGTATGCGTTAAAGTTTTCTAAGTTACTGATATAAATATAAAATCTTTGTTGCTGTATTTCTCAATAAATACTGTGACCTTCATATCCAGTTTGTTGTCCGTGTCTTTTCTTGGGGGCAGGGTGCGTTAATTCTCCATACCTTTGTCATGGACAGGGTCACAATTCAAATGTGCTTTAAGCAGAGCAACAGAAGCAGCAGCTCTCAGAAGTCAGGCATCCAACATCAATGCAAAAGCACTGTTTGCAAGAAACTGCAGCTATTTAACCTGGGTGTTAGCAAAAGGTAATGAGCCCACCTGACACCAAACAGAAGGGAAGGAATACAAGCAAAGTAAGGTAGGGAGGCCTCTAGAGGAGGCAGGAGGAATACAAGCACATAAATAATGACTTTTAACCCCTTGGTGACACAGGACGGACCTAGTCCCCTTGGTGACACAGGACGGACCTTTTTTGTGTGGAAGCATCGTACAATACTAGAAAAAATGCCCGTCGGCATTTCGATTGCTCTGGAGAGCGATTGAAATGCCGGATTTAAAGGCATAGCGCCTTTAAAACACGTGCATTTCAAAAACGAGCATAGGAAGCGAATCTTTCACTTCCTATGCTCAGAAAGTGTTTCTGATTGCCTCGCAAGTCGAGGCAATCAGGAACACAAAAAAAAATTGCACGATCTTGGTCACTGTGTGACCAAGATGGCACTGCCCTTCTAAGGGCAAGAGCACAGGAGGCAGGAAGTACCTGCTTCCTGTGCTCTCTGGCTGTCACACGATTGCCTCTTCACAGAGGCAATCAGTGACTGCCAGGCACACTGACAAGCAGTGGGGATTATTAATATATTATATTATATATTAATATCTGACCAGTTATGATCTGCCTCCCTCTCCTCAATCTCCACAGATCAAAGTAAGAAAAGTAAGTAAAAGTACAAAAAAACAATAAATACAACACACAAATAATAAAACAATAAAAAAAAATTATTAAAGCAATTCCCTGCGTTTAACCCCTTCCCTGCCACTGATCTTGCGTAAGCAGTGATCGTGCACATCAGCGCATTTATTTTTGCTGTTTGTGCATTTTTTAGGGGTTAATTTTTTTTGTACTGTAATTTATTACAGTACTACAAAGGCTCTTCTAAGAGTTATTAACCCCTTCTTTGCCGTTGATCACTGCTTACGCAATGATATTGACACCAAAGCAATTTTCATCTGTCTGCATATTTTTTTTTATTTTTTTTTTACACACACCCGCTAGGGGATTACATGTAAAGTAAAAGTATTTGAGATTTTTTTTTTTTTAAGCTGTCTGAGCGCATAGCGATCAGTAACAGCGAATTAGTGGCAAAGGCGGTTTGGTGATTTCTCAATTAAGCTCACCATTCGCCCTGGTCAGATCAAAATTGGTTGGATCAATATTCACAAATATTGATCTGCCTCCCTCTCCTCAATTACATTTTTGTGACGGAAAGAGACAGATCAGTATTAGTGATATAAAATAACATTTTATAAAATTGGCAGGTTTTATGAAAGTCTTTCACTGTGTATTAACCCCTTCCCTGCCATTCATCACTGTATAAGCAGTAATCTTGCACAGCAAAAGTATGTTTTGCTGTCTGCACTGTTTTATGGATTAATTACTTTGTACTGTAATGTATTACAGTACTAGATAGGCTCTTCTAAGAGCTATTAACCCCTTCTTTGCTCGAGATCACTGCTTACGCACTGATTCTGAGGCCGTGGACTCAGGGTTAGATTTTGACCCTGGTCAGCTTTCTGATACATCATCTAGTGATGTATCGGTGGCTGCTGAGCCCTTGCCACAAGGAGTGATGGGTGTCTACCGTTAAAAATTATATGGTTTGGTGGGGGTAAATTACATTGGCTGGCTTCAAAGATATTTCCCATATAGGACACGGACGCAGGTTGACTACATGTCAAAATTCCAAGTTGGAATTTTGAGATGCGCATCTCACAAATGTTGCCTTCTAGCCAAAAAACAAACCAACAAACCTATGCATGGGTGCTATCCCTGTACTCGGGAGATGTTGCTGAACACATATTGAGTTGTTGTTTGGCAGTGACATATACCAGAATCTGTGAATTCATGCCTGAAGTACAATGCATGTGGAAAAAAAACTCCCAAAAAAGAACTACCACAAACTTTTACAAAGGCTGGTGGTAGAAATAGTACATATACAGTATTAAAATACCACCATTTGAAATACCTTAGGATGTCTATTTTCCAAAAATATATGGTTTGATGGGGTAAAATTCATTGGACGGCTTCAAAAATTTTCCAAATGGAACATGGGCACAGGCTGACTACATGTCAAAATTCCAGGTTGGAATTGCACCCCCTCCTAAATGTGGCCTTTTAGCCCCCAAACAACCCAACAAACCTATGAATGGGTGGTATCCCTGTACTCAGGAGATGTTGCTGAACACATATTGGGGTGTTGTTTTGCACTGACACATAACAGGATCTGTGAATTCATGCTTGAAGTACAATGTATGTGGAAACAAAACATCAAAAAATTACTAACCTAAAATTTGACAAAGGCTGGTGGTAGAATTAGTGCATGGAAAGTGTTAAAATACTATCATTTGAAATACCCTAGGGTGTCTAGTTTGCTAAAATGTATGGTTTTGTGGGGTAAAATACACATTCTGGCTTCACAAATGTCCCAAATGGAACATGGACGCAGGTTTTCTGCATGTCAGAATTACAAGTTGAAAAAGCAAAAAGCGCACCTCTCAAATGTGGCCTTTTAACCCCCAAATAATCTAACTAACCTACACATGGGTGGTATCCCTGTACTCAGGAGATGTTGCTGAACACATATTGAGGTGTTGTTTGGCACTGACACATAATAGGATCTGTGAATTCATGCCCGAAGTACAATGTATTTGAAAAAAAATTACTATCCATAACATTGACATAGGCTGCTGGTAGAATTAGTGCATGGAAAGTGTTAAAATACTACCATTTGAAATACCCTAGGGTGTCTAGTTTTAAAAAATATATGGCTTTGTGGGGTAGAATACACTTGTTGGCTTCAAAAATGTCCCAAATGGAACATGGGCGCAGGTTTTCTGCACGTCAGAATTCCAAGTTGGAAAACCAAAAAGCGCACCTCTCAAATGTGGCCTTTTAACCCCCAAATAACCTAACCAACCTATACATGGGTGGTATCCCTGTACTCAGGAGATGTTGGTGAACACATATTGAGGTGTTGTTTGGCACTGACATATAACAGGATCTGTGAATTCATGCCCAAAGTACAATGTATGTGAAAAAAAATTACTACCCAAAACATTGACATAGGCTTGTAGTATAATTAGTGCATGGAAAGTGTTAAAATACTACCATTTGAAATACCCTAGGGTGTCTAGTTTTAAAAAATATATGGCTTTGTGGGGTAGAATACACTTTCTGGCTTCAAAAATGTCCCAAATGGGACATGGGCACAAGTTTTCTGCATGTCAGAATTCCAAGTTGGGAAACCAAAATGCACACTCCATAAATGTGGCCTTTTAGCCCCAAAACAAACCAACAAACCTATGCATGGGTGGTATCCCTGTACTCAGGAGATGTTGCTGAACACATATTGAGGTGTTATTTGGAAATACCCCTTCACATTTTAAGGTAATGTTTACCTAAATTGCAATCTATGTGAAAAATTAAAAAAAAGATTTTTTGCTGCAAACTTTGGCATAGATTGGTGGTAAAATGGCTACATGAAAGTGGCAAAATACCCCAAGTTAAATGCCCTGAGTGGTCTAGTTTTCAAAAATATGTACATGTTGGGGGTCATTGATGGATTTAGTACAGAAAACAGTGTTACAATGTCACTATCGCTAATTTTGAAAAAAAGGATTTTAAAATAGCTTTGCACTACTTGGCCCTGTAACATGAATAAAAAAGCACAAAAACATAACACATGGGCTATTTATGAACTCAGGACATATATTAGAAACTATTTAGCAGTGTTTTTTTGTTGTCTCTTGTACATGAGTATACGATTTTTCAAATAAAAGTGATAAATAAAATGATTTTTAAATTTTTTTGCCATTTTTTATTATTTTTTTTACATCAAATTATATGCTATTATCAAAATAATGGTATCAAAAGAAAGCCCTTCTTATAACGATAAAAACAATATATATTTTGTGCGGGTACACTAAATGAGACAGAAATAAATTACAGCAAAACACAAACACCTCAGAAATGTTAAAACAGCCCATGTCACCAAGCGTCGGACAAGCCAAAAAAGTCATGTCACTAAGGGGTTAAATGCTTGAGTCAGAAGATCAGTATAGAACCCTGACACACACACACACACACACACACACACACACACACACACATACACTTACCCCACACACTCATGTATACACACACATTCACATACATACACTTACCAAACACATTTATACACACACACTCACCCCCCCACACACACTCACTCACTCACACACTCACACATATACACTTACCCCACACACACACATACACATTTATACACACACACTCACTTACATACCCTTACCCCGCACACACATTTATACACACACATTCACATACATACACTTACCACACACATTTATATACACACACTCACACCCCCACACACACTCACATACATACACTTACCCCTCCACACACATACACATTTATACACACACACACTCACCCCCACACACACATACACATTTATACACACACTCACATACATTCACTTACGAGCACACACTTACCAAACAGTGTCTTTGTTTTGTTTTAAATAGGGCTGTGGGTTTCTTGATCCCAAGACTGTGGCTCCGTGATCTTAATGCTGTTGGTGCGCTTCTTCTCTCCCACTGACCTCACACGCAGGGTAGAGGAGGGGTTCTGTGCACAACAACAGCACCACTCTGTGTAGCGAACTTCGTTCCCAAATACAGTCTCCCATGCGGTGAGCAGTTAGGAGGTGCAGCTACCAGAGCAGAGCTCAGACGGGCCACACCACGATGCCCGGTGAGTAGTGTTGAGCGAACCCGAACCGCACTGTTCGGGTTCGTACCGAACATTACGGTTTTTGGACAACGGACACGAACACCGACATTTCACTGTATGTTCGGGATGGAGTTCGGGGTACGGCGATTACATTGTATTTAATGCTATGGGCTTTCTATAAACCGAAATAGAGTCCCCATTCATACGAATAGGTCAATTGACCTATTCGTATGAATGGGGACTCTATTTCGGTTTATAGAAAGCCCATAGCATTACATGTATTCCATAAACCGAAAGTCTTTAAACCGAAAGACATTCGGTTTATAGACTTTCGGTTTATGAAATACATGTAATGCTATTGCTATTCTATAAACCGAAAGTCTATAAACAGAATGTCTTTCGTCCCTGTCTCTATGCCCCTGTCTCTATGTCCCTGTCATGTTTGCCATATATATAAACTATGTCACCGCTTGGTACACTCTCCAGGATTGATGGGGGAAAGATCAGAACATGGTAGCTGGGGTTGCCGGGGAAGCTCCTGCCAGGGAATGCTGTCTCATCATTAGGATGTGTCCTCAGAAGTTGGAGATATCTTCTCTAGCTCAGTCTCAGTACCTTTGGTTGAGTAAGCAGGAGGTTGAGTTCATTACTCTCGAGACTCGTTCTACTGTACTTGTTTATGTCATAACACTGTGTGTGCATGGGGATTGTCACAACTCTCAACACATCATTATTTATTCTTCCTTTCTCAATACTAATATCCTCTCCCTCTTTTAATACTGTAATCTTAGTTTCCATTATTCAGTGTTTTCCCCCATCGAGTGTTCATAGGTTTATTAGCTGGTACTCATGTGCCTCTAAACAATTTATTTACCACCCATTCCTTCCCACCTCCTTCGTTAGTTTGTGACCCCGAAACCTCCAATCCACCCATTCCAGATTGTAACAATTCATTTCCCTTTAGTTCACCACCATCACATTCAGACTAAATCCTACTTTATCCTTTCTGTTGAGAGCATACACTTATAGAAATAAAAACAACATGAGGCCAGAAATATATATATTAATTGTACGTTTATTTTAGGAATTTCACAGAATTAGTCATTTTCTAGTCTCTATATAATGGAGGAAAAGGAATTTACAGCCCAGCAGGTGCCTGGGTATTATCGCAGATTAAACCAGAAAGCTGGTCAAGCTATGGGCTACCTCTAGACTCACGAAGAGTCATCCTTCAGCACTCAGGAGAGGAAAAACCCCCTGTGGGGGAAACCTCTGGGGAACCATGGCTGGAAGGACTGCCCTTCCTTCTGGGCATTAAGAGGCAAATGCAGAGACTATAATTATATTACAGGTTAACACAACAATTTATTTAAACATTGTACAGATCAGGGGTGTCCAACTGTGGCCCTCTAGCTATAATCCAGCTAAAAGGCGGCAGTTAGACAGCTCTGATATAAATGAACATTGCTTGCAGGATACTTATGTTCTCCCTCCCTTGCCTCCTCTCCCGACACAGCAAACACCGATAAATTCTAGGACAGCCCCTCTCTCCCACCCAAGAACAGACCAATCTTTCATAGAGGGTACACGAGTAGCTGCGCTTGCCAAATAAATCCCCTGCTAGAACCTCCAAAGCTCAAGGTCAGATTTAGGGTAGTCAAGCTCCAAGTCTTCAGACACATCCAAGTCAGGCATAGATACCTATACCCAGTAACCAGGGACGAACGATGAAGCTCCATCAGAGCTCCGGATGTGTCTGAGAGGAAAAAGAATGTTCACACAGTTATCATTAGCAGCTGTCTCTATGACATCATGACCACACTCTTTATGACATTACTGCTGGCACTCACTGTTCTAGATGATGATTAAAGGGGCCACGTCACCTAAACATTGCTTATACTGTGTCTATAGAAAATAAACAAAAAAGATTTATACATTGTGTTGTCTATGACAGCACAAGTGATATTCACCATTTATTCAGTATCACAAATACATCAAGTTCAATCTGTCTACCTATCATTCCTTTTTTTTATCTTAAAAAAGGCAAAATAAAAACAAGTAAGCTGCTTTAAATTTGCCACTTATAAGGAAAAATTCCTTCTTGACTCCAAGAGGCAATCAGATTTCTCCCTGCACAAACTGCCCTTTTATATATTATTTTGTCAGTATTTCGGGAACATTTGAGGAGTTCTCCATTATAGGTGTTGTTTTAAATTTTAATTCGACTCGTACTCAAAATCTGTGCAGTTGGCCAAGGGCCGGCCCAAGACATTGTGCTGCCTGGGGCGAATGATAAAATGCTGCCCACCCCCCCTGCAAAAAAACATCCCCCAAAACACGAGGCTCTGAAAAAATGATTATATTCCACCTGAGCCAGCTTGTACATAATCATTTTGCAACAGCTCTCCCATAGGGTGAAAAAAAGTAAACCATTATTATGTCCAGTACTTTCCCCGAAACCCAGATTTGCACTCAAGCCTTGCACCAACACCCAGATTCGCACCCAAGAACTTTGCCCAAACACCCAGATGTGCACCCAAGAACTTTGCTCCAACACCCAGATTTGCACTCAGAACTTTGCCCCAACACCCAGATGTGCACCCAAGAATTTTGCCCCAACACCCATATTTGCTCCCAGAACTTTGCCCAAACACCCATATTTGTACTCAGAACTCAGTCATAAGCACATGCATTACAATTTTGAGCGTGAACAATTCTGAAAGTACATCTGCATGCTTCAAACACTCAGCATTACTCAACACATAGAGTATAGTTAAACATAACCTACGAGGATCATATAATAAAAGCAATTTAGTGCAACCTTCTCGATTGTATCCATAAATAAAATGAGTTCAGTTAATGAATACAATGATGGAGGTGGCGAGCAGCGCAGTGTGTATTCCACAGCCGCACTTTTTGCATACACAGGTAGACCCAGTAGGCTAGGTAAGCAGTGGTCATAGAATAACAAGGAGCCAGGAACTAATTACCATTAGCAAAGTGCCACATTGGAATAAATGGGCATGAATCATAATTGTATCATCATTAATTGTTAATATTAACAACCACCATGGTTGACAGTCTTTTAAAGCACATTCAAACTTAATCAGTATTAATATGTTAATACTTGTCATGAATGGATTTAACAAGGATATATTACATAAACGTAAATACACCTCATTATATCAAAAACATATGGAGATCCTATGGACTAAAACTGAACTGACATGCGAACTGCAAAAATCAGGCATTACTAGTGGAGTTGGAAATATCCTCCAACTTGCCTATCTTTCAAAGTCATCTATTAATGCCTGAGAAATTGGACACCCCACCCTTATTTAGACCCCTGCACGTGGGTTAGAGGAATAAAGGAAGCTTGTGAAGAATTTCCCTGATTGCTGTAGGTTTAATTATTTCTCCATGGATAATTGTTAGATATTATTTTGTTTATGCTGGATAGATCTCAGGTGATAATCAGAATCTGAGCTAGAATGGAGGCGAATGTCATCCTTACAACAGTTTAAACCTTAGAATTTGGACCAGTTAACCATTATGGAACCTTCTGCTTCTCCTTCAGTTGCATCTTAAAGAAGACATCTGGACCACTTCAGGACCGATACAAGCCTTTGAAAAACAGATTTACCACTTTCTGATGTTAAAGTAAATGCTACAAGATTATATAAAAAATGCTAGATGTTTTTTCTTATTTTCACATAATGTTAAAATGTAATATTTAATATATTTGTACGTCTTTCTAACTTTTGATAATAATAAAAAAGAAGAAGAAGACAATGCATTTATATTCTCTTGGCAATTTCCTGGCCACTGATCTAGCGGAATTCTACATTGCTGAAAACACCAAACTACCAATCAGATTTGCAGCTGTGTTTGGGTTCTCCTTCCTCGTCTATGCATCGAAAGCTCCCAGTCCCATCATTGGCTTTTTCCCACAATGCAGTGCTTCCTTTAGAAATACAAGTCAAATCCCATAATGTTTACAAACATATTTCACCTTTTTTCTCTTTGCAATTTATTCTGATGGCCATTGGCTCTTTCAGACTTATTCTGCATCTCAGTGTGCACAGAGACCCTGTGCTAGTATAGCAACTCCTACTCATCTAGTATCTGTGTCTCGTTGGAGCCTGCTATTGTAAAATAAGTAGGTTGATTAGTAATCAGTTTGTTGTATTGAACACTGACACATTCCCTGTCTACAGCACAACCAACAGAAGTCTCCATTCAACAGTATTAACAAGCTGACATACAAACCTGTTTCTTCCGAGTATATTGAAATGATCTCACACGAGACATATATAAACCACGTGACTATGCAAATATAGTTCCGATAAGTGTTTCTTCATCTAAAAAACAAACACAAAAATAAATCTTATTTAAGTTCAGTCATTTTTAAAGTTTGAAATTCTGCAATAATCTATGCAAAGCTTAACAAATGACTGAAAATATCAAATTATTTTTACATACTGTGATAGTATTATATCTCCAAATGAAAATGTACAATTCTGCATTGTGTTCTTCACTTTATTGGCCAAGGATAACATCATGCTGAACAATGTATCTCATTTTAGAAGATACTACAGGTTGAGTAACCCTCATAAAAAAATGCTTGGAACCAATATTATTTTGGATAACTGCTTATTTTAGATCAGGGGGTCCAAGTTTATTCTGCAAAGGGCCACTATGCAAGAAATGTATGTGTGTGTGGGCCGCATTCATTTTTCATTCATTCAGAGCATAATATATATTTAATTCACACTTATCTGCAGTGGTCACACTAACTACACACACACACATTCACACATGCATACACAGTCACACTTACCACACACATTACCGCACACCCACATACACATGTGTACATTTATAAACCACACACCAAACACACACACACACACACACACTTACCACACCCATACACACACCACACATACACTTACCCCACCCACACACACACATACACTTACCCCCACAGACAAACACACACATCACACATACACTTACCCCCCAACACACACACACACACACACACACACTCACATACATACACTTACCCCACACACACATACACATTTATACACACACTCACATGCATACACTTACCTCACACACACAAACACATTTATACACACACTCACATGCAATTACCACACACACAAAAATATTTCTACATACACACACTCACATGCATACATTTACCCCCACACACACACACATTTATACACACACACACATATGCACACACACACACTCGCATACATACACTTAAACCCCCACACACATACACATTCATACACACTCACATACATACTTACCCCACACACATACACACATTTATGCACATACACCCACATACATACACTTACCCCCACACACACATTTACACATACACACACACACACACACACACACACACACACACACACACACACTCACATACATACACTTACCCCACACACACACATACAAATTTCTACACACACACTGACACATATACACTTAACCACCCCCACCACCACATACACATTTAAACATACACATTCACATACATACACTTACCACACACATTTATACACATACACACACAAACACTCACATACATACACTTACCCCACACATATACATACACATTTTTACACACACTCCCCCCACACATACACATTTATACACACACATTCACATACATATAGCCCCCCCCCACACACACACAAACACGTTTATATACACACACTAAACTACAAACAGTTACCCCACACACACTTACCAAACAGTGTTTTTGTTTTGCTTTAAATGGGGCTGTGGCTCTGTGATTTTTCTGCATGACCTCAGACGCAGGGTACAGGAGGAGTTCTGTGCCCAACAACAGCACCGCTCTGTGTAGGGAACTGTGTTCCCCAATACAGTTTCCCATGCAGTGAGCAGTTGGAGGTGCGACTACCAGAGCAGAGCTCAGACGGGCCGCACCTCGATTACCGGTGAGCCGCATTTGGCCCGCGGGCCACACGTTGGATGCCCCTGCATTAGATAATAGATCATTTTCACCAATATTATATATATATTAAAGCCTCTTAGCACTCATGATGCAGCAGTATCAATGCAAATACTGTATAAAGCAAATAATCCACTTTTACTGTGATGTAGCTGTAATATGAGGCATCGTTTGGGACCTGCTGTCAGTGCATCTGGCCTGCAGATGTGCTATTGTATTGCCTTATTGGGTGTGCTTGTGTGGGGATATCTGTTGGGTGCTTGCATGCTGATACATGTCTGTGGAATTAGCAACATATGGAAAATCAGAAAAAAATGACGGATGGTTTTGAATAAGGGTTTTTTGGATATGAGGTAGTCAATCTGTATATAATTTGTGTGGGTACAGTAAATGAGTAAAAAATTACAGCTTCAGGAAACACCTCAGAAGTGTTAAAACAGCCATTGTCACAAAGGGTACAAAATGACCTAATGGAAAACAATATTTCATCCCTGCCCCCCAAGCAGTGTCACCGGGGATTATATGGTTGGTTGACATTCCCATAATATAAAAGAGTGGAAATGTAGAATACACTAGCACATCAGAACATGGCAACTGGGGTTGTCTGGAAGCTCCTGCCAGGGAATGCTGTCTCATCATTAGGATGTGTCCTCAGAAGTTGGAGATATCTTCTCTAGCTCAGTCTCAGTACCTTTGGTTGAGTAAGCAGGAGGTTGAGTTCATTACTCTCGAGACTCGTTCTACTGTACTTGTTTATGTCATAACACTGTGTGTGCATGGGGATTGTCACAACTCTCAACACATCATTATTTATTCTTCCTTTCTCAATACTAATATCCTCTCCCTCTTTTAATACTGTAATATTAGTTTCCATTATTCAGTGTTTTCCAAACTCACAAAATGTATTCAGTATCCACCATCCAGTGTTCTGCTATCTATTCACAGGTTTATTAGCTGGTACTCATGTGCCTCTAAACAATTTATTTACCACCCATTCCTTCCCACCTCCTTCGTTAGTTTGTGACCCCGAAACTTCCAATCCCCCCATTCCAGATTGTAACAATTCATTTCCCTTTATTTCACCACCATCACATTCAGACTAAATCCTACTTTATCCTTTCTGTTGAGAGCATACACTTATAGACATAAACACAACATGAGGCCAGAAATATATATATTAATTGTACGTTTATTTAAGGAATTTCACAGAATTAGTCATATTGTATTGTCTCCATATAATGGGGGAAAAGGAATTTACAGCCCAGCAGGTGCCTGGGTATTATCGCAGATTAAACCAGAAAGCTGGTCATGCTATGGGCTACCTCTAGACTCACAAAAAGTCATCCTTCAGCACTCAGGAGAGGAAAAACCCCCTGTGGGGGAAACCTCTGGGGAACCATGGCTGGAAGGACTGCCCTTCCCTCTGGGCATTAAGAGGCAAATGCAGAGACTATAATTATATTACAGGTTAACACAACAATTTATTTAAACATTGTACAGATCAGGGGTGTCCAACTGTGGCCCTCTAGCTACAATCCAGCTAAAAGGCGGCAGTTAGACAGCTCTGATATAAATGAACATTGCTTGCAGGATACTTATGTTCTCCCTCCCTTGCCACCTCTCCCGACACAGCAAACGGCGATACATTCTAGGACAGCCCCTCTCTCCCACCCAAGAACAGACCAATCTTTCATAAAGGGTACACGAGTAGCTTGCCAAATAAATCCACTGCTAGAACCTTCAAAGCTCAAGGTCAGATTTAGGGTAGTCAAGCGCCAAGTCTTCAGACACATCCAAGTCAGGCATAGATACCTATGCCAAGGAACCAGGGACGAACGATGAAGCTCCGTCAGAGCTCCAGATGTGTCTGAGAGGAAAGAGAATGTTCACACAGTTATCATTAGCAACTGTCTGTATGACATCATGACCACACTCTTTATGACATCACTGCTGGCACTCACTGTTCTAGATAGTGCTTAAAGGGACTCGTCACCTAAACATTGCTTATACTGTGACTATAGAAAATAAACTACAAATATTTATACATTGTGTTGTGTATGATAGCACAAGTGATATTCTCCATTTATTCAGTATCACAAATACATCAAGTCCAATCTGTGTACCTATCATTCCTGTTTTTTATCTTAAAAAAGGCAAAAAAAACCAAAGTAAGCTGGTTAAAATTTACCACTGATAAGGAAAAATTCCTTCTTGACTCCAAGAGGCGATCAGATTTCTCCCTGCACAGAATGCACTTCTATATATATTATTTTGTCAGTATTTCAGGAACATTTAATAGTTGTTGTTTTTCATTTTCATCCCACTCAGTTGCCTCCTCTGATTAGGCACTCTAGTAGTTTTTCTTCATTTTTTATTCTGTAAAGCACAAAAGCTGACTAACACTAGGTAAAAAGGATTGTGTAAGTCTCAGGCAACCTTTCATACCCGGAAGGGTTATTTTCAAGGCTGTGATAGAAGAAAATCATTTTCATGGAGTGCTGGCCATTTTTTTTTTTTTTTTGGTTTTACAGAGGATCTGGGTGAGATCTTGCCCGTTGCACCCATCATATATTGTGTGTGATTCCACCATCTCAGTGCATGTTCTGTAAATGTGAGCACTTCAGTTACATACTTCGGCTTTTATACTGATACCGAATTTGCTTTTTAAATGAGGCATATCAGGCATGGACTTCATCTGGACATCCTCAACAGTTTCAATAAACTCACAATTTCACAACTGAAGAGTCAGAGGCTAATTTAAAGAGTGTTTACTCATTTTTTGTAGGTTTTTGTTTCACTTCATTTGTACAGTATAAATGAATATTCCGTCGTCAAATGGTTTTTACTTTCCAGATGCGGTTCAGTGTATCCCCTGCTGTGTAGGTTTTCACCTACTGGAAGCTTCTATAGGCCCATAACTGCTGAGGGGCCACATTCTTGGGTATCTTGTTATGATGTGGAATGGATAAGAACCTGGAATATAGGTCTCGATGCACTGTTGCCAGGATAGGGTCACCCACCAGGGATAGGAGGAGGTCTCAGGCCCTTTGTTTTTGTCCTGAAGTGATACCCTTGACAGAATTCTAGAATTTTATTCATCTAGGTAAGCCACCAGATAAGCAAACAGCATCTGCCAAGAAACAGTATTTTCATATATTAGAGAGCTTCTGACAACTTTAATCTTCCCTAAGAGGTGAAACCATCCAGCACTACATTCACTACACATATCCTACAGCTGAGCCTGTGGTATCCCAAAGGCAAGTTCCTCGACCCATGAATCTACCTGCATGAGCTATCTACATGGAAAGGGGTCTTAACAGTGAAGTGTTCAAAACCCAAACAAACCTTAGTACATAAGATACATATTTACAGTGGGGGATATTATCATTTCTTTGAAATTCTTTGTCCATGTACATGATCATTTATTTTATTATCAGATTGGATCTTGAGGGGAATTGTAAAAGAAACCAACAGCAAACAAGTTCTTGGATAGTTCAAGAGAAAACTGACCAACTTCATCAATCTCATACTGAATTCTGGAACAGCCAAACTCAATGCCGGATTTCATGAGGATTCCAGCCTAGATGAATAGGTGTTGGTAAATATCAAGTGTTACTCAGCAAGAAACAGCAAAGATCACAGGGACGGCGTGGGTAATGCAAGAAAACGTGTCAATATACAATATTTCATTGCAAAATTCATGACAGTGTTATACAGTGAATTAGGTGATAATAATAATAATAATATGAAAAAAGTGATTTCAAAGCATTTTTAATACTGGAAGAAAAATCGAATGTTAAATTGAAAAAGTCCTCAGTATGATGAATACAAATGAATTAAACAAAATGTACTTTCAGAATTGTGCATGCTCAGTGCTGCCCCCTTCTGTGTTCACAGTATCTCTGCGATTAAAAGAGAATTTTAATGTATGCACATTTGAGGCCCGGTGCATCTCTACCTAGTCTCTTGTTGAGGTTGGGGATGCCTTGATCTCTAAATATCTAGGCACCCCCATCCTTAACAAGAGGCTTCTGCAGAGTAGGATTGTTGGTAAGTAGAGATGGGTCACCTCTCCTCGTGTAACTGTAGGACATATTGTGTACTTGTAACAGGGCTGCAGGGAGATATCTCTCTCTCGCAGCCTTGAAATACACACTCTTGTCATGACAGTGCAGTCTTGTGTGACATCACACACGGGATCATTTGAGGGAGAGACCAGCACTTCAGGTAGCTTGAGTTGGCATGTCAGTGATCTGACCCAATCTAAGGGAGATGCTGGCTGTGTCTGCACAAGAAGCAGGCACTGTTAAAAGGTAAAATAATTAAACATTTTGTATTGTATTCAGAGGCGTCACTAGGGTTGGTGTCACCCGGTGCGATAACTCATGGTGTCACCCCCCTGGATTTCCTCCAATACCATGCCAAACAGATTCTTTAGAAATGCCAGTCAGATGGCCCATTAAATATGCCACATACAGGAGGCCTGTATATATACCTATACACACAGACATCTCTCTCTATCTCTCTATAACTAGTTGCCTATATACTAATAGGAAGCCTCTATTAAGGCGAAACGCGTCCGTGGGACCTGTACTTTTTTCTGCAAATAGCCACCTTTGGCTTCATCTTTGGATTTGTAAAGACTTCCTTGTTTTTACTCGTTTTTAGTATTTTTTGTTTTTATTCTCTCTGCATTGACCCTCAGAGAGCTACTGCTGAGCTGTTCATCTGGAGCAATCCATGAAGAGGAAAAGAGTGCCTGCAGCTGATGAACCTAGCCTGCAGTTGATGAGCTCTATTTATCATGAAAGCTTTGTGAGTGCAACAGCTTATATTTACGACTTTCCCCTGAAAGTTGAAATTGTGCTACGCTATGCTTTGTGTTCTTTTTCTTTTGCATATGTTCCTTGATCATTTACCATCTGCATAAGAGTGATCATCACTTCAGGCAAATATTAGCATTCCTTATTGCTATTTGTTTTGGTGGGGGTTACTGAGCGCACCTACCACCTTTTCTGTGTGTGTTTTGTCTTTGTTCTACGTGTGAATGCAGGGAATCACACAGGCTGGTGCAGCTTGGTTATAGATCTAGCGCTAGAATTTATCTTTGTTCACATATTAATTAACAGCTACTTGCCATCAAGCATTTTAAGAAATCATGTGGTTTTTCTGTCTAGCTACATTTATAGTTTGTCTGGAAAATATGTCACAATTTCCTGAAATTATTTAAATGCAAGCAGTAATGTGTTTCCCAACAGGATCAAAATACATTTCCCAAACAGGAATGAAACTTCCTCACAGTCTGATGGTCAGTTAACCAGATAGATACTCACTATGACCATAGAACAGACCAAAGAAACTAGAGATATCCATGGAAACATATGATAGCATATTGTTAGAACAGGGTCACTGTAATCACCCAAATATGTGAAGTTCATTATGCACTCTAGTTAATATTGCAATGATTTGCTAATCCCATTGTACAGAACTAGACAAAATAATGGGGGTAATGTATAAACATAGCACACACACCGATAGTGCCAAATATCAGCTGCAAGCGACCATGTGTTGGAAAGTTCGTCCTCAAGTGATGATGTGAATACAAGCACGGCGTCCCGTCTAGTGTTCAGCACACCTTCCTCTCGGTTCGTAAGGGAGTGAGTGAAAGATCCGCCCCATCTCTCACAGCAGACGAATCAACGACTTCCTCAATGCTAGAGATGGGGAGGAGGCATGTACTTTTATCTGCTCAATTCAGGTGGTGTGGGTTAGATTGTTTAACCCCTCGATTGCCTTTCAAAGTACTAGTTAATGAAAATCTTCTGGCTGACAATCATTAAATGCCAGCAAGTTATATATATCATATAAAATTACATAATGTACAATACAAATAACACACTGTACTTAATACATACATTTAACCAATTGATATTAAAACAATTAGAAATTCTATACATATATTCATACTCTTTAATAGATTACACTGTCTAGCAGCAAATTCTGAAATGTGTGGATCTGTAAAAGTTTAAAGGCGACACTCTGTCTAATAAACACAGTGAATGAGAGTTATATAATAATGGAGTCGTAGCAAAAATATACAATCACCATTCTTAACCTACAGAAAATGATGTAACTCCAAATCACCATGAGGAATTAAAGTATGCATATTAAAGATCCATTTCATTTTATTTTTACCCAATTTCTTCATTTTATTTCCTCCTCTCCAGTGGTTCTCAATTTTCTCAATGCCTATACATTTAAGGAGCTGTGGATTCTTATTATGATGTGTGTCAAAGTGTTGAGAGACTGTGTGCTTAGGATATCTTTTTTAATATTTCTTTTATGTTCAGCTATCCTAGTTTTTAAAGGTCTTGGTGTTCTTCCCACATAATATAAATTACATGGGCACCACACTATATTTATCACCCATGCCGTATCACATGTGATGATATCTTTAATCTTCATGATTTTTTCTATGTGGGCTTTGCCTCGGGTGCGTGGCTTAGTCCTGGACCCGTTGCAGACTAGCTGGCGGTGCCCACGGAGCGCACCGCCGGCGAGACTGCATGACGAGTTAACTCGTCATAAGGTCACTAACGCGGCGGCTAACGCGGCGGCTCTTATGACGAGTTAACTCGTCATAAGGACGGGAAGGGGTTAATGTTTTTTTTCTATAGGTTCACTATTATATATTTTTTCAATAAAGCAATCTTTTTATCTTTTCGGCCTATATGTTAAAATCTTTAATATCAGTCCAATTTTTTCTGATCCTAAAGAGTTGGCTTTTTGGGATATTTAGCAGCCAGGGAAGGGAATGGCAGCTACTCATTTCTATGTAGCTATTGGTCTCAACCTTTTTAAAGAAAGTTCTCGTTTTTAACTGTGTATTTCCACAGTTATTTTAACTCAACTTTGAGAACATTTTCAGACTTTTCATCCCCACTTTTATCCCAGAGCCTTTGTACTAGAGCCGAGTATAAGGGTTCTGGTCCATGTAAGTGGGATACCCGGGGGGTATATATATAGGGGATTTGTGTATATTAGCAGTTTTACACATTCTTGTGTTTATTTATATTTTTTACATGTACATTGTGGAGCACCTCTGACCAGTTGGGCTGAGTATATATATCTATTTTCTATAGCTCCTAAGCGCATCACCTTTTTAATCACTTGTTGACTTTGGTGTGGGAAAACACACATGAGAGTGCAGCTGAACCTAATATACGTAATTGTGTCACACTTTATTGTAGTATTCACTGATTAACCCTTGGTGCCCATTTTTCCCTTTTTTATTCTAATAAGGTAATTGTTGTCACAGAAAGAATGACCATAGGACATTAATCATTGTAGTTCAGTTATCTGCATGGTCCTTCAGGTGCCTTCCATTGAACGTGCAGAAACCAATCATGGAGTCTACATATCCCCACATGTTGTCTCTAAGCCTTTGCTTCTATTATAACCTTCTTCCATTATATTTTGGAGATGTATCTGGGGATATATTTCCGCCTGAAGGATCTTTCCAGCTCTTTTCCAATTTCAAGCCATATTTATCTTGCCTGCGAGCAACACCTGTACAATTAATCTTTTTTGGCTTCTAGTACATTTAAAGCTGCATGGAAGAGAAATGTTTGAGGAGATGAGCTAATCTCAATTGACACATTTTTAAAAAATGACTTGATATATTATTTTTGAGATTTTGCGTTGTCACCACATATATATATATATAGAACAGTGTACTATCTTCCTTCAAGCATTGCCAGCATAGATTAGAGGCATTCATATTAAATTTGTGGATCTGATAAGGTGTTGTAGGCCACCTAGTTTAGATTCTATAATATAATTCATGCCTACCCACACAGTGTGAGAATTTTCTAATTTGAATAATCGCCTGTTGCCATTCTTCTATTGTGTATGAACTGCACATATCTTTTTCCCATTTTTCAGATTTAATTTACATTGAGTTCTGTTTTAAACTCTCCATAAATTACCTCACCTTGATATCAATTTAATTTTATGGGAAAACCACATTTCCCTCTCAGCTGAGGCAGGGTTAGAATAGCATCCATACCATATAGATCCGATTTATGATTTATATTCATTTGTCTTGGTTCTTTTAAGTTCCCTTGTATACACACCATCAAGCCTTAATATTTTGACCACCTGCCTAATATGGTGTAGGTCTCCTTTTGACGCCAAAACAACCCTGATCTGTTGAGGCATGTTCTCCACGCGACCTCTGAAGGTGTGCTATTGTATCTGGCAGGGCCGCCACCAGGAATTTCACTACCCCCCCCCCCCCGACCATATCTCCCACTCGCCCCACCTACCCTCACAAACATGTTATCCAGGTCTAGTGTAATATGGAGGGTGGTTGGGAGCAGTTGGTCAATATGCCAGTAATATTTTGCCACTCAATATGCCAGTTATATTTTGCCACTCAATATGCCATTCTTTTGACATTTAATATGCCCGTATTTTGCCCTCAATATGCTATTATTTTGCCATTTAATATGCCAGTATTTAGCCAAACAATATGTTAATATTTTTCCCCTCAATATGCCATTTAATATGCCATTCTTTTGCCACTCAATATGCCATTCTTTTGCCACTCAATATGCCAGTATTTTGCCACTCAATATGCCAGTATTTTCCAACTAAATATGCCAGTATTCTGTCACTCAGTATGCCAGTGTTTTCCTTCTCAATATGCCATTAATTTGCCATTTAATATTCCATTCTTTTGCCACTCAATATGCCAGTATTTAGCCAAACAATATGCCAGTATTTTGCCACTTAATCTGCCATTTAATGTGCCAGTATTTTGCCCCTCAATATGCCATTCTTTTGCCATTCAATATGCCAGTATTCTGTCACTCAATATGCCATTCTTTTGCCATTTAATATGCCAGTATTCTGTCACTCAATATGCCCTTCTTTTGCCATTTAATATTCCAGTATTTTGCCACTCAATATGCCAGCATTATGCTCTTTATGTGTACCCTCCCCTCCCCCCTTCCCCAGTACTTACCTCCTTGCGGCTCTGTCTCCTGGTGCTCTGCTCTGTTTAGCCGGTCCGTGGCTGTGAGGGAAGTGTTCTGCGCTCCCCTCCAGCCGCGTGGCTTCAATAAAGTTTGTTAAAAAAAAAATGCCACCAGAGTTTCTGTCCTTCATGCAGGAGGGAAACTCCAGTTGCATTTTTTTTTTTTTACAAACTTTATTGAAGCAGCGCGGCTGGAGGGGAGTGCAGAAAGTTTCCCTCACAGCCGCGGACCGGCTAAACAGGGGATTTTTTTTTTCTGGTGTGACCTGGGCCAGGGTCGCCAGTATCGCCCTTCACCCCCTGGTGGCGGGCCTGGTATCTGGCATCAAGACGTTAGCAGGAGATTCTTTAAGTACTGTAAGTTGCGAGGTGGGGCCTCCATGGGCAAGCAATGGATGAAGTCCAAATGCCAGAGGAGACCTAAATCCAAGCAATATAAGATCAACAAAGTGCATTTATTATACAAATATCAGGAACATACAAGACAAAGCAGAGGTAGGGAAACACTGAAATACATCTATTTCATGCTAATTTTTAGCTCCTACAAGCTCTTAATCATCGGCGTGTTTTTCAGTGGTTCCCTTTCTCTGCCTCCCGCTGTATGTTCCAGAATTTTATGTAATAAATACATTATTGAGTCTGCACCTTTGCTCTGATCTTATATTGCATTGATTTGGAGATTTATGTCTCCTCTCTCATTTGGACTTTATCTGTTTATTGCAGTGCTAAATTTCTTGAACAACGGGCATATGTTCCAAGAAGTCTATCAAAAAGGTGATCATTGTTAATCATTTTCCCATGCCTACCCAGAATCCCTTGCTTGCAGTGGTGGTAGCACTGTGAAATTGGGATTTCTATGGGAAAAGCAAGCCTTTTGTTTTGTCTGCTATCTGTAGGTCTGCTGCCCACTCATGCACTCAGGAAAGTCAGGGCATTCTCTATATTTATTAATAATTGGTAGATATAGACAGATATAGATGTTTACAGAGTGACAATTAATTGTGATCATCACCTTTGGAATAAAGTAGACAACAAAAGCTCGGCATTAATAAATTATTAATTACATCTCACTCAATCACCTTTCTTGACAACAAGCTATTTAAACCAGTAATATCATCATAAATAGATATTTTCACACTTCTTATAGTTACATGGTCTTGAGTTCTATGTATCACTCACCACATGGGTAATAGAATTGAACTGGCAAGATAATTACTTCCTGAGGAAATTAGACACATCGTAGACCACCAGAACGGAAATGGCCATAGTAGTACAGAATGGAAATGTTGATCACATAGCACGCACACGAATATTCTATAATATTCACAAGTTCCAGGATGCAGTCAGTGCTTTATAGTGGTGCCTCCACCCAGTGGAGCATCCAGGTTATGGATGTGGGGTCCCACTGGGAACATATCTACACAAGTAATAAAACTGACACAGAGCTAACTTAAATATAACTTTCTATTGCACGGCAAAAGCACTATGCAAATAAATAACAGAGAAATAAACATAACACAGTAAAATATTTGAGTGCAATGACTCATTTAAAGCAACTCACAATAAATACTGCACACCACTCCACCACTTTTGTCGTACCGAACATTACAGTGCCCGTGCCACGAACCCGAACCCGGACATTCCACTGTATGTTCGGGTTGGAGTTCGAGGTTCGACTATAAACCGAAAGTCTATAAACCGAAAGACATTCGATTTATAGACTTTCGGTTTATAGAATACATGTAATGCTATTGGTTATTCTATAAACCAAAAGTCTATAAACCGAACGACATTCAGTTTATAGACTTTCTTTTTATAGAATAGCAATAACATTACATGTATTCTATAAAATGAAAGTCTATTAACCGAATGTCTTTCGCTTTATAGACTTTCGGTTTATGGAATACATGTAATGCTATTCTTTAAACCGAAATAGAGTCCCCATTCATAAGAATAGGTCAATTGACCTATTCTTATGAATGGAGACTCTATTTCGGTTTATAGAATAGCAATAGCATTACATGTATTACATCTGAGAGTCAAATAGAACCATCAAATACTGTGCTTACAGCACACTTTGAAAAATTCTAATAGTTTTGGGTGCTAAATAGTACATTTGTGTATTGCACTTCATATCTGAGAGTCAAATAGAACCGTCAAATACTGTGCTTACAGCTCACTTTGAAAAATTATGGCTACGTCCTCCTCCTCCAGCGCCGCTTCCACCTACAACGCCACGGTCACCGCCTCCTCAACCTTTGGGTCACTTAGTATAAACTGAAAGAGAATACCCTGCACTCCAACCCTCTCTCAAATGGATAATTCTGTTTATCCTCCTGACAGCCATGCTTTAGATTTAAATTTATGTTCTTCCAAAGCTAAAATCAAAGATTCCATCTAGTGCTATTTTATGGCTCAGCTGTATTTTTAATTTGTATGTATTTTATGTTATTTTAAGTTATTTCCCTATCCGCATTTTCTTTCAGGGGACTTGTCCTACTCTTACCCACATTTTACTTCCTTTTGCAGCCCTCTAGCCCTTTCCATTACTTTTTTAGAGGCATTTTAGTGGCCAAAAGTTTGTGTCCCCATTGACTTCAATGGGGTTCGGGGTCAAGTTCGAGCACGGACCCGGACTTTTTTCCGAAGTTCTGTCGAACCTCTCCAACCGGAAAATCCAGGTGTCCGCTCAACTCTAGTCTTTATATATATATATATCAGTGGACATCCTTTTAGTTTTATTCCTCTATCTGGTACCTTAGGACTTTGCAGAATTTGCCATATGTTTGCCAGAATTTGCGATATGTTTCATTATTATATGTTTTTTTTCTCCCCTTTTTTTCTCCTTTTCCTTTTCCCTTCCCCCTTTTTTTGCTTTCTGTGACCCTTTATATCGAGAACCCATTTTGGTATCATGGCATACTATTGGTTATATCTGGCTTCTGCATTTATTTTGTTCTATACATGTTTAATTTGTTGGTACAGTATACCAGTACCAGTGTTCCAGTACTCTGGTTTACCTAACCTGCAAAAGATAATTAATTACAGGTGCTGTTAAGAACTCCCCTGCCAAGGAGAGTAGATTTTGTTTTGCTTCCTGCGAGGTATACAATGAATTGCTAACAGAATGATGGATATTTCTAGACATGTGCATTCATTTTTGGACTAATGCATTTTCGGCCGAAAATAGCATTTTCGTCCATTCGTCCGAAAAAACGAATAAACAAAAATGCTAAACTAACGAAAGCCGAATGAATGAATGGTTAATAAACGAAAATTGTTCGTCCATTTGTGCTATTAGCATTCTATAAACCGAAATAGAGTCGGTTTATAGAATACCAATAGCATTACATACATTTCATAAACCGACATAATGAACGACTTTTTGTTTATGGAATATATGTAATGCTATTGGTATTCTTTATCGGTTTATAGAAAGCCAATAGCATTACATACATTCCATAAACCGAAAGTCTATAAACTGACTCTCTTTCAGTTTATAGACTTTCGGTTTATGGAATGCATGTAATGCTTTTGGTATTCTATAGACCGACTCTATATCGGTTTATAGAAATCCAATAGCATTACATACATACATTCCATAAACCGAAAGTCTATAAACCGAAAGAGAGTCGGTTTATAGAATACCAATAGCATTACATGCATTCCATAAACTGAAAGTCTATAAACCGAAAGAGAGGTTAAAATAGGTCAATTCGTACGAATGAATAAAACGAAACGAAAATAATGAACGAATTTCGTCTGAAACGAATGCAGTAATGAACTAAATTCGTTTTGGACGAAACAAATAACATTTTGAAAAATGAAAATTTTAGTTTTGCACATGTCTAGATATTTCTATTGAAAATGGAAAACAAATACAACTAAGTCAGTTTACAATATTGTTATTGTTACGAAAATTTTAGTTTTGTACATGTCTAGATATTTCTATTGAAAATGGAAAACAAATACAACTAAGTCAGTTTACAATATTGTTAAGTTAGTGCTCAGAAGACCAGGGATTTTGTTTTGCCTTATTTTGTTACAGTGGCGTCCTGAAGGGGGTGCGGGGGGATGCAGACTACACCCCCCTCACCGCGCTGCTTAACTTTTTTCCACTGGATTCAGCCACCAGAAAAAAGAAAAATTTACTGCGACCGGATGTGACGTTCCGTGTTTCCCTCCTCAGACGTTCGGCCGGGGACACAGAGCACCAGCCAGGTGGTAAGTGATGGGGAAGGAGGGAGGAAGAAAACGAGCACTGGAATAGCACAATATTCCTGGTATCTGACTGGCACAATATTCCTGGTATCTGACTGGCACAATATTACTAGGCTCTGACTGGCACAATATTCTTGGTATCTGAATGGCACAATATTACTGGGCTCTGACTGGCACAATATTTTTGGGCTCTGACTGGCACAGTATTACTAGACTCTGACTGGCACAATATTCCTAGTATCTGACTGGCACAATATTAAAGAATATAACAAGAGTCACCTGTCAACAAGATCATATACAACATAACTGCTATCTTGTCAGATTCACATTGCTGGCATTTACTTGATATTCGCATGTAGTTTATGATGCACAACATGTCTTCATTCATTTCAATATACAAAAAGAAATCTTCCATTTTTACTGGCCACCACTTTTACAATGCTTTGGTAAGAGCCAGTCACGGGCCAGACATTCTATGTACTAGCACAACATTCTTCCTCTAATAGGCAGTACAAAGGAAGGTGCTGAGATATGTTGTAAAATTGAAATGGTGAAAGAAGAAACTGTTTCCCCACGTGCATTAACCCCTTCGCAACAATGGACGTGTCAGACACTTCCTGCCGGGAACTGCATGATCAACAATCGCGAAAACTGCTCTAACAGTGCTAGTCTATTGCCTCCATGTCGCAGCAATAGCCATCACCGAAATTTGCTCTCTGGGGCACCCACGATCGCCCCACGGAGCGTTTGTGGGCGCCATATTGATGGAGCTATGCCCTCTTGTGGTCAGAGCTTCGGAAGTGAAAAGAAAATCACTTCCGTCGCTCTGAATATGTTGCTTGACTTCCCCTAGAGGCAGTCAGCAACATTGCAATGTAAAAAAAAAAAAGAAGATTTAATTAGCTCAAAAATAGGATTTGGGCTAGATTAGCTGTTAGGGTTACAATTAAATCATTTTTAGCCTAAGACATAGGGTTGGGGTTAAATTTAGCATTAGGGTTACAAACCAAAAATAAACTATTTTTGTTTTTTGCCCCATAACTCGCAAAAAAATGCAGAAAAATATGGGAACATGCATATTTCTGAACTCGGGACAACATTTAGAAACTATTTAGACAGGGTCTTTTTTAATTATTGTATTTGTGTAAATTATATTTTAGGTCAAAGTTAAAAAAAGTGTTTTTTTATTTTTTCATCATATTTTTTTGTAGTAAATTATAAGATATGATGAACATAATCATATCTAATGAAAGCCCTTCTTATGATGATAAAAACAACATATAATTTGTTTGGGTACAGTATGTGAGAAAGAAGACGATTACAGCTAAACACGAACACCCCAGAAATGTAAAAACAGCCCGTGTCACCAAGTGAAAGTCAAGGTCAAAATGTCTTGTCACTGAGGGGTTAATATCACTTTAAAAAATATGTAACCTTTTCTTGCATCCTAGTGAAAATCTATGAATACTGAGCAGTAGCTGTAGTTCTATTTACAGATAGGAAATGAATATACTCCTCCATCTATGCCCACACCTAACCTCTGTGTGAATATTAACTCAAAAAAATGTTTCCTTACAGTGCTGGCGGAGGCTAGCTTGTGTTTCCATCACATGTAAGAAAATGATTCAGCCTCCTACAGAAGGCACAACACACTCCTATTATACAAGAGAAAATACTCAGCCAATACACAGCATTCAATTTATGTTCACTCGTCATATCGATTGTGGCTTGAAGCAGTGATCCTGAAATCCATTCCTGAAGACTCCCAACAGTACAGATGTCCAGTGTGTAAATCTGTTCAATAAAAAGGTTAATTGCAAGGTGAGGTGAGATAATGTGAGATGAACATTTAGTCTCACCCTTTTAGCTATACATTGTGGGACAAACCTGGTGTGTTTGCTGAGTGAGGGAAACTTACCAGGTTTGTCCCTGCACAATAGATAAATCGGTAGAGGAAATGTTTATCTCACCACAACTCATCCTACAACTTACCTTTTAGTGAATAGCCCCATAGGTGGTTAATTGAACTGTCTTTGACCCCCTCAATTTAGATGTATAGCTGTTACTTTGCAGGAAGCACAAATAACAAGAAAAATAATGATTAATTAAAAGATCATGTCTATGGAGTTAGCCCCTGTGTGAGCCTGATATTGTTGTCTCCATCCGTTTACAGTTAGCCAGGGTTTAGCTACCCTTCTCAGACCTCATCCTCTTTCGGGTGTTCCTGTTTAGCTACCCTTCTCAGACCTCATCCTCTCTCGGGTGTTCCTGTTTAGCTACCCTTCTCAGACCTCATCCTCTCTCGGGTGTTCCTGTTTAGCTACCCTTCTCAGACCTCATCCTCTCTCGGGTGTTACTGTTTAGCTACCCTTCTCAGACCTCACCCTCTCTCAGGTATTCCTGTTTAGCTACACTTCTCAGACCTCACCCTCTCTCGGGTGCTCCTCTTTAGCTTCCCTTCTCAGACCTCACCCTCTCTCGGGTGTTCCTGTTTAGCTTCCCTTCTCAGATCTCACCCTCTCTCGGGTGTTCCTGTTTAGCTACCCTTCTCAGACCTCACCCTCTCTCGGGTATTCCTGTTTAGCTACCCTTCTCAGACCTCACCCTCTCTCGGGTGTTCCTGTTTAGCTACCCTTCTCAGACCTCACCCTCTCTCGGGTGTTCCTGTTTAGCTTCCCTTCTCAGACCTCACCCTCTTTAGGGTGTTTCTCCTGTTTAGCTACCCTTCTCAGATCTCACCCTCTCTTGGGTGTTCCTGTTTAGCTTCACTTCTCAGACCTCACCCTCTTTAGGGTGTTTCTCCTGTTTAGCTACCCTTCTCAGAACTCACCCTCTCTCGGGTGTTCCTGTTTAGCTTCCCTTCTCAGACCTCACCCTCTTTCGGGTGTTCCTGTTTAGCTACCCATCTCAGACCTCACCCTCTCTCGGGTGTTCCTGTTTAGCTACCCTTCTCAGACCTCACCCTCTTTCGGTTGTTCCTGTTTATCTACACTTCTCAGACCTCACCCTCTTTCGGGTGTTCCGGTTTAGCTACCCTTCTCAGACCTCACCCTCTCTCGGGCATTCCTGTTTAGCTTCCATTCTCAGATATCACATTCTCTCGGACGTTCCTGTTCAGCTTCCATTCTCAGATCTCACCCTCTCTCGGGCGTTCCTGTTTAGCTACCCTTCTCAGACCTCACCCTCTCTCGGGTGTTCCTGTTTAGCTACCCTTCTCAGACCTCACCCTCTCTCGGGTGTTCCTGTTTAGCTACCCTTCTCAGACCTCACCCTCTCTCGGGTGTTCCTGTTTAGCTACCCTTCTCAGACCTCACCCTCTCTCGGGTATTCCTGTTTAGCTACACTTCTCAGACCTCACCTTCTCTCGGGTATTCCTGTTTAGCTACACTTCTCAGACATCACCCTCTCTCGGGTGTTTCTCCTGTTTAGCTTCCCTTATCAGACCTCACCCTCTTTCGGTTGTTCCTGTTTATCTACACTTCTCAGACCTCACCCTCTTTCGGCTGTTCCTGTTTAGCTACCCTTCTCAGACCTCACCCTCTCTCGGGTGTTCCTGTTTAGCTACCCTTCTCAGACCTCACCCTCTCATGGGTGTTCCTGTTTAGCTACCCTTCTCAGACCTCACCCTCTCTCGGGTGTTCCTGTTTAGCTACCCTTCTCAGACCTCACCCTCTCTCGGGTTTTCCTGTTTAGCTTCCCTTCTCAGACCTCACCCTCTTTAGGGTGTTTCTCCTGTTTAGCCACCCTTCTCAGATCTCACCCTCTCTTGGGTGTTCCTGTTTAGCTTCCCTTCTCAGAACTCACCCTCTCTCGGGTGTTCCTGTTTAGCTTCCCTTCTCAGACCTCACCCTCTCTCGGGTGTTCCTGTTTAGCTACCCTTCTCAGACCTCATCCTCTCTCGGGTGTTACTGTTTAGCTACCCTTCTCAGACCTCACCCTCTCTCAGGTATTCCTGTTTAGCTACACTTCTCAGACCTCACCCTCTCTCGGGTGTTCCTCTTTAGCTTCCCTTCTCAGACCTCACCCTCTCTCGGGTGTTCCTGTTTAGCTTCCCTTCTCAGATCTCACCCTCTCTCGGGTGTTCCTGTTTAGCTACCCTTCTCAGACCTCACCCTCTCTCGGGTATTCCTGTTTAGCTACCCTTCTCAGACCTCACCCTCTCTCGGGTGTTCCTGTTTAGCTACCCTTCTCAGACCTCACCCTCTCTCTGGTGTTCCTGTTTAGCTTCCCTTCTCAGACCTCACCCTCTTTAGGGTGTTTCTCCTGTTTAGCTACCCTTCTCAGATCTCACCCTCTCTTGGGTGTTCCTGTTTAGCTTCCCTTCTCAGACCTCACCCTCTTTAGGGTGTTTCTCCTGTTTAGCTACCCTTCTCAGAACTCACCCTCTCTCGGGTGTTCCTGTTTAGCTTCCCTTCTCAGACCTCACCCTCTTTCGGGTGTTCCTGTTTAGCTACCCATCTCAGACCTCACCCTCTCTCGGGTGTTCCTGTTTAGCTACCCTTCTCAGACCTCACCCTCTCATGGGTGTTCCTGTTTAGCTACCCTTCTCAGACCTCACCCTCTCTCGGGTGTTCCTGTTTAGCTACCCTTCTCAGACCTCACCCTCTCTCGGGTTTTCCTGTTTAGCTTCCCTTCTCAGACCTCACCCTCTTTAGGGTGTTTCTCCTGTTTAGCCACCCTTCTCAGATCTCACCCTCTCTTGGGTGTTCCTGTTTAGCTTCCCTTCTCAGAACTCACCCTCTCTCGGGTGTTCCTGTTTAGCTTCCCTTCTCAGACCTCACCCTCTCTCGGGTGTTCCTGTTTAGCTACCCTTCTCAGACCTCATCCTCTCTCGGGTGTTACTGTTTAGCTACCCTTCTCAGACCTCACCCTCTCTCAGGTATTCCTGTTTAGCTACACTTCTCAGACCTCACCCTCTCTCGGGTGTTCCTCTTTAGCTTCCCTTCTCAGACCTCACCCTCTCTCGGGAGTTCCTGTTTAGCTTCCCTTCTCAGATCTCACCCTCTCTCGGGTGTTCCTGTTTAGCTACCCTTCTCAGACCTCACCCTCTCTCGGGTATTCCTGTTTAGCTACCCTTCTCAGACCTCACCCTCTCTCGGGTGTTCCTGTTTAGCTACCCTTCTCAGACCTCACCCTCTCTCTGGTGTTCCTGTTTAGCTTCCCTTCTCAGACCTCACCCTCTTTAGGGTGTTTCTCCTGTTTAGCTACCCTTCTCAGATCTCACCCTCTCTTGGGTGTTCCTGTTTAGCTTCCCTTCTCAGACCTCACCCTCTTTAGGGTGTTTCTCCTGTTTAGCTACCCTTCTCAGAACTCACCCTCTCTCGGGTGTTCCTGTTTAGCTTCCCTTCTCAGACCTCACCCTCTTTCGGGTGTTCCTGTTTAGCTACCCATCTCAGACCTCACCCTCTCTCGGGTGTTCCTGTTTAGCTACCCTTCTCAGACCTCACCCTCTCATGGGTGTTCCTGTTTAGCTACCCTTCTCAGACCTCACCCTCTCTCGGGTTTTCCTGTTTAGCTTCCCTTCTCAGACCTCACCCTCTTTAGGGTGTTTCTCCTGTTTAGCCACCCTTCTCAGATCTCACCCTCTCTTGGGTGTTCCTGTTTAGCTTCCCTTCTCAGAACTCACCCTCTCTCGGGTGTTCCTGTTTAGCTTCCCTTCTCAGACCTCACCCTCTCTCGGGTGTTCCTGTTTAGCTACCCTTCTCAGACCTCATCCTCTCTCGGGTGTTACTGTTTAGCTACCCTTCTCAGACCTCACCCTCTCTCAGGTATTCCTGTTTAGCTACACTTCTCAGACCTCACCCTCTCTCGGGTGTTCCTCTTTAGCTTCCCTTCTCAGACCTCACCCTCTCTCGGGTGTTCCTGTTTAGCTTCCCTTCTCAGATCTCACCCTCTCTCGGGTGTTCCTGTTTAGCTACCCTTCTCAGACCTCACCCTCTCTCGGGTATTCCTGTTTAGCTACCCTTCTCAGACCTCACCCTCTCTCGGGTGTTCCTGTTTAGCTACCCTTCTCAGACCTCACCCTCTCTCGGGTGTTCCTGTTTAGCTTCCCTTCTCAGACCTCACCCTCTTTAGGGTGTTTCTCCTGTTTAGCTACCCTTCTCAGATCTCACCCTCTCTTGGGTGTTCCTGTTTAGCTTCCCTTCTCAGACCTCACCCTCTTTAGGGTGTTTCTCCTGTTTAGCTACCCTTCTCAGAACTCACCCTCTCTCGGGTGTTCCTGTTTAGCTTCCCTTCTCAGACCTCACCCTCTTTCGGGTGTTCCTGTTTAGCTACCCATCTCAGACCTCCCCCTCTCTCGGGTGTTCCTGTTTAGCTACCCTTCTCAGACCTCACCCTCTTTCGGTTGTTCCTGTTTATCTACACTTCTCAGATCTCACCCTCTCTCGGGTGTTCCTGTTTAGCTACCCTTCTCAGACCTCACCCTCTCTCGGGTATTCCTGTTTAGCTACCCTTCTCAGACCTCACCCTCTCTCGGGTGTTCCTGTTTAGCTACCCTTCTCAGACCTCACCCTCTCTCGGGTGTTCCTGTTTAGCTTCCCTTCTCAGACCTCACCCTCTTTAGGGTGTTTCTCCTGTTTAGCTACCCTTCTCAGATCTCACCCTCTCTTGGGTGTTCCTGTTTAGCTTCCCTTCTCAGACCTCACCCTCTTTAGGGTGTTTCTCCTGTTTAGCTACCCTTCTCAGAACTCACCCTCTCTCGGGTGTTCCTGTTTAGCTTCCCTTCTCAGACCTCACCCTCTTTCGGGTGTTCCTGTTTAGCTACCCATCTCAGACCTCACCCTCTCTCGGGTGTTCCTGTTTAGCTACCCTTCTCAGACCTCACCCTCTTTCGGTTGTTCCTGTTTATCTACACTTCTCAGACCTCACCCTCTTTCGGGTGTTCCGGTTTAGCTACCCATCTCAGACCTCACCCTCTCTCGGGCATTCCTGTTTAGCTTCCATTCTCAGATATCACATTCTCTCGGACGTTCCTGTTCAGCTTCCATTCTCAGATCTCACCCTCTCTCGGGCGTTCCTGTTTAGCTACCCTTCTCAGACCTCACCCTCTCTCGGGTGTTCCTGTTTAGCTACCCTTCTCAGACCTCACCCTCTCTCGGGTGTTCCTGTTTAGCTACCCTTCTCAGACCTCACCCTCTCTCGGGTGTTCCTGTTTAGCTACCCTTCTCAGACCTCACCCTCTCTCGGGTATTCCTGTTTAGCTACACTTCTCAGACCTCACCTTCTCTCGGGTATTCCTGTTTAGCTACACTTCTCAGACATCACCCTCTCTCGGGTGTTTCTCCTGTTTAGCTTCCCTTATCAGACCTCACCCTCTTTCGGTTGTTCCTGTTTATCTACACTTCTCAGACCTCACCCTCTTTCGGCTGTTCCTGTTTAGCTACCCTTCTCAGACCTCACCCACTCTCAGGTTTTCCTGTTTAGCTACCCTTCTCAGACCTCACCCTCTCTCGGGTGTTCCTGTTTAGCTACCCTTCTCAGACCTCACCCTCTCATGGGTGTTCCTGTTTAGCTACCCTTCTCAGACCTCACCCTCTCTCGGGTTTTCCTGTTTAGCTTCCCTTCTCAGACCTCACCCTCTTTAGGGTGTTTCTCCTGTTTAGCCACCCTTCTCAGATCTCACCCTCTCTTGGGTGTTCCTGTTTAGCTTCCCTTCTCAGAACTCACCCTCTCTCGGGTGTTCCTGTTTAGCTTCCCTTCTCAGACCTCACCCTCTTTCGGTTGTTCCTGTTTATCTACACTTCTCAGACCTCACTCTCTTTCGGCTGTTCCTGTTTAGCTACCCTTCTCAGACCTCACCCTCTCTCGGGTGTTCCTGTTTAGCTACACATTCTCAGACCTCACCCTCTCTCGGGCATTCCTGTTTAGCTTCCATTCTCAGATCTCACCCTCTCTCGGTTGTTCCTGTTTAGCTACCCTTCTCAGACCTCACCCTCTCTTGGGTGTTCCTGTTTAGCTTCCCTTCTCAGACCTCACCCTCTTTAGGGTGTTTCTCCTGTTTAGCTACCCTTCTCAGATCTCACCCTCTCTCGGGTGTTCCTGTTTAGCTTCCCTTCTCAGACCTCACGCTCTTTCGGCTGTTCCTGTTTAGCTACCCTTCTCAGACCTCACCCTCTCTCAGGTGTTCCTGTTTAGCTACCCTTCTCAGACCTCAGACTAGGGGGGTGCAGCCGGCAAAAAATCACAGCGACCGGATGTGACAATACGTCACATCCGGCGACTGTGTTTCCCTCCTCCCTGCAGGAGGGAAGACTGCACGGAGGAATCGACCGTCCGGGACCACAGACAAGCAGCGATTCGGTAAGTGATGGGGAAGGGGGGGTGGGGGGTGGATGGAGTGGCACAATATTACTGGGCATCTGGCTGGCACAATATTACTGGGCATCTGGCTGGCACTAGATTACTGGGCATCTGGCTGGCACTATATTACTGGGCTCTGGCTGGCACTACATTACTGGGCTCTGACTGGCACTATATTACTGGGCATCTGGCTGGCACTATATTACTGGGCATCTGGCTGGCACTATATTACTGGGCTCTGGCTGGCACTATATTACTGGGCATCTGGCTGGCACTATATTACTGGGTTCTGGCTGGCACTATATTACTGGGCTCTGGCTGGCACTATATTACTGGGCATCTGGCTGGCACTATTTTACTGGGCATCTGGCTGGCACTAGATTACTGGGCATCTGGCTGGCACTATATTACTGTGCTCTGGCTGGCACTACATTACTGGGCTCTGACTGGCACTATATTACTGGGCATCTGGCTGGCACTATTTTACTGGGCATCTGGCTGGCACTAGATTACTGGGCATCTGGCTGGCACACTATTACTGGGTTCTGGCTGGCACTATATTACTGGGCTCTGGCTAGCACTATATTACTGGGCATCTGGCTGGCACTAGATTACTGGGCATCTGGCTGGTACTATATTACTGGGCTCTGGCTGGCACTACATTACTGGGCTCTGACTGGCACTATATTATTGGGCATCTGGCTGGCACTATATTACTGGGCATCTGGCTGGCACTATATTACTGGGCTCTGGCTGGCACTATATTACTGGGCATCTGGCTGGCACTATATTACTGGGCTCTGGCTGGCACTATATTACTGGGCTCTGGCTGGCACAATATTGCTGGGCTCTGACTGTTACAATATTCCTGGGCACTGAGTGGCACACTATTACTGGGATTTGACTGGCACACTATTACTGGGCACTGACTGACACACTATTATTGGGCACTGACTGGCACACTATTACTGGGCTGTGACTGTTACAATATTACTGGGCACTGACTGGCACACTATTACTGGGCACTGAGTGGCACACTATTACTGGGCTCTGACTGGCACACTATTACTGACCCATGCACTGTGTAATTAGCGCAATCCTGATCGCTGCACTGTATATGTAACGCAATCCTGACCCATGCACTGTGTACTTAGCGCAATCCTGACCGCTGCACTGTATACGTAGCGCAATCCTGACCCTTGCACTGTGTACTTAGCGCAGTCCTGACCGCTGTACTGTATACATAGCGCAATCTCGACTGTACTCCTAGTTAGTTACCTTTACCTAAAGCCTCACCTCTTGTGTTTCTCTCTCCACCCCTACCTTTTGCTTTGTCTATAGTCCCTGCTATAGCTCTTTGTTCATACGGCAGTTCCTTCTCAAACCATTTTCCTATCCTGCAGTTCTTTGTTAAAGTTCCGTTTTGTCTCTCCTACAGTCCTTATTCCAATCCATATATCTTTGTTTCTATTTCTGTTCTCATCCTGCACAATAAATAACATGCAACCAGACACCTCCACTATCCCTGCACTGAAGCTCCTACCTGACCTGGTAAAGGCCCTGACAACTTGTTGTTATTATTTATATTTATGTGCATCAGAAAGTTAGTCTAAACTTGATGATGAGCCAGCTGATTGATCATCATTGGAATTGCACTTAAAGGGACTGTCTAGTGAGCCAAATGCATCTTCCAAATATTAATGCACATTAATGTGCTTTCAAAGTACTTCAAAATGCATGTCTTAGATTTTACATTGCTTAAAATATAAAATCTCTACACCTAGATGAAATTGTGAAATTACAGCAGTTTGCAAGAAACCAGGACTGCCCACACTAGCTGAGTAAATGGCATTTCCTTTTTTTTTTTTTTTTTTTGCTGCAGTGCCAATGAGAACCAATGAGAATAATTTCATTCATATGAATGACATTTCCTGTCTCTCTAGTGATGTCATCCGTTTAACAGATCCTACTGTGTAGGAGCAAGGTCACTCAGAGTCCACATTATTTATTCAATTGGAATAGCACAGGAAGTGACTAAATGAAACAAAACTTTTTATTCTGTGGCTAAATAATCAGTGCAGCTGCACTGGGGATAGCTTGAGTGAAATATAGAAAATGTGATTTATGCAGAATGCCTGCATCAAATTACACTGGAAAAAGCTTGTGCACTATACAAGCAGTAATCTTCATCTTGCACCAAAGTGAGTTTGGGGTCTAGAATGTCCCTAACTGTAACTGAGATTGTTGGGCATACACTAAGTTTATAGTCCACACACTAACTTTTGTTGACTGCATTAACAATCATATTAGCTGAACACCATGGGAAAAGTAGTTAACCTCTCCCCTAAGTCAACAAAGGTAGGCGATGGGGAGTAGGTAACTATTTAAGCAGTAGAGGGAAAGGAGGAAACTATATTTCCCCCTTCCACCAGAAACAATCCTGCGGCCAGCCATTGGTCTGCTACTTGAGCCCTATAGTGTCTTTGACTTCATATTCTAACCAGAGTGGATAACGTTGTACAGAAAACCATTTATAGTGTCAGTGCAATGGAGAGTATGAAATATGGTATTCAATTACTTATTTATTTAAGTAAAACAGTGGTATTAATTAGAATAATTTATTTGATTACATTTTCATGTATTTAGACTTGAACTAGAATGGGAAGTATGAATAAATGAATCAGGAATGAATACATCCTGCTGTGTGGCATTGTGGGGAAATTCTTACCACAAGCACATGATATGGTGAGGACATCTTCCAAAAAGCATTTGAAAGTTTAAGAGGAAGTGTTTTCTAATGTGCTATTTTGGGTTGTGGAACAGAAAGGATGTGATAAGAGGCATCCTGATATTACAGCACTTCATTTAGTGAGAGAAACTAGTATTCTTATTCCTGCAGGTCAGACAGTGGGGTTTTCCAAGAAACAGACATAGGTTGACAACCTCATTGTTTACTTTTCGTTCCCTTGACTATATTTTCATCCACTCATCCACTTGTTTCTAATTCTCCATCACCAAATCAATACTTGCACAATGTACAGCTAAATAGGCGAGATGAAATGTCCAGCTTACCTCAACTCACTTCATCTCACCTAAAATCACACCATTTAACTCAGGACCTTGGGCTCCCTCACCCACAGCCCAGGGGGCACTTACCATCTCTAGGGTCCATGTTACTCCGGCGTCAAGCCGTGTGATTACAACATCACGTAGTAGGCCGCATCCTGGTGCCCGATGGCGTCTCTGCATTGGTGGATGCGGGAAATGTGGGGAAAGGGACTTCTCCAAAGTGTTCAATAGAGACCTATGGAGAGGGGGGGAGCTTGTGCAGACAGCCCTATAAAAAACCCTCACAAGCTTCAGTCCTTGCCTTACCTATGGAGAGGATAGGAACTTGTATTGACAGCCCTATAAAACCTCCTCACACGCTTCATTTATTGCTTGAATATTGAGCTGCTAAGTTTGGTTCTCCCTGCTTAGTTCCCAGTTCCCTCCAAAAGTTCCCAAGACCTCTGTGTTTGTCTTTTTGGTATCTGACCTCGGCTTGTTACTGGACTACTCTGAACTCTCCCTTCCTGACCCGGCTAGTTATTTATTTTGACCCTGTGCTGCCTGCATCAAACGCTTGTTTGTCTGTATCATCCTTGTGGCCCTTTCCTTACACCCTGCTCCATGCTCCCCAATACAAGCCTGACAGAGGGTGGTGAGTTCAACTATTTTCAATGGATGTGGCTGGCGGGAAAAAAAAAATCATTGCCACCGGATATGACAGAATATCATATACGGTGGCTGTATTTCCTTCCTCCGTGCAGGAGGGAAGACTGCATGAAGAGAGCAGCCAGGAGGTGAGTACTGGGGGGGGGGGGGGGGGGGTATATAATGAGCACAGTAACATTGTCATTTTAATAGAAAACCTAACTGTGGCATCTTAATGGGCAAATTTGTTGTGGCATCTTAATGGCACAATAATACTGGCATCTTAATGGCACAATAATACTGGCATGTGAATGGCACAATGCTGGCATATTAATAACACAATAATACTGGCATCTGAATGGCACAATAATACTGGCATCTTAATGGGCAAATTGACTGTGGCATATTAATGACACAATATTACTGGCATCTGAATGGCATAATACTGGCTTCTGAATGGCCCAATAATACTGGCATAAGAAATTGGCATGTATAAAACGAGGTATAGATTCATGGGAAGAGGATATCATCTTGCTTGGCATATTAACTGGCTAAATACTGGCATATTGAATGTCTAAATACTGGCATACTGAATGGCTAAATACTGGCATATATTGAATGGCTAAATACTGGCATATTAATGGCAAAATAATACTGGCATACTTTTGCAGAGCTCGAAAAACCACGGTCACCATGGTGACTAGGAAAGGAGACCTGGTGCCCAGGTATCGTGAGCCCCATATGGTGCCTTCATCGCTGGGATCTTTTTTTGCACACACTTCCTGCTCCTGCTTGCTACTCAGACAATGGCAGCTTGATCCTTCTATTAAGCTTTTGCATCAGGTTTATCAATCCTTTGCATGCCTGCGCAAGTCCCTCCCCCTCATGACATTGTCAAAAAGATGGAAGCAAGGATGATGGTAAAATTATGCCCCCCCCCTCCGAAAAAATTTCTATCCTATCTTATATCTAGGATAGCCTTGTGCCTATCCCACGCATGCTTAAAATCCTTGACTGTACTTGGGTATCAGGATTGCAGTGAAGCCATAAATATGGTGACAGATTAATATCTTACCTCTAATTAGAGAAATGAATGCCTCATTCAAACAATGGAAAGGACTGTATATATCATGGTTGGGATGGATTAATGCAGTCAAAGCATATATCCTCCCCAAATTTCTGTACATATTTAGGATGATTCTGTTCATATTCCCCAAATGCTGGTTGGATCTTATCCAAACCGCTTTTAACAGATTCATTTGGGCAGCAAAAAGACCTAGGCTAAATCTTCAATTATTGGCAAGGAGGAGACAATCTGGGGGTCTAGGGGGTCCATCATTCATGAGAGTGCGCAGGCAGCCCTATTAGCACAAGCGTTCATAACCCAAAGTACTGAAGCAAAACAAAAACAATGGTATAAGTTAGAACTCTCAAGAAAGGGAGTTTACAGGGATCTATTAACTTGTTTCTGGAGAGGAGAGACTTATGGTGCAGATGTAGATTGTCTGGTATTAAAGCACCTTCTCAAAAACTGGAGGCAGAAACAAAATAGAATAGGATTAAAAGATCGACTGCTACCCTGCTCACCACTGTCTATCCTAGAAAACCTTAATGAAAATGTAGTCCTAACAAAATGGAGAGAGAATGGTATATATACTTTAGTGGATTTGCAGAAGGAAATACGATTAAACCATTTGCAAAGTAACAGTTGGAATATGCCCTCCCAAAAGGGGAATGCTTCAGATATTTGAGAGTTAAAAGCTTCCTCTCAAAAGCACTCATACAAGGTCATCTCTCCAAATTGGAGAGATTATAAGAAAATTGTTTCTAGAGCACTTGACCTAATAAAGATTTGAAGATATTCGACAGATAATTGCACTGGCAATTAGTGCAATAGAACCTTGAATGTTATATATATTACATGTGTTCATTGCCTAAATCTTAACGAGCTTCAATTTAAACTAACGAATAGCTGGTACCTGGAGCCTACAACGCTTGCAAACGTTTCAAAAAACAATCTCCCCAATTGCTGGACATGTGGGGCAGAAAGAGGAGACACACTACATATCTGGTGGGTATGTCCTTTAATTAACAAAATGTGGAATAGTATATATCATAAGATGATTGAGAAATTTGGAGATGACTGGAAACTAACACCAGAAAAAGCACTTCGCCACTTAAATCTACCAAGAAATGGAGAAAAAGATATGTACTTTCTCCTACATTTATTGTCAGCAATTAAGCTGGAGATTGCAAGAAATTGGAAGGTACCTGGTCCTATTCTATGGCAAAGGATGCAGGCACAACTAACATTTCAATGTAGTATGGAAAAGGGAACTATAGGGCAGTTTAATTGGAATGAGAAACTGTACCATTTATGGGATGGTAAGGTGAATGACCTATGCGAGGGATTGTGGGACCCTTAGTGTCAATATAGGAAAGATCAAGGCTAATATTGTTGTATTGCTCCCTTCTCCACACTGGGACCCTACTTGGCTCATAACACAGCTTGTATGAATATCAAATCTAATAACAGAATCAGTGTTTGTTATGTTTGTGTCTTATGTCTGTATATTGTTCTGTTTCATATGAATCTCATGAAATAGTCACAACAATCTATTTTATTGTAATTTTTTATTTTTGTACTTTGTTAATAAAGATAAAAAAAAATTAAATCCTTGACTGTGTTTACCTCTACCACTTCCGCTGGAAGGTTATTCCATCCATCCACTACCCTCTCAGTAAAGTAATACTTCCTGATATTACTTTTAAATCGTTGCCCCTCTAATTTAACACTGTATCCTCTAGTTGTGGTAGTTTTTCTTCTTTTAAATATACTCTCTTCCTTTACTGTGTTGATTCCCTTTATGTATCTGAACATTAGTACTGATCATACCATTTATGTGTTGTGCAGAACGCCACATAGAAAAAGTGTCATCTCTCCCCAATCTCCTGTGACTACACCATGACTCCTAACTCTACTTCTGTCCTACTTTTCAGGAAGTCCTGCAAGGGTGAGGATGCTAGGGCATGTCCTGTGTGTGCAATCTGGGTGCTGGAACAAGTCCAATATGTGCAATCTGGGTGCTGCCAAGTTCTGGTGACTCAATCTGGGTTCTGGAACATGTCCTGTGCATGAAATCTTGTTGCTGGGCCATGTCTGTATGAGATCTAGGTACTGGGGCATGTCCTGTGTGTTCAATCTGGGTCCTGGACAAGTCCTTTGGATGCAATCTGGGGTCTGTGTGTGTGCTGTGTGTGCGTATTTGACACTATATATGTGACTGTGTGTGTAGATGCCGTAAGGGGCAGCAAACTATATTATTTTGCCAAGGGCAGCAAAAAGTCTTGCACCAGCCCTGTGAACATCCTAAATAACTTTTTTACCTGCTAACTAGCCTTTGCAATTGTACAAAGTACTGAAACCTGCCCCCCCCCCCCCCCAAAAAAAACCATACATGTTTCATTGCAATACAACAACTATTAATCTATGTAACTTTCAATTCTTAAACTTGAACTTTCACAACATGATGGGTCTGTTTAAAGATGGACTAAAACATAACAATCATCTTTTTTCATGAGTCATAAAGCCATAACTTTATGACAGGCTCTCTCAGTCGTTGTTGCGTGCTTGCGTCTTTAGTGTTTCAGAGGCCACACACCAAACATCACGGCAAGGTCAGGGATTGACCCCTTCCTGGCATGGCAGCCTGGAAGTCTGAATAACACTAAGGAGCATCATTCAGAAAGTATTTGAATTAGATAAGGGCTTCTGTCTTGTTCAATGTAAAATGTAGATAAGGAGGAATCTTACTGTTGATTGGTCCTCTTTTCCAATTCTCCAACATTAATACTCTGTAGTCCTTAAAGAGACATGTGTATATAATTATTTACAATTATATAAGGTACTTATAACCCACCCACATAATCTGTAGTGCTTTGATCTAAAGGGGAGATGAAATAGTGGTGAACCATTCATTCATGCAAACTTACAAAACATCTCTAAAAATGCTTTCACATGTTCATTTTACATGTGAAAGTATAAGGACTAATAATAGATACATCCTACTAGCTAAGTAAAAATTCAACTTTAAGACCTAATATTAAACATATTATACTTGTTATGTAAAATTTAATGTTCAATTTTAATGGTGAAACATGCTCCTCACGGGTGAAACCAGATTTTGTTCCTCCCTCTGGTCTTCCCAACTGCCTTATCCGAAGCCTGCCCCTCATAACCCCTTCCAGGCCAGGGGGCATTCCCAGTTCCCCATTACTCTCCTGGCCCCTGTCCTCATTGCTATTGCTGCTAATATCCCCTGCCTGAAAAAGAATCCAGGCTATGCCCCCACAACTGGATACTGTTGGGACAATTTACTAAAAGGTGAGTTGCATGTGACATAATAACTACATCTCACCAATTTAGCTATACATTGTGCTGGGACAAACCTGGTGAGTTTCCAATTCTGTGCAAACTCATACTCCCCTTCTATGCAAACTCAAAGGTTTGTCCCTGCACAATGTATAGCTAAATCGGTGGGGGAAAATGTTCATCTCGCCTTAACTCACCTTTTAGTAAATAGTTCCAACAATTTCCAATTGTGGAGGAGTATGCCAGGAGTTCTTTTCATAGTACATTTTCCATAGAAGCAACGAGCAGAAACAAGGTGTCTGTTCACTAAAATTCGATGGTAGTGCGAGGAGGTTGAATTGGAAGGTCATATTTTACTTAGAAACAATAAATATTTGACCTCTTTGTGCTATTCACAAAAAAAAAACCAATTCAACCTCCATCTTCCTCTATTTTGCCAAAGTCCATCTTGGAATCCCTCAAAAAATTGCTACTCACTAAAAAAACTAATTGGGAGGCGGATTAAACGTTGACGTCCATCCGGGGTCAAAATGCAAGCAGCAGACAAAGGAGTAGTAGGGATCACAATCCGGGGTCAAAATGCAGGCGGCAGACAAAGGAGTAGTAGGGGTCACAATCCGGGGGCAAAAAGAAGGCAGCAGACAAAGGAGTAGTAGGGGTCACAGTCCGGGGTCAAAATACAGGCAGCATAAAACAGGTAAGACTAGTAGAGAGGCTCAGCAACAAAGACAAACAATCTGAACACATGAGCACCCCCATCAAGGAAACAGGAGTTTTTATAGAGCCGTCAGGTGTACTATCCGTAGCTCCGCCCCCCAAGGTGGCTGTTCTGGGAGGCATTGACGGAGGTGGCGTGGATACACCAGACAGAAGCGCTGATTCATCCACCAGCCTCCATGCCCTTCCGTCGCCGCTATCTCCAGCTCCCTGCGAGAATGCATGGAGTGAAGAACAGAGAGCGGATGGAGATGAACAGTGCCATTGCGGGGATGATCAGCACCCCGTCAAGTGGCCAGGCCTCCTGCCTGAGGACACCCCACAGAGACCCGGTATGGAACAGGTACCTGGTAGAGTGCCATTATTACATTGCCCCATTGTGTTTACAGAGCTTCGGAAGTGAACAGTATTCACTTCCGTTTCTCTGTTGATGTTGCTAGACTGCCTCTAGCCTAAACAAAAGTGTTCACTATAAATCTAGGGTTACAATTAGGGTTAGAGTTTGCATTAAGGTTACAGTTATGGTTAGAGGTAATTTAGTGTTAGGGTAGTTTAGGGTTAGCATTAGGGTTACAACCAGTGTTAGAGTTACGGTAATGATTAGCAATTCGCTACTTTCAATTATTTCCCTATAACTTGCAAAAAACAACATACAAATATGTAAACATTGACTATTTATAAACGCAGGAAAAATATTAGAATCTATTTAGCAGGTTTTTCCATTGGCTTCTCTAGATGAGTAAAATATTTTAAAAGTTTAAGTCATATTTTTTTTATTTTTCACCATATTTTATTCTTTTTTTCAAATTAAATTACATGATATGAACAAAATAATGGTACCTAAAGAAAGTCCTTCTTATCCTGAACAAAAAACAATAGATCATTTCTGTGGGTACAGTAAATGACACAGAAGAAAATGGCAACCACAGAAGAGTAAAACCAGCATCTGCAGGAGCAACATTTCAAAAACAGTGTCGTCCTTAATTCCTTAGCGCTGGATAGTGCTTTGGACCTCAATGGCCAAAGCACCAGATTGGTGTCTTTGTGCTCCTGGCCCCGATCACATAGTGATCGGGAGCCAGGAAAACATAGACAGAGACCCAATTTGGGTCACTACAGACCCTGTGGTTCCCTGCCAAAAAGCTGCAATACTTCCCAACGTCACATGTGACATCACAGAGACGTGCCCGAACTTGGGCATCAGTGAAATCTAGCCGACTCGCTATATTTTACGTCAGTCTCACTCGAAGTGGCCTCATCTGACGCTGGGGATCCGGCTGCAAGTCCCTGCAGTTGCATTCGCACATAGCGGGGAGCTATGATGAACTGGTAAACTCAGGACATTCTACGCTGTTCTACAAGCTACAATGCCTACACGGCATTGAATCACGGACAAGCGGGAAGGGTTAAGGGGTTAAATCCAGATGTGAAAATGAAAGTCCATAACAGGTATAAAATTAGCTCAGAACCTGATTCTAATCTTCTATATGTTGCAGTAACCTGTTCTAATTGTCAAAAAAAAGTTAAAAAGCTTAAAAAAAACATAGAAAATGGAGTGAACTCTGATTCATGGAAACCAGATTCATCAAGTCATGTGCAATTCTTTTCGGTGTTCATGATTGTGTTTTTGTCTTGGTTAGAATTTCTCATGGGTTTTGGGTTACAATCTATTACTGAATCAGTGGATTGCTTTCTAATTTTTCTTGGGGGTCTGTGTTTCTATGTTGTTGTGTCAGGTTTGAATGTATATGTCAGCTTTACCCTTTATACTACTAAAATCGTAATAAAAATATTTTCAAAGGTCATTGATTAGAGCCTGTCTAAGCACAGATGCATTTAAATGTAAAATGTTTCTAGCACAGACATATATTTTTTGGAGAAGAGGGCTGTTAGAATTATCTTGTAAGGATGGTAGAATAGTCTGGCTTTTTTCGACACTCCAAACATTAAGAAACTAGGTATTTGACCTTTTTTTTTTTAAATATAGATTTTTACTATAGATCAGATCTCCTTGTGATCCTCTTACTCTCTCATGTCTCCACCATAAATAAATACCCTTTTTTTCATGGAACAAAGGATATCCAACAAAAACCAAGAAAGTCACATGTGGGGAAAGAGGCCGGATAATCTGGTTAGTAGTACGGACAAAGAACTTGCCCCTAAACACTAAGATTGTTTGCAGGGTTTTTTTTTTAGCAACACTAAATGTGTGGGAGAGAGGGTGACATAAATAGATTAGACAAAAGTTGTCCATTGAAATAGGAAACAAATTGTTTGGCCACAAAAAAAAAAAAAACTATTCATCTTCATTTTATAACCACAGTTCACCTACTTTCATCCTCTGTACTTCTTCTCACACATTCACATAACCTTTTGACTGCTATGCTCTGCACACACACACACACACACACAAAACCAACCTATTTAAATTTTGTTTCAGTGATGTTTTTGGTAGATATATGTATCTTACATGTTGTAATATATCTTGAATTATATAGTGAAATACTCTAGTGTTGTCTGTTCACTAAAAAGTGAATGACTGGAAAGTTGCAGTGAAATAAAAATTGTACTACACACTGAGCAGGGCCAAAGTTGGAGAGCTTCTCCTGCTAAGAGCTTACCTGAATGTGTAATGCATATTTAAATATTTAAAATCTCTTGACGATTAAATGGGTGGTGACTTGGTCTCTGGAGCCTCAGGTTACAAGTCTGATGCTCTACTGCCAAAGTTATCTAGGCTCTTTGGAATGGTACTTTGTTCCACCTGCTTTGGTGATGTATAGACTTTCTGTAACTCACATTAAAATCATAGTATAGACAAAAGTCAAATCAGGAAATACTTGTCAAAGTAAAAGGATGGAGAGAGTACCCAAACAGGGACTCTGGACTTAGACCCTGGAATCTCTGATTAAAAGTCTGATATTCTACCAACTTAGTTATTTAGGTCCTATGGATACAGACTTCTGCAGTGTGCCTTCTAAAATATGGGAAGGTAGATAGCAACTATATAAAACTATGATAGAATGTTTCTACAAAAAAGCAATGCATGGCAGTAAGAGGTAACAATGATCATACTATGTCAGAGCATAGCAGATAATCCAGGATCCTACATGGCTCTAATAGGAGGATCTGGAAATTAAGATACACACAACAATTGTATTTTCCACAGAATGTTGATAACTAGGAGTCATGACTCAATATTGGCCGAGGTGATGGAGTTATGTGTTTTATAAAGCTGCAATCCAGTTTAGATAGTGAGAGAAAATACAGAGACTGATCCAAGAGATTGAACAGCAATAAACCGGGAAAAAGGTGATGTCCACGACAGACTGTGCCGTCAGTGGTCATTCGCGCCTTGTAAAAATATGTGTATAATGAAAACATATTAAAGAAAAAGCTGTCAATTTTGATCTGACTAATCCATAACAGAGAAAAAACAAAAGAAGATAGCACAGATCTTAGAGTTTCCACGGTCACTTAAAATATAGACATCACAGTTTCTGTGATACATTTCTAAATCCATTCTCGTGGACTTCCTTGAAATATCTACTTTCCCTTCTTCTTAACCCCTTGGTGAAAGAGGCTGTTTTAACACTTCTGTGTTATTTGTGTTTTAATGTCATTTTCCTCTTTCTCATTTAATGTTCCCAGACATATTATATATTGGGGATTTTTTTCAGCATAAGCGCTTTCTTTTAATACCATTATTTTGATCATATAATTGACTACATTTTTTTTTTCAAACATGATGAAAAATACACCTTACTGAAGTTTTACATGAAAAATATTTTACATATCTACAAATGCTATTAAAAAACCTGCTAAATAGATTCTCATATTTGTCCTAAATTTAGAATTACCCAATAGCTACCTTTTTTCAGTTGTATTTTGTAAGTTATAGGGCCATAACTCAAAGTAGTGCATTGCTTTCTCCTAACCATTTTCTCCAATAGTGGCCTAAGGCTTTATAAATTAGGCTTTGGGTTGGTAAAAAAAAAAAAAAAATATATATATATATATATATATATAGTTTTACTTGAATGTAGCTGACTGCCTTTAGAAGCTACATTTCAAGAACAATGGTAGAGATCACTCTTATATGTTTCCTATGAGGATCAATCATACATCACCATGGTGGTGGATTTCTCCATCAATGATCACTTCCAAAACTTTTTTTATGACAGGACATAGCATGGATGTCCTGTGCTGACAAGTGAATAAGACCCCTGGTAGTTAAGAGCATAAATGGACAAGGACATGTATGAGTGGAGGGGAAGGTGTTAGCTTACGTGTCAAGCAGGGGGAGGGACTAGGGGTCAGTAGTCTATATATACTTGGATTTCCCACCTCTCAGCACCCATGTTACCTGTCGTCGTTCAGCACCTGTTCCGTGTCAGCCCTCCCTATTTAGGGTTCTTGTTATGTTTGATATTAATGTATTTTTCTTGTCAAAGACTGCAGGGGTATGGGTCCTTGCCAGCTGGGGGGTTGATAATGGAAGGAAGAGGTGTCATGGCGAATGGAAATAGAATTGGGGCCTCGGCCCTCCCCTAGCCTTTACAAAGTAGTAAAACCACCAGCCAGACATACCCACTGAGCTTAAAGTGCCGTTTAGTAGTCAGCATTGGTATGACAGAGAGGTTAAGGGAAGTCAAAAATGACTAGACGAGCAGGGAGGGAAGCCCCATGGTATATGTTAGTTATACTATGTATAGTTAGCTAGTGGAGTTAATTGGCTGGCAGGGAGTAGTTTTATATGCCAGGCTGTATGTTACTTAAAGTTTAAAGTTATGGTGAGTGCCTAATACAGTTCCTAACTTTGTGTCTTAATAAAGAGCTGTGGCCTATTTTTACACCAAAGTCAAGTCTTGTGTCTATTTATTGGGAAGGTAAGATGGGGGGTGGATATGTGGATACAGTGTCAGGTCTCTTCTCTCTTCCTTCATATAAGGTATTTTGCAGGTAATTCAAGATGTCAAATGACACATCTGCCTGAAGTTAGGTTCTTATGTGACCAAAGAATCACTTAGACCATAACACCTCAGTAAGGCAAACAAATGTATAGAATGCATCCGAGAAACATCTGTTAGTAAGATGGCTCGGTGGGCTAACAGTGGAAGCTTTTCCATCCCATTTGGGTTGCAGGTTTGATTCATGGCAGGCTCACCTCTGTCTTCCAATTAAACCAACCCCGGGATGTACTTGAAAATGAAAGGATATCTCAATATATCCCTCCTGCCAAAATACTACTATTATTATGACATATGTTTTGTGCTAATGAACTCCATCAAAACATTTGCAAAAGTATTAGACTGTTTAACCAATTTCTATATTTTTAACTGCAATGTGAGTCATTTATTTAAATTTTAAAAAATATTCTGGTGCAAAGTTCTTGTGATCTAATCAGCAAAAAACGTTTCATTGGTTTCCATGGTGATTGCTCCATTTGCTTTTAAAACTTTGCTTCAGAACTGACTTTTATACATAAACCCCACTTTATCAGTTTCCTGGAAGTTAGTGTTTGCTAATATTAGCAAAATGTGTAAAATAACAACACAGTCTTATTCAAAACCACAATGTCTAGTTTTATAGAATGCAAAATTCTGTACTTTCTCTCATTAGAAAAGTGAGTCTTTGATAGAATGCTTCCTGTCTGGTAGTAAAGGCACAATGCAAGAAAGAAAACCATGTTTCAAGTTAATCTTCAAAGTAAGACATAGAAACATAGAAACATAGAATGTGTCGGCAGATAAGAACCATTCGGTCCATCTAGTCTGCCCAATTTTTTTTTTTTGAGTACTTTTATTAGTCCCCCGTTCCCGGTCTTATAGCTAGGATAGCCTTGTGTCTATCCCACGCATGCTTAAAATCCTTGACTGTGTTTACCTCTACCACTTCTGCTGGCAGGCTATTCCATACATCCACTACCCTCTCAGTAAAGTAATACTTCCTGATATTACTTTTAAATCGTTGCCCCTCTAATTTAAGACTATGTCCTCTAGTTGTGGTAGTTTTTCTTCTTTTAAATATACTCTCTTCCTTTACTGTGTTGATTCCTTTATGTATTTAAATGTTTCTATCATATCCCCCCTGTTACGTCTTTCCTCCAAGCTATACATGTTAAGATGCTTTAACCTTTCCTGGTAAGTTTTATCCTTCAACCCATGAACCAGTTTAGTAGCCCTTCTCTGAACTCTCTCCAAAGTATCAATATCCTTCTGGAGATACGGTCTCCAGTACTGCGTACAATACTCCAAGTGAGGTCTCACCAGTGCTCTGTACAATGGCATGAGCACTTCCCTCTTCCTACTGCTAATACCTCTCCCTATGCAACCAAGCATTCTGCTAGCATTTCCTGCTGCTCTATTGCATTGCCTACCTACCTTTAAGTCCTCTGAAATTATTACTCCTAAATCCCTTTCCTCAGATGTTGAGGTTAGGACTGTACCAAATAGTCTATATTCTGCTTTTGGGTTTTTACGACAAAAAGTATGTTTCCGTTTTTAATTTTTTACATTTTACACATTTCATGTGCACATTCGCATACATGTTTATATACACTAACCTATACACTATAATGAAAGCAATGACAGCAGGAGAAATATAGGGTTTAACCAATGTAACAAACACAAAACAAAGAGGTGAAAAGTAAGAGCAAAATTAAGTCAAAAGAATACAGCACTGATATTACGTACATTGATAATAACACATAAATAAAATAAATAATTATACAAACCCTTTAAGGTAAGTGCAAATGGTTTAGAGACAATAAGTGGAAACAACAAAATGGCGTCTTATCCCGAAAGGTTAGTACTCAGAGATTGTGGGGTATCTCCTTAAGTGGGCACAAACAGAAGAGATTAGACACTCATTGACAGTCTGAGCACTAAAAAAACAGAGAAGAATGAACAAATGAATAAGCATACAGCGCTCGATAAGAGTAAAATTAGACTAACTTTTATACCTACATTTTAAAATTGTATATAAAATTTGATACCTAACCATGGTGTTAGTAAAGTCAACATATGGAGCTAGTGAGAGCTCAGTGGACTAATCTATAGAGACTTGAATCCAAAAGGAAAAGGAGCTGACACACAGTGCAGAAATGTATTGTTTTATGTCATGAACAACAGCGCAATTGAAAATGGGAGAGTGACACACCTGATGCATTTCGAGTCAAGTTAACAATAATTGCTTATGAATAAGAGTTCACTGACTAGAAACGCTCTTGCCCAATCTCACATCCAACAAACAGTTCAAATCTCCCCTGATTGCAATGGTGCTCTGTCTTAAATTCTCTCATTTCTCGATAAGGCTATTACAAAATTGAAATGGAAAGTTGTTGGGGGCGTAAACACTGACAACTGTGAATATTATGTTGTTACGTTTACAAATAAGAATGATATATCTGCCATTCCCATGTGATTCATGGTCTATGTATTGAAATATTGTTTTTTTGAAAGCCAAAGTAAGTGTTTTTATTCTTAGAAGTGAAGGGATGGGAATTACAATGATCCTTTTTCCAATATACAATTATAGCAGAATAGTTTTTTTTTTAAAGTACGTTGATAATTTGTATTTATATTAAATATACACATTGAACTATTCTGTTATATATTCAAATGTAATGCTATTAAGATAAGAATAGCAACCCCTCTTTTGTATAATTAAAACTGGAGAGGTATTTGGTAGGGTATTTCTTATATTTCCAAAGAGATAAGACACTACTATCCCAATGTGTTTCTTGAATATAGTCAACATCAATATGTCCTTGAATTAAAGTATCATGCCCCCACCTTCAAGTTCAGTTGTCAAAATAGTGCTCCTGCGTCCGATCCAATTATAAAACACATTCATTCCTAATTCATACATTTCAAATATAAACTTTAATGATCCATAACCTTTACAACAAAGGACTACCAAACGGTATAGCCTGCAAATTGAAGGTATTGTTTCTTTCTGATCAATACAGTTCTGTATTCTTTTTTATTATATTTTAAAGCTCTTAAAGCAGTGCACATTTATAGAAAAGGAGAGAAATGTGCTCAATACCCTTTACATTTTTTGACTGTGAGTATCACCATTAAAGAAGAACTGTCATTGAAAAAAAAAGTGATAATATATATATACAAACAGAGATAATGAATACAAAAAAGGAGTGAAGACAATATAAATATAATATAAAATGTGAATAAAAGCAAAGTAATACCTTTAGAAGGATTTAGAAGTATTATACATAAAAAAAAAAAAAAACCAGAATAGCATGGGGTATATACAGGGTCTAAAATAGCATGATACATCGAATTTTGTATTCAAACCCTGAGATATCATGGTCTGTAAATAATAAGTCCAACTAGTTTCTGCAAGGGTGAGGCAAAATGTCACCACCTCAAATAAGATTAGAAGTCTCCTGAATGCCTTGGAACTTGATCTGTCTAACCATTATTGCATGGTAATGTTTGCCTAATGTGGTGGGAGGTTTATGATCTATATGTATTGAGTTGAGATACACCGCAATGCACTCTTTATGACAATGTGTGGTCTGTCCAACAGACTGAATCCTGCAGATAAGGCAAGTAATCAGATAAATAACATACTGAGTTTGTAGTTTATTTGCTGACAATTAAAACTGTATCTGTAGAACTAGACCTAAATTCAGAGCCAACAAGGGAATAATTACATAATATACATTGATGGGTACCACATTGGAAAACCCCTTTCGGTGTAAGCCATGTATTGGAGGTTGAATGTTTAAAAGAAAATGAACTATGAGATGGGGTTTGACCAAGTGTTCTTGCTATGACAATTTATAAGATCCTATTAAACAGTGCTATATATTAAGTTGAAAAAATAGTAGGTGCTAAGGGTTATGAATATGGCGAGATCTTTCCTTAACTTGTAAGAGAGTATTCTTCTCTATTTGTAATGCCCTAGCAAAGGTCTTCCTAAGATTACCCTTGATATTAGCCTTTCTGTAGAAATATTCTCACACAAAGTCATCATAGTTTGAACAGTTCCTCCATACCCTCAAGAACCGACCTGTAGGTATACCGCAAACTACATGGGCTGGATGGCAAGAAGAGACATGCAGTAAGGTGTTACCACTACAGTGTTTGCGATATAATTGGGAAATTATATGAGACCCAGTAGCCAAAAGAACGATGTCAAGATACAACCATAGTAAACTGAACACTGAAATTTTTGTTATTGAAAATGTGCAGTTCAGTTTGTAAAACAGAGATGTCATCTGACTGTATGACTAACAGGTGCAATATAATGTTCATAAAAAGTAACTTTAGGTAAAGACATGGAAAAAAAGCGTTATGGATCTCAAGGCTAGACTGATGTAGATGAGGTCCATAGTAGTGGTGATCTTCTCCCACTACCCCATATAGAGGTTGGCGAACACTGGATCATGTTTTGCACTCTTTGCGAGACTGCACTGCTGCAGGTAATGAATGTAGTCAAACAAAAAGAAATTGTGAGTTAACAAATATAAAATTTGTAAATATGTGGAGAACGGGCACAACAAAAGACATGACCATCAAAAAGCAGTAGTATCTGTGAGAATACCTAAAATACCTTCTCGAGTAATTAGTTTCAGCAGTTATAGGTTAAGGTAGGATTATTCGTGAGACGAATGTAGGATGACATGTTTGATAGCTCTCTAAGGATCTCCGTGCAGTAGTCATGTGTATTAATAACCACAATGCACCCCTCCTTATCAGCCTGGCATATTACAATGTTGGTATTAGCCTGTAGTTGAGCAAGCGCTTCGTGTTCTAATGTAATATTTTGATGACAGGGGGTATCTTTAATATTAGCATGAAGGGCTGTGGGTTCCTGTCTGATACATGATTGAAAGGTGTCTACTGTCCTACCCCTGAAATGGACTGGATAAAACTGTGTCCTACCCTTACAACTAGTATTGATTAGCAGGTAATATTCATCACCATAAACAGCAATGTTCAAATAATTTCTACATTGCTGCCTTTTATCGCGGTCATGCTTATAAGATGGCTCCATCATGGAATCTTCCCAACTGTGAATCACTGACAACAAGTAGCCATCTCTTGCAGAATTGATATACTCCGCTCTCAAACTTACAGCAGACCATAACATTTTTTGTGCGTCGATATAGCTTCTTATAGTTGAAAAACTTTGTGTTGACCTCACATTGGGGTCAACACTGGGGTTCCATGTGAGTTACGCGATGTATAGAGACATAATGGAGACGTAATGGAGAACCTTTGCTGGTTTCTGATTTCAGGCCATTTCCAAAAATCATTGTCTGAAAAAGACTACTGGTCAGTCCGCATGATTCAAGGAAGTCCAGGCGATTCATATGCTGGTCATCGACATTTCCCGGAAATGTTCGCAATTGTAGATAACCACCTACCAATTCTAACCTTTTATACAATTATTCACTCCTCTTTGTTATGTAAAGAATCAACAATTACACTATGTACTTCATAGAAATTGCTCTGTTAATGAAATGATCCATTCTTTAGAAAGCTGTATGAGAAATATACTACCATATACTGTTGGTGGGTAGATGACTGTAAAACAAATGAAACATGTTGTAATTGGCTTTAAAAGCACATGAAAATGGCCATTATAGTTTATTGCTTAATCAGCAACAGTACGCTCAATTAAAACATAAGAATATATTGATTAGTCCTCTGTCTACTATAATGTTTAGATTCATGTATGTCTCATGTAAAACAATTTACGATGCTCTTAAATGTAAGTTGCAGAACAGTTGAAAATGAAATAAAAAAAGACAACAAAATCTATAGCAAACTACCCAGAGACTATAAAAACATTATTCAGAGGAAAATTACTTTTGCAAGGGCAGCCAATAAAGAGCAATTTAAGATTTATTAACGCTGCAAAGACATCAGTGAAAAAAATATCTTGCATTAAAAATATTCCTTAAATTGAACTACTAGAGATGTCTTAATTACAGTGACCTAATATATTGTATTTTAAGGCTGCAGTAGTTCTGTGTTTATCTCATTGTCGTTTGAATGTCTGTATGCCGTCAGTTTTTTTGGTAACTTTTGCTTATATAAATAAAGCACACTTAAAATAATCAGTGTAAACCCAACATGTATTATTACTGTTTCATCTTTCTAGTTTGATGGTATCTTTCTGACAGTGCAGAGTGAGACATTTATGTTTCTTTAATTATGAGTGGAGGAAATACAGTATAGTGACCCCAAACATTTGAATGGTCTATATATGCTCCATTGGAGATCTATGGCAAGGGAGATAAGTAGTGGTTCCTCTCAACTACTTTGCATTGGACTTTTCCTTTCTGATTGTGTAGGGGGCTGCTTGAGGTGTGAGGAGCCCATGTTAATATGCATGGTGCCTTTGGACACTTTCAAAGGGATATCTTCTAAAATCTCTGAGCAAAACTGTTGATCCACTCCACCAAGCCAGTTAAAAGGTCAATAGATTTTTTGGGCATATTTCAGTATTTTTTAATAGATATTTCTATCTTTAGCTATACCTAGATATTGCCATTACTGACAACATTAATTTGTGTACGTGTCTGTGTGGCTGTGTGTGGGCATGTAGAGTAAAGGCTTCTTTATCTGATAAGCCATCTCCTTTGAGTTGCATGTGGACCTTAGTTTACTCTACACAGAATAGAAAGGGGAAGAACAAAACACTAAGGAGGTTAGTTGAATTCACATAATTTGCATCAATGTCACTACACCTAGGGAGCTATTTCCCAAAAAGGTGAGTTGCAGGTGAGTAGACGTGAGATGAAGTGAGTTAAGATGAAAATTTCATCTCACCAGCTTAACTATACATTGGGCAGGGACAAACATTCTGAGTGTACCCCATTAAGCAAACTCACCATGTTTGTTCCTGCACAATGTATGGTTAAATTGGTGAGATGAAATGTTCATCTCAACTCACTTGCAGCTCTCCTTTTTTTTGTGAATAGCTCCCAAAGTGTAGCTACATCTGACCTCTGTTTAATGAGTTGGAAAGTTTAGTTTTTGGAGTTACTCACAACTTAAGTTTAGCAGTTGTAATATATCAACTGGTATTAACCCCTTTGCAACAATGGACGTGTCAGGCACGTCCAGTTGGAAACTCCGTTGTGGTCTGACATGACCTATGGTGAAACCTGAGGTGAAAAAAACACTTTGACGGTGCTGTTCTATTGCCTTGATGTCAAGGCAATAGCCAGCACCAAAATTACGGCTCTGGGGCACTGATGATCGCTCCACTGACGCCATATTGCCGGAGCAGCATGCCCTCTTGTGGTCAGAGCTTCAGAAGTGAAAAAAATTAACTTTGGATAATCTGAATATATTGCTTGACATTGCAATGAGAAAAAAAAGGCTTAATTAGCATAAAACTAGGATTAGGGTTAGTATAGCAGCTAGGGATACAATTAAATTAAAATATATTAAGGGTTAGCCTAAGGGTTAGAGTTGTGGTTAGATTTAGGGTTAGGGTTAAATTTAGGGTTCGGGTTGGGGTCAAAAGGTCAATATAGAAAAATCACTATTTGGGGCTTTTGCCCCATAACTTGCAAAATAATGCAGAAAAACATGTAAACAAGCATATTTCTGAACTCGGGACAACATATAGAAAATATTTAGATAGGGTCTTTTTTAATGATTGTATTGGTGTAAATTATATTTTAGGTCAAAGTTAGAAAAAGTGTTTTTTTTTATTTTTTCATATTTTATGATTTTTTTGTAGTAAATTATAAGATATGATGAACATAATAGTATCTAATGAAAGCCCTTCTTTCATTAGATAAAGAATAAAATTACAGCTAAACACAAACACGCCAGAAATTTAAAAACAGACCTTGTCACCAAGGTAAAGTCAAGGTCAAAATATCTTGCCACTAAGGGGGTTAAATAGTAGCAGTAGTACAGAAACCAAATGTCATTGCTGTGCTCCTTTGCTCACAGGAATAATTACAGCAAAGCACAGAAGATGTGAAACCTTTAACTTTCCACTATAGAAAGAGTAGTTTTTGTTTCTTGTGGTTTCCACTACCTTATAAGTACTTGTCCACTGCTACAAACACTCAGCACCCTCCCACCTTCACAATGAGGGGCTTTTGAAAGGAGGAGGACCCTTTAATGTTTCCTTGTCATATTTTCCAGCTAGGTTCTCTCAATACTTACCTCTCCTGCGTGAGCTAATATAAAATATGTCCAAAACCTCTGACAGTATCTCATTCTGATCTCAACCAAACTGAAGATGAAGTTCTACCAATTGTCAATCATCACATTCCTTGGCATGGTTCTATTGTCAGCTACTGGTCAAGGTGCGTTTGTATTAAAATTTATATGTGTAGATCCTTTATAAGACAATATATATATATATATATATATATATATATATATATATATATATATATTATATTACTCACATATATATTATAAAAAATATATGTGAGTTTGAAATGGCAATAATCAACTGTACCAGCTTCAGATGTCGTCTGTTTTTATGATAAATATGTAATATGTGTGTATGTATAAAGACCACATATATATATATATATATATATATATATATATATATATATATATATATATATAAATGTATATATATATATATATATATATATATATATATATATGCGGATGTATATTTGGATTTTTATATATATTTTCACATATATGTGTGTATATATATATATATATTTAGATATAGATAGATATTTAGATATAGATAGATATTTACATAGAGTGAATAAATATTCATACATATAAATGTACAGGAAAATTGTGCAGGTATGAACTGAAAACAAGTTGGAATTAATGAAGCCTTATTCTCTGATTGAACTTACTACACCACACACACTGAGAGAGTCTGGTTTCTAGGTATATCCTGGATACAATTTTGTCTGTTACATTTTTAACACTGAGGACTATTTACTAAAAAGTGAACTGACAAGTAAATATAAAAAATCAGTACTTTGTAGGAAAACGTCTCCAATTTACCTATCTTTGAGTTGGAAAGAGAGGTAAAGTGGAGACTTTTTCCTACTACGTACTGATTTTTGATATTGCCTTGTTAGTTCACCTCAGTCCATTATGAGTAGATTTCACTCTCTTGGAAATTTTCTTTTGGACCCACCAGAGAATGAATGAATAAGCTTACCTTAAATAAAATGTCATGGCCAGCCTATGTACCGAGACCTACTAGTGTCACCAAGCAACTGGGACAATGTTTAATATTAACCAAATAAAGTGCTGGGTATTTTAATAAAGGAATTTGGACGCGGCACCAAAACTACTGCTTATTTCGGGTGCCAACAATCCTGCGGCTGGTTCTTCTGGTAGAGCAAGGGAGCAAGAGAGCTTCAGAGAAAGAGAGAAAAGGGGAAAAAAATCAGAGGCAGGGAGTGAGAAGAAGGTTAGAAGAAAAGAGGCAGAAACAGACAGTGGGGTCTATTAAAAAACAAGTGAATAAGTGTGAACTGACAAGGGAATCGCAAAAATAAAAGATAAATACAATTTAAAAAAATAATAAAAAGCAGTAGCAGAAGTGATGTGGCCACAGACACCACTGATGCATAATATGGTCTGTCAACCTGGGGATCTTTCAATTCATGGATACTCCCGAAAAGACCACACCCTTAGAAAATGTATCCAGTTGTAGGTTAATTGATATATACAGGTTTTGTAAATGTCAGTAAACCTTTCATGTCATCCGATATATACTATCTCTTGTTATATATATATATATATATATATATATATATAAAACACAAAGTGTAGACTGCTGCGCCTGTATGTAAACGGGTATGCAGCACTCGGGCACCGCTAGTGTCTCACTTCTAGCAAAATAAATACAATACAAAGAAAAACGTGACCAGTGCGCTTCAACCAACACTACACACACTTATATTTACCCTTAGAACAAGTATGTATCTTGCAGTGTTGTACAAAGGGAATATGAAAAATAAAAGAATAAAACACACAATAGTGTAATATATCAAAGAAAAAGTGAAATAAAGTGAATGAATTGTGCCAAGTGGCCACTCACATTCGTCTGAGCAACTACTTGCTCAGGGATATCAGCATAAGGGAGCCCAGGGAAAGGGTTAATGATGTTCCGTTACTTCATCCATGAAGACTCCACAAAACACATGAGGAAGAAGGAAGGCAAGGATATTAATGAACACTGTTTAATATGTAATACAAATAAAACATAGAATTCTTACAGTTAAAATCTGAAGAGTCCTCAATTTCATTAAAAGCAGTAAAAATGGTAAAAATCCTTGAAAAAGAGTCCAGTGCTGCACATCCCTTGTTTCCTATAGCAAACACTATTAGATAATATAGAGTTCATACATGTTATACATTATTAAACATATCAATTGCTAGATCTTATGTAGTAAATTATGTTAGATATCTATATGATTGTTGCCAAAGATTGACATGTCATTTTGTTCAATTTCTTGTAGTACACAGATTGTATTAAATATATAAAATAAAATAAAAAAAATAGCTGAAAAAATATGGTCTATCAAGTGCTGGCTGTCTCTCTCCTGTGATAGAGTAGTTAGAGGTAGTGTTGAGCGAACCCGAACCTCACTGTTCGGGTTCGTACCGAACATTACGGTTTTTGGACCCCGGACCCGAACACGGACATTTCCCTGTATGTTTGGGTTGGAGTTCGGCGATTACATTGTATGTAATGCTATGGGCTTTCTATAAACCGATATAGAGTCCCCATTCACACAAATAGGTCAATTGACCTATTCGTATGAATGGGGACTCTATTTCGGTTTATAGAAAGCCAATAGCATTACATGTATTCCATAAACCGAAAGTCTATAAACCGAATGTCTTTACATTACATGGTTAATGGCTTTCTATAAACCGAAATAGAGTCCCCATTCATACGAATAGGTCAATTGACCTATTCGTGTGAATGGGGACTCTATTTCGGTTTATAGAAAGCCAATAGCATTACATGGCTAATGGCTTTCTATAAACTAAAATAGAGTCCCCATTCATACGAATAGGTCAATTGACCTATTCGTATGAATGGGGACACTCTTAACCACATTTTACTTAATTTTGCAGCCCTCTAGCCCTTTCCAGGACTTTTTTAGAGGCATTTTAGTGGCCAAAAGTTCGTGTCCCCCATTGACTTCAATGGGGTTCGGGGTCAAGTTCAGGGTCAAGTTCGAGCACGGACCCGGACATGTTTTCGAAGTGCGGCCGAACCCGAACATCCAGGTGTCCTCTAAACTCTAGTTAGAGGCCATTCTATTGATTATATCTAATAACTATAATAGGTGAAATTATCAACAGGCATGCTCCAAAGTGAAGCATGAAGACTTCTAGTCAGAGGGTAAAAAAAAGCATGTTTCTTAAAAAGTGAATGCCATTTTATGCTCATACTGGGACCACAGTAGTTTTAACTTGTGTATCTATAATAGAAATAGTAAAGAAGTAGCCATAGCAATAAAAGGTTCAGTGGCTCTTTAATGGCTGGGGTTATAAAGACAGGCAAACTGGAGTCGTTTTCCAGCTAAGCTATAATGACCTGATTGTTGCTGTTCAGGTCACCACAGTTCACAGTTTAGATATTTGACCTCAATGACATCATAGATAGGGATGCAGAAAGGACTCAAGGGAAAGAGAAAAAGCCTAAGGAGAGTTCAAGAGATTGTCAGTGAAAGCTGTATGTTTCAGGGTAATACAGTAATTGTGAGTTTTTCTCCTACACTATTAAAAATAGTTGGAAAAGGGAACTAATCAGAGTGGAACAATACTTATAAAATATGACTGTGTAAGCTTAAAATACTAAATGTTTCCTGTTCCAGCTCAAAGTTAAGGAACTGACATCACTTTCATATATACATTAAGCGCTTCTTGTCAACTGATGTTCAGTAAACTATTAACAATCTCCTTACATTAGTGGCATCATGTCTAAACTCATGTGGGGAGAAAGCTGCACAAGAAATGATGCAATACAGGAAGTGGTTCTCATACACATTGCTTTCTAAAATATTATTTTCAATATTATTCAACTTTAAAAAATGATAAAATACATATTTTTTGCTTTTTGACACAAGTTCGCTATATCCTAGAATTTTTTAAATACAATTTCAAGTTGCCTTTTTAATATAATACAAATGAAATATTTACAATTTGAATTTTATTTTGGGGGCAGACTTATTTAGAGGAGCTCTTTTTGAATAAAACTACTTTTCAAGGAGGATAACACCCCATTTCTTGCTGATGATCTGTAGTTCAGCAATATATAAAACTATCCTAGGAATAAGATAAGGCCAGGGACTAATGAAAGTATTTGGAAAATTGAGCAGACGAGATGGGTCAAATGTTTATTATCTGCTAATACAGTCTTTGTTTCTATGTCCTATCTCATACTATATTAAATAGATACATACCGTATTTTTCGCCTCATAAGACGCACCTGACCATAAGACGCACCCAGTTTTTAGAGGAGGAAAACAAGAAAAAAAACCTCAATATGCCAGGATTTAGCCATTCAATATGCCAGGATTTTCCCCTCATTATGCCAGGATTTAGCCATTCAATATGCCAGGATTATGACCCCCACTATGCCAGGATTTTGCCCCTCACTATGTTAGGCTTTAGCCGCTCACTATGCCAGGCTTTTGCCCCTCACTATGCCAGGATTTTGCCCCTCACTGTGCCAGGATTTTTCCCATCACTAGGCCAGGCTTTAGCCACTCATTATGCCAGGCTTTTGCCCCTCACTGTGCCAGGATTTTCCCCCTCACTGTGCCAGGATTTTGCCCCTCACTGTGCCAGGCTTTTTCCCCTCACTATGCCAGGATTTTGCCCCTCACTGTGCCAGGATTTTGCCCCTCACTATGCCAGGCTTTAGCCACTCATTATGCCAGGCTTTTGCCCCTCACTATGCCAGGATTTTCCCCCTCACTGTGCCAGGATTTTGCCCCTCACTGTGCCAGGCTTTTGCCCCTCACTATGCCAGGATTTTGCCCCTCACTGTGCCAGTATTTTGCCTCTCACTATGCCAGGCTTTAGCCACTCATTATGCCAGGCTTTTGCCCCTCACTATGCCAGTCTTTTGCCCCTCACTATGCCAGGATTTCCCCCCTCACAATGCCAGGCTTTTGCCCCTCACTATGCCAGTCTTTTGCCCCTCACTATGCCAGGATTTTGCCCCTTATTATGCCAGGATTTGCTCGTTTGTGCCACCCTCCTCCCCCCTTCCCTAGCACTTACCTCCACGCTGCTCTCCATTGTGTTCTCTCCATTGTTTCCTCCGTGCAGTCTAACCTCCGGCACAGAGGAAGGAAGCTCTGGTCGCTTTTTTTTTTCTTCTTAACTTTATTGAAGTCGCGCAACGTCAATAAAGTTAAGAAGAGGAAAAAAAGCGCCCGGATCTTCCTTCCTCCGTGCAGTAGGTTAGACTGCACGGAGGAAACAACGGAGAGAACACAACGGAGAGCAGCATGGAGGTAAGTATTACATTCACTCCATAAGACGCACAGACATTTCCCCTCACTTTTGAGGAGGAAAAAAGTGCGTCTTATGAGGCGAAAAATACGGTAGTTTCCTTCAAGGAAGCAAGGGTTAAACAATACATGTCCCAGTCTTTGAAAGTAAACCTGACGTGTATCTTAATAGATACACACGGGTTTACTATCTGCTGTGTCTCACATGCGAGACATAACCGTTCCCGGTTTTCACGTACTGACAAACCTCAGCATGCGCACTGCAAATCAGACCTAGTTAAGGGCCCCCCTGCTGAACCCATGCAAAAACGAGGGGCTCTCTCTCTGCGCTAGCAGAGAGAGCCAGTCGCCGACCAGATATCTGCCTGCTTCCTATGGAGTCAGAGGATAAACTGGCGTGTACTATCAAAAGTATATGCCAGTCCATCCTCATACTAGCGACAATGAATAGTAGAAGCACAAGTGAAACATAATGTTTAGTGTCCCTTTAAGGGACATATTGTTCTCTTTGAGATATTGTTTCTTGTCTTCTTTGAAACAAATATGGGTGTGTGGAAGGGTTAAAGTTGATGGACTACCCAATGAATTCTGCAACTTTGGGTGGATGGATATTGGTACAATTTAGACAGCAGACATTTTGCTGTTAGTCCCTTACATTTTATACACTAAATAAAGGTTACTCTCTCATTGCGGCACCACATCAACCTTTTGTGTGACATTATATTTCAGGTTAAGACATAAAAGCTCAAACGGTGTACCACAGTCATTTCACAGTCATTTCTAAAGTACACTTACAGTACATAAGAGAGGGAAAAAGGTGTACAGACAATGAAGTTTACATGTAGCTAATTTTCCATCCCTGTATGAAGAATTTGCAGTAAACCTCCCAATTATTTAAGTGGAAGAAATCTCAACCCACTGTCACAGTTTTCTGACATTTACTAAATCAAAGCTGTGAGAGGAACTGAACACCAAGCAACAATGAATCACTCAGTATGAACCTTATCAGTAAGGACCATGCATTTCATCAGTGCTTCCTCTGAGTGACTGGACTAGATACTGTGCAAAGCAGTTTTAGATACATTTTCCAAGACTGTGCACCTTTGGAAACTTAAACCATATCTTATACTGTAAATGTAGAGAATAAAACATGATTGAAAATCATCTATATATTGTGTTAGTAGAATTGCAAGACAATGCCTAAATTAGGAGACAAATCTTTTACATATGTCTGTGGAGTCTCATGTTTATGACATCACTTGTGGCCTGACATGCAAATTACACATTTCACATTGAAAACCAGCTCATTTGCATATCAAGCACCAGGTGATGTCATAAACAGGAGACTCCACAGACATTTAAAACACATTTTTTTCCTAATTTAGGCATTTGCTCGCAGTTTTGCTAACACAATGTACAGATAATTTTCAATCATTTTGTATTCTCGAAATGCATGGTAAAACAATACTTAGGTGATACAGTCCCTTTAAAAAATAATATGAACAGCTACTCAGTGGTGTCTATCAATAAGCAATAACTTCTAAGTAACTGGGTTAAGGAGACTTATTAGCAACATGTTCTAATGCGGTGTACATTTAGGAAGTAAAGAAATTATGACTTGATGATTTTATCTGCTAGTATAAAAAAAAAATCCTCAATCAATAAATCCTACTCCTCCTGTGGTCCTAAATGGAAGTACAAGGAAAATAAGCCAATTATTGTTAGCAAGTGCTCCCCCAATTCATCCCCTTCACAAAGCAACTCTGGGAGTCAGGCTGCGCCTGCATTTTGTGTATTTTTTAAAACATACAGTAAACCCACCATTTCTACAATATTCAGCATATTTTCACAACGCCACCATTTGTGTGTAGGTTGGAAATATCCACGCTAAAAGGGGCGGTGTTCATTTAAACAATAGCCCGGAAAGCCCAGTATGTGAGAGGAGGGGGTCGGTGGTCATCATACACACATTGATTTCTAAAATAAATATCATAACCACCCAAATGATAAAATGATTCAGTGTTGGGGTCTAGCCACACTGCTGCTTCTAAAATAGCTCAGTATATTTGGTTGTGGTTGGTAAGAGTCCCTGTACTCAAACTGCAAGATGTGTGAAACCTGTTGGAGAAAGTGTTGCAGGCACATAACATACAGTTAAATATAGTTAGGTATTTTTTGTACAAATATCACTCTCCCCAACAGAATAAATACAGATTAACCAAATCAAACCCCTTTTAATTGGAATAAATGCTAACAAATGACATTTTTTTTATTTAGAATCCTCAACTGGGATGATCACATCAATTTCTTAGTAGAAAATACATTTTCCATGGTAAATTGGCTGTTTGTTTCCGGGACTCGTATAATGTTTACATGCTACCTGCAGTGCATATGTATTCAGATGTTAATGAAGGAACTAATCAATGTAGTTGCTGTGTGATTCCATCTTTAATTAGTTGATGGATTTCCCCTAGGACACACATACATTCTATATGCTGCAGAGGTACATGAAATACATGGCTAGGAATAAAAATGCCCAGAAAAGGTGGACCTGCTGCTCCCTACCTTAAAGAAGGCAAATTATATATATGATTTTAATGCACATATATATTTATTTTTGTGTGAGGGAGATCAATATAAAATGGGTGAGCAATGCCCAGCTGGTTTATGAGATTTGTCTATTCCAACAGCTATACATGCAAAGATACGCAAACACACACATGCGGAAACACACATATATATACACAGGGCCGTCTTTAATAGTGATTGGACCCTGGGCAAGCATTTGCTTTGGCCCCCTGGACGCTGCCCCCTCCCCTGCATGCAATCCCGCCATCCATCGCAGTGTTACCCCCCCCCCCCCCACACACATATGCCATAATTGTTGTGCCAATCAGATGCCAGTAATATTGTGCCTTTCAGATGCCAGTATTATTGTGCCAGTCAGAGCCCAGTAATATTGTGCGATTCAGAGCCCAGTAATATTGTACCATTCATAGCCCAGTAATATTGTGCCAGTCAGATGCCTGTAATATTGTGCCAGTCAGAGCCCAGGAATATTGTGCCAGTCAGATACCAGGAATATTGTGCCAGTCAGAGCCCAGGAATATTGTGCCAGTCAGATGCCTGTAATATTATGCCAGTCAGATGCCTGTAATATTATGCCAGTCAGATGCCTGTAATATTATGCCAGTCAGATGCCTGTAATAGTGTGCCAGTCAGATGCCTGTAATAGTGTGCCAGTCAGAGCCCAGGAATATTGTGCCACTCAGATGCCTGTAATATTGTGCCAGTCAGATGTCTGTAATATTATGCGAGTCAGATGCCTGTAATATTATGCCAGTCAGATGCCTGTAATAGTGTGCCAGTCAGATGCCTGTAATAGTGTGCCAGTCAGAGCCCAGGAATATTGTGCCAGTCAGATACCAGGAATATTGTGCCAGTCAGATACCAGGAATATTGTGCCAGTCAGATGCCTGTAATATTGTGCCAGTCAGAGCCCAGGAATATTGTGCCAGTCAGAGCCCAGGAATATTGTGCCAGTCAGAGCCCAGGAATATTGTGCCAGTCAGATACCAGGAATATTGTGAAATTCAGACCCCAGTAATATTGTGCCAGTCAGATGCCTGTAATATTGTGCCAGTCAGATGCCTGCAATATTGTGCCATTCAGAGCCCAGTAATAATGTGCCAGTCAGATGCCTGCAATATTGTGCCAGTCAGATGCCTGCAATATTGGGCCAGTCAGAGCCCATTAATAATGTGCCTGTCAGATGCCTGCAATATTGTATTCCATAAACCGAAAGTCTATAAACCGAATGTCTTTACATTACATGGTTAATTGATTTCTATAAACCGAAATAGAGTCCCCATTCATACGAATAGGTCAATTGACCTATTCGTGTGAATGGGGACTCTATTTCGGTTTATAGAAAGCCAATAGCATTACATGGCTAATGGCTTTCTATAAACCAAAATAGAGTCCCCATTCATACGAATAGGTCAATTGACCTATTCGTATGAATGGGGACACTCTTAACCACATTTTACTTAATTTTGCAGCCCTCTAGCCCTTTCCAGGACTTTTTTAGAGGCCTGCTGCTCCCTACCTTAAAGAAGGCAAATTATATATATGATTTTAATGCACATATATATTTATTTTTGTGTGAGGGAGATCAATATAAAATGGGTGAGCAATGCCCAGCTGGTTTATGAGATTTGTCTATTCCAACAGCTATACATGCAAAGATACGCAAACACACACATGCGGAAACACACATATATATACACAGGGCCGTCTTTAATAGTGATTGGACCCTGGGCAAGCATTTGCTTTGGCCCCCTGGACGCTGCCCCCTCCCCTGCATGCAATCCCGCCATCCATCGCAGTGTTACCCCCCCCCCCCCACACTCATATGCCATAATTGTTGTGCCAATCAGATGCCAGTAATATTGTGCCTTTCAGATGCCAGTATTATTGTGCCAGTCAGAGCCCAGTAATATTGTGCGATTCAGAGCCCAGTAATATTGTACCATTCATAGCCCAGTAATATTGTGCCAGTCAGATGCCTGTAATATTGTGCCAGTCAGAGCCCAGGAATATTGTGCCAGTCAGATACCAGGAATATTGTGCCAGTCAGAGCCCAGGAATATTGTGCCAGTCAGATGCCTGTAATATTATGCCAGTCAGATGCCTGTAATATTATGCCAGTCAGATGCCTGTAATATTATGCCAGTCAGATGCCTGTAATAGTGTGCCAGTCAGATGCCTGTAATAGTGTGCCAGTCAGAGCCCAGGAATATTGTGCCACTCAGATGCCTGTAATATTGTGCCAGTCAGATGTCTGTAATATTATGCGAGTCAGATGCCTGTAATATTATGCCAGTCAGATGCCTGTAATAGTGTGCCAGTCAGATGCCTGTAATAGTGTGCCAGTCAGAGCCCAGGAATATTGTGCCAGTCAGATACCAGGAATATTGTGCCAGTCAGATACCAGGAATATTGTGCCAGTCAGATGCCTGTAATATTGTGCCAGTCAGAGCCCAGGAATATGGTGCCAGTCAGAGCCCAGGAATATTGTGCCAGTCAGAGCCCAGGAATATTGTGCCAGTCAGATACCAGGAATATTGTGAAATTCAGACCCCAGTAATATTGTGCCAGTCAGATGCCTGTAATATTGTGCCAGTCAGATGCCTGCAATATTGTGCCATTCAGAGCCCAGTAATAATGTGCCAGTCAGATGCCTGCAATATTGTGCCAGTCAGATGCCTGCAATATTGGGCCAGTCAGAGCCCATTAATAATGTGCCTGTCAGATGCCTGCAATATTGTGCCAGTTAGATGCCTGCAATATTGGGCCAGTCAGAGCCCAGTAATATTGTGCCAGTTAGATGCCTGCAATATTGTGCATTCAGAGCCCAGTAATAATGTGCCAGTCAGATCCCAGGAATATTGTGCCACTCAGATACCAGTAATATTGTGCCAGTCAGAGCCTAGTAATATTGTGCCAGTCAGATGCCTGTAATATTGTGCCAGTCAGATACCAGGAATATTGTGCCAGTCAGATGCCTGTAATATTGTGCCAGTCAGATACCAGGAATATTGTGCCAGTCAGAGCCCAGGAATATTGTGCCAGTCAGATGCCTGTAATATAATGCCAGTCAGATGCCTGTAATAGTGTGCCAGTCAGAGCCCAGGAATATTGTGCCAGTCAGATGCCTGTAATATTATTCAAGTCAGATGCCTGTAAACATCCTCCCCCCCCCCCCCCCTTCCCTAGTACTTACATGAACCTCCTCCGTGCAGTCTTCCCTCTTGCATGGAGGAGGGAAACAGTCACCGGATGTGACGCAACGTCACATCCGGCGTCAGTTCTTTGTTTTTTTGGGTTTTTTTCCCGGCCGTCGCATCCATCGGATGCGGCTTGCCAGAAAAAAGCGTTCACAAGCGCAATGCGCTGTGAACGCGGCAAGCAGGGGCTGGGGGCCCACGGGACAGCTGCCTTGGGGCTTCCCAGGAGTAACTGGGCCCAGGGCAGCTGCCCCGTTTGCCCCGCGTTAAAGACGGCCCTGTATATATATATATATATATATATATATATATATATATATATATATATAGAAACATCCACAGGTTGCTCTCGGCTTTATAGACATAGAAACATATAATATGTCAGCAGATAAGAACCATTCGGTCCATCTAGTCTGCCCAATTTTCTAAATACTTTTATTAGTCCCCAGTTCCCTATCTCACACATGCTTAAACTCCTTCACTGTGCTTACCTCTATCACTTACGCTGGAAGGCTATTCCATACATCCACTACCCTCTCAGGAAAGTAATACTTCCTGATATTACTTTTAAATGGTTGCCCCTCTAATTTAAGACTATGTCCTCTAGTTGTGGCAGTTTTTCTTCTTTTAAATATACTCTATTCCTTTACTGTGTTGACTTTATGAGCACTTAGTCCATGTAAATCAGTGGTGTCCAAACTTTTTTCAAAGAGGGCCAGACTTGATGAAGTGAACATGCGTGAGGGCCGACCATTTTGCCTGACAGTTAAAATTAAGTACAAATGAACTATTTTATGCAAACTTTATTGCAAACGATTTGAATGACAATTCTAAACAGTAGTAAAATCACTCTGCCTTTCATATCTGAAAGATCTATCACAAGATGCTGAAATATATGTCAGGAACACAACTAACCCTTCCCATATCTGTCTGTCTCTCCACTGCCATCCCATATCTGTCTGTCTCTCCTCTGCCATCCCATGTTTGTCTGTCTCTCCTCTGCCATCCCATATTTGTCTGTCTCTCCTCTGCGAACCCATGTCTGTCTGTCTCTCCTCTACCATTCCATTTATGTCTCTCTCTTCTCCCTTCCCATGCATGGTTCTCTCGGCCAATTTGCCCAATAATATGCCAGTGTTATATGCCATTTAATATGCCCCAGCCAATTTGCCCAATAATATTCCAGTGTTATTTGCCATTTAATATGCCCCTACCAATTTTCCCAGTAATATGCCAGTGTTATTTGCCATTTAATATGTCCCTGCCAATTTTCCCAATAATATGCCAATGTTATTTGCCATTTAATATGCCCCTGCCAATTTTCCCAGTAATATGCCAGTGTTTTTTACCATTTAATTTGCCCCTGCCAATATTCCCAATAATATGCCAATGTTATTTGCCATTTAATATGTCCCTGCCAATTTTCCCAGTAATATGCCAGTGTTATTTGCCATTTAATTTGCCCCTGCCAATATTCCCAATAATATGCCAATGTTATTTGCCATTTAATATGCCCCTGCCAATTTTCCCAGTAATATGCCAGTGTTATTTGCTATTTAATATGCCCCTGCCAATTTGCCCAGTAATATGCCAGTGTTATTTGCCATTTTATATGCCCCAGCCAATTTGCCCAGTAATATACCAGTTATTTGCCATTTAATATCCCCTGCCAATTTGCCCAGTAATATACCAGTTATTTGCCATTTAATATCCCCTGCCAATTTGCCCAGTACTATACCAGTTATTTGCCATTTAATATCCCCTGCCAAATTGCCCAGTAATATGCCAGTTATTTGCCATTTAATATCCCCTGCCAATTTGCCCAGTAGTATGCCAGTTATTTGCCATTTTATATGCCCCAGCTAATTTGCTCAGTAATATGCCAGTTATTTGCCATTTTATATGCCCCTGCCAATTTGTCCAGTAATATGCCAGTTATTTGCCATTTTATATGCCCCAGCCAATTTGCCCAGTAATATACCAGTGTTAGTTGCCATTAATATTCCCCAGCTAATTTGCCCAATAATATGTCAGTGTTACCTTATCATTAATAAGCCCCTGCCTCTTTCCCCAGTACTTTCCCCCAATCTCCCCAGTCCCCAGCACTTACCTTTCCCTGGTGGCTAGTGGCAGGCAGCATGGTCTTCTCCATGCTGCCTGTTCGTCTCACAGGTGGTTGTGCCGATAGGTCACGTGACCCGGCGCGCGTATGACGTCAGCGCGCCGGTCACGTGACCTGTCGGCACTTCCGTGTCGGCACACTGCACGGGGAGCCGAACAGGCAGCACGGAGGTTTCTCCGTGCTGCCTGTTCGGCTCCCCGTGCAGCCTGGCAGGCAGAGCGATGGTGGGGGGGGATCTTCCGATCCCTTCTCACCTCCGTCTCTGCCTGCAAGCTTTTTTTTTTTTTCAGAGAGAGACATTGATCAGCCGTGTCTCTGGGGCCGTATGGAAGTAAAGGACGGGCCGCAACTGGCCATCGGGCCGGACTTTGGACATGACTGATGTAAATGATACATTGATAAATCTAACTTTATTGTGGGTACAGCAGAACAGAATCAATAAAAAGGACAACACCGTTGGCCTGTGTCAACATTACATTGTGTATCTTGAAAAGGTGCAATGATTTTGTTCTGATGTACCCATGATAAAGTTGGATTTATTGTGTTTCACCTACTAAGATCCATGAGTGCATTTATCCCACTGGAGATAGATATATATATATATATATATATATATATATATATATATATATATATATACATGTATTTGTCACTTGGGTACATTTATTTATTTTTTAAAGAAATGGATCAGAAATACAGTGTTAATGTTGAAAAAACCATGACTATAGTAGCTGGAAATGACTTATTTTTCATGGAATATCAACATAGGCATATATCATCCACCATCACTCCTGTGTTCCAATGGCAAGTCGTGTTAGCTAATATAAGTTTATCCGTTGAAAAGACTAAATGATAAAACCCTTTTAAAATTTTAAAGCGATCAGTGTGCTGGTGCAAATCTAGAGATAAATAATACAGGAGTTACATTCTGATATGTCTAACTCAAAAAACATAAGGCTGATATGTCTAGCTCAAACATAAGGCTGATATGACTAGCTCAAAAAACATAAGGCTGATATGTCTAGCTCAAAAAACAAAAGGCTGATATGTCTAGGTCAAACATAAGGCTGATTTGTCTAGCTCAAACATAAGGCTGATTTGTCTAGCTCAAACATAAGGCTGATTTGTCTAGCTCAAACATAAGGCTGATATGTCTAGCTCAAGCATAAGGCTGATTTGACTAGCTCAAAAAACAAAAGGCTGATATGTCTAGGTCAAACATAAGGCTGATTTGTCTAGCTCAAACATAAGGCTGATATGTCTAGCTCAAACATAAGGCTGAGATGACTAGCTAAAAAAACATAAGGCTGATATGTCTAGCTCAAACATAAGGCTGATATGTCTAGCTCAAACATAAGGCTGATATGTCTAGCTCAAACATAAGGATGATATGACTAGCTCAGAAAACATAAGGCTAATATGTCTAGCTCAAACATAAGGCTGATATGTCTAGCTCAAACATGAGGCTGAAATCTGAACCAAAGTTTTTGGTTGCACCAGTTGGTGGATTAAAAAGATTTTAAAGCTGGAAAGATACGTGTGTGTGTGCAGTATTTTTTGACAGTCACCACCCAGGAGAAGAGTGCCGCTCTGATGATGTTCCTTTATTTACAATGTAATATATACAGTATAGAATGAGGTTTGAGCTTCATTCAAATAAGGGGGCGTCATATATAAGAACTCCCGCACTGCAAAGTGTTTGGAGTTTCATAAAAAGGTGGAAATTGCCACATGTTATGTATAACGGTGATTGTGCTTTTTTAATAAATCTTGACACTTTATTCAGTGTGGGAGAGGTTCAGCAGATGAATGTTTTATTAGTTGGCTGTGCCAGGTCAAGAGAGCGCTATCACAACCATCCAGAAATTACTTATATATATATATACTGTATATAGTAATCCTGTCTTGAAGTGTTTTGTTAGCCATATATCTGTTAGGCAATAGATTCCCACACAAGTAAGATTTAATGCAGCAAGTACCTTACATATAGATCAAGAAACAGCGGCTTCTTACCAGCATAAGAAAAAAAAACAGTTCAGCAGTCCCCGTCAAATTTACAGTTCATAACGCTACAAGTTTCATCCGCCAGAAGCCTTCAGCCTATGCCTGGTTGAAGACTACTGAAGGGCAAAACACATAGCATTGTGAGCTGTAATTTCAGAATTGCAAATACGTAATTTAATAGATAAATGTGTTATAAATATGTCTGTGGTGTCTTCTGTTTATCAAACAGGACATCTTCTGTGGCATAATGTGAAAAGTATTTTTTTTCAATGGGAATTGTGTTCTTTGCATATGAAACCTTAAGGTGATGTCACCACAGACACATTTAAAAAAAATTATATTACCTGTGCATTTATTTGCAATTATGCTAACACACTGTATAGATATTTTTTTCTACATTCGCAGTATAAACAATGTTTAGGTGGTGAAGTTCCATTAACAGTACCTTCAATAAATGCATATTTTGTTTGTCTGCTTGAAGTAAGGAAGTTATTTAGCTGTGTTTTTATCTGTTTTTCAGGTTTTGGTGGTCAAGTGGTTAAACTTAATACCTGTTATGATGTGCGACCTACAAAGGAGATTCCGGTGGCAAAGATTAAGGAATATTTTAATCAAACTATACCTATTAATGCAATCTTGTAAGTGGATTATATTGTTTTCTATGTATAGAATAATATGACATGTCAGAACGGACACATGAACATAGGATCATCAGATACAGTCTAAACCGATCTCTGGTCTTATGGAGATTATTATGAAATCATGTATTGCTATGGGTGGTCCTGAGGTTCGCTCTCACATTCTAAAATGTATTATACCACTCTGTAAAGATTGTTTCACATCCACGTTTGCAATGAACAGATATAACTTGTTGACATCTCTCCTGCAGTCCACTAGAATACATACTGCTATTGCGTTCAGTTACTAAGAGGGTGACTGTGACATCTAGTGGCATTCAATAATAAATAGAATATTTGTTAAATGTAAATATAGATTTGGTGAAGACATATCTGTCTAACGTGATCATTGTACATATTAGTGGTGATGCTCCTGAGACACTTAATCAAAATAATAAAGGTTTTTAACAATGGTGTCACTTTTATGGTAGATTATTTCACATGTGATGAATCTGCTTCACAAGTTTGAGAATATCAAAAAATAACTTGTCAGATGTATTCAAACTGGCATTCTCTTACTGAAATGTTTGTATTGCATTTATACTATTTATTCTTGGACATGTATTGCTGTATCTGAGCAGGAAACACTCAAAGTCCAATGTTAATTTCAATACAATAAAAATGAACATCAGCGTACCACCCACAATTTACAAATATATTGTAATTATTTTAAATATTTTAAAAGCACTTCATTTAAGTCAAAATGTTGGAGATTTAGTCACATAGTGTGGTCATATCATGCTTAGCCCACCACTGCATCAAAGTATGCCAAACTTTGGTGGGTCCTAACTCTATATATTACTTGCACTACATTTTCACCTTTTTGCACAAAGTTGCTTAGGTCACAACAGTCTAACTGTTATCTAGTGATTTTAAATGTGTATTCCATCGACAAATATGTTAATATATTTAATTTAGTATTGAGTAATTAGCGTGCTAAATATGTACAATAGTTGTTGGGACGGGATGTTCAAATAGGCTAACAATATTAGTGAATAATAACATTACAACATAAAACAGGTATTAACAAAGGATTTGAGCATAAAATTATAACTCAAAGAAAGTCACTTTTTTTTACTTCTAAGTAAATAATAAAGATTTGTTTTTTTATTTTTAATTGCATTGGCAAACTCTCTAATTTATCTAAATGTTGCTTTAAAGTTTGAAAAGTATTCTAGGACTTCTGGCTGTGGTTAAAACAAAGTGGGTTATCCCTTTGGAACAAAAGCCACTGTTGTGACGGCTTGATTTAGAGTATTGTAATATATAATAAAATATGTATACTACATATTGATCTGATCCATTGTATTTGTTACAAACAGGTTCACCACAAAGAAAAATAAAATGTTCTGTGCAGATCCCAAACAGGACTGGGTTAAAAAAGCCATAGACACGCTGAACAAGAGAGTCAATGCAAAATCATCAGCAAAAAAGACAACTGTAAGAAAAGGGAAAAAGAAAAACAAGAGGACTGTTTAAAACAACATATTGTGCTACTGCTGTTAATTGTTTTGTTTTATAGAGGATTTTGTTGTTACGATTAGATCCAGAAACATCTACCATAAAGGCTTTATTATTATTTATTTAAGTGTTTGACATGCATCTATTAGGTGTTACAGCTAACAAGAATGTTAAATTACACAATATATTTTTATTTTATGCCAATAACTTCTTCTGTTTGAATGCACAGCTAAAGTCTCTATCTAGGGATTTTCTCTTGATGATAGGGGTTGTTCATTTTTCTCTTCAAGGATAGGATGTTATCTTTGAAATTGTAAATAATATAGGATTTTAAATAATTACGCTGTCACATTGTTAGTGGCAATTTTTCTTTTCTCACTTAGTAATCTATATTTATATATTGCTTATGTTATTTTACACTTGATGGCACTTCAGAAAAAAACTTTTTAAAGAAAATAGTTTCTTTGAGTTGATTTATGGACTGTAAGACAAATAAAAAAAATTCTGATCGATACTTAACATCACAGATCAAAATCAGAATTATGTTCAAGAAAAAGATTGCACTCCCCTTAGCTTCACACATATTCTCCTCATGGTCTGATAAGCCTCTTCTTATAAATCTCTATCCATACATACACATCCCACTAACAGTTGTTTGGTCCACTGGATCTTCTTCAAGCTAGTTTTCTAGATAATTGCTTCTGTTTCTATCCAGTAAAAGATGACAATTTATTATATGTTTTCAAAATTCCTAGCAGCTAAGCCCTAAATATTCCTAATACATAATTGTAATATTGTGATATTTTAAATGATAAAAACACTTTGTGTATTCCCATAACTCTGAATATACGAAATGTGCAACATACCAAAACTTATATTTTTGTTAAGCTAGTGGTTATTGAACTGTTGGAGGAAACAATATGGTAATGGAGGAGAGTATATTTAAAAGAAAAAACTGACCAAAACAAGTCGGCACAGTCTTAAATTAGAGGGGTAAAGCTTTAAAAGTAATATCAGGAAGTATTACATTACTGTGAGAGTAGTGACCTTCTAGCAGAAGAAGTAAAGAGTAATGCAGTGAGTTATACATGCATGGGATAGGCAGTAAGCTATCATAGATGCAAAGTAAGCTATCATAGATACAAAGTATGACCAGGGACTAATGAAAGTATTCAGATTATTATTATTTTTTTAATTATTTTAAATTAGGTACAAATTTGGCAGATTAGATGGGCCAATTGGTTCTTATCTGCCAACACATTCTATGTTTCTATGTATAGTACACATATAACTTTGTTTTAGTATTCCTATCATGACTTTGAGTACATTAAAGAAAAGTGTACACTATGGGTCATGTAATTAATTGTGATTTCATACGCCCTTGAGTAAATGGAATCTTTGAGAAAATGCATTGTTATAAATGTGTGATTTTAATATCATTAATATTACTTTAGCAATATTTTATAATAAACAGAAATTTAAGTTGTTACAATAAACTATTTTTTTTATTATATTTGAGAGCTTATTGGGATACATTGGTAAATATTGTAAAAAAAAAAACCTCTACTAAAATATTTAATGGTGGCCATCGTGGGTAAAATTTTTAAAAATAAAACAGTTAAAAAAATTTGGGAAAAGAAAAATGTTGGTGTGCTAAGCTTGTCACAGGCTCAAATGCTATAAATGTAAAAAAAAAAATGTTTTTTTTTTTTTGTAGTTAAAAAAGTTATCTTGTGTGTAGACCAACTGCTGGACCTCTAGGGAAGCTAAGTATTTTCTGGGCTGGAAGAGTGCCCAGAAAATACCAAGTCACACTTTTACAAAATTCAAAAAAATTCTAGTTTTGGGTAAAAATTGGATGTAAAACTCTCGGTGACAGAAGAACTTCTCTTTGTAAGAAATGAAGAGTAAATACGCAGATTACTGGAAAAAAACACACATATTAAATTACATTAAACACACTCAGCATTCTGAGGCCTAAAAGGGAATAAGACCATGGTACAAAAGAGGCCCAGTGGGATTGAGCCCAAATATTAGATATATCTTACAGTTGGAAAATAGGAAGAAGTAACTTAAAATGGAGCTGGAGTAGGAACAGGTGAAATACACAGTTCACCATACAAGAAAGTAAGGTGTATCACATGTTCACAGATGACTTCTGATCAAGGTCTGTCAGGGTCCGATGGTCTCTTACTGCAAAGAGAGAGAGAGATTGGTTTTATACGCTACCAACAGCAGAATGTACTGATTCTTTAAGGAAACGTTATATATTTTTCCTGAAGTGTGGACCACATGTGATCACTTTCTAATCTGCACATTCAATGCTAACTCTACTTGCCCCATTGGGTCATGATATAGTGGTTCCTAAAGGATGCTTAAAAAACAAGAGCAGATACCAAAGTTATTGCACCTTGTGTCTGGCCATCTGGTGTGTGTATTCTGTTCCCCTAACTCTGGCAAACAATCTGTCATTCCAATACTTTTCCCTTGTTATTACATTGAATAGATATAACTGATGGTGTTAATACAAGCAAACTTGAATGACTTGTCCAAATGTTTGTAAAGTTGATCCCATCTGCAGTGCGCCTTAACATTGTCCAGTTTTCAATGTGACACAAATCGTTTTGTCTCTAATGCTCATTAGTTGTATTGAGCTTTATGTACCAGTCAAAGTAAGTGTCAGGCTCCTGACTATAGCCTACAAGCCATATAAAGGGGATGGGTCCAGGATGTTATTTGACCCTGAGAGTCTGATGCAGGAGTTCAATACGCTGGATATGGAGACACAGGACCTGGTGGTGGGTAACTGTAATGCTTCAGGGAGAGAGGATAAGGCAATATATATTTATATATATAGACAAACATGCAGAAACTGACCAAACACTGTTAGATTGAAAAGTGAGGATTTGGTTAATTATGGACATAACATGAAGCTTGCCAATCACGTCAAGTCCCTACGCTAAAACTGAATAGCAAACTAATAACAATACACAGACATACAAACAGAGAAAATACCTGCAGAGCTGAAGAAAGAAAACAGAGTAAATGGGTGTGGTTCCATTTATAGAGGAACTAAGCAATAGGAAACTAAGAAAACCTGGAATGGAGAAATAGAATAACAGAGCAAGAAAACCAGAAATGGATCAAAGCAGAGACTAAAGTAACAGGAACATGAGAGTTTAACAGAGTTCTCAGACAGGGCTGAGATAATACAGGCTGACATTCATACCAGAAAGCTACTTAAACGGGACAGTAATGATATCAGGACTGAGAAATGCAGGAAATCATGCTCACGCTCCCCGTGTGGAGTGGTAATGCAGGGTATCTGAAATCTGATGCCCTGCATCATCACTAAGCATGGGGAGCGCGAGCAGAACTTACTGAGCTCTGTCACAGAGCTCATGCTGCTCGGCTCCCATGAAGCAGACGCCGCTCTGCTTCATGGGGAGGGTTGCTGAACCTCCCCCTCCCAGGGTCTGCTTGGGGGGGGGGAGGAGAGAACATTGGGGGGAGTGAATAGGGGAGGGGGTAAGAGGAGGATAGAACAGTGGAGGGGTAGGAGGGGGAGAGAACAGGAGAGGTGGTAAGAGGGGAAGAGTACAGAGATGGGGGAGAGAACGGAGGAAGAGGGTGAGAGAACAGAGATGGGGGAGAGAACAGAGGAAGAGGAGGAGAGAACTGAAATGGGGGAGAGAACAGAGGAAGAGGTGAGAGAACAAAGATGGGGTAGGAGGGGAGAGAACAGAAGAGGGGAGAAAACAGATGAGAGGGGGGATAGAACAGAGATGGGGGCGAAAGAAAGAGATATGGGGAGAGAGAGGGTAGATAAGGGATATTGGGAGAGTCATGGGATTGGGGGGGGCACCAAAATCACTTTCACCTTACCTCACAGGTAAGGGCTACTCTAGAACAGGGCAGGAACCAGACTATAGCAGGATAGGGCTGGTGCCACTTTGGGGGAGTACCAGGCTGTGGCCAAGCAAGGGAAGGGTTGCCACTCTGTTGGGGATACCACTATGTTGTCAAGCTAGAGAGAGATGACACTCTGTGGAGGATACCATGTGGCCAACCTAAAGAGGGTTGCCAATCTGTGGGCGATGCCACTTTGTGCCTGAGCTAGAGAGGGAACAAGGTACTGGTATGCAAAACAAAGGTAGGAATGAGCATAGGCAATAAACAAGAACAGAGAGGAAAGCAAAAGCAGGAGCGAGCATAGAAAATAAACAAGCAAGCAAAGCAAAAGAATACTGAAATCACTGGAACAGCTTGGATGAATCTACAAACTGGGTGAGGCCTTACAGTATGTTAATGTACTTATAGAGAACAACATAAACCTTCCAATATTGTAGAACGTGAATAATAAGGACAATTTGTTTTTAAAGTGCCCCTGTAATGTCAAAAGGACACTGTGCCTGTTACAGATGCGGGACTTCCGCCTACATCTCCCTTTTCAATAAGGAGGGACTGTTCTTGTCCCATAATTACCATGGACACTCAACTATATCATACATCACTCAGGGTCTTGTTACCCAGAACATAATTGGCTTAGGGTCTCTATGATAACTTAACACCTTAACTACACAATGACGGTCCTGGCCCATTATGAATTAAAATAAGGGGCGTGGCTAATTGAAAACGTTTTCACTTTTCAAAAAACACTCTGGCATGGAATTGTGTGTAAGCAACAACTATACAACTATATATTAGCTTACTGAATGCCACAGCCTTCTAATAATAATATCTTTTTCTCCAGCAGCAGAGTTCCACCATAACCACATTCACTGAATAGTTAAAAAAAATGATATATTTTACAAATTTGAGACTTTTATTCTCTTCCTATAAAATCTGCCTGCTGCCTAGTCAGTATTGAGGAACGGCACGAAACAGTGCAAGGAAACTTTCGACATATCATTTTTTGAGACTTTTTTGTATGTCGTTTCATTGGCGCAATATATACATTCAATCTCAGACGTGGCTCCAGGTTTGCTGGGTTTGAGTGGAGTTGTATCTAGCAGTCGGTTTACAATATTTCCGATACAATTCCATTGCATGGTTTGTGAGAGTAAAACCTTTTAACTATTAACATAGTAATCTGGTTTCTTAACCTTATGAGCAATTATTATCAGATTACTTACCTTGCACCCTAAGCTTTATTGAAGACAATAGATCTATACTGTACATTATGGGTATGCAAGCGTGTTTTTAGTTTATTATCACTTAATCACTGTCTTTTCACATATGTTATATGTGTACCATTTTAATTAACCTTAATAAAAGTAATGTTTTAAACGTCTGGACTCCACTTATGTCAATATAAAAACTATTAACATTGTCAACATAGCTGGTGCATTTCTGGCTTTCACCTGGAGTTCCTACTGTTTTAACACAATGGCATTGCATAGTTGTCAGTTTTTTGCAGTGGTGTCACAGGATCCAGAGGGGATGGAGTCTAAAGTGAGTGGTGCTACTTGACACATTGTTGCATGACCCTGATCACTTGAGATACAGGGTGCCTGGAGCTCTTTTTTCTGCATTTTGGGTGTGTATGTCTGTTAGATATGCACAGTGTATATGCATATACCTGAATGTTATACTTGTGTTATACATACTAAATAGTGTTACCATATCATGCATAGTTGCCATGGGCGAGATTGTGATGTAGCAAACTTTGATGAGACTGGACACACAAAAACAGGACTGTCAAGGGCATATTCATAACTGTTGGCAACTATGGCAATGGATTGCAATAAGTAATGCTGTGTTTCAAGTGGTTAATGCACAAGGCACATTCTTCTAGCTACACATTTGTTTGTGTGCATTTTGTTAAATTACAGTCAGTATAGCATCCCAGAACATATCTACATATAAAAGACAAGTCAGATGACCCATTTTCTACCACAGAAATACTGAGTATTGAAAGTGCAGCAAGGGATTCTTTAGAAGTATATTTCAATTTGCCTTGGATCTGTAGTTATGGTCTATTTTGCTCTACCGATTGTACTTTGTTATACAGTGGAGGGGGGTCCTGCTGTCTTTGCCCCACCCTAGCAGATGTTGTGTGTACTCAGTAAAATATATACATATTGGTACAAAATGAGAGTGAGGCGGCCTTTAAATTATACTTTAAACTGTTGGAACAGCTGCCAGGATGTGGTTATATTGTGTAACAATTAAAATAAAAGCCAAATTAGGAGAGAAGTGAACTTAGCTGATTAATCTATCATAGAGAGAGCTTTACAGCAAGGTCTCTTGTCAGAAGAGGGATTAGATACGGACTTTCACCTGTCAGGACTGCCATTTTCCTTGCACATTTAGGAATAGTCCTTGAAGCATGTAGCACAGGAGCTGAGGTTAATCTCTGTGTAATGCAGTTGACTAATACATATGAAAACAGTTCAGTGTTTTGTGTCTAACTGGACTGACATCTTTTGTCCAAAATGTGAAGCACACTTTCCATGTTAGAATGATGCACTGCATTTGCAAGACATTACATATGCTATTATAGAATAAATGTCATTTAGATGGATGCCATTAGGCTGTAAGTTTATTACAAAATGGAATGAAAACAGAAGATTAGTGATGTACATACAAAATCTCTTTGTGTTTTGTAAATTTTCTGCTCTGTTCAATACTAAAATGTGTCAGTCTTCATAGATCTGATAAATGACCCAACTTACAATGCATCTCATCATCCATCTTTAACCGAGGATTGGGCAACTTGCAGCTCTGCGGCTGTTGTTAGTTTTCCACTTTTGTCACTCTCAGCCATCCTCTTACTGGATTTGGCGTCATCTGGAGAGCAGCAAAATGAATTTAATCTACGAAGAAAACAAAAGGGTCTAGACAATATATGCGGATCCGTTACGAAATGGATTCAGGTCGGGTATAAAAGACGAATCGATTGGGATCCCTGAAATTCGACTACACATTATGCCGCGATTCGAATCAGCCAGTTAAACCGATTCTTTGGGAAAATGTCACCCTGACAACCATAGTAGTTTTCTACTACATGATATACAGCTATCCCCCCCCCCCCCCCCCCCCCCCAATACAATTTAGTTTGGGAGGTGATTTCCACATTACGGCTACATTGTGAATTTTTTCAACTTTGTTACCTTGGCCTTAAGTTTGAAATTCCCATCTCAGTTCCCTGTAATTCTCTCTTTATTGAATAGAGCCTACACCATGTTATTCTGCTGAGCTTTTTGGCCTTAAGTTTACAACATGGTTGATAATTCAACATAGTTAAAGGCACTGACCCTGTGTATATTTATATTTATACATATTTTGGTCGACTTACTCGTTTAGCTATTTATTATTTTGAGAGCTTTACAGCCTATCACAATGCAATAAAAGGTATCAGAAAACGTCAACCCTTAGAGATATTAGAGATACAAGTAGAAGGTAAAGTATACATTTAATGATTGTTAAGAAATAGGAGGCACTCGAAAAATGCCCTTTGACTAGACACATTTCACACATTACAACCTTCACGATCCCCATTAAATCAAACTGTGCCTTGCAATAGAGATGCTTAATGACACAGATAAGGTAGAGGGAGGCAGAGTAGATGACAGCATATGCTATAAAAAGAAAAAATTATCGAATTGCACAATAAAGTACGTACATTATCAGAGCACATAATACTTAATACAATTTGTGACTCTAAAACGTACTGTATACTGGAAATGAAAGAGATTAAACATTTCAAGATCCATTGTAAGTCTTATGTAAGATCTTACATTAAAACATATTTTTATGAAAGGGAATCTATCAGAAAGTGTGGTGCTTGCATGTTTAAATATATGTTAATTCAATGCTATATGGAAATTGTAGGAATTGTTTTTTGTTTTCATTTGGGATACCAGCATGTGCTTAAATATTCAATAATACTTCCCTGATTCATATAACGCCTACTTATTTCTAGCTGTCCGTAGAGGACATAATGATTTGTAAAAAAAAGAAATTGCTTGCCACACATAGGTATTTCAGTGAACAATATTCTCACACTGTTTACCAGCAGATTACAAAAATGGAAATTGATGGAAAATTAAATTATAAATTATATTATAATTAATTTGGAAATGTTTAAGGGGGGTCTTTGTTTTTATACCATGCAGGTACAAGTTCGTTATCCATACTACTTCCAGATAATAAGCCTGTGCAGTATTAGGGTTTGATATACACCACTTTTAGTACCAGAGTCGCTAAGGCACAGAAAAGGTTAATTATCACTTTGTATCCTGGTCCCACTCGTTCTTTAAATACAGATGAAAAACAGAGCCACATAAAATAGACGCCAGCATCAAAATTCTGGCAACAAGTTATATGCTTTGCTTGTTATGAAATGATGCAGTCTGTGGAGCCGCTGAAGGTAAATTGATCTTGATCGATGGATAGAACAGACTGCAGTCCATGCGGATGAAGACAATAGGTCAAAACATTGCTTTATTATGTCTCATGAATCTACATGGTCCTTTCGCTGGTTTTTAAATATGGAGGGTCCATTTCTACCTGTTTTATTTGATTTGTGAATGGGAAGTATCACAAGAGATCCTATAGACTTGGTAGAAATGATTTTGAGAAGTTGCTGCTCCAATAAGCTGGTCAAGTGACAGTTGACAATCATGTGGGAAGGAGCAAAGGATCTGGAAATGGGAATATGATTGCTTAGAAGAAAGTGAATGGGAATATAAACAGTTAGGAAAAATGTCAGAGTAATAGAGCGAGCAAATGGGCAATAAGGAGAATACAAGAACAAGAGCCTCAGAGGAGTTACACAATATGACAGCACTGGAGTAGAAGAGTGGCTACAGACCATGCTGAACATTCATAGGTAAGTTGTTTGTGCCAGCATGGTGGAATAGAACAAAGGGTATAAGATGACAAAGTATAAGATGAATATGTTAACCCCTTAAGGACAGAGACCCTTGAGGCAGTCTAGCAACACGAACAGAGAAGTGGAAGCATTCATAGATCACATCCGAAGCTGTTGCCCACAATACGGCATCACCATGTGAGAAAGTCATGCTGCTTTTCAATGTATTGCTGCCAGAGGTCCAATTCATTGTTGCTGGATGCCTCAATATTGAGGCATTACAGTAGCATCGACTGAGTGGCGGAAGCAATCATTGATCGTTTCCAATGCTCATTTAGACACATAACGTACATGTATATCATGTGTCATTAAGGTGTTATTATGGTAAGGTTTCATTTCTAAGGTGTAACCATTTTTTAACTTCCATGACCCGTCAGCCTAGTTTTCTGACCTGACACTGTCATACAGGGTTTGTGCTGCAAACTCTGGAGCAGCTATTGAACTGACATGAAAGGCAGAAAGGTGTTTTCATAGTTTAATGTAAGAACTAGATTCTTTTAAAATTGTGGACTAGTGATATAACCACGGGATTGCCAGACTGGCTGTATCTTTAAGGGACACGTTTAGCTTTGACTTGCTGAATTTGGATCCAGAGGGAACTCTGTTAAGTCAGGTAGTTCGATAGGATTCCCTGCTTGATTAATTAATTGATTTCCTCTGAACACATATTAAATCTAAAAATTGTCAGGCACCAGGTACGAGCTACATGTGTGTCATTTGAAGAAAGGCTGATCAGACAACCTTGCTAATCATAACTGAGTAGGCGCTGGCTCTTTACTGCAGGTTTCCTTTCTTTAGCACCAGATGATCATGGACTAGATGGTGTGATGCTTAATTTATTTTCCCCTATGCTTTGTAAAGTAGAAAGTGGTGTAATACAAAATGCTCTATGAAGCTTATCATACGGAATGCTCTAGGTAGTTTATTATACAGAATGCACTATGTAGCTTATCATAAGGAATGTACAATGTATCTTAACATACGGAATGCTCTAGGTAGTTTATTATACAGAATGCTCTATGTAGCTTATCATACGGAATGTACAATGTATCTTAGCATACGGAATGCTCTAGGTAGTTTATTATACAGAATGCTCTATGAAGCTTATCATAAGGAATGTACAATGTATCTTAGCATTCGGAATGCTCTAGGTAGTTTATTATACAGAATGCTCTATGTATCTTATCATACGGAATGTACAATGTATCTTAGCATACGGAATGCTCTAGGTAGTTTATTATACAGAATGCTCTATGTATCTTATCATACGGAATGCTCTATGTAGCTTATCATACGGAATGTACAATGTATCTTAGCATACGGATTGCACTAGGTAGTGTTTTATACAGAATGCTCTATGTAGCTTAGCATAAGGAATGTACAATGTATCTTAGCATACGGAATGCTCTAGGTAGTTTATTATACAGAATGCTCTATGTAGCTTATCATACGGAATGCTCTATGTAGCTTATCATACGGAATGTACAATGTATCTTAGCATACGGAATGCTCTAGGTAGTTTATTATACAGAATGCTCTATGAAGCTTATCATAAGGAATGTACAATGTATCTTAGCATACGGAATGCTCTAGGTAGTTTATTATACAGAATGCTCTATGTATCTTATCATACGGAATGTACAATGTATCTTAGCATACGGAATGCTCTAGGTAGTTTATTATACAGAATGCTCTATGTATCTTATCATACGGAATGCTCTATGTAGCTTATCATACGGAATGTACAATGTATCTTAGCATACGGATTGCACTAGGTAGTTTATTATACAGAATGCTCTATGAAGCTTATCATAAGGAATGTACAATGTATCTTAGCATACGGATTGCTCTAGGTAGTTTTTTATACAGAATGCTCTATGCAGCTTATCATAAGGAATGTACAATGTATCTTAGCATACGGAATGCTCTAGGTAGTTTATTGTACAGAATGCTCGAATGCTCTATGTAGCTTATCATAAGGAATGTACAATGTATCTTAGCATACAGAATGCTCTAGATAGTTTATTATACAGAATGCTCTATGAGGCTTATCATAAAGAATGTACAATGTATCTTAGCATACGGAATGCTCTAGGTAGTTTATTATACAGAATGCTCTATGTAGCTTATCATAAGGAATGTACAATGTATCTTAGCATATGGAATTCTCTAGCTAGTTTATTATACAGAATGCTCTATGTAGCTTATCATACAGAATGCTCTATGTAGCTTATCATACAGAATGCTCTGTGTAGCTTATTGTACGGAATGCTCTGTGTAGCTTATCATACAGAATGTTCTATGTAGTTTATGATACGGAATGCTCTATGTTGCTTATCATATGGAATGCTCTGTTTCGCTTATGAAAAGGAATGATGTGTGTAGCTTATCACATGAAATGCTCTGTGCAGCTTATCATACAGAATGTTCTATGTAGTTTATGATACGGAATGCTCTATGTTGCTTATCATATGGAATGCTCTGTGTCGCTTATGAAAAGGAATGATGTGTGTAGCTTATCACATGAAATGCTCTCTGCAGCTTGTTATACAGAATGGTCTATGTAGCTTCTTATATGGAATGTCCTATATAGCTCATCATATGCTAGTGACTCTAGGCATTTTTGGTATTAGAATTGTTTAAGATGTATAAGTTATACATCTAAGGTACATGGATTCAGGCAGTAAAATGATAGAGCACACAGGGAAAATAGATGGCAGAAAAGGATTTTGCTCATTTCATTTGTGCTGAAGATGTGTTTTTCTTTATTGCTACTTCTAAGCACTTGTATGAATCTAGAATGAAGGAGACTCCATCACTTCCACATTCTTTGAAATAGGAATGTAGAACATAATGGTTCAGTTGATAAATGCTCTTACTACATGCACTAACTGTTTATCGGGGAGCATTGACTTGTTTCATTTCCAACAGAGAGAATGCAGCTTTTTATGATGTTACCATCATTAAAATATAAAATATTCAAAAAGTAAAAATTTATTATAAACTATGAATTTGCCTAAGTCAGATAATGGGGCAGATGCAATAATCCCCATTAATAAAAAAAAAAAAAACAGGAGTTATCTGTAAATTAACGGGTATTTAGGATTCATTGCCCGTCGCTATCTCAAAGAGCACAGAATACAAGGGGCTGGTATTTTAAAATAAACCAATAGACTTGGATTGGGTGCCTCTCAGCCAATCAGAAACCTCCCTGTCCCAGCCAGGTGGGATTTTCAAACCAAAAAATAGTAAGCTGGTATGAAAACCAGCCAATAGTAGAGCTGGGACAGGCAGGATTCTGATTTTCAGATTTTCAGCCTCCTGGTTCCTTTGAAATATTCATTCTAAGTCTGTTCTCCATGAGAGCTAGGTAAGCGCTGTTTGTGTGTTTTGGGGGGGGAGTTTTAAGCGCTGATTTTTTGAAACAGGTGCATTTTTTATTTTTTTTATTTTGTGTGGCCCCCAAAGCCCTGTGCATTGTTTAATTACTGTAGAGAGGTATATGCTGGCCTGTGACCCTGTGGGGGGGGGGGCAGTTATTTATTTATGGGGCCACATGCATTCGCAGGGAGCGCTAGAGGACTGTGGGTGACTATCACACCCCAAGTCCCCCACAATTTTTGAAATGGGGAATTGGGTATAACAGTGTCTTATGCAAAATTCTGTCATTCGCTTACTGCAGTACCAGTGCTTTAAAGCATGGTATTTTTGCGGACCCTGTTTAGGTTAAATCACACGTTATTCATTCACAAAATTGTGCTATATTTCAACTTGAAGTTTTGCTTGTCTTAATGACAGGCACAGAACCTATACGATTGTGTGCTCAAGCACTACATAAGGCTAGTAATTATTATTAAAAAAGTAACTATATACTATAGATTATCTACATGTTGTGTTACAAACATAGAATGTGTCGGCAGATAAGAACCATCCGGCCCATCTACTTTGCCTAATTTTCTTAACACTTTCATTAGTCCCTGGTCTTATCTTATATCTAGGATAGCCTTATGTCAGTAATGGACTAACTTCTAGGAGGAGCCAGACTTGACCAGAAACCATAGCGCAAATGATCTGGAGCTTGGTAAAAATCTGTAAGACGTTAAAGTCTCCAAATATTAGAAAACGGGGTGGACACACTGGATGTGCACTGCACCGCAACAATATTAAAGAATCAAAGATGCCTGGGTGTTCATAAGATACACTGACACTGTATAAACCAATCTACAGGAACCTTCACAAGACAAACTTCCAAACAGTGCGTCTGATTCCTTAGGGTTTTTTTTGCCTTCTTTTGGATCAAAACGCTGAAATGATAGGTAGAAGGGTTGAACTTGATGGACTTGTGTCTTTTTTCAACCTAAATTACTATGTTACTATGTTACTATGATGCGCTTTGTTCAAAGTATTGAACTTTATTAAAAAGCAAAATAATGTTCAATATACAAAATGAGTTGCTTAGCACAAGGATCCCTTTTGCAACAAACAATCAGTTGTGTTGCAGTTATAAAGGCTTCCATTCAGATGAAAATAAGGAAGTGTCCATTCTATTCCAACAGATGGCAGCATGGAGCTGAGATACACAGCTTTGCTACAGAAGGTTCCAAATAGAATAAAAATTATAATATTAGATTTAACTCTCTCTCTCTCTCTCTCTCTCTCTCTCTCTCTCTCTCTCTCTCTCTCTCTCTCTCTCTCTACTGGAAGAAACCATCTTTGGTCTTGTGAAGGATACACAGATATTTCAAATAAGCTAATTTATTATATATTCACCAAAATATGAATTGGTTCTTAATTTCTAAATACTTAAAAAAAACATAATTACCTGAGTTATTCATTGCTCTCAAATCAGTCTGTTTTGCTGACCAAAAATCCTTTTTTTTCCAAAATCGTTTTCGATTAAAACAGGTGATTATGATAAATTAAACATTCACTTCAGACAAAGACAGAAGAGGCCGCTCAGTAACAATGTAGAGTTCCTGTACATCATTTTCTATAATTTAATCCATTTCCTTGTTTTTACAGGGTAGGGGAGTAAGCAGAAGCTGGCGATAAATCTGGCCACAGTATCGTATTCAAAAGAACAGTGAAGGCCGCTTTTTCCACTGGGTAATGTGGACATTTGTGGATAGGGATGTGGAGGCAGTCGACACAGTGTATTCTGGTGTATTAGAAAGGTTATCTGAGAAAGGTTATCCGACATGTATACACCCATTACATTAACATTTATTAATTTAACGCCAAAAATTTACGTTTGGTTCAGAGTATAGAGGAGGACTACATACTAGGTTAGATTAACTAGAGCAGACTAAGATATATAAAATAAGTCAATATAGTAATATCATTGCCAACTAGCTAAATGATCATGTTTAATTAACCTGTCTAATATGTTATATCTAACCTGAGCAACAGTATTTAGTGTTAGGACTCACCAATCTTGGAGTACTCTGACGTAGTGGTGGGCTTAGCATAATATGGCCACATATGTAACCAAATGTCCAATTTCTTAATTTTAGATCAGTGTTTTTAAGCAGCTTTAATGAAACCTATAGCCCTAAGAGTTTTTCTCCTACCTGTTTTGATGTGAGTGCGTTGATCTATTTGGATTTTGTATAACTGTTTGGTCCACAGCCCAGAGTGCTCCTTTCACTACTGGGACCAGTTCACCTTCACTTTCCTCATCCTTTCAAGTTCCTCTTTCAGGCCCTGGTACTTCTCCAGGATCTCATACTCCTTCTTCCTGATGTTGCAGTGACTTGGCACTGCTATATCCAGGGCTGGCCTTAAGTGTTCCGGCGCCCTGTGCAGGCTTCCCCCGTGGCGCCCCCCGTGTCTTTCACCCCCTATGTATGTGTCTCTCTCCCTTCCCATGTTTGTCCCTTTCATCATCCTTGCCATGTCTGTCTCTCTCTAACTCCCCCATACCTGTTCTCTCTCTCCCCCTGTTCTGTCTCTCTCCTCCCCTTCCTCTGTTCTGTCTCCCCCCCTCCCCTGTTCTGCATCTCTCCCCCACCTCCCTTAGCCTGCAAAAGTGGATCCAGGGAGGGGGTGGAGCTAACCGGCTGAGAGCAGAGTCTGCTTCACAGGGAGCCACGGGCAGCAAGAGAAAGTGCTGCTCGGCTCCCCAAGCTTAATGCAGGCTCCCCATGCTTAATGCAGGCATGGGGAGCGCAAGCAGCACTTTCTCTTTCTGCCCGCGGCTTCCCGTGAAGCAGACGCTGCTCTGCTTCACATGGTGGGGGCGGAGCTACACCTCTCCGCTGGTTAGCACCTCCCCCTTCCTGGACCCAGCAGAGCATGCCGAGCAGAGAGCTGGTGAGGGGAGATCTTTTTTTTATTTTTTTACTTTTTTTTTTCTAGCGTGCGGGCGCCCCCTGGGGTGTTGCACCCTGTGCGGTCGCACACCCCTAAGGGCAGCCCTGGCTATATCTATCACCATTGCAGTCTTCTGGTCCTTGTCTACTACCACGATGTCAGGTTGATTGACGAGAACCTGTCTGTCCATCTGGATCTTAGCCTTGTTGTTCTCCCTGACCTTCTGCGGAATCTCCCATCTGGACTTGGGAAGGTATAGCCCATATGCTGTGCAGATGTTCCTGTACACAATGCCAGCTACTTGGCTGTGCAGTTCAATGTATGTTTTTCATGCGAGCAACTTACACCCTGCCACTATGTGTTGGACTGTCTCAGACACCTCTCTACACTATATATATATATATATATATATATATATATATATATATATATATATATAACATAGTAGACAGGTTAATTAAACATGACTTTTTACATAGTTGGCAACATTGACAATGTTTCCAGGGACACATGTGTTTCACATATTTCAGAAAGAGTATGGAAAGTGCAGCTCGTCAGGATGTAAAATGCATATATGCACAGACAGCATCCAATGAATTAATCAGGGTGGAGATCTCATAGGACCTACCATAATTAATTCATTGGATTCCGCCTGTGAATATATGCATCCTCTATATTTAAACGAATGACTTCTGAGCCAGCATTTTTCTTTTTGACTTCCCATAGTTTTGTACAAAACGTCTAGAACCTCCAGGTGTTAAATATGGTCCAGAAGTCAGCAGTGATATGACATAGAAGCAAGATGAAATATGCTCATTAGAAAGTTTTCTCAACGATTAGAAGATAGACAGGGACATTGGGTCCATGTACCTTAAAGCTGAAAAAAAAAAGAAATATATTATATAATATAGACACAATATTCTCTATTACATTTTTATTTATGTATTTCATGTTTTGTTGTGTGTAAACTGCAATGATGTCTGATTTTTGTTTATAGTTTTTACTATGTGTCTCTCCTGCTTTACATATAATGGTTAGTAGTATTGTAAATGGCAGTAAAGTAATAGTTATCCATCCCTTCCTTGGGATGTTTATTTTGCATGCTGCCAAAGGCCATCTGATCCTGAGCGTTAAATGGGAAGCGGATTGCCATGCATATAACAATAATCCTCTGTAAAGGATTCGGATTGCGAAAACGACTAGACTATGTCAGCTGCTGCTATGACTTTAATTAGGGAGAGTGGAATTCATTAAGGTTTTGACAATGACTAAGAAATTGCAAGAGTTGCCATCAAAGTCTAAATGAGCAAAACTGACTGAAAAAGAAATAGTAAAACTGACCAAAGAGGAAGACTATTTCTATAAACTTAAAATCATGAGCAAAGCTGACTGAAAAGAAAGCCTAATTCTATAAACTAAATGAGCAAGACTGACCGAAAAGCAGGCCTATTTCTATAAAAAAAAATAAAAAAAATTCCAAAGCTTAACAGTAATTTAAAGGGACGGTCTGGTGCCCAAAATGCATCTTCCAAATATTAATGCATATTAATGTGCTTTCAAAGTACTTTAAAATGTATGTCTTACATTTCGCATTGCTTAAAATATAAAATACTTACAGCTAGAAGAAATTGTGAAATTACAGCAGTTTACAAGAAACAAGGACTGCCCACACTAGATGAGTAAAAGTCATTTCCTTTTTTTGCTGCAGGAACCAATGAGAATAATGCCATTAAAATTAATGGAATATCCTGTCTCTCTAGTTAAGCCATCAGCCAATGTGTTGCACTGCTAAGAGATCCTACTGTGTACAAGAACAAGGTCACTCATAGGCCACTCAATAGACTCAATTTAAGGAGGACAGGAAGTGACTATATGAAACAAAACTTTATATCCTCAGTGTCTATAGAAGCAGTGCTGCGGCACCTGCAGTAAACATGCAGAGTAATCACTGGGGAGGGCTTGAGTCAAATATTAAAAATGTGATTTATACAGAAAGCCTGCATCAAATCACACAGGAATAAAGGCCAGTGCACTATACAAGCAGTGATCTTCATCTTGCACCAAAGTGAGTTTGGGGACTAGACTGTCCCTTTAAGTATTTTTTTTCTTCACTCGCCCTGTTTTATACTCGCATACATACACACACTCATCCATTCACTCATGCGTGTTCTGTTTTTCCTTCACTGAGTGTGTTCGATTGAGTGTGTGTTGGCTGATTGTGTGTGTGAGTGTGTGCTGGCTGAGTGTGTCTATGAGTGAGTGTGTGTCCTGGCTAAGTGTGTTTGTGATTTAGTGTGACTGTGTGTGATAAGCTTTTTGAGTAATATAATGGCACTGATAAGCTGTTTGGGGACAGATGTGGCCTGCCAAGCTATTTGGGGACAAATATGGCACTCTAAACTGTCTAGGCACAAATATGGCACTCATCAGCTGTTTGGGAACAATGATAGCAGTGACGGGTTTTTTTGAGGACAATGATGACCCTAATAAGCTGTTTGGGCACATAGATGGCCCTGATTAACTGTTTTGGCACAGATATGGCCCTGACAAGCTTAAGGGCCCACAAGGGTTAGATCACTATCACAGCAATCCGAGTCAGAATAAAGCTGTTTGGGCACATAGATGACCCTGGAAAACTGTTTGGGAATAGAGACAACATCTGGAAAGAAAGAAGGCAGTCAAATAAGTTGTTGAAGTATATAGGTGGCACTGATAAGTCTTAGCGACAAGATGAACTGGGAAGCTGTTTGGGATCAAATATGGCACTAGCAAGATGTTTGGGGACAGAGATGAAACAAGGTCAAAACCTTGTGGGTGCAATATGGCTGCTGTGGCAAATCCCTGTGGATGTACATTGGTAAGTCCTGTGGGTACATTATTGGACTATTTCAATAGAAATTGGGTGCTGAAATGTGGTGCTGTGATGTGTGTCTGTGTGTGGATTATCTGATCAGCATATACATGTGTTTATATGTTCTAGTTTATCTGATCAGATGTCTTGTAAATGTGAACACTAACACAAATATACATACTCAAATGCTGATCAGTTGCACAAACTAGCACACACATTCACACTCATATGTTGATCAGATACAGACACTAGCACAGCCATAGTGTATGTGTGTGCGTATCTGATCAGCAAATGAGCGTGTATGTGTGTGCTATACCAAGGCCGGTAAAAAATTGTCATCAGGCCAATGTTAATTCTAGGGAGACGGTACCAGGGCTGGTATTTTTCTGAAGAAAATGTGGCAACCCTAATTATAAGACAAATAAAATCAAGGAGTGGTGAATTCCTATTTGCCGGGATTTAAGGCTGGTTTTAAAATGTGCAATTTAAACAGTTTATTTGTATTATCGCTTGCATTTCTATTTTTAATTATAAGTGTCAGGGCCTCACCGAGTTTCACCTATGGCCTCAGAAAGTCTAGAGTCGCCTCTGCAAGTACTATGTTACTGTTATAATGCATAATTGCTTCTATGATTAGCACAGTTATTCTTATTTTGGTTTATTTTTGGTGCGCTTCTTATTTCAGCAATTTCTAATTCTGCTTTCAGTGGGGGAAAAAAATCCTTCTTGATTCCCAATGTCAGTGAGATTTCTCCTTGGACCAACAAGCACTAAATAATTATTAATGCCTATACTAACATGCATAGCCCACTATGCTCCAGCTCATTAAAAAGTACTCAGGATGCTTTTAAAAACATCTAACATATTTGCTAGAACCACCGCTTCAGGCAGTGAATTCCATATTTTACTGTAACAAATCCTTTCCTCTGTTGTAGGCTAAATATCCTCTCTTCGGGTTTTAGCAGGTGACCTCTTATCCTTTGAACTGTTCTTTTATTGAATAGGTCTTCAGAAATCCCTTTGCGTGGGCCCTGTACTTATGCATATAACATTATCATGTCCCCTCTAAGCTGCCGTTTCTCTAGTTAAAACAATGTGCTAGACAGAACTGACAGAGACCACCTGTTATTTAGCCCCTAAATATACAAGTACACATGGGCGTCGAAAGGGAAACTTGCCCTCGTAAAATCCAAATTTGCCCACTGGAGCAACAGCAAGGGAAATAGAAGAGCTTTACTGATGAATGAGACAATTCAGGGAAGTGAGAAGGGAATTTCAAACTTAAGGCCAAAGTAACAATGCACAAATTCTCCAGTGCAGTATAATAGACAACTGACTGGTGTATAATCTGAGTTCCCAACATAACTAAATCCCTCAAAGAACACACATCTTGCATCATAATGACACTACCTCAGAAACTGACATGTAAACAAACTGATCAGTAGAATGAGCAATGCTGGAGACAGACAAGCAATAGATAAAGCAATTAAATCCAGATGCAAATCCAGCCACTGGCTTTACGATTACATTATGCCGATTCTTCCCAAGATGTTATGTTCCTCCGTCTTTTTCTTTTGATTGGAAAAAAATATCCTATAGATAATGATTTATGACAAATATTAAGTGTCACCTTGATGAACTGAATGTAAGTATTGCTGTTTTGAATCACTATTAGGGCTTAATGTATTTACACAGAGGCTGATGGATCGTGTCTGGTAGCATTGCACATGAGTGAAGAAGCTGAATGAACACCTATGAACACTCCCTGACGGAAGGAAAGCTTTTATTAACTTATTACACCTTGGATATTTACTTTTATTGTGTTGGAGACCTTGTGCTCCCTTGTTTCTGTGTTCCCTTGTACCTATATCCAAGGGTGTTGGTAGCCTCCTTAATCATCCAAGGCTACAGCCCACAGTGTAAATAATACTTAAAATAAAGTTACATCGCTACATAGTTTTATGGCAGCTTAGGGAAAAAAAGACTTGCTTCCATCAAGTCCAGCCCTTTTCCTAATCCTTGTTGACTGCTTTTGATCCAAGAGATAGGATTCTGTAAATGTAGACAGATAGGATGCATAGGTTTTATAGATACAGGTACAGGATGCATAGGTACAGATAGAACATAGATACAGGTACAATGTACAGCTATAAGTTAGCTACAGGTTCAGGATGCAGAGGTACAGATAAAAGATAGATACAGGTATAGGATACATAGGTAGAGATAAAAGATAGATACAGGTACTCTCGGATATTAATAACCATACAAATATGAATTTGGGTTATTAATTATGAATCATTAAAAATATGAAAAAATGATGAGTTTCATATATATGGGTCCGACCAAAAATACCCATATAAAGAATTGGTTATGTATTTAGAGAGTGTGGATGACGTTTTTACAAAAGTAAATACAATGCAACAATAATTAATAAAATAAGAATTCATTTATTGAATATAAAATAAAGAGCAAACATTAAGCAAAATAGCGTAACATCGAAATACAATATCAATAGATGTTAATCATAATTCACATGTATGACGTATAACATATGTAAATAGGATAAAACATGAATTATGCAGCTCTGTAGCTGTATCAATATGCATGTAGTATCAATTACTATACAGTTACGTTTCTGAGCACAAGATGGCCATGCAGTTTATTTAGATACAACCACACCTACATTGATAAGGATTACTAGTTATAATAGTTACTGATAGTACACCATAATTACCTACAAATTACCAGCATATACTCTGCTTAAGTAAGGTAATATTACTAAATCATATAACTCAAGGTGGCTATTTCTTAATCTGCCCAGTAAATGACAGTGTATGCTTTCTATTTTATACTTTAAGAATATGAATCTTAAATAATCTCTGGAGATTATGTATTACATATTTGGGTGAATAGCTAGACTACAAGAATTTATGATTTTTGGTAATATCTGGAGGATATTCCTCTGGCTTCCTTCTGCAGAAAGGATGACAGATAAAAACCAGGGTAAAACATATAGATCCCAGAAATTGTGAGATTTAAGTTTAATTTACCCAAATATATATACTAATTACATCCATAAAAATTAAGATCATGCTAGAAACAAAGTACCACATTTATACATTACCGGCAGAGGTTGATTTGCAGTCAAGACTCCTTCCACTAAAGAATTGTGTGATGGGAGTTAGGAATTCTTATGAATGGGGACTCTAGTTCGGTTTATAGAAAGCCAATAGCATTACATGTATTCCATAAGCCGAATATCTATAAACTGAACGACATTCGGTTTATAGACTTTCGGTTTATAGAATACATGTAATGCTATTGCTATTCTATAAACTAGCATTGCTTAACTTTATTTGTTTTTTCTGGCAGCCGCTGGATTCGGCAGCCGGAAAAAAAACAAGTTAACTTTTTTTTAAAATCACCACGACCGGATGTGACGTTACGTAACATCCGGTGTCAGTGTTTCCCTCCGCCATGCAGGAGGGAACACGGCACGGAGACGTCGGGCCAGAGACACGGAAGAGCAGCCTGGCGGTAAGTACCGGGGAAGGGGTGGGGAGGAGGGAGGGATGGGCAAATTGGGTGGGACACCTGAATGGCACAATATTACTGGGCTCTGACTGGCACAATATTACTGGACTATGAGTGGCACAATATTATTGGGCATCTGAATGGCACAATATTACTGGGCATCTGAATGGCACAATATTACTGGTATCTGAATGGCACAATATTACTGGTATCTGAATGGTATAATATTACTGGGCTCTGAGTGGCACAATATTACTGGGCATCTGAATGGCACAATATTACTGGGCTCTGAATGGTACAATATTACAGGCATCTGACTGGCACAATATTACTGGGCTCTGAGTTGCCCAATATTACTGGTATCTGACTGGCACAATATTACTGGGCTCGGAGTGGCACAATATTATTGATATCTGAATGGCACAATATTACTGGTATCTGAATGGCACAATATTACTGGGCTCTGAGCGGCACAATATTACTGGTGTCTGACTGGCACAATATTACTGGGCTCTGAGTGGCACAATATTACTGGCATCGGCCTGGCACAATATTACTGGGCTCTGAGTAGCACAATATTACTGGTATCTGACTGGCATAATATTACTGGGATCTGAGTGGCACAATATTACTGGGCTCTGAATGGCATAATATTACTGGGCTCTGAATAGTACAATATTACTGGTATTACACACTAGTGTGTGGCAGCTTTCCCCCAAAGGCAGCAGAGAGATCTAAGGGGATCATCACTGAGAAGTGGCCTTCAGCTTTGGCAGAAAGGAGATCATTTGATGCTCTAGTGAGGGCTGTTTCAGTAGAGTGTAAGGGTCTGTCATTGGCAGTCAGAAAGTCTGTTAGTCGCGAGTGCACAGTTCTTTCCAGCAACTTGGACACAAAGAGGAGAAGGGATATAGGACGGTAGTTAGATAAAAGCAGGGCCGGCCTTAAGTGTTCCGGCGCCCTGTGCGGGCTTCACCCGTGGCGCCCCCCCCCCCAGTCTCTTTCACCCCCTATGTATGTGTCTCTCTCCCTTCCCATGTTTGTCCCTTTCCTCTTCCTTGCCATGTCTGTCTTTCTCTTCCTCTGTTCTGTCTCTCTCCCCCCGTCCTCTGTTCTGTCTCTCTCCCCCCGTCCCCTGTTCTGTCTCTCTCTCCTTGTCCCCTGTTCTGTCTTTCTCCCCCCGTCCCCTGTTCTGTCTCTCTCCCCCCCCCCTACCTTTGCCTGCAAAGGTGGATCCAGGAAGGGGCGGAGCTAACCGGCTCAGCGGTGTAGACCCGTCCCCACCCTGTGAAGCAGAGCAGAGTCTGTTGTACGGGGAGACATGAGCAGCAAGAGAAAGTGCTGCTCGGCTCCCCATGCTTAACAGGATCTTTTGATCTCCCCAATCCAGTGCCTGTACCTGCTTTTTTTTTTTTTTTAACCGGCGTGCAGGCGCCCCCTGGGATATTGCGCCCTGTGCGATCGCACAGGTCGTACACCCCTACGGCCGGCCCTGGATGGAAGTGTGGGGTCTAGGGAAGATTTTTTCAATACAGGTATGATTTAGACTTGTTTGAAGGTTGACAGTACTAATCCAGAGGACAGAGAGAGGTTGATGAGATGGGTTAGAGTTGGACAGTGTAGAGGGGAAAGAGAGAATACGGAATGGGATCTAGCGCACAAGTAGTAGATCTCGAGCAGTGGAGCAGATTGTCAACCTCTTTCTCAGCTACAGGGTAGAAGATATTCAGAGTGGGTTTGGGGGATGGGAAAAAGGCAGGAGGTAGTTGGGGCAAGTTGCAGACGGTGAAGTTAAAACTGATTTTTGAAGTGAGAGGCAAGGTCTTGGGGAATTAGAGTGGAGCAGGGCAGAGGAGCAGGGGGGCAGAGGAGAGCATTAAACGTTGAGAAGAGACATTTGGGATGAGAGGGTGGATATTAAGGTAGAGAAATAGTGTTGATTGGACTGAGAGAGAGCATAGTTGTAGGAACACAGCATGAACTTATAGTGAAGAAAGTCCTCCTTGCAGCGTGTTTTCCAAAAAACGCTTCTCAGCCGTGCAAGTACATTTTTGGAGGTACCGTTTTTGCTTTGTGTGCCACGGTTGTTGGTTGGGTCTGGGATATGTTTGGCAGCAACAGGGACAATGATGTCAAGGGCTAAGGTCAGCATACTGTTATAAACAGCTTCCTCTGGACATGAGATGGATGGGAAGGAGGGGAGAGAGGTTTCAAGAGCTGTGGTAAGCAGCGGGAAGGTGGAGTTAGATAGCAGTCTGTGGAATTAAGTTGGAAGGGGGACATGTAGTATTCGAGTGAAATGGAGGTATTTCACGAGCAAGTCTTTTTTTGTGATTTCATATAACTGGGATATGATCTTTTATCGTTTTAATGTGTTCTCCCTCTCTGCGTTCTCTCTCTCCTTAACTATCTCTCTCTCTATATATACATATATACATACACACAAAATGTATTTTTTAACACCTTCGCAACAATAGACATGTCAGTCAACTCCGTTGCTGAAAATGGACATGCCTGACACGTCCTGTGGTGGAACGAGCAGTTTTCGCAATCAATAATCGTGAAAACCGCTATGACGGTGCTGCTCTATTGCCTCGAAGTCCAGGCAATAGGCAGCACCAAAATCTCGGTTCTGGTGCACCCACGATCGCTCCACTATTATGATACTGTTGCTTGACTGCCCCTAGAGGCACTAAGAAGAAAAAAGACTTAATAAGCTAAAATCTAGTGTTAGGGTTAGAATACTTGTTAGGGTTACAATTAAATTAAGGTTAGCATAAGGGATGGGGTTACAATTAAATTAAAATATATTAAGGGTTAGCATAAGGGTTAGAGTTGGGGTTAAATTTAGGGTTAGGGTTAAATTTTGTGGTTTGGGTTGGGGTCAAAAGGTCACTGTAGAAAAAAATTATTTTAGGTTTTTATCCTATAACTTGCAAAAAAACTGCATAAAAACATGGAAACAAGTATATTTCTGAACTCAGGACAAAATTTTGAAATTATTTAGATGGGGTCTTTTTTAATGATTGTATTTGTGTAAATAAGTTTTTAGGTTAAAGTTAGAAAAAAGTGTTTTTTTTCAATTTTTTCATCATATTTTATGATTTTTTTGTAGTAAATGTTTATGGTATCTAATGAAAGCCCTTCTTATGACGATAAAAATTATATATAATTTGTGTGGGTACAGTATGTGAGAAAGAAGACAATTACAGCTAAACACAAACACCCCAGAAATGTCAAAACAGCCCTTGTCACCAAGGGAAAGACAAGGTCAAAAGGTCTTGTCACTATGGGGTTAAGTATACTTACATCCATGAAGATACTTTGTTTAGTGAGTTTTTATTTTGTAGGATACTAAAGAGCATTTAATTTTTTTTTTTTTTTTTCATTTAGTAGACTTTTGTGGGCACAATCTGGTTATTTTTTTTTTTATTCTTATATATAATTAGTTTTAATTCTGAAATGTATCTTTAGTAGATACTGGAAGAGCTAAGATTTCATAGACAACACAGGAATCCTTTACATTAAGGACAATAAAGATATGGAACTCACTTCCAAGAGAGGTGGTGCTATCAAATGCAATAGATACCTTTAAAAAGGGTCTAGATTTTTTTTTTTTTTAGAAAAGCAGGACATACAGGGTTATCACTTATTTAATAAACACTAATATTGTAGAAATGAGAAATCTGATTGGCTTCTGGAGTCAAGAAGTAGATTTTCCTTCTAAGCAGCAAATTGAAAATAGCTTAATTAGGGTTTTTTGCGCTCTTTTGGACCAAAAGTAGAGATGAAAGGTAGAAAAGCTGAACTTCAGGTAGAAGAAAGACCTATGTTGCTATGTTACTATATGTGTGTAGATTTATCGTAGTCTTGCATTTGCGTTTTTATATGTATATTTATTATGTGTATGTTTTGATGTACATGTAAATTTATACATTTCTATATATTGTTATAGGAGGAGAGTCCCTCTTGTATATGTATACTAACCTTAATACCTGGCTTCATCCAGGATTAAGATCCTTATATATATATATTAATTTCATATTTCCTTATATTTCAATGAAAAATGGATGCTTAAATGAATGAATAAAATCCAAAATAAATCAGTTTTCACTAATTCAATCACAAATTACTTACTCGTGGGGGGTCATGTATAAATCTCCCTTACTGAAAATCATTGATTTTTTTTTTTACATTGGCTAATGTGGTGTAGTCTTATTTTTACATAGAAGCACACGTCACTAGCGCCACTATTTGACGCTATCCTTTGCTCTTGACACTCCAACATACATCTGCCCATGTAAGAAGCATTTGTCTTTCCCCGTAACTTTAAGCGACCGTCCCTTATTAATGGTAAGTGCAAGCCGAACAGGGAATAGCAGTCATCTTAATGAAAATGGCAAATCAGTTGGAATTAATGGAATCCTTGGAATGAAGACGTTCAAATCATCCAGTAGAATCGTTGCATCAATAAGTATTTAATGCCTTCACCATCAGTCTTGATCCATTACACAATTTTGGTGGGTCCAAATTTAACTTTGAGCACTAATTTAGCTTGGTTCGGTGTATTTCAGTGAGCATTCAGTTCCAAAAGCAGTCAGCGTGTATTGTCGTTGCTCGATCTTGTAAACAGCAAGCGCTCTAAGCCTAGAAAAATGTAATGTTTAGCCTATTGTCATTTCCTATTGAAAGGAGATTATAACATCACTGGTGATGTAAAACAATTACCCATCAACTTTTGTTTATGTGATGTCTAATCTCCTCAAAACTTAATTAACTCATAACTCGGGAAAGGGACGATGCAGAGAGCTGAAAATAGTTGCATCGACCTAGAAATTCCAGTCCAGTCCACGTTTCCAGATTTTAGCGTTCAAGAGTTTTTCCTGATTCAGACAGGAACAAGGATTTTCTGTTTTATATTTAAGATATTAATGGTATTTATTTTATTAAAGTATTGCAAATGCGCCTATTTATTAATTTTCAGAGACTTTTTCAAGTTGATTATAGTGCTTTTTGATGAAGAGTCTCTTTTTATACCTTTATTAGATCATTATTGAACTGATTAGCTATACATGGATCCTATATAATCTTATAAAGACATATTAAAACTATTCCACTAATGATGTCCGTTGGACTAAGCACACTGGGTTTGGATTTTGGAGCCTTTTCCCCTTCTCTACTAAAGAAAGAACAGGTGACCTCCCTGATGTTCTTTGCTACTGGTAACCCCTATTTCAGTAATGCTATCTCCTGAAGAATCTAGGCAGAAAAGGGTCACATGTCTGTAGGTTCAGCAGTCAAAAGAACCTACCATCATGAGTCACTGGGTAATCCCAGGCAACACCAAACCTTTCAACAGTGGGACCCATAAGATTTGGAAGGACCAGTATAAGCCAGACCCACAATGAAATCCTGCTATAATACTATGTTCATTTTTGGTCTGACTGCATCTGAAGACTGGGTGCACTTCCGCTACCCTCTACATTTCAACATTCTAAATTCCAGCACTGTGTGTAACCAATGACAGACAAGTATTCCCATCCCCTGCTGGCTATACAGCATCATTCTAGTGTGTGCTGTATTGTAGACCTTACTATGACCTGTTACACAGAGAGGGTTTATATTATTTTTACAGACTATAAAATCTACAGTTTGCAAGAATGGCTTGCATAATGATACGTACAATTTGGAAGCTTGCTACTTTTGCTAATAATAATAATTAAAAAAAGGAAATTACTGGATGACCGCCTTTCATTCATCACAGTGACCCTTGACTTGACCCTCAATAAACTACCAGTTTTCCCAGAAAATGTAATACTGTGTAATATGTATTATCTACACATTTTAATTAAGTTGTACGAGTGTCAGAGTGTGGTTGGTCTGGGGAAAATAGAAGTCATTTAAAAATTGCAGGAAAAACAGACCAAACAAAAATGAGAATAGTAAACCTTGTAATATATACAAAAGAAAGTTCCACAGAGGCATGGATTAACCTACTTATATGGGCAGCTACCGTGAAAACAAAGCTTAGAAAGTCTTATCCAGATAAGAATAGTGTGTCTGCTGCCAGATGAGCCTATAAACTAAGAAGACCCTGTTTTTTTCAGTAGATTAGCAATAAATGATATTAATGAGGATGGAATCTACCCAAACTCACACGGAATATTGTAAGCAGAGCAGCAGCAGAGTGGATAACAAGACGCTGACTTGTTTGTAGTAATCAGTTGATTTTCTTTTTAATGACAATAACAAAGTCTGTGATTACGTGAACTGCACTTCGCTGGTTCAGGATCAATCACACCTTACAGTGCCTTGTTTTATATCATTTGTAGGCAAGGACATGGGATGAATAATAAGCTCACAAATGAAGGTGCCTTGAAAGATTCACCTTAGTTATAAAGGGGGCGACAAAATCACAGATACACCTAATGATATATTGAAATAAAGGATGCAGTAAGAAGAAGAGCCAGCTTATCAGAATGAGGCCATGCAATATCTGGACTGTATCCAGTGAGTTATTGCTCTCTTCTTCAAGAAGAAAAGCCTTTCATTCTTTGGGATGCAAAAGGTGCACACTATGTTCCTGAATGTCTCATTAAGGTGCTTTAGATTAGGAAGGGCAGGGCATTTGACGTGAGTTTCATAAAACCATTCTTTAATTTGGCTAGCAGGTTGTTTTTTTTTGTAATAGGAGCGTTATCATCCGGGATATGGGTAGGGCATGAAGAAACATGGTTTCCATCATAGAGAGCACATGGCCCTGTAAAATGGCCTCACATTCCAGGATTGTTTCTTGACCATGCAGAAGAATCATCAGATCTAATGACTCCCATAAATGACTGCCTGTATCATTATTGATTCTTGACTGCTTGTAACAGTGCACATTGTGAGATGAATGGATCTTTAGCGTTCTACATATGTAAGTGTAACGGCTGGGGTCTCTCACAGTACAGGATGAAGTCCAATGGCAGGGAGACAGTCCGCATACACATGCAATATAAACACCCAGTTCACTCACTGGAAATGGGATAATGAGTAGGTGGGTGAAGGAGTGCACGAGGGTGGATTCCGGATGCGAGGTACAAATGGATAAGGCAAAAATCGTGGTCGGGTAGTAGTGGAGTTCGATGAGCTGTGTACGGACCCCGCTGCAGGGACTTGCAGCAGGGTCCCCACTGTCAGGTGAGGCCACACTCTGACACAGAAAATGGAGCTGACTCAAAGTGAGTGTCGGCTACATTTTACACTAAAAGCCTGCAGGACGGCATAGACCGTCCTGCATGTAACAGCTCATCGCGGCTCCCTGCGATGAGCTGTACTGAGGATCCTTCTCCAGATTAGGCCAGATGAGTGGCCTCAGTCTGACTTAGGAAATGTAGCTAATGCTCAAACAGTGCATTCGCTACATCTCCGGCATCCTTGCGTGTCCAAGCCTCCGTGACATCACAAGTGATTTCACAAAGTATTGCAGGATGTCGGCAGGGACCGACAGGGTCTATAGAGACCTTGATCGGATCCCTGCTTGGGTGTTCCGGGCTCCAATCACTTCATGATCGGCAGCCAGGAACACACAGATGCCGGATGGTGCTTAGGTCATTAAGGACCAAAGCACTATCTGACGGGAAGGAGTTAAGCTCAATAATTTTGGTCAGTCATGGGTCACAGAGATGCTATTTCAACTTTGTGCTACTCTTTTGTAGTTTTTGGTATCTGTCCTGTTAAGTTAGAGGTTTTATTTACAGTAACCTTTGACTTGAGACCACTCTTCCTCTCTACAGATGTCCTTTTTCCATGTGTGTCAGTTTAAAAACATTTGCTGTTTCTGTGACTGATGCACCTGCTATATAGACACTGACTATTTGCCTTCTTTGAAACATTGTTAGCTGCTTCATGTTACTTTGAAAACTCACAGATGAAGGTGCCAATTATCAGAACTCATATTGCTGACTAAATGAACTGTAAGTCGACAGTGAAAGTAATTTAAGACCCATTTGCAACTGTAGAATGTCGCCTCCTCAGGTACCTCCTCACATCCTGTCCCACAATATCAAGAAAGAAAGTAACACCCCCACCAAAAAATAACCCCTAAACATGGCATACAATGGAAAAAGTTCTGGAAAATGGGAAGGAGTGGTAGAAATATAGTAATGCAGACTTGATAAAAAATGTATTTAATAAAACACAAGTCAATGTACAATGTGCTTTAAAAGCAACTTAAAATCTTGTAGGCTGCTCTATGTTGTCTATAGATGTTTGGCCTACAATAAAGCAGATCACATTTAAATGTGCTGGGGAGATTATCCTGCGAGTAATAGGCATATCATTTTAACCATGTTACAACAAGGAGCAGTAAAAGCATTGGCCAGATTATCTATCATGATAGTGATAGCATTGGACCACTTGAGGCTTAATGCAATGGCAGGAAGGGTCTATCATTGACCCAAGGATAAAGAAACAAAGAGAAACTGTTTTCATTTACTAGTCTATGTTTTGTAAGAAAAAAAAAAAACTTTTGCAAATTGAGAAACTTGCAAGAATACATAAAAGGTTCACAGAAATGTCAACAAGGTAAACTGACGTAACTAATGTATTATATAAGAACCATGAGATGAATACATGCACAATGCCAATGTCTATATGTAGCTTTTAGAATAGTGTCACGACTGAAAATGGATTCAAGGATGGTGCATTAGAACACTGCACATACAAGAAAAACTAGAGACTGGGAGATAATAGTGATGAAATATGGGTGTAGGGGGTGTAGGGGTTTGGAAACCCAAGTTTATTGGGCTCTTCAAGATGGTGTGCTAATGCTTTAGATAACATACCATTAATTCAACCCATTGTTGTAACCACATCCTTCCTCTCAGTCATAAAAATAAACAATTCATAACTTTATTTCCATAACAGAGAGTTAATAGATTACCTAGAAAAATAAATGAATATTTTACACATTAGTAAAATTATTAAGATTTGTTTTTTTGTTGAGTAATCTGCATTTCCATAATATTGTTACTCATTACTGTAATTAACACTTAATTCAAAATAATCTTTCAGTGTATAAAATGAATATGTTTAATGCAATTGGGATATTTTGCAAATTGTTGGACCCTATGACAAGTATAAATTATGACACAAATAATTGATTCACAACTGTAGAATTTATTTAATGTTTTAAATTGGAAGCAAACGGAAGCAAATGGGGTTACCAATCGTCATTATTTAAAGAAATTAACAAAATTGTATGCAAAATGAAAGTAAAAATCCTTTTTTTTAGAGAAGAAGAAAAATAAGTAATTTTTAAAAAATAGTATATATATAGAGGGTCATGTATTAAAACGTATGGAGAGTTTAAAAAAACACAATCGCTGCTTATTATGTGGTGGAGAGGGACATCTGCCAAACACTGTTTGGTGGAGATTTCCCAAAACTTACCAGGCGCTCTTAAGTGCTTGATTTTTTTATACATTGGCTGCGCTGGCACAATGAGCTCTGGCACAACCGGGGAGTCTGCTTTATACATTGGCGTACATGCCAATTGTGCTTGTATTGCATTGAGAAAGGAGATAAACCTGCTGCTTGCCAGCACCAGGGCTAAATGTGAAAAAAAAAAACATCCTGTCCGGCATCTGGAACTGCATGTGCAGGCCGTCAAGCGATAGGAATAACACATCCCTGGCTATGAATGATGTCTTTGGCAGGTATACCTTGCCAGCTTGCTGTACCTGAATGTGATAATTCACAGTCTTATCACAAGTCTACTGACTTTGGCTTAGTTCCAGACTGTGTTTACTCTGCATGCCCTTACCTGTTATCTGTTTTTGACTTTGTTCCTAGGATTGCCCTTTGAAACCTTGTTATTGGTTCTGAGGGCTTTCCTGGTGGATGTTTGCACAACCTTGAGGGAATGGCATTGGCTATGGGGATCTCGTTTTGGTTGCCTGGTTAACCTGCTTCCATCCAACCTTCTGGTCCAACCATAACAGTGTCGTTCATATCCTGGGAGTAGCTTATATCACTGACAATGATTGCTGATTTTGGCTTTCAGTTTCAATCTTGGAGGTTCACCGTGATATACTGTGTGTAGCCTTGTAGAACTCTCTAACTGACCATCTGCAGGTATGCTTCTTGGATGTCTGACCTCGCTCATGCATCATATTCCTAATATCCAACTGCAGCTGCTGAGGACCTACAAATCCCAACAATTGTCAAGAATGGAAGAGAATTATGGTAGTTGTAGTCCAGCTGGAGGACTGCATAGGTAGTACATGATGTAAATTTGTAAAGAATACCTGTTAATTGTGTGACAGCTGATTTATATCCAGGGATGGCAATTTTGGGTATGATAGGAGATGGGAGATACCTGAATAAGAAACTTTTTTATGTCATCTCGACAGCAGCCAGGAAGACAATACTGCACCAGTGGATCCACCTTGACCCTATTTAAAACTAAACTGCAATTTGTTTTCCGCATACAATTTTTGTTTCACAGTTTGGTCATTATATATAAATTAGTTGGATACAATGGTTAAAGATTTATTGGTGCAGGCATTCTAGTACACATACTGGTATTGCAATCAAGTTCTAGAAATAACTGCTGATTAAAGTTTTATGTTATGATAAAATATCATTACAATGTGAACACTGTGATTTTTTATTTTTGATGTTAATATTGTCATGTATAACTGATGGTTTTATTTTACACATGTAAAAGGTCATACTTGTTTGATCCATGCCCAGCCAGGATATGCCCCATCACCCACATTCACACCCAGGCCATGCCCCACCACCCACATTGGAGACCCAGGATTTACCCCAGCACCCCAGGATATGCCCCCGTCATCCGCATTGCACCCATCGTACACCAATGACCAGGGCCAGATTAAGGCATAGGCTTTAAGGGCTGCAGCCCAGGGGCCTCAGCAAAATAGGGGCCTCAAGGACTGCAGCTGAAGAAGCATGCCTTAATTTGGCGATAGAAAAAGAAAAAAAGCTTTCCGCAGAGGCACTGGTTGGGGAGATGAGAAGAAGTCAGTAAGCGGGCAGCATGGAGTCTGCCCAGGAACACAGACAAGTTTCCATGCTCCCTGTCTTGCGCCCCCTGTCACTCTCATCATGGAGATAGATGGAGCAGCAGGAAGGTGAGTACTGGAGGAGGGGGTAAACTTTTTTTTGGGCAAATTGTCAGTGGCATATTAGTGGGCATACTAATTGTGAGATTTTAATGGGCAAATGGGCTGTGGTATATTAATGGGCATACTAATAGTGGCATATTATGGCAATACGAATACTGGCATATTAATGGGCAGACTAATAGTGTCACATTGATGAGAATACTAATAGTGGCATATTATGGCCATACTAATAGTGGCATATTAATGGGCAGACTAATAGTGGCATATTAATGTGCATACTAATAGTGATATATTAACGGGCAGACTAATAGTGGCTCATTAATGATAAGACTAATATTGGGATATTAATGGGAAGACCAGTAGGAGCATACTGATGAGCATACTAATAGTGGCATATTAATGGGCAGACTAATAGTGCCATTTTGATGGGCAGACTAATAGTGGCATATTAATGAGCAGACTAATAGTGGCATATTAATGGGCAATTTGGCTGTGGACTATTAATGAGTATACTAACAGTGGCATATATAAGTGCAGACTAATAGTGGCATATTAATGGCCAAACTAAAAGTGCCATATCAATGGGCATATTGGTTGTGGCATATTAATGGGCAAACTACCATTGGCATATTAATGGGCAACCTGGCTGTGGGAATACACTGGCAAGTCTGGGTGCAAAAGGTCAAGTCTGGGGGAGAATTAACAAGTGCAGTTTCACAATTCTGAGGGGAAGATTGGCAAATAAAAGGAAATCAAAACAATAAATGCATTTTCTCAATAATAGGTATTATTAAATATGGGGAAAAAATGGTTTACATGTGAAATATTATTTACTAGTACATCTTTTTTCCTGTTATATTTACTGGGGTCCTCACAATACCTGTAGCCCAGGGGCCTACAATGTCTTAATCCGGCCCTGCCCATGACATGCCCTAGCACCTAAATTGCACACACAGGATTTGCACCATCACCTACATTGAACACCCAGGATTTACCCCATCACCACATTGTAGACCCAGAACATGCCCCATGAATGAAGCTCTATCTAGATTGTATGTCAGTAGAGCATTGTTGACCATATCACATGTCAACAAAAGCTTTAAACGCGAGAAGGATGTATTGCTCTTGCGAAAATTGTAGCAGTATTAATTTTTTGCTACTAACTTAAGAATATTGTTTTTTTTATATTTCAAATACATTGAAATGTACACCTCACAGAAATTAGACAACAGCTCTATAGGGGATTCTGTCAACCTAAACAATGCTTATAATGCTTATATTGTGAATCTAGAGAATAAAAAATGAAAAACATATATATTCATTGTATTAGCAGAGTTGCCCAAATTAGGAGAAAACCATTTTCAATGTATCTGTGGCAGCTCCTGTTTATATTATCACCTTTGTCTGGATAAGCATATGAATGACTTTTTATTGAAAAATGTGATCATATCAAGCCACAAGGCGATGTCATAAGCAGGTGACATTACAGATGGGTCAATGACCATTTTTGGCTGCACTTTCAGTGCTGACAGTTAAGCTTGGTAGCCTAACCCTAACTCTCATCCTAACCTTAACTGTCTGCAAGCTGCCAGACCTACACACTAAGAACCATGAGTTTGAAACTTGCTATGAGAGGACTTACATGGGACTGTAACAATCTTTTATACTATACATTTACAGTATAAGCATGTACAGTATGTTCAGGTTGGCAGAATCCCTTTAGTGATCTTAAATTAATATTGTTATCCAAATATTTCTATTTAACATCTATAAAATTGTTTAAATAGAAGATAAAAAAAAAAAAACTCTTCCAGCAAAGGATTGTTTTTCTGCTCTATGTCTGGGGAATCCTGTATATTGCACACCTGATATAAAGTAGCTAGTTCCCTTACAGGAGTGTGTATCACATGAGGCAAGGCAAGCTTATCTTTTCATCACATATAAACAGCAGGGCGAGATTTCTCATATCCTTTTTTATGGTATAGCCTTTATTATAGTCATGATAATAACAGCTTTAATTATAATAAACCAAATCACATTAGATGGTTTATTCATTTCTAGTAATTAACATTAAATCTCCCTGCGGGGATAAAAATATGGTTTTAGGACCACAGAAAATAAAAATACAGAGAAAGTATTGTTTTTTTGTATAAATCTGTACAAATCATGCCTGTTTTGACAATATTCTTCAGTGTCTAACAGGAAAATAAATTATTCGACATATCCATAGTTCTAGCCAATACAGCTGGCAAATATAATATATAAGGGGGCATTTACAAATCTTCTTCTAACGTATTACTACCTTCTGCACCAAATTAGAAAGTACAACCACATGTCCCCATGTTTTATATATTTCCGAGATATTACTTAACACTGGACCAGTGAATCAAAATGTATATTTTATCACACCCCTTCTGATTTTGATCAAAGTCTCATGCAAGCCTCTTTTGCCTCTTCATTTTTCAAGTCATGTTGGATCGTATTCCCAAGTGAATTCTGTATTTAGGTAGATGAACCCTCCATGAACTGCATGAATACACAAATAAACTTGTTATAGCAAAATCTGTGGCAACGCGCTACCACTTATAATCCTGCTCAGCTAGCTCCCACCGGGGCCATTGGGGGATCGGATCTAACTATATACATTACAGTCTTGTGAATTCTCAAGACTCACATCAAATGCCCGCTAAGATTGCGATGGGTCCCGAGCCCAGTCTTATAACGGGGGCTTACTTGTATTCCTGTTTTATAACTCCTCTTTTTTAGTACTTTGAATATACATGCCAACATGTTGTCAAGATTATTCATGCCCCTCCTTGAGACATCACACGACCCCCAGGTCACACACTGTTAATGTTTTATAACTACACCAATGTGGATTGCAAATTATGGGTGAATCTGTGGAGCTAAACTGTGCATTTACTTTTTGTGCCAATGCTATATTTGGAATCACATTAAGAATGTGCATCACATGCAAGTTATCTGAAATGTCATGTATTCTGTGCTCACATATCATTTGGTAAATTCAAAGTGTTTTGAGTCTCACAGGGAGAAAAATGCCATATAAAAAACAGTTATTATTCTCTTCTTCCTGTTCACCTATAGTTACAGATTTGAAGCAGATTTCTTTAACATTCAGCCCACATCACTTCCATGTGATCACTGCACAGATTCCCATATATGAATTATTAAAACTGTTTTCACACAGAGCAGACCTCCCTTCTCCATATACTTCCTTTACTGACACTAAGGTTCCTACAAATTTTTTTTTAAAAACTCTCAAAACTGACTGGCCTGATGTGTGTGCAGTATGTGTGCCACCCCACTATGTTTCAGGATTGTCAGTCAATGTCAGTCATATGATATAGCTCATTTGTGCTATATCAACCCAGAGCTCCGCTCTTCTAGCAGCCAGTCTTCCTTGGAATTTGCAGGCAAACATGTAAATGTAACTTCCACTTGAAAACCCTGAGGTGGGGAAGAGGTGGGGGGAGTTGTAGGTGAAATGTAATGAGTTGGAAAAGACAAGATACATGGTACATATTAATTAGCAGAGTTGTGCTTGTAAAGCTGCACAATATACTAGCTCCATTCAAGGTTTCTTTACGCTGGCTGTCTCTGCCCAGCTGTAAAACACAAGCAGCCTGTATACAATAGGAGGATAACTCACAGGGAGGGGTTATGGGAGCAGTATTCCCATCCAAGCTGTGTTTTCAAGCCTGCCCTCCTTACTGCCTTGTAGCTCATCCCTCCTCCCTCCCTCTCTTGGTCCCTCTCTCTCTCTCTCGCTCTCTATAGCTCTGTAAGTTTGCTGTTTCTGCACATTGCCTCGATATGTCTTTCTGGTGGATTTATCCTGCTCTGGTCACTCTCTGCACTTTATTTAATTCCCAGGCTCTGAGGACATACCCGTCCAATGAAGGTAGGTGCCTCAAGGGAGAAGGGGTGAGGAAGGGGGCGTTGGGGGTGCGGAGGGGGGGGGGGGGGGGAGTGGGGTTACAACCTCAAGTTAACAACATCACTACCAGTATTGAGGCATGTTGAAATGTCTGTCCATTAAAGGGTTAAACGCCTGCATACATGTATGTGCACTTATACTTAGTAATTACATCGATGTTTCAGAGTTGTCTGTATCCACATGGATGGATGCTGATCACACACAGATATGGTCTTCTGTGAAAAATCAAAGTGAACTAAGCTCTAGGGGTTAACCTGTCACTGCTACCACAAATATATATATATATATATATATATATATATATATATATATATATATATATATATATATATATATATATATATGTGCGTGTGTGTTCGTGTAAATAGTGTAGTCCCATTAACAGGTGAATGAACATAATGCACTATATTAGATTACTGCAAGTAGCACAGGTAGGATCAAAGAAGGGGGTAACCTTTTCATTTTGAGATCAATAGAGTGAGGAGGGTGTGATCCCGTGTGAAAATGTTACATGTAATTGTATTATTTATAAAGACATTGTGTATGATGTGAGTAAAGGGTTATTCTCACAGATATGTCCTTAGTCACGCTAGATGGGTCATCACTTATTCTGTGTAACTGCAGTGGCCATTCAGTGTTATAATATGAGGAGCTGTCAGTCCATTTCCCTTCATGTCCAATAGACAAGTAGACAGGTGGTGTGTGAACACATTGCATTTATAAGAATGGCCCTGGAGAGCAGGTGACAGACTAGGACTACAGGAGTCAGAGAGAGAGCACATTGGCATTAAATGCCTGGCCCTCAACACAGGACAAATAAAATGTAAATGATTGTCAGGACTGCTGTATCTTCCAAGTATGGCTTGTAAGAAAGAGGGGATATGATATGTAAATACATAAAGGGAAGCAACACAGTAAATGAGAGTATATATAAAAGAAGAAAAACTACCACACCAAGATAGCACAGTCTTAAATTAGAGGGGCACAGATTTTAATATAAAATTAGGAAGTATTACTTTACTGAGAAGGTAGTGGATGTGTGGAATAGCCTTCCAGTGGAAGTGGTCGAGGTTAATACAGTGAAGGAGTTTAAGCATGCATGGGATTGGCACAAGGCTATCCTAGATATAAGATGAGGCCATGCTGTAATAAATTGGACAAACAAACAAAAAGGGCAGACTAGATGGGCTGAATTAAGTTTATTGCCTAATGTTAATGTGAAGATGTGAAGTTTAGTTAATATTGCTCATTGTATCAGCTCAAGATGGACCCAGAGTGGGCATGGAATACTAACTATACATGTAGATATAGTGCAACCTCAATGTATAGGGTGCATTCAAGTCCAATATGCAGGTGAATGTACAATCAAGTATAATGGGACTGTGCACATAAAATATCAACTACACATAGGCAACATACACACAAAGTATAACTGAGAACATAGATAGAGTCTAGGCATTGATTACAGATAAAATATACAAGTAAACGGAAAAAATAGTATTAATTCATGTGTAGGATGTAAGACTGTATAATCATATACTACATGATTTACATATAGAAAGCCAGGTGAATAATATGGGTGCACACACAGATAGCATACCTAGTGTGTATAATATAGCGTTTATAATTGGTAAAACTTAAAGTGTATAAATATAGACACACTTGCCATAAATTCATCCAAATCTGACCATGTAAAAAGCAATTATTTTTTTGGAAATTAAAAAATGTAACTATTTATCTTTCTAATTGGTCAATATAGACATATATAAATATACAATTAATGTAATTCAATATCTAAGAATTTAAATAATATAATGCAGTGTGTTTATGCCTGTGCTTGTCAGTATGAAGGGTGTCTAATATATGAAGACTGTCATTGGAATATTTGTTCATCCAGTTGTTAAGTGTCTTCCTGTTGAAGGTACAAGGACACTCTTTCTTGCTTTTGAACTGGCTGTGTTCTAGAAGTAGACCTGACAAGCCTATGAAAAAAAAGAGAGAAAGAGAGAGGAAATCTGGTGTCCCCTTGGCTAATTTATTATTGATAAGGACTTTTTGTGACTAGCTGGAGACTCAAAGGAGACAGATATCATTGCCACTGCCAGCATTTAGGTTCAGTCTATAGGACATATACCGTAATAGAACAATCTGTGAATTAAGGAAGCATTTAATTGTGTCCTCTTGAATAGTACAGGATGTGTGCATTTACATTGTGTACCTGTCTGTCTGGTGCAATATGCATATTATATGAGTATGTATGAGTAAAGTTATATTACACTATGCAATATGCAATATGCATTAATATTTATCTAAATAGCGCCAACTATTTACATAGCCCTTAATACAGAGCATAGAGCGGAACTACACACTATGTTAGATGAACAGGAACAGGCTAATACATGGTGTAGAGAACACTGCTCGCTAGCTTACAATGTAGAGGAAGTGGGGGATTTGTAAAACAGACATTTAACATACACATTTTATATAGATTAGATTTTTATTTGATTTTAAGACTGGACTTTTCCATGCAATCCAATTAAAAATACGGAAGATATCAGATCTAAAGAAATCAAGGAAACACACTGATTCTGTGAAATATTGGATGAACTCTTGATGTGCCCTTTTCTCCCTGACTCCTCAATTCCCTTGAATGATGACCCTCTGTATGATCTATAATAAACTAGATTCATAGACACACACAAATATTACCACCATTGTCATTAATTAAAATAAATAATCTGAGCAGTGAGTCACTCCTGCTAGAGACTGGTACTGTTCTAACAGGTATTTATGATATCTTTTTATTTTTTTTATTTTCAACCAATTATAAAATATTTATGTGGCATTTTGAGATGTTACTATTTTGTGATACTATCGCCACAGGTTATGTTACATTTGAATGTGTCACCTAACACATTTATATACTCACTGATATAAGGAGAATATTTACACATACTGAGATAGATTCTTATTATTTTTTTTGTTTTTTTTAATAAAGTGCTTACAAATTCCACAGTGTTAGAATTGAGCAAATGGATATAATTTGAGGCACACTAATACAAACACTTGATACATGCTGATAAACACAAGTAAACAAAGACACATTGATGCACAACGACAAGGAACACACTTACATATAGACACCTGTGGATGGATTTTGAAACCTATTACTCCACAAAATTATACTTACACGTATAGGTGAAGTGCATATTGCTAAATATATTTACACTGATCCACAGACATAGCCAAAATAAAGCACTTATGCATAAACAATAATGCATTGATATTAATTGTACATTGAGACGAACAGATCTTTTTATTTCTAAAAAGTGTATTGTGATAATGCAGTTTATTTAAACAGACAAACTAACACATAAAGAAATGTAAATAAAAACCGAAATAATGACTATGACACCTGCCCGATAGCCGTAATCCATATGAATACACAGAAATAGATTAATGCATGCACACACAAACAGACCTTAACACACAAACAATGGAAAGATTGCAGTGATACACAATGAAATACACAGATGTTCTGGTGGACCTATATAAACACACAAAGGTACTGCTGCAGTCATGTACTAATATACACAAAGGTGCTGTTGGAGTGTTGTACACAAAAGACTCTGATGCAGTGACTTACTGACATGCTGATCTAGTGACAGACTGACACATACAAAGGCACTGATGCAGTGACACACAAAAAGGTACTGATACAGTGACACATAAAGATAGTGGTACAGTGACACATATACAGTTAGTACATTTCCTACACGAATGGTCCCTTATAAAGCAGACACTTGTATGCCAAAATACAGAGATTTTGAGTGAAATGGAGATGGTTTGGGTTTATGCAGGAAGTTCACTAGATGGGAATATAATCCACATACATGGCTGCAGTAAATAACTAGTGAATTTGAAAGGAGATACACTCAGGTTGTGGATGTGGATCCATCACTTGGGATTCTGTGGGTTTGTATTCTAGACTATAGACCAGGGGTCCTCAAACTTTTTAAACAGGGGGCCAGTTCACTGTCCCTCAGACCGTTGGAGGGCCGGACTATAGTAAAAACAAAAACTATGAACAAATTCCTATGCACACTGAATATATCTTATTTTGAAACAAATCGGGAACTAATACAATATTTAAAATGAAGTAAAGTTAAATCAACAAACTTACTTATTTCAATGGGAATAGTGTGCCAGTCAGATGCCCAGGAATATTATGCCAGTCAGAGCCCAAGAATATTATGCCAGTCAGATGCCCAGGGATATTATGCCAGTCAGATGCCCAGGAATATTATGCCATTCAGATGCCCAGGAATATTATGCCATTCAGATGCCCAGTAATATTGTACCAGTCAGATGCCCAGTGATATTATGCCAGTCAGATGCCCAGTAATATTTTGCCATTCAGATGCCCAGTAGTATTTTGCCATTCAGATGCCCAGTAATATTATGCCAGTCAGTGCCCAGTAATATTATGCCAGTCAGATGTCCAGTAATATTATGCCAGTCAGAGCCCAGTAATATTATGCCAGTCATAGCCCAGGAATATTGTGCCAGTCAGATGCCCAGTAATATTTTGCCAGTCAGATGCCCAGTAATATTTTGCCATTCAGATGCCCAGTAATATTATGCCAGTCAGTGCCCAGTAATATTATGCCAGTCAGATGTCCAGTAATATTATGCCAGTCAGAGCCCAGTAATATTATGCCAGTCATAGCCCAGGAATATTGTGCCAGTCAGATGACCAGTAATATTATGCCAGTCAGTGACCAGTAATATAGTGCCAGTCAGGTGCCCAGTAATATTATACCAGTCAGATGCCCAGTAATATTTTGCCAGTCAGTGCCCAGTAATATTTTGCCAGTCAGATGCCCAGTAATATTTTGCCATTCAGATGCCCAGTAATATTATGCCAGTCAGTGCCCAGTAATATTATGCCAGTCAGATGTCCAGTAATATTATGCCAGTCAGAGCCCAGTAATATTATGCCAGTCATAGCCCAGGAATATTTTGCCAGTCAGATGCCCAGTAATATTTTGCCAGTCAGATGCCCAGTAATATTTTGCCATTCAGATGCCCAGTAATATTATGCCATTCAGATGCCCAGTAATATTATGCCAGTCAGTGCCCAGTAATATTATGCCAGTCAGATGTCCAGTAATATTATGCCAGTCAGAGCCCAGTAATATTATGCCAGTCATAGCCCAGGAATATTGTGCCAGTCAGATGCCCAGTAATATTTTGCCAGTCAGATGCCCAGTAATATTTTGCCATTCAGATGCCCAGTGATATTATGCCAGTCAGTGCCCAGTGATATTATGCCAGTCAGATGCCCAGTAATATTTTGCCATTCAGATGCCCAGTAATATTATGCCAGTCAGTGCCCAGTAATATTATGCCAGTCAGATGTCCAGTAATATTATGCCAGTCAGAGCCCAGTAATATTATGCCAGTCAGATGCCCAGTAATATTTTGCCATTCAGATGCCCAGTAATATTATGCCAGTCAGTGCCCAGTAATATTATGCCAGTCAGATGTCCAGTAATATTATGCCAGTCAGAGCCCAGTAATATTATGCCAGTCATAGACCAGGAATATTGTGCCAGTCAGGTGCCCAGTAATATTTTGCCAGTCAGATGCCCAGTAATATTTTGCCATTCAGATGCCCAGTAATATTATGCCAGTCAGTGCCCATTAATATTATGCCAGTCAGATGTCCAGTAATATTATGCCAGTCAGAGCCCAGTAATATTATGCCAGTCATAGCCCAGGAATATTATGCCAGTCAGATGCCCAGTAATATTTTGCCAGTCAGATGCCCAGTAATATTTTGCCATTCAGATGCCCAGTAATATTATGCCAGTCAGAGCCCAGTAATATTATGCCAGTCAGATGCCCAGGAATATTATGCCAGTCAGAGCCCAGGAATATTATGCCAGTCAGATGCCCAGGAATATTATGCCAGTCAGATGCCCAGGAATATTATGCCAGTCAGTGCCCAGTAACATTGTGCCAGTCAGATGCCCAGGAATAAAGTGCCATTGCAATGCTCGTTATACCTCCCTCCTCCCCCGCATCCCCATCACTTACCCCCAGCTGCTGTGTCCCCGGCCGGACGTCTTTCGCAGAGTTTCCCTCCTGCACAGGGGAGGGAAACGGTCACTGGATCCGGATGTGACGTAACGTCACATCCGGTCGCGGTGGGTTATTTTTTTTTAGTAATATTTTGCCATTCAGATGCCCAGTAATATTATGCCAGTCAGTGCCCAGTAATATTATGCCAGTCAGATGTCCAGTAATATTATGCCAGTCAGAGCCCAGTAATATTATGCCAGTCATAGACCAGGAATATTGTGCCAGTCAGGTGCCCAGTAATATTTTGCCAGTCAGATGCCCAGTAATATTTTGCCATTCAGATGCCCAGTAATATTATGCCAGTCAGTGCCCAGTAATATTATGCCAGTCAGATGTCCAGTAATATTATGCCAGTCAGAGCCCAGTAATATTATGCCAGTCATAGCCCAGGAATATTATGCCAGTCAGATGCCCAGTAATATTTTGCCAGTCAGATGCCCAGTAATATTTTGCCATTCAGATGCCCAGTAATATTATGCCAGTCAGAGCCCAGTAATATTATGCCAGTCAGATGCCCAGGAATATTATGCCAGTCAGAGCCCAGGAATATTATGCCAGTCAGATGCCCAGGAATATTATGCCAGTCAGATGCCCAGGAATATTATGCCAGTCAGTGCCCAGTAACATTGTGCCAGTCAGATGCCCAGGAATAAAGTGCCATTGCAATGCTCGTTATACCTCCCTCCTCCCCCGCATCCCCATCACTTACCCCCAGCTGCTGTGTCCCCGGCCGGACGTCTTTCGCAGAGTTTCCCTCCTGCACAGGGGAGGGAAACGGTCACTGGATCCGGATGTGACGTAACGTCACATCCGGTCGCGGTGGGTTATTTTTTTTTCTTCTTCTTTCTGCAGCCGCATCCGCTGCGGCTGCCCAAAAAAAAGAAAAAAAAAAGGTAAACAGTGGGGAGCGGGCACCCCCCGCGGGCCGTATTAATGTCGGCGGCGGGCCGCATGTGGCCCGCGGGCCGTACTTTGAGGACCCCTGCTATAGACAATAACCCACTGTGGAGTTTTTGACATTTTTTTGCCTTGCTCGTACCTTAGCTCCCCAGGTGATGCTCAGACATCATTACTTAAGCTACTTTAATATACTTTTATGGTTTGACAAAAGTGGATTTTAATCTAAAGTGGTTAATAAATGAACAACTTCATTGTTGGGCTTTATAGTGCAATCGCTATCAATCATAAGATGACAGCAAGTTTTTGAATACTGTTATTGTGTTCATGTTTACAAATCTCACCCAGTGTAACGTGCGCTAATATGTAAAACTCACATCACAACAAACACCCATCAGGTGTTCATTTGTACCTGTTACCAAGCAGGTTACAGCTTATTTATTTAATTTTGAAGACAAATATATCTCTTACTTCCCAACCGTTACAGTTGCAGATTGTGGCTTTTTGTTAGATTTACATTGAAAAATGCCATCAGAGATTTCTCCAACATTGTGTACAATATACAAACGGAAGATGCAGGTTTCATATTATGAAAGATGACAAGAGTGTGGGTACATGTGTTTGTGTAAAGTTTATACTCATATTTGTCAGTGTCGCTTCAACTATGTTAACTTCTCTGTTTTTACAATGGAGAAAGACAATTAAAAACGACAGAATCTCTTCACTAAAAGTCAGCTGACATGAACTGCATATATCACTGTATAACAGATGAGTTGGAAATACAAAGTATAGAGAAAATTGCGAGATCAGTTTTTCACACTTAAGACCAATGTAGGCGAGTTGGAAAAGTTCTCCAATGGAAGCTGCTTTTTGCCTTAAAGGGACAGTCTAATCCCGAAACTCACTTTGGTGCAAGATGAAGATTTCTGCTTGTATAGTGCACAGGCCTTTTCCTGTAGGATCACTTAACAGTACAACACATTGTCTGATGACATCACCAGAGACACAGTAAATTCCATTCATTTGAGTGAAATTATTATCATTGGTCCCTGCCAAAAAAGGACATTGACTTTTACTTGCTACTGTGGGTGGTCCTGGTTTCTTGCAAATTGCTATCATTTTAAAAAATTATCTAACTGTACGTTTTTTATATCTTAAGCAATGCAAAATACAAAACTTGCATTTTAAAGTAATTTGAAAGCACATTAATATGCATTAACATTTGGAAGATGCACTTTGGGCACTTGACAGTCCCTCTAAGTTTGAAATTCCCGTCTCACTTCCCTCAAATCTTTGGTTTCGAAAACTGTGCCAGTAAGATCGTATATGGTAGTTATCCAGTTCTGAAAGGGAACCAATTGGAGGTCCCTTAACCCACTGACACAGAATGAAAAGACAAAATGATTGCCAACTCCTAAAGCACATTTAAGACAGCTCTGACTACCTTAATGTATTTGGGAAGTATACTTTCCTCTAAAGGCATTAAAATTGAACACAAGTGAATTAAGAAAACATAATAATCCATGAATTAAAAAGGCCTTGTCCTGTGCAGTATAAAATGAGAAAGAATTAAGAGTTGATTTTTTTATAGAAAGTATGGAAGGGGCAGGTTAGGCTTGCCGTAAATGTATTAATTGAAAATCTCTGAGTTGCTGAAGTCTCTCTCTTTCGCTTAGCTGGTATCTGTAATGCAGTTTCAAGCATAATATAGTTTTACGGTATTGATCAATTACTGTGAAATGACTTGGAGAACATGGATAGAGGGGGTTTGTGCAGAGGGTGTTGGCTTGAGATGATAGTGTGTGTGAGGTGTAGCGGTTAGAGAACTGACAGAGATTGATGAGGTTTTAAGTCTAGACACTTGAATTCTGCGAAATATAAATGCCATGTAAGTGAATTACTCTAAATGTAATTATTACTTATTTTTTTAATGGATCAGTCCATGAAAAAATGTTTTCGTTACTTGTACCCTAGGCATCAATGATTCTCAGTCACTCTACCTGAATGGTAACTACTTTCTTGCTATTTGCCAGAATAGATTGTACCTTAGCTGCAGATACTTCTGATTCCGTGTATATGTATGCACGTTAGGCCATTTTGTTGAGGGACACATACAACATTGACATGCTACAGAATGTCGAATTCATATATGATAAACAGGTTTATGTATATTTTGCAAAATAACCTATACAAGTGATATGTGTCCTGCAAAAAAACAAGTGCAGATCTGACAACCCTCGCTGTATACATGGCGGAAAAGTCTGTGAATATAAGCAATACACAAGCTCCTGTGCAATGTATATGTCTTCATGTACATGTGCATGGTGTCAATGCAAATATTGCAACTGTAGTTATCATTTGGGATACTTTTTACAACTTTTTTTTTTTTACTTTTTATTACTGGTGGGAATTGGGTAGTAGGAGGGTATTTATAGCATGCCTCTGTTTAGAATTTTTGTTTTACTCACCACTACACATTCACGCTGCACGATGAAACGCGTCGGGAAAGTGGGAGTGCTCTATTTGTAAATTGTTATTTTATTAAATTGAAGCTGCTCGCTATTGGACCTGTACTGTTTTTACATCATTACTGTTTTTCCTGTCTGTACATTTTATCCAGACGTGGGTGTCCCGTTTGTTGGAGGAACCGGTCTTGCTTGCAGATTGTCGAGGTTTTTTAACACATGCGCATTTGCACTTTTAGTTGTACCTCAGTGCCATTATCATACATGAGCAGATCGAATAATTTTTTTTTTTTGTATTTTCACAAGACATGTCATGCTATGCACTTTTTTCCTTTTGTATTACGTGTCCACCTATGTCTTATATAAGACAAGACAGTCCTGTTTCTTACTATTGGAGTTGAATAGGATCCCTTTCTTTTCCATCTGCGTGTGCTTTTTAAGACAGGATGAGCTTTTGGAGAAGTGGTCCATTAAGGGAGAGTATTCTCTTATTCTTGTGTCTGTATTTGCATTTTCGTTTTATAATTATTGTACATTAATACATATGAACAAGGGTTAGATCATTTGTAAGTTGGCTGAGGGGTCCTTTAGCAGTCTGTTTCCATATTTAAAACACTGGCTTATAGTAAACATTAGTCCATGAATAATTCAAGTATTTTTGTGCAAATATGTGATTTGCAGTATATGTGTATAATTAGAAGCACGCCGTATTGGTGTACTCTTGATGTTGTACTATAGACTATTTACTAAAGAGGAAATGGTGATAAAATATGTGATAAAAAGTGATAAAATGTGACAACAAACTTACATAATGTATATAGTACCCACAGTTTCAATGCAGCTCTCTAAAGTACTCCCCCCAGTTCTTAAACATATACAACCATACAACCGGTTATCCTGAAGAAGCTGTGAAATGTCTCACCTGGTGAAATGCGTTGAGAGGCTATTACTCATCTGTGCTGGAACCTGATGCATATCTAAGATTTGGAATTTGTGGTCCACCCATATTTTGCCAAACATTACTGCGCTATGTGTGCTCTTTATCTTTATATTAAGAAATTAAAGATTTCATAAAGATTGAAGTCCCATCTTGTTCTTTTGACACATACATTGTATATCCTTGTCAATGTCACAATGTCACATTGTATTTTACCTCTTAGTACATAATACACTATTGTATTTTTTATTTCTTTATTTTGTGTGGTTTAATGGTTGAAAATATTCTCTAAATTACCTATATTTCTAGTTGGGCAATAAATGCCTGAATTTTGCAGTTTACATGTCCATCGCCAAATGCTCACACTAACTGTTCATTGACTCTACTCCTTTATAGGGTATAGGTGATTTCTCTGCTGTATGTACGTGGGGCATTCTGCTTTCACCAAGGATCTGATTAAAGCCCATAAGAGGGACTTAAACTTTATTTATTTACTGTATTTGTTCATCCTAAAATTAGCGTTTTGAGTTCTTTGGAGCAAATACTGTGAAGGAGGTGTGGTAGAGCTATATCAATGGTTGACACATGGGATAATATAACAAACTTGAACTCTGATCTGTGGTCAATGTCTGTAGACAATAGTTGGATCAATACTAGGTCAGGGCGGGCAGCTGTGTCAAATGTCACGGTCACTTTTCCAAGGAAACACCCTATATGTGTTGGTGAAACAGACTGTATGTTTTCATGGAACAGGTGTGAGGACTGCTGTATGGTTTATATAGGCTGCAAATGATATTTTTCATGTTTTCATGCATGTTTAGTTTAGATAAATGTATCACTTCCGCTAAGCTGGTAAGACAAGTGTTTAAAGACAAATTATATACACAAGTAACTGTTTAACATATGAATTCATGGAGATGAATGAAGATGGTATCAGTTGTCCAGTTTAACTAAAGGCTTTCTTGAGAGTATAAAGCAGGTGTGATGTCATTTGAATAATTAAACAATATTGAAGGATTCCCCTGGGCATCCTGATATCTTCATGCATCATTCTTCTTTCCGTAAGCAGAGCAGCTATCTCTCTCTTTCATCATGTTGTATATTTTTCTTGTATCCTGAAATTAGGGGCAGCAGCTGGCACTTGGTAGAATGTCCTTAGTGTATCAACTGCAGGGTATGCGTAAAGAGAGACGCAGGTGTCCAGACCGGTTCTTGTATCCCAACGGGGTTCTTCACTCAATTGGTGAAGACCACCGATGGAGTGAAGAACCTTCTTTTCTCCGCCTTTGTTAGGAGATGAACTTACACAAAAAAGATACATTTTCAACAAAATCAAAAGGATGGAAAAGCCAAGTTCTACAAATGACATAAAAAACATCACATATATTCTTCCAATAATCTTAAGACGTCTATCCATGTGTCTCTGTCTTTGCCAACAAGTATCCAGCCTTGTCCGCATCGCAGTTCATTGAGTCTATAACTTGATCCATACTTACTGTAAAACATTGCGTTTCTTGTAAGAATAGATAAGCCCAGTTTCCACAAACAGTTTCAATGATGTGGTTTCTGAATCCCCTGTGTGTATTTTATTGCCTTTGTTTGGACACGTGTTGACATCAAAGAAACAAAGTGTTCAAAATGATAACTGAGGGTATGTGGAGCAGCAGCAGCAGCAGCAGCTTAATCCCACCTTGCATCAGTACCACTTTGTATACATAAGAGAATGATCAAATAATCCATATGACCTTTCCAACATAAAGTTCGTTCCTGGGTGGAAGCTGATAGTTGTGTGTGTTTTGCTGGAGGGGGGAGCAGGGGGGCAATAGAGTTAGCTGTATTTGGTCTGCAAAGCTTAAGGCTGGGGTTAGCATTAGGGAGATGCTGGATGCATGTTTGCCATTAGGAGTCAAGAAGAGAATCTTGAACATATGAAGTAAACAATCGCTTACATGAAGTTTTATTTTACTTGAAAAGGATTGAACTTGAGGAACTTAAGTGTTTTTTTTTAACTTAAATTACTATGTTATGATGGCGGAGCGAGGTTTAGGGGCTATTTTTTCATAACTGAGGAAGGACGGGACTAGCATATTTAACCCTGCAGGTATCTGATACTGGTCATACAGGGTTTACATAAACCAATTTACAATTTATTGTCCAACATAAAAATAATCCAAATTTGTTGCCGGACATCTATTGTGTCACCAACGTCCATGGAGAGATAAAGATTGCCTCTAATAGGGGCTACCAAAGTAATGTTGAACTACTAAATACAGGATTGCATGAGGATTGTGAAGCTCGGTCAGTTTAACGAATAGAGTTAAATGCTATAGCTATAAGGACAACACTCACTTCTCAAGGCACTGGGAAAAAGTAATAGCTCCGCCCACAATCCCGCTATGATCTGTTCACTTACTAACCAGATCTCCCTCTATTGTACGCATCATATGACTTTCTTATATGTGACCACTTGTCAGGCTACGTTTCTTAGCACACCTTACTTATTGAACTTTATCCGCGACATAGTCATTGAGGAGGATCATACGAGGAGGCCCAAGTGTATACAAGCAAGGTGTTGAACTAAGAGACCTAAAATTCTGCGTTTCCATTACATGTTGAGTCTATGTTAAGCTCAGCCTGTCACCAACTACCGAGACAAATTAGTATCCACGTGTGTCCTCTAATTGCAAGGTAGTGGGCTCTCCAGGGATGTGTAGAAGGACTATAAAAAGCACAGTGATTGCAGTCTGCGTGTTTAATGGCCTACGTGCTTTTAATCCATTGTTTTGCATCTCTGCTGACTGTATAAACCCATTACTCACTGCTGAATACCTTATATACCCCTTAAAGGGACCGTATCACCTGAACATTGTTTTTACTGTGCATGTAGAGTATAAAAAAAGGATTGGAAATGATCTATGCATTGTATTAGCAAAACTGCAAGCAAATGCCTACATTAGGAGAAATATGTGTTTTAAATGTGTCTGTGGAGTCTCCTGTTTATGACATCACCTGTGGCACAGCATGCGAATGAACTGCTTTTCAATGGGAAATGTGTAATTTGCATACCTTGCCAAAGGTGATGTCATAAACAGGAGACTCCACAGACAGGGATGCATTGCAAGAACCTATCTGCACATGGCATGTCCCCCAAAGAACACTTCAATGCACTGCACCACACACTGCGCAGTGGATGACTGGTTAGGGACTGTAGCAGTGGCCAAGTGTACTGTTGAAATAAGCAAGGTTACATGAGGCTTGCCATGTTGATTACCTTAATTTGTTCTGCTAGCATGGTAAATGATGCTCCTGTTTGCCACTGTTTTTATTGCCATTAAGGGGTTAACTTAATCTAATTTCTATTGCTGTTTTTAGTAAGCGTGGAGATGATCTGCAGGACCAATGTTTGGTTTTGGGGAGATCCTCTGTTGACTTTTAAACAGACACCCTGATTAGGGTTAGTGTCCATGATTAAGCCTCATAGCGAAACGCGTTTACATTTTCTACTTTTATTCACACTCCACTGATCTGTGGATTTAATCGAAGGCTTAACAGGTGCGCTGCATTGTCTTACTGATTCCTTTTATTTCATTGATTCTGCGTCTGGATATGCCGCTTATGCTGCACGTCACCCGGAAAAACCTTCAGGTTCATTCATTTACTTTTCTCTATCTAACTAATACTATTCTCCATCTAACGATGTGACCAACCACACAGTATATCTTCTCTGGGTTACATGAGGCCCAGTTGCACAAGTGTCACAGTACCTGCCAAAAATAACATGTAATCACAATGGTATGTTTCTGTATATTTTACTTATTTATAAATTGTTTTGCCAGGAAGAATACATTAAAAGTTATTTATTGTTACACATACATGTTACCTCTAGTATTACATACAACCAATCAGAATGAAGCAGGAAAATGACCATGTTTTTATTTTTATTTTTTTATAAACTACTGCACAGGACACAGGACACAGTTTGTTACCCATCCCTACTGATTCACATGTATGCAAATGTTTTATCTTAAACTTCTGAAAAATAACAATACAATTATTGTCCTTTCAAGATCCTTCACTAATCTGTTGTATTTTTGTGTAAAAATCCTGGGCTAATGAGAAAGAAATCACACCAGATACAGTTAATTATATCTCTCTGCCATAGCACTTTTTAATAATATGTTAACACTTGTAATCATGTTGCAGGGATCGCCCGGTCAGCTACCTCTTACCTCTGTATAGCAAAGGCTCTATGGCTTCATTACAGCCATGTTTAAAGAAAATAATGCTTGGGCATGTTAGCCATGTTTTTAGAATGTTAAAAATGTAAACCCTGCTTTTAAACAGTGACAAATATCTAAACTGACCCTATTTTTATGGTTAAATGGAATACCCATCTCTTGGTTTTTCACTGTGATACATATATTGAAAGTTCATAATACCTTTACTATATATTAAGTTATATTTGTAGATCAGGCCATAATAGCCAACTTAAAACAAAATTCATAGAAACAAAGAATATGTCGGCAGATAACAATCATTCGGCCCATCTAGTCTGCACAATTTTCTAAATACTTTTATTAGTCCCCAGTTCCCTATCTTATAGCTAGGATAGACTTGTGCCTATCCCACGCATGCTTAAAATCCTTGACTGTGTTTACCTCTACCACTTCCGCTGGAAGGCTATTCCATACATCCACTACCCTCTCAGTAAAGTAATAGCTATACTATAGCTTTTAAATCTTTGCCCCTATAATTTTAGACTATGTCCTCTAGTTGTGGTAGTTTTTCTTCTTTTAAATATACTCTCTTCCTTTACTGTGTTGATTCCCCTGATTCTCAACTTACATAACTCAGTCTCCTTAAGGATATGGTCTATTTGGGGATTTTGTTGTGTATGTGTTTAACTATAATTTCTTTCTTTTTTCACTTAGTGTACTTATACAAACTATGTATTTTTTAAGGAAATAAATGGCTTTCTTTTGATTCGATCCTTACTAATCAGAATTTAATCTGTTTTGAAAACATTGTTCACGCCCCTTGACTATATCCATCACGTAGCAGAGTTGTCACCTGTCCTTAAGGAGACATATGTATATATCAGCCTGGTACCCCAATGAGAGCTCATTTTGATTTGCTTCTGTTGTCATTTTTCCAGTTTAGATGAAATATAGACAAATAGAAAGACAGAGATCGGTAGATTATCGATCAATACAGATCAATTGATTATAGATAGATAGCTATTAGGATTTCCCTCCTTGGAGTTGTGGCTGTTTACTGTTGTCACAAATAAATAAAGAATTGCTAGCCTGGGAGGATGACATTGTAAAGGTTACACAATACATTCAGATTGTAATAAACAGACTGGTGGATGACGTGAAATGGAAACATATCTTGGGACGTGGGACTTCCACTCAAAGGGGAATAACAAGCCTGGAAACAATGAACATGTGCGGCGCCAATACCTCCTTCTTTCCAGTCTTCATTGAGAAGCAACAGGCGTGTTGATGAGATAAACAAGCCTACATTAGGGGCTTATCCACTCGTTACTAATGTCCCAAAACTCTCCTCTTTTTTTTTCCTGTATCACCTAGTGTATTCACGTCACTAGACTTTCCTTTGGCCCTCAGCTAAGTCAGCTCGGTCCCCAGCATACATTCCGCTTTGGGATCTCAGCTCTATTTCTGACACCATCAGTTTACTCTAAGTTTCTCTTTGTTAATGTAACTAATTCCGCTAGGAAGACCTTGGGATTTGTCAGCACTCAACTGCCTAAATCTCTAGTTTCAAAGGATTCTCACTATCCTTTCCATTTCCTTTCTGTACTTAATCTACCAGAGGACAAATAAGTTTGGTTCCAGGGTGTGGAACTGGTACAGTATGTGTTTGGGTGAGATAAGAAGTTTATTGCTAACCTATGTTATGAATATTACATGTTAGGTAGAGAATACATCCCATAGAAAGGACAATCAAAGGAAATCTAGCAGGAGGTTTGGTGGTAATAGGATTAATAGGATGGGTAGATCACTGCTGGTGTGGTGTTGGCAGGCAGATGCAATTACACAAATAGTACATGGTCTGTGGTGTGGTTGGTAGTAGGGTGTGTGCTCCTGTCATATTGTTTGGTCGTTTTGCTGGTGGTGGGTGGGCTTGGTATATTTATAAATGAAATCCTTTCTGATGATGATCATGATAGATATACAGAGCAAACAGAGACAGAGATAGTATTTCCCCTGTTTAGTGCATTGGTAACATGAGATACATACACTTTGTTCTCTTCCCATTTAATGTAAATATTAATGTTGGGCTGACCCTTTTACCCAACCCTCTGAAGATTTTACAGTAACAATAGAGGTCACTTCATCTACAGTACATATTAAATGAACCTGCTCTCTGTCTGCCACTATACCGATCCTATCATGCTCTTCTCAATCAGATGTACATAACCTTCCTCTCTGGGAATGTTCCGAGCAATGGGAATTGAACTAGAACTGCCACTGACGTATAGAGGAGCTGGCTTCAGGCAGATAATTCAAAGTGTCTCTGAGGGACCAGCTCAGCACAGCTCTTTAACCCATTCCCTCCTAGCCTCTTGCCTGGCTCAGTACCTTCTATTCCCTGATAGCTTGGGAGTTAACAGCCTGAGGTCATCAGTCTGCAGTTTATGGGTGATGTGAGGACTGATCAGGTCCACTGAAATCCTATCTTTCAAAAGCAAACCTATAAGGAAACCTGTACCAAAGCTCATATCCAGTATTTAGTTATTGTGTTGTTGTTTGTTAGGAAAGCAAAGGCAGGATATGACAAAATTAGCAAATTAGCAAACTAATGCTTGATTTACGAATCTCAGAGACTAAGGCAAAAAACTGGCTAGCTGGGAACCTTGACACCCATTTGTTGACCTTTGGTCAAGTTTACAATATATACCGTAATAAACACATAGGAAATACATAGAGTATAAGTCCTTCTGTAACAGGGCAAACATTTACTTTTTAGTTTTCAATAAAACAATCCAGTATGATGCAAAATAAAAACAAAACAAAAAAACAGGACAGGCAATGAAAAACCTCTGGAGACAGGAGAATGATCATGAGCACTGACTGTGATCTAGTCCGAGTTATTATTCATTAATAACAAACTAATGGGAAGATACTAAGTGTTAGTGAGTAAGGTTGACATTTGGATGATTCTAATGTAAAATCAGTAGTGGTAAAATGATTAGGTTTTACACATTGTCACTGTGAAATGTAACCTTCAAATAATGTATCCAAGAATAAAAGACTGCGCTTGCTTACAGTTTCTAAGTAACGTGATATAACACTAAGGTACATATACTCAATGCAGAACACTGGCTATAGCTTTAAAGTGTGTAACATTGGGCCACCATTTGCATTTACTTAATATACATCTATAAAATGTAAAAACACAACTAAACATGATATTTTACATTATTTTAATACTGTGTTTTAAATCTGGGGACAAATAACTATTTCAAAATATTAAAGTCAGGATGTGATATACACCATGTTTACTGCCAGCAATAGAAGCTTCATTGAACCATACTTAATTACGTAATTGTCATACTAGACCTCAGGTGGCCAACTGTGGCCCTACAGGTGCCGATGAACTGCAAATCCCATAAGTCTGCAACGGCCTTTAAGATGTACAGAGAATTGTGGTAGTTGAAGTGCAGAAACCTCTGAAGGGTTAAATAGAGCAAAAAGAAATGAACATGTTGGCCAAGTGAATCTAGCAAGCTGATATTAATTTAACCTTGAAAAACTTTGAAATTGTTGTCTGCATGGACAAAATTGATGGAATATGGTTGTGAGCAGGTAGGCCTAAAATGACACCACACCCACATGCACATCTTTGCATTAAAGGATATCTAGCCCATTGTTTAATATGGCAGCACACAAGCAGCAGATCCAGTATAGAAGTCAGATGTGCAATGATATGATGAGGGACAGCCAAAATGCATACACCCATCTGTATATAATGCAGATTGTGGCAGATAGAATTAGTATAGAAAAATGTAAAGAGAATTAAAATTTAAAAGTAAATACTACTGTTTCTTAATGTGAATAACACTTACTTGCATATTCTTTATCCTATTTTTAATTTGTATTTTAATGTACACTATTTTATCAGCATTGGAAGCTTTATCACATAGCCATAGGTATATGCTCATTCTCCAACAGAGTTATTTAATAATTTTACTACAGTGTTAAAAATGTGACCTAGATTTTTTTTTATTTTGTGGCCACCTGACCATGAAGCATATAATACATTCTAAACACCTCTGTAAAATGGGCATTTTTACTGCCAATTACTGTTATTAAGTGCAAATGGTCACAGTTGCTCCTGAACAATAGCTGCCAGCGGAGGTTTGTGCGTTCAGTTCCCTCCTTGCTTATTAGTGCAGCTTTACATGGTTTGCTGTTAGAATGGAAATTGAGCAAATCTGGGGGAGGGAGGGGGAAAAGACAACATTGGGCAAATCTGGGGGAGGGCGGGGGTAGAGGCAGCATTGGGCAAATCTGGGGGAGGGAGTGGAGAGGCAGCATTGGGCATATCTGGGGGAGGGAGGGGGAGAGGCAGCATTGGGCAAATCTGGGGGAGGGAGGGGGAGAGGCAGCATTGGGCAAATCTGGGGGAGGGAGGGGGAGAGGCAGCATTGGGCAAATTGGGGGGGGGGGAGGCAGCATTGGGCAAATTGGGGGGGGGAGGCAGCATTGGGCAAGTCTGGGGGAGGGAGGGGGAGAGGCAGCATTGGGCAAGCCTGGGGGAGGGAGGGGAAGAGGCAGCTTTGGGTAAATCTGGGGAGGTAGGGGCAGCATTGGCTATGTCTGGTGGGCAGATGGCTGTGGGGGCAATGCACTGGCTACGTCTGGGGGCAGATGGGCAAATAAAAGGAAACAAGAACAAGAAATGCATATTTTTTTATATTTAAATATGAAAAATAAATTTACATGTGAATATATACACGTTAAACTGTTTTCCTATCGGGTAGTCTTATATTCAGGCTTTTAAATTTTTCATAAAGAAATATCAAATTTTTTTTTTTTTTGGGGGGGGTCGCCTTATAATCAGAGTCATCTTATATTCGATTTTATACCAATGCTGAAGCTTCTGAACTTTTTATCAGTCACCCAGGCACTCTCAGGGGTGACTATCATGCCTCATAGGACAGCATATCCTGCATAACTGCATTCAAATCTTAGAGGTACTCTCTCAGGAATGTTTAATGTGCCCCTTTACTAGCCAAATGCGATTGTGTGAACTCTTGTAAATATTTCTGTATACCCTGCCTCTACCCCCTCAAAAAGACACCTTAAAAAGAACATTGTGCATGAGATCATATTAAAAAAACTTAAATATATATATATGAATAAACAAAAAAGAAATAGTAAATAGTTACACATACCAACAAAAACAAAATATAATAAATAATAAGTTGATAAGACTTAAAAAATCTTTGCAGCACCAACCTATTGAAAATGCACTCATACATATCTAAATGCACTTAATGATGCAACACGAAAACATGTAGTGTGTGTGTGCCAAACAAGAAAATAACCTACCCTGAGAATCTGTATATGCGGCAAGGCTAGCGATAAATACAATGTATCACTCAGCTTATTGGCACAACATTGTCTGCCTCATTCTCATAACTTACCTCATATAGAGGGGCATGTACTAAAAAAACGCACATATATTTTATGTGCAAAACTATTTTTGCTCTTTTGCTTCTATTGCAATGTACTACACATTTAACACTCTAATAGTACATATGAGCAGATTGTAAATAAAAAGGGGCATAATTGAGAATAAAAATAGTCAATTTTGCAAATATTTTTTCTACCTCTTTTGGTAGCACTTGCTAAAAGCTGGTGTAATTTTCACACGCAAATAAGAATTATTTTTCACAAAATATTCGTAAAGCTCATTAGCATGTGCAAATATAAATTCATTTTTTTTAGCGCAGCCGGAAAAATGCACGCTAAATAAAAATAAACGGAAGAGGCGCAAATCGGGGACAAAAAGCGCAAAATGTTACAAATAGTCGCAAACTTACTCCTGTTTTACCTACTTTTTTCCCACTGCATTTGTTTAATACATGACCCCCATAATATACTACTGCCTACTTCCCCTTTTACCTCACAGCTTCCATTGAGTCTCGATCTCCCAAAAGATAGCCCTCTCCCTCCTGAGCTTTTCTCTCACACAGGCTGCAGATAGGGTTGCCACCTGGCCGGTATTTTACCGGCAGGCCGGTAAAAAATTGGCATCAGGCCAATGTTAAGTCTATGGAGACAGTACCCAGGCCGGTATTTTTTTGAAGAAAAGGTGGCAACCTTTTAAAATGGAACGTGTGATCTAATGCAATATTGTATCTTTGTTATAACTCCTGTGTTACAAATAATTCATTATTAAATACTATTATGTTTAAAATAGGCACATGTGGTAATAGCGCTAAAGAGTGGTATTATGGCTTGCCTGTTCTAATTTATTAGGCTAACTCCTGATAGATGCTGAGTGAGTACAGGGGCAACCCCTGCTTTAAAAAACACCTGAAAAGGCCTAGACCATACTTGCCAAACTCTGCTTGGTAAATTCACCATTATACATAAGACACTCGATTGCACCTCTTTAATAAAGAATTCACAACAATTCAAATGCGGTCCAATTGGAGATTGCCATCAGGGGAAACCTCTACACGACTGGGCTGTTTAACTCTTAATTGGATGGATTTCTTTAAAATATATATTTTTTTAAATATAACCTTTTACTGAGCACTTAAGCTCAGAATTTTTTATTTTGTAGAACGGATAACTACAGATTTTAGTAATCTGGTTTTAAAAATCCACATAATTTATGATTTGAATGTTGACATTCTCCTAGAGTTAAAAATTAACTCATCATCGTACTGGATGTTTCTCCATTTTTTCTACATGTCACACACGTAACATATACATACTTAATAATAATTTTTAATAAAAATAAAAGGAAACACCATTTTCAGTTTATTTCTTAAGAACCACAGTACTAACTTCTGCAAACTAAAAGATTGTGTAGAACAATGATGTTTCTGCTGGTCAACAAATGTTGTTTCTCCACAGGTTGGAGTAATGGGAACCAAAGACATTTATGTATTTTAAATCAGTTTGTCAATTGCCCTTGAGGTCTAGAGTTCAAAACCCTTGCCATACAGGGCTCTGCATATTGTCAGCTTGGTATGAGGTAATATTTTGCATGGTTGTAGTATTCAAATCAAGCACAAGGTGGCGCTGGTCAGTATAGTCAGTCTTAGTAAGAGGTACAAGTAATTTTGTTGTTTAACCTCTTGATGTCAAGAGTAGGGATCACACACATACTGCTCTTTTATGCTAGTATTGTGTATTCATTTTGTAACTGTTTGCCATCTTTTTCTTTCTTTCTTCACGACAGCCGAATTGTAAATCTTAGTCCAGAACTAACCAGCTTGTCTGTTTTGGCCTAGGTTTTTCAAGCTGATTGTTAACTTAACATAAATATTCAATTCAATATCCTTGAAATCGAGTCCTTAATGACCGTTCGGGCCATTCGGGATCTGAAGCATTGAAGCATTGAGATCAGTACAGTTTAGCTATAAAAAGCATCAATTTCAGCTACCCAATATACCCCGATCAGGCTCCGAATTCACGGAAACAAACACAATTCGCACAGATCAATTCTCCAGATTTTAGATGAATAGAAACTTGTAGAAGAATTAAAGTAAACTTATTTTAAACATAAATATTTACATACAACTATAATATATTCATGTTATGTATTATAATAACTTGTTTATGTTAATAAAAACAGTTTTACATTTGAATAAAAGATTATTTTTAAATTATTTTATGTTCATTTCATGTATTTTTATTTATTTACTTGATGTATCATGTTATTTACTTTTCCATTTTTATTTTATTACACTTTCGGTTATTTTGAGAGGACTTAAGCTATTTCAACTGTCCTTCCATTGACTTCTATGGGAGGAATTGGACTATATTCTTAATAGTCAAGTTCCTCCCCAAATAAGCCGAAGTCCTCCCCAATCGGAGTCTGTAGGGAGGACTGAGGCTACCATTTTGTTTTGTTTCATTTCGGTGTCAGTTGATATCAGTGTCGAATTTTCTATGGTATTCGGAGGCACATCAGAGCCACCAATGTAATCTGAACATGTCTGGACTTCAGAGGCACCATTTCGGGGCCATAAATTGAACATATCGATTGGCCCCTATGGTATTTGTCCCAATGCTACTATCAGTTATGCTAATGTTATTGCAACAATAATCATCTAAAATATATTCCAGCCCAGTGCAGAGTGATAATTCAGATATAAAACTATAAAACTGATCAGTACTGTCTGCATCTATAATTACTTGAAATTGGGTTCCCAGTAGAAAACCAATACATTTCTCATTTTTGAGCAATTTTTAGAATCTGCACTTTCATTTCTCTGAATGATTCCAGGACAATAACTGAAATGTTTATGGGGATTGGATTTCGGACATTCTACTGCACGTTAATTGTTTTTCATTGATTTGTACATTTTGCATTACAAAAAAAAAAAAAAATGCCCATAATATTGTTATGAGTCAGCATTGCAGACTAAGTGTATTATTTTCAGATGGTGTAGAAGCTCATTGTTTTCCGTGTTATGGGTTAAGTACCATAATGACAAGCCCCTTTCAAAGTATTTTTATTATCATTATTATATTTGAACATATTTCTCAGTGTAATTTCAACATTGAATACAGTGAAGATCAATACAAGTGATATAGAAAATGGAGCACCATGCTCACAAGAGCTTACAACCTGACAGAATGTGAATGGGGTTAGATCCTGAAGCTGTTTAGAGCTCAATTGTCTGATTGTATTACACATGTACTGTCTTATATATTAATTAGAGTGATTGTCAGTTTAGTGATATTCTGAAAATGTGGGGATTATTCATAAAATGAAATGTTAGGGCAAATTTTCAAAAGTGGTCTAAACAGGTGGGACATTCCATTGGCTCCCACGGTGATTGCTCCACTTTTTATATATATATATATATATTCCACTATCGTTCCCCAGAAGTGTCACCTGATATTCTGCTCCTTTGATAAATATATAACGTTTTAATATTGCAATAAAGACATCAGTTTAAAAGGATAGTAAATCTGAGAGTTAACATACCTGCCTCATTTCTGAGGGTCCTTCTTGGTACACTATGGAGGCAGTGCCTGAAGCGGACTGGGTTATGTGATGCTGTGTGACATCAGGCAACACTGGTCTCCCTTTACTGGTACAGATAACAGGTGCATGGAGCTCACTCTTTGCGTACATGCTTTCTATATCTCCTAGACATACATAGTTTAAACGTATTGCTGCCACTAACCTGGGATAGACAAAAATTTGACGGGAACGTCCCAGCAAATTTGGGACTTTTGGCAGTCATGAGATAAAGAAAAATACATTACTTTAGATACCAAAAAACTAACATTGACTATATCCTTTATATTTCTACCATTTAAAAGAAATGTCAAAAAAGACAATGTATATTGCATATGTGCAACAGGAAAAATGTATGTATGTGTGCATGCTCAAAGATATTAGATGTTATAAACAACCTGATACTGTTTGTTCAGCATGGAATTATTCTCCACTATGAATATTCTAATTCCCTATCTGAAGGCTATATAGAGGATGCCACTAGAGGAATTGGTGCTGGAGTATTCCGAGCAAGTCTTATACAGTTCCAGGTTTGCCGTGATTCACACTTTGTTGAACAAACGATTTGTTCTGCAATTAGCCTCTAGCTGGGGAGCTTATTAAACCAAAAGATCTCCGGGGATCTCAGGCTTAAGGTCAAGGAGAAAGTGTAAATTACTATTGCTGGCGTCTATGAAATGCTATTGCAGCGTCCTGCAAATGTACATGTATAGAGTGAAAGAGTCAATATTAGTCTGTTCTTTAAGCAAACACAAGCTGTGCCAGTCGGTAGTGTGTTATTACTTGTAACCTTTAGTGAGGCTGGGAGAGGCCGAACTCCAAGCCTGGGCTCCATTAATAGGAGCAGCTGGGTTTCTGAAAGGAATAGGACAAATACAGAGAGAGTAGCGATCTTGGAGATGTAATCCATTCTTTCTGCTTCATAAAATCAGCCAGCTTTTAATATGGGAAACTCCAGCTGATTTGGGACAGAGAATTTTAGGGATTGGATTTAAACAGTACCTGAAACTAAAATATAACTGGTTTTAAAAACTAAGCAAGGTTATTAGATGCTCAGTTCTTTTGATTAACACCACAGTACTTATGCATAGATATCGTTACATCATGGACTGTGAGAAAATCCCGAAAATCTTAATGGTATAAACCACGGTCCATACATAGCTGACCATACATAGCTGACAGCAAGGTTCGGCCCAGCTGACTTAACTACATATATTCTCTTTAGCAGGATGAAGGTGTGGATTTCTAGGAATAATGCTGATTTAAAATGATATTGAACTGCTTTTGTATTAATGCTAAATAAAGAAACATTTTTTTATGGCTATCAAGCTATCCTTTATCAATTCTGTAAATACACAAACACGTATACGCCTTTGTGATCAGGTAGTCCACTTAACAAAATACTTGAATGCCCTTGGTATAAGTGCCTGGATCCAAATTAAGGTGATCACATTTTTAAAATAACATTTGGAGACCTATATGTCCAGGGGAGGGATGGACATATAGGTAAGCAAGAGGAGGAGGATAGGTATGCAAGACTGATTTGCTGACAGAAAGGTGGTGCAGCCCCAGGCGGTTGAGAGAGATTAGATAGCGGCATGGGGGGAATTTGCCTGCCCCCTTTGCTTGCCCTCACTTGCATATGTCCCTCCTCTATGGATATGGTATCATGACACCACCTCTTCGATCCAACAGGAACAACAAAAGTGTGTCACGTACATTATTTCTCACTTAACCTTTTGAATCACAGAAGACTGCTTAAATTGGTTGACCTGTGATTAAGCGTTACAACAAGCGAAACGCGTAAGGTGGGGTCTTCCCCCAGCCTTTCTTTCCAGTCTGTGTTCTTTTAGTGGTTTGCTTCGCACTCAATAAATAACTTTTTCATTTACCTGCATCGGAGAGTGGAGTGCACATTTCTTCTATATTTTTTGCTTAAATTGGTGATCTAACATTGGGTTTTGGCTGCAACTGTTTAGGAAAATGGCCTGAACTGGGAACACATTTGGCCCAGGAACAGTGCTCTCAATCTGGGGACTGAAGCTGGGAACAAATGATCACTCCAATGCAAACAACCTGTAGCTGAACCATTATGTTTTAAATGCTTGTCAATGTATGCAGAACAGTGTTATTGCATCTACATGTAGACATGGAAAATAGGTCATTAAATAGTTAAGACAAGTTTGCCAGTAGAGGAGGAGCACAATGGGAAACCATATTCCGAGTTCTCGAGAGAGCAGCTAGTGATACATAAACATTGTGCACTCACAGTATTCATTCTCCAGTATCCTGAACATTGCTTACAATGGGACAACTGAGAGTATCTGAATGTGCCAGCAAGGAAGGGAGGAACAGTTATGGCACAATACATTGATGGGATAGACATTTATACACACACAGTTTGTGTTAATGATGTAATTGAGTTTGTTATACATGCCTCCTGCGTCAACACTAGCAGCTTGGAAATAAAATAGTAAAATGCACAGTTTACTTTGTACTTGACTTGATGTGTAACTGTTAAATGTTTAGTAGAGGCAGCGAAATGAGATTGAGGTGGTGTGGAAACAGTATTGTTGCCAACACATTAAAACCATAATATTTTAATGCAATAGTCCAAGTCTGGTGGGCAAATGGCTGTGGGGGCAGATGGGCAAATAAAAGGAAATAAAAACAGGTAATGCATTTTTTATATCATAGTTTTTATTAAATATGAAAAATCAATTTACATGTAAAAATATACAAGTTAATCTTTTTTCCTATAGGGTAGTCTTATATTCAGGCTTTTAGTTTTTTTCCTAAAGGAATATCCAAAGTTTGGGGGGGTCATCTTATAATCAGGGTCATCTTATATTTGAGAAAATACGGTATGTTACTGGAGTATGTTTTTGAAGACCATATCCAAGATAAGGTACTCAAACTTTTGCTGTGTTCAAAATACATCTGCTACGACCCCCAAACATCATCCTTTACCTGGCAGAGAGCATGCTGGCTGAGCATGATGAAAGTAGTAATGCAACAAAATCTGCAGATCTGTTGATGGCTAGCTATGAATTAGAAACTTGGCTACTGACACAAAGCCAGACACAGAAAGACTGGAGTATTTTTTTTTTTTACCATTAAATAAGCTGAGTGTCTTAAAATGAGCTACTGATAGTGAGGACCAGAGAAATTCAAGAGGCACATCATAATCATGATTTTTTTAACCTAAGTAAATGTCTTATAAAGTCATATTTTATTTTTAACTCTCTGAGTCCCAGAAACATATTTTCCACTTCTATTGCCAGGCATTGATAACTGTAAATAGGCAGGCTTCATGAATTATGGGTGATAAAGTACATTTTCAGCAGTAAGTGCAAATAAGGAGCAGGACCTCTCACCCCAGACAAAAATAAATCCCCCCAAAATCCCTAATATATAAATACTATATTGTAACATTGAAAATACAACAAGTGCTAGGCAGTGGCTCTTGATATGCTGCTCATTAGGTACCATTTATTTGAGTAGACTTGTAGACCTTATTATCTTAGCGACACAGGCAAATGACATGCTTTTGTTTCTCTTAACACAGTACTGACGTCTGACGCACTGCATCCCTGTGTTCTAACATCATGTTCAGGTGAGAGACACATGTAATCATCTGTCTACGTATCATCACACCCATTATAACAATACCAGCTGGCAATCTATTTGTATCATGTTGTACATCTATGTGTAGACTTACATGTACGTCTATTCGTCTGCCAGATACAGCCCACTTGCAAAAAACGTCTTACTTATTTTAATTTGTAGGAAAGTATAGTCAGGATTGTGCTCAGGGCCCTGTGGAGTGTAAAGTCTAATATACAGTCTCCTATGAGAAATGACAGAGTAATTACCTGCTACTTTTAAAATATCTGAGATCATGAATGAGCTGTTGGTTCCATAATCAGTGCTCTGAAAGCAGAAAATATAAAAATAAATATTCAGAGACTGTTGGATTGCCTAATCTTTCTGTAGGGTGCATTATTTAGACCCCTTTATAAAAGTCACATTCCAGAAACAATAGTGAAACCCAACTTTCCACAGACTTTAAAGCCTGACTGATTTAACTTGTTAAACATTTAAATACATAAAGGGAATCAACACCGTAAAGGAGGGTAGTATTTAAAAAAAAAAAATCTACCACAACAAGAGGATCATCGTCTTAAATTAGAAGGGGAAACATTTATAAGTAATATTAATTTACTGAGAGGGTAGTGGATGTATGGTATAGCCTTCCAGTGGAGGTGGTAGAGGTAAACACAGTGAAGGAGTTTAAGCATGCATGGGATAGGCACAAGGCTATCCTAGATATAAGATAGGGCCATGAACTAATACAAGTATTCAGACTAGATGGACCAAATGGTTCTTATCCTCCAACACATATTTCTATGTTATCCATTCCTAGGTTATTATCCTTTACATTACTTTACCTGTGGAGCTGTGGCATTGTGCAGTGTAATGTATTATTGAACCCTCCTATTGGTTACCAAACCTCAAGCAGAAGTATTCCCTAATCTTTGAGCCTCGCATATAAAACATACAAATATATGGGGGGGTTTTCCCCAGAAAATGTTCTAACAAATTCAACAATTGGACTTCTTTCAATCTTTTGTTAAAATATTAATGAAAATTGTCTTAAGAAATGTATCTATTTTCTTTGCTGGGTCGAGAAAGGATTTCAGAATGAAAAAAAGGGAACATTCTTGAAAACTGCCAGGTTATGAATTAGTCATTACAGCTGTCAATCAATTGATATGCTGACACTGTCTGTCAGCACTCTTTTAAGGATAACCAACACAAGGTGGTACTCTGTTAGCCTGCATGGCCATTTTGAACAATTCATACGTATACATACTTATTATCCATGATTTAACACCTGTTTCTTATTGGACAAATATATAATACATCCCTAAAAGAACGGAGGCTCTTCCCATTAACGCCAGGACAGGACTTAATTGGGGGAGGACTGGGTGGCAGACTGAGCCACATAACTAAACTGAGCCACGTAACAGTGGGCACTATTAAGTCTACTTGTAACATGTGCTAATTGCTGAAAATTCCAAGGATTTTGCCCCCAGGGGAATATATTTATTAAAATGTGAACTGCAAACATCAGTCATTAATGGAAAAATTCTCCAAATGTCCATCTCTGCTATAAATACTGGGGGTTTTTTTGCAGTTCAAAACAGTTCACATATCTGTTCCCCAGTGTTAACTTTTACTGCATAGACCCCACAGACTACAGTTTGCACCATCAGAGTTGCTTGGAGCAAAGAAGTGGCACACAAGTGTGACAGTGACTGTGGGACAAGGACAGTTGGGGGGAGGGAATTAAAAAAGCTAATGATTCTCTACTTTCCATGTTGGAATCATTCCAATGTTTGTAACAGAACATAGAGGTCAACAAGGTGTAGCAAAAGGTGGTCTTACTAGACCCCACATGATATTCATCCAGTGACAGTGGTCCAGATTAATGCAAATTATAAAGGTAAAGCATATAAAACATGAAAGGCTGTTACTTTATCAATAAAACACTACAAATCTAGATCTTAGCTGACATGTTACAGACATCTAATACCCTCTTCTAGAAAGCTGGCCAGTGAGTTTTTTTGGGGGAAGAAAACAACTTATTTATGATGTTAAGATGCTCCTATTCCTATATCTAACTGCTAGGTGGTATATTTAGACTGGGAGATGGGACATGTACTAATATCAATCATTTGTTGGTGATATGTTAATAAAAAATAACTTGCAGGTAAACTAGGCATCTGGATGCATTTGTAAATATCCCTCACCTGATATCAGCAACGGTGTAAGATGTTGCCTGCCATTTAGGATTGTCTTGAGCTTCAGGGGAAATGTAGCCAATTAGTAACTCCTTAGATATTATGAACCTGAACCATCATCATCATTTATTATATTGGTCAATCTTTAAGTAAATTTAGTCTATGTTAATTTTTCCATAGAGCACACACCCTTAATCTGGTATACCACATAGTGTATGGCACATGTAATACTAACATAACTATATCATTTAACTTTAATCAGATGACTGTAAGTAGTTATTGGAATTTAAACAAATTACTCTCAGGGTCCCCAAAATTCAACTAAAAACCAGACTGTACAAAGTGCCAAAGTGATAACATAATAGGCCAAAGTGATCACATAACATAAAGACAGAGCAGTTTTTGTATTGAGTTTTACTGTATAGTTATTTTGAAATCACAATGAGATATGTATTTTGAGGTTTGCAATATGAAAGTATAAGATTCAGATCATTTTGACACAATCTTTTCATACCAAGCGATGTAATATTTGCACATTATTCGATATATTGCATTTCTTGTGAAAGTCATGGAATGCTTTTATTCTGGGATTTCTCTCTGGCATTTCGAAGTACTGTTCAAGTACTCATTAATAAAGCTGCCAAAAATGCTTGCCTGTGCAGGGTTAATAGACTACCAGCTTCATAGTCTGTGAATGTATCATCTCCTCCTGTAGCAATAGCTATCCACCACAAGCAAAGCTGTAGAAAACTGGATATCCTGACAGATGTTACTGTAAATAACACATTGCTACAGAAACTTGGGATATGTTTTCAGGTTTTTTTTCTACACATATTGACAAATATAATGACATTTTTTTTTCTCTACAAGATGCTCAAATAAAACAAAACGGTAAATGTTTGAATTGATACTAGTTCATAATAAAATGTAATTCTCCAAAAGACTGTATTTGCTGATACATTGTTTTGGCCTTTCTTTCAACAAATGCATTTCAAAAACCTTTATGATACATTTTAATTGTTTTATTTATATATGATAGGGGGGTTCAAAATATGGTGTTTAACCTTTGGCACTGCACCTGGTATGAGATATATTTCCCATGATATACACAGCCTGACAATGGCTAGCTGGCCGTCATGGGAATTTTGGCCCACAAGATGTAGCCCTGTGTATATCTTTGTACAGAGACATATTTGCAGACTATTACATATACCTATTTGTACACACATGCACAGTCATTACAAGACACACTCTCAAAACAGTACCTGCGGATGTGTGACAGACCTTCACTCATTAGAATAGGAACAACAATGATTAATATAGATGAAAGGCTATTAGGTTCTTGGAAAATCGGAACCATTGCTTTGTTTGGAAGGTGGAAGTAATTTGGCTGTTGTTTTTGTGAAGTAGGAATCAGTCTGACTGATGTTTTGTTTTTTGGGAACGTCACAATCTAACTGATGTTCAAGATCCATGAGGGAAACTGTGACTGGTGTGTGAAGAGTGTGAACAGTTTAATTGTTGTGCTCTGTTCATATTGCAACTGATGGGGAAATTGAGGAAAAAAAGTGTTTTTACCAAAATAAATCCTACTCTTCCCATAGTAACAACCCATGGGTATTGGGCAAAAGTAACATCCCCAGGACATACTTGGAAACCAGAGAATATCTGATTTACATCTGGTTAAATACTTTGTTATTATTAATATTATTTAATTTACTTTAAAAAAATGAATTCTAATATTTTGCAACCATTAATAATAATAAAAATAGGTGCAACCTGGTCCCATGATCGTAGGTGCAATATTTATAGTTTAGGGCTTTAGTAGCAGGGGTTGATTTAAGCCTATGTATATCACAGGTTTCTATGTGTGTCCATGTTTGTGCATCACGTCTAAAACACTTAATATGCCAGAACTATACAAATAATAATGTTTATTTTTCTTCTTCTTTTTCCTCTAGTAACTTTGCTTGACTCCATGTCTGCACTTGGAGACCTGGGGTGGGTGGCATACCCACCAGAAGGGGTTAGTACTTTTTAGTCCTCTTTTCATCATATACTTTTGCATTGTCTGTGGTATGTTGATATTGTATGGAAGCTTGCAGAAAACAATCCCAACACGTTTATATGTCTATGTGTCTAATAAGTGTCTAAAAACCTTCCACTTGATGTTCCATCAAGTTGGAACTTCTATTGTCTATCTTTGAGTGACACATGGCATGTGTCAGAAACCCTCAACTTGATTTCTATGTATTTTTTTAATGCCTGCGGGGTTGTTCAAAACTACGATGTGTCTAATGAAAAGACTGTGCAGTACACATCTAGATTTGAAGAATATCAGATTTTAGTAACAATATAGTGCATTTCTTGACAGTAATGTTTTATTTGGTATTAACAGTGGGAAGAAATTAGCGTAATGGATGAAAGAAATACTCCAATGAGGACATACCAGGTTTGCAATGTATTGGAGGTCAGCCAAAATAACTGGCTGAGGACCAGCTGGATCCCAAGAGGAGTAGCTCAACGTGTCTATATCGAAATAAAGTTTACCCTACGAGATTGCAACAGTCTTCCTGGAGTCTCAGGCACTTGCAAAGAGACCTTTAACATGTATTATTATGAATCCAATAACAGCAATCTTTGGTTCATTAAGGAGAACCAGTATGTCAAAATTGACACCATTGCAGCAGATGAAAGTTTCACCCAAGTGGATGTTGGAGACAGAGTCATGAAGCTCAATACAGAAGTCCGAGACATCAGCAACTTGTATAAGAAAGGGTTCTACTTGGCTTTCCAAGATGTTGGAGCATGTATTGCTTTGGTCTCTGTTCGGGTCTTTTACAAGAAATGCCCTATGACAACGCGTAATCTGGCTCAGTTCCCGGATACTGTTACCGGAGGGGACTCTGCTTTGGTGGAGGTAAAGGGATCTTGTGTGAATAACTCGGTGGAGTTCGATGTTCCCAAGATGTACTGCAGTGCAGATGGGGGTTGGCTGGTACCTATTGGACGCTGTGTTTGCAAACCAGGCTACGAAGAGAAGAAGGATACCTGCCATCGTAAGTAAATCAATAATATGCTTTCCTTATGGTTTCTTTAAGATCATTTAATTTAGTGACAATTTTAGGATTAAATCAAAGTCAGCAATTTATTTATTGTTGAGTTTGAGAACGTCTAGTGTACTTAATATCAAATATTTGCAAATTGTCATAATTGTGTGAACTCACTTTCAGTGTCAAGTCACATAAATTAGTTACATTTTCTTGTGTATTTTAGATTAAGTGGATTTTCTGATCACTCTGGTAATCAAAGCTGCATGTCAGATATTTGATTGCCACCTTTTACCAGTGCAGCATACCTACTGCTTATGTATACCTACACCACATATATACTGATTATTTATACCTACACCACATATATACTGATTATATATACCCAGGGGTGTCACTAGGGTTGGTGTCACCCGGTGCGGAAACTCATGGTGTCACCCCCCTGGATTTCCTCCATTACAATGCCAAGCGGATTCCTTAGTAATGCCAGTTAGATGGCCTATTAACTATGCCACACAGAGGAGCCCCATAACTATGCCACACACAGGAGCCCCATAACTATGCCACACACAGGAGCCCCATAACTATGCCACACACAGGAGCCCCATAATTATGCCACACACCGGAGCTCCATAAATTATGCCACACAGAGCCCCATAAATTATGCCACACCAGAGCCCCATAAATTATGCCACACCAGAGCCCCACCAATTAATATTAATATTGTGCCTGTCCGTGCCCAGTTTTATTGTGCCAGTCCGAGCCCAGTAATATTGTGCCAGTCACAGTCCAGTAATATTGTGCTAGTCAGATACCAGGAATGTTGTGCCAGTCAGAGCCCAGTAATATTGTGCCAGTCAGATACCAGGAATATTGTGCCATTCCAGTGCTCGTTTTCTTCCTCCCTCCTCCCCCCTTCCCCATTACTTACCGAATGGCTGCTGCGCCATGTCTCCCGGCCGGACATCTCCGTGTAGTGTTCCCTCCTGCATGGAGGAGGGAAACACAGTCACCGGATATGACATAACGTCACATCCGGTCACGGGGATTTTTATTTTTTTTCGGTGGCCGAATCCAGCGGAAAAGAAGTTAGGCAGCGGGATGCGGTGCAGGAGGAATCCGGCATCACAGGTGTCACCCCCGCTGGAGGTGTCACCTGGTGCGGTCCGCACCCCCCGCACCCCCCTCGGGACGCCACTGTATATACCTACACCACATATATACTGATTATATATACCTCACAGCTGATTATATATTTAATTCCTTAATTCTTTCATTTCTTCCTTTTTTCCTACCTTCGTTTCTTCCTTCATCTGTTGCTGACTTCCTTCATTCCTCCCTTATCCCCCTTGATCTCTTCCCTTCCTTCTTTCCTTTCTTCCTTCTTTCCTTTCTCTCTTCCTTTATCCCTTCCTTCTTTCCTTTCCTTTCTTCCTTCTTTCCTTCCTCTCTTCCTTTACCCCTTCCTTTCATTCCTTCCTTGAAAAACATATGGGTATGGGAAAAGCATTTGAAAAGCAAGAATAGAAAGATGACACATGGCAAATGAACATGGCAATATTATAGATTTCCTGTCATAGAAAAGAATGTATTTCAGTCAACATCTATAAAATTATTCTGTTGCAGCAAAAGTCTTAAAATCCTGCCACTGCAGGATCATTGTGTAATCATACAAACTTGAGATGAGTTGTTCAATAAAGAGCATATGATGCCTACAACCATTGCTGTACATTGGCAGAGATAAGAAGGTAGTCTGAATTAAAGTGGAATTCAATAATTCATATGCTTTAGATTTTGACACATGTTGCATGCTTGGATAAACAAAATCAAACAAACAATGTACCTGCAGATTGTAGTGTATTCACTAAGCAGTGAACTATGGTGAATTAACCAGGGGATGCAATGAAAGATAAGTTGGAGAATTTGTCCAAATTAGCTACTTATTCTTGATTTTTTCTATTGAGTGTTTACAACAAGGGTATTGTAAATAGATCACATTGTAGTTCTCTGGGCACCAAATACAAGTTTACAGATGGGATGTCTTCCAGATGAGCACCATTAAATATTAAATAATCAAATCAATTAAAAGTAGGAGTAATAGTTCTCAAACTGTAGTCCGTGGGCCATCAATAAATAAAGCAATGAAACGGGATGAGATGGCTCTGTGGGCTAATGCACTGGTTGTAGAATGTGCTCAGTCTGTCGGGTTGTGGGTTCAATTGTGAAAAAAGTCAGACTTCCCAATTTAAAATGAGTACCATTAAGTTATGTAATACCAACAAGCTCAGGACAAACTTATAAACTAAATAATATCTCAATGTATACTTCCTGGTAAAATACTATTTTGTTATCATTAATGATAGAGTAGGTAAATGCTTCTAAAAAAAATAGAAGGTATTTTCTCATTATGTCTTTACAGGACAACTTAATTGGACTTTTATTGTTTTGGCGGAGGGCTTACTTTTCACTTTATTTTAATCGCCACTCCCTACTACTTTTATTCCTGACCCTTGACTCTACAGGATCTGAATGTGGCCTCCGAATTGTATTTTTTGAGACAGCCTGTGTTGTCAATGCATATTCGGAAGGTGGGCTCATCCTCTCATGGCCATTGGAGGTAACTAAAAAAAACCTCCATTTGTTTAAAAATACATAGGGATAAAGGAGAGAGCGCAGGTATCTTGTTTTTCTTTGGTTTTTACTATATATTGGGGCTGATGTGTACTGTAGTCATTGCAGCCGCCCAGTGATGGGAGTGAGCGCAGGACTTTTCTTTCTGCATTCATATTCGGAAGATGTCCAGTGGTGAACTGTGTACGCACATGCATGATCAGTTGCACACGCATTCGCTTTTGAGGCTTTTAAAATGTGTAAGCATACAGCAGTGCTTCCTCCATGGCAGATTCATGGGGAATGTTATTCCCATTGATTCTGCTTTAGCTTTACAGATTTTAAAAGCATCAATCGTTCATGTGCCGGCGCACACAGTTCACCATCGGGCATTTGGTGAATAAGCATTGCCGACACAGACTGTGTCAGTATTGCAATTGGAATGGCACATTTGGCCCCTGTTGTTTCGGCGACATAACTGAGCCAAGGGATCAGGAATAAAAGAAGGAGGGGCTGAGAACTCCTTATATGAAATAAAAAAAGTAAGTCCCCACCACAAAAAATTGGTCCAATTAAGTTAATTAATAAGTGTTATAAAAAAGTTTAGTCCTCCTTTAAGGCCTCCAGCTGTAACGTAGCCGAGCATGCTGATAGTTGAATACTATTTTAGTTTATGGCTGTACCCATTTGCCTGCTGACTTCACCTTTACATCAGTCCTCTCTTATGTGAGTACATCAGAGTACAGAGCTAGGTGTTGTACAGCTCCACTTAATACAATCCGGAATAGGTCTAATAAAATAATATATATATATATACACTAATTGTAAGTAAATATGCATAATTTAAACAATTAGCCTCGTCCACTTTTATATGATTTGTTCTTGGAATTCTACCCAGAGAGAAATATTTCCTTTGAAATGTATTGAAATCAGTAAATAATTGGATACAATGAAATCTAAAGTTAAGAAGAGAGTGTAATTGATACCTGCCAGGAAAAGCACTTGGAAAAATTGATTTATTTGACTTAAAATGTAGCTATGCTCTCATATCCATTACTGTAGATTACAGTGTGCAAGTAAAGGGAAATTACAATTACTTAAAAGGCCAGATTCAAGCAATATACGAAGGCTTGTATTAACATGTCCATAGTGTGCTTATTTGAAGATGTGGTTTCTGTTTTCTAGGGGTAGAAGCAAAGTAGTGGCATATTTCTAACAAAAGCAATGGGTGGTCCTTCTCCAATGCTCTCCATGGTAAGGGAAGGGTTGTGGAGTTCCTTTCAGTTAACCCAAGCCAAGGAGGCTGTTAGCTCAATCCCTACATCTTTCAGGCCCTGGAGTTGAGTTTACCCATCCTAATTCTCCATTCACCTGGAACAATACTCAAACATCCCTTGTGCATATAATGGTTCTGACCGCTCTAGGATGAAATGACTGTACCATATGATAAAGATGTTCTGCTCACACAGCAACAGTACAAGTGGGTAACTCAGGAATCCGGGCAAAATTAATAGAGGGGGGTGGGCACACCCACACACACATGTTTATAAAAAAAAATATTGCAAGATAGAATATATAGAGCTTTTATCTCATATAGTAAATTATTTGTATCAGGTACTAAAAAAAAAAAAAAAATCTGCTGCAAACAATTACATAACACAGGGAAAGAATCTGCCAGAACATTTTTCTCAAGTACATTCAGCATATTGAGTCAATTTATGTAAAATGCACGATGATTTCATGCAAATGATATAATTATGCAACAATCTAAACAATTAGCAATGGTGACATTAACATTCATCTGGCTTAGGAAAACATCACGTATTAACACTTTCATTGACAAAACAATATCCTAAAAGAAAAACACAATGCAAAAAAAAAAATCAATAGTAACATTTTATTTAAAAAAAATGATAAGGGTGAGAATAAAATAAAAACAGTGCCACATTTTGAGGCATCATTTAGTTCATTAACCATGTCTAACATTCTCAACTAGGCAGCTAACCATGGGCCACACGTTTCATCCAAATATCCATGGGGCCACAGGTTTCCTGCAGGACCCTCGATTAATATATGGGGTCTTTGGATCATCTATGGAGCTGTCCAGGGAGAGACAAGTAAACAGATTTACTATAATATTCTATGAAGATGTTATATGGAGGTACATGTTAGAACATATTGCGCAAACTTCTTTGTTTGTAATTAAACCCATTGCGTTTGATGGCCTTCCTAAATCTTTTTTCCTAAAAAAACAAGAGTTTCCTCTTTAAATAGGCACACAGCGAATTATTATTACAAGCCAATAAATACATACACAAGAATCCTTTAAGTCGATACAAACATTCAGATTGTTAGTCTTTTTTCTGAATACTGGTTGTACCTGGCATTTTACATTTTAACTGGTAATCTCCCTTTACTTGCACATTTCAATCTGCAGTAATGGATATTAGAGCGCATTTTAAGGTTTATATATTAAATTAAATCTCTGTAAGGTGGATACTGCATTAGTACAATTGAATAGTGTTCATAATGTCATCTCATCGAAAAGCAATTAAACATCTTATACTAATCGAGGACATTACCTTTATAAATGAAATAAACCAGGCCTGGCAAAACATTGCACATCTGCTCTTGGACAAATCCCATTTCCATTGTCTTCAGCCAGCCATATGAGATGGGAATTGTATTCTTGCAGCAGCTACATAACTCCAATGGGTCTACTCGATGAATTGTATTCTTGCAGCAGCTACGTAACTCTATAAGGTCTACCCAATGAACACAGAATTGTAGGGCATTGAGATGGGAATTTGAAACTTTAGGCCAATGTAGCCGAGTTGGAAACACTCTCCAATGCAGCTGAGTGGGAGAATATTTCCAACTCAGCTATTTTGGCCTTAAGTTTGAAATTATTTTCTTTATTGCCTGCAATTCTCTCTTTATTGAGCAGATCTTTATATCACACTTTTCCCTCCTGCTATTCTTATTTTTAAAAAATCAATATTGTATAGTTATTTTTTTCTTCACCAGTCTAAATGGTACATATGTGGATCACCATAATCTATTGGACAGAATTCTAGTGGCCAATAGATCTCAAGGATTAAATGTACTGGTTCATTATGGTTAAACAAATAAAGCTTAGACAATGAAACTGTTTTTAACCCTTGCCTAGAGGAATCAGAGGTTGAAAGACGTGTCCCTTTCTCCAAGGTAAACCTGAATGAATCTTTACAGATACATGCTGAGCTCTGCCTCTCAACTGAGGCAGGGATCATCTAAAGCTGGCAGTTGTGCGGCAGTCACAGTGTGCTAGTGCAAAGAGAGACCTTCGTTTTTACATGGGATCAGCAGAGGGGTCCTAGTTAAAGTCCAGAGAGAGACAGCCGACTATCTGACTAGGCTGCCTGCATCCCAGGGAAGCATGGCAGCTGACGATCAAAATATAAGTTGGCATGTACTGTCAAAAGTAAAGGTTTGAACAGGTGGTTCTATCAAATACATTAGATGCCTTTTAATGGGGCCTGGATAGTTTTTTTTTAAAAGAAGCAGAGCATAGAGTGTTATGTATGTTAGTATGGGTGAATTTAAATGTCCATTATACAGCAATCATCCCCAAATACAAATTGTATTCGGGGTTGATCGCTGCATATTATGTAGCCAAAATTCTATCCTTTTAATACCAAAACTGTTCTGATCCGAATTCCTCTGAGTCTTTGGTATGCAAATGGTACCTTGCTCTTGTACACAGTAGGATTCCTTAACAGTGTAACACATTATCTGATGACATCACTGGAGAGACAGTATTTTCCATTCATTTGAATGGCATTATTCTCATTGGTTCCTGCAGCAAAAAAAAAAAAAAGGAAATTACTTTTACTCAGCTAGTGTGGGCAGTCCTTGTTACTTGCAAACTTCTGTAAATTCACAATTTCTTTTAGCTGTAAGTATTTTATTTTTTAAGCAATGCAAAATGTAAAACATGCATTTGAAAATACTTTTAAAGCACATTAATATGCATTAACATTTGGAAGATGCATTTAGGACACTAGACAGTGCCTTCAACTTTGAAAAACCTGACCCAACTTACTGAGACCTTCTGTAGGGCTTGCATCTGAAGCCTGATTCTATGTACTGCTATAAATTGTAGCTCCTTCCACAGTAAACCTCTGTGCTAGATAATAATCTGGCTTCTAACAGGACTGCTGCTAAACACAGGGATGCTTTATCTTTATGGAGACTGATCTGTAGACTGTAGTGATGTGCAACATATATAAGAACCTGGCAGTTTTATACACATTCAATCAACACACTAATCATGTAATGAACTACCTTACTTGTTTCCACAATCTGTGCTGGTTCTATCACTTATCACCATTAGGCACTGTGAATGGTCACTTTCTCCTAAGTTCAGTATAAAGTTGCTGAGCATCTGATCTCTCAATAAGAATGAGTGCAGCAGAAGTAATTCCAGATAGTACACGTGTATCCTCTGACCGACAGCTGCCATGATTTCATAGGAAGGAAACAGCCGTCCGGTCGGCGACTGTCTCTCTCTGCTCTCTTAACTAGGTCCCCCTGCTAATCCCATGCAAAAACGAGGGTCACCCTTGCATCCGGATATCAGAGCGGGGTGTGCTTGCTGACGTCGTCAGATAACCAGGAACTGCTGTGTCTCGCATGTGAGACACAGCAGATAGTAAACCCACGTGTATCTATTAAGATACACGTCGGGTTTACTTAAATGTCCCGGGACATGTTTTGTTTAACCCTTGCTTCCTTCAATATTTAATGTTCCTTTAAGCGGCGCTAATGAACATGTGAACACTATAGATCAAGGTTTGTTAGCATGGGCTACCCCTGCCACTGTAGTAATAATACTGTAATGGCTAAATATTTAACAAGGAAGGGTACATTGAAATATTCTCTTGTTTTTAGGTTTGCCCTGATGGTAGGGCTATTCCCTAAATCTGCGGCATATACTCAGAATTGGTAGAATGGGTTTCACTGTACACGTCTATCTTCATTTCTTAAAAATCCATTTAGCTATATGTATTTATTGTGTATAGAGGAGGGCTGGCAAGAAGGACATGGGGACAACTGACCCCAGCGCTGCTCTCTAACCAGACTGGTGCTGCACCACTTTTCACCTTAAAATGCTCAATCTTTCAAAAGGATTATTGCTGTGTCTGTCTATCAATCTCTGTAACGTAACTGTCTTGTCTGTCTGTCTGTGTCTATCTCTGATGATAACAGGGTGATGAAGTTGCACCGTGGGTCACTAAATTGTTTTTGTCTCAGGGTCCAACACGTGTCCCCTGATTGTGTGTGTGGGTTGGAGATGCTGTGAGTTTATTTACCTCCTTGTCTTGAAAGAAAGGTTGGCCTGAGGGTATATACCTGAAATTCTGCTGGTTGGACTAAGCTAAAAAGGGTGCTGATCTTATAATATGACATTATATTAACGTTTACATGACAGTAATCATTTATGCAGCACATGGTTCAGGATTATTAAGATACCAAATATAGCATATCCAAAGACAGGGTCCATAGTCCACAGGGAGGTGTTTGGCCCTCAGGGCCCTCCAAGAGCCCCAGTCACACAGACTGTCATGATTCACTTCATGACAGGTACCATGATACATACTGAAAAACAGCTCACACTTTCTCAACATGGTTTTATTAGTTTTCTCATCCAACTGTAAATCTGTTTTGCAATTGTACAAAGTCTTCCTTGCAAGTTGTGCTAATTGGTAAAGAGTGTTTTTGAATTTTTGGGGTCTGCAACAATTAACCCCTTCCCAACGCTAGGACGTACTATGCCGTCCTGATTTTTAGATTTCCTTATATGACGCTAGGACTGCCTAGTATGTCCAGCTTTAAACAGCTAATCTGGCTCGTACCATACAAATAGACACTGCACCTTCCAGGGTCTATAATGCAGATGTTACCTATTGATTATAATGTCATAGACATTTTGAGCATTTGAAGAGTTTTAAACAATAAACACAATCTAGACAAGACGCTCACAGTGGATAGGCCTCATTGAGTGGAGCTCAGGTGACAAATGGGAGACAGACCAATTAGCAAGAATATAGATCTGTTAAATATCGTGCTCATACCATGCAAATAGTCACTGTACCTTCCAGAATATATAATATAGATGTTACCTGTTGATTATAATGCAATAGACATTTTGAGCATATGAAGAGTTATAAACTATAAACGCAATCTAGACATGAAAACTAAACATGGTTTTAAAAAATATATCAATGACACATGACAAATGAGAGTCAATTGTTTATTTTAATCTAATCAGTAGCATGCCAGTAACATACATTGTGCACCAAACTGACATACAAATTATATTTAACTACACACAGATTTATGCATATGTGTATAAAACAGAAAATAGTTGTTTGTTTGTCTGAAGCAGGAAAAGCTTTTGAACGCTGAACTATAGAATCATGAAATGCACACAAACACTTATACACAACACTTATGCACACACACACTTATACACAAACTCAAACACACACACGCACACACACACATACACATATACACACACACTCATACACACTTATACTCACAGTCACACACACACTCATACACACACACACATATACACACACACACACACACACACACACAGACACTCATACACACTTATACTCACAGTCACACACACAGTCATACACACCTATACTCATAGTCACACACTTATAGTCACACACATATACTCATACTCACTCATACACACACACACACTTATACACACATGCTTAAACACACACATGCTTATACACACACACTTATACACACACATACTCATATTCACATTAATACTCACTCATACACATACTCACACAGTTATACTCATACAAATTCACACATACTCATACTCATATACTCACACAAACACACATACACACAAACACATATACTCATACACTTTTATACACACACAGCCAGGTTCACCTCTTACCGCTTGTCTGCTCCGTCCAGAGCAGGCATGAGTGGTTTAAAGAAGTGCGCCGCCGGTCATTTGCTCCTTTTTATGATAATCGGGCACATGCGCACTATGTGGAGAAGCACTCAAGTTGGAAAGCAGTCAGAACGCTTCTCCACATAGCTAACAGGCACCCGATTATCTGTAGAAGAAGCAGATGACCAGCGGTTCCCGTGTTTTAACCACTGATGCCTGCTCCTCTTCGATGGAGGAGACAAACGGTGAGAGCTGAACCTGGCCGCGTGCCACAACTGAGGGCTCGGCGTGCCAGTTGTGGCATATGTGCCATAGGTTCACCATCGCTGACCTAAGCTGTGACCCTCCAACTATTTTTGGACTATAACTACCATAATTTGCTGCCATTCTTAAAGGCCTCTAGGAGAGTATGGGATTTGTAGTACATCAGCTGTTGGAGGACCGCAGTTGGGAATCTGAGACCTAGAAAAATTGGAAGAATGACACATAAGCTGTTAAAGACAGGAAAGAAGACATTCGCAGAAGGTGCATTAGTGTCACCTATATAGGCAGAGTTAGTGGATGTTGAAAGCTTTGTTGATTTTTTTATTTTTTATTTATGGGCATTTCATTTTGGAAACAGTATTTCAAATAGTAAATACATCTAATGGTTACTCTGTTTCATGCAGGTAAAAAAGTAATGTCTCATAACATAAACACAAAATACCATGCTCCTTTTAAAGCATTAAGAAGACCTATTTATTATTATGAGTATCAAAATAATATCGGACAGAATAATATAATAAGTGTATAATAAGTGTGTAAAACTGTTACTTAACTTTTCATTATGAGAAAATCCAACTAGTTCTAAAACACGGTACTTGTGTCTGTACTGCGCACTGATGCTCAAAAGGTTAATAACCAATATCTACTGCACTGATAAATGCAATTATAACTTGCTGCCAAGGGAGATATTATAGTCTTTGTGGACAATGGTTTTATAGCTTATTTTCCCAGTAATGCTGGTCCATCACATTAAAAAATACATAAAGCAGATGTCACATGGGACTTTCTTTTCCACAGTACAGAAGGGGCCTCTTTTGCCCACAGACTGTTACAGAGAAATTCAGGAAGGAAACCATCAGTGGTGTCTTCTTCTGTCAGCTTACACGGTCTCTGGTGAACAATTCAAACAGAGGAGTCCTAAGTAATGCTAAGGAGCCCACACCCTGCTTTGAAGAGGGGATTATTTGGCAGAAAATATTTTCAGTAGATGAGATATATGATGGGGTATTCCTTACCCTGAGTCAGTCTTAACAGACCATTCTGCAGTTCTTCAGACGTATGTAGAAACAGGACTAGGCGGTGACGTCCTTTCCTTACAGTAATAGAAATAATCTGTCAGCTGCTAACGCTGCAGCTCTCCTCTGTCCCGATTCTAAACCATGAATAATTTACGGAGATTGCCAACCTAAGTTGTGCTTGCAGAATCCCCTTCGGGATTCTCTACCTTCAAGCTTGGAGTGGTGACCTTAGAGCTAAAAGCAGCTGATATTAACCCTGCCTCGCTGCACTTAAACTGCACGATTAACCATACAATCAAAAGTAGGACAAAGTCATGGGAGCTACATGGATTCAGGAGGCCTCAAAACACAGTAAATATAAACCCAAATCCAACTGTGTTTTAGTTTTAGAAGGTTATTTAATGACAGTAGTGAAATTCAGCATTTAATTCAAATTCCCTGATAGATTAAGATTTTTATCACTGCCAATAAATGGGGACAAAAATGAAGACAATTCTGGAGCAAGGTTCTAAAATAGACAGGAACAGTCTATGGGATTCCATGGTGATTGCTCCACCTCTACAACTTTGACCCCACCTGAACCTTATAGAACAAAAGCCAATGTGAGAGGGGCCAGGGGTGTGTTGAGAGAAGTAGGTGGTGCATGGACAATGTAGGTGGATTAGGGATAGGATTTATTGGATGGTTCACCTTCATCTGCTGGATCTCTCATGGACTAGATATTTTTCAGGCGCGACAATATTCCACAGTTACAAAAAAAATTAAGTAAAGGGTAGGCAGGCTTGCGGCTTGTTATGCCTTTTTCTTAACAAACCAGAACTGCAATGAGGGATGAAGAATTTTTGGATTTGTGGGAGGCATTGGTAGTAAGACACATAACATAATTTCAGTTAATTCCTAAAATGCTTATTGTGCACTATACACTGAATAGCATATGTGTTGTTCTCCACACTTCCCTTCTAAGTGTTGAACATGTTACAGCTGTGAGTACAAATGATTCACAGCATCCTCTCGTCTGGGCACAGTTTGCATTGATCTTGTATAATCCAGTGATGTAGGAGAAGTGGAGTTAAGTGGACAACTAAAGGCTGTGAAGATGGGGTTACTTCATCTGGCCTCTTGTTCTGTGGAAAGACTGTCACCCACAGCTGCTTTCTAATATTGGATAAATGTCATTGACCAGAGCTCAGGTGACATATAGGAAGCAGACCAATTAGCGAGAGTATCGATCTGTTGAATATCTGGCTTGTACTCTGTAATAATGGCAGTATCCATCCTGGAGCTTTTGATACAGATGTTACCTATTGATTAGACTGCACAAGACATTACAGATATACAATTTTAGTTGATGCCCATGAACTACAGCTGCCAGCGGGTTACTAACAATTTGTCTCAAGATGGGGGGGAAAAAAATGACATGGCTGCTTATCTCAACGAATAATTCACTCTCTGGAGTTCTCTGCTGAATGCTGGGTACAAATGCCTTTAGTTAGATCTGACAGTTCTCACACCTGGGAACTTAATGGGAGCAATTCACTAAAAGTGAGGTGCAGGTGAGTTGAGGTGAGTACTCAATAGGTTTAATTAGCAACAAGGTGCACATGGAGATAGAACTTAATACTGGCTCTATTGCCAAATGTGCAATGAATAAAGCAGATTTCTGTACAACATTAGGTGTCCGGCCACATGCTTCAGCTCTGCCATAACAAGCTGAGATTGTGCCTTTTTTTTTTTACTTCCTAACGCTACAGTGTTGGGATATTTATACACTATCCCCAATATGTGAGTATTGCCAACAGTGTCTTCCTTCACACCCAGTTCCATTTGAATTACCCCAAGAAACATTGTTCTAAACAGACACAATTCAATTTACATTTCCCTGTAAGAAAACAGATCATACAACCAAAGCTTGTCATTGACTTTGGGGATATAGTATAAAGCCTGATTTTGTTTCCATACAAATGCATACAAGAATCTCTTTTAACAATTCTGCTCTGGCCTACCCCCTTACTGTAGCTGTGTGATGCCACTAGCGATATATTGCACATTAGCACTGGGCATACCAATGTAGCTCTATGGGAGCCTTTGATTGGCTCCCTGGATATGCTTGGGACATCCATTTATTGCTGGAACTGAATAAAGCTTACACATGGTATATATTCAAGTTAGATATTGCAAAAACTGTAGTGTCAGCTTTAAAATGTCATTATTTATTATTTTTGTCAGAACTGCTCCTTTACAGGGTTGGTATATTAGAATAACAGGCCGGTAGCACCTCTGCCCATTGTGGGAAATCGCCTTCTTAGCCCCTGATTAAATTTCAGCATCCACCCAGCAAGTTTTTCTTGGATCCTTGCTCTTTGTACCCAAATAGCAGACAGGACCACTAGCAGTTAGGTACAGCAAGAATGAACAACCTTTATTTTTCAAACAGCACAGACTTATATACAAATATGACATCAATTGGGGGGCAGGCATAGCGGAAACTAATTATAATATAGTAAGCCTCAAACAATAGAAAACCTAACTTAAAACAGGTAATTAAACACTGTACTACTTAACATAAAATAAACATGCCATCTTTAGATCCAGACATCCAGAGTACAAGGGACAATAGACGGCTCACAGGACAGTAAAACACTTATTGATTGGATAAGTACACATTTGAACGCTAACATATAATAACGTTTCGTAACCTGGGGAAACACAATGAATAGAGCAAAGGATTAAATCCCAAGGTACACATCTTGGCTGACATCCTATGATGTGAGCCTGTGTTGAAGTCCAGCTGTATTAAAGCAGGGTGTCCCTGATGCTCCCAAAGTATGAACCCCTAAATATAGCATATCCAAAGACAGGGTCCATAGTCCACAGGGAGGTGTTTGGCCCTCAGGGCCCTCCAAGAGCCCCAGTCACACAGACTGTCATGATTCACTTCATGACAGGTACCATGATACATACTGAAAAACAGCTCACACTTTCTCAACATGGTTTTATTAGTTTTCTCATCCAACTGTAAATCTGTTTTGCAATTGTACAAAGTCTTCCTTGCAAGTTGTGCTAATTGGTAAAGAGTGTTTTTGAATTTTTAGGGGTCTGCAACAATTAACCCCTTCCCAACGCTAGGACGTACTATGCCGTCCTGATTTTTAGATTTCCTTATATGACGCTAGGACTGCCTAGTATGTCCAGCTTTAAACAGCTCATCTGGCTCGTACCATACAAATAGACACTGCGCCTTCCAGGGTCTATAATGCAGATGTTACCTATTGATTATAATGTCATAGACATTTTGAGCATATGAAGAGTTTTAAACAATAAACACAATCTAGGCAAGACGCTCACAGTGGATAGGCCTCATTGAGTGGAGCTCAGGTGACATATGGGAGACAGACCAATTAGCAAGAATATAGATCTGTTAAATATCGTGCTCCTACCATGCAAATAAGCACTGTACCTTCCAGAATCTATAATATAGATGTTATCTGTTGATTATAATGCAATAGACATTTTGAGCATATGAAGAGTTATAAACTATAAATGCAATCTAGACATGAAAACTAAACATGGTTTTAAAAAATATATCAATGACACATGACAAATGAGAGTCAATGGTTTATTTTAATCTAATCAGTAGCATGCCAGTAACATACTTTGTGCACCAAACTGACATACAAATTATATTTAACTACACACAGATTTATGCATATGTGTATAAAGCAGAAAATCGTTGTTTGTTTGTCTGAAGCAGTAAAAGCTTTTGAACACTGAACTATAGAATCATGAAATTTGCACAACTTGTTCATGCTGGAATTTCTAGGTATATGCAACTATTGTCAGTTCTCTACATTGTCCCTTTCTCAAGTTATGAGTTAATTAAGACGATTAGACATCACATAAACTGCGAAATTGATCAGTTATTGTTCTATATCACCAGTGATGTCTCCGTTTGAACTGAATATGAGTTTCTATCCTGAATACCTTATGTTATAGATTTCAAAGGTTCAAATGGTTGCATTTCTAGGACAACACAACTATTTTCATCTCGCTACATTGTTACTTTACTGAATTATGAGTTAATTAAGTTTTGAGGACAAACATGATTTGCAGAACAATGATTGCAAACTGCTTCAAGACGGAACATAAAAACTGCTGAAAAATAATTGTAAACTGCTACAAGAGAGAGCAGTGAGACTAGTGAGGAGTTGAACTAGCGCAGAACGTCCGATCGCCTAAGAGAGAGTCATTGAAAGCGAGGAGCGGAGCCACAAGAATCTAAATCCCGGGTGAAGTCAGGTAGTAATGCTACTATGTATGGACATCAGTAGTCGTGCAGTATTATTCTACTTTTTAACAGTGACTTTTTATCTCCATTATCTTAACAAGAAAATGTCTTGAGAATTGATTAACAATCAGAGCCTTTTTATTTCAAAAAATAGAGTTCCTCGGCCTTCTGGAGAACTTGTGTTTTGGTATAGCTTGTCAGACTGATCTTACTCATACATACATTTCTGTAAATGATCTTCTTTTAAAAACAAAACACAATCAAATTATCCCTGAATGGAAATGTAAGCAATTATTAAAAAAATATTGCCAAAACATACTTCCAAGTGAGACAGTTGGCAATAATTGATGAGATTAAAAAGAAGCAAAAGTCTATTAAGAACTAACAACTTTGATGAAAAATGCAAAAAAAAAACCAAGAGTTGTTTCTTTTAAGAAATAGTGCTGCGGCATTTTTGCCCAATTTTGACATAATACCCAGCTTTTCACAGCACAGTATGCCAAGAATGCCTAGTAACTAAGGGTAAAGAATGTCAGGGGCTTTATTTAAATGACAAAATATGTTTTAGCGGAGATGGATTCTCTCTAGAGTCAGTACCGTGCATGTCACAAGGCCTGCCTTTGGAAGGCAGCTAATTGTGGAGGTCTCTCACTTCGGATCTGATCCCCACAAGCCACTGCTCATACCAAAAATCTGCAGCCACATATACAGTGCCTTTCAGGTATGCAGGACCCCCCATGTAGTTTATTGTCCCTGATATACATTTATTTTGCAAACATTTTAATTTTACCTATTTTTCCACTTATTCTTATTTTGAATATGTTATTAATTTATTTTATTTAAAAATTCAATGAACTCCTTATAGTTGTTGGTGGGACTCTTTTGTCTCCTGGCAACCAATATTTTTAGAACCAGTCCGCCACTGGTTACAGTCTGGAGTCACATGATGAGTCATGAGTCCATGGAGGTGTTGTGCATTAACAGCATGCAGCTATTGAGGTGTGGCTCAGATACTATAATGAAAGAGTGAAAGAAAGAGAATGCACAGGAGAAGAACACCACCAGTTGTAGAATACACAGGGTCAGACTGGCCCAACAGGATATCGGGAAAAATCTCGGTGGCCTATCTGCCCTGGGGCCACTGTGAGATGCGGCCACTCTATATAATTCGGCTGCCGTCACCATTTTAACTAAATCAGTGGCCATCGCCGCTTTAACAAATTCGTCTGACTGCTGACATCTGGCGGACAAATTAGTTGAAATGGAAGTCAGAAGTGTTTTGGAGGAGGGGAAGGGGGAGATCGGATGCGCCAGGAGTAGAGGCACCAGAAATTAAAGAGGGGGATAGCGATAGAAGAGAGTCTACAGTGGGAAGGAGTCTACAGGGGGAAAGAGACTACAGGGTGAAAATATCTACAGGGGGAAAGAGTCTACAGGGGGAAAGAGACTACAGGGGGGAAAGAGTCTACAGGGGGAAAGAGACAACAGGGGGAAATAGTTTACAGGGGGAAAGAGACTACAGGGGGAAATAGTTTACAGGGGGAAATAGTCTATGGGGGAAAGAGTCTATGGGGGAAAGAGTCTATGGGGGAATGAGTCTACAGGGTGAAAGAGTCTACAGGGGGAAAGAGTCTACAGGGGGGAAGAGACTACAGGGGGAAAGAGACTACAGGGGTAGAAATATTAGAGAAACTACGGGGGGAGAGAGAGTACAGAGGGGAGAGAAAAGAGAGACTAAATAATTGAGAGGGGATAGAGACTACAGAAAAAGAAATGAGAGGGGAGAGGAGAGAAAAAGACAGACAGACATGAGCAGGACCAACATACTCTATATCTGCCCCTGCTGGGCAAGGCCTGTGGTGCAATCTTAGTGGTGGGGGGAAGTCCTGGTTGCTGGGTCAAGTCCTGTCAATGAAATCTGTGTGCTGGGGTAAGTCCTGTGAGTGCAATCTGCATGCTGGGGGTAAGTCTTGTCAGTGCAATTTGCATGCTAGGGTTAAGTCATGTAAGTGCAATCTGCATGCTGAGGGTATGTCCTGCGTACTGGGCCAAGTCCTGTGAGTGCTATCTGCATGCTGGGGTAAGTCCTGAGTGCTGGGGCAAGTCCTGTGAGTGCAATCTGCATGCTGGGTTAGTCCTGTGAGCGCAATCTGCATGCTGGGGTATGTCCTGGGTGCTGTGGCAAACCCTGTGAATGCAATATGGGTGCTGGGGTAAGGTTATATCCCAGAAACTCCCCTGAAATATACCCCTGCACAGGGCAATATATGTCCTAAGTATGTACAGAAGGTTATGCCTCACACACTGCCCTTGTATATATCCCTGCAAAAGGCAATTCCTATATCCTTGTCAGGCCCACCATCAGGGGGTGAAGGGCGAAACTGGCATCCTGTGCCCGGCAGGTCCAGGTGGGCCCGGCGGACACAGGTCACGCCAGGAAAAAAAAATTCCCCTTCTCTTAAGCCGGTCCGCGGCTGTGAGGGAAGCGTTGTGCGCTCCCCTCCAGCTGCGCGGGTTCAATAAACCCTGCGCGGCTGGAGGGGAGCGCACAACGTTTCCCTCACAGCCACTGACCTGCAGGGCACCGGGAGACAGCAGCAAGGAGGTAAGTACTGGGGAAGGGGGGGTGGAAGGGTGGTAGATAAAAAAAAATAGGTTATGCTATAATACTGGTTTAAAAATATTTCCAGGGCTGGAAATACAGGTAACGACAATGTTGCTGGGAGCAAGGTGTGTAAATGAAAGTGGAGATTTTAAGTATGGTTTTGGGAGCTAGCTAAAAAAAAAAAAAAAAAAAGAGGATGAGGGACAAATAGCAATTAAAGGGACACTACCACGTACATAAGATGTAACTAGATAACCTGGTAATTTAAAACAAACACATATATAAATGATATACCACAGTTATTTTATATGATTGAATTCATTGAAAATAAAAGGAAAAATAAAATTAGGTGTTTATCTCCTGGCTCCATTTTGTGAATATTTCTATGATGCAGCATCATCCAAAATCTTCCAGCCAGTCTCACTTTACAACGTGTTGCCAAAGCCTGCATGATGATGTCATAATATACACCCCTGCTCTCTTACATATTTTTTTTTACCTGCCTTCCAACACAAAGAGAGGAGATTAACCTGATCAAACAAGATCATAACTCCGCCCCCTTGTGATGTTATAGGTGTATTACTCCCCCATTCAATGCAAGTCTATGGTCAGAATTCACAGTCAACACTTGTTTAGTTACATATTTTATTAAATACAGTCACGTAGCAAAAAAAAAAAGACATAACTGAAATAAAAAATAAAAAATAAAAAAAAACTTTTTTTTTTTTTGGTGGGATTGTCCCTTTAAAAGAAAAAGGGGGTGGTGAGATTATGAAAATGCAGAGAACATATACAGGTGTTGGGCTGAGATGAAGTCTAATATAGGGGAGGAAGATGAGGAGAACTGGGTGTTGAGAGAGATAGGCGCACAGAGAAAAGGGATGCAGAGGTTGGTTGGGAAGTTTAAAATAAGAAGATAAGGGAGGGAGTGTTAGGATACAGGACATGATGAGATGAGTAAAAGGAATTAAATGAAGGAAGCAGATGGTAACAAGTGGAGAAGAGCATGTGAGCTGGTGGGGGCCATGTTCAGAGGTTTACCAATGGCTCTTATTGTTAATAGGAGAGTGTACACTGTAAGACATCTCCGGATCTGTCACTCCGTCCTGTGAGCCTAGAGCTCCCAAGAGCTAAATTTGCTTGAATATGAGAATTCATGATTTCCATGGTTTCTTTTGTTTTCCCAAAATATTACTGAACATAAAAACCCATTGTTAAATGTGTTGTGCGATATACATAATATTCAAAGCACTCTATGAGATCCCCTGGAGTTTCTTGGTGAATCTTAATCGTACTGTCAGCAGCCTGTTCTGAGGGATGCCTTAAGCATAGCTTCTATGGAGAAACAACTCCCGTCTCATAATATACCCTGACAGCACAGGCTGCTCTGCCGGTGCCTTTGTAGTTACTGGAAAAGGAACTCCTAAGGATTCCTTGGGAGTTTCCTTCCAGTAAATGTGTTTTATAAGTGATACAAGTACGTGAAGAGAGTGTTAGTCACATTTGTTAAGAAATAGAGGTTTTCTTTATTTTCTTAAACTAATGCCAAAGCATGTGTTCCTTTAATAGATAAACTATGTATTTACTGGATGCTGTAATCCAAGAAACATATTAACCCCTATAGGACAAAAAACTGTGTTTGGCAACATTAACCTGATCCTCTGGCACTGGAAAGGGGGAAATAATTCTTCTCAACAACCACACAGATTATGCACGGTGGTTAATCATCATCGACAATGCTGCTTCGTAACCCAACTGCATGCACAGTTGTCTGAAATACTGAGTGACAGAGTTACTGCATACGTTAAGTATCATTGACATACCCATCCCAATGCCATGCCACCATGAGTATAATAGCATTTTGTAAAATATGTGTCTGTGTCAGAGTTCACGAAATCCATGGCTATCATGATCTCAAGAGCGGCGCTGCCTATGGCTGCCTGTCTTTTCCTCTCCCCACATGTCCGTCTGTCTTATATTCTCTTCCCATGCCTGTCTGTCTCTCTCTCTTCCTTCCTATCTCTTTCCTTTCCTTTCCCATCTCTGTTTCTCTCCTATCCCCATGTAGCTCTCTCCCCTCTTACTTCCCATGTCTGCCTCTCTCCACTTTGTTCCTATTCCTGTCTTCCCTCTCCTTTCCTATGTCTGTCTCTTTCCTCTTCCTTCCTATGTATTTCTCTCTACAGTCTCTTCCCATGTCTGTTTCTTTCCTCTCCCCCATCTTGGTCTCACTCCACTCCGTATATTTTTCTCTTTCCTCTCCCTTCCCATGTCTCTTTACTCTCCACCAATATTTGTCTCTCTTCCTGCCCCTATGTCTGTTGTCTCTCCCTGCCCTCATGTCTGTTTTCTCTTTCCCCGTGTCTGTTTTCTCTCCCCCCATGTCTGCTGTCTCTCCCCCCATGTCTGCTGTCTCTCCCCCCTTATGTCTGTTGTCTCTCTCCCCTCCATTTTTACCTGAAGCAGCACTGTGTGGATCACTGGGTAGCCGCGGGTAACATCAGCTCTGTGTGTTAAATACACTCAGAGCTCAGTCATCTCTTCATGCACTCCTCTCACAAAGTGATGACTCAGAGCATGATTTTTGATACTCTGAATAACCACTATGTGCTTGAAAAACACAGAGTCAAAAAAGTTTAGTTGTCCTTTAAATTGCTTATGCACTCCAGCCGTGTGGGTTACATTTCTACAAATGCTCAGATATTATAGCTACCTGAGTATAATAAGAATTGTAGTCTGCACAGCTTGGAGTGAAGAGGGTAGGGACAATTGTTAAAATTTCTACTGCAAAAAGGGACCCTTGAGATGGTTTTGTTTGTGGTCAAAACATTGTTCTGCCAGTTGATTAGTTTGATAAGATCAGAGAGCTACTGACACTCAAGAGTTTTGGGTTAAGATGTACTGGAACATTTTGTTCAGCAATATAGTTCATGTTAATTGATTGCCCATTATAGATCCAAAAGTATCTGGCAAGAAAGCAGCCTTTGAGAGTTGGGTGGAGAAAATCAAGTCAGCATCAATTATTGTACAAAACTTTCAATGAAGAAGAAACCAATCAATGTATTATTTACGACTAGCGACAAATAAAAGAGGGGTATACAAACCTATATACATCCAGCATATATATGTATATATGTGAGAAATGGGGCATTGCAAATGTATAACAAGCTTAAAAGCACATGGTATAGATTAACTGTGCTATTATCAAGGGTCAAGACTTGTTCCTGTCCCATCGTGTGTAGTCCTTGGTGGTTATACCTTTTCAAGACAGTGTGATACTTTGATTTGACCACAATGGTTAAATGCCTCATATTGCTTTTTTTCCCAATATAAATATGAGCAAAAATGTAAATTCTTGGCTGGTGACAAAATTATTATATCTGTGACAATTTTGATCTACAAGCTCCAAAACGACACTAATTTCCACTCTCATTTGTTTTTGTATTGTGTGCACACTATTATGGATCTACTCGTGTACTACCAGCTTTGCCTCCACATTACTTGTCAGTGCAATGGTCGAATTGATCGCCACTGCAACTGGGCTGCCAACAGAGGTTGCCCGGACCTCCACTGTGACCAGTTTACTGACAAGTGCTGTGGGGGCAAGGTGGGGGTGTGTTGCACTGATAGTATAGCATGTTTTGTGGGTAATTGGCCCTGAAATGGTGTCTCCAGATTGCAGATGGATTCGGGTCATATCAGTGGCACATGTGGACCCCAATGCTGAGCTACCCAGGTAGCCCGATAAGCCTCTCAATATGTAATCATAGTCAATCCTTCTAGATATTTCCCGACACAGAATGATGCTGAAATGCACCGAAATGTAGTGCACAAAAAAGTCAGATATATTCCCAGTGGGAAGACTTCGGCTGTAGCCGAAAAAGCCAAAGTCCTCCTGAAATTGGTCAAAGTTTAATAAAATAAAAACCAATAAAAAAAATTAAAATTATTTTAGTAATGTGAATATACTATTATAATAAATACCATTGCTATATTCTAATTGCATATACATATTTTTGTGTTCAAGATATGCTTACTTTACAAGAGAATGGAATAAAGATACCCAAATTAGTTGGGTTCATGTAACAAGACAAATACATTTCCAAAGCGATATGGAGAAAGGATATATAAACATATAATAATATTTGGGGTGGCTGGAATAGACTGAACCCTTGTGAGATGCTCGATAATGGTGAATGAGTAGTGAGCTTAGTCCGGACAGCTCGTGGGTCTCAGCACTGAAGTAACTAAGTTGTGTGGTTTGTGTCGGTTTGTTTTATGGATGGGCACTGCTGTTAATCCAAATATACTTGATATCCATGTTAGTATGTAAAACATGTATGAATTTGTTTTTGTATAATTGGCACTACATATAAAAAGAAATAAATACATTTAAAAAACATAGTCTTACTTTAATTCATCTTAATTTTTCTATTCAATTCTCCATCTAAAATCTGTAGTACTGAAATAGGGGGAATTTCTCCTGTTACCCAAATTCAAAAGCGTGTGATAGGCACATGTTGGGTATTCGAAAACATATGATATTCAAGGTGAAAATGTCCCAAACGGATTGCCTCTGAGGCTTCAGTTTCCAAATGGGATGAACTGCCAATTCAGTCTCCAAAATCAGGAAGATTCAGTAGCCGCATTTGGGAACTTTGACTAAAGTGCCAGACCTGAATCCAATTTGTGACAGATCAGTGTATATTGAGTTGACCCTTTATTATGAAGTAATAATGTGTGTTATTATATTATGTTATATGTATATTATAATATAACACACACACACACATATATATATATATATATATATATATATATATATTTAAAAAATGGTAGTAAATTTAGGCAAAGACAATTTGAGTCAAATTGCTGGAAAAGGGGACTTTCGAGGATATTTTTTTGCCTCGAAATTCAGAGTTACATAAACAATGTCCTTAATGTGTTTTACACAATGTATCTTTTTTGTGGAATACACGGGCAATGCATAATGATCTCCCTGGGCATCGAGTCCATGTATTTTGTGTTCTTATCAGAGTGCGTCCTAACCCACGTCTGCGCCCATAGTACGGCACAGTTAAAATATATTATGTCTTTATAAATACTTCCTTATATGTCTTTGTCTCATCAGCATCTAGTTAATGTTCCAACCAAACAAATTTAGAAAAATGCCTGCACAAGAAGCAGTCAGCAGGTTATCAGTGTGTGCTGGGAGTCTTTGTCCTCCCCTGTCTCCGCTTATTGAGTTGTCATGATATCTTGACAAGCTCCTATTATTCTCTTCTCTGCGGGGACGTGGAAAGTCTAATAGAGGCAGTGAATTGTGTTTGGAAATCTGAAGGCTGGTTATTCATGTGTTATGGAGAGCACAGAACGTGTCTGGGATCTGTGGGGAAAGATTGTGTTTTAATATAAAAGAGACCGAGCTCAGTGATGGGACATGCTTGGCGGCCATCCACACACCTTGAGAAGCCGGGCTTTTGACAACAGTCTGCACAAGATTTATTCCTTTGATTGTATTTCCCAGTGCTAAGTCTCAGAGAATCTGCTGTCAAACAGGGAATATATATTTTTAAATGCATGTGCTTTCTAAGAATACCAATGGTAAAGGCAGTCTCTTTAACTATTAATTGACTGGTGCATGGAGGAGCGCTCAAAGAGTTAATGTGGATCACGGTTTACAAAATAATTTAACGGCATAAAGAAGCAAGAGTGAAATGCGTTAGGTGGTTTGGCTTACCCCCACCAAATGCTTTTTTTGGGGTTTAATATCTTTTTTATGGGTTTATCAAGTGGGGAGGGGCACATAAAAAAGATGAGGGGGGGTGCTGGAGGGGTGGAATGGGTAACAGACAATGTCAATAGCTTGAGTAAATCACAAATGATACTAACAACACCAAGAGTCGGGAAGGGTGTGTGGCCCTAGACCAAAGAAATATGGCAGAGAGGGGGCCCATGCAGAGGGGTACCCATGGGAAATAACTTAAGACATTCACATGTGCATAGCTAGGAGTTATGAACCTTCTGAGTTCATCCGGTGACTGGTGGGTCTTCTGGGTGTTTAAATTGACCCTATTGTCGTGGGGGGAAGGGAGAGGGGGAAGAATGATCAGTGTATGGGGGAGATTATAGAGAGGGGGCTGGGGGTAGGTTTCGGGATCCTGTCTGGGTTAGGTACCTCCTGTTCATTGGGTGAAGATGTAGACGGTATCTGAACATCAAGTGAGACCGTGTGGCCTAATGGAAAAGGCGTCTGACTTCGAATCAGAAGATTAATGGTTGTTTTAATTAATTAATTATTGACAACGACAAAAAAACAAGTAGTCGGTTTTTTACTTAGGAAAGGGTTGAAACACAGAAACAGATTGACAACAAACAGGTTGAAAACTTACAGTTCAAACAATTCCTTCTGCACAACGAGAGGACATAGTCTTAAATTAGAGGGGCAACGATTTAAAAGTAATATCAGGAAGTATTACTTTACTGAGGGTAGTGGATGTATGAAATAGCCTTCCAGCAGAAGTGGTAGAGGTAAGCACAGTGAAGGAGTTTAAGCATGCGTGGGATAGACACAAGGACATCCTAGCTATAAGACCGGGAACTGGGGACTAATAAAAGTATTTAGAAAAATTGGGCAGACTAGATGGACCGAATGGTTCTTATATGCCGACACATTCTATGTTTCTATCATTTCAGTAGTGGGGAGGGATCATGAGGGGGGCTACCGTGTCTCAGCATTTTGAATGTCCTGTGCGCAGCCCTCGCTTCCCATGTATTCCGACCAGTGGAACCAATTTTTCAGATGAAGTTGGCGTTTCCCTTGAGAGGAGAGGACAAAATCCTCCAGTGAGCGAATGGATTCGACCGTGGCTATCCATTCTCTCAGTGAGGGTGGTTAAGGTTTTTTTTTCCGATGCCTGGGGATAAGGAGTTTCACTAGGTTCAATAAGTGGACAGTTAGGGAGCGCTTATATGTGCCAGTGGGATGCGGAGTATGATGTAGTAGTATGGTTAGTGGATCAAAGTGTAAGTCTGGGTCTCTTAGTTTCAAGATTATTTGGAACACATATTCCCAGAACGGGTGAGGAGTGGGCACAGGCACCATATGCGCAGGGAATTGCCATTCATGCGTAAGCATCTCCACCATAAATTCGAGGACATAGAGTATATTTGTTTTAGGGCAGTTGGTACGTAGTACCATCTGGTGAGGATTTTCTAGGCATTCTCCTGAGCACTTGTGGGCTAAAGTTGATATTTTGTGCCATTAAGATGAGGTAAGTGACGTGTTGAAATCCCTTTCCCATGACCATATGTAGTGAGGTTTAAGTATATCATGTGCGTCTGTAAGGATTCTGTAATTTCGTCAAGGTGTTTTATTTGGTGATTTGAGATAATGTGACCCAATCTAGGGTATAGGATGCGGGTTTCAAAAAAGCCTTTGAAGTATCCCTGGTCCGTCCCTGGTGGGAACTGTTCATTGTGTATGAGTGGGTGTAATAGTGAGGGTTTGTTGACGAGATTTATAGGCACTAGGTGGACTTCCATACCTTTAAAGTAGGGTGGGCTATGGGATGTGTCGGGTCGATCGAGATGCATTGCGTGGTGGGCATCCTTGCAGCTAACGTAATAGGGACCTCAAGGCCTCGCTGCTCAAGAGAGACCCAGAGTTTGTGTGCTGAATTGCTTTGTAGCAGCGTTCCATGTCTGGGAGGCCCAGTTCACCCAGGGTTTTTTGGACTGGTGAGGTATTGAGAAGCCAGACGTGGATGTTTGCCTTGCCAGATAAATTGTGAGATTGTAGTTTTTAGTTCATAAAAAAACTATTTGTGGATGTCTATTGGCAGGGTGGGGATGATGTAGAGGATGCGTGGTAAAATGTTCATTTTGAACGATTGAGGCCCGTCCAAACCAGGACATTTGTTTAGCTGACCACTTAGTGAGGTCTGATTTGCAGGTTTGTAATATGGGTGGGAGGTTGAGGGAGAATAAGGCAGGTTAGCTGCTAGATTTATCCCCAGATATTTTAATTCCATCTGAAGGGGATTGAGTGTTTTAGCTGGTGTTCCAATGAGTTGTGAAGGGATATGTTAAGAGCCATCAATTTGTGATAGTTCATTTTGAAGTTGGAGAGGGAAACATATACATCAAGGCTGGCCTGGTCTCTGTGAATCAGGTCAGGGAGGATCTCTTTAATGCTATTACTGAGTACTTTGGCAAAAATCTAGCTTTTGGCTTTTACCCATGGGGACGATTTAACGGAGTGTACCTCCTCTGCTGTGATGGGTGCGCCAAGTAATATTGCCTTGTCCCGGGTGAGGGTTCGCGAAGTGCTAGATTGGAGGTAGTGATTTATCTGGGCTTGTAGTGTGGATGGGCGGGGGAGATTGGTGTTGTCTGCTATATTGTATAATTTAGTCTTGGAAGGTTTCGGCTATGTGGTCAGTAAGATGGCAAGTGGTTTTAATCCTAGGTATGAAGGTGGAGGTCTGTTTCTTTCTAAGTGCTTGTCTTTAAATTGGTAAAAATGGTGATTAACCCTCAGGTATGCTCTTCGTGTCTGGAGGTTGCAGAGTTCAGGCCAGTTTGGATCGGAGTGAGGTCAATTGTTGGTATAAGGTAGGGGATAGATTTAGCTTATGTTTGTTTTCTATGTCAGCAATGGCTTTCATTATTTTAGTCATTGAGGCTAAGTGGAGCTTTTTTTTGTATGCACCCTTGCTGATTAGGTGGCCACGGATGAAGGCCTGGTGCGCCTCCCAAATGATCGTTGCAGGGATATCCTGGGTATCATTGTCTCTGAAATAGTCTATGGAAAGTAGTTTTGGTAGAGGTTAGGATTATGGAGTCCTTCAACAAGGATTCATTTATTCTCCACGTTAAATGTTTCTTTGGGATTGTTTGTAGGCGTAAGGAGATCAAGAATCTGTCTTCAGTCTAGACGGAAATTAAGAGTGAGCCAATCTGTACGGGCAGGCCAATCGTCTGGAGGTAGGTGTTGGCCTCATAGAGTAAGGAACTGACATGTTCGACCAATGTCAGGAGCCCTGCAAGCCACAGACAACAAATACATGCCTTAGTTGGCAACAGGTAGAATGAAAACATTTAACAATAACTGTCTAACTGAGGAGTGTTAGATGCATCATTGTGGCATGTGGGTAAGATTTAATAATAAATGATGGGTGAGAGGGCCTCAGGTGTTTTTAGAAGCCAATGTGTGGGGGGGGGGGGGGGGAGATAAATACAGAGAGTGAATGGGAGTGTGCCCCTAGATGTAAGCGTAGTGCATTGGTCGCCTCTGCCCTATTTTCAGGAGCCAGGATTGGGAGAATATGGATCAGAGGGGTTGTAAGGTAAGTGATGGCCCACCTCAATCAAGCCTGTAATTACCTTTTTACATCTGCATATATATATATATGATTAAAAACAAACAGGAATGGTTAAGACAGTCGTTCCCTTACAGTATGTCAAGACGTGCAATCCTCCCCAGGTCTGCTGGTGGTTGAATTAAGATGAGTCTTGGGAAGGGGGACTCTACAGATTAGGCATGGGGGGTAAGAGATGATGCCCAGATCTAAGCCAAGTAAGGTCCCCTGGTTGTTGTTTTCGAGGTAAAGGCCTCTATGGTCAGGGTAAAGGTTTAAACTAAAGACCATAGGGGAGGATGTGCACTCCACTTAACTTTGCTGATGTTCAGGGGTTTCAGCACTCTGCAAAAGGACATCTCATGGCCTGCAGCGATCATAACCACGCTGAATGAGGTGGCCATTTACATGAGTGCATCCACCACTAAAACTGAGGACCAGACAACAGTGTGACATTTTAAACAATGTAAGGTTGAACAGAAAGCTATACAAGTCTTGTTTAATTGGGGGTCAAGTTGGGGGAATCAGGAATATCATGTGGAGGGTCCAATAACACCTCGGTAGTGAGGGTCAGTCACCTTCAGATGGCCTGTTTTAATAGCGTATAAGTAGGTGTGGTCGAGGAGTTATGGTGGGGCTGAATTATATGGAGAGAGTGTTAGTGGCCACCCATCATGAAATGGATAAGTGTGGGGAAGAGGCGGCAGAGAAATGTTATATCAGTGGGGGGCAGGAGAGGGGTATGGGGTACTTATCCAAGCCTTAGATGCATCAGTCAGGATAGTGAAACCAAGTTCGGGTGCTCCAATTTATGGTATCGTGGTAGAGCGGATTTCCCGCGGCTGGAGCCATATTTGAGGTGAGGGTCTTCCTCCTTTTTTCCTTTAAGGCATTTGGTTCAGCAAATCAGGAGGGCCGCCGTGGGCCAGTAGGACTTCAGTCAGGGACTTCTAGATCAAGGGCAGCATAGAATGTTGTTAGATCCTTTGAAGATGGAAGGCAGATGTGTGCCCTGCCTCTGGTAATGGTGATGGAAAATGGGAAGCCCAAGCGAAATGGGATGGAAGCTCTTTTGAGGAGATCTGTGAGGAGTTTAAGGGCCTTCCTTTCTTGGAGTGTCGCCCAAGCGATATCTGGCATTACAATTCTTTGAATTTGAGGTCAGGCTGTTTGCAAGATTTTCTTAAGATCTCTTCTTTTATTGTGTAGGAATGCAGGCAGCGTAGGACATCTCTGGGGAAGGGGCCGGCCAGGTCTTTGGGCCTTAGTGCCCTGTGTACCCTGTCCAGGGTAATAGGTGTTTTCTTCGCACATTGCAGTATGATTCGAAAGAGGTTGCTGACTTTGGCATGCAAGTCTTCTTGGCCCTCTGTTTCCAGCAGACCTCTGATGTGCAAATTTTGTCGACGGCTTCTGTTGTCCATGTCAATAATGTGAGACGCAATTTGTGTCAGCAATTTGTGTTGATCTTGAACTTGACTGGACATGTCTGCCAAGGCATCATGTAGGGTAGACTGTTCTTTTTCCACCTGCTCAAGTCTGTTTACTTGTTGTTTAAGGTCCGCCTGGATATCTTGGAGCTCGTCTTTGATTGTGGCCCTGATGAGCTCGACTGCGGTCGTCAGGTCATTTTTAACATGGGCTGAGAAATCTTCTTTGGTTAGGTAGCCAGACCCCATCATGTTCTGGTCGAGTGATGGCGGGGAGTCCCCGTCATCGGATTCATCCTCTGTGAGGTGGGGAGAATCTTCTCCGTTTAGGCCATCAGGCGCCATTGTGGATGCTTCAGCGGAAAGCATCGGGACCAGAAATGTGCTCAAATTCGGAGGAATAGTTTTTTTCCCGGCTTTGAGGCAGTCTTTTAATGGGGATTGGTGTTTAGAGTGTTTCCCCATCCTGGTTGGGTAAGTAAAAGGCAGTTTTTGAGCGTCCAGGAGCCTGTAGTGCGGGAGCTCTCAGTTCATACGACCACTCTCAACGGAAGTCGGACACTACCCCGACCAATTAATCAACAGCATTTTTGAACTTTTAATTAAAATATGCGCTGCTGTTGTGGTCCAGAGCTGTTTCATTTGCAATGGAGAGAGAGGGCTAGGGGATGGAGAAAAGTAGGAGAGATTTGGGGAACATTGGAGGAAAAGAAGAGAGTTTAAAGATGGGAGTAGATAGAAGTTATGAAACAAGCTGACTTAATAGTCAGACCATAGAAATGATGGTGGGGTAAAGATAACAGGTAACCCCACTACTGTAAATACAGTAAGTTGGTAGAGCATTGCTAGACTTATCTGCAAAACCTAGAAAAGCCAGCCGACCTGTTTTCCCACATAAAGCCACAATTTACAGAACCAGCAGCACCTGCCCGGAACCCTTTGCTGGGGGGTGACAGCACAAAGTAAAAAATAGAAATGTGAAATGTTCCATGTTTTACAGTAAGTTGCATTAAGTAGAACCCAACAGAATACATGTTAATCCTAACTGAGTAGATAACTGGCTATCTCTAATATTTGTGGTGGCTACATTTACAATTGAGTAAGATATATCTTACGAATGTAAGTACATGATTGTTTTAATCTACAATGTGGTTAGTAGAGTGTTCATTTTCCAGTTTGCCTTCTTATAAAATGAGAGATAATGCTGCTGAAAAAACAGTAACTGTCTGAAGAGCAACAAAAAGAAATATCAAATTTTCAGATCAACTAAATGAATGTTGGTACTTTTACTCCAGGTTCAGAAGATGAGAAAAAAATGTAAATGACATTTTTATAATCAACAATTATGAACTTTCTTTTTACTTCTACTAAGCCACTGGGAGAGACGTGACGGGTATATTGGTAATGGGCTTAATCGATAAGTATTGTTACCAAGGAGTGTTTAACTTATGGTAAACTTGTGAATCTTATTCTTGAGTCTTTCTTTAAGTTAACCGTCAGACCAGATTGATGTACTTTGGTTTTTTTTAATACATATTGTATTCTTTACATAGAAAATATTTTTTTCTACTTTTCATTTTATTAATATAGATTTCTATTCATTTTGTTCCCTGCCCAGCACAAGAGCTGGGCAAGTTCTGTAGGTGCAATATGGCTATAGGATGAGTCCTCTGTGTTCAATATTGGTGCTCTAGCAAGAGTTATGGTTGCAATCTTAATGTGGGTACACATTAGGGTACAATGTTGGTGCAAGACAAGGTACTGTTCTACACTACTAAAGATTTTTTTTAGTGTGGAATATCACCAAGAAACCCCGACGATCTGAAGGGAGCTGAGGCAGAGCAGTGTTAATTTTGATAGCAAATGTTTATTTCATTTTTTGACTAAAATGTATTTTTAGTTTAGTCGTATTTTAATAATCTGAAGTGCTTTCGTTTTAGTCTTGTTTTACTCAACAAAATCCCCAGTAGATTTGAGGGAACAGGTCTGAGAAGACTGTTACATAGTATTAAGTTAACTTGCTAGGGAGAAGGGAAACACTCACATGACAGTACCAAGCGAAATCAGATCTTCCTCTGTGTTGGCATGGCGTTGCTCCAGGCGGCAGACGGACACAGGGAGCCTGCGTCTCAGCCAATCCAGCTGCCGATCAAATTAGGAGAATGGGTGTTGGCAGAGATCCAAGAGAACCAGAGCCATGATGAAAATATGTCTAGTCGACGAAATGAAAACTGCGAGTGGGGATGGGTTGGGGGTGGGGAGAGACTGGTGCATGCCTGTTTAAAATCTTTCTGGTACAGATACCATTTCAGGCGGAGTCAACTCAGCTTCTGATACAATAAGTACCATAACGCTGGATAGTAATAACAACATTGCTCTTAAACTCAATGAATTTGTATTAGTGTCTTGAGTACCCTTGGGGAGTAAAGCACCATATGAACATACATGTGTGTCTAAATGTGATTTTACTTCTGCAACCTTATGTGGCAAAATGATTTTACTTAGCACCTTATGTGGCAAAATGCTTCAAATCAAATTCACTCAACCTCTCCTGAGCTCATCTTTGTCCTTTCCTGTTCGTGAAGCTGATAGAACAAACCAGCCTCTTAAAAAACACTGAAATAAGTAAATAGGAAACGGCAATCATACAAATCGAATCAAAATTGCTAGCTGAGCATTTACATGAATTATAAGACTACTTTGATTCCTTCAATTCTGGATGTTTACAAAAGTCACCTTGGTGTGTTCCAGCCTGTTTTGTGTATTCAAAATGTAAGAGGGCATAATTCCAAAGTTTTAAAACTACCGGTAATGTGATGCTGTTATGCTGACATATTTACTTTCTAAATTGTTCTTCTTGTTTTTGTTTAAAATGTTTTAATGATTCATTAGGGAAAATAACCAAGCACTAAGCCACTGACTTCCTCTGGTTGTGGATAGAGTCTGCCTCTACCTCTATCTCTATAAAATCATTTCAGTTAAATTGTTAACTATTTCTCATCAAAATCGAAAACAATATTTTTATATAAAAAAAAAATATGTTTTTTTTCTCGAGAGAACTGTCGCTGAGAGTAAATGTGAACCATTCAAAGCAGTGTTTCTCAACTGGGGGGTCCTGACCCAAAAATGGGTCACGAGCTGGTGTGGAGTGGATCCTGAACATCTTCTTTCGGCTTCATCAAAAAGTCTAACTTTTGATTAGGGGAGGGAATGATGATGTTGTGACGCAATCTGCATTCACCATCTGAAGCCGAGAAGCTCCCCAAGTAGTGTCGCTGATATCTCTTCCAGAAACCCCTCAAGGATTTTGAAGCACTTTGAGACCGGTTGAGAAGCACTGATTTAAAGAACCATTGCTACCTTTTCTCAGCCAATACAATTCCTTCTTACCCTTCCAGAACCAAATGGAAGCTAGATTTGCTGAGCTGATGACATGGAAAGCTAATGAGATCAGAGGTTCCTGGGTTCAGTAAGCAGACAGCTAATTATACATTCAATGGAAAATGAACCTCCTATAAACTGTGCTGTTTTACATATTAAAGTCATCAGTAAAATGCTGCAATGTGTTAAAGGTACAGTTTAGGCACCAAGTAACTTTGGTGCAATTTAAAGTCTAAGGAGTGTAGCACACAGGTATTTTTGCTGTACAAATAAAATGCAGGCATTCTGTTTAAATTCCATTTTTATTTTTTAATTCCTGCTCTCTCCCATGGGGAGGGCTAGAGTTAGTTTATGTCTTTACAGAGCTGCTGCTATGGCCATAAAAGTAAGGGTCCTATTTACTTCCATGATATAGTTTTAAACATTTGAAGGGCTTGTGGCTCTCCTGGTGTTCAGAGTCAGGCTGTTCACTGAGCTGCCGCCAGCTGCCAAATGGCCTTTTGGGTTTATTTACTAAAAACCCAGATTTGGCACCCGAGTTTGGCTTAGAAAAATACCCCAGGTTTGAATCTTCCCCAATGAAAGTAATGGGAGGTGAAATGATCAAAGCTATTTTAAGTAAAATTCGACACCTGAGTTTTTTGAGCCTCATTTTTGAGCCTCAAAAATAGCTTCAATCATTTCACCTCCCATTACTTTCAATGGCAAACATTCGATTCAGGATTTTTTTTTTTTTTACTCAACTTTGACTTTGTCTCAAAATAAAAGTTGACCTCCAAAGTCGATTTTAGTGAATAGACCCATCTGAGTTGAGTTAGTAGATATTTCCATCAAATTTGCATTAAACACCATGAGGAATTGGCAAAGGAATTCAGTCCAAAACAGCTCGATTTTGCAAAGGGAGTTAGATTAGGGAGAGTTGGTTGTATGTTTATATATTTTATTTTATGTTAATTATGTTATGTGTTAATTTATATATTTTGTCAGTACAAAATGTATTATTATTATCTTTTTGGAGTGTCATTGCCATTATTGTGTATTAAAGGAGAGGGTCTTGTTATAATAGGCATTGACATTTTTTTAAAATAATTTTATAAAAAGGTGGCCATATATTTTCCCAGCACCGGTGTCTGTCATTATTGCGGGGTTTATGGGAATCTTATCCCTGACATTGATTATACCCTTGTAATAAGTGTATCATGCCTTCTCATAATAATTCCGTCACCTAAACACTGTTCATACTGTGAATGTAGATATTAAAAAATAATTTTGTTTCACCCGAAACTATTCATTACAAAGTGAGCTTCTTGTTGAGTACAACTCTTAACAAATGACTAACACTGGAGCATTTGGTTTGTTGTTAAATCACTCTTCCCATTTGGCACCCAAAATTTTGTGGTCTCCAGTTGCCATGATTCTTGCACAGCTGGATATTTGTAGGCCACAACATCAGAGATGGATCTGAGCCAAACCTACACCAATAACCAAATCGTTCCAAATGGTCTCAGTTGAATGTTATCTGAACAAGCCTGCTAGCTGGCTGAACATTTGGCGGTTACTGAATCAAATAAATAATCCTTAATCTGTGTATTCATTTGGTCTCCATTTTGTAATTTTTAACTTTTTTCCATCTTCGAAAATGATTGACTTTGTTTGTAATGCATATGAAGGTTAAATAACTATTAAAATGCACACATTAATTAAAATGTGATTATCTGTATTCTAAATATTTGAGCCTGTGACTAGCTTAGCGCACCAACATTTTTCTTTTCCCTGTATTCTAAATATGTTTAATTTGCTCACAAACCTCAGGTTACTAGCTTCTAATGATTCTCCCACTCAGTTAGGGTTGCCACCCAATTGGTATTTTATCAGCAAGTCGGTAAAAAAATGGTTTAAGATGGAGTTTTGATGGGCTGTATAATCACTTCCTTCAAAAAAGCCAGCAAGGTTTTAAAGCCTCCAAATGACGGCAGGAGGGCAGGCCTTTAAAATCCTGCCTGCAGTGGCAGCAGCAACACAGGGGATTCCAGGAAACTAATTTAGTGTGTTTTAAATATGTGTAGAAAGAAGCTTCCAGATTGGTAAAAGATTATACATAAAGTGTTTTTTTTCCTTTGCAATGCTTAAAGATGTGATTTATATAGCCTCCAAGGGAGGAAAAAAAATCAGCATTTAAAGAATATCAAAAGAGCAAAAAATTTAATTATCCAAAAATGACAGCCAGACTGCAGTGTGCACATAGATCTACTCTTCAGAATTCTGTACAAAGCACACACTTGCAGGGTTTATTTTCCTACCAGATACACAGCTAGAGCCTGTCAGTTTTTATATGCTGGATAAATATACCATTTACATGCTCCTATGCATAGTGTAGAATGCCTATGTCCACGTGGAAGCAATTTATTAATCAAGGAGTACATCTCATTGATTAATTTATTGTTTTCCCTATGAATGCATATGGAATATACATGCTGCAGGGTGCATAGAAATTGTATGTGTTCCTCAATAGTACCATTGTTAACAGATTTCATTTTACTCCATTTTTTTCAGAACAGTAAAATTGTTCCTTAGGTTTAGGCACTTAATGTAAAGCGAGTATTGCATCAACGTATAGTCAGAAACATGACAAAGTATATCGGGGAAGAACAAGCACCTTGCTGTGCTGAATCTCAAGTTGTTTGGTTGTTGTTCCACTTTTCATGCAGTGGTAATCGCCATCATTAATAAGCCCAGCACATCTCTGTATCCCCTCCTATAGCCATTACTAGAACTGGAAGCACACTTGAGCACACATTATAGATATTATTCTAAATGCTGCATTGTACTAAGACCTTTACAATACTCGGTGTACTCTTGTAAATGTATACAGTATGACAATGGCAGAGTAAATACATTAACCCAATAAAAAAAAGACACACAGGAGAAATGGTGGGATTAAATCGGCCGCAATGTTCATTACATTCAGAAACAAATGTAAAACACTAACAATAAACAAATTCTGTAAAACCCAGGTTAGCCCTGGTCCACAGGGACTTACCCCGACTTAGTGTACAACAAACATTGGTCTGTTAACCCCTTAATGAAAGGACTGTTTTGACATTTTTGCTTCTTGGGGCAGTCAAGCAACAGAGCTACGGAAGTGATTTCTGATCACTACAGGGCAGCTCCATACTGGAGGGACAGGGCAGCGCCATACTGGAGGGACACAGTGCTCTGGAAGGGGGGGGAGGGGGGTATATTTTGGTGTTCCATGATGCATCAGTATTAAGGCAGCATAGCAACATCAGCTAAGCATAGGCAGAGACTGTTGAGCAATGCATGTACGAGTTTCACCACAAGGCCACAAGGCGTACCACGAACAGCCACTCCCACACAATGCCGTACCTCAGGGACATCCTGCCACAATAAAGGAGAGGGAGGGAAAATTGTCCAAGTTGTGAGAAAGAGGTTGCCCCTGGGTGGGAGATCGCTAGGGTTGCCACCCGGCCGGTAATTTACCGGCACAGCCAGTATTTGAGAGGAAGGAGCCGGTAAAACTGAAATACTGGTCATGTTAAGACCGGTATTTGTTTTGCAGGCACCAAGAAGTGGTGATCAGCAAGCAGGGCACGATAAATCCCGGGCACCAGGTCGCCATGGCACCAGGAATTCATCCACATGGTCCCCTTGCCGCTTTTGTTTCTCCGACACAAGGGGGAAGTCTGTGTGAGGAGCACAGACCGGAAGCTCCGCCCCCTTGTGCATCGCTCATCAGTGTGCCTCCTGGCATCCAGCAGGAGGGATGCAGCAAGGAGTGCACAGAGACCATTCAGCAGGAATGTCCCCCGCTCCCCTGCAAGCAGGTAATACAGAAGGGAGGGGGGGGACATCAAGAGAAGAGCCCGTTTTTTATTTATCTATTTATCTATTTAGCCTCTAAAAGCCTTACTGGTTTGTGTGTGTGAGAGAGAATGTCACTGACTGTTTGTGCTAGTGTTACTGTGTATGTATGTGCTGCTGTCACTGTGTGTATGTATGTGCTGCTGTCACTGAGCGTATGTGCTAGTGTTACTATGTGTATGTATGTGCTGCTGTCACTGTGTGTATGCATGTGCTGCTTTCACTGTGTGTATGCATGTGCTGCTGTCACTGTGTGTATGCATGTGCTGCTGTCACTGTGTGTATGCGTGCGCTACTGTCACTGTGTGTGTGCGCTACTGTCACTGTGTGTGTGTGTGTCATTGTGAAACTGTCACTGTGTGCGTGTGGCTGTCGCTGTGTGCATGTTGGGGCCCGACACTTTGTGGCCCCGCCCACATCTATGGCCGATATTTTTTTTAGGAAAAGGTGGCAACCCTAGAGATCGCTTATATAAACGTGGCCCGGTCTTCAGTCTAAAGTGTCTGAAGACATGTCAGGACACAAGATATAGGACAGTAAAACATGCGGTTTAGCTATCACAAGCCTGGTCATGGCGACATTACATTAATGATAACCTGCAGGCCTCATCTGTACACTTAACAGCTTTTGATAAGGAATAGGACACCAAAGTCAGTGGCAAAGGTTTGTAAAGGTCCATAGAACATCACTCAGCATTCCAGTGAATGTCGGCATGAACAATATTGCTGCCTACATTCAGATGCTTCTCCTGTAATGTAACAAATATTATACATCATATACAAACATACTGAGACATGCACCCTTTACCCTCAATCTAAACCTTTCCCTCATTATATAACATACACAAACTACAGTGTATCTTTTTTTTTAAATCTCAGTAATGTAATTTTCCATTTACTCTTGCACTTTATAGATGTGTAACCCCACCAAACCTGCGGTAATTTGTAGGGAGTCACATTTAATTGCTGTTGAGGCAGCTACTAGAATGGAGGTCCTAAGCCATGGTATCCCCTGTTAGATACTTTTATAGTGTAATGCCCCTTTCTGTAGAGCCTCTGTCTATTGGAAGAACCTATAATAAAGCTGAATGGGATAATTTTTTGAACTCGCCTACTTTGGCCTTAAGTTTGAAATTCCCATATCAATTTCCTGCAATCCTCTCTTTACTCAGTAGACCCTATAATACAGGCACAGTAGCTGGAAGTTATGAAGCATGTGAGCTGTTAGTCCTTGTATCAGTCAAGCAGGCAGTCCACTGTTGCTAGCATCGGGGATTATTATTGTCCCGCCCCCTCCCAGTTTCCACCGCCCCCTCCCAGTTTCTGCCCCCCCCCCCGTGTTCCGCCTCTCCCACACTCCACCCCGCGGTGCCCGATTCAATGGGGGGCAAAATTGGGAGGTATGTAACATTCGAAAAGTGATTTACTGCAAATGATACATCTTGCTCTCAAAATGTCACTTACCATCATGTATCTTGCACAGATCATTCTCTGCCTTTGGCTAGATTATTTATGAATGGTCAGTGGCAATACTGATATTTGGATTTCTATTTATTGATAGTTCACATAGGTTCATTGTAACAATCAGCAGTTATTTCAGACATACGTGAGGATGTGCTTTACTTGTTAAATACGTTCTCTCTCCGCCTTTTCTTTCCCTCTTCATCAAATCTCAATAAATGATTTATCAGCAGAAGGGCTGGGAATAGTAAGGGTGGCGCCTGGGAATCTGCTTTGCTGTGAATTTTCAGTTGTCATATAAAACCAGAGAGGACATGGTTATAAAACAGAGTTTGGGCCTTGCATTCTATTCCTCATATTACATTAACGATGCAGACTGTCAGACTGGGGATTTACATAACATGTACTATACATCCTGCTTCTCGCTGGCTAAAAGTCACAGACCAATCCCAGATCTACTGCCAAGCCAATGACTAGAAACTGAGCATACAGAATTAATTAGGTTAGTAGTTTGGCATCCATAGATATGTGTATAGAGTGAGAGGATAATTAAACACACTGTATTAATTAGGCTATTATTAGATATGTATGCACATGTTAAATATCTGCTGCAAAATATAGATCATGGTAGTTTAACTAAATAGGGTAATGCTGACTACCTCGTATTTACATAGAAGAACAACAAATAGTATTTTCGAGAATGTGAAGTTCTATTTATTTGAGGTATATAATATATATATGCCTATGTAAATGAAAGGCATTATACATATACAGACATCTATATAAACCTAGATACTGACATACACAGTAGTAAACTCAAGAAGTATTGTGGGGACTAGGGTTGCCACCCAGCCAGTATTTTACCGGAAAATGGCAAGCTGCCAATATTTATTCTATGGCGGGAATAGCAAGACCGGTATTTTTTGTTGTTGAAAAGGTGGCGACCCTTGTGGGTCTAGTGAGGCCACAATGCCCACACTACACAGATTTCTACCTGGGAGCTTCTCCTTCTTTTACAGAGTTCAGGATTGAGCAAATTGAATAAGAGAAATAAAAGTTGATGCGTATTTGCCATTACAATAGATTTTAAGGCTAAACTGATTCTTTCTTGGGTCTTGTTGAAAGTATCTGGCTTTTTTTCATTCCGTTTGGAGGCCTGAAATAGGCTTGTAAGATGTAAAGTGATTGTGCAGCCAACTTAAACCACAGACTAAACCCTAAATCAGAATAAACGAGGGTAGGGCTGCCACCTTTAAAATAAATTTATATATACCAGACATGCTATTTCCTCCATAGACTTAACATTGGACTAAAGACAGTTTTTTATGAGCTTGGTGACAACCCTAGACCAGGGCACTGCCATTTGATGGAGTGGCCTTTTGTGGCAGCAGATATTTGATTGATATATGTGGGTGACACAACCAATAGCTGAAAAGGAGTGATCGGGGCCAGGAACACAGACACTGGTTGGTGCTTTGGTCGTTAAGGACCAAAGCACCAACCGGCTCGAATGGGTTAATGTATCCCTTGTTAAAGGACAACTGCAAAAAATTACCTTTTAATTGAAAAGATTGAAAGACTGTATTGCCTATAAATGATTTAGTAAGAAATTCTTTACTGAAAGAATACAAATGAAGTGCCGTATATACTCCATATAGTTCTCTCAGGGGGCAGACATGTTGTTTAGAATCTTGGGTCAAACAGAACTTCCTTTTTTGCTACAGTTGTCCTTTAAGCAAACACCACCAGACAGTTCCACAAGATCCAACTTTGGATTTATCAAACTGATCTCAAAGCCAGGAAAAACCTGGACATCATAGGCTGGTATTCTGTTATTAAAGCATCCAATTTACTTTTTTTTTTGTACTGTGCTTTTCTACTTGCTAATCATAGTGAAGTAAAACCCTTTGATTTCTGTAAGAATCCAGGATCGGAGTAGGTTACATTACTATAAGTAAAGTCAGTAAGGATCCATATTTAGCACAGACAGTATACACAGTTCTGAAGCCAGACAGTTAATTATATGGACATTGAGGCATAAGAAATGCTAGACTATTGTTTACCAATAATACAACAGGATTGATTAAGACAGAAGCCTAGACAAGGAGACATGTCAGTACAACTGGGACATGGAGTCAGATAGGCAGCACTTAAGACATTAAAGTGTGATCAATGCTTTGCCTACTCCTTTCAAGGCACAAACGTTTAACCTTTTAGCAATAAGATGATGAAAATTATAAGCTAATCATATTCCATGCAGCTTCTTTTGGAGAAATAATAGACTCTACCACTTTGCCCAAGTCTCATCATATTTATCAATATTGTTGGGCCCCAACTTCATTATGAGTTGAGGCCCAACAAGATCGCCCAACAAGATCCATTTTTTTCAACTCATTAATAAATTCGTAAATTGCAAAAAATGGATAAGGTCACTGTCATGCCCCTCTGGTCCTTACCTGCAATTCCAGTGTTTCCAGGCATCCATCAAGTCTTATCATTAGATCGCGGAGTAGGCCGAAGCCGGGAACTGTAGTAAGATCTTCTATCCGCGATCGCGGTAGCGCAGTAGGCCAAAACCAGGGCCTAAAGTTTCTGCAAGCCCAGGATGCATCCTCCAGAGTTCACCCCAGTCAAGGGGGATCTCTTTACACCTGTAGGAGGGAGGTAAACTCTGCCTCCCCTATCACCAAACCTCCTATAGACTCCAAGCACAGAGACAGAGAGGTATGTGCTAGAAAAGCACACAACTCTAACATCCAATCAAGTAAGGCGCTTGTCGCACAGAGGGGAGGAGTGGAGACCCACAGCACTATAAAAAACCCTCAAACTGTTACCACAGTGCTCCAGAGCTTTGGTTCCTGTTTGTCCTTGGACTTCAGTCTTCAGTCTCCCCTTTGTTGCTGTGTTGCAGTTTATCTATTGGATTTCCCGTTTCCTGACCTTTGGCTTGTCTCCTGGATTACCCTGTTTGCCTGAACCCTGACCCCTGCTTGGATTATTCTACTACTCTTTGACCGCTGCCTGCCCTGACCTATTGGACTGTTCCTGACTTTGCTTTTTGGAATATCCTTTTATTATTTTTGGCTCTCTCATGCTGCTATCCTTACCAGGGTGCTCTGCCTATATAAACCTGTGGACCACCTGGTAAGGGTTACCAGCAAGAGATAGCATCCCTTGCTCTATGCTCCAAAAACCTCAACCCTGACAGTCCCTTTCTTTGTGTATCTCTCTCATTGAGACTCTCTTAACCAGTAACTCCAAGCCTATTTGGTCTTTCAGTTTAAATTTGTATGTGTGCAAATGAACACATTTTGTAAGCATTCCTTGTGTTATGTTTTGAACCTCCTTACTATTCTGCACAACATACAGTCAATGCAAGGTCAGCATGGAAATCTAAGAGGTCTAGGCCTTAAGGGACCAGGCTGCAGAGTTATATTAATTCTGTCTGAGCCAACTGCAATTGGTTTTAATGAGAAAATTGAAAATGTGCCACAGGTATATAGTATGGAATCTTATTGCGTACACTAAGGAATGTCGCACTGGTGGGTGGTCTGAGGGTTTATTCTAGATCGTATAGCTAGACTTGGGCACTTTAAATCATTGACTAACCTTGGACGTAAAGGCCTAGGGTAGGTGTGCAATTCCATTAGCGTAACCAGGCGTTCAGAAAAACAAGTTACTTACTCACATTATAGTAAGAATAGGTTCAACCCTTACTAATTTTCGTTTTACATTGTTTGCTGAATGAAATAAAAGGCCAGGTTATATCGGCATGTTCAGGGTTCAGAGTTCAGATCTGGAATGCTCCACATTAATATGTGTCACTTTTGTGGGTATATAATTATTATTAGAGCATTTCACTAGATTAGCCAGATAATAATCCTCAGTAACACAGTGAACATATGAAAAGGCCTACTTTGTGCACTTCCTTGTCAAAGGCACTTAATCATAGTTTCTTGATTTTCATGACTTCTATGATTATATGTTAAGTTGCATACAGCACATAAGGTTTCATGCCGGTTTCTATGTTGCTATGCCTTCTTTTCTTATGGGTTTAGCCAAATTCCTTTAGATGGGATATTTTAAAGGCACATTTGTTTCATAGCCATCCCGGATGTGTCATGCTTTTATTACGTTATTTATAGTGTTGAGCGAACCCGAACCGCACTGTTCGGGTTCATACAAAACAATACGGTTTTTGGACCCCGAACACGGACATTCCACTGTTCCACGGGTTCGGCGATTACATTGTATGTAATGCTATGGGCTTTCTATAAACCGAAATAGAGTCCCCATTCATAAGAATTTATTATGAATGGGGACTCTATTTCGGTTTATAGAAAGCCAATAGCATTACATGTATTCCATAAGCCGAAAGTCTATAAACCGAAAGTCTATAAACTGAAAGACATTCTGTTTGAACATCCAGGTGTCTGCTCAACTCAATTTATTTTAACAAACTAAGAGTTAGGGTCACCACCATCTTTTCTTCTTAAAATATATATATATATATATATATATATATATATATATATATATATATATATATTTTTTTTTTTTTTTTTTTTTTTTACCATCCTGCTGGTACATTATGGACTGGGTAGCTACTATAACACCCATTTTATTTGATCAGGTGCACTCAAAGCACTGCCATCCCATTGAACTTTGAAGTGGATCACAGCACACAGCAAGAAGAGTAGCATTGACATTTAGCTTTCATCAATTTATGTCTAGTCTTTCTAGATTTTGTTGAGACAAAAAATGAAACAAATAAACAAAACAATCAGTGAGTTTTGAGAGAATAGAACGAATAGACAGACTAAAAACCCATTCATATTATGGAACTTTTTAAGAATATGCACAACTTGGCTGATATGTATCACCAGGTGTAAAAGGCCCATAGTAGCACTGATGAGCAATATAAAGGTTGTTTTGCTCATACAGTTTGCATACAAGAGATGGAACAGGTATATTATCTCTCTGGTTTTCACAGATGCTCTGAAATAGCTATATAAAAAAATGCATTGTAATATGACCTCATAAATCTCACTTTTATATTATTATTATTGTTACTGCAGGGAAGTGGGAATTACTGATTGTGTATGCTATGACCGGGAGCTGTTGATTGTAAAATGTTTGTATATGGTGTCACAACACAAGTCAAAATTTGTACTGTACATTTTGCAGGAAATTGTCATGTTCAAGTTTCGAGTTCAAAGACCTTAGAAATATATAAATTACAAGGAATTACTTTTTTTTGATGTACATGTAGTTATACTGTTGAGTATCCCTTATCCAAAATATTTCAGATAACAGATACTTATGGTTAACAGATCATTTCGGCAGCACCAGCCCTATAAATGATCTACATTACCTAAACGCCATGGTGCTGCTGAAATGATCTGTCAGGGCCTTTACCAGGTCAGGTAGGAGTTTAAGTGCAGGGATAGTGGAGGTGTCTGGTTGCATGTTAAATTTAGTGCAAAGGGAGAACAGATAAAGAAACAGAGCTAGGTATTGGAATAAAGAGGGAATTTAGCAAAGAACTGCAGAATAGTCAAAGGGTATGAGTAGGAACTGCAGTAAGAACAAAGAGCTATAGCAGGGACTGTAGACAAAGCAAAGGTAAGGGTGGAGAGAGTTAAACAAGCGAAGAGGCCAGAGGCAAGGGTTAACTAAGCAGGAACACCCTGGAGAGGGTGACTAAGCAAGTACACCCTGGAGAGGGTGACTAAGCAGGAACACCCTGGAGAGGGTGACTAAGCAGGAACACCCTGGAGAGGGTAACTAAGCAGGAACACCCTGGAGAGGGTGACTAAGCAGGAACACCCTGGAGAGGGTGACTAAGCAGGAACACCCTGGAGAGGGTGACTAAGCAGGAACACCCTGGAGAGGGTGACTAAGCAGATACACCCTGGAGAGGGTGACTAAGCAGGAACACCCTGGAGAGGGTGACTAAGCAGGAACACCCTGGAGAGGGTAACTAAGCAGGAACACCCTGGAGAGGGTGACTAAGCAGGAACACCCTGGAGAGGGTGACTAAGCAGGAGCAACTTAGCTGAAGAGATCTTGATGTACTCAGAGGGTCTCAGGAGATGCTGAAAATCATCTACTGAGATGGTTGAGCCACTCAGGGTCAGATTTCCAGGTTCTGGACAGGGTCACAATACAAATGGGCTTTTAGCAGAGGATCAGGAACAGAAGCATCAGCTCCCAGAAATCAGGCATCCAACTTCAATGCAAAAGCACTTTTTGCCAGAAACTGCAGCTATTTAACCTGGGTGTGAGCAAAAGGTAACGAGCCCACCTGACACCAAACAGAGGGGAAGGAATACAAGCAAAGTAAAATAGAAAGGCCTCTAGAGGAGGCAGGAGGAATATAAGCATATAAATAATGACTTTTTAATGCATGAGTTAGAAGGTCAGTGTTGAACCCTGACATGATCTGTCGTCACGCTGTAGTCTTAGCGCTCTGGTAGCTAAATTTCCCATGAGCGCTGGCTTCAAATTACGGTGCCTGGCAGGGTGAAGCAAAGGAGCTTCCCCTCCAGGGCACCAGGAAGGTGATTATTCGTTATGTAAAACAAAATTAAATTTTTTAGGGGGGTTTTGGGTCATTTTGGAATTTGGATATTTGGGATACTCAATCTGTATATTAATACAGAGAGCTATACACAATTCCTTTAGGGATTCATGTATCCAGCAGGATGTCGCTGGATAACTTCAGCTTAACCAATGTGACATATCTCAGGTGGTAAGTAGTCATGACACCAAAAAATGATTAGTCTTGGCTTCTACATTTCAGATTTGCTTTTTTTGTTTAATAAAAGTGTTTTGGTTTTTAATAGAAAGTTGAGTACAGAAATAAAAGGGGAGTAACAATTATTTCTATAGTTTGCTGTTAAATTCATTTGTATGCCTATATAAGAACTTATATCCAATACTGATATAGTTTATTACGTTCCTATAGTACAGCTATAACACATGTTGTGGTCTATTAATTTATAACAATAAAAGTCAAAAATCAAGGCAAAATAACCAAGTTGGAAACGTTTTCCAGCTAACCTATTTTCACCCTGACTTTTGAAACTTGGTTGTCAGTTCCCTGTTTTATGAATAAACCCGATCTATGGTGATAAGTAGTGTTGAGCGAACCCGAACCGCACTGTTCGGGTTCATACCGAACATTACGGTTTTTGGACCCCGGACCTGAACACGGACATTTCACTGTATGTTCGGGTTGGAGTTCGGGGTTCGGCGATTACATTGTATGTAATGCTATGGGCTTTCTATAATTCATAAGAAATTCTTATGAATGGGGACTCTATTTCGGTTTATAGAAAGCCAATAGCATTACATGTATTCCATAAACCGAAAGTCTATAAACCGCATTACATGTATTCCATAAACCGAAAGTCTATAAACCGAATGTCTTTTGGTTTATAGACTTTCGGTTTATGGAATACATGTAATGCTATTGGCTTTCTATAAACCGAAATAGTGTCCCTATTCTTATGAAAAATTCTAATCGTTTTTGGTGGTAAATAGTACATTTGCGTCTTGCGGTGCACTTCATATCTGAGAGTCAAATAGAACCGTCAAATACTGTGCTTACAGCGCACTTTGAAAAATTCTAATAGTTTTGGGTGGTAAATAGTACATTAGATATGAAGTTCACTGCAAGACGCAGAGAGTCAAATAGAACAGTCCAATACTGTGCTTACAGCGCACTTTGAAAAATTCTAATAGTTTTGGGTGGTAAATAGTACATTAGATATGAAGTTCACTGCAAGACGCAGAGAGTCAAATAGAACAGTCCAATACTGTGCTTACAGCGCACTTTGAAAAATTCTAATTGTTTTGGGTGCTAAATAGTACATTTGCATCTTGCGGTGCACTTCAAATCTGAGAGTCAAATAGAACAGTCCAATACTGTGCATACAGTGCACTTTGAAAAATTCTGGCTACCTCCTCCTCCTCCTCCTCCAGCGCTGCTTCCACCTACACCGCCATGGTCACCGCCTCCTCAATCTATGGGTCACTTAGTATAAACTGAAAGAGAATACCCTGCACTCCAACCCTCTCTCAAATGGATAATTCTGTCGATCCTCCTGGCAGCCATGCTTTAGATTTAGATTTATGTTCTTCCAAAACTAAAATCAAAGATTCCATCTAGTGCTATTTTAAAGCTGTATTTTTAATTTGTATGTATTTTATGTTATTTTAAGTTATTTCCCTATCCACATTTGCTTGCAGGGAACTTGTCCTACTATTACCCACATTTTACTTCCTTTTGCAGCCCTCTAGCCCTTTCCAGGACTTCTTTAGAGGCATTTTAGTGCCCAAAAGTTTGGGTCCCTATTGACTTCAATGGGGTTCGGGGTCAAATTCGAGCCCGAACCCGGACTTTTTTCCGAAGTTCGGCCGAACCCGCCGAACCCGAACATCCAGGTGTCCGCTCAACTCTAGTGATAAGGGTGAGTAGGATGACATGTCAATGACTAGGGAATTATAAATGCAGTTATCTTTTTACACATGATGATGTGTTAAAAGGATTTATTATCATTATTATTAATTCTATAATTGTGTAGTACTTTCTTCCACATTACTGGATATAGTTAGCCATTTGGAACCTTCTGTTAAAAATATAAAAATAGACAATAAACGGATTCTAGCTCCTCTTTAGAAAATACAAAACTCAGCATCATATGAGAAACTCTGCCTTTCTCATGTGTATTTATAGGTTGATTCTTTTGATCAAGTCTGTTCCAAGAAGAGACGGTACAGTAACCACCAAACCACGTGTTCCAGAATCATTTAGCACCCGGCCACTGAATTATTTATTAATGTAATATTGATTGCTTTGCCTTTCATCATTAACTACATTAAGTCATGCATCAGACAATTTGTATACCTTGAAATGGCTCCCAAACCATATTCATTGCCTTCAAATTGTCTATAGATATGCTTAAGCAAAGTGCGTTGTCATTTTATTTCTCATTGTCATGCTATAGTGTCACCAGTCACTCTATATGGTCAGCCAGTAGGATATTCTGAATAGCAAGCTAGTAATTCTTATTGATTTATTATTCTTTATTCCAAAAATACCTTAAAGCTTCTAGAGAATTATAGGGCTTGCATTGCTCAATCTATGGCAGGTCCAGCCACAGGGAAGAGTACTGTTCAAATACTCTGAAATGATGTTCAAAGTTATTATGGCCTATGGTACTTTAAGACAGTGGATAGGACCACTAGGACTTGTATTTAGATGTAAAGAGCTCACGAGTTACCTTGGTATGTGCCATTTTGGGTGAATGATGAAGATAAAAACCAGATTTCATTAGGTTGAATAAATAATTATAGGGAAAGTGGGTATTAAAACAGTGGAAAGTGACAAGAGTTGGTGTGAGATGATACGGTCAAATGGTCATGTTGTAAGATGGGATCAATTACGTGAAACGCGTCAGGTGACTGCTTTGTATTTCTGAGTATCAAGTGGAGTAGATACTTGGTACAAACATGCTTGCAATGATCTATACGCTTTTTAAAAAGGCTGCAATTTTAAATTCCTTAAAGCAACATGTGATTTCTTGTTACTGGAGGAACTTTTACTTAAAAGGCAAACATACCACCACTTCTATTGCATTTTCCTTGAATCATGGGTTATGAGATGATATTTATATACAGACAGACACAGTGAGATAAACGTATGGCAAAGTGGCCGATAGACAAATTAAATCAGTTTATAACTTTGCATCAGAATTCTGGTGTTCAGTAGAACTGTCACTCCTTGGAATTGTGATATCCAAAAAAAGGGCAATTTGTCACAGGAGTGATTGCATTACTACAGTAATGTCATATACTACAGGAGTGCACAACAGCCTAAACATATTTCTTTTTGGGTGGACATATTTATTTGATCAGAATTCGAGAACTATATTAGCAGTAGAAAGAGGGAAGTGCTCATGCCATTGTACAGAGCACTGGTGAGACCTCACTTGGAGTATTGAACGCAGTACTGGAGACCGTATCTCCAGAAGGATATTGATACTTTGGAGAGAGTTCAGAGAAGGGCTACTAAACTGGTTCATGGGTTGAAGGATAAAACTTACCAGGAAAGGTTAAAGCATCTTAACTTGTAGAGCTTGGAGGAAAGACGTAACAGGGGGGATATGATAGAAACATTTAAATACATAAAGGGAATCAACACAGTAAAGGAAGAGAGTATATTTAAAAGAATAAAAACTACAACAACTAGGGGACATAGTCTAAAATTAGAGGGGCAACAATTTAAAGTAATTTCAGGAAGTATTACTTTACTGAGAGGGTAGTGGATTTATGGAATAGCCTTCCTGCGGAAGTGGTAGAGGTAAACACAGTGAATGAGTTTAAGCATGCGTGGGATAGGCACAAGGCTATCCTAGCTAAAAGAACTGGGGACTAATAAAAGTATTTAGAAAATTGGGCAGACTAGATGGACTAAATGGTTATTATCTGATGACACATTCCATATTTCTATGTTTCTAACTATTCGGTTTTAATGAGCTTCACAACATTAAAGAATTCAATTTAAATAAGGATAATTTTTTTCCCATACACAGAAATACTGTAATGCCTCACACTCAACGCTTCTTCACATACAAACTGGTATGTGTGTAGCAATACTGGTTTCTATGTTTGTATTAATGTGAACTAGGATTCAAATAATGTTTAATATGCACAGTGTATATATCTTCTTGATACAGTAAACAAAAACACTCACATTTGATATTAACACATTTTCTCATTATATTTAGAACATACCCTAATAGGGACCATTATTTATCTCCGTTGTGGAGGGATAGGTTTCTAAATTCCATCCCACCTTTTCAGCAGACTCTCTAACACATGTGTTTTCCCTGACTCGGTGTCTGGAAGCATTAAATCTAAGAGCTATTGATTCTACACAGCAGATCTGAGTCAGTGAGTTATCAATATTTAATAGGATGGCTGATTTGTGTAGTTCTATGGTGCCCATCGCATCCAAATTATTTGTTTATATTCCTTGTTAGGAGTTATTTGCTTATGCCTGGGTAGAAATGGGGGCATAATATAGCAGCATAAAACCATCTGAATTCAATTTTTTTTATTTTTTGTGGAACTCTGTTTATGTGATAAATCAAATGATGTTTTTACACATGCTGTGCCCCAGTTTTGGCTTACACACATACTGTATGTCAATGCAAGAAGTTATGTTCCCAATTTCCTGAAAATATTTGCTTTTAAAGCAAACTTGAACTATACTGTACACTATGGCATTTGTATGTATATGTGTGAGTGTGTTTATTTCATATCTTAGATACACACTCGAGCACATCGACACACCAGGACTTCACAAACAGGAGATAGGTAGTCAAGGTTCCTCAAATGAATACTGCTGGCTCCTGACTCTTTTTTGTATTTTGCACGTAACTCTATAACTTCCCTGATTCATAAATCTATTAACAAATCACAGGGCTATAAAGAAACAGATCTATTCATGAACCAGACTAGTTATTTTTAGGAGTCAATGGTACTTCCATAGGGTTCTATTAAAAACAAACAGAAAAGTTAGGTTTTTGCCAAAGCCTGCCATAAGCACACAACCACAAATCTGTTTAAAAGATGATGCTATATTTCTTTAAATATACAGACTGGATTTGTGCTTATAGTAAATTGAAAGAAAACAGTTTAATTAGCATAGTTAAACCACCAAGTTTCTTATAGTATGGTTCTGTTGTCATGTCTACATGCTGTAACCCCTTAGTGACAAGACATTTTCACTTTGACTTTCCCTTGGTGGCAATGGCTGTTTTGACATTTCTGGGGTGTTTGTGTTTAGCTGCAATTTTCTTCTTTCTCACATACTGTACCCAAACAAATTATATGTTGGTTTTATTGTCATAAGAAGGGCTTTCATTAGATACCATTATGTTCATCATATCTTATAATTTACTACAAAACAAATCATGAAATATGATGAAAAATTTAAAAAACCCACTTTTTCTAACTTTGACCTAAAATATAATTTAGACAAATACAATCATTAAAAAGACCCCATCTAAATAGTTTCTAAATATTGTCCTGAGTTCTGAAATATGCATGTTTCCATTTTTTTCATTGCTATGCTACTTAACTACCACTAGGGGCAGTCAGCATATTCAGAGCGACGGAAGTGAAGTTACTTTCACTTCCGAATCTCAGACCTCCAGAGGGCATAGCTATATTGATGGAGGATGCTGCTCCGTCAATATGGCTCCCACGATCGCTCCGTGGGGTGATCGTGGGGGCCCCAGAAAAGAAATTTCAGTGCTGGCTCTTGCCTCGACATCGAGGCAATAGACAAGCACCGTTAAAGCGGTTTTCGCGGTCGTTGATCGTGAAAACCACTTGATTCACTGCAGGACGTGCCAGGCACGTCCATTGTCGGGAAAGTGTTAAAGGACAACTGTAGCAATAAATGAAGTTCTGTTTAATTGAAAGATAGTATCAAGTGTAGGGATTTTAAATAGAAATGCTTTAATTAAAGGATACACGTAAAGTACCTTATTGAGTCATCTTTATTACATATACCTCCACCAGGAAGACATTTTCTTTAGAACATTTGGTCAGGTGGGTCAGATCCTCTAAACCAAGGTGAATGAAGATCTGACCCAAGATTTCAAACAGCATGTCTGCCCCCCTGAGAGAACTGTATGGAGTATAGAAGACTTAATAAGGCACTTAATTTGAATTCTTTCATTAAATAATTTCTTTATAAATCATCTTCACTTGATACAATCTTTCAATTAAACATAAGGTACTTTTCTTCTACAGTTGTCCTTTAACCTCTCTGCATCTTGTATTTGGCTTCTTGCACTGAGCACCCTTTTCTTCCCAAACATCTCTCTGTTCAGTCCACATGCCTCCCTCCTCTCGCCCTACACCCCTCTCTCTAGTCTTCACTATGAGCTAAGGTAAGCTTTGCAGTACAAACTTGTCCTTGATTTCAAGTGAATTGATACAGAATGAAACAATGTTTTATTGATGCCGTTTCTCTGTATCTAGGAGCCGCGTGTCGGTTCTATAATGTAGGCCACATCTTTCGGTTTCTGGCTTCAGAAAATGGAATTCTATGAACGTGTGTACAGCAGACTTATTTCTGTATAATTATATTATACAAAGGAATTTAAAAAGGAATTGTATAACTTGTTTCCAATACAGTATATGGACATGGCAGCTTGCTAAGATTCTTGACATTCATATTCTCAGTCATTCTAGACAAGCGCAATAAAAAATTAACACTTTTTTTTAAAACCATTTTTCTATTTTCCCCTGAGGATTTTTCTTTCATTTACAGTTTCCCAAAATTCCTGCTTCTCCTAACAAGACGTTCTGATGTAAAATATTCCCATAACACAGGAAATGTACACATAAATAAACAATATCCAACATACAATGACAAAAATGAAATTGACAATAACATGTAAACAACTGTATAACATGTTGGGGTTGTTTGGTTTTAAAGTTGAATTCCTAGCCTTTTTACACATTTTGCCACCAATTTCAGTCCTCTAAAATGTTAATATGACAGACAAGACTACATTTATGTTGCCTGTTATATACTGACAATCATTTTGCTTTTGTCCTTAATATGCAGCAGCTCTGCACTTTGCTAAGGGGTCTATTCACTAAAAGGTGAGTTGAGGTGAGATGAACATGTCTTCTTACCTGTTTAGTTATAGATTGTGCAGGGACAATCATGGTGAGTTAGCTTAGCAGAGGAAACTCACCAGGTTTGTCTCTGCACAATATATAGCTAAACTGGTGAGATGAAATGTTCATCTCACCTCAATTCACCTTTTAGTGAATAGAATTTAAAGACTAATCTTGATGTTTTTTCTTTACAGGAAGATTTGGACAGAGTGGGGGACTGGGCAGTAAAGTGGCAAATGAGGTTCAATATAGACAAATGTAAAGTTATTCATTATGGGAAAAATAATAACAAAGCAACATATACTTTAAATGGTATTTCCCTGGGAAAAACTACTAATGAAAAGGATTTAGGAATAATTGTAGATAACAAACTTGGCAACAGTGCCCAATGCCAGTCAGCAGCTGCAAGGGCCAATAAGATATTGGCATATATACAAAGAGGTATAGATTCACAGGAAGAGGATATCATCTTGCCTCTTTACATATCAATGGTAAGACCTCACCTTGAATATGCAGTACAATTCTGGGCACCAGTCCTTAAAAATGATATTAAGGAACTAGAAAAAGTGCAAAGGAGAGCTACAAAATTAATAAGGAGATTGGAGGATCTAAGTTATGAAGAGAGACTTAAAAAAATTGCATTTATAAATGTTAGAAAAAAGGCGTCTCAGAGGGGATATGATAACATTATATAAATTTGTGCAGGGCCAATATAAAGAGCTCTCCAGTGACCTGTTCATTAAAAGAAATGTACAAAGAACAAGAGGTCACCCCCTGAGACATAAACAGCAAAGGAAGGGATTCTTTACGCTAAGGACAATAAAGTTATGGAACTCACTGCCAAGAGAGGTAGTGCTATCAACCACAATAGATGCATTTAGAAATGATCTGGATGTTTTTATTTTTAGAAAAGCAGAACATACAGGGCTATTAATAATAGAATAAGCATTAATAATAGAACTTATTGATCCCAGGAGAAATCTGATTGCCCCTTGGTGTCAAGAAGGAATTTTTCCTCTTAGGAGGCAAAATTAGAAATAGCTTCCTTAGGGGTTTTTGCTTTCTTTTGGATAAATAGCTGGAATGATAGGTAGAAGGGTTGTACTTGATGAACTTGTGTCTTTTTTCATCCTAAATTACTATGTTACTATGTTACCTCTAACAGACAGCCAGTCCCTCCTTTTTGATGCACAATAGTTCTAATTTGTATATCACATACACACACAAGCTGTCTCTCACACTCGCAAACAAGCTTTCTTGCACCCACTGTCTCACACACACACACAAAGACACATGCTCACACACAGACTTTTACTATGTCTCTCTCACAGACTGTCTCACTCTCTTACAGACTGTCTCTCTCACAGACTGTCTCTCGTACATGCATTAAATAGTGGACTGTTTCAGACTGACAGGAGAATCACAAAAATGAGAGACAAGTTGGACAATTTTTCCAAGACCACTATTAATACCTGCTTTTTGACATTGACATTTACTCTGAAAAAGTCTCTTTCACTATATGTGTCTACACTATACTCACAATCAGTGTACATTTTTCCACTGTTCAGGCATGCAGACCGTACACATACATGACTAACACAATACACAATATTTCTACTATATACTCATACATAAAAAATATTTCTTATACAAATAATCCTTTTCCCAAATATCCTTTCCCAAAAAATGTTAAAAAAATTCTTCTTTCCTGCACAAACACTCAACTGAATGACAGTCAGTAGAGGGAGGGAGGGTTTAGAAGAATGGACTAGGTTGGCAGAGTACAGATATGAGATAAAGAACAGGTATAGATGAGAGAGATGAGCTGCACACCCAGGTGAAAAGATCTAGACAGGAAGAGACAGCAGGGGCTGGATAGACAGAGAAAGGCTGAATGTAAATGAGAGGAGACGGGAGAGATAGATGAAAGCACTGCCAGAAGAGAGGTAGATGAAAAGAGACAGAGTGGCAGCTCATGAGAAATATACAAATTTAAAAATCTAATGAGAGTCATTTTTAAAGATTTCCTCTCGAATTACAGTATAAGAGCATACAAAGATGGCATCTAGTCCCTTCCATGATTGCTAAGATGAATAAAGATGCATCCTCCACCTGCTGGAGATGCAACATAGAACAAGGATCCTACAGGCATGTCTGGTGGGACTGTGTCACCCTTCAACCAATATGGTATATGGGACATTATCCACCCTTGGAGTGGTGGGTCTCCCTAGGAAACCAGAACTGGCATTGCTGTTTATGGGATGGCCTAAGTAAAGAGGGCAATATACCTACCTAGGGATACATGTATTTTTGGCTATTAAGTACTTAATTGTCAGAAGATGGAAATCCCAGGAGAATTCGATTAAAATATCACATAAGATCGCAGTTCGATATGGAAAGAGGATTTGGCAAATTCTCTAATAGAGGTTTGGAGATACGGAAGGATACATATGGGGAGGTGAAATCTTAATGGGCATAATTTGGGGTCCCTAATGGTGGGGTTTGATGTTCTTCAGATGTCTCAAGAATGTTTTTTCAGGAGAGGATCAACGTAGCATTTTGACGATACACCGTAAGAAAAACTGACCTGATATTATGGCTACTGACCATGGTTGATTTAGGACCATCTTATAATAATAGTAGGGTAGTGGCTTTTTTTAAATGTAAATTGTGTGTATGTATATGCTCACCAGGGCCGGCGCTACCGTAAGGCAGCACAGGCGGCTGCCTTAGGGCGCACCAATGGGGGGGCGGGAAAATCGCCTGCTCCCCCAGACCCCAGTACTTACCTCCATGCCGCTGTTCAGATCCGTGGCTGAGAGGGAAGCGCTGTGCGCTCCCCTCAGGCCGTGCGCATTCAATAAAGTGTGTTGAAACTTTTTTTTTCAACACACTTTATTGAATGCGCACGGCCTGAGGGGAGCTCACAACGCTTCCCTCTCAGCCACGGACATGAACAGCGGCATGGAGGTAAGTACTGGGGTCTGGGTAAGGGGGGAGGAGGGAGGTATAACGAGCAATTCCTGGGCACCTGACTGGCATAATATTCCTGGGCACTGACTGGCATAATATTCCTGGGCATCTGACTGGCATAATGTTCCTGGGCATCTTAATGGCATAATATTCCTGGGCTATGACTGGCATAATATTCCTGGGCATCTGACTGGCATAATATTACTGGGCATCTTAATGGCATAATATTCCTGGGCTATGACTGGCATAATATTCCTGGGCATCTGACTGGCATAATGTTCCTGGGCATCTTGATGGCATAATATTCCTGGGCTATGACTGGCATAATATTCCTGGGCATCTGACTGGCATAATATTACTGGGCATCTTAATGGCATAATATTCCTGGGCTATGACTGGCATAATATTCCTGGGCATCTGACTGGCATAATGTTCCTGGACATCTTAATGGCATAATATTCCTGGGCATCTGACTGGCATAATATTCCTGGGCATCTGACTGGCATAATATTACTGGGCACTGACTGGCATAATATTCCTGGGCATCTGACTGGCATAATATTCCTGGGCATCTTAATGGCATAATATTCCTGGGCATCTTAATGGCATAATATTCCTGGGCTATGACTGGCATAATATTCCTGGCCATCTGACTGGCATAATATTCCTGGGCATCTGACTGGCATAATATTACTGGGCATCTTAATGGCATAATATTCCTGGGCTATGACTGGCATAATATTCCTGGGCATCTGACTGGCATAATGTTCCTGGGCATCTTAATGGCATAATATTCCTGGGCTATGACTGCCATAATATTCCTGGGCATCTTAATAGCATAATATTCCTGGGCATCTGACTGGCATAATATTCCTGGGCTATGACTGGCATAATATTCCTGGGCATCTTAATGGCATAATATTCCTGGGCTATGACTGGCATAATATTCCTGGGCATCTGACTGGCATAATATTCCTGGGCATCTGAATGGCATAATATTCCTGGGCATCTGACTGGCATAATATTCCTGGGCATCTGAATGGCATAATATTCCTGGGCATCTGACTGGCATAATGTTCCTGGGCATCTGAATGACATAATATTCCTGGGCATCTAACTGGCACAATATTCCTGGGCATCTGACTGGCATAATATTCCTGGGCTATGACTGGCATAATATTCCTGGGCATCTAACTGGCATAATGTTCCTGGGCATCTTAATGGCATAATATTCCTGGGCATCTGACTGGCATAATATTCCTGGGCTCTGAGTGGCATAATATTCCTGGGCTCTGAGTGGCATAATATTCCTGGGCATCTGAATGGCATAATATTCCTGGGCATCTGACTGGCATAATATTCCTGGGCATCTGAATGGCATAATATTCCTGGGCATCTGAATGGCATAATGTTCCTGGGCATCTGACTGGCATAATATTACTGGGCTCTGACTGGCATAATATTCCTGGGCTCCGAGTGGCATAATATTCCTGGGCATCTGAATGGCATAATATTCCTGGGCATCTGACTGGCATAATATTCCTGGGCATCTGAATGGCATAATATTCCTGGGCATCTGAATGGCATAATGTTCCTGGGCATCTGACTGGCATAATATTACTGGGCTCTGACTGGCATAATATTCCCATTGAAATACTGGTAAGTTTGTTGATTTAACTTTACTTCATTTTAAATATTGTATTTGTTCCCATTTTGTTTCTTCACTTCAAAATAAGATATATGCAGTGTGCATAGGAATTTGTTCATAGTTTTTGTTTTTACTATAGTCCGGCCCTCCAAAGGTCTGAGGGACAGTGAACTGGCCCCCTGTTTAAAAAGTTTGAGGACCCCTGGGCTAAATTCTGGCATATTGAGTGGCAAAATAGTGTGTCTCAGGTTATGTGTGAATTGGTGTAACTGTGTGTGTGTAAGTGGTAAGGGTGTCTGTGTGTGTGACTGCAAGGGTGTCTTTGTGTTTAAGGGTTTCAATGTGTATAATATAATATATATAATTTAAGGAGGCTTAATGGTGTGGGAGGCGTGGCAGATCAGAGCAGGGGGGCACCAAAATGCACCTTCGCCTGTGTAGATGAAAATCCTTGCACCGGCCCTGATGCTCACTAGCGCTTTATTGAAGGATAAAATATGTGTCAATGTTATTTTTGTACCATTAAAAAAAAGGATGAATACAAATGTATACATTTTTAAAGATTTCCAAGCTAGCGCTTTTGGAAACAGCAGTACACATAGGACATAGATGTTTCCGTGTATGAGTTATTGTTTGCCTGATGCTTACCGTGTGTCTGTTCATGCTGGTGTGTACTCTTTTACTGCCAGCATTTTCTCCCTCCTTCTCTAGCTGAAGATTCTCCACCTCCTAACACTACTCATTATCTCCCTGCTTTCTCCAAGTTTTAAATGTTTTGACACTTTTATAATACTGTGCCTCTCAAGTACTTAGATTTAGTTAGATTTACTCCCATTATGCATTCATAATTGACTCCTCCTGACTGCCAATGCTCTCAGTTTCTGCAGCTTGTCACCATGTCACTTTCAACTTCTAGTTTCCCCAATCCCTGCTTCACATTTTAACTGCAGCTTTGGCCTGTAAATTTATTAGTAGTTTTATTTTCTTTAGCTGTATTTCCAGTTCCCTAATTATAAGGGGGGCACTCTAGGCATCAAATGTTTTTTTCCCTTCTTTTTTGAATTTAATTTAACAAATATAAAAGACAATACAGACATATACAAATACAAATGTTGATACACTTTATAGTGTCTAATATATACAGTGGGGCAAAAAAGTATTTAGTCAGCCACCAATTGTGCAAGTTCTCCCACTTAAAAAGATGAGAGAGGCCTGTAATTTTCATCATAGGTACACTTCAACTATGTAAATACTTTTTTGCCCCACTGTAAATGTCCATGTATGTGCAAACAGATGTATCAAGGGAATCCCATATTAAAGATTCCTGCTGTAATGCCCTTTGTTTTACATTGAAAGACCCAGTTTTATTCAGAAGCTGGTTATGGTCAACTTTTTACAGTAGTGAATACAGGACAGGGTAGTTGTGTAATGTTTTACTGGCATTCTGGGCACGTGCAGTGGGTATTGATTGACTCCCAGGAAATATTGGTGACACCATTTTTTTGGTCACATATAGACAGATATCATGGTGGGAGGTTCAAATCACAAGGTTAAATATTGCATTGTTCAGACTAGAGTGATCCTTTAAATAACGATTGTTGTGTACAGAATTACAACACCATCACTAAATAATATTTGCTTTGATCAATCATGATGTTATGGATAGTGGTGCAAAACATGCAAGTTAAAGAGGACAAATGATGCTTCCATACAAATATACATATGAAATGCGTTGCCACTGTGCATTATTTGTTTCTTACGACTGATTTAGTTAGATTGGCTAATAAGAAATATTGCCCTCTGTACAGCACTGAGTAGATGTTAAAATGTTACAGATGATAGAGTTTCTTGCTTTTGTCTTGCTTACATGTCAGTTAATTATCCCTCCATTCACTCTTGGCTCTGCCTCTTTTCTTCCAGCCTGTCGCCCAGGGTATTACAAGGCTTTGTTGACAGATACTTATTGCACCAAGTGCCCTCCCCACAGCTTCTCCCTGCAAGACAGCTCTGCGGAATGCACATGTGAGAAGGGATTCTACAGAGCAGAGTCTGACCCCAAATCTACCGCATGTACAAGTAAGTTTGATACCTTTTAAAGATGATTTCTTTAGCACATAAAAGCCTAAGTACTTCAATCACATTCCAGTTTTGATGACTAATAAAAGACAAGGATTGCAGTGAAATAATTATGTGATGTTTTATGTGATGAACTTTTCTGTTCAAAGATCTCCAAAGTGATCCAATACTCCCCAAAGTCACATTGTACATGTCTCATCTGCTTCTTAATGTGTTATCTTTAACAGCATGTGTCATGGATACTTCTGTTACTACCTGAAAACTTGGATTCTGATTTCTCCTGTTTCTACTCTATAATCACCACGTACAGTTCTGCATTAAGTCAGGGCTTGACAAATGTATCTGAGTTTTAGGAGCCAGCTAAAATATCTAGGAGCCAGACAACAGCACATAAACACACGCAGTCACAGACACACACAGTCAGTCAGATATATACACACACAGACACATCATCACATATACATACAGAATAAAGGATCATTTATTCTAATTTGGAGTACCAGGGTGAAAGTCCTCTCCGTGCACCCTCCACTTCTGAGTGTGAAACCCGCTGCACCTTGTTTATCTGCATATACATACACACATACACATCCAGTCAGTCACATACATACACACACACACACACACACACACACACACATTCAGACAGGCACATACATACACATCCAGTCAGACACATATATACACACAAACACATCCAGTCAGACACATATATACACACAAACACATCCAGTCAGACACATATATATACACAAACACATCCAGACACAAATATACATACACACACACAAACACATCCAGTCCAAAACATATATATACACAAACACATCCAGACACATATATGCACACACAAACACATCCAGACACATATATACACACACAAACACATCCAGACACATATATACACACACAAACACATCCAGACACATATATACACACACACATCCAGTCAGACACATATATACACACACACCCAGTCAGACACATATATACACACACACCCAGTCAGACACGTATACACACACACACCCAGTCACACACATATATACACACAAACACATCCAGTCACACACATATATATACACAAACACATTCAGACACATATATACACACACACACACAAACACATCCAGTCAGACACATATATATACACAAACACATCCAGTCACACACATAAATATACACAAACACATTCAGACACATATATACACACACAAACGGCACAAGGTTTTTTTTAAAGGGAAAAAAAAAAATGTTCACCTATTAATGTCCCCCCTCCCTGCTATAACCCCACAATGGGGGGCGTTCCAGCCTCAATAAAGAGTTCCAGCCTGGTGGCAGAGAGCAGCTTTCCTGCTGAGCTCCCCGATCAGCACTATATCGGTGCGCAAGGGGGCGGAGTCTGTTCAGCCGGTGCACTCAATCTGCTCCCTCGCGCACCGCTGCTGGATTAAAGAGAAGGGAATAAACGATCCTATTGCTGAGGGCACCACGCGGAGCTCACGATACCTGGGTGCCAGGTCTGATTTCCTGGTCGCCATGGCGACCTGGTGCCCGGGGTTTGTCGAGCCCTGCATTAAGTGGTAATAAAATGTACTTAAACTAACACACAAACAATTCTAATTTTTCATTTCTTTATTGAACTCACACATTAGACATTCACAGTGCTGGTGGAAAAAGTTTCTGATCCCCTGGTCGAAAACCTCATTTGGCTGCTTTTCAGACATTGTTTAGGATGAATTTTGTACCATTCTTCCTCTGACAGCTGAATGAAAGGGGCTCTTGCTGCTAGCAAAACGAGAGACCCTCGTTTTTGCATGGGATCAGCAGGCGGGACCTAGTTAATGTCCCCCTGCTGATCCCAAGCAAAAACAAGGGTCTCTCTCTGCGCTAGCCAGTCGCCGACCAGATGGCTGTCTGCTTCCTATGGAATCATGGCAGCTGTCGGTCAGAGGATTAACTGGCGTGTACTATCAAAAGTACATGCCAGTTTATCCTCATACTATGCACTTTTCACTTGTGCTTCTATATTAGAAGCACAAGTGAAAAAAAACATTTAGTGTCCCTTTAAGCTCTTGTGGTCATTCCACAGCATCTATATTGGGTTAAGGAATATGCTCTTACTGGGTCACTCCAAAAGTCAGATTTTTTTCTTTTCTTTTAAGCTAGTCTCTAGTAAATGTATGTCGATGTTTAGGATCATTGCCCTGCTGCATCACCCAACATCTACAAAGCTTCAGTTGGTGGACAGCCACCCTGATATTATCCTGAATGACACTTTGATACATTTGGGAATTCATTGCCCTATTGATGATTGCAAGCTATCCAGATTCTGAGGCAGCAAAGCAGCACCAAATCATGATGTTGGTAGATGGTGCCTTTTTTATGCCATAAATAGTGCTGCACTTATATAATCTTAGTTTCATCAGTCCACAAAATATTTTCCAATAAGTGTTGTGGAGTGTCAATATGCTCTTTGGAAAACTTCAGGGTCGCAGCAATGTTTGTTTTTCGAGAACAGCAGCAACCTCTGTGGCGTCTTGACACGAACTTAATGCCTGTTCAGTGTTTTGCGTATAGTAGACTCCAGCCATTCTTTCAAGCCTTTAACTGTTACTCTTTTTTTTCTTCCCATTGAGCATTCTGCATTGTGCCCTTGGAACCAGTATGTCAGTTTAGGTAATCCAAAACATTCCACCGTCGGCTGCTTGTTAGCCCCCGCCGATGTCTGGTTTGTAGAGCTTAGAGTTAGCTAGGTTTTCATTGGTAACTAATTGGTATTCTTTTTATTTATGTATTTTTTTTTCTTTTCTACCTGCCTTAGCCATACATTGGGTTTATTCAAAGCTGGGTACCTTGGGGGACATTCCGGTATTTACTGGCTGGAGAGAGATACATGTTTTTTGGATATATCATCATTATAGACGGTGCATTTATACCTTGAAATATATATATATATATATATTCTAAGTTAATATCCTATATCTCTACAGACAGGTTAGATTTTCTGACAGGGTATCCTGAAGTGTTTTGCTTCTTTTTAACAAGAAAATATGGTTTTCTTTCATACAGTGACCAACCTACTTGTTCGCTATTAATTCAGAATTCATTTTTTTTAATGGAATTCGTAAGTTGCTCAGTGGTGAACGTTGTGTGTGCATGCACGCTCATGCATGATTGAGGCTTTTACAATTTTACAATTTAGGGGTCCCATGTCTTCTCCATTCATCTTGGTAGCTATACTAGGTTATAAGGGGTAGAAGTGGTATGAAAATGGTCATCTATAAAATTAAGTGGAACTGAACAAAGCATGAGTATGGCTGGGCAAGAAGTGGGTGGAGCTAGATGCTGTTCGTCCTTTCCGTTGTATCACTTGGAGAAGAGATGGTTCACCTGGAGACCAGCAAGTTTCCTAGCATGCCTACAACTCCTCCATAAATAAAATGATGCCAGTGTCACAGCATGTAAAGTACTTACATTTTTGTATGTGTATATTTTGGATTAACTGAATGATGAGCAAACTGAACAACCCAGACATAATTAGTATAACTTATGTTGCTCTTATTGTATGGTGTGCTCCTGTTAAGCTGTGAGTTGTATATTGAAAGTCCAATTATCCATCAAATATTCAAGGTCTCATCATGTAGAGTGCTGTAACTTAATGGCATCGATCATTAAAGTATAATCCCTTCCTATTCCATCTTCATTGTGTTTTGCTTCAACATACAAACGGAAAATAACTTGCCAATGCATCATAAGAACAGGTGAAGAGTGATAGAAACTCACGGACATTCTCTGACTTTAATTCTCGACAACTGTTCTGCTGCCCTACGCACATCTATATACATTGAGGGAGTGCTGACTCCCCGGTGATGTGGAGGGACGGGAGTTTACTCTCTGGGGATTTTTCATTAGATCATTTTTTTCTGAACAGGAAGCAGTTGACTCTCACTATTTTAAACTGGTATGAAAATGACACCCTTTGTTTCCCATTTGACATAGTTAGATTTGTCATAAGGCAGAGTAAGCACTTACGTAGAGTGCCATGTTTTTAGGGAACCCTGGCACTCTAAGTGAAATGAGAGTGGTTTAATTATGGACCTGTGTAAACATCACTCCAAGTATGAGTGTCGGAAAGTGGAGGGACACAGTTAATTTACACTTAGTGTCTAAGTGGAAGGATGTTATATCTTATGGGCTCTTTATTAGATGAATATGAGCTTCATACAAGACAAATACATCCACTCTTGTGAGTAGGAAACCACATGGAGTTTTTTCCATGTGGTGTCCACGTGTTTATGATGGAATAAACTCCATGTGGTTTCCTACTCACGAGAGTGGATGTATCTATTTCGCATGAAGCTCATATTCATCTAATCAAGAGCCTATAGGGTATAATATCCTTCCACTTAAACACTATATGTGTCGCAAATGAATTGTGTTTGTCTATGTTCCTACACTCATACTTGAAGGGATGTTTACATAGTCTATTTCTCTTCCATGAGGATGTGAAACACCAAATTACTTTTTGCATGAAATGGAATCATTAAAGGAGCAGTACTCAGTGGTCAAGATTTATTTTTAAATATGGACCTGCCCATTGAGCTAAAATTCTATTTACTTTTTGCATATGACTTGTCTGTTTTGTCATATGCTCCACCATTTTTTAACTTAGGCCCTATCCACAATATCTCTTTATTTTGGTTGCATCAGAGTACTACTGCTTAGCATTTTTAACTCATAATATACTAAACCTCCTGATAGATAACAAATCTTGGAATTAGTTTTATAGTGCTGATACATTTGATGGGGCTCTGTTTTCATCATAAACACACAGTGCAGGAAAAGAAACTCTGGCAAAACAAATTTGGTGGAAGTTCTTCGACTCTAAGCAGGCACTTTTTAGCCTTTGATTCTTTATACCTGACAGTGCTTGACTAGAGGAGGCAATACAAACTCCCAACATCTGTCACGAGTCTGATTTATAAATTGGCACTATCTGTGTATGCACCGTGTTTACACAGCAGCCCCATTATGTTTGTTCTCACCCTCGGACATTATAATAATGTGATATTCAGATATCCATAAGATAGCCAACCTGTGGTTTTAATTGTATACCTCCAAAAATGCCACAAAGACAAAAGAAAAATGGAATACACAAATTTCTTAGTGTTATTGGTCTATTAGCATGTTCTGTTCTGATAAAACCCGATCTTTCTATGATAATATATCCATTTGGTTTACTTTTCTGACAGGAAGATGAATGGTGAAAAATGCATATAATACAGGGAAGAATGGAACGAAGGTTGAGTTTCCCAGCAGAAGCTGTCATAAAATTTGTGTTTTTATCAGTGAATGATTAATAGTGTCCTTCTAAAAGCCCTATTATGATGAATAGCTCTTGTCTTCAGAAGGTCATCTGTTATAGTGCCATTGATGATGCCTTGGACAGGTGCTGTGTTCTCTGATTTGCTCTTCCTCATTATCTGTCACCTTTATTCATTCTTGCTCTGTTTCTTTTTCAAGAACCGCCATCTGCTCCAGATAATCCAATTTCCATTGTGAATGAGACATCAGTCATCATGGAATGGAGCCCTCCTGATGACACCGGCGGCAGATCGGACACCACGTACAATATCCATTGTCGGAGATGCCAAGCTGATACACAGAAATGCAGTGCTTGTGGCAGTGGCATCCACTATCTACCTCGTCAGTTCGGACTGTCCCATCCTAGAGTCCTCATCACAGATCTACTGCCCTACACCAACTACACGTTTGACATTGAGGGTTTGAATGGAGTGTCCGAACTAAGCTCCAGCCCAAAGCAATTCATTTCTGTCAATGTTACCACAAGTCAAGTAGGTGAGGCCTCTTTCATTGACCAAGCCCAAAACATGTTTCCGGTGGAATAGAAGATTTTGATAGACATTGTACATCACTGTTACTCACTAGAACAGGGTCTCCAGCTCTTCCCTTTTTAGCACCTGAAATGGCTTCATGGGAGCTATAGCTCCCTAACAGATGGACAGCTACCTGTGAGCATCCAGGGCACTATACCTTTTACATAATACAAAATGTATTGCGTTTGTGACACCAACATGACGTTAACTACATTTGTTGGTCGCTAGATACAGTTTGTGATATTTTGGGCAATGTATGAGACTTCATTACTATATTCAAACATTCCTTACAAATATAGACATTAATGTCAATGTACTGACGGAAAATCTTTTTTGGCCATACTGAACAGCATTTTGCCGCAATGTATGTAGTAGGCCTGAAATTCCGTTTCCAGGGATTAAGTAAAAAAATATATTTCACTTTCCTGCTCTTTTGTAATATTTAACATATCTAAAATTTCCGCTGAATGATATAAAATAATATATATATATATAAAGAGAGAGTATTAATAATGATATATATATATATATATATATATATATATATATATATATATATATATATATATACTGACATGTCTATTTTACTAAATCACAAAGTTTTTTTAGCAGAAAAATATATTGGCCGTTATGTATAAATGTGGCATACATGCAGATTGTGCCAAATACTGGCGCAAAGGGTGTGTGCTCCAATGTATAAAGAAATTATGGGAGTCTGCTTTGCCTGCACTGAATACATACTTTTTGAGGCACTTGTTGCACTGGTACCTGCTTTGTGTCGGGGAATCAACCTCCGCCAAACACTGTCCCTCTCCCACAATGCAAAGTGTCGGCAATTGCACCTTCTTATAAAACTCTTGACATCTGGCAGTGCGGGAGTTTTTAAATATAACCGCCATTATGTTATTTTCTCATTTATAAGTATCTCATGGAAAAAATACCTTTTTATACAGGATTAAACGTAATAAATAAATGAAACATTGTCAGTAATTGCAGCTGTTATTATAACTATTATTAATATTTAATATTACTAAATGAATACAATTACAACAAAGAACTCTCCATTATTGTGAAATTTAAACTTTCCATGATAATGTTTCAGAACTGCTGTTCTTGAAGCTATATTGTAGTTGTAGTCTAACCTAATTACTGACATGTAAAAAAAATAATTTAGTGTGTATCAAAAAATGCTTTGGTAAGAGGTGCAATGTGTATCCACATACAGTTGCACTGTTAAATCTATAAATTTATGAAACAATGTAGTTAAACATATACAATTTTTTTGTATCTAAACCAATGTTATGAGTTGGTTCACATTTTTAGTTGGAATTTTCTTATAAAAAGAATTGTGAAGGATGCTCTGTTTCATGGCTAAAAAAAAACTTTAAATGCTTTAATTTTTATTTTAAAAACATTTTAATCACTTTCTAAATTAAGCCAAATTCTAAATTCTAGGTTCAAATTTTAGTAAGATTCTTGCCATATTAAGTTTACTATCTGTCAAACTGTTTATGTCGAGTGGACCGGATCAGCCGATATACTTTACAGTGATGCTTCCAGGGATGGATGCCTCCAAGGAGAAGATACATGTATCTTAAAAAGGACATGCCATTTTATCCCTATATGAGGGTGTTGTTCCTAAAAAACAAAAACTTTAAGAGGCTCTTTAGAGCATGAGTTTGAACTGGAACATGGCTGGTTAGCGGCACAAGTCCTTTTGAGCTCTTTCTCTTCTGTTTCCTGGGTTGCATTTCTGTAACCTTTAATATCCCCTGGAAACTTCTGACCCAACCATTTGAATACACATAATATTACTACAGAGGGTCTGCCAGACTAATCAGGTATTCGTTTTTTATACGATTTTTTTTTCTTTTACGCCTCACAGTAAATGTGATCCTAAAGGAAAGGAAGAGCAAGGATAGTGTCACTTTGGCTTTCCAAGGACCAGAGAAGTCCAACGACATTGTGGTGGAATATGAGGTGATCTATTATGAAAAGGTCAGTAAAAAATTTGAATGTGTTGTTCCTCCCATACAGGGCCGGCCTTACATGTCTCTCTCTCCAACCACCCCATTTTATGTCTCTCTCCCTTCCCATGTATGTCTTCCTCTCCCCACCCCCATATCTGTTATCTCTCCTCCTCTTCATATAGAGTATCTCTCCTTCCCCTCCCATACCTCTTTTCCTCTCCTCCCTCCATATCTCTTTCCCTCTCCCCATATCTCTTCGCCTCTCTTTCCATCTGCCCATATCTCTTCGCCTCTCTTTCCATCTCCATATATATCTTTCCCTCTCCCCATATTTTTTCTCTCTCCACCTCCCCATATCTGTTCTCATCCCCTCCTTTTCCATATGTGTTCTCTCTCCACCTCCTCCCCAAATCTGTTTTCTCTCCTCCTCCCCCCATATCTGTTCTCTCTCCTCCTCCTCCTCCTCCCCATATCTGTTCTCATCCCCTCCTTTTCCATATGTGTTCTCTCTCCACCTCCTCCCCAAATCTGTTTTCTCTCCTCCTCCCCCCATATCTGTTCTCTCTCCTCCTCCTCCTCCTCCCCATATCTGTTCGATCTCCCCTCCTCCCCCATATCTATTCTCTCTCCCACTGCTCCCCAACTCTGTTTTCTCTCCTCCTCCCCCCATATCTGTTCTCTCTCCTCCTCCTCCTCCCCATATCTGTTCGATCTCCCCTCCTCCCCCATATCTATTCTCTCTCCCCCTGCTCCCCATCTCTGTTTTCTCTCCTCCTCCCCCCATATCTGTTCTCTCTCCTCCTCCTCCTCCCCATATCTGTTCTCTCTCCTCCTCCTCCTCCCCATATCTGTTCGATCTCCCCTCCTCCCCCATATCTATTCTCTCTCCCCCTGCTCCCCATCTCTGGTTTCTCTCCTCCTCCCCCCATATCTGTTCTCTCTCCTCCTCCTCCTCCCCATATCTGTTCTCTCTCCTCCTCCTCCTCCCCATATCTGTTCTCTCTCCTCCTCCTCCCCATATCTGTTCGATCTCCCCTCCTCCCCCATATCTATTCTCTCTCCCCCTGCTCCCCATCTCTGTTTTCTCTCCCGCTCATGTACTGTGACCCAGGAGAACCCTAAGCATCTGCTTGTTGAGGCTCGGAGGAGATGGGGCCAAGTTCAAAGAGCCGGCCAAAAAATAACAACATATAATATGATATATGAAAGCATAAAGTGCTCAGCAATAAATGGCAAATTGAATATTCAGCATGTTTTCAGAGAAGCCACTTGACATGTGTTGGATGCAATCATTTGTGTTAAAAAATTCCAAATGTAATTATTGTTATTATTTCTAAAAAGACAGTTTACTCTGCAGTTTTCTACAACGGGTAATGAAACATTCAAATCACTAATGCAATTATGGTATGAAGCACACTAGAAAGAAATAGGCAAAATAACCTGCCTTATAAAGTACTTATTTTCTATATACGTGGGGTGCAAGTTTTACTGTGATCTCCAGAGTTTTCTGCTCAGAATTACTGTGTTCAGTTTAATTTCGGAGTGAATCTTCCTGATTAGTAATCTGATATATTGATTAAACTGGTGGAGCATGCATTATAAGCAGACTAATGGAAGGATTAGATATTCGTTCCCTCCTAAGGGGCAGCTGTCAAATTAAAACCCTGGATACAAGCCAGGTATATGAATGTTCAAAATCTTTGTTTAGACATATAAGTAGGTATAAGTGCAATCCACACTGCCAGGCTGTGCCAGGACTGTAACATTTTGTTACTTAAAGGATATTGTAGCAGCGTGGAAAGGGCTACTGCAATTCAGTTTAAAGGAGCAGGCTGCATTCTACATAGAAATACATAGTAACAAAGTAATTTAGGTTGGAAAAAAACGTAAGTCCATCAAGTTCAACCCTTCTATCTATCAGTCCTGCTTTTGATCCAAAAGAAGGCAAAAAAAAAAACCATAAGAGTTCCATAACTTTATTGTCCTTACTGGAAAGAATCCTTTCCTTTGTTGTCTATGAAATCTTTGCTCTTCCAGTCTCAGAGGATGACTTCTTGTTCTTTGTACATTTCTGTTAATGAACAGGTCACTGGAGAGCTCTTTATATTGCCCCTGCTTATATTGATGCTGCTGGTGAGCAAAACTGTTTAAATCATAGCAGCACATTGTTCTTCATTGCTGACTTTATTGGCTATCAGCTTTTCTTTATTAAAAACAGGCACCCTGTATTGCTATGCTCTATTACTTATACCTAATCTAGTTGCTGACCAACATCTGGATATACTGTGTTGGCCAAACATTACATTGTCTTTACATACTTGTTCAGCTTGTATCTAGATTTCTAAAAACATTTGAAAGATGGTAATGTATCCATTCTATGTCCAAAACTAGATTTCTGTTGTGCCGGTTCGATCAAGTTCAATTATTTATTTCCTTTTCCAGAATCAAAAAGATCAAAATTACACTGTATTGAAAACACGATCGACATATATGACCGTGGAGGGTCTTAAACCAGGAACCACTTACATCTTCAGAGTCCGAGCTCATACAGTTGGGGGCCAAGGTATTTATGGTGGAGAAATTGAGTTGGAGACCAGCACAGAAGGTAATTCATTTATTAAATCCATGAAGTAATTGCATGGTGAGTGAGTAGAATACTATAATGACCAGTGACAGGTAACACGTACAAAGACATCAGTGTCCATGACTAGGAGAACATCATTAAATTGTCGTTCATAAAGCCCACTAAATATCTAATATGTAAATTGGTGCTACATAGCCCTGTAAATTGCTGCTACCTAGCCCTGGTAATCACTTTCAGTTTTGGGTTTTGGGAAAATGGTTCTCTGTCAACATGGAACTTTCTGTTTTGTGATGGATCAAGACTCTATAGGAGAGGAGGCCACTTAGTTTTCAATTACGAAAGCCACCTTATAGCTGGAAAGAGCATGGGAAATTGTAAAAGAGAAGACAAGCCATAACATACCATGGCAGGAGAGAGTAAAAGCAATATTTCCATTTTTTAAATCATTTTCAACCGCTAAATATATTATTCAAACCACCAGTTTTGTAGCCTGTGAAACAATATAATTTATATAAAAAAATAACATTTCCTATATCTGTTCATTCTTCCAGGAAATTGAGAACCCCAATATATAACACAGGTGGCCAATACTATCCAATAAACTGGGGGACAGTGGACAATGAGAGCATGTGAAAAGCTTAGTGTATTACTTGTAGCTTATATTCTTTACAAAGTTACATGGTTGATTAATATTATTCACCATAGTTTGACCCTGTAATCAAGTCACTGGAGGGGGGCCATGCCTCGGAAGAAGGAACAGTGGAGGGTATACTGACAGATTACTGTCAACAGAGACCATTAGCAATATGTCAGTGAAATGCTACTAAGCACCAATGTGCAGCAGGAGGAATTAAATTGAACTGTCAGCCATCAAACTCTTTATCAAAAGAAGCTGAGTGTAATAAGCAGTTCTCATGTAGCTCCTCACACCTTGTTCTTCCCATCGTGCAAGTCATCTTTCAAAGCTTTTTGAGCATGGGCTTATCAGCAGCACGTGCTCAGAATACAGTCTGTGGCAAACTGTTTAAATCATAACAGTGCTCTTCATTGCAGACTTCCTTGGCCATCAGCTGTGCCTTATACTTATTACATGTATACACTATTACTATTATAATGTAGTAACATGTATACACTATTACTATTATAATGCAGTAACATGTATACACTATTACTATTATAATGCAGTAACATGTATCCTCTATTACTATTATAATACAGTAACATGTATCCTCTATTACTATTATAATGCAGTAACATGTATCCTCTATTACTATTATAATACAGTAACATGTATCCTCTATCACTATTACAATGCAGTAACATGTATCCTCTATCACTATTACAATGCAGTAACATGTATCCTCTATCACTATTATAATGCAGTAACATGTATCCTCTATCACTATTACAATGCAGTAACATGTATCCTCTACCACTATTATAATGCAGTAACATGTATCCTCTATCACTATTACAATGCAGTAACATGTATCCTCTATCACTATTATAATGCAGTAACATGTATCGTCTATTACTATTATAATACAGTAACATGTATCCTCTATCACTATTACAATGCAGTAACATGTATTCTCTATCACTATTATAATGCAGTAACATGTATCCTCTATCACTATTACAATGCAGTAACATGTATCCTCTATCACTATTATAATGCAGTAACATGTATCCTCTATTACTATTATAATGCAGTAACATGTATACTCTATTACTATTATAATGCAGTAACATGTATCCTCTATTACTATTATAATGCAGTAACATGTATACTCTATTACTATTATAATACAGTAACATGTATCCTCTATCACTATTACAATGCAGTAACATGTATCCTCTATCACTATTACAATGCAGTAACATGTATCCTCTATCACTATTATAATGCAGTAACATGTATCCTCTATCACTATTACAATGCAGTAACATGTATCCTCTATCACTATTATAATGCAGTAACATGTATCGTCTATTACTATTATAATGCAGTAACATGTATACTCTATTACTATTATAATGCAGTAACATGTATACTCTATTACTATTATAATGCAGTAACATGTATCCTCTATTACTATTATAATACAGTAACATGTATTCTCTATTACTATTATAATGCAGTAACATGTATACACGATTACTATTATAATGCAGTAACAGGTATCCTCTATTACTATTATAATACAGTAACATGTATCCTCTATCACTATTACAATGCAGTAACATGTATCCTCTATCACTATTACAATGCAGTAACATGTATTCTCTATTACTATTATAATGCAGTAACATGTATCCTCTATCACTATTATAATGCAGTAACATGTATACTCTATTACTATTATAATGCAGTAACATGTATCCTCTATTACTATTATAATGCAGTAACATGTATACTCTATTACTATTATAATGCAGTAACATGTATCCCCTATTACTATTATAATGCAGTAACATGTATCCTCTATTACTATTATAATGCAGTAACATGTATACTCTATTACTATTATAATGCAGTAACATGTATCCTCTATTACTATTATAATGCAGTAACATGTATCCTCTATTACTATTATAATGCAGTAACATGTATCCTCTATTACTATTATAATGCAGTAACATGTATCCTCTATTACTATTATAATGCAGTAACATGTATCCTCTATCACTATTATAATGCAGTAACATGTATACACTATTACTATTATAATGCAGTAACATGGATCCTCTATCACTATTATAATGCAGTAACATGGATCCTCTATTACTATTATAATGCAGTAACATGTATACTCTATTACTATTATAATGCAGTAACATGTATCCTTGGTTTTTTAACCCCTTCCCGCTTGTAGGACGTTCCATGCGTCCTACTTTTTAGTGCCGAGAGGCTAGTAGTACGGATTGGAACGTCCTACATTAAACAGCTCATTGCACACGTGAAGTCACTAAATATCGTGGGATGTCGGCAGGGGCTATAGAGACCCTGATCGGATCCCTGCTTGCGTGTTCCTGGCTCCGATCACTTCACGATCTGCAGCCAGGAACACACAGATGCCGGATGGTGCTTTGGTCATTAAGGATTAAGTTAAATGTGTTGATTATAAATTGTAAAAATAATTAGGTGTTTGATGAGAGTCAATATCCTATTTCTCTCACAGTGGTGTCGGCCCACTTTTACACCCTAAAATGTTTGGGGGTTTATAGGATTCAATTCACAAAAATGTCATTGAGGTGAGAAAAGCATTTCATCTCACTAACTTAATAATGCATTGTGCAGGGCCAAACACTACACCTTCCACCTTCAAGAAGAACAGAGTTGGTCCCATATAATGCATTGTTAAAGTGAGGTTTTTTTTTTTTTTTTAAAGATATGCAAATGCAATGCCCATGGCTATCTGATCTCTTGAAGTAGGAGAAGCTCATCAAGTTTGGCCCAGCAGAATGTTGAGTCAATGTGGGCTATTCACTAAAAGGTGAGCTGTAGGTGAGATGAACATTTCATTGTGCAGCGATAAACCAGGTGAATTTCCCCACCAAGCAAACTCATGAGGTTCGGCCCTGCATAATGTATAGCTAAATCACCTCAACGTGATATTCAAACCACCTGCAACTCAACTTTTAGTGAGATTACTTTGTCATTTCACCTAAACTAACCTACAACTCAAATTTTAGTGAATAGACCAAGCTGTATTTGTATAATAGGATGATGTGGTTTTATTCCCTCTGGGATGATTTTATGTGGCTATCATAGATTACATTTTTGCTGCCAAAACATGAAAAGTGGACATCAAACATACTACAGTTAATACAAGATTATTATAGCTCATGAAGATATATATTTTGGGAATAATCACTTTTTGTATATCATTGGTATGACCACTAACTGTGATATCCATCCTGTTTACGTTAGCTAATTACAGGAGGAATTATGTTTTTAAATAGAACATATATTAATAAAGAGAGGATGGGCTCCAAAAACGTTCTCATCTTTTCCGATCAAGGGTCTGTGAAATATAGTTTGGATCTTGTGTAATGGATTAATGATTAAGTATATGTTACACATACTGAAAGAGAAAAATACAAACATAATAATTACTATCATTATTTTCTTTAAACATGATTCAAAATTCTTGTTTTTGGCTAAAAATTATTTTTCACATAACATCTGAGCAAGGGACATTGTATACTGCTTTTGCAATAAATGCCACAATGATTGTGTTTCTTATTCCCTGGGATACCGTTTTTGGAAGCTGTAACAGCTCTGCAGTTAATGAGTTACAATATATATATATATATATATATATATATATATATATCTATCTATATATATATATATATATATATATATATATATATATATATATATATATATATATAAATCAGGTTAAATCCTTGCCTTTCTTGGTATTCTGTTTTGTCTAACTAGGGTAACAGCTCTGCAGTTAATGAGTTACAACTTATATATATATATATATATATATATATATATATATATATATATATATATATATATATATATATATATATATATATATATATTTCTATATAAATCTATATCTATATCTATCTATATATATATATATATATATATATATATATATATATATATATATATATATATATATATATATATATATATATATATATATAAATCAGGTTAAATCCTTGCCTTTCTTGGTATTCTGTTTTGTCTAACTAGGGTGCATTGCGGCAGGATTACTCTTCCCAATGGATCCCTCTATAATCCAGTGATGGTATATCTAATCCCAAATTCTTCGTGATTTCATTGTGTGCCGAATGGCTTGAGAGTGATTTAATCCATTCCCAGCAGGTTCCATTCTAAACATAACACTCTATTTAATCCCTTTGCAGTGTGAAATCATTCTTTTTATAGTCACAACAAATGCTCTATAGAATAATCATATTTAGCAAACAGCAGATAAACAAACCAATTGATTGATATAAATGAATAAACATACGTTTAAAAACAATCTTAAATAAAACTGCAATGTGGTCTCCCAAATAACACCTTTTTGTAACAGTTAGTGTGATCATGCCATACTTTCAGTTTTGGAGTTTGTGTTATTTGTATATTTTTTTGGGTGGTGGTGTTTCTATTGGTTTGGATATGCTATGTGTCAACACACCTCAACCATTCAACACCAATATCTGTTTAGACATGTACTTGTATGTGGAATTGTTATTTTCCAAAACTCTCACTTTCTTCGATGCAAACAATACATGTTTTAAGGATTATTCTTTGCAAAGTGTTTACTATTTGCAGTTTAGTAGTTTTATTTTATGTATAAAAAAGCATAAATCATCTGCTATAAAATTAGTTGCTTAGGTGTTCGCTACTTACATATTGTAGGGTCTACTCAATATCGATCTGGCCTCTACAATTTGGCTACTCAATATAGCTGTTTTCGACCCCAAATTAGTAAATATTACCATATCAGTTCAGGGATTTTGGCCATTCCAAACCCTAAATTGGCTAAAATAGCTGAATTTCAGGCATTTCAATTATCCAGTTTGAAACTGGGAGATTAAAGCAGGGCAAATACTCCCTGCTCCTAAATAATATACATTGGGGGCCATGGCCACTTGCTTTGTACCCCCCCCCCCCCCCCCCCCCCCATTAATGAACAAGGCTGGGAGCTGCCCAATTGGCTTCCAGCCCTTAAAATAATACAATGAAGTCTGGAGCTACTTGCCCTGGCCTCCCATATAATAAAATATTAGAACGGGGTCTGGATGCTGCCCAAATAACTCTTGACCCACCCACCACACTAAATAACCTCACCTTTATCTCTTCTGAGACAGATCCTTTTCTTTGTTATTATATTGTTAAGTTTGTATCATTACTACTTAGTGTTCCACATGTCCCCTATAGTTCATTGACGAGCATGTTGGATTATGAATCCATGCATGACCTCCAATTTGTGTTTCTTAAATATTAATTATAGTTTATTGGCATGCTTAGCTTGTTACGAGCTTAAATACATGTTTACAAATTTATGATTGTTTATCCTCATTAGAACTGGTACCAGTATTGTATGTTTCCTTAATAATACAGCATGACCAGTTGCTTGGAACAGTGGATGTTGTTTAATAAAACCATTTTCTTCATACTGCTAGCTATTTAGACAATATGTATGTTAATATTTTTATAATGAGGTGGGTGCATGTTTATTGGGGTGTGCAGCACTGCTGAACCTCTGACAGGTTAAATGGACTGTAAATGCCATCAGTGTTTGCTTAGCAATTATTGTGTAGTTGTATGCTAATTATATTGTTGTCTATTTTTCACCCCTCAACCTGAAGAATCGTCGTGTGTATATTAGGCTTGGCTGAAATCCCATATACACTATTTGTGCTAAACTACAGTAAAGCGTGGTCTTCCATTTTTTAATAGTTCACAAATGATCAGTTTAAACGCCTGAATTCCAGAAGGCAATTCTATAAATTGGGATGTATTTGGGGCATAGTATTTAATGCGGAGTGCTAATCATGTCGCTGCCATTTACTCTAAATGCATGATTTTCCCCAGAATGGTTCTAGTTCTTTCTTCACAAATAAAGCCAGAAAAGTTATACTTTGTATGTATGTGTTTTTCCTAGATTTAATTAATTACCAATGTTGATATTACAACAAAGTCTTACAGCCTGTTGGTGCCCTGTCCCATGTAACTACAGTGTGAAATACTGGTAAATAGTTCTGTGTAGGGTTTGGACATTTAAACATAATACGTGAGGGTTTCATTTAGAAGAAAGAGGAGTAGGTGGGACCTTTAACATGTGTTGGATACAGGTGATAATAACTCCTTTTTCTTTACACAGCATCTAAATCTCTGTTTCCCTAACAATGTAACAAACCTCACCGCAAGGCAATCTGGATCTCCACCTTAAATATCCCTAACAATGTAACAAACTTCACCGCAAGGCAATCTGGATCTCCACCTTAAATATCCCTAACAATGCTTATACTGTGGATTGAACACAGTTAGGACTATCACAGTCTCACCTATGCTAATGAACAAGTAGTCCATGCTCACGTGCACGGGCAAATGTTCAGTAAGCGTAATTGTTTATATGGCTGGGGTTTTTTTGGGGGGGGGGGGGGGGGGTTGGAACAGAACTCAAATTAATGTGACATTATGTACGTTCCACCTTTTTTTTTTAAATATGTTTTCTAATTTTGAAAACTACTACATACATGGAGAGCTGTAAGTTATGGGAACTTCAGCATCTGGGTTGCATTTCCGACTTTGCGCCATGAAACTTACACTGTTCGGGCGACCTCTGTTTAAAATAGTATTTATTTCTTCAGGTTATTTTCTTCTACAGTTTGTCATTGAACCTCTTTTGCTGCTGTTTTGCTTCACCCATCACGATAGTACTTTGCCCTTTCTTTGTAGTTTCCATTTCAAGGAAGTTCCAAACATGAAAATAAAGTTCTCTTGGATTATTGGATATCTGACTGTGATAGGCAGACCTCGGTTCAAACTTCAAAGGCAGATAAAGTATAATTACTGTCTGGCTCCTGTTTTCTGAGTGTTGCCTTTGTGTTTTTATCTTTCAGACATGATTGCCATCGCTGACCCAAACCAAATCACAATATTGGCTATTGCGGTGGCAGGAGGAATTGTTCTACTGATTTTCCTGGTGACCTGCTTCTTTGTCAGTGGAAGGTAAATTATCATCCGGAAAAGTTTACTGCTCATAGTGCCATCAGCATGCCAACTATGTCTTTTCCACGATACTGTTATTTTAACCATTAAGGCACATTGACACTGATATCTTGAGCCAGTGTTAGGCACAAACATTGCTTGTGGTGGACATTTTCGAGGGTCTGTGGCGGACATTTTAATAATGTTCTCTACCTTGCCGTGGACACTGGTGTTCTCGGATAAACACTTTGGTTATCCCCGGCCTTACTCACATACTTAGCTTAAGGTTCTTGACATGCAATGAGGGTTTCTTAAGGGTGCCCCCAGTTTCAGGAGACAATCCACTAGCTTGAGACTATTTGTCCCCTGTAAACGTCTCCTGATCAGTGCTGGATGCACCTGGTTACATGCATTACCACATATCCTGAACATTTTTGGACAATAGCTGACTGTTACCAACCAGACCACAGTTACAAGTTATTAGCCCAAAGCCTCTCCGAGCAGAACATAGTCCCAAGACATTACATTTGATAAAGCACAGTGTCAACCCACATGCTTGCTTTCTATTGCCCACTCAAATTTTACTTTGGAGGTCAACTTTCATTTTGATACGGCAGCTATGACTTAGGAAAATAAACCCAGGTTTGAATCCTCATTATATATATATTATATATATATATATTGTATCAATTTATGTTACATTATATTTACCTGCTTCAAGGGTCATACTTGAAAATAAGTAAAATTGTAATCTATTGTTACTGTTAAAATACTTTTTAAATAAACAGGTTCATAAACAAAATAAAAAAGAGGATGTATAGTGTGTGGAAAACGTGCTTCATTCAATCTCTTGAAGTGTATTACATAGTTACATAGTTAATTATCTTGAAGAAAGCCATAGTCCATCAAGTTCAACCATTACACACCCATATGTATTGATACAAAAGAAGGCAAAAAAAAAAAAACAACTCTTAACAGTAATGTCATCTCAAAAAGAAAATAATTCCTCCTTGACTCCACAGCAGCCAGGCTCACCCTAGAGCAACATTACTTTATCTACGTTTAGTCATGATAGGCATGCGTTTAGGCACGTGTTTGCACATCCAAACAACTTCAGACAACAATTTATTCCACAATTTACCTGAGCTAACCATAAAAAAACCAATTCTATGTTTAAGACTAAAGCTCCTTCCTTCCAGTCTTAAGGGATGCCCAGGTGTTGTAAAGGTACAATTTATAAAGAGTTCTCCAAACAGATCTTTGTATTGACCTTCAGCTTATTGGTTTATCATCTTCCCACAAAGACGTTTTTACTCCAGAGAAAACAATCCCAATCTGGACATCCTTTCTTCATTGCTTACATTTTCCATTCCTTTAATCATTTTTGTAGCCTTTCTCTGGACCCTGTCTATTTCCAGTACGTCATTTGTTTTGCACGTGTGCACTGTATATTCAAGATGAGGATTGACCAATGATTTATAAAGAGAGTAGACAGTAGTGGACACACCACCTGACCCCCCCCCCCCCCCCATACGTTTGCACATCTGAATTGAGCATCATTGGGCAGGTAGTCTCACAGATGCTTGCTGTTCCTATGATGCTGGCTATGCATTGTCAGAAGGCCAGACCCACAGCATAGAAACATAGAAACATAGAATGTGTCGGCAGATAAGAACCATTCGGTCCATCTAGTCTGCCCAATTTTTTTGAGTACTTTTATTAGTCCCCCGTTCCCGGTCTTATATCTAGGATAGCCTTGTGTCTATCCCACGCATGCTTAAAATCCTTGACTGTGTTTACCTCTACCACTTCTGCTGGAAGGCTATTCCATACATCCAATACCCTCTCAGTAAAGTAATACTTCCTGAAATTTTTTTTAAATCGTTGCCCCTCTAATTTAAGACTATGTCCTCTAGTTGTGGTAGTTTTTCTTCTTTTAAATATACTCTCTTCCTTTACTGCAGCAACTAGTGTGATTAATTTTGCTGTGGACTATAGTATACAGTCAGTCTATAGTGAGCATCATGGGACATGTAGTCCCATAGCGATTAGAGCTTTGGTTCCAAAACCAGTCAGTAAGCCCCCTAACAGTCCAAGATTTAGAGTTTACCCAGTTGTTTTGAAAAAAAGAACACTAAACTTTTTTTTTTTTTTTACTTTAACACAACTAGGTAATCCATAAATCCTGGACTGTCAGGTGGGGTGTGGGGGCTGGTTTAGGAACTACTGAACTAGAGTGACAGCCCTGCCACACCCGTAGCTCTACTATAGCCTTACTTCTGTCAAACTGTCCAATTCATTATGTGAGAGGATACCATGGGCAAGGACATGTTATCATGGTAAATAAACTGAGCCCTAAATGACATTAGTACTGCATGTAGGTATTATATTTGTAAGGTCAATAATTGTGTTGGGGGAATAGAACAGATTGGTAACTAAGAGGTTAAAGCCAGAGTTAAGTCTGAAGGCATATCATTCTTTTGGTTCCTTAAGGGCTTAATCTAGTGCCTATGCCAAATAACCTCAATTGTCAAAACTGACACCAAGCTGCGACTAGGCATATCACAGTAGATTAAATTCTACTGTCACAATGTTCTTTTCTCCCTACTGAGATCCTAATAAATAGTCCCCTGTAGGAGTCACAAGATGACTTTATTTACATGGTGCTCAGTGTAGTAAATAGCAGGCACTTGGCCCTGGAGACACATCTACTGAAGGCTTACTTAAAGATGTGATTTTTATTGGAGAAAGGAGTATGGTCTTCATCTTGCCTGGATATAACAATGTCTTCCTTTTAGTGGTGGCTAGAGTGATGAGATTAGTGCAAGCAGAGCCGTAGCTAGTTCTTTCTGCACCCCTTCTGCCCCTTTGACCCAATGCCATTTTAAAGCTGGTGTTTACCGAAAAATGAAAACAGGTACATACATAAGCAGAATATTAACTACTAATAATTAATAGCATCTTCCAGCAAGTAGCTGCCAATCTTATGATCCTTTATAGCTCCCATGTCTATAGTTAGTCACACACAGTACAGCAGAACTCATATATGTTTATGGTTAGCCATCACTGCACAAGGCAAAGAGGGCTTAATCATAACTAAATCTATTGTACCCCCCTATTTTCCCTAGTGTATTCCAATGATGGGTGCCTGGCTTAAGAGGGGGGTTGTCAAACCTGTGCGCATGCACAGTTTAATTCTCATAGCTGTGTGAAATTAGACCTTTTCAACCTTAAAGTGTGACAGTTTGAGGGTATGCAATTAAATATATTATAGGCATTAAATATATTATAAATAGGGCCTTGGGTCAGTACAGGTGTGATTAGAATATCTACCCTGGTCACATGACATATTTTGACTGACACTAAGCTAAGATATCACTGACAATACACTGCAACCTCTGCCACAGATTCACTTACTGGGATCACAATCTCCTGTTCTTCCCTGTCTCCAGTAAGTCAAGGTAACCTTGCCCCAATGTATTTATTTCCACTGATTATATTATTGATTAGAGTGCACAGTCTAATGATTGCTTCTTCTTGTTCCGAAAAGTCTTTTTTTCTAGCCTTTCCTCATTAGATTTTTATTGCTAATTCAGCTGCTTCCCCCAAGTGATTCTGATTCACTATCAAGAATCAACTGCTTTCATTTTAACCCTTTAAGCAGCAGCGGAGATGTAACCAGCAGATTGAATGAGGTCCATGCAATGCACTAAATTAGTTTGATGGAGTGATGGGAGAGCTCTGCTCGTGTCTCCGATCTCTTCAGCAGTTTCGTTGCTCCGTCTTGTAACAGTTTACAATCGTTGTCCAACAATCTTTCCTCTGTGTCCTCAGCATTTCTGTTGCTCCAGATTGTAGTCGTGGCTCTGTTTTCTCAACAGTTTCATTGCTTCATTGAGCAGCTTAAGTTTTGTCCACTGCACATGCTTTTGATTTTTCCTCTTCCAATTGGTCAGTTCATCATAGCTAAATACTATGCATACTATGGTTTCTAAAGTACTCGGCCATGATGGCCTTATTCCAAGGTTGTTCGGGGTCACATATTGTGTAACTCGAAATTCATCTTACAATCTCATTTACAGCTAATTCCTAGCTTTTTGTTGTATTATAGTCATTTTTCTGTGCAACCCGATGAATGCAGTCAGCAGTACCAAGTCATGTGTGAAAAAGACATAAGTATGAGCAAATTCCAGATTGGCACTTATTGCAGATGTGACAGGAGTCAGGTGGATGACAGATAGCACTGTACAGAACCTGCGTGGGTTAATTGCCATCCTTATTAAATTGTCACACTGTATGAATGCTTTTAAACACATCAAGTTTATTTCCTTTTATGTCTCTGCAGTTTAGAACTTCACCTGTTTTTTTTGTTCATACTATACTTTGAAAGAAATAAGTGCAAAAAAATACCTATACTGTGTATATAGTATACCCACACTTAATGTGATAATAAAGATATATATCAAGATGTATACTCTGATCAGCCGAAACATTATAACCACCTGCCTAATAATGTATAGGCCCCTTTTAACGCAAAAACTGCCCTGACCCATTGAGGCATGGACTCCACTAGACCTATGAAGGTGCGCTGTGGTATCTGGCACCAAGATGTTAGCAGCAGATCCTTTAAGTTCTGTAAGTTGAGAGGTGGGGCCTCCATGGATCGGGCCTGTTTTTCCAGCACATCCCGCAGATGCTCGATTGGATTGAGATTTGGGGAATTTAGAGGACAAGTCAACACCTTGAACTCGTTGTTTTGTTCCACACACCAATCTTGAACCATTTTTGTTTGTGACAGGGCACATTATCCTGCTAAAGAGGCCAATGTCATCAGGTAATAGGGTGTACATGGTCTGCAACAATGTTTAGGTACGTGACGTGTCAAAGTAACATCCACATCAATGGTTTCCTAGTAGAACATTGCCTCCCCCAATTTGCCGCCTGTGAGTGGTCATAATGTTAAGGCTGATTGGTGTATATAATAATACTTATATTCAATACAAAACTGTATGTAGGTTCCTTGAGGATATATGTTGTTCCCAGTACATGAAAATATAATCAGAAAGAAGCATATAGTGCAAAATTTCCAATTTCCATTCCATTCCAGCATATTTATGCTCATTTATCATGCTCACTTGAGAGCAAAAAGGCACAGATATAAATATAACCGAATGATCACCCAAAATAGTTGATGAAAGGAAAACATGTCAGTGCTTACAAGAAACTGTGTAGAGGAATGCCCACATGCATACTCAATACACAGCCTAAATATATGATGGTCCCAGGAGGCAAGAATCTCCATCCATCTGAAAAGGAAACACCAATGCAGTATAAGGAATTTAGGTACAGGAAGGTGCGATATGGTAACAGGCCTGTAGCATACTTTCCGGTCTGCTCCTGCACTTCTGGTGGTTCGGCAATGAAGGCAACATGACTTATTTCGGTGGAAGAGCCTTCAAGGTACATATGTTAGAGTCTAAAGTCTTTTTTTCTAGCCTTTCCTCATTAGATTTTTATTGCTAATTCAGCTGCTTCCCCCAAGTGATTCTGATTCACTATCAAGAATCAACTGCTTTCATTTTAACCCTTTAAGCAGCAGCGGAGATGTAACCAGCAGATTGAATGAGGTCCATGCAATGCACTAAATTAGTTTGATGGAGTGATGGGAGAGCTCTGCTCGTGTCTCCGATCTCTTCAGCAGTTTCGTTGCTCCGTCTTGTAACAGTTTACAATCGTTGTCCAACAATCTTTCCTCTGTGTCCTCAGCATTTCTGTTGCTCCAGATTGTAGTCGTGGCTCTGTTTTCTCAACAGTTTCATTGCTTCATTGAGCAGCTTAAGTTTTGTCCACTGCACATGCTTTTGATTTTTCCTCTTCCAATTGGTCAGTTCATCATAGCTAAATACTATGCATACTATGGTTTCTAAAGTACTCGGCCATGATGGCCTTATTCCAAGGTTGTTCGGGGTCACATATTGTGTAACTCGAAATTCATCTTACAATCTCATTTACAGCTAATTCCTAGCTTTTTGTTGTATTATAGTCATTTTTCTGTGCAACCCGATGAATGCAGTCAGCAGTACCAAGTCATGTGTGAAAAAGACATAAGTATGAGCAAATTCCAGATTGGCACTTATTGCAGATGTGACAGGAGTCAGGTGGATGACAGATAGCACTGTACAGAACCTGCGTGGGTTAATTGCCATCCTTATTAAATTGTCACACTGTATGAATGCTTTTAAACACATCAAGTTTATTTCCTTTTATGTCTCTGCAGTTTAGAACTTCACCTGTTTTTTTTGTTCATACTATACTTTGAAAGAAATAAGTGCAAAAAAATACCTATACTGTGTATATAGTATACCCACACTTAATGTGATAATAAAGATATATATCAAGATGTATACTCTGATCAGCCGAAACATTATAACCACCTGCCTAATAATGTATAGGCCCCTTTTAACGCAAAAACTGCCCTGACCCATCGAGGCATGGACTCCACTAGACCTATGAAGGTGCGCTGTGGTATCTGGCACCAAGATGTTAGCAGCAGATCCTTTAAGTTCTGTAAGTTGAGAGGTGGGGCCTCCATGGATCGGGCCTGTTTTTCCAGCACATCCCGCAGATGCTCGATTGGATTGAGATTTGGGGAATTTAGAGGACAAGTCAACACCTTGAACTCGTTGTTTTGTTCCACACACCAATCTTGAACCATTTTTGTTTGTGACAGGGCACATTATCCTGCTAAAGAGGCCAATGTCATCAGGTAATAGGGTGTACATGGTCTGCAACAATGTTTAGGTACGTGACGTGTCAAAGTAACATCCACATCAATGGTTTCCTAGTAGAACATTGCCTCCCCCAATTTGCCGCCTGTGAGTGGTCATAATGTTAAGGCTGATTGGTGTATATAATAATACTTATATTCAATACAAAACTGTATGTAGGTTCCTTGAGGATATATGTTGTTCCCAGTACATGAAAATATAATCAGAAAGAAGCATATAGTGCAAAATTTCCAATTTCCATTCCATTCCAGCATATTTATGCTCATTTATCATGCTCACTTGAGAGCAAAAAGGCACAGATATAAATATAACCGAATGATCACCCAAAATAGTTGATGAAAGGAAAACATGTCAGTGCTTACAAGAAACTGTGTAGAGGAATGCCCACATGCATACTCAATACACAGCCTAAATATATGATGGTCCCAGGAGGCAAGAATCTCCATCCATCTGAAAAGGAAACACCAATGCAGTATAAGGAATTTAGGTACAGGAAGGTGCGATATGGTAACAGGCCTGTAGCATACTTTCCGGTCTGCTCCTGCACTTCTGGTGGTTCGGCAATGAAGGCAACATGACTTATTTCGGTGGAAGAGCCTTCAAGGTACATATGTTAGAGTCTAAAAGGTCCTCTTTACATACTCCAACCTATCAATACTCTCTGCTCCATGTGCAGCAAGAAGGAGGTTCCGTAATAGTGGGACCCCAAAAATAGTGGGCATGTGACCATACTAGCGACATTACAAAAATAAAAGGAAACAATATATAAATAACTAGAAATAAATTTTCACCTGAACAGTCTCTATTAAAAGTATATATGTATATTTTCCATTGTGCGTTACTGTCTCCCTTTAATATTTTACGTTAATTATGTCATAGCTCCCTTTTTAGAGACTAGTGTTTGATATCTTTACAGCAATACAGGAATGACCCATCGGTCTGATAGAAATAAAACATGAATCAGTACTCTATAACAAGAGATTCAATGTGGTGTTTTCTTTATTTGTACACAGCTAACTGTGGTGAGGACTGACAGGGAAAACAAAATACCTGGTAACCTGATGTTAATACGTTTGTACAAATAGTGTGAAGTAATGTAAAGCGAGAGTAATGTCAAACGTTATTAACTTGCTCATCAACAAGTCGGCCATGATTTGCTAAAAAACACTTTTTACTTATGTTTTTATCTTGTTTGGTTTTATAGATATCACTTATGTTGGTGAGAAAGCAAGCAGTAACAGATTGCCTTCCCTTATTTCTCTGGCGATGGGGTGTTCCCCTATTGGCCAGGCTGTAAATGTGACAGGCCAATAGGAAAGCTGTGTGCCTGACCATAGATCATGCACAAGAGAAGAAAACCAGTAAAGCAAGATCTGCATTGCTCCTTTTCTCCTCATGTAAGCAATAGGTTTTCCACCATGCCGGTATTATACTGGCAGGCTGGAAAAAAATAATGTTTTATTTGAAGTCAGTGGAGGCAATAGCATGGGCAGTATGTTCTCCAGATGAAAAGATAGCATTAATAGTATGCTGTATTATCCAGTATGGTTAAAAACATAGGTTACAAATTCTTGGAAAGGACCAATTGATTAGTAGTGTTAAAATGCTGACATTCATTTTTCCTTAATTCTATGGCTTCCTCTGAGCTGAAGTACTGTATGTGTGTTGGCAGATAGGAACCATTGGGCCCATGTAGTCATCCCAAAAACAGTAAGGAATACCTGTGAGTCTCTACTGTATTTTTAATCCATGCGACTGTCATAACTTACCCCAATATTTGTGAAGATTGTTTGCACCATATACTTATATTGTCATTAAACACATATGTGGATATGTGAGGAAGGGTTTTGGATTAGAAAACCACAGTAATATTTTGACTTAGTTAAGTTATTTGTGAGCTCGAGCACTTGTGTTTCATTCCTCAGTATGTGCAATTGCACAGGGGCGAGATGATTATATGAATGCATCTTAATACATTTTCTAAAGGAGAGCTGAGAAGCCTGGTGTGAAGGTATGTCTTGGATGGAACCGATGAGCACAAGAAGAAAGTAATTCCCTGGCAGAGATAAGTCTCATTAAATTGTGCTGGAAATGTAATCACACCTCTGGAATGTCTTACTATCATGACAGACACATTAACACAAAGGTATCAGGATGTGTAGACTTGTAAAGAGAGACTGACTGGAATTATTCACACTTTCAGTCCCTCCAGTAACCATATCCAAATACACTGAAGTGATATTTGTTATATTCAGATTTTGCTTCTTGGAATATGTGTGTGTGTGTGTGTGTGTGTGTGTGCGCATATGTATATATATATATATATATATATATATAATCTTTTTTTTTTTTACAAATAGTAGTTCTGGAGCAAAGTGCAATTATCAGTGGAAACTGACAGAATGTTCTACATGTAGAAACTCAGTATCCCCTTAATCTCTTGAGTTTCCAATGGCTCTTTTTTTTTTAGCAGAATTTTAGCAGAATGCTTGGTTGCATAGGGAGAGGTATTAGCAGTAGGAAGAGGGAAGTGCTCATGCCATTGTACAGAGCACTGGTGAGACCTCACTTGGAGTATTGTACACAGTACTGGAGACCGTATCTCCAGAAGAATATTGATACTTTGGAGAGAGTTCAGAGAAGGGCTACTAAACTGGTTCATGGGTTGAAGGATAAAACTTACCAGGAAAGGTTAAAGCATCTTAACTTGTAGAGCTTGGAGGAAAGACGTAACAGGGGGGATATGATAGAAACATTTAAATACATAAAGGGAATCAACACAGTAAAGGAAGAGAGTATATTTAAAAGAAGAAAAACTACAACAACTAGGGGACATAGTCTAAAATTAGAGGGGCAACGATTTAAAAGTAATATCAGGAAGTATTACTTTACTGAGAGGGTAGTGGATGTATGGAATAGCCTTCCAGCAGAAGTGGTAGAGGTAAACACAGTCAAGGAGTTTAAGCAAGCGTGGGATAGACACAAGGCTATCCTAGCTATAAGACCGGGAACGGGGGGCTAATAAAACTACTCAAAAATATTGGGCAGACTAGATGGACCGAATGGTTCTTATCTGCCGACACATTCTATGTTTCTATGTTTCTATGTTTATTATAAAGAATAACTGAGGTAGCACTTTAGGTCCAAAGGCAATATATAACTTGTAGTAAAGTCAGTAAAATAATACAGAGCTGGATAAAGCTCTTTCAAGAGAGATAAATAGACGATTACAATTTAAAAAAAATATATTGTTACAAAATCAAATGAGTCCTAACTGTGTGCCCAAACACCTTCACAGTCCCACCTGTGTGGTTAAGCAATATCCCATTGCCAACTTTGGGCCCAAACACCTTTGCAGTGCCACCTCTGTGCCCACACACCTTCCCAGTTCCATATTTGTGCCCAAACACCTCCCTAGTGGCATATTTTTTCCTAAACACCTCCCCAGTACCACCTTTGTGCCCAAAATACCTTTCCAGGGATGTAATCATATACGTACCCAGTGACACCTTTGTGCCCAAACCAGCTTCCCAGTGCAACTGTGGAGCCCAAACACTATTTGAGTGCCACCTTTCTACCCAAACACAAACCCAGTACCACCGTTGTGTGACATGGAGTGGGTGGGCTTGAAGACAAAAGGGCAGACTCTCCTGCAGGTGCAAGCAGCTTTTATGCAATGGTTGGGAGTGGCTTTTTATGCAATGGGTGGGAGTGGCTTTTTATGCAATGGGTGGGAGTGTCTTTTTATGCAATGGGTGGGAGTGGCTTTTTATGCAATGGGTGGGAGTGGCTTTTTATGCAATGGGTGGGAGTGGCTTTTTATGCAATGGGTGGGAGTGGCTTTTTATGCCATCCCCTGCAAAAAGTCACTAAGTTTTGCCCCACAAACCATCTCTCCTACAACTCACCTTTTAGTGAATAGAGCCCTCTGTCTAGGTGAAGCTAAGGAACTTAGTGATAAAAAGAAGAAACAATGGCAGCTGCATGGAGTGTATATCTTAGGAAGATGTAAAAAAACAGACAGGATTTGTTGACTTGTTTAAATAATGAACAGGTGTCAACATTTAATGTTATGCCTCTTCAGCTTAATTGTGACATTGGTATAGTTAATGCAGAGCTGCCATTGAAAATTATAAATGAAAACGTGTTGTGTGTTTTGGCACTCATAGAGTTAAATCTGTATACTGTACTGCCTTTCAGAGACACATACATAGTTTCAGAGAGCCGGATTCTCCATGTACACCCTCAAGCTCTCAGAGCCTCTCATTCTGACCAAAATAATGGGAAAAAAGACTTGTAAGGGGAAAGGTTTAAATCTGTTCGACCTAATTTAAGATTGAGATGCACCTCAGTAGAGGTCATGAATGAGGAGGCAAGACAGAACCTTTAAATGGATTGATAGTGCAGCATGGCTGCCTCGTCTATTGCCTCTCCACAGGGCTACCTCCTCACTCCATTCCCCCTCCTTATATTCCTCTCCCTTTGTCATCAGTGAAGTCTTACAGATGGTTTCTGTGCAGTGAAGCAGCGGGGAGTTACACACTTCTGATTGCATTCATCTGCTACCTGTATCCAATAGAGATGGACAGATGCACACAGTTTGTTAGCAGTGAGTACTCACTAATAGCCCCTGGCAGGATATAGAGGACTTGAGTAACCCTGGACACTCCCTCTTACAGACTTGCAGAGCTGTGCATTATTATTATTGTATTGTGTGACAAATAGTCAAAAACAATAGCAGCGTGGCATACACAACAATATGACAAGTGCACAAAACAAGGACAACAACAAAATGGATTATTCCCCAATGGGCACTGAATGCATAAGTGCAAACAGAATTTATTATATTTATTGTATGTGAGACGCCCTATAATATGTAGACACGTTTTATACTTCTCTGTCGAGACATATTCCTTTTACCTAGGATTAAATAATTGATCCAGAACCACTGCAATATTTAAGACACATTTAACCCAAAACAGTAATGTAAGGAACAATTGGAGGAGGATGTATAGTGGATCTTATGGATATATTTGCACCTTTTTATATTCTTTGTGCTTCGGCTCAATTTCTGGCGTACTTCTGCACCTTGTTTTGTTTTTATAAATGGGTGGCCCTCGAGCACCTCGGAAGCTTGGGACCGGTGCTGGTGATGTCTTGTGTTTTGGTTTAGGTGCTATTTCCCCACCATCCACTCCTATTTCCCCAATTCAAGAAAATGCAGACTTGTTGGTTACTGTTGGAGACTATCTTGTCCTCACAAGAACGTGTTTGTATAGCTTTTTCTCATGCCTTCCATATGGAGCTCATCTCCTTCTGTTAAAATATATATGTTATCTGTTCTTTCAGGAGGGACTAATCCCTCTATACAGGACAACTCAGTATCACAGGGATCTCCACTTAGATTCTGATACTTCAGGGTAACTCAATAAAGAGACAATTGTAGGGAATAGAGTTGGTAAAATTCTCCAATGCCATCTCACTTCCCTGCATTCTCTCTTTATTGAGTAAACCCTATAACCTTAGTAAATTGGATTTCTGGGTGTTTTTATCTCCATTCATTCCAGGCCTTTCGTTATTATATTGTATCAGAGATTCGGCTAAGGAGCTCGTAGCTCTGTCTCCTAAATCCTAATCATGTTACCAGCCATAATAATATCAGAGAAGTCTAGATCCCAGCTTTAGTACAATTATACAACATAATATTTTCAAACCTGGATAATAGGATGGTGCCAATATGAATGAGGTCATTCTGGATTATCTAAAGGTTATTTTCGTTTTGGAATACAGGAAGGGAGATATGGTAATGTATACCTGTGAAGAGCTTTGTTTAGCACATTAAGATAACTACACAGGCTTTTTCATCTGCTAATATTTGAAATTATTAAGCAAATGAAAGCAGGGACCTTGTTAAAACATGATCTCTATGCATTAATCCAACAAAACACCTGCATAAAAATTTTGAAAGCTTTTTATTCCAGTAAGTATATGAAGAATACAATGGAGAGAGCATTAATTCTAATATAATGCTACATAACGCATTATCTTCCTGACACCACAGCATACCTTCAGAGGTTGCGTGGAGTCCATGCTGTTTTGGCATCAATATTAGGCAGGTGGTCATAATGTTATGGCTGATCAGTGTGTGTGTGTATATATATATATATATATATATATATATATATATATATAATCCAAAATAATATGCACTCAGCTTAACGTGGCTAATGCAGTATTGGCCCGGGTGCTGTGTTACTCTACACAAAGAAATCCAAACATATACACGCACTCAGGGGGCTTGGTAGAAAAAGTCAGGAAACTCATGTGATAGCTTTATTGCCCATTGAGTGATTAAGTCATCGACTTTTTCTACCAAGCCCTGTGAGTGCGTGTATCTGTTTGTATATATATATATATATATATATATATATATATATATATATATATATATACACACTGATACACACACATATATATATATATATATATATATATTGAATAAAATAAACTGTGTTATGTTGAAATAAAATAAACAGAATAGGAATAACAGCAGGTTATGGGAAGGATGACAGCAGGTTATGGATGTAGCAGGTATCTTGAGATGTTGACATGCCCTGGAGGGGCAATGCAGATCTGCTCTGATTTAAAACTGTGTAAAAGCAAACGTGTTAAAGTGATCCTCAGGAGGAAGCAGGCCTTAGGTTTAGTGTTGTCGCATTAGCCATTACAGCTCTCCTATTTACGGGTAATCTGATCTCACAAAGTAAAATGACAGACTGTCTATTATCCTGTATGTCACGGGTGTTAGTATCACCTTGGGACATGCATCTCAAGAATCCAAGAGGCCCAGCAATTAAAGCACACACTTTCACCACTCACAAGCGACTGGACTTACTGGAGCAACTACAAAGGTGCACAACTGGTTAGGCTTTAACCAGAATTGGTTTATTAAACACAAATCAGTGTTCATGGTCTGCTCTGGAAGTCGAATGTAAAATAGACCCCAAGAGATCACAATCTGGAAACTGATATACCTTGCAGTGATGTCAGCAGCAGTTCTCATAGAATTTAGAGTCACTCTTTATGAACAAGCTGCATCATGTATTATATATGGATTTATAGGAGATTTTACAGGTCCCAGAGCAGAATGTGTAATAATAAAAACTGATGCTGTAAGCTGGGCATTTGATTTGACTGACACTATGTGTACAAAGTACTATTTCTCAAAAAAAAATTGGCTGTTATTTATCTTTTATTTTTTCATTGGTGATCTTCATATTAACTTCATATTATTTTCAAATTATCTTCAGCCAGGTGTACAAAATAAAAACATCTCAATACACTTCAATGTTAAATTGTGGTATACACTGTTAGGTGAAGTTGCTTTGGTGGATTCAAACAATACATTAAAATAAATAATGATAAAACCAAATTGGGATGCCTTTACTAGCTCTAAAAGTAGCTTAGGAAATATTGATCTGAAGATACTACGACTGCCACCTGCTTATTTTGCCTTTTTCCGGATCGACAAACATGGGTGTCTTGAAAGTTTGAAATATATTATATTTATATATGCTTTTTTTTCTTTAACCTAATTAACCAGGATTCTAAACATCAATGCTGGAATAGTTGGAAAGTTACAACAAACTTTAAGTTGCTAAGATGTTGAATCCCATTTAAAGACCAATTTTAAACTGCCCTAGTATGAGGATAAAGTAGCATGTACTTTTTTAGCGTACATGCCGTTCTATTCTCTTCATTGTGAAACATGCATGCTGAAACGGTGCCGACTGTATCTCTGCTAAAAGGGAACCTAACTACTAACTATTTTCAAAAACAAGGATCTGACAGTCAGACCCCACAGATTGAATTCAGAAGTGCAAACTAGCAGAGGCAGAGCAAAGACACACATCAGGTTTATTTAGGAGAAGAGACAAAAGCAAAAGTCTAAAGGAAGTTTAGTGTCTCTTTAATGTTTGTTCTTATGTACATAAGGGGAGGAGATTACTACTCGCTACACTGTCCCTTTAATCACATTACATTTCATATAGAGACTCCCACCACGTAACGTGTCCATCAGGTTATTATCATCACTTGTGGACCATCATTATTCAAATAGTAATGTACATTTAATAGCTTGTATTAGAGACAGCCCAAAGCATATTCTTTTATCATAATGTGACTGACCCAATAACTTACCATGAAACATTTGTTTGTTCCACAGGCACTGTGGATATATCAAAGCAAAGCAGGACCCAGATGAAGACAAGATGCAATTTCAGCATGGACGAGGTAAGATTTATTAACCAACTGAGAATGAAGACTCTACAGTATATTAATGAAGCCACCTGACTGGATTTTGACTTGAGTCATGTTACACCTGGAAATGCCACATTACACTAGATGATCATTTTCTTTTTGTTGGGGGTGGGGGCAAATGAGAACCAAGTGAAGATATAGAGTTGGTAGAACATGTCAAGTTGAGTTGATAAAACATTTGGTCAGACGTCTTCTTTTTCTGAAACCATACAAACCGTAAACAAGTGCACGCTGACGCTTACAGAATTAAGTCTGAATGTTCAAACATCAGTGCATATCATTATGACCAACAGGAATGGGAAACACGATGGAAAACAAATCCAAAAGTAAGATTCATTAAAGGCTATGTTTCTCCACAATATATAGGTGAAGTTGGAAATCTGTCCATTGGGTCAGGACTAAAACATGTCCCAATATTTGAAATGATATGCAAAATGAGATATCCTATACAAAGCGAGGAATCTTTCATGGAAGAGTTTGCTGAACGATCTGCATCTCCCTATTGTCGAATGTAGCCGGGCATGGAAAAACATTCCTGTGATTCAATTTTTTTTTGTGTGTTTTTTAATTTTTTTACAAAAATATTTTAATTACTGACATTGTATGTGGGTCAGAACATTGCTATTACTGTCTTGGTTTTGTAAATAACAGTGTCATTCAGTTTGTTATTCGATTGTTAGTTTGTTATTCGATTGTTAGTTTGTTACTATGGTTACTCATCCAAAGCGTAAGATGTTAGATTTGGGATGCCATCATTCTATTTCATAAACAAGATCTATTGTATGTACGTCTGATTTTATAATTGTATATTTTTTTTTCTCGTACCGAATCGTCTTTAAAATGTTTGTTGAACTCTGAACTTGTGAAAGGGCCGTTTGGAAATGAAACATTTTTGTGTTGTTTAAAGCTCTGTCCCTAATGCTGTTGGTGTACAGTACTTGTGGATAACACATTAAAAACCAAGGTTAATAAGCAAGTAGTACCGAGATTTATTCCTTTGATATACTATGGGAATGTTGTCCAATTTTTTTTTTCTTCTGAAGCCATTCAATGGTATGAGTGCAGGAATTAGACATTAGAATTTCATATGTTATAATAAAATAATACAATAGAATCTACGGCTATTTTCGATCAGGGTGGAATCCGTACAAAAATCCTTGAAGGCCACATCTGGACAGCAATGCATTATGGAATGACTTGTGTGAGAGTCCAATTTATGTGTATGTATGCTAGTGACATGTAAATCATAACTCTTTATTTGTTGAAGGTAATACTTCTTAATAACACCACAGTGTAATCTTGACTCTTTGTAATACACTTAAGGATATTGGAAAAGAGAACTTGTTTCATTCATAGTTGTCGCTTTTTTTTAATAGTCTTTTCCTCATAAGCTGTATACTTCAATTTACTTTATTAACTTTTTTTTTGGACCCTTTCCAGCAAAATAATAATCTTTTTTTGATCTGCTGTCACATATTCTAAGCAAGGTCTAACCAATGAATTGTATTAATCCTGCATATTATCTTATTTGCCAACATATTGTATGTAATCGTATTTTAGTAGTCTTTGGCATTCAGCAGTATGGTCCTTTCCCAGTAAATTCCCTTCCTTCTGCAACTGAAAAACAAGAGACGGGTTTACTTATTTGTAGTTAGGATGGGTGCTTTCGTGAATAAGGTGACATTATAATATACTTTTTATTGTACAATATAAACACCATTACATTTTCTTAACCTGCAAAATGTAAGATTTATGAAAGTAATACATGTATTTAAAGCGTACGAGACATATATTTCTATAGCTTTGTCCCACGTTTAATTCCTTACTTCCTGCATTGTGTATAGTTAATGAAATACTCGTATTTACTTACCCTATCGTAGATGCTTACGCCTTACGAGTTCATACTTGAGTGTTACCTGCTATAATGGATAGACTAAATTTGCTATGCGCCTTAGCAAGTTCATAGTTATTAAATAACAAGTTCATAAACTGTTAAATATAGAACACTTCTGCAGTTCGCTCATTTCTATTTTTTTTTTTTAGCAAACTTTGTGTATGTACAACTCAAACTGTTTATTTCTGTTTCAGTTAAAAAAAAGAACATGTTTTATGTGTGGCATTATACTGAATTGGATTGAGTAGATTTTCTTGCTTTCCTTGCTTTCAATGAGGGTTATATTAAGGTTTTCTCTTTCAAGATACCAATAATTGCTGTAAAATTCAATATCAACTAACAACCTTACAATCATACAAAACCAATAATAATTATATTCATCATCTGTATTGGGGCTGCCAAGGAGTCATATTCTTAGACTATGGTACACCAGCTGACATTTGCTACAGTGTCTGTGATCCTCATTGGAAAACATATAACATATAAAGATATTTAAACTGTGTTTTATTGGCTGAATGAGGCATACAGTCATAAACAAGGACATCTTTGGTTTTAGAAGGATGCTATTCAATGCACATAATAGCATTATCACAGGTATACACAGTTCATGATAAACCTTTGATACATAATTAGGTAATCAAATGTATTCCTATGTACTATGTACACTCTACTATCATGTTACATAGATTCTCAGAACATATGTGGGTGGTATATCCTTTACTTTAACGTTAATACTTAGGGTAAAAAAAAATAAGAGACAGGGGAACTGGTCCAGCAACTGTTCAGATGCCTAGGAAGGTCTGTACGGACTTGTCCGAAAGTAATGTGATAGATAAATAGTCACTGTACATGTATTGTCTTTTAAACCTATGAAAGTGCCACGGCCTGAATCTAGTTACGGTAGTTTACATTTAAGATGTCCCATGTGTTATGTGTAAGTGTGGCATGTTTATTTGTTGTGCATGTCTAGTCTATATGTGCATGCTATATTCATTTTGTGTGTGTATATATAATATATATATATATATATATATATATATATATATATATGTATGCACATATATATCTATCTATATATATGTGTGTGTGTATATATATATACACACAGATGCAAATATATGTGGTCTTATGTATATATATATATATATATATATGACTATTTCATTCATTTACAATACAGTATATCAAGTTTAAAAAATAAGTTGTATTAAAATCTATTGTAATCATTTTGAACATACATGTTTTTGTGTTGCTAGTGAAGCTGCCGGGCAGTAGAACCTACATTCACCCGCACACCTATGAAGACCCGAACCAGGCCGTACGGGACTTTGCTAAAGAGATTGATGCTTCCTCTATTCGAATTGAGCGAGTCATAGGTGCAGGTAAAATGGTCCATGGCTTATTTAAACCGCTCACTAATAGGTGACCTGTAACAATGCAATGTTCAATTTCTTTTCAAGGTCATATCAGAATCCATCCCAATACTCATTGAATAAAGAACAGAAACAGCAAAGACGTGTTACTTAAATTCTAACATTTTGAAAACGAAATATTGACAAAATATAAATAAACAATTAAATTGGGAAAGCAAATATAATGTATATCCATCTCTCAATCATCTATTCATCCATATATCTAGCTATGTATCAATATATTCTATCTATCTATCTATATCTATCTATCTATCTATCTATCTATCTATCTATCTATCTATCATATATCCATCCATCCATATATCTAGCTATGTATCAATATATTCTATCTATATCTATCTATCTATCTATCTATCTATCTATCTATCTATCTATCTATCTATCATATATCCATCCATATATCTAGCTCTGTATCAATATATTCTATCTATATCTATCTATCATATATCCATCCATCCATCCATTCATATATCTAGATATCTGTATATCTATCGCTACCATTCTATCTATATATCCATCTGTCAATCTATCCTCTATCCATTCATACATCCAGCTATGTCTAGTAATATCATATATCTAGATATCTCTATTAGTCTATCTATATATCCATCTATGATATGTAGATAACAATCAATCATCTATCCATCTATCCAATCCTACATCTAGCTATCTATATATCTACCATTCTATCTATATCTATCAATTTATAGATCTATCTATCTATCTATGTGTAAAAGCACCCAGTGCATGACTAATGTTCCTGGTTTGACATTGTAGTTTTCATAGCTTTTGATCTTCAAATCTCTCTTCCCATTAAAGACCCTTTTATTCAGAGCTGTTCTCCTCCACATCATCAGTGGGCTTTTGATCTACAACATCCCCAATCACATTAGTTCCTTGTTCCCATAGAAGGGTCTTAAGTACCTTTGTAGAATGAGCAGACCTGATTACTGCTGCTCTGGCCATTACCTATTCACTGCCAAGATGTTGCCTCTCATTGAAGTGGGAAAAGAAAAAGTCCCAGCTCCGTGACTTTGATAATAAAAGCTCCCTAATAACATTTTAATGGCTCGGCTTCTAAAATCTACACAGAAATACACTGAAAGAGCTACAAGCAGGAGACTTAGCCTCTTGAATGTACTGTGTTCTAGGATATAGTGGACTGCGCACTAAAAGTATACAGCATTTTATTAGAACAAAACGTCCTTGTAAAATACCTGGAGAACAAGACTGGCGGATCCAGAGGATTAAGTGACTTTTTTTTTGTGATTCAGAAAATCGTAAGAAGGAAAAAAAAAATGAATTTGTGTCAAAACACTGCAGTTTGAATCCATGGCATTTCCAACATTGATATGAAACGGCTTTTAATAGGTTATTCAACAAATACATCAGTTATAGTAAATGTTTACCACAGTATTCTCGCAATGCACTGCCATGGAATGGGCTGCAGTCTTTTAAGGTTCATATGTTCTGGGGAGAGAATATTTAAAACGAGGAGAGTATGGAGAAGAGATGGGGTGGTTTTTTTTGGAGGGGGCGGTATCACAAGAAACCAGAATTAGATATTTGCCCCCTCTCCATAACTCTCTCCCCTCATTTTGGTGCCATGCAGGCTATATGAAGCAAGTGGAGGCTGCTCCCACTCTGAACCACCAGGGACCCTTCTAGTGCTCACCAGCCAAATCTAGGGGAAGCATTTGTAAAAAGCTGGGGCATGAAATTAGGGTTGCCACCCTAGGGCAGGCCGGTAAAAAATTGGCATTAGGCCAATGTTAAGTCTACGGAGACAGTACCAAGGCCGGTATTTTTCTGAAGAAAAGGGGGCAAATCTAACTGGAGCAGAGTACACAAATTAAAGTGTCAAAGGTTTCAAAGTAATTATTTTTGAAAAGTATTATTTACTGAGAGAGTGGTAGATGCATGGAATATCCTTCCAGCAGAAATGGGGAACTTTCTTACAGTGAAGGAGTTGATGTATTAATTGGATAATCATAAGGTTATCCTGAACAGGAGATAAAGGCCAAATACGTTATGAGGATTGTACAGCAGGTACAAATATATGCAGACTACATGGGCCAAATAGTTCCCATCTGCCAACACATTATATGTTTTGTTTATAATTTTCTGCAAAAAGAATTATATAATAATAGTAATTATATTAATAATAATTTACTAGCACCTGTGCAACTCTGAGGAAGACTAGGGGTCATGAAAAAGACTTTACACGTGGCTCATGAGTGCATCGCAGACTTGACATAACTTAAGTGAAAGGTGAGCATCATGCATGAACCACATGCACCAGGCAATCTGATTTTGTGGTTCATGTTCATGGTAGCTGGGTGACATACCTGCCAACTTTTTAAATATTTGTTTCCGGGGCACACCTAAAAGGGGCGTGGTTATGCACCACCCCGTGATGTCAAGATACGTTGTGTGACCCAAGGAAATTCGGCTACAGCGTCTCCAGTGTGGATACTGGATGCCTGGAGCTCGGTTCTGCTCATTCAAGCTGTGTATGTCTTAAGACACACACAGTTTAAACACAATGCTATCTATGCATAGTGCAAAACAAATACCTTAACTTGATGGGACAGTAGAAAAAATATGTTCTGACAAATTCCAGACTGTTGGCAAATATGGAGTCATCACACCTGAAATTTTGCCCTGAAGTTATTAATCATACAATTGATGAATCAGTGCGCTATCCCAACACTCCACACACTTAGTTACCTATTAAATAGGGATGTTCTACTCCACATAATATATAGAGGGAAAAAGAAAGAAGTACATAATAGTGAAGTATCTCATATACAGAATAAGCTGTGATGGTAAAAGCAGGGCAAGGCCACTCTCATTTCACGAAGCAATATGCTCAGTTATAAACACATCCAGGAGCCCCCATAGGGGTATGGCAGGTGGTTATTATTCTCAATTGGCCTCCACTCCAATGCAATGAAAAAAAGGGGAAGAGGAACCAGGCTTCAGTAAAACACGTTTAATATAACATAAAAAAAGAGTATAGATCTTACATTAAAAACAGCAATTTTCCATGAAGCTAAAAAGTCTCTTAAAGTGCTCCGTGTCTGTAGCAGCCAGTTCTCCTCACACAACGCGTCTCACCTTCTTGAGTTTTTTTCAAGTGTTCCCCTGGCTCTTCAAAGACTTCCTTATAAATCTTGCCGTCTCGTGTCGCCTCCGATGACATCACCGGAACCTCCCTGTATCGCGTGTCGCCTCTGATGGCGTCTCCGGAACTTCCGGTTTATCTTGTTAAATGGATATATGCCCTCAGTGACGTCCTTGGAGGCTTCAAATGCCCCAAATGGATGTCTTACTTGTCAGTAGATATATTCATCACGAGGAAACTCCTCCCCCGACCTCCATTCACTGGCTAAATATCTTGTAACCCTTCCTCTCTTCCTCTACAAATAACCGTTGCCATGCCGGATTAGCTCGGGCAAACGGTACAGACGTGTCCTCACAGAGGGATATGAGTATCAAGTGAAAAAAAAAAAAAAATACCTGAAGGTATTGACTGAAGATTATGCTTCTGTATTAAGAACAATGCTGGGTCAATGCTCTAAATCAGTTTGCATAAACATTCCACTGGTTTCCATGGTGATTGCTCCATTTTTAGAACTATGCCTCAGAAGTGCTCTTCTTATAGATAACGATCACTGTGTTTAGATTCCTTGCAACCCATTATCTGGTGCAGAATCTCAGAGGTAATCGGCCCTGATTACAAAGCTATTAGTGTATCTAGATGATCTGAGTTTTGGGATGGATTTGGCCTATTTTGTATAAAATTATGCATGCATGCAGTTATTTCAAATCTAGATGTTTACATTAAAGCCGGCATCGTAAGCCCAGAAGCAGCTAATTCCCTGGTGTACAATTCTGCCGCTCTGTTCTTAGCTTTGCACTGTATATAATTTATGTACTGAAAAGCCATTTGTGCAGAAAAACAATATTTCTCCGTCTGCGAGTAAGGGGTACAGCAAGAGGGTGATTAAACTTTGATTAACAGCTATGCCTCTATATATTTTTTTGTCCGTTTTTTTGCAGAAGAAAAATTATGTATTGATCAACAAATAGTCAAAGTATTTCTGTTTTTATCCGTATCCCATGTTTTAGAGAAGCCAATGGAGAACCAGCCATATTAACAGTGTTTCCTTTTAAACAGGTGAATTCGGGGAGGTATGCAGTGGACGCCTCAAGTTACCCAGTAAGAGAGAGATCTGTGTGGCTATTAAAAGCCTGAAGGCTGGGTATTCGGAAAAGCAGAGAAGAGACTTTCTGGGAGAAGCCAGCATCATGGGTCAATTCGATCATCCAAACATTATTCGACTGGAGGGAGTGGTTACTAAATGTAAGAATATATACATTTCTCTTCTGAATAGACAGGTTACTGATAGGATATCATCTATGGTGTGTTAAAGGGAATCATACTTAAATAATAATTAATGTTGGAATACAGAGCAAATGACCTGATGTATATATTGTTACAGAAAAAGTGTAAACAAATGGATTATTTAGAAGAAAAACTGTTTTTTAAACATTTTCTTGTTGTCTTCCATTTATGGCATCACCATGTGGTGCTGTATGCCAATTAGCTATTCTTCATTGTAGAACTTAATTTGCAAATGGGGACGCATTAAAATGTCATAAATGGAAGACAGAATTTCAATTGTCTTATTTTCCTCTTGATCTGCACATTTTGTAGAATAAATGTAGCATTTGAAAATGACTGACATGTGCCATTTCAATTGACAAGGAATAATTACATAATTGGAGCTAGAACAGATGAATTTTTTTTTTTTGTACCAGCTCTGGCCATTTAGCATCTTCAAACATAGGTCTGCAGTCTGAGGCTGTCAGCACTATGCCAGGTCGTCCTGGTATGTATGTTTTCCATTATCCCCATCCCACCAAGTATACTGAGGAATGTGGGATTATTCTATATATGTTATAATCTATTACATTATTATATTGGACCATCCCATGATTATTATGGGATAGTCCAACTCCATCTTGAGAGACAAAGTTTAATATTGATTTATTGTTGATTTACTGGAAAGTTCTTTCATGTTTAGCTTGCTAGAAAGGCATGATATACAGAAAACTCAGAAGTTCATTAATGCATTCATTAAATGATGTGGGCGAGAGAGGGTTACGCTCCATGCGTGCAGGGTGGAGGGTGTGTGGAAATATAAGGCGTGAATTTAAAGAAGGTAGGGGCAGATCCTCATTAGTGTTTTCCAGAGCACAATACTATAAAATGATCATAAGAGATGTCTGTGTATAACTGATGTATCTTGTCATGTCCTGAATTTGACATTTTGTTTTATTCATTTTAATTTTTTCTGAAAAAATAAATGTCCAGACATTTAAAAAAAAATGTGATTCATCTTGCATTTCAATGTAAGATAGCATAATTTTAATTAATAGTGCCGTGTTCATTAGTACCTACATCCTATTGCACTGCCAGCGATAATGTGAGATGGTTTATAGATCTCTGCACACAGGGCTTAAAGCTTAGATCAAACACACATCTCTCACCTTTCCTTTACTACTCTGGCATAGTGCCAGGCACTTACAAAGTGAATTACAAAATCAATATTCAATTGACACTGGGGTTAGAGAGCAAACACTGCAAAAAAAAAAAAAAAATTAGAACAGTGCAGGTTTAGCTATCCATCCCTCTAGGGAAGAGACTACAAGATTAAGAGCCTCCCTCCGAGAATATGATCCTCTAACAAAATGCGATACAAAATTGTTGGTTGTTGAAAGGCTTGGGTGTTTACACTGTGATTTATTGGGGTCTCCCTAGCACACTACCCAGATCTTTCATTAGTTTGTCATTCTTCACCCCTGAGTGGTCGGAGGTGAAGAGCTGAAGACTTACAGGAATTTAAATGTTTTCCAAATGTTACTGGGTTCTTTTATAGAATACTACGGGTGGATTCAATGAATGGAGATAACAATATCTGTGCTGATTAAATACCAATTGTCTCATCGGCTGGGAGAGAAAAGCTGGAGGTTTGAGAACCAAGCCCTATGAGTTAATGAGTTCTTTCTCATTGTTGTTGCAAGCAGTACTTAGAGGGACTCGATAACCAAATTATTGTTTCCAGTGTTTGCATTGTCAATGAAAAGTATTACCAGACTGTGTTAGAAGTGTGACAGCGTAAAAGGTGATGGATAGCTTGTGTTTACAGAAATGCTTGCAAACGCATGGATTAAGAAAGAAAAAAAAGAGTGTTTTGAATGCATCTCTGTCATTCTTGATTTAACTAAAGTGATCAATGTATGTAGATTTTTGGGGGAAAACACTGATTGCCAGACCACAGATCTCTTTAGATATTTTATGGTGCTGAGCACTCTATATTGCAAAGTTAAAGGAACTGTCTGGTGCCCAAAATCCATATTCCTAATGTTAATGTATATTCCAGTATATTCAAATATTTGACATTTTGCATTGCTTAAAATTCAAAAAATCTTACACTTAGATGAATTTGTGAAATGACAGCAGTTTGCAAGAAACCAGAACTGCCCACACTTGCTTAGAAAAAGTAGATTTACTCTTTTTTTTTTTTTTTTTTTGCTGCAGGAACCAATGAGAGTAATGCTATTCAAATGAATGGAATATCCTGTTTCTTTAGAGATCCTATGTGTACAATAGCAAAATCACTTAGGTTGCACACAATGCATTCTATTCCACCAGCAGAGCAGCAGAGAAAGTGACTACATGAAACAAAACTGCTACATGATCAGTGCCTACACACAATCACTGCAGTAGTTCCTGTAGGATAGGAAGCAGGGGAGGGCTTGAGTAGAATATTAAAAATGTGAACATTGGAAAATGTGTGCTATATTCGGGTATTAGTTTTCCACGTGAGCCAAAGTGAGTTTAGGTACTTGACTCTCCCTTTAAGGTTTTTTTGACTGGCTGAGAATGATGAGAATTGTGTTACACGGAATCTATAATACCATATTTTGAGTATTAAGCATAATATCGGGTCAGATCCTATTAACTTGGAATAGTTAATCTTGTGTGTACTTTATATAGGGTGATGAGATCTCTTATACTATTGCACTTGCTTGTTAAAATTATTCTCTGCAGAGGGCTTTTATAAAGCAGTCCCTTTTTAAAGGAACGGTCCGGTCGCCTTAACTTATTCTGGCTTGTGATTGCTGGTTGATCCACCCTGGCTTGTCGTGCACAAAGGCAATTCAGCTGTTCTGCATTTATCACAGTTGACAGGTTGTTGTTTTTTATGTTGCAGGCTAAATCCCAGACGAGTCTGGCATTTTAAATTGAGCTATAACACAGCCCTGTCCACCTGCTGCCTTACAAATTGTAATGGAGAAGCTGATAGGAGAAGATTTGTTCCTTGATCAGGAAAATCCAAACCTTCATTTGCTCGTTCAATAAGCATCAACCCGAAAGATGTCTTATGTTCGAGCAAAGATTGGAAACGTTTTTTTTTTTTTTAAATGATTCCTCCCTCCTGTAACCAATGTTTAAGAGTATTTTTTATCCTAGGACTAAGTGACAGAACATGTGTAAACTGTTGTTAGTACACTTTGACCAGCCAAGTGACTGACATCATACCTAGGGTTGCCACCTTTTCTTCAAAAAAATACCGTCCGTGGTACTGTCTCTATAGACTTAACATTGGCCTGATGCCAATTTGTTACCGGCCTGCCGGTAAAAAATACCCGCCAGGTGGCAACCCTAATTTCATGCCCCAGCCTTTTACAAATGCTTCCCCTAAATTTGGCTGGTGAGCACTAGAAGGGTCCCTGGTTGTTCAGAGTGGGAGCAGTGATGCTCTGTCCTCAGAGTTGCCAACTGTTCTTAAAAAAAATAATTCTGGCCATGCTACTGCTTCCATAGACTTAACATTAGCCTCAAGCCAATTTTTTTACCGGCCTGGTGGCAACCCCAACAATCCCCCACCACCAATTGTTTGAGTAATAGAGCAGAAGGATGTCACGTTACACATCTGTGACATCTGGTACATTGGGGCTGATTTATAAAAGTCAAATCTGGGGCAAGGGTCTAAAAGTGAAAAAACATCCCTTTGGTTTCCATGGTGATCGCTCCACTTTGCCCCAAAATTTACTTTTATAAATAACCCCCATTGTGCATCATTGCCTGGCTATTATGCTCAGTAAAAATCTAGATGTATCTGCAGATTTATTTTGTTGTCACAAAAGATTAGAGGTCAAATCGTCAGGTACCAGGAAGTACAAGACGACTAATAGATCACTGGATATTTTTTATTACTGATTTTATTTTTGATAATGTTGCGATGAATTTAACACTATGACAGTTTTGGTTCTGGCTGATATCTCTTTAAATGCTAATTCTCCCTTTTACAGATATTTGGTTAATGTGCTTCAAACGGTGCATCTAATGTCTATGTAATAACCGGTTATTCAGGAACATGCTTATAAAATGTCTGTAAAGTTTCTCTGCTCTAGTTTTTTTCTAAAAATCCATTTGCCATGCCTGGTAGGACACAAATTAGTTAAAGAGACAAGATGGAATTTATAAGTAGGCGTGTGTCATTAAACTGTTCTGGAGAATATACACGTGAAGGATCAATTACTCACCTGCCTAAAGATACATTAAACTGCTGCTTTTTAGTGTTATTAATTCTTTTTCTTATGTGAAGTATTTATCACTTGTATGGAAAACAATCACCAAGCCATAAAAAATATAAAACAATATATTTTGTTCTTCCTTGTTCTCAGTTGCCAGCCTTCCAGTGATTTGAGCATATCATCTAGATACGTTATTTTGCTGATTCTTCCTCGAACATGCAAATGAACCAGAGAGTGGGGTAGTGTACATGTTAATGAATCAGGATTAGAGTTGAGCGGACACCTGGATGTTCGGGTTCGGCAGGTTCGGCCGAAGTTCGAAAAAATGTCCGGGTCCGTGCTCGAACTTGACCCCGAACTTGACCCCTGAAGTCAATGGGGACACGAACTTTTGGCCACTAAAATGCCTCTAAAAAAGTCCTGGAAAGGGCTAGAGGGCTGCAAAATGAAGTAAAATGTGGGTAAGAGTGTCCCCATTCATACGAATAGGTCAATTGACCTATTCTTATGAATGGGGACTCTATTTCGGTTTATAGAATAGCAATAGCATTACATGTATTACATAAACCGAAAGTAGTACATACTACTTGCAGACTTGCAAGTGATGATATAGTCATGTGAACTGTTGAATGCTATATAGAAGATAGTGAGTAGCAGAGAACCACAGACCAGAAAGACGGGATGGATAATAATGGTGGAGAGTTGCTGTTTTATTCTCTTACCCATAACTCTTCTGGAGTCTTTAGCAGGATCTTGAATTTAATATCGTAAGGTATTACGGGGCTTTACATATAAGCATTGTAAGTCTTCTCTCCTTGAAATGGTTTGGAAAATTAATGTGCAGTGTGGTATGAAACTGCCAAGCCTGCCTGTAAGTATAAAATATATTAAGTGTTTTAGTGTGAATAAAATTACCATAGAGGAGAAATTTATAAGGCAGCTTGTTCACTGTAGCAATTTTTTTTTCTTAGACAAGAACCTCCTCGGTATTTCTATATAATTGTACATTTATAAACATTTCCACCACTGACACCTCATTCCCGTGAGGGATCTTTTTCTTACTTTAAACCTGTTCTGTTGATAAGCATAAGTCATAAATGAGACGGGCAATGTTTTTAAAAGTAATATCAGGAAGCATTACTTTACTGAGTAGTGGGTACATGGACTAGGCTTGCAGCAGAAGTGGTAAATGTTAATACAATGCAGGTGTTTAAAAATGCATGGCATAAGGCCGTTGTAGTGATAACACCACACTGTACTAGGTGTAAATATGTAAAATAAACATTAATCCAATAAAATATTATTTCTTTTAATGGAATCTCTTCTTTCCAAAAATCAGTAGAAAAATATACCAACAACAATCATGTAATAACTAACTTAATTAGAAAATTCTTAATCAAATGATATAAATTCACCACTCAAAAACACGTTTTTGTGCCTATAATAACTACTGACAGTATTGCACTATTATTGTTATATATAATTTTTTTTTTATGTATTCAGGTTTTGCATTTGAATTAACTGTTATATGACAGTTATATTTCACGAGAAAAAATTGTAACTTTGTGGCTTGGGGGAAATTTTAATGATTAGCAGTAGTATTGAGCGAACCTGAACTGCACTGTTCTTATGAATGGGGACTCTATTTCGGTTTATAGAAAGCCAATAGCATTACATGTATTCCATAAACCGAAAGTCTATATAACTCAAAAGACATTCGGTTTATAGACTTTTGGTTTATGGAATACATGTAATGCTTTTGGCTTTCTATAAACTGAAATAGAGTCCCCATTCATAAGAATAGGTCAATTGACCTATTCGTAAGAATGGGGACACTCACCCACATTTTACTTCCTTTTGCAGCCCTCTAGCCATCTCCATGACTTTTTTAGAGGCATTTTAGTGCCCAAAAGTTCAGGTCCCCATTGACTTCAATAGGGTTCGGGTTCGGGGTCAAGTTCAGGGTCAAGTTCGAGCCCGGACATTTTTCAAAAGTTCGGCCGAACCTGCCGAACCCGAACATCCAGGTGCCCGCTCAACTCTAATTAGCAGTACTGTGCTCAACACATTTTAAATGCCAGTGCTTTAAATGTGGCCACGTGTACACATGAAGCCATTAGAATGAATGGTCCACCAGACATATCTGTTTAGGATGCCACACAGCCTAACTCAGTGTCCACAGTCCATACACTACATATAATAATAATGAAACTTTCCTGTTTGGCACAGAATCACAGTACTTGTAAATAGACTTAAATATGTAAAGATTTGTATCAAATAAAGATATTTAAAAAAAACATTATTAGTGGTGACATAAAGTCAGAAATATATGTGCAATATAATAAACACAGTTCATAACAGCTGTAACCACCATCCAATGAGGTGGTACCTTCAGAGTAATATCCTCAATGATGCAAATACAGTTATTCCAATACAAACATACAAACTAACAAAACAGTACCTCCCAGCAAGGTCTTTCCTTAGAGACTTCAATAAGACACTGTTAATCTTTTGACAATATCTTTATTTATGTATCTATAAGTCTATTTATAGCTGGCATAGATGGGTACGATAGAGGAAATCTTGCCTATTCCGATTGAAGTTCTAAGCTCTCGGACAATCCAATGCTCATTAACTGGTGTCATCATACATACGGCCAAACATATCCAAGTGTGCACCGTCTTATTTAATATTTTTTATAAATACGAAAGTACCATCTGGAAAAGAGAGAGAGAGAGAGAGAGAGAGAGAGAGAGAGAGAGAGAGAGAGAGAGAGAGAGAGAGAGAGAGAGAGAGAGAGAGAGAGAGAGAGAGAGAGAGAGAGAGAGAGAGAGAGAGAGAGAGAACAGGAGAGGTTAAAAAAGCATGACAACAAATCTCTTCATAAAACAAAAACAAAAAACATGTGAAAAGACGGCTGGGTTCCTACCAATTCTAAACAGTAGGATGAGGGGTTAGTTAATTGGTTATGCAAATGAACCAATATCATGCTCATGTATTGCATCAGCTAATGAGAGTGTCTTGCACACTATCTATTTAGCAATTAGTAAGGGGATCTATACTCTGTTATTGTCCTAGTCTAATGTAGGTAATTAGAACTTCAGCTTGGTAGGAATCATTAAGAGTCATCTCAATGCCTGCTGCTGGTGTTGTACAAACCCCCTAAATGTTACTCACACAGAGCACCTAAACCATTAGCCGTCGGTCCATCTGTCCTGAATACTGCTTGCGAAAAGTGAGCGATCAATTAGGAGGTGCCACTAATTTCCCGTCCTATCTTAATAACACCCTGGCCTAATAACACATAACACTAACTGAGCAATATTGGACTGACTTATCTGCTAAATGCTACTCTTATTCCCAGGCAAATGAATGTACGGCTGAATGAACCAAATCAAGCCATTAGGCCTCATTAGATAATAATCCTTAGTGTGATATACTGTATATATAGGGCACAAAAAGGTTGATGTACATTCTGATTATAGTTACAGGGCATTTTTTTCTACAGTAGAAAATTGAAATATTAGTTATTCAACCAAAGTATGTAGCCTGCGTATTAACAGTTGATCCATGAGATTCTTTAATGTATCATTTAGAACGGCTTCCTTTGATAATGTGGACAAATATATTGATGAATATAGAGATGTTTTTTATTTTATACAAACTATCAGGATGTAAAACCAGTGAAACCATTCAAAGTACTGGATCTTCCTTGCAGCATGCATTTCCCAGTGTATAACTAAATACCCTTGGGGTTCTCTTGAGTATTGTTCAGTGTGAGGATGCCAATTTAGACATTTTCTTTATGTTACAGGTAAGCCCGTTATGATAATAACAGAGTTTATGGAAAATGGATCCTTGGACTCATTTCTCAAGGTAAGGAGCCAGCATTATTGTTCTGTGTGGGATAAGGCACATGATTGAATTGGATTGAAATATAGAGCAAGAAATGAATTCTCAGGAAAGGTCAGAAGGTCACAACCAAAAAAAGATTCCAATCTACAGAGAGAGAGCATATTACGCTAGTCAATCATGCATAACCGTGAAGTTATATTCTGGGAATGTATTGAATCTGAGGCCCCATATTTTAGTACATTGTATTATACACTGATGGTGGGAGGAGGGCTATGCAGTATATCAAGTTATTCGTGCACTTGATTTTCTCCTAAATACATTGTTGGCAACCGTCTCGGATTTGCCAGGTCAGTCCCGTTTTTTTGGTTCGTGTCCCAGCAAATTCAGACAGCATTAAAATAATGACGTTGTTTAACCAGGAAAGATACATTAAGATATTCTCTGGTTTTCAGTTAGATCCTTAGTTACTTTTGCCCAACTAGGGGTGCACCAGACACCCAGTATCTGTACCTGATAGACCTGGAGCTCAATGTGCGGGCTCACACAGTGCCGCATGTCACGTGGCGTTGTGTAACTTTGGCCGCTTTAGACTCCACCTCCTTTTTGTACCAGGACTCTAGCAAATAATGCATATAGAGTTTTTATAGACTAAAAAAATAAATATATAGGGACTCCATCACCTAAATATTGTATGTACTGCAAATGTAGAGATTAAACATTCTTTTTTTATTGTACAATCAGAAATGAAGCAAATGCATAGGTTCAAAGGAAAAAAAATATTTAAATTGTGCCTGTGGTGTCTCCTGTTTATGACATCAAATACAAATTGCGTATGAAGCCAGGAGTCGAGGTCCTAAACAGAAGACACCACATACACCTTTAAAAACATATTAATCTATATATTTGCTTTCAATTCTGCTAACACAATATATAACTCATTATTTATTCTTCATTTTCGCAGTGTAATTAATGTTTTGGAGTCGTCTTAAGATATATTGGCGCTACAGTGATTCTTTACACCACAACTGATGTTGTGGGTGCAGGCTTATTGAGGTTCATGAGAGTTGTAGTACAACTTTGGATGGTAAAATGATTTACACACACACACACTCTTTATAATAGTCACTCCTCTCTGGGCACACAAGCGACCTCTGGTTTCACACCCCAGTACCTTTAAAGCACCAAGAATCGATTTGTGAAGTTGAAATACTAAATGTAATTTGAGTTCGTGAAAAAAAAATTAAAAAATAAACCGACTCTATTCGAAAAACTCAATTTAGGCTCTGTGTGTCACTATAAAGCTATCAAAGAACAGGCTATGAAAATACTATGCTTCAAAGCCCACTCCAAACCCAAGATGGGTGACTGAGTTAATAAAATGGCAACAAAAGGTTAGAATATAACATTCCGTAAAAGGTTTATAGATTAAAGCTCATGCGAGCAGGAACTTCCTCTCCTTTCTGCTCTAGATTCGTAATGTCACCAATTATTTGTATGCTGTGACTTTAGTACAACATACTTTGGACCTTTTATATAGTACAATGTGTTGGACCTTTTATATAGTACAACATGTTGGACCTTTTATATAGTACAATGTGTTGGACCTTTTATATAGTACAATGTGTTGGACCTTTCATATAGTACAACATACTTTGGACCTTTTATATAGTACAATGTGTTGGATCTTTTATATAGTACAATGTGTTGGACCTTTTATATAGTACAATGTGTTGGACCTTTTATATAGTACAATATGTTGGACCTTTTATATAGTACAATGTGTTGGACCTTTCATATAGTACAATGTGTTGGACCTTTTATATAGTACAATGTGTTGGACCTTTTATATAGTACAATATGTTGGACCGTTTATATAGTACAACATGTTGGACCTTTTATATAGTACAATGTGTTGGACCTTTTATATAGTACAATGTGTTGGACCTTTTATATAGTACAATGTGTTGGACCTTTTATATAGTACAATGTGTTGGACCTTTTATATAGTACAACATACTTTGGACCTTTTATATAGTACAATGTGTTGGACCTTTTATATAGTACAATGTGTTGGACCTTTTATATAGTACAATGTGTTGGACCTTTTATATAGTACAATGTGTTGGACCTTTTATATAGTACAATGTGTTGGACCTTTTATATAGTACAATGTGTTGGACCTTTTATATAGTACAATGTGTTGGACCGTTTATATAGTACAACATGTTGGACCTTTTATATAGTACAATGTGTTGGACCGTTTATATAGTACAACATGTTGGACCTTTTATATAGTACAATGTGTTGGACCTTTTATATAGTACAATGTGTTGGACCTTTTATATAGTACAATGTGTTGGACCGTTTATATAGTACAACATGTTGGACCGTTTATATAGTACAACATGTTGGACCTTTTATATAGTACAACATGTTGGACCTTTTATATAGTACAACATGTTGGACCTTTTATATAGTACAATGTGTTGGACCTTTTATATAGTACAACATGTTGGACCGTTTATATAGTACAATGTGTTGGACCTTTTATATAGTACAACATGTTGGACCTTTTATATAGTACAACATGTTGGACCTTTTATATAGTACAATGTGTTGGACCTTTTATATAGTACAACATGTTGGACCGTTTATATAGTACAATGTGTTGGACCTTTTATATAGTACAACATGTTGGACCTTTTATATAGTACAACATGTTGGACCTTTTATATAGTACAATGTGTTGGACCTTTTATATAGTACAATGTGTTGGACCTTTTATATAGTACAATGTGTTGGACCTTTTATATAGTACAACATGTTGGACCTTTTATATAGTACAATATGTTGGACCGTTTATATAGTACAATGTGTTGGACCTTTTATATAGTACAACATGTTGGACCGTTTATATAGTACAACATGTTTGACCGTTTATATAGTACAACATGTTGGACCTTTTATATAGTACAACATGTTGGACCTTTTATATAGTACAATATGTTGGACCGTTTATATAGTACAACGTGTTGGACCTTTTATATAGTACAACATGTTGGACCGTTTATATAGTACAACATGTTGGACCTTTTATATAGTACAATATGTTGGACCTTTTATATAGTACAATGTGTTGGACCTTTTATATAGTACAACATGTTTGACCGTTTATATAGTACAACATGTTGGACCTTTTATATAGTACAACATGTTGGACCTTTTATATAGTACAATGTGTTGAACCTTTTATATAGTACAATATGTTGGACCTTTTATATAGTACAATATGTTGGACCTTTTATATAGTACAACATGTTGGACCTTTTATATAGTACAATGTGTTGGACCTTTTATATAGTACAATGTGTTGGACCTTTTATATAGTACAATATGTTGGACCTTTTATATAGTACAACATGTTGGACCGTTTATATAGTACAACATGTTGGACCGTTTATATAGTACAATATGTTGGACCTTTTATATAGTACAATATGTTGGACCTTTTATATAGTACAACATACTTTGGACCTTTTATATAGTACAATATGTTGGACCTTTTATATAGTACAATGTGTTGGACCTTTTATATAGTACAACATGTTTGACCGTTTATATAGTACAACATGTTGGACCTTTTATATAGTACAACATGTTGGACCTTTTATATAGTACAATGTGTTGGACCTTTTATATAGTACAATATGTTGGACCTTTTATATAGTACAATATGTTGGACCTTTTATATAGTACAACATGTTGGACCTTTTATATAGTACAATGTGTTGGACCTTTTATATAGTACAATGTGTTGGACCTTTTATATAGTACAATGTGTTGGACCTTTTATATAGTACAATATGTTGGACCTTTTATATAGTACAACATACTTTGGACCTTTTATATAGTACAATGTGTTGGACCTTTTATATAGTACAATATGTTGGACCGTTTATATAGTACAACATGTTGGACCTTTTATATAGTACAATGTGTTGGACCTTTTATATAGTACAATGTGTTGGACCTTTTATATAGTACAACATGTTGGACCTTTTATATAGTACAACATGTTGGACCTTTTATATAGTACAACATGTTGGACCTTTTATATAGTACAACATGTTGGACCGTTTATATAGTACAATATGTTGGACCTTTTATATAGTACAATATGTTGGACCTTTTATATAGTACAATGTGTTGGACCTTTTATATAGTACAACATGTTGGACCTTTTATATAGTACAACATGTTGGACCTTTTATATAGTACAATGTGTTGGACCTTTTATATAGTACAACATGTTGGACCTTTTCTAAAATGTATTTACAGAAAACAAATACCTGTGTTTAACCACAAACCTTACAGATTTTCTTACTGTATTATTCCAGGGAAATAGAGGTTGGTTGATGGCAGCTTCCTTCTGACACTTGTTATGGCAGTAAATGTCTATGCCCCTTTCAAGGATCTGTGGTTAGTTTTGAAGTGGGGGATTAGGGATCCCAAGTCTATGACACAGTTGCTGATCTCTCCGCAGTCTATTGCTCATACCTGTACATTGGTTAAGTGGTGGAGCTTGGTCTCTAAAGGGGTACATTTTCAAGTACGCCCGATGTGCATTTTCAAATGCAGGAAAACAGGAAGTGAAGTCATAAATCGCATTTTTGCCTCATGTTTTTTTACACAGTGTATTCTGTCATAATCACAAAGTGTACATTACCCTATGTGAAAACTAATAAACTGGAAGGGGGTCATCTGTTTTCTCGAACAAGTCTACATCTTGGAGTTTAGAACTAAAGAGAAAAAAGTACTAGGCTTGAAGCGTTACTTCCATAGATACAAATCAGGCAATAGTATAATAAATATTGGTTATTCCCATTAGTGCAGGTAATCCACTTAAAACGCAGACAACATATTTAATCATGAAATTAAAAAGCAAGCTTCACTCTTTGATTTGTGGCAGAGACCCAAGGAGTAGTATAGGCCCAATTAGGGTCTTAACAGATCCTGAGGGTCCCTGTCAAAAAATGTCCAAGACCCTTGTGACAAACACTTGTGTCGTTGTGGAGCACTGCCCGCATGCAGAATTTAGGGCATGGCACAATTTAGTTAAAATGTAACCTGCACTTACTTTGAGCCTTGGTTACATTTAGCCTGTCAGATTGAGGCCAGAGGAGATCCTGCTGCAGGATCTGCACTGCAGATCATTGTGGGGGATAAAAGGATATATCAGGAACATCTTCAAGGCACTTAATCCTGTAATGTTCCGTAAATATTCATCATCTGGAAGGGGTTAACGTCACCAAACGTGTGTTTTTTTTTTACATTTATGCTTCTTCTTTAGAATACAGAGCCACATGTGACAAAAATGTATGTACATGCCAGCTTATCCCATGACTGGCAGCCATTATGCTTTCCTAGGAAGGTCTCCTCTGTTGATCCCCTTTGAAACAAGAGTTTCACTCTGCACTAGCAGTGAGAGATCCCCAAACTCCACAGACTATCATGACAAGTGGGGGTTGACGCTATTAGGGTGCGGCACACTTCTGACCCTCTCCACCTGAGCTCTGAGGCAGAGCCGAGAATAAACACCCATGGATCTGTAAAGATGTGTAAAAGATACACATGGCTCTTACTTAGGCTCAGGAAAAATAATAAATGATTGTTGTTCTTTTAATAGAGAAACCATTTTTGTGCTCCTTTATCTTCTGTTCTCCAGAAATGTTAAATAAGTAGAAAAGAGTAAAGAGTTGTTGTACTAGAAAAGCGGGAGTCAACAGGGGAGCCAGTATTTACTGCAAAGTCCCTGGGGTGGGGACCCCAGGGACTTTACTGTCTCTCGTGGACCCCCCGCACCTATATCTATATTTGTATGTTACTGTATGTCATCTGGAGGCATATATGCACTGATATTTTGTATGTCTTATTAACGATAATACCCAGAATAGTGACGTGCTTAATGTAATCTATTCATTAAACAAGATACTACTACCTGGGAAGCACCTTGGGGAAGGAATGCAGATAAATAAGTCAATGCACACTCAACACTTTATGCCTATATGTAGTTTTATATATGACAGTGTAAATGATTGTTATTTGTATATTTGTAATAAAAAAATAAAGTCCCTGGGGTGGGCTGATAAGTAGTCTATTAAGCTTCATTGAATGCGAAACGCGTCAAGCTTAGCCAGTTCTGTCTTGATTGTATATTTAAAGCAGTTGCATTCAGTAGCTCGCTCTGTGTCTGGCTTTGCTCTACAAGGAGTTCTATTGGTATAGGATTTGTGTATAGCGATGGATATGTTAGTGACCGTGTTTGAGTTGTTGCACTACTGTCAATCAAGCGAAAATATATTACATTAAAAAAGTGGCTTCATTTTTAACCATGTTAAGGGCCCTTCCTTAATCACCTACTTCAGAAGCAGTAAATTGAAGGACACAGAAAATGGTACTGCAATTTACATCATTACTAATCAGCTGAATCAGCACATGCAGAAAACAAATCTTCTTTATTATTATGGTAGCAAGGTATGCCTAAGATGGCTGGCTAATTAGCCACTTAGGTCTCTGCCGATATACTTTAAATTAAAACTAATTTACATTTTAACAGGTACGTAACCTCTTTCCATTTTTAAGTTTGGTCCCCTCAGGTTCGCTGGTAACACTTGCAACAACTTAGTATTCTACAAAAAAGGTTTGCATATTTTAGTAAACTTGCAAATTAAATGATGTTTTTAGAAATGTTTGTATTAAGCATCTGTGTGTTTTTCACAACCTATGAGAGTTTTCATCTATAGCAAACAGAATGCTAGTTCTAATTTTTATTTTTTATTTAAGAGTGTCAGAAAGCACAATGTTTAGTTAAAACAATGAGTTAAATATAATCATATATCACTAATGTTCAATGAGTGTCTCAAGAACAGTAAAACCCATTGTAATTGTTAATTTGCATATGATACTACAGTATGATGTCATAAAAAGGAAAGAACACTTATATATTTAAACACCTATTATTCAACGTTACATTTTCTTCCAGTGCTGCTGACACATTGTATAAATTATTTGCAGATATACTAAATACCAGGGGTGGCGAATCTATGGCACACGTGCCACAACTGGCACGTTGAGCCCTCAGTTGTGGCACGCGGCCAGGTTCAGCTCTCACCGCTTGTCTGCTCTGTCTGAGAGGAGCAGGCATCAGTATATTAGGGCGCATGTGTGCTATCTGTAAAAGCGTTCACGTTGGAAAGCAATTAACTGTTTCCTTTCCGAATTAAACGCTTCTACAAATAGCGCGCATGCGCCCCATCATCTGGAGAAAAAGCAGATGACCGGGGCACCCGTCTTTTACACTGATGCCTGCTCCTCTAGGATGGAGCAGACAAGCGGTGAGAACTTAACCTGTATGTGTGTGTGTGTCAGTATGAGTATGTGTCTGTGTGTGAGTATAAGTGTCTGTGCGAGTATGACCAAAAATTGGGCACTCGGGCCCTAAAACGTTCGCCATCACTGCTATATACTGATTGTTTGTCCATTTTTCTATGGTATTGAGATCTGGGGAATTTTACGGCCAAGTCAACACCTTGAACCCGTGTTCCCCAAACCATTCTTGAACCATTTTGCTTTGTGGCAGGGCTCATAATCTTGAAAGGGTGTACATAGTCTTCAACAATGCTTAGGTAGGTGCTACATGTCAAAGTAACATCCTCGTGAATGGCAGGACCCAAGGTTTCCCAGCTGGATATTGCCCCAAGCATCACACTGCCTGCACCAGCACTCAGATTGTGATATGCCTCAACGATTCCACCAAAGAAAATATGGCGACCGGGAGGTTTATTGGCCTTTTAATGACATAAGTAAACTGTGATTTTGTTACCCATACTCCCCTCTCCCTAGTTGTTTTATTTAAAGTCACCTGGCCAGACTAAACTCTTAAAACTGACCTGTGAACCATGAGTAGCCATTTTGTTGGTCTCTGTGGACCTCTGCGGATCTATTGCACACAAGCAGACTGAAGGTTACTCAAGACAATGACGTATCAGATTACATGTAAACGTTCATACACGTATGTAACTTGACACACAAGATGTTAAGGTTTGCACGGAGCTTCTGACATTTTGGTGTGTTCAATCTGTATTATGCACTTCTCTTTTGTATTCCCTATAAGATTTAGTAAGTTCAGAAAATCCGGTGTTTCATCTCCTTCTGCTTATAATTGGGAAGATTTAATAGCATTTGATTGCTTCCCCCTTTCCCTCTCATCCTCCTCTGGCAAAGCCTGGAATCCAGGTTAATGCTAAAATCAATGACTGGTAATTAGTTCTCCATTCACTCATGTCCTCCCCTTAAACAGCCCTCCAAGGGAAGATTGGGGCTTTGCAAAATCCCCTGTGTTATCTTAAAGGGGTTTAAGATTTAGTGATATCAGAATAATAGAATAGTTTGCTAGAGGTGGTCAATCACGTAGAAATAAAAACAGGATATTTTTGTTGTCCATTTTACCTTTCCTACAAGCTGCACCTAATATGGTATCTGTGGGCTATATAAGATCATCTATTCATCATTTTTACAACGTTGTATATAATGTGTGCTCTACCATCGTACTGTAAAACAACATATACATTAAGGTTGTATTTTTTGCATAATATTTTTAGAATGTGTGTATAAATGCAGCTCCTTTTACCTCAAAATTAATATTATCTTATTCATACTAGAAAAGTCAACTGATGTGATAGCCAACTGGTAGCTGACCAAGATACAGATGTTAAACTAACACTCCCATGACGTGGTAGCTTCTATCATTGGGGATATATATTCGCCTAGAAATAACTAAACTTAAAACCAGACTGTGGGGTAAAACAACGGCCACAGCACTTTATTTAAATAGTCATTGCATTACAATCATATATATACATTCCACATATGTGTCCATAATTATACAATGACTAAACATAAACATAAACATTCCATATACAGAAACCAACCAAGCTTGCAAGAGTATCCAGGTGGCTGCCGAATAAGTCCATGTTCTGGGCATATACCAATGCCCCCAATACCTGAGGTTCGAGGTACCACTTTCCCCTCGAACCTCCCACCAGACTCCCGATTGACTCTCCCCAATCCATTCTTCCATTAACCCTCCTGGATACCCTGCAAGCTTCCGCCAACGCTGTGACATGTAAATAAATAAATAAATAAAGGCTCATTAACCAGAAAAATTAAGGAGGGTGGGTGGGACAACAGGAATGGGGAAAAACTTTTCCCAAACTTCCTGTTCCTTACTTTTATACACTCCCAACTCCTCCCACTAATTCCCACTATAGGCTGACATATCCCCTCAGCACCCTATCATGATTGCCCCTCCCCGACCTTGTCTGGGGGCTACATGATTCTCCACAAACATTAGACTGCCCGAGGAACAATTATGTGGAAGTTATGGAAGCTGTAGTTCAACAGTATGTGGATATCTACACATTAGCTGTTTTCAGGTTCCTAATACATTGGTGTAGTGTATCCAGCCCAGTCCAATGATGGAGCAAAGCACACAATTTATGATAATTCCATTCAGGTTAATTAGTCAACTATTAATATCTAAATGTAACCAATGCACAGTCTATTCTAAGTGACTCTCTGTACTTATTCTACATCAGATAAGTAGACGTGTGTTCAGGAACTGACCGGTTCAGCTTCTTGTCTGCAGCTGGAGGCTGGAGGTGCATAGTCGCTTACCTTGTCCCTTGTCGACTGTTTGTCGTAAAGGTAGACCACAGATATAAAGTAAATATATTCAGAGGTAAACCAAAGGAAATCGGTAGTCTAATTTAAGCCAGCTACAAGTGAGCCTTGTTTTGACCTTGTGTATGCCACAGGGCAGACAAGTTTATGGCATAGGCCAGTTTAAATGGCAGTTAGGTAAGATGTTACAAGTTATTATTTCTTTTTTATGTGTCAGCACTTCTAACTAAACAAGATCTGAAGGATCTTTACCCAACTACTATTGAGTAATCAAACATATCCACCAATATTTGGAATAGGCACAGATAGGGTCGCCACCAGGCCGGTATTTCACCGACAGGCCGGTAAAAAAAATGGTTTGTTGCCAATGTTAAGTCTATGGTGGAAATAGCAAGACCGGTATTTTTTTGGGAGGAAAAGGTGGCAACCCTAGGCGCAGATCAATCAACCACAGTCAATGTTTCTTGGGTCACCAAGTTATTGATACATACAGTAAGTCTCCCATGTTATTTTGCAATCTGCTCGGATACCAGTATTTATTTTTTCGCTTGCCATAAATGATACGCCTTAGAACTAACTCTATTTTGGAAATGTTCCATTTTGAGTTCTCTCGCCATGAGATCATCCAAGTAAATGCATTTTATCAACACCAATAATACTGTAAAATTACCCGTAACAAATGTAATTATTCTAACTGATCTCATGAACGACAGCATAATAGCATCATGCCATCACAGGACACATATTCATGGGCTGGTCATGCATTAGTTACATTAGCCTTTGTATGGCATACACGGTAATTAATAAGACAACAATTGAAGAAGGTCTTTTACTGCTGTAGTTTATTGATAATACAATGGCTTTAGAAGTGCTGGTTACTCCATTAGGTACCAGTAAAGAACACGGACAGTCAGTGCCATCACAGAAATGTGGTCCTCCAAGACCAACAAAGCTGCAGGATGGCTTTATGGAGCCACTGATAGTTTCTGTGTAAGGGTGTGTGTGTAAGTGTGTCACTGTGTTAGTGTAAGGGTGTGTGTGTAAGTGTGTCACTGTGTTAGTGTAAGGGTGTGTGTGTAAGTGTGTCACTGTGTTAGTGTAAGGGTGTGTGTGTAAATGTCACTGTAGGAGAAAATGGTACTTTCTGTGTAAGGGTGTGTGTGTAAGTGTGTCACTGTGTTAGTGTAAGGGTGTGTGTGTAAATGTCACTGTAGGAGAAAATGGTACTTTCTGTGTAAGGGTGTGTGTGTAAGTGTGTCACTGTGTTAGTGTAAGGGTGTGTGTGTAAATGTCACTGTAGGAGAAAATGGCACTTTCTGTGTAAGGGTGTGTGTGTAAGTGTGTCACTGTGTTAGTGTAAGGGTGTGTGTGTAAATGTCACTGTAGGAGAAAATGGGAGTTGGAAGAGGGGTAGTCTTATACGGTGAGTATATCCCAAACTCTAAATTTTAACTGGAAAAGTTGGGGGTCGTCTTATATGCCCAGTCGTCTTATATGCCCAGTCGTCTTATACACCGGAAAATACGGTATATATCATTTTTTAAAGGACAGATGGGGCTTTCTTTTCATACTATTATTTTCATCATATGATATAATTTACTTTTAAAAATATGTAAAATATGATGAAAATATGCCCCTTTTTCTAACTTTGACCTGTTTTTTTTTTTTACAAATTGTAAAAAAGAACCCATCTAACCCTAACCCACCTGTAACCCTAACCCTAATTGTAACCCTAACCCTAGATCTAGGGGCAGACAAACAACAGTTTCAGAGCGACAGAAGAGATTTTTTTTATCACTTACATCGCTCTCTGCTGGGCACGCTGTATTGGAGGAGCATGCGGTGCCGGTGGGTGCAGAGACATAATATCTCGTTACAACAGACCATGACCTTTTACCTAAAAAGTTAACCGCAAAACTCAGACATTAATAACTGAGATTAAAAAAAAAACCTCCAATGTGTACTCTTCCAGTTAATGACTGAACTTTTGGCAGTTCACTTGTCAGGTCAAAACAGATCTCTTTTTTAACCAGACTGACAGTGCTACTGCACACTGTAGTATGAAAAACCTGGGACTGCCCCACTTGAAAGTGGGGAAAAGAGGCAATCGCTCCTTGATTACCAAGGGCTAATGTGGCTCAAGATGCGGATGTAGAAAATTAGTTTGGGAATCCCTATCCTAGGTGAACCTGTATATGGCCTTGCTTTCACAGCCAGTTCTAACTGTGGCCAACCACTAGCACTAATGACATGTGCCCATGTCCATCCACTATATTTGAAACCTTTATCAATAATGACTTGTGCTTCAGGCTATTATAAGAAGTATTCCAGGAAGTAGTTTCTTAAAGACTGTTACATTTTGTTGCTGTGCTCTCTGGTCTGCCATGGAAAGCAAGTGTGTTATTTTTAGATATCAAAGGAAGTATAGTGTGTTACACAGCCTTTTTTGGTAATTACTTTCTCTTCAATTTTCCTATAAAACCACAGGAGATTAAATTACTTTGTGAAAAGCATTTTTTTTTTTTTTGTTTTGAAAGAAAAATACATTTTCTCTTTTTTAACGGTGCAGAGAAAATAGTAGACTGAGCTGATTTTGGCCAGAATAGGCTGGCTAATGCTGATAATACCTTTCCATTGGAACCAATGTTGGTCATTTCATCTTTTCTCAATGTGTTACAATAAACTAACACAATGAGTTTAATGTATGTATTATTATTATCATTATGTGTATATAATGCCTGTGTTCTATTAAAATAAACCCTCTTTATTCATTGTTAAGGGATCTCCCTTGTATCATCCCCTGCATCATGCCACAACTGTCTTCTATACAGCTGTACCCACTTTCTTTCCTTTGAGAAGCATTTAAAGAGCCACTGAAGTGGGCTAGCAGAAAGAAACCCTCCATCAGATGGGGCCTGTCTCATCCTCCATGCTTCCAAGGGAACCGTGATGGATGATTATCAGATGATAAACTGTCATGTGCTTTTTTTTTTTTTTTCAAGACTTAACCCTTTTGCGTACTGTGTAACATTTAATAAAAGTGTTTTTTTCACATTTTTCTGGGACATAGTATATCTCTCTCCTCTCGCTCTCTCTCTGACACAAGCTCAAAGTGAAACATGTACATGCACCCAACATTCTGGTCAAGAGATCTGGGGTGCTTGGGGCGTGGCTTTCAGAAAGGCGTGGCAGCGCTACTGCACATGCTCAATAGCGCTGGTACACAACTTAACAGTCAACTGTCCATGGCACTCCTAGGCACTGATTACCCACAATAGAGCATTGCGTGATGGTTAATAATTCTGCACAAGAGTAGAATGTTTTAATCTTCAGTGCCCTGGAGAATCTGGACTCCGAAGGTTCACTGATGCAAAATACTGTTTCCCAGGTAAAGCTGGACAGTTGAGGGGCATGGGACACAGGATGCATCCCAGGTAAAGCTGGACAGTTGGGGTGCATGGGACACAGGATGCATCCCAGGTAAAGCTGGACAGTTGGGGTGCATGGGACACAGGATGCATCCCAGGTAAAGCTGGACAGTTGGGGTGCATGGGACACAGGATGCATCCCAGGTAAAGCTGGGCAGTTGGGGTGCATGGGACACAGGATGCATCCCAGGTAAAGCTGGGCAGTTGGGGTGCATGGGACACAGGATGCATCCCAGGTAAAGCTGGACAGTTGGGGTGCATGGGACACAGGATGCATCCCAGATAAAGCTGGACAGTTGGGGTGCATGGGACACAGGATGCATCCCAGGTAAAGCTGGACAGTTGGGGTACATGGGACACAGGATGCATCCCAGGTAAAGCTGGGCAGTTGGGGTGCATGGGACACAGGGTGCATCCCATTCTTTGGATACATATGGATTAGCGTCACAGCACCCAGGTATAGCTACATATTATGCCCCAAAAGCTGAGTGCACTTGATTTGGATTTGTATATATATATATATATATATATATATATATTCTGAAATATAGATAAAATGTGGATCAAAGATATATACAGTTTCATACCAGTAAATATTATTCAAAACAATTCATACATTTTTAAATTATTTCTATTATTTTCTTTAACATTCGTTTTGTGAAACACAAATAATTACATTAATGTGTTCTTAATAACCTGTTAATGGCAGTTAAGAGGGAACAGGCCATGGAACAGTAAATCGGCTATAATTGATTGATTTTCCTGCATTGATGGTATATAAAAGCTCTTAGAGTAAGGAAATGAGAGACATCCTATAACTTTTGGGAAAAAAAGATCATCTTTAGGCTCCGTCGATGAGCTGTGCACATGGGTTTCCAGGTAAATAGAATACACTGATGTTTGTGTTAATGATATAGAATTCAAACATCATTGGTTTGATTTGCATTTTTTGTATACATTTGTGAGAATAATTTTTATTATTATAATTACTAATAATATTACTAAAGGAAGCCAATGGGATCCACTGTAGGAGCCTCTGCAATTATACTAGTATCATATGTGATACATCTTGCTGCAGCATTGTTTATGTTAACTTGTAGATTTGTTCCTAGTGGGGCGTAGCCTCTCTGTCTACCTTTCTCATCACATTCCTATAATGTCCTGTTATGTAATTGATGTCCAGTTGGTCCTAGTAACTGACAGATATATACTAGTTAACAGACTTTGCGTCTTTGCTATTATTAAATACTCAATCATTTGGAGACTGGGGGTTCGGCTTTGATTCAATCATTTGTAAGATGTTTTATATTTTATAACAATGACCATTTGAGTTTTGTTTTGGATATCTTTATACATCCTTATCTGGAACAAAAAATACATTTCTTTCAGTGATGTGGCTAACTTTCTCTAATGAAAATAAAATTGGTCATTATTATATCCGATCTCTATTTAAATTGTTTTTTTTTTTTTTCATGTACGGTTTAACAAAGGTTTAACAAAGCCTGTGCACTATACCAGCAGTAATCTTCAACATGCACCAAAGTGAGTTTGGGGACTAGGCTGTCCCTTTAAGTAATGAACACAATACAATACAGTATATTGATAGTTTGATGTTAATTTGTCCTCACACCAGTATTAAATTAGCTTTCAAGAGTTTTCCTCTCATCCTCAGATAAGAGGAAAACGCACCCCCCTGTTTGATGTCATATTCAGCAGGAGGGCAAAAGGAGATAGAAAGTAGCAGTCAGTCACATGTTAAAGAGTTTATTTTCTGTATGTTGTACTTGGCTTTATTATATGTGGAATTCACTTATTTAGGCACAAGGCCATCCTAGATATAAGATAGGGAACTTAGGACTAATAAAAGTATTTAGGAAAAAGGGGCAGACTAGATGGACCGAATGGTTCTTATCTACCGACACATTCTATGTTTCTATTTCTACCGTAAAACAAATTACAGTTCTCCTTTAGTACATCGAAAATAATTTCACAAAGCCCTCCACATTCCAAAATCAGTGAGAGGCAGTACATAGGAGGCCGTCTGCCTCTACAGCAGTTTTCATGCTTTCCTTTGAGAAAGTGCTGTCATTACCCTATTGTATTTACTCTATTGTATTTACAAAACCTACATCCTCAGGTATGGCTTCAGATCTGAGAAAAAGAGGGAAAATCTTGAAAGCTTTTCTTGATAGTTTACTCTAAATCAGGGGGAAAACATAACTATGGGGCTTATTCAATTTATTTGCTGAAGTTGCAGACACTGATATACACCCCCTATATGCAAATCACCATCAGCATAATAAGTACAGTGCTTGCAATCTGTCCCAATACAAACCACTCTGTCCCCAGACATGCCAATCTGCCATCCTAGACTTGCCAATCTGTCCTCAGACTTGCCAACAGGACTTACCCCAAAACACTAATTGAAATGACTGGACTTTCCCTAGCATGCTGATTGCACATGCCATTCAAAAACATGGTGGCGGAGTCATGTGATCCATATGGATCTCTAGTCCTCCAGACCTCCTCCAATACTGTATGGAGGAGTTGGAAGACAGATACTAGCCATGCACTGTTTCCAGACGGCAGGGGGAGAACTAGGCGCATGCTCATTCAGAGTGGTGTCTCTTCTCTCTCTGTAATGGCAGACTGCCTATAGGTAATGTCGGCCCTGTTTGATGTCATATGCTGCAGGAGAGGAAAAGGAGGGTTAAGGAGTAACTGCCCCCCTCTAGCGATGCCACTGTTTACCACTGAAAATAGTTAATTTACATAGCAACCTACAAAGAGATGTTAGAAACAGGAGATAACAGAGACACTGGATCTCTGAAATCATGTGTTTGTTGCTTACATTAAATATAGCTTATTTTTCGTATTTGTTTATTCTCCACATTTGCAGTCAGTAGACAATATTAAGTTGACCAAATCCCTTTAAGAATTTCCATGCTATATGTATAAATTAGATATCAAATCTAAGGTAAGATCACTGCAAACCCATTTATAATCTGTTATCATATGGTATTTTCAAATAAAAATGTAAATTTCCTAGGATTAAACCAGTAACTCTTTTGTTAGGCCTAGTAATTGAATTTGTGTTTTTTTTAATTAAGGAATAACACAAACAAATCAATGTTCATGCTTTTTTAATCCTATTCTGTTTTCTTGCTGCAAAGCAATAGCTGTAAACTATCTCATATTGTTACCAGGCACATCCCCTTAGGCTCCTCTTCTTGGTCACAATGAGCTTCCAATAAGAACCTTACCTTTTGCAGCAGTCATCAAGCATCCTAAGCAGTTCACTTCCCTGGGGGACAAAGCTAATTTCATTAGAATAAAACATACATTCACAAAATAAAAAATAGGGATGTTTGTTTTGTGATTGCACCTTATTTTAATGTAAATTGGGTTGTTACTTAATAATTGTATTTAAAATAATGGCCTACTCCGATAATGGCAACACAAATTGGATTACTTTGGTGATACAAATGGAGTTCAGCTGACCGAAATAGTAGCCTCTATCCTCCACATTGACTTCTTTCAGAGAGGTCTTTGGCTATAGTGGAAAAAAAGCCGAAATCCTCCCATATCTATTGCAAAAATAGCCAACATCCTCCCACAATGGGCGTAATTAAAAAAAAAAAAAAGAACAGAATCAATAAAAGTTTTGATAAATTAAAAAAATATTTAAATATTAATAAACACATACAAATAGATTAAAATACAGTACAGAAACTTTACAAAAAAAGTAAAAAAAAATACTTATATTAATTGTATATATATTTTTGTAATATATACATTAATATATTAATTATTTTTATTATAAAAACTACAAAACCCCAAATCATCAGAAAATGACAATTTTGGAACAAAATCAGCCTTACTGAGTAGCCGAATTGTCAATTGAGTAGACCCTATAGTTTTAAATAGCAATCGTAATGAAGAAAACAATAGGGATATGCAGAGGCATCACTAGGGTTGGTGTCACCCGGTGCGGAAACTCATGGTGTCACCCCTCATTTCCTCCAATACAATGTCAAACAGATTCCTTAGTAATGCCAGTTAGATGGCCTATTAACTATGTCACACACAGGAGCCCCATAACTATGACACACACAGGAGCCCCATAACTATGACACACACAGGAGCCCCATAAATTATGCCACACCAGAGCCCCATAAATTATGCCACACCAGAGCCCCACTATTTATGCCTCACCTCTGCCCAATTAATTATGCCACACACACACAGGTGCCCATAATTATGCCACACAAAAGAGTCCCTTAATTATGCCACACATGGGGGCCAATAAATATGCCACACACAAGCGCCCCATAATTATGCCACACATAGGACCGCCATTAATTATGCAACACACGGGAGCCCCACGAGGTGACAATTGTACAATTCTAAAACAATACATATCAATACATACAGACATCTCTCTCTCTCTCTCTATAACAGCCAATTTGCCCAATTATATGCCAGTATCATTTTGTCATTAATAAGCCGCAGCCAATTTGCCCATTAATATACCAGTATTATTGTGCCATTCAGTTGCCAATACCATTGTGCCATTAAGATGCAAGTATTATTGTGCCATTCATATGCCAGTAATATTGTGTGATTCAGATACCAGTAATATTGTGCCATTAAAATACCAGTACTATTGTGCCATTCAAATACCAGTAATATTGTGCCATTCAGATACCAGTAATATTCTGCCATTCAAATACCAGTAATATAGTGCCATTCAAATACCAGTAATATTGTGCCATTCAGATGCCATAATTATTGTGCCATTCAGGTACCAGTAATATTGTGCCAGTCAGATGCCCAGTAATATTGTGCCATTCAGAGCCCAGTAATATTGTGCCATTCAGATGCCAGTAATATTGTGCCATTAAAATACCAGGAATATTGTGCCATTCAGATGCCAGGAATATTGCGCCATTCAGAGCCCAGTAATATTGTGCCATTCAGATACCAGTAATATTGTGCCATTCAGAGCCCAGTAATATTGTGCCATTCAGAGCCCAGTAATATTGTGCCATTCAGAGCCCAGTAATATTATGTCATTCAGAGCCCAGTAATATTGTGCCAGTCAGATACCAGGATTATTGTGCCATTAAGAGCCCAGTAATATTGTGCCAGTCAGATACCAGTAATATTGTGCCATCCAAAGCACATTAATATTGTGCCATTCAGAGCCCAGTAATATTGTGCCATTCAGATACCAGTAATATTGTGCCATTGAGATGCCAGTGATATTGTGCCATTGAGATGCCTCTATTATTGTGCCATTCAGAGCCCAGTAATATTGTGCAATTCAGATGCCTGTATTATTGTGCCATTCAGAGACCAGTAATATTGTGCCAGTCAGATACCAGTAATATTGTGCCATTCAGAGCCCAGTAATATTGTGCCATTCAGATGCCAGTAATATTGTGCCATTAAAATACCAGGAATATTGTGCAATTCAGATGCCAGGAATATCGCGCCATTCAGATGCCATTAATATTGTGCCATTCAGAGCCCAGTAATATTGTGCCATTCAGATACCAGTAATATTGTGCCATTCAGAGCCCAGTAATATTGTGCCATTCAGAGCCCAGTAATATTATGTCATTCAGAGCCCAGTAATATTGTGCCAGTCAGATACCAGGATTATTGTGCCATTAAGAGCCCAGTAATATTGTGCCAGTCAGATACCAGTAATATTGTGCCATCCAGAGCCCATTAATATTGTGCCATTCAGAGCCCAGTAATATTGTGCCATTCAGATACCAGTAATATTGTGCCATTGAGATGCCAGTAATATTGTGCCATTCAGATACCAGTAATATTGTGCCATTGAGATGCCAGTAATATTGTGCAATTCAGATGCCTGTATTATTGTGCCATTCAGAGACCAGTAATATTGTGCCAGTCAGATACCAGTAATATTGTGCCATTCAGAGCCCAGTAATATTGTGCCATTCAGATACCAGTAATATTGTGCCATTCAGATACCAGTGATATTGTTCCATTCAGATGCCTGTATTATTGTTCCATTCAGAGCCCAGTAATATTGTGCAATTCAGATGCCTTTATTATTGTGCCATTCAGAGCCCAGTAATATTGTGCCATTCAGATGCCAGTAATATTGTGCCATTCAGAGTCTAGTAATATTGTGCTACTCAGAGCCCAGTAATATTGTGCCATTCAGATGCCTGTAATATTGTGCCATTCAGAGCCCAGTGATATTGTGCCATTCAGAGCTCAGTAATATTCTGCCATTCAGATGCCTGTAATATTGTGCCATTCAGAGCCTAGTAATATTGTGCCATTCAGAGCCCAGTAATATTGTGCCATTCAGAGCCCAGTAATATTGTGCCATTCGGATGCCTGTAATATTGTGTGATTCAGAGCCCAGTAATATTGTGCCATTCAGAGCCCAGTAATATTGTGCCATTCAGATGCCTGTATTATTGTGCCATTCAGAGCCCAGTAATATTGTGCCAATCAGAGCCCAGTTATATTGTACCATTGAAATGCCTGTATTATTGTGCCAGTCAGATGCCCCAGCCAATTTGCCCATTCCTCCATCCTCCCCCCTTCCCCAGTAATTACCGCCTGGCTGCTGCTCCGTGTCCCCGGCCGGACGTCTCCTCCGTGCAGGAGGGAACACTGCACGGAGGAGGGAAACACAGTCACCAGATGTGACGTAACGTCACATCCGGTCGAGAAGATGTTTTTATTAGTTTTTTTTTCCGGTGGCCAAATCCAGCGGATGCGGCTGCCAGAAAAAAAAACCAAACAGTTAAGCAGCGGGATGCGGTGCGGGGGGATGCCGGCAACACGGGTGTCACCCCCACTGGAGGTGTCTCTGGGGATGTGTGATAGAAAGTAGCAGTCAGTCACATGTTAAAGAGTTTATTTTCGGTATGTTGTTGTTTTATTATATGTGGAATTCACTTATTTAGACATGTTACGGTTACTCCCAGGCTAGCTGGAAGCTGGACCGCTAGAAAGTCTGGATCCCAGTTTAGAGAGAGAGAGAAGCCACTTTGTTTCGATATCCAGATGGATCTTGTCAGTGTAGATCAATCCCACTAGCTATTTTACAGCTAGGATACTCTTTCCCCACAAAACGAGTCAAGGCTACGATTTGAAGATCAAACAAGAACTGACCAGAACTGTTTAATGATTTAGAAACACAGAATATATACAGTTGAACATCTTGACAAACCAGATTAAACAAAGGAACTATAAAAGGATTATAATTTAACCTAAGGACATACAAAGGGAAATCCTGCCTCACACCTTTCAGGATACAAAGGTGTCAAGTTCAGATACACACAGAAACTAAATGACTTACATAAGACAATGGGAGAGGTGACAATAACAGGGATTAAAGATAGGATCCAATCTTAACTTGGGGAAAGCACAGTGAATAGGACAAAGACTTGGATCCTAGTAATTACAGTACATTCCTCTGCTTGGGAGATAATTGAGTTAACCTTTGTATCAGCTCAATTATCTCCAAGCTAAAATATACAGGTTTTATACAATATTAATAACTTTCAAAATATGCATCACATTCACATAAAACATACATTTTCAGAATCAGCATACTTTAAATATAAACATAACTAAAAATCAAACAATTCCAGGGTAAATAACAGTTTTGTAACAGTGCTCCCTTTTTGTGGAACACTCTGGCAGACACTGTCTGACCCCTCTTCGGGGCAGACTAAGGCTGTCCAGACTGCTGGTTATGCTGGGCTGAGGTCTGTTTGTCTGGACAACCCGTCGGCGTTGCCATTCTGTTTCCCAGGTCTGTAGGTAATGGTGAAGTTAAAGGGTTGCAACGATAAACTCCACCGTAAAAGTCTGCCATTATCCCCAGAGACCCGGTTTAGCCACACCAACGGGTTGTGGTCTGTAACCAGAGTGAACTCTTGTCCATACAAATAAGGAGTCAATTTCTTTAGGGCCCACACCAAAGCCAAACACTCTTTTTCTACCGCTGCATAGCTGACTTCGCGTGGCAGGAGCTTACGGCTGATGTAGGCAACTGGGTGCTCCTGTCCATCTTCACCTACTTGGCTGAGGACAGCTCCCAGCCCGAACATGGAAGCGTTTGTATGGACAATAAAACGTTTGTTAAGGGCTGGGGCCGCCAAGACAGGAGCATTAACAAGAGCATTTTTGAGAGCCTGAAACGCCGTTTCACAGTGAGGAGACCACAGGACCTGTCGTGGTAAATTTTTCTTGGTCAGGTCAGTCAAGGGTTTGGCAAGTGTGCTGTAGTCCGGTACGAACCGTCTGTAGTACCCTGCAGTGCCCAGGAATGCTAGGACCTGAGTCTTAGTGGTGGGGGTGGGCCAATTGGCGACGGCTTCTACCTTAGCCGGCTCTGGTCGCTGTTTCCCACACCCCACCCGGTGACCCAGGTACTGTACCTCGGCCATCCCAAAGTGGCATTTTTCTGGCTTCAGAGTCAGGCCAGCAGCCCGGATCTGATCCAGAACCATCCCTACGTGAGCCAAATGGTCCTCCCAGGACTCACTGTGGATCGATATGTCGTCCAGATATGCGCAGGCAAAACTCTGGAAGCCATCCAGGAGCCTATCTACCAAGCTCTGGAATGTAGCTGGGGCATTCTTCATCCCGAACGGCATCACCTTAAAATGGTATAAGCCGAACGGGGTGACGAATGCCGACTTGGGGATAGCCTCCTGGGCCAGGGGAATCTGCCAGTAACCTTTGCAGAGGTCGATGGTGGTCAGGTAAGTTCCCCTGGCTAGACGATCAAGGAGCTCGTCTACCCTGGGCATAGGGTAAGCGTCTGTCACTGTCTTTTCATTGAGCCTCCGATAGTCTACGCAAAACCGGGTTGTCCCATCTTTCTTGGGCACCAGGACCACTGGTCATCGATCTCCTTCTTCATCCCTGTCCTAACTGCCTCGGGGATTCGGTAAGGCGTCTGGCGTAAGGGAGCTTGTCCCGGGGTATCTACCTGGTGGGTGGTTAAGGTAGTGTACCCTGGCTTTTGGGAAAAAGTGGGGCTTTTGGACTGTAGGAGTTGACTAAGCTGCTCCCTTTCAGTGGGGCTAAGTCGGTCCCCTATCTTGACCTGGGCTACTATGTCTGCGGGGGAACTCTTTTCTAACAGGTCTGGGATGGGTAGACTGTCGGGGTCTTCCTGAGGGGGACAGCATACGGCTGTCACGTTCTCTGGTCGCTCAAGATATTCCTTAAGCATGTTTACATGAAACGTCTTTCTAAGATTGCTGTCATGGCAGCTAGCTATTACGTAAGTGGTGTCCCCCCTTTTCTCCACCATCTGGTAAGGGCCCTGCCAGGACGCTTGCAATTTGTCTGTCCTAACTGGCTTAAGCACTAACACCTTTTGCCCTATGGTGAAGATTCTTTTCCGCGCCCCCCTATCGTACCATACCTTCTGTCTTCTCTGGGCCGACTGGAGGTTAGCCTGCACTGATTTGGCTAATTGCTCCATTCGGTCCCTGAGTTCCAGCACGTACGGCACAATGGGGACACCGTCAGTCTCCACCTCTCCTTCCCAGTGCTCTCGGATCAGGTTTAGGGGTCCCCGCACCTTTCTTCCGTAGAGCAATTCGAAGGGAGAGAACCCCGTTGTTTCCTGGGGCACCTCCCGATAAGCAAATAGGAGGTGTGGCAGAAAGCGTTCCCAGTCTCTGTACTCTTGAGTAAACGTTTTGAGCATTTGTTTGAGGGTCCCATTGAACCTCTCACAGAGCCCGTTCGTCTGGGGGTGGTATGGAGAGCTCAAGAGAGACTTAATCTTGCAAACCTGCCAGAGCTGCTGAGTCAATTCGGCAGTAAATTGGGTGCCTCGGTCGGACAGGATTTCTTTCGGACTTACCGGTGTATCAGCTCAATTATCTCCAAGCTAAAATATACAGGTTTTATACAATATTAATAACTTTCAAAATATGCATCACATTCACATAAAACATACATTTTCAGAATCAGCATACTTTAAATATAAACATAACTAAAAATCAAACAATTCCAGGGTAAATAACAGTTTTGTAAGAAGACACAAGGCCATCCTAGATATAAGATAAGACCAGGGACTAATACAAGTATTTAGAAAATTGGGCAGACTAGATGGGCCAAATAGTTCTTATCTGCCGACACATTCTATGTTTGTATTTCTACCGTAAAACAAATTACAGTTCTCTTGTAGTACATCGAAAATAATTTCACAAAGCCCTCCACATTCCGTGGCCTCTAAAATCAGTGAGAGGAAGTAGATAGGACTTAGGCTGCCCCCCTCTACAGCAGTTTTCACACTTCCCTTTGAAAAAGTGCTGTAATCAACCTATTGTATTTACTCAACCTACTCCCATGGAGCTTTTCAGACCCTATTGTTGAAACTGCTTCTTTAATATGAGTGTACATACAATATTGCGAAGAACACTTCCTAAATGTGGATGGTCTTTTTTTATTTCAAATAATCAAACCTATAGATAGAGTTACCATTCAGGCCTAAGAGAAGAGTGTCTTGAGGCTATGGAGTTAACAGCAGTAATTGTTGGAAGAAAAGGTCGCAACTCTACCTGTAGACAGCTTGATGTGTGTGTTCTTTAATGTATCTACTTACACATCCACCCTGATCTCCCAACAGATCTCTACACTGTCCCTCTTTTGCATACTGAGGTCAGTCTTAATGTATTTCAGTTTTTATCCATTGCCCCCCCCCCCCTTTGCTTCTCCGATCTATATCCCTTATTATTGGCCTTTTCCCTAAGCTAGCCTTCTTCTACACATCACCAACTCCCTTTTCCATTCTTGATCTGTATCCATTGCATTATTAAACCACTCAAACTGTTTGTCATTATAAATTAAAAATAAAATGAAAAATACCCCAACATATTCACATTCCATATAGATGCCAGTCCTGGTTTTGATGGAACTGTCTTGTTTTTTGGTGTCCTGTGCTGTCACATTGTGGGCTGTCCCATCATGACTGCAGCCTATGCACAAGTGTCATTGTATCTACAAGACATACACAGTATTCACATGAGCTTCAGACACCAATTCTGAATCACCTGCCACATATAAATCACCTGCCACATCTGAATCCCCTGCCACATCTGTCTGTCCAGTTTTATCTCTTGTATTTATTTTGTCTTTTAGTTCTTTATGTCAATATTTTATTTAACTTTAAAACTGGAAAACAGAGGGGCCTATTCACTAAGAGGTGAGATGAAATGAACATTTCACCTCACCAATTTCGCCATATATTGCACGGGAACAAACCCGGTGAGTCTGCTCAGTGGGGAAACTCATCAGGTTTGTCTCTGCCCAATGTATAGCTAAACTGGTGAGGTGAAATGTTCATCTCATCTAAACTCACCTTTTAGTGAATAACTTTCAGAGTTGTAGCTAAATTTGCAAGCATGATAGAAGTTTGAGAATAAGACAATAATTGTTAAAAAGTAGCATTTTTAGACAGTAATAAACCAAAACCATGCAACATGATGCTTATGGGTAAAAATCATGATCTGCTGAGTTATTGGCAAATCCACATACCAGGCAAAATACCACAAATACCTTATTGACACATCCATAGTAATAAAATACTTTTGAATACATTATAATTTTGCCTGATACATGGATCACTTAAAACCTCAATGAATCTGGATTTTCATTTATCAATATCCTGTTGCATTGTATTTGTCTGGGATGCCATAGTACTCCGGGAGGTTATAAAGGGGTAAGCCCACTCATTACTTTGTGATTTATTTGAACACATGGCTGAGTGTATTTGTAACTCTCTACTTGAATACAACTCCATTTTACCTCAGTTACAAAAACAATGTCTAATTTGTTTCTTCCCCTTTAAATATGTATGTGCTGTTTACTCTGTTGTATAGCAGTGCAGAATGGGATTGTGCTTTGTAGATGAATAATAATGCTATGTTATTTTTGATGTAGAGGGGATTTGCTATTTAATGCCTCAGAATTTTTTTTATCTCAGTGAGAACAACAATAGAAAATTCCATGCTTGCATAAGTGTCACTGAAGACAAAGATTAGTGCTATTTGTAGAATTATTTCTTGTTGAACTGCTTGAGATCATCAGCAGCCTTGATTTTCCACAGTCACATTATGTAGGGACGATGAACAAAAATAATATGCATGTGATGGTGCCAGAATAAATGCTAAACATCTAAAAGAAAACCTTTGCTACTGAAGCACCATAAGTACATACATGCTATTAGACATGGGCATTAGTTTTCGGACTAATGCATTTTTGTCCGAAAATAGCATTTTCGTCCATTCGTCCGAAAAACAAATAACGAAAATGCTAAACTAACGAAAGACGAATGAACGAATGGTTAATAAACGAAAATCATTCGTCCATTCGTCCATTCGTGCTATTGGCATTCTATAAACCGAAATAGAGTCGGTTTATAGAATACCAATAGCATTACATATACATTCCATAAACCGACATAATGAGCGACTTTCGGTTTATGGAATGCATGTAATACTATTGGCTTTCTATAAACCGAACTAGAGTCCCCAATCAAAAGAATTTCTTATGAATGGGGACTCTAGTTCGGTTTATAGAAAGCCAATAGTATTATATGTATTCTATAAGCCGAAAGTCTATAAACTGAAGGTCGTTCGGTTTATAGACTTTCGGTTTATAGAAAACATGTAATTCTATGTATTTTATAAGCCGAAAGTCTATAAACCAAAGGTTGTTCGGTTTATAGAATATCGGTTTATAGAATACATAGAATTCTATGTATTCTATAAACCGAAAGTCTATAAACTGAACGACCTTCGTTTTATAGACTTTCGGCTTATAGAATATGTGTAATACTATTGCCTTTCTATAAACCGAACGAGGCTCCCATTCATAAGAAATTCCTATGCATGGAGTCCCCATTCATTCTTACACGTATTCTATAAGACGAACGAATAAAACGAAATGAAAATAATGAACGAATTTCATCTGAAACGAATGCAGTAATGAACGAAATTCGTTTTAGACGAAATAAATAACATTTTCGTCCGAATGGACGAAAACTAAACGAAAATTTTAGTTTTGCACATATCTACATGCTATGAACAAAAGTATAGGAACACCTGACCATTACACCAACAAGCACTACTATGACATTGTATTCTAAATACAGAGACATTAATATGAAGTTGGTCTCCCCTTTGCAAAATGTTGGAGTGTTTTATACACCTGGGGGTCTGATTGAAACACCTGAATTCAGTAATTAAGAGGTGTTTCCCAATACTTTTCTCCATATAGTGTTGATGACCCAGGTTTTGTAGCTCAACGGTACATTTACCATAATTCCCTGCTTCATGAATATACCTCAATGTATTGGAAAATACACTACACTATGAGTAAATGTTTCTAGGGTCAGCATTTTGGCAATAGATAAGGAATTCAGTCATTTTAACAAACTGGCATGTTTTGTTGTTTTACATTAAATTACCATTTATTTATATAGCGCCAATAATTTACATAGCGCTAGGTACAGAGCATAGAAGGGAACGACATACTAAGTTAGACGAACAAGAACAGACTGGTATATGAGGTAGAGATTGTGTTTGCAATGTCTATACCATATTAAAGAAGTGTTTAGTAGGTAGTATATAAGTCATGATATATAAGTCGTGGCATTTTGACTGACAATGCTTATTGTACTTGAGTTTTTACTGCTAGTTCCAAATAATCAGTTTCTATACATGTAAGTTTTGTAATATTTATTAACTGGTTAAGACTGAATTAGGTTTAAAAATGCAAAGATATAGGTTACATCTTTTTTTACTTATATTTTATTTATCTATGGCATTCTTTATTATATCTATTCTCTTTATGTGCTCCCTCTTTACTTTTCCCTATCTACTCTGTCTTTAACAAGGCCAACTCATTTAGTTAGCATACACCATCATTCTTCACTGGTCCTAGCTTTACAGCTGCCATGCTCTCTCGGGTACCACCTTCTATCTTCTCTTTGGAAATAAATAACTTCATGGTGGATATTTATAAAAAAAGTTTCGGGAATGTAGTAATCATCATGGCTTATGCATAATGGCCATTGCGCTTTTTTATACCTCCCGACACTGTTGTGTACAAGGAAATCTTGCCTCTGCTAAAATTGACTTGGAGGAGATTCACCACCACCTTTTAGAGGCTGTTTTTGTTATATGGGGAATGGGACTGGCGCAAATAGTGAAAACTACTGACTTATGTTACACTTTGGCGGACTTGGCAATAGCACAACTTTTTGGAGATGTCCAAGTAATTCCGGGTGTGCCGGTTTGATACATAACGCCCCATGTGTCTTTTGATTCTAAGTTAGTAAGCAGGGCACCCTATCATCTATCCATCTCTCTGTCTGTCTATCTTCTACCTTAATTTCCTATCATTCAGTCATCTCTTACTGAGAGGTGTGTGTCACCTGGTAGGTCTATCATTCTGCTATGCTTTAGAATACGTTGGATTATTGTTACTTACTCCCTTCTGATCTCGATGTTCTCTTTTATCTTCCAGAAGCATGATGGCCAATTCACTGTCATTCAGTTAGTGGGGATGCTCAGAGGAATAGCTTCTGGAATGAAATATTTATCTGACATGAACTACGTCCACCGAGACCTAGCTGCTAGAAATATCTTAGTCAATAGCAACTTGGTGTGCAAAGTCTCTGACTTTGGTCTTTCTCGAGTGTTGGAGGACGACCCTGAAGCAGCTTATACCACAAGGGTAAGTTTCATTAAGATCAAAACATTATGAATTATTTGAAAGCAATGCAATAAGGGTGGTAGTTTGCATTTTTAATGAATTTCACACATGACCACTGTACAGATCTATATATACATAGTAATTCCCCATTAAAATGTTATTTATTTACCAATATTCTCCATTTATTTTACATTTAAGGCTGGATTTGTACTCAATGTTACTTGTAGATGTGAAAGAATCAGTTAATGTATTCCTTATAGAACTCAGAGTTGTATTTTAGATTTAAACAATGTATAATTTATACTGTTATTAATTATTTAACAGTATAACTTTAATTTCACTTTTATTATTTTACTTTCAAGCAAAAAAACAAATGAGAACTAAGTTGTGTTGCATATATTTCATGCAAATGTTTCCGATTGTGCGATTGTTCTTGAGGGAGGTCTTTAGGTGTTGCTAGCATGTGACTGATATCATTTATTGATAGCTGGAAGTAGTTGAGTTTATTAAGGCAGTCAATGCCACAAACAGAGAAAACAATATACTCGTACTGTAGCGGCAACGAGAACAGCCTACACGACTGCCGTTCAGAGGTTAAATGGCTTGAAACTTAAAAAGTATGTTACTACTTTTCACTTGTGCTTCAATAATCAGAGAGCTGTTCGCTGACCTAGAACTTGAGCTTCTCCTACTGGCTTCAGCACAAAAAGTATCTTCTTTGATTGACTACTTGGCTTCCTGGTCGAGCTATCCCCATCGTTTTCTGGGGGTATCCTCAGGAATCTGAATACAAGGAGCTGCCATTCCCCTTTAATAATACAACAAGGGAAGATTTAAAAAGATCAAAAATATTTAAAGAGGCAACTTGTATATTTATGTACGTGAATATTTTTCTATGTGTTCTCATGAGCCCTGTTATCTTTACAAGTAACTTTTCATATCTTGCTTCATTTTGTCACCATTTCATTTTATTATTTCATAATATTATTATTATTTCATGATATTATAACTTGTTATTTCCATTCACTGAGCAACTTTCGTCTCTTTGAATGCCCTTCATCTTGCCTTGTCTGTCACTCTCCTTTCCTTCTACCTACATGTTCTTCCATTCTACATGTCCCTGAAGACATTCAAAGGATGGAAAGTGTATTAGGCTTTCTTGATAAACAAATATCTCTAAGAAATAACTATAAGTGGACTTGGTCTTCTAGACAAGAGAAAGGACAGATTGGATAAGATAAGATAATTTATTCTTATTTTCCCATCTGTGTTTCTAAAGTTTTTTATATTTGCAGGACAGCTTTAGGCAAATAAAATGTGTTTATTCAATAAATTGCATCAAATGTTGATGATTAAATACAAATGTTTTAATTAAAGAACACAAATAAAGCACCTTATTGAGTCCTCTTTCTTCAATATAGCTCTATCAGGGGGCTGACGTTTAGAATCTTTCGTCAAATGTTCGTTTATATGAAGAAAGATGTGACCCATCTGACCAAAGTGTCTACAAAACATGTCCCGATAGAGCTATTTAAATATTTAAACATATTTACATTTTTTACTACAATGGTCCTATAACACAGGTTAAAACTTGATAAACAAAGTGCCTTTTATTTTACTTGTGAGCACTTTTTGAAAACGTTTTGGCTAACCATATGGATTATGTCTACGATAATTTAACATATTCTTGATTGTCTAAGATTTTAGTTTGGTCTTTCAGTGTTTTATAATCGTTCTTTTCTTTTTCCTTTATTACAAGGGAGGTAAAATTCCGATTCGATGGACAGCACCAGAAGCCATAGCATACCGCAAATTCACATCAGCAAGCGATGTGTGGAGCTATGGCATAGTTATGTGGGAGGTCATCTCATATGGAGAAAGACCTTACTGGGAGATGTCCAACCAAGACGTGAGTCACATACTCAGTATACCTTGAGGCTTCCCCATGAGAAGCTAATTTGATTGTTATGTATAAGACTCAAGAAAGGGGCAAAGTTCTACAAGTCATCCAGATACAATGGGAATTAATGGAAGGTTCCTGCTGATTAGATTGGGTGATCACATTTTATTTCTGTCATTCGGGACACATCATGAGCTCTCATCTCGACCACCCAAGTTGAACTTAAGTGAATCATATATGACTGTGTAATCTCATTCTCATATATATACGACCCTACACACTGATTCACATAGACACACATAGGGATCTATTCACTAAAGTTCCACTTGAGTGGTCGAGATGAGAGGTCATCTCTACCACCAGCCCTTGAGAACTTCAAACCCGCCTCACCTGCACCCATCGCCACCTCGATAAATGCTATTCGCAAAGCACTTTTTTCAAGGTCAAGATGTGGTGAAGGCAGTTTACATGGAGGAAAGATGAAGTATGGTGAGGAGGTCCAGTTTGGAGGTTAAGTTCAGAAGTCAGGTTGGGAGGTTGGAGCTGGACTTTATGTTAAAAACCACAAGTTTAATTTTTCCCCCCATTGAAAATAATGGAACTCAACACACTCAGAGGAGAGGAGTTGAATAGTGTGATTTTTGATAAAAAGTCCAACTCGACCTCCCAGAATTCAGTCGGATGTCATGAGGGGAGTTGAGTTGAGGTCCAGATGCATATAGTGAATAGCTCAAGGTGGTTGAGGTGGGAAGTCGAGTCTAACTTGACTTTCGAACTGGACCACCTTTTTTTAAATGTAAACTTTAGTGAATGGACCCCCAGTCACATACATATAAAATACATATTCTTTATATTACATAAATTATTACTAATTGGGAACCATTTCAAATTCAGATTTAATAATATATTTATATTACAGTAATATGCATACAGTCATACAAGCACACAAATGAAATACAAGCTTCCCAATAATTTATATAATATAAATAATATGTATTTTAGATGGGACTGTGAATGCATATGTGAATCAGTATGTGTTTTTGATCTTGTGTGTGTAAAAGTAAAGCTCACACTATCACAAGAGCAAACACGCAAATGCACAGTCACACAAAGCCCCATTTACACAGACACACCTACCATCCCAAACACATACTTACAAACATGCCAATATAGTCCCATAAAGACAAACACAGTGACACACACACTCTTAAATCCACATAGTCACAAAGAGACAGTTTCAAACACACAGTAACAGAAACACACAGACACACAGTTACACATAGACACAGAGAGTATGGATTTTTTTTTTATCTGGCAAGCAGGCTGCTGCAGCTAACACTAAACTCTTATGAAAGAGGGACTCAGCCAATCATAAGAGGTTTCTGAACTCTCAGCCAATGAGGAGAGTTGAGAAGCATCTCCTGATTGGCTAAGAACTCTATTACTCCGAGCTCTCATTCCGAAACTCTCCAGTGTCCCGAAATGAGGTTTCCCAGGACATAAACTCCTATTGATATCCAGGACATGTGGTAACCCTACGTTTTGAACTTTGCTCCAGGAATTACCTTTATACACAACTCTTAATATCCCTTCTTTCTTCATCGAACCTATGCTGTAATGTGTTGGGCATGTTTAAAACGTGATGCTATAAATTGTTCAAGTACGTATATGTTTAAATAATGAAAAGTTGGATTTACACTAAATAATATTCTCATTCCAGTCTCAGCGCAGATAAAATAACAATAACACAAGTGGGTGAGCATGGCTGGCCAAACTTACTTAATGTACCATACAACTATATGCTTGAACGGGGAGAGAAACAATAGCCTTCAACACACGCAATGCATGAAAGGAAACCAAACTCTTGTATACCCAGTATGACACTAGCACCCCACTAATTTCATTGCCAGCCACACACACCACGATCACACGACTGCAAGTTATGCCCCCTAAAACTAACAGTGTTCACACTGGCTTGTATGATTACTAATGCTCCAGCACATTTCCTCTGTAATCCGTGCTAATTCAACATTTCTTTAATCCCTTACTCAAATCTTGCATTAAAATTAGGATTTAAATGATTTAATATATTTACTTACTATATACATTAAACTTATGTTGCCAGTTGGTTTATACCCAGTAAAAAAAAATATAAATCTTGAAAATCCTTTATTTACAGGACTATTTGTGTAAAATAGTGTAATGATAGGTATATTTATGTTAACAAACTCTTATTATGGGCCTGATAGCTCCCATTCTGCTGTTTAATGTTGTACGTTCACACTTTGTTTTAGGTAATAAAAGCAATTGATGAGGGCTATCGTCTTCCTCCTCCTATGGACTGCCCGGTGGTGTTACATCAACTCATGCTGGACTGTTGGCAGAAATGTAGAAGTGACCGGCCCAAGTTTGGTCAGATTGTCAATATCCTGGATAAATTTATACGGACTCCAAGCTGTCTGAATGAGCTGGCCAATAGCTCTGAATGGTAAGTGAAAAGTGGATGATTATTGGATGAGACTGGTCTGAATATTGGATAATTATTGGATGAGACTGGTCATGAGTAGTGTTGAGCGAACCCAATAGCATTACATGTATTCTATATGCCGAAAGTCTATAAACCGAACGACGTTCGGTTTATGGACTTTTTCGGTTTATAGATAGCCAATAGAATTGCATGTATTCTATAAACCGAAAGTCTATAAACCGAAAGACATTCTGTTTATAGACTTTCTTTTTATAGAATAGCAAAAGCATTAAATGTATTCTATAAAACAAAAGTCTATAAACCGAATGTCTTTCGGTTTATAGACTTTCGGCTTATGGAATACATGTAATGCTATTGCTATTCTATAAACCGAAATAGAGTCCCCATTCATAAGAATAGGTCAGTTTACCTTATTACATCTGAGAGTCAAATAGAACCGTCAAATACTGTGCTTACAGTGCACTTTGAAAAATTCTATTAGTTTTGGGTGGTAAATAGTACATTTGCGTCTTGCGGTGCACTTCATATCTGAGAGTCAAATAGAACCGTCAAATACTGTGCTAACAGTGCACTTTGAAAAATTCGAATAGTTTTGGGTGGTAAACAGTACATTTGCGTCTTGCGGTGCACTTCATATCTGAGAGTCAAATAGAACCTTCAAATACTGTGCTTACAGCGCACTTTGAAAAATTCTAATAGTTTTGGGTGGTAAATAGTACATTTCCGTCTTGCGGTGCACTTCATATCGGAGAGTCAAATAGAACCGTCAAATACTGTGCTTACAGCGCACTTTGAAAAATTCTAATAGTTTTGGGTGCTAAATATTACAGTATTTTTAATTTGTATGTATTTTATGTTTTTTGAAGTTATTTCCCTATCCATATTTGTTTGCAGGGCACTTGTCCTACTCTTACCCAGATTGTAATTCCTTTTGCAGCCCTCTAGCCCTTTCCAGGACTTTTTTAGAGGCATTTTAGTGGCCAAAAGTCCGTGTCCCCATTGACTTCAATGGGGTTCGGGTTCGGGGTCAAGTTCGAGCACAGACCCGGACTTTTTTCCGAAGTTCGGTATAACCTCTCGAACCCGAACATCTAGGTGTCCGCTCAACTCTAGTCATGAGTTAAAATTATCCAAAATTGCCAACTGAGATTTTAATACCACATTTTTCCAAATCAATTCATTGTCCAGAGAATACCGTATTTGCTCGATTATAAGACGACCCTGAATATAAGACGACCCCCCAAACTTTGTATATTCCTTTAGGAAAAAAACTAAAAGCCTGAATATAAGACTACCTTATAGGAAAAAAAAAAGTTTAACTTGTATATATGTACATTGCTTTTTAATATTTAATAAAAAATTGATATTATACAAATGCATTTCTTGTTTTTATTTCCTTGTGGCCTCTCCCCCCCCCCCCCAGTGTTGTCTCTTTCTCTTCCCCCCTCCCTCCAAACTAATCTCTCTCTCTTCCCCCCTCCCTCCCCTTGTCTCTCTCTTCCCCCCTCCCTCCCCTAGTCTCTCTCTCTTCCCCCCTCCCTCCCCTAGTCTCTCTCTCTTCTCCCCTCCCTCCCCTAGTCTCTCTCTCTTCCCCCCTCCCTCCCCTAGTCTCTCTCTCTTCCCCCCTCCCTCCCCTAGTCTCTCTCTCTTCCCCCCTCCCTCCCGTAGTCTCTCTCTCTTCCCCCCTCCCTCCCCTAGTCTCTCTCTATCTCCCCCCTCCCCTTGATTCTTTCCCTGGTGGCTAGTGGGGGTAGCTGGGGGATGTCTGCACGATACGTGCAGACATCCTCCATGCTGCCCGACACCTCCGTCTATTATGACGGACAGCTGGTCCGTCATAATAGAAGGAGGTGTCGGGCAGCATGGAGGATGTCTGCACGTATCGTGCAGACATCCCCCAGCTGCCCGATTCTCCCTGGTGCCTAGTGGGGCAGCAGAGGAAGTCTGCACGATGAGCGCAGACCTCCCCTGCTGCCGCCCGGCACACTCGCCGGGACTTCTGTAACGAAAGCGGAACTACCCGGCTTCATCATAGAAGCCCCGGCTGTTAGAGAGGGGGATCCAGGTCCCCTGCAGTTCTGCTGGGGACCTGGATCCCTGTCTTATAATCTGACCTCAATTTGAGGTCAGATTATAAGACGACCTCGAATGTAAGACGAGGGGGATTTTTCAGAGCATTTGCTCTGAAAAAAACCTTGTCTTATATTCAAGCAAATACGGTAATATCTGTTTTGGGTTGGGGTTTTAGTAAATAACCCCCTTTATTATATCTGATTTGGGTTTTATATTATGAATCCTCAGCCTGCCGGTCTGTCTGGAATGTTTAGTAGATACTGTAATATTTGTTAGCAGGCATATGACCATCTCTTCCTGAATAACTGATTACATAAGGAAAAAAGGTAGATTACTCCCAGCATAATTCTTTGTCTGGCTGTTATAATTGTATTTTTCAACTGTGCCAGGGTGCTGGCCATTATGTGTGTGGCACACGACAAGTATCATAATTTGCACGCTGTCCTCTCTCTGATAACTTTATTAAATTGAGATGTTTCTCATTGTACCTTCACAGGCAGGACCCTAATATGCCAGACTCATTTCCAGTGACTACCATTGAACAGTGGCTTGAAGCAATTAAGATGAGCCAGTACATAGAGCACTTCACAATGGCCGGCTATGTGACCCTAGACTCAGTGATATATCTAAACACCAGGTAAGAGACAAGTTATTGTATCTCTTGAGACTATTTCTCTAGTAACATGGAGTGAACTTTACTCTAAGGTATTTCATTGCTGTTAATCAGACTGGAGTCCTCCAAGAGTCTTGTATACCGACCTCACTCTCATAGTGATTTAATATACATGTCACATATAATAATATGTATGTTAATGCATATGCTCTTCCACTGTTTTTTTGGGGACATCAGAAGGAAGACAAAGATATTTTAGATTTTTATATGATAAATGCTGTAGAGAACTGAGATTGCTTGGGCTGCGAAACAAACTATGATTAGCTGCACTAATCCTTACTGCCCCTTTAAAAAAAAGTAGGTAGTTGTGTATTATAATATAAAAGTTACATTTGTAAAGTAACACAGTATATACATTGATATACTTATTGGTATAGTGCCTGAACTTGCCCTTGAATGAACAATGTTTCCTTCTATCTTTCAGTGAACTCAACAGAATTGGAATCACATTAGCCGGACACCAGAAAAAAATCTTGTCTAGTGCACAAAACCTTCATGCATTAGGGACACAGCTGCAGATTTAACAACCCCATATAGTCCCAATTCGCAATGTCCTCGATATTCAGAGGGATCTTCTCTGTCCTACCAGAGGCAGTATATTCAGAGATGATGACTGTGCTCCTGTTCACCTTCCAATATCAAGTGTACTACAGGGAAGTATACGTTAATTTCCCCACGCTCTACGAAGGGCAATTAAATATGCCAACAGTCTGAACTTATGACTAAGGGTGCCTTTGGAGAGGTGTTTTGGATTCAGAAACTCTATGAAATAAACTATTACAAAGTCATTCACAATACTGAAAGAGTGGAAAGTATTGTCAAGAACAATTATTTGACGCAACGTAAGAGGTCACTGCTCATTGGACAGAATGTTTTGGAATAATCCTGAAGAAGGATAGACCTCCACCAAGGATGGCGGAACATGCTGAAGTACATGCGGAGCTACTCCTCAGATGACTCATTCATTGAAGTTGCTGCCGGCTCGTGTTGAAGAAAGGCCCTCAGATGTTATGAGGATGGTGCAGGAATCCTTGATAACAACCTTCCAGCATTACATCCCCATATAATTATTTGTTCCAACAGCTCAGCCTCAGATGGCAGATGCATTAGAATGCATTATATGTGTGTGTGTATTTATGAATAAACAATCTGTAAATTTTGATTTTCATAGCCCAGATCTGTTGACATCACACTTCTGATCACTCACAGTGCATTGTCATCAAACTCAATAAATAAACCATGTAGCATTTGTAATGCTTTGGTAGCTGTGTCTTTTAATAAATTTAGCTCTTGGAAAATGGGTTGCTCTCGCATATATATATATATATATATATATATATCTATGTAGAGGGATTTGTTTCTTCATCAAGATCAAGCATTCTCCGTGCTTTATTATCTTGTGTTTAATTGGTAGTAGATTGCATTCATTCATTACACTGTAAAGTTCTTCTATGGCTTTGTTACACAGAGTAAAGCCTATTCATACAAATGATGCATTCTTCATATTTCTTTTCTTCCCCTTCAACTAAAAAGGCTCAGAGAGCAAATGAGATTATTGTTGATTTTCTTTAAATGGAAGAGACTTTTAGATCTCCAAGAGTAGGATTATACAGTACATACACTTTCTGACCATGACTCTGTTTTGCTTCTAAAGTGTAAATATGGAAACCATGTCAACAGCAAAGTACTCAGCCCTTTTTTCAAAATGTTATTGCCCTTAAAAGGTGCAGAAAGAAGGTAAAGGGAAACCTGTGGAAGACAATGGAGCTCCAGCTGAAGGCAGAATCAGAAGTTGTTTAAACAAAGTTCTACACGTTATTCTCTGTGGTTGTCATACTGTAGATCCTCTGTACACTGGATTTAGATACTTCAATTCACAATCTAGGATAGCCAAGGTATGCAGTTCCACCTGCCTTCCTATGGGTTTTAATGGTAATGTTTACAGAACTATCCAAATCAATTTCACCAATAACACAAATGACCTGGGTTTGCAAGGAAGTGCTTAGTACATTACTTAATGACACAAGATGGTAATCAAAAATCTTAAGGATATGATCTTGAATTATTATAACAGGATAGAACATTCACTGGCTTAGCTATGATTAATATAACAGGATAGAGCATTATCTGGTTTAGCTTTCATTATTATAACAGGATAGAGCATTCTCTGGCTTAGCTATGATTATTATAACAGGATAGAGCATTCTCTGGCTTAGCGATGATTATTATAACAGGATAGAGCATTCTCTGGCTTAGCTATGATTATTATAACAGGATAGAGCATTCTCTGGTTTAGCTTTCATTATTATAACAGGATAGAGCATTCTCTGGCTTAGCTATGATTATTATAACAGGGTAGAGCATTCTCTGGTTTAGCTTTCATTATTATAACAGGATAGAGCATTATCTGGTTTATCTGTGCTTATTATAACAAGATAGAGCATTCTCTGGTTTATCTATGATTATTATAACAGGATATAGCATTCTCTGGTTTATCTATGATTATTATATTAGGATAGAGAATTATCTGGTTTATCTATTATTATTATAACAGGATAGAGCATTATCTGGTTTATCTATGATTATTATAACAGGATAGAGCATTATCTGGTTTATCTATGATTATTATATTAGGATAGAGAATTATCTGGTTTATCTATGATTATTATAACAGGATATAGCATTCTCTGGTTTATCTATGATAATTATAACAGGATAGAGCATTCTCTGGTTTATCAATGATTATTATAACAGGATAGAGTATTCTCTGGTTTATCTATGATTATTATAACAGGATAGAGCATTCTCTGGTTTATCTATGATTATTATAACAGGATAGAGCATTCTCTGGTTTAGCTATGATTATTATAACAGGATAGAGCATTCTCTGCTTTATCTATGATTATTATATTAGGATAGAGAATTATCTGGTTTATCTATGATTATTATAACAGGATAGAGCATTCTCTGGTTTAGCTATGATTATTATAACAGGATAGAGCATTCTCTGGTTTATCTATGATTATTATATTAGGATAGAGAATTATCTGGTTTATCTATGATTATTATAACACGATAGAGCATTCTCTGGTTTATCTATGATTATTATAACAGGATCGAGCATTCTCTGGTTTATCTATGATTATTATAACAGGATAGAGAATTATCTGGTTTATCTATGATTATTATAACAGGATAGAGAATTATCTGGTTTATCTATGATTATTATAACAGGATAGAGCATTCTCTGCTTTATTTATGATTATTATAACAGGATAGAGCATTCTCTGGTTTATCTATGATTATTATAACAGGATAGAGCATTCTCTGGTTTATCTATGATTATTATAATAGGATAGAGCATTCTCTGGTTTAGCTATGATTATTATAACAGGATAGAGCATTCTCTAGTTTATGATTATTGCCTTGCCATAACATTTCGTCAGTTAGCATTGGTTAAAGAAGTATTGTTAATGGTAGTGTTCATTGCAAAGACTATGTAATGTTCTGACCAGAAGGAATTGACATGCACCTATGTTCTTAGGGTATTAAGGAGTCTGTGCAAATTGACATAGGTTTTTCTCGCTCAAAACCTAAAATGTTCTGTGTTTATGAAAATGTATAACATTGGCAGTGTGTTAATGTTTAAGCTGAATGGTTAAAGTTAAAGGATGTTAAAAAGCCTTTGCATAGATATGGTGTGTCATTGTCTTAAATCAAATGGTTTCTATATTGCATATGAGAAATGCACATCTTCCTGGCCAGGTAAGTGGAGGTGTACAAATTACCATTACTATGTTGCTTTCACCAGCTCCATAATAGAGTGTAATTCTGTTGTCACAATAAATAGATAGAAAAGTAGAATCTAGATGGTACATTCTGATGAGTAGAACGTAAGTGCAAGCTTTGTGGATCAGTTAGATATCCCTTCTGGTGATTTGATACACTAAGTGCATGGATTTGAAAAGGTGCAAATCAAATCAGTGGATGGACCTGCCAGGTCTCACACTGATCAACTAACTGTCAATGTGAAGAACAATTGAGCTAGCTCAGACTCTGTATCTGGAGAAAAGACTGAGTGTCCCAAAAAAACCAGTAGAGTGGGTTCACCTGGCATGTCTCCTTTGACATTTACAAAGAGGAAATCTTCTTTAGACTATACTATAAGCTGCTTCTCACTTATTGTATGCACATAAAGACATAGGGAATATAATTACCAAAGTATTTGCACATTTTCTATAATTGTTTAAAATAAGGACCAGAAGATCATTATGCTGAAGACTGAACCATGCAGTTCTCAAATAGGATTTACCAGCAGGCCGGTAAAAAAAATGGCTGGAGGCCAATGTTAAGTCTATGGAGGCAGAGGCATCACGGATATTTTTTTGAAGAAAAGGTGGCACACCTATTCTCAAATGCCATGTAACCTCCTGGAACAGTGATAGTTTATTGCTTTCTTATACATGGCCAACTCAGCAACTTTGGCCTAAAGTATGAAATTCCCATCTCAGTTCCCTGCAATTCTCTCTTTATTAAGTAGACCCCTGTGTGTCGCTTTAAGAGATGTTAAATTACTTAGATTTTTAGATGTATTCTTCTACCATACTTCTTCTTACTGTGTCTCCAGCAGAGCATTTTGTGTAAGATATAAGGGATCAGCCTGCTATCATCCTTACAAGTTGGATGCATTTTCAATGCACAAGGGGCAGGTTTCTTCTTCTTATTAAATATAGAATTATTATTACAAAGTCCAAATGTCACGCCAATATAACTGGGGGTTTCGGGGTGCCATGTATATTCCATATACTGCTGGATGACAAATGGAAAACTCTGCCTGACAGTATGAGAAAGAATACTTGCTTTAGGGAAATCAACCAATTAATCACTGAGAAGATCCCATTGAATCTAGTATGATTAATTGAATTGCATCTGGCAACCTATGAATTGTACATTTTTCAGAGCTGCATGTTTCAGCGCTATCAGCATGTGTAGCATCCCCAATAAGCGAACATTTAAGATCAAAAACTCTTATCTACACTTTATGGATGCAAATGCATAGCTCAAAAGTTTTGTGATAATGCCATTTGCATGTGTCATTGTAGGGATGTAAACAAGTGCTGTACTGCTGCGTAGGCTCCATATGTAACCAAATACCATGTATAGGGCACAACAAACAAAGAAGAAATGCTAGCTCAGTGTTCAGATCTGATGGCAAGGTTCATTAAGATATTCTCTGGCTTTAAATTACATCCTGGAGATGTTACTATTGCCCTAATGGTACTCATTTTATCTGCCTCAGAAGGATGAAGGGCCGAGTTAACCCTGCAAGGAATTGAACCTGTTACCCCAAGTGTAGCAGCATATGATTCGTTAGCCAACTGAGCTATCAAACTGGCTTTCTCTGTTTTAATACTATATAATGCTATATACAATCTATTAATACCCTCCGCTGTGTCTGCCAATTGAAGCTACTAAATAGAGAAATGTGACAGGGGTCAAAAAAGAACAAAAGACAGGATAATTTCAAGTTTAACAGAAAATGCGAGAAAATATTATTTTACAGAAATGTATTAATGTGCATGACATGAGAGTAGAATCAGGTAAAATATGTCTAAGATTTTTGGGACCAAAATAAACTAGCTTAATCAATCGATTCATCCTATCATCTTTGCGAGGTTGATAAAATGAGTACCACTAACTTCGGTAATTGTTACCTCATCAGGACCGATCTGAAAGGGAGAGCATATAACAATAGTGCTTTGTTATTAGTAATATCTTAATTCACAATCTATGTTTAGATAGAAGATAGGAAAGAGAATGAGTATCTCTCATGTTAGTAGTTCTGTAACCCAGTGATTAATAACATATTTGCTTCATCCATGACTATTTCAATGCCAGAGGAGTAAAAAAAGCATTGCTCATCTGACATATATTTATCTGTGATAAATTCATACTTCGTGCCACTTGCCGTGTCAAACTACAATATGTTTCGGCAAGGCAGTGTTGTTTAATGATTATAGTGACGACTTTCCCAAAAATGGAGGGCACAACAATGGAGTGTGTAGCTTCCTACTGGTACACGTGCAGGGAGTGGGGGATTCTGGGAGTGTGATGGTGGCCAGGGAATTTGTGCTCTGGTTAGCTAATGTGCTGTTGATGTCATGGTTTTCACTTATTGCATTTTGGGAGGGTGCGAGGGGGAAAAATCTATCCTCAGAACAGCCTGTCGCTGTCTATTGTCATGTGAACTCATTCTCAGTAACTGGAGATCAGCGTCTGAGTAACTATTACATGCTGCTTTCTGGACAGTCACATTATATGTTGCTTTCAAGATAGTCTAATGAACAATTATATAATTTCCTTTATAATGCTCTCAGATTATGACCATCACATCCCTGCCAAATCTATCTTTTTTTTAAACCTCTGTAACGTCTGTAACGCTATGAGCATTTTACCAGTAAATTATAGTTTGACTTCGGTAGCACTGACTGAGGTTAATAAATGCGCTATTGCACACTTTTTGCGCGTGACCATATGTTTTATGGATGCTAGGCCATTGGTATTTTAATTTCTTTTTATACAGATTATTAAAGAATAATTTTTATACAGTTCAACTCAACTGAGAATTCATCTTCGTCTATAATGATGGGCACTATTTAAAGGGATATCCAGTGAGTTTATTGAATCACTTGCTTCTTACCAACTGTGTATACTGTATTACACTATAATGTATTTTTTTTTCTCTCCTTTCCATTTACCTGCACTCCCAATCTTTTTTGTAGAGGTTTATAAACAAACAGTAAACAAACATATGTGTAGAAGTATTGATATGGGCAGTTAAGTTGAAAAAGAAAATAGCTGGTGAGTGATAGTATGTAAGGCCTTAGAATCAGTGCCAGACACTCCTTCCAATCTTACCACTACTACTCGTCCCCTGGATATACTGCTGTTAAGATCCTCATACATTCACTATAAAGTACGAATAACAATTTATATTTGCCAAGTGCTGCTGAAAATGGTTTACCTCACTGTAGAAATCCAGAGCAGATCCACAGCGCACACTGGATATGCGATAACCAATCCAAAAGTAGTTCAAGAAGTCCAGACAATTCGAAAGTTGTTAATTTTACTCCATACAGATAACATCACTTGTGTGGAGAAACAGTTCCATGCATTTTTCAACAAATGGCTTTGATCGTGGGGCGCTATTCACTAAAAATCAAACTTGGCAAGAGGAGGTCAAATTTAAAGGTTGATTTAGACTTCCCAACTTGACTTTTTTTCACTAAAAAAAATGCCATCCGAAAGCACCTTAGTTCGACACCCTTATCAAAATCAAACTCCCATCTCACCATTAAATGGCATAGAAAGATCAAATCACAAAAGGTTACTGTACAAATTCAGTGAAATAGGCGTAGGGCCAAAGGTTTGTTTGTGGGTTGGCAATTGGTTGAAAGATAGAATGCAAAGGGTGGTGGTAAACAGGAAGTTCTCAAATCACAGATGTGATAAGTGGAGTACCTCAGGGATCTGTCCTGTGTCCTCTTCTTTTTAATTTGTTTATTAATGATCTCCCAGAGGGCATAGGGAGCCATGTCTCAGTGTTTGCTGATGACAAAATTAAGTAGGGTAATATAGTCTGAATGACATGTATCTTCGCTGCAAAATGATTTGGACAAATTGAGTAATTGCGCAGATACATGGCATATAAATGGCAAATGAGATTCAATCTAGACAAATGGAAAAGTATGAATTTTGGGTAAAATAATAAAAATGCAACATAGAGTTCCTTGGGGATATCTACCAATGAAAAAGATTTGGGAGTAGTTGACAATAGACTTAGCAGTAATGCAAAATGCTAGCTGGGAGCTGCAAAGCTCAATCAGATATATGTATTAGAAGGGGTATTGACTTACAGGAGGAAGGTATTATTCTTCCTCTTCACAAGTCCATGGTAAGACCCCAACTTGAACAGCAGTTCAATTATGGACACCTTTTACAAAAAATACATTATGGAACGTGAAAAAGTGCAGAGGGGGGCTACAAAACTAATAATGGGAATGGAACGTTTTTGTGTAATGATACTGATGTTTGCAGGTTTTGGAGCCCAGCAGCCAGATCAGCAAAGTCTTCTGCCAGAAGCATCCACTCATTACCCAGGTGGTTGAGCTCCTGAGCTTTGAGTGACAATCTGGTCTTTAACAGAGCTGAAAGGCTGGAACAAAGAGTAGAAGCGTAGTCAGGCAAGCCGACGTCAGGAGAAATCAGAGTAGTTAGACAGTCCAAAATAAGTAGCAGGTAAATGGAGATCAGTAGAAAACTTGATTATGATGCAGGAAGGAACCACAATAATCTGGCAAGTGGCTTTTATAGGCAGAGAGTCAGCACATGACCAGACACAGCTGAGTTGAGTTGACAATTATAACATGGCTTTGTAGATTCATGGTTATTAGAACAGAAACTAAATTGTGACAAAGCAGGCTGGTGAACTGGTAAAGAAGAGTGCTGGGAACACAGAAGTCAGGTTCAATTCCAGGTACAGTTAATTTGTGACAAATAGTTATGAAGAATGGCTGGAAAAGTAAAAATTTGTACAAGCTAAAAAAACATTGGCTTAGGAGGATGTGATAATGTTATATAAATATGTACAGGGTCCATACAAAAGGCTTTCTAAAGACATGTTCATGAACAGTACAAAGCACAAGAGGTGATTAAGTCTATGACAGCAGAAGGGATTTTCTATACAATAAGGGCAATAAAGGTATGAAGAGGTGGTTCTAGAAAATATGTTAGATGCCTTTAAAAGGGACCTGGATACATTATTAATGAGCAAGAAAATAGAGGGCTATGCATGTTAGTATAGGCATTAATATTTATTTAGTGCTTGTTGATCCAAGGACAAATCTGATTGATATTTGTATTCAAGAATGATTTTTTTTCCCACTGAAAGCAGAAGTCTAAATTGCTGAAATAAGGGTTTTTTATTTACTTTCTTTTGGATCAACAGCGGTAAACAAGGAATAGGAAAAGGGTTGAACTTAATGGGCGCAAGTCTTTATTTAACCTCAACTACTATGTAACTATGTGGTGAGTTCCATTATTTCCTCTGGGGGAAACATTTTCTTTTTATTCGACCTCCTTTGTTTGCTGAATTTGAACTTCGGAGAAAAATGCTAGTTTTATAAAGCGAGGTGAATTAAGAGAAGCTTTTTGAGACAGAGTCAAATTTGACCTCCGATTTTGGTGAATACCATTTTTACGTTTAGCATGGGGCATCCTGGGAAGGGGGACAATCTGTCTGAGGTTGGAGGTTGATATTAGTGCTAATCTCGACCTCCAATCTGGGATTTAAGTGAATAAAATGTTAAAAGGTCAAAGTTAAAAGGAATTAATATGGCGCAATTGGTATCATTATAACTGCTGTATTAAAGACCCTAATACAGTCATTGGAATCACATAAAACTGAATAATACCCCAAAAGCCAATCAATTAATTTTAGGAATTCCGACAAAATGATATCCTATCAGATAACCCCAAATTGACACTGCTGCTGGGTAGATTATAAGGTTGTAATAAAACATTGGTAAAAAATATAACAAACGTATCATCAATAATTAATTATCTTTACCATATATATGTTATATGCTACGTTAAGAGACTAGCAAAGGGCTTTGTCCTAATGAAGTTTAAACTAAAGTATAAAAAAAATAAAAGAAATTGATACAAGTTTTATATGTATGGTCCCAGGTAATCTTTGTAGCTGCATCTGCATCTCTGGGTAGATTAGCCTGGCAAGATTTTCCAGATCAACTGGTTCCTGATGGTTCTGAAGAAAATTACTAAGCCTAACACACCACACTTTAGACTGCCTAGATTTGGGCCTGCATACTGGTGGATAGTTTGGTCACTGTTCCTAAATCACTGCAAGAATGACCGTAGCTACCTGAATAGCATTAGCAAATGTATAACTCCCTCCTAGAGTCACACCTTCCAGCCCCCAAACGGAACTAGTTACTGTGGAAAACACAAACAAACACATTCTTTGTTTCAAAGTACTCCTTCCACTACTTTCTGCCTTTTTTACAGAAAGGGAATACAACATATCATTGCCATAACACTTGCTTGTGACAGCAAATATGAGCTATTTGGGCTATTTTGTTTGTCACTATTATATCTATTTATGCTTCAAGAAAACCTAATGCACATCTCATGCATTGTCCAACTTGTTAGTGCCCTAGCCTTTAGTAAAAGCTTGTAAGCAGGGGCAGTTATGTAAAATGCACATCTCAGAGCTGCATTACAATAAAGTACTATGTGTGTGTGTAGTTTTTACACTGAAAAAGCAAAGATTATGCACACAAACTATTGCGGATCACTGGCCAGTGCATTGCAATGAACTGATTCCCAGGCATTAATATCTTAGTTGAAAATATATTCTAGCTAGATAATGATTCCATCAAATACAATGGAATGATAGGGTTTCTGTAGTGGAAATCTTAGGGTCTGACTTGGATTTTTCTATATTTTATTTATTTTATATTTTATGTATTTACGATATAGACCTGCAAACCTGCCACTATCATTAGTGTTCATTCGCACAACAGGGACATAAATTATTATGTATAAGTGGTGCATTGAGAAAAATGCATTTACATAACAACAACAAAAAAACATTGCATCAGTTGCATCAAGTGTTTTAATTTTTATATAGTTATAGTTTGAATTGTAGACAATGTATAAAAAAAAAATCTGCATATGTTATATCTCTTTACAGTGCCCCAATTTTCCACCATTTTATTTTGCCACAAACTGTACTGTGTGGTCAAAAAATGCACGTTGCATCCTTTTTGTCCAATATTTATAAAACCCATGTGCAACTATAATAAGAATAACAAAAATATTGTGTTCCTTTATGTTCTAACATGTGCACAAGCCATTTAAACTGTGTGATACATAACACACACGCACAAAATGGCTCATGCTTATAATTACATACACCCCTTTTATGCTTCAAACTTCAGGACAATGTATTCGGCCTGGAAAAATTCTCCAATGCTGCTAAATGGGCAAATTTCTCCAAATCAGCTACTTTGGCCTTAAAGGAACACTACCACATAAGATGTAACTACATTACCTGTGCATTTAAAAAACACACAAATCTAAGACATGTGTCACTATTTGTTTTGTTTTTTTGTATACTTGAATTAATTGCATAGAAAAGTAAAAATAAAATTAGGTGTATATCTCCTGCATCCATTTTGTGAATTTTACTCATGATGCAACATTCTCCCAAATATTCCAGCAAGTCTCACTTTACAGCTGTTATAAGATACACCCTTGCTCTCTTACTGGCTCCTGTGTATCACTAGTGGGCAGGACTAGGTGGCTGTGTACAACTTTTCTTTTTTTTTATTTACCTTCCAACAAAAAAAGTAATTTAAATTTTTCTAGAAGTGAGAGGATTGACCTGCTCAAACAGCATCATAACTCCGCCTCCTTGTGATGTAACAGTTACATTACCCTCCCATTCAATGCAAGCCTAGGACTTTTAGACTGCAATCTGTGTTCCCAGTCCCAGAGTGAGATACTAGTACTGTAAAGGTGTTTACTAAAATATTTTATTAAATAAACTCTCATAACAAAAACAAAAGACTTACCTGAAATCAACAATGCAAATAATAAGTAAAAAAAAACATTTTCATTTTTTGGTGGGACATACATATATATACCGTATTTGCTCGTATTTGCAAATGCTCTGAAAAATCCATCTCGTCTTATAATCGAGGTCGTTTTATAATCTGACCTCAAATTGAGGTCAGACTATAAGACAGGGATCCAGGTCCCCAGCAGAGCCCTCTCATCGCGCAGACATCCTCTGCTGCCCCGCTAGCCACCAGGGAAAGCTGGCAGCCTAGGGATGTCTGCACGATACGTGCAGACATCCTCCATGCTGCCCGACACGGCAGTCTATTATGATGGACCAGCTGTCCGTCATAATAGACTGCCGTGTCTGGCATCATGGAGGATGTCTGCAAGTATCGTGCAGACATCCCCTGGCTGCCCCCACTAGCCACCAGGGATCGAGGTAAGGGGGAGGGAGGGTGGCAGAGAGACAGGGGGAGGGGGGCATAGAGACAGGGGGAGGTGGGGGACAGAGACAAGGGAAGGGAGGGGGGAAGAGACAGAGCAACAAGGGGAGGGGGGGACAGAGCAGGAAGGGGGGAAGAGACAGAGGGAGGGGGGACAGAGCAACAAAGGGAGGGAGGGGGGCAGAGATAAACATGTGGGGGGGAAGAGACAAGCGAGGGGGGAGTCAAAGGGAGGGGGAGTGAGACAAAGCTGGGGGCAAGGGAAAGAGAGAGGCAGCATTGGCACATAAAAGGAAATAAACACAAGAAATGCATTTTTTGATATAATATTTTATTAAAAAAGCAATTTACATGTGAATATATACAAGTTTAACTTTTTTCCTATAGGGTAGTCTTATATTCAGGCTTTTAGTTTTTTCCTAAAGGAATATCCAAAGTTTGGGGGGTCGTCTTATAATCAGGGTCGTCTTATAATCGAGCAAATACGGTACATATATGTAAGTATAAAATTCCCATCTCAATTCCCTGCAATTTTTTCTTTATTGCGTAGGTTCTATAACCTCTTTTTAGAATCCAGGTCCTGATCTATTAGTGTTGCTATCCATGGTGCTGCAGAGGAATGTGTTTGAATCAGTGCAGCTATCATTGAAGTCAATGCAAAAGCATCAATTATTCTGCAAATTATGTGGGCCGAGTGCTTCTCGCCTCCACTCTTTTTTCAAGCAGTATTTTTTGTGTTTGAAAACACATTTAATCACAGTAATAAATTTAATTATCCCAATTTTCAGAACAAATAATTAAAACATAGGTGATGTTAAAGTAAACCATGTATTCTCATATAATAGGTCACAAATGGTTCCTATTTGCACACAAGTTCTATGAGGGTCATATTTGAAGATCGTACACCAGGGGGTGGAACAATAAAGGGTGCAGCCATGATCCATATCACAGACACATTTAGCAAAAATGGCTTAGTGGGAACTCCAGAAATTGCTTATGTACCAGGGGCCTTAATGGCCACGTTCCAAGCCTGTCCTGTACTAAAGCTGAAGATGGAGTATTCACAAGATTATTATACTCATTTGTTTTCGTTCCAATATACTTCCACGGGTTTGACAGAGTGTCCTCTACTTTTCAGAGTCAGCCTGTATATACATAGATTGTATTGTGCTCTGGGGCCACCAATGTATGTATGGGTCAGCTGCACACAGGATTGACTACCATCATTTGAAGGGAGTGAGTGGGTATGGCACCACTATTTGATGATATTGGCAGTGCGGTATTTACTGCGAGGCATCCCAGGCGGATGCTTAGGGCGGCAAATTTTTTTGGGGTGGGGGCGCCCCCCCAGCACTGAAAAAAAAACCTAAGAAAAAGACAAACGGGCAACCTGATCGCGACCAAGCATTTTTTTCTTAGGGGGGGGGGGCAGAGTGATGAGTCACGTGACATATCCGCACTCACCACGGGAGCTGAACAGGAAGCATGCCTGCCACTAGCCACCACGGATCAGATCAGGGTCCTCGGGTGAGGAAGCATATAATGGGGGTAATTGAGGCATATAATGGGGTTAATGGAGGTATATAATGGGGCAATGGAGATATGTAATGGGGGTGATGGGGCATGTAATGGGGGTGATGGGGCATGTAATGGGGGTGATGCAGGCAAGTAATGGGGGTGATGCAGGCATGTAATGGGGTGATGGGGTTAATAGTGGCATTTTATGGGGTTAATGGAGGCATATAATGGGGTGATGGGGTTAATGGAGGCATATAATGGGGTGATGGGGTTAATGGAGGCATATAATGGGGGTGATGGGGTTAATGGTGGCATGTAATGGGGGTGATGGGGCATGTAATGGGGGTGATGTGGGTTATGGTGAATGTCGTACGTGTGCAGTGTGGGTAGGGGGTGCCCGAATTTTGTCTGCCTAGGGCAGCACAAAACTAAGATACACCACTGGATATTGGCACATGTGCTACCTTTGTGCATAACTCCTATGTTTCTATATGGGCAGACTGGATGTACTGACTGTCCTTTTTGGCCAACAGCTTCTAAGTTCATAGTAATAATGAAATATAGGGATTAATTTAGTAAAGGTTTGAGATGTTAGACAGTATTTATTTTATCTTAATTCTTTCACTAGAATTTCATGGCTGTCAAATGTGGTCCCTAAGAGCCAAGATGCCTGCTTTTCATATTTCTTTAAATAAAATCTTGTATAATTGATGGAATTTTAATATTTTGATGGATGTGACTGGTACCAGCGAATCATCTAATTGGTGAAAAAAATGTGACATGTTTCTTACAGCTGTAACAATTAACACATTTCCCTCTAGGTGTTCTGTGCATCAAAGAGGTAAGAACCTTCTGAGTATAAAAGAGAATCTGCAGAGAGAATACAATTCTCATCATTATGAATGCCAAACTAATTACTGCTGGAAGATGAATGGAAACAGAACCTGGAACATAATACATGGAATAAAAATGAAAACAGTGATTATGTGATGGAATATAGGAGGAGACTGCGAAGGTATTTGCTAGAGTTATCTTTCAACTCTTTCTGAATTTATCATGACATAAATATGTCCCTGGTAGTGAGAATGTGTTAGAAATGTGGTGATGTCTGAAATGACTTCAAGGGGACGGTTATTTAAGACGTTTGTTCATATAAGAAAAATGATTTCATTTTGGTCAGAATTGTAAAACGGTTCATACTTTTCCATTGAATATAAAAGTTTTAACTGTACTCAAGAGAAGTGGTCAGCCATTTAACTAGCTCACTGTAACGATTCTTTCGCATGCAGGAACATTTCCCCCTCAGTTAGCTGAAAAATCCAGGTCTGAACAAAATGGAGGCTATTTATGCAAAGGTGAGTTGCAGGTGAGTTGAGGTGGGATAAACATTTCCTCTCACCTATTTAGCTATACATTTTACAGGGCCACATTTGGTTTCACCAACCAAGCAAGCTCACCGGTTTTCTAGATAAATTAACAGTGGTGTATCTTGGTTTTCTGCTGGCCTAAGACAAAATTTGGGCCCCCCTACCCACACTGTACACGCACGACATGCCCCATAACCTACATGACCCCATCATATACCTCCATCACCCCCATTACATGTCCCCATCACCCCCATTACATGCCTCCATCACCCCCATTACATCCCTCCATCCAGTGGTGTATCTTGATTTTGTGCTGCCCTAGGCAGACAAAATCCGGGCACCCCCCTACCCAAGCTGCACACCCACGTTACACACCTATGACATGCCCCATCACCTCCATTACATGACCCCACATCACACATAACATTCAGACTCAGATCAAGCTCATACTCCCATCACACACACACTCCCATCACACTCAGTCACACACTCCTACTCCCATCACACACTGACTCCCATCACACACACTGACTCCCATCACACTCAGTCACACACAGCCTCACATCACACACAGACTCCCATCACACACAGACTCCCATCACACACAGACTCCCATCACACACAGACTCCCATCACACTCAGCCTCACATCACACACAGAATCCCATCACACACAGCCTCACATCACACTCAGTCACACACAGTCACACACAGCCTCCCATCACACTCAGCCTCCCATCACACTCAGCCTCCCATCACACTCAGCCTCCCATCACACACAGCCTCACATCACACACAGAATCCCATCACACTCAGTCTCCCATCACACTCAGACTCCCATCACACACAGACTCCCATCACACACAGACTCCCATCACACTCAGCCTCCCATCACACTCAGCCTCCCATCACACTCAGCCTCACATCACACACAGAATCCCATCACACACAGCCTCACATCACACTCAGTCACACACAGCCTCACATCACACACAGACTCCCATCACAAACAGCCTCACATCACACTCAGCCTCCCATCACACTCAGCCTCCCATCACACTCAGCCTCCCATCACACTCAGCCTCCCATCACACACAGCCTCACATCACACACAGAATCCCATCACACACAGCCTCACATCACACTCAGACTCCCATCACACTCAGTCACACACAGCCTCCCATCACACACTGACTCCCATTACACTCAGTCACACACAGCCTCACATCACACACAGCCTCCCATCACACTCAGTCACACACAGTCACACACAGCCTCACATCACACTCAGCCTCCCATCACACTCAGCCTCCCATCACACTCAGCCTCCCATCACACTCAGCCTCCCATCACACTCAGCCTCCCATCACACTCAGCCTCCCATCACACACAGCCTCACATCACACACAGAATCCCATCACACTCAGTCTCCCATCACACTCAGACTCCCATCACACACAGACTCCCATCACACACAGACTCCCATCACACTCAGCCTCCCATCACACTCAGCCTCCCATCACACTCAGCCTCACATCACACACAGAATCCCATCACACACAGCCTCACATCACACTCAGTCACACACAGCCTCACATCACACACAGACTCCCATCACAAACAGCCTCACATCACACTCAGCCTCCCATCACACTCAGCCTCCCATCACACTCAGCCTCCCATCACACTCAGCCTCCCATCACACACAGCCTCACATCACACACAGAATCCCATCACACACAGCCTCACATCACACTCAGACTCCCATCACACTCAGTCACACACAGCCTCCCATCACACACTGACTCCCATTACACTCAGTCACACACAGCCTCACATCACACACAGCCTCCCATCACACTCAGTCACACACAGTCACACACAGCCTCACATCACACTCAGCCTCCCATCACACTCAGCCTCCCATCACACTCAGCCTCCCATCACACTCAGCCTCCCATCACACACAGCCTCACATCACACACAGAATCCCATCACACACAGCCTCACATCACACTCAGACTCCCATCACACTCAGACTCCCATCACACACAGACTCCCATCACACACAGACTCCCATCACACTCAGCCTCCCATCACACTCAGCCTCCCATCACACTCAGCCTCACATCACACACAGAATCCCATCACACACAGCCTCACATCACACTCAGTCACACACAGCCTCACATCACACACAGACTCCCATCACAAACAGCCTCACATCACACTCAGCCTCCCATCACACTCAGCCTCCCATCACACTCAGCCTCCCATCACACTCAGCCTCCCATCACACTCAGCCTCCCATCACACACAGCCTCACATCACACACAGAATCCCATCACACACAGCCTCACATCACACTCAGACTCCCATCACACTCAGTCACACACAGCCTCACATCACACACAGCCTCCCATCACACTCAGTCATACACAGCCTCACATCACACACACTCTTCCATCACACTCAGTCACACACACTGACTCCCATCACACACACTCTGACACCCATCACACTCAGCCAAACACTAACTCCCACCACACTGTCACACACTGTCTCCTATCACACTCAGTCACACACAGCCTCACATCACACTCAGCCTCCCATCACACTCAGCCTCCCATCACACTCAGCCTCCCATCACACTCAGCCTCCCATCACACACAGCCTCACATCACACACAGAATCCCATCACACACAGCCTCACATCACACTCAGACTCCCATCACACTCAGTCACACACAGCCTCACATCACACACTGACTCCCATTACACTCAGTCACACACAGCCTCACATCACACACAGCCTCCCATCACACTCAGTCATACACAGCCTCACATCACACACACTCTTCCATCACACTCAGTCACACACACTGACTCCCATCACACACACTCTGACACCCATCACACTCAGCCAAACACTAACTCCCACCACACTGTCACACACTGTCTCCTATCACACTCAGTCACACACAGCCTCACATCACACACAGACTCCCATCACACTCATACTCACAACCACCGTTTTCATTTTTCCATTTGAATCAGCTTACCTTCTGCTGTACTCTGACAGGCAGGGGGCAGAGACTTTACACTGGCACGTGTGACGGGGAACGAAGGGAGGGGAAGTGAGGGAGCCCCAAGCATGACAAGCAGCACCGGGTGAGGGGAAGACTGAAAGGAGCGGTGGGGGTGGGAAGGGGAGGGGGTAGGAAGGTAAGAGAGAGGGAGGGGAGGGGATGGGAAGAGAGAGGGAGGGGAGGGAACAACTTTTAACAAAACGGAGAAGAAAGTAAAAATCTTCGCCGCACCAGAAGTGTTTAAAGCACCAGTGTGCTTTAACAACCTCTGGGAAAGTGCCGCCCTAAACAAGGCGCCGCCCTAGGCGAGCGCCTTGTTTGCCTCGCGGTAAATACACTACTGCCTCCATCACCCCAATTACATCTCTCCATCACCCGATTTATATCCCTTCATCACACCATCACATGCCCCATCACTCAAGGACTTACCCTGATCCCTGGTGGCTAGTGGCAGACAGCATGGTGTCTTACCAGCGTAGATATGTCACGTGACCCAGAGCGTGTCTGACGTCTGAGCACCGGGTCACGTGACCTGTCATCCATTCCCGCCCCATGAGAAAAAAAGGCAGGGGCAGCCAGATCACAGCACCGTAGGGCTAATACTGCTGGGGTGAGTGGAGGGGCACTGGTCCAGTGTTGGGGGGTGCTTTTTCAGCCACCTGTATAAAATGTTCTGTCCTAGGCATCCTAGATGCCTCGTGGTAAATCCTGCACTGTAAATCAGTGAGAATACATTTTCAACTAACCTCATCTCACCTTTTAGTGAATAGCCCCCAATGTGTCAATACTCTATTCTGTTTTCAGAGCACTAAATCTCAGGTGCCAACAAATGTCATCATCTTAGATTCTATACATATATGCCATAGTCATTCTTACCATGTGGGTACCCGGAAGTTGTTGTCAATTTAATGATAATTGCAAGTGTGCTTTCGTTGAAGCTGTTTGTTCCCCAAAAGAGTGTATATCCTGGGATAAAATATTATTCAAGAATTGATCCACCAGGAGGAGAAGATGGAATAGACATGACTGAGAAAGGTTTGGAACAGTCCAACATGAAAAACTGTTTCAGAAAATTCCACCATGAAGGGGATAAATAACTCTTAATAATACAATGCTATTTCCATTACAAACTCTGGGGTCAGTTCACTAAAAGATGAGTTGCACATGAGTTGAGGTGAGATGAACATTTAATTTCACCAATTTCCATATAAGTTACACAGGGACAAACCTGAGTTTGATTAGCAGGAGAAACTCACAGGATTGTCCTGCACAATGAATAGGTAATTTTGTGAGATGAATTGTTCGTCCCACCTCAACTCACCTTTTAGTAAATAGCTCCCTTTTTTTTACAGGAGAATCTCTCCAGGATTGTCTCTGCACAATACATAGTTGACGTTGGCACCATTAAATGTCCATCTCACCTATAACTCACCTGCACCTCATGTTTAGTGAGGTGCACTGAACAGTTCAAATTTTGTGTTCATTCACAACACTATAGTGTAAAAGATTTTCAACTTCTTGACATATGAAGGTCATTCATAATGTAATTATGATGCAGAAGGTGTGTTTGACATGTCTATACTGCCTATTGATTTTTAATAACACACTCTAGGTCCATTGTACAAAAGGAATTCTAGTCAGGCAATTATATTTGGTTTAAGAAATTAAGCAATAATGTTTAAAAATTCTTCAGACACACATGTGCTATGTTTAAGCAAGGTACACATCATAACTAAACAGAATATAATCCCTACTTTTTAAATATTTGTTTATTAAGAAAAAATGGAGGAATTTAAGTGAGAAAAAACTTGTATAATATATATCTGCAATGTAGTGTTTCTCCTGTAATATGCAAGTATATATCCACACCTTTCTTGATCTCTAGTGTGTGTGTACATTGAAGGTGATTTCTAGACAGATTTTTGGCACATGCTTTTCATTCACTTGGTGCACAGATGTTTGGGGGATGTGCTCCAATTCTGATGGGAATGTGTTATATATATAGTACAACTTGGGAAATGTCCTATGTGTATAACAGAAAATCTGTCTACATTTGTGCTGAGTTAAATTGTATGTAACAGGTAGCTGTCATGACACAATGCAAGAACCATCATTCCTGATCCATATTGTTCCGTCACACTCTAGAAATCATTGAAACGCTTTCATACCGAGCCAGGTTGTGATGGAAACCATGTGTCACTGATCCTCTTGATAGATTCAAACAGCATTTCATTTTCTTGTTACTTGTGCATGGTTTTTCAGCAGTGTGGTTTAAATTATGCCTTTGTTTTGCTCTCAAGAACCTTTGTAATTAATTAAAAGTAACAGCGAGGCCATGAGGTGGTTTTACGCAGGACAGTAAGGCGGAGAGGGTAAAGTGGCTCATATATCAGAGATAGATGGCAGATTAATTCTGATTTATATCATTGGAGGTTTTTTGGAATAAAAATGTGAGAACAACACTTTTTGGGCCCATGTGCACTATGGGTAAGTTTGTGTTGACTGGGTGGGGAATTTGCTGTCACACTTGTTTTATACTGATTATGTCCAATAGTGGCAAGAATGTTCTTAGAAAGCACCGTAAACATGGTCCTGCTTTGTTTCTTTACCTAGTACAATCCTGGCATGGATTGACATTTGGATAGGATCAGGCAGTATTGCCTCTAGTGGATGAAGATGCCTGGCGAGAGACATTATATCATCTTATTAGATTAAATTCAGGCTTTACTTTTAGTTATCAGGACAAAGATCCTCAAGTCAGGCTTTGGAAACTGGTCCTCATGCTGCTAATCTACAGTCAGCTTGGAAATACATAGATATGTGGAATCTGATAGATTGACGGACGGATGGACAGAGATGGATGATGGCTGGATAGAGGATAGATATATAGATAGACGAATAGATAAATATATGAAATATGGATGATAGATATATATAGCATTTATCTATCTATCCATCATCTATCTATCTATCTATCTATCTATCTATCTATCTATCTAACACACACACATATATATATAATGATGGATAGATAGGTAGATAGACATGTAGCTATCTATCTATACATGTATTGCATGAGTCTGGCATTTAGTGATATTCCTGGTTCATCTGGTTGAGTAGCTTTTAGTATATTATACCCAGTGTATGACAAATGGCTTTTCTGCAGATTTATGCTTTCCCTGATTCTCTGGGGTACTTAAATGTAACTTAAAACTATTTCCCAATGTACTAAGTATTGATTTGATTGTTCTTGCAATGTGTGATACACTTTGTGCGGTATCAGAAAGCTACAGCATTCTACAGCTGTCACGAAACTGGATTTATAAGCATAAGCAATGTAATAAGTGTACTTGTAAAAATTAAAGTATTCTGTCATGAAGGATTAGCTTTAGTCTGGATAACTATGGAGATCAATGTCTGGGAATGTATTATTAAAACACACGTGCAAATGGAACAAGCTTCTGAATTAATGAAACTATGCATGTGCCTTTAACATGAAAAATGGAATAAACTTAATTTATATGTACTGTGTAAATGTGTAGAGCTCTGTGCAGTGTTTAACTTCGCACAATGTGATTACAAGAAATTATTTATAAAAAAAACAAAAGGTTTTCTCCCTGGTGACCTTACAGCTGATCAGATGGCATTTGCTGAACAAGCACATGGGTAAGTGGCATTAGGCTGATAAGCTGTACTGCTGGCAGGGGCGTTGCAGGTCTCCAAATGATCTGGGGCTAGAGTCCAGAGGGGCTCTGTCACACACACTTTCTCTCACACATACACACACACGCACACTCCGTCTCTCTCACACATATACACACACTCTATCTCTCTCTCACACACGCACACTCTGTGTCTCTCTCACACGCGCACACTCCATCTCTCTCAAACACATTCACACTCCGTCTCTCTCACACTTCGTCTCTCCACACACTCCGTCTCTTTCTCTTACACACTCTCTCTCATACACACTCCGTCTCTCTCTCACACACACTCTGTCTCTTTCTCTCACACACTCCGTCTCTTTCTCTCACACATTCCTATAGGAGCGCCTCTCCTTCAGATCGGCACTTGAGCTTAAACCTCTGATTCTGGGACCATGTCCCAGAAGGAGGAAAGCTCAGACAGGATTTTTTTTTATTTTTTTTACATTGATAGCCGTGGAGTCCCAGGGCTAAAGTATTCTTTAGTCTCCATTCAGGGCTATGGACTGGGGATGTGGGGCTATAGCCCCAGTAGCCCACCCATTAGTGACGCCACTGATTGCTGGCATATATCATTGTTTACCAGCAACTATTTTTTTAGCAAATCCAAGTGGGCCTCCCTGAGGCATCAATCAAAAATCTTACCCACTTGTCATCTTCTAGGCAAAGCCAACTGACTCTTAAATAGAAAGACCCCCATGGGTTGTTATTTATGAAAGTTCAACACATGGAAGTGCCAGGATTTTTTTTAAGTACAATCACCATCGTCATTTGTATTTGGCAGGAGCAGTATTATTACTGCATGACCTCTGACCCTACTTCCACCTGCACTATGAAGGGTCGTGGGATCTATACCAGGGATTTGGGTGGTTGCCCTAAATCTGAATGCCATCTCTTACCACTGCTCCAGTCCATGGCAGACCTTGGAGTCCCTTATCATTTTGTATTGTGTCTATGTCTCATGAATCGTAATCATGTGTGTATGCTTTTAGGGGCAGATCAACTTACAATCCTCCTTGTTGGAGGTGACTGAATTGTAGGCCTGTGAAATAATTTTCAGTTTAGAATCACAGGATAAATGTGATTTTCACATGTATTAAACATATCTACAACATACAGAAAATACTCTTGGTAGAAATGCCCCCTTAGATGTAAACATCTAGTGGTCTGTATATATAGAAATAAGAACTGTGTAATGTGCTGTGATATTATCAGCAACTTATTATTGGATCCCACTAAATTCTGTCAACTTTTCATTTTCACCAAAAGAAATACAAGTCACAAAAGAATTAAAAATCCTAACTGTGCAGATTTGATTTTCTTGCTGAATTTCCTGGCTGCCCAAGACTCAGTTTCCTGTATGTTAATCTCCCATGCTAAATTAGGTTTTCTATTCAGCTTTACAAACAACTTTCAGTATACAAATGCACACTGGTAAATATGAAACAAACATAACCCTAAAGTCGGAATAAAAATGATATGTAAAAAATTATTGTATTTTGATTTTATTAATATAATTTAAGCATTTAGATGTGTTTTAGTGATGTGTAGTATTTTGCAGTTAGCACGGTGCTGACTTTTCTCATTTTTTCAACATTAGAGACATTTGGCAAAAGGTGTAGATTTTGTTACGGAGCAATGCTTTCCAGTATTTTTATGGAGTGGGCTTTAGATCTGTAATATCTGTATGACGGTGGGCCAGATCTTATTAAAATATATGTTAAACAGATGTGATACTTATTACTTTTTCTTTAAGTCCATGGCACAATAATAGCTGATATCATCCAAGCATTTTACTGGCAATTACCCCAACACACAAGACCTTTATTAAATGGGGAGTAAAGGTTAAAACAAACAAAGTTTGGTCTTAATACTTACCTTTGGTCTGGATTTCTTTGAATGGAACTTACCTTAGAATTCAGGGCAGCATCAGCCTCTTCTTTGATCTCCAGAGCAAGGGCAACATTCCAAGTTACTCTGTACTGCAACTCTGGACTGGAACTCCTATCATATTCAGCAAATGATAGGAGCTTTAGTTCTGAGCAACAACAGGAAAAACATCCCTGCAACTGCATAAGAGGACCTTGTCATACAAAGGCCAATAGGATGGTTGACAAATGTTGAAGTAGCATTGTCGATTGACAGATTCAAGCAGGCTCCTGAAATGCTTGAACCAGGGCAGGCCCAAGACATAGTGTTGCCAAGGATGAAATGTTGCCCCGCCTCCCACTAAAACCATGAGAACCAACACCACACACATCAAAATATGCCCCCATCCATTATGTTATATCATAATAATTAAAAATAAAACCGTCTAAATTATATGTAATACCATTAAGATGCACATGAGCATTAAATGCATACATTTTTCATATGATGCCAATAAGCAGTTAATGCATAAACATTGTATATCATGCCAATGAGCTTTAAATGCATAAACTTTGTTTATCATGACAATGAGCAGTAAATGCAAAAACTTTGTATAATGATGCCAATGGGCAGTAAATGCATAAAGTTTGTATATAATGCCAATGAGCTTGAAATGCATGAACTTTGTATATCAATACAATGAATTTTAAATGCATACACTTTGTAGATCATGTCAATGATCTTTAAATGCATTTGCTTTAAATGCATACACTTTGTAAATTCTGCCAATGAGTTTTAAATGCATAAATTTATGTTTCACTGGCCTGGGATTGGTAAAGTGCCTTGTGTCCTGCTTCTTACTGAGTGCGGGGGTGGAGCCAGCAATCTGTGCCAATGCCGCTGGCACAAACGGTCCCCTTCATACTGTGCTCCCTGAATGAACTGGTCCTAGAGGCGGGTGTGGCTAGCTCCCCTCTTAAAGTGCCACCAGGCTCAATAGACCCACCAGACACATTCTAGGGCCTGCTCTGGCTAGAACCTAAGTCAGGTAATGCTGAATTATTTCTGTCATATCTTGGAAACCATAGCTCACAGAATAAAAGTGTTTAAAAAAACGAGAACTTAAAATGGCGATTGGATTTAAGATTGATTCATTTTTGCCTTTCCTCCCTCTTTACATTATATAGATGGGAATAGACTAATCTCAGGAGTGATCTCCTCCCCTATAGCATCACAGTTGCAATACATCTGTAGAATATCAAACCTTAATGATGTGGTAAAAAAAATACCTGCTCGGACCAGAGTAAATGTCACAAATGCTCCACGGAGCGAAGGATCTTAGAATATCTTGGCAGTCTAGGCTTCCTGTTAGTCAAGTGCTATCATATTTTTGGATATTAACATTTTCTAGCTTGTATTTGTTATGTTGGGTTTGTACTTGATGGAAACTAAGCTTATTACACTATTGCCAATGTTTTACGTATAACTTTCCTGGAATGTTTAAAAATGAACAGGTATATATAGAAACCAAAACACAAGTAGTATCAAAGAATTGTATACAAATATTAAAAACTATCTTTAAATCTTGAAATCCTTAATATAGACTTTCCATCTTGATATCAACCTCACAATGCCCTACAGACATTTAAATAACTTGCTCTTTATTACATTTCCCTTTCCAATTCATTAATCATTATAAGAAAACATTAAGTAATGTAAAATACAATGTAAATAGACAAGTGCATACAGCTAAAAGCTGAGATAATAATACAACTAGACTGGTATTAAATTGTTGTTGAATTATTTTTTTTTTTTTAAAGGTACTATGTGATTTAAATATTGTTTGTACTGTGAATGGCAAAATTTCAGAAGTAATCTATGCATTGTGTTAGCAAAATTGCTAGCATATACAATGTACATACATTGTGCAGTGATAAACTTGTGGGTGAGTTTACCCCACTAATAAACCTCACCAGGATTGTCCCTGCACAATATACGGCTAAAATGGTGAGATTAAATGTTCCTCTCACCTCAGTTCACCTCATCTCACCTCCACTCACCTACCACTCACCTTTTAGTAAATAGACCAAATGGATTGTCTTTTTTTCACCTGTGCTTGTAATATATAAGCACAAGAGATAAACATGAATGATTCAAGGATTAGTTAGATTAAAAACAAAAGTAGGATGCTATGTAGAAGAGGATAAAGGCCTAGCAGACTGCCTTAATGAATATTTTTGTCCAGTTTTTACAAATGAAAATGAGGGTAAGGGACCTCATTTAGGGAAAAAGACTAATGAGTCTTTTGATGCATGTAAGTTTACAGAAGAAGAGGTTTTACTTCAGCTGTCTAAAGTAAAGATTACAAGATCAGAGACAACATGTGTTTACTTCAGGGACATTATGCCAAACTAATCTTATTGATTTTTTTGATTGGGTGACTAAAATAATAGATCAGGGTGGTGCAGTAGACATTGCTTACCTAGATTTCAGTAAGGCTTTTGACACTGTCGCACATAGAAGGCTTATAAATAAACTGAAATCTTTAAGTTCAGATTTCAATATTATTGAATGGTTTAGGCAATGGCTGAGTGACAGGCAACAGCGGGTTGTAGTCAATGGGGTATATTCGATGCAAGGTCTTGTTACTAGTGGGGTACTCAGGGATCTGTACTTGGACCCATTCTCTTTAATATTTTTATTAGTGATATTGCAGAAGGTCTTGTTGGCAAAGTATGTATTTTTGCTGATGATACAAAGATTTGCAGCAGGGTTGATATTCATGGAGGGATAAACCAAATGGTAAATGATTTAGCTAAACTAGAAAAATTGGTCAGAGCTGTGGCAACTGACATTTAATGTGGACAAGTGTAAGATTATGCACCTTGGGCGTAAAAACACAAAAGCAGAATATAGACTATTTGGTACAGTCCTAACCTCAACATCTGAGGAAAGGGATTTAGGAGTAATAGTTTCAGAGGACTTAAAGGTAGGTAGGCAATGCAATAGAGCAGCAGGAAATGCTAGCAGAATGCTTGGTTGCATAGGGAGAGATTTTAGCAGTAAAAAGAGGGAAGTGCTCATGCCATTGCACAGAGCATTGGTGAGACCTCACTTGGAGTATTGTACACAGTACTGGAGACCGTATCTCCAGAAGGATATTGATACTTTGGAGAGAGTTCAGAGAAGGGCTACTAAACTGGTTCATGGGTTGAAGGATAAAACTTACCAGGAAAGGTTAAAGCATCTTAACATGTATAGCTTTGAGTAAAGACGTAACAGGGGGGATATGATAGAAACATTTAAATACATAAAGGGAATCAACACAGTAAAGGAAGAGAGTATATTTAAAAGAATAAAAACTACCAAAACTAGAGGACATAGTCTTAAATTAAAGGGGCAACGATTTAAAAGTAATATCAGGAAGTATTACTTTACTGAGAGGGTAGTGGATGTATGGAATAGCCTTCCAGCAGAAGTGGTAGAGGTAAACACAGTGAAGGAGTTTAAGCATGCGTGGGATAGACACAAGGCTATCCTAGCTATAAGACTGGGAACGGGGGACTAATAAAAGTATTTAGAAAAACTGGGCAGACTAGATGGACCGAATAGTTCTTATCTGCCGACACATTCTATGTTTCTATGTATTCTAGTTTGATGATAAATTTCCTGATACATTTTAAGGTACATGCCCATTTATCCTCTGACATGATGCAGAGGCTGTCACTGCTAGTACACTTAGAGACTTCAGTTGTTGCATGTCACCAGAAGAGGCCACCCGCTCTGATTGGCTAAGAATACGTTGTGAATGTCAGCATTTACCATCATCCAGATGAGCGCTGCCTCAGTTGTGAGACAGAGCTCAGAGTAAACCGGCTTGTATCAGGAACTAAAAATAACCAACAATCTTTTATCATGATGTAATAATAGTCCATCACTTCTGTCCATCATATGTGCACATGTCCTTTCTGAAGATGAACTGTGTTGAACTTCTATAATGTCACCATGAAAGATTATTCTTTATGATCAAAATGAGTGTCATCGTGATGGATGTCAGAGCCAAATGTTTCCAGGAATGTTTCCCTTAAGTGACCGAAATGTTCCATTCCTGTCCCGCCAAGAGAAGGATGCTTTTTGTAAATCTAGTTTTGATAGACTCTATTGTGGACACTTCATTATTTCAAGATTCATTCATAACATTACCATTCTATGGATTCACACACTGCTTGTAATACTAGTAATAACATCACCTTGGCATAGTATGTGCTGTTTGTGGTCTAGACAGCATAAACATTCCATCAATTTCCATGGTGATTGCTCCAATTAGAACTTTGCCCCATAATTTACTTTTGTGAAAAACTCCCCAAATGCTCTGTATATGGATTGTTAGAATGTAGCACTACAACAAGTCTGGGCACTTTTCTGAGCTATTTTTCATTTTAATTGAATGAAAACATATCTGGAACAAAATGCAGTGTATGCTCAAATTTTCTCATTTTTGGCTTAAAGGACAACTAAACTTAGTTTTGTGACTCATTTCTTTCAACACTGAGTCAATAATTAACGTAAGTAAACTTTTTTTTACTTACTTTATACTTTATTTTATTGATAAAGTCCCCAGCCCCTCCTACATTTATTCCTGACCACGTGGCTCCGTTGTGTCGCTAACACAAATGAACCAAGGGGCCGAATGTGGATCCGAATTCCATCACTGACACAGGCTGTGTCAAAATGAGCAAATTTGAGCTTATGTGGCTTTTTTCTCCAGATGTGTTTTATGCAGCTTTTCAAAGATCTAAAGCATAATTCAATTAGTGCGAAAAAACAGATCAGAAGAGTTGCCCAGACTTGTTGTAGTGCCCCATTCTAAAAATCCCTATACAGAGCATTTTTAGTTTTTCATAAAAGTCAATTCCAGTTCTAAAATTGGAGCAATCACCATGGGAACTTATTGAATGTGTATGCTATAGTGTTGAAAAACACATGTCCACAAAATCTTAAGTTATGTTTAATTAAAATATATTATTAAGTATAGACATTTTAAATAGAAACACTTTAATGAAAGAATGCAAATAAAGGGTCATATTATTATGTCTTTTCTTGTATCGGTCAGAGTCAGGGTCAGACATCTTGGGTCAGATGATGGTAGATCTGACCTATTTGACTCATGATTCTAAACAACATGTCTGCCTCCTTGTAGATGTATTAAAGCACAGAGGGCTGAATAAGGTAATTTGTATTCTTTCAGACAGAATTTAATTTGTTGCCTTCAATTGTCCACAGCTTGCATGGGTCTATAATATCTTCAACACCCATAATGAGTCCTTAAATTCACGTAAGTGTATTTATGTATTTAACAAAACTGTATTAAGCTAATCTGAAGTTCTCTGTAACTTTAATGCATATACACTGTCCCTAGAATGCTGTATCTCTATACTGCACGTACAGTGGAATACTTTGTATTTAAAATGCACATACAGTGGAATGCTGTGTATCTTTAATGTACATGGGTCTATTCTCTAAAAAATTGAATTAGTCTCAGGGGGGTCGAGTTGGGAGGTTGATTTTACTTAGTTTAAAAAATAAAGTGGACTTCTCAACATGACCACCTTGAGCTATTCACTTGAATAAATTTGCCTTCCCCCTCCAGAAAGTCCAACTCAGACTCGAATCTCAAACTCAACCTGCATTGAATGCATGCAAAATTGCTATTCACTAAAAACTAGTGTAGAGAGTTCGAGCTGGGAGGCAAGTTGGACTTTGATGCCCAATGCTCCTTCTTCAACTCCCCACCACTTAACATTACACTTTGTCTCCCGAATGATGTATATTTATATTGCACGTACACTGTATCGCTAGAATGCTGTGTGTCAACATTCGCATGCTATGTTTGTTTTGCCCCTGTATCTGCTGTGGGCTAGAACCTCCATGATTTTTGGTCAGTCAGAAAGCTGTCTGGGCAGCATGGGACTTGCAGTCAGCGAGTAACCTCAGGCATATTATGGTAATAGGCTTGCTAAGACTCCTGGGAGCTGCAGTCCAGAGCAGCTGGAGGGTCAGAGGTTACCATTCGCTGGCTCAGGAAACCCAATCTAACTACTGCCAATACATGTAATAGATTTGGAATAACTTTAAATTCCTATTTAAAATCCAATACAAATTGGTATTTCAGAAAATATCTGTTACAGTTTTACTGGAAGGGGTGTGCGAATCTGCTGGATGCCTTTAATAAGGGAATAAGGTTAGAATGTAATATATTCCTTAAGCGAAACTTACCAGGCCATTTCTGGGCAAGATCAGCCCCATCTCAATTAAATAGTAACACACGACCTTGTATTGTGACTGGAACATGTGCATGGAAATACAATTAGTTTAATAGCAAGAAATAGGTTTGTGCAGGCCGTACTTTTAATGGTCGTGTTACTATTAGAAGCCAGGTGTTCATAAAATGTCTGATTCAAGGAATGGCTCATATAAGTACAGTAACATAACAACACATAAAATATTAAGTATTATTATTATTAATACATATTTAAAAATACTAACATATTTTGCCACTGTGCATTACCCACATTTTTCATTTAGTCTTACCTCCTAATAGTAAAGGTTCTAAAGGCCCTCCATGAACATATGTATGTCGATACACTTCCACTAGAGAGATATATTGTACCTAGGGTGGCCACCTCGGCATGGGACATTATCAAAGGTATATATTTTTCCCTTTGATTTCACTTCCCACCAATCTGGCAACTGCACCCAGTGCCAGTGCAAGGATTTTTGTCTACACAGGCGAATGTGCATTTTGGTGCCCCCCTCCATTGACCCTCCACAATCCCCTGCCACGCCTTGCACACCACAAACCCGCCATACATGTTACATAAAATCTAATGTATAGTGTGAAAAAAAAAAAATACAACTAAATATTCAATTCCCATGCTTTAAATTTGTCCTCTATTTTAGGAGTTTAACATACTAGGTATTGTTATAGGTAGGAAGTGGCTTGGAAGGGACTATGGAAGATTTAGTTTACAGACACACATTATGCCACCTTCACACACATTTACACTTTGCCTCTTGCCCTTACCCTTCTCTTCCGTGTGATCTTGTTGGGCAGGGGCTATTAGAGGGATACATGTGATAGTGCTTGTGTGCCTTCTATAGCATTTTTATATATATTAGTGAATTTCCCTGTTACCAGATTTTTCCTGATTTTGACCCTGCATGTTTGCTGCCAGCCCCAAATTTTTGCCTTTCTGGCTATTCTTTTGTCTAGCGCCATTGGATTTTGTCACCTATGGTATATTTCTCCAGCATTCCATCCCTTCCATCCTGCTGTTTTTTGTGCTGTGGTTTCCTCTTTAGTATCAGTAGTTTTCAATGGAGTTCTTGCAGGATAAAACCACAACCACAGGTTGGATTCCTTTCAGATGAATACGTCCTCTGCTCTTTTACTCTGACCCGTTTTTGGTTTCCCGGCTCTATTCTGCATTGTAGTTCCTTTCCCATACCACAATATTACAGTAGGATCTTAACATCTTCGCAACAATGAACGTGCCAGGCACATCCAACCAGCGATAGTGGGCGCCATATTGGAGAGCAGCATGCTCCAATTAGCTAAACTCTAGGGTTAGGGTTAGGATAGTTGTTAGGGTTACAATTAAATTAGGGTTAGCATAATAGATAGGGTTACAATTAAATTAAAATTTGAATATATTGGAGTTAAATGTAGGGTTAGGGTTACATTTAGGGTTCGGGTTGGGGTCTTAAAGGTCACTGTAGGAAAAAACAATAAACACTATTTTAGGTTTTTGCCTTATAACTCAAAAAATAAAAAACTGCAGAAAAATGTGGAAACAAGCATATTTCTGAACTCGGGACAAAATTTAGGAACTATTTAGACAGGGTCTTTTTTGTGATTTATTTGTGTAAATTATTTTGTAGGTCAAAGTTAGAAAAAGTGTTTGTTTTTTTCCATCACATTTTATGTTTTGTTTTGTAGTAAATTATAAGATATGATGAACATAATGGTATCTAATGAAATCCCTTCTTATGACAATAAAAACAAAAACAAAAATTTGTGTGTGGGTACAGTTTGTGAGAAAGAAGAAAATGTCAGCTAAACACAAACACCCCAGAAATGTCAAAACAGCCATTGTCACCAAGGGAAAGACATGGTCAAAAAGTCTTGTCACTAAGGGGTTAATGTATCTGATCATACTGACCCAAGATTCTAAACAACATGGCCACCACCTGATAAAGCTATACAAGCAAACAGTATACACAAGATGTTGATGGGCAGCACTCACTGTCAGGTGCCAAACAGAGACTCCACCCCATCTTCACAAAATACAGCCAATAAATGATTTCCATAGAGAACGTTGTGAATAATTTTGTGGAAATCCTTTATTGGCTATACACGCAAAGATAGCTCAATAAGGAACTGTATTTGTATTCTTTCATTAAGACTAATGTTTAAAATACCTATACTTGATGTACTCTTTCCATTACACATAACTTCCTTTTTTGCCACAGTTTTCCTTTAAAGATTTAACAATGCGTTATGCAATTCTTCTCTATTAGGAGAAACTCACCAGGTTTATCCCTGCACAAAGTTAAAGCAGTGAAATGATATTGTTCATGTCAACTCACCTGCACTTCATTATTAGTGACTGAATGTCATGCCGTCCTGGTCTTTGAGAGCAATTCCGAGGCTTCTTGGGGGAAGTAATAAAGATGATACCCAACTGAAGACTTGAGAATCCGGATTTGAAATAATAAAGGAAATTGTGGGCGTGTTGGATTGATGTTTATTTTAATAAAGTGCTAAGGACAGGGAGAGGGAGAGGAACTGGAAATATATGTCTAAATGAACCTATAAGTGGTTAGGAATCATAACAAATACTAGCTTTACTGGTCATAACATACACTGGCCAATTAGAGGGTGTCGTGTGCAAGACCAAACACAAGCCTTAGCGGCTGTTACTCATATGACTAAGGGTAAAGAATGCACAAAACCCATCGCCCCTTCTGTGAGAACTGCATTTTAAATTAAACTTTCCCTGTTAAACAAAATCAGTTTTTCTCTTTGTTTATTTATTCTTTGAGTCACACATGATGGCCTACTAATTTCTTATAAAAGAGCGTTTAACCTGGGATAATGAAATTGGGGTTTTCTCTTTTTTTTCAAGCACAGCTATTGTAAGTGAAAGTAGAAAGCTGCCTGCAGTTCACTTGTCAGTCATTGCAGTTCACTGTGAAGAGAACAGACCTCACTGATGTGCCAAATTCTCCTATTCAAACACAATCTTTCAGACTTGGCCATCTTGATCTGATTTGTTATACTTGGCGGTCTGTACTGAAATACATTTTACTTCCAGTTTGTACAAAAAAGGCAGAACGGCAATCGTTGAACACTTTTAGGTAAGGCAATGACAAATTTAGCCTCCAGGCAGTGCAGTATTTACCACGTGGCATCCTAGGCGGATGCCTAGGGCAGCAAATTTCGGGGGGCGGCAACAGTGAAAAAAAAAACAAGAAAAAACCACAGTCAGCCTGATTGTAACGATCGGGCTGCCTGTGAGTTTTTTTCTTATGGGGCGGAGTGATGACAGTTCACGTGACCCGGCGCTCTGACGTCAGACGTCAAGATACACCACTGCCTCCAGGTCAAAGTTTAAGGATAAACATTACTGGACACAGTAAAAATAATGAGTGAATTGGTTGAATTACGTTCTAATGTTCATGCAGGGATATGAATACATCTTGATGACTAAGTGGGCTTTGAGTGCTGGAATTGCTCTTCTAAGGTTTAGGACTGTAATAATCTCCCATGTCTCATTATGACAAAAAATGCCAGAAAATCAATTTGTTACCAGCAAATTTAGTAGGTTGTAATTAACAGTTATTGGTGTGCCTCTTTCCCTTTGCTTTTTAATGTATTGTGTCTGTTTTAAACACCAATCTACACGATGGTTTTGTAACAATAATTTACAAGTAAATACTTTCAGCGCTGATAGTGTTTAATGTATGTCAACCAATGAAATAATGTTTGGCTAATAGACCGGCTAAGAGCTCTGTACAAACACACAATGTATCAATCTGAGGATATAGTGCAATGTTTCTAACCACATTTTATATCAAGAGCAGAGGCATTTGTGGAAAATCAATATACAAACTGCAAATAACACAAGTAATTTCAAGTATGAGAACACAGTGAACAATATAAACTAGTTTAAAAACCCACTAAACTTTTTATTTTACTTGTGCTTCTATTAAGTACAAGTGAAAAATAGAAGGGTTACTCAATAAAGAATATATGAAACAGAAATGTTCACAGGTTACCGGAAGATTTTTGGCCATATCTGGTTTGACTCTATGTATTAGCCCTACTCATTATGGACCAAAATTCCCCAAAGAGAACCAAAAATTGGCTAAAACAGCCGAATTTTACGCATTCAAATTCCCAAGTTAGAAACGGGAGAATTTAAATAACAATTGTAAAAAAAATGACATTGTTTTTCAGTATTCCTGCTTTTTGTGTATCGCCCGTCTCCCCCTGATGGCGGCCCTGTCTCCCGACACCGAAAGAAACCAAATCGATGTGGTAGCCTCGGCCCCCCCATAGACTTCTATAGGCAAGATTTCGGCCCATTTCGGGGTCATTTCAGGAGGAAATTGGCTATTACAAATGATGCATGATAGGACTTCGACTATAACAATAAAGTAAATTAACATAAAACATAACAAATGTTTATTGAAATTTAAAAATGCTTATATTAATGTCAATATACTATTCTAAAATAATAAAATTGTATGTGAATATTTTTGTGTTTAAAATATGTTTACTTTAATTATTCTACACTTCCTATCCAATTCTCCAACTAAAATCTGGTGAACTGAAATGTGCGAATTTTGTATATGTTTCCTGAAGTTGGATCGTGTTAGGGGGTTATTGGATGCTTTTCATAGCGAAATTGGCTTGATCCAAATGCACACATCATATAGTACTCAAGATTTATTTGCCATTGTTATATAAGAGTTGTAAACGATAATTTGTTACTGCACACTGTGGTAAACACTTTGCATTAACGAACAGTTATTACAGTCTACAGTACATTGCGGTAGCTAAGGATAACTTATAAATGATGTTATCACCGTGGTTTTTTTTTACATAATTAAACAGTTAAACATTAGTACACCCTGTGAAAGGAAGGTCATGCAATATACTGAAGAGAAGTATAATTCCATTTTTTGATCACATATCTCTGATCCTGGCTCAAAAAGTTATCGTAATGGTGCTTCAAATACCAGATTAGGAGCTATATGACAGAAGCAGGCATCAAACTGTCACCACAGCAGCACTTCATACGACAATTTTAAAGGCTCAAGGAAGACACTTGCATCCAACTGTCATCACAGCAGTGCTTGATATAGTAATTTAAATGCCCTAGACCAGTGATGGCGAACCTATAGCATGCCAAGCTCTCTGTTGTGGCACTCGTGGCTAGGGGGGGAGTTGAGGGGCTGAAGCCTCTAATCTCAGTTCCATTACCCCAAAATGTAGAATTTTCTGCTAAATAATTATTTACTGAAATGCCATCCTGTTTCCTCCTGAGCAATAACAGCAGTATTATTGCTCAGGAGCCAGCAGGATAAGCATTTCAGTAACTGCACACCCCTCCAGATCGCAAGTTGGTTTAATCCTCTCAATTCCTTTCCCAACATCAGCTGGACAGCTGACACTCCCCTGTTCACACAGCAGTGTAGCAGCATCATAAAAAAAATTCAATACAGATATACATTGTTAAGTAACCCCAGGAGGATAAAATTGAAAAATATACAAATAGTGTTGTATGTGTGTTAGTGTGTATACTTGAGCTGTGTGTATGTGTGTTAGTGTGTATACTTGTGCTGTGTTAGTGTGTATACTTGTGCTGTGTTAGTGTGTATACGTGTGCTCTCTGTGCATGCGATGTGTGTTAGTGTGTATGAGTGTGATGTGTATTAGTGTGTATAATTGTGCTGTGTGTGTGTGTATGTGGATATTCATGTGCTGTGTGCGTCTGTGAGAGTATGTATGTGGGTATTCATGTGCTGTGTGTGTCTGTGAGAGTATGTATGTGGGTATTCATGTGCTGTGTGTGTCTGTGAGAGTATGTATGTGGGTATTCATGTGCTGTGTGTGTCTGTGAGAGTATGTATGTGGGTATTCATGTGCTGTGTGAGGTTTCCTTTACTGAACATAAAATAAAGCCCTGTTGGCACTTTGAGGTCAGGAACTTGGTTGCATACAGAAAATTGGGCGCTCAGATCCTAAAAGGTTGGCCATCACTGCCCTAGACAGACACAACCATTCAGCTGTCACTGCAACAGAGCTTTATATAGCACTTTATCCGATCCAGGACAGGAAAACCATGCAACTAGTTCAGAAGAACTTCTTACAGTTCATGTCTGCTAATGTAGTGTAATTTCTTATACCAGATTAGAATACATAGAAATATCAGTACAAAACCTTAAAGCTACTTTAAAAGCGCCAATCCTACATTTAAAATGTTGAGATATAGTGACACCAAATGGCCATCTCATGCTTAGCCCACCACTAGTACTCCAGTGTAGTGGGTCCTATACTAGAGCTCAATATAGAGAGCACCTGGGGGTGGGATGCTACACCCAAAAGCTGGGTTAGTTCACAGATAGAACTTCTATAGGCTCGAAACTCTAGTGAGGCACTTTGTATAAAAGTGATATTCACAGTATCCATGTTTCCTTTTGTATCAATATGTTTATTAATGCCTCATGTATTTTGTAAGCTGTACTGTCTGAATCCAATTACTTGGGGAAGATAGGTTCTGGAGAAAATGGCAGTAATACTCATTAAATAAGGTGCGCAGTGATTGGAAGCAGATGGAAGACTGACAAAAAATAGTTAAGGTAAGTAATTAAGAGAGCGAGCCAGATTACTTAAAATCTAAGAACTAAAAAAGTACAGGAGACAAGATGACAATAGCAAAAATTCCAATTATCTGGAGATGATGGGTCTGGATAATAATAATACAAATTATAATATTACAAGGACTTCCCTGTATATTAATAGTTAATGCAGATGTTAAAACCAAGGACTGATCTACACTGGGAGCTGATGTATCTGCCAATATTAGCGCATCAGGGAGCCATGTCAGGAAATGGTGATCTGTACACATGTGCTCCAATTAATACTTGTGGAGTCTGCATGCTAACCCTAAATACTAAATTTGGATGTAGAAGGATCTAGTGATAATAAAAGGTCAAGGACCTTTTGAACCATCCATGTGATCTGAAATAGATTTTTACTTTTCCGGAGTAGATTGCATGACCTTTCTTTCGAAGGGTATACACTTTAATTATGTTAAAGCACACTGTGATAAAAAAACAACAACATTTGTAATTATTCTGAGCTTCTACAATGTACAGTACTTCAGTTTATAAGACCGGTTAGAGATTGCAAAATGTTTATCACAGCTTGCAGTAAAAGGATAAGGTTGACAATTCTTTGAAAGTGCTAATAATGGCTAAAAGGACCGTGGTTATTAGACAGTTGTGATTGGCATCAGGATTGTTTGTAAGTTGTAACATTACTATGGCATTAATGAAGGCATTAATGCAACAATACAAATAAAATAAATATTTGCTCCTTACAACTCCATCAGGGGGTGAATATGTTGTTTGGGACCTTAATTCAGATTTACCTTTAAATGAATGTAAAGATTAATGTGAAGGACGATCTGACCCAAGAGTCTAAACATGTCCGCTCCCCTGATAGAGCAATAACGAACAAAGAGGGCTCAATAAGGTCATTTGTGTATCGAGTTTTGCCTTTGAACACGTTCGCAATTTGGAAATGTGCCAAAACAAAGTAACAAACTCTGTCCTCCACATATACACTTTGGCTTATTTCGGTGCCATTTCAGGAGGACCTCGGCAATTACGAACATAGCCGAGGTCCTTCCATAGAGTCAATGGAATAGCCTTTGTCTAAAGGTAAAATAGCCGAAGTCCTGACTGAAAATCAATAAAGTATATGAACATAAAATAATGTTAATTAATGTTAATAATGTTTATAATATATAAATACATATTATATATGTTAACTGAATACGAAGCATGCTCTGGGGGGATTAGGGCATATTATCTCCTTCATGACACATGGTGCATGGTGGCTACCCAGACGACGCAAGCACCAAAACATCAGGTTTTGTTCCTGACCACCGATCACAAGGTGATCGCTAGCCAGGAACACTATGACAGAGACCCTATCAGGGTCTTAATAGTCCCTGCCAAAAGATCACGATTCCTCCGGACGTCACGTGTGACATCATGAGGCGTGCCCAAACCTGGAAGTTTGCGATTAGGTAAAATGTAGCTTGTGCTCGCTTTGAGCATCGGCTACATTTTTACTTTCAGACTGAGGCCAGTCAAAGTGGCCTCATCTGACAGGTGATAAGCACAACTCATCAAGGGGAGCTGTGATGAGCTGTTTAACGCCGGATGTTCTATGCCGTCCTAGCGTCTTTTAGGTACACTAACATCAGGACAGCATAGAACATACTAGCATCGGAAATGGGTTATGTAACAAAACTCTATGTTTTTCATTGTGAAAATGGTAGTTTCTAAATGGCCCAAATCCAATTCAGGACGTATCGGTGTATTTTCAAGTCAACCATTTAATGCGATCGTTCGATTAAAAACAAGTACTTTTGTTCTCAAAACTTTTCCTTTCATAGCTGAGCTTAAAAGAGAAAAGTCGGAGGCATTTTCCCACTCCGTTTCTTTGTTCAGATTTTTGCTAAGCCTTGTCATATCACCACAGTTCACTGTCTAGTGAATACACCAGACTAACAGCCATGTAATTACACTATTTAAAACATGAAACTAGTTTGGTGCTGTGTCTAACCTCTAGTGACTTTGATCAAACCACCAAACTGCATATTCCAACCGTTCCTTGTTAGCACATGATGTTCCTGATAATTTTGGCATTGCCTTTATAGCCGATTCTAATGAAATATCCCATTTGATAAAATATATCCTATGTATAAATGATTAGGTAGCAGAAATAGCATCATGTTGTTTTAATGTAGTTGTATAAATACTGACTTAATGTGATGTACAGTAATGGATGTGGTGAGTGCAGCTGAGTGAGAAGCAGTGAGTGAGAAGTCTTGAAAAGAGACAAATTGCTGTTTATGTATTACAAACAGTCAGGAAAAGCAGTTTTTATTAATTACTTTTATTGCCGCATTTATAATGCGCTTTTATCAAGAAGACTAACGTGTGTTGTGTCATTTAACCATGCTTTTTATAAATGGTATCAGTTAGACACTCCAATTCCGCATCCAATAACTCATCCGCTGTGTTACTGAGATACTGAACACGTCAACAATATTGGGGAAAATTGACTGACTAATGCGTCGCTAGTGAACAGGAACAGTAAGGTATTAATAGACGGTTGATTGGAGTTGGAAAGATGGGCAGTTTGGAGATTTTTTCCCAACTGAGCTGTTAATGGCTGATTTTTGCAGCTTTGGTAAATAACCCCCTTAAAGCACAACTAAACAGTTTTTTTTTAACCCTTGATTCCTTGAAGGAATCCAGGGTTATAAAATATGTTCTGCAGGTCTGGAGTAAAACCGACGTGTTTCTTAATAGATACACGCAGCTTTAAACTCTGCTGTGTCTCACAGCTGAGACACAGCAGTTCCAGGCTGTCGCACTCTAACAGTGTCAGTGCGTGCACAGTCAATCAGAGCGGTGTCTCATCCCACTCCATCTTATCGAGGTCTGCAGTATACAGGGTGTCTCACTGCTAGCGCAGAGAGACCCACATTTTTTCATGGGATGCAATGCAAAAACGAGTTGTGAACAAGATGGCTGCCTGCTTGTTCCAGTGTATCCTATCACTAGGGACAGCTAACCTTTAAATAGAAGCACAAGTGAAAAGTAAAGTTTAGTGTCCCTTTAACTCCACATACATTGCTAAGATAGAAGTAGCAATTAGATTTAAACTTGGAGTAGCACAAAGCAATGCAAAGTCCAGATTATTTGAATTTACAAGCAAGCGACAATCAGGAAATATTTAAGGTACACTCAATTCAATTTCCTTTTTCTGTACGGGTGCATTGGTTAAACAAGATTCGATCATTGAGCCAAAATGCTAAATATTCCGATTTTCTACAGCTTCAGACCGAAAATTGGGGGCATTTTGGTTTAGGGATGCTTTGGGGTATTTGGCAGGGAGAAAGCATGAGAAAATCAGAGCTACCTGAGTAGATCGTTGAGTCTTGAAAGGAGGTGACTTCTGGGAGTTTGCTTGGAACGACCTCTGTGATAACAACTCACAGCAATCATATGCCTCCAATAGGCATAAACATGTGTATTTACGCTTGATGTCAAAGTTAATGCATATTTAGGGGTTAACATGCATAAGACCCCACATAGTTCAAGACATTCTAGTTGAACACTGCTGTTTGAGATACATAAGATATATAACATAAGCAAGGCCTAGTTATCATACTGCACCAAAATACAAATCTTCACCCAAGTGAAATCTAACAGCCTTGGTTTTTCGTTCTACTTTAAACACAGGTGTCAGAATGTCGTTCTGCTGTTTTATATGCTCGTTTATGTTGTTCCCACCTTCGAAAACACTAGTGTCACAATTTACAGTTTGTATATTGATTATCAACAAATTCCTGTGTTCTTTGGACAGAATGTGCTCTGAAACATTGCTGTATATCCTCAGTTTGATTGCGTGTTCATACAGAGCTCTTAGGCAGTCTATTAGTAGAGCATTCAATCATTGGCTGATATCAATACAGAAAGTGTTTACTTGTAAGTTATCTTTACAGATCACACTTTAAGACTGTGACTGGTGTTTGAAAATAAAAACAGTGTATTTTAAAAATGGGAATGCATGACGGAGGTGCATATGTACGGTGAGAGGCATGAGTTCAGTGCTGTCATCATGCACATGAGCTGGACATCTTATGCATTTCCATGGCCATGTGATTGGTTAGCAGAAAGTATCTAGCCTAAGGAGAAAGTCTGCAAAAGTAATTATTTTTAGGCTAAATATTGAAAACACTACAACAAAATAATTCCATTTTGATTGACCTTTGGATTTTGTCACATTTTTTTTGAGTTTTCATTGTTCAGTATTATGTCCTGTAAATGGTATGTGTGTCAGCAGGAAGGAAACCTGTGTGTTCCAAAAAACATTGCATTTTTAGCATAAATTAACCATTTTGTGTAATATTGAATTTTTCAAACATAATTTCACCATTTCCATTGCATTTTCTATTGTTCCTCTCAGGATACTCCTTGTCAGTGAACATCATTTATTGTATATACTTAAGATATTGCCTCTACCCGATACATACAATACTGAGCAATTAGAATAGTTCAAAAATAAAAAATTGAATGAGCGCAATAAAAAGTTAAAAAAAAATATATATGGTATAAGAAAAACAATATACTATAGATGCAATGAAGTTCCTTGAAGGAGTTGGACCAAAAAAAAACAAGAGTAAAAAAACAGCAATAGTGGTCTCTGATGTAGAAGAAAATGTACATATTCACTTAAATATAGTGGCAGATATTTCACTTACAGACTCCAGAGCAATTTACTGCTGTATGTTTGAAGGCGTAATAGTATACTTGGACCTGTCAATATTCAATGGGGAAACAATGTATCACACTGTTCAAACGACTGCAACACAGTAACTCCACTCACATGGCGTATAAATGCCAAGATATTTACCACAAAGGAAGTAAGTAAATTAGTAAATTTAAGTAAACAGAGGCCAAAATGTTGCCACTCAAAAAACAGTCAGCAGGTGTCTCCATTTGAGCTCCGTGTCCTGCAGACACAATGGCAACACACTGTGAGATCCCAAGTCTTTTACTGCAACAGCAAAATCCAAAATGAGTTGGGGGCATGTCAGACGCGTTTTGCTCTCCATGAGCTTCTTCAAGGTGCTTGGGGTCTCGCTGCTTGTTGCTGTTGTTTCAGCTAAATTCTGAACTAAAACAGCTTGTTACAAACCATATGTGCGCATTCAGTTCAGTGCAGGTTAAAGAATAAGGATGCTGGCATTTGATACAGTTGGAAGGTTCAGGGAGAGTGCTCATAGAGATATTACTCCATCAGTCGTGATTGATTTTTTTTTTCTCATGTTTTGATTGTGAAAAACTCCTTGGACGAGTAATGGGATATTGGCTGCTGAGGATGCAATAACTCTGGCTTTAATTTCAAAATATCAGATGAAAAGCTCCATTTGGTGAAATGAAACGAGCATTGTGTTTTACGAATAAAGGTATTTTATGATGCATAGTGTACAGGGTAAATCATATATACTGACATTCACAAGTGAAATCAGAGGGATCATTTATAAATAAATCTGAATGTAGAGAAGAAACAAATGAATGGTGGATTATTTGTCCAGAAAGCCTGGTAAATGTTATTACAAATATAAATTAAACCATCTCTGTTTTGTAAGGGGCATAGGTATTGCTATATATATGTAATATATTTACCAGAGATTTCTTCTCAGGCATCATGTTCATTTAGCCTTTGTAGTTAATGGAAACTCATACCACCATATTTTAAAACAAAGGGTCCTCAACCTTTAAAACACAACATCCTTCTTCCAATGTTTCTAGTTCTGCACTCCACATTTCTATCCTTATTGACTCATTGGTGACTTGAGACTCGGCCAACTGTGTTAGAGGTTAGAATTGTCAGCCTTTGACACTTGGGGGGGGGGGGGGGGGGGTTTCTTCCAGGCCTGGGCTGGCCATCGGGCACACTGGGCATTTGCCCGGTGGGCCGCACCCAGGGTTAGATTAACATAGGGGCGGAAGGATTATATAAACCAGCTATATATATATATATATATATATATATATATATTCCATTGATATTGTATAAAAACAGCAATATAAATATGTTCTATAAATACCCTCTCACCTTATCATTCATTCCTATCTTCTTTCTCATGGGGATGTGTTTTATATGATAATATGGTTATCCCCTAAACTATACAAATATTTGTTATTGTTTTGAATCTTTCATTAAAGATATTGCACTTCATATACTGCATTATGTTGTGTTTCATTTATCATCAAATAGTTATATAATGCTGATTAATTACAGTGACTAAAGCATGCTAAATATAACTAATAGACAGCAAAACACCAGTATATTATATTTGTCATAATTGGCCATTTGGTTTAACAAAAAAAATAAAATAAAAAATGGGCTGCTCAGTCTTAAACGCCCGGGCCTATTTTTTGGCCCAGTCCGGGCCTGGTTTCTTCCCCCCACAAAGGAGAGACGACGTTCAAATAAACCACAAATCAGATAAACCACAATACTGAATTCGGTGCTGGATCTTTTTCATGTATAAAAAAATAAACTCTTTTAATAAATGATATACATCAAACCAGTATATATATGAAACATTTTGTACTGTACCTGTGAAAACTTGATGTCAAGCTTTTCACATTTACACATAAATCATGTCATCTGTGCCTACACACATTTTTTTTTTTTTACATTGTATAATAAATATTTAATACCTTGCCTAGACTAGGCATTCCCCCCTGGAGACATTGTATACCCACCCCATGTGATGGAAGGTGAGGTTAATTATGGTATTGTAGAGTGGACATCAGAAAGAAAGGTTTATTGGTGATGCTATTTTCTTGGAGCCCATCATCAATCTGTTTCCCTGTAAGTTGTGGGTGTTTGTGTTTGCGTCTCCTTAAATCCATAGGATTAACTAGAGGTCCACAAAACCCACCACAACCTATGATAGGTAATAGAATTAATGATTACTGGTAAAGTATTTGTAAGAAGCCTGATTAGGGTCTCCTCTGCTAGGCATTATTTGGGAAAGGTGTCAACTGGTGAGGTAGTAGAACAACATCTCCTTTTCACAATACGTCAAATTTTCTCTGAATCTAGCAGCAGAATGATGCTGATAATGGTAGTTCCTGTATTTGCAGTTCATTTGCTCAATCATGCCACCAGATCAATGATTAAACATAAATGAACTACATAAAGCTGTTTGTACGTTCCAGAGAGCTTTATATTTATTTTTTACTGATAGATTTCCTATAAAGGTGCTAAGAGTAGCTGCTCGATGTGCATAGAGCAATCAATGAGAGAATATACACAGCCAGTAATGTATTTTCCATAAGGCAAACAAGGCACTCGCCTAGGGCGGCACTTTGCCAGAGGGTGTTAAAGCACACTTCTGGTGCTTCAAACATTTTTTCTCCCTCCCCCACTGTTCAGCAAGCTTTAGCTCCTTCCAATTAATCGGGGTGAGGGGGGCATGTAATGGATGTGGTGGGAGTATGAAATGAGGATGATGGTGGCATGTAATGGGGCTGATGCATTTAGTGTGTATGCAATGTGGGTGATGGGGGCATATCATAGGGGGATGGGACATTTAATGTGTGTGCAATGTGGGTGTTGGGCCATGTAATGGGGTGATGGGGCATGTCGTGGGTGTGCAACGTGGGTGGGGGGGTGACCAAATTTTGTCTGCCTAGGGCAGCACAAAACCAAGATACACCACTGTGTACAGCAGTAGACTATATAGTGGAAGAGTGAATTCTGGAAGCATGTGGGTGGAGGAAGTGGTAGCTAAGTGAACATAGGTTTGTATCAGCTTCTCACTTTCACCATTGTATGCACCTGGTCATGGGTGCCATTGGTAGCTGCTGTTTACCTGGCTGATCTATTGAAGTTCTGTGATGTCCAGTATTTTAGTAGCATCCAGGATTTCACTCTTATCTGGCAGCATCAAGCTCTGGCCTCTTGCGCTCCTGTGGATTCTGAGCATTAGAGTGCACCACGTCACATGATATCTGAACTTGCTAACATAAGAGGGGAGAGATTGTTTACATTTCAGACCATCGTTTCTGGAAAATAATATCTTGATGCCCATGCAAACATCATTGAGGCAAGCGAGTCCCGTGAATGATACTATTGTATGTGTATTGTGTTCTTTATTTACGTTTTGTGAAAGAAAATCAAGTAGTGACATATGCAGACCCATGGGTCCTGGTGGGTCAGTTGGACCTAGACGGCACTTTATATGAGGTGACAAATTGCCCCTCTTGCCACTGTCCTGAACACGATCAGAGCATCTTGCAAGAGGGTAATGTCTGTGCATCAGCACAGAATGCTTGCTTCATTCTCTCACGCTTAGCACAAGTAAGCAAGCTGGTGCATCCTGTGTCATGTGACAACCAAATGCTCAGAGCAAGCGGACTGCAGCTTTGGGGGAAAGGACCGCTCTGGAGATCCTCCTCCCTGCTATGTAAGATAATAGAGCAGGGAGGGGACTTAGGGAAGCACATTTATACATTTAAACAAGCAAAAACAAACTGCTGGCTTTGTGTGCATGAGTCAGTGACTGTGTGTGTGCGTGTGCATGAGTGACTATGTGTGTATACATGTATGTGTGAGTGACATTGACTGTGTGTGTGAGAGTGCGTGAGTGTGTTTTTGATTATGTATGTGAGAGTGACTGTATGTGTGACAAATCCTATGCATAAACAGAGACTGCCTGCTTGATACCCTTGTGCTCAGCACTTGCAAGAGGGGGGAAATAAAATGCTGGAGAGCTCCCCTCCCTGCTATGAGAAGTAATACAGCATTGAGGAGGCTTAGGAATACACATTTATGCCTTAAAAAAACTGTGTGTGTGATTGACTTTGAGTATGTGAGTGTGTTTGCGCGAGTGACTATGTGTGTGCATGTGTGTGCATGTGTGACCGTGTCTGGATGTGATTGTGTGTGTGTAGACGTATGTGTGTATGTGATTTTGTGTATATATTCATTGTTTTGAGACTTCCTTCCCAGTCCACATGCACTGGGCAGGAAGGCTTTGCTTCTCTCCATAATTAACAGGGTATGCCCACGGCCATGGATCTCTGGCTTGCTGCACCTAGAGGATCATCAGCCATACCACACTGACGAGACCAATGTAGGCCGAAACGTACATCCATGGTTTGCTGTGTTCCTCGTGTACTGCCCTTGTGGGTGGGATTAGTCTGATATGCTAATGGAGTGCTTTCATCTGTAATGGTGTCAGCTAGCAAAAAACTGTGATGCCCTCCTGAGTATGCACCATCCTATTGGACAGGCAATTGTAGTGCTGTCCATTCTCGGCGAGTTTGTGCTTCCACTCCCTTTTCATCTCAGCATGAGCATACACATTGGTGCTGGACCATCAGGTTAAAAGATTATTCTCTCCCTCCATCTTGTTGGTACATCCAGCATGCAAAGGTTAGCTGCTAGTTTTTTACTAAATTGCAGCTCGTGTAAAGGTCAAAGGAAAATATATATATTTCAGTTGTTCCAGTCAGTCAGTTTCCCTCCTCTTATATCTAAGTAGATTTGCATTACGTGAAGCCCCTCCTTAGTCTTAAATTCACCTGATCGCAACACATTACATATAAATGAATAATGTACTGCTTAATCACCAGATTCTCCTTCTCTAAAAAGGATGTATGGATATTGCTTTTCCTGATTGGTTTCCCTAAAAAGGAAGGTACACTTGAAATTAAAATAGCAGCCTATTAGCTCAGAAAACCATATAATAAGACCTCATGCGTGTTAAAGAGCAAGCTTGGATATGGAAGATTCTGCTCCATCATGTGTGAGTGTATATTATCGCCATTGAATGTGTGGGTTTTCCCATTTATTCCTGGTAAATTGGTGCCTGTTGAGTAACCGCCAAATTTCTACTGAAACACTGGTAAGGTAGACAAAAGTGAAGGGAGGCTGTGAATAGGAGTAATCTACACATACACATTCAGAGAGAAAATGTTTAGAATTATATTTGGGTTATGGAGTTTGTCCTACACCCCCTCCAATGTGTTAGAAAATTGCTGCCCTTTTGAGTGACACTCCCCATCAAAAGCCACGCCCACAGCCATCCCAGATTGCCGCTGTGGCGCGCTGAGTGGTATTCATTCATAATCGCGCCGAGCCATCTTGTTTCTGGCGTAGCATTTTCAAAAAATGTAATCTGCAACAGTTGCTTTTCGGAAGGTTTGCCATGCAACGATTATGGGAAAGACAAAACCTGGACGAGGACCCAGAAAACATTCTTCAGCATCCCCCCACTGTCTTTTTCACGATGTTAGACAATGGGCCCTTTGCATTTCTTCCTCACAGTCGAACAAGTGTTTACGTACTTCACTGAAGCTTATAAAAACATATTGGCGCAGCTGGGAAATCTATAGGCCTCACCTGGACACCTTTGTTTTGCATCAGCCACAAACCATCTCAGTGGCCCATTATCATTCTGAATATTTCCTTTTACTCCTTTACTTTCAACACACTGACTACACAAACAAGTCAGATCATCTATACGCACCCTGGAGACCTGCAGACACATTTCCAATTAACATTTCATAAGCACAATGATTTATTCCCAGTCAATCAGGGCAGGTTGGGGCATGAGAGAAGTTCTGCCTGGAAGTACAGGATAAACATGATGGAAAAGCTGCATGAGATCAGAAGTCATTTAGAATGCAAATGAAAGAAGCTTATATCAAGATAATGCTTTGTCTGCTGCACCTTTCACTGAGGTGTAAATTACTAATTACACTTTGACACGGCTCTACCTTTTTAATTAGATTTAGGTACTGGATTGTACATTCAGCTTTTCATTCACTTTGAAATCTCTATAAATCTATACTTTGGATATATTGAAAATACATTAAACGCAGGGACAGTGTTATACTTTATAGGCCTTTATAATGGCTGCATGATTATTTAACTACTTAAACTCTTACACTTGCCGGCTCACTGATGTGTGCTGCATAGGGTAACCAGCGATAACCTGACTTTTTATCTTTTTATAAGTCTTTAGAGAGAAAAATCAATTATCACTAATCTAGAAGAGGAGAAACCAAGCACTTACATTTTCTAGTGCATGTTTGTGGGCTCGGCTAAGTACACTTGGGCCACGTCAGATAGACCGGTACCAAAGTAATAGGTCCATTTTAGCAAAATCAAGTAGTGACAAAAGTGATGGCTTTAGCAGGGTGGCTGGCTGTAAAATGATACTTATATGCACTGTTTTACACTTATTGTTGAATAAAATTAACAATATTCTTTTCCTTCCACAGACACATTGAATATACCTTGTACACATGGAGCCCTGTCCCAAAAAACAAAGGAAATGTATGAATATATATATATGTTATTGCATTGACATAACAGCTCATTGGGAGGAATAATGCCAGTGATGTCATGTCAGCTCTACGTTGTTATTACATCACAGGATATTGATCATCCTCAACAGCTGTTTGGGTAGTTGTACTCTGCCCTCATTGCATTAGTGAACCATTGTGTTTCCAATGTGTAGATGCCAACCTTGAGTAGCAGTGTAAGTGAATGAGGTGTGAAATGTTAGGAAATAATGCCATACACACAAATGATGAGGTTACATTTACTCTATTTAAGCTCTATTTTGTTTGTGTGATTATAAATACTTATGTTGTTAATAATTAAATGATAAGATATGTGATTACATATATATATATATATATCTATATATATATAATTATTTGTGTATATATATATATATATATATATTTATTTTTAATATATATATGTATATTTTATTTGGTACATACGACTAACTAGTTAATATTCATTTTGCTAATGAAGCTCAGGACAGGGAGGGTGCACTGTGAGGGGGGAGTTCAGTCTGACTCTTGTTGCTGAGGGATGGTGGGATTGTGTGTGGGTCCTAGAGAAACTGTAAGTGGAAAAAATAGCAATTAAACTCATGCAAGAATGAGGGAGGATTTTGGAAGCAAATGGAGAGTGACAAACATAGCTGATCAAGCAATTAAGAAAGAAACAGAGAAATAGCACTTTGAATGTGATACATTTCAAATTGCATAAACCAGAGGGCATAGTATACAAACAATTTAGAGACAGGAAGGCATGCGTATAGTCCAAAATTAGATGGTTTCTGGCTGTATACCTCAAACACCTATATGGAGCAGTCTTAGGTAAAATATGAGTAAGGAGCAATTTGCGACTATTTGTAATGTTTTGCGCTTTTTTTCCCCAATTTGCGCCTTTTCCGTTTATTTTTTTTTAGCTTGCATTTTTCCGGTTGTGCTAATAAATTGCGATTATATTGTGATAAAGTGTTTTTATAAAATGTTGTGAAAAATGATTCTTATTTGCGTGTGAAAATTACACCAGTTTTTAGCAAGTGCTACCAAAAGAGGTAGAAAAAATATTTGCAAACTTGCCTGTTTTTATTCGCAATTTGCTCGGATTTACTATCTGAGTGTTAAATGTTTAGTACAGTGCAAAAGGAGCAAAACGAAAAAATATTTTTGCACATAAAATATATTTGCATTTTTTTAGTACATGCCCCTCTTAGTATTGTTTCTGAGGGATGGGGGGCTTTGTATAGGTCCTAGAGAAAGTCAGGAACCTGTACCAAGCAGTCTGAGTCTTGTTGTTGAGGGATGGTTGGGTTGTGTGTGGGTCCTAGAGAAACTGTAAGAGTATAACTATTTTGACATATAGTCTGCCAACCCCAGAAGGTGATATAGCATAGTTAATAGTATACAATCTGCCATCCACAGGTGGTGCAAAGTATAGTTATCAACATTCAGTCTGCCAGTTACAGACAGTAGTAAAGTATTTGTTGAAGTGTGATGTGCATGATGACACTGGTACTAATATGGAGACACTGGATGTCTCCATATATAAGTATGTAAATGGAAAATGCTAAAAGGCAGAAAATGTCGTTTGTTATCCGAAATGTGAAATTTGGTTAAATAGGCCAGAGAGAAAGCAGATATTCAAAATCATTTTTTTGAGAATAATGGAGAATGGTCCATTGGCGTATTTAACAGTTTGGAAAACTGGAGATTCCGCATTCACCAAACTTTATTAAAATATCATACAGTACAAACAAGTGAGGCAAACAATATAGGCACTAAATGGCAGAACCTCAAAAACACCCGACACGTTTTGTGCTCAGTTTTTTATCACCAGAACAGGGAGGATTTAAAAAATGTTTTAAAATGTTGACTCTTTCTTTAATATGAATGGACCCACATGCTTTGCATCTGCTGCACCAATAGTAATTATGCAAATATTAATTACATTCTAAATTAATTCGAAAATGTGTGCAGCTGAGTGTTGCTAATTTAAATTATCCACTCACCAATTTTGAGATCCTCCTTCCACTTCTAACCTTCATCTGCTGTAAGATTCAGCCATTTATTAAAGGTATGGAGTAGATAGACAGTGAGAAATCAAGCTATGCAGAACATCACTTGGGAAAGTGACAGGCTCAGTTTATTAAGGAATGTAATGACGATACTCTTTGCAGAAAGTTGGCAGCCAAATTAGGTGTATACATTAATTAAACAGTCAAATATTTATTCAGGTAGAAGCAACACGTGTATTAAATCGTTTTAATGATTACAGGTTTAAAAAACAAACCACTTGCCAGTTTTTTAGGGATAAATTCTCTATATTTACCTGAATACAATTCAATTTAGCTGTTTTTAGAATTTTGTTCTGACGGAAGGAAGAGAGAATTAGTATTTCTGAGATAATAAAAAATCATGAAATACTTCCATTTGAACAACTAGCAGCTAACCTGGTGTTAAATGAGTTTGATAAATTTGATTATATACGAGTTAGACATTTCCTACAGACGCACTTGGTAAAGATGGGACAAGGGGGCGATCGGTTGGAGGCTATATTCTCAGGTAAAAAGGTCCATAGAGTGGCATCCAAGTGTCGACACCTCTTAGACGGCTTTCAGAACTCCTCCTCCCCGACGGCTAAGGCTGCTTGGGAGAGGGAGCTCCAAACGATAATATCAATGAGGGAATGGAACAACTCAATTTCCCAGACGTCTAAATCTGTGCACTGCTTGAATTTGGTAGAAAACCATTTTAAGCTGATGCACAGATGGTATATGACCCCAAAAAAGATATCCAAAATTTATGCAGATTCCCCCCCAAATTGCTGGAGATGTGGAGATGAAGAAGGATCATTTCTTCATATTTGGTGGAATTGCCCAAGGGTAGAAATACTGTGGAAGAACACCTTCACCAAACTTAAAAAAATAGGTGTAGCCCCTAAGTATGATCCAAAGACTACTCTTCTACATCTTAATATGAAAGACCTAACTAAAAAAAATAGAACTATAGCAATACACTGTTTTACAGCTACAAAAATAATTATTACCAGGAACTGGAAATCCAACTTACCTTTTGTAGCTTTACAGATGGAAGAGCAACTACTTCACCAATTAAAGATGGAGAGGGACTTAAGTTGGAAGAGGGATGTGTCAGGTTTGATAGCTGCTCAGTATAGGAATTGGATAAATAATTGGGAAAAATGACGGAAGTAGTAATAGAGCATTGTGCATTCACAAAACTGGGAAGAAAAGTTGCCTGGACCATTGAATGAGAGTATGTAAGGAATAGCAAATTGTGAATGGGAAAAGAGGGTTGTAGTAATGGCTTATAGACAGGAATGGATCTGTGTAGCATGAGTTTTAGGATTATAAGTTTTAAATGTTAAATAAAGATGAATAATATTTATAAAATACAAACAATGGATATAATCGACACAAGGATGACCCATTAAACTATTACACTATTCAAGTACAAATGCTGTGTAAGTGTCTGAGTGTCAGAAAAAAAAAAAAGAGAAAAAAAAAAACACTTTTTGTAGTTGCTCTCACTGGGAGTATAGACTAGCCATATGGACACAATAATTATAGTTCAGATCCCAATAATATGCAGTCTGTGTGTCACTATACTAGGAATATATTTGCAAACATACAAGATTCTGGTTGTAAATAGGCGTGTCACCTTATTGTGTCATTTATTTATGACTTACATGTCATTTCATCCAATAATGATGTGATTGGTGCCATACTTAATGATAAGGTAAGATTTAGGTGAAAGAGGGATGTTTGAAACCCTCCTCCTCACATGTGTTGCTAAACTTTTGGAGAGAGATCTGAACCTCATGCTGACAGATACAGAATGATTAAAAATGATTTAATTAATACAGAAATGTACTAACTAGAAGAGGTATCAAATGATCATTTTTTTTTTATAAAGGTGGTGCATAGTACCTGCTGACCTACATTGTTTCCTCCCTACAGTCACAGTAGAATGTTGGAAATACAATAGAGACAAAGGAGACCATCTCCACATTTGGAGGAGATGTCTGCTTATCCAACCTTTCTGGCCTGAATATATCAACCTATACAAGTGATATACCTAATTATATACTACCCTTTCTATAAAGTATTACCGTTTCACATGAATTTCAAATGAAATTTTATACTGTACACCCTCTTAATCATGCAGCACATAGATCAGAGTAAATCTGCTCCTGTCTTTGAAGGTCTCTCAACACACTAGGTTTTCAGAATAATATTTAGAGTTGCCACCCAGCCGATATTTTACCACTGGACTTGTGGCTGATGCTAAGTCTATGTAATCAATAGCATGGAAACTTACAATATATTTTCTGATGAGCTCCAAATCAGTGTTTTTTTAGCCCGTAGTTGGTGCTTCAAATGGATAAATTCTCTCCACATCTCCATATGCTTGAAAACAACATTATTCTGCAATACCACGATCCAGACTGGTGTAACAATGTAAAAATATCAAAATGTTATTATAGGTCCATGAACCATTAAAAGTAATTCAGCAGCTTGAAAAACTACAAATGAAAAAAAATAAATACCATTAACAGGCAAAATTGAGGGATGGCGGTCAGTGACCTGGTATGGGCACATGCTTAACACTTTTTTGTTATCAAAAGCTGCCTCAACAATAGCAAAATGTGGCAACTCTAATAATATACAACATGTGTAACATTAACATATTAATATAAATTAGTTGTAATGTGTAAATCAATTAACTACTAGCTTTGTAATCAGATTATACCCCTCCCAACACATTTTACTAATGGTTTTAAACCTTCTTTTAATCTCTGCCCTATTATCCCCTGCCTCTCTTCAACGCCATCTTTGCCCTTGCAGCGTGAATAGTATGCATGTAGGGTATAATCTTACCGACCCTGACCACCCACTACCTGGCTGTCATGGACTGCTGTGATAGTAAATTTAGCTTGTACAAGCAAATTGTTATCTAATGTGTTTCTGGAGACGAGACTTACTCATAGACATAGATTTGTGCTCAGAATAAAACACTGATTACTATAATTATATGTAATTATTGTATTTAGTAAGCTGGGTTTACATGTTTGTTCCATTGTTGTATCGCGAATGGCATGAGAATTTTCCCATCTTGAGCAAATACACAAGATACAGCTATCCAAGGAACTAACAATGCCTCCTGATACCAAACCAGTTAATCATTTCGTTATGCTCCCTAGGTTGGTCTCCACCTGTCATGTAGATATTGTTTGCTGCCTCCTAACAGTAAAATAATCCAAATGTTAATCTGAAATTAGTCTTCTAAACTAAAGATAAATATCAGTTTTCTTTTCCAGACGTACTTTGAAATTTAATTTAGGATAGTATCTAAAATGCTAATGAAACCAGAGACAGTGGAATCTTTTGTAAAATGTTAATTAATTCCTCGGCTGTCTTGATCTTTAAAGGTCAATAGCTTTGTCCCTCTTGTGCAGTAAAGTTGGCTTATGAAATAGTTGTCACCGATAGGTCAATATCTCAACATGAGAGGTTGGCCGTTCTGTATAACAGTCTATCTTGTGGGTGAGAGGGCACTCTTTGGTAGACCCTCATCTAGTGAAATATCTGCAAGAAATAATACGTAGCAGTATCCACAATGTGAGCAAATAATAACGATAATATAATCCCCTTGATAACAATACGAGAAGTGGGATATACTAGGGGTGTTATTCATGAAAGATGAAGTAGCAGGGAATTATAGGGAATTCACAAAGGAATTTAAAAGTTAAGGCCAAAGTAGGACATTCTGCTGAACTGGAGAATTTTTCCATCTCGGCTACTTTGGCCTTAACTTTGAAATTCCCCTGTCAATTCAATTTCCTTTTCCATGCATAAAGCTCTACAACATTGTTGGTTCAGGAATAGATTATTGTGCTCTTGATGGTGACGGTATCTGTGTAAAACCATGCCTGTGATTAGATCGTGGAACACATAAAATAGCCTCTTGATCTGATTGTATTATGTAAGCATTTGAATTTGGAAGTTAGAGGGTGGAAGACTGAGGGGAAATGTAAGAGAAGATCATTTTAATAACAGAAAGGGTAAAAGATGCATGAAATAAATGTCGGGTGGAAGTAGTGGACACTTTAAAGGAGATCATCTGGGCTATCCTGAAGAACAAATATATTAAAGTGTGTGTTATTAGTAGAGTAGATGGGCCAGTCAGTTCATATCTGTCTTCTGTTTCTGACGTTGTGTTACTTTCCGGGCTACATCTCCAGGACATTGCTCTTGTTTACAAACTAATTTGTCACAGGATACACTTCAAAGGAATTCTTGAATGTCTTTATTGTCTTAACACTTATCACTTCTGGAGCTCCATAGCAGTCATCTATTGTCATTTCTGTAAAGTAATTATTTTTAGCATCAGGTATTTCGTTGTATACCCCCTACGCTCTTATACATGTAAAAAGTCGAAGGCCAAGAGTTGCCAGTCCCATCATCAAAAAACCCTTCAACACACTAGCATCTCAATAAGGAATAATCTGTGGCTTTAAGATATATTTTATCATTTAGTTTTTAACATCCTTTTAAATAACTACCATCTTTGTAGTTATATTATATACACACACCAATTTATCTATCGCTGTCCACCTTTTTATGCCCTTCAAAGAGATAAAGAGAACATTGATGATATTTATACTATACTTTATTTAATATATATGATATTTTAATATAATTGATTTAATATCTATAATATAATGAGTCGTAGTTATAATATTTATTTAATTAATATACTTTATTGGCACAAATCACCAGGATTTTTTTTCTTTCTTTTTTTTTTATCAAATAAACCTTACTGAAAGAGAGGAATTACATTTTCTATCTTTATAGTCCAGACATAGAGAACCAATATGATAGAGATTTTGGCCTTTTAGCTACACAATGCATAATCCATTATCATTCAATACACTGCTCACTATTTCTTCTATAACCCTTCTTTTCTAGGATGTGCTTGCTGGGAGAAATTCCATCCATTAGATCAGTGTTAATGCTCTTCTATACTTTATTTTTTTTTTCCTATATTGAAAACCTAGAAACCTCTTCTTCCTGTAAATTTCCTCCAGTCTTCTGATAAATCATTGTAAAGTTTTCATTAACTGAGAAGCACAAAATGCAGCCTTTTTCCATCATGTCTTACATAAAAGAGCATGAAATCACCATGATGGGTTGCTATATGGAACACGTTTTTTTTGGTTGGCAGCTAGATCCGGTGAATACTCACGTAGAAAAGACATGTGTTGCTAATGAGTCTTTCAGATAGAGTGACTCATATGACGCCTACACATTTTTGGGGGTTTCGTATTATAGTGGGGCACATGGAAATCCTGTGTAGTGCTTTTAGTTCCAGTACATGACTTTATAAACAGACATTAATAAGTGTCTTACAAGTGTCATAGAATCTCTGGCAAATCCTTTTTGGCAGAGGCAATATCCCCCACACATATAAGTGCTTACATAAGAAATAGAACATGTTCTTTTTTTACTTTCTTCCTGATATTTTCGCTTGTGGGACATTGTACACATAACCTCTATGATTTAAAGCTATTAGTAACTCTCTTTTTAAATTATATTTTTGATACAAGATATCACTTACCAACTTTATTTCTGTAGTGCATGCTTACAGGCAGGCAACGTGTCTATACAAGTGCACCAGTGTTCCATTGCAAGGTCTGTGAAAGTCCATCGAACACATTTAAATTGCCCATCAAAAAATCCAGTTAATGTCCACCATGAACAATGTTGATGCCTGCCCCTGCTTATTGGGAGGGAAGATGCAGGTGTACCCTTACTGGTCAGATGTATAGCCGGACAGATCATTAGAATCATTAACACAGGCTTACCTGTCAGACTAACTAGAGGCATTGGGCCATGACTATTTGAACAGATTCCAGAGGGAAATCCTACTGCTTGGTTTGTTCCTCTCCATAGCCATTGACATATTCTTCATTACTTATTATTTAAACTTCATTTAATAAGGAGTAATTAGTGCCATGATAGCCATACTGCTGTCATGTTAGTATCATGTCATGTTAGTATCATGCATAGCTTAGAATTTCATTGTGGTTACACTCAGGTGTCTATGTATGCACATGGATTTTGCTGCATAATACATTGGTTATGTGTTTTTTTTTTTACATAGTTCCATTTATTTCCAAATATCGTCTTTTGAACAAATATTTGTATGAAATATGATATTGGGGCATATATGTAGGCATGTCCATGGGAAAATGGCACTTTAAAATATTTTGTAGTGTTCTTTTGAAATCTCCATCTAAAAGATGGAGAACTGAAATGGGCAAACAGCTGATCGAAACTTGTATTCAGGGATACTGAGTGGCCAGTTGCCCAGTTAGAATCCATTTCGGGCCAGATTGGTCTATATATCGGGTAGACCCTTATGAAAAGGTTTTTTCTCTTTCTTCTTTTACATAAATGCTGAGCTCAGTGAATATTGGAAGCTTGGTTGCTTCATTCATTATAAACCATTTTTTTAGACCAAAAAAGACATTATTTTAACCATTATTTGATGGTTACACGAAACGCATTACTCTCCACGGCTTATTCTTTTATGTGCACATACTTTTTTCTGTGATCAAGGGAGTCACAGGGATTCACAGGGAAGGGCCAAGTTTTTTTGTCTTTGTATTTTTATCTTAAATTGGATGATTGAGTGTAAACGTGAATACTTATAAATCAGTTGGAGAAAGAGAATGTACCAGTGAGCTTGATTTAGCTAAAGGCACAGTATAAAACGTCTAACAATAATTCTGCAAAAGACAACAGGGGTTAAAAAATGATAAAAATGATAAAAGTAAATAAAAAAATTAATTCATTCCAGACCTACAATGTACAACAAGATTGAGGGGGTATGTTACATCATTGTTTTTTGTTTTCTTAAACGTTGAATCAATTAATTCTAGGCGATGTTGATGACAGTCACTGTCCGAATGCAGTAAAGTTCAATATAATTTGCAGTCACAATATAATTATATTCTCAGACAAACATTTTTTATGACCCCCTTTGGATTTATTATTTAGCAAATTCTATTGTACGCAAGGCATTGTCTCCTATGATTTAAAAAAAAAAAAAAAATCTCTTTATAAGATTGAAATTGTTTTGTAAAATATCACCCCAGGACATGTGTATCTGACAAGTTCAAAGTGTGCATTTAATTGATGGCAAATATATAAAAGTATTCTTTAGCCTGTAACCGCATTACACACAAGGCATTGTCTGTAGGTGACTTGTTGCAGAGGATGAAAGAACATGTTCCTACTGCTAGCTGGAGATTTTCACTCTGCATGAATGAGGTACTAATATATCAGCTTTGGAGTTAGCTAATAATGAAGCAATTAGGATTAATGGAAACATTAGCACAGGAACAAAAAGGACTTATTAGCTGAATTCCCTATGCAGCCTCACAGTACCTCTCATCTGGTTTATTGTGTTGGGAAGTGTCATGTTATAGCTCATGTCAGTGAGTGTCAAATTCACCATTACATAGACCATCTCTTTGAAGTTACAGAATTTTTTTTTTTCCAGAATAATTCTGCACTTTGCATCTAATTCTTCACTAAAGTTTGTAAGAAACATTTCTCAGGAACAAAATATGTGCTATTTGGACAGGGATGTCAGTAAGATTTATTGTTAAGGGCTACTCCTATTTCAGAATAAATAAAAACCCTTTGGGAATTAATTGTTAAAATGGCACATATATTCATATATGCTTAAATGTATGTAAAAATGCAGCCCTGTTTATTAAATATAAAAAGACCCATGAGGGCTACTTTATTTGGAAATAAATGTATATTTTTATATACATTTTCAATCAAATAACACAAATGGATCTTTTTTCAATCAACATATTATATTATATCTCATCAGGAAATTCTAGATCCAAGTTTCATGAGGACTTTTTAGCTACCTTGGCCTAAAACGTGTAAATAAAGGTATATGCACATATTCTAATATAGAAGCATAAGTGAAAAGTTAGTTGTCCCTAGAATGAGGATGTACTTTTGATAGTACACGCCAGTTTATCCTCTGACCGAAAGCTGCCATGCTTCCATAGGAGAGACCCTCGTTTTTGTATGAGATCATCATTAACTAGGTCCCCCCTGCTGATCCCATGCAAAAACAAGGGTCTCTACCTGTGCTAGCAATGCGAGACCCTCACATTCTGATATCAGAGTGGGGCGAGCCCACGCTCTGTTTGGCTGTGCAAGGGTTAAACAACGTTTAATTTTCCTTTAAGTTCCTCAAGTTCAATAAAGAAAGATTCTGGCACTTCGAAGATTCAAATTCAATATTTAATAAAGATCATGATGTTCAAAGTGATGAAGCCAAATACACAGACTGTACAAAGTGATGAGGAATCTGCAGACAATTCACGCGTTTCGCATTTAGCGAAGCTTAACCCCTTCGTGACGCATGGTGCTTCCCTCCCAGACGACATAAGCACTAAAACGTCACGATTTGTTCCTGGCTCCGATCACAAGGTGATCGGTAGCCAGGAACTCTATAGCTTACTAGATGCTGGGGGTCTCTGCCAAAAGATTGTGAGACCTCGGGATGTTACATGCCCGAACCCGGAAATTCAGGCATGCCGCGATTTAGAGAAATGTAGCCGGTGCTTGCTTTGAGCACTGGCTATATTTTCCCTGTCAGACTGAGGCCACTCAAAATGGCGTCATCTGACAGGTGGGGTCCCGCTGCAAGTCCCTGCAGCGGGATCTGAGCACAGCTCATCGCTGGACTATGCCATCCTAGTGTCTTTTAGGCACTAAAAATCAGGATGGCATAGTATGTCCTAGTGTAACAAAGGGGTTAATCATCAAGTTCATACTTTCTACCTATCATTCCCGCTTTGGATTCAAAAGAAGGCAAAAACCCCAAAAGCTATTTCGTCCTTCATGACCCCAATCGGCAATTCGATTTCTACTCTGATCAAGAAGCGTTATTGTTAATGCTAATACTGTGCATTGCTGGTAAATTAGCACGGTCACTGTAATGAGATTGTCAATCTCATTACAGTGACTGTGCTCATTTACCAGCAATACCTGACGCTTAGCGCCTAAACCACAGCAGCCAATTAGCTCTCGTCATCCTCTTAACACGCAGGTCACATGGTATTGCTTAAATCACGGTCGGGTCGGCGGCGTCATGGACTCTTTCTTACCGGCTGGCTAGGGGCTTACTTTTAGTTCATGTTTGGCAGGTTGGCCGATATAGCTGAACTACCGGTGTCGGCGATCGTGTGGGCAGCAGTACCAAGCACAGTGGAGTCTGTGCCCTGATTGGGAGGTGTAAGCAGCACAAGTGGAGTGCTCCTTTGTTAAGTATCAGCATTGTAATTTTTTATGTGTGTTCTAACTTCACTATGTTGTTTATTGCACTGTTGATTACCAGCACATTATTAGTAAATTGTATTCATTTTCAAGTCTGTGTGTGACACATCATAATATTATCACAGTATTTTTCATGTATTGCTGTCAGTCACCATAAGGGCAGCTATATAATTGATACATACAAGTGTCTATACACTGAGCGCTGGAGAGAAAAAAAACACTTTTGCTAAGCACTAAGGTTCAGGTCATCACAGGACTTAGATGATCTCACTGCCAAACAAAGAGGGCAAACTAGATAAGTAAAAATGGATGAAAAGTCTTAGAGCTTAGTAATGACAGGTTACAAAATACTGATGATTAGGGAACAATATAAACGGTGAATATATTATTTAACAATTTAACACTTAAATATATAAAATACTTGATATAATTGACCAACAGAAACACAGTAGACATTGAAATACAGAGCTTATTGGTCATAAGATTATGGTTTGCATTTGTGTCCTTTATAGGTGGAGGTGTTTCCATTTATTTGGCAAGCATGTAGGTTTTTTTTTATCACAGTGTATAAATACTATATAAATAGGTGCACATTTTTGGACAAGATTGTCTTGAAAATTGTCATCTTGTACTGAAACATCCTGTTTTATTGAATCTAGAAAAATCCAGATAAAGTAGAGTGCTACATTAAAAAGTCTGTGGAGTGCAAGGAACTTGCAATATCTGTCAATGAGAGATAGACAGACATACAGTTAATTGCATACCACATACTTGAAATTTCTTTTCTCAATATATATTATTACATGCCTGCCAACTTTTTTGACAGGTTCTTGGAATGCATGGGTGATGTCACATGGCATTGCATTACCTCGCAATAATGAGCTCCAGATATCTGGTGTCTGCAGCTCATTTCTACTCGTTTAGACTGTGTATGCCTAAGACACATACAGTTTAAACACAATGTTTCCCATGCACCGTGCTTTGTTCTGAACTGTGCATAGGCTGTAGTAATGCTTGGAAATACTGGAATGTGATGGAACAGGACCAAAGAAAACAGGACTGTCCTAGCAAATTTGGGACAATGGCAACTATGCTCTTGTATGCAGAAACCAGTCTGCCATGTATTGAAAATAAAACCAGAAATAAAGAGTAGTGTCATTTTGTGTGTCTGCCTAATGTGGACAGGAAGGTGACGTATTCATCGGAGAAAATGCCTGGTCAAAAAGTCAAGACTTTCATTTCTGTCTGAGAATGGTCTGCTGTGTTCTGGCAGATGGCAGGAGAGCATTCTGGAGCTGCTTCATGCCTTGTATGAAGCATGATCGGCCTTCTGTTTTGTTCCTTGTGATATGGTTTGAAGGTTTCCAAGACCATTAGGGATGAGGACCTTGAGAACAAAGATCTCCGGAAGATATAACAAGCCTCTCTTGTCTTGTATACAAGTGTAAGCAATTTAAAGTTGTCCCGCTACTTTACTAATAACAATTGTAGTTTTGTTTTTTTCAGTTTTATGTATATGTGTCCATATTTATGTTTTCAAAAAAAAATAACTTGCTTGGCTCTCCAGACGTGGTGCTTTATTAAAAAGTATGAAAAACATGCAGCATAAATAATGGATCTGAGAGACACAACGTGTTTTGCCTATACACCAACGCTTAATCATAAGTGACTGATTTTTTTCCACTGGAGTGCTGAACACATTATTTTCTTTCATTGAGTGGATTTCCTCATGACTAAGAGAATGCTCTGGGCAACCCACCCACATTTAGCACACCGGCTTTTCCTATAAAGTGTTCTTATTCAAGTTTCGCCATAGTTGATTCTATGTGCGGATTCTGGATACTCTTCTGGGTATCCAAACATGTATTTACTTTCATTCAACCATCTAGATCAGTGTTCCTCAAACCTGTCCTCAGGATCCCCCCAACGGTCCAGGATTTAGGGATTACCCAGTTGTATTTAATTAAGAATATGTTCACCTGGTTTGGTTCCCTAACCATTAAGCAACCATACCAAGTGTTCTACATATTCTTATTTAAATACAACTGGGTAATCCAGAAAATTCTGGACCATTGGGAGGTCCTGAGGACATGTTTGAGAAACACTTCAGTTAAAAGTCCAAGTTTTAGTTCTCATAAACAAGCTACATATATAGGTAACCAGACTGGTACTGGTAAACTAGTGAGAGAGGCCATATCCTTAATATAATGTTACACTGATGAAAGTCATTGTCACCAATAACCAAATAATAAAATTACACTGTTCTCAAAGCAATGTTCTTCATCCCCTAAACAGCAACAGACAACTGATGAAGACAACACAACGTTGCCCAGATTGCATTCATAGCTGTCTATTCCCATAATAGTGATTTTCCATACCGTTGTACATTACAAGGGAAATAAAATCCTTAATTTTCCAATGGAGTGGGAGGTGTAAAAATCGAACTTATTGCTTTTCTTAAGAAGATAACTCATTTCAAGGCTGTTATGGAAGCATACCGTGTTGGAGCATAGGGGTGAAATTCAATTTGTTCAGCTACAAAACCAATTTTCATGCTGTAAGTTCTGCCTTTATTGCAAGATGATATGTGAGCTTCAGATTTGCAGTGCAGCTGAATGAAACCTTATCTGACCACTCATCCATCTTACCCACCTTCTAAATGCCATCGAGCCACAGAACACTTCCAAGGTCACCAGTAGGACACAATGGCGCGTTGGCTGCAAGGTGTTTGGGGATGTTATTCTTTAGTTATTATATTATAATTGCCTGGGAAAATTGAATTGTGTCAGACTTTCCCCCCGTGTGATAAATATCATCTATTCACAATATATTACCAACATCCTTGATTGATTTGTTTTAAACTGGAGGTACATAGCATTATACGTTGTTTTGTTTTCACCCTTAGCTATTTTAATTTGTGAACTTTATGGAGTCATCACCTTTTGATTAAAAACTGCAAATCAAGTGGCTGATACCATTTTGTTCTAGCTGTGTATATACACCTATTAGATTCCACTGGGTAACATAATAGAAAATACCAAAACAGATTATAAAAACAATCTTGGAACAAACACAAAGGCAATTGTTTTTTCAAAACAAAATCTCCTGCTAGCCCTAGATTAAGGGTATTGGCTTCATTATAGTTTGCTTGCTGTGTGCTGCTCAGGGGTTTACTGGACCCCCTCCACACAAATTCATAGAAAGATTTTGAGGCAGTGAAGGCTGCTTTATGTGGCATTAGATAGTAGACAAGGCTATAGACTTACCCTATTACGAGCTTCGATGTGGTCGTTTGGCCTAATTATACTTTATACACAGCATAATGAAAAATCCTGAAATGTAAATTTATAACTCTGTTGTTAACTTTATATGGATGAGAAGCCTAGTATTTGTTTTGGTGTTTATTTGTTTAGGTTGGTTTTATTTGGGGTAAGGATATTTTTTTAAGTACGATAGCATAGAATGATGAGTAGACATACCAATGTGACCGGCTCCAGCCTCATAGACAAGTGATAAAAATAAAATATACTACCTCCTCCAGGCACTGGAACACGTGGAGCCTACCCTGGGTCCTATTTAAACGATAAGTACACAAACCGAGAATGTGTCAGCTAATCATCCGGAACAAAATAAGACAGCATCTTCTTAGTCAAAAAAGTATATAAATCCTTTATTGGTCCTCAAGACAAGTAAAAAACGTAGCGCAGGGACAAAAGAGGCAAGAGAAAAACGAAACGCATGACGCGTTTCGCACCAGTAGGTGCTTTGTCACTAAGAAGACACCTGTCTTATTTTTTTCCAGATGATTAGCTGACACATTCTCTGTTTGTGTACATAGAATGATGATGTAAGTGATTATGGATCTGACTATGAGGAGGGGGAAAGGTAAATAATTTTTTTTGTACAAGTATATGTATATGTATTGCTGCGATCTTTATTTAAAATTGTGATTTTTGTTTTTGTTTATATGCAAAATTGGAATAAAGATATATTGAATAAAAAAATTTACTACATTAGATTGTAGTAATAATAATAATAATAATTGTAAGAACATTCATAGTCCCCTCTCTTCCCCCTTGCTGTTTCCAGCACTGTTTACAAATATTTAGCCCCCTTACAGTCTGCCTACCTCTTTGGTGGTCATGGAAGCATGTGTGTTTCCCCAGCAGTCTATCTCATTATGTCCTACTGCCATGTGGTCCTTCACATCAGGAGGAAGATATTGGTCATCCAAAGAAATAAAAGCACAATAAAATAAATCACATAGATCAGCCATACAGTCCGGAAAAATATGTTTCAGTATAAATGATACCAAGACCTTAATGCATAATAAGATATGAATGGGTTCATAGAAAGGCACTACTACTGTTCGTTTTCTATAAGCCGAAAGTCTATAAACCGAAGGTCGTTCCGTTTATAGACTTTCGGTTTATAGAATACATAGAATTACATGTAATTCTATGTATTCTATAAACCGAAAGTCTATAAACCGATGACCTTCGGTTTATAGACTTTCGGCTTATAGAAAACATGTAGTACTATTGCCTTTCTATGAAACGAACGAGAGCCCCATTCATAAGAATTTCTTATGAATGGGGCTCTCGTTCGGTTTATAGAAAGCCAATAGTATTACACGTATTCTATAAAACGAACGAATAAAACAAAACGAAAATAATGAACGAATTTCGTCTGAAACTAATGCAGTAATGAACGAAATTCATTTTAGACTAAATAAATAACATTTTTGTCCGAATGGACGAATACGAAACGAAAATTTTAGTTTTGCACATGTCTAGTATGCATGTTTAATTCGGTGTATGTATTTATTTATACTGAAAATGTATGCTGTTTTAACATGTTGTTAGTCTTTCTATACAGAAAATGAAAAAGAGTAATTGTTAACAAAAGCAAGATATTGGTAAATTTATTTTTTAATGCTATATAAAAGGTAATTTATGATGCCTGTGTTGGGGGATGCTTTCCTGCAAGATGTGTTCCTCATACTTCTGTTTATGATATAAAGTGCATAGTTATAAAGGGATGTACAATCTTTCATAAAGGCTGTCTACAATTTAATTGCACTGTTTTCTATACACAGACAAACAGGTAGATTGACTTGAGAACGTGCTAGACCAGCAAATTAGATAGACAAAGAAACCACTAGACAGCAAGACATTGAGACAGATAGGCCAATCACTTAGGGTTTGTTACTAACCCTTTTTTGGCCATTATAGAGACTTTATCATAACTTAATGGATCCAGCCCTAAATATTTATTATAGAAGTCTGACTCAACATTTTGTAAGTTTTCCAATACCAGACTATATCTAATGCTGTACGACTTAAAACACCATGAATTATACATTAATTTGTGGCCAAGAATTACTTTTAATTCATAATAGCATGTCATGTAAATGAATATTTAAAGCAGTCTGGGGGAAATAGATAATCCACATTTAGAATGAAATATGCAGAGCAGTTACTATTTGAAAGGTTGCTTCATCCAATAGTTAATACATTTTAGAACTAATAAATAATACCATCATAGTTAAATTCTATCTATCCATGTATCTGTCTATGTATCTATCCATGTATCTGTCTGTCTATGTATCTACACATGTATCTGTCTGTCTATCTATCTATCCATTTATCTGTCTATCTGTCTATGTATCTTTCCATTTACCTGTCTATCTGTCTATGTATCTATCCATTTAACTGTCTGTCTGTCTATGTATCAATCCATTTATCCGTCTGTCTTTCAATGTATCTATCCATTTATCTGTTTATGTATTTTTCCATTTTTCTGTCTGTATGTCTATCTATTTACCCATGTATCTGTCTGTCTGTTTATGTATCTATCCATGTATCTCTCTGTCTGTCTATGTATCTATCCATGTATCTCTCTGTCTATGTATCTATCCATTTATCTGTCTGTCTGTCTATTTATCTATCAATTTCTCTATTTATTTATTTTTGACTTGTTTGGGCTCTAACAGCTATGAAAAAGCTATTAGGCTTGTAATTACAGGATGTCTATACTGGCATAATAAAATGCAGCTGGTACTATTTCAGAAATTCTGAGAGCATCCTCAAGGTTATCAGCATTTACATGATGGGTTTGATCAGAACATTTCATCCTATAGTATAGACCTCTATAAGTCTCTGAGACAAATCTCAAATGTGATTTAATGTCATTACACATAGAGTATGAACCATCTACTTTGGTAGGACAGAGGTCTGTTGTGCAAACACTTGATGTATCTATAATGTGCAACATAAAGAGCATGTTAAAATGTGATGCGTTTACATACAGAAAAAGTGAAGGGAAAGTGAATGCTGCTCAATAACGTATGCAATGTAGAAAGTTGATGTCCAGTTGGTGACTGTCTGTCCTTTTGGGGATTTTATAAGTTTATTTCTATTATCTTTCTTTAATAATGTCCTGCACTTGCATGCTATGTTGCCCTCCACATTAAAAAGGTTTGGACGGCACTCATCAAGAACATTAATGGATATTCAGTTTGAATCAAGATGTGCAAATAAACAATATGTGCTCAGATGGCAACCATATATCTAAAGGGGGACTTGATAGTGGGATACATTTAAGGAATCTGGAATTAAACCTCTACCCAGATAACACTGATCTATCTGGCAAACAAGACAACAGGAGTGCCCAAATAATAATTCAACCCAGGCCAGCTGAGCATCATATGCAATGTAGTTCACAAAGGCACTTGTGGCTAAGGTGTGGCATTTTCCACCAGCCACATTCTCTCTAAGCATGATGGAAAACTATGGAGTTAAAAACGGTGAAATTTTTTTTTTTTTTTTTTTTCACTCTAGCTAGTGTGGGTCGCATTACCCATAATGCTTAGCCAGGTAAACATTGGCTGAGCATTGTAGCAAAAATGATTCACATAAGCTGGTGTGCAAAAGGCCGGTGATGACTATACTTTGGCACTTCTAATATTGTGGATTACATTTCCCATGATGTTCAGACTGCCAAAAAGAATAGCTTGATAAATGTAACCATGCCAACTGGAAGCAACCACTCGAACCTCAAAAGCCTACCCTTTCATGTGCAGAAGAGAAGTTCTCTTGCCTGCCTATTGTGGGCTCCTTTCCACCAGCAATCCCCTGGTACCTACGCATAGATCAAATTAATATGTGTGAGATGGCATACAGACATTGATGTGCTGCACGGCCATGCAAATAATGTTTATCAAGTGAGGCACTATAATTGGAAAATAATGGCTCAGAAGAGAGTTTAGTTTTTATTTATGACTAGAGAAGAAGTTAGATAACTATACTATAGACCCTTATGTAAGCTGATATGGATCCCTATGGATAGCTGGCACCATCTGAATCTACATCCACAATACTGGTTACATTTTGTGTACACTTTCTGGAAACTAGGTTCATTTTGTAACTGGAAATCTTTTATAATCTGAAAACGTCTCAAAAGACTTGGAAATGAAAACATGTTTCAGTGCACAAAATAAGCCGCATCAAGCAACGTTCAAGAACAAGAAATCGGTCTCTAATCCACAGATTCTTCTAATTAGTCTTTCCTTGTGTTAATAACACATCACAAATATACAAGACATGTAATACATATCAGCAGGATGAAATGTTAAGTGAATGTTGAAGGGTTTGGTAGCTTTTCCTTGGATTCCCATTAAATGGGGAAATAGTCCAGAATCGGCTTGTTGACATAGTTACATAGGGGGTTTAAACTCCCACACCGCCAAGTGTCGGGAGATTTATAAAGAATGGCCGTTTGTTATGTAAAACGACGATTGCGCTTTTTTATAAAAAAAAGAATTGCATCCATCAAGTTCAACCCTTTTCTTAATTCTTGTTTACTGCTGTTGATCTAATAAAAACCTTATTTCAGCAAATTCTGCATTCAGTGGGGGAATGTCCTTCTTGACTCCAAACGGCAATCAGATTTCTCCTTGGAATTAAATATTAATGCTTATCATTACATACGTAGCCCTATATTTTCTGTTTCATTACTAATAAAGCAAGGCCCCTTTTAAAGGCATCCAATGCTAACACCACCACTTCAGGCAGTGAATTCCATACCTTTATTGCCCTTAACTAAGACTTAGCTTAGCCCTTTAGGGTCCACACTACCTGGAAGTGCTCCTAATCCATTATCTTTAATCTTGTTATCTTAAAATTTAAGGCTTAAATGGTTTAACTTTTCTCTACTGATAGTAATTGAGGTGCACACAAACTCAGCTACTAAGCACTATAAACACTAGAATGATAAAGGCTCGGTAGGGTTTCCACTAAGCCACCCTTGGTGCATGGCGAGAATACCATTATTAGGGGCACAGCAGAAGACAAAGGAGACCTGGCTTAAAATCAGCCGTATTTTGGTCCGGATTTGAGGCCCAGATACAATCTTACAGCTATCATATGTTTGGAGTTGAGTAATGTGATTTGATTAGATCAATGATGAAGTCTGATGTCTTTACTAACTGTACAATTATTTTCTTTAAAGTCATTAGACTATTGTTGAACAAATCTACCCAGTCTAGTTATTATCACCTCCAGTCTTATCCAGGTATTGAATACATAGCTAGGTACTGCACTGTTAAAACAAAACGAGGCACTTTGGGGGGGTGTTCAATAACCTGAAAATAAAATATTCTCAGGTTATTATATATGATTGTTGATATAAAAATAAGTGATAATTAATGTAACTGAATAAACCTAATTAGGTCATTTGATTTTGTTATATGGGAGAAACCGTAAATTCTCACTAATATATAATTAAACCTTTAAACTCTCCACGTACTGTATCAAATGTTATAACTGTACATTTAAAGAAGGTCAGCTGACAGAGGCAGAGCTTGTTTAATAATAGATGACATGTTGTCTGCCCGGACACTCGGTAAAGTCTCCAGGAAGCCATCTGCCACAGATAAGACGTACAGTGATTCATAACTGTCTCTTATGGTCAGATACCAGTTTACATCTAGTACGTCGGCAGCATTTTAAAGAAAGAGCTTCTTTTGTAGCCCATTCAGCGGACTAACATCTATTTCTGTTTGAAAAGATTCATAGAACCCAGTATTGGGACGATCCCTACCAAATCAGTAGCGTTGAGACAGGTGACATACAAACCAAGTGGAGTCACCACACACCAAATATACAGCAAAAATCTAACTTTAACCCCTTAGTGACAAGACATTTTCACCTTGGTCACAATGGCTGTTTTGACATTTCTGGGGTGTTTGTGTTTAGCTGCAATTTTCTTTTTTCTCAGATACTGTACCCACACAATTTATATGTTGTTTTTATCATCATAAGAAGGGCTTTCATTAGATACCATTATGTTCATCATATCTTATAATTTACTACAAAACAAATCATAAAATATGATGAAAATTTTAAAAAGCCCCACTTTTTCTAACTTTAAAAATATAATTTAGACAAATACAATTAAAAAAGACCCTGTCTAAATAGTTTCTAAATGTTGTCCCGAGTTCAGAAATATGCATGTTTCCATATTTTTCTGTGTTTTTTTGCGAGTTATGGGGAAAAAACCTTTGACCCCAACCCGAACACAAAATTTGACCTTAACACTAAATTTAACCCCAACTCTAACCCTTATGCTATCCCTTAATATATTTTAATTTTAATTTAATTTTAACCCTATCCATTATGCTAAAAATTATTTAATTGTAACCCTACAGGCTAATATAAATAACCAGTTTTTAATTAATTAAATATTTATTTTAAATTTTTTCCATTGCTATGAAACTTAACTACCACTAGGGGCAGTCAAGTAGCATATTCAGAGCGACGGTAGTGAAGTTACTTTCACTTCCGAAGCTCAGACCTCCAGAGGGCATAGCCATATTGACGGAGCATGCTGCTCTGTCAGTATGGCTCCCACGATCGCTCCGTGGGGCGATCGTTGGGGCCCCAGAATTTGTTTTTCAGTGCTGGCTATTGCCTCGACATCGAGGCAATAGACCAGCACCGTTAAAGCGTTTTTCGCGATCGTTGATCTGTAAAACCGCTTGATTCATCGCAGGACGTGCCAGGCACATCCTTTGTCGTTAAGGGAGTTTCTCCCAGGATGTGCCTGACACATCCTTTGTCGGCAAGGGGTTAAAGCAACTGCAGACGGTGTCCAACACTGTAGCTAAAATGCTAAACTTTGGTACTTGCTCGTGTCATATAACAGGGGACAGGGACATCAGTGTCTGCAACAAGGTCTATGAAGTTCCATAGAACACCAATAAATTGTCTATCACAATTTAGTAAATGTTTACCATGTACAATGTTGGTGCTTAGACCTTCATAGAACACCTCTTTCCACTCCCACCACTGGCTATTTATTAAAGAGAGAAGATATTTTATAAATGTTCGTACATTCTGGAACTCTTTACTTCACTCAATAGGAGAAACACTATAATTATCAGAGAGAGGCAGCATCATTATCAGAGAGAGGCAGCATCATTATCAGAGAGAGGCAGCATCATTAACAGAGAGAGGCAGCATCATTAACAGAGAGAGGCAGCATCATTAACAGAGAGAGGTAGCATCATTAACAGAGAGAGGTAGCATCATTAACAGAGAGAGGTAGCATCATTAACAGAGAGAGGCAGCATCATTAACAGAGAGAGGCAGCATCATTATCAGAGAGAGGCAGCATCATTATCAGAGAGAGGCAGCATCATTATCAGAGAGAGGTAGCATCATTAACAGAGAGAGGCAGCATCATTAACAGAGAGAGGCAGCATCATTAACAGAGAGAGGCAGCATCATTAACAGAGAGAGGCAGCATCATTAACAGAGAGAGGCAGCATCATTAACAGAGAGAGGTAGCATCATTATCAGAGAGAGGTAGCATCATTAACAGAGAGAGGCAGCATCATTAACAGAGAGAGGTAGCATCATTAACAGAGAGAGGTAGCATCATTAACAGAGAGAGGCAGCATCATTAACAGAGAGAGGCAGCATCATTATCAGAGAGAGGCAGCATCATTATCAGAGAGAGGCAGCATCATTAACAGAGAGAGGCAGCATCATTATCAGAGAGAGGCAGCATCATTAACAGAGAGAGGCAGCATCATTATCAGAGAGAGGCAGCATCATTATCAGAGAGAGGCAGCATCATTAACAGAGAGAGGCAGCATCATTATCAGAGAGAGGCAGCATCATTAACAGAGAGAGGCAGCATCATTAACAGAGAGAGGCAGCATCATTAACAGAGAGAGGTAGCATCATTAACAGAGAGAGGTAGCATCATTAACAGAGAGAGGCAGCATCATTAACAGAGAGAGGCAGCATCATTAACAGAGAGAGGTAGCATCATTAACAGAGAGAGGCAGCATCATTAACAGAGAGAGGCAGCATCATTAACAGAGAGAGGCAGCATCATTAACAGAGAGAGGCAGCATCATTAACAGAGAGAGGCAGCATCATTAACAGAGAGAGGCAGCATCATTAACAGAGAGAGGCAGCATCATTAACAGAGAGAGGTAGCATCATTAACAGAGAGAGGTAGCATCATTATCAGAGAGTGGCAGCATCATTAACAGAGAGAGGCAGCATCATTAACAGAGAGAGGCAGCATCATTAACAGAGAGAGGCAGCATCATTAACAGAGAGAGGCAGCATCATTATCAGAGAGAGGTAGCATCATTAACAGAGAGAGGCAGCATCATTAACAGAGAGAGGCAGCATCATTATCAGAGAGAGGCAGCATCATTAACAGAGAGAGGCAGCATCATTATCAGAGAGAGGCAGCATCATTAAAATAGACTCACCTTATCTATGATCAGACATTCAGTCAGTTCATCTGACTAACTGGAACTCACAAAATTGGCTGTTTGTAAAAAGCTGTGGGTTTTACAGTGAAATAAAAGTGGTATAAAATCACATATTAATATGTATATTAATATTGTATGTCCTGTTGTATATTCAGGACATTTGGAATTTATGGATGATTCCTTGATATCTAAATGGATGGTCTTCTGTGTTCAAGTATATAGTTGTATAAGGCATTCTTCTTATATATGTTTCTGATTTTTTTTTTTAGAATCACTATATAAAGTGTAACCGAAAAAAAACAAACAGTTATCACAGGATATTCAATATTAAGGCTAAATCCAGTCTCTTACGCTACTAACTTATTGAAGATTTCCATTTAGTCACAAATATTAAAGTGACATATTTAAATGCTCTCCAAGATTGTCCTTTTGTAACCTTGTTTTGTCAATTTCCTCCTTCTATTAAATTGACTGTGAACTCCAATTTATAGGATATAATTAAAACGAGATTGATGGAAAGTAGAATTCCTAACTCTCAATGTTGTTAGTCCCTCTCGGCCGGTATGCGCGTGTGATCATTTCTTTGCTAAAAAGTAATTATTAGATTGCTTGAGTGACCCAATGAGAAATGTAAAAAAAAAAAAAAAAAGAGATCTGCATATGCAAGGGACCCGGGGGACACGAAAAAGTCAACTTTGTTTTTCCCAGATGGCATTGTATATATCATGGGATCCAAAAAGTCTATTACAAAATATTTACACGAATATTCACTGTTATTTGCTCTTGAGACTATTAAAAAATCAAAATAAAGGATAGTTTGTACCTAAAGTTGCAAAAACATAGTTAAGAAACCTGAGTGTTAGTTATGGGCCCACTAGTTCATAAGTGTTTCTTATCTTCATAGTCTAATGTTACTTGATCTATGTCTGCTTCTCCCATACTGTGTGAGTAGCAGAAGGCAACAGTGTGTGGAGAACATACAGCATAAGTGTATTGATTTAATATAGCAATAGAAGAACAGAGACAGTGTTCAGGTGGTACTTGCTAGTCTAAAAAGAAAATACAAAATGGGGTCTAGTCACTAAAAACGTAAACTATGGAGAATTGACAGGGTGAACTGTAAGAACAAGACATTCTCCATCTTGCCACTCTTTCCCAGTAGGCTATCAATGACTTATTTGTTCAATTCATTTGCAGGTCCCTTCTCATGTTTACTACAATGCACTTTTTTTTTTTTTTGCAAATCTCTTACTGGAACAAGTAACTCCTCCATTCATTGGTTCTTCTCTTTGTTTCTTTTGTACAATATATGCTACTGGCACTAATGTTGTCCCAATTAATCAAGAAGATGATTTGTAATGAATGAAATTCATTCTTAATTTCTAATATGATAACTGATAACTAATATACCAATTGCCATTTGGTATATATATATATATATATATATATATATATATATATATATATATAAGCATTACATAATGGCCATAAAATGTTGTTTCTAAGATTAGTTTTCCAGGACTTTTCACTGGGTTGACCTGAAATGTATACTTTAGTGACATATTGCCAACATTTCCATGTTCTCCATTCTCCCATTCCAAATCCTTTCATTTCATTTCTCTTTTTCTTTCTTTGACCCCTGATGTCTTCCACCTGGATTATCTGAGGAGGAAAATGTCTGGCACTCTTTTGTCAATGAAACCGATACATATGCTTTATTAGTGCATTAGCAAAGTGAAGGCCAACGTTTCGGCTGCTTACCTCAACCTTTGTCTTGGTCTTGATAAAGGCTGGAGTTGCCATACATTCCCAATGCACTAATAAATCACAACAGTTGCACAGACTAAAGAGTTCCACATTTATATTGGATACTTTTGCACGCTGTGCACTTGGTCAGTGAGTCCTCCAATATATACATGTATCTGTCCCCTCTGCTTTATAATAGTTTGGGAACATACTTTTCATTTATTTTTCCACTCTAAATCCCATCGTCCACATACGGCCTATATTTTAATAGAGTTACATTGCCTATGTCCATAGAACGACATAAACGCATGTGAGCAATTGGTGTTGCAGGTTAAAAATAAACTGACATTACCAGTGAGCAAAATCGGCTTCAAATCTTGCTTTGATTCAATGTTAGGTTCTCACTAATGGTTTCTGTCTTTGTTTTCAATTCATCGGGTTTCTTTTCTTCAATCCTCTCATTCTGCTTTCATCTATCCATTTCTCCTGGATAAGCACACTGCGGTTAGTACTCTACTTATTGTCAAAAAGCTTTCATTTCCCATTCGCTTTTGTTTTTCATACCTAATCCTATCCGCCAACCATGCTAATCTGCCACGTTCAGATTTCCCCTTTTATCATTATGGTTTGTCCATAGCTCACCACTGGCTTATTTTTGTTTAGTTCATTATGTGTGTGTTAGCTTTTAATAGAAGTGAAATGCAAAATCAACTAATTGCCTTGTTAAGATTTATGCTCATATTTTTATTGTACATTTATTGTATTTTCCATGTACATTTTTATATGTCTATTCATATATGTTCTATTTTTTTACATACATTTCGTGAATCTTTGTAGCATCTCACTCCCATAAAATGTCTCTGTTTCTTTAATAGATTTCAAGTTTTTTTTATAATGGCTCTGAAATGTTTTTAATAACATATATTATATTTGATAGAACTCGCCGAAAGAACTACAGGCTTTTTATGGACTCTTTGAAGAGAAGTGTGGGGAGTTTGGGTTATATATTGATGCACATGAAGATAGCTATATACACATGTGGGCCTCTGTTATACATAACCCCCTGTAGGGTACCAAGAGGAGTAGAGCAGCTACCCCCTGCCAAGAGAATGAAACGCGTCGGACCAAATTGGATTTTGAGAACCTTCGTGGCTGATCCAGATAAGTGTCGGGAAAGTAACCTTCCAGTAATGAGTAACTGCACATAACATTCGTGTAAGCTACATGGTATGTGGAGGAACATTTGAGAAATGCTTTCAGCTTTTTATACATGCTGAGGCATTTTATTCCATATTTCAATGCTACATTAAATCCATGTTGTACATCACAACATGATTTAGAAACTTTGACAAGGATGAATGTTCCGATATATAGCCTGAGTGTTCCATTGTTCTACTTTCATATGTAGTATATTTATTTCATCTAATTACACGTTTTCTTTGTTTCCTTTGTGTTTTATAATCAAATTATACACATGCAATAGATCTGGCTATGAAATTATACATTATTTGCAAAGGTAAGTATTTTCTAATACTGTGCTAAAGCAAACACAACATCAGCAAACCCTCCAATGTAATGTGAGTAGGCCAAGGTTGAATATATTTTCATATCCTTACATGTCAGCAAACCTATTTTATTCTTTATATCTCCAGTATACAGTGCCCACACCATCTCCAAATATTCTAGGTTGAGACATGCAAATAAAGCTACAAACGGTTACCATAGATATATGGCTAAAGGTGGCCATCTGCCACAAAGGTGGTTCTCTGGTGGTGTGAACACTGTATAATAGGGATATCTGGGAAAACAGTTCTTGCTACTTACTCACCTAATTACTATAATACATATTGAACTATTTCTATAATTTGTTAGAGGATGTGTGGAGCTGAGTACCAGACACTGATATATTGCCCCTGTCAAATTAAATGTATTTGTTTCATATACATTCTATGTCTTATATTAAAAAGTAACATGCTGGTAATATTTTTAAAGTTAATTATACATTCAAATATTTGTGATTCATGCAACAATTTGTGTAAATAAATATAATGAGTAATTCTTTTTTTTTTAACATTTATTAACAGATGCTGGTGTTTCAGTCCTTTTTTCTGAATACCCAACTTTTGACTTGTGTTGTTGAACCTTTACTCAATGTAAGTGGAAAAAGTACAAATTTATTTTAGTGGTAAAAAAAATCCGAGATGGCTTACTTGAACCCAAAATATGTTTATACAATATTGAATAGAAAAGCAAATATATAAAAGATAATGTAAATTGTAATAGGAAAATACTAAAAACTTATTTCAGGGAATAGGAGATAAAAACTTTTTTGTTGTTGAATAGGACGACTATTGAAAATAATATATATTTTTTTCTCTTCTAAAGCCCATGCTGTTTTCCTATTTTTATTGCAGGTTGAACATCTTTCAGAGGCACATTCTCCATTTCTTCTCTCAGTGTGTCTCTGCCGATTTGCTCAATACATCTTTTTACATGGTTTAAGTCTTCCTGACACACCATTAAGGACGCTGATAGAGGAAAGCCTTCGTCCTGAGAAGAAATGTGCAAATATATTATAATGCAAATAAGAAATGAGGCATTTCACTATATTAATATAAGTGGATTATTTATAGATAGGGTGCTGATATCAAGAATAATAATTCAGCTCTTTGTGACAAATTCCATAAATCAATCAGATTTTACGTATCAAAATATTCAGGCAATGAAAATACAAAAGAAGAAAAAAGGATGATTTAATACTCTTCATCATACAACATTTTAATGCAATAAACCTCTTTTTGCATTATTCATAAATAATATATTATAAGCTCTCTCATATGTTCTATTTTGGTAAACAAAAATAATGTCTTGTGGCTTTTTGGTTATTTTGTGCAACAATATATTTTTGTGTTTATCTTTTTCAGTTTTTTTTTTTAGATTTTTGAGTTTTTGGATCACATTGTCAGTTGGTATGTTTTTCTAAAAAGAGATTTTAATAGTTACATAAAGAAATAATGTTTTAATTTTTTTATAGGGTTTTATAAATTTGTGTTAGAAAAAAAAAATGTTATCTACAGTGTGTTAGGATTTAACATTTATTTAACTCTGTTTTAGTTCCTTTCTTTGTTGACACACTCCTTTACTTAAGAATACTGGGTACTGAAAGACACAAATAATAGAAATGAAAATGATAAGAGCATAACAAAAGTAATATTGAATTATACTGTACATGTTACAGTATATTATTTAACTGCAAACCAGTAATAGGCAAACTTAAATAAACAATATGATTATCATTGCTTCTCTGTTCCCATGTCTACTGCCAACTAGTCCACCATTTGGTTCACACCAACAGAAATACAGGTATAGCCCTGTTTATTCTATCTGTTCATCAAGACTTACAGTCATCTTTCTCTTTCAGGTAACAAACATCCAATTCCAAGTCAATATAATATGATTATTTTCAGACCTAATTTAACCCAGATAATTGGATGCTAACTATGGCTACATCAATAGTTGTACCTGCATCTCATGGCGAGATAAAGTTGGTTGATATCAAAGTGATAGATGTCTTAATGATTTTAAAGATATGGATTGCACGAGATTTATATTCGTACTGCATTGTGTGGAACAAAGAATTATTTACGGTGAACTAATTTGCCCAGGAAAACAGTGACCTAGCTCTATACAGATAACACAATACATCTTTTTAAACTTATGTCTCAAATATGACTTCATAACAGTAAAATATCATGCTGAGACTAGCTGAAGGAGGTCGACTTTGTAGGTTGTCTTTCATTTTGAGACATCCGAGGTTTGAATCTTCCCCATTGAAAGTAATGGGATGTGAACTGATCGAAGCACTTATTGAGACTAAGTCAGACTCGGGTGCTAAATTTGACTTTGTCTCAAAAGGAAAGTCGACCTGCAAAGTAGACCTCCTCCAGCTATTCTTACATTTTAGCTAATAGCCCCAATAGAGAAGACAGGGAGCGAAAGGAGTAAGGCACTGTGTGAAACAGGGTGGATACCAAAAATAATGATTGGGGAAATGGATGAAGCACAGTGATCCTGGCTTTGCTCTGGAGAACTAGAACTTAGCTCAAACTTGCAGAGAAAGTATATTTTATATTTTATTAGTGATATTGCAGAAAGTGTTGTTGGTAAGGTATGTCATTTTGCTGATGATACAAAGATTTGCAGCAGGGTTGATATTCATGGAGGGATAAGCAAATGGCAAATGATTTAGCTAAACTAGAAAAATGGTCAGAGCAGTGGCAACTGGCATTTAATGTGGACATTGGACAAGTGTAAGATTATGCACCTTGGGCATAAAAACCCAAAAGCAGAATGTAGAATATTTGACAGAGTCCTAACCTCAACATCTGAGGAAAGGGATTTAGGAGTAATAATTTCAGATGATTTTCAGGTAGGTAGACAATGTTAAAGAGCAGCAGGAAATGCTAGAAGAATGCTTGGTTGTATAGGGAGAGGTATTAGCAGAATGCTTGGTTGCATAGGGAGAGGTATTAGCAGTAGGAAGAGGGAAGTGCTCATGCCATTGTACAGAGCACTGGTGAGACCTCACTTGGAGTATTGTACTCAGTACTGGAGACCGTATCTCTAGAAGGATATTGATACTTTGGAGAGAGTTCAGAGAAGGGCTACTAAACTGGTTCATGGGTTTGAAGTACCGTATTTGCTCGATTATAAGACGACCCTGATTATAAGACGACCCCCCAAACTTTGGATATTCCTTTAGGAAAAAAACTAAAAGCCTGAATATAAGACTACCCTATAGGAAAAAAGTTAAACTTGTATATATTCACATGTAAATTGCTTTTTTAATAAAAAATTATGATATCAAAAAATGTATTTCTAGTTTTTATTTCTTTTTATGTGCCAATGCTGCCTTTCTCTTTCCCTTGCCCCCCATTTTTCTCTCTCTCCCCCCCTCCCCTTGTCTGTCTCTTAACCCCTTCACTCCCCTTGTCTCTGTCTCTTAACCCCTTCCCTCCCCTTGTCTGTCTCTTAACCCCTTCCCTCCCCTTGTCTGTCTCTTAACCCCTTCCCTCCCCTTGTCTCTGTCTCTTAACCCCCTCCCTCCCCTTGTCTGTCTCTGCCCCCCTCCCCTCTGAAAAAAACCTCGTCTTATAATCGAGCAAATACGGTATAAAACTTACCAGGAAAGGTTAAAGCATCTTAACTTGTATAGCTTGGAGGAAAGACGTAACAAGGGGGATATGATAAAAATGTTTAAATACATAAAGGAGTAGAGTATATTTAAAAGAAAATAAAACTACCACAACTAGAAGAAATAGTCTTAAATTATTATCAGTATTAAGTATGAATGTGATGTTTTAAGGCATGTGCTTGATTGCTTCCATTACCACTTATATTGTACTAACACTATAAACACTAATGACAATAATATATATTTTTTAAATGTAATAGTAAAAAGTAATTGTCCAGATTTGGCCCGCAATCCAACCATTTCTCTTTTCCTTTTGTAAAATGCAATCCTTTTGTAATGAAAGAGGGCATTTAAAGAAAATAATCAGCAAAGCTGTGTTACAAAATATGCACCTCTGTCACTTTCCCAAATCCTACAATTAAAGATGAACTTTCCCATTTCTTCATTTCGCTATTCACTGTACTTAGCAAATCTAGTCAGTGTTGTTTACAGCTTAAAATAAGTGTTCAGATAATGAAGCACATTGATGTCTGTAAGAGAACAAAGATAACACACTCAGATGTGCCCTTTCTGTTGATCCATGTAAAAGCTGTAATTCTGCTAGCTGAATGTATAGATCGTTTTAGTGTGTGGCACACCTTTTCACAAACACTACTGATTAAAAAATGTCATTTATGGGAACATGTTTGTGATAATGCAAACAAGAATAGCAATTTAATTATAATACTAGTCTTTTATTATTTAAAATACTAGATCTTTTGTACCATTACATTCCAATGTAGGCATCCATAGGCAAGTTGATTTAATAATCCTTAATAAACAGTGTATTTGGTTAGTTAGGCTGTGGCACATTTAAGAACATGTATGATCTTTTAATTGCCTGTTCAATACTGTATTGTGGAAAAATGTCCCAATATAATTAATAGTTTGAGAAGTATTACTCCATCGTTTATAGTAAATAGTCATATGTAACTATATAGGCTCCCTATATAGGGAGGAACTAGAGAACATTCCAAATGCTGTTTTACACTTCAGACAATGGCATCTTCCTGAGGTAGCACACATCTGGGGATAGCAAGTTTGAACATTGCTGGGTAATAAGAACATCTATTATTCAACTGCTGATGTAGTTACTTCCAAGGTGTGTGTGCTAAAAAAAGCTTTGAGTACTACAGCCATAAAAGTACTAAATAAAAACGTGTTATTAATTTTAGGGTATTCCTTCCTGTTTGCAAATCACAAATTAATTTGTACACGCTTCTTCATAGCAAGCTACACAGAGCTAGTGTCAGGGAATGGTTATATATCGCCTGCACTAGTGCAAACCAGAGTTTTGGGGCTGCTGTACATAGTGAAAATGTCTGATACTTTTTGTATGTTGGTGTTGTACATTGGTGGACACAGAGATAGAGCTACTATTAGCCACTATTCTTGTGTGAGTCTCTTTTATACAAAATCCCCAGTACCTAAGCTACTTGGATATGTAATATGGCCACTACAAAATTAGTGTGTTCAATCACTCACTCTGTTCGGTTGCTGTTATGTTATGTTCATCAGTAATCACATGTTAAATAAAGGATAGTGTCTTATCAGGACATCACTAGGATTATTTAATAAAATACCAGAACCATATCGCCCACAAGAATAGGGAAAGGGTTGAACTTGATCGACGCAAGTCTTTTTTCAACCACAACTATTATGTAAACACAATATTGCTCAAACAGGAAAGGAGCCTTATAAAAGGAGGCTTACATTAAAAATTATCCACTATTGAAAAACAAATACTTTATAAAAAATATTTCAATGGCCATGCTGTGTATTTCCCCATTAGTACTTGAAAAACCTGTGCAAATCAATCCCACATGGAAAGTACTGTATGAATAGAATACTTGATCTTACTGGTTTTGTGCAGTTTGCACACTTCCTCTGAGACTCTGAGTCTAAGCAAATATGATCAAACAGAAGCTGAGTTAAACTACTTCTATATTGATGCTCTTTACTGGGCAGCTACTTAGTTTTGCTTTTTGCAAGTACCAATTATACACTGTATACATAGTACTGCCCGCGGTGCCGAGTTCCATAATATTTGCCAATTTTCTTACTATTGAGAATCCCACACAGGAACTGAATAAAAGGTTCTATCGGGATCTGTGGGTGATTTCTTAGTAATTAACCTTTGTTATGGCCTAAAAATGTCATGGTGTGTCATGGCCTAAAAATGACACACTTTAGTAAACCTAGCAAAGAGAAAGGGATTCTGTCATTGTTTATACTTTGAATGTAGAGAGTAAAACATCACGAAAAAAGGACATTTGGGACTATTGACTAAAAGGTGAGTTGAAGCGAGTAACAGGTGAGTTAAAGTGAATAGCAGGTGAGTTGGGGTGAGATGAACATTTCATATCAACAATTCAGCTATACATTGTGCAGGAAGAAACCTGATGAGTTGATGTTAGCAGAATTGCAAGCAAATTCATGCAATAAGAGAAACATCTTTTTAGAATGTGTCTTGTGTCTGATTTTGAACATCCCAATGTGGCTTCATAAGCAAATTAGACATTTCCAATTGAAAGTAATTAATTTGCATATAAATTTACAAAATACAAAATATAGAAGTACATAGGAAAACCATGGAATACTCTGCTGAGGGATGACTTCAAGGACTACTCAGGTCCCAAACCAGAATATGGAGAAAAAGGATTCCTTTCGGTGTTATGAAGATAGGATAAATAGACTTGCTATCTCTTTAAGAGACTTGGGTGGGCATGTAGAAAATATGGAAAAAAGACAAGTATAGCATAATACTAAACAGAAAAGTATGACACATGCTTTAATCAGAACAATTCACATCCGCTTCTGTCACTGAGAACCAGCTCAAGTGCAATAACAGCACAGGTTTAAAATGTAAGTCAGATAGGATCCCCTGCATCAAGGTTGACAAGTGACGAATGTTGCATCTGAGAAAACTGGGATATCCACAGACCAGAGGCCAGATCACAAGAACAATCAACAGCGCCTCTTCTGTTCATATCATAAACAGGAGAAGGTTAGATCTTAAAGAGTAGACATCATAGACACATTGAAAAAGTGTTCAAATGTCTAAAACAGGCTCCTCGCGATGAGCTGTGCTCGGATCCCGCTGCAGGGACTTGCAGCGGAATCTCACCTATCAGATGATGCCAAGTTGATTGGCCTCAGACTGAGAGGAAAAATAAATATTTTACTAATTCGCTCTGTGCCTGAAATTCCGGGTTCAGGCTCGCCTCCATGATGTCACAAGTGACGCTTGGAGGTCTCACGATTTTTGGCAGAGCCATACAGGGTCCATTAAGACACTGATCGGGCCTCTGAAATTAGGAGAAAAATATGTTTTAACAGTGTCTGTGGAGATAGGGGACTTATTATCAGGTGATCTTTTTTGCTGCTAACAGAGGAATCTTCCAGCTAGAGAGGTCTTCACATATATGCAAATCAAGAGTCTGATATCCTCTTCTATTTTAATACATCCAATTGAAACTGCCCTGGATGTGGATTTGCTCTATCAGAATAATAGAAAAATATCCAAGATTCTGGGGTCCGATTGGTTGAAGGGGGACAAAGATTTGGAATTCATATTGATAAATGGCAGAAAGATCTGGAATGTAAATTCATATATAAAGAATGGATTGATATTCTAGCTAAAATTAAATCATCTAACAACTGCCTCAACCTGCTTGAATTACAGTATAGGATTATCTAAAGATGGCACTTAGTTCCTGCTTTGATTGCTAAGAGGAATAATGATGCCTCCCCAACTTGTTGGAGATGCAATATAGAATGTGGATCCTACAGACATATCTGGTACGACTGTGTCAACCTTCAACCAGTCTGGTACATCATACATGGGATATTAGCCACCCTTAGAGTGGTGGGTCTCCCAAGGAAACTAGAAGTGGCATTCTTGTTTTTATTGGAGGTGAACTTACCTTCTTAGATATACATGTATTTATGGCAATAAAGTACCTAACTGTTAGAAAATGGAAATCCCAGGAGGTTCCAACTTTGACCCTGGTAAAATGTCAAATAAGATTGCAGCTAGAGATGGCTAGAGGATATAGTAAATTCTCTAAAATAGGTCTGGAGATTTGGAAAGAATCATATTGGGAGGAGTAACCTTTATGGTCATACCAATAACTTATATTGACGAGTTCAAGCTATCTGCAGATGTCTCAAACCAGGTTTTATGACTTGTCTCATGTAGAGTTCCAAGATACACCCTAAGATAAACTGAGATGATTGTTATGGATAAAGGTTGGGGTTGGGGTTGTCTGAAGGGTCCTTTAAATGTAATGTATTTGTGTATCTGTATGTTTATTTGTGTCTGGATTAAGAAGACAATATGTGTCAATGATATTTTCTGTACTATTAAAAAACTTGAATAAAAAATGAAATAATAAAAAAAAAACTGTCTCCGGAATCTCCAGTCTGTAAAATCATCTGTGTCTTAATATGCAAATTACACATTTCCCATTGAAATGTGTTTAATTTACATATCAAGTGACGGGTGATGCCATAAACAGGAGACGCCACAGAAACATTTAAAAATGGGTTTGAAAGCACTGGTTTAAATCCTTTTCAATCGTTTTTTTTATTTTCTACATTTATAGTAAAACAATGTTTAGGTGATACAGTCCCTTTACATTATTTGCATTTGCATTCCATTCTGCTAACACAATGTATACTTTGTTATAAAAAATGTTATCTACTTTAAACATATAAGCAATGATTAGGTGATTCTGTCCCTTTAAGCTTTAGTACACAATAAAGCTTTAGTTGCCTGAGTCTCACGTCACAGAAACCAAGTGTTTTAAATAATTTAAAAATACAAGGCACTTCAATAAATAAACTTTTAACCTATGCAAAGCTCGCTTTCTTTCCTTCTTTTTCTCGAGCTTGAAGACATTATTATTTCAGAAAATATGAAGTCTGTCAGCAATAAGATATGTCAGTCTCTTTCTGTCGGAAAGGAATCACGGGTGACCTCATTAGGTAAGCTCCTGAATTCAGCATGCGCCATAAATGATGCAGCAGACTCTGTTTAGTATTGTCGCGGAGACAGAAAGAGCAGCATTAACTCTCAAGGTCAAACAGAGTTTCTTATTATTTAAACATGAGCTGGTCAGAGATATTCAGGAAATCGACAATGTCATAATTTCTTCGTTTTTGTCCTTTCTTTGATTTCTTGGTCAGCTTAAAGCCTACAGCTAAGCACAAGATGTTCTATATAATGCAAACACATTTGGTAAACATGCTATATATGTTCTGGTGTTGTCAGACCCGGCCCTTCAATGGGGCAGACTGGAACCATTGCCCCAGATGGCACTTTAATGAGGGCATCAAATTACCGCCGTCCAGTAATTTTTTTTAATCTATCTTTTTTTCTAGCATGCTTACTAGAGGACTGCACACAACTAAATGTGCAATAAGAGCCACACGAGGGGTGAAGTATGTGCATTAGCACAGACTTCCTTCTCCTCCCCCTCGCGCACAACAGTCTTTGGAGAACCGGGTGTCACATGAAGTCCCGGCACTCAAACAGTTGATGCACCGTTCAGGGATTTCATAATCTCAGGGAAAATGCCACTTGGAGATCTTTAACTTGTTATCCTGTAGAACATTGATTCTCAAACCTGTCCTCAGGACCCCCCAACAGTCCAGGATTTAGGGATTACCCAGTTGTGTTTAAATAAGTATATGTAGAACACCTGGTGTGGTTCCCTAACCATTAAGCAGCCATACCAGGTGATCTACATATACTTATTTAAACACAACTTGGTAATCTCTAAATCCTGGACCGTTGGTGGGTCCTGAGGACAGGTTTGAGAATCACTGCTGTAGAACAATGGGCACTCGAGTTTTAAAACATTTGCTATCACTGGTCTAGGCCTTTGCTTTTATTATTCTCCCTTATTAAGCACCACTTCTACCGCAGGTATCACAAGCTGCATTCTAATCAAAAAATGGTAAAAGTGTAAAAATATGCTTCTTTTTCACATAATAAAATTTCTTAACACTTTCTCAGCTTGTTCATGAAAACTTGTTAATCAATGGATTGCATTTTTCAATGAAAAAAGGGCAATTCAGCTGTGAAGAGGACCTCTTCAACCTCTGCTCGCATGTTTATTGTATTTCAACATACTTTTGGTTTGCATGGAAGTATTGATGACAGAATGTGAGATTAACATTCTTATAAACTGCTATTGTTATACGTTTCTTGACAATAAAGAAATTGAATACATAAATGGGCATTTTTCAAGAGGCAGTAGGGAAAATTGTGGTCACAACATTTCCATAATTTTCTAAGAGGTAGTCTGTGCTCCAAAACGTTTTATGAAAAGGGACTGGAATCTTGCCAGTGATTAATACTTCTTTGAATTTCTATCTCGTCTGAGTTTGGTTACAGGATTTCAATGTTTTTTTTTTCATAAACTGCATTCTTTGGAAGTAGATTAGGCTGACGGCAGTCTCCATTTTATTCAGGAACAGTTATGAAAAATCCTTACTTTGGGCCTGCATTGAGTAAAATGGAGACTATCACCATTGTACAAATGAGATCCCCTGAGTAATAAGCATTAAAAGTGTTAGTGTTAATTTCATTGACTAAACATTTTTGTCAAAGGTTTAGTCAACTGCATGTTTTCAGTGACTAAAAATAAACAATAACTAAATGAAAACTAAGTTAATAAGACTAAAACTGTGACTAAAATCCATTGCACCACTACCACTTCTTTGGAGTCCCCTACCTGGAACCACAGCCTCCAGTCTCTGTGTGTCCCACTGGGGTAGGGGCATGCGGACACATGTAGGCTGCATCCCTGGCCTGCTGTAAGGCAAACCTCACATATTGCGGGTGCGAATTCTAGACCGGCGGGGGGCATGTCATCCTGTTCATACAGGCAGAGGGGAAGGATTAGGATGCAGGTCTCATCTCTGCCTCCATTCCCAGGTCAACTTGAGGAGGGCGGCTACCTGGTAAGTGGTGGGTGGGATCAGGGGCTTGGAAGGCCTGTCTAACTCTGATACTGAACCGCATATGCCGGCCCTGATACTCTGGACTGAATCTGACCTTCGCTTTGCCTCCTCTCTTGGTACCTTTGCCTCTAGTTACTATAATTTTGTGTGTCTATGCTCTAGCTTTTTCCCCTGCGCTTTGCTCCCTGGTACAAGACATGACAGAGGGACTATTGCATTTATCTAGTTTGACTTCTGGCTCTGGTTCCCTTGGATCTCTGCCAAAGCCCTGTCCCCGTACTCTATCGGCAGCTGGATTGGCTGAGACAGACCTGTGCCTGTTGCTGCCTGGTACAATGCCCTACAAACCACAAAAGAAGAGGATACTCCTCCATCAGATTTGCCTCGTACTGTCACATGAGCAGGGCCATCCTTAGGTGCTCAGGCGCCCTGTGCGGGCCACTCCCTTGGCGCCCCCCCTCTTACCTAAACATCAACATAAAAAAAAAAAAGACTAAGACCTTTTCAAATGTCAATACATTTATGATACCCTAAAGGAGATCCAAATCAATTTTGTTTTTAATAAATATACAGATAAAAATATTGCTGTTAAGCACAAGAAATTAGAGCAAGTTTACGGAAAATTGTGTCTCCTTGCTCAATAATAAGTGAGTATTATAAAAATAGTCAAAATACTACACTAAATAAAAATCATGGTCATTGTGTCCACTGTGTCGAGAGATAGTTGAATGTATTTTTTTTTAGACGCACTGACACACACTGACACACACTGACCATGATTTTTACTCCATCTAAATACAGTTATGAAACTGTATATAGATATACAGTAGCTGTTTATGTAATAATGTTTTTTATTTATTTTATTTTTATATGGAGCAGCACCTACTTTTTGCTGCTGAATTTGCTCCCACAGATCAAGATATCACACTTTTTCCCACTTTTCAGGGCAGGGCAGCCTGGGCAGGTCTCTCCTCACGCTCCTCTCACAGAGGGACATGTCACATGACCTGTCCAGCATCGTGATGCCGTCACTTATACTGAGATCCGGGCATCCGGCGATGGTGGAGGCGGCAGTGGCGGCGGATTGCCACTTGTATTCACATCGAGAGGGCTGGTGCAGGGAGATTTCCCTGACCAACGCCTCTGATATCTCCACACCAGCACACGCTGCGTTGTAGGAGGCGGCAGTGGCGGCGCCCTCTGGGGTCACACACCCCTAAGGCCGGACCTGCAAATGAGTGTTTCCTCTCCCATCTCCATAGCAAGTTAACTTAACATTTCTCACTCAGACCTGTTCCCTCCCTCACTGCTGGAGATTTAGTCGACTAAAACTAGACTAAAACTAAAACAACTGAGATGACTAAAATACGGCTAAACTAAAACCACATTTTAGCCAAAAGACTATGACTAAACAAAATAAAAATTAACACTGATCAGTGTCCTTGAATAAAACACTAGAGTAGACTTTTTTGGTGACATATTTTATCAAAACAAGTGCACTGTGCATAGACAGCATTGCATTTAATAAAATAGGAACGGGTACTCTGGCAGAATCTCACGTGACTAGCCACACAGCTCCATGCTTACTTGGCATGAAATAGAGGTCTATTTAGCTGAACAGAACCTCTTCTTTATGATGGACACAAGCCGGCGATGACTTATGTTCAGCGGACCCTCACTCAGCAATTAAATACTTTACATGCAGGACACAGATATGTACTGTGATGCTGCATGCAGGCCTGGCCACCTGTTAAACACTACACAGGAAAATCAAGTAATACATACCTCAAAACATTTCAAATGACCAAAGAGGGATACTTTTGTATTGGGTTGAGTGACTGAATGGGAGGCTTAATTTATCTAAAAAAATCAGAACTAGAATGCATTTCATATATTAAACAATAGCTTTTATTTTATACATTTCTATTAATAAAATTGGTAGAATCGGAGGAGTGGGCTGGGCAACCATAAAATGTTTACAGAAAAATAGAGAATAAAATACCCAAATGAACTGGCTGTTCATTTGGCTGATCCTATTTACTAAAGTGTAATTTGCTTCCTCTAATATTAGATTCGCTAGTTAGTTAAGCACAGCAAGGAAAAGTTTCAGATAGTCTAATTATAGCTAAATGAATCAAAAATAGAGACTGTCCCTCCTAAATAGAGATACGTGTGAGTTATGCTAGTAGGCCACTTTTAGGTTCTAAAGCTTATATACAGTGAGTGTGATGATGCTTATCCAGCCAACAAGCATTATGGGTCATACACTAGATGGACTACTTGGCCACCACTGAGCTATTCTTCTTCTCCTGCTAATCATAATGCATGCAGTTCACCAGCAAAGACAATTTTCTTTAAATAGCATTACAGGTGATTTTAAACAAATCAAGGTAAATTGAGGAAATGAAGCATTTAACAGATGTAGTTAAAATAATAAATTATATTTTTTGTATTTTTTTAATGATAATCTTTGCCCGGGGGGGGGGGGGGGGGGGGGGATGGGGGGAAGGGGTGTTTGGGGGATGGCTGATATTTCCTCCCTCCATATAATTTCATTACACCTTCAGTTTCAATTGATTCCCCCCCCCCCCCATAAGTAAGTGTTTCCATTTTAAATTGAAATCCTGTGGCAGACTGTCATTATGTTAGCTTTTTATCCACGCCAGTCTCTTATTTCTCTCAGTGTGTTATGTTCTATAAATATTTCTATACGCAATTAAGCAGTGCATTTAGCTGCTTAATCCGCCTCCTTCAGAGCCTTTCATAGGCACAGATTCAGATTTGGTTATCAAAATACAAAACGTAGACACATTACAAAGTAAACTTAAGAGCCAAACTCAAACGCCTCCAATAGAGAACCACTCCAGAGGGTGAGAATTACCCATCTGCACTTCTCGCTATATAATGAATGATCTCTTCTCATGTCAGATGTCTCTCCAGAACACATCCTAAAGGAGTCATTTCTTTCAATCTAGATGGTAATGAGAAGCCAGATGGTTTCCTGTTTGCTTAACACAGCACATATTTTTTTTTATTCCTGAATTGTATGCCTGTGTGTGAAACCAGCAGGAGAGGCTGCCTGATTAAACCTATACAAGATCTTCAGTTAAAAAGTGATATGAAAAAGTGGCTTATGGACTTCAAAGTCATAACATTTGTGTTCCATGCTGAGTGGACTTTCTTTCAAAGTGGCAGAGCTGTATGGGTACAATGGAGGTGTGTGGGTTCTCCAGTGTTACTAGGTATTTCTACAAAGAACTGCAAGACGCACTGCAAAGGCAGGACACATCCACTTTGAATTTATTATTCAACTATTTTAACCTGTTTTTTTGTTTTTTTTTTAATATCAGCATTTAGGAATGTTTGACAAATTGCCACAAAAATGTAAAAGGTGAGTTTTTTGGGGGAAACATTATGTTATACGCTGTTAACTACAAAGTTAACATTTTTGGAGATTTAACTGAGCACTATCCATGGCCAGCTTTCCACAAACTACTTGAGACCAGCAGGAGTAACTCACTGAGTTTGGCCTTGCACTATCCATAGCTAATTCAGTCAGATTAAATGTTCACCTCAACTCACCCGCACATTTAATAAATACTGTAGACCCCTTCATCTCACTGGCTCAACTATACATTGCACAATTCCAAACATGGAGAGCTTCTCCTGCTAGAATGCCTCAGCTGGCCATGAAGCATGCTTTGGTAACAATGCAGGATGAACTCACTAGGTTTTGTTCCCTTTGCACAATACATAGTTAAAGTTGGTGAGATGAAAACCTACCAGCAACTTACCTTTCAGTGAATACTCTCTCTATCCTACTTTGTATAGCATCAATACATTTTGATAGGGGCACCTACCCCACTTATTGTATTATTATTATTATTATTATTATTATTATTATTATTGTGGTTCTTTGATCTTTAGAACCTCAAAAAAATAGCTTTCCACCTGATGATAACATACATGAGGCCCATGAAAATAGGTTTGGCATTAAAATAGATATATGGCTGGCCAGTCAGACTAACAGACATAAAGAGAGAAAGAAAAAACAAATAGTGAAAAGAAATTTAGACATGTAGCAAAAATGTGTTTCATTTCTTGCAGCGAAGAGACATTGGTCTTTTTCTTGATCAGATCACTAAAAAAAAGTATCTGGGTAGCTAATGTAGTGTCATTATACTGCTGACTAAATCAAAGCCTTTTTACACTTCCCAACAAAAGCGATTATTAATAATTGTGACATGCTGTGATTATAGCAAATTAGCAGCCAATTTCACTGTCATTCTTCTCAGCACATACAATGGGTCATTAATATCTCCATAATGGGCGGCAGTTTAATTTCCTTTTTTCTTTTCTTTCACCCTAACATTGCAACCGCTTGCAGCCATTCATAATGAGGGTGAAAGATATACTGACGATTCTGTGATGTCCCTTTACTTGTTCTAATTTAACTGGATTGTTGTATGCTGCATGTTTGTGATGTTTTTGTGCTGACTGCCTATTGTATGGAAAAGGATGTCTATGAACGTATTTCCTTGGGCTTCTCAGAATCACCTTCTCCCCAAACGTTTCTGATGAACATACAGTGTCTGTCCCAGGTAATGATTCGCATGGCTTTATTGCTATCTGCAAAAGATAGATGTAAAAAAAGACCCGCTCACAAAGGAGTTGGGGAGATACCAAAAGTGCAATCAACATTTCTTAAATATAAGAAAGATGAGTGTGCCTTTATCATACATCACAATGATGTTAGCTTAGTTAGCTGAATTTCTCCACTGCTTTTTAGGACCTTTTTAGCACTTGGATTTTATGCACCAGTGTAGTGTGGCACCAGCACATGTAGCACAAATTAGAAGTTTAGCGTTATCTATTGGTGCACACAGCGATGGGCCCCACTTTTTGGCGCTAAATACACCGGTTTTTATACATAGCCCCCTATGACTTTTTAGTAGTGAAACATCATGGAAGTGAAGCCCACTTCTGTATTTGCCTGCTAAAATAAGGAGGGCAGTGCCTTCCGTTCCATGTGGAAACCGTTAGGTAGCCAGTGTTAACATGAGCTATGCTAAGAGTTAGGAACCTTCACCAGCTTTTAGAGGTTCAGCCCTGTTATTTTGATATGAGCAGGTTAGGGTTGCCTCCCATTGGGTGTTTAACTTGCAGGCAGGTAAAAAATGGACTGGATGCCAATGTTTAGTATAGGTAGGCAACAGAATGGTGGGTACTTTTTTTGGAGAAAAGATGGCAACCATATGGCAGGTGTTACCCTGATGGAGCAGGAATACCTTGTTATTTTGTTCCAAAAACTTTGGAGAGAAAAAGTTCTCCCCCCATGAATTTCATGGCAGTCATACATTTTAGTCCACTGATTGCCATTATTGCTTTATAGTACAGTCCCCCAATGTGTAGTAATTTTATGACGTGCTCATTGTGCAGGTTTCATCCTATTTTCAGTAATAAACTAGACTCATTAAATCCAACACATGTTCATATGCTTCCCCTCACTGATGCATTTAATTACATTGAACTCGTTTGGGACCACTCCTTTCTTCTCAAAGAAAATCATAGCTTCAGATTTGGCCCAAATCAGATGACCAACGTCATCCAAATGGCCCCAAATTTAGGCGATCTCAGGAATCATCTAAGTGATCCAGAATCAGCATGATTCTACCATTATGGTAGATTTTCGTGCTGATATCACCAATGATAGCCTCGATCAACCCCATAGACTTCTTGCTGCTATTGTGGAAATAGCCTAAGAATTCCCATAGAAGTCAATGGGAGAAATGTGGCTATTACGAATATCGACAAAGTCCTCATGAAATTGCCCCAATAAAATAAAATAAAACAAATTAAAACAGATAACAATTAAACTGACTGAAATCTGATATAGTGAGAAGCTGAACTGCATAATTCTATTAAATAGACCCCCTTAAATCTCATCACAGATATACCTGAACAATACTGCATCTATACACTTATACACATACGCTTTCACAGAAATAGGTTAAAAAACATGAGAAGCTGTCAGATTTAAAAATAGATCAGGAGCTATCGGAAAAAAAGCTTTACAGGCCACATGATCAGAATTGCATGTGTTTAAGGGCCAATTTAAATGCATACTTGTTAAAGATAGTGTAGATTAGATTAGCCATATTAGTCCAGTAGATAAGATGCCAAAATACCAAAATATTGCAATATTTATTGATACTTTTTCTTTTTATTTGACTAACGTAATATTTAAAAAGACAAGCTTTCAAGAGTTTTCCTCTCTTCTTCAGGTCTGACGCAATACTGATAGAGATAGAAATGTTTGGTTATTTAGCATTAATACAGCATCAAACAGCAAATATTTTTTTTTCCAAACTAAACTACACATTTATAGGACTAGTTACTTTCTCACACAGTTTTCTACTTTTTGGGTACAGAAATGTGGTGTTAGCACAAGAACCAAATTATTAAACTATTACCAATACAAAAGGGCTGGATCAGGTAACTCAGATCAATTCACTGCTACAAGTAGCCCTCAGATTCGGGCTACTCAGAGACCACTGAAGTAATCTTGAATGTTCCCAAAAAAAACTGCCAACGTGGCAGATATTTTGGGCCAACATTTCTGCAGCAAACTCCTTTGCGTGGAGGACTTACTTGGCCATTTTGGGAGAACTTCGGTTAGTACGTAAATAGCCAAAGTCCTCCCATAGACGTCAATGAGAGGAATTTGGCTATTGCCAAAATAGCCAAAGTCCTCGAAAAATGGTCCAAACTTTAATAAAAGAAAAAATAAATTAATAATAATAATAAAATGTCTTTCTTTATTACACCAAACATGTGCTTAATAGAATTAGTTTTAGGTTGATGTCTATTTAAAGAAAGTAAACATGGTACTGTCATAGATAATTTAGAGAATTTTTTAAACTTGGCTACTTTGGCCTTAAACTAACTTTTTTGGTACCCAAAATGCATCTTCCAAACGTTAATGTATATTAAAGTACTTTCAAAATACTTCAACATTTTCATTTTACTTAAATATAAAATTATAGTTAAATGAATTTGTGTTGTGTCTTGTGTACAAGAGGAACAATAGCGTGATAAGTTAGTTCCCTGTCACTTTGAGCCCTGGTCTGATCTCAGTGCAATACACATTACCAGGGCCGGACTGGGAGAAAAATTCGGCCCGGGCATTTTTTGATCACAGCGGCCCACTAAGAAGGGGGCGGGGCAGAGGAGGTGTGTTTTGTCATCACCAATGACAAACACGCTCCCTCTCAAAGTGAGCATATTGGTTCAATGCTCTTCCAGGGCAGACCATGCGCAGAGCTCTGCTGAAGAGCTCTAGCATGAGAAAAAAGCCCTGTATGTGTTCTGCACAGTGCAAGCAAATGTAATAACATGCTTGCACTGTGTTTCCTTGCAACTTGTCTCTGGTGTCTCTATAAATGGATACCAGGAGACAAAAATGCCAGGAAAGAGTATTGAGCATGTGTTTGGAGCCTGCTTGTGGGATTGCGTGTGCGTAGAGTAAGCTGATTGTGGTGTGGTATTGTGTAATAAGGTTCGGTTTTAGTTGTGTTGTGTTTGTGGTGTAATGTGATGCATATGTGGCTAGGGGCTGTAGAGAATGTGTGTATAGGGGATATAGCAAGTGTGTGCATACAGGCTATAGTGTGTGTGTGTGAATATATATATAGATTTAGTGTGTGTTTAGGGGTGTAGTATGTGTTTGCTTACAAGGAATCTAGTGTGTGTATATATACATATATATATATATATGAGTCTAGTGTGTGTTTGAAGGACCCAGAATGTGTATAGGAGATCTAGTGAGTGTGTGTTTATAACGGTTTCAGAGTGTATATAGGGATCTAGTGTGTGTATGTGTGTAGATGATCCAGAGTTGGGTAAGGGATCTATTGTGTGTCTGTAATGTAATGTGTTTAGGGGTGCAGTATGTGTGTGAGGGGTGCTGTGTGTATATATATATATATATGTAAGTATTGTGTATGTCTGTTGTGCAGTGTGTTGTGTTCTGTGTGTATGTGAGGGGTGCAGTATGTGTGTGTGAGGGGGCGGTGTGATGAGGGGGGCGGTGTGTGAGGGGGGCTGTGTGTGAGGGGGCGGTGTGTGAGAGTGATGTGTGTGAGTGCTGTGTATGATGTGTGTGAGAGTGCTGTGTGTGATGGGTGTGAGAATGCTGTGAATGCTGTGTGTGATGGGTGTGAGAATGATGGGTGTGAGAATGCTGTGTGTGATGGGTGTGAGAGTGCTCTGTGTGAGAATGCTGTGTGTGATGGGTGTGAGTGCTGGGTGTGAGAGTGCTGTGTGTGTGAGAGTGCTGTGTGTGTGAGAGTGCTCTGTGTGAGAATGCTGTGTGTGATGGGTGAGAGTGCTGGGTGTGAGAGTGCTGGGTGTGAGGGTGCTGGGTGTGAGAGTGCTGTGTGTGAGAGTGCTGTGTGTGAGAGTGCTGTGTGTGTGAGAATGCTGTGTGTGATGGGTGTGAGAGTGCTCTGATTGAGAATGCTGTGTGTGATGGGTGTGAGTGCTGGGTGTGAGAGTGCTGTGTGTGTGAGAGTGCTCTGTGTGAGAATGCTGTGTGTGATGGGTGTGAGTGCTGGGTGTGAGTGCTGGGTGTGAGTGCTGTGTGTGTGAGAGTGCTCTGTGTGAGAATGCTGTGTGTGATGGGTGAGAGTGCTGGGGGTGAGAGTGCTGGGTGTGAGGGTGCTGGGTGTGAGGGTGCTGTGTGTGAGGGTGCTGTGTGTGTGAGGGTGCTGTGTGTGTGAGGGTGCTGTGTGTGTGAGGGTGCTGGGTGTGCGAGTGCTGTGTGTGATGGGTGAGAGTGCTGTGTGTGTGAGAGTGCTGGGTGTGAGAGTGCTGGGTGTGAGGGTGCTGTGTGTGAGGGTGCTGTGTGTGAGGGTGCTGTGTGTGTGAGAGTGCTGGGTGTGAGGGTGCTGTGTGTGAGGGTGCTGGGTGTGTGAGGGTGCTGGGTGTGTGAGGGTGCTGGGTGTGATGGGTGAGAGTGCTGTGTGTGTGAGAGTGCTGGGTGTGTGAGTGCTGTGTGTGATGGGTGTGTGAGTGCTGTGTGTGATGGGTGTGTGAGTGCTGTGTGTGATGGGTGTGTGAGTGCTGTGTGTGATGGGTGTGAGAGTGCTGTGTGTGATGGGTGTGAGAGTGCTGTATAAATGTTAGAATGGATTGTGTGTGTGTGTGTGTGTGTAGGGGGGGGGGGTAAATAAACAAATAAAATAACAGGCATTATGGGGACATAATGCCTGTTATTTTATTTGTTTATTTACCTACCCCCCCCCCCTACACACACACACACACACACAATCCATTCTAACATTTATACAGCACTCTCACACCCATCACACACAGCACTCTCACACCCATCACTCCTTTCTTACCTTTAGCCTGGGAGGCTGGTACCTGCGACTGGCGGTGGCAATGTTCCCTCATGGTGAGAGGTTCACTCTCGCGAGATCCGGTCGTTGCTATGGCAATGCTCCGGATCTCGCGAGAGGAACCCGGTGGAGCTGCAAGTTAGAGCTCCGCCGGGTCCTCTCTCCATTCTCCCTCCCTCTCTCCCCGCCGGCGGCCGTATTTGAAGGCATGTGGGCCGGTGAGGGAGATCTTTGATGTCCTCACCGGCCCTTCATGTCAAACAGCGGGGCCGGCGCTCGGAGAGTGCCGGCCCTGCATAGACCGGCAGGGGAGATTCTGGGACCTCCCCTGCCGGCCTCGGCCCATGGCCACAGCGGCCCACCGGGCATTTGCCCGGTGTGCCCGATGGCCAGTCCGGGCCTGCACATTACTGTGATTAGGTCAGGTATATACAGCAGCACACAGTGTCACAGACTGTTTCAATGCTGTTGCAGTGGTACCTGGACAGAGAGAATCGAAGGCCTGGTGCTCTGCCCCTCTGAAAAGGAGAACACAATTTGCACAGAATCTGCTTTGATATGTACAAGGCATTTAAATCTTAACTCTGTACATTCATCTTCATGTAATTAGTGCTGATGATCAGACAGTAAGTGCAGACAGACAGGAAACAGAACAGGTTACTACATTCCACACACTGCTTTCTATTCCACCAGCAAAGAGAAGTGACTAAATGAAACAAAACTGACATGTTCGGTGCCTACACAGTTACAGTCACTTGTGGAAAGTATTAAAAATTAGATTTATGCAGAATCCCTGTATCAAACAATACTGGAAAAAACCTGTGCACTATAAATGCACCATGTGAGTTTGGGGACTACACTATCTCTTTGGGATTTATTCACAAAAGAGGGAATTGCAGGGAACTAACAAGGGAATTTCAAATTTTCTGCCAAAGTAGACAAGTTGGAAAAATTGTCCAATTTAGCTGATTTGGATAATTTGTCTAACTTGGCTAGTCTGGCTTTAAGTTTGAAATTCCCTTGTCAGTTCCCCCCCCCCCTTCTTTCAGGAATAAAGCCCATAATAAACACAAGGGGGAATGATAGTGGGAATTGCAGGGAACTGAAAAGGTAATTTCAAACTTAAAGGGAGTAGTGTGTTATTATATGATATGTAGTGTGTTATTATATGATCTGTAGTGTGTTATTATATGATATGTAGTGTGTTAGAATATGATATGTAGTGTGTTATTATATGATTTGTAGTGTGTTAATGATATGTAGTGTTTTATTTTATGATATGTAGTGTGCTATTATATGATATGTAGTGTGTTATTATATGATATGTAGTGTGTTATTATATGATTTGTAGTGTGTTATTATATGATCTGTGGTGTGTTATTATATGATATGTAGTGTGTTATTATATGATCTGTAGTGTGTTATTATATGATATGTAGTGTGTTATTACATGATATGTAGTGTGTTATTATATGATCTGTAGTGTGTTATTATATGATTTGTAGTGTGTTATTATATGATATGTAGTGTTTTATTTTATGATATGTAGTGTGTTATTATATGATCTGTAGTGTGTTATTATATGATTTGTAGTGTGTTATTATATGATATGTAGTGTTTTATTTTATGATATGTAGTGTGTTATTATATGATCTGTAGTATGTTAATATATGATCTGTAGTGTGTTATTATATGATATGTAGTGTTTTATTTTATGATATGTAGTGTGTTATTATATGATCTGTAGTGTGTTATTATATGATATGTAGTGTGTTATTTTATGATATGTAGTGTGTTATTATATGATATGTAGTGTTTTATTTTATGATATGTAGTGTGTTATTATATGATCTGTAGTATGTTATTATATGATCTGTAGTGTATTATTATATGATATGTAGTGTGTTATTTTATGATATGTAGTGTGTTATTATATGATATGTAGTCTGTTAATATATGATATGTAGTGTGTTCCTAACCCAGTTTTCTTCTGAATAACAAGTTACTGCAAACCAAATCAGGGTTGACACTTGTCACCACTCTATCAATCCTTTCCTAACACTACAGTCTGTCATAGTTTGTTGGTGTCAAACCTTTGGGTTTCTGAGGAGTTACCATTATGTAAATATCAGCAACCCCATTTTTCCTACTTTCTCTTTGATATATATATATATATATATATATATATATTTAGGTGCATTGACCGTGCATAATAACCTACACCTGCCTTATCAGTGTCTTCATCGTGATCAAGCCAAACGAACATTCTGTTCATTCGTAGAATTAAAACAAAGCCTTCTTTGTATCCTGTAAGCTGCATGTATGGAGGATGAATGTGGGACTGCATGTAGGCAGCAAAGGAAAAGTTGTGGATGTTGCAAAGGTGATTAGAGGTGCCCAAGGTCACAAGGAACTTTTGAAAGTGTATAGTCAACAATATTTCTAAAGGCAGAGCTAAAGGAGATATGAATCGTTGTGTAATATTTGAATAGAAAATATGTACATATAATAAAGCATGTTATCTAGATATGAAATAGATGAACTCAAGCATAAATGTATTTTTTTTAGCTCTGCATAGATTGCTGAAGAATGAGCTTTTTTTCTAATATCCGTTAATGGAAATCATGGAATTATTCTATGTGATGTCACACCTCCCGGTGATGATAGACCACATGTTATAGTTCCGTTAGTCTACCTTGAATATAATATTTATCTTAGTTTAAATAGCAATTTTTTTTAAACAGATTATTTATTTGAACTTACTACAATGACTAAGTTGTGTTGTTTTCCATGGTCAGAGTAGGCACACGAGAGTATTACACAGAGTGTGACAGATGAAAATTAAATGCTAAGAACTAACATCTTCAAAACAATTTCACTACACCCAAATAAAGACATAGAGTATAATACATTTCTGAAGGAAGAATCAGAAGGGTGGCAGAAACCCCCAAGTTAAACCAGGAGTCACTTCAAGATTTAACAGGATCACTCACTTTCTTACTTCTCACTTTCTTAGACTATGTGTGGTCAACATCAAACGAAAGAAACTATATCCATACATCATCCATCTTTGTCTAAAATATAATAACCCAGCTCAGTTCACCTAAACCAGTCATGTCCAAAGTCCGGCCCGCGGGCCAGTTGCGGCCCGTCCTTTACTTCCATACGGCCCCAGAGACACGGCTGATCAATGTCTCTCTCTCAGGGCCGGCGCTACCGTAAGGCCTTTTTTTTTTTTTCTAAGTCCAATTCTCGCGAGACGCGAGATTTCGGCCGTTTCGCGGGCTTTTCTCTGCAGGGAGGAGGTGTCCGTCCAGGGACACGGAGCAGCAGCTACCAGGTAAGTGATGGGGAGGAGGGTGGTTCCTGGGCATCTGAGAGGCATAATATTACTGGGCATCTGAGAGGCATAATATTACTGGGCATCTGAGAGACATAATATTACTGGGCATCTGAGAGGCATAATATTACTGGGCATCTGAGAGGCATAATATTACTGGGCATCTGAGAGGCATAATATTACTGGGCATCTGAGAGGCATAATATTACTGGGCATCTGAGAGGCATAATATTACTGGGCATCTGACTGGCATAATATTAATGGGCATCTGAGAGACATAATATTACTGGGCATCTGACTGGCATAATATTACTGGGCATCTGAGAGGCATAATATTACTGGGCATCTGAGAGGCATAATATTACTGGGCATCTGAGAGGCATAATATTACTGGGCATCTGACTGTCATAATATTACTGGGCATCTGAGAGGCATAATATTACTGGGCATCTGAGAGACATAATATTACTGGGCATCTGAGAGGAATAATATTACTGGGCATCTGAGAGGCATAATATTACTGGGCATCTGAGAGGCATAATATTACTGGGCATCTGAGAGGCATAATATTACTGGGCATCTGAGAGGCATAATATTACTGGGCATCTGACTGGCATAATATTACTGGGCATCTGAGAGGCATAATATTACTGGGCATCTGAGAGTCATAATATTACTGGGCATCTGAGAGGCATAATATTACTGGGCATTTGAGAGGCATAATATTACTGGGCATCTGAGAGGCATAATATTACTGGGCATCTGACTGGCATAATATTACTGGGCATCTGAGAGGCATAATATTACTGGGCATCTGAGAGGCATAATATTACTGGGCATCTGAGAGGCATAATATTACTGGGCATCTGACTGGCATAATATTACTGGGCATCTGAGAGGCATAATATTACTGGGCATCTGAGAGGCATAATATTACTGGGCATCTGAGAGACATAATATTACTGGGCATCTGAGAGGCATAATATTACTGGGCATCTGACTGGCATAATATTACTGGGCATCTGAGAGGCATAATATTACTGGGCATCTGAGAGGCATAATATTACTGGGCATCTGAGAGACATAATATTACTGGGCATCTGAGAGGCATAATATTACTGGGCATCTGACTGGCATAATATTACTGGGCATCTGAGAGGCATAATATTACTGGGCATCTGAGAGGCATAATATTACTGGGCATCTGAGAGGCATAATATTACTGGGCATCTGAGAGGCATAATATTACTGGGCATCTGACTGGCATAATATTACTGGGCATCTGAGAGGCATAATATTACTGGGCATCTGACTGGCATAATATTACTGGGCATCTGAGAGGCATAATATTACTGGGCATCTGAGAGGCATAATATTACTGGGCATCTGAGAGACATAATATTACTGGGCATCTGAGAGGCATAATATTACTGGGCATCTGAGAGGCATAATATTACTGGGCATCTGAGAGGCATAATATTACTGGGCATCTGAGAGACATAATATTACTGGGCATCTGAGAGGCATAATATTACTGGGCATCTGAGAGGCATAATATTACTGGGCATCTGAGAGACATAATATTACTGGGCATCTGACTGGCATAATATTACTGGGCATCTGAGAGGCATAATATTACTGGGCATCTGAGAGGCATAATATTACTGGGCATCTGAGAGGCATAATATTACTGGGCATCTGAGAGACATAATATTACTGGGCATCTGAGAGGCATAATATTACTGGGCATCTGACTGGCATAATATTACTGGGCATCTGAGAGGCATAATATTACTGGGTATCTGAGAGGCATAATATTACTGGGCATCTGAGAGGCATAATATTACTGGGCATCTGACTGGCATAATATTACTGGGCATCTGAGAGGCATAATATTACTGGGCATCTGAGAGGCATAATATTACTGGGCATCTGAGAAGCATAATATTACTGGGCATCTGAGAGGCATAATATTACTGGGCATCTGAGAGGCATAATATTACTGGGCATCTGACTGGCATAATATTCCTGGGAATCTGACTGGCATAATATTACTGGGCTCTGACTGGCATAATATTACTGGGCTCCGAGTGGCATAATATTCCTGGGAATCTGACTGGCACAATATTCCTGGGCATCTGACTGGCATAATATTCCTGGGCATCTGACTGGCATAATATTCCTGGGCATCTGACTGGCATAATATTAGTGGGCTCTGACTGGCATAATATTACTGGGCTCCGAGTGGCATAATATTCCTGGGAATCTGACTGGCATAATATTACTGGGCATCTGACTGGCATAATATTCCTGGGCATCTGAATGGCATAATATTCCTGGGCATCTGAATGGCATAATATTCCTGGGCATCTGACTGGCATAATATTCCTGGGCATCTGAATGGCATAATATTCCTGGGAATCTGACTGGCATAATATTACTGGGCTCTGAATGGCATAATATTCCTGGGCATCTGAAAGGCATAATATTACTGGGCTCTGAATGGCATAATATTCCTGGGCATCTGAATGGCACAATATTACTGGGCTCTGAATGGCATAATATTACTGGGCATCTGAATGGAATAATATTACTGGGCATCTGACTGGCATAATATTCCTGGGCTTCTGAATGGCATAATTGTCCCTCCATGCTGCCTGTTCGGCTTCCCGGCGATTGTGCCGACAGGTCACGTGAACAGGCGCGCGTATGACGTATATTTCAGCATCCTGTGTTGTTGTTTTTTCATCTGGCCTTCGGATATGAAAGGCAGAGTGATTTTACTACTGTTTAGAATTGTCATTCAAATCGTTTGCAATAAAGTTTGCATAAAATAGTTCATTTGTACTTAATTTTAACTGTCAGGCAAAATGGTCGGCCCTCACGCATGTTCACTTCATCAAGTCTGGCCCTCTTTGAAAAAAGTTTGGACACCACTGACCTAAACTAACAGAGAGTTGAGAAGTAAATGTAAAATCATCGAAACAACATGATATGTGAAAGTGGTCACTTTGAGCCAGACTGCTTGGTCCACCCATTTCAAGACATATATTCAATCTACAGTAGAAGGTGTATGGCCATCATTGCTCTGCATTACCATTTAGCCACAAACCCTGAAAATCCACTGGGCTACTTGTCTGTGGACTGTGAACACCAGAATGTGGCTGAGGTCTACTTTGTGGTCCAAAGCGTATCATCTAAGCACCATTGTTCAACAGGCGGTGCACAGTTTGCCTCTTTTTATCTGACTTATAGTTGATTATCTAGCTACGGTATGTCAAATAGCCAAGTCTGTCACTTGCAGGTATATAGCCAAGCCAAGGTTATTTAGTATTTGCTGTTGTTCTCTTCCAGGCTGCAAATTTGCAATATATATGTAAAAATATGTAAATGTTCCAGTTCCAACACCAAGTCAGTCAGGTGTAACATATCTCTGGTAAAGTGATATTAAAAGAGAGTGTGTGTTAATAGGGGCTCCTCACAATATCATGAAGGGGAGAGGGGGCATGAATTATAGTTCTCAGGACTCTTGCAAGATAATTAGATTTGTTGAACTGAAAATCAAATGGTGGGTTGAAAAATATATTTTTTTATTTATGGCAAGAAATTATATCAGAGAAGTTCTTAATGGTTACAGACAGTGAGGTGTAAATGTACATTACCATACGGAGGGTTATTGAGGTGTAATTTAAACACAACCCTTTGAGCATGCAATGTAAATATTTATTAATAAAAAGGAAATATAAATTAAATTGCTGATACATGTTTTGGTTCACAGTATAGATTTATATATGTGCATCAAGGTGCAGTCAATAAAAAAGGTTATTTTTTTAATTCCCTCACATGAACAAAAATGTGGAAGCATATTCCAGTTAGTTTTATTATAGCTTTAAAAAATTATATTTTATTTCATTTGAGTGGAATTGTTTGTTTAGAATTTTTGCTCATTCAGATAGCAGTTTAGTAATTTAGGTTGAAAAAAGCTAACATTCATTAAATATGAAGAAGAACTAAACACCCCATAGAAATGTTAATTAGACAAAATCCCACTTCTGTCGGGTTAAAGGACAACTATCCTCAAAATATTAAGTTAAGTTCAATCGACAGATTGCATCAAGTGTAGTCATGTTAAACAGAAATTCTTTAATGAACAAAAAAGTAGCGTATTGAGACCTCTTTGCTCTAGTAGAAGTAGCAGGAGATGAAAACGTTCTTTAGAATCTTGGATCACTCCCACGTCCTGTGTTTAAACTTACTGTTGGGGAATGGAGGCCCTTTCTCAAAGCTGTCCTCCTCCCAGTAACTGTTTCTACTGATCATAGAAATACGCTCACTGGGCCCAGTTTTTGTCAAGATTTAATCTTCACATTAAATTCAGATCTGGATCTCATAACATCAAAGTTGATGCCTTCTCCCAACTATCTGATCCTGTGAGCACTGCCGATGACTATTTTTATATTATTATCCCGCTAAACCAATTGTTATCCAGACTTCCCTCCTGGACACTCTTACATTGCGCTCTGTCCATCTGCAAGACATTTCCCTGGAAGTCCATTCTTCCCCTACCCAAGGATTATTTTTTAAACTTGACAAGATTCTCCCCATTTCTCACCAGGCTCTTTGTTCTTCAGTGTTCAGTTGTTCTGGTGACTCCAGTGTTACTGATTCCCAGTATCTGTGCTGTATCCTGTTTTTTATTTTGCTCTGTCCATACCTGTGCCATACCAGGGACCTCATGCTAAAACTGCTTCCCTAGAGCCAGTTATGCACGCCAGTCTCCACGGGACAGTGGTGTCCTGTAAGTGGTGCCATCTTCTCTACATGCTCCAAATACTACCAATCCCTTACATTATACCATGTATAAAGCAAGGTAGCTTCTAAAATGCACAGATTGCTTCACTTTAAATGTATGAGTTTTGTAAATGTCTCTGACGGTGCTTGTTCATTCTTTTCTAATAAAGTTATTTTTGTTTGACAGTGGTGTCCTTTGGCTAACAGAGTGATAACTCTTCTTTTGGTCTACAGATTTCATCAATGCCTTCCTCATCCCACTGACTGATTATACAATTCCCCTATGAAAATCCATTTACAGTCAAATTACAACCTAACAATGAAAACACTATAGAAATACAGAAGTGTTTGTTTTTGTTATTATAAGTCATACAAACAGGATTATGTGTGTAAGGTATTTTGAAGAATATCACACATATACCTTGATAGCCCCATTGGCTTGTACGTGTAGCAGAATAGCTGCTACTAGATAAATATGACATCCCTTTCATCTTTCACATGGTTTCCCAGTTACGAGATGTGTAAATGAGCAAAGAGCCTTGGGAGCATAAAAAAAGGAAGAAAACACATCTGGCATAAGGTGTCAAGAGATATCAAACAGCACACAACACTACCATATTATCACCTGCGCTCTCCCCTTCTTCCATCTGAGGACTGTGCAAAAATATTCCTAATGCTGACACAGGCTGTAATCATCACAGCATACTCTGCCTGCAATGAAAAAAGAATAAACTGTACTCAAGTACAACACACACATCTGTATAAACTGGACTGGATATCCTGCATATTCCGAATGAGAGATCCTAACACAGCATACGACATGTAGTATATCAGTCACTTTCATTAAGGGGGGGGGGGGGGGTTCACCTGTTAATCTAGTAATTAAATAGTCTTGCATTGGCTATATATCTATTTGCTCGCTAGTCACCCCATGTGGCTATTTAATGAACTGTTTCCAATCCTGCTAAGCAGCCCGTAAGTTTGATGTATGTATTACATTCATCACCTTTATATATGTATATATATATATCTTTATATATATATATATATATATATATATATATTGCATTTACAAGGATTGATAATGGTACTAATCCAGGATTCTAGCACAAGACAGAGATATTAAAAAAGCATAAATTTTACTTATGTCTTCTACATCTCTACACAAACAGAGACATTACAGTGTTAAATGACTCTTCACTGTAGGGTCGACATTCCCCTCTCGGTTCCCTGTCATTCTCTCTTTATTGAGTAGATCCTTATATCTCTTCACCATAAATGTTGTATGATGCATTTAGTCACTAGCTTCTATGTTTTGTTGTAGGTGGTATGTTGTGGGATTTTACCTAATATTCTATGGTCAAGGTACTCATTTGCAAATTTGCTACAGTTTACCTTATTAAAATGGTTCTATATCACAATACCACTATTGGCCACAAAGCCACTACTCTTTATAAACAGTCCAACATAGATATTAAAGTTCATTTATTACAGCAAATATAGAGCAAGTCTGCGACAAACTCATTGCAAATTCTGATTTCCACTATGTGTATATCTATAGTTGATGCTCTTTCTCGGTCAGAATAATAACTCAAAGGGCTTTCTGTTCCCTCAGTTCAAATGCCCACCCAAGAGACAGACAATGTGAAAAAAATATAATCATTTGAGAATATACTGTACTCATGCACTGTAAAAATAACCTGGTATGCTGGCAGAATGGGAAATATCTAAGAATACTGAACAATTGGCTACACAACATTCTGTCAACAAGTGGATATGCCTGGGACGGAATTCATCAAACTATGGGATTTAGTGTATTTCATATTAACCCCTTAAGGACCAGGGCTTTTAGTGTTTCAAAGACAAGAGTGATTTTTGCTTTTTTTGTGATATGAGGTTGTTTAAATGTAATTTCTTCTTTAGCATTTAATACACCCATGCAAGTTATATGGTGGTTTTTTAATAGACATTTAGAGTTTTGTTTGAATACAGGTCAACTAATATGATGAGTGCACATTTGCTTCATGTGAGAAGCTGCAAGAAAATACCCAAATATTCAGCAAAATCCCCCCGAATACAGTGATACCCCACATGCAATAGGTTTGCCATGATGTTTGGGGCGTAACACATTTGGGATCAGTTTATATCTAATCTGGAATGTTGACATGCAGTCATCCTGTGCACATATCCTACTCAGGGTATATTTGTAGCCAGCCATGAGTATCTGAAACGTATCAAAGTATGGGTGGGCTGCATACAACTGGTGAGCATCTTGTCATTCTCCAGCTATGCAGATAGAAGTTGGTGGAGGTGTTAGTTTAACAGATTGTATGTCAAAGCTTTAGAGAAAGAATGGTTGGAAGCACAGTATTCTGCTGTATGATAGGAGATTGGCAGTCAGGAAAGCTTCTGTTTCCAGGATGACTGAAAGGGTAAAATATATATTTTTTTGTTCTGGCAGAACATGTCATGTTCTTCTGCAATCATCGCTTCAATCATATCGTTTTTGCTGACACACAAAGTAGTCTAGTTTCCGTGTGTGTAGCTGACACTCTGCTTGGCAAGACATTATGGTTTGTTTGTTTTCCACAAGTTAATATCATACACAGCAGATGTGTTCATTTGTCGTCATAGCACATGGCTTTGGATGGAGGATCCTGGCTGGTTGACATACGCTTATGGAAACAGTCTCTGTTGACAGATGGTTTTTTCATGCTCTGATGTTGCATCAAAGAGAAGCGCTCATTCCGCTTTACATTCCAGATCACACGGAGCAGATCGCTGGCTTCTTCTCACATGGCAAAAAACAGATGTGCTTCATCTGTCAGATTACATCTTGCCATTGACACTGAGATATCGATGACCAGTAACTAAGTAACAATATTTAACACTATGGGGAAGGCCCATCGTAATGTGTCATCTGCTAGAATAGTTATTAGAGCCATAGTAATCATGTTAACACACTTCTGAGAACTGATATCTCAATTCAGTACCAATGCGTTGTCTCAAACATCCAGAAGAGCATTATTACATTGGCAATGGTCCAAATGTCTTGCTGGATGTCCAGAAAATGAATGAACAGTAAACATGTAAAAGGTCAGGAAGAATTAGCGCCAAGAGTTAATCCAATGATTAGGGGTCTTTTCACTACAAGTTTAGTTGGGGTGAAGTTATCATTTCACATAACTGACTTTCACTATCTTACTGATGCATTATACAGGGCCAACATTGTCCTTTGTAGGAACACACAAATACTCGAGCTACACCTAAGTGGTCTTTACACTTCCCAGAGTTTGCAGTATTACGGTGCATTAAACATTTATTTACAAGTCTACTAACCTGACGCAGCTCCATTCCTCTTGTACATTGGGCTTGTAAATTAGAATAGAACAAAGGATACCTGGGACTCACATGGCCAGTAAACATGAATATATAGGATTTCAATAGACTGCCTTGTTGTGTCCTGGGCCAGGTGATTACTGCAACGCCTGGGCAGCCCAAATCAGAAGAGCAACAGAAAAGGATTTAGCAAAGAGACAACACACATGGTCCAGTGTAGAGTGATAAAGTGCTTTAAATTCGAAATAAAAGCAGGTACACAAACAACTTGAACCAGGAAGGGCCTTCTTATGCGTTTTGTGCCTACTGGAACTTAGGCTTAAAGGACTATGCGGCTTGGCTCTACACTAAATGCTTTTCTGTTGCTCTCTTGTCAATTAGAATATCGCTGGAATTCTTTCAAAATCTTTGCACATTAGCATCTATTTATTCAGTGCGAGTGTAGGAATGAGTTCATTATGAGGTGACGATTAGACTCTTTTCAGAAATCAGAATATCAGCGTGAGTGAGAAGTGGCTGCTGAGTTTAAGAAAACCAAATCTAATTTTAAAATAAGCATGTTTTAAACTCTATAAATCATTAATAACTCTGCTGCAGTGAGCTTGGTGTAGCATAATGGTGCATTTTATTTGATAGTGATATTGGTGAAGTGATTCAATTAAAAAAAAATGTATATATATTTGAGTTGTGAAAAAATGATTCTGCATTTAGAATAAAAGACAGGAATTCATAGAGTCTAATAGGACTCGACATATATCTGTCAGGTAGTGAACCTTGAACAAAATAACAAACATTTGTCGGTGCATAAAGCAGACACATACATAGTTGACAACAGTCCTGTTTTTTTGGTCCTGAATCATCAGATTTGGGTCTGTACCGGCATAAATACTGCCTGTGCACAGTGGCCGTGCTCTGCCCATTTTTAAAATTAAATTAAATGTACAACAGCAACTGAACTTTTCTAACATATTTTTGCCATTGAAATTGACCTTCCGTCACATCTCTGATCTTTTCCTTTAAATAAATTGGTGTCGCAACTCAGGCAGCACAAAAGCGTATCTTTTGTTCGGAGTTAGCATTATATATTACATTATATATATATATTGCACCACTATTAGGCGCTATGTCGGTGTTCACCACTTTTATACATCTATCACATTGCTAGTTTCAGAAGAACATAAAGGAATAAAAACAAAGTGCTGAGCGTAAATATATAAAAAGACACCACAATGTGCAAAGAGTATAATTTAAGCAACAGAAGGTCTTGTGACCCGGCGTTCTGACTGACAAAGTCTCGGGGGGAACAAGAAGAGATAGCACATGGAAGAATAGTGCAGACCACTATACCACCAATGCTGTACCATCCTCCAGCACCAAGGTAAGAGAGGGCAGGGGAAATTGATGATGATTTTAGGGAGAGGGGGTGGATGGGTTGATGGGGACAGGTTGGGAAGTCTGAGGGGGCAGGTTGGCAAGTCTGAGAGGCAGATTAGCAAATTTGGGTATGCATTGGCAAGTCAGGGTGGTATATTGACAAGTCTGGCGGCATTATGGCAAATAAAAGTCAATAAAAACAATAAATGCATTTTTTCAATCATGCACAATCAGATATTACTTGGAGCCTCGGAGTGCGTGTAGCCCAGGGTCCTACAATGTCTTTATCCATCCCTGGTGGTAGATTGTGCATGTGAGAGTGGCAAGATTGTGTGTGTGTATGAGTGAGTGGCAGAATGTGCATATGAAAGTGGCAGGATTGCACATGTGTGTCTGAGTGAGTGGCAGAGTGTGCATGGGAGAGTGGCAGGTTTACATGTGTGTGTCTGAATGAGCAGAAGAATGTGCATATGAGAGTGGCAAGACTGCACGTGTCTGGCAGTCTGGCAGTGACAGGTCAGGTGCTTATTTGTATTCTGCTTGTGCTTGAGCTAGAAGCAGGCTCATATTCTTGCTTTGTTAACCTTTTGTTCATTTCCCCTGTTATTTGTTTGTGTTGTTTAACCCTTTGTACAGTGCTGCATAATATCATTGTGCTGTATAAATAAAACAATAATAACACATGTTTTGGTAAGCAGAGGTGGATTGTATTTGAGTCTAACTTTTTTGCTTTTTTTGCCGTTACTTGAGCACTTTGACCATAAAGGGTCCCAGGGCTTTGTTCATTAAAGAGGGAATTGACAAGGGAATTTCAGATTTAGGGCCAAAATAGCTGAGTTGGAAAAATTCTCTTGGCAACTTTGGCCTTAAGTTTGAAATTCCCTGCAATTCTCTCTCTCATTCATGAATAAAGCCTGTAGTGTTTGCAGAATATTGTAGATGATAAAACATTATGGATTATTCACTTTGCAGCATAACTGCCAGTAAAGGGATAAATATGTGCAATTTTACTTTTATGACATCAGCTCGTGACATGATATGCAAATAGAGCACTGCAGAATAATTTTGATATCATTCCACCAGGTGATATCATGTACAAAGCCACTTTTAAAACACATTTTGGCTTAGTCTTCACCTCTGCTGTTGTATATACATTCATATTGCTATCATTAAAGGGTGAAGGTGTTATTAGCATGATTGTGTACACAGGGTTTGTACAAGATATTGTGCTGCCTGGACCTTCCCCTCACACATGCAGTCACACTCACATACATAATCACACACACAGTCACGCACCCTGTTTACCTTAAGCTACAGTCCCCTCTCTGAGCGCCAGGTTATCAGGGGCCATGTCGGCTCTCATGGAAGTGAGGAGTGTGAGGGAATGGAGCAGACTGTGCCAATGCACCTCTCATAACGTGCCTCCACCGGGACCCATTGTAGTTCTGACTCCAAGTATGCCATGTGAAGATTCAACTCAAACACACTGCACCGAAATAACTTGAATTAAAGCACTAATTAAAAATATGTCACTGTTATCCCACACACCCATTCATTCAACAGTGCACTGAGGTGTAACAGCCACCACTGGTCCCCAGCATTCCCCCCATTAAATTTAATGGCCAGGTACTGACAACACGCTCCTGGCCTCCACCATACCATTCCAGCAGCTTCTGGTCGCTCTCTAAATAATAGTCCTGTGCATGATGCGCCCTAATGACAAATGGGGACTGGGGATGGGCATGATGACTGGACTCCAATTTGATAATTATAGGAGTGGCCAGGGATATCGGAGCATTATTCAGCCCCATTTCTAATATAGGGGACTGGGTGCATCATTCCCAGCCTCCAGTACCATTTATAATCTAGGTCCACCATATTAAGTTGGCTGGGGGTCATCTCAGCAGCGTTCGGACCTGATCGGATGTAAAGGTGTCTGGGGCATTTCAGCAGCCCCCAGCCCTGCAAAGAGAGGGGGGAGGGATGCAGAGAACCGCCGTGACATTTTCTGTTTGTATGATTAACCCTTTCAGTTCTTTTACTTCATAACAGGGGTCAATGAATCACTTTTAGTGCTGTAATTAGAGAGTGCTTGTGTGTTGAGATAGGGCGAGTTTAGCGGGTGAGGGATTGATTTTAGCGGAGGGCACTTTTTCCCCTTAATTTACAGCATAACACATTTTTTAGCATTTAATACACCCCACTGTATGTTATTATTCTTGATATTCATAGCATATGGTAATCAAGAATAATACAAATTGTGTGCAAGTCATGCCATTATGCTAACGTACACTACTTAAATCTGTGTTTAATTTTAAAACTGATTATATAAATGCTGGTAGTGGGTTCAGTTTAAAGATCTGTAAATGCATTCTGATACGTACACGTGTCTCCTTTTTCTTATTGGCTGAACACCAAACACCTGACTTGTAACTGTTAAAGTCATGATTTGCAGACACATGTAGACCATATATCCTGGAGGAGGTTAGTTAATGAGTTCTGCACCGGTAATGTTAGGTACAACTGCTCAATGAACTGCAAATAACCTCACATTTTCCTTGTTATTACAGTTTGGAATGGCGTTTTTACAAGGAAAGTATTATTCGAAATACATGACATAATGATTCATTTTATTTCAATTCTTGAGAATTCTGTAAAGCACAGAGCATCCTAGAGAGCTCAACATTTTATCTGGAAATAAGTGGTTCTGCTGAAGAATTCTGGGAAGGATTGCATCCAGTGAGTGTAAAATGGGAGTTCCAATCACATGTCACTAGGGCTTTGTTGGAGTTGGGGACTGGGTCCCACAAATCCACTCTTTAGCTATCATTGGTTACCATCCCATCCCACATCCTAGGAAATAGGAAGAAGGGGGCTGGGAATAATGATGCCCACTCTCTGTTATTATGACCCCCGAACCCACTGCTCACAGTAGGAGAGCACCAATCGAAGCAATATTTGCTCTTTTTCAAAGGTCATATTCTGGGGCCTTTTCACTAAAAGATGAATTTCAGGTGAGATGAATATCACCAATTTAGCTATAGATTGTGCTGGGACAATCCTTGTGAGTTTGTCTAACTGTGGGAAACTCACCAGGTTTGGACCTGCACAAAGTTTCAGATGAACTGAGATGAGAGAAGGGGAGTAGAGGTGAGATGAAAATTTAAACTCACCAATTTAGCTATATATTGTGCAGGGGCAAACCCAGGGAGTTTCCCCCCTAAGCAAAGTCACCAGGTTTATTTCTGCACAATGTATAGCTAAATTGGTGAACTTACCTGTTCACCTCAGCTCACCTTTGAGGGAATAACCCCTACAGTGTTAGTTTCACTGATAATAGGGGTCCATGAGTTTTAATGCTACAGAAAAGGGGGGCATGGTTGAAGGATTAACTGATTGCTGATAGCTCTTCAGTTTGTGACTAAATAAATGTAATATTCTTTCTCCCAGAAACTAAATCCAGAGCCTAGGCAGTAACAGAAACAAGCCAGATATATATTTGTTCCATTGTTTCATTATAAAATAATAAATTGACTGTCCCTAAATAAAAGAACATATGCATTATTGTCTCAGTTCTAATCTCTAGAGTCAGATGGAGATATTTAATGGACATACAACTGAGACTATGTTATAAATGGCATTTAGAAGACAGTGGAGAAGCTGGTAAACTCACAGTAAATACTCACCAGAGATCAACGTGCAGAGCAGAGACTGATGCACAATGCAGAGTATATAGGCGTTCATATCAGAAGAAAGTATAGTAATAATTATAGTGACACTAAAACAAGAGCAAACAACATTACTGTCTATCAATGTAATGCCAAGCCGGTGTCAGTCAGTTCTGACATAAGATTTCCCATTAGAATACAGAGGCAGGACCGCAAATTGAGCCTGAAAATACAAGAATATAGGTATATTATACATGTCCCAATGCCTCGAATTCAAGGAATGGTGCAGAGCAGTGGCGTGTGAATCACAGGCTTATTGGTCCTTGGATACCTTGTAGGCATTAGTTGACAGTGAGAAATTTCAGAGGTACAGTTATATCCAGTACATATCCTTGAAGCATGCCTGTCTCATACTGTCTAATACTGATCCAGCTACACCCAGATGAAGACCTTTTGTCTGACCCTTCTTGCTTTTCTTATTACTTTTTTCACATACTTGCAAAATATTTTTAATGTGAAAATGACTTTTCCTAACCATGCTTATGGATGTGTTTTCTGTTTCTATGTGGGTTATTTTTACTTTTTCATAAGCTGGTGTTTTACATTATTTTTTACTTAGTTTCTGTCCATCATCACAGCAAGCTTGGAAGTCAGGTTATAAGGTGCAAATTCTCAAGAAAATTCACCCTTGATAAACAGTGTCAGGTGCAACGATTTTGTTGATAATAATAATATTTCTCTGTTCCTTCCAGCAGAGACAGCGATACCTTCTGCTCTCCATGGTGCAGGAACTAGAAGCGTAAAAGAAGGGATAACTAATAAACAACACCAGCATGAACTCCAACAGAAGTACACATATAGTAATAACGGGAATTCTCACCTTTACCTATGAGATTGTTCATTAGCTCTCTCTATAAAAGTTTGGACCAAAGGAAAGATAAAATAGTTAGTATATATGTACAAATTGCAATAATTCTTGTTTCGGCCAATAATATTTGTAACTGAAAAAAACCCACATCCCCAAGTTTTGCTAGTTCATCAGATCATGGACACTGATCTTCCAAATGCCAGGGCTGCCCTATAACATTGCTAAACAACCCTATACAACATACCGTATATATCCATCTGTGCCTAAATTTGATGATAACTAATGACGTTGCACCATGGGTTACTATATTTATTTTTGCCTCCCCTGCCAAAAGATGCAAGCCCTCCCATGCATATGTCCCAATCACTTGGTCTAAATGAGATGTTTCCAAGATGAGTCCATTACTTTTGAGACAGTCAAGCTTTAGATAACATGTTCAAACTCATATAAATGATTATGACCACAGTCTTTGTATTAGACAAATAGTTTGAAAAATATTGAAGATTGGTAATTTGGTATACAGCTTTCACTTTAGAACTTTTTATGTTAATGGTCAGTAGAAACTTCTGTTCACTGTCAAATCTGAACAATATGTGCCAAACATATTTTTATATTAGGCTGTATGAGTTATGATGCTACAAAGCAAGCATAGTAAGGGGCCACACTTCCCGGGGAAGGGGGCTATGGTCTCACTGTTTTGGAAGAGCTGCTATTCTGAAAGCAAAGCTTTGTAGGTGGCGTGGTTAGTGAAAATAATTAGCTGAGGTGAAGAGGGGACTAGTGGGGAGAGGAAATTGGGTGGAGCAAGGTCTCTCCTAATTTTCTCTTAGGACCCCCAAAAACGTAGAACAGCCCATGGATATGGTCTACTTTTGTTGTAATCTCTGTACTGTTAGAGTCCATTTCTGGGAAGTGACAGTACTGATGACCAATTCAATACAAGTTTATTATATATATATATATATATATATATATATATATATATATATATATATATATATATATGATCAGCAGCCATCTCCAAGTGAGAGTTATTTCACTTAATTACTGGAGTGAAAAATGAAGACCCTTATGACTGTTACTGATTGCTTGCCAAGTAGGATAGGTAGGAAAGTATGCTTTCCATATCCCTGTAAACCCTACTTATAAATAATAACAATGACTTGCTTTCGTTTTTTTTGCTTGTTTTAGTTTTCTCTCAACATGAAGCTGAACTACCGATGTGAACTGGAGAAAAATCTATGAGGCCTGTTTACTAAACAGTGAGCGGAGGTGAACTGAAAAGGTAACAGTAACCCTCAGACATTAATATCTGAGCCCTCCAGCTTGCTTCCCTTCCAATTCAGCTATAAATGCCAGTTGTTTCCACTGTCCGTTCACTACTATTCACACTATTCACTGTGTGTTGAGCCTATACTCCTAGATACAGCATGTTTCATGTTAGAATCCTAACAAACAATTTAGCTTAAAACTAATCTTTGAACATTGATTTATTGATACAGACAGACATGTATAAAGATAAAGATATATATATATATATATATATATATATATATATATATATATATATATATATATATAATGTATACCTTTTTCTAAAACTGAAGCTTTGTTGTGAGTGCCCATCTTGAAGGAACCTCTGTTTCTATCTGCAATGATCTAGCTGAAGATGGATGCAGGACTCACTTTGTTCCAGTATTGGACCATTGGAGGAGTGTCACCTTTCTTTAGGCATCCGCAATGCAGCTATATTGGTTTTCATCTCATAGCTTTGTACCCTAAGATAGTTGATATGTTGAGCACAAGATATTGGCTCTTAGGGACTGGCTGACTAGAGGGAAACCAGGATGAAAGTAGTCAGTATGAATAGCAATGGTCGAAGCAGCTGACAACCATACGTAATCAGCAGGAATGCTGAGGATGTGGCAGACAGAACAGTACCCAAGTCAAGAACAGGCAGAGTCTTACACAGATGAGTAATCAGAAAAACTTTTTGAAAAAATATAGACAAAAGTATTTGTGTTGGCGCCCTTATGATGTTTGTGCAAAGTGTAAATATATTATTTATATACATATACACTATCTGCAACTTAGAAATTGTGTTGTAAAAAATGGTAACTGGCCCTTTAAGACCTATCTGCCTAGTGTGTGGGTGATTGTGAATAGCAACAGCACAAGAGCTTCAATGTATAAAAAGGTATATGGTCACTTCTATGCCCTTTGGAGTCCAGATCCCATGCTGTTCACCAAGGCCCCAGCAGCCAGTATCTTGGGCTCAACCAGAAGGTATATGACTGTAGGTATCTATAGGTATCCACTGGCAAGAGCAGCAGGCTGGACGTGGGGGACAACTAGGATGGGACAATCCTCTGTTCATGACAGCTGAGCATTAAATTAAACCTTATATGAAGCCATTGTCTGACAGAAATGTTGCTTCTATAAGACGATGGACATAAGAAAGCTTTGGATGAGGTTGGATAACTCTGCATTATTTCTTAAATGTAATGTATTCATTTGAACAACACTGCTTTCTTTTTATAACAAAATTAGATTTTTTTTCTAAAATCACAAGCATAGTTGGGTTGTCTAAAATAATTTCCCTAAGTTCCACATAAATATAAAAAAAACAACAATAAAACAGTATAAAGTTCACTTTCACAAATCTCATTCATTAATTATAAAACCTCTAATGCTTGTTTACTGATGCTTTATAACCTAAAAAAGAAAAGATGGCAAGAAAAAATGACTTAGCCAATTCGCCATAGATTGGACAACGAATATGTCTTACTGTGTGTCCCAAGGAGCACTCAGACATTAGTATTGGCCTGGAATAAAGAATATATTAAAGGCCATCATGACAGGGGTTGTCAATCATCTCAACACACCTTGTCTATCATATCCTGTGACCAGTAAGGGCACAGCAAGGGGTGGTTAGTATCTCAATAAGGGGTGGGCTTGAGGTATATATTGTTGAGCATAACAAACAAACTTCCTGTTTGAAAAAATGATGGCAAGTTCCCTCCCTCCCTTCCCTTTTTTGTGTGTTTTTCTGTCTTGTGTGCAGGGGTTGGCCGTCTTGGGGTATGGAGAAGCCCGGGTGGCAGTAGCTGTGGGCTCGTCCCTGGGAGATTGAAGTATGGCAACAGTACATAATATCGACGCCAGTAGCCACAAGGACAGGGATTACGCCTACACCAGATCCTCGGGGGCCATATCCTAGGTGGGCTAGGATAAGTGACATAGTAATGCTAATATTACTATGGTTACAGTTTATTGATATCTGGTTGTTATTAAACATTTGGTCGGTTTATCATTACCTGTTTATGTTTACAGCTATCTTACGCTGTTAGTTTTTTGTTGCAGCATTTATTTTTTTGATAAATAAATCCTGCGACCTTTCTAGCCACTCCTGTGTCTGTGTAATTTATTGGTGTGGGGGGATGTATTATCTGGCATACCACTGTCATGTGTTGAACAAACTTTATAGATTAATGTAGGAATCCTTTTCATTAATTCTCTTCAGCGATAAAACCAAATTAGAGTGTTTGATGGATTGAAAATATATTCTGGAGAATGCTCGCTGGGGGGAGAGATTAAGAACTCCTATTGATTATAGTTTTTAAAATTTTCGAGCTTTATGTAATGCATGTTTTCACCTTAGCTTTAGTATATGTTATCTTTTCTTATATAGAAACATAGAATGTGTTGACAGAGAAGAACCATTTATTCTGTCCAATTTTCTGAATACTCATTAATCCCTGGTCTTATCTTATATCTAAAATAACCTTGTGCCTATCCCACGCATGCTTAAACTCCTTCAATGTGTTAACCTCTACCACCTCTGCTGGAAAGCTATTTCATGTGTCCACTTCCCTCGTAAAGTAATCCTTCCTTTTTTTATTATAGTTTTTTTCTTCTTCATATTCCTAATAGCCATAAATAGAAACATAGATCAATGAAACAGTAATCATAGTAAAGGGAAGTTACATATAAATAAACATATGTGATCTTCCTGTATCAGCATGTAAAATGTTATATGAAGTGAAGAACACCTGTGCTTGCCAAGTTAGACTTTGTTACCTATACAGTTAGAATTCTGCATCACAAGCATACAAAATGTACATATTATGAAAGAAACGTAGAGCTTTTGAAAAAATAAGCTTTCTATAAATAGACCCATCCGTAAGAGTGCAATCAGAGTAAATAACGAAAAATCATGTGAGTTTCGGCATTTCTAGTGTGACTGAGGACCATAATCTATTCAATAGTAATTACGCTAAATTAGATAATATCAGAACTAGAGTTGAGCGGACACCTGGATGTTCGAGTTCGGCGGGTTCGGCCGAACTCCGAAAAAAAGTCTGGGTTGGGGGTCGAACTTGACCCTGAACCTAATAATGTTAGGTGGACCTAATGTCCCCCCGGTCCCCAGCCATTGCCGCGGGTGGGGACCCTATAATAATATTGAGGGGGGGACCTAATGCCCCCCCCCGGACCCCACCCATTGCCGGCGGGTGGGGACCCTAAAATAATAATGAGGGGGGACATAGTGTCCCCCCCCGGTCCCCACCCATGAGCGCCGGGTGGGGGGGACCACAAATAAAGTGACTAGGGGTGCCCAGCCCCTAGTCACTTCCCCCCCAATAAAAAAAATGCCTACCTACCCCCCCTCACCCTAATAATAGTGAGGGGGTGGGCAATAAACTAACCTGTAAAAAAATAACAATTTCATACTTACCATTTGATGTCTTCTTTTTTTTTTCTTCTTTTGTTTAGCCCCAAAAAAGGCCAAATAAAAAAACATAATACGCGCTGCAACTGTAAAAAAAAGGCACAAAAAAAAAAAACTCCACTGGTGGGTGAAAAAATAATCCATCTTCGCCCATGGAGGGCCCAGTGCAGACTGAGCTCTGCAGGGTGGGGGAAGGAAGGCTTATAAACCCTGCAATTAAGCTCAGAGCACTCTGATTGGTTGGTTTAAGCCAACCACTCAAAGTGATCTGACAGGTAAATGAAGAGACTGGCAGGTAAGTCTCTCCATTTACCTGTCACAGCACTCTGATTGGTTGGTTTGAAATCCAACCAATCAGAGTGCTCTGTGTAATTTTACACAGCGTGGGAAAGTTCTTTGGAATTTTCCCACTCTGTTTAAAATGGCTAGCAATAGCTGTCCAGTCACTTGTAATTTTAAATTTGTTTAGGCGATATGAATCGCCGAACCCCCGAACTGCAACCCGGACATACAGTGGAATGTCCGTGTTCGGGTCCGGGGTCCAAAAATCTTAATGTTCGGTATGAACCCGAACTTTGCGGTTCAGGTTCGCTCAACTCTAATCACAAGACAAAATAAAAAAAAACAAATACACGAGCACAGTGTCAGCTGATGGTCAGTGCATAATCAGCAATACAGTTTTCTATTTGGCATGGAAAAACAATGAATACAATATACCTAGGAAATCTAACAAATATTGGAAAACACAGTTATGATATACGCATATCTCCGGACACACGGGTATCCGATTGTACTATCTAAATAACGCATATTATTAAAAAAGCATAAACTGGTGAAGCGTCAATCTGTGAAGAGAAATAAAAGAAGAAACTTAAAAGTAAGACATAGAACAAGGCGGGGAGAAAAGATAAGAGGAGAAGATTAGCAGGAGAGGAAGAGGATAGCGGGGATTAGGGTGACCCAAGAGAGGGACCACCGACAGTAAAAGATAGATCTGTCAAAAATGGAGCTAGTGGAAATACATTAAGGGGTCCACTGTGTGTCATTTTCCCATTTGGGATGTGACAGTCCCATAGGTAGCGGAAATAATGTAGAACAACATTAAAGTTCCTTATGGTGGGTAGAGTAAACAACATCATCTTCAAGCAGGATCAGCAGTCCATAGAACTCCATGGAGAAGAAAGTGTGATCTTAAAAAACAGGGGGCAAGTGACTGGGAGTCATTCCTGCCGTGTATCGCTGGAAATAAATCTTCTGATATGTGAATGACTGCATTCTCTGATTTAACATGGTGGTGTGTATTGGTAATAGTGAGCATAGCAGCCTCAAACAGTGGTGGTTGGGGCCCAAGCACACTGTAGATGTGCACCCTTCAGAGTTGTCCCTGGTATTACTTTTAAATCTTTGCCCCTCTCATTCAAGGCTATGTCCTCTTATTGTGGTAGCTTTTCTTCTTTTAACCTCTTTGCAACAATGGACGTGTCAAGCACATCCAGTGGGAAACTCTGTTGCTGACAATGGACGGGTCTGGCACGTCCTGTGGTGGAATGAGCTGTTTTCAAGATCAGCAATTGTGAAAACTGCTCTGACGGTGCTACTCTATTGCTTCTATTGTCGAGGCATTAGGCGGCACCGAGTTTTCTTAATCTGGGGCACCCATGGAGCGATCGCGGGCTCCATACTGTAGATCAGCATGCTCCTCCAATATGGCTGCGGCCCTCTTGTGGGTAGAGTGCCGGAAGTGAAAAAAAAGATTCTTAATTAGCTAAAAGACTTAATTAGCTAAAATCTAGGGTTAGGGTTAGAATAATTGTTAGTGTTACAATTAAATTAGGGTTAGCATAAGGGATAGGGTTACAACTAAATACAAATTTGAATAAATTAAGGGTTAGCATAAGGGTTAGAGTTAGGGTTACATTTAGGGTTAGGGTTAAAGTTAGGGTTCAGGTTGGGGTCAAAAGGTCACTGTAGGAAAAAATGCCATTTTTTGTTTTTGCCCTATAACTCGCAAAAAACTGCAACACATGCATATTTCTGATCTTGAGACACAATTTAGAAACTATTTAGATGGCAACTTTTTTTAATGATTGTATTTGTGTAAAAAAAATTTGGTTAAAGTTAGAAAAAGTGTTATTTTTTTTATTTTTTTTAATAATGGTATCTAATGAAAGCCCTTGTTATGATGATAAGAACAACATATCATTTGTGTGGGTACAGTATGTGAGAAAGAAGAAAATTACAGTTAAACACAAACACCCCAGAAATGTCAAAACAGCCCTTGTCACCAAGGGAAAGACAAGGTCAAAAGGGCATGTCACTAAATAAGGCTAAATAAACTCCCCTCCCTTATATCATTATACAATCTCTGGTCTCCATGGTTACCCCATGCAGCATTCAGGTGTAGCAATTAACTAATTAAGTGGCATAAACATATGTATTGGTGCTGTTGCTGGAATGTTAACCTAATAAACAATATAGGACATGTTCCATATAAACAAGTAGAGCTGGTAAGTGTTTATGTATTGTCTCCTGAATATGTTTTCCTTCATTGTTTATTTAATGAAACTATAACATATTGCATACTGGAGCTTCTCTCCCTCTTCTCAAGCAACGCCCAACTGGCAAATATGCTTATTTTGGTACCCCATTTATGCTTGGTAAAGTGGTTGCCCTGTATAACTCAATTTTATCCATTGTATTAATACTGGGATGTATTGTATCATTTACTCAACTTATTCATTAATATCCAGATTATCATGTGCTTCAGGTGGTAAGCATGAAGGACTCTGGGAGCTTTCTGAAGAAAATAAAAAATGCGTGGGTCAGATTGCCATTCGCCTATAGAAGCTCATACTAAAATCTGCAATTTACCTGGTGATCATTGCAATTGATGGGGGACTCCCATTATCCTAGAGCTGAATCTGATCTTGCTGTTAGTCTCAGGAAGCCTTACTGTTTAACTGTGCTAATCTGTTTTACAGCTTCCTACTTAAAAAGTGTCTGTCACTCTAGCACCTGAATTGCCCCATCACATGTTGCACTGATCCTTAACGCTATTATAGTATGCTAAAGAGGAATGCATAATCTATATAGGATTGTTAAAGGCCCACTACAAGAAAAAAAAACTTTCCCACACTTAGTTGCTTTACCCTAAGCAGTCATCGCTCTCACGCTTTAACCACGTTTTCTGAATTAGATCTCTAAATCTTGTAGTTTGTATGAGATCCACTCTGAATACAGAAATATTCCCAGTGGACAGACTTGCAATCTACATTCTGCACATTGGCCGATTTTTTATATGGGGTGGAAAGTACTGGGACACACCTCATAATGATTGAATTCAGGTGTTTCAATCAGACCCACTGTATAAAATCAAGCACCTGGTCATTCAGTCTGCATTTACAGACTGTTGTGAAAAAAGATGGGTCGTTCTGAAGAACTCAGTAAATTCAAGAGTGGTACTGTGACAGGATGCTACCTTTCAGTTCATGAAATTTCATCCCTGCTAGATATTCCACAGTCAACTGTGGTATTGTTGGAAAGTAGAAGTGTTTAGGAACAGCATGTGGAGATTTTACAATCGTGGTCCAGTGGTTTCTACTGTAGTCACGTACCTTTCAACTCCACAGTGGACAATGGTGACTCATTTCAGAATGAGGAGTCATTGTAGGAACTCATGCTTTGTCCTAGAACATTGGATTGCAGAAAAGCTTTTTTTATGCATATTAACTATAGAAATGTATATCTTCATGACAATGTGCATATCTGTTTTATAAATACACTATATGGACACGAGTATTGGGAGTATTGGCATCGCTAGAGATGGTTCCGGCAGCAAAACTAAATGAAATGAGTAGTGTGGGCAGCCCTGGTTTCTTGCAAAATGAAGTAAATTTCACAATTTAATCTAGCTGTAAGTATTTAATATTTAAAGCAATGCAAAATGTAAAACATGCATTTTAAAGTACTTTGAAAGCACATGAATATGCATTAATATTTGCAAGATGCATTTTAAAGGATCTGCTGCTAGCGTCTTGATGCCAGAAACCACAGTACACAGTCAGAGGCCTAGTGGAGTCAATGCCTTGATGGGTGAGGGCTGTTTTGGCATCAAAAGGGAATTACACAATATTAGGCAGGTGGTCATAATGTTATGGCTGATCAGTGTAGTTCCCTGGAAACAATAAAAAATTATTGAAAAAATATTAGTTTGGATATTTTTTCTTTTAATTGTTTTTCAGTAAACAATCCATCTGATACCATTGCATTCATGATAAAAAGATGCACAAACAATATGCCATTTGTATTAATATAAAAGCCACTGTAATTCTATAATCACATAAAAGCAATCCAGGTCTACAGATGGTACCTTCTGTTCAGCTATTTATTTATTTATTTTATATTTCATTTTCTTCCGTTCATTGATTTAATTCTATGCAGAGAAATTAATAAGGTCATGTTATGAACACCCAGAGATTTATATAAGATCAATCTGTGTGATGAAGTCCAAAATAAATACAATGCAAAATACAATTCTGTAAGGTCAAAAGACCTCTGTGTGTAACCTCTGACTCCTCACTTCTAATTATTGAGCATAGTCCAGAAAATACTAGTTCATGTATAATGTATAGTACAGTCTCCATATGCAAAGTAATATAGTAATATTGTACAGAAGTAATGCATGGCTGAGATTCATATAAATCATTTTCTAATTTTAAAAAAAGGCAGACATTGTGTTGCTTTACACTGCGAACGCTTCAGTCATCCGCGTCAACATTGTTCATGCTGTACACTTACTGGACTTTAGGGTTGACTCAATATTCTTCGAAACTGGGTCCTAAAATTATGCCTCTTAAGAGTTACCCCCCCAAAAAGCCCCCAGACTATATCACAGTCATCAAATTAAAATTATTTCCTACCTACTCCCCACCTCTACCTTACCCAGGTATGAAAGATGAGTCATCTGTAAAAAAAAAAACAAAAAAAAACTTTGGGTGCTGGTGGGGTGGGCAGTGAAAATCTCAGCCCACCCTCCCTGGTAACAAAAGGGTGTCCTGCAATTAAATGATTACCTGTTCCTGATCTCCAGCATAGATCTATGATGCCCTTGAGTCCCCAGATGCAGAAAGAAATCCCTGCTGGTATAGCAGGAATTTCATTTAAAACAAGGTATCTGATTGGCTTTCAAAACCCTTACAAAATGGCTCCCAGCAATATTTATTATTCAGAACGAATCAGCACATCTTGAGAAGACCCTTATGTGACAATTGATTTATTGATATTCCATGAACCATCATAGATCTTGCCACAGACACTGGTGTCCTTTCACAAACACTTTGCCTATCCCTGGTAACATTAGAAGATCAGGGTATCAGCAAGTATTACTTTACTGAGAGGGTAGTGGATGTATGGAATTACCTTCCAGCGGAAGTGGTAGAGGTAAGCACAAAATAGTGGCGGTATAGTGAGGTATAGTGGAGCTTGTTTTGATATTGCACGAGCTGCAGGCTGTCAGGCAACCAGGGCCACCATTAGAAATTTCAGGGCCCCTTACTGAAAAAAATTCTGCCCCCCCCCCCCCCGATAGTTTATCCATTAATAGTCCACTGATAATTTGCTCATTAATAGCCCACTGATAATTTGTCCATTAATAACCCAAAGATAATTTGTCCATTAATAGCCTACTCATAATATGTCCTTAATAGCCAACTCATTATTTGTCCATTAATAGACCACAATCTCCCCCTCCTCCCCCATTCCCCAGTACTTACTTGGATGCTGCCCGTCGGCCATCTCCTCATATAACATGACCTAATTTCCAGCGGCTGTGTCTAAAACCCGGGTCTATATGCCAGCTGCTGCCAGATCGTGACTGTCTCCATGTTTCCCAGTGTATTTTTTTCATTTTACCTGCTTTTTGGTTATAATCTAAAATTATGTGTAAGAATAAATCTTTTTGGTTATTCTGTCTTTCCTGGGTTTTTTTTCAAAGTTCCTCTCTAGGTCGATGCAAAGTTTCCTGTATGTGTTTGTCTAAAATGTCCTCTTTATAGCCTTTCTCTAAGAACTTTTTTTTAAAATGTTGGACTGTTCCAAATATGATGTATTGTCACTAAAGTTCTTTTTTAATCTTAGAAATTGGCTTTTTGGGACTCCTTGAAGCCAAGCAGGATGGTGGCAACTCTCTACGTTTTTGTAGCTATTGGAGTCCACTTTCTTAAAAAAGTTTTTTGTATGTATTTCTCCATTCATTATGGAGATCTCAAGGTCTAGAAATTGTATATTATTTTTACTAAAATTAGAGGTGAGTGCAATATTCCTATCATTGTTGTTCAGATGGACTAAACATTGCTTTAAATACTCCTCTCCCCCTTTCCACACGAAAAACAAGTCATCAATATAAACAAGTCATCAAACTGATTGATTTTCCCCAGTGGCCATAAACAAATTGGCATAGCTGGGGGCGATCCTGGTGCCCATGGTGGTACCTCTACGCTGGAGAAAAAATTCTTAATTGAAAAAGAAGTAGCTGTGTGTTATAAAAAAGTTTAATGCCCTCTATAATGAATTATGTTTGATTTTTGGGGAAAGATCCATTAAGTCCTAACATATGTCTTACAGCTGTTGTGCCCTGTTTGTGATCTATACATGTATATAGGGACGTGACATCACTGGTCCCTAAGATGTAATCTTCTTCCCATGTTAATGTATTTAGTTCCTGCAGGATACTGATTGTGTCCCTTAGGTGGGATTAATTTTTTCGGTACAACTGGTTGCAGCAATATATCAAGGTATTCTGACAGATCACTGAAAAGAGAATTGACACCCGAGACTATCAGGCTTCCTGGAGGATTTTCCATATCCTTATGTATTTTAGGAAGGGATTTGAATGACATACAATGAAAAGAGCCGAATGCGCGAATGCTAAAATCGATAACTATTCGGGGATAGAGTTCTACCACAGAGAACTGTATGTAGATAGAATGATCGGGACCATAGAGTCGCGCCGGAAGTGACACCGCGGAACAACAAAACATCAGAAGAGGACTTTTTTGCTGAATTTGTCTGTGTATTTATACAGCCTCATATCCCATGAGTGGTGCCAAGTTCTGAGGAAGCCTGTAGAGTGGGTGAAACGCATTAAAATGGATTGAGACCTTTTGTGTACTGCTGCCAGCCAGGACAATTTTATTCTGCTTTGTTCTTGACACTTTAAGTGTAAGATATTTTAATGTTCTTTATTAAATATTGATTTCTGTGATACTTACGTCTTCTCATTTTTGGAGGCCATATAACAAGATAGAGACCCGGGAAGAAGATTCAAGACGTTTATGCTTTCTGTCTTGTAGAGTGTGAGTGCCACATTCAGGTATACTGTGTACTGTCACCCTTTCTGTATATTTGCAATCTTTTTATGTATACCTAAGAAGGTTATATATACACTTTGGATATATATCAGGTTACACTTTCACCCTACTAGCACTTTGTCAGAGGTAAGCCCAGTGAAGGAGTTAAAGCATGCGTGGGATAGGCACAAGGCTATTCTAGATATAAAATAGGGAATGGGGGACTGATACAAATATTTAGAAAAATGGGCAGACTAGATGGACCGAATGGTTCTTATCTGCTGACACATTCTATGTTTCTATGTATTGTGTAGGGTTGCCATCCATCCTCTTTTCCCTGGACGTGTCCTCTTTTTGAGGACTTAATATCTGTCCGTAGGTGGGTTTTGAATTTGACAAATTGCTCGGGTTTGAGGGTGGTGCTTTTTTTTTTTTAAAGATTAACATGTGGTATTAATCATTATCATGCTGCATGTTAATCTTTACTAAAACCACTACCTGCAAACACGCTGGGCCAGCACCAGAGGCATGGATGGCAAACAGCCTATGTCTGTGTGCTGCCCAAGTGCACAGATGTCATTTTAGGCTGCCTTGCCCTCCATTCATGAGTTTTGGGGTTAGGGCAAGACTGGGAATAAAACCCAGCCCTGGAAATAATTGTATACCAGCCCCATAGCATAACGTCTTTATTTTCTTGTTCATAAAAGGAAAAACCACGAACTTCAAAGCACATTTGAAAAGTATATTATTTATAGAAGAGTATATTATGTATAGATACAACATATTTGAAAGAACATAGGGCTCTATATCAGTGTTTCTCAACCTTTTTACCCTTGCGGAACCTTTAAAATAATATTCCTGTCTCAGGAAACTCTTACATAAATAAACTTGATATAGCATGTTAATGAGCAGTAAACGCATAAACATTGTACATCAAGCCAAAGAGCAGTAAATAAATTAACCTTGTATATCATGCCAATGAGCAGTTAGTAAATTAACCTTGTATATCATGCCAATGAGCAGTTAATAATTTAACCTTGTATATCATGCGAATGAGTAGTAAATGCATCAACTTTGTATATTATCCCCACTGGCCTTTTAGCGCCATCTCTACCCCCATTTCTGCCCCCACTCGCCTCTCAGTACCATCTTTATACTGACAAAACTTTTAACTACTGTGCTATAGTCCAATTTAACTAATGATTGTATAATATGCTTTCCATAACAGTATAATATTTTGTATTATTAACTAAACTATGTCAAATTAGTATGATTAATTTAAGTTTCACTTTTATTAGTTCAGCTTAATGTTTTTTAGATCTTAACCATCAATATATAGAGATTTAGATAGCAAGGTATTAACCAGCTAAACCCAGATATGTAATGTCAGGTGCTGTAATAAGTCAGTTTGGATGCTGCCCGTCGGCCATCTCCTCATATAACATGACCTAATTTCCAGCGGCTGTGTCTAAAACCCGGGTCTATATGCCAGCTGCTGCCAGATCGTGACTGTCTCCATGTTTCCCAGTGTATTTTTTTCATTTTACCTGCTTTTTGGTTATAATCTAAAATTATGTGTAAGAATAAATCTTTTTGGTTATTCTGTCTTTCCTGGGTTTTTTTTCAAAGTTCCTCTCTAGGTCGATGCAAAGTTTCCTGTATGTGTTTGTCTAAAATGTCCTCTTTATAGCCTTTCTCTAAGAACTTTTTTTTAAAATGTTGGACTGTTCCAAATATGATGTATTGTCACTAAAGTTCTTTTTTAATCTTAGAAATTGGCTTTTTGGGACTCCTTGAAGCCAAGCAGGATGGTGGCAACTCTCTACGTTTTTGTAGCTATTGGAGTCCACTTTCTTAAAAAAGTTTTTTGTATGTATTTCTCCATTCATTATGGAGATCTCAAGGTCTAGAAATTGTATATTATTTTTACTAAAATTAGAGGTGAGTGCAATATTCCTATCATTGTTGTTCAGATGGACTAAACATTGCTTTAAATACTCCTCTCCCCCTTTCCACACGAAAAACAAGTCATCAATATAAACAAGTCATCAAACTGATTGATTTTCCCCAGTGGCCATAAACAAATTGGCATAGCTGGGGGCGATCCTGGTGCCCATGGTGGTACCTCTACGCTGGAGAAAAAATTCTTCATTGAAAAAGAAGTAGCTGTGTGTTATAAAAAAGTTTAATGCCCTCTATAATGAATTATGTTTGATTTTTGGGGAAAGATCCATTAAGTCCTAACATATGTCTTACAGCTGTTGTGCCCTGTTTGTGATCTATACATGTATATAGGGACGTGACATCACTGGTCCCTAAGATGTAATCTTCTTCCCATGTTAATGTATTTAGTTCCTGCAGGATACTGATTGTGTCCCTTAGGTGGGATTAATTTTTTCGGTACAACTGGTTGCAGCAATATATCAAGGTATTCTGACAGATCACTGAAAAGAGAATTGACACCCGAGACTATCAGGCTTCCTGGAGGATTTTCCATATCCTTATGTATTTTAGGAAGGGATTTGAATGACATACAATGAAAAGAGCCGAATGCGCGAATGCTAAAATCGATAACTATTCGGGGATAGAGTTCTACCACAGAGAACTGTATGTAGATAGAATGATCGGGACCATAGAGTCGCGCCGGAAGTGACACCGCGGAACAACAAAACATCAGAAGAGGACTTTTTTGCTGAATTTGTCTGTGTATTTATACAGCCTCATATCCCATGAGTGGTGCCAAGTTCTGAGGAAGCCTGTAGAGTGGGTGAAACGCATTAAAATGGATTGAGACCTTTTGTGTACTGCTGCCAGCCAGGACAATTTTATTCTGCTTTGTTCTTGACACTTTAAGTGTAAGATATTTTAATGTTCTTTATTAAATATTGATTTCTGTGATACTTACGTCTTCTCATTTTTGGAGGCCATATAACAAGATAGAGACCCGGAAAGAAGATTCAAGACGTTTATGCTTTCTGTCTTGTAGAGTGTGAGTGCCACATTCAGGTATACTGTGTACTGTCACCCTTTCTGTATATTTGCAATCTTTTTATGTATACCTAAGAAGGTTATATATACACTTTGGATATATATCAGGTTACACTTTCACCCTACTAGCACTTTGTCAGAGGTAAGCCCAGTGAAGGAGTTAAAGCATGCGTGGGATAGGCACAAGGCTATTCTAGATATAAAATAGGGAATGGGGGACTGATACAAATATTTAGAAAAATGGGCAGACTAGATGGACCGAATGGTTCTTATCTGCTGACACATTCTATGTTTCTATGTATTGTGTAGGGTTGCCATCCATCCTCTTTTCCCTGGACGTGTCCTCTTTTTGAGGACTTAATATCTGTCCGTAGGTGGGTTTTGAATTTGACAAATTGCTCGGGTTTGAGGGTGGTGCTTTTTTTTTTTTAAAGATTAACATGTGGTATTAATCATTATCATGCTGCATGTTAATCTTTACTAAAACCACTACCTGCAAACACGCTGGGCCAGCACCAGAGGCATGGATGGCAAACAGCCTATGTCTGTGTGCTGCCCAAGTGCACAGATGTCATTTTAGGCTGCCTTGCCCTCCATTCATGAGTTTTGGGGTTAGGGCAAGACTGGGAATAAAACCCAGCCCTGGAAATAATTGTATACCAGCCCCATAGCATAACGTCTTTATTTTCTTGTTCATAAAAGGAAAAACCACGAACTTCAAAGCACATTTGAAAAGTATATTATTTATAGAAGAGTATATTATGTATAGATACAACATATTTGAAAGAACATAGGGCTCTATATCAGTGTTTCTCAACCTTTTTACCCTTGCGGAACCTTTAAAATAATATTCCTGTCTCAGGAAACTCTTACATAAATAAACTTGATATAGCATGTTAATGAGCAGTAAACGCATAAACATTGTACATCAAGCCAAAGAGCAGTAAATAAATTAACCTTGTATATCATGCCAATGAGCAGTTAGTAAATTAACCTTGTATATCATGCCAATGAGCAGTTAATAATTTAACCTTGTATATCATGCGAATGAGTAGTAAATGCATCAACTTTGTATATTATCCCCACTGGCCTTTTAGCGCCATCTCTACCCCCATTTCTGCCCCCACTCGCCTCTCAGTACCATCTTTATACTGACAAAACTTTTAACTACTGTGCTATAGTCCAATTTAACTAATGATTGTATAATATGCTTTCCATAACAGTATAATATTTTGTATTATTAACTAAACTATGTCAAATTAGTATGATTAATTTAAGTTTCACTTTTATTAGTTCAGCTTAATGTTTTTTAGATCTTAACCATCAATATATAGAGATTTAGATAGCAAGGTATTAACCAGCTAAACCCAGATATGTAATGTCAGGTGCTGTAATAAGTCAGACCCAGGGGATCATTCTAAATCCCTTGCTAGGTGAGTCACCATGTAACATATGTTAAGTTGATAATTATGTGTGGATTATGATTTCAATAGCTATGAAATATAATTCTTATTCTGGGATTTGCTAATGATCTTTCCAGCATCTGTTAAAAAGATTTCAAACACTATCTACAGAAGTTCATCAACCAAACTGGGGTGGATGAGGCTAAAGTAGCTGAGTTTCCAAACCAGCTATTAATGCCTGTTTTTTTATGATTTATCATTACAATTTCTGCAAAAAAAAATGTTTTGACTTTGCCACAGATTCCTAACTCTACGTTAACCCTAATAGCGTTAAAAGAGATCTAAGAATGCAAGGTGCGTGATAAGTCCTGCTGTCTTCCACTCTGCCTGCCATGATTCACCACACCAATGATCTCCCAAAATTGCCCCGAAACCCACTGACCCAGTCACGTCAGTAAAATGGTGAAGATCCACTTCAGACACCTCAGAGGTCTGTCATAATGATCTGCCATTGGAACTAGCCATTGCCAGTGTAACTATACAAAAACCACAAGGTAATTGTGGAGAGGTTGCAAAAGCCAGATAAAATGAGGTGGGTGAATGACCCCTGCTGTAGCTGTCACAATCTGTTAAAACTTGACCCAAAGGCATGATTTTACAGGTGAAATTCAGCTCACTCTACAGGGACTGAAGCTGCGGAGGCGGAATCTTCCGGATGCCCCCGGCTCTTGACACCTCCATAATTTGGCTAGTTGTAAATGACATTCCCAGAGGCCACCTGGGAATCTAGCTGAAGGCCCAAAAAACTGAGACAGGTTGTGGGAACTTGCATCTTGTCAGGTGCCAACTGGACGCCAAATGATTAGACAACTATCAGAACCAAACAAAGCAAATGACTACTGCCGAGTCAAATGAGGTCAGGTGCAATGTCATCGGTCACTGAACTCCCATGGGCTCATCCTGATCTTGAAAAGGAATAAAAAATCCATCCTAAAAACCACACCATATAATATCCGCTGCCTTGAGATTACTATACCTATTTAGCCAGGGGTATCCACTGGTTTCCCTCCGTTTTGCTCCAAAATCTGACTTCTCTCCCACTTCTACCCCCTTTTCCCCACCGCCAGGAAGCAGGATGGACCCTCCACAACCCACACACTCATGTTACAAACGACAGCCTGTGCCTGTTATGGACACCCCGTAGAAAGGACCTTTTATTTACAGTGGAACATTTTGTAGCTTCAACTGTGTTCCTTATGTTATCAAACTGGCTTCACGCCCAGCTTCGCAAGTAAAATGTTTAGACTATAGATGCCATTTTGTCTTGCTAGCCCAGGACATGTGCCTCATTATTTTGTCATGGTTCTTGATTGAAACCATAGTTACTTGTTTTAATGTAATATATGGTATTTTTCCTGCCCATAAATGACCGGAAGTAAGGCTATCTATATAAACACCTATTATTGGTTAGTTGATACAGAAAGAGACTATGTTGATACAACTGCATTAACACAAGTTCTAACACTTTAAAGGGACAGAGTATATGCCTGTTTCTCTGCGCCTTCTTCTCTGCTTCAGAGTTAGAGCACCAGGTGTCACAGGACATCCCGGTACTTTAACTCATTTAGTAGTCAGAAGAGAAAAGCATCTTAACATGTATAGCTTGGAGGAAAGACGTAACAGGGGGGATATGATAGAAACATTTAAATACATAAAGGGAATCAACACAGTAAAATAGGAGAGTATATTTAAAAGAGGAAAAACTACCACAAACATGAGGGCATCATTTTTAATTAGATGGAAAAGGGTTTAAAAGCAATATCAGGAAGTATTACTTTACTGAGAGGGTAGTGGATGCATGTAATAAGCTTCCAGTGGAAGTGGTATAAGTGGTACAGTGAAGGAGGTTAAGCATGCATGGGATAGGCACAAGGCTATCCTAGAGATAAGATAGGGATAGGGACTAATTAAAGTATTTAGAAAAATTGGGCAGACTAGATGGGGCCGAATAGTTCTTATCTGCCAACACATTCTATGTTTAAAAGGAAGCCAGAGCAAGAGAGTCATGGAGCTCACTAGTCCACTATGGAGCACTCTCCAAGCCCGTAAAAGATAGGCAATGGGAAGGAGAAAACCATATTGTCCTTTTCTTTTTACATTGAGTGCACTGGAAGGAGGAGCAGAGGACTGAGAGTGGTGACCAATTTGCTTTTTTATCCTGGTTGTTCAAGGAATGGTTTTACTTCCTGAAATGGACTCTAATTTCAGGTGTATCCACCTTATTACCCCACTAGTTGAAGTATTGGTGATAGTAGTGTATACCAGGAATATCCAGTCACTGACAAAGAGATTTATAGCTCTGGTCATGCAATCAATCATTACCTCAGGTTCCTGCAAAGTGAAGCTAACAGGCTATGCAGGTCCATAAGGAATTACTGATTGTCAATATCCAAATAACAAACCATATCATTTCCCTTCCAATAACGTCAGCAATTTGTAACATGTTAAATCCTTTTTAATGTAAAGCAATGTACAGCTCATGACTCCAAGACAAGTGTAAAGTCTTCACTGTATCCAATGTGAGTCTTGTTCAACCAGTGATGGCAATCAGAAATGATCTGGTACTTACTCTGTGTTTAGAGTTTGATTGTTCTATTACACATATTCTACTTCTTACATAAATTAAGATATGCAGCTAAACACCCTGCTACCCATAATATATATTTTCTCAAGGTTAAGCATAATGCAATTAGTGTATAATATCTAGACTTCAACAAATTATTGTATTTACTGAAATATGAGGAAAGGTTTTTCAGAGCAAATAAAAAAGTCCCCTAATCTTATATTCGAGGTTCACCTTCTATTCTGACTTCAAATAAAGGTCTGACTATAAGTCTAAGAGCCAGGCCTCACTCACAGCTGCAGGGGACCTGGATACTCCTCGCAGGCTGCCTTACGATGTCTGGTTGTAAGGAAAAATTCTTTAGGTTTAATGGTGAGTCACCTGACCCAGGGGCAAGTTCTTTGAGTGCTATGGCATGTCCTTAGGGGCAACGGAAAGTTAGTGGGTGCTGAGGCAAGCCAATATGTGCAGAGGCAAGTCCTTTGGGTGCAATGACAAGTCAGTGTGTACAATGGAAAGTTCTTTGGGGGCAATGGCAAGACAGTGGTTGCGGAGGTAAGTCAGTGGTGGCTGAGGCAAGTCAGTGTGGTCAGAGGCAAGTTCTTTGGGTACAGTGGCAAGTCATTTGAGTGCAATGGCAGGTCCAGTGGATGCAATAGCAGGTTGAGTGAGTACAGAAGCAAGTCCAGTGGGTGCTGCAATGTACTACAGAGGTAAGTCCAGTGGGTACTGCAGTGTGATGCAGGGGTATGTCCAGTGTCCAGTGCTGTAATCTGATGCTGAGGTAAATTCAGTGGGTCTTGCAACGTGCAATGGGGGCAAAAATTAAAGTTGGGAGAATAATAAGAATGAAGAGTAAAAAGGAATGGAATTATCATAAATTAAGATCCAAAGTTTGGATGGTCACCTTATAATCGTGGTCGCTTTATAACCAGGATCTCCTTACATTTGAGCAAATATGGTACTAAATTGCTTGGGAACAAGACTTTGCTTACTGGAAAATGTCAATTAATGTCACTGAAGATCCAAATATGTATCTGCATCATGAACTTCTTCCAACACTAGTTGAAACTGCAAGTATGTAGACTTATCACAGCATTTATAACTGATTTAGAGAGCTAGGCAAGTTGGAGTAGCCTTCTAGCTCTGTTATACTGTCTGATTTTGGCAGTTCACTTGTCAGTTTACTTTTAGTGAATAGAACACCAAAACTTTTCCAGTGATTTCCCATAGTTATGCAATCCTCCATGACATCAAACCCAGATTTCTCCTTCCTTATTTTTTTCACAAAAGCTCTCAAGAAGCTGTCTTTAAATATGTTTTCTCCCTCAGGAAAGTAGGACCTTTCCCAAATGACTGATGTTACCATACATGTTCCTTGGTTTCTGAGAATGTGCAGACGGGGGATACTAGATACAGGATTTGGACGTAAAGTCTGTTTCGGTGCCATTGGGCGCACATCAGCAATTTCATTATATTTCTAGTTAGTAATAAACATACAAAAGTGGTCAGCTGAGTAAAGAACATGCAGTTGATAATGTTCAGCTGTCTTCTGGAAATTATAAATGGGAACTAAAAATAATTTGTTCGTATAATTCGGGAGAGTCAAACTGCAGCCTTCCATCTATTGGATGACTTTTTTTACCATAGTTCCAGCTAGGCTCTTACAGAGATATAGTATTATTGGAGTTGGGCACTGTCAGCTGGTGGTACTGCAGCTTGACATCCTTGCCATAAATGAAGTAAAATCTATTTCTATTATACCGTATTTGCTTGAATATAAGACAAGGTTTTTTTCAGAAAAAAAAATGCTCTGAAAAAGTCTTATATTCGAGGTCGTTTTATAATCTGACCGCAAATCGAGGTCAGACTATAAGACTGGGATCCAGGTCCCCCGCAGAGCTGCAGGGGACCTGGATCCCCCTAGCTAACAGCCGGTGGATGTCTGCGAGATGTGCTCAGACATCCTCCGCTGCCGCCCAACACGACCGCCGGGACTTCTATGATGAAGCCAGGTCCTTCCGGCTTCATCGTAAAAGTCCTGGCGGAAGTGCTGGGCAGCAGCGGAGGATGTCTGCGCGTATAATGCAGACATCCTCCAGGCTGCCTCCACTGGGCACCAGGGAGATTTGGGCAGCCGGGGGATGTCTGCACGATAGTCTGCACGGCTGTCCGTCATAATGGACGAAAGTGTCGGGCAGCATGGAGGATGTCTGCACTTACATACATGGGGGCCAGTGCTAGTTTCTAGGGGCTAGGAGCTTCCCAAATGGCTCCCAGCCCCTTATAATATGCATTTGGGGCCAGGGCTACTTTCTTGATTTTCATTGCCCATCCCCCTTCCACCGAAAAGGATGGACCTTTTACAGGTGATTAATCCTCTCCTACACAGGCAAGGTATATGTGGGAGGTAGGTAGGGTTTATTTAATTATTACTGATTTTATCATTGTGATCTGGAGGTATTTTGGCCTTCTGTGGAACATTGGGGTGGGCGAGGAGATGAAATATTTTATTATATGCATCTGAGGGCCTTTGGCCAACTTTTTTTTAATTAAATTTTTAATTTCAAGTATCCAGCTTCTAAGGCTGCATTTGTTTGTGTGGGCATTGATTTTTTTTTTTTTTAATTTAAAGTGTCACACTTCATACCTTTCTTATTTTCACTATAAATTATTAGGAAGCTTTTGGAACAATGTAGATTTCAGATTTCATAATATACTTATGTTAAAATGTACATACAGTCACTCATGTCTCATGACAGCTCCAATTCAAGGACCCAGTGTTGTCCCAGAAAGAAGTTGCCCCGGAACATGGACTATTCCTGGCAATACAGGACATGGGTTTATCCTAGCTCAACAAGAACCTTTATTTCATTAAAGAATTTAAAATGCTTACACTTGGTGCAATCCTTCAATGAAACAGGACATACTTTTTGCCAACAGTTGTCCTTTAATTCCAACCTGGATAATCACCTTCTAGAAGGTTTGTGTCCTTTGCAATTTTCTTACCTTGTCATATACTCTAGTTAATTGCTTGGAGAGCGATTTTTTTTTTTTTCAACCATCTTGGTTCCACAGTTTCCTGTGAGGTTTAAACCAGTTTGAATTTAATGTGTAGGAAAGGCAAGAAATAAATCTGAGGATGCCTGGAGGTCTAGTTTTCAAATCAGAACATTTTGTTTTGAGCCCAGACATTACAGCATCTGAAAATGGTTATCCCTCAAACTGTCAACCAGCAAGGGATAAGCCTGGCTGATTTCAGCTCTTTATGCCAGTGTGAGAGTGGCTATCTATCTCTCTGCTTCTGCACCATGCTACACTAATATGAAAAATGACAGAACACAGTGCTGGGTTCTGCCGTGTAAGTGTTAAGTAATGCACAACAAAATAATATGATTCATTTTATTGGCAGCATGCCTTAGCATGACACTGAAATTATTTGGTAACTGGATAATATTTGTGTGAGACATATTTCATGCTGTGTAGGTGCATGTGCACAAAGTAATTATAGCAAATACAGCACACAATCGATTTTCTATACCAGGGCCACCATCAGAAATTGTGGTGCCCCTTACAGACCAAATGGTCTGGGCCTTCACACCCCCCACTCCATTTCTCCTGCACTACTGTCATCAGTGCCCGCACATCCTATGACATAGCACCACACACGAGGGGGGAAAGGAGAGAGAGAGACTAAACACATGAGGAGGGAGAGGAGAGAGACTACACACAAGAGGGGGGAGAGGAGAGAGAGACTACACACAAGAGGGGGGATAGGAGAGAGAGACTACACACAAGAGGGGGGAGAGGAGAGAGAGACAGACTACACACAAGAGGGGGAGAGGAGAGAGAGAAATTATACAGATGAGGGGGGAGAGGAGGGAAAGAGACTACACACATGAGGGGGAGAAGAGAGAAGGAGACGCACATGTGAGGGGGGAGAGGAGAGAAGGAGATGACACACATGAGGTCGAATAGAGAGACTACAAAACATGGGGGGAGAGGAGAAGGAGAAAGTATTTTACCAGGAAGAATAAATTGAGATTTCTCTAGTTTTTAGGTATGTCCTGGGGACCAGGGCCGATCCTAGGGTCACGGGCGCCTGGGTGCAGGTTTTCCTTTGGCGCCCAAGGGTGGGCGTGGCTATATTATGAACTCCTCCCCTTTAGACATTTCTGTTCCAGACATGCCCATTTCAATATTGGGGAGAGGGGGAGGGAGAAAACGTTATTTTAATGTAAAGGACCAACATTTATTTTAAATAAAGATATATATTTTGCCATAATACTGTGTAGTGGTTTTATTTATTTCTATGATGCTCAGCCAGCAACATGGGAGACTTTTTGCTGGCTGGCAGAATGAGTTTTTACTACCGTTTTACTACCATACTACCCATGATTCCCAACCAGCCAAAGTCTCTCATTAGTCTGGCTGAGCATCATTGGAAAAGAAGTACACAATGAGTGATAAAAATTATTCCACCAAGTCAGTCACTCACGTGTCTCTGTCTCTCCCTGTACCCTCATGTCTGTCTGTCTCTCCCTGTACCCTCATGTCTGTCTGTCTCTCCCCGTACCCTCATGTCTGTCTGTCTCTCCTGGTACCCTCATGTCTGTCTCTCTCTCCCCGTACCCTCATGTCTGTCTCTCTCTCCCCATTCCCTCATGTCTGTCTCTCTCTCCACTCATGCTCCATGTCTCTCTCTCTCCATTCATGCTCCATGTCTGTCTCTCTCTCTCCACTCATACTCCATGTCTGTCTGTCTCTCACTCTGCACTCATTCCCCATGTCTGTCTCTCACTCTGCACTCATTCCCCATGTCTGTCTCTCACTCTCCACTCATTGCCCATGTCTGTCTCTCTCTCCACTCATGCCCCATGTCTGTCTGTCACACCCCATATATGTCTCCTATACCTCCTACCTACCATGTATTTGTCTCTTCCCATGTCCCTTTTTCATGCCCCCTACTGACCTCATCTCAGAACTCAATTAGCACTGCCTTGATCTCCCCGCACATAGTGATGACTCTGACCGTTATGTTCCGGGGAAACATGGCGCCGATCTGCAGAGCTGGCTCTGAGAGGCAGCAAAGCAGCACATGGGCAGCCCATTTGCAGAGGTGTTCTTAGGGTACACTTTGCCATTAACATAAGCAACAGCCAGTTTGCCTATTAAAAATGCTACAGTTTGCCCAATAAAAATGCCAGTTCGTCCGTTAAAATACACCAGTTTCCCAAGTAATATGCCAATTATTTTGCCCATTAATATGCCACAGCCAGTTTGTCCATTAATATACAACAGCCAATTTGCCCACTGATATGTCACAGACAGTTTTCCCATTTATATACCAATGCTAGTTTGCCAATTAATAGGCTACAGCCAATATGCCACAGTTAGTTTACCCAATAAAAGCATAATCTCCTCTCCTGCCTTCCCCAGTACTCACCTTGATGCTGCTCTCACGTCCCCGGCCGTCTCCTCCGCACAGTCTTCCCTCTACGCACGCTGAGTGCAGGAGGCGGGAAATAGATGCCAGCTGGTTGGGGGCTGTGCCCTCCATGTGATAAATTGATGAGCGCAGTGAGGGCCCCGGGCAAGAACACACTTGCACACAGCCACACATAAATACACACAGTCATACATAAATACACACAGTCACACATAAATACACAGTCACACATAAATACACAGTCACATATAAATACACACAGTCATACATAAATACACACAGTCACACAAACACAGTTACACACTTAGTCACCCTCACAGACATACATTTACACAGACACCCTTATACACACTGTCACACATACATAAATACACACACAGCCACCTTTACACACTTAGACACAGGATACACTTGCACAGACACTCATGTACACACACTTACACAGACAGTAACACACACATAGTTATACACATTGATACACACATACACATTCACACACACTTACACAGACAGTAACACACACATAGTTATACACATTGACACACACACACACTTACACAGACAGTAACACACACATAGTTATACACATTGACACACACATACACACTTATACACATACACACACACTTACACAGACAGTAACACACACATGGTTATACACATTGACACAGACATACACACTTATACACATACACACACACTTACACAGACAGTAACACACACATAGTTATACACTGACACACACACACACTTACACAGACAGTAACACACACATAGTTATACACATTGACACAAACATACACACTTATACACATACACACACACTTACACAGACAGTAACACACACATAGTTATACACATTGACACACACATACACACTTATACACATACACACTCACTTAGACAGTAACACACTCATAGTTATACACATTGACACACACATACACACTTATACACATACACACACACACAGACAGTAACACACACATAGTTATACACATTGACACACACATACACACTTATACACATTCACATTCACACACACTTATACAGACATTAACACACACATAGTTAAACACATTGACACACACATACACATTCACATACACTTCCTTTTTTTATTTTATATTTTAACAATACCCTCCACCCCCAAACTGTTATCACCTCCTCCTCCTTGGTAATCCAAGCACAGAGCAACGGGGGAAAGCTCCTCCCCGTCGCGTTCTGTGATTGGCTGCAGGGAGGAGGATGTTCTCTATGGTGTCTTGGCAGATACTCTAGAGAACGTCCTCCTCCCGGCAGCAGCCAATCACAGAACGCGACGGGGGCGGAGTTTGCACCCGTCGCGCTGTGCTTGCTTTAACAAGGAGGAGGACGGCAGGGAGAGAGCCTCTCCTCCCGTGCGCCTGGGCGCGGTGCACCCCGTGCAACCGCCCAGGATCGTCCCTGCTGGGGACCCAGTTCAGAACAGAATACAATACATTACTATGATAATTGTGGGCACATCCAACACTATTTAACAGTACCACACCCACAAAAAAATTCATGTTAATTAGGCTCCTAACATATTATTTAATTAGCATCAAAATTGCATGCACATCAAACAAAGATCTGTGCAAAGTTGTTATATGATGTCTCATGTATGTGTATACTGATTATAGCATGTTGGTCTTTTCAAAGAAGAAATCCTTTGTTTAGCAAAATACCCAATACAAAATTTACCAATATCCTTTCTTGAAAAGGTAGGATATCATTGTCCTGAAATGTTAAATAATATTCTATTTTTATAGAATCGGGTGTGATGTCACTTTGACCACATATCTGGCAAAGTCTGACTTAGTATCTTTGTACTTTTATCTCCTTCTTAGTAAAATATCTCTGTGAATATGTATATATATATATATAGCCATTACAGTGTTTAGCATGCAGCATAATGGCAAGCCATATTTTATAAAATGAAAATTCAATACTTCATAATGACTTCTTGCACCTGATCCAACAAGGAGCAAAAATACACTGTATGGCGTAATACCCACCATCACTGAAGATGCACCATTTATTAAACTGACAGTAATAAGCCGTCTGTTCATTTTAAGCAATTCTCCATTTTCCAACACACTAAATAATAATACCAAACTCAACTCAATGATTCCAATCTATTATGGGTTTTTATTATTATTATTATTATTATTATTATTATTATTATTATTATTATTAACTACCACTTTTAGCTAAATGGTAAAATTATGACAATGAGTGGCCTGCAGACATAAGTTACCAAACCACAATTTCTCATTTTCCTATTTTAAATGGTTTGTTTGATTGTGTCTAATCCATTACTCCCATTACATAATCATTGCTTGAAGATCATTTGAAATACCATGCTTTTTTTTTTTTTTTTTTTTTAAATTGTAGTACTTAAATCTTGCTTCAATTTGGAGATGAAAACACATAAGTGTATAAAGGGACAAGAAACACACATTGCAAGCAATTGACATAGAGAGATATAGACAGATGGAGAGTAAAATGCCCTTGGTTGGAAATGGTTGGCAGTGTTCTCAATTTCAGGCAATATTCTAGTGTTGTTCTGTATTATCATCAAAGCTATTCCTGTACTGTATTAGCCTGTCTCTTGCGGTACAAAGACAATCACCCTGCACTGAATCTTGAAGCAGCCACTGCCCCTGCCATGTACACTATATTATGGCCCTTCTGGGGATTTTGCTTGCCTGCTAGATTAATCTCTTATTCTAAAAATGCCTCTGTGCTGTTTTAAGATCTGTCTGGCAAATCTTTAAAAAAAAAAAAAAATTCAGAAAAAAGACAAATGATAAACTCATGCCAGTATCTAATTTACATTTTATGGTTTTACATTTTTAGGGCTTGCTTCATGTCTTCTTGGTAGAATTTTTTTTTTTTTTTTTTCTCCTCCTTTTTTTTTCACTCCCAAAACAAATCTAATCCTATTCTGTAAATGTATTATCAGCACACAACCTTTTGCATTCATACATATTTAATAAGGCAGGCCGTGTGATTTAGCATGTCCGTGCTGGCTTGTTGCAGTGCACAGAGCGGCTGGCAGGCGGCACAGACTAAATGGATCTTCTCTGTGATACATTAAAGTAAAAAAAAAAAAAAAAAAAAAGAGAAGATTGGGTCTGCTTTATTTATTCCATTAGGACAATCTCAAATACAGAAATGGTTTTGTTATGTAATATTTCTGCTGCTCTGCACTGAGATTGAAAGGTACTACTTAGTGCAGTCACTTGTTTTAAAAAAAAAATCAAATTTGATTATTTTTCCTTTTATTAAGATCAAATATTGACCTTGTAGCTCGTTGGCTGGAGGAGGGCAGGGAGGGAAAACATTCCATACTAAGATGAAAGGGCAAGAGTGAGGCTGAAATGCTGAGTTTATTCTTTCTAGAAACCGAAACAAAACAAAAATCTTTGGGGGGTTTTATTCACAAATATGGACCTATTTAAAACAAAATAATTGGAAGGATAGCAAAGTGTGAAATGTTAGCATGTGTGTGCTCATGCACAGTTACAAACTGATGAGACTGTTTATACTGTTATGTCAAGCACACCGACAGCTGCACTGCCTACGAAATAAACCCAGAGCCAGGCCTGAGGCAAAATCCAGGTCTTAGATTCTCCATTTTGAAATGGAAATTTATGGTAGGAAGTTCATCAAGCAACATGTTTACTAAAGTGCAGGCTCTGCTTTGATACTTTACATGTATTTTACAACTTTATTGTAACCTGCTGCCTGGCAGGAACAACAGGTAATTGGTCAAAAATAACTTAACCCATTTATTAGTGATGCTTCTCATCTTCCTGTGCCTCACCAGTACTGGGAGGTGCAGTGTATTTTAGCAGGAAACAGGTCAATAAATTTGAATTTGGCAATGCATGCAGAAGAGAGAATAAAGGCTGGAAGGCGTAAAACAGATTTGGTCATTCCAAATTACCAAATAGTTCCTGCTAACTATCTCCATGTGCCCCATATACTCTGAGAATATATACAGAATATATACAGGCGTCTGACTATCCACGTGGTGTAACATGAAAGAAAAGAAACAGAGAACAATCACCAGCTCCCCAAAATGCAACCACTCAGTACACCAGCCTGAACCAACCCCGGCCACAGGTAGGACTGAAAAGTGCTAGAAATCTGGGAGACTCACAATGCTCAGCCTTTTTCACCAAGTCATCCCAAAACTCAGATGAGCAGTCTCCATAGCTGCACTGATACGGAAAAAAATAATTCCATATAGCAGCAGATCAAAACCAAGAAAAATAACTGCTGTCCTTGTGGATCAACATCAAACCATCACACCCAGCTTGGAGCTTCAAGATATCACACACCCACCGTACCAAACACGCCCCAGTAAGTGAAATAACATAACATCACAGCCATTCCTCTACAAATTTTAGACCACCTTAACCACATAGTAACTCAATTATCCCTCATCTTCACCACTTGTAAAACCCATAACCACACCATGCAATTACCACTAGCCAATTCTCAAATTTGAAAAGCAACAAAAAAACACAAGACCAAATGCTGCAGTAAAAAGCACAACTCATTTTGATTAAAGCAAACCTGAGGGAAAACACTTTAAAGGGACTGTCTAGTGCATAAAATGCATCTTCCAAATATGAATGCATATTAATATGCTTTCAAGGTACTTAAAAATGCATGTTTTACATTTTACAGTGCTTAAAATATAAAATACTTACAGCTAGATGAAATTGTGAAATTACAGCAGCTTGCAAGAAACCAGGACTGCCCACACTAGCTGAGTAAAAGTAATTTATTTTTCCTTTTTTTGCTGCTGTGTACAAGACCAAGGTCACTTAGAGCCTAAACAATGTATTCAATTCCAGGAACACATGAAGTGACTAAAGTAAACAAAACTGTATATCCTCAGCTATATCATTATTGCTGCCGCAACTTCAGTAAACAGTCAGTGTAATCACCAGGGTCGCCACCAGGAATTTCAGTGCCCTTTACTGAACAAATGTTCTGCCCCTCCCCCGAAAATATCTCCCACTCGCCCCACCTACCCTCACAAGCATGTTTTCCCAGTCTAGTGTAATATGGAGGGTGGTTGGAAGCAGTTGGTCAATATGCCAGTAATATTTTGCCACTCAATAAGTCAGTATTCTGCCACTCAGTATGCCAGTATTTAGCCATTCAATATGCCATTCTTTTGCCATGTAATATGCCAGTATTTTGCCCCTCAGTATGCCATTCTTTTGCCATTTAATATGCCAGTATTTTGCCCCTCAATATGCCATTCTTTTGCCATTTAAAATGCCAGTATTTTGCCATTGAATATGCCAGTATTTTTCCATTCAATATGCCATTTAATATGCCAGTATTTTCCCCTCAGTAAGCCATTCTTTTGTCATTTAATATGCCAGTATTTTGCCACTCAATATGACAGTGTTTAGCCACTCAATATGCCAGTATTTTGCCCTTTAATATGCCATTATTTTGCCATTTACTATGCCAGTATTTTGCCATTCAATATGCCAGTATTTTGCCACTCAATATGCCAGTATTTTGCCATCTAATATGCCAATATTTTGCCCCTCAATATGCCATTTAATATGCCAGTATTTTGCTCCTCAGTATGCCATTCTTTTGCCATTTAATATGCCAGCGTTATGCTCGCTGTGTGCCACCCTCCTACCCCCTTCCCCAGTACTTACCTCCTTGCTGCTCTGTCTCCCCCGGGGCTCTGCTGTTTAGCCGGTCCGCAGCTGTGAGGGAAGCATTCTGCTTAACAGAGGGGAATTTTATTTTTTTTCCTGGCGTGACCTGGGCCCGCTGGGGCCATGACACCAGTATCACCCGTCACCCCCTGATGGCAGGCCTGGTAATCACTGGAGAGGTCTTGAGTTAGATATTAAAAATGTGATTTATGCAGAATGCCTGTATCAAATCCACTTGAAAAAACTTGTGCACTATACATTCAGTAATCTTCATCTTGCACCTTTTAAGCCCTGAAACATTGCTTCCGACACAGGACTCGTTTTATCCAGAACTCACCACCCCTTTTTATACCCACACAGCACTTGCTTATTTAAAAAAATATTTAGTGAGATCTAACCAACCTCTGAACTTAAATAGAGAGGCCAATGCAGCCATATGCCTATCCAACAATGACGGCTGTACACCCCATGACAACAACTGAAAAATAAACCACATCATATCTTTTGCAATCAGAATCACCTCTACCAAACCAAACCAAAACCTTCTCCCCCTCCTGCCAGACATGATTTAGCATGTCTGTGCTGGCTTGTTGCAGTGCACAGCATGTAAACCTTACTATGCGCTGACTATGTATTTGAAGACACAAACACCCTCTCCCAATGTGCAAATAGGATGTCTCAAGTTATCACATCTCTTCTGGACATCTCTGACCCTCTAGACAAGCTAAAGAGAGAAAACGGAAATTGAGAAAGAGAGTCAGCCAGCTAGAATGGGACACTTCATAGCAACAACTTCATCGAGGGAGATCAAGCACCTGACAGTTCATCATTGTCAGGGGCTCTGTCAATGCAGATTATTATTAGGGGGTTCAGGTTCGTTTTAGGGCTTGTTTAAGGTTAGTATGAGATTGTTAGGGTTAGGGGGATACAGGCAATTCCAAAAACCCTTGGCCAACAGAACAACATCCAAATAGTGCACAATGGCATGACTACACAATTCATCATGTACCACTCACTCCAAGAATGTGCTAAACATCTCAAAAGATCTCCCTATTGGGAAACAAAAGTCAACAAAGTACTGGTCTTCAAAATTGTGGCACTTTGTGTTAATGGGCAAGAGCCAAAATGCTGATTCCACACCCGCCTTTGCCATGAGTGCCCATCTGCCTGCATGACACAACACCTAAAGTAGATATTGTTAGATTGGAAGACAGCAACTCATCAAATATGCATGCCATAAAGCCTAAACAGACCACAAATTGTTACTGATGACCTGTGGTAACTTACGAACCAACCTGAAGTTTCTGAAAAAATGCCCTGTTGCTCTCCCATGACAACCACAGGGCACATCACACTGACCTATCACTTATATGTCATCGTGTGGTATCTGCTGCAGTCCCCTGCTCCTCCTGGTCTTTTCCTTGAGCACTGTTGGCCCCCTGGCGAGTCCCTCTGCCACATCCATGGTGCGGTCAGTGCTTCTCCCCACAAAGGCCTCACTAAACAAGCTGCATAGCGACCCCCTCATAGGGTGTTAGCTTTATGGTTGATTCCTCCACCTCCTGTGTCACACTGCCAGTATACTTCACAATGCCCAGGCTCCCCACCGACATGGAAACCGACACTTCCGAACAGAGGGTGGGCCTCAACAGGTGCACAAATTGCTCTCGCAGCCAATCTGATCCCATCAGCAATACCAAACTTTGTCCACCCCTTCTTTTATCTGCTGTAAAGGACCCTGTATGAAAACTATACTAGCTCTCAAGGGCTACCTTTACTAAGACATCAATCTGTGGGCCATGGACCCCCAAGGTATTTCAAAGTATTTTAACTACACTGCTTTTAACTAATAATAAAACCGTAATAAAAAATACAGGGAATAAATCCTAACTCAAAAACTACATGGCCCCCACATATAAGGCCTCTAGGAAAACATGCGTGTTACCAAAACCTGCAAATTACCGACTGAATACTATTACATATGAACTCCTGTTTAGAAATACTCTCTATATTAAAGCTTTCTGCTTTTCTCCTAGACAATCTGTTTAATTGCAGGAATGCATCACTTGAACACTGATACTTGCACAATCTGGGTATGAAATACGAGAATATAAAGCCCAGAATGAGCCTCTTACAAGTATATTTAATGCTGACAGACCTATCACAGAGACTTCATGGAGAATATTCACAGGAAAAATAATTTTGTAATAGACTAGTGGCCTGGCATCTCAATTCATCTAATTATGCCTAACAAATTATTCTGCATAGTAGGTCATTACTCCTAGGATTTATCTCCGCACTTTGATAATAATATAGATGAATAAAGGTTGCTTTGTAATATGCAGCAGAAGAGGCTAATACACCAAGGAAACTGAAAAGTGTTTGGGAAAATAATAAAGCTAAATCCAGAATTCAAAGAAGGTCAAGGATTAAAGTGTTTGGTTTCACATAAATACTTACTAGTTTAACCATATTTTTAACATAGGCATTTTCTTCCAAAAGGTACTGTGTATAGATATTATTGCTACCCATCTTAATGGTACTCCTATAGTCAACAACTGCAAATGTCAATACGATTGGTATGTACAAAAAAGGGGTATTGACTTGAGGGAGGAGGAGGATATCGACTTGCCTCTCAATCAATGGCAGGACTCGACATTGAATAAGCAGTGCAGAGGAGGGCTACAAAATTAATAAGGGAAATGGAAAACTCTGTTTACTGGAATATCTTGTGGAACGCCAGTAATATGATCTATCACTCCTTCTATGTTCTTCCCATCTTTGCAGAAACACTGATGTCTGATGAAAGTAGGTATCCTTCTTACCACTGATTTTCTCTGGGGCATCCAGTGGTTGTCACTAGTAGACTTCTTCAAAATAGTTTACAATTCTATACCAAAAAGAACTTTCCCTATGCAGGGTATGTCTAACCTTTGAGCAACTTTCAGTGGTTAATGATAATCCGAAGTTCTGGCACGCATGCGTATACTTTCTAGTGAGCCATACATAGACTGCAGAGTGGTATTCCATAATGGTGAACTGCAAAAATCATGAATTGCTAGCTGAATTGCAAAGTTGGAAAGTTTTTCAAACTCAGTTATTTTTGACAGATATTTGCATGTTTTAAAGTTCCCCCATTCATTGCTGGTGCTTGCCATATTCTGGTGCTGCATGAGTACTGGTTGTGTGTATGTCAGTGGGAACCTGGTTGGAAAAAGGAGCATGAATTCATCTATGCACACTCAATCAGCACCATGGACAGCGACTCTGTGCTCATTATACTGAAAGAAGCTAGAGCATGTTCAGAAATGAATGACTAAGCTATGTAGCATGTATAAATCACAACATACAATTAACTAAATACAAAATCATGTGTTTCAACTTTCTTCTAACATGACACCCCATGGGGTATTTTTGCCAGTAGAGAATATGGACTTTAGTAGCATTTAGCAGCATCCAATAAGAAGTCTAAAGAGTCTGCTGAATGTCGGCCATTCTGGCCTGAAATGAGGGAAGATCGGATTTGGTACTGACAAATTTCAGTATTTTCCAAAATTACGTTAGTCAATAAAGATCAAAAATGACAACTTTGGGACGATTTTCATGCCGATTTGGCACCTCGTCGATAGTCTCTGAGTAGCTAGAATTGCAGGGATGTTTGTATCAGGGGTGGGATCAGAAGTGGTCCAAAACTCAGAGCTCAGATTTCCATTTTGAAAACCTGAGCTACTCGAGTAGACCCTTTAATTCAACTGTGATCTTAAGAAAAGCATTAGACCAATAGAAACACACAAGAGCACACTTCAAACAAGGTTAATATGACTAGAGGGCAACATGACAACATAAGCCAACCTTTTATTAAGGAGCGCTACTTATTAATATAAGAAAAATGCCATATATGTCAATGCTTCTCTTGTGTATTGAAAAACAACTACAACTTCATATATCATTAATGCATGCTGGCTACCACCAGATTCACAAACTACATTGGTCTCTTTAAAATACAACTAAATTATTTATTAAATATTTGGGATAACAAGAGCTTCTATGATATTGAGGTGGGTCAACCCCAAATAATCCTCAATATCCTATTATAATTAATCAAGAGGAGGGGAGGGGGTGTTTATGGCGACATCTCCAGGTGGGCAATAAGCACCGCAGCCTAAAATAAATCAGTCTTAATGTGCATTGGTTACTGTAGCACTTTCTCTGATAACCCTGATAAACCCATACATTTTCTTTTCCCCTTGTATTTCTTTTTTTTTCATATCCCTTATTCTGGGCAGGATCCCATCAGTGACTCCTTGCTCAAGCCAACTGTATATCCACGAACAGGAAATGAAGTCTAAGCTTTTTAGGCACAAACTGGAAGAATAAAAGAGTCAGTTAGGCTTATTTTTCTTCACAGTCTAGATTTCTACTGTTTCTATATTTTAGCCATGATGTCACCATCATGGTCTAAAGTAACCAATATAAAAGCTATTTGCCATAATGCTATCCAGCCACTTAAGTCTTCCCTTGAGTCTATTTATACATATATAAAACTATAAAAATGATATTGAGATATTTAACACCTGCTATTTCTGAAAACAATTTGATAATCCTATAAAACACCAGTTCCTGAAAGTCTCCATGTGTCTCCCTCTGTAGAAGATACAGTGTACTATGAGAATTGCTGACCATGAATACCCCATAGTGCATCTATAATTAACGCTCAGACCCCAGTATTGTGATGACCCAATGTTTTTTTGTTTTTTTTCCTACACTGACCTTTTTTTTATTGAAATGTGGCTGACTTTCAAGAAACAGCATTAGGACAATGGAAAGGATTTTTTTTTCACGTCCGACGCTCTACCAACAAGAGCGCAGCAGCCATAAATGAGGAGCATGCTGCTCCTCCAGTATGGCGATCATGGTTGCCCTAGATTATACATTTCGGTGCTGCCTAATGTCTCAACATTTAGGCAATAGAGCAGCACTGTCAGGGCAGTTTTCGCGATCGTTAATAAACCGTCTTAGAGGGGCATGTACTAAAAAAACGCAAATGTATTTTATGTGCAAAACTATTTTTGTGCTTTGCTCCTTTTGCATTGTACTAAACATTTAAGACTCAAATAGTACATACGCACAAATTGCAAATAAAAACAGGCATAATTGAGAATAAAACCAGGAAATTTTGCGAATATTTTTTCTACCTCTTTTGATAGCACTTGCTAAAAGCTGATGTAATTTTCACATGCAAAAAATAATTTTAACAAAATATTCGCAAAGCACTTTAGCATGCGCAAATATAATCGCAATTTATTAGTGCAAACGGAAAAATACAGGCTAAATAAAAATAAACGGAAGAGGCCCAAATCAGGAATTTATTTTTACAAATAGTCACAAATTGCTCCTTACTCTTAATTTACCTACTTTTTTTTCCCCACTGCACTTGTTTAGAACATGATCCCCTTAGTATGAGATTCCTGACCCATTGATATGATTTCTCTGTGAGATGTTGGTTAATATCACTTTAACTGAGTTGTTCATACACAGCTGATGGGAATTCTCGGACCCTTATGTCTGTCTCTCTGTCTTCCATAGTTTTCCAAATGGTTGCACAGAAGGTAACAGACCAGAGATAGATAAAAACATCCCACAACTAAAACAAAACTGAGGGGAAAAAAATCATCATAGTTCATTTGTAGCAGGAATATAAAAACTCATGTTAATCTAGTTAACAGTAGGTGTCAAACATTTGACTTGAAGAATATGACAATTGAGAGCAGCTATTAGTACAATCTAATCTTAATATTACTATATCTCATTTATGTTCATTTTCTGTAGTCAATATATGGCTACAAATTATAGCATTTGGAACTATACATTATCCTTAACACGTTGCTAATGTCATTTACCCTTTGATTAATAGGTAATCATTTTCCACCTGTCACTGAAACCAGATTGGATTTTTTTTTTTTTTTATGTAAGGTAATAAATTCCTGTGTTTTCTCCTCTATGTGAACTGATCAATATTTAATAAGAAACATTTGGTTTACTGGTCTCATGGACCATCAGAGAATAGAGGACTTAATTAAACAGGTGCATGAGAAAGTGGTTTGCTTATGGGTAGAGATGATGATCGTTATGAGAGAGCATAGGCTTTGGAAGGTAGAGTAAATGAGAGGAATCTTTGCTCATTTTCAGAGTTCTTGTAAAAGATCGTTGCCTATTAAATATTTGGATGGGTTACAAGGTTACAAATTGTTTATGTGTTTCCTAATACTCTTCCTGTAAATTAGGTAGCTGTTTAAAATGAAATTGTTTGTTGTCTGTAGTTTGTTCTGAACAAAAAAGAAAAATCCATTTTACATACATTAAAGGGAATTGTGGGATATTAATGACCATAATAATAAGAATAATAACCAGTATTTATATAGCGCCTTTATTCCAATGGGATTCAAAGCACTTTTTAGCTCATACTCTCGGAATTAACCAAATCGCAGCAAAATAACAGATGTAATTATCACCCAGTTGATGGTACTCATTTATTGACCTTGGAAGGATAAAGGGCTGAATTGACTGGGATTTGAACCTTTGGCCAGATATTCTAGTCAGGGCATTTACCAACTGATATGCCTCACCAACCATAATCCATTGAGCAAAGCTCTGCTAGTGTAAGATTATGTGGACTACATTTTCATTGTGAAACTACAGTTCCTGCCATTTACTTACATCTGTAATAATCAAAACTACTTACTGTTATAGATTGCTATTCTAGAAAGGGATATATCTCGTTCCCAATAGAGTTCCAGCCATTATTTATTTGTATATCATTTTATAATGTCCAGTCCCCCAATCTATCTCTATGATATAACATTAAGAAAGTTGTATAGTGCTGCTCTAGAGGAATATGAAAAAAATGTCTTTCCCGTAGAGCGTACAATTTATTTTAGGGAAAAGCCTGTGTTCATTTTACAATTCTTCCTGATACTTTTCCCTTGTACCAAACATTTTTTCACTGCCAGTATACAGTATAAAAAATAGACGAGCAAGATGTCCAGCCTATATGCAGGGAGGGTCCAAAAAGATGGAAAATGTCTGGATCAACATTTAGTCATGCAATATTTTAATTATCCAAACAGTGATTGAAATGTGGGATGAAGTAGTTCAGTAATGTCCTGTAATAATGCAATATATGAAAGGGCAGCATGACAACAGGTTGGTGATGCAGCCTCATCACAAGTCTGTCAGTCATAGGCCCTCGGCCAGTAATTGCCCTTCATGGGCGGCCGTCCCTCCCCCCTTGGGGGCTGGGCAAAACCTATATAAACCCTTGCGGTGGTTTTGCCCAGCCTCTTTCCTGGATTATAGAAATCAGTTCCCTCCCACCCATCCCTCGTTTGTCTTGTCTTTGTCTATGTCATTGTTGTGATGGCAGGGGGTACTCGAGGTATGACGTCAGTGCAGGGGGTTGGCTGTCTTGGGTATGGCCAACCCGGGAGGCAGTAGCTCTGGGAGCTAGCTGCACGGACTCCCCACGGGCTGGTCCCTGGGGAGTGAATATCAGGTGGCTACCGTGCAGGGGCATTGACGCCGGTAGACTGATATTTTTGGTTACGCCTACGTCCGATCCTCGGGTACCCAATCCTAGATATGCTACCGCTTAGTGGCTTATACATGTGGTACTCCACAAGATGGTATCCTTTGTACATGGTATGTATATGTTATATATGTTATATGTGTTTTTCATGGTTGTATACGTTTTTAGTATACGTTTAAGTTGATTCGTTACTGATAATAATACAAAATCTTTGTTACAGTATTTCTTAATAAATACTGTGACCTTCATATCCAGCTGGTTGTCCGTGTATTTTCTTGGGGGGAGGTTGCGTTAATTCGCCATACCTTGGTCAAGTGTAGTGTAGCAAGTTTTTGAACTTGGTAAATAATTGCTTTGTATCTTCGTCAGTAGATGAACCAACAAGAAATGATGTCTATCTAGATCTGGCCATGTGTAAACATGAAACGTTTGTCTCAGGCATTGAGATAAAGAAGCGTTTGAGGAATAGTAACCATAACATCATGTTGGTAGAATTTAATGATAAAATAAAATTGGTATGAGCACAAACATAATGCTTAATTGACAAAAATCTAACTTTTGCCTCAATAAAACTCATTGACTGGGATGCAATATTTCCAGTAACAACCATAGTGGATTCATAGACAATCTGGAAACTAATGGTAGAACAATGCACGTCTAGATGTACCATATTGGGAAACAAACACAAAAGAAGCAAATTAAAGGCAATGAGGCTGAACAGACAGGATTAGACAGGATATAAAAAAAGGAAGAAAATTGCATTTAAAGTATATAAATCGGATGGAACAGCAGCATTATTTTTAAGATACAAAGAAGCAAACAAAGCTTGCAGAACATCAAAATTTAAGGAGAAAATGATAGCCAACGAGAGGTAGAGAAGTCCTGGAATTGTTTCCAATATATAATGAATACTAAAACAATAAAACAGGAGTGTGTGTGCTGCCCACTGACAAATGAGATGGTTAAACGAACCACAAGAATGGAGAATTTAAAATATTGGGTTGTTTTTTATTCTTATAAGCCAAAGGAGAGCCAATGCCTGCAGGTTTCCAAACATGTTTGTTCACAAATCTTAAATTCAGCATGCTCTTGGCTGACACAGGAAAAGGTGCAAGAGCAAATAAAATGGATAAATCTCCAGGATCCATTTCTGTACACCTGTGGGTACATAGGCAGTTTTATCCAATAACAGACACATTATTTTTATTTAGAATATCCAGGTAACAGCCTGGTAATTACGTAACTGCAGGCTTGACATCTGTGTTACAGAAATAGTCTGAAGCACTTCTAACAGCATGTGCTCAAAGATATATTTTGTGCCAAAATATTATTAGCAGAGGTCAATGAGATTTCATGAAGGAAGATCATGTTAAACTAATGCAAGTGCTTTAAATGAAAAAAAAAAAAAAAAAAAGTAAAAATATAGACCCGGTTATGCATGTGATATTTTTTTTAGATTTTAGAATATTTCAAATGGCCCCACGTTGAAAAATTTAAATAGATTGGCTTAAGGGAAACTGAATAGAGAACTGGATTAAGAACAGAATTAAGACAGTTGTTGATAATGGGATATTTTCAAATTGGGCAAAGGGTTCTCTCCTCTGTCTATTTAATTTCTTCAGTAAAGATCTTACAGGATGCCCAGTGTCAGTGATGACAGATGGCACACAATTCGGTATGGATCTGGAGACAGATACTGATGTTTGATCAGGTATGAGTCCAGCAGTCGCGATAGCTAGATTTTGTGCTAGTAGCAGTCATCCATTGCTAGGTGGCTAGCTCCTTAGATTTAAGTGACCGCTTTGTATTAGAGATCAAAGCACAATAGCAGAGCAGCTGGGAACAATGAAGTAACAAAGCGAAGATCAGTGGGTTGGAGAAAGGCAACAAAAGTCCGACATTCCAGAATCATTACACATGGAAGCAGATACTCACCAGTTTTATATGCCAGGGAGAACCCCACAAAGGAAGTTCCGAAGGAACTGAAGCAAGACACCTGACCAGATACAGCTGAGAAGAGTTAGACTTGTAGATTTAGAACGTTTACCAGAGCTGAGGTTCAACTATGAAAACAGGCCTGGTGAAGTCAGCTCCTGATAATGGTATTTTAAAAACAGTGATCCATCTGTTTCATTTTTTTCAAGCACAATTGTACAATTTTGAATGTGGACTTTTTTCCTTCTTTTGGATCATCAGTAACAACATTAATATATGAAAACTTGACCTTGAAGGATTTGATCTTTTTTTTAAATTCAAATTACTGAATTGTAATTATGACACCATTTTTTCTCTTTTTGTCTTTTTTTCTTTTCTTTTTTTGTTTGAATATCTTTTATTGTCAGTTATCAAATACAAAAAATCACACAAACAAAAGGTGGTAGTCCCAATAACAATAATTCATACGTTATTTCCCTCCTTTTTCCCTTTTCAAAATACAGCCTTGAATCTTCCTGTTAGTTCTTCTAATCGATACGTATCAGACAGAACTATCCACCTTATTCAAAACAAGAGTTCCCTTATAATGTTACATCATTCTTACAAAGAAGGAAGGGTAAAAAGCATACTTCACACTTTATAATTCTTATAAACAGGGTTCATTATACATTAATAAAGTGCGAATAGTGTAGACTACCTCTCAGGACTGCGCCTGAGTCTCAATCATTCCAGTCGCATGTACTTCTGTTCATCCATCAATCATACAATCTGTCACAAACTCATTGGGTAAGATGGAAGTGTAGCTCAGCCATAAACCGCCGGGAACAGAAGGAAAAAAGAAAGGGGGGGGGGATTTCCCATAGGGCGGATTCAAGGGGTCCAGTTATATGCCTAGGAAAGGCTGTTTTCCTGAGAGTCAGTCTCTTGAATGGAAATAGAACTCTCCATCTGAATTTGAAAAGTAAATTGTGCGGTAATCTCTTGCCAGGTTGGGGGGTGGGGACTCCTCCAATGTCTAGCTAGACACATTTTTGCAGCAGAGAACATGTGGGCTAGACGGTGTTGCTGGATTTTAATTTTTGACACCATTTTACAGTGGCAAATGAGTCACAGATGTAGCACTTGCTGAGCACTGCTAAGAGTTTATGAAACACCACCTGCCCAGGATATAAAAACATAACATAAAGACAGAGAGATAAAGAGATTCATTTAAGTTAGATGTGTTGTGATTATGTACAGCATGTTTAATGCACAGTATATTTATAACAGACTGGAACATCATTGAAATACAGAACTTTTTTCAACATTATGAAGATATAGCTTTTTAGCCTGAGAGGCATGCTTGTAAAAAAAGCCCCATAAAGCATATACTCCAAACATATATTAAACTGACTATAGAAAGTATTCAACCCTGTCATAAACATGAAAGAATGAAGAATTTGAAAATTATTAAGAATATTTGTTGACAATTTGACTGGTTATAGTCAGCGCTGTATTTAGCATAAGGCAGACAAGGCAAGCGCCTAGGCACTTACCTTGTCAGCTTGTGGAAGAGGCAGCAAAAATCAGAGATAGGGAGATCTCGGGTGATGGGGCATGTCCTGGGTGTGCAACATGAGTGTGGGTGTGCCAGAATTGAGTCTGCCTAGGGTAGCACAAAACCAAGATACACCACTGGTTGTAGTAGCAGATAAACTAATCATTAGGAGTCTTACTTTGAGTAATCTGTGTTGTTGAGCATGGCATGTTTCCATCTATCTATGGTAGATTTGTCTGACTGTCAGCCATGCCTTTGTTAAAACAAAGTGACTGGTCAACACAGGAGCACATCCACACACCATACCCACAATGTAGGAAGTAAGGCTCCCTATTCATTTCACACAAATAATTAAGAAAATGGTAGACATGTCATGTGATTCACATCAAGTGTAAGAGTGTTAGAGTAAGCATTTAATGGTAGTGTAGTCCCCAGACTAATTTTGGTGCAAGTGGAAGACTACTGCCTTTTTTCCAGTGTGATTTGATGCAGGAATTTTTCAGAAATCACATTTTTAATATTCTACTCAAGCCCTCCCCTGCATCTTATCCTACAGGTACTACCGGACTTATTGTGTGTAGGCACTGAGCATTTATCCCTTTTGTTCCATTTAGTCACTTCCTCTGCTTCTCTGCTGGTGGAATAAAATTCATTGTGTGGAACTAAGTACCCTTGCTTTTGTACATGTAGGATCTCTTAATAGTGCAACACATTGTCTGATGACATCACTAGAGAAACAGGATATTCCATTAATTTGGCATCTCAGATTTCACTTGATTTTCTTCAATAAATCTTTAATAAGTATGAAATGATTTAAAACAAACACATGTGCAGGACCACAATGTTGGGTAAAAAAATGGCCCCCACTGATGAACACTCACAAGATGTATACAAAAAACAGCAGATAAAACAAGTCCACACTTGAAGCAGCAGTGTCTTATTAAAGATTTATTGAAGAAAATCAAGTGAAATCTGAGATACCCAATTATTCACATACATTTGTGAGTTTATAAATTATCACCAGCATTACTATCTTTCATAAATCACAGTGTTGCACTATTATTGTGTTTATTTATATATTTTTAAGGTTCCCACGGTTCCGCACCATTCTGGTTTTTTTCTGTACCTATTATAATCATTTGTGGAGAGTGCTCCAGAGGGCTGTGTTTCTGTGTGGTATTGCAAGTATTATATTTACTATTGTTGCTCTTTTGTGTTTTTATGCACACCTGTCACTTTATTCTTTCCTGTATTCCATTAATTTGAATGGCATTACTCTCATTGGTTCCTGCAACAAAAAAATAAAAAAAAAGAGGAAATTGACTTTTACTCAGGTAGTGTGGGTAATTCTGGTTTCTTGCAAACTGCTGTATTTTCACAAATTCATCTAAGTGTAAGATTTTCATATTTTAAGCTATGCAAAATGTAAAATATGCATTGTAAAGTAGTTTGAATGTACTTTAATATGCATTCAAATTTGGAAGATGTATTTTGGGCACCAGACAGTCCCATTAAGGTGCAGAATGTGTCACTCATCCGTCATTTAAGCTTTCCTTGTTATTTATGTGCTCTTTGCTCCAGCAGTATAGTTTACACCAAAAACATGCTTTTCTACTTTTTAAAAATGTAATTGTCAAATGAGTTATTTGGAGTGTTGAAAATAAATGTTCATATTTGTTGTTTTATACATCTGATTTCCTCTGGTTTCATTCCTAGGCTCTATCAACTGTTAAAAATATTTGTGTGTGCATGTATACTTGTATTCTTTTTTTTTTTTTTAGCTCACAATGAAGGTTATTTATACATTTCCATACCACAGTAATGTTCTAAAAGTGGTAGCATGAGCTTTTCAATAGGTTTCCATTTTTAGAACTTTGCCCTAAAATTGACTTGTACAAATAACCCCCATTATAATCTTGTTACAATTACATCTTTATGCTAATGCATTATTTGGGCTTTTATATTTCATATTTTGTTTTGCACAACCTCAGATGTTATTTTATATGTTGTTTCCCCAGTTCTGTATAGCTGCACATTGTTTAATTTAATTTATAGGTGTCATGAAAACTTGTAGCCCTACTGCTGTGAACTTCAATTTTAGGCTTGTTCACATAGTAAAAATATCATTAGGAAATTCAATAATAATGATGCATGCAGTGGGACAAAGTGCTATACCACTTTAACATATCAACCCCAATAATTCACATATGTTCCCTTTAAAATATTACTAAAAAGAGATTCCATGTTTTTTTCAGCAATTCAGCACTCCGAACACGAATAAATCCCAAACCTTCAGTTTAAAAAGGTTAATAAAAATTAATTAGTAGTAAAAAGAAATACCAGTGTATTGAATGTTTAATATTCATCTTGCATTAAATGCCAGGGCTGCTTCTATTAGCAATGCTTGATTACTTGTATATGTATGTTATTTAAGCTGACAATACATCTTTTCAGTTGGAATTTATCAATAATTTGATTTGTCATATGTCAGCGACCACATTGTTAATTGGCCAAGGAAATATATGGCTGACCAACGACAGCCAATAATCTATAAACCACCTTTTTGTTGTTTACCATTTCTCTGAGATACAGTGGAATATTCCTGGATACTGTTTCTATACCTGGAATGCTTAGACAATACACCGATCAGCCATAACATTATGACCACTGACATGTGGCAAGCCGGCGGAGGCAGTGTGATGCTTTGGGCAATGTTCTGCTGGGAAACCTTGTGTCCTACCATTCATGTGGATGTTACTTTGAAACGTACCACCTACCTAAACATCATTACAGACCATGTATACCCTTTCATGGAAAGGGTAATTCCTGATGGCGTTGATCTCTTTCAACAGGATAATACACCCTGCCACAAAGCAAAAATGGTTCAGGAGTGGGTGACGAACACAACAACAGGTTCACGGTGTTGACTTGGACTCCAAATTTCACAGATCTCAATCCAATCTGATCCATGGAGGCCCCACCTTGCAACTAACAGGACTTAAAGGATCTTCTGCTAATGGATTGGTGCCAGATACCACAGCACACCTTCAGATGTCTAGTGAAGTCCATGCCTCGATGGCTCTGAGCTGTTTCAGTGGTAAAAAAAAGGGACCTACACTATATTAGGCAGGTAGTCATAATGTTATGGCTGATCTTTGTACATTATAATTATAACTGGGGTATTTTCTAAAATTAAGATATTTATTCATTAGGAAATATGGATTACCAGGAGATTTAGATAAGTTGGTGTAGTGGGAATATAACTAGTAGAAGTGATTTTATCAGCCTTGACTATTTGATCAGTTGGATGACATAAGACATTTTAAGAAGCTAATATGCCTTATGGATTTATTAGCAAATGTGATTTGGGAATAGCAGTTTTATCAACAGTGGGATCACTAGAGCAAGTAAAATCTTATCATGTTTTAAAAAGAGGATGTAATTATAAAAATGTAAGAGTTTTTTCTGTTAGTTTTTTGGGGTCTGTGATCCTATATTTTTCCTCTTATTGGTTAGTTAGTTGGGATAAGTGGGCCAGAGTTAGTGTTGTACTAGTTGTGTACAATATTATTGGGCAAATAGTGGGGGAAAGAAACTGTTGAAACTGTTATTTTTGAATACTAAATTATAGATTATTTATATGTATATGGCACACAAAGAAAGCTCTAACTGCCTTTTAAAAACCAACATATAACTTGCATAGGTGCATTAAATGACAAAGCAAAACTACGTTTAAATAACCACAGATCAAAATGGAAAAATCGGCTTTGACCCAGGAAAATCTCTGGTACTTGAAGGGTTAATCAATTCTACAACTTCACTTTGAAAATGCTGTTCAATTTGAGGAAATAGTACTCACAAAACACATAATAGTTCTGAAAAAAAATACCTAAAAGATTGCAAAACTGGAGAAAGAGTATAGATGTTCACACTAGCTCAAAGAGGGAATATGATAGCACTAGACAAAAACATATAGGAGAGTGCTTCAAACAGTCCTCGGGGCATCTTTTCATTAACAGAGCTCTACAAAGGACATGAGGTCAACTATTAAAGGCTTGATGAAAGGAGAGTTCATCTATAGCAGTGGAATGGGAACCAGCAAAAACAGTGAAGATTTGGCCCTCATTGTCTAGTTAGTTTGTGCTAGCAGATACTATCAATTATACAAAAGCTATAATAACTAACCAATCACAAATTACCACAATTTTACCACGTATTATTTGGTTGCCTTTTCGAAGCAGAATTTAAAACTGCTTCAATAAAGAAAACGGAGTACTGCCTACAATCTTTGCTTTCGAGTGAACTGTAGCAAAGTGGCAACATAGTCGCAAAAATCACACATTAATATATTAGATGAAAGTGTGGATGAGTTGACGATGTTATCTACCTCAGTGATATTGGCCTGAGGTTTTTTTTGGCTAGTTCATTATTTAGTGAATCGACCAGTGCTTCCCAAAGTGTGACTGTGCCCTCCTGGATTAAGATCATGTGATGTCTTTGGTGGAACATAAATACTCCAGGCAGAGTGTCAGCGAGACTATTCTATATACTTTATTGTTCCAAAAGACATGCTCACAAGATGAGGGCACTGAATGCATTGAAAGGAAAGAACGGAATCTTCTAACATGGTCAAAGGTATTAATACCTAACTCTAAAAGCCAATAAAGGGTCAAAATGGGGAAGAGATGAGATGAAAGTATGATGAACATCTGAAGAGGAATATGATTACAGAAGAGCTGGAAACCCTGGTATAGATGTATGTGTCTGTAGAAATTATAGTTACAACTCAACGCTTCTTTTTAAAATTGAAACTATGTAGATCATTATAAGGACCACACAATTCATTTTACTGAAACTCAACAATTACATAGCTATCACCTTGGTCAAGTATAGAGATACAATCAGTGGACGGCCATGTTATGACACAGGGTGCTCCTGGATGAGTGGCACAATGCTGGGATCAAATCAAAGGCCAGAGAGGTTTAGTCACCAAACTGTGATGAAGTGACAAAGTTGAGAAATCACTCCCTTCTCAGGTACTAATACCTGATTTTTTGGGCTATGGCCTTGTAAATTCACACAGTGCACAGTTTAGTGAATAGGCCTTGGTGAGGTAAATGAACCAACCCTTCTATGTTATAGCTGTTCACAGGAAAACTAGATCATTCACTTGGTTTATCCACAGGCAGCAACATTAGCAGTGCAGTCTCATGTGGTTGCAGTGCTGGCCGATGCTCCCTACAGTTGTGGACCTAGTTGCAGAAGAAAATACCCCAACCCCTCTAGTTGCCAGTGGCGTAGCGTGGGGGGTGCAGGGGGGGCCGGCCGCACCGGGCGCAATATCTGGGGGGGCGCACTAGCCCTATGCGGCCGCGTGGCCGCCAGGGCCGTCTTTAACGCGGGGCAAACGGGGCAGCTGCCCTGGGCCCATTTACTCCTGGGGGGCCCCAAGGCAGCTGTCCCGTGGGCCCCCAGCCCCTGCTGCCGCGTTCACAGCGCATTGCGCTTGTGAACGCTTTTTTCCGGCAAGCCGCATCCGATGGATGCGACGGCCGGAAAAAAAAAAAAAACTGACGCCGGATGTGACGTCGCGTCACATCCGGTGTCTGCTTCCCTCCTCCGTGCAAGAGGGAAGACTGCACGGAGGAGACATCCGGCGGGGGACACGGAGCCGCTTCATGTAAGTACGGGGGGGGGGGGGGGGCTGGCTTGCACAATATTCCTGGTATCTGACTGGCACTATATTACTGGGCATCTGATTGGCACAATATTACTGGGTATCTGATTGGCACTATATTACTGGGTATCTGATTGGCACAATATTACTGGGTATCTGAATGGCACTATATTACTGGGTATCTGATTGGCACAATATTACTGGGTATCTGATTGGCACTATATTACTGGGTATCTGATTGGCACAATATTACTGGGTATCTGAATGGCACTATATTACTGGGTATCTGATTGGCACAATATTACTGGGTATCTGATTGGCACTATATTACTGGGTATCTGATTGGCACAATATTACTGGGTATCTGATTGGCACTATATTACTGGGTATCTGAATGGCACTATATTACTGGGTATCTGATTGGCACAATATTACTGGGCATCTGATTGGCACAATATTACTGGGTATCTGACTGGCACTATATTACTGGGTATCTGATTGGCACAATATTACTGGGTATCTGAATGGCACTATATTACTGGGTATCTGATTGGCACAATATTACTGGGCATCTGATTGGCACAATATTACTGGGTATCTGACTGGCACTATATTACTGGGTATCTGATTGGCACAATATTACTGGGTATCTGAATGGCACTATATTACTGGGCATCTGATTGGCACAATATTACTGGGTATCTGACTGGCACTATATTACTGGGTATCTGATTGGCACAATATTACTGGGTATCTGATTGGCACAATATTACTGGGTATCTGATTGGCACTATATTACTGGGTATCTGAATGGCACTATATTACTGGGTATCTGATTGGCACAATATTACTGGGCATCTGATTGGCACTATATTACTTGGCATCTGATTGGCACTATATTACTGGGCATCTGATTGGCACTATATTACTGGGTATCTGATTGGCACTATATTACTTGGCATCTGATTGGCACTATATTACTGGGCATCTGATTGGCACTATATTACTGGGTATCTGATTGGCACTATATTACTTGGCATCTGATTGGCACTATATTACTGGGCATCTGACTGGCACTATATTACTGGGCATCTGGCTGGCACAATAATACTGGGCATCTGACTGGCACAATAATACTGGGCATCTGACTGGCACTATATTACTGGGCATCTGGCTGGCACAATAATACTGGGCATCTGACTGGCACAATATTCCTGGCCTCTGACTGGCACACTATTACAAGCATCTGACTGGCATAATATTACAGGCATCTGACTGGCACAATATTACAGGCATCTGACTGGCACAATATTCCTGGCCTCTGACTGCACACTATTACAGGCATCTGACTGGCATAATATTACAGGCATCTGACAGGCACCATATTCCTGGGCTCTGACAGGCACAATATTCCTGGGCTCTGACAGGCACAATATTCCTGGTATCTGACTGGCACAATATTATTGGTATCTGACTGGCACAATATTACTGGTATCTGACTGGCACATTATTACTGGGCTCTGACTGTCACAATATTGCAGGCATCTGACTGGCACAATATTGCAGGCATCTGACTGGCACAATATTACTAGGCTCTGACTGGCACAATATTACTGGGCTCTGACTGGCACAATATTACTGGCATCCGAAAGTTACAATATTACTGGCATCTGAATGGCACAACAATTATGGCATATGTGTGTGTGTGTGTGTGTGTGTGTGTGGGGGGGTAACATTAGAGGTACAGGATTGAGGAAGTTGGCTCCATCTAGCCCAGTCTTGGATCATCTCCAGGGTATTGTTCCATTTTGATGTTTAGTTTTTGTTCTTGATATTGTTTGTCGTTTACGATGGTTGTGAGACGACATATAATAGCATGGCCCATGCTAGGTTACTACATGTGTATATTTGTATTCATAGACCTGCTGAAAATGTGGAGAATGTGTGTAATGCATGTTCGCACTCAATAAAGTGTTGGAAAATAAACTTGTATTTAGATGCATTTTACTTTAATTACATAAGTATTTTCATAACAAACAATACATGTGCTTGGGGGGTAAGGGTTTCTTTAACTAATCTAGTAGAAGAGACTCGAGTGCTAAAATCCACGGGTTAGGGGGCGCAAATTACTTGCCTTGCCCCGGGTGCTGACAACCCACGCTACGCCACTGCTAGTTGCACCTTTGAAGGCTAGGGATGTGCAGCTAAAACACATAAAATAAGACAAAGCTTTTCCTCCAGTCTGTTTTTGTTTTTCTCTCTCTCTTGTTCTTTTAGCATTTACTTTGAAGACTTCATGAAACACATTCTAAACATCTGTTTTACTTCATTAGACATTCTTTTAATCACAGGCAATCTATCCTTTTATTTTTATTTTCGTGGTTAACAAGTGATCACATCATTTACCTCACTTTGTTTTCTGGTGGTATTTTTCAAGAAGATATATTTGCGCTTTTGAATGTTTTGATGAAATACAGAAATTGAATACAAATTAGATGTGTTTTAGATTTTAAATCATGCACAGTCAGAATGTTTTATAAAAATGTGTTATTTAAATCCTTTTTTTTTTTTTTCAAAAATGTTTCTGTCAGCTTATGTGTGTCTATATACCTCGCAACATTCTCCTCTCGCAACGCGGGACGGTAGCACAGTATTCATTCTTCTGTGTCCCAGGGCATGTTGGGGGCATGTAGCCCCCAGATAAGGTCAGGGTGGGGCGGTCATGACAAGGTGCTGAGGGGACATGTCCAGCCTTTTAGTGGAATAGTGGGAGGAGTTGGGAAGGTATAAACGTTAGGGAACAGGAAGTTAGGCAGCCATTTTAGAATAAAAGTTTCCCCTACCTGTTGTCCCACCCGCCCTCCCTCTTTTTACTGGTTGTGTGCTTTTTATCCTCATGTCACAGCATTGTCGGAAGCTTGCCGAGTATCCAGGAGGGTTAATGGAGGAACGGAATGGGGGGAGTCAATTGAGACTCTGGTGGGAGGTTCGAGGGGAAAGTGGTACCTCAAACCTCAGGATATGGGGGGGCATTGGTATATGCCCAGAACAACGAGCCATTCGGCAGCCACCTGGATACTCGGTCATGCTTGGTTGGTTTTTCTGATGTTGTCTGGAATGTTATGTTTATTCATTGTGTAATACTGGTATATGTGTGGAATGTATATAAAATGTAATGCAATGACTATTTAAATAAAGGGCTGTGGCAGTTATTTCTACCCCACAGTCTTGTTTTAAGTTATCAGTTATTTCTAGGCGAATACATGTCCCCGATGATCGAAGCTACCATGTCATGATATATACACTGTAGACAAGTTTGATGTTTAAATATTTTATCCGCTGGCACCAACAGTATCAAAAGGAAATGTAAATATTCAATTATCCAGCACAAAAGGCCAACTTTTCAACAAGCCCCAACTCATGTCAGCACTGTCTTCCTTTCCAACCATTCTTTTACTTTATTCCTTCATCAGTTACATCTATCAGTGATGTTGGCGTATTTTTCTTCTGCACAGCGTCTTCACTCACTTTTAACCTATTTTATATTATATATTCCCTTTTCTTCTAACTATACTTTATGTACTGTACTTTAATTAGTATTCGTTCTTTAACACATAGCCTACCAAATAAGATTACTAACACTGAGGTGCACCTTTTGGTATTTGTCTTGGCAAGTGGCAAACTTATGGAAATGTTACATTGTTACATTTTTACATTGTCAGTAACAGTGTTTGGAAGGAGTACAATATATATAGGAAGGGGGTTAAAAAAAAGTCCTGATTTCTCGATCCCTCTTTATTATAGGATTCAACAGTTTGCGTACACATAAATAAACATTAAAGGATTCGCAGAAATGTCTTGTTTGATGCATATATGGTTAGATATGAACTTTCACAGACACTTAACACATGGTCATTTTAATTAATAGTACCACTGCATCAAACATATGACTTGCCTTGACTTGAACACCACCAAATGATACACTTCGTTATTCACTGGTCTCCAGAAATATACTCCTGTGTTTATCTGCCAATTGTCAATTACGAGACTTGATTCCATTTAATTTGGACAGGACCGGTGTCTTTTTTTAGTAGCAAATCAAGCTCTAGTGAACAGTTGAATTAAAATCTCATTAGTCTTGTAGAAAATACAGCCAGAGTATTACATTAAATCAAAACCTGCTAATGATATGATTCTTTAACTTGCTAATTAGAGCACCCACGCATTACTGATGGACATCTGAAGGACCCTGGGATATTTTGTTCATGAGGTTGGACCATATGCTACAAAGTCTTGCTTCAGCTAAACTTTTTCCGCTGCTTTTTACTATATGACCAGTTGTTCATATTTCCAGATTCTTATACATATATCATGTTATCCCCAGTTTGTTGCTGCATCCCACTCCTGATGCAGAGCTGAGAATAAACCTGTGTGTATCTCTAAAGAAGCAAGGATTAAAAAAAGAAAATCTTAGTGTTCCTTTAAGGCATATAGGTAGGGTCACTGACATTGTGATTTGTTTATGGTATGGTTAGTCACAATTTGGCTGAAAGGGAAATGTTAAGTGTGCATTTCCTGGGTAAAAAGAACATATTTGACTTGTGCTGTGCTTGGTAGAGATTACTGTGCAGGTCTTACATGGATGAAACCCTCATTTTAACGGTATTGAGATTGAGTATTTTTTGGAAAGTTATATATCACTCTAGGATTAATGCTTTTATATACATTCTGCAACATAACAATTACATGTGGACCTGCTCTGAATGTGTGTGTCTATTGGGACTATTCTCTAAAATGTGATTTGAGGTGAGTAGCAGATGAGTTGAAGTGAGTAGCAGGTGAGTTGAAAGGAGAGTAACCTTTCATCTCACCAATTAAGCTATACATTGTGCAGGAACAAACCTGGTTAGTTCCTCCGCTAAGTGAACTCATCAGCTTTGTTCCTGCACAATGTATAGTTGAATTGGTGAGATGGAATGTTCATCTCACTTCAACTCACCTGCTACTCACCTCAAGTCACCTGCAACTCACCTCAACTCACCTGCTATTCACCTCAACTCACCTGCTATTCACCTCAACTCACCTGCTATTCACTTCAACTCACCTGCTATTTACCTCAACTCCCGTGCTATTCACTTCAACTCACCTGCTATTCACCTCAACTCACCTGCTATTCCCTTCAACTCACCTGCTATTTACCTCAACGCCCCTGCTATTCACTTCAACTCACCTGCTATTCACTTCAACTCACCTGCTATTTACCTCAACTCCCCTACTATTCACTTCAACTCACCTGCTATTCACTTCAACTCACCTGCTATTTACCTCAACTCCCCTACTATTCACTTCAACTCACCTGCTATTCACCTCAACTCACCTGCTATTCACTTCAACTCACCTGCTATTTACCTCAACTCCCCTGCTATTCACTTCAACTCACCTGCTATTCACCTCAACTCACCTGCTATTCACTTCAACTCACCTGCTATTTACCTCAACTCCCCTGCTATTCACTTCAACTCACCTGCTATTCACCTCAACTCACCTGCTATTCACTTCAACTCACCTGCTATTTACCTCAACTCACCTGCTATTCACTTCAACTCACCTGCTAGTCACTTCAACTCCACTTTTAGTTCATAGCCCCATTTGAGCTATTTTGGAGAAACTCAGCAGTAAATTCACCCCAATTCACCATTTAGTCAATAAACCATAAACACATTTGTGTTATATTTATATATTATCTTCCTCCACTTATCCAATAATTTATGACTGAAAAAAGCTAAACTAAATATTTGTCTTGTTTCTAGGTGTATCCAGGCCCCCAGAGCACCATGTGAGCAGCACAATTGGTGACATTCTTGAGCTAGGTATTAAAAGCACTCAGGCATGTCCCTCTTGTTGCTCCCTCTTGAGTGCTAGGCTTTCTTGCTTGCTTTTAGATGCATTGCCTATTGGAAATGATCATTCGGGGATTAATAAACCAATGAAGTATAACCTGGTTGCATTTACACTGCACTAAATTTTGTATATTTACAAGTGAAGCAAGGCAGCAATTGGTATAGTTCCCATGATGTCCCCAGGTTATAATTTGAGTAATAAAAATTATGCATGTATGAGAATCCTGACATTTAAACAATAAAGGGCAAAGTAAATGTGCTGTTCTTATTTTCTTTACTGGGGAAAAAAAGAAAATAATTTCTGCTGTTATTTCCAGGTGTCTGCAGTATATATTTACTGCCTGGGAGACTTTTTTGTTAAAGTTTCAATACACAGGGTGTATCCTGAAGGAAACTTGTTTGATACATCCTGATTATAACTTTATTCTGATTTCCTTCCTTCCAATTCTGCTCCTATAACCTCTGTCTACAGACACCCCCCATGGCTGCTTTAACAAATGACCTGCTCCTGTGAACTCCTATCTGCTCTTAATACCACCCAGTATAGCTCCTATAACCACCCCATATCACCTAACTGCTTTATCTATATAGCTCCCATAACCACCCCATATCACCTCACTGCTTTATCTATATAGCTCCTATAACCACCCCATATCACCTCACTGCTTTATCTATATAGCTCCTATAACCACCCCATATCACCTCACTGCTTTATCTATATTGCTCCAATGACTACCCCATATCACATAACTGCTTTATCTATATAGCTCCTATAACCACCCCATATCACCTCACTGCTTTATCTATATAGCTCCTATAACCACCCCATATCTCATAACTGCTTTATCTATATAGCTCCTATAACCACCACATATCACCTAACTGCTTTATCTATATAGCTCCTATAACCACCCCATATCACCTCACTGCTTTATCAATATAGCTCCTATAACCACCCCATATCACCTCACTGCTATATCTATATAGCTCCTATAACCACCACATATCACCTAACTGATTTATCTATATAGCTCCTATAACCACCCCATATCACCTCACTGCTTTATCTATATTGCTCCAATAACTACCCCATATCACATAACTGCTTTATCTATATAGCTCCTATAACCACCCCATATCACCTCACTGCTTTATCTATATAGCTCCAATAACCACCCCATATCACCTCACTGCTTTATCAATATAGCTCCTATAACCACCCCATATCACCTCACTGCTTTATCTAAATAGCTCCTATAACCACCACATATCACCTAACTGATTTATCTATATAGCTCCTATAACCACCCCATATCACCTCACTGCTTTATCTATATAGCTCCTATAACCACCCCATATCACCTCACTGCTTTATCTATAAAGCGCCTATAACCACCCCATATAACCTCACTGCTTTATCTATATAGCTCCTATAACCACCCCATATCTCATAACTGCTTTATCTATATAGCTCCTATAACCACCCCATATAACGTCATTGCTTTATCTATATAGCTCCAATAACCACCCCAATAGCACATAACTGCTTTATCTATAAAGCGCCTATAACCACCCCATATCACCTAACTGCTTTATCTATATAGCTCCTATAACCACCCAATATCTCATAACTGCTTTATCTATATAGCTCCTATAACCACCCCATATCACCTCACTGCTTTATCTATATAGCTCCTGTAACCACCCCATATCACCTCACTGCTTTATCTATATAGCTCCTATAACCACCCCATATCACCTCACTGCTTTATCTATATAGCTCCTATAACCACCCCATATCACCTCACTGCTTTATCTATATAGCTCCTATAACCACCCCATATCACCTCACTGCTTTATCTATATAGCTCCTATAACCACCCCATATCACCTAACTACTTTATCTATATAGCTCCTGTAACCACCCCATATTACCTCACTGCTTTATCTATATAGCTCCTATAACCACCCCATATCACCTCACTGCTTTATCTATATAGCTCCTATAACCACCCCATATCACCTCACTGCTTTATCTATATAGCTCCTTTAACCACCCCATATTACCTCACTGCTTTATCTATATAGCTCCTGTAACCACCCCATATCACCTCACTGCTTTATCTATATAGCTCCTGTAACCACCCCAGTTCACCTAAATGATGTATCTATATAGCTCCTGTAACCACCTAACTGCTCTATTTGCTGCTATACCATCTCCATAGTTCCTCCTTATTTCTCCTATATGTTCCTATAATAACCACTCAATATAGCTATTTTTCCTATAACGATGCCTGAAGTTTTCTCCCACCTGAACTCACCTGATGCCTGTCCCTTAATCTCCTCCCATGTATTTTGGTCCATTTCTCCCACAGCCAGTGCTGGTTGCTACAGCGGTAGTTCTCATGGCTTCTTCATATCCCGCCCTTTCCATCGCTCATAGGAAATGTGCTTTGTCCACCTCCATGGGTCTCTATTATATTTACTCTAAAGCTGAATGGGGTCTCTAGCACTGAGAGCACTGGGCCATAACATTACACTCCAGTTAACTTTTAAAAAAAACAAGGAAAAGGAACTGAAATGCTAAAATAGATCACATATTGTGCAGGTTGATGAACATACTGGAGATCTAACCAGTGCTCTATGTCGTGCACAGGAGGATACAGCCATGGTGGATATTTAGCATCTATCTATTTGCCTTTGTCATTTTTTTTATCTGTTTGCTTCATTAAAATTCCTTTTTTTTTTTTTAAACCCAGCTTTTAGTTACTCTTTACATTAGTTCCATTTATTACACTGAAGTGCTTTGTGTATTGAGAAATGGAGGGTTTGAGAGTCCCAGGGTGCCATGTCAAGGAGCTGCCGCTGTTTTTCAGGAATCAGGGAGCTAAATGTTTGCTCTTTAGCACTTTTTGATATACAACTTCACAGCCTCATTAGAGAAACTGGCAGTAGATTGTCCCAGCACTGAAAAGGTTAACTTTTTTTTATTATTATTACTGGTACATAGAGTAAGCTCTGATGAAATTCCAACTTTCTTAGCATAATGGATCCAAATGGACTGAGATCGTGACTTATTTGTATTGTTTTTACCCCATTGAGGATGTGAATTGCTCAATAGTTGAAGTTGCTATGGAAACTCGATATCCATTAGCGTTTTTGGACAGTATATGTTTCAATAGTATGTGTTTTTTATTTCTTCCATGGAGAGTGCCACTTCACTTGACATACTCCTTCATGCACCTCTACTACTTCAACCAATCCCACTTCACATGTAATGGAAAAGTAGGGCTGATCCATTATAGAGCCATCATTCTGCTTCTCGTGCAATGTAAAAAAAAATGCCTTTTGAATTTAAAAAAAAGTTGAAACTGATAGCACAGTGGTGTGTGCAGGCATACTCACATACCCGCTGAGCTGCACACATCACTGCAATATGAGTCCACTAACAGGTCATAACCATGGCCATCACATCTCATATATCTCTCTTAAAATAATTATTAACAAAATATTATCCAATTTTAGGATTTAATTATAATGTACAAGTAACATAGTCATGTTAATAACTAACTGGTTACTAAGTGGAACAAAATAGAAGATCATTTTTGCATTTTTTGGGGCCTCATGGATTAATGAACCTGTGAAATAATAGGGGTGTGGAGGCAGCTTAAGCATTAGGAATGTTGACACCTTTGTAGACCACCTCTATCCTGCCCATTATGTTTAGGTGAGAACAATAGGGCCATGCAACATAATAGCATTTGGACCTACTGTTTTCATTCATTTCTATGTTTTAAGACTTTTTCTGATCATTGTTTCTTTATAACTCCTGGTTCTGGCTTTTACCACTAACAATGTTATAATGATTGAGAGGTGTGAACGAGTGTTGTAAGCGTTTTTTGTGTGATGAGACCATAGATCAAGGTCGGCCAACTTCAGACCAGTAGGCCACATACCCAACCAAACTGGTGTTGTCCTCTTTTAAAAAAAAAAATACTTGCCATGTTATTGCATCCACAGAGTAATGTTTGCCTCAAGCCAATGTTTTACATGTCTGCTAGAAGAATACGGACTGAGTGGCAACCATAATTGTGGTCATTTTGACAGCAAGTTGTGGCCTAACTGACTGAACTACACATATTTGATTATCCTTATAAATAATTAGTTTTGTTTAACTAAACTTGATTCAAACATTTTTTGGACTGCTTTTGTATTATTGCTAAATAAACAAACATATTTCTCTGTAGCTTTTCCTCACCATTGATGTAACTAAATTTTATCTGGTAGTAAGCAGTCCTGAAATGGCTGCATCATGGAGTGTGATGGCATACAGAGCACTGGGCTTAAATTATTTAAGACTCAATTCTCTATCATGATTATGAGGGTGTAGTTGCATATTCAATAGCAGCTCTGGCAGTAAGCACTGATAAAAACACTGATTTACTGAGAATGAAAAAGGAATTTACATATAGAATACAGGTGTGGCTTCTTTCAATTTAGGCTACAATCTTGAGTGGCACATGAGAGGAAGTAGTTTGCAAGTGAGGTCATGCTAGATTTTGGAGGGTAGTATTGTGGCTACTCAGCAGGGGATGTTGAGTTGCTAGCCACCCAGAAAGATCAATATTATGCCTATGTCGTTACTCTCAAGGCAAGCATTTCATAATTTATTTTACAATTTATCATCCAAAGAAGGGTTGTTCTACAAATATAAATTACAATGTACATAACTTAGATTAATATATTTCATACTTTTTTTAAAATTTTATATTTATGATTTATCAAAAATACATTTATTCTGTGCATTGAACAGTGAAAATTAGGCAGACAATCGCCTTGAAATGCTTAGATAAAAATAAGGTGATACACGGAGAGATCAAATACAAAACCAAACATTACAAAAACAATACCATAGCCATAGACATCGTAAGGACCAGCGAGGGGGAGGACCACCGAGGAAGAGGAGGAGAAGAGTGGACCATCCGCAAGGTGGATTACGACCAACTTAGCAGGTGAGTTTTATGGAGGACCCTCCATTTCTTTTAAGCCACAAATCCCACATAAGATTTTTTGGGGGTGAATTCAGGAAGGATCTACTTGAAGCTCTTTCCATATTTGCCTGAATCAAAATGTGCTCCTGACAGAGTCCCAGGGCACAGGCCCGTGTTGTTTCCACTTTCATGCCACTGTGATTTTTAAAGCAATAAAGCAGTGGATAAATAACTTCTGGTAGCCCAGGGGAGTTTCGGCCAATTTAAGTGCAATAAGGCAACATGTAGAGTTCTTGCTAATTTAACTCATGGGATTCTTTCAATAAAATCAAAGGATTTAAACCACGTGCTATGGATATCTGCACAACTCTACCGTGTATGTATATATGTACCGTTACTGCTCTTACAATGCCAACATACTGGGGAAGAGGAGGGGTACAACATGTGAGCCAATCACACTGGGACCACTTATGAACCAATTTAAAATGGGTTTTAACTAAAGTGAGAGTGTTCCACCCTTCTATTATCAAAGAGGGCCTTACACCACTCATCCAAGTCCAAGATAATATAGTATTTCATACTTTTAAGGAATAAATTCAGTCAGACAATTTAGGCTCTCAATTTGCTGATAAGTTAACATGGTTACATTTGTTTGTTAAATATACAATAAAATTGCTGTAGTGTTTTCAGAAACACTGCGGCCATTATAATAATATAATATAGGGTTGCCATTTTTCCTGGCCCCATTTAACTTCTGCATGCTTCCTTGTCATATGTGACCAGAAGGAAATCAATTACCTAATCAACATGGTTCTGTGGGATCCACTACTGGATTAGGTGATTGATTTCCTTGTGGTCACATAGGAATTCTACATACTGCAAAGCAGCCTGCAACAGTTATATGGGGTCGGTAAAAATGGCCGAGGTGGAAACACTACATCCAGCATGCCTCTGTGTTTTTTTTTATAGGTATATTAATGACATTTTGATGTCACAGATGTGCACAGTAAAGCCTTCCCCAGCAAGCATGTCCCTTTCAAAATGTCTTCTCTTGTTGGTGTGGTACTGGTAGTTACACACATTTAAATGGAGTTTGCCTTTATAGAATATGACTTGCATGCCCCAGCTAAGCATGCTGGGACATTACTTCTGCAAAGCGTTTTTTTTTTTTTTTTGCACATTACCTGTATTTTTCTTCTTGCACCTAAACATGCAGCATGTACATGTCATATATATTAATACATTGGTGGCTGTATATTAATGCCAGCCCATGTGCATAAGAAGGCAGTTTTGTGGATATGCTTGGTCCAAGCTTATTTTCTATCGCTCTGAATTCATCATAATAAAGCAATTGATGAGAAATAGCCACTCACTATTAATGGGCCATATATACAGCAGAGAGAAGTGATTAATGATAGGGAAACAGCTTCTATCTGGGATATGATATGCTATAAAATGCTGCCTGGACACTTCATTTGTCTTACACGCAGAGCCAGAGGTAGCGGCCTGCCTGCAGTCAGTGAATGAGTGGGTTACTGATGGCATCCAGTGATGTCTAGTATTTAACCACTGCTAGGCATTCACACTGTGCCTCTGCTGCTGGTATCAAACATCAGATTATACAATGCGTATCATTACAAAATATGTGCCCCTCCAGCTGCTAAGGGCTATGATGTAAGATATATATATTCCTAAAATAAATATTAAAAAAAACACTTTTCTGCTGCACAAACCTTGAGGTGTTGCTGTCCATGGAAGGTGTAACTATTTCCTGTGAAACTAACCATTTAAGTAATGGTGTTTTAATAAAACCCTCCACCTGAAATTCAGTGGGTGGCAAAGGCATTATCAAACACAAACCTACACACACCAAACAGAGGCGTCACTTGGGTTGGTGTCATCCGGTGCGGTAACTCATGGTGTCACCCCCTGGATTTCCTCCAACACCATGCCAAACAGATTCCTTAGTAATGCCAGTCAGATGGCCCATTAAATATGCCATAAAGGAGCCCCATAAATTATGTCACACACAGGAGCCCATTAACTATGCCACACACAATAGTTATGGAGCAATGAAAATTGTACAAATCTATACACACAGACATCTCTCTCTCTCTATAACTAGTTGCATTTATACTTATTTGAACTTTTTAATATTATATTCAACTATTTTCATATGTAATAAAAATGTTATTGAAAAATTGCATTCCTTGTTTTAATTCCCTTCCTCTGCACCTAAAAGGACTTAACACAGCACCATACAGTACCCACAGCATTTGCCATGCACCTATATTGCACCCACGGCACCTGGCTTGCACTCATATTGCACTTACACGATTTGGCATGTCACAGTGTCACTTTGCCCCACAGAACTGTCCATGCAGAACAAGCCAATGTCACATACACATAAATATGCCAAAGCCAATTTGCCCAATAATATGCCAGTATTATTTTGACATTAATAAGCCACAGACAATTTGCCCAATAACATGCCAGTATTATTTTGACATTTCATATGTCACAGACAATCTGCCCAATAAAATGCAAGTACTTTGACATTAATAAACCACAGCCAATTTGCCCAATAAAATGCCAGTATTATTTTGCTATTTAATATATGCCAGTATTTTGCCATTAAATATGTGCTAGTATTTTACCATTTAATATGCCCGAATTTTGCCATTTAATATATGCCAGTATTTTGCCATTAGTATGCCAGCGTTATTGTGCTCGTTAAATACTACCCTCCACCCCCCCCCCCCTTCCCCAGTACTCACCTCCTGGCTGCTCTTTGTCCCCGGTTGTCTCCTCCGTGCAGTCTTGCCTCCTGCAAGGAGGAGGGAAATACAGTCACCGGATATGATGTAAGGTCATATTGGTAGCAATGGTTTTGGTTTTTTTACTTTTTTTTCCGCCAGCTGAATCTAGTAGATGCAGCTGCCAGAGGATGTGCTGCTGGAGGATGGCAGCAGCATGGGTCCGCAACCCCCGCACCACCACTGACACAAAACATACCGGAAAGTCTGCTATTCCCACAGAAAGCACAGATTTACAGTACTACCAACATTCCAAGGGATTCTGGGTAGGCAAATGTAAATCTGGTCAGCAATGATCACCTTTTGCCTTTTAGTGCATTTTAAACACTTTGAAACATAGTTACATCAAGCGTCCATCAAGTTCAACCCTTTTATTATCGCATGTTGATCGAAAGGAAGGCAAATAAAAACCCCTTCAGCAAACATAGCTCAGAGATGCACAAGTCAGAAACTAAGTGAGTTGCAGGCGATATGAACATTTTATCACATTGATTTAAAGGACAGCAAAACTTTATTTTTTGACCCGAAAAACACATACGCAATCAAGTGTTCACGCATGCGTGATTAAGGCTTCCTCTATTACAGATTCATGAAAAAATTTAGTTCCCAAAGTAAGTCCCCCCCCCCCCAAAAAAAAATAAAAGTTAATTTAAGTTAATTGTTGTTGTAAAACACTGCATTAAAAAAAACAATGTAGTTGTCCTTTAACTATGCATTGAACATTAACAAACCTGGCAAGTTTCTCCTGCCAGATGAGCCAAACGGGCCCTTCACAATTTAAACTTACCAGCAGTCGCCACCTTTTCTTTAAAAAAAATACCGGCCTTGCTAATTATTCCATGATGCCAATTTTTTACCAGCCTGCCGGTAAAATACCAGCCAGGTGGCAACCCTACCAGCCCCTAAGCCTCACCTCACTTTTAGTGAATAGCTCCCACACCAATGCAGTACATCTATGGTAACTCTTAAAGTGTTTTTTGAGGATATGTTTTAACTCATTAATATAAGCATAACTTTAAAACATGGTGCCACTTGTACTGCAGTAAGCCCAGAATGTATGGTCAGAGATACATGTGGGTTCTCTCCAAGCTCTGTCTCTTAGCTCTTATCCATTTTCAATGGGAAATGTATACTTTACATATCAAGCAGTATACAGTGTATAGATTTTGAACAAGACATTTTTTTTATGCATGAAGTAGTTAAATATGAAATGACTCCTTTAAAATGGTGCCTTTTTCTGTTTGTGTATATTGGCTTTATTTTGCTGGGATCTGTGTGTTATACGTGTCAGAAGCGTGATATGGTAACATGTAATTAACATGTTTAGATTTAACTCGTCAGTTCCTCTCATGCACAATAAAACTGACTTTCTACACTCATTTTGTTATTTTGCTACAATGGTAACACTGTTATTCACAGCACTGTCAAGCCACATATAAACAGCACCTGTGTGATTCTCACATTTTGGTTGCACCTTTATTAATAATAAATAATAATGTAATTCTTCTCCAGCCTCAGGAGCCTATTGACAGGTGACCAAGAGCTGGAACTGTTGCTAATCAATGAAAAGAAAAAAATGATCGCTTTCCTTCTGATGGATGAGCAAATTAATGTCTTTCCACTAGAATGCTCGTCAGCAAAGCATTGATTAAACAGGACTGCATATGCTACAAGCTTCATTTGCTCAATCACACTTGTCTCAGCTGTTCGTCTCTATTTTCTAATGTTATTAATTGCAACTGGCGCCTTGGTAATTTTCTATTTTTATTATCTATAGAAAGATAGTTGATTTAGTTTCTCCTAGAAAATCCTAGTTTTATTTTTACATTTGTATTCAATATGTAATATCCCTAATAGTGTTGAGCGAACCCGAACCGCACAGTTCGGGTTCGTACCGAACATTATGTTTTTTGGATCCCGGACCCGAACACGGACATTGCACTGTATGTTCGTGTTGGAGTTTGGGGTTCGGCGATTACATTGTATGTAATGCTATGGGCTTTCTATAAACCGAAATAGAGTCCCCATTCATACGAATAGGTTAATTGACCTATTCGTATGAATGGGGGACTCTATTTCGGTTTATAGAAAGCCAATAGCATTACATGTATTCCATAAACCGAATGTCTTTCGGTTTATAGACTTTCAGTTTATGGAATACATGTAATGCTATTGGATTCTAAAAAGCGAAATAGTCTCCATTCATACGAATATGTCAATTGACCTATTCGTATGAATGGGGACACTCTTACCCACATTTTACTTCATTTTGCAGCCCTCTAGCCCTTTCCAGGACTTTTTTAGAGGCATTTTAGTGGCCAAAAGTTTGTGTCCCCTTTGACTTCAATGGGGTTCGGGGTCAAGTTCGAGCACGGACCCGGACATTTTTTCGAAGTTCGGCCGAACCTGCCGAACCCGAACATCCAGGTGTCCGCTCAACTCTAATCCCTAATACATCAGTATAATAATGCGTATGAGTATAATTATGCATATTTGCATAATAAGGCGCATGTGATGTCATAAACAAGAGCCATATTTTTCTCAGATTTTATGAGTTTGCTTCTGCTTATATTCTGCTAACAAAATATACAGATTTTCACAGATAATCCCTTGGGTAAAAGCAGATATATTAAATGAAACAATGCAGCTGAATAATTTATATTTTATTTAAAATAGCTTTAAAGGGACACTAAACGTTTTTTTTTCACTTGTGCTTCTAATATAGAGGCACAAGTGAAAGTTAGTTGTCCCTAGCATGAGGATGAATTGGCGTGTACTTCTGATAGTACACGCCAGTTTATCCTCTGACCGACAGCTGCCATGCTTCCATAGGAACTAGGTCCCGCCTGCTGATCCCAGGCAAAATGAGGGTCTCTAGCTGTTCTAGCAGCAAGAGACTCTCGCATTCAGCTGTCAGAGCAGGGTGAGCACCCGCTCTGATTGGCTGTGCGCGTGCTGACGTTTGTCAACATGCGACAACCGGGAACACAGCACAAGTGAGACACCACATTTAGTAATTCTACCAGCAAAACTATTATTTAACCCTTGCTTCCTTCAGCCTCAGGAGCCTATTGACAGCTTCCTTCAAGGAAGCAAGGGTTAAACAACGTTTAATTTGCCTTTAAGCACAGATTTTACATATCTTTGGAACTACTTAAAAATCTGTCTTACTATTTGTGATATGTTTTTAATTTAACACCTGTATCCCCTACAAAATGTGCAAATACCCAATCCAATATTCTTGTTGATGGCTGGTGTTCTTGGCCATAAGAACTTGGTTATCAGATATAGATCTCGACTTGGCGTATTGTTTGGATATTTGGCAGGCTAAGTAAGTTATGTTTTTGCTTAGCTGTTTATTGGTTCAGTTCTCCTGAATCCAAGAATATTAAAACTGATCCCACATCCCTGATTACTGCTGTTATTTTCACATTAAAGGGACACTCCCACAAAAAAATGAAAAGGTGTTTGTTTTGTTTTGTATATTTTTGAGACTAAGTCAAAGTCAGCACCTGAGTTTACTTAGTCTCAAAAACAGCTTCAATCATTTTGACTCCCTTTACTTTCAATTCGGGAAGATTTGAACCTGGGTTTTGTTTCTAAGTCAGGTGCCAAATTTGTCTTAGTCTCAAAATGAAAGTCTACCTCCTTATTAGAATTTAGTGAATAGACCCAAAAGTGTGTTGTCAGTTCACCACATTCCCCTGTTTAGTGTGCTACTCCCACTCTCACCATAGAAGTTTAATAATGTATTTTCCCTCATTCTAATCTGGATACTAGGTCAGCTCTCAATTTATTTCATGATCCCCTCAGCTGCCGTAGGAAGTCCTAACTGATAAGGCTAGCATCTGTGTAAATATGTAGCCAGCCAGGACTAGCTCAATGTGTAGTTAGTGTATGTTACAGCTCTAATACAAGCTCAAGTGATCTTAGAGCCATGTAGTGTTAGGGGAATTCAGCCTCCCCAGCTGTGGCCGGTTGAGAACTACCTTACCTTCTCCCTTCCCTACAAAGTGCGGGACTAGTTCACTTTCCTCAAGTTCTGTGGTGGCCGGTCCCTGTGCCTCAGTAAAGTTTTACAGATCCTGCCATACTTTGGGTTGTCTGTAAAGTTGTAGAGAAGCTCCAATAACATAATGAAGAGGTCCCTGTCAATAGTCCACTTCTATTACATATTTACTTAAAAGTCTCTAGCAATAAATCTGGCAAACAAAGTGTACCAGAGTTCCGGGAAGACATTATTTTATGAACATCACAATCAGGTCAGACCATCTACAACACCTCTGTTCAAGGTTCACACTCAACCTACAACCCTGACACAATAGGCGAACCCAGTTGACATCTGTGTATTCATAAAACCTTGATGCTACCAGAAAGGGGCCTAGGTTGGTAAGACTAGTGAATGAAATACATACAATAACTTAAACCATTCACTCTCTTTAGTATTTAAAAGTGCTTCAGATTAGGGGGCCCATTCTATGGTTCTCAAAATTGATGCATTGGCAAATCACATTGAGTGAAAATCACACCAATCCCATATGCCAACATTGCGTCCATAAAAGGAAACTGGGGTACAAACCTACACCTAACAGGTGTATTATTATTAAACACATCCCTCACTTAAGCACTTTGAGACAAGTATATTACCATATTACACTACAACACTTTGGAGGGCATATAATTAAAACATTAATCATGAATATGTAAGGAATAACAATTAAGAAATTTGCTATGTGAGTTGTTTTATTCACCTGCTCTGTGTGGGTTACATTGATTATTTATGCTCACCAGCTGTCGTTTAGTACATGCCCTGCGTTGTATAATATGTTAATATAGCGCCAAATACATTTATCAAAATAAAGCAATGCTTAAGATAAGGCTTTTTTTTTTTAAAAATATATAGAAATATGTGCATCAGGATACATTCCAGAGATCAAGAAAGTCGGGTTTTTCAACAACTGAGATTTCTATTTTGTTTTCGTTTAAAAAACATAGAAACCTGGGGGCATCATCAGATATTAAGTACCTGAACATAGAAACCAACTTTTCATTGACTGGTTGTGACACTCATCCCAGAGCTATTTTGTTTATGGATTACACACCCCATGATGTTCGTGATGTCCATCCAGGTTTTTTTTTTCCATTGCTTCCTGAGCAGCATGAATAACATATACCACATATAACATTCACATCTTCCAGCTTTCTTTGTAGTATCCTTTCCATGCTTTTCAGCCAACTTTCTACATGATGCTCTGGAAAGTAAAAAGCCAACTATTTTGTACTTCCAGTTGCTGTGGGATATGCTTCACCTGATGCTCAGCCAGCTAAATGGGTAGCTGTTCACCATGAAAAATGTTGTTCAGAATTAAAGAGGGACTAAACCTTGGTGTTTGATAAAGAAACAAAAACTTTAGAGAAATCCTTTTGTGAAGGTGCTGCTTCATTGAGATGGTCACTCCAAGTGGTGTACAGTGTGTCGATCATGTATGCTGGAGACAGAGAAACACATGTGAAAATGGGAATGGGAATAAAAATTGTTAACGAGTATGTAAATGATAATGTGAACAGTTGGGAAGGATGACAGTGAAGTGGAAATTAATGTGAATGTTAATGTGTACACTAGTGAATGTGAGTGTTAATGCGTACACTAGTGAATGTGAATGTTAATGTGTACACTAGTGAATGTGAGTCTTAATGTGTACACTAGTGAATGTGAGTGTTAATGTGTACACTAGTGAATGTTAGTGTTAATGCGTACATGCCTCCCAACTTTGCACAGAAAGCCCTGAGTAAGAAGCTATGTTCCGAGCGGAACTGTCAGAAGTCTCTCACAGTAAAGAGCGGCTTTTTCACCACTGAGCTGTCAGCGCCTTTATATATAAGGTAGTAGCTCCCCTAACCATAAAACTAACCCAAAGCCCTAATACTAATCCTAAAACTAACCGGGAGCCCGAAATGTAACCTTAAACTAACCCGGAGCCCTAATAGTAACCCTTAAACTAACCCGGAGCCCCAATAATAACCCTTAAACTAACCCGGAGCCCCAATAATAACCCTTAAACTAACCCAGAGCCCCAATACTAACCCTTAAACTATGCCTGAGCCCTAATACTAACTGCTAACACATATACTAACCTCGAGCCATAATACTAACCTAAATACTAACCTTAAAACTAACCTAGAGACCCAATACTAACCCTTAAACTATCCCTGAGCCCTAATACTAACTACTAACACATATACTAACCTCGAGCCATAATACTTACCTAAATACTAACCTTAAAACTAACCTAGAGACCCAATACTAACCCTTAAACTATCCCTGAGCCCTAATACTAACTGCTAACACATATACTAAACTCGAGCCATAATACTAACCTAAATACTAACCTTAAAACTAACCTAGAGACCCAATACTAACCCTTAAACTATCCCTGAGCCCTAATACTAACTACTAACACATATACTAACCTCGAGCCATAATACTAACCTAAATACTAACCATAAAACTAACCTAGAGACCCAATACTAACCCTTAAACTATCCCTGAGCCCTAATACCAACTACTAATACATATACTAACCATGAGCCATAATATTTACAAAAATAATAACCCTAAAACTAACCCTGAGCTCTGATACTAACCACTAACACATATACTAACTTTTAGCCCTAATTCTAACCCAAATACTAACCCCCAACCTAGTACTAAACCTAAAACTAACTTGGCCCTAATACTAACCTCTAACACAACCTAACTCAAGCCATAATACTTACCCACATATTAACCTTAAAACTAACCACGAGCCCTAAAACTAACTCAAAAAATAATCCTAAAACTAACGCCTTATACTAACCTTAAACTAGCCCTGAAACTAACCCATAAAATACTTACATGGTAAGGCAGCGATTAAAGTACTGTGCTCAAAGGCTGCACACTGAATATCTAGTGATGGGCCAGCTGCGATGATGTGGCCACACTGAACTGTCCCATCCCTTGCACATTATGTTAGCACTGTAATAGAAGTAGGAACACAGAACATGCTAAAGATTCATAGGTAATGTGTTTTGTTTCAGCACATAGTTCATGGAGTGTATCAATCTTTGACCTTAGGAACCAAGAATACTTAGGTCCAACTCACATTTCAAAATGACCTTTGCAAATTATTTCAGTACTATCTTGTTTAAATACAGAAACAATATTTATCTTTGTTCATAAGCCTTACATTCTGAATTTTACCATCATTTTAAAATAAAAACAGTATGTTTGCACATAAAATAGTTGTATTATTATACTAAAGCTTTCTATCCTGAATAATGATATTACTATACTAACAGTATTGATCTAAGGAGGATTCTGCCTTCTAAGCAAGGATATAAGCAATAGAAAGCAATTAGATTATATTAAATGAAATTAACATGCACAGAACATTTTGTATATGACCTATGTTGTGCATGATTAATGGTCTCTGTTATTTCTAATTTTATAGATTGAATTCTTTGGAAACATTTCAAAGCCAAACAAAACAGAATTATCATACTCTGCCTAAGAAGTAAGTCTGACCAACCTTTCTGCAGGAATATTTAATATTTTCTCTACTCGCACTATACTGTGAAGTCAACAAGACCTTCAGAGAATATAGAATAGACAATGTCCAATATTTTATAAAGTTCTATTAGCACATAAAGTCTATGTTTATAAATTCCACTCCCTCAAGCGAGAGGATAAATTACTGTAGGGAAATGTTAGTCAATCCTTTATATACTCGTGTTAAGGAATTCAAGCGAGAGACGGAGGGAGAAAGAGAACAGTCATTACAATTGGAACATGTGATTGCATTTACATAAATGGTTCTATGCAAATTTACGGAATTCCATTTATCGAAGCATTGCAGAATATTAGATTGGATCCCCTTGAGGAGAGCCAGACTAATCAATCCGCCATTGACCTGCGGCATTTAATTAAGTGAAGGGATGGATCATACTGAAAAGTAAAAATTCAATAAGATATAGGATGATATAGGAAGATATAGGCCAATGAAGATAAAGGGGCAAAGTAGATTATGTAAAGATCAAGAACTGTAGCCACAATCTACCAGACAATTTCCACATCTTCCTTTCACTGTTTTTTTTTTGTTGTTTTTTTTTGAGTAAATACATCTGTTTACTATAACTTGCAGTTTTTTGCATAGCTACCTAGATTTCGTAAGAACATTGGGAAATAATAACAAGCATGAATAAGTAGAACAGATTTTAAAGAAAAAATAGCTTTCAGATGAGATTAGAGGAAAGCTAAACTCAAGAAAGAGAGAATTGCTGGAAATTGAGGTGGGAATTTTATACTTTAGGACAATGTAGCCGAGTTGGAATAATTCTCCAATGTAGTTGAATTTTTTTCAACTCAGCTAGGAAATAATCACCATGTGATTTTAGATATTCAACAGTTCTATCCTTTAACACGGTTTCTATTAACTTCACCACCAGTGATGTAAGACTTACTGGTCCATAGTTCTGTGACTACTCTTTCTACCTTTTTGCTCATGGGTACAACTTTCATAGCTTCCTATCTCGAACTATTGCTAACAACAGTGATTCATTGAAATATGATTATGGTTTTGTTAGTACACTTCTAAGCTACTCAGGCCGTACTGATGTATCTGTCTGTGGTTACCTTAGAGAGCTACTACACCTCTTCTTCTGTAGACATGTTTTTAACACATGACTCAAAAGTATTGTCTTCCTAACTGGGTCTCTTTCCTTCATTGTCACTATAAAAATATATATTGACCCTTTTATTTTCTATTTGTTTTTAATCTTAGAAGTATATGTTTTACTTTTCTTTTTTTATTTATATATATTTTATTTTATCTTAATTCATATACCTGAAAAAAAATATTATTCACAATATTCTATCCTGCTTTGCTTTGGGGGAGCTAAAGCACATACTTTACCTCTTTCTGTCTTTTTGACGTACCCAATTCTGAGGTTTTTCTAGCTGTACATTGACTGTTCTACTATTTTGTTTCTGTGCAGGTTTGCAGTGGTTTTTTTTGCACTTCTCCTAACAAGCCTATTATAGGAACAATGTCCTCTTGCCTTCCAGAATGTAATATTTTAAATAATCCCATTTGCAGTCCATTTTAAATTTTTCCAGTCAGGTAATGACTTATTTGAATATAATCTCTTTTTGAAAAAGTCAGTGTTTCTAAAATCTAAAGTCTTTTTTTTCACTGTGCTGTTTTGTAGGCTATCCTTATATTAAGCTACACTGATCGGGGATAACTAGAACCCAAACTTTGAACTTCAGTAATATCAGATATTACATATCTATTTGTAATTGCTACATATAATATGCCTTCCTTCTAAACTAATGAATGGTAGCAGAAACGGCACTCATGATGGTCAGTAATCAGCAAAAGGTAGTGTTTAATATACTAAAATCCATGCAGGTGATCACATCAGAAAAAAAATGGAAAAGGTGGCAATCAATTATGTAGCTTGACGCGTTTCGCGCTTATAGTGCTTACTAATAAGCTAAATTCACCTTGCAGTAAAAGTATTTAAATAGTGTGCCAAAGATTCTCACAAGTGCAAAATCAGCCAATCCGCTACTGACCACTCCCATCAGGTGTTTAGAGAAACTTGCATTGATGCTTGAGTGGCTGTGTTGTGAAGCGAATTACAGATGGCTAAAATGTATTATAATTATTAACGTGCTGTGCAACAAAGAAAAACAGTTTGGGTTATCAAGGTTCAGCTGTCTTTGGTGAGTGGCAACATTATTAATAAGGTAATTATAGGGTGATGTTCAAAGTGAATTTAAAAACAATCGGAAATATCCCTTTCGAGATTTCCCTTTGAAAGGGACGAGCCATGGGTTAATGGGATCACCTGCATGGATTTTATTATATTAAACACTACCTTTTGCTGATTACTGACCATCGTGACTGCTGTTTCTGCTACCATTCATTAGTTTAGAAGGAAGGCATATTATATGTAGCAATTACAAATAGATATGTAATATCTGATATTACTGAAGTTCAAAGTTTGAACCATCCACTATTTGCTACTTCATGGTGCTGGTCACGCACCAGTGGAGGCACCGGAGGCAATCAGTGGGGACACAATACCCTGTGAATTGCAGCCCCTTACCTGAGAGCCCGAATAATTTTTTCCGTTCCTTCTAAATTGGCTTCTCGTCTACTTGTTGTATAGGTAATCCCTGTAGCTAACTTTAGATTTCCAGTTCATATCAGGCAAATTAAAGTCACCCATGAGAATAACAACTTTCATTGTCACATTATCTAACTTTTCTCCTTCTCCTGTAGATCACATAATTCCGCTGTACATGTATACATAGTAGATTATCTTTTGCAGTACCCTAAAATTTTCTGGGTTTGCAGGTAGCATATTTGCTGAGGATTACAGTGTTTCTTGACCAATAGGTCTGCTAGTTTAATCTTTTTGGTGTGTATGTTGTTTAGGTATCATCATATTTGTCATGATTTATCTATTTCCTTTTTCTTTTCTTTTTAAATATTTTTTTATTGTCAATGGTTTGTAGCAGATTGGGTGTTAACTGTACAAGTCTTGTAATATAAATCTATTTAATATGTACAATGGCATGGTAGTAACACAGAGTACCTTAAGAACTATAGGAAAGAAAATAGATATAGTAGAAATGTGGGGTGTAGGGGGTAAGACCATGGAAAGTGAATTGAGGGATAGATTGGTAGGGGGAGAAAGTAGGGGCGGTTAGAGGGGGAAAGGGAATGGGGTTTGAGTTTCTTCTTGCATCCCATGTAGTTCTGCTAGTATCGGTAGGTTAAGAATGTTTCCATAGGGTAAGTAGTGTATCGTAGTTGTTCGTTGTGGAGTAGTGCATCTTTTCCATCATAAGATTATGCGAGATGAGATTATTGATTTCAGTCATTGTCGGTATTAATGCTATCTTCCATCTTCTTGCCAGCAGTGTTTTGGTTGCTATGAGTACATGAAAGGTGAGTTTTTGTTGAGGCATTGGTATCTTGCCTGGGAAAATATGGAGAATGGTGATGCTGGGGCAGAGAGGTAGTAGTGTTATCAGTTTGGAGTTGAGCATTTTAAATACTAGTTTCCATAGTTGGACTATTTTCGGGCAAGACCACCAAGTGTGAAGCAGTGTACCTGTTTGATTGCATCAAACCATGAATCCCACTAACCATGAATCTCTACCAAGAATCTCTGCAGTCTGCAAGTATTAATCAACCAATGACTCCAGTTAACCCCTTCGCAACAGTGGACATGCCAGGCATGTCCTGCCGGGAACTCTGTTCCTGACAATGGACGTGCCTTACACGTCCTGCGGTGAAACATTGCAATGTAAAAAAAAAGATTTCATTAGCTCAGAACTAGGATTAGGGCTAGATTAGCTGTTAGGGTTAAAATTAAATATGTTTTAGCATAAGGGAGAGGGTTAAAATTAAATTTAAATTAAAGGATATTAAGGGATAGCATAAGGATTAGAGTTGGGGTTAAATTTAGGGTTAGGGTTAAATTTAGGGTTCAGGTTGGGTCAATATAGGAAACAAATATTGTTTTTTGCCAAATAACTCACAAAAAAATGCAGAAAAATAGGGAAACATGCATATTTCTGAACTGGGCACAACATTTATAAACTATTTAGAAGGGGTATTTTTTAATGATTGTATTTGTGTAAATTATATTTTAGGTAAAATTTAGAAAAGGTGTTTTTTTTTATTTTTTCATCATATTTTATGATTTTTTTGTAGTCAGTTATAAGATATAATGAACATAATGGTATCTAATGAAAGCCCTTCTTATCATGATAAAAACAACATATCATTTGTGTGGGTACAGTATGTGAGAGAGAAGAAGAAAATTACAGCTAAACACAAACACCCCAGAAATGTAAAACCAGCACTTGTCACCAAGGGAAAGTCAAGGTCAAAAGGTCTTGTCACTAAGGGGTTAATCACATTAATTATTTTGGTTTTAGCAGTCAGCAATGAAAAAACTGCAAATTCTAGTTTGAAGCCTAAATAGGGAATTGGACCCCTGATTTCCTTGTGGCAAATTGTTGGAAAACATATCAAATATGCCTTAAATAAATAGCCAAAATGAGAAACAAGAATTTATGGTTGAGCTGAGAATATGGACTGGTAAAATATACTTTTCCACCACTGCAAATCCATGAATTCAAATTGATTATTCTATTTTTTTTTCTTGTTTAGTGGTACTAAAAAAAGGACAGCTTTGCCAATCTCTGAATCAGAGCATTGTCAGTTGCCAAATTGCCTTTCCAATGTTAATAAATATACCTTGTTATTCCGTTACTGCCAACACTAATTACCTTGCTAGACATAATGCATAAAATTACAATTATGCATAAACCAGAAAGTCAACAAAGATATTTACAAAATTACCAATCGGGTTTTAAATTAAAAAAAAGTCGACCAAATATACAAAAATACTGGATTCACAAATATAATAATAATAATAATAATAATAAGCAAATTAGTTCCTATTAAGATATTTAAATTAAAAGAAACAAAAATTAGTACTTGTGCATTATTTATGTTGCATTCTTATTAATATTATAATATTAGTATTAAATGTTATTCGTACTACAACTTATGTTGTGACAAGTGAAGTTCCAAAAGATATCCACACCAACCCATTAATGGTAGTCCAATGGCTGTGGTCAAAATGGAGGTTTCAGGAGCCTCAGGGGAGTTTAGAAGCTACTGCCATGAGCAACCCCATCTCCATCCTGCTTTGCAACTGTCTGGGCTGCGTTTTCTCAGTGTTCAAGTTCAGATTTAAGAACATAGGTCTGATTAAATAATCGTTATTGTGGGTGGCTTAAACCAGTAGTTTTTACTGGTACTTTAACTTTACTATTCAAACTGCTTTAGACAGCCTGAGGTTGCCATTAAATGTCCATATTTAAGTATGTGTTTCTTTTCTTTGAAATTTTATAGAACGGTAGCTGTCCTTGGCACAATAGTAGCAGGGAGACTTTTAAAAATCCAACACATGGAATTTTAGTCCATAAGTATACCCATGCCAAATAAAACATCTCTTACTCTGGCATTGAATGGGCCAGAGCACAAGGCCTATTTTTACATAAATCCTAGCCATCCTCTGGCACTGGAAGGGTTGAGCCATTCCTATATGATTACCATAATATCTATGCATCCATTTCTTTTCCACTTTCTAGATGGATCTGCTTCTGTGTAGTACAAGCACAGTTCAGCCTTTGACAGAGCTCTATCTTATTAGAGATGATTTAATACAGGCCTATTCTAATGCTCTAATGCACAGCACCAAATCATTCAAGGCAAACACAACAAGCATCTCACATTTATAAGGTCCATTTAAGCCAGGAACGTCAGGACTGTAAAATTATTATGAAAGATGCGCTGGTGGAAAGAACCAGAAAGGTTTTAATACTCCCATATGTAATCTTAATAGTTTTTGTGTATTACAGCAAAATACACATCATAAATTAGCCACGGTACTTTAACTAGCCTAAAGGGAAGTCAATTATTTGTGCATGTGATAGAAAATACAGGTGATCTATCGAGACTTTGGGATGAATAAATACTTGTAAGTAAGTAGGTAAAAGCAGTAAATTGCACGAATTGAATGACCACTTTCATTTTGCAACAAGATAAACATTTCACTTAATGTATAAGAAAAATGCTTTTGCACTAGGATCTGTGTCCCTGAATAATAGCCTTATGAATTAATGTAAAAAAAATAAATAAGTGTTATCATATATATCTGGATGGTAGTGTTATGTAGAAGATGAAGAAGCCCAATTGCCACTTAGGAGTCACATCAAACACCTGTGCGTATTGGAACAAGCTACTGAGAGAGGATGGAAAGATCTGACACTTAAAATACAACTGACTGCAAAAAAATGTTTAGCTGAACTATAGCATCAAATGTAGGCATTTAAAAGATTTTTTTTTTTTTTTTTTTTTAGAATTCAAATATTATTACGGATTTTAATAACGGGAAGCAGATAAAAATAGGGGAGTGAAATATAATCTAAAAACAAAATAGAAATTTTGACATAAAACAATAGAAATAAAGCATATTTTTGAGTCCTCTTTGTTTGTATAATTATATATGTGGGGGTGGACATGTTGTTTATATTCTTGGGTCAGATGGGTCAGATCTGACCCAAATGGTCAGCCCCCCGACACAGCTTTATAGAGCATACAAGGTACATTTTTATGGACAGTTGTTCTTTACTTAGTTTTGTAAAATACCTTAATACAGCTATACGCAATGAATTGAGGCATAATCAGTACTTTTGGCACTGGAAATGGAAGTCGTACAGGAACATTGAGAGTTTTCATCTTTTATGGGAGTGTCCTGATTAGTTCTCAAGAGGTTCTGGACATGATACTTATGTAACAAAGCCAGGAGCATAATTCCCTATATTTCCAAACAGAAAGACTTTTTTGGAGGAGCGGAGATGGGTGAAGATTTTACTGTGGGTGGGGTTTTCTAGGAGATGAACAAACAGTGATTACCTATTTATGCAACTGAGGGCTTTATTTATTAAACAGAGAGGTCAAAAGTAGTTGAGTTGGTAAATTCTCCCATTCCACTGAATGAGAAAACATTTTCCAACATGGCCCCATTGGTCTTAAGTTTTATATTCCCTTCTCAATTCCCTGTAGTTCTCTTTCATCCATAAAACAAGTAATTTAGGATAAGAATAAAATGTTTTATTTATTTACAAACAATTTATTTTAAACACATTAACCGTGGTATCAATGTATTTTATTGTTAACCTTAGTGCTCTAGAGCTCTGTGATACACTCATATGCGCCAAATTCCTAAAAGACGCACCAGAGATAAAAAGGGGGATTTAGGTCCAAAATAGGCAGTGCATATCCCCCAACTGTACTGCTTTGTTTAGGACAGTATTGATTTTGGGAGTCAATCCTACTGTCCCTTTAAGCTCTACCTCTGTTCAGAGGGACAGCGGGATTCAGGACCACAATCCCATGGGGATTTTTGGGGGTCTGGAACAAAGATGTACTGCACAAACACTGTAGCTCTGACACTCAACTCCCAAGAATCCCCCCATGCCAATTCCTCAGGGGCAGAGCTTGGGTGGTATCGGACTGTACATTGTAAATATGAACAGTGGGGAAATATGCAAGAGAGAGAATACATCCTAGGGAGAAACTCTGCAAAAGATATGTATTTCAAAATCTAGAAGAAAAATAGAATATTTGTAACTTTAATATGAATTTAATTCTTAGTTATTTTCCTTATACTGGTGGAATGTATAAAGCATTTATTAACATAGTAGATTCAATCCTCCCATTTAACCTTTTATCAATATAAAACTTGCATTGCTGAGTTTTAGATACATATTAGTCAATATTTTGTTATTATTATTCAATCTAAGGTGAGATGTGTCCGAGGTTTATTAGAGTAGCATAATAATTGAGGTCATAGCATTGCGTTCAATAGAAAAGCTTCAGTTAGTGTATATTGAATTTAATGTAGCAATTGTGCATAGGCATTGCAGCTGGTGATAGATATTGATTTGCAGACACCTGTGAATTTAATATATGTGTAATTAAATATTTACATGTGTATGAATAATAAATATGTATTTATAGGTTTCCAACAAGGCACCCAATGAACATTGAAGCTGTTACATAAAAGGTCCACTGTCATGCACAGTTTTTTCAGAGGCTCAGACATGCATAGTTGTTACATAGTTTTACATGCAATAAATCACATGTAGCTGTGATCTTGAATCATCTACCTATTTATTTGTATAGTCAGAATTTCATTTGTGTCAATGTGAGAGTTTCAACTCTTGTTAATGACTAGCTTCTTTGAGATACTCAGAGTATGAAAGCAGCTAGTTCCAGTACATCCATTGCCCTTGCATTGTTTCCAACTTCTAAGTGCATTTCCTGTGTTTCCTGAGACTCCTGTGTTTGATCTGTCTCGGCTAACTTCCCTTCTGATTCCTGACTCCTGGCCTTGTTCCTGACAATGCTGATCTCCATTATGGAGATGACATAACCTGTCTGTGTGGTGGAAAATGAATGGACATCAGGAATTGCAATATTAACTTACATTATGTTTCAATCTATTGCTTTATATTGTATAAATCAAACCGCATTCAAGTCAATTCAGTCAGTTGTCCTGTTAAATTAGGCCTTTGTCCATTGTACTATTATAAAGAGTGGATGAGGCAAATTCCAATATCTAGGAGTAGAAAAATATACATACAGGGTTAATTAAAAATGGAAGAACATTTCCTGAAGAGAAAAAGATGGCAGTCTGAGTGCTCATCTATCCATCTTGAATTGGAATCTGCAGTGTAACAGCATTCTAAACAGAATCTAACTCATGAAAAAGGAAAAGAAACGGTTTCCAAACTTTGTGCCTGCTTCCCCACCGTTATCTCACTGCGTTTAGTTGTTTTTTGGTTTCAGTAAATCACTTTTGGATCCTGGAAGGTTGATGTGCCATTTTTCTTTCTTCAAGGATCTAACTCAACCCACACGTGGATGAAGAATCCTTTAATGGAAAGAAGATGGAAAGAAGTGCATTCTGGGAAGAGATTTCCATTTTCCATTATTATGAATAGAACTGAGGAATAATGGGAACATTTCAGTTAAGGAACTGTTGAGCATTTCATCTTACTGACTTGAAGGACAACTAAACTATTTTTATATTAGAAGCAGGTTTTGTCAAATGCATTGCTAAATTAGCAATAGCAAGTCCAATGCAGTTATTTTAGCAGGAAAAACTCAACAGGTTGGCTCCTTGTAATGCATAGTTAAAAAAAATGTTTCTTTCCTGAACCTCACTTTTAGTGAATAACTCCCAGAGAAATATTTCACAGACAGTCACAGAAAGGAAGAGAGATGAATGTCCTTTAATCTCATTTAAATTTAATACTATGATTTTCATTTATTTGTGTTAAAATATTAATAAGTGTATAGGCACATCTGCTATTTATACTCACATCAGAACCCATATTAAATTAATGTTCATTATACCTTAAAATTCTGGTAATAGATAACTCTGCAGGTGACTGGATTGAAATCGGGATCTGCCAAGTGAGTAATTAGAAAATTGTATGTCAAGGGAGCAGAACACAAAACAAACAGAATTACTCAACAGGTAAATTTCCAATTAAAGTTGAAGAACTGCAAGCATAAAATTAAAAAGTATTGAGATGAAATGTTACAGTGGATAACAGTGGCTTTCAATTTGTATATAAATAATACAAATAACGAGGAAATGACCCAGCATTGTCAGTCGTACCAACACCATAACAAAAAGTATTTCAAACAACTATAGTAGTCTAAGTCAATGACCATTTAACCCCTTTGTGACGCATGGTGCTTGCATCCAAGAAGCTGTATGTGGACCTCATTTAAGCTTAAATATCTCTACAATATTAACAGCAACCACTTAAGCTTGAAGGCATTTGTATATATCCATCACTCGCCCTCTCCCTGGGGAATAATACTCTCTTGTTATGCTCATTTGTTTACATTTCTATTTTACTACTGCTAGTTTACATGTGTCTGAGGTTCAGATAAGTAATACTTGTTTTATAAATACAGAGGTTTATCTTAGGATGCTGGTTTTCTTCCTTTTTACCATTTGTGACTATTTTCAGGACTTATATAACTTTCAGTTATCTGATGTTCTTATACTGAAATCCTCACTCATGGGGGGACTGGGGAAGCAACTGGGCAGTGATGAGACATGTCCTGGAGTGCTTGGGCATGTCGTGGGTGTGCTGGGGCATGTCCTGGGTGTGTAATGTGGGTGATAGGGCATGTCCTCGGTGTGCAGTGTTGGTGATGGGGCACCTTTGGGGTACTGGTGTATGTTTTGGTTCTTCAATTTGAGTGAAGAGGGGCAGACAAATTTAGTCTCTCCCCACTTCACAGAAAATTGTTCAGCAAAAAAAAAAAACATTTATTTAATTCTATACACCCCCTTCCTGTCAGAGGTTCAGTCTGCTCTCCTCTTCTTCCTCTAGCAGCTGGTCTCCTCCTTTGCTTTGCCTTTGAAGTAGCAGCAGTCAGAGCCCCCGCTTGGGCAGATAAAAGGTAATTTTTGCAATCATGTATTGCAGCTAAGGTAAAAAAATGGGCATAATTGCGAATAAAAACAGGCAATTTTGCGAACATTTTTTCTACCTCTTTTGATAGCACTTGCTAAAAGCTGGTGTAATTTTCACAAGCAAATAAGAATTATTTTTCACAAAATATTTGCAAAAGCATTTAGCATGCGCAAATATAATCGCAGTTTATAAGCACAACCGGAAAAATGCGCGCTAAATAAAAATAAACGGAAGAGGCGCAAATCAGGGGGAAAAAACAGAATGTAACATGTTTTACCTACTTTTTTCCCACTGCACTTATTTAGTACATGCCCCCCTAAGTGTCCAATTTGTATCCAAGCCTTTATGTCACTCTTTACTACCATGATGTTGATCACACAACATTGTTTATTGATTATTATAGGAATAATAGCTAACTGTTGGTGGGCGAATTGGGAGATGGGCTACAGTACAAATATCAATGGGAATTTCAAACTTAAGGCCAAAGTAGCCAAGTTAGAAAAAATATCCCATTTAGCTTAAGTTTGAAATTCCTTTTTCAGTTCTCTGCAATTGCATAATTTATGAATAAAGCCCTGACTGTATCTACAGTAATATTCAGCTAGCCATATTTCTGGCTGAACTTCATGGCATCGACTGGGGTTATGTTGTTGACTGCAGCTCCATGATGTACAGACAGACATTACTGGCTGAACACCATAGGAACTGTAGACTGGGGTAGCTGTGGCTAATTGTTACCACCCCAGATATGGTAGCATAAAGTTCCCATGTTGTGTACATACATGCTGGTCTGTTAGCTACTACTACCACGGTTGTATGCTTTATTCCTATTAACGGGTAACATTTTCCTCCCACAAGGAAACTCCTCTCCTGAGCCCATAAAGGTAGGGAATGGGGATCAGGTGATAAAGTATTGGGACAGGAGAGGGGAAAAGTTGGGAGGATAGTCCAACCCCACTTAAAGAAATTCTCAGGGCACCTGTTCTCTCTTTCTCTTTTGCTGTCATCCACTGCTATGATATTTCTTCTGAACAAAAAAACCATACAAATGCAAACGATCTCACAGAGAGGTCAGCAAAAAAACCAATACACAGTCTTTTCACGATTTAAAGAAAGAATGGCAAGAAAAATAATTTCAAAAATCTACTAGAAACTGTAAAAAAAAAACGCAATCAATGGAGTTATATCGGAGAATGAAAATATTACTGCAATAGAAAGCATGACTAACCCCAAAACACACTGCAAGTATATTTTACAGAAAAAGCAAGAAAACAAGAAAATGTACTGAAATAACTAAAAACCAAAGCAGGTACATAAGATGAAACCAAAGGTGCCCAGTTCATATTCTCCTGTGTTCAATCCCACAAGACACCAATGTCAGGGATATATAAGGCATTAATGTTACCAACCTAAACTTTGTCTGACACAGGTCACAATACAAGAGCTATTAAATACATTGAACATTAATAAAGCTCCTGGATCATCAATGTTTTGTTGAGTGATGCTTGTGAAAAATGTGTTATGCATGTGTCATCAGTGTCCATAACACAGTGATGTGGTCAGCCTAGGACCAGTTGGGATTTATACGTGAGTCACCACTATTCATTTGTAAGGATTTCAACTCGAGGTGTTCCACTGGATGGAAGAAATGTGGTGCCGTTTTGGAAAAAGGGATCCCACTCAGAGCCTGGAAATTATCAACCAATGAGCCTAACATCCGTCGTGGGTTAGCTGTCTGAAGGATTGCAATTCTGGACTTTGTTTCAGGTTACAATATCCTTCCAAGAAGTCAACATGTTTTACAAGTAATAGATCATGTCATACTAACTTTCTGGCTTAAAATGAAATAGTACATTTCTGTATGGACAGAGGCAATGTAGTGGATGTAATATATTTTGCAAAGGCTTTTGATGCTGTGCCACACTGTAGGTTACTGGGTAAATTAAGGCATTTTGGGTTGGAGAATACAGTTTGTGTTTGGACAAAATTAAAGAAAATGCAGTAGATTGGCAGATGGATTTCAGTATAGATAAATCTAAAATGATGAACCAAGGTAAAATGGTACAAGAAGGCTAATTATACTCTGAATGATGTTGCGGAAAACCTCTGTGGAGAAGTATTTGGGCATGCTTGTTGACAACAGACTATGAAACTAGTTGTGCACAACTTAAGGCAGTTGCTGCTAAGACAATCAAGCCGTTATTACAATGGGAATAAGTGCACAAGATCGTAACATAATTCCAAATAATTTCTAAGACTTGTTCTAGAATAATAAGAAAAAAAAACATAATGAAATAGTTGAAGGCTACAGAAATGCCCTATGAAATCAGTTTAAGGAATTGAAGATGTCTGGGGATCCCTTAAGATTATTTACTGTCAGGGCAGTTAAATTGTGCCCTCTGAAGCTGTTTTGGCAAATAAATAAATACATTCAAGAAACGGTTGGATGTCTTTCTAGGGATGAAACGCATATGGGTCGTCTACTGGATCAACAAATTAATAAAGGGGAAAAAATGTGATAATGAAAAGAACGTTTTTAAAGCAGCCACCTAAACACCAAAGATGTGATCTGTCGACACAACAAAGATAGAAACAAATGAAAAAAATGGTGAGAGCGCTATCGAGAATAAAGTCTTCTCTGATGGAATGTTGAACAAATGTCAGGAACTGGCAGAACCTTTTTCTGTAGATTTTATCATTTTAATAAAATGAAAGCTTTAAAAATACTGTAAAATATTAAAATTCATACAATTCATACATATCAATTCCTTATATTTTGAGGTTGTTACAACACCGTATGGTTATAGATTTGACCTGGTGCATTTCGCCGTTATCACACGGCTTCCTCAGAGGTTTTTAAAAAATACAAAGAACAGGATTGGCCAATAATACACAAAATATCAAATTGAATTTAATACATAAAAATACAATTAAAAACATAAAACAAACAAATACATACATATGGTGACTGGAAGTTGGTTCTGTCATTTTAACCAAAAGGAGACTTGGGATGTTTTGGTTGCAGAGCACAGTATCGCTGAAGTTAGACAGCGTGACACCCGTGGTGGTTCGGCACCATGAACACGGCCTAGTCCAGTTCCTGTGCAGCACTCCATTGGTGGTGGGGAACAGATGATGGCAGAGTCCCTGGGGCAGAGGAGGTCTTCGCCGCAGCCTGTCATGTGGCACCCAAGTAGGACTGGAGCTGTAAGGTCGAGGATGAGTAGACTTTCTAGGGCCTCACGGAGGGTGGCCCAGAATTTAACATTTTGAAGCGGCTAATGTCCATTCAGTGTCGGGGGTCCACTTGTCAGTTGAGGGATGTATGGGTCCCCAAATATCAGCTTCTCTGAGGAGAATGCTCTAGGGCCTTTTGTATCTCCTACATCTCCTACAGGTGGCTTGCCTCTTCCACTCCTGGTTCCTGGTGCCTGCTTGTTGCCTTCTCCATATGGTGGTGGGGTGAATTTCTCACCCCTTTTTTCTTCACAGGCTGTTCCTGAACATTTGCAGGCTACACAGCCGGGGCTCCATGCTCTTCAAGCTGCACATCCGGGTCCCTCCAGTGTTAGACACCTGGGAAAAGGGGACACAAGCAAGACCTTCTGGGGTCACTACTCAGGATTCGGATGCGCTTGCTCTGGGCTCCTTCCGGAACTCTAGTGCAATCCACTGGGTTAGGTATCTTGTGTCCTGCCCATAAGCTTTAATGTGGCTCTTACTCCGGGGTTAAGTCCATCGCTGGCGGGTATTTTTTAATGCCTATTGTGACGGTCCATGTTCCCAAAACTACGGTGGCTTTGGACTCATCACTCATCATTGTGACACCAATAATTGTGGATCCGTTAGTTGTTGTTGCTGACATAGCTCGGCCTACACATGTTGGTCAGGTCCTTTGCATGCGCACCTAAAACAGGAGACACAGGCCAAAATTTGGAAGGGAGAATTATTGGAAATCATTTCCCTTATTCCCTTGGAAGAGGCACCTCCCCCAGAAAAAAAGGAAACAGTTAAGGAAAAAGAGAGGGAAAGAGAAAAATAGATATACCATAAAATTCCCAAAAACGTTTGGTTATTAGATTAGGGCATTTTCGATTTTATCATGTGTTATCTTGGAAAAAACACCAGGGAAATGCTGTGCACTTTTCATATATCAGGATTTAATATGGAATGCTTGTCGTATTTATGGGGGTCTACATTGGTGGCATTACGATGAGCAGTTCCAGCAACGGTTTACTATTTGTCCCTACTTGAGGTTGGATCAAATAAACATAGGTCTCTGAATTTCCATTATGACCCGCCCTGCCACTCATCAAGGTGGCATTTCGTCTTTTCTTGGGAGGGCTGGTGGGGTCGGTATGTCGTCCTCCCTGGCTGCTCCTCGCTGCCCCGGCTGTTGTTACCAATACAACAATAGCCAATGTAGATGGGGAACAACATGCCACTTCAAACATGAGTGTTTGGGTTGTGGAGGTTCTCACCCCATCTCCAGGTGCTTCAAATGCAGCAAAGGAGGGGAAAAGGAGACATGGGAGCTAAGGGCCATGACGCTAGTGGACAGCGTCGCGATGCGTCCATGGCTAAACCGTTATAGAAACTGCAGAGCTGCCAGTTTTTTACCAGATGGCTTTTTCAAAACGTCCCCCGTTTTTGCATATTCTGAATTTGTGTTCTGCCTGGGAATTTCCATGAAAGTTTCTCCTGGCAGGATGGCAGGTCCATATCTAGAACCACCTTTGGTTAATCTTCAGATTTCTCCACTGGGAGTTGTGCCAAAAAAAAGGAAAAAGGTAAATTTCGGTTGATACTTCATTTATTGTATCATGGGGATTGTGTAAATGATGATATCACAGCAGAACTGTGTAGGGTTTCATATGCGTCTTTTGATTCGGCAGTCAACCTAGAGAGGGCTTCCGGTCAGGGGGCACTCCTCGCTAAAACGGATATCAAATTGGCTTTTAGGCTTTTGCCGATGTACCTGAAATCTCCTGTTTTTACTTAGAATGTTTCAGCACTTTTTTGGAGTGGGTAGTGCGTATGGAATCTGGTATGTCTTCCATACTACATTATTTAGATGATTTTTTTTGTGCATTGGTCCTTCGAATTCTGCTTCATGTGCTCGATTATTGATGATTTTGCATGATGTCCTGCAGCGTTTTGGCATTCCATTAGCCCAGAATAAGACGGAGGGCCCTGCAACCTGCCTTAGCTTCTTGGAAATTTAAATGGATTCCTGTACTATGGAGTGCTATCTTCCAACGGATAAGTTGATTAATTTAAGCTGTGGTTGCCCAATAATATGCAAGTATTATTTGCCATTAATAAGTCACAGCCAATTTCCCCAATAACATGCCAGTATTTGCCATTTAATCAGCCCCTGCCAATTTGCCCAATATTATGCCAGTATAATTTGCCATTAATATTCCCCAGCCAATTTGCCCAACAATATGCCAGTGTTATTCTGCCATTTACCGGTAATATTCCCCAGCCAATTTGCACAATATTAAGCCAGTATTATTTGCCATTAAATATGCCCCTGCCAATTTGCCCAATAATATGTTAGTGTTATTTGCCATTAATAAGCCCCAGCCAATTTGCCCAATAATATGCCAGTGTTATTTGCCATTTAATATGCCCCTGACAATTTGCCCAACAATATGCCAGTGGTATTTTCCATTTAATATGCCCCTGCTAATTTGCCCAATAATATGACGGTGTTATTTGCCATTTTATATCCCGCAGGCAATTTGCCCAATAATATGCCAGTGTTAATTGCCATTTAATATGCCCCTGACAATTTGCCCAACAATATGCCAGTGTTACTTGCCATTTAATATGCCCCTGCTAATTTGCCCAATAATATGCCAGTGTTATTTGCCATTTAACATGCCCCTGCTAATTTGCCCTATATTATGCCAGTGTTATTTGCCATTTAATATTCCCCAGCCAATTTGCCCAATAATATGCCAGTGTTATTTGCCATTTAATAAGCCCCAGCCAATGGTCTCCTCCATGCTGCCTGTTCGGCTCCCAGGTGGTTGTGCCAACAGGTCACGTGACTCGGCGCGCGTATGACGTCAGCGCGCCGGTCACGTGACTGTCGGCACTACCGTGTCACACTGCACGGGAAGCCGAACAGGCAGCACGGAGGTTTCTCTGTGCTGCCTGTTTGGCTCGTTGTGCAGCCTGCCGGCAGGCAGAGATAATAAGGGGGGATCTTCCGATCTCCTCTCACCTCCGTCTCTGCCTGCAAGCGCGGTCTTTTTTTTTTTTTTTAAGGTGCGGATTTGTAATTTTTTTTTGTAATTTTTTTAAAATTTGCCGCCCTCCTCACGGTAAATACAGCACTGGTTATACCCATGGGTCGTGTCTTCCGCAGACGCTTAGCAGCAGCTATAGCTGGTGTTCAACAGCCTAAGCATTTTATTAGGCCTTTGAAAGAGGATTTGGGGGTTTGGGATCAGTTGCTTCATTCTTATAATAGGAGGTTATACTTACTGGCAGGCACCTGAACTATCCAATAAGGATTTGGATCTATATAAGGATGCAGCAGGGTCAGTTGGTTTCGGTGCTATTCTTGGCACCAGCTGGTGTGCTGAGAGCTGGCCTGTGGCATGGAGGTATTCCAGCTTGGTAAGAAACCTGGCATTCTTGAAGATGTTCCCAATTTAGGTTTGGGGGGAATCTTATCCAGGATCGGAAACTTGTTTTCCACTGTCACAACCTTGGAGTGGTGCAGGCTATCAATTATCTGATGGCATCATCACCACCGGTATTTCAATTGCTCAGATGCCTGGTGCTTCACTTGAATGTGACTTGTAAGGCTGTGGTCTCGTCGGACCTGGGGTCATTACAAATAAGTTTGGGATGAGTGGTCCTTATTTGAAGAATCTCTGGGTGGTTTTCGAGACGGCCGTGACAGATTACATGGATTGCTTCAACTATTATGCAACTAGGATGCTTTTGGTTTTTCACATTCCACTGTATCGGCATGATTATCAGGGCTTAGTTTTCTTTTTAAGCTGTCTGGCATTTCAGATTCTAGTAAGGAGTTTTTAGTACATCAGGCAATGAAAGGGGGGCGAAGGGGTAAGGTTTCTCATTAATCTAGGAGACTAGTATCGGCAGCATTACTGGGGAATATTTTTTCGGTTCTTCATACCATCTGTACTTCAGAATTCAAGGTGCCTCTTTTTCGTGTGGGTTTTCCTTTGCTTTTTTCGGGGCTATGCGGATTGGGGAACTGGTCAGCTCCAGTAAAGTGGTTCCTGGGGGGATTAAATGGGAAGACGTGTTACATGACGGGGGTTTTTTGCTTTTTAAGATCCTTCAGGAAGGGAGTTTGGGTTCAGCTTGGGGTGATGCAAGAATCAATAATATGCCCCTGGGCAGCAACCCTGAGCTATTACGAGGTTGTTCAGGTTCGTTATTGATACATCAGAAAGGGGTTTTTCTGTCTCACTTGCAGTTTGTGCGGGCCTTTAACCCCTTCACGACAATGGACGTGGCTGACACTTACTGTGGTGAAACGAGCGGTTTTCGCGATCAATGATTGTGAAAAAATGCTCTGACGGTGCTGATCTATTGCCTCGATGTCAAGGCAATAGCCAGCACCAAAATTTGGGCTCTGGGGCATCCACGATCACTCCACGGAGCATTCGTTTGTGCCATATTGCAGGAGCTATTTAGACGGGGTCTTTTTTAATGATTGTATTTGTGTAAATTATAATTTAGGTCAAAGTTAGAAAAAGTGTTTATTTTTTCTTCATATGTTATAATTTTTTTGTAGTAAATTATAAGATTTGATTAACACAATGGTATCTAATGAAAGACCTTCTTATGATGATAAAAACAACATATAATGTATGTGGGTACAGTGTGTGAGAAAGAAAAAAATGACAGCTAAAACAAACACCCCAGAAATGTAAAAAAAGCCCTTGTCACCAAGGGAAAGTCAGGGTCAAAATGTCTTGTCACTAAGGGGTTAAAAAAGCATTGGCATTTTTGAAAGTTCCTAGTCAATTTTATGGAGGTCACTCATTTGCAATTGTGGCAGCTACGGAAACTTCTAGGGTGGGTTTCTTGGATGCGTCAGTGCGTCGCATTGGTCGGTGGCAATCTCAGAGTTTTTTTACATATATTCGGCCTCAATTTTAAGTTTAATGGTTTTCTTTTCTTCCAGGTCCAGTTCCTCCTCAGGTGTGGCTTATCAGGCATTCATATATCTTTTGGGCCAGAAAACGGGCTGAGGTCAGGCTGAGAGGGGAAATGCTAGGATTATCACTGCTTAGGGCGGACGTTCGATGGTTTGGATCTAGAGGGATGTGATGGGTCCAACTTCTTCCTGAATTGATTCAGTTGTCTTGGCTTTTGGGGTCTCTCCGGTGAATTTGGTCATTCACCTGGGGGGGGGGGGGGGAATGATTTGGGTTTGATTCGAATGTGGACACTAGGGGACATTATAAAGTGGGACTTGGCACAGGTGTTACTCCTTTTCCCATAATATTTGCATCATATGGTCTAAGATTGTCCCTAGGATTTTTTGGCAACGGGCACATATTCAGCAGGCTATGGAGCAATCACGAATTAAGGTTAACAGGTGTGTGTCAAAATTTGTAGTGGGGGTGAAGCGTATCCCCGTTAGGCACAGGGTTTTTGAGAAGAATGCTGCCAACATGTTATGGAGTCATGGGGTTCATTTAACAGAAGTCATCCTTGATATTTTTAATTTCATTCAAGAAGATGTCGAGCAGGCTGTGGCTTTATTGGGTGGGGTACACCGCTTAATTAAGGGGGGTTAAACAGCATGGTTGTGGCGAGTGGCAGGTCCTTGCCAGCAAGGGATAATTTAAGTGGTAAAATGAATGTCTGGTAGATGTTGAATCAGGTCTCAATCCTCCCCTATCCTCTGATATGGTAAAGTTTGGTTACCTTTTGGATGTGCCCACTGAGCTTTTGGCCTGCTAGTGGTTAGCACTTGGAGTAAAGTTATGGAGAGGAATTGTGAGATTAATGGATGAGGTGGAGGCAGTGGTGTATCTTGATTTTGTGCTGCCCTAGGCAGACAAAATCCGGGCACCCCCCTACCCAAGCTGCACACCCACGTTACACACCTAAGACATGACCCATCATTCAGACTCACATCAAGCTTACACTCCCATCACACTCAGTCACACACTCCTACTCCCATCACACTCAGTCACACACTCCTACTCCCATCACGCACACTCTGACTCCCATCACACTCAGTCACACACACTGTCTCCCATCACACACACTCTGACTCCCATCACACACAGGTCACACACACTGTCTCCCATCACACACACTCTGACTCCCATCACACTCAGTCACACAGTCTCCCATCACGCTCAGTCACACACACTGTTTCCCATCACACACACTCTGACTCCCATCACACTCAGTCACACACACTGTCTCCAATCACACACACTCTGACTCCCATCACACTCAGTCAAACACACTGTCTCCCATCACACTCAGTCACACACACTGTCTCCAATCACACACACTCTGACTCCCATCACACTCAGTCACACACACTGTCTCCCATCACACACACTCTGATTCCCATCACACTCAGTCACACACACACACACACACACACAGTCTCCCATCACACACACTCTGACTCCCATCACACTCATTCACACACACTGTCTCCAATCACACACACTCTGACTCCCATCACACTCATTCACACACACTGTCTCCAATCACACACACTCTGACTCCCATCACACTCAGTCACACACACTGTCTCCCATCACACACACTCTGACTCCCATCACACTCAGTCACACACACACACACACACACACACACACACAGTCTCCCATCAGCACTTACCTTTCCCTGGCAGGCAGGCAGCATGGTCCCTCCATGCTGCCTGTTCGGCTTCCCGGCGATTGTGCCGACAGGTCACGTGACCGGGCGCGCGTATGACGTCAGCGCGCCCGTCACGTGACCTGTCGGCACTTCCGTGTCGGCACACTGCACCGGGAGCCGAACAGGCAGCACGGAGGTTTCTCTGTGCTGCCTGTTCGGCTCCCCGTGCAGCCTGGCAGGCAGAGCGTTGGTGAGGGGGGATCTTGCGATCCCGTCTCACCTCCGTCTCTGCCTGCAAGCGCGGTGGGGTTTTTTTTTAAAGGGCCAGATTTTTTTTTTAAATTTTTTTTTTTTTAATTTTTTTTTTTTCCAGTGCTGGGGGGCGCTGCCGCCCCCCAAAATTTGCCGCCATAGGCATCCGCCTAGGATGCCTCGCGGTAAATACAGCACTGGGTGGAGGTGAGTACCTTGTAATAGGAATTTCGTTTTTGGGGGCTGGCAAGGACAATCTCTCATGTTTGCACTGTATTGGTATTGTTAAAATTATTAAGTTATTTGTTTATATTGATTTCATTCATAATTAAGGATGGTATTTGTATTTTGTTATAATTGTACTAATACAGTATACTATGCACTTAATAAAATATGCTGTGGCCTATTTTTTACCAAATAAATATGTGTCTAGGGTCATTGGGGGATGGTATCTGTATAAAATTTATGTTTTATAATTATAGTTAGCACAATCCACACTACATCAATACATGAAGCTATTTACCAGTTTATGGGTAAATCTCTGCAACACATTGGAAGGGGTTGTATTCAAAATTAGCATATCAGCCCCACTTTCCTTTTGGTGGCCCAGTTATGCAAATGTATGACATCATCTCATTCATATGTTTATGTTATCATCTTTTGGTCTGATATGGAAATATGTAATGTGTATAAACATGGCGCACATGCAATACTGGCGCAATTGGCGTGTGCACAATGTATAAAGCAGACTCATGGGAGTGTGCGCAATCTACGCCGAATGCATAGATTTAGGTTGTGTTGGCACTCATTGCGTCGGCGCAGCGTATGTATAAAAATCTGGTGCTGAAGAGCACCTGATTTGTGTTGGGGGAACCTCCACCAACCACAGTTTGATGGAGGTCCCTCTCTCCCTCACTGCGCAGTGTCGAGGGTTATAAAAAAGCGCAATTGCCGTTATACGTATCAAATGACGATTCCACATTATACATGTCCCCCAATGTGTCAGTCATTTTTCCTTCTCTACATTCACAGTATAAACCATGTTTAAATGTTAAAGTGACAGCGTCCTTTTAAGATTGTTTGGTATTGCCTTAAGAAAGATACACTTCCAATGATCTCTGATGAATCACTGAATTATTAGTTCTAGTTTATCAATATCCTTCACAACTTGGCCTAGCAGCACCACGCTTCCTATAGATTTGTATCCACTCAGCTGATTATCCGCAGGAGCAGATTACATCTTGTTACTGGATTGTCTTTCTACTGTAATGTATTCCCACTATGCTGCAATGTTGTAGCCTCTGAACTCTGTGGGGATTATTGAAAGTACCTGGTGGTATTATATCTCCTCACATTGTTATGAAGAAGATGCAATAACATTTCTCCGCTGATCATTCAATATCCTTGTTTGCTTCTGCCAAAACTGTTTAGTAAGGAAAGGCAGCAGATGTTTCAAATCGTATAATGTTGTTTACAAGAATCTTCTCTGTGCTGGTCTTATTTTCATCCAGGGAATAATTGCAATATGTGATACTGTGATAGTGATGGGGTGATGTTTGTGCTGTTACAGCTCTGCTTCCAAAAAGTAATAACGTCTGTTAAGCTTCAGCGTTGAGAAATGGCTTGCAGATCTCATCTACCAGGTAGATGTCTGAATTTAAAGTCTTTCTGAACAACAGCTTAATGCTATTGAGCAGTAGCATTTGGATTACAACTCCCAGTTGTGCAGTAACAGGCCTTGGTACAATCTCTTAAAGGAGCATTGGTCCTTGAAAGTCAGCTCTGGACACCGTTTTCGCCTTTGTTGCGGATTAAAGAGAATTTTTGAATCATGATATACCTTTACTGATGAGCCGGCCCTTTATTTGCTTCTTCTTTTTTTAAAGGCGCAGTCAAATGTTTAAAAAATGTGAATGGCTGTATAAATGTAAAAACTGACTATTTATAACAACAGTAAAGGTTTCATCCAGGAAGGGTACCTTGCCATTTGCTATCAGTTCCAGCCATGGAGATAGTGATTGTTACTATTACCCAAAGTAGTGGTTCTTGTTTTATCTTCCTCACAAAGAGTTGACCACTTCAGAAATCGAACCTGTGAGGCTGAAGAGATTCTACAGTTGATGAACTAGCCCACAGAGTCGTCTCACCCGTATATGGAATAATTTCTGGTAGGGGCGCTCCCACCATAAGCTAATCCAGGTTCTTTGTGTTGAAAACTGCACATGGTGTTTGAAATCAGCTATCCAAAATTGAAACTGATCTAAAGAACCTATTTTTCATTTATTTGGAATCTCCCCTCCTGAAGATCCCAGAGAGTTCCTATTCTGTGTTTTTGACATCCCAGTCAAGTGCCACCTCTGGCGTTCAGGAGTAAATATTACATTAGTGGAGCAAGTGAGGACAGTGAGATGGAGCAAAAGAAGGAAAGGAGACAAAACATTAAGAACTGAAAAGTAAAATGAAATGTCTGCATTACAAATGGAAGAACACTAGTGAAATCAACATTCTTTGGTTACAAGTCATTTCATTAAACCAGTTTGTACTTTACTTGAAAATGAGAGACTATCTCAATGCACCTTTGGCCAGGCATAATTGTTATAATTTTTATAAAATTTATGCCAGTTTCATAAAATCCACTTTCTAGAACTACTTGTGGGAAAGGTTTTTTTTTAGGTTAACTTCTAAACATATTTTGAGAGTGCTACATAATTTCTATTTGTTTCTATTTATTTTCTATTTTTATTCTGTAAGTAAACCTCATGGAATGAACAGAAATCATTTTTTATATGTGAGATAAATGGAAAGCATGGATATTAGCTATGGGTTGGGACCCTATTAGTCATGGATAGAAAGTACTGATTGAAATTCAGAAATATGTTAATAATCTGAAATATGATTTCATCATTCAAGATGTCCTCCTATGTTAGATTGTGTTGTTTCAGGCCAGATGCTAAACTGTTTGGTGTTAGCCCTGAAAACATGTATTTGCAAGGACATGGAAAGGTCTGTGAAGGTCAATGGAACATCATTAAATTATCCATCACAAACTTCAGTACATGTCCATCAAGAACAGTGTTGTTTATTTGTAGAGGAGCATAAACACTGTGTCATTAAAATAGAAACATGAGAGTCCATGAACGGGAATGGTTCACTGTAACAACATCCTTACCCACGAACTTATATACGCCACAGATAAGTTCGTTTTATGCCCACTCCTGCTTTCTGTTTGATAGACCAAATAAGCTAATAGTCTTTATTGTAAGGAATCAACTACACACATCAAAAATAAAGATATTAAAGTGTGTCAAGCAAAATAAATAACTGTGCTAAAAGCTAATGTGTTCTAATGTAAGAAACAATAATTCCATTGGTCTACACTAGGAAAGAGAAGAAGTGGGTACAGAGGGAACATATTTCAAGATAGAAAGCATTTATGTGTAGACTACAGGTGAGATTACACCCCAAACTGCAGCAACCTAAGGACCCAAGTGTATCCTAATTTGATCCGACGGAAAGAGAATTCAGATTGGTTATAATTGGAAAGTGAAGGACAAACGAGAAAGTGAGAACAGATATACTATATGGACTCATTGCCAGAGGTGTATAAATTCAAGCACTAGCCATGCCGTCTGCATTTACAAACATTTGTGAAATAAATGCATTGTTCTAAAGATCTCAGTGAATACAAGCGTGGTACTCTGATAGGATGCTACCTTTGCAATGCAGTTTGTCAAATTTCATCCCTGCTAAATATTCCACAGTCAGCTGTAAGTGGTATTATTGGAAACTAAAAGTGTTTAGGAACAGCAGGAACTCAGCCACGAAACGTAAGTCCACGTAAAGTCACAGAGTGGTATCAGAGTGCTGAGGCTCATGGTGCGTAAAAGCACTGCTGATTCCACTGGAATTAATTACAGAACAATAACTCAGTGGCGCCCACAACTCCGTTTTTAAAATGTGTATGTGTATTGTGTAATTGTATTTTTATGATAAGTAATATATGGTAACCTTAAATAGCAGTGTCTATTTATGTATTTGTATACTGAAAAATTAAATAAAATGTATTTAAAAAAAAAAAAACTGAGTGGCGCGAGCTTCATGAAATGGCTTTCCATGGCCGAGCAGCTGCATGCAAACCTCATATCACTAAATACAATGTAAGCATGGGATCAAGTGTTTTTGCACTCCGCCACTGGACTCTGGAGGAGTTTGGGGAAGGCACTTTTCTATTCCAGCATGACTTTGCCCCGAAGCACAGAGCAAGGTCCATAAAGACATGGTTGGATGAGTTTGGTGGGGAAGAACTGTTTGACTAGTCTACTCCTTTGGGTAGAACTGAAACTTATATTTCAAACCAGGCCTTCTAGTCCAGCATCAGTGTCTTACCTCATAAATGCTCTACAAGATAAATAGGTAAAAATGACCATAGAAACACTACAAAATCTTGGTCTCTGTGCGCTGCCCAGAAACACATAAACATTCTCCCATGCTGTCTCCATTGGTCCCTCTGCATGTTCTGAGGTCAGACCGAGGTAAGTCCTAGGTCTGCAATGTGGATAATGGGGCATATTTTCGGGTGCTGGAGTAAGTCCAGGGTGTGCAAGGTGGGTACTGGGGAATGTCCTGGGTGTGCAATGTGGGTGCTAAGGTATGACCTGGGTGTGCAATGTGGGTGCTGAGGTATGTCCTGGGTGTGCAGTGTTTGTGCTGGGACATGTCCTGGGTGTGCAGTGTTGATGCTGGAGCATGTTCTGGGTATGGAATGTGGGTTCTGGGGCATGTCATGGGTCTACAATGTGGGTGCTGGGACATGTCCTGCTTGTGCATTGTGGATGATGAGGCATGCCCAGGGATGCTGAGGTAATTTCTGGGTCTGCAATGTGGGTGATGGGGCATGTCCAGGTAGTGTAATGTGGGTAATGGGGCATGTCCTGGGGTGTTGAGGTATGTCCTGGTTTTGCAATGTGAGGGCTGGGGCATGTCTTGCGTGTGCAATATGGTTAGAGGAAGGGTGTGCCTGAATTAAGTCATGCCTAGGGCAGCACAAAACCAAAATACACTGTGACATAAAAAATACAATGTGATGTCATAAAATGTTCTGTTTGTGTAATGGTCAGTTGTCCCAATACTATTGTACATATAGTGCATTTTAAACTAAATTTGTTTTTGGTATCAACTGGGTATATTCCAATTTATATTTTAGCAAACCAAAGCTACAACTCGGGAGTCATTAAAAATGGGAAAAATACTTAATTCTTCTTAAGAAAATATGAGCTGTTTAGAAACCATCAATATGTCAAGTATGTAAATAATTTTTAGCAACATAAGATGTATTCTATGGATTTATCTGTACAAAGCAAAACCTAAGATTTAAGTTTAAAAGATAAGAAAAATTCAAAAATGTCACTAACATGAATTCATTTGTGCTAGCATTAATCAAGTCAGAATATCATTTGCTCTCAGGACTTTCAATCAGCTGGAAAGACAAAAAATGATTCAAGAGAGTACTTACACTACTTCGAGTCAGATCCACCAGTAGAACTAGAACTAGATTGAGGGTCCTGTTATGATTAAGCCAATTCTCTAGCCTCCTCATTAGGGTAATCAACAGAGGAGAGGCAAGTTGGTCTCAAAATCTTTGCACCATGTCTCAGAAGCTTTAGTTAGATTTCCATCATCTTCTGCAGAAGTAAGACCATTAAGTGCTTCAAACATCAATTAATCAGGATCACTGAAGTCAGTATTATTAGCCCCAAGGAAAGATGTCAAGCTCTTATAGAGCCATTAAATATTTTTTTTCATGTGTGTTTCTAATATAGAAGCAAAGCAAGTGAGGATAAAATGGCATGCACTCTTTAATAAACACACACAAATGTGCCAATAGGGTGTCAACTCCACCCCTCACAGCACACTAAACACGGTTGGAAAAAGTGATAACCCAAGCACACTGACTGGGTAGTGTCCAAAACCACCTAAAAAAAAATACACATATATTATTATGAATGCAATTATTAGTAGTGCCCTTTACACTTCTCATACAATATAAAGATATTGTATGAGATGTTATATGGACACATAAGAGGCTATTCACTAAAAGGTTAGTTGCAAGTGAGTTGAGGTGAAATGAACATTTCCTCTTGCCAGTTTAGCTATACATTGTGCAAGGATACATCTGGTGATTTTCCCATTGCTAACAAGGTCACCAGGATGGTCCCTGCACAATGTATAGCCAAATCTCACCTCATCTTACCTGCAGCTCACCTTTGAGTGAATAGTCCTTCTAGTAATTCACATGAGATCTTGTATCATCTGAGTTGTAAACCTCTATCCAAAAAGCTTTTAGACTAAAAAAAAAAATGATTTTACACCCATGGATATTTGTGTTTCTTCATGGATTCTTTTAGCAATGTGTATATTTATCATTTTTTGCTTTTTGGGGCCCCCATACCAAGTTGGTATGGTCAATTTATAGTAAAATTCAGGCATGGAGGTATTAAATGCAGTAAGACCAAGCTTCGGTGGGTGTGTTAACCAGTCTGATTGCTAATAATTTTTCTTTAAGCCTTAAACTCATACATACTTTTCATACAATTTGCTGTACTGTCTGCCAAATATGATACCAAACTACTAATGACTGTCTAAAAAGTGGCAAAAAGAAGACAAATGGATGGAGTTGCTCTTTATGAAGGATAAGAACAGTGTCAACATCCTTTAATACTGAGTTTAATCAAACAGTAAAGACAATGCTGCCTCGGAAATCAAGAGAATACAGTCTTAATCTGATGGGAGGGAATATAATAAAAATAGCTGCTCTGGTATTTCGATTTGGTTCTTGTTTTGCTCCTGTCACTAGAACTGTGAGGCACACCAAAGGTCGATGAAAGGTACAAACAAATGAAATGTCAACATATTCTTCCGGAAAGAGCGCTTTGGGGTTTGTCCATTAAACATTATAGTGCGATGAACTGACAACTGAGTTGCCGAGTGTAAATCAAAATAGCCAAGGTGAGATATCGCAGAAATGAGGAAGTTTTTTGGGGGGCCTGTTTTGTACTTGTCAATTCACCACAAAATCACTAGGGTGAAGAAACCTCTTTAAAATGAATAGGATATGAGGTATAAATACTCATTTAAAGAGGAAAAAAGAATATTCTAAAATCATTATTACTTCCTTAAATATGTGTTTTTGTGTGTGTAAGACTGATTGTGTGTGTATGTGTCTAAGTATCACAAAAATCTTTCGGTTTAAGTGTGTGTGTGTGTGTCAAAGATGCAGCTATATGTGTTTTTGGTTGTTTCAACAATTTTCTACTCATTGTGAGGTCTATCCACCAAATAGTGAAATGTAGTTTACTGTTATAGGCACTGAAAAAATCAGGCTCGTTTTAATCTAATGGATGTGTCAGTTAGGTATTTTTAGATACAATTATAATATAATGCCTGTACATGAATATGTCTATTATATGGCACATTCAGAACTTACCACTGCACCCTAATATATGTCCCATCACCCATATTGCACATCAAGTTCAGCCTCTAGATCGGAGGTGTCCAAGATTTTTTTGCAGTGGGCCACTTCACCAGAAATGCATGTATGCATTGGCTGCATTCATTTTTCATTAAGGAATGAATGTATCACAGACTCAGCAGCAATAAAACTGACGGCAACATGCAGTATGTAAGTGTATCACAGACTCTACAGCAATAGAACACATACATACACAGCCACAAACAAATACACACACAAACAGACACACAGACACACTTAAACCGAAAGATGTTTGTGATACTTAGACACACACATACACAGTCAGTCTTACACACACAAAAACACATATTTAAGGAAGTAATGATCATTTTAGAATGTTCTTTTTTCCTCTTTAAATGAGTATTTACAATAAATGAAACTATTGTTTTTCTGCATTTCTATTTTTTTTTTTTTTCCTTTCTCAGTCCTTTGTAGATATATTTTTGTTTTATTTATGATGTATTATTTTATATAGCGCTGGTCAACTTTTGTTGTATGTGTGTTTATAATTTGTAAAACAGAGTGACAATTTACACGTACAGTCACATTTACACACAGTCATACTTACACACACACAGACACATTCACAATGAGTAACACTTACAGAGAGAGAGAGAGAGAGAGAGAGAGAGAGAGAGAGAGAGAGAGAGTCACAGTTACACACACACACAAAGTCACATTTATGCACACACAGAGTCACACTTACACAGACACACCCACAATGAGTCACACTTACACACACTCACAGAGAGTCACACTTACACACACACACAGAGAGTGCAGCAGGTCATGTGACCTGCGATGCTCTGACCTTAGAGCAGTGCGGGGAAGCGAGAGGCAACATGGGAAATATCTGTGCTGCTCACCGCAGTGAGGCTGGTGAGGGGAGATCTCTTGCCTCTGCTGCCTAGCGTTTTTTGGAGGGAGAGGGGGTTTTGCTTTTTTTTTAAGGTGTTCAGAGGGCTGGATTAAATTATTTTGCAGGCCTGATATTCCCCACCCATCCCTGTGTTAAACTGTCATTTTTCTATGTAACTATCGGTTTGCTGGTTAAATTTCTTTGGCATGTTTTATAATTACCGAGTATGAAAGATGCAGTATCAGCAGCATTCCACAGATAACTGGCTAAAAAGACAAATCATAGTCCGTGACTGACAAGTACAAAGTCATTATGTTATCTACAGATGTCATGTTTCCAAGTATCATGTCAGTACTGTGTGTTACAAGTCATCACAGTGTTATATCTGATATTGTCACATATCACAATGACACCTCTCCCAAGGTCTTATAATAGACTATCACTTCTCCCAAGAGCTTATCTCTCAATATCCCATCTACAAATGACAAGTCTACTGGAGATGTCTCAGATTCATATTTCCAGATGCGATCCAAGGTGAAATACTGTGAGATGGTCAGCATTATTCATTAAAGACAGTTCGATCTAGCATATGTTGTATGTTTTTTATATTTGTGACAAGCACTTTTTTTTTTTATTATTTCAAACAGCTTACAGTTCTCTCGTAGTTTTACACTGAAAATAATCTCACTGGTGCTTTGAAATTCAGTGACATCCAATAAGAAAGCTTGGAGACATCGTCAAGACTGTTGCTATGACAACAACGAATCTGTTCCACTTGATTTGCAGTGTTTTAGGAGACAGGAAGTGTTGATAAGACAGGTCTGTTTGCTTTTTGTTTACTCCACATGATACAATACGTATCTAAAACAAAATGGTGGAACTGCTCCTTTATGACATGACTATTATTGAATAGAACTACTAATTTCACTGTGTCTCACAACTAGGTACATTAATTATTCTACAAAAGCAAACGATTAAAACAATCATAGGAGCAAAATTAAAAAAATAAGTCGTGCTTAGTTCATAGAAGGGAACAATAATTTGCAGGTCCACTTAGGATTAAATTCAGCTACAAAAAAAGAAAGAGGTCAAAACTTTATATTAGTTTGTAAATATGTCCCCCGGTGCTCTGAAGGTGCTTGGCTGTGAGGGAAGCGTTGTGCGCTCCCCTCCAGCCACGCGGTCAGCAAAGTGTGTTTTTTTTAAACAAACTTTATTGTTCCGCGCGGCTGGAGGGGAGCTCACAACGCTTCCCTCACAGCCACGCACCTTCAGAGCACCGGGGGACAGAGCAGGAACGAGGCAAGTACTGGGGTCTGGGGAAGGGGGGGAGGAGGGTGGCATAACGAGCATACTAAGGGGCAATATAATGGCATATTAAATGGCATATTGGGGGCAACATCCTGGAATATTAAATTACATATTGGGGGCAATATCCTGGCATATTAAATGGCATATTGGGGACAATATCCTGGCATATTAAATGGCATATTGGGGGCAATATCCTGGAATATTAAATGGCATATTCTGGGCAATATTTACCAGTAGCTGCCTCATTTCCCACCCTAGGCTTATACTCGAGTCAATATTTTTTCCCAGTTCTTTGTGGTAAAATTAGGTGCCTCGGCTTATATTCGGGTCGGCTTATACTCGAGTATATACGGTATATATATATATATATATATATATATATATATATATATATATATATATATATATATATAGATCCAAACAGTAGTGCACTCAACTTTAAATCCACATCAATAAATGGTTCACTACCTAGGTGCAGTGTAATTTTTCAACAACATATCAGTCCAAAAACAAATAAAAAACACGCACTCATATGATTTTTAGAAAAATAGAAAAAACCTGTATCGAAACGTCGATGTATACGACAGTCAGTATGTAATACAGGTTTTTTTTATTTTTCTAAAAATCCTATGAGTGAGTGTTTTTTATTTGTTTTTGGACTGATATATATATATATATATATATATATATATATATAGGCATTACATGTTTCACCATGTATAAAAAAATGATGTTTATAATCCTAGCCTAGCGGAGATATTCTTCTCTTCTAAATTTACCATGCTGTTGCCATCGGACAAGTGTTCCATTGTATAAACATGCAATTGAAGATTGTGTTACTATTAATGCTAATTTAATAGTAAAATGTTAAAGGCTGCTCCACCAGAAGGAAAACAGGGGATTATGGGAGACTTTTAGCCTGCTCTTAACAGGTCAGTTATACCTCTGCATTTCAACCTGTGGCAACCTTCCCTTAGTACTTAAAATTACTGGGATCTGAGTGTTTGCCCTTCAATCAGAAAGGTGACAGAATACAGGCTTTGAACAGTGTCAATTATCTCTGCAATCAATGGTTACGAATGATAAATAGAGGAAGGGTGGCATCTGCAGCAACAATATAACACAGTATACCTTTGCCCTTTGCAATACAATGCTGAATGCTTAATGACCTTGAATTCTTACACTTACTGGATATTTTATACACGCAACCAATTTACTACTGAAGAACACAAGTGATCTGCACTGTACACTTCTCTATTAAATTTCATATTTACATAAATATTAATCTATGTTATATATACTTCTCCAACCAACCAGATTATGTATGTTTTAGAACAAGACCTTTAATTCAGTGGTATTTGGGTTTTGAAAAAGAAAGAAATGAAAGAATGTATTCTACTCCACATAACCAACAGTGTAAAATGAAGAGGAATTCAATGGTTTGTAATATTATTATGTTACACAGAAACACACAACATGTTGGCAGATAAAAACCATTTGGCCCATCTAGTCTGTCCAATTTCTGACAAAAAAAAATCTTAATACTTTCATTAGCCCCTGGCCAAATGCTATATCTAGGATGGCCTATCCCATGCATGCTTAAACTCCATTACCGTATTAAGCTCTACCACTTCTGCTGGAAGGCTATTCTATGCATCCTCTGCCTTCACAGCTAAAGTAATATTTCCTGATATTACGTTTAAACCATTTGCCCTTCTAGTATAATCCACCACAGTTCAGTAATTATTGATGAGGTTCCCTCAGATAACTATGGGTATTTCACTACTAAATTGTCTCCACTATCTGCGGTATTTCCCATCATGCATTGGATGTAGAGAGACTGCACTAGGGGCAGATTGAAGCAGGAAAGTGGATTTTGTTGCCTTTCTTGTGGTCTGTTGGCTGTATGCCCTGTAAGTATTGCAGGTGCCATGTTGGAGTTACCCCATCATAAATTCAGAACCTTAACTTATGTATTGCCAGAAGTGACACGAGAGGTAACACTCCGTGTTCACCCTGGGTGTGCCGGATTCCCAACATGTTGGCCTAACAGCAATTTAATTTGATGTGTTTATTGGTTTAAGTCTTGGAAATGAGCTGTATACAGAGGCATGCCTAAATTGATCAGCAGCCAGAGTGGCACTTATCCTGCTCTCTCCATATGGTCATGTTCCCACAATTACAATTACAAAGTCCCCATAACATAATGTTGATTGATGTGAAAAGGAAGGGGTCTCTGGACTAACTGAGACAGACAAGTGGACATCATAGACCGTCAACCAATGCAAGGCACTCTGATTGGTCAGAAACCGACCAGCAAGCAATGTAAGACAGGTTTATGGTAACATTTTGAGAAAAATAAATAAATACTTTCACACTAACATTAAGGATCCTTTACATTAATTTACACTGTAGCATACCTATTTAATTAAAGCTCTCATCTCCTAAGATATCAATAAAGACTGGTAACTTGGCATCATAATAACTTATAAGCCTTACCGTATGCAGTTCATGCTCGGAATATATCACAGTAATACATAACCTTTTCAACTCATGATATGAAGTTTCCATAATGGCATTAAATATGCAAAAATATGCGTGACTGAATGGGGATCTTGTGATTGAATGGAGAGGTGGCTTACACAGGCTCAAACATAAGCACACGCTAATATGATAAATTAGATTCAGTTTTATGAAAAGAGTTTCCATTCAGGTCAGTCAAGAAGATTGTATTGCAATTCCAGATGCTGCCTTCCTGTCTCAGGGTTTCATTTAGAACAAGATGGGGAATAAATGAATTTATGGACAACATTGCATTTGTTGTCACTTTAGTAGTAAACAAGCTAAATCACAAAGGGTCTGATAAAATGTTAGAAATATGGTATAAATTGTATTTACCTTTCATCACAGAGACACAACTTAACGCAACACTATCATATTTATTGCACAAGATGTTAAGTGTACACAGGATAACATCTCTACATACTAAGGTAAATCACAGAGACACAGCACGTAATATGTTATTTTAAACAGTCTGAAAGGGGCTCTGTCACCTAAGGATTGCTTATACTGTGACTGTAAAGCATACAATATGATGGAAAGGATCTAGATGTAAATCCATACAGTAAGAGAAATAGATGTTTTAAATGTGTCTCCTGTTTATGACATCACATGCAGCTTCATATGCAAATGACCTAATTGTCAATAGAAATTTACTAATTTGGATATCAAGCCACAATCTGCTCTAGGTTAAGGGCACAGCCTGGAGGGAGAGCTCCAAAGTCATCACAATTTAGGAATATAACATACACACAAACAAACACATTTACATGTATCTGTAGTTTCAACATCTTTCAAATATTATATTATATTGGCATTACCTACACGCGCCGTTACGCTAAAAGGGAAGCCCCATGTGTAAGCGATACCCTTGGCTATCAGTGCATGGGTCAGTCGTTGTAATAGCATCTGGTCTGTAAATTTATCCAGGAGAGGTCTTGGAATGTAGCCACTTCCAACTCACCAATGGCTCAGAGTCTCTTGGTCCTCGCTTTGCTCATTATATCATCTTTAAGGTCGGCATATTACTTCTCATGGGGGTTCGTGGGCCTCTCTGTTTCAGTTCTTTATGGGCTCTTTCTATTTCATGTGTCTTGGCTGGCCTCTCGAGTATGGTGTTGAAGAGCTTGGTCAATGTCGAGGAAATCTTGTCTGATGGTACTTCTTCACTTCCCCGCACTCTGATGTTCTTGCGCCGGCCTCTGTTGTCGAGATCCTCCATCATTCTTCGCAATCCAGCCAGTTGTGCATCATGTTGGGCTAAAGTTGTGAGTAGTCGGCAGTGTCTTCACCCATTCTCACTGCATCTTGATCGACCACCGTGACTCTAGCGTCGATCGCCACCATATCAGCACAGAGGCCTGTCAAATCACCCTTTACTTCATGTGTGATGCCTTGTATGCCTGCGGCTAAAGTGAGGAAGTCCTCCTTGGTCAGATTCTACTTCAGAGCTGCCAGTATGCCGGGCGGTATGCAGTGCCCTATGGTGGTATCCTGGGAGGTGAGGAAGTTAGCCTCTTCTGAGGAGGTTGAATGCACATGAGAAGACGCCATGTTATCATCTTCAGTCATCGGCATGGCAGAGGGCAGCGGGCTTGAAAAGTAGGTGTGCAGTGTGGGTCACATCAACGGTTTTTTGGTTCCTGGAGTCTGTGGTTCTGATATGGCCATCCTGTCCTGTCCCATTTTGCAATTTCTGTCTGAAATGCTTGTTTTCGGGGGTCAGTGATGCGGACACAAGCTTCTATGCTGCCATACTGTCTCATGGCTAGACATGCCCCCCGCCACACCTTTGATTTTAATTATGATTTTTTTTGTCACTGGTCTATATAAAAATCTCAAAGAGGTGGGAAAATAATTTAGATCATTTTAGTCCACCACCTTTCTGTCCTCTACCTGCGTCTCCACTCCCCTTGCCATATTATTTTTTGTTCCTATTGTATTGATATTATCTACATTTTGTTTAAATATTTCATGTTTTGAGCACATTTTTTATTTCATTTATGCTACATATGCCGGATTCGTTTTGCATGCATACTATGAAATATTTGATAACCCAATAAATAAATACAACACCAACCTCTCAAACTTAATTATAGATTAACCCCTTTGCGACAAAGGACGTGTCAGGCACGTCCTGGGAGAAACTCCCTTAACGACAAAGGACGTGCCTGGCACGTCCTGCGGTGAATCAAGCTGTTTTCGCGATCAGAAAACCGCTTTCACGGTGCTGATCTATTGCCTTGATGTCGAGGCAATATCCAGATTTCACCCACGATCACCCCACAGAGCGATTGTGGGAGCCATATTGACGGAGCATGCTGCTCCGTCAATTTGGCTATGCCCTCTGCCGGTCTGAGCTTCGGAAGTGAAAGTAACTTCACTTCCGTCACTCTGAATATGCTACTTGACTGCCCCTAGTGGTAGTTAAGTAGCATAGCAAAGGAAAAAATTTAAAATAAATATTTAATTAATTAAAAACTGGTTATATAGTTAGATTAGCCTATAGGGTTAAAATTAAATATTTTTTAACATAAGGGATATGGTTAAAATTAAATTAAAATGAAAACATATTAAGGGATATAATAAGGATTAGAGTTGGGGTTAAATTTAGTGTTAGGGTTAGATTTTGGCTTCGGGTTGGGGTCAAAAGGTCAACATAGGAAAAAAACAAAAAACACTATTTTTGGTTTTTGCCCCATAACTCGCAAAAAAACACATGCATATTTCTGAACTCGGGACAACATTTAGAAACTATTTAGATGGGGTCTTTTTTAATGATTTTATTTGTGTAAATTAAAATTTTAGGTCAAAGTTAAAAAAAGTGGGTTTTTTAAAATTTGTCATCATATTTTATGATTTTTTTTTGTAGTAAGTTATAAGATATGATAAACATAATGGTATCTAATGAAAGCCCTTCTTATGACGATAAAAACAACATATAATTTGTGTGGGTACTGTATGTGAGAAAGAATAAAATTGCAGCTAAACACAAACACCCCAGAAATGTCAAAACAGCCATTGTCACCAAGGGAAAGTCAAGGTGAAAATGTCTTGTCACTAAGGGGTTAATGGACTGTCATTCCTCAATAAAGATTTCAATAAATAAAAAATAAAAAATATCTTTTAAGTACCTCATTTAAGTACATCAAGGTATATCAGCTCACCTTCTTACTTACACTGGAAGGGGATAGTATGTAATATCCCAGAGCAAGTTTTAATCCAGACCTTAGGCATCTACCTATTAAATAGCTATCAAATTCTACAAAATACTAGTGCTACTTTAAAAATATAATGCTTTATTCATTTACTTTAATAAAAAAAAAACTCTTAAAATGATCAAAATCCAGTAGATATTCAGGGAGTTTTTTTAGGTCAAATAATAAAGTATTATATATTTTTAAAGTAACTGATCTTTTTCATAAAATTTGATGGAATGGGACAGTAATGTTAAATCTTGTGTAACCAATACATCATCATCTCCAATAAAATGTTCATCTTTTTTCCTAAAATAAATTACATTTTGAATGGGAAGCGTTTTTTTTTTTTTTTTTTTTTTTCATGTGGGGACAGGTGTGAGTCGCAGTGTGAGATTGAGAACAGTGTAAAAGGTCTGATTGAAAAATTATTATCCCAACTCAATTCCACTGACTGCATGAAAACAGATATACTGCAATACAATATAAAGTGATAAATGATTCCTAAAACCTTCCTTCAGCTCAGGTTGTGATTGACAGAGCAAAAGAACAGACAAATGCACTTCCCTTTAATCATTGCATTTTTATCTGAACAATTTCTTCAGCAGACTCTGCTCGGGAAAAAAAAAATTATCTTTCCCCCCCATCTCCACTATTTTGCAGCAAAAGGATGATTTGTGTGTTTTCAGTCCCAAAGTTGCCCGTCAAGGCTGTGTGCTTCAAAAGAACCCCATCAGTGAAATCATGGGGAGGTGATTTCCAAGCTTAACACTGCTTGAAGCACAGAGAGCTTTGTGATGCCTGTGAAGTGAATATAAGTTGTAAGGGCACTTAATGGCAGGTTAGAGGCGTGTTGAAATAGGCGGGAAACCAAAGGATAAATGTCCAACCTATATTTATACACACGTATCTGTGCACAGCATGTCGCAGTATTCACACTATATTGACTTTTACGCAGTTTTTTTAATTTAATTAGGATTTTTTGCCACTGGTCTGTCCAAAAAAAGTGGATGGAAAACGCAACTACATAGTTTATTACATAAAAAATACATAACCTGCACTCCTCAAGGAATCATGAAGTTGTACTGTTAGTGTGTGGGCAGCACAACAAGCATGTCATGGATACATATGGCATCACTGTAATCCCAGCTGGAGTAAGTTCCGAGCGCTGAACCTGGTGCCGGAGCAAGTCCTGAGTACAAATCTGGGTGCTGGGGCAAGTCCTGAGTGTAAATAGGGGTGCTAAGGTAAGTCATGAGTGCAAATATGGGTACTGGAACAAGTCCTGGGTCCTGTTACAAGTCCTGTGAGTGTAATCTTGGTGCTGGGGTAAATTCTAGATGTTGGGGTACGTCCTGTGTGGGTGCAGAGGTAGGGAATAAAAAAAATGGAAATGCATTTTTTCAATAACATTTTTCTTACATTTGTTGAATATAATAATACAAATAATTGTAGCTATGTATCTATATATATATGTGTGAATATACTACTCAATAGAGAGAATTGCTTGTAATTGAGAGTGGAATTTCACACTTAAGCCAAAATAGCTGAGATGGAAAACTTCTCCCAACTTTGGCCTAAAATGTTAAATTCCCATCATTTCAGTAGATTTAGTTTTTTTTTTAATCAAAACTGTCCACCATCTTATGGCTTTGCTGCTTACTGGCAACAAGAATGTTGTTCATTTAAGCAATGCTTTCTGAAAGTAGCACAATCATAGGTATGATTCCGTTTTCCTCTATGTTTTTATATCCCTGTTAACACATGCCAGATTACTCCTAATACATCTCATTTCAAGCGGATTATATAAAAAAAAAAAAAAATAGATAGAACTGATAAAATTAATTTTAACTTCAACATTACATAGAAATTCACATATTGATTAAAAAATGCTCGGAATATAATCTCTGTGACTGGTGAGCGATAATGTAAGGTAAAACTGACATGAAATATAATAGATACGAATATGGAATGGTAGTTTGTAGACATGCTGCCAAAGATAAATCCCTGAACAATGTACTTGTAAGAGCAGAGTGGATTAATAAAAGGCAAATGTATTTAAAGGGACCCTGTCAACCTAAATATTCTTTATCCTGGGAATAGAGAAGATAAAAATTATAGAAAAATTATCCATACATTGCATTAGCAAAATGGCATACAAAATGCATAAAATAAGATAAATATATATTTAAATGTGTCTGTGGTGTCTCCTGTTGATGACATCACACATGGCTTCATATGCAAATGAAATCATTTTCCACTGGAAATGTTCAATTTTTGTATCAAGCCACAGGGTGCCCGAGCTTAAAGGCACAGCCTGGAGGGAAAGCTCTAAAGCTATTACAATCCAATTATAGAATTGAATGCAAATGCATAAAATAAGAGAATGATATATTTTAAATGTGCCTGTGGTGTCACCTACTTATGATATCAACATGTGGTTTGAAATGAAAATTACACACTTCCAATTGAAAATTAGTTCTCTTACTTTATGCATTTGCATGTCTCCCAACAATCCCTCTTTGTGTGGGGCTGTCACAATTTGGGAGAAAATCAGTGATTTTTGGGACAGAGTAAGAGCAAGTCTGCAGGAAAAGAATAATTCTCCAGTGTCTGGGACATCAGGGACTGACTACTACGCATGCACAGCGTTTCGGATTTTGGGTCGTTTCGGTTTTTGGGTCTTTGGATACTCAACCGATATTATAAAAATAAAACATTGAATGTTCAGTAATGGTTATTCCCTTTTCCTCTGTGTTTTTGTTTTGTGTTCGATTTGTGTATAGAATTTACAGCTAAATGTTTATTCGTATTTTAAAAGATGGTAGATTTTAATTACTATGGTTTCATGTTAACACTTTATACACTATATTGAGTTTATAATTAATCCTGCTTCTTTCTTAGCTTTAGAGAGTAAGATGTTTAAATGCTATCTGTCCGAGTCTATAAAACTGTCTGGGTCTCTAGATCAATTACAGATTATATAAAATGTTTAAAAATCAAATGTAATTCTGAATACACCATCTCAAATGCTTTATATTTCCAACAACATCCTCTATTCCCTACCTAAACGTGTGTAGCTGTCTCTCTTTACTTGCAGACAATTTGTTATAAATAGGACTGGCCTCCCAAATACAAAGTATCAAGGGTCACCAATCTATTTGCTGACAGGTACTATCTCCCATGTCAATCCACAGCTGAAAACCTAATTGAAGGAGACAACACTTGTAGTGGAAAATGTTTACGGCTAAGTCCTTTGGGATAAGAAGACGGTGCTGAGAAAAGCCAGGAGGACATCCAACCTCCATTTTCTACCAGTTACAGTTCTTTTACTGACAGGCATATGTTGTAAGGACTTTACTCATTGATTAAAATGAGTCTGCTTTTCTCCTAAATTGCATTGTGACAGTGATGTCGTTATAGAGGCTGAAAATATGTCCTTTAAGACAAAGAGCAGATTCTTTAGGTAACTGTTGTTTCTCTGTTAGCTTTAATCTGCAATCCTTAATAAAGCATAGGGAAAGGAGGCAGGCAATATATAATCAGTTTTCAACCAAGTTGCATGCTGTAGGTGAGAATTTTTCATCATTAATCAAATGTTGACTATAATATACTTATCTATATGCTAAAAAAATCTAAAAGAAAAAAATTAATTCCCCCTCCCCCAATGCCGTGATTGTCATTTTATAGCATAAAAAATATGGTTTGTTTCATGGGGGGGGGGGGGGGGGGTTACCTAGCTAGAGAACTGTGGTGAAATGACAGACAAACAGCAATTATTTGAAATATTCTCCAAATGTTTCCTTTCCAAGTCAGTTGTTGATATGTATGTGTAGGTATATTAAATGAGAAAGAGGAAAATTACAGCTAAACACAAACACCACAGAAATGTGTATAACACAAAATGTCCCAAACACCTAGTACTTTAGGGGTTAAAAAAATAGAAAAGCTCCTATCTCCCTTTTGCGCTGAATGGCAATACCATATTATACTATAATATACAGTATTTGTTACATATTAAATGTAATACAGAGCAGAGCTCTTTTTGATCTTTCTGCATAAAATCTTACTTTCTTGCACATTGTTTTACCTGTTGGTATGATTTTGTTTGGATTACCTTTTTGTCCTCAAAATCAATTTTTCTATAAATAAATATATATTATTTTTTATTTATCTCTTTCTTTACATTGTACCCCACAAAATATATACATACTTCTTATTTTGATCAAGATGCAGAACATGTCTGGATATTTGGTTAAAAAGAAAAAACTTTAAAAAGATCTATTCAATGGGGTCTACTTTCATTTTAAAGGTCGACCTCACCCTATTCACAAACGCAAACTCAACCTCCCTCTCTTCCCTCCATCTTGATCTCCCATCTCAAACTCCCTTCAGTGAAAAGCAATACACCCCCTATGATGGGGGTCAGAACAATTAGCTCTCCCTCAAATGCTCTTGGCAATAATTTTAAATATGAGGGGCTAGAGCAAATGGCTCCAAATTCCCCTGTTAATATTACCGGGGCTAGGAGCCTGCTTTATGACTTCCAGCCCCCTTACAATAAATGGGCCAGGCACTTGATCCTAGGGGTCAAGTTTGACTTATTCTCAACCTCCTCGACAGCCCTCTAGGTGAGGCATCCAGGAGGGCGGTTGAGACTAGTCCTAATCTCAATCTCAAGATTTAGTGAATATACCCCACTGTGGCAATGGTACATGTGATTATTGGCTTTGTATAGCCAGAAATGGATGGCAGGAAAAAGTGAATATGTGGTCCCTTGCCTGTGCAGTTACCTACAACTGTTATGTTTTTGGAGCAATAACTTGCATTTTACATTTCTAAAGCTTTGGTGGTCCTTGTGTACATTGTAACTGTCATCAGTTTCATCCAATCATTTTTCTTTGGAGCTGTGAACCTTCCAGACATGAAAAATGGTTACATAATATAAAGAACCCTTCTGCATGCGTTGATCATTATTGAATAGTAGATAACTACACCAGAAAATGGCAAATAATAGACTGCAGCATATAGTCCATTCTGTTGGCGTTGTTGGATTTATTTCCCTTATGTGAATGCAGGACAATATAAATCTCCTTTAATCTTCCCTCCTGCAATCTTCCTTCTGTTCTAATCTTTCTAATTAGGAGAGAGGGGGATGTTGTTCTAGTATTGTTGATTTAGGTATCTCTAGACTCATTTTTAATTAAAGTCAGTCTGACAACCCTTGCTGTGTACTACAGAAGGTTAAATAATATTTACAGCAATGTCACGCAAATGATTGATTGCACAACATTTTTATGGCGTCACAAGGTAACCAGGTCTGTGCAGGAGATGTGGATATTGAAAACCCAAAAGGCTCTACAGGGACAATCTCAGATTAGCACTTCGGCCTCCAGTCATTAGGTCATTTGCCTTAAAGTAACATGATTAACAGAAGCAGAGGAACACAATAAATCAAGTAATCCCTGTTTTAGTTATCCTTTTTCATGCTTGTTCTAAAAAAGAAAGGCTATAAAATAGCAAAACGCTTTCCTTCTGGGTAAAATAAATCCACACCGAGCTACCATAATATTTAAACATAGAGGTTTTCATGATATTGGGTCTTGTTCTTGGGCTGGCCAAACTAGCCCAAGATGTGATGTCAGGGACAATGCTAACAGAAGTAAAATATTATTGCCCAGACCACCTTTTAAAAAAAAAAAAAAAAAATTTTTTTTATTAATTTTGTGAGATTTTTTTTTTCTGTGCTACTATAAGCATTATATATATATATATATATATATATATATATATATATATATATATATATATATATATGTATATATATTATTATTATTATTATTATTATTAAGCACTGGTATATACACTTGATTTATACCTATGCGGGCACAGGAACATGCGCTGCATAATACCATTTTAAACAACTTAATAAAAGTTATGTTTTGAAAGTACAAGAACCCATTTGTTTACAAATAAATAGTTGACAATTTAGGAGAATATTCATCTGACGGTATTCTCTTAAAAAATAAAAGGCATCATTTCAGAGGATGCTACTGCAGAACCAACTTTGCCAACATGTGAGGACACAGGATTCTTATTTTTCCTGTGTATTTATTTGGCTAGAACTAGCTGATGAAAAAACCTACTAAATTAAGTACCTGAATGACATCTGTAGGTTTGTGGTATCTACAAAAATTTGACTGTAGGTTTCGCTCTTGATTAGCTTCACGCCACAACATGGACAGATGTCCTGACCCTTTTATTGTCTAGTAAGTCAGTCTACCAGAAGTCTCACATGAACAAGGGAAAAGTAGGATATCACCAATTATATTTCGTGTTGTGATGTGAACCTTTGTGGAAATCTTCATACTGCAGGGGTGAAACATAACCAATGCTTCCATGCTGTAAGATGTTCTGTTGATCTTCACAGACCCTCCATAAACATGTGAATTGATATTGAATATTTTGCCTATCCCTGGTCCATAATCAAAAGGGCAACACGATCATCACAGTGACCACACCAAAGAATGATGGCAGGGTAACATGGATTTAGGTCCATATAAACCAGATAATGGTAATAGAAGATCTTAGTTAAAACAGAGATTTGTGATCAAGATGGTTCACAACTTCTTAAAAGGCGGGGTTGACTTGTGAGACTGTATATTTAAAGTGTATCCTTCTTTAACCTGCACTGGTATATATGAACTAATGCCTTGACAAAGCGCCACGGTTTTGGCGCGAAACGCGTAGGCTTGTTTGTCTTTTCCTCACCGGGTAGGAGCTCATCATTGCCTGTGTATTGCTGTATTTTGGATTAAACTACCTGTTGCAGTCACCCTGTGTCTGGCCACCTTTATCTTCTCTTGCTTGGAGCCTCCACCTACTCACCTCATAACTCCGTTTTCTTCATGTTTCTTTGCCCGATGGAAGCGCCGGGACAGCTGAGGGGCATCACTGCAGAGATTTGAATCCTTTAGAATTTGGTTTATATTACAAGTCCTGGGGCTTTGGATCTTTTTCTTCTTTCGTTATATATGAACTAATGGCAAGTTAATTTCATGGATGTGAAGACAGTATCTCTTAAGACATCAAGGTGAATATTCATACAGAAGTAAATCCACAGACAATTGCTGAGCCAGCGAACATACATCAGTTCATTTAATTACAGACATCTTGTTTCAAGTGCTGACGATTGAGACAAGTGTAATTATACATTGTGATCACAGAGCTGCCGTGTGATAACAGCTCCCTCAATTCCATTTTCAGTTACCCATGCTGTGAAAACCAGTGTGATATGAAGCTACTGAGAGACGTACAGGCAGAACAGAGACAAAGCATATTTGAAAGTGAATGTTAACTGAATTAACCCTGCGTCACCAAGCACTTTCATAAAATGGAGAATATCCACAAATGCATGGAGAGAAAATCATTTTTGGAGAAAGCTTTTTTTTTTTTGTTTCAGAAAGTGTGGCCAGCAGCAACTTTAAAATGCAGAGAAAAGCTCAACCAGAAACTGTGTAGCTTACAACACAGTAAGCTGTAAAATATGTCCTCCACATTCTACGAGGTCACTGGTAAATCCTGCTTAACCCTTTGAGGACCATAAGATTACCGTCATCAGTATAAAAATAATTATATTTTTTTCCCTTTAAGAATGTATTTGAACAATAAATAAAACCATTTCCACACTTGTGTCATTTTTGGGGGAGGAATTATGACACGGGACAAATGTGTCCCTATGGTCCTCAAGGGAGACAAGGTTGCAAGCATTGTCTGTTTCTGGAACTTTAAATTTATTTTACAATGAATTCTAAAGACGGTCATAATAAATTGAGTCAAATTCTGCTACTCTTAAACTATTTTGACATTTATTCAGATACTTGCTCGAAACAATTTCAACAATAACATGTATTTATGTACATATGCTAACAGCCTCATGGTAGGCCAAAACCAAAAACGTATGCATCAAGGTACTGTCACACTGTCTCAAAATGCAAAAATCTCAATATGTGATAGCCTAACAGTTCAGGCTATGATAGTCAGCAAAGCAGCTGTGTGTCTTTGTGTAACAAAGGTGCACGTTACATGTGTCGCAGAGGCTGTCCATGAGATTTTCATTCCCATGTTTGGCACATTGAGCACATCGTTTGCGTCTATCGCTTCTAATCATGGAATTCTTCGGTGCTGGAAGGACACTTCGTGAACTTCAGACTGCCGCTGACAGAGCTTTTCTTTGTCTGTTGGAGTATCCACCCACCAGGCTCCTGCCGATATTCCAGTGGTGTAATCGCTTTGTACTCTGGGTGCCTCTCTTCATTTGCTTGTATATAAATGCAGTGACTGTTGTTTACAGCAATATCTAGGAGGTCAAAGAAAATCCTCAAATAAAACTTTATTTTTGGTTTCCGGTCTGTCTCATAGGACACTTTCTTCTGATCCATCAGGTCCACACCCCACATGTACTTGTTGTATATAGTAACAATGGTTGGACATGGAAAATGCAGCTTTTCTGCACATCCTGCCTGCCTTCTCAGCACATGCTCATATCATCCTTTTTGCATGTAAGGAAATTTTACAGACTGACTGATCTATTATTCATCCATTTTACACATGTGACGCCATTTGCACTCATAGTATCCACATCTCTTCGTTTCATTTCTTTGTCAGCTTCCAAGTTTTTGGGCATATTTTTTCTGTCCACACGAACTGTGCCACAAAGGTAGATCCTCTTCTGCAACATCTCGTATTGCAGCAGTGGAGAATTTAAAAAAATTGTCGATGAAAACCTGACAGCATAGTTGTTTTGTCAGCATAACAATGACACTCTCTCCAAGACCATGTTCTGTGTCTGTTTTTCGTCCAGTATAGATGTCAAACTGATAAAGGTAGCCTGAGATAGCATCACATCTGCAACATAGCTTGAATCCCCATTTCATGTGCTCATCAATCGACTGTTGCTTGCTTGGATTTCTCGCAGCCTGGAAGCATCGATTGAAGTGCTCGATCAGTGGCCGAACTTTGAAAACTCTATCACACTGGGGATGAGTTCTAGGTAACATGTCCTCATTATTTGCAAAGTGCAAAGCAGAGCGAATTGATTCAAATCGAGCACAACTCATTGTATTTGCTATAAATGCTACCTGAAGTTCTGGCTGAGTAGACCAATAATCTCTGATCGATGGCAGAACATGATACCCCATAACAAGACATATTCCAAAGAAGGCTCGAAGCTCATCTGCATTCTTCTGGAATGGAATGCCCTTCTGTTTCATATAAAGCTCACTTTGCTCCACAACGAGTGAGACTAAAGTGCTGAAATCAGATGCTTGTTCAAAGACTTCAACAGCATCAGTATCGGCAGAGTCATCTAATTTCAAGTTCACTTGTCCATAGTCATATTCAGTAATGTTTGTTATGACTTTAGTTGCTCCCCTTTTCCACCTAAAGTCAAAACCAGTGATCACTGACTGAATTTTTGAACTAGATCGCGACTTTTTCGGCAGAGGCAGTTGCTCTCTGCAGGGTTTCTTTAAGGTATGTCCCATTGAGGACCATAGAGACATCTGTGTCCCAGAGCAAAAAATGTCAGCCAAATTGGTTCAAATGATAAAATCTCTCAAAAAACCATTTGTTGTTGTCAAACAACAAATATCAGATAACATCTGACTATTTAGGTCACTTTTTATGGAACGCCAAAAGAAGCAATTTTTTTTTAAGTTAGTACACTTCAGTTGCTGTAACTAAGCCATTTCATGAAATAACTGGCAAAAAGCTAGATCCATTTGTTGATAAGAACTAATATTTTGACTCAAACCAAAAAAAAAAGCATTTTAAGTAATCTTAATCAGATGATACAGGCACTTAAAAACATGGGACAAATACGTCCCTTGGTCCTCAAAGGGTTAATCAGTGGCGACTCTAGAAACAATATATAGGGGGCACATTAAATACCACAGTCAAAACTGAGGGTGGGGGGACTAATAATGTCCATGACTAAAGTGGGCCATAAGACCAGCACCTGCCAAAGTCTTGCTATAGAGTGGCACCTACCCAAGCCTAGCCGTAGACAGTTTCCTGCCTGAGTCTGGCCATTTTCTGGCACCTACCCAAATCCGGCTACAATCTGGTTCCTGCCCTATTCCTTATATCCCTGTACCTGTATCCTGTAGCCCTGTATAGAATCTTCCCTGTAATGTTTAGTCCTGTATTACTTACTTTAGTCTCTGCTCAGATCGATTTCAGGTTTTCTTGTTGTCTGTTATAATGTTGCTCCATTCCAGGTTTTCTTAGTTTCCTCTTGCTTAGTTCCTGTATAAATGCAACCATACCGGTTATCTCTTTTTGCTTAGTCCATTTCTCAGGCAGTCAGATACAGGTTTGTTTTTATGTAACATAGTAATTTAGGTTGAAAAAATACCCAAGTCCATCAAGTTCAACCCTTCTACCTATCATTCCAGCTTTTGATCCAAAAGAAGGCAAAAACCCCTAAAGAAGCTATTTAGAATTTTGTCTCCTAGGGGGAAAAATCCTTCTTGATTCCAAAGGGCAATCAGATTTCTCCTTGGATCAATAAGCTCTATTATTAATGCTTATTCTATTAGTAATAGCCCTGTATGTTCTGTTTTTCTAAAAAAAACAAAAAAAAAACATCAAAACCATTTTAAATGCATCTATTGTGGTTGAGAGCACTACCTCTCTTGGCAGTGAGTTCCATAACTTTATTGTCCTTACCATAAAGAATCCCTTCCTTTGCTGTCTATGAAATCTTTTCTCTTCCAGCCTCAGGGGGTGACCTCTTGTTCTTTGTACATTTCTGTAAATTAACAGGTCACTGGAGAGCTCTTTATTTGGGCCCTGCAAATATTTATATAATGATGTGTGACAATGTATTTTTTTGTTTTTGGCTGCTGCATACCGCGGATGCCGGCAGCCGGGCCCCAAGAGGAGCTCCCAATGTTGTCCAAGTCAACATCGGCTCTCCTCTTGGGGCCTGGCGGTGGGCATCCGCTTGATGCAGCACACCTCCCAATATCCAGCGGCGAACCAGCCTCAAGGTTGAGGCATTAAGCATTCAGTGCTCTGCTCCTCCAATATGGCTGCTGCCCTCTTCTGGGAATAAGGTTAGAAGTGATTTATGGTCTATGTTGTTCTTTTAGGTTAAAGTTAGAAAAAGTGTTTGTTTTTTTTCATCATATTTTACGATTTTTTTTATAGCAAATAATTAGATATGATGAACATAATGGTAGCTAATTAAATTAATTCTTATAGCGATAAAAACAATATATAATTTGTGTGAGTAAAGTATTTGAGAAAATTCCAGCTAAACACAAACACCCCAGAAATGTCAAAATAGCCCATGTCACCAAGGGAAGGAAAAGCTCAAAAGGTCATGTCACTAAGGGGTTAATTAATAAAGCTGGAAGAAAATCATACAAGCAGGTGTATCTATCTCAAGATAAGAAGTCGCTTCCCAGATTGTTAGAATTTTTTTTCAGCAAGATGGTGGGTGACAGTAGTCACTCATGTTCAGTGGTGATTTTGGGATGTTCAGAAACTCAAAGTCACTTTAAATTTAACAGACTTTGTTAAATCTCATACTGAAAAGCTCTGCTGGCTTTCACCAACTTGGCAGTGTGCTTTGGTCAGATCAGCATTGAATAAAAACATGTACAGAAAGTATGTAAAAATATGAATTTGTACTTGATAACATTGTGAATGAATATATATGTACAGGACAATGGAATCTGTTGGAGCATCATAAATGGTATGTACAAGTGTTGTACACATAGGTGCAAAGGAAAAACACAGGCTGAACACAGGCAGTACTTGACCATTATAACAGTGGGGTTACTAGGGGAAAGACAAGTGCACACAACAGAAGTCCTAGAGGGTTATTGGCAACAGTAAACCCCTCTACTGCAAAATATAGTGCAGTCAATAGAGCGTTATTAAACACAGCTACACAGCGCTGTATTTAGTGTGAGGCAAGCAAGGCAAGCACTAGGGTGGTACTTGCCTTGTATGCCTTTAGGGGCTGCACAAAACGCCAAAAAAATATATATTTTTAAAAGCCGCCCCTTTAAAAAAAAAAAAAAATATATATATATATATATATATATATATATATATATATATATATATATTTGCGCTTGCCGGTGGTGAAGCGAGATCCGCCCCTCACCATCTCTGCCTGCCAGCAGGCTGCACAGGGAGCCAAACAGGCAGCAAGGATAAACCTCCTTGCTGCCTGTTCGGCTCCCCGTGCAGTGTGACAGGGAAGTGCCGACAGGTCACGTGACCAGCGCTCTGACGTCAGACGCACGCTGGGTCATGTGACCTTTAGGCACAACCGCTGGGGAACCGAACAGGCAGCATGGAGGAGACCGTGCTGCCTGCCACTATCCACCGGGGAAAAAAGGTATGTGTTGGGGATAGGGGGGTATTAATGGCAAATACTGGCATATTATTGGGCAATTTGACAGGGGCTTATTAATGGCAAATAATAGTGCCATATTATTGGGCGAATTGGCTGGGGAATATTAATGGCAAATAATACAGGCATATTATTTGGCAAATTCGCTGTGGCTTATTAATTGCAAATAATACTGGCATATTATTGGGCAAATTGGCTGGGGCATATTAATGGCAAATAATACTGGCATAATATTGGGCAAATTGGCATGAGCATATTAAATGGCAAATACTGGCATATTATTGGGGAATATTAATGGCAAATAATACTGGCATATTAATGGGCATTTTAATGGCAAATAATGCTGGCCTATTATTGGGCAAATTGGCTGGTGAATATTTATGGCAAATAATACTGGCCTATTATTGGGCAAATTGGCTGGGGAATTTTAATTGCAAAACAACACTGGCATATTAATGAGCAAGCTGTGGCATATTTAATATTTAAACTGACTGTTGCATATGTCAATGACAAAGTGACTTAAGTGGTACCTGTGGCATGTTCTGTGGGCTAAAATAACATGTACTACATGTAACATGGACAAAGTGACACTGTGGCTTGATCTACAGGGGCAGTTCTGTTGGACAAAGTGACACTGTGGTATTTTCTGTGACACTGTAGCATGCCAAATTATGTGGGTGCAATATGAGTGCAAGCTAAGTGCTGTGGGTGCAATTTAGATGCATGAGAAATGCTGTGGGTAATGTATGGTGCTATGTGAAGTCCTTTGGGTGCAATGTGGGTGCAGAAAAAGGGAATAAAAACAATAAATGCAACTTTTCAGTAACATTTTTATTACATATACAAAATAGTTGAATGTGATATGAAAATAGTTGCATTTAATATTAAAAAGTTTACATTAGCAGTTATGGGTCATGCCAGGGGTGTGTATCGTGGGTGGAGGGTGGGGGTCCTAGGGCAGCACAAAACCAAGATACACCACTGCGGCTGCACATCCCATAGTCAGAAGACCTGTTTTTCTCCACATACATTCCCAATTAATGGTGCTCTCACTACCACAAGGGATTCTGGACAAGAACATGCAAATAAGGGCAACAATATCCACTTTAACTATGGGCCCCTTAGAGTATATATACATGATTTCAAACATAGTCCTGGAGAGAGCCACAGAGCCAATTAATCACTACTGGACAGCTCAGTATCACACACAGCACAGCATAAGTTATAGTGGGGTAAAGGAAACAGGAAACCCCTCCATTGTAAATACTAAAATCAGTTGAGCACTATTAAAGGGACATTACAACTTGTTTAACCCTTGCTTCCTTCATGTTCCGGTCTGAAATTAAACCCGATGTGTATCTTAATAGATACTCGAGGGTTTACCGTCTGCTGTGTCTCACAGCAGTTCCTGATTGTTGTGTGCTGACAAACATTAGCACACGCACAGCCAATCAGAGCGGGGGCTCTCCCAGCTCTGACAGCCAAATGCGAGGGTCTCTCACTGCTAGTGCAGAGAGAGAGACCCTCATTTGTGCATTGGATCAGTAGGGGTGATCTAGTTAAAGTCCCCCCTGCTGATCCCATGCTTAAACGAGGGTCTCTCTCTGCACTAGCAGAGAGAGACAGTCGCCGACCAGACGGCTGCCTGCTTCCTATAGAAGCATGGCAGCTGTCGGTTAGAGGATAAACTGGCGTGTACTTTCAAAAGTTCATGCCAGTTCAACCTCATACTAGGGACAATGGACATTTCCCTTGTGCTTCTATATTAGAAGCACATGTTTAAAAATAAACGTTTAGTGTCCCTTTAACATCATCATCAGACCTGTTTCCCCACATCAATCCCCAACATACCATGCTATCACCACTGCTAGGAAAAAGACAAATTCACAAAATTATACTACCCCTTGGGCAAAGAAAGAGAACAAGTGTTATATCACACGGGTGACCTATTCAACCGTTATCTCTCTTTCACAATAAAATAGTGATGCTATTTCCTAAAGATAGCATGATTGCTAAATCCCCTCTGCCCATTAAATCAGCTTTAGCCTTCCTTGGTAGGCACCCAATCTTTACACTGTACATCCCAGCAAATGATTTATAAAATGTGTACTACTACATCCAATACGTTTGTTCCCCAGATAGTTAGGTTGACTGATTTACTATCCTATCAATACAGACGGAGGTATACCTATATTTCAATGTCTGTTTTAAAGATTATGTAGCTACAGCCATAGAAAGAAAATAATTACTTATTGATCAGTGCGGGATCTCTAGTATGAAATGAAACACAAAATAAGGAAAATCAACACGTTGGGACTTGTTCCAGTAATGTGTAAGATTCATCTTCAGATTGCATAATGATAACATTGTTTCTGTGTGATATTCATCTTGGATTTCCAAGGGGTGGACTTTCTATTCCCCTGCTGCACCTCTGAGAACCTTGCATTTCTTATTAATACACATGGTTTGGCTAAAGTGTCTGCTATAGAATGGAAGTCACACAATAAATGCAGCAATTTTCGGGAAGTTGAAGGGAAGACAGCAAGTCGGGAATAAAAAATTATTATGTGATTCTATACAAAACAGGAGTCGATGCTGTAATTTGTCTGTGTAAATGGATAGCCCACAATTCTTACTGTTGGCGATCACGCCTATTGTACCATTCTAGATATCAAGTAGGGCTCTCCAACGTACTGTATGTATCATTTCCTTTCACTAAGGACTTCATTCCTGATAGAGAGAATTGAGTGAATTATTTCAACTCGGAAACTTTGGTCTTAAAATTGAAATTCCCTTGTCAGTTCTCTGCAAGTTTACTCAGTGCTATGTACCAAGTGCTGTGTAAATATAAAATATAGAAATATTTTTTTTAATGTAATGAACCAAGACTGTTCCTGATGATGAGTAATTTCATTGGGTGGCACTGTGGAGGTTCTCATTTATTCTTTTATAACCTTTTTAAGTGCAAGTGCGTCCTAAATCCCATGTACTTTCCTTGACTCATATGCAACATCTTTTCTTACATTTAACTGAAGTTAGAGTTTTCCTTGATTTGGAATTAAAATGGACTCCTTTCCCTAAACATGTTTATACTGTAACTATAGAGAATAAAAAAAGATATAAAAAATGATCTATACATTGTGTTAGCATCATTACAGTAAATTTAGAGAAAACATGCTTTAACTGTGTGTCCTTGACCTCTCTTGTTGATGATATCTGCATGATATAGAAAAACTATTGCACACCCATCTTTCTAAAAAAAAAAATTATTGTAATAAACCACAATATGAAAAATAGCAAATGTATTATACATGTGAACATTGACATTCATGGACCATTTCATGTGGGGCAATGTTTATACATAATCCCCCATGTTAGCTGCGTAATAAGTGGTTAAGCCATGGAAGCCACATATTATAATAGTTAAGTTAACCAATAGTAAGGTATCTAACAATTTATTTGAACCTGAAACATACATAGGAGAATATGCATTAGCCAAACGTCAGCAAACCATGGCTTTTAATAACTAAAATAAATCTAGAAGTATCATCCCCATGGATTTATAGTAACAATAATGTTATGACAGTTCTCAGTGCTGACGTCAGCTTCAATAAGTGTTGGTGATGTTATAATTTAATGTATTATCTGATTAAAATGGGAGGAAATTCAGTCTTAGATAAAGAGTATCCTTATTTTTAATACTGTACTATTAAATAAAGATGTTATATAAAATGACATCAGACGGAGACATAAATTCCTAGGTATTAATCCCCTGCTTGTGTTTTTCATTACCAAACATGTTCCCTGCACTAAGGCCAGCTCCATTACTAAAGATGCCAACATTGCAATAAACACAAACCACAGCCGTATTACGCCTGCCACATTTCTAAATGAGCATCTCATAATTCACCAAGCTTTTCTCCCTGAGCAAGGAAACAATGCTACTCTAAGTGCTTTAAACTGTTAGACAATCGTATCTAATGACTAAATTACATATTCATTTGGAGTGCCCGGAGGGGGAAAGAGCAGCTACTGGTTATATTGTACAAGAGTCTTGTTTTAATTTGGCAGGTCAAGTCAAGGTGATCCCGAAGGCATATATGTGAATACCTCAGTGTTCAGGTTGAGACAGGGAAGATAGATTATTTTTTTTACCTAAGTTTGTCTGTTTGTATGGAGCCAGTCAAAAAATGTGTAATTCGATGTTTTACCATATTTATACATTTTCAATATTTCATTATGTGATACATACATTTGTATGAATTTATAATCAACAGAGTGTTTGTATTTTTGGATGAATATTAATCCCCAGATCAAGGGCATTTCATTTGGAAGCCCAAGTCAAATTGGCATCTTAGATGTGTGTGCGTACATGTCAGGTGATTTCCTTGGTGTGTGAGGCTGTTATTAGCAATAGTTAGCTACTTTGAGATAATCAAGACTTGGAGACAATTCCTTGTACAACTGTGATACTAATTATGTCACATTGTGACACCATTGGTACTCAGGATGTCGAGGTTCCAGTTAGTGGAAAAAACAGATTTATTGTTACAAAAAACATATAACATCCTGTAACTATGCCGTGCATTATTAAGGGAACCCTTTTTAAATCCAAGATATAATAGCTGAATATATCTGGATTGATAACTCTCCACTAGAAGTCACTTCAGTGGTTTTTGTGTTACCCCTATCATGGCCTAAAACCCCATAGGTTCTCCTGTATTATGGCAATAATGTGTTACCCCCTAACTTATGCTTCCTCCACTTTGAAAACATTGGGTAGAACTTATTTACATGATGCTGAACAGTCATTCACTACAAACAGGATGGATGGATAAAGATATCTATTATGACCCAGATGTATGAGCAACTTGTTAATAAAAAAATGTTTGGACTTCAGTGATAGCAGCATGTTGAGCAGTGCTGTTGTGGGATAAAACTTGTTTTCAGCAAATCTACTAATTTTTTTAACAGGCATCGAATAAATATATATTTTTTTTAAATTTGAATACTTAGAAACATGGCTTTTACTGTGGCTGTAGAGAATAAAAAAAGGATGATGATGCATTATCTATACATTAAATGCATGACTGAAGAGAATATGGTGTTATAAATATTTCTCTTCTGGTTTTGACATCGCCTTGTGGTCTGATATGCAAATGACACATTTCCCATACAATGTATCTCATTTGCATATGAACCCACGGATGGTGTCATAAACAGCAGACACCACAGACACTTTAAAACACACAGTAAAAGAGGAAAGCTTTGGTGCTCAGAAGGTGACAACACAAACAGCAACCATATTGTCATTTAAAAAAAAAAATCACAAAAAATATAATAGTGAAAATAACAAAAGCAATGCTCCCCTCAAACTGTAATCAGACAATTTTTGGATTGCTCAGGCTCCTAGGATTATAGCACATGCTAGTCTCAGAATCAGGAGCAGTCCAATAATGGTTGATTAATAAAATTACATGTTCCAATTGCTGTTGTTTATACTGCTTTGCCATATCTGAGGTGCCTACTTGAACATAGGTAACAGTCGCAGTTTTAGGTCAGGCAAAAAAAACCATATATTTTCCCAATTTGTTAAATTTAATTACTGAAAGTGATCATTAGCACACAGATAAAATTATGTCTGTTTACATCTACCTTGTTTCCAAGGCTGGATAATCTATAAAACAGGTCTCTTTGGGAGTGCTACTCTATGCAGAGTGGTCTCAATGAAGACATAGCCTGCGGAGGATGGTGATATAGATTGATTTGGATTCATGCAGATACATTCTGACTTAGTGAGGCCATAAATTGTATTTATTAAACTGGACACACTATAGCTCATACTAAACTGTATTATGATGTAATATGTTTTGTTTGTTTTTCATATGTTACTCGTATACACACACTCCCACTCTGCCACTCAAACACACACTCACACACACTTACTGTCACTCACACACACTTACACTCGGCCACTCACACAGGCAAAATGGAGTAAAATAATTTAAATCAGGCTTTATCAAAATGTACTATAAAATCTTATCTTACTGTGAACCACTCAATAGATATCCACTGCTAGTGTAAGGGTGTGTGTCAAAAACATGATGTGATACTGGCATTTCCCTGAGATGCAACAACTTTCAATTTTCTTACTTGAGATTATGATTGCCACCTTTCCTTAACAAAAATACCAGCTTGCTATTGCCTTCATACTTAACAATAACGGGGGGATGGCAACCCTACTTCACATCATCTTCTAGCAGTTCTTTTTGTACATATTTTTTGAATATGATCCCATCCAAAGTCTTTCATCATGTAATGATTAGCAGCAAAACTGTTAAATTACCGAGTGCATCTGTACAATAGCGTTAGTAGAATATAAAGTATGTGTAATGAATATACATTATTGTCATTACTAGATCCAGGGATAGTGCAGGGAGGTACCACCGAGGGTGGGGTGATGATAACTGGCAATACTGGCATTGTACAGAGCACTGGTGAGACCTCACTTGGAGTATTGTACGCAGTACTGGAGACCGTATCTCCAGAAGGATATTGATACTTTGGAGAAAGTTCAGAGAAGGGCTACTAAACTGGTTCATGGGTTGAAGGATAAAACTTACCAGGAAAGGTTAAAGCATCTTAACATGTATAGCTTGGAGGAAAGACGTAACAGGGGGGATATGATAGAAACATTTAAATACATAAAGGGAATCAACACAGTAAAGGAAGAGAGTATATTTAAAAGAAGAAAAACTACCACAACTAGAGGACATAGTCTTAAATTAGAGGGGCAACGATTTAAAAGTAATATCAGGAAGTATTACTTTACTGAGAGGGTAGTGGATGTATGGAATAGCCTGTCAGCAGAAGTGGTAGAGGTAAACACAGTCAAGGAGTCTAAGCATGCGTGAGATAGACACAAGGCTATCCTAGCTATAAGACCGGGAACTGGGGACTAATAAAAGTATTCAAAAAAATTGGGCAGACTAGATGGACCGAATGGTTCTTATCTGCCGACACATTCTATGTTTCTATGTTTCTCTTAATTTAGGCTTTTACTGCAATTTTGCTAATAATGTATAGATCCCTTTAAATCATTTGTTATTCTCTAAATTCACAGTATAAGCAGTGTTTAGACTGACAGAGACACTTTAAAGAGGCATGTTTGTTAACACTGTAATACAGAAAGAGTTAAAATGCGTATTTTGACGTCAGGTAAAAAGACGCAGGTATTTCAGAGCGGCAGATAACAGAATAATGCAATTTTCCTCATTACTACAAGGAGTCAATATATCATGGCAGAAGCGTGAAACAAGATATTACATTAACAGTAATGTAAAACTGAATAGATATATAAGGTGATAATGTGGTGTATTTATCCGTGAAAATCAAATAAAGAGTAATGGAAAGATAACAATGTTACTTTGGAAAAAAGGAAAAATTAATGCAAAGAAATTTCAAGGAACACTTTGCAGGAATATTGATCTGTACATTCAGCAGTGCATTGAAAAACTAACGTGATTTCACAAGTATTGTGCTCAGTATGACTATTATATTAAGGAGCAGAGGAAAAATCAATAACTCTTATTTTATGATATTCTTTTTTTGATGTTAGATAAATGTGATAAATCAGAGCTATAATTTAACGAGGATTGGGTCATGGTTTTTAATTGAGTGACGTCCTGTAAATTATTCTTTTTTTTGATCCATAGCTGCCCTTATATCCGATTCAAACGTCTGACTTGAAGACATGCTGGCTTATTTTAATGATCTGTTATCTAAAAATATTTGTTATATATTCAGTCAATGTATGAATATGACTGGCATTGTCACCAATGGCTACGTTAATATCGGAGTTATGCTAAGACTTTTACTCACAGCATCCATTATACTAAGGTAAAAACAATGGGAAACTCCTCCAGTGTATAACCAGAGTCAAGAAAGAATTGTTATACATATCCACACATCCCAGAAATGTTTTTTTTTTCCCACAGATAAACCCAAAATGATGGGGGTGTAAAGATGATGGGAAACCATGGTATTTAAAATATATTTGATTATGTAACAGTAATTTGTTTGGCCAAATGGGAATCAACCAACCAGAGGCACTAGTCTGAACCTCAGCTGAAACTATTAGTTAGACTTTATAAGACGTAAGTCCAGAATTTAGTTTGTTGTCATGTGGGGATAGTAGGAGAAGGCACCGGCTATTCTTAAACAGTTTAATGAAACTGTATGTTACCTTCTATGTAACTAAGAGATCTTATCATCGTAGACATAGCCAATGTCACTAGACTGCGACACATGTGTCTCTCTTTTCATATTGTAACACTTGTCACCAGACGTGTCGTTTTCTCTTCCAGCTAATGCACCATATGGACTAAAGTACTGGGACACACCTCTTAATTATGGAACTCAGGTGTTTCAATCAGACCCATTGACACAGGTGTATAAAGTCAAGCACCTAGCCATGCAGTCTGCATTTACAAACATTTGTGGAAAAAATGGGCCATTCTGAAGAGCTCAGTAAATTGAAGCCTGGTACTGTGATTGGATGCCACCTTTGCAATAAGTCAGTTTGTAAAATTCCATCCCTGCTAGATATTTCACAGTCAACTGTATGGGGTATTATTCTAAAGTGGAAATGCTAAGGAACAGCAGGAACTCGGCCATGAAGCAGAAGACCCCACAAAGCCACAGAGTGGGATCACCGAGTACAGAGGCGCATGGTGAGTAAAAGCCACCAATTCTCTGCTGATTCCATAGTTGAAGATTCCAAACTTCCACTGCCATTAATATCAGCACAAAAACTGACCAGCGGGAGCTTCACTGAATGAGTTTCCATGGCCAATGTGATGTCATAATAGTTCCTGTTGGTGTAATAGTCAGGTGTCAAAATACTTTTGTCTATATAGTGTAGATTTTCCTTGTTCAAGAAAAATACAAACAGAAAACTAACTGATAAGGGTTCAGGAGTTTGATTCCCCCACTCTCAACATAGGGAAATAGTAATATCATATTTAATTAGTGAACAGTGAGATGAACCAATCTCTGTTACTTACACGAATGTATAATTATTTATCAATGGTTGTCAAATACAAACATGTAGTAAAAAATGGAAGAAACTCTTTTATTGTCTGGCAAAGAAAAGTGTTCATTCAATGAATTGCTGATTAATAATAGCTAATGCTGGAAAAGGAAAACAAATAAATACAATTTAGATTGTCTATAAAGTGCAAATCTGACAGTTTTATAGTGTGATGCTCCCCGCAGTAATTCTGTGAAATGAATTGTTACATCTTTCCTCACTTTCTCATATAATTCTATGTTACCACTCTCAGCACATCGCTCTGCTTCCCTCTCTTTGTGAGTATCCTTCTCTATTCCTTAGTCTTGTCCCCTTTCATCCACTCTCCCCACATGTAGAGGTGCTGAAACCATAACCATAGAAGAGCCTAGAAAAGTCACTCTCCACAGCTTAGTATCAACATTGCAATGCTTGAGAAAAATCTGTAAACAACCTTACATCTATAAAGCACTATTTCTGACCACTTTTTCACATCAAACAAGATTACAGCGTCAACAACATAAAGATAAATAAAATATGGGGGAAAAGGAGCGAAAAAGATAAGAAAGACACATAATCATATGCCTGAGGCAAAATGTTTGTTTAGAAATACAAGGGGGTTTCTCAGGTAGATACAATTTTCAGAGCTGAAATCGGAGCCCTGATTTTCATATTTGGAGCATGTCAGTGATAAGAATGTTCCCAAAAATTGGGCCTTTCAGGTATCGCTTTAATCCTTCCAAATATGGCTCAAATAAGGACATGACAGTTAATGGACACGGATGTGATTGGTACTCACAACTGGCCCAAATTTCATCAGAAGTAGAACATTATTCCCAGAGCTTCTCATTGGAGGAAAAAGCAGGTATTGGTCCAGAACCTATGCCAATGCTACAACTGGGTGATAGAGGAAGCAGCTAAGAAGACAGCTCTGGTCATGGATGCAGTCAACACAGTCGGTGGAGACAATCAAATATAATATAAGGGCATGTATGCCACAATTTCCAGACAGGGCACAGACTTATAGTTATGCTATGACAGAATAAAGATAACTGGAGACACAGGAACCCTTCCCCTGGGTGGTTGGGCCCCAGGTTAGAGGTCCCAGATCGTTTTAGGTGAAAATGCAAAGAAGTGTAACCAGCTAGAGAATAGAAAGGCAGACATCAAAGTAACAACCTCCAGGTTGAAGTCCAAATAATGTAAAAATGCTGTTTGCAGAAAGCAGCTATTTAAATGGTAGGGTTTATTTTTATTTTTGTACAAAATATACAAAAAAAGACATCACAACATATAAATAGGATAAACGTCTAAGTCTAAAAAACAGTTAAAATATTTTAATAATGTTTTCATTAAACCCAGCCACAAATAACAATACACCTAAGTGCATTACAAATATAAGGGGAGTGCCCCTTCTCTCTTTTGAATGCTTTAACTCATGTATCCAATTGTCTCATTAACTAATTTTTAGACTTTCATAACAAGTTTGTCTATGAATTACCATTTTTTCTAATTGTTTTTTTTTCTGCCAAGTAGAAATGTTAGTTGTCTTCCACTGTCTTGATATCAATAATATAGCAGCAACCAAGATGTGGATTACCGGAGCTGACACTTCATTCTGCCAGTCCAATTTAAAAGAACTACTTATGTTGACAGTTCCATGATCTATCCAGTGAATCTCTCCACTTCAAATAGGAAATGACGCATCATGTGTAGAAAATGACGCATCCATGGGCGTAGGAAGCGGGGGGGATGGGGGGGACGGATCCCACCCAGGAAAAAATGTGGGGGGGACAGGTAGGGTGAAATCCCCCCCAGAACGCGAGGCAAACGGGGCCCCCAGCCCCTGCTTGCCGCGTTGGATGCGAAGGCCGGAAAAAAAAAAAACTGACGCCGGATGCAAGAGGGAAGACTGCACGGAGGAGACATCCGGCGGGGGACACGGAGCAGTGAAGTGTAAGTACTAGGGAAGGGGGGTGGGGGGACTGGCACAGTATTACAGGCATCTGACTGGCATAATATTACTGGTCTCTGACTGGCACAATATTACAGGCATCTGGCTGGCACTATATTACTGGGCATCTGGCTGGTACTATATTACTGGGCATCTGGCTGGCATAATATTACAGGCATCTGGCTGGCACTATATTACTGTGCTCTGACTGGCATAATATTACAGGCATCTGGCTGGCACTATATTACAGGCATCTGGCTGGCACTATATTACTGGGCATCTGGCTGGTACTATATTACTGGGCATCTGGCTGGCATAATATTACAGGCATCTGGCTGGCACTATATTACTGTGCTCTGACTGGCATAATATTACAGGCATCTGGCTGGCACTATATTACTGGGCATCTGGCTGGCACTATATTACTGGGCATCTGGCTGGCATAATATTACAGGCATCTGGCTGGCACTATATTACTGTGCTCTGACTGGCATAATATTACAGGCATCTGGCTGGCACTATATTACTGGGCTCTGACTGGCATAATATTACAGGCATCTGGCTGGCACAATATTACAGGCATCTGGCTGGCACTATATTACTGGGCATCTGGCTGGCATAATATTACAGGCATCTGGCTGGCACTATATTACTGGGCTCTGACTGGCATAATATTACAGGCATCTGGCTGGCACTATATTACTGGGCTCTGACTGGCATAATATTACAGGCATCTGGCTGGCACTATATTACTGGGCTCTGACTGGCATAATATTACAGGCATCTGGCTGGCACTATATCACTGGGCTCTGGCTGGCACTATATTACTGGGCATCTGGCTGGCACAATATTACTGCCCAAATGAATGTGGGCAACAAAAAACCTGGCAAATGAATGTGGGCAAAAAAAACAAACCCCTGGTAAATGAAGGTGGGCAAAAAAAAAAACCCTGGCAAATGAATGTGGGCAAAAAAAAAAACCCTTGCAAATGAATGTGGGGAAAAAAAACCCCCTGGCAAATAAATGTGGGCAAAAAAAAAAAAACCCTGGCAAATGAATGTGGGAAAAAAAAACCCTGGCAAATGAATGTGGGCAAAAAAAACCCCTGCAAATGAATTTGGGCAAAAAAAAAAAACACTGGAAAATGAATGTGGGCAAAATAAAACTGACAAATGAATGGGCAAAATAATGTAATTAATAAGTAATGATGGTCTGTGCCTTTGTAAGAGGCACAGACAAACCTGGAACGTAAATGCCCACCTTCCCTGCAATGAGATATAGTGTGTGTGACTGACTGTGTGAGTTTGTGTGTCTGTGACTGACTGTATGAGTTTGTGTGTCTGTGACTGACTGTATGAGTTTGTGTGTATGTGACTGACTGTATGAGTTTGTGTGTATATGTGACTGATTATGAGTGTGTGTGTCTGTGACAGACTGTATGTATGAGTGTATGTGAAAGACCATGTATGAGTGTGTGTGTCTATGTGACTGACTCTGAGTGTATGTGTCTATGTTACAGACTGTATCTATGAGTGTGTGTCTGACAGACTGCATGTTTGTATGAGTGTGTGTCTGCGACAGACTGTATGTATGTATGTATGAGTGTGTCTGTGAACGACTGTATGTATGAGTGTGTGTGTGTCTGACAGACTGTATGTATGTGTGAGTGTGTGCCTGGCAGACTGTATGTATGTATGTATGAGTGTGTGTCTATGTGACAGTATGTATATGTGTGACAGGCTGTATGTATGAGTATATGTGTCTATGTGACTGACTGTATATGACTGCATGTGATTGTGTGTATGTGCTGTTGTCTGGCTCCTAGATTTTTTTCCTGGCTCCTAAAACTTAGTTAAGGTTGTCAAGCCCTGGTATAAATGTTACTAGTTATATACATATATTTGGGGTCCACCTTAAGCTTTTGGAAATGCTGGAAATATTTAATATTTTACAGTTTATTTTCTGGTCAGAAATGTAATGTTTGTTTTCTGAGAGGGTAGTGGATGCATGGAATAGTCTTCCAGTAGAAGTGGTAGAGGTTAATGCAGTGAAGGAGTTTAAGCATGCATGGGATAGGTATAAGGCTATCCTAGATATAAGATAAGGCCAGGGACCAATGAAAGTATTACTATACTGAGAGGGTAGTGGATGCATGGAATAGCCTTCCAGTAGAAGTGGTAGAGGTTAATACAGTGAAGGAGTTTAAGCATGCATGGGATAGGTATAAGGCTATCCTAGATATAAGATAAGGTCAGGGACTAATGAAAGTATTACTTTACTGAGAGGGTAGTGGATACATGGAATGGCATTCCAGCAGAAGTGGTAGGTTCATACTGATGTATGTTTTATGGTGTACACACAGCTCGCTGACTATATTTCATGTAACAGTGATACAATGCACCTGCCTGATGCAGATGTTGTGCTGTGAATGTATCTGTTGTATACCAAGGATCTTGGTAATGTTGGTGGGAACTTGGTGATATAATATACACTGTGACAAGCTTTATTTTTACTGCTGCTATACCCGGCGAGCAAAAATGCTGTCCCCCCCCAGATTTTTGGGGGTTCCTACACCCATGGACGCATCATGGCAGATTCATGAACCTCTAATATATCTGGGACTCCCTCAATTATTGAATGAATGTTAGGGTGGAACCCTGACAATTAGTGATGCATATTATAGTACAATCATTAAGTGGCCTAACTTGCTGCAAAGTAAGAAACATACTAAGTTTACAAGAAACAACAAACTAATGTCAGATAAATAGAAAATTTCACACATCTTCCAAGTCAAGACATGTTCAACTAACGTTTATAATGAAATCCTTTATTTCACAAAAAAAGTTGTTTTCTTTAAAATAAAATATAAACGTTATGGAAAAACCTGAATAAATAACCACCATTGTTCAGAATTTCACAGGAGGCAAACATACACACTTTGACTACACCTTTGCCTTCTGTGGCCCGTGTTATATATATTTTGAACCATGCCTCATCTTTGCTCACAATGCTTTGTATTTTACTCAATCACATATATATGAGTGCCCAGGGGTAGAGGCTGGAATGTAAATGTGTTCATTGTGGTAACTATATATAGGGGTAAATTTTATGTAGCTCTGAACTGTACCCAAAATTATGAAACTGAGGTACAGCAGTCGAATTGCAGAAAAAGCTGGAATTTGGCTGTTCAATTTGGTGCATTTTGACAATTATACCCGAATTCGCACTATTGATTCAAGTGAATTCTATAATGGAAAAAGGGACGTTCAAGCTATTTTTTGTTATTTCAGTGTATTTCAAGTAAATTTAGGTCAATTTGGAGTTGTGCAATTCGATAACCAGTGAGTTCAATTTCTGTAAATTAAGGTGTAATTCAGGCGCATTTCTCTGGTACATAAATAGCTCAATTATTGGAACAATTCTCATCACTGCATTGACATGAATTGAACTGATTTTCGGATAACTGAATTTCTCGTAAAAAATTAGGTGCTACATAAACAAAGCCTAAAGTTTAATAATAACATATAGTTTAAGATATATATATATATATATACAGTGAAGGAAAAAAGTATTTGATCCCCTGCTGTCTTTGAACGTTTGCCCACTGACAAAGAAATGATCAGTCTATAATTTTAATGGCAGGTGTATTTTAACAGTGAGAGACAGAATAACAAAAAAAAAATCCAGAAAAATGCATGTCAAAAAATGTATAAATTGATTTGCATGTCAATGAGTGAAATAGGTATTTGACCCCTTCGACTTAGTACATGGTGGCAAAACCCTTGTTGGCAATCAGAGGTCAGACGTTTATTGCAGGTTTAAACACATCTCAGGAGGGATTTTGTCCCACTCCTCTTTGGAGATCCTTTCCAAGTCATTAAGGTTTCGAGGCTGATGTTTGGCAACTCGAACCTTCAGCTCGCTCCAGAGATTTTCATTGGGTTTAAGGACTGGAGACTGGCTAGGCCACTCCAGGACCATAATGTGCCTCTTCTTGAGCCACTCCTCTGTTGCCTTGGCTGTGTGTTTTGGGTCATTGTCATACTGCAATACCCATCCATGACCCATTGTCAATGCCCTGGCTGAGGGAAGGAGGATCTCACCCAAGATTTGACGGTACATGGCCCCATTTAACGTCCCTTTGATGCAGTTCAGTTGTCCTGTCCCCTTAGCAGAAAAACACCCCCATAGCATAATGTTTCCACCACCATGTTTGATGGTGGGGATGGTGTTCTTGGGGTCATAGGCAGCATTCCTCCTTTAAGAGGGTGCTCCTAATCTTTTACCTGTATAAAAGAAACATAGGAGCCAGAAATCTTGCTGACTGATAGGGGATCAAATACTTTCACTCATTGACATGCAAATCAATTTACTTTTTTGACACACTTTTTTGACATGTGTTTTTCTAGATTTTTTTTGTTATTCTGTCTCTCACTGCTAAAATACAACTATCATTAAAATTATAGTCTAATCATTTCTTTGTCAGTGGGAAAACGTTCAAAATCAGCAGTGGATCAAATACTTTTTCCCCTCAATCTATATATGTATACCTGAATAATATTAGTGAGGAGACTTATCTTAGATCATACTCAGAGCTTATTACATGTACGTATTTACGTGCAATATTTAAGCATGCAGTTATGATACTAATTGTAGCTGATATATGTGTCGACTCTCACAATAGACAATTCTACTGAATGTTTGAAGGTGGGACTCTAAAAATAGATCCACGAGTCACACATGATAAAATTACCATAGACGTACTCAAGCTGTATTATTGTACCTCAATCTCATATTACGCAGGTGCAGAATTTGCCTGCCGATTCTCCACATATAGAAAGCAATAGCATTTCTTGCTGAATGTATTCAAATTGTGCGCATGATATTCGACACGGCTCCCAATAGAAATAAGGCTAAAAGGAGTGAGTTAATGAAATGAATGGATAACATTATTTTTAATGTAAGATTGGCTGGGTTCAATTAACACTTCTTTATGTCTGGCATAAAGTAAGACATTTATTTTAAATAGTCATCCATGTCCAGTATGAGTTTAAAGATATATAGTGCAACTGAGGAGGGGGTTATGATGCACCTGCTTTCCATTTTCTGGAAATATTAATATTTCTTTAATATTGTTTTGAGTTTAAGAACACATGTTTGGTGCTAATTGGTTACACTTTATATTTCCAGTCTTTAACCAGTGTTTCTTATCGGGTATTATTAACTAGAGCAGTGAATACATTATATCTTGTATATGTGTATACATATGAATTTTTGCAGACCTGGTTTTTGATTGTTTGTGCTATGCTTAAAGGACAACTTAACTATTTTTTTTAACTCAGTGTTTTGCAACACTGTGTCAATAATTAACTTAAGTGAACTTATTTTTGGGGGGGCTAGGCACTCTATGAATGTTACATCCAAATTGCATTGCTGACAATTGTGTCGGCATTGGAATTTGGAAGATACCTGACTGCCGAATTGTGCGTGATATAGGATTCTTCCACTGCAGAATTATGGGAAATGTAGTTCCCATTGATTCAGCTTTTGTTTAAAAGCTGCGATCGAGCATGCGCGTGAACAGTTTGGGCACCATACGGAATTGCATCCCCGACACAGCCTGTGTCAGAAATGCAATTCAGATGCCACATTCGGCCCCTTGGTTTATTTGTGTTGGCGACACAGCTGAGCCTAGGGTCAGGAATAAAAGTAGGAGGGGCTGGGGACTTTTGAATAAAATAAAAAAAAGTTAAATTGAGTTAATTATTGAGTCGAAAATAAAAAGTTAAATTGTCCTTTAAAAGATTGTACTGGTGAAAGAAGTGAGAAATATGGATCATCCCACAAAACTTGGGGCCAGTGGCTAGCTCACTTCCCAACTTAGATGGCCAACGTCGCTTGATCCCCTACCCAGGGCCAGCCTTATGGGTGTGCGCCCTGTGGGAACACTGATCTCTGTCCATGCTGCTAACTCCCTCCATGTAGTGATGATTCGAGGCATTGGAAATACAATGCCCTGGGTCATGACTTCACGCAAGGAGTGTGAGCAGCATGGACAGAGCTCTGTATGTGTGCACACATGCTGCACACTGCTCCCAGTCAAGTAAGAAGGGGGGGAGGAAGAGATCAAATGAATGGGGTGGGAAAAAGATGGAGAGATAATGGATGGGGTGGGGAGATAGAAGGAATTGGGGAAGAAAGAATATGGGGAGAAAGAAACAGAAAAGGTATGGTGGGCGAGAGAACAGATTTGTGGGGTGGGGAGAGATATACATGGGATGGGAGAGGATAGAGAGACATGGAAGGGAAAGGAAAGAGACATACATGAGAAGGGAGAGGAAAGACATACATGGGAAGGGAGAGGAAAGACATCCATGGGAAGGGAGAGAGACCTAAATGGCAATGTAGAGGAAAGAGACATGCATGGCAAGGCAGAAAATTTGTTCCTCCATAATTATTTGAAAAACCCTTATAAATAAAGAATTTATTTTAAAAAAATGTAAAAAATTGTACTATGTTCTATTAAATATAATCAATTTCTTATCCTGTCCTTCACTTGTAGTGAAAAACATGGACAGCGCTAAATCAGGGATGTAGGGGGAAAAAAAGTCACACAAATATGAATTAGTGAAAAACATATAAAATGTATTATAAATAAAACAAGGCAAAAATGATATTTAGTAATATTAAATTATAACATTCCTTATGGAAACACATAAGCTGTAGGTATCACAAAGGTATAATATAGAGACACCTATGCACTGAGGACAACAACAATATGTATAGTCCCAGAATATAAAAATATCTAATAAAAAGAAATTAAATAATATACAAAAAAAAACAGTTAATCATAAACCTACTAAAAAGAATATGTCTAGGCCAAAACACTGTAAAAGAAAATAAATGCGAAGTGTTTCAAGCTCAATTTTTTCAAGCTTGAATCGTTTGCTCCATGTCTGGTCCATAGGTGTTACTATATTATACCTTTGTGACACCTACAGCTTATGTGTTTCCGTAAAGAATGTTATAATGTAATATTACTAAATATCTGTTTTTTTCTTGTTTTATTTACAATAACTTTTATTTTTGAAAATTTTCAACAGATGTGAAGGTAAGGGCCCTCACCTTTCTTACACCTTCCACCCCCTTTCACACCTGATGCTCTGCACAGAAAAAAATATTTCACCAATAATTCTGCCAAAGTACACTCACAGCCCAGGAATGGGTTATTAAACGGAGAACCATAGAAGGAATGCTGGCATCCACCAGCAACAAGGTGTCACAATACACTGATACTTGGATGGCTTGGAAGAGCTAAAGACTCCAAGAATCTTGTGTCACATTAAATGGATTTATAATAAGCTTAATAAGCCAACATACATTCAGCTTGTTCTGGACCCTCTTCATTCCCCCCCCCCCCCCCCCCCCACTTTTTTTTTCCTTTCTTGTCTTTTTTTCATAAACTGACAGACTGTATTAAGTATAGATCTGACTATATCTGTTTATTATAAATACATGATGCCATTTCTTTTTTAAAAAAAGTGTTTTTGTATCTCTGTTCTATTTTTTGTTTTTGTTTATATTTTACTTTATCTAACATTTTTAAAAAAAAACTATAAAACCAGTTTAGTAATAACACCCTTTATTTCTATTCACCGCCACCTTTATTGACTCTGCGCCGCCCTTCCTACGCTATCTGTCAGACTTTTCCCCAGGTTTCCAGCAGAGAAGTTTCAGTTATAGGACAAAATCCTGTTAACCATAAAATGATCCAATTAAACACTTGTACTCATAATTGAGCTCAGTTCTCCATAATGCACTTTTACAACGTACAGTAAGTAAAACCAATCTAGTTCGAATAAATATTTCTTGACTGGCAGTCTGCAGTCACACATTAATTTTCATAGATTGGATGTCACGTTTTATATCCTTACCAATTTACTTAATTCTTCGTTGGCTAACGAAACATCGACAAGATACAGATTAAAACAATAAAAGACCGTTCATGATTTATCTGGCTCCAGCAAGGAGCATTTTAGTCAATTTGATTAATACTGTTAGATCTGTTCTGTAGGCACATCTGTGCAATTATTTCTCTCCACTTAATTGAGCGAATATACCTATTTTTCTTTCCCCGGTGACTAATAGAACTTCTCATTCTACTTATTGGTTTTCCCATATATTTCATGACTTTCTCTATGTAGACTGGTAGTAAGATGAGGTCTTTAACTACTTGTGTGTCCCTTGGTAATTAGGCATCTCCCTAGTCAGCACCACGAGATTCATGATATAGCATTTAGCTCATTAAGTCCAACAGAAAGAACTCTAGCTCTTGTGAAAGCAACAGAAATAGAAATATAAAATACATTTTATCAGATCAGCCACATTCTGTTCATCTGTATGTCAACTGCCTAGTGTACGTATTCTGTACAATGTATAGTGTAACTAATTGTATGTAGCAAACAAATTTCAACACCCACTGCAGCACATTCAGTATCGCAAATGCTTCCATAGGCTGGACCATTTTGTTAAAAACTCCAACTTTTTTTGAAGATAACAAATTATAATCCAATGTTATAGCACATATCGAAGGCCAGGCATCATGCCACAAATCTGATGCATTTTATATGGATGACAAAGTTCATGTAATTGGACAAAACGTGACATGGGTGTGGGGGTGATGTGTGGCCTGCTGTAACAGTAGTGGGATCAGATTTTAGGATCCACGATGCAGGGCCTGAGTGATGCACTATAGATCTTCTTGTACAACCAGTCACAAGGTCTTTGACAGGTAATAGGAGGTCTTCGTTCCAAATCAGAGATATCCTTGGTTGAGACGCGGACACTGCTGAAAAGGTAAATAGCTGCACCCCTACCTCTCTCAAACACTGGTTAAGGAAGTACTAGTGACAGAAGTAACTGTAAGATGAAACTTGAGACAACTGGAACTTTGAACAGTTGGCCCTACAGCAGTACTGGTTCCGAGATATGGAATAACACACAGCCACCGGAACTGAGAATTAGAATCGTGGAGCATGCAGCTGTACTGGTTTTGGAACACTGGATAATATCTAGCTGCTGGTATTGAAGTCTTGAAACTCACACAGCCACTGGAGTGAGGCATCAACAACAGGAATCAGAATGGAAGCCGAGGTCAGGATTACAGAGAACAGAATAAACAGGAAGCGGAGGGTCTGGTACACAGGATTCAGGATCAAGAATGGTCAGGCAAGCCGAGTCAGGAAAACAATAATCGCCAGGGAACTAATAACAGGCACCGAAGGACCTATTACAGGCAATGGGGTTTAAATTCAAAACTGGCGGCAATCGCTAGCAAGGGGGGTGTGACCAATCACTGAGAAGTGATATTCTGTGATCTGTTATTTTCAATGATTCGCGTATGTGCATTGGGTGCCACACGGCCATTTTGTTGGTTACCGGACTCTAGGTAAGATGGTATCGCGGGACAAAGATGGGAGCTGAATGGAGTTAGGTGAGTTAGAACGCAGGGAGTAGCGCGACGAGGCTCAGGTAAGGGTGTTACACCTGCGATATTTGCTGTAACGTTAGATTATACATTTTTGATCAATAGCAGTGGACATTTTAATGGGCCGCCGTGAATGGGCAAATTTATTTGCCACTTTTTTTATTTTATCTGATTAACAGGCAGATAGGGACATAAGCAGCGGTGTAACCAATATCAATGGACAGAGACCGTCCGCAAAAAATATCAAGAACAAACTTTTCTTTAGTATCATCTCTAGGAAGCCAGTTATCTATAGAAAAATACATAAAGACAGAAAATGCAGTAGTATGATGCAGTATGTCATGAAAATTGATGGAATCCCTTAATGTTCCATAATTCTGGTGCACACCACATGGTACAGAGCCTATTTCTAGGCTCACAGAGATCATAACATTGAGCAATAATATTGCAATGGAACTGTTTATGGATTGTCTGCAAATAAATGAGGGATAGAATAGACGAAAATGTACCAGCAAAGATAGAACCAGTGATAAACATGGAGAGAGAGGACACCGATTAAAATTAGATAAGTATTTACTGTAATAAAATATAACATCTGCGTATAGTTTTACATGAACAGGATCAAGTAGCTAGTCTGTGTATACATGCCACTTCTACAGTCCAGTGATCTTCCAGGTTTGGCGTCTCTGCCCCTCCTGCTTGATGACGTTGGGCGCATTTTGCAGAATAGCTTCCTCGTGCAACATATGGTCAGTATCCTTGCTGGGCTCATATAAATACAGTTGCAAGAGTTAACCTCTTCAGTACTTTCATGACATAACACTCATATTGTAATGAAAACACGGACTTGTTGTCGTAATGTATAGAGGTTTGCAAGTCAGTATATGAACAAATTACTTGGAGTGAAAAATAAATATTGGTCACTTGTGACGTTCCTGCATCATATACTAATATAGAGTACAGTTAGGGCCTTACAGCTATAGAATCGATTCTCAAAGAGCAAGAAAGAATTCATTTGGAGCAGATATTTTTATTTTGGAAGGTCTACAAATAATACTTGAGAATAACTATTTTTGGTTCATGAATAAATACTATACACAGAGAAGGGGTACAGCAATGGGAACCAAGGTAGCCCGTAGCTATGCAAGTATTTTTGTCCCACTGGAAACAGCAATATATCTACAATATGACTGGAATACTAATCTTCATCGATATATTGATAAATTGTTTTTTATTTGGCAGGTTAATCAGTTTTTTAATGAGTTTTTGAAAAACCTCAACAGTTCCACCTGGGGTATTTCTTTCTCTCAGAGTATGAAGGCACTGAAGTAAACCTGGATTTAACAATCTATATAGAAAATCAAGACCAGAGCCCATTTTAAAAAAAGTGGATTTCAACAGCTATATTTAGCAGTTGCCACCACACTCCCTGGTTGAGGAACGCCCTGTTTCTACATATAAAGAGAAATACTGAAAAGGATACCTATCTAGAGAGAGAAAATACAGATAGGAAATATCTTCATATAAAAATAAGACCATTATAAATAATGATAATGTTCCAATGGGTATTTGACTACAATGGGTCAGGTCAGCAAATAAAACAAAAAAAAAAAACACAAGCACGTGTTATGAGGATTCTAGTTTAATCACCATTATCCCTACAATACACAAAATAATTTTTAAAATGATATAAGCATATAGCATAACTTTTATGAGGAGGCTCATAAAAAAACAGTTTTTCAATTCCTCTAAAGGCTTTTTCAGGTATGGGATGTCACTAGCCTGTAGATCTACAGGATGGGTTAAAGACACCTCACCCATTTCAAGGTTAAAATTAGTTGGCAGATAAAATTTATGTAATTTATGTATTTATTAGAGTGTACATGCGGGATAAAAATATGTTGGTAGAGTCATCAGACCTCTACATGAGATCTTGTTAGAAGGGCATTCTGTGCCCACCTACTTCATTCAAAAACATCAAAAAGATCTGCACCATCTAAAATTCACTAGTATCAAACATGTAAAAAAACATTGGCAAGGAGAGACCGTCAATAAAAAGCTTGGCCAACCTTAGCTGAGATGGATATTCACTTTGAACTGTGTGCATCCACATTTGTTAAATTCAAACTTTGAAATGTGCAATTTTCTGTAATATGTTCCCCTTACTCATGTCTCTTTTCAGATCCTAGAGGATTCACAGGATTTATATTTATGAAGATTTTATATTCCAGTTTGCGGACTTGCAAACAGTATATTTGTGTTTGCTAATGTTGTATACTTTACTTAATGATTTGTGAATAAACACCGTGTTCTTTACATTTTCGGCGATTTAAATAACTACTTTATGTATAGAAACTCCAGGTTAAAATAATGAATTAAATTAATCAGGTTCCTCCACATTTTTCAAGGTATGTATTTCATTTGCTAATATATTCTAGTTGTAATTATTTGTTACAATTTTGCCTAATGCATAACTAAAGTCCAAGGTATATACTATTTCCCAATATGGTGCATATGAGAATGTGGAATTATAGATATAGCTTCATGCTCTTCACAATCTCAAGAAAGAGGAGGCTATACTAACAATTTGATTGCTTAGTCCTCTTAACATCCTCAGTAACACATAGTATGCCTCATAATCCATTTATGAGTTTATGCTACCTAAACATGCTGTCTTGCAGAATATATAATACATATATGTTCAGAGGGAAGTCACTTAATTCCAATTAGTTGATATGTGATCCTCCCCTTGATTAATTAAGTGGTTCCTTCTGTACACACTTGCATTCTACATTCTGCAGGGGAGCTTGTAAAAGTTAAAACCAGGCAATCCTAGCTATAACTGAAGAAACAAACCTATAGATGTGTACTTTATAAAGCTTCTGTGCAACATATTTACAGTTATCATATGGATGACTTTGCTTTTGCTTCAAGGGCTCAGTAGAACCTGCAAACCTGATATTTGTTAGTAAATTAAACATATTTAGAATGTAGATTTAACATTAAACTGAGTGAAAAAAGCAGGTTGTTTTCATCCCGGAGTTGTCCGTTAGACACTTTATTTAGCTAAAGAAGGGTATGTGTTAGACAATTGTTAGATGGCTGCTACACCTATGTTTATAGATGGATTGAAATAAATGAGAATGCAATTCTTCAGTGCAATTGATTTTACAATATAAACCAAAGGTATCTCCATGTGGCACTCAGCCAGCTGAAGTATTGGATGAGAGTAGATATTTTTAGAAGAGAGGACTGTGCCAACACATAAGGAAGATTTACTGGTCATCCTACAGCAACGCCTTCCCCTGTAATATCTTATACTTCTCCAATTGTATTTAATAGCTGGTGTGGACGCCATCCAATACGTTTTATGTGCTCCCTGTAGGACTATTAACAGGAAAAATGAGTAAATTACAAGGAAATAAGTCACATTCACCTTGTATGGAGTACTAAGAAGAGTTTATTGGAGATGTGTGCCTTTTTTGATGGTAGAATCCTGGGGATTTATTGATACTGGGGAATTTGTTATCTCAGTATTTAGTTTGTCCCAATTTAATTAAATGCCCCCCTTGGGGCTATAACCCTTTGAACTTCTTAATCTAATAGCTTAACCCTTTGTATTTCACATAAGGAACTCAGAGAGTTAATGGTCAATATTTGAGGACTATTACAATTTTTTTTTTTTTGTTCCTTTCAAATCCCAGTGGGCTCTTTTATATTTTGTTTCACATGAAAAAAACTGATTTACACTAGAGACCTGTCTCTCTAGTCGGATGCTGGCTCGTGTCAAGATACACCTTGAAGCATAATAAAATATAATGTTATTGGGGATGGCTGAGTTATCCTGGCATTGTAACAAGTTTCATTCAGAAGCAGGAAGCCGAGGCTGTCTGAAATATTAAACCTTACCCAGCCAGTTCAGCATCCTTCATTGCTTACAAATCAGTTCCCTCCACTCTCTCTTCATCACGCTTTGAAATTAGCATGGCGAAAATTGTGACAGGTAGGAAAATCAATCCCTTTCTATCTGCATATTCCGCTCTGGCTCCTTAATGGTTGGGTCTGCGTTGAGCTCAGAAACTTCCTGACTGAAGTATTATGGGGGTTTTTTATTTTATTTTTTTTACGCTTCTGCTTCAAGAAACTGAAAGGTCAGGGATTACAAATTACTGCTCTAGAATGAGAAATTGGATACTATAAAAATGCTAAACAGATAAACAGCTTCTACGGTGTACGTTTTACAGCAAAAAACACTGACTTTCAGCCAACTTTTATTTGGTTTTATGTGCGTCTCTTAAAATCCAGTCACAAAGAAAATTCGCTTTCAGCACTATTATCACAATTATCCTCTGCTTACTGTTAAGAAATGGAAAGGTTATTAAAAATGTAAAATAGAGAGAAACAATAGCCCCGAGGAGCAAATTCTGAAGAAAAATGTGGCTTTTTCACAGAACAAAAAGAGATTGGGGACCAATTTAGGCCGACTCCTAGGAGAAAGTGTTGAAGAGTTACCTCATAACCTGGGAAAGGTTCATGCATAATGCACTGCAACACGTCCGACTAATCAAAATAAATAAGAGATCTATTTAGGACAGCTCAGGCAATCTCAGAGAAGCTCAGACAAAATTGCACCAAAGATACCAATGGTGGAGGGCAGAGAGTTTCCCCAACTGCTCTTGAGTTTTAGCTGCAAAGAGCAGGCTTGAGCTTCTTGGTCAGTGAATAACATTGTTTAAGTTTAGCATATTAAAAAAGAAAACAGAGGGGCATGTACTAAAAAAAAAAAAGCGAACGTATTTTATGTGCAAAAATATTTTTGCTCTTTGCTCCTTTTGCAATGTACTAAACATTTTACACTCAAACAGTCAGTTTGAGCAAATTGTGAATAAAAGCATTTGGGCGAATAAAAAAGGCAAGTTTTCACACGCAAAATAAGAATTATTTTTCATAAAATATTCACAAAAGTCCTTAGTATGTGCAAATATAATCACGATATATTAGTGCCACCGGAAAAAGTCACACTAAATTAAAATAAATGGAAGCGGTGCAAAATGGGGGGGGAAAGCGCAAAATGTTACATTATTCGAAAGACTGCTCCTTTTTTTTACCTACTTTTTTCCTACTGCCCTTGTTTAGTAAATGACCCCCAAAGTGTGGTATTCTATAATATATTATATTGATCTTTAGTTTGCTCTAGTTTGGCAATTTATGAATTCATTGGTAAATTTTCCAACGTATGTTTAATAAATAGATTTAATGCTTTTTATTAAAGAGGTTAGTGTTATTCTGTCAGCAAAATGCAGAGCCTATTTGTATGCAGTTAATTCAGTATCCAGTGAATGGTGGTGAACTGACAGCCACGTTGCAAAACTGAGACCATATTTGCTGAGCCAACAAAATAGCCAAGCCTAATCCTGCCCAGAAAAAGATGGCCCAACTATTATGATGTCTACAACAGTATCTTCGGTATGCATGAAGATAAAACATGGCACCTTTTCACAAAAAATACATGGACGAAGGTGTTTTTCCAGCCTTCTTCCAATCAACAAGAGTGAAAACTGTTCATTCTATTTTAGATGTCAAAATAAGTTTGTTCTTTTCTTTCTTTTACTTTAAACCATTTACATACACTGTCTAACAATCACATGTCACTATTTACAAACACTGTCTAACAATCACATGCCACTATTTACATACACTGTCTAACAATCACATGCCACTATTTATACACACTGTCTAACAATCACATGCCACTATTTTCATACACTGTCTAACACACATGCCACTATTTACATACACTGTCTAACAATCACATGCCACTACAAATACAATCGGTAAAAAAATACACTGTCTAAATAGTTTCAAAATTACCCTCATGCTGCTCTCCAATATGGCGCCCCCGAATTGCTCCGTGAAGCGATCGTCGGTGCCCCAGAAGAAAAAATTTGGTGCTGCCTACTGTCTCAACATCCTTTGTCGCAAAGGGGTTAGTATGGTTGTCTCTGACAATAAATATGCTTCTTTAGTACTCTATGCATAACTACATACTAATGCTTGTATGTATCAGTACCATGTAAGAAAAGTCCAGCGTGCCACATAGGTGTTCTCCAGGGATATCATCATCAGGCTGAGATCCGCAATGGATAAAATTGCATTACTAGCCACTGCCCACAAAGGGTGACACATTTTGTATGAGAACTTGGAATGTTTGAGGACCTTCCACCCACTGTCATGATGTGGAGGAGATCGATAACCCCTTTTACACTTTTGCACATTGGGCATTAAATATAAATGGAGCCCACTTACAAACACAAACAGTATCGAAAGATAATCAGCAGAGCTCCACGCTGAAGTACTATCCTTGGCAGTCCGAATCTTTCCTCTCTGTCAACCTCACAACCACTCCTCAGAGGGTGCAGGGCTCTCCATTGACGTAGTGGCAATCTGAGGAATGGAGGTTTGACATGCTCACTGGTATGTCTTACAATACTCATCAGACCCTGGCTGCTCGGTTCATCCAAACACTGTCTAAAGACTTTCCTCACATCAGCGACTGGGTATTTGTTCTTTTTCTGCAAACCTGATGTGGGCTAGTTGTTGCTTTATTGACTCAGTTTGAAGAATCTACTGTACTGATTTGAGTGCCGTTTTGTGGACTTCCCTGACTGGATATTAGTTAAATGAAACCTGACTATGCAATTTGTATCAGAACATACTCGGGCCTACACTGCCAGAGAGACAGTTTACCATTAAGCTTTTAATTTTGACATACTATACTCGGTTCCTATAACATTAGTATTCCTAGCCTCATTAACCAGCCACTACTGCCCAATATTTACTTGGTTTTGAATTGCGTTCTTTCCAATTGGGGGAAACCCACCTGCTCTGTGGCAGAGTCGGTGGAATTTTCAGCCACGCAAGATGGCCATTGCCCCTTTTTTTCAGCATACTTCTTTTGCTGCTGTCAGTTCCTCTCTTGGACTGCCCTTTCTCCGTCTTTTTATGTTGCACCTTTTGTATAAGCTTCTTATTCAGTTTCTCCGTCTCTATCATTATGGCTTTTTTTCTCCTTAATTCAGCAAAGTCAAGTATGCCTGTATTAATTATAGGATTATATGGCTAGAATTAATAATATAAGAATGTTTTCATGGTTCTATAAATACAGGTATGGTACATATTGAAATAGTATTTACCTTTGATACTAAGCTATTAATGTAACTATTATCCTTTCTTAAATGAAAATGTGAGTTCATATTCTAAATATTAACATTGTCTTGATTGTTTATTCTGTTTCTGGGTCACCCTCCCTCTGATGTGACCGTATTTTATTTGAAACACTTGTGAACTCAATAACAAGAATGAAGTAAAATAAACTGAGAACAATACATGCTGTATACCAGTGCTCATGTTCAAACAGTCTGTATCGACGGATTGTGAAGGGTTAAAAAAGCCTCGGGAATTGCTAAAGAAAATGTCTTATCCGTCTTATCACTCAATACTATACTATTGAAATCACTCAATACTATACTATTGAAATCACTCAACCACGGAGCAAAATAGTCCAGCAATCCTTTTATTGTTTGAGATTGCTCTAATCCAAAGGAGAATGGGTTTGAGAGTAAAACTGAGCAGCTGTAAAAGCTTGGATGGGCTGATCAGGAGCCCGTAGAGGCTCCTAATCTTTCGTTTTCTTTGAAGAATCCTGGGAAAGATCTTGATGGATTTAAAGGATAAATGGGCAAGGATTACTATGAAGTGATGAGACTTCTTCAGTTGTGATGATATTTTGGGAGTATTAGTAAAATAAAATATTAGCACCTCCAGGGCTGTTTCATGCCAGTGGCACACTACATATTGTGAGAGAAGAGATGGTCCCAAGGTGTTTAAGAAAGCCCATAGGAATGCTTCATGAATTTATTTGAGAGTGCACTAAGTCTGGTTTAAGAGGACAGAATGCTAACTGTGTCATTCCTTCACCTGGGTTTATATGCAAATACCCTGAACATCAATACTGTTGTTGGAATGAGATGACAAAAATAAAAAACATTGTAATTCATAGAACTCGGAACTGTCAAGCCAGCGATATAACAGTTAATTCTTACATGGCCGATAAGATGAGCACCATTATGTTAGAGTTTTCAGTTTCAGCTTTGCATCTCTGGATGATTTCTTGTCTTCAAAAACCAGCATGAGATGACTTCTTCTAAAGGGTCAGATACATATGTGTTCACATGTTATACTTACAAGATATGTACAACGGCATTTTCGTTATTTGTCTATAATGCAAAAACAAGCATTTTTGTATAATATTCAGCTGTTTACGCTAAGTTCTTGGACTCTTAATAATGAGGTTACTGGATGGACAAGCAAACACCATATCATCAGGCCTTAAACAAAAGCTAGTTTTAGATGGAATAACCCAGTTTTATTAAACCAGTTCAGACCAGCTGCTAATTTAGTCTCAATTTATGAAGAACTAATGCTGAGTTATTACATGACACCACCAGTGCAATACATCCCCACTTTCCACCATACCAGCTTTGTCAGCATGCCATTTGTCAGAGCAGGACAAGAAAACACTTTGTTTACAATGTTCGTCAAGGTAAAATGACACTTGGGTACCACTGCTAATACAAAATCTTACCATGGATTTTTAAATTACAAGTTAGCCTGTCATTAGGTTGCTTTTATTTGCATGTTTTAATACACACTGCGTGATCATGTTCGAGACCCCTCCTCACTGACCCAGAGTTAACTGCCTGACAATAAACACTTTGATGTTCAACCTTCACAATTGCCTTTGATCAGGGAAATTCTGTTAACTCACAAACTCTACCTTCAGATATAAAAACAAAAAAAATGGTAAACTCATTAAGGACTCATTTACAGGAAGTACTTTAACTCAGAGAAACCCCAGTTGTATTGGAGCATCATATAACAGAATAATCAACTCTTGGAAAGTGTACGGCATGCATTCCATCCATGTGCAAACCTTGAGCTATTGTTTTTTAAATGCAATTGTAATTGTAAAGAAATCTCCATCTGGCTTGTATAGATCAAAGGTCTAAAAAAGAGCTTGAAAATCCATCAGAAAAGTCTATTGATGCAAGAAAATCCATACACTATTTCTTGCCCTTCTTTTGGGAATGGTCGCTGGCCACATGGACATAGAAATATAGAATGTGTCAGCAGATAAGAACCATTCGATCCATCTAGTCTGCCCAAAGAAGGCCTGAACAGGTGAAGGCACCACATGGTTTACACTTTCTGAACTATGTGATGGACAATTTAATGATGTTCTATAGACCATCATGGACCTTATCATGGACACTGGTGTCCTTCTGTTGATACTTTGCCTAAATGGGCATGTTTCAACCAATGTCTAGCCCTGTCCTAATAGTAAGCGGGACAGCCAAGACGTAACGAAACTAATTGGCAGGCAGACCTGAAAGGTTTGAGAAGATGTCAGGTCCAGAGACTCCGAATTCAGACTAATTTTCTTTTTCTTCTCTGAATGTATTGGAAAACAAGTTAACTACAAGGAGAATGTCTTAAAATCCAGACTGATAGTCCTATGAAGCATGAAAGTCACTGAACAATGAGGCACTGGCTAACAATATTGCTTCACATAGACAATTTGTTAGATGGTTTTGCAGGGAAAAGATGGCCTGCTATGAAAAAATGACCTAAAATAAAGTAAATATAGCACCATAGGGTTAGTTACTAGCAGCCTATCCTCCTAATCTAGCAAAAATGAGATTATAAATTAGTCTAAAAAGTAGAACTCAGGGCATATTGCCCCCTTGCATCTCTTTGCAAAGGGTTTCATTGACTATGATGAGCTCAGGTAATAGGCTGCATCCAATGCTTAGTTTAGACCATCTATTCAAAAAAATACATAAGTTCACAGAAGGGCCACAAAAATAGCACATAGACATACTAGTACATCATACCATGATAACCTTTTTCAATAAAAAATAAACCAACTAATTACTCATCAGTGGGACAAACCTGCAATGACTTGGCATGTATTCTAGTAATATCTTAAGTAGATTAGCCACCAGCATGGGGTGAGAAAGCTGACTTGGGGTGTAAATAACCCCTACTGCTCTAATTTAGTCAAAAATGAAGCTCAAAAGAAAGGACGTTTTTAGGTAAAGCATTTGAGAAGAAAGATCATTTGGAAACATGATGGGATCAACCAGTCAGAGAGCTGTATTTGATCTTACTCAGGGCTCACGGCTACAATAGCTGCCTCTGTCTCCACAACTGGTGCTAACTTAAGGTAGCAATGGATGGTAATGGATGCTACTTTTGTCCTATGTCAAAATGACTTAAGGGTCTGACCCACCTGAGTCAACATGCAGGTTTTTCTACTGAAACAACTATAAAAAAAACTTTTTAAAAGACGTAAAACTTTCAAGTTGGCACTGAACCGATCGCAGCACAGTATATAAAGTTAAAGCCCTATACATAAGACATTACATTATATTTTAGCTGTCTTCATGTAAAGGGAGTACATATAGGGTTTTCTGATTGGTTGAGCTTTACTGCATTTCATTCTGTTGAAATTCGTGTTAAATATAACATAAAAAAACACACTGAAAGAAATGACACCTCAATTTTCAGAAAAAAACATGAATTCCCCATAATATTTTCTTTTGTGTTATTAATTATTTATAACATATACCTACTATATCATCAAGAAAAATATATTTTTTAATTGTCTGATAGTTATTACAGTTATTTCAGGCAGTTTAATATTTAATGCTTGTTTCTCATTGTCCCCGAAATCCTGTGTTTGACTGTAGAACTGTCATAAAATATTCATACATATTCCTAGGAGGATGTGTTCATAACTCAATTTTCAGTTTTAACGGCAGGATTCCGTGAAATCTAATGCAAATAATTATACTACTGCAGATCACAATAATAAATCCATGGCAATACTTAAACACACATGTTTACATTAGTCTGTGTTTCTTTGCGTCTTTTTAAAGGGAGTGTTTCGCCTAAACATGGCAGTGTCTGCAGAATTGGAAGCAAATGCGTAAATTAGGAGAAAAATGGATTTTAAATGTGTTAGTGGAAGTCTCCTGTTAATGACATCACCTGTGACTTGATATGCAAATTACACATTTCCCATTGAAAACCAGTTCATTTGAAAGTCTAGCTACAGGTGATGTCATAAACAGGAGACTCCACAGATACATTTGAATCACATGTGTCTCCTAATTTTGGCATTACCTTGCAGTTTAGCCAAAACAATAGATAATTTCCAGTCATTTTTTTTATTCTCTACATGCCCATATATTTAAAAATAATGTTTAGGTGATACAGTCCAATTAAAAGCAAAAAAGAGTATTATAGTTAGTATAGTTGTTCCTACTTGGCCAGGGTGGAGGATGCATAGTTGCCACTCGTATGAAGCTCCGCCCTCTCTGCCCAACCCACATACTTAGCATAATTCAGCTCTTCTTAGTTATTATGGTGCAGATTATATCACTAATTTCAAATACTCACTGCACATTAAATCATCATTAGGAAAAACAGGGGGGGGTGATTCAGCGCACTGTACAATATGACACAGAAAATAATAAAAATAATCTAAAGTGAACACACTAAATCAATATTACAAGTGTGAATAATGAATTTAAAGTGAGGATAAAAGTCACATATATTAAAAATGCAATAAAAAATGCAATAAAAAACGTGAAAAAAATTGAATGTACAAATATTACCATATATTGCAATCCAATTCTGTATTTGATGTATACAATTCTGTGAAGAATGTAATAACAGAAAAAACAATGGTGCAGTATATCTGATAATAATAAACACAATAATCGAGATTGAAATGACTCACAAGTGTAGCTCCTTGGTAATTAGGAGCATGTGTAATCGCCTTCAGCACGAATCTGTTTGGAATCACAGGCAGGACTCAGCAAGGAAAAGGTTAAAATGTACATATATTTTCAGCAGCATACACCAAAGGTAGGATGTATAGAGAAAAAAAACGGACCAAAACGATAAATAGAATAACTGGGAAGCAGTCCTGATATTAAAGTTCCTCTCTTTGTTATTCGCTGGCTCCGTCCATGGCTCTTCACCAATATTTTTGTTGATCAGAATGGGACACTTATATTTTACAGAACAATTGAACAATACATTGCTTAGAGATAGGACACAGAGCTTTATATATAACCTCCTTTGAAACACACTCTGACAGTCACAGACAATAGGTGGTAAGGTATAGTTCTCAGATAACATTCTCTCCTTCCCTTCACTTCATTTATGCTGCCCTCCTTTCATTATTGCCCCTGCAACCTCATAAGTTGCCACAGCTCCACCTTGCACCCATGGAACTTGCCACAGCACCCAACTAGCACCCACACATCTTGTCACCGTATCCACAAGTCTTGCTAGTGAACCCAGCATAACCTTGCACCCATGGAGCTTGCCACAGCACCCAGCTTCTACCCACAAGTATTGTCAGAGCACCCACAGGTCTTACTAGAGCACCAAGATTATACACACTGGACTTGTTAAGCTCACAAGTTGCAACCACGGGTCTTTCCAGAGCACCCACGGTTTTGCCTGAGCACCCAGCTTGCACCCACAGGTCTAGCCAGAACACACAGCTTGCACCCACACATCTAGCCAGAGCATCTAGACTGCACCCACAGGTCGAGCCAGAGCACTGAGACTGCACCTACAGGTCTATTCAGAGCACCAAGACTACACCCACAGGTCTAGTTAGAGCACCCAGATTGCACAAATAGCACTTGCCCAAAGCCTAAATTGCACCCACAGGTCTTGCCACATCACCTAGATTGTGCCCAGCACACAGATTGTATCCACCCTCATCTGGCAGTTATTTTTTTAAATTGCTCAGTTTTCACGCCTTTATCAAATCTTAAAAACTTTCAGGTTCCTTGGGAAGTCACAATCATGAGTTTTTACAGAAACTACATACCTACTAAATTGTATGAACTATTTGTATAACCACACAGAGAGGGCTGACCTTAGGTATTCAGGTGCCCTGTGTATGCCACCCCTGTGGTCACTCTGCATCACACGGTGTCATGCAATAGCACCTGATTTTAATGTATGATTGGCTACATGTAGTCACATCCTTGGAAATGTGGGCATTATACACGTGGTAGGAAAGGTCTATTTCTAATGATTTCATTTTACCCAATTTCAACTGCACCCAGTCCTGCTACCTTCACTATTATCAGTGTCTTATTCTCCCCTCTAAGACCTTGTTTTTTTTAAACATTGGATCGTGAAGAACTGCAACTGAGTTTCAATAATTGGGCTGAAATAACCAGTATGGAAAAACTCAGCAACGTTGCTTTGTTTCCAGTCTGGCTGATTTGTTCTACATTTTGCAGCTCACTTCACTACAGTTCAACCTCCTTATTTTTCACCTATTTTTTTTACAAATCTATGGACTTTTATATCATTTTGGCATCTACACACTAACAACGTAACTGACAAGTGAACTGCAAAAAACAGGCATTAATAGGAGAGCAGGAACAATAGGTTGGAAACTTTTTCCAAAGTAGATATAAATGTCTAATAAATTTTGTGTAAAGATACTTTAAACTAAGCACAATCCTCATACTGGTTCCAAATTCATTTAAAGGGGAAACTTGAATATGAAAAATACAATTCTTTTGAACTCTGAGATGATAGAAATAAATATATAGGGATATAGATAATACCTTAGTGTACACCAGTTGCCTTTCCTATAAATCATTAATATTTCCTGAATGGCAGATGTTTTAATTATGTCTTGTATTTAAGATGTTTCACTGTTTCCCAAATCCTTCTCTTATGACCTATAACTGATTGTAAAAAAGTGTGATAAATCTCATTTTATTATCTTGTCTTTTTTGGTTCTGTTTTTCCGTAACTAATAAATCATTTCGATCTGCGTTCTTGCACTTTTATAAGTATGATCCATTTTTTTCTATAGCATAACCTTTAGCGGGGATACTAATGTTTAATTAGCTGGTGGCTGTACAGAATTCCTCCACTTATGGAAAATTCCATCGAGAATGAAAAATCGCTCAGTTTATTCCAGATTTATAGCAGAGTGTGTGAACCATTATTAAGCAGGTGTGTGATTTTTACAGTATGTTTTGGGTTTATTAGCCATTTGTACTTGTGAAGTGTTTGCAGACATGGCTGGAATATTACATGTCCCAATCAGAAACATATTGACCCATCATGTACTGGAATTAAAAATATAAAATAATAAGGAAAAATGGGAAAGGACAGCAAGTATCATGACTAGGATACCGTAAAGATTCCTCCCAGTCACAAACATTACTTCCCATGTATTATAAACCTACCCATTGATTAACCATTTAACCAACCTGAAATAAGGACTCGACGCTCAACATGACCACAGCATTTGTTACAACAAATATAGATAAAAAGAAAATAACTTTATTAAGTAACAACCATATTAACAGAATTGTATTAACATAACGTGTACATCACATAGACTGTGGGAAACCCACAAAAACCGGGGATCCACATACACCAGTCCAAATAAGAAATTTACCCCCAGCCTCAATACAGCGCAGTGGTGTGAGCAATTTAAAGGTCCCTTCAAACAAATTGTCAATTTTTTTCCATTTAAACCACTTTTTTTCCCCAGGCTTTTTTGGTACCGATTACCAACTCCTTGTGTATAAGATCACCCAAAGGGATTTATGATTAGATTTGTCAAGGGTAGAGGGTTTTTTTTAATTTATTTACGGGCCACCTAAATTATTAGAATAATTATTTGTAATTTTATTGAACTCTTTCATTTAAATTTATGATCTCAAAGATCGCAAATTAAATTGTTCGTAATGCGACATTCTTCCCCAAATCCAAAATGCATTTGGGGTTGACCACCACATATTGCGTAGCCCAAATTCTATGGTTTATATAGCAAAACTATTCTGATCTCAATGCCTTTAAGGCATCGGTTTCCGAATGGTCATAACAGCCAAATTGTACTCGAAAAGTGGCATATTGTGTAGCCGAATTTCGGGGGTCTATTCGAACCGGCTATTGTGCCTAATCCAAATCTATTTTAGACTAGATCAAGCTATATTGTGTAGACCCTTCTGTCAATGCTTTCCAAGTATGAATTTCAGGGCAAAAAAAACGCTCTTTTTCAAATCTGACAATCTGATGTCAAATAACCAAAGTGCAATAAATGTCTATTGTTTGCAGGTCTTCAAAGGGTTCCACTTTCTCTGGGTATTCAATAAAATTTTGAGTTGAAGCTCAAAAAGATTGTCTTTGGAGGGCGACTTTTTTTTTGAGACCCGAATTTGACTTAGTCTCAAAAATAGCTTGGCTCATTTTGCCTCACATTACTTTCAATGGTGAAAATTCGAACCTGGGGTTTTTCTTCTAAGTCAAACTCGGGTGGTGAAGTCGACCGCCTCAAGCTATTCTCAAATTTTAGTGAATAGACCCAATAGGAGAAAACTGGAAGTGGATGCTCAAAATGATGCCATTATGCTGGCATTATATTTAGAACTCAGATGGACTATTCGTTATGGACACCCGATGAAGCCAATATCTTATATGACTGGAAAAACTCATGTTGTATTATTGCTATTGCTTTGGACTATATCTGGATTTGTACTTTGATATTGCCTCTAGAAGAGCTTCTGGATACCAGCATCATTGACACCTGCTGTGTCCACTAGGACTGTTTCTATTGAATTCTGTGTAAGATATTGCACTATTTTTATAAAATGTTATTCTTTTTTCTATCTAAAGAGTATTGTTTTACCCTTATTGTGTCTCCAGATCCATAGTAGCGGTGTCCTTTAACTCCTTAAGGGCAGAAAGGAGAGCGCGTTATATACCAAAGCAAGGTTGTACTCATGTGAGTAGCTCACCTATTTCTTCTCACACGTTTTATCATAATTACTACACTATATGGTATTATGTGTCTTATGTTCTTCTTTTCCATGACTCATATGGGAGACATCTGTAACAATAGATAATTTAAGTATTCATATGAAAGTATACATTAGAACAGGACTTGACAAATTAAATTTTGTTTTAGGAGCCAGCAAAAAAAATCTAGGAGCCAGACAACCGCACATACACACACACAATCACGCAAAAATACACACAATCACAGAGTCATGTAAACACATACGCTTACAGACTGTCACACACACAGTTCCAATTACACACACAGAAAATCACAGACAGACAGTCACATAGGCAGAGATAGTTACACTTAAATACACAGAAAATCAGTCACAGAGACAGTTCCTCTTACATACAGAGAAAATCACAGTCAAAGAGACAGTTCCACTTACATACACAGAATATCACAGAGAGTCAAACAGACAGTTCCACTTACATACACAGAATATCACAGACAGTTAAACAGACAGTTCCACTTACATACACAGAATATCACAGACAGTCAAACAGACAGTTCCACTTACATATACAGAATATCACAGAGACAGACACAGACAGAAACAGATGGTCAAAAAGACATACATAGACAGATAGAGACAGACACACTGACACACAGACCTGACAAGGCAGCCGTTTTTTTTTTCTTAATAAATCAAATAAAAGGGTGCATGTTTCAGTGTGTCCCCATCCCTGCTGCTTTGCTTGATTGCAGGGGAGGGGAGCACTTCCATTTCATCTCAGTCTGCCAGTCACAGACCATCGTTCAAGCCCATCCTGCTGAGAACTCGGTTGTCACGTGACATGGATGTCACGTGTTCCCCGGAACTCAGACTTTGAAGCGCGATGCGCGAGGGGGCTGAGCTGGCAGTGTGTTCAAAATGGCACAAGCTGCCTCCTCGCACTGCACTGTCTAAAGGAACAGAAAAAACCCCATGGGTCCCAGAGGTGAGTGCGTGCCAATACTCGGGCGCCAGGTCTAATTTCCTGGGCGACCTGGCGCCCGGGATTTGTCAAGCCCAGCATTAGAAGAGTAACCACGGGGCATGTATTTTCTTTGTTGTATTGCCATACTGTAATACATATGGGTAACACACACTGTTTTGGGGTACACCTTTCTTTATTAGAGTACTGGCACACCACCATGTTTTGGCATGGGCCCATTAATTTATTTACGACACAAAATATATGGATGTCACGTGTTCCACGGAACTCAGACTTTGAAGCGCGATGCGCGAGGGGGCTGAGCTGGCAGTGTGTGCAAAATGGCACAAGCTGCCTCCTCGCGCTGCGCTGTCTAAAGGAACAGAAAAAAAACCCATGGGTCCCAGAGGTGAGTGCGTGCCAATACCCGGGTGCCAGGTCTAATTTCCTGGTCGCCATGGCGACCTGGCGCCCGGGATTTGTCAAGCCCTGCATTATAGAGTAACCACGGCGCATGTATTTTCTTTGTTGTATTGCCATACTGTAATACATATGGGTAACACACACTGTTTTGGGGTACACCTTTCTTTATTAGAGTACTGGCACACCACCATGTTTTGGCATGGGACCATTAATTTATTTACGACACAAAACTAATATTCCAGTCTGTCCCTACATAACACTAGGGCGTAACTTCAAGATTAAATAAATACTCTTACACAAATTCATTAATACAATCCTAATATGTTTTCTGATTTCCTTTAATAATCATTAGTCGCCTCCTTGGATCATAATCTATATACATTTCCTCTGCAATAATTGCTCTTAGACTTCTTCCTCTGGTCTGCTCTGTACATAATGACTATTCCACCTATCTTATTAATAGGTTTAATTACATTGACAGTAAATACTCTAAATATTTAACCTTTTCATTATCAAGATTTTTAACTTGGAAAACATTTACTGGTAACATTTATTGTTTTTCGTGCTAATTGTATTTCAGTGAAATTAAACATAGATCCTTTGTTCCATTATTTAATGCAATGTAATGACATGCTTTATTACACTAAACATTATAAGAACAAAATTTGAATCATGTGCAAGAGGAGGGTCTGATACATTTTTAATTACATATGATTTGGTCCATTTATCCAAAGCTTCCATATATTATTATTCTTTGATTAGAATCTCCCTAAATGAGGTAAGAAAATCCAGATGGAAGAAACATGCTGGTCATTCCAGTTGGTGAAATAAGTACAAATATTTAATATTGAGCAACAAAGCAACAGGTGAGAGGACAGAAACACTTGACGCGTTTCGAGTATATTGAATCTTAATCATAAGTACCACCAGGCAGTGTGTTTCTGTCCTCTGGTTTTTCTTACCTCGTATCGTCACTGTCGACAAGTGTCCATTGGCTGAATCCCCAACAAGTTCCAAGTGGTCAGGTAACACCCCACTAGTTAATCCGGCCAACTTCAGAAGCCCGTTTTTTTTCCCCCTTCATGGTGATATATTATTATTCTCCCTAACTGACATGTAGGATGGACACTAATGTGATTGAAAGTTACTGTAACTGTAAAGCATATAAATAAATTCAGATATTTCAAAATATATGCAATTAAGGCAATCTATGAATTGAACCAAGAAGTTATGATCAGTATCAGCAACATGTTAATCTGCATTTCTCAGTGTAATGCCGAAGGAGCATGCACATCGCGGGTAATGCTGGGTTTGTGGCGGGAACTCCTCGCAGAAGACCCAGCGGGATGTAAGTCAGGGTTCCGGAGAGAACTGAACGGGTAAGGGGACTAGTGGAGGGGGGATATTTCTGCAGCATCTTGGTGAGCCCCTTACAGATATCTCTAGTCTCTAGAGTTCTCTGGTTAAATTTACCTCACAAGGTAATTGTTAGCAGAGCCATATACAATGCCTGGGATCACTAGGGTTGCCACCTTTTCTTCAAAAAATACCGGCCTTGGTACTGTCTCCATAGACTTAACATTGGCCTGATGACAATATTTTACCGGCCTGCCGGTTTTGTGTGCCTTTGATTCAGTTGTGATATGATGGGGTTAATTTTAAGGCTTGGTTATGTACTGATGATGTAAAACTGTATGGGAAAAATAACACAGTGTATTTAAAGTATATAAAATGTAATTTTTCTATATTTGTTAATAAAAAATGTAAAAAGAAAACAAAAGTAAAACTGAGAAACAAAAAATGGCAACCATGCAATCAGACCTGTTAAATACAGATAATTACACCAATTCCTAACACTGGTTTAAAAAGAGATACAAAATAACAAGCCTATTCTGGCACTAATTAAATTCAAAAGGTAGGACTCCACACAATATGAGAGGAGGAGGGTGCAGGCTGTCATGGGTGTGCAAAAATATAATAATTTTATGTGAATTTTTGAGGGTTAAGAGAAACTGTACGTCTATGGTGGACTTTGAAAAACAGGCCAAAGATCTATCGGATAGGTTTGTTGTAAGAGGATATCCCCCAGATATTATCAATAGAGCTTATATTAAAGCAAAACGTAGAGACAGAGAATCCCTGATTAGAAGTAATACCGTTGGAATAAAGGACAGGAAAGACTATACTGATTTTACAACTAAAATAGAGGACAGAGGTGTCAAATCTCGTACAGTGGATACCTCTGTTGCATTTATCACAGATTTCAGTGTAGAATTTGACAACATTAAGAAAATTGTTTCGGACAATCTCCCCTTATTAAAAGCCGACAAGAAACTTAGAGATATCTTTGACAAAGATCTTAAGATATCATTTGTTTCTAGAAAGGCCTGTTCTCTACAAAACATATTATCACCCAGTTACGTTACTAAACCGTCTAGTCAAATACAGGGTTGCAATTGGATGAAAACCTTGGGAATGTACCCTTGTGGTTTTAAAAAATGTGCGTGTTGTAAATTTGTTAATGTATCTAAAAGTTTTATATCAACATCTAAAAATTGTGAGTTTTACATGAAAGATTACATTAATTGTGACACAAGTGGTATTATCTATGTCATTACTTGCACCAAATGTAACATCCAATATGTGGGACGTACCAGTAGAAAAATGAGAGTACGCATGAGAGAACACACATCGGACATTAGATGCAATAATGGCAAATCCCCCCTTAATCGACATTTTCAACAATGCGGGGGTGGCAATTTGGATTACTTTTCATGTATGGGAATTGAAAAATGTAGACTAGGACCCCGGGGGGGGGGGGGGGTGATATTAGAACTATGTTAGCCAAGAGGGAGGTATTTTGGATTTTTAAATTGGGTACCAAGTCCCCCTCGGGTATTAATAGAGAATGGGAGTTGAATTGTTTTGTCGACTGATTTAAGTTACTTATTATTATTTTTTACTAATTACATATATATGTGTGGAGGGAAGGGGGAGGAGGGAGGAGTCCGTCCCCCCCTTTTTTTTTTGCACATTATATATGTATGTATATATATATATATATATATATATATATATATATAGGGGATTTTTACATTTTTGGGGGGGATAACTGCACATGTGTATATCTGTCTCCACTTTCGATGTTATATTGTATATTGAGTTTTGTGGAGTTTGAATGCTCACATGTGTATGGTTGTTTATGGATCAGTGGAATAGCTTAGACTTAAAAGAAATTGAGAATATATACTGGTTATACAATTATGTTTTCTCTTGTTTTACTATATGCAATTTCTTTGCCACTTTTGCATGCATGCTTTATAAATAGAGTGTGATGTACCTTTAAATATGGACACATACTTGGATACACACTCTTTCTTTTTTAATTTGTTAACCTGTAAAAATATCAGCCAACCAATTGGGGGAGACTATGGGCGGCTGCATTTATGTTTTTAAACAAGCTCGTTTGGTATGTTTAATTAGTCTATGATTAAGCCTCACGGCGAAACGCGTGAGACTATGCTTTATCCTGTGGTTTTACCAATTTGGAAATAAAATTTACTATGTTTTAATCGGAGGATTTCTGCCCTAAACATCTTTTGACTTACATCAGAAGAGGTGCACCAGTGCTTCAACTTCTTTCTGGATCAGATTTTTATAACGGCAGGGGAACGCCGTCTGTGTTGCACTCACCTGTTTAAAGTGCGATTTTCAGAACTGGAGGTTTTGAGCTGTCTGTCCTGACGACCATATTCCTTTTTTTCAAAAATATAATAAACCCCCCAAAAAAGACACACTGACTAGATCTGTGGAAATATGTCAAAAAATAACGATATTGAAATAGTTCAAATGACAACTGATCTAGGTATAAAAAAAAACGTAAAAAAAATATAAAAAAAAAAGAACAGAGAGCCACCACTCATACCAAATGTGTGTACAAACTATTCTGTTTGCCAAGGGGGGATAAAGTACAGTGACTGAAAGGCTGGCGAGGATATAAAGCCTTGTCTAAGTCAGAGGAGGCAGCACAGGCGTAGTAGAATTTGCTCATTGCGCACCACAGCGCATGCTCACACAGTTACAGCTGTTAATCAGCCGTATTTGCTCGAGATGTTTTTCAGAACACCGGCAGGTATCTCTCTTCTAAACCTACGTACTGGAGCCTGAAACTAAACTGACTAGAACTATAAGTAAACATAGCAATGGTTACCTCTAGTATGTTTTTTATAGACTACCTCTGGCCTGTCTAGGATTGTGCCTGCAGAAGGGAAGGTTGTAACATAACACAGGAAACCTACCCTGAGGGGGCTACCTATGTATTATACACAGTGAGCTCTTGAGTTTTATTACCACTTTGTCTGGATAGCAAATATAATGCCTGATTTTACATTTTTAAATTAGAGTACAATTCAAACTAAAGTTTATACTTTAAAGCAGTGCCAGGCCCAGTAAAAGGAATTGAGACCCCTCAGTGTAATATTCCCACCTGGGTTATTTGCAGGATATATTTTCCACCTGCCATCAGGCAGAATATATGTTTCCACATTTAAAAAAAAAAAAAACAATGTATTACACACTCAATAAAACGTTAGAACGTATTTAAAATTTCAGCCACTCTGCCTTTATTTCAAAATCCTGCTACTTTTCCTTGCATACAATTTCAGTTTTTCCTCCCTCCTGTTCTTTCTCAAGTCAAGGTTTTTTTATGTTCAAGTCACCTTGCCACTAAGGTAACTACCTAATTTGCCTTATCTTAGTGTCGGCTGTGTGCAGTGCACTCACAGAGACTGATCTCATGAAGCTACATGTTAAAAGCAAATAGATAAAATGTTATGAAGAATTGTCTGTACTATTTTATTTTTGATCCAGATCACATTTGAGGAGCAAAAATGAGACTAATCTACAAAGGACAGTTGTTTTTTTACTTTGAATGACAAAACAGGAATGCACTTTTGATAATATCATTAAGATGCTAGACCGAAAGCATAAATAAAATGATTCACAAATCAATGTCTGTGAGCGTGTGAGTGGCCCCAATCAGGATTACACAAGACCTAAGGGTGTGAGATTGATGTTTCTCCCTCTCCGATATACTAATCTCAATTTAGCAGAAAGAGGATACAAATTAAGTTATAATCCTTATCTGAAGGTGTAAATAGATAATCCTTAATTATATCCCTAAGTAAAGACATCTCAAATGAGGGACAGAATTAAGATCACCTCGATTACAAATTTCAAAGTGCTAAGATGCTAAAGCAAAAATATATAGAAAGATATATAAACCTTCAAACAAACAAAAATGTAAATGAAAAAACATAGGACAACATCAAGAGCAATAGCTCACTTAAATTACTTAAATGTTGCTCTGTTAGATGTTGTTATTTACACATCTATAGGCACAGCTCAAAGTAGATCTGGGGGTCTAATCAAAGAGCTCTGATCTTCATAATGAAAATCAGAGAACGAAATTATGGATTTGAATCACTTTTGTGAATCCTGTCTGTTCTTTGTATCTTGGTTCACTGCCTTATCCAGCCACATAGTGGTATCTGCCTAACCTAGCTATTGTCTGGCTCCTGCCCAAGCCTAGCTGCAGACCTATACCTGCCGATGGTCTAGCTAATATCTGGCACCTGCCCAAGCCTAGCCATAGACTATTTTTTTTGTGTGTGTATTTTTATGCTTCTCCTTGACTCCGCCCCTTATTGTATGAACGTCACTTATGTATATACTATATATTTGAGACTAAAATTCACGTCACTAGTCTTGAAAAAAGCTCATTACTGAGCTGAAACATTGTATATTCACGAAATAAATCCCTTGTAAGAGAGTGCTAAGTTCCTGTGTTTATTTATAGCCATAGACTGGCACCTGCCCAGGTATAGTTGCAGACTGGTACCTACCAAATTCTAGCTATTGTCCAGCACCTGCCTAAGCCTAGCCACAGACCGGGACCTGCCTATGTGTAGCTGTTGTCTGTCACCTGCCCAAGTTTAGTTTTAGTCCAGCAAATGCAATGCCCTTAGAGTCCTTTAAATGGGATGCGCTGTCTTAGAGTCTTTTTAATTGGATGCCCTGTCACAGTATAGCCATGTCTAGTCCTGTCCAGCCTTGTCTTAGTGTTCCAGCCCTGTCACATGAGACTATTCACTAATAGGTGAGTTGAAGTGACTAGCAAGTGAGTTGAAGTGAACAGATAAAGTAACAGCTAAGAAGCAGAGAATAATTGGACTCTATTGAGGTCATTCACTAAAAAGTGAGTTGAGTTGCAGGTGAGTTGAAGTGACAAGCAGGTGAGCTGAGGTGAGATGAACATTTCATCTCCATAATTCAGCTATACTTTGTGTAGGAACAATCCTGGTTAGTTTCCCCACTTAGTGAACTCATCAGGTTTGTTCCTGCACAATGTATAGCTGAATTGGAGAGATTAAATGTTCATCTCACCTAAACTCACTCATAGATCCCCCTAGCCATACCTCTGCCACACAAATAGAAAAGCAAAAATATAATTGATTTTAAAAATGTTTTAAAAAAAATAAAAAGTGTGAACAAAATAATATGCAGATTGTTGTCAGGATCAGTGGTGCCATTCTAAAAATCCCAATTAAATCAAGTGCCGTAAGGGAGAAATAAACTCTGATTTTATTGCTTAAGAACCACACCTTCGTAAAAATTACCAGCCTGTTTTAATGTACTTTAGCTATAAGACTATAAGAAAACCAATCATTTGTTAAGATCTATAATATGGTTTGTTTATTTACGCATATGGGTGGAGTTAAGGTAAGCTATGATTACTGTATTTGCTCGAATATAAGACAAGGTTTTTTTCAAATGCACTTATATTCGAGATCGTCTTATAATCTGACCTCAAATTGAGGTCAGGTTTTAAGACTGGGATCCAGGTCCCCCTCACTAACAACTGGTGGATGTCTGCGTGATGAGCACAGACATCCCCTGCTGCCGCCCGGCACGATCGCCGGGACTTCTATGATGAAGCCGGGTCCTTCCGGCTTCATCATATAAGTCCCGGCGGAAGTGCCGGGCAGCAGCGGGGGATGTCTGCGCGTATCGTGCAGACATCCTCCGCTGCCTCCACTAGGCACCAGGGATATCTGGCAGCCCAACACAAGGTCTTATATTCAAGCAAATACAGTAGGTTAATAGCAACTTAGAGTACAAGAAACAAAATAGCGAGAAAAATTCTCTTAGTGGATCTTTAAGGATGTCTTTTTAGCTATCCAACCATGTGAATGAACACAAAAACATTAATGTCGCATATATTACAAAACATATTTGTCTTCCAATACATTATTTTCAGAGGATAATAATTAGAAAGGTAGGAAAAGGCAGATCATGCTATACCGATACATCCAATGCCAGGTCATAAATCTTTCTCAAAGGTGTATATAAATTATCATAAATTACACTTCAAATCCAGTGGCAGGCTGCTTAATTTCATACCCAATTTTGGCGCATATTTCTAGAACTGACTTTATAATTTAATATGCTCTTACCCAAATTATTATTATCATCTAATTTATACATTAATATCCCAGTATCACAGTAGTGGCTGGTCAGGACGTCAAGGCTAATTCTAATATGTGTGCTAGAAGCAGCCCTGATAAAAAAGAAACCTTCGTTGACAAGAGGTGGGGACAGAGCACACCTGGCTACAGACTACACAATATTGTGTACCAGAACTGGATTGTATGACTTTGTGTTACCTAATCTCGGCTTTCCTGACCATTCTACTGGAAGGTCTACTCAATATACACTGATTTTGCCTGAAATTCATCAAGACTGGTCAAAGTCCCCAAAATTAGGAAATTGCCAAAATCAGAGTAGGCAATTTTTGGCCATTTTTGTAGTTTTTGTAGTAGTTTCAGAGAATTAACCCCTCTATTAGGAGATATGAGCAGTTTCAGAAAATAAACCCCTCTGTTTTCATCCATTACACATACAGTCACTTGCACAGACTTTCTCACACACACACACACAGTCACTTACACAGACTTTCTCTCACACACACACACACAGTCACTTACACAGTCAGATAAACAATCAGAGAGACAGAGACAGAGACAGAGAGTATGTTTCTTACCTTGTGCTGCATAAGCTTACACTGAGCTCTCTAAAGCAGGGACCTTACCAATCACGAGAGGCTTCTGAACTCTCAGCCAATCCGTAACATGTGGTCACCCAAGCTAAATTGGAGAATGGGCCCTAGGTTTGAAATGTCTTGGTCAATTCCCTGAAAGTCCCTCTTTCATGAATACAACCCATAGTGTAACAGAGTAATATAGCTACAATAAATCTACATAGATTATTACGATTATAGGGATAACAAGTAGAATGGTTGCAGTAGCCTTTGAGTAGATCTGGTAGGCTGTAGGGAAACGTAGCATTGCTTGTGATGTGGTTAACCAGGTTTGGAAATTAAACTAAATTAATTAACTGTGGCAAAAGGATAACCAATTCAAATCAAGCTAAAATAGTAGTGTTAGAGAACTTGGTTGTCTGTTCACCATTGTTCACTATTAGTGAGTAATTGAACAGGCTACATATAGAGGACCTGAAAAGTCCCAGGAGCTGGGAACTATGGGTACTAATAAAATAACCATTTCAGGACTGATAATAAACATATCACAGACATATCTGATTCTTTTTTACCTTGAAAACTGTATTGGAAATAAAAATGATTTCCTGCTGAATTATTGTTGCCTTTCAGAGTGAAGATCATTTATAAACAAAAATGTTTAAAAAAAAAAATTACTGAAGACAGGGTGGCTTAAAACCATCCAGTGAGAGGAGAACATCAGATCAGTGTTTATAGATTATTATAGTCATTTATTTCACTTGCCATTTAAGAATTGCAGGGTTTGCCACTTTGTTCTACAATGTTTGGAGCCTTTGGACATGAAAAATACAAGCTCAAAATGTTATTGTATCTAATTCAAAACGAGAACTATATGTCATTTTACTTCATAGATGTTTCACTGAGCGAATAATGAATCTGTGGAACACCACATGGTGATAAGCAAAATGTCTACGTCAAGGCTTGTGAAGATCCATAGAGCATCATTAGATTGTCCATAGAACATCATTAGACTGTCCATTGAGCATCATCAGATTATCCACTGAGCATCATTAGATTTTCCATAGAACATCATTGGATTGTCCATTACAAAGTCCAGTAAATGTTTATCATGGGTAATATTGACATTTAACTTTGATGCAACACCAAATACATTTGTTTTCATTTTATGTGTTAGAGAAAATATTGGTTATAATTACTGAATTTCTGATTGGTTTAGTTGGTCCAGGGAATAATCTGATTGCCTCTGGAATTGGGAAGGAATTTTAATAAGCAATAAAACTGACACTCACACTGCACATTACTGTTTCACAATACACAATAAGACTCACAGCAAAAAAAAGACTCACATTAATTACACACAGTCACACTTATACATACACAGCAACACCTACACAAACACACACACAGTCACACTTACACACATTGTTAAATACATACACAGACACCTTTACACCCACACACTTACACACCCATAGACACCTTTAAACATCATACAGTCATACTTATACACAGACACAATTACACAGACACTATTACACACACACAGATTTATTTTTCTTTAAAAAAATGTTATGCTGTTTGTCCCCCTTTACCTTTTATTTGCAGGGTGGGGGATGGTTCAGACAGTGTGTGCCTCCATTCCCTGCAGCCAGTATTCATTTTCTTCTGTCCCCCAGGATGTCACCTGACACCGAGTGCTCTGACAGTATCAGAGTGTGACCCCTCATGCTGCGCTCAGCCCTATGTTCCCGATGTAGACGCGGAAGGAGGTGTGATTACTGCATCCAATCTCATGTATACCGCACCTTCATTTCCGGCAGGCCGCATTTTGGACACCCCTGGCATAGACTGTCCTGTTGTTGGGCAAGGGTTATCTCTGTGTTTTAGCTCCTATTATTCTCTCAAAGTAGGCTACTTCCGTTGCTCATTCTTATTTCAAATCACAATTATTCCTCCTAAGCTAAACAAAATGTAACCCACATATTTTTTAATAATTTAAAAGGTGTTCATTTATTCCAGAATGTGCAAAGACACTACAATCAAAATAACATATAACAGCCATTACATGAAAAAACAGCTGAGGGCGCTGAACAAACGATAGTCCTAATATATAATTATATATATGTGTGTTATAATGTCGTTTTCCTACGTGCTTTCTAGTAGGATAAGGGCGATAAAACCAATATGGTAGATTGATGCCTCCGCTAAATAATCCTCTGGGAACCATTGGGTTACTCATGAAACACATTCATTTTGATGCAATACCCACTAGAACACTGAATTTCGTACAATACAAATGACCTTTGGAGCATCGGTAACAATCCGGGAACATCTTTTCTGTCATAGTATACAGCTTGCTAACGTGGCTTATACGTCAATAGAAAAATGATCATTCTTAGAAATGTAATTTCTTGATTCAAATCTCACTGTATTCTGTTCTTGATGAACTAAGTTTACATATCATGCACAATGCTAATGCTTTATTCACTAACCTTGAATTATGGATGACACATGTGCTTTAGCATAATGTTATTGCTCTGCTGTTTAGGCTGTGATGCCACCTCAGAAACAAACATTTAGCAGTGTGGATTCCATTAAAGAATCCTATAGAATACAGATCATGTGAATATCTGGAGAACTGCATTTTAAATAACTTTAGCAGGACCGGACTGGAAATAAAGATCATCCCTGGAAAAACAATTCACCAGTCCAGCACTGCATTGAGACAGCATGGAGTGTGCACATATATATTTATTTATATGCAGAAACAAAAACTATAATATCTTAACTAAAAATCCTTGTGTCGTGTGTTTGCCTGAAGCTGGAAAACTCTTGAATGCTGAACTCTGGAATCATGAAATGTGCACAGCTTATACATGCTGGAATTTCTAAGTCAACACAACTATTTACAGCTCTCTGAATTGTTCCCTTCCTGATTTATGAGTCATTTTTTTTGTAGTTATTAGACACCACATAAACTGTGAAGTTGATGGGTCTTTGTTCTACATCACCACTGATGTCATAATTTCCTTTTGTAAATGACACATTTAGAACCTTTGAAACCTATAACATAACTGCATTGATAGTAATATGGAGGAACCTATGCATTTTTCAGAAATATTTTTATTTTTTATATCAACATGACTGACCAGTATGGACATTAAGGATGGCCAAAAAGAGATTATGACATCACTGGTCATCTAGGAAAATGACTCATCAGCTTCACAGCACTTGCAAGATTTCTAAGCTAATTGGCCCAAAGTTTGGAAAGATTCAGGGAACTCTGTGGTAATCTCGGAAGTTGAATTTTGAGATACCCGAATATCATCGCAATTCAGCCATCATGGTCAAATATAAATGCTTTCCAAACACAAACGCACACAATCTAAATCGAAGACAGGTAGAAAAGCTAGTAAACTTATAAAAGGGAAGGCTGCACGTAGCTCCCATCATTATATACTGACCCAGACACTGACGGTGGTACAGCACATCTCTAATTATTATTTACTGAGCCAATCACTGACAATAGTACAGCATAATTGTCAACATTACATACTGAGTCAGACATTAGAAGTGGTACAGCATAGCTGCCATTATTATATACTGAGCCAGACACTGACAGTGGTACAGCATAACTCCTATTATTATATACTGAATCAGACACTGACAGTGGGATAGTATAACTTCATTATATACTGAGCCAAACACTGACGGTGGTACAGCATAACTCCCATTATTATATACTGAGCCAGACACTGACAGGGGTACAGCATAACCCCCCATTATTATATACTGAGCCAGATACTGACAGTGGTACAGCGTATCTCCTATTATTATATACTGAGCCAGACACTGACAGTGGTACAGCATAACTCCCATTATTATATACTGAGCCAGACACTGACAGTGGTACAGCATAACTCCTATTATTATATACTGAGCCAGACACTGACAGTGGTACAGCATAACTCCTATTATTATATACTGAGCCAGACACTGACAGAGGTACAGCATAACTCCCATTATTATATACTGAGCCAGACACTGACAGTGGTATAGCATAACTTCCATTAATATATACTGAGCCAGACACTGACGGTGGTACAGCATAACTCTCATTATTATATACTGAGCCAGACACTGACGGTGGTATAGCATAACTCTCATTATTATATGCTGAGCCAGACACCTGACGGTGGTACAGCATAACTACCATTATTATACACTGAGCCAGACACTGATGGTTGGGGTTGATTCACAGGTATTCACAGCACCAGTTTTGTGCTTTCCCAAGACAGACCTGTCACTGCTGAAGTTTGCAAGGCCACATTAAAATGTCCCTGCTCCCTGCACTGATTGGTCACAGCACAGAGGAGAAAGTCTGTGCCGGAACAACGGAAACTGGAGGGACCCACTACCATCAAATACACTAGATGAACAAGAATGGTCCCCTCTAAGTTTGGGTCATAGTACAACTATTTTGTGGAATATTTTTTATTCTCTTCAATATCACCTAGATCTTTCTTTTCTTTTTCTTTTTTTTCTGGCTTATCATCAACCAATGTTTCTTTTATTCTCTTTAACCCCTTCAGGACAATGGTTATGTTTGTTTTCTGATATCCGTTCTGGACAATAGTTTTTTTGCTACTTTAGCTATGTTTGTGTTTAAAATGCTTGCTTTTTAAATTAATCCTCACATGTAATATATTGGGAGTTTTTAAGGATGCACTTTCTTCAAAAAAATAGTTTTTTGTGTTTTTTTGTATTTACATTTTTTACTGGGACACAGTATATTTCTCTCCTCACTGATTGTCATTTACTGTATGTTTTGCATTTATTGCATAAATAACGGTCTATTTGTTAAGGCAACCACGATCACCTCACCACATCCCTCCACCCAAATTTGGCAATGGATTGCGATATGTCCCTAGACATGTCACAATATTCACTGCTATAGCTATTGCAGGCAAATACAGGCTTTTCTGGGTGTTTCAGACTTGCTTCCATCAGAGGCAGACTGAAACACCCTTCACTCAATTTGCATAGGGTGAGGGGTGTGATTTACAGGTCAGTAACAATTGTCACTAGCCTGTCACTTTAAGACCGCCCACGTGCAGTGCTGGTGGCCATTTTGTTTTTGTTTTTTGCTTTCCTGCATTCACTTGTGACACTTCCAGTAAAGCTGAAAATAGCACTAATCGCCGCAAAAAATTCTGCGATTGAACTGTTTTGAGGGCAGCCGGTCCGTGTGCAAACATTGCTGTGAAGGGGTTAACCTCATTCTATTAAGTCTTTTTAAACTCGCCCAGAAGTATAATTTTTACCTCTACTACTTTTTTAGTACTTGTATCCAGTAGGTATTTTTTCTAGACCTGACATGAATATCGCAGTCTTTTCACTAAACATTTTGTGACCCATAGAAAGGGACTGAACTCTGGAGTTATTATTTACTGAGAGAAGACACCATTTCTGCCTCAAAAGGGAAAAATATGGCTTGAACTCTCAAAATTTAGAAAAGTAAAAACCCAAGTTTAATATCAATAATGCAATTTGTGAGCATAACATTAAAAGCAGAACATTAAAACCACAGTGTATACAGGATTAACACATCGCTTGTACATAACAGGGATTCTTCCTATATAATTTAAATTGTGTCTGGGTCAGTGAGTGTAGTGTAAAGAAGGACCTGACGCGTTTCACCGCATTTGCTGTGGCTTCTTCAGAGGTAGAAAGATGAATAAAGTTCTACCAATTTCAGGTGGATCATATGTATACCGATTTCTATTCTTCATATTCATGTCCTATTACGGTATGTACAGGATAGGAATGGCTACCTTGCCAATTTTGCAGGGGTAACAAAGTAGTTTTTCAGGCAATTGTAGGCTGATTGGATTTCTATATTCAGAAATGACCCCAAACGATCCTACACGATTTTCAAAGTGCTTTTTATTGCAAAAGCAAAGACAAGTGAGCTGGCATTTGATGGAGCTTTGCAATATGGCTACAATGATATGGCTGCCACTTCATGAAGCTTCGCTCTGTGGCCACAATGCTATGACTGCCATTTGATGGAGCTTTGCTCTGTGGCTACAATGATATGGTTGCCACTTCAATGGAGCTTTGCTCTGTGGCCACAATGATATGGCTGCCATTTGATGGAGCTTTGCTCTGTGGCTACAATTACGGTATATGGTTGCCACTTCATGGAGCTTCGCTTTGTGGCCACAATGATATGGCTGCCATTTGCTGGAGTTTCACTCTATGGCCACAATAATATGGCTGCCATTTGAGACACAGTCTCTCTGCATCAGCGAGCATCTCCTCCCTGCAGGATGTGTGTTCAGTATAGGTTGAGGATAAAGGAGACATTAAAAGAGGCAAGATGATGTAATGACTTAAATATATTCATAACAAAAAACTAAGTTCCAAAACTTATAGTGACTGGCTTAATAGCATCCACCAAGAGGGGCAATGTAAAATAATGAATACATTAAAAATAAAAGTAGAAAGAAAATGTGTATTGAATTTTTCTGTGGCACCTCCCGTTTATAGTATTGCCAAAATACCAGCCTTGCTAGTACCTTATGCACTTAACATTGGCCTAAAGCCAATATTTTACTGGCCTGCCAGTAAAATATGTCATGGCGCGAAGCCTGCCTGTTTATGACATCACCTTGTTACTTGATATAGAAATGACACATTTCCCACTGATATGTCATTAATATTCCAACAGGAGATGTCATAAACATTTTCATCCCAATCTATGCATTTACTTGCAATTCACAATGAATAGATTTCTGATAGGTTTTTTACATTAGCAGTATAAACAATGTTTAGGTGACAAAGCCCCCTTAACACAGTTAAACGCCATGCATCCCAATTCAAGCAATGAAACAATACAGAATGCTCCTCTAGACATGAAGTAGTTAAAAAATGAGGTGTATTTTTTTTCTATATCGGTTACCCCTGTCTATCAAAGAAACTGTGCTGGATAGACGGAGACATAAAGAAATCCATATTTCATTTCAGATTAAACTAGAATTGTGTGACCGCTGTTCTGTGTCTTATCATTATGTGTGGTTTTTTTCCTGGTCTGGGGTAATCAGACTTTTTTTTTTCTTCTTCTGTTGAACGTAAAAATAACAGAGGAGTGGTGTCAAGGGAGTGATATGTTTTCGCTTGCGCTCAAAGCTTATTTAAGCTCTGTCTCATTAGCTGTTATTGACAAAGGACCTGGGATTTTTTTTTCCCTTAGAAACTTTATCCAACTTTAATCCGGAGATGGCAGGAAATCACCTGAAGGTCAGTGCAGGGATTTCAAGGTCACTGGCTTTTTCTGATTTGTAGCCTCAGGCTCAGGACATATTTCCATCAGCCTGGTGCACTTTGATCTGCCTCTGAGTACAATCTCTTTCTGATTTATCCATTTATTAAGCAGAGAAGCCTAAATTAATGCGTAGACAAGATGTGTAGGTTGTGGCCTGATTTGTTGAGTAAATAGGAAAGCTCGCTTTTAAATGGCAATTGTTATTGTCTAGGTTGTATACTTTACCCTTATGACTTTCAGAGATGCATCTTTTTCTCTAAATTATCCAATCACACATTCAACACAGTAATATTGAATTCCTAGGTTCCGTGGCCACCTGAGTTTTACACAAAGTCTGCTATACTTGCCGAAAAGTATTAAATGAAATAGGACATTCAAAATTATTTATGGCTTTTATTGGGGCTTCGTGCTTGGAATCTCAAGTTAACAGTCCTTAAACATTGTTAGCTACGCTAAGAAACTACACAACGCCCCTGTTGCGTTTAGTATATTGAACAGTAAACACATATCAGAAATCTTTGGAACATTTGAGATTATATATAAAAGTTAGTTCCGTGGCAGAATTCTAAAAGTGGTCTAAACGGCAGGAAATTTTCAATAGATTCTTCACCCCAGAATTTCATTTTATGTATTACCCCCAATTGTTTCATAAATCCTAGAGAAAACAAACCATCTGTAGGGTATTCACTGACCTCCAAAACATGTAGTGAAGAATCCCAAATACCAGATGTAATAGACATAGGGCTGCCACCACAGCCATTGTTACCAACTGCATATAACTGCTGCATGTTGCCTTGCAATATGTAATATTGATATGCGATCAGAAGGGAATCAGTTAGCTAACCAGTGTGGTTCTGTGGGAGCTGGTCCTTGATTAGTTACCTGCTGGTCACATATGATATCTACATACTACACGGTAACATGCACAAGTTATATGTGGCCAGTAAAAATAACTGAGATGGCAAGCCTAAATAGACATGAATGCAGAGCTTGTTTTGTACAGCGGAGGCATTACAATGGAGCTAAACAACCTATAGGCAAGCCATCCTTAAATGACCCCATAGGTCAAGGGTGTCAAAGTTTTTTCTGGAGAGGGCCACTTTACTAGAAATGTTTGTGGGCTGCATTCAATTTATTTTCATTGTGGTAAAATGTTTTATATATATGTGTGTGTGTTTGTGTATATATATATGTGTGTGTGTGTGTGTGTGTGTTTGTGTATATATATATATATATATATATATATATATATGTGTGTGTATGTTTGTGTATTTATATATGTGTGTGTGTGTATATTTCACAGAAATGTGCAGTGTGATTATCTCAGGCTCCACAGCAGTACAACACATACATACACAAAAATACACACAGAAGCTGAACCTACCTTCCTTTGCTGTCACTGTGCTGAGCGGCAGCTCTCCCGGACCTGTGTGGGGTCACACATCCCATCCCACATCCTGTGAGCCAGCGCATCAAACTGAGCCCCCCTAGCAATGGCACTGGCAGCATCAGATGTGGTCTGTGCACAGCACCTCCATTGCTTCCCCCACTAGCCACTGTAGAGATCAAGTGGGGGGTGCTGATATGGGGGTGCCCGCTAATGCATGGCACCCAAGGCAGTGGTCACTTTATAATTAATCTTACTTGCCACATCAGCGCACACTTTTAATTGATTCTGGATTTTTGACTAGAAAATTTGAACTGTTCCGTAACCCTTGGCAAGCACCGAAATCACATGTTTATTTTCTAGAGGTTCAGTGTCATCCTTTGGCCCTGTGATAGAAGCTACTGTATCCAGTCCTTACCAAGGTGGGAAACGGAGATGGTATATGATGAGTATTTAGTTTGCTTTTGGCCATTAAATTAAGCTTGCCAACCAGCGTCATGGTACCTCACTTTAGGCAAGTCCCTAATGCTGAAAGTAGTAATAAACTAGTAAATGAATGACAGAATCAAAAATCTTACATTGCACAGACACACCAACACAATACATACCTGACCTAAGGCACACAAGGAACAGGATAGGATCTATATTATAGCTAAGCATGGGCAGGTTACCAGACAGTAACCAGACTCAGACAGGTACCAGTCTATATTTTGGTATGTATTTTTGTTTAAGTGACTCCTGTGCTTCTGTGCCATCCCTTGTTTTGATGATATGTATACACAATATGGTTAGCTATGGGGTTGTCTACTTACATTGTTGTGCTTGGCTATTAGCAGTGTCCTGATCACTGGACCTCTCTAATCATCATCCACATCAAGACACATCACATATCTCTATATACTGTGTTATTCTTCAGGTAATGCTCTGTGATGATGTATAACAGTGACTATATATATAAATCACGCATAATATTATGACCACCTGCCTAATATTGTGTAGGTCCCCTTTTGACACTAAAAAAAAGCTCTGACACATCGAAACATGGACTTCATGGAAGTCCTGTAAATTGTGAGGTGGGGCCTCCATGGATTGGAATTTGTTCAGCTCATCCCACAGATGCTCAATTGGATTGAGATCTGGGGAATTTGGAGGTCAATTCAACACCTAGAACTCGTTGTTGTGTTCCTCAAACCATTCCTGAACCATTTTTGCTTTGTGCAGGGTGTATTGTCCTACCAATTCAATGAAAGAGTGTATATGGTCTGCAACAATGCTTAGGTAGGTGGTACATGTCAAAGTAACATCCAAATGAATGACAGAACCCCAGGTTTCCCAGCAGAACATTGCCCAAAGCCTTACACTGCCTCCGCCGGCTTGCCACTTGTCAGTGGTAATTCTGTTATGGCTGATCAGTGTATATATATATATATATCAGGCATTAAGACCGGAAATGAGAAATTCTCATTTGCAGCATCACTAGAAATGCCGTTTTTTTTCACTCCAAAGAAAATAGGTCCTTTGTGCGTATGTTGCATCAATATTACATGTAGGTGTATGGAAATGCTGCAGTGAAACACATAGCAACAATTACAGCTGACATGTCCTTAGGTAACCTATTACCAAGTAGTACTAAAATATTCATACATTTCTTAAGGGTTGATAAAAGCTTTCACAGTCCAATAGATTCAATTATGTAACTATTACTTTAAATTTAATCCTAACCTAGTGTTAATTTACAGGACCATTAATCCATTGTTTTAACTTCCACAAGATGAATGTTAATTAGTCATGTTTATTTGGTAATATTCCTGGTCAGGATGTTGATCCATACATTTGCAACATTTCAAGCAAATGCATAAATTAAGAGGAAAGATGTATTTTAAATGTAGCTGTCTCCTGTGTAAGACATCACCTTGGGGCATGTTATTCAAATGGACAGCATGTGTAATTTGCATACCGTGCCACAGGTGATGTCATAAACAGGAGACGCCACAGACACATTTAAAACATACTTTTTTCTGCATTCCTGTATTTCCTTAAAATTTTGCCAACACGATGTATAGATCATTGTCTCTCTGCCAAACAAGAAAAGGAGACTTTTTTTATTTCCAGTATTAACTCCACCTAGAAGTAAGTCAAATTTTAGCTGTATTTTATCATGGTTTGGAAGTGAGATAGTCACTATATACTTTCAATTTCTATAATTGTAAGAGGGATTGTGATGTATGTATGGGAGCAGTCATGTGAGTTAAAGGGCGAAGTCTATGACACAGCCAGTAGGCCCATTAATATACCACAGCCAGTTTGCCTATTAATGTGCCACTATTTTCCCATTAATTTGCCACAGCCAGTATGCCATTAATATTCTACTGTTTTCCCATTAATATGTCACAGCCAGTTTGCTCATTAATATGCAACTATTTGCCCATTAATTTGCCACAGTCAATTTGCCCATTCATATTCCACTCTTTGGCTATTTATATTCCACTCTGTTTTTTGGATCAAAAGCAGGAATGATAGGTAGAAGGGTTGGACGTGATGGACTTAAAGGGACAGTCTAGTCCCCAAACTCAATTTGGTACAAGTGGAAGACTACTGCCTGAATAGTGCACAGGCTTTTTTCCCACTGTGATGCAATGCAGGCATTCTGCATAAATAACATTTTTAATATTCGACTGGTGCGTTGTGTGTAGTCACTAAGCATGTATCACTTTTGTTTCAATTAATCACTTCCTCTGCTGCTTTGCTTGTGTAATAGAATGCATTGTGTGGAACCTAAATGACCTTGCTCTTGTACATGTAGGGATTCTTAACAGTGCAACACATTGTCTGATGACATCACTAGAGAAACAGTATATTCCATTCATTTGAATAGCATTATTCTCATTGATTCCTGCAGAAAATACTAAATAAAAACTTTTACTAAGCTGGTGTGTGCAGTTCTGGTTTCTTGCAAATTGCTGTAATCTCACAAATTCAAGTGTAGGATTGTCATATTTTAAGCAATGCATTATGTAAAATATGCATTATACAGTACTTTGAATGTACTTTAATATGCATTAACGTTTCGAAGATGCATTTTAGGCACCAGACAGTCCCTGTAAGTCTTTTTTTCAGCCTAAATCACAAAGTTACTATGTTACTGTGTATGAGGACATTGGTGTGTTTTCAACTTGCATAAAAATACTTTTAATCTGACAGAAGTTCCTTTTCTATATTCCTATAAAGCACTTTTAAGAAGCAATTTACATACTTCTCAGATGTCTCCTTGAGTACGCTGTGTCTGTGACAGCAAATACACATCCAGCAGGGTAGGAGAGATGGTCGTGAACTATTTCTTAGCTACACCTGATATGGAAGTCCCAAATATTTGCTTTTGCAAAGACTAGAGGGTCTACTCTAGTTCTGATCTTTCCAATGAAAATTGGTAAATGCAACCCACATCGAATCACTTCAGATCTCAAACCGGCACGAAAATTGGCCATTGTGGAGTTCCACTGACCAAAATAGTAGCCTCTATCCTTCCCATGGATTTCTATGGGAAGTATTTCGGCTACAGCAAGGCTCCTCCTCGCACCTCCTAGTCACACTGAGCACAGTGCGAAGGGTTCAAGCTCCGCCCCCCCATCCCCCCGCCCCCCCGTTGCACTCTGTGACTGCCTGCGCGCCAGATGTCAGGTGACATCCGGCAGAAGAAACTGGATGGCTTCGGAAATGTCCTCCTCCCTGCAAATATAGGTAACTAAGCGGGGGGGGGGGGGGGGGGGCAACCGTATACAATAGAAGAAAATATTGGAGAAAAGTGTGTAAGTTTGACTGTGTGTGGGTGTCTCAATTTGTGTAAGTGTCAGTGTCAGAGTGTCTTGGTGTGTGCCAGTGTATGTCTAGGTATGTGTGTCAGGATGCTGGGTACCTGGTAGTAAGTGTTTCAGCAAAGTCCTTGGTGACATACCACTGGCGGCTCAACTAAGGGTGTGTTGTCATTAAGGTGGAAACCAATACTTGCTTTCTACGGTACTTAGTGAGTGTTCCCGTAGACTCATCCGCACTGGTGATCCATCTCTTGAACAAGAAAGTTATATTTATCACAGGCCCGTGTCCTGCTCTGAGAGCTGCCAGTCCAGTCTCTGCATCCTGTTCTCAGTTGCCTGTCCTGTCTTAGCTGCCGTCTCCACTACCAGTCCTGTCAGAGAATTACATCCAGTGCACATAGTTATGCATCGTGGAGTGCAGACAGACCCCACATCCTGCCCTGCTCCGAGGCTCCTCCCTGCTCTGTTATCCCAGGTTGTGACAGTGACAGAGTGTGAAAAAGCGAAAGAGACAGAGTGTGTGAGAAAGAGAGAGATTAAGTGTGTAAGAAATAGATGGAGTGTGTGAGGAAGAGAGAGAGATGGAGTGTGTGTGAGAAAGAGAGAGGAGTGTGTAAGGAAGAGAGAGAGAGTGTGTGAGAGAGAGAGAAGGAGTGTGTGAGAAAGAGAGAGAGATGGAGTATGTGTGTGAGAGAGAGAGAGAGAGAGAGAGAGACAGATTGTGTGTTTGAGAGAGAGACAGAGTGTATGTGAGAGAGAGAGAGTGTGTGTGTGTGGGACAGAGCCCATCTGCGCTCTAGCCCCAGATCATTTGGAGACCTAGCAATGCCCCTGGTAAAGGGTCAAGTACCCAAAACTGCACATGGCCAAAGATAGTCTTAAGTTCATTAGGGATTTGTGATTTGGGCCATATTGAGTAACCGAATTGCAGATTTTTCAACAATTCAGCTAAAATCCCTGGTCTATACCCATTTCATGCCAGATTGGGGCATATTGTGTAGTCCCCCAGAGGTGAATATCTTAAATGGTGCACAATTAAGGTTGTCACTTGGCAGGCCAATAAAAATTGGCTTTTGCCCAATGTTGAGTCTGTTTAGGCAATAGCATGGCCAGTATTTTTTTCAAGAAAGATGAGAAGCCTATGCACATTTCCCGCATTTCCAAACATTGCAACCTATCAAACCTGTAAATTAAAATTTGACATTAAAGTTGGATCTACATAATTAAACGAACTTCTGGGCTCCATTGTGTAAATATTTAAAGACCAGCTCAGACAGCACATTGCTATGTAGGAAAGTTATGTGATATGAGAGACTTCTGATTGGCTCCCAGGGATGCCCATTTATTTCTTGAGCTACAGATATCATGGTGGGCTTGATCAATCAACAGGAGAAAACCTGCAGAAGTTACACACTACAAAAACTCAAAAGCATAAATTGGAACAAATAAATCCACATTAATTTTTAAAGTCACCCATTCGAGGGCTGGAATTTAAAACTTTGGATGTACACTGATGATTCAAACAAAACATGTGTTATGCTAGCACATCTGCGGAGTAAAGTTCTGTTAAAGTTCAATATGTCTTGCTTTAAGTTTCCTAATATTTCGGAATTAATGACTGCTTCCTAATTGGTGGATCACACTTGCGCAAGTAGTATGCAAGAAATCATGGTGTTCTGTTGGAATTCTGATAAAACCCCTGGGCGCTTTCTAGTAAATGCTAGAAATAAAAGGTATTTTTGGTATTCTTTCATCATGTTCCACTTTGCAAGCCAGTGTAGTATTTAATTGAGAGTTAAGGGGATTTTATCCTTTATATATATATACATATATATATATGGGTGATTTTGAGTGTGTTTGCTCAGTTGCAATCCAATTTCTTATCCTTTTATTCTTGGCTGCAGACACAATAACTTGGCCTCTTTAAAAGGCTGTAGTAAATTGCCAAAATAGATTTGAAGCATTTTGTGTGTTCCACATTATGCATTTTGAGCTCAGTCCAAGACTTTATGAGGTTTGATTTAAAATTGTGTGCGTTTTTAAAGGGCTTGAAATAAAAGGGTTGATAAAATCCTGCTAATTGTACATTGTTATGAAATATTCGATTAGCGTTACATATTTATTTGAAAGAACGGATTAAAATGAACTCACACTATAACTATTGTAAATTTGCAGTATAAATTGTCACTTGAGCATCCAACAATGTTTAAAGAGCAGAAAATATTCCCAATTTTGGAACACTGTGGACTACTTCAATTCCTCTGCCCCTTCACTGGAATAACGTCTTCTATCAATATAAAATGCTTTACCCTTCTAATTCCTCCATAGCCCGATTCTGCCTTCATAGGTAGCTCTGTCCCTTTTGGGAGATTGTTCTAAAAGAGTTAGTTCAAAGTGGAAAAGGACTATAAGAACCACCCACACTAGAATGGTACTGAATGTACCAACAGAGTATATATTTAATTCACAGTGAAGACTGAATGGCCTAAACTGAGCACACACTGAATAGATATACTGTCTTGATTATATAAGTTAAGCCTCCAAACCTTCTAGAACAGTAAGAGACTGTATCATAGCACAGGGGGGACAGCTGCTCACATAACATGTAACCACTTTCAGCAATCAGGGGAGAAATAAAAAGCCATTAAACTTGTTTTTTTGTTGGTCCTAGTGTGAGAATTAACTGGCATGTACTTTTTAAGGTACATGCTCATCTATTCTCTCCCCAGCAGCTATGATGCTTGCTCAGGATATGTCATGAGACAATTGATTCCCCAACGTTTCTGCATTCTCCATCCATCGAGTACCTTTTTTTTCCTGACACAGTGTCCAATAGACATGTGCATTCGTTTTCGGACGAATGCATTTTCGGATGAAAATAGCATTTTCGTCCATTCGTCCGAAAAACGAATAACGAAAATTTTAACTAACAAAATCCGAATGAACGAATGGTTAATAAACGAAAATCATTCGTTCATTCGTCCATTCGTCCATTCGTGCTATTGGCATTCTAAACCGAAATAGAGTCGGTTTACAATACCAATAGCATTGTACTACATTCCATAAACCGACATGAATGACTTTCGGTTTATGGAATGCATGTAATGCTATTAGCTTCCTATAAACCGAAATTGAGTTCCCATTCATACGAATAGGTCAATTGACCTATTCGTATGAATGGGGACTCTTTCGGTTTATAGAAAGCCAATAGCAGCATGTATTCTATAAGCCGAAAGTCTTTAAAACAAACGACGTTCGGTTTATAGAATACATGTAATGCTATTGCTGTTCTATAAGCCGAAAGACATTCGGCTTATAGAACAGCAATAGCATTACATGCATTCTATAAACCGAACGTCGTTCGTTTTAAAGACTTTCGGCTTATAGAATACTATTGGCATTCTATAAACCTAACTAGAGTCCCTCCTCATTCATAAGAATTTCTTATGAATGGGGACTCGACTCTAGTTCGGTTTATAGAAAGCCAATAGTATTCTTTTTTATTTATTTTTTTTTTTTTTGACACTCAGTTTTTACCTTTGTATACATTTCCTGTATTTTGTTAATTAAGTCAACATCATTGTGTCTTATACATCAAATTTCTTTTAATAGGTTTTTTGTTACTTCCGTATTTGAATTTTGGCTCTTGTACATATATATACCGGGTGAAGGTTCTGGGTAACTAGGGTATGGACCCAGGAACCCTCACTGCGGAAACATTTTACTTTGACAAGACTAGACAAACATACCGAACACGACAAGACACCTGTGAGGCCCTCCTTCCTTTTCCCTGTTTCTCCCTCCTCTCTGATCATACTTCCCTGGTTCTCACAGGGGGACAGACAGACTCTCATGGATCCCGTAAAGCGGGGAGGGAGGGGGGGGGGGAGGGGCGCGGTGCGGGCGGACGGTGCGGGTGTAGACTCCCCAGATCAGAATATCTCCTTCCACTTTTCCCCTATTTTCCCGTTAATTGCGTTATCTAATCCCATCCACCCTCCATAAGTGTGTTAACCCAATTATCCCATTGTTTATATTTTCTATGGTTCCAGTTAAATTGTGTCACAATTCCCCTCTCCATAAGGCATTGTTGAATCAAATTTGCTTTTACTTTTTGCCATATAATTGGATCCGCTGATCTCCAATTTCTTGCTATTTCTAATTTAATTGTCGTCATTAAGTGCACAACAAATTGTAATTCATTCCCTGATTTCTTGGGGAGGTTTAGGTGTAGCAAAGCCTTTTCTGGTGTGAGATTCCATTCGTTACCTAACCGGGATGTAATCTTTTGTGATATGTCCCTCCAGAATCCATTAATTATTGGGCAGTTCCACCATATGTGTGCATAATCACCTTTAGGGTTTCCACATCTCCAGCAGTTTGGGATGTTTACCTTGGAAATTTTTGCTAAAGCTGTAGGGACCAAGTACCATCTATACATTAGTTTAAGTTGGAGTTCATTTAAGTTTAAACAATGGATAAGTTTATACATGTTGTTCAATGTCCCATTCCATTCATTTATATCTATTTGTATATTTAATTCTTTTTCCCATTTTTTTACTGCTTTCGGGACATATGCTCTTTCTAGTTCTTTTATTAAGTTCATGGATCTCGTAATCAAGTTTTTGTAATCTTTTTTTTCTAGTATTTCATGAAACATTTTTTGTGCCTTGGTTATTGGTCGTTTAATTATTGTTTTTAGGAGGAAACTTCTCATTCTTAGATAATTATAACATTCTTTTTCTGGTAGTTTGAATTCATTCTGGAGGGATTTAAGCATTTTAATCTTTCCCTTTTCCATAATATCGTTTATTTCATAAATTCCTCTTATTTTCCACTCCTTTAGATCTAGGTTTGGGTTTAGGTTCTCGGCAGTCGCTAAGGTTAAGTGCGGTGGGATTTTATCCGTATAGCCTATTCTTTTTTTAATTTTCTTCCAGTTATTTACTAAGTGAGTTAGTGTTATATTCCCCATCTCTATTTTTTGTGAATCCATTGACCAGAAATAAGTAGATAGGTCTCCATATAATTTATTTTTCTCCATTTCTAAGTTATACCAGGACTCCTTTTTCGCTCTAGGATTTAATGTGACTAATACTTGTGCTAGCGTGACCGCTTGTGCATAGTCCTGTATTATTGGAAACCCTATACCCCCCGATTCCTTTTTCTTTGCTAGTGTTTGTTGTGATATTCTTGGGCGTTTTTGTGCCCATATAAATTTATTGAAGGAATGTTGAATGAGTTCTAACCAGCTCTTAGGTATTGGTAGTGGTAACATTCTAAATACATACAAGAAACGTGGAAGTACATATGCTTTTATCGCATTTGATCTACCCAACCATGAAATAAACATACCCCTCCATCTCTTAAACGATGCATTCATTTCTTGGATTAGGGGCATAATATTTATCTGCATCCACATTATAGGGTCCCTGGAAATTTTGATTCCTAAATATGATAAGCTCTCTGTTTCCCATGTAAACCCATAATTTGTCAATTCAATTTTTTGAACTGCATCTAGCGATATTGCCAATGCTGTTGATTTTGACATATTTAACTTATAATTTGAGAGGTGACTGTATCGATTTATCAAGGTCATGATTTGTTTGATTGAGTTCACAGGATCTTGAACAACCAACAGGATATCGTCAGCAAACAAAAATATTTTTTTATTTCCTCCCTCCCCACCACCTACTATTTCTACACAGTCTCTTATATCTATCGCTAATGGTTCTAAGGCCAAGACGTATAACATGGGTGAAAGAGGGCACCCCTGCCGGGTACCATTGCCTAAGTTGAACCATTCTGAACTTATCCCTGATCCTACTATCCTTCCTTGGGGCTCCTTGTATAGGGCCATTATGGCTTGATGTATTCTCCCCTTAAGTCCATATGCCAATAATGCCCTAGACATATATCCCCAGCTGACCCTGTCGAACGCCTTTTCTGCGTCTAAGGACAGGGCCAGCTGTGGAATGCCCGTTTGTCCCGCTTCCTCAAATAGGTCCACAAGTGTTCTTATGTGGCTCGACGATGTTCGCCCTGTTACGAATCCTGCTTGGTCCTGGTGGACCAATCCCGGTAATATCGGTTTTAACCTGTTTGCCAGTATCCCCGCATACAACTTAGCATCTATGTTCAAGAGAGATATTGGCCTATAACTGGTAATTTCTTCTGGATTTTTTCCTGGTTTTAAAAGTGGTATGATGTTACCCTTTAATATCTCTGTTGGGAGGGTCCCTCTAGACATTCCTTCGTTAAATAGCCTTACTAGATAGGGTGATATCTCATGTTTTAAGGTTTTATAGAACTTGGCATCGAATCCATCGGGTCCTGGGGATTTTTTTATTTTTAGGTCATCTATTCTTTCATGTATCTCTTTGATTGTAATATCTTTATTAAGCCTAATCACGGTTTCCTCTGATATTTTTGGTAGAATTTTCCCTTGGAAATATGTATCTATCTCCTCTAATGTTGCTTCTTTTGGAAGATTATACAATGTACTGTAGAATTCATTAAATGCCTGTCCAATTTCCCCAGGTGCCATTAAAACTTTATTTTTATACACAATTTTCGATATCCTGTTCTTTGTTCTTTTATCCTTGAGTTGGTCCGTCATCAATTTGTTAGCCCTATTCCCCAAATAGTAGAATTTGGTCTTCATTTTACTCATTGCTCTATTGGTTTCATCATATAAGTGAATGTTAATCCTGTGGTTTATCCTTGAAATATTCTCTGACAACTCTCTGAAAGGTGCAAGTTTATTTTCTTTATTTAACTTGTGGAGTTCCATATATAAATCTGTGAGGCTTGTTCCTTGTTTTTTCTTAGCCCAGGCTCCTAATCTCATAAAATGCCCCCGAATTACTGCTTTATATGTGCACCACAAGTTAGCAATGGTTGTCCCTTGTCCATCATTTTCTTGAAAGTACAGTTGAGTGTTTTCTTTTATATAATCTATATCCTCTTTCTTTTTTAATAAGAGGTCATTTAATCTCCAGTCTATCCTAACATTATCTTTCTTGTCTTTAAGTTCCATGGATACCATATTATGGTCTGACCACGTTACGTCTAAGATATTAACTTTTTTAATCAGTGCCGCAAGATTAGTTTCCCCTATAATGAGGTCAATACGCGAGTATGCACAATGTGATTTTGAAAAGCAAGTATAGTCTCTTTCAGTGGTATGGAAAATTCTCCACATATCTAGGAGACCATACTTGGCCATCAATGCGCTTAATTTTTGGGCTTGATAAGTTATGTTCTTATTAATTCCGTTTGTCCTTGTAGACTTTTTATCAAGGGTCGGGTCCAATACACAGTTGAAATCACCCATCCAGATCATGTGCCCCTGTTTGACTTTCATTATTTTTTTTAGGATCCCTGACAGAAAACCGCACGGATTACTATTTGGTGCGTAGATATTTATTAATGTATACATTTTGTCATTAATTTCCATTACCACTATAATATATCTCCCTTCCAGGTCTAGTTCTTCGTATTTTATTTTTATCTCCAATTCTTTTGAGAAAAGGATTGCTACACCTCTTTTTTTTTTGTTCCTCATTGAAGCCACTATGGAGAAGGGGAACCTATGATTTTTTGTTACAACATTGTCTGTCCTCCTCCAGTGGGTTTCCTGGAGGAAGCAGACATTAATCTTCTCTTGGTACAACCGATTAAATAGGATTGATCTTTTCTGGGCTGAGTTCAGTCCTCTGGTATTTATAGTGGCAAATCTAAGCATCTTAGTGTCTTTCAGTTTTCATCCACCCGCCCCCCCCACGCCCCCACCTCCCCCGACCACCCCCCCACCACCAGGATCCATGTACAAACACCAAACACATAAACATAAACATGCTTTTGTGCACGGCTGACTCCCATAGTCAGCCGCGCACAACCACAGATATGCTTCTCCATAATCTGTGATCTCTTTTGCCATCCCTTTTGGCAACTGGTAACCCTGGCAGCTTATTCTTCTGAGTTTGACCAAAGGGGGAGAGAACAACCAAAGAAAAAAAAAAAAAAAAAAAAAAAGGGAAAAGGGAAATCCATTCCCCCTCTTCACTATTATCTTCCACGTGTGCATTGGGTGGATCTGTTATCTCCATATTCTTATATAATTCCCCCTCTCACTCCATTCTTTGCTTATTTTTAGATAATTCTTCGTGTGTTTTAACACTCGTGATTTGAGGTTCAATATTTCCTCCCTCTTCTCCTCTATATTACTTCTCTCACTTTTAAACTACTATGGTGCTTTAGTTAACTTCCCTGTGATCCTATATTCTTTCCTCTCTTCCCTTTCGGTGTTTCTATCCCGTGTTTCTTTCCATTCCTAGTATCTACCCCCCTCCATATCTCAGTGCTCTTTAGTGGTTGGATCTTCCTCTTCTATCTTCCGTTAACTTTACTGTAGTGCATGCTTCCAATCTTTACAACCTTGTGATTACGATTCTGTTACCTGTTGTTTACCCGTGTAATTTTGTGTAGTTTCTCCCCTTAATTCCCCCCCTTCCCCCTCCCTGTGATCTATTAAACCTTATGAGATCCCCTTCCCCTCTATTTTCCCTTGCGATATGTACCCTATTCATTTAATATTTCCTTTCCCCTTCCTCTCCCTTTTGTTCCTTACCCTCCCTATATTTACTACTAATCTACTAATTTTCCTATCACTCGGGAGAAGGGGAGAGGGAAAAAGAGAGGAGAGAGAGAATCCTCCCTCCCCTTTTAAAAAAAAAAAAAAAAACTTAACCAATCTGTCTCTAGTCCCCACACTCCCCAACCCTCACCCTCACCTCCCCTCCCAGTCCCAAACCTCTACCAGAGCCCTTCAGATCTACAGCGTGCGTTACTTCCATTCTGTAATAACGCCTTGAGTTGTTGTACACAGTCCTATTTGCTATGGGGGAAGGAATTTAATAAGAGGATAATCTTAATCCCTATCTCTTTCTTTAGGAGGTCCTCTTTGTTGGTAATACGTATATCTGTCTTCCTAGGGTTCAAGGGCAAGGGAGGGAAGGGAGAGAAAGAGAGAGGGGAAGAGAAAAGAAAAAAAAAAAAAAAAAAAAGAAAAACCCAAACCCCCCCCCCTTCCCTCTCCTCTCCAATACACATCTTTCTTTCCTCTTTCCTTTGTGGTGCCTAAGCGAGATTTATTTCTTTAATCCATCGGGCAAGTTTCTCTGCAGTTTCAAAACTTAAGGGCTTATAGTCAAATGTGAGGATAATTTTGGCTGGCCATGTCCACCGATAACGGATTTCATTTTTCCTTAGAATCGCCGTTGAGTTAGCAAATTGTTTCCTTTTTATTCTTGTGTAGTATGAAATATCTGGGAGGATCTTAATATTTTCATAAGGACTTTTTAGGATTTTGTCTCTCTTTGCTTTCATAATCTCTTCTTTAATTCTATATGTATTGCAGCAAATGAGCACATCTCTTGGGATCTCTGATGCTAAGTTTGGAGGTTTCATTGTCCTGTGGCATCTTTCCCAAATTTGTGTGTCTCGTATGTCGAGTTCTTGACATAGGTCTATTATAAAATTCCCCAGGTTTTCATTTGTGATTGATTCCGGGATCCCTCTTATTCTCAAGTTGTTCCTTCGGGATCGATCTTCCAGATCTGCGATTTTTTGCTCCAATAAGTCAATCTTGGATTTGCTACTCTTAATATTTTCTTCCTGTGCGGTATCTTTAAATTCTAGGTTTTGGATTTTTTCCTCATTTATTTTGACTCTATTTGCTATAGCAACTAGGTCTACTTTAAGCTCTTGTGTCTGGAGAAGTATTTCAGCTTTAATTCTATCGAATTGTATATTTAATGCTTCCGTTAATTGATCCTGAATAATTTGTTTAATATTTACTGATTGTGGGCTCTGTGTTGCTTCCCCATCATTTAGGTTTGATCTCTCTATGGGTGATTCCGGTTCTTGTGGTTCCAATTCAGGTTTAGAGGTGTGTGGAGAGAAAAAGGAAAGCCTCTTTGGATCCTTTCTCTCGTCTTTTCTCTCCCTTTTTGAAGGTTTCTCTGTTGGTCTTCTCCCTGCCATCTTGGATTTTCCTTTGGTTTTATTTGTTCCTCTGTGTAAGTCTGCAGTTTTATCAGCTTGCCTCCTACCTGTAACGCAAAATTATACAAGGGTCCCCGCTCTGTCTAAGTTGTTCCTTTTTATCTGTTTTTATGTTTTAGGGGAACTCTCTTTGTGTATTACAGTTTATATCTGTACTTTACTTCCAGTGGTAAGTATCCTGTTCCTCTCTTTTCCTTTAGGTTATTTACAATTTATATTTTGTTTTCCTTCTATTTTGTAGCTGTTGGTCCCGTTGGTTTTCTGTATAGATACTTTTCAATATCGTGAATAGCACTATTCTCAGATTACTAGGTAAACCCAATTGGGGCTTAGCTCATTACTGAGCCTAAGTTACACAACCCTTTAAGCTGTGTGGTATAATTCATAAGTATTTCACCAGACAAAAGGGTTTCACCGTGTTGTTTGGCTATACATACACACAGGTGTGTCCTGCATTTATCCAGATATTATACTATGCTCTTAAAGGTATTTCACCCCACCAGATGGTCATACTTTGCTGCCCGGTTACTATGTACCTACATGAAGACTCCAGTATTTTGTAAAGTTACACCGTACTGCTTAATTGCCTGAGTACTATGCCCATTCCGGAAGCTCCAGAATCTATCAAAATAGAGTAATGTGTTCCTTAAGGTTTTCCCCCAACTGCGTAGTTACCCCGTACTACTTAACTACTCTCCAGGTATAAATGGCTTCCAAATCTATCAGGTAGGTATGTGACTGATATTTTTTATTTTTCAGGGATATAGTGTGTAAATTGTTTTTCGGGTTTTATATCTTGATTGCTCCCCCGTTTCTTTATCTCTGAGTGTAACATGCAGTATTTAAAGTTTGGCCAGACCTATCCCCCATCAGTTTGATCACCACACAAAGCGTAAGGAGATAGTAAAGGGCCGAGAAACAAGTGGAGAGAAACTTATCTGAGGAGTCTTCAGCCGCTGACGACCTTTTGTAGTCCTTCTCTCGCTCCTTTCGGATATTTTAATTGTTGCTCCAAGCCCAATACTTCCCGCGATGTCTTTGGATCTTCTTTGCCTAATTGCCTGGATTAGCCCGCTCGGTCTTTACTTCATTTGTTTCCCCCTCGGCATCACTCCTCGCCGCTGCTTCCGGGTTCCAGAAACCGCGAGCGCAGCACGCTAACGTGTTACGTCATCGCTCCGCCCCCTCAAAAAGATTATCTGTCCAATAGTATTCTATAAGCCGAAAGTCTTTAAAACGAACGACGTTCGGTTTATAGAATACATGTAATGCTATTGCTAAACTATAAACCGAACGACTTTCGGTTTATAGAATAGCCATAGGATTACATGTAGTACATAAGCCGAAAGTCTATAAACCGAAAGTCGTTCGGTTTATAGGCTGTCGGCATTTAACTATACAGAGACAGAGTCTCCATTCATAAAATTATTATTAAATTATTGGCTCCCCCCTCGCTCCCCTTGTGTCTGTCTCTTCCCCCCTTCCCTCCCCTTGTTTCTCTCTGCCCCCCCCCCCTTGTTATTCTGTCCCCCCCTCACCTGTTTCTTGCTCCCTGGTGGCTAGTGGGGGCAGCCGGGGGATGTATGCACTATACATAATAGACGGAAGTGTCGGGCAGCATGGAGGTTGTCTGCACGATTCGTGCAGACATCCCCCAGCTGCCCGATTCTCCCTGGTGGCTAGCGAGGGAGCGGAGGATGTCTGCGCGATGAGCGAGACCTCTCCTGCTGCCGCCCGGCATGACCGCCGGGACTTCTATGATGAAGCTGGGTACTTCCGGCTTCCTCATAAAAGTCCTGGCTGTCGTTCCGGGCGGCAGCAGGGGAGGTCTCGCTCATCGCGCAGACATCCACCGCTGCCTCGCTAGCCACCAGGGAGAATCGGGCAGCTGGGGGATGTCTGCACGAATCGTGCAGACAACCTCCATGCTGCCCGACACTTCCGTCTATTATGTATAGTGCATACATCCCCCGGCTGCCCCCACTAGCCACCAGGGAGCAAGAAACAGGTGAGGGGGGGACAGAATAACAAGGGGGGGGGGCAGAGAGAAACAAGGGGAGGGAAGGGGGGAAGAGACAGACACAAGGGGAGCGAGGGGGGAGCCAAAGGGAGGGTGAGAGAGAGACAACACTAAGGGGGGGAGAGCGACAAATCTGGGGGCAAGGGAAAGAGAGAGGCAGCTTTGTCACATAAAAGGAAATAAAAACAAGATTTTATTTATATCATAATTTTTTATTAAAAAAGCAATTTACATGTGAATATATACTAGACATGTGCATTCGTTTTCAGACGAATGGTTAATAAAGGAAAATCATTCGTTCATTCGTCCATTCGTAGTACTATTGCATTCTATAAGCCGAAATAGAGTCGGTTTATAGAATACAATAGCATTTAACTATACGGAGACAGAGTCTCCATTCATAAATTTATGAATGGAGACAAACGTATAGTTAAAAGCCGACAGCCTATAAACCGAACGTTCGGTTTATAGGCTGTGGGCATTTAACTATACGGAGACAGAGTCTCCATTCATAAAATTATAAATGGAGACTTTGTCTCCGTATAGTTAAAAGCCGGTGTTCTGACAAATTTCTGGAGCAAATTCTCCTGCGCAATCGCAGGAGAATTTGCTCACTGCGCATGCGCATAAAGTTACAGCTGATAACTCAGCTGTAACTTTGTGACCACCGTGCATGAGACAGCTGCGCAACCCACCTCCCGCCCCCTCACACCCGCCGCACACCCCTTCTTACCAGATCATCGACCACAGCGATACACAGCGCATGCGCACGCCTATCCAGCCGTTTGGGAATGCGCGCGTCCGTTGTTGTGTTCTTAAGGTGGTAAGTAACACGGGGCGTCGGGACATAAGGGGGCAAGCATCCTGGTGAGGGCTGCCTCATCTTGATGGGATTTGTGATCCTCCTGCTGTATTATTGATGCAGCAGGAGGATCACAAATCCCATCAAGATGAGGCAGCCCTCACCAGGATGCTTGCCCCCTTATGTCCCGACGCCCCATGTTACTTACCACCTTAAGAACACAACAACGGACGCGCACATTCCCAAACGGCTGGATAGGCGTGCGCATGCGCTGTGTATCGCTGTGGTCGATGATCTGGTAAGAAGGGGTGTGCAGGGGGTGTGAGGGGGCGGGAGGTGGGTTGCGCAGCTGGCGCATGCGCGGTGGTCACAAAGTTACAGCTGAGTTATCAGCTGTAACTTTATGCGCATGCGCAGTGAGCAAATTCTCCTGCGATTGCGCAGGAGATTTTGCTCCAGAAATTTGTCAGAACACCGGCATTTAACTATACGGAGACAGAGTCTCCATTCATAAAATTATGAATGGAGACTTTGTCTCCGTGTAGTAAAATGCCCACAGCCTATAAACCGAACGTTCGGTTTATAGGCTGTCGGCTTATGGAATACATGTATTCCTATTGCTATTCTATAAACCGAACGTTCGGTTTATAGAATAGCCATAGGATTACATGTATTATATAAGCCGAAAGTCTATAAACGGATCGTTCGGTTTATAGGCTTTCGGCATTTTACTACACGGAGACAAAGTCTCCATTCATAATTTTATGAATGGAGACTCTGTCTCTGTATAGTTAAATGCCGACAGCCTATAAACCGAACGACTTTCGGTTTATAGACTTTCGGCTTATGCAATACATGTAATCCTATGGCTATTCTATAAACCGAAAGTCGTTCGGTTTATAGAATAGCAATAGGATTACATGTATTCCATAAGCCGAAAGTCTATAAACCGAAAGTCGTTCGGTTTATAGACTTTCGGCTTATAGAATACAATTAATACTATTGCCTTTCTATGAACCGAACGAGAGCCCCATTCATAAGAATTTCTTATGAATGGGGCTCTCGTTCGGTTTATAGAAAGCCAATAGTATTACATTGTATTCTATAAAACGAACGAAAAAAATTAACGAAACGAAAATAATGAACGAATTTCGTCTGAAACGAATGCACTAATGAACGAAATTCGTTTTAGACGAAATAAATAAAATTTTCGTCCGAATGGACGAAAACGAAACGAAAATTTTAGTTTTGCACATGTCTAGTGTCCAATGCTAAAGGTTCCTGTTAGATGCCCAGTCAGTGTACCATGAATGTAGTAGAAACACATAGAGTTACATATAGAACCAGCAGTGAATTTCAAGGTACTAAAAGGAGATTGTGGTGGGGCCATGGGAGTCAAGGTCTGACTGGCCAAAGATGATGGAGCTTTGCATGGCCCGAATACAGAAGCCTTTGGCTTTATCTGGATTCATCTCTGTAATCAAATTGGGCAAAAAGAAGCCCCAGAAGAGTGATAAATCACCAAAAGTCAGAAATATTGAGACCTACCTGATGAGGCTAGCAATAAAAAACATAATGGCGCTCCCGACTAAATTAATTTGCCGCCATCAACTTGCTCTTACTCTGTGAATCTATCTGATGAAACTAGGGGGGTGGGGTCTGATTTCAGATTTGGATGAGATACCACCCACTATACACATGAAATTGCTTTTTATGAACTTGCAGTCTCTATCTAGATTACAAATTGTGGACCTTAACATTTTTTTCACTGACAAAATGGTAACAAGGCAGTTGTTAAGAATGTAGAAGGAAGAAGCTAAATGACTGGCAAACTAAAATAATGATCAAGCATTAATGTATGGAGCTACAGCTGGAATCTCTGAAACACAAACTGAATGATATAGATAATAGAGGCAGAAAGTGCTTCGATAATTTGAGGTATCTCAGATTATATCCAGAGATTTGCCTGAATTCCTTCACAGACTACTTAAAAATCTTCTTGATGATCAGAAATTGCCACCAATCTTCCTAGATAGAGCACATTGGGCACTAGAGGCTAAACAGGCACCACAGACTGCTCCGAAAGACACCATTTTAATAAAAGAAGAAACCATACGTCAAGCATGCATTAAATATCTAATCATGTTTAAGAACATGGGTTTACAACTGTTTCAAGATTTATCTGAAGCAACTATACCATAAAGAAGGATATTCTAAATCCAGTAACGAAGACACTGAACACTCACAATGTTCACTATAACTGGGGATTTCCTCAAGTCTTGTTGGTTCACAAACAAGGCAAACTATCTTCTATATCGCACGTGGAAGACCATTAACACTTCCTTGCTGTCTTTGGCCTTAATGATAAGATTGAAACAATAGGCGCTGAAAGGGAGGACAAAATGGCGTCCATGCCTCATCCACAATCGCAGAGACCAAGTTCACCCCTTGTTTCTAAGAAACATTGTAAAGATCCAAAGAAATCAATGTAATATGATGTAATATGCCTTGTATGAGAAGCATGGTATCTCTCAATTCTGGTATGTGATACCTTCCGGCATTTTAAGTATGGGAGCCCATACTATTATATATATATTGCTTCAGAACCATTAAATAAAAATGTAATATACCCTTGTCTCCTGGTAGAGACTGATCAACTGGCATATCATCCTAAAGCACTATTAACTACAACTCTTTCAGCTAACTAACTACTCTCTTTCAGAACAACCAACTTACATCTCCCGTCCTGCACCCTGGGATTGCACATTTTATTCTAATGTACAAGGTCTTTATTCTAGGATGGATTTTTTTCTTATAAGACACTTATCACTGCATAAATATGAGGCAAACGCTATATCTGATCATGCCCTTGTGTCACTGTAATTGGCACATAAAGCAAATTATATTAATAATTCTCACTTGGTGGTATTTTTTCACCTGTCAAATTGAATAGAATATGGCCTAATGGATGAAATGATGCTAGAGGCGTGACTATATCACATACTTGGTGCACATGTGAGGGTCTGGATAATTTTTTGAATAAGATATTGAGCATCATACATGATGTTTTCAACATTAATCTCACATGAATATTCCCATATAAAGCATATGCAGAACAAAATGTTTTTTGATTTCTTAAATTCAGGTAAGGCAATTATTCCTAAATATTGGAAATTACCCACTCCACTTACCATGCTAGAATGGATTAATTGAACGCAACCATCGCTTACCTTTACTATGTGATAATCCCATAAAAATATTTACCATGCTGTCACCATTCTTATATTGTCACTTTCTGTAGTACATGGGCTTTATCATCCATTCTCCAAAAGATTGTATCACGTGTAGATGATTTTGATTTACAAAGAAATTCTATAATGAAAGAATACAAATTAAGTGCCATATTAAGTAGTGTTGAGGGAACCCGAACCGCACTGTTCGGGTTCGTACCGAACATTACGGTTTTTGGACCCCGGACCTGAACATGGACATTTCACTGTATGTTCGTGTTGGAGATCGGGGTTCGGCGATTACATTGTATGTAATGCTATTGGCTTTCTATAAACCGAAATAGAGTCCCCATTCATAAGAATTTCTTATGAATGGGGACTCTATTTCAGTTTATAGAAAGCCAATAGCATTACATGTATTCCATAAACCGAAAGTCTATAAACTAAAAGACATTCGGTTTATAGACTTTCGGTTTATAGAATAGCAATAGCATTACATGTATTCCATAAACCGAAAGTCTATAAACCGAATGTCTTTCGGTTTATAGACTTTCGGTTTATGGAATACATGTAATGCTATTGGCTTTCTATAAACTGAAATAGAGTCCCCATTCATACGAATAGGTCAATTGACCTATTCATATAAATGGGGACTCTATTTCGGTTTATAGAATAGCAATGGCATTACATGTATTACATCTGAGAGTCAAAATAGAACCGTGAAATACTGTGCTTACAGCGCACTTTGAAAAATTTGAATAGTTTTGGGTGGTAAATAGTACATTTGCGTCTTGCGGTGAACTTCATATCTGAGAGTCAAATAGAACCGTCAAATACTGTGCTTACAGCGCACTTTGAAAAATTCTAATAGTTTTGGGTGGTAAATAGTACATTTGTGTCTTGCAGTGCACTTCATATCTGAGAGTCAAATTGAACAGTCCAATACTGTGCTTACAGCGCACTTTGAAAAATTCTGGCTACCTCCTCCTCCAGCGACGCTTCCACCTACACCGCCATGGTCACCGCCTCCTCAACCTATGGGTCACTTAGTATAAACTGAAAGAGAATACCCTCTCTCAAATGGATAATTCTGTTGATCCTCCGGGCGGCCATGCTTTAGATTTAGATTTATGTTCTTCCAAAGTTAAAAACAAATATTCAATCTAGTGCTATTTTATAGCTCAGCTGTATTTTTAATTTGTATGTATTTTATGTTATTTTAAGTTATTTCCCTATCCATATTTGTTTGCAGTGCACTTGTCCTACTCTTACCCACATTTTTCTTCCTTTTGCAGCCCTCTAGCCCTTGCCAGGACTTTTTTAGAGGCATTTTAGTGGCCAAAAGTTCGGGTCCCCATTGACTTCAATGGGGTTCGGGGTCAAGTTCGGGGTCAAGTTCGAGCCCGAACCCGGACTTTTCCCCGAAGTTCAGCCGAACGCTCCGAACATCCAGGTGTCCGCTCAACTCTATTATTAAGCCTTCTTTAATCCATATAGTTCTCTCAGGAGCAGACATGTTGTTTAGTATCTTGGATCTGATTTTCACTCACCTTGGTTCAAGTGAACAAAGATCTGATCCATCTGACCAAAGATTGTAAACAAAATGGCTGCCTCCTTGTAGAGCTATATGGAGTAAAGATGGCTCAATAAGGTACTTTATTTGTATTCATTCATTAAAGCATTTTAATATAAAATGCCTACATGTGATGTCATCTTTCAATTAAACAGAACTTCATTTTTTACTACTTATTTTAAGTAAATCGTGGCACCCGGCATAACTAGCAAATGATGCTTCTACAGAACACAAAATAGGTTTCACATGTGACTAAGAAAGCGCCCACTAGCTCAGATCTTTGGTTCCTGTAGATTCCTTGTTGTCACTGTAATCAAACTTGGTTGTAAAATTGATTTTCCAGGGTTTTTTTTGGATGTGGTTGAGGAGATTGCAGGCGGGGAAGAGAACCAAATAAAAGAAGTAGGATAGAAATGAATACACACGAGGGACAAAACAGTTGTGAGGAAAATAAAGAATGTACTCAGATCCCTATAATGCTCACCACCATCTGACAGGGAAATAAGCCATAAGTGATAGTTATTTAATCTGGTTCACCACAGCTTTATATCACCTGGTTGTGTATTATACAGAACCCTTTTAGTGGTAATTTTACAGGTTTACATACAAGCAAGGAATCACCAGGATTCCAAAACAGAATAATAATATATAACACAGAGATTAAAATATCTATCTAATTATGAGGAAGATAGAAATATATATAAGAGTAGGAAGAAAGAGGCAGAGAAGCTTCCAAAGCACATGCAGAAGAGAAAATAGCCCAGTCAGTAAAAAAGGGGGAATTTTTTTTTTTTTAGATACCTAAATGAGAAAAGGAAAGGAAAACAAGGATTAGTTAAATTAAAAACAAAAGGAGGATGCAATGTAGAAGAGGATAAAGGTCTAGCAGACTGCCTTAATGAATATTTTTGTTCAGTTTTTACAAATGAAAATGAGGGAAAGGGGACCTCAGGGATCTTTACTTGGACCCATTCTCTTTAATATTTGTATTAGTGATTGCAGAAGGTCTTGTTGGTAAGGTATGTTGTTTTGCTGGTGATACAAAGATTTGCAGCAGGGTTGATGTTCCTGGAGGGATAAGCCAAATGGAAAATGATTTAGCTAAACTAGAAAAATGGTCAGAGCTGTGGCAACTGACATTTAATGTGGATAAGTGTAAGATTATGCACCTTGGGTGTAAAAACCCAAAGGCAGAATATAGAATATTTTGACAGTCCTAACCTCAACATCCGAGCAAAGGGATTTAGTTGTAATTATTTCAGAGGACTTAAAGGTTGGTAGAAAATGTAACAGAGCAGCAGAAAATGCTAGCAGAATGCTTGGTTGCATAGGGAGAGATATTAGCAGTAGAAAGAGGGAAGGTCTCATGCCAATTTACTGAGCACTGGTGAGACCTCACTTGGAGTATTGTACGCAGTACTGGAGACCGTATCTCCTGATTTGGAAAAAGTTCAGAAAAGAGCTACTAAACTGGTTCAAGTGTCTTAATCTGTATAGATTGGAGGAAAGACGTAACAGGGAGGATATGAAACATTTAAATACATAAAGGGAATCAACACAGTAAAGGAGGAGAGTTTATTTAAAATAAGAAAAACTACTACAACTAGAGGACATAGACATAAATTAGAGGGGCAACGATTTAAAAGTAATATCAGTAAGTATTACTCTACTGGGAGGGTAGGGAATATATGGAATAGCCTTCCAGCAGAAGTGGTAAAGGTAAACACAGGTCTATCCTAGAAATAAGATAGGGAATTGGGGTCTAATAAAAGTACTTAGTAAATTGGGCAGACTAGATGCTTCTATGTAATTATAACAAAATGTCCCCAGACATTAGACATTTAAAATATATCTAAGCATTTTAGTACAGCTTTACTAAATGCTACCTTGTTTATCTACAGCTATTTTTGTGTGGTGTTTGTCCACTGTGGTGTAACCGCATATGAGGGATTATTTTGGCTGCTGTTTGTGAGTGGAAACATAGATGCGGTCCCCTTAATCTTACCAATTATCGCTCGTAATTATATAATAGTTTTAGCACTCATTGCACACAGGCTGCTACTAAATCAGGATAGGTTGGCCCTTAGTATGAGACATCACAAAACAGTTTGTCACAAGAAGGTCATACATGATCAATCATTGGAATGCAGAGACAGGTAACATGCAGCCGTAACCAATTATTTACAGCAAGCCTATAAGAATGGCAGAGATAACCTATCCTTGCTGTTAATCCACTGAAATCCAGGACCAATATTGTAATATTCCCTATGTCCACAGTTAGGCCTATTGCCAAAATTCTATCAGACACAAACAAAATGTGCTTGTACATTGTCATATAAAATAACTTCCCTTCTAAGGAGCCAGACACTCATGGGAAATATGTACAAAATGGTTGCATTTAAAAATCAGTGTTAGCTTTCAAAGTACATTTTCTACAAAAACACCTCTAAAGGAACAGTTCCACCTAGCTTTGTTTCTGTATGCTGTACACGTGCTTAAGATATGTGAAATACTATTATTTTTACATTCAATTCTACGGTAGTTTTATGTTAAAAAGCATTTCACTGCGATCTTGAAAATAGTGGGACAGGGTTTGGAGAAGGAGGCAGGCGGTTGTTATAGCAACAGCAATCCATCTATTACCATTTACTTGCAGTTTTTTAGGAGACAGGAAGTGATGAGGCAGACAGACAGATGTTGCTTTACTTTACATCATGCAGCATGTAACTGTTACCATATCCTGGAGACTATACTAGTGGACACAGCACCTGATTGCACCCATATAACTTGCCCCAGCACCCATTAAACTCACATGACTTGCACTAGAACCAACACTGCACCCAAAGGATGTGCCCCAGCATCCAGATAGCACTCACAGCACTTGCCCCTTTATCCGGATTGTGTCCAGGGCCTTGTAACACCCACATTGCACCATGATCGCACTCACATGATTTCTCTGAGCAACCATTGCACCATTGCCTCCAACACGCAAATTGCATTCACGGGACCTGCCCCCAGCTCATGATGCTTTCTCTGCACTTCCTGAGCAAATCTAACCATCAGGAGGTCACGTGACCCCCCATGCTCTGACGTGAGGTGAGCGGGAGGCAGACTAACAGAATGTCTGTGCTCTTGGGCAGCACACAGACATCGGCTGCATGCCATCCTCACAAAGAGGCCTGGTGAGGGAAGATCTTTTATTTTACCTCGCCAGCCAGTACCTCTGTGGGTAGCGGTTATTGTAAAAATGAACATGCACATGTTAATTATTAATGTGGAATGTTACTCTTTAAAAAAAAAAAAAAAGCGACATAGCTGGGGAAAAGAGGATGGATAACTTAACTTTTCAGGCAATTTAGGTGGAGCTTCCCCTTCAAAAAGAAATAAATGGTCACTGCTGTGCAATAGGCATATACAAGAAAAATAAATGGTGATATTACAAGTCTACACACACTGGGGTGGGGTAGAAAGGACTGTGGCATTCCACAGAATAGGGCTCAGTACATTTTGCTCTGTTAGATCCTAGCTAGGAGAGCACAATCTGCAGTTAAACATACTGGTGAAATAAATGTCAGCAGAGTTCTCTTTACTTATATCTTAGAATGTGTTCCTATTGTTTAACATTCAATAGAAAAGCTATATCTATTTTTAAAGGAATTCATCGCTGCCATTGATATTTTTGTGTAAAAGGGCATAACCTAATTTAAACTCAGCAATGCACTTATAATTTCTGGCTGGGGATACAGTATTTTGCTATTTATTTAGAAATGTAGAGGCAGCTCATGCATCTGTGCAACTCTACTGCCCCCTAGTGCTACCAGAAGGAATGGATGGATCCCTCATAAACAACTATACAATAATATTTAGCGTTGTGATTGCAAAAATAACCCTTGCTCTGGCATGATAGAGCCTTGTAACCAGGAATAGTGACAGCAGAGATCCTGACAAGCTCTGCAGAGGTCCATAGGACATCATTAAATTGTCCTTCACAGAGTCTAGTAAATGTCCACCAGGAACGATGTTAGTGTCTACCTGGCATTTAACATAGGACATTAAAACCATACCATTCAAAAGCTTAGGTTTGTGGTCTGGAGATTTTTAAACAGATAAAGCACAATTCAATAAAGTTTGGTTGGGCTGGCTAACAATCATGGCAATACTAGTTATTCATTCAATTTAGAAAGTGTTGTACCAGGAAGTATACATTGATGTCTCTCTATGCACTGGGGACCAAGTCCAAGTGATATTACACATTACAGTAATTTAACAGCAGGTTAAAAAATACATACATCTATGTGTATATATATACAGGAAAGCTGGGGAGAGAGCATACAGGGTAAATAATTATGCTTCAGTTTTTTTGGACGAATGCCAATACGGACGAAAATCTGTATTTTCATTTGTTTGAAAAAGAATGCAGAACGAACAAATCCACGAAGAAACGAATGAAAAATGAATGAAAATTCATTCTGCCCAAAAATGTGTCTGACTTTCGTGCAGACAGACATCAGGCAGGGCTCCAGGGCTTGGTCTCTCTTCCTTTACTGTGTTGATTCCCTTTATGTATTTAAATGTTTCTGTCATATTCCCCCCTGTTACGTCTTTCCTCCAAGCTATACATGTTAAGATGCTTTAACCTTTCCTGGTAAGTTTTATCCTTCAACCCATGAACCAGTTTAGTAGCCCTTCTCTGAACTCTCTCCAAAGTATCAATATCCTTCTGGAGATACGGTCTCCAGTACTGCGTACAATACTCCAAGTGAGGTCTCACCAGTGCTCTGTACAATGGCATGAGCACTTCCCTCTTCCTACTGCTAATACCTCTCTCCACCAAGTATTCTGCTAGCAATCCCTTTCCTCAGACATTGAGGTTAGGCCTGTACCAAACCATTCTAATTATCATTTTCTATTCTCTACATTCACAGTATAAGTAATATTTAGGTTTCGACAGTGACCCTTTAATAAACCGCTACTCCAATTTGCATAAAAATGAGCTTCTATCAGCTCTCATTCAGAAATGTATAATAAGTATTTCTATTTCTGATTATGCTGGCTTAGTGAGGTAATTATGGATCTATAGATTAACACTGATTGCAATCTGACTGCGGAGCAACTAAAGAGAGTTTGATTAGACCAGAGTAGATATACCAGGCTGAAGGTTTTATAAGAATAACATGTCACTGATGATCCCTTATTAATACATCAGATGTTCGAATGTGCAAAGAATGGGGTCTTTAATGGGAATTCAAATTTAAAGGATAGATTAATAAAGCCAGAATTTGTGTTATGTTAAACTGAGCCACTCATTTACTAAACTTGTAGCCATTTCTCTAAAGGACTTGTCAACCTGAAACTATATATCCCCTCCATGAAGACAGTTTATGAATCCACCAGTGTGGTTACCATCAAACAGGCAGCACACTGAGCATTGTGGGAGATGCCCGAACATCTGTTTCTCTGTCATATTTTGTAATCCTTACACCTCTCTCTTTGGCAAAGGGGTAGTTTTTACTTCTACAGATATTTATAACATTTGAAGTCTAGAAACTGTTCAATCCTCAAGGCTTCTACCAAGGTTATCCCAAGCTTTCATCCATCTGAGATCAAGAAAATGATTCCCACTAAGTTGATTAACAGTCACATTAATAGCCCATGGTAGTTAAGCAGTGATAACAGCCAGATACATACTTGAATATGAGGGAAAACCTTAATACACCATGTCTGGTAATATAAGTTATTTGGTTTAACTGTTTAATAATTATTTTTATGATCTAGTACAGAAAGTGACAGACAAGCAGCAATAGATAATGGACACAGGGTATGGCTACATTTGTACATGAGTATCGAAATTAAAGGGCCAACTCCTTTCTCTCAAAAGAGAGAGAATTGCTGGGAACTGAGATGGGATTTTCAAACAAAGGAACAACTTTCCCAATCAGCCGCACTGTACAATTCTTCCAACTCAGCTACTTTGACCTAAAGTTTGAAATTCCCATCATAATTCCCTGCAATCCTCTTTATTGAGTAGATCTTAAAATATTTCGAAGTTGTGCGAACGTATTGAAGCTGCTTCCTTTTCACATCCATGTGTGTATTTCATATTCATATAAAAAGGCAACAGCAAACAGCCAGCCATTTCATTATCTAAACATCTAGCAAACAATTAATTTAGAATGGAGACAAATATTGCATCTTGTTCCAATTACCTTAGAACAATAATGAAGCTAAATGGCTATCTACCCTCCCCTGCAAGAACAGTCTTACAGGAAATGGGAGCATTGATTTTTCTCATAGAACGCCAGCGAAATAAATGAATATTCACCATGTACATTATTATATTGTGTATTGATGGGATTTTCATTTAATGCACTTTTCAGAAAACCAGAACTAATCTTGGCCAAACATAAAAGAGAGATTTTTTTTTTAATTAGAAGGAAAAGGCATTATTTTAATACAATGGATGTGGTGTAATCATATTAACTTTGTCAATTTCATTCCCTTAGCAGGAATGGGTTTACTGTGCAGTAGAAGAGGTAGAGTGCAGATTGCGGCATCACAATTAAGATTCAAGACTATTATTCTTGTTTACAATGATTTACTACCGCTATTAAATGGTTTTGATAACTCTGTGGGATTATTAGCTTTATTACAGATATCCGTACAGATCACAGTACAGTGTATGTTACAGTTGGGTACAAGGGGATTTACGTGTGGCTAACCAACAAAACAAATTTGTAGGAGTTGTAAAGCACCATTTTGAAGATTTGTTTTCTGCCCATGCATCAGGAACCTTTGTTCCGAGCAGGGGAGGGCTGGCAAAGGGAACAGCAGAAGGGCAATTGCCCGCCCTGGGCTGCTCTCTAATTTCTCTGGATGGGCTGAGAGAGCCCCAGTCTGTTCTACTTTTGATCTTTATATCCAATTGATATGCCTGCCTGTCAATTTCTGTACGTTATCTGGCAGCAAATTTGTCTTGCCTGTCTGTGTGTCAGTGGCTGGTGATATGTGGTGGGCTGATAAACTGGCACCAAGGCCAACTAAGTTATTTTTGGCGCCCAGGCCAACAGTTGCTAGTCCTCCCCTGGATCCGAGATTGGTTAAAAAAAAAAAAATGCCCAATGGAAAGGCTGAGCTCATAAGGATTACTTTCCCCTTAAAGAAAAAAAATATATATTTTGCTCATCTGTAAAGTTAGCAGCAAGTGTATAAGTGTAAAAGAAATAAGAGGTGTAGGTGTTTTTTGTCTTCTTGTGGATGAACTAATATGTGGAATGATTGAATTGTATACTTTTTTTTTTTTTCAACTTAATTAACTATATATATATATATCTATCAGTGAAAGTATAACTAAGCGTATCCGCTGTGTCAAGGTGCATTTTCATTTGGGTAAGTCCCTAACCTCAAAACCTATCACTCCAATTTGCTCTGCAATGATCAATAAATACAAACAAACAGAGGGATGCGGGTCTGCAGTGTTTATTTCAGCAGAGAAGGTCATGATTTGTCTTGTTGAAGAAGTGATCCACTATTAAGTATAGTATTCAGGACACTGATTGCGTCTTTGTTCACCCCAGATCCCAGGCACATGCTGAATAGCTGAGGGGGAGGATCAATAGATGCTGCAAACCTAATATTTGTAAATAATATTTGGAAAATGGATATACTAAAACAAAATTAATAAAATGCATTTATTTGGTAAATAATTTACTTTATCATGCATTAAAAAGGTAGGGCATTTTCTAGTTGGAGTGGTTCACACAGCTGACAGTGGAATTATTAAGCCATTTGACCCTTTAGGTGTATATTAAATCGCCTGTTCTGCTCTCTGTGAATTATTACAGGAGGATCTGGTGTCCTCTGTTTGTACCTACATAGATACTCACCATTAATATAATGACTGCGTCCATCCCTCCACTTTCTGTTAGAGACAAAACCTTTGAGAAGTATCAAAATGCTTTATTATTGGAAAGGCCATTGTATTTTTTCTAGATGAGTACCTTTATAGATATATTGCTTGCTAAAGGATCAGGGAAACACTTACTAGAAATCATAAACTATTAGGATAGACACAAATGGGTCTTTGTAACTATTAATTGATATCTGTTCGATATACACAATTAAAGGAGAGACCCATGGGAAACATATATCAATGGTTTAGTTTAACCTTACGATATGATCTTTATCTCCAAAGTGTGCTCCTGCTTTTATTGTACAATACTGTGTGAAAGGGGGGTAAGTAAAAAAAAAAAGATGATATACATTATACAGTCAATGCAATGCAAGCTATCAATAAAACACATCCTCCACTGGAATAGTGTAAGCATCTGGGGATACTCAAGTGTCTCATCTAGTTGGTTTGTATTTTTTGATTGCAATTGCATAGTAAGTATCAGATATAGGGTGCAATGGGTTTTATTTGAACAAAAACAAGACCATAGGGCACAGTTCTTCATCTGAATCCATTTTTAACTCTATCAGGGGGCAGACATCTTGTGTCAGATCTTCTTTCAGCTGACCCAAGATTCAGTACCCTGATGGAGCTATATAGGCCAGAGTGTTCAATAAGGTACTTAATTTGTATTCATTCATTAAAGAATTTCTATTTAAAATGTCTACACGTGATGCAGTCTTTCAATTAAACACAACTTATTTTTTGACTACAGTCTTTAGCCCCTTAATGACCAAGGCTGTTTTTACACTTCTGTGGTGTTCGTGTTTAGCTATAGTTTCCAGTTTTTTCCCAAGTAATGTACCCACATATATTATATACATTTATCATAGTTATACCCCTCTTATTAATCCCCAAACAGTTTATTTAATAAGACCTATTTAACATTACCATGCTTCATTAAATTACTGCCTAACACCCACCTTAAACCTCTCATTATGGAGGTTGTTTTAACAGTGATGCAGTGTTTGTGTTTAGCTGTAACTTTCCTCTCATGTACTATACCCACAAAAAATATATTGGTTTTAATCATCATATAAAAAAAAAATGAAATGGAGAATTTTTTGACAAACCATGTATGTTGGGTTTATAGATATAAAATTATTACAATGCATCTGTAGACATTTCAGAACAGTAATGGGTACCTATAGAAGTCCTGTTGAAGTAATCCCATAGTATATAATGGGGAACTTAGACCCGAACTAGTGTTTTCAATTTCAAGCACCAGTTTTATAGCAGGGATGCTACTAGTGTTTAAGATTTAAACTGTTATCAAATAAATTGTGGTGAAAGCCGAACTAGGATTTAGAAAAACTGTCCATTCAAATGGTTTTGTAATTTGAGCAACAATGCTGTTGTGTAAGTGAGATACAGAATACTTAAGACAGTCTTTCATTAAAGTATTTCACATCTTAACACACCAGTAGCATGTGTCTATACACCAGATCTATGGCTTAGATAGTTTGGGTGTAAGATCGCCTTCTAAGAAAGGTTTACAGTTAACTATTTTTCTTTTCCTTTTAACTGATACACTGTAATCAACGTATATCAATAAACACAACACATATTTTTTCTAAAAACAAGAAAAGTTTTGTGTGTATTAATAGCATTAAAAGGCCTCATTTTTTAAATCAGCATTTGCAATAGACTCGGGGGCTTCTCCTGTATTTGTTTTTAATAAAGGTATCTTTAGTTTTTTTGAGTGTAAGTAATGTACATAATATGAAGGTCATGCCCCATTGACTATCTTTAGAGGCCTATTTAGTATAGGCTCCTCTACATTTGGTTTATTTATGAGAGAGTGTTTCTTACCCATGTACTTCATTAAATTGATAGGTGGTTATATTAACAAGCAACACATGAAGTGGTGTATATATCGGACATACAATAAAAGACACAGTGCACAACAGGTAAAAACATTACTTTTTTTTTTAATCAAATGAAGCCAGTTTGATTTCAAGCAGTAGAAAAATCACAGAAAATCATTAGAAAGCTGCTGTACAGAAATTACAAGGCAGTAATCAATTTAATCTATTAACTGCCCCATCCATTTGCTCCCCAAATTATTCATTCCAATAAAAGGAATGGGTGAAATAAAAAATTAAAAATCTCTGGACGGCCATTGTGAATGATACACTTAAAAGCTCAGATTCCTACCCTGAATAGGAATACAAATAACTGGTTGTGCAAACAAATAGATATTTGCTCTTTCACACACGTTGGATGAATATTTGAGCATGAATTATGTTTTCTCTATGGGAACAATATTGCCCATTAAATATTATAGTCACCAAAGCAAGTCAAGACAATTTAGGTTGGATTTACTTCCTGCATCTGTGGCTCTCATTCTCCAAGGCCACATGGATCAGTTTTTAAGGCTATCCTTGTTTCCAGGACAGACAAACCCATGGACCTGCTGGAGATTTCTGCCAGCAGCAAGGATATTGTGGCCTAACCCTACAGGACTCAGAGGACCAGAAATAGAAACCCCTGTTACAGACCATTAAAAAGGAAGCTTTAATTGAAACTGAAACTTGGACTCCAAGTAGGCAGTATTAGGCCCTCACTGTAGATTCCAAGATCTTACCAAGCGACGGAATCACTGTAATGATGTATTATTGACATAATCACTATTTAACGATCACCAACCAAAACATGGTTTTCTACACCATTTTGGCACTGAATTCCTAATACAGCTTAGCGATAGTTTCCCTTAAATACAACTCATTGGGAAGTTATTTTTCATGCAGTATCAGTAAAGTCTTACAGTGTTAGCTCTCTCTGGCTTTAATGCTCAAAATTCCACAAGTTTAGACCCTGAATCAAAGTTAACAATGATTAGTTAATAGTGGTGTCTTATATAGTGACCATATTCGGCTGTAGTTATCTTCAAAAATGGAGAGTAAGAAAATTAGCAATTTGATACAGGTTAATAAACAGACTATGGAAATATGATACAGATTGATTATCCCTTATCCAAAATAGCAATCATCCCCCTCTCCAAAAAAAATAATCATCATATTTTGCCAAAAGTTCCAAATTCTATACACACACCTGTCATAATGCAAGTGCACAACAGTTTAATCAAGGTCCTCATAATCTGCAATAAGCTTTTCCATGCATGCTCAGATTCCCTTGCAACGGGTTATACAACGATGCCTCACATCAAAGTAACAGTGCTTTATTTGCTCTATACAGTACAGTGATCCTACTGTATTTCACGAGTATTAAGAGGATTTAATATATCTAATTGGTGAAAATGATCCAAAATACTTCTTGGATAAGGGATATTCAACCTGTAGGATCATTTTCTGCAAAATAGTTTGAACATTATGTATACCCAGAAGCCTCATTTATGACATGAGCAACGGCTGACGTCATGCATACATATTCTGGCTTATTTAATTGAATGGAAATGCCTATATAGATCTCATTTTCAGGTGTAAGGTACTTCCTGGAAGAGACCAAATATTGTACGTAAAGAGAGTACATTCAGTTAACAAGAAATGTGCAAAAAGAAAAGATTTAACAATACTTGACTAGAACATTGAGATTTTTTTTTCTTCAAACCTCATCCAGGGACCAGAATTATTTAGTGCAACATAGGTAAAAGAGAAACATAGCGTATCAATAAAGCCTGAGATCTAAACAGGGGTTTTACACTCAGTTACATATAGCAAGTTACAGGGAAGAGAGAGCACTGCATATAATACAATGGCTAGATCATAAAGTAGTCATCTTTTTTGTTTCGATCTAAAAATAAAAGCATCCTAACTAGTCCCAAATCTGCAGTTCTGATGGGCACCTGAATTTCTTGATTATTAGCCAAGTGTTGTTCACTCCCTTAATATACCTTAAGTTAATCGGAAACCTTAGTAATGCTTTTTCCATGAAATCCCCAATAAATTGGATTTATAGACTGGATTAGCAGAATAATGAGTTTGTACCGTCTCCTGGTTTGTGGTAATACTTTGCTGAATCATAGTCCCACCTCTATGTGAATTAACTCTCAAAGTACGAACGTAACGGCTAAAGCACCATTTGCACATCCGTTGCTTTGATCTACTCGAGAAAATAAATATGTTGACATGTGACACAAACTATGATACTTTGGGGGTTATGTATAAAAGTAAATCGTGGGTTAAAGTTCAAGTCACCATGGAAATTAATGGAACATTCCTGCTGATTAGATTACTCTTAGGACTTTTTTTTTTCTTTTTAAAAAGGCTACTTTTCAAAACTATAATCTATTGTGCATCATTTGTTTTCATTTGTGTTAATGCTGCAGTACGGTTCAAGACATTTTCGTGTCATTTGCATTGAAGATCACTTACACATTATAAGAGCAAATTGTTTCTTTAAATATAGGCTGGGAAACATAATTATATCTACCTAAACCCTCTTAAATTCTTCAAGTACTGTGTGGTGTCTACAGTACATACTTATTCACTGTAACCATGTTATCCACTGATGGCTAACTGCAGATGTTTGGTACCATCATTGCATATGTAGCTCCCAAACATCTGGAGAGCCTGGACCAGCCCTAACGAATGTAGATGTTCAAGTTGAACATGGCTGTTCTGGGGTGTGGTATAGGTTTCTGTAGGATGTTTATTGAATTGTTGTTTGGCAGGGCTTGACAAATATTTGTAGAGTTCAGGAGCCAACTTTTTCGAAGCCAGGAAATGGTACTTTTCATAAGTTTTATGCAAAAAGTTAGGAGCACATCAGTTAGGATTTTAGGAGCCATTTCTCCCTTGCTCCTGGGATTTGTCAAATCCTGACAATTATGCATTACACTAATACTTAACTACCGAAAAACAGCAGCATGGAATTTAATTGATTGACTGGGACAATGGACTGGAAAATAGCAAAGACAAGCCACAAATCATTAGAGCAATTTCATAGAGTTTAGAAACCTTGTCAGACTTGATGTGAATAGTCAGCACAAGAAAGTGTCTGCACAAAAAAATAACAATGTCTTAAAGTTACTGCCATGGAATGTAAACTCAGTAACAACAGGGTGATAATCCTTCTCCCTAGAAAACCCCCAGAGATTTAATTAGTAATGATTGGGGGGGGGGATTGTGTTTCATGTAACCCATTCCCTCTAGATTGCAAGCTTGCGAGCAGGGTTCTCTACCTCATGTACCAGTCTGCTTCTAGTTTATCTAACTTAGTATGTTGTTCACTGCTATGCTCTGTACCTAGCGCTACGTAAACTGTTGGTGCTCTATAAATAAATGGTAATGTAATGTAATAAGTATCAAGTTGCCTTTCATTATGTTAAAAAAAATCTTTAAAATAGAGAAATAAATACTTATCTTCAAAGTTACCAAGAAAAGCATCTTAAACCACAATCAAACCTCTTGCTAAAACAACGAATCAGTATGTATAGAGCAGGAGAGAAAGACTTATTTTCTATGTGTAATAATGGTAAGTATATGAGTGGCCTTCCCTTTTCTATAAATTATGCAATAAACAATAGTTGACTAAGCATTTTAGTTGGGGTAAACGGGGAGACATGATTAAAAAAAAAACACACATTTCTTATGTATGTCATTAGCATCACAAAGTCATCAAAATAACATTGGGTAATTACGATTATGGGTTCCATGAACAAAATGAAAATTGTAAAAATGGTCCACAGTGGCATTAAAGCTGGTATCAACAACTCCAGATTCGATAAACACATGTGGACTCTCCAACTCATACTTACAATATTCACACTGTACCAAAGGGTCATTTTTAATACCTGCTGAATCACTTGTAATATAACGAGCATCCCTTAAACTTCAGAATAGGAAACCTGACGTCCTCCTGAATGCAGATGACCATGATGTACACATTGCATTAGTCCACTAATATACAGAAGGAAAAAAAAAATCTACGGAGGACTGCAACAGATGCAAAGCATATTTGGATTTTCATGTTGCAGTGTAAGCAGCAAAGCTGAAAGTCATTAAACAGTATTAAGTACAATTACTTTGAGGATCACAAAACTGATCTCTATTCCATTTATAGAAAACCAAATTCTACTGTACAATTATTTTGGTATTTATGAGAGGCCTGCAGGTTCTGATGAGGCAAATAAACCCTGAAGAGATGGAATTTAACGTAAACAGTGAATTCGTATTATACAATGCACATGATCACCTGTTCCTTTTACAGCATGGCGATTGCTAAAAAAAAAAAAATCATCCCCCATCCCTCAAATCATCCCCCAAAGTATAAATACTCCCAAAAACACACCATTCAGCAGTTTGTTCACACATTCTGTAAAATTCACCAAAAGTAAAAATTTCCAACAGCTTTAGATTTCTTACAAAAACAAAAAAACATAATGGTTTGAGTCCATTCTCCTCAAGGTTGTGTGAAGATCATAATTCCACATGTGACTTGTGATCTGTATAAATGAAATGAATAAAAAACAAATCTAAATGGAAACATGTTGTGAACCTTCCAGTATAAAGACAGTTATTTTATATATAAAAAAAATGTTCTCCCATAAACGATAATAAAAAAAGAGAAAACAGAAACCTTTCCAGGAGAATCACTTCACTGTAACATGCAAAACCTTACAAAAATAATGAGTTTGCAGGGTATAGTCTTAATATTAGTGTCGGTATCTATAACTTTTGCAATTAAAATACTCTGTTGTAACAAATCAATAAATAGGTACATATAGATAGGATTGACCTATTCACTAGAATGCGAGTTAAATTTAGAAAAAAACATTTCATTTTTTCACCAATTTATACATTGCACAGGGATAAACCTGGTGGGTTTGCTTAGCGGGGGAAACTCACCAGCTTGTTTATTATTTAGGGAGAATGAGATTTAACTCATGACCAGGGATCAGGTTTTAAGGAAGATGCTAGACAGCTAATGTCAGCTAATAAAAGCATTACCTTGTGTGTCCGGCTGTCGTAGATTGTCCGACCCATCGGCTGATAGACTTGTAGCTTCCTCCAGGAAGTTCTTGATTTCTTGGTCATAATCCTGCCACTCTGGTACGATCCGTACAGCTGCCTCTAACTTTGGCTCTTTGGTCCGTGGGTTGTTACACTAAACAACAAAAAGTATATTCAATAACACGAAACCTGCTCTGGATAGTGTTTCAGATTTATTTAAACATAAGAACACTATAGAATATTAAATTGCCATCAGTGTAAAAGAACAACATATCTCTCTTCTTCACGACATGCACTAAACTGTGCACTTGGCCAAAAATAAAGCATTAAACCATTGTGTTACAGCCAGAAATCTCTTAATTCACAGAAACAAAGTCCCTATTGGTAGGTTGTTGCATGCAAAAAACTGTACTGCCCTGATTATAGTCTGCCTATACACTTTCCCTCAGTAACTTAAATCTTAAGTAATGGGGCTCTAAAGATTCAGGATGGTGAGTGTTGGTACTTTCAGGCATGAGGAAGTCTTCCATCTGGGATTCCATCGCTGTAGGCACTCATAGCAAGATCTCATTCTGACATGCAACAAGCAAGGGATTCTCTGTGGTGCTCCTATCCTGCTCACTGTCTGATACAATATAAATGTCATAAAGCAGAGTGCAGGAGACCAGCACCACTAGGCAGCAGAGGTAAGAGAGCCCCTTTACCTCCCCTTCCGTATAGGAATAGATAGGCAAAAGGAAGGGGAATGAATTTATTAGAGGGCACTTCTATTGTAATATTTTCCATTATATTAATGGGAAACATAATTCAGATTTGAAGCAGTGCCTTTGTACAGCGAAACAAACAGTATGAACAAGCATCCGATTCACAATATTTGTAGTCATAGAACTAGGATCATAAAATATCAAAACACTGAAAAAAAACAAAACAAAACCCTATCTTAAAATTGTGAATGTAATTAATTCCTGGAGATGAACATAACTGATAACGACATAATGGCATGTCCTGGTGTTTTAGTGATACTCAAGTAAAAGATATCCAACAAATGAGCATAATAAGGATATATAGAAAGAAAATACTATGTACAATAAAAAAGTAACAAGCATACAAGTGACACTGATTTTTAAAACATTATACAAAACAAGTTACCAAGTCTATGGTTTTGGCCTTTTTCTTGGATGCTTCGTCACACCAGGTCTCACACCACAGCCACTCCTGTGGAAGGGATTTAATGGGCACTTGGTGGATCATGTTATTTGGCAGGTCCTATTGAAACACAAACATAAACATTACAAAATATAAAATCAATTGCAGACAAATGCACAATTAAAAACAAGACTTTTTGGAGATGGTGGAAGAGCCCAAGTTAGACAGAGGTTTATTTAAGAATTAACTCTCAACACATTGATCATGTCGAGCCATTCACATATTAAACTGATAACATAGGAACACTGGATCTTTTCACACAAGTCCTCGCCGACTGCTTTATAGAAAAGATCAAGCTGCAGTTTCTACCAGAGAGGATGTCAGATGAAACAAGCCACAACATTAGCACACTATAGAAAATAAAAAAATTGGAAGAAAAAAAGTTGAGTTTTTTTTTGGCCCATAGTAAAACTATGATCTACAAAAAAAATTATTTGCACACACACACAATGAAATCTGTTCACTAAAGACTAGACAATACATTGTGTGCAGGGACAACACAACATTTGCAAGCTTCTTGTATTTGAAGAAGAGCTCAACTGGCCATGTACAATGCATAAAGCTTTTTTTTTTTTTTTTTTTTTAAATCACTTTTTAATAATGTATTACGCCAAATAGCTGTTTTCTTACAGGAGGAACTCAGCAGATTTAACCCTGTATAATGTATGGTTTAGCCTGTGAGATCAAATGCTCCTCTCATTTATAAAGTGTAATAAACAGGCAACCAGTGTTCAATTCACTTTAAAGACTTACTCTTTCTCTGCCATACTTAGATTTACACTAAAAGCAGGAGCGGATCCAGAGTCTAATCTCGGGAGGGGCACATGTCCGTCTGTCTTTTCCTCTCTCCCATATCCCTCTGTCTTTTCCTCACTCTCATGTCCTTCTGTCCTGCTCCTCTCCCTTTCCATGTCTGTCGCACTCCTCGTGTCCCTCTGTCTCTCTTCCTTCCATGTCCGTCTTTGTATCCTCTTCTTTCCCATGTCCGTCTGTCTCCCCTCTCATTTCCCAGCTCTCGGTCTCTCCCATCCCATGTCTGTCTGTCTGTCTGTCTCTCCTTTCCCATCCCATGTCTGCCTGTCTCTCCTCTGCCATCCCATTTATGTCTATCTCCTCTCCCTTCCCATTCATGTCTCTCTCTATTCTCTACCTCCTAGGACTGTCTCTTTGTCCCTCTAAACATGTATGTGTATCTCCTCTTCCCAATAGCTGTCTCTTTTTCTCCTCTCCCCTGACAAAATTTGGGCACCCCCCCTACCCACGATGCACACCCACGACATGACCCATAACCCACGTTGCACACCAAGGACATGCCCCATCACCCCTTTTACATGCCTCCATCACCCCCTTACATACACATTGCCAATATTATTTGCCAATATTATTCCCCAGCCAATTTGCCCAATAATATGCCAGTGTTATTTGCCATTTAATATGCCCCTGCCAATTTGCCCAATAATTTGCCTGTATAATTTTGCCATTAATAAGCCCCAGCCAATTTGCCCAATATTATGCCAGTATTATTTGCCATTTAATATGCCCCAGCCAATTTGCCCAATAATATGCCAGTGTTATTTGCCATTTAATATGCCAGTGTGGTTTGCCATTTAATATGCCAGTGTGGTTTGCCATTTAATATGCCAGTGTGGTTTGCCATTTAATATGCCAGTGTTGTTTGCACTTCCCTGTCACACTGCACGGGGAGCCGAACAGGCAGCACGGAGGTTTCTCTGTGCTGCCTGTTCGGCTCCCCGTGCAGCCTGGCAGGCAGAGCGATGGTGAGGGGGGATCTTCTGATCTCCTCTCACCTCCGTCTCTGCCTGCAAGCGTGGTTTTTTTTAATTTTATTTTTTAAGTACCAACATTTTACAGAGAGAAACAATCACCTGCGAGTTCTCTTTCAGTATGTGGAAGGAATGTTAATAGCAGCCAAGTAATATTTAGAAAGCACAAACCTGATCAAGATTGGAAAGGCTGTTGGGATCTTGGCTCAGCCCCTGATACTGCCCTCTGAGACGGTCACCAGCTGCTATTTTCCTGAACTTCTTCAAGTCCACTACATACAAAGCACTAGGAACAAAACAGAAATACATTGTAAAGAAAAAGTAAAAAAGTCAACCCAACAAATTTTAATACCATTCATGAAAGAACAGCTGATGCCGCACAATTCAAGTTAAAACATCGGTAGTTTATATTTGACAGAAACAGTGACATATTGTAGAGAACACCTGTCTAATGTGCATTACACCTTCTGAAGTATCTTGGCATGCTTACTACACTACAGAAGAATGCAGATTTTGCTTGTGTTATGTCAGATACTTATATTCACTGATTCACTAATTAAACAATCTACATATTGGATTCAGTTTCACAGTTTAAAAAAAAGTAATTCAAATATATCTGCACCTTACTCAGTGCTTTGTTCTCATAACATTTTCCCAGCATGCAACGGACCCCCTCCTACTAGTTGGTTGCTCACATTCCATTTTTCTTTTATGAATGGTTGTAAAATGTTTTGTATATCTTGCAGAAAACATAAACCAGGTAAGGTTTTGTAGTACTGCAACCCCCCCCCCCCCCCCCCCCCCCATACACACACACACACACACATAGGAGACGGCGTTAGTCATCAGATAACCTAATCACGTGTTTATTTCCAGCATTGGACTTTGTCAATACACAGTAATGGCAGAGACCTTTTTAAGAGGATGTCCCTTCTGAAGAATATTATAGCAGGGCCTGTTAAATAGAATCCTGGTAAAGGATGACATAACTCTCAACTCATGGCTCTACAGGAAGTGTGCAGCTCAGTGCTCGCCTGTCCAACACTTTAGTGTGTGGGAATAGAGTGTTGTCAAACACTAATCTGGTGCTGAAAGGAGCCTGATCATTCAGACATACCGCCAGAACAACCCAGAAGTTCAGGACCAGCGAACCATCCACAGATTTCTGCCTTTTGAAAGGAGCCCTTGTTACACATTGCATATGGGATAGTGCCAGTATGAGGTGCTATGCATGAACATGTACCTTCTTTAAATATCCCCCAGTGTGTAGCACTTACAATAAACACACAATATTTATTTTGATATACACATTGGTAGAGATACGTTATCAGGCAGAGGGAGATTACTCCATCAAAGTACAGATTGGCTAGATGCATACCTAATGTGGTATTTTCTTCCCGACAGATGACTGGCCCAGTATCCAGATCTCCAGAAGCGGTAACCATCCATCTCTCTTCTGCTGTCACAGAATGGAGTATACCCGTACGGGGCACCATCCAAATTAAAATCCCGCAACTCCTTGAGATCTGTTCGTACGATCTGTAAAAGAAGCACAAAAGGATTATTTGCCACTTCATATTAAAACTCTGACATAACCTAAAAAAACAGCTTTATCACCTCTTTCAAAAGATTTAATATGCACTGGAAAAAAATCTTCCCTAAAAGTGGTACTTTAATTCCATCACAAACAATGATGTGCCAGGGACTGCTACGAGAAAATGACCTCAGGGTACAAGAGACTGTCCTGGTAGGTTATGAAGACACAATCATGGGAGGCAAAGGATATTAAAACAGCCAATGTCCTCAATGGTAGAAGATGGCCAACATAGTCTGCTCATGAATGTGTTAAACACATGGCACTGCTAACGTGCAACAGAGTTTATTCTAGTAATTAGCTGTTATAATCTTAATTTGATTATTAAAATGTTTTCTTTATTTATTCACACAATATGCCGACAGGTTGACTTTTTCTATATTTTACTTTTTAAGTGGGCCAGGTATAAATGATGTATTCAGAGTCTGTGGCTTTTATGTCATACGAAATCCAGTAAGATGCTTGTTTTTTTTAGTCAGGGAAGTTTTCTTTAGTCACATAAAGACTTATTCCAAGCCAAAAATGTTTTGACACTGTTTTGTTACATGTTCCTAAAAACAGCCATCTCTCTCATTCACACATTCAGAATTACACTGAACAGATCTTACATTAGTTCCTTATGTTTTATTCCATGAGATATTTACCTTGTATTTGCTGCACTGCGGAACCTATGATTTGTATGTGCTCAAATGGAAATCAGTTCAATTCATCAAGGACTGGATGCCATGTGAATTACCTTCATTAATTCACTGATTTAACAATGCATTCAGCAGGGCCAACTCGGTTCCCGTTACTGGAGAAGGTTACCAGTGTTGCCCCTTTATATACAATGTGAGGGCTATTCACAAAATGTGAGTGGGGGAGAGATGAGCATCACATCTCACCAGTTTAGTTATACATTGCGCAGGGACAAACCTGGCGACTTGCTTAGCGGGGGAAAGTCATCATGTGTAGCTAAATTGGTGAGGTGAGATGAGATGAGATGTGTATCTCCCCTTGTACTCACATTTTTGTGAATAGCGATGTGTGTCATTTAGTGAAAGGACAATGCTGTGGTTTATATTGCCTCAGGAAAGAAAAGCAGTGTATTTGACTTATGAAATGCTGGAGTCCTGACCAGTCACTATTTAGAAGGAAGACACAGTGTGCCTGGGAACAATGTACATATTTCAAATAACTAATGTAAAACATGTTCCTTCAGCCTAATTTGCAAGATATTGACGTGAAACGGCAAAGAGGGTAAAAGGTCAAAAAAAGACTAGATATCCTATCACATGACAAGTCCCAAGACAAAACCAAAATTAATAAGCAAAATTGGCCTAATCTATGATTATTTTTACAGTAAGTGATAATGCCCTTTCCACAAGTCAACAGATCTCTAGCACCACCTGCAGCTAATGAGGATGTACTGCACAGCTGAAAGAGAGGTGGATTCCTCCTAGGAGGTGAGCTTTCTAATGATGGTATAAAGGGGACAATGTCTTAGGAAGTCCCTGAGCTAGGCTTTACATTGACAGTGAAGGTGTTTAGTTTTTATGGTTAACATTAATCATTACAGATCAGGGAGAAACAAAAAAGCAAAGCTTTACTGGACTACCATTCTCATTACAGTCAGCCAGCAATATGGATACTTGAGTTTCACAGGGACTGTAGTCCACAGCAGCACAGGAGGCAAAGGTTAATCACATGTTACAGGGGAAAAATGAACCAGTTGAACCAGGAATGCTGTTGCTATGAGAGCCTTGGCTGTGATACTGCTCACTTTGCAAGGCATCCGACAGCACCACTGTGCACTTACTAAATCACTACACACAGTGACAACCAGCATTGTTCATCTCATCTGGTTAGGAACATATACTAAATCATTGAAGAATAAACAATCATTTATTTAAATGCTCAAAGCCATGCAAAAAAAGTATTCTGTCGCTGAGAGCCTCGGCTGTGATACTGCTACTGCCACTGATACTGCTCACTTTGCAAGGCATCCGACAGCACCACTATGCACTTACTAAATCACTACACACAGTGACAACCAGCATTGTTCATCTCATCTGGTTAGGAACATATACTAAATCATTGAAGAATAAACAATCATTTATTTAAATGCTCAAAGCCATGCAAAAAAAGTATTTGACATGGTTTTGTTACTTGTAGCCCAAGCAGCCATCTCTCTCAATCACACTTTATGAATTCTTGCTATTAAACTGAAAGGGTAATAGATGACCTCCTCCTACTTTACATTCCATGCATACATATATATGCACGGCCATTTAGACCTATAACCTTTACATGCTGCCCTGCAGATCCATAATTCATGTGTGTTCAGGGGGAAACCTGTTAAAGGCCAACCGTCTGACAAATATTAGGTGATGTTTAATTAAAATACTGCAAAAATGGAGGCATTTTAAATAGAAATGCTTTAATAAAAGAATACAAAGAGCCATCTTTGCTCCATATAGCGCTATATGGGGGCAGGCATGTTGTTTAGAATCTTGAGTCAGGTGGGTGAGGTGAAGGAAGATCTGACCCATGATGTCTGCCCCCAGTAGTGCTAAACATGTAGAAAGTGCTCAGTGAGATACTTTATTTGTACCCGTTCATTGAAGCATTTATTTTTAAAAAGCCTACACTTTCAGTTAAACATAACATTTTTTTTTTTGATGATCGTTCATTTGGGATCCTGTCCTTGATTAACCAATTGGTTCCCCCTGAACACACATTCTCCATTTTGAGGGGTAAAAGCTATGCGAGTCCAGCAAAATGCTGGCAGATGGGTGCTCTGTAAGGATTCTGTGTAATAAATGTACACACACACTGCAAGTATAGTGATCATCCGGAGTCTGTTTTTTACAAGTTTCTAACACTTTAAGATATTGTTTGTTTGTTTTTATTTGTGAGCAAATTAAACATATTTAGAAAACAGATATTCAGTACATGCATACATTCTATGATTAATTTACTTTAATATTCATAAAAGAAAAAAGGTAGGTCATGTTCAAGTCGGTCCTTAGGTTTATGAGATCTGCCAAATTCGAATTTGGTTCTTTCCTGTTTTACAATAAATATAATGAGTCTACCATGTGACATTTATTGTTAGTGAACAGCTGTAAGACCCATTACCAGTACTGTCCTACAATAGATCACAGTGAGGCATATTTCGTTGTAACAGGTGACACAAGCTACAATAACCACTAAGCTCTTTGTTCATAGAAAACTTTCAAAAAGTTTTCATAAATTGAAAAACACATGGTTTCACTCACCTGGTCGGCATCAACAAAGATAATTTTATCTACAGCCAGAGGGAAAAGCACGTCCAAGAAGAGGATCTTGTACCCCCAAATTATCCTTTGTTTCTCAGTCTGTTGGTGAAGCCAGCGAGGCCACTTGTACTGAACCAGCTCATACTGAAAGTTATACTTCTTAGCCATGTGAGGGATGGAGTTCTGGGAAAACAAGGAACTTACATTTCAAAATCTCCAGACAATATTAAGGTGCAATATTTCATGATGACAACGAGGTTTAACCTGAGATCGGATAATCCATAGGTAAACAGCGCATCAGATATTAAGAAGGTCTAATCCCATGAAGACAGAGCTACACTTGGGATAAACAGGACAGGGGCTAAATTTTAGATACCTAATGCAGCCTGAAGTAAAGGATAATTGTGGCAAACAAATTAACTTATGTTTAATAGAAAGATTGTATCAAGTTTAAGTGATTTATAAAGAACATATTTAATGAAAGAATACAAATTAAGTGCCTTATTAAGCCTTCTTTACTCCATATCGTTCTCTCAAGGGGGCAGACATGTTGTTTAGAATCTTGGGTCAGATCTTCACTCACGTTGGTTCAGATGAACAAAGATCTGACCCATCTGACCAAAATGCCTACACTTGATGCAATCCTAGAATTAAACACAACTTCATTTTTTGCTACAGTTGTCCTTTAAAGTCATAGGAAACGCACAACAGGGTATGTTTACTGAAGTCCAAAATTATCTTTGGTTGACAATATAGCCCACATTTGTAGACTGAGATTCTCAAATGTTAAAATGGTTAGGATAAAATGTAAGTTGAACCATGGGACCAACCTTGAATGTAGGCGACAAATAATTCTTCAAAAACCAGAACTTCACGGGTGTCTGTGTATTTTTTAAAACTGATAACATCATAATTCTTGGAAATAAAAAAAAAGACAAAGAATTACACAGACAATCTATGATTACAGTTAGCAAAACAAACAAAAAAACAAGATGTCAAAGCAAGAGGAAAGAAACCACAGATGACAAAATATGTGCTACTTAAAAATCAATATAGGAAAGTCATCATGACTATACAATAAGTGTCTGTACTTCACATAAACTACAAGATAATCCTGGACATCCAGGGCATGATTTATCATTTTTATAACAGATTGCCAATTCATTATTTTGAAGATTTCCCAAAATTGTAGATTTGGATAATGTCCTCATGCGTAGAACTAGGGTACTTCCATAATGACCAAATTTTGAACAGATTCATGCAATGCCATTTTGAAAAATGTTTTATGTTGTCAATAATGATAAACAATCCGGGATCCAATGTTCTCATAGAAAAATCATCACATTAAAATCCAGATCCAATCAGATCACTTCAGTGATCTGAATAACCCTCAAATTCGGGCAACTCAGAGACCACCACCATATGGTCGATTTTCATGCAGACACAAATGGCCTGAAATAAGATGAAGACAGACATTTCAGCTGCCGAAACGGCCCTGAAATATGCGGAATTATTATTATTTTGAGAGGCTCTCCACTATTACGGAAACAGCGGAAGTCCTCTCCGAGACGTCAATGGGAGGACTTCAGCTATTTCCATAATAGCCTCAGCCGTCCCGACATAAGCTGTGGTCCTCCCGATAGCACAAATTTAGGGAATTCCATTTGTACAAATGGAATGCCCAAAACTAAAATAATGATTGAATTTTGTCCGAAATGAATGAGTCAGACGAAATGTCTTGGAGAAAATGTAAAAAAGTGTGTCCACGAAAACAAATTTGGAGTCACTGTAGAAAAATGAAAATAAGTTAAACTATACTCTGCTTGAAACAAACAGCAATAGTAATATCTTACACTTGACACCTAGCGTGTCAATTATTAACTGTGCTCCTCCTCATTCCTTGTACTTCTCTGAGTGTAAGATATTACTATCACAAAATGAAAAAATATGTCAGCTCCCAAGTCTACTAAGTAGTAATAAACCGAAGACAAACAAACTTTTTTTTAAACAATTGCTCTGCAGTGTGTGTATCGTGTTTCACTAGCATTTTACCTAAGAAATCGCTCGTAAAGGTGTCCAGAGGCCAAGGAAAATATATTAAGCACATCCTCTTTATCTTGCTTCACTTCTTCTGCCTTTTGACTTCCTGAAAGGCCCCTGTTGGGAACAAAACACTTATGTTATAATATATTCGTTTACCTTGCAGTCAAGTACATTTTAGGATTGAAATATTACGCAAAGTCAGTTTTATGATATATCTTCTCTCCCTTTGTGAGAGGATGTGGCATATTTTGGTACCATGGACAGAACATGGAACTAAACCCTAATAAATAACTTTTACAGAGACAGAAGCCTACTTCTGTATGACTATAGAAACATTTTTGAACAATACTCTCACTGAGACCTTTACACTGCCATGTTTTGGAGCTTCGGCTCCATGACCTGGCAGCAGTGCTTAGTGTTTGGGTCAGACATGCTGAACACATCTCCAGTTGGGGGAGAGATGCTCAACTCCTCTCCAGTCTTTGTGCTGCGTGATGCAGAGGGCTGGTCACTCTACCAGATCTCAATGATGCCATGGAGCATTGTGTTGTCAAATAACAGCCCATAAGTCTTTGCATAAAGGGACACTCCCATCAAAAAATGAAAAAGTTTTTTTTATTTATTTTGTATTGTTAATTTCAGATATGTCTTTTTTTTTTGTTATGCAAGTTTATTTTATGAAATATTTTACTAAACAAGATTGACTGGGCGCCGCCATTTTGTGAAATATAGAGGTTTTGGGTGCCACCCTCCCGTGACTTTACAGCACTAGTATCTCATTTTGGGGCTGGGGAATGCAGTCTATAAGTCAGAAATTTGACTATAGACTTGCATTGAATGTGACAGTAATGTAACTATTACATCACATGGGGGAAGAGTTATAATCCTGTCTAATCAGGTCAATCTCGTCTCTGTGTTGGAAGGCTGGTAAAAAAAAGTTGTACACAGCCACCTAGTCCTGCCCACTAGTGATACACAGGAGCCAGTAAGAGAGCAGGAGTCTATCTTATGACATCATCATGCAGGCTCTGGCTACAGTTGAAAAGTGAGAATTTCTAGCAGATTTTGGAGAATTTTCATGGGTAAAATTCTCAAAATGGATGCTGGAGACAAACACCTATTTTAATTTTTTCTTTCATATGCAATTAATTCAAACACAGAATAAGAAAAAACAGTGGTATATGTCTTATATATGTGTTTGTTTTAAATGCACAGGTAATCTAGTTACATCGTTTGTAAGTAGTAGCGTCCCTTTAAACTCCCATGTGAGATATAAAACGTTTTTTTTTTTTAAATCTCTAGGAGCGTTCCAGGCGCTGAATAACGCCTTTGTACTGCTCATGGTGGCTAGACCGCTAACACACAACAATTGGAATATATAGATAAGCAATAGTGTCAACATAATTATTTGGTGTAAACCATTTTCCTTTGGGGCAAAACAGGTAAGTGGTAGGGTTAGTGAATATTTTTCTTATCAACAATCGAATTATGAATGGAGTATGAAACATTACCATGTAATTGACTCCCAGAAACCAGATTCATTCTCATTGGTCCCATCACTCAGAAGATCTTCATTGATTTTATCAGGCTTTTTCTGGACCTGCAGGGAAAGAGAAAATACCCATTAATACAGGTTTCATTATCAGCGAACATATACATAGAAACATACAGGGACCTGCTCACTAAACTGTAAGCAACTGATTCCAAGTAGTAAGAATCAGGATTAATATCTTACTGAGCAGAAATCATCATCTTCGTTATCTTCCCAACCCAGCTATCTTATTGTCAGGTCACCGCAATTTAATAAACAGACCTTCTTAGTTTCAACATACCGTATTCACTCTAATGGAAGACTACCCTGAGTATAAGATGAAGACCCCCCCCCCACAAAAAAAAATTTGGATATTAATTTAGGGGAAAAAAGAAAAAGCCTGATCATAAGACTACCATATAGGGAAAAAAGTTTTACTTGTAAATATTTTTTGACATGTAAATACTGAATATATCTGCTCGAATATAAGACGTCCCTGATTATAAGACGACCCCCCAAACTTTGGATATTCCTTTAGGAAAAAAACTAAAAGCCTGAATATAAGACTACCCTATAGGAAAAAACTTTAACTTGTATATATTCACATGTAAATTGCTTTTTAATATTTAATAAAAATTATGATATTAAACAAATGCATTTCTTGTTTTTATTACCTTTATGTGTCAATGCTGCCTCTCTCTCCCCCTCCCCCCAGTTTTGTCTCTCCCCCCTTCCCCCCAGCATTATCTCTCCGCCCCCACACGTGTGTTTTCTTTCTCTCTCTCTCCTAGTGGGGGTAGCAGGGGGATGTCTGCACGACATCCTCCATGCTGCCCGACACTTCCGTCTATTTAGATGGACAGCCGGTCCGTCATAATAGACGGAAGTGTCGGGCAGCATGGAGGATGTCTGTACGTATCGTGCAGACATCCCCCGGCTGCCCAAATCTCCAGGTGGCTAGTGGGGGCTGCCAGAGAATGTCTGCACGATACGCGCAGACATCCTCCGCTGCTGCCAGGCACTTAGGAGTCCCGGCGGAAGTGACGGGCAGCAGCGGAGGATGTCTGCCCGCATTGCGCAGACATCCACCGGCTGCTTGAAAGGGGGATTCGGGTCCCCTGCAGCTCTGCGGGGGACATGGATCCCAGTTTTATAGTCGAACCTCGATTTGAGGGCAGACTACAAGACGACCTTGAATATAAGACAAGGGGTCTTTTTGAGAGCATTTGCTCTCAAAAAAACCTTGTCTTATATTCGAGCAAATACGGTCGTTTTTTCATATTTAATAAAAATATATTGAAAAAAATGCATTTCTTGTTTTTATTTGCCAATCTGACCCCAAACTTAGCCCTCTGACCCCCAGACTCCCTGGTTTCTAGTGGGGGCAGCTGGTGGATGTCTGCCCAATGTGCGCAGACATCCTCCGATGCTGTACAATACTTCTGATGGGGTTCTATAACTAAATGCCACAAGGTCATGTGACCCTGGAGTTCTGTCATAGAATCCCTGGCATAAGTGTGCGCAGACATCCATGGGCTGCTTGCGAGGAGGATCCAGGTCTCTGCACCTCTGCTGGGGACCTGGATCCTAGTCTTATAGTCAGACCTCTATTTGAGGTCTGATTATAAGATTACCTAGAAAATAAGATGAGGGGACTTTGTCTAAAAAAAAGTTGTTTTATATTCGAGCAAATACGGTATATAACAAGTTGTAGAAGTGTAATCTTTTGAACAGGTCCTGGCTTTGGATACAAACCCTGGCTGAACAACTCCTCTCTAAAGAGGAAATTATTCCCCAAAAAGGACATAGCTATATTAATATAATATGCAGTGTGGTTTCAAATTAGCCTTACCAGCTGCCATACATGAATATTTTAATTAATGTATTAAACGCCTAATACAGTTTAAACTTTCAGCCTCTTTCTCTTCCAGAAGAACATGTCTATATAAACACACTTGTTCCCAAACTGTATCTGTATCACAATAGTTGTGGTGATTTTGTCATGTTGGACTGCTCTCCTAAACTTACTTTGACTTTCACGGTTTTGCTCCTGAAATCATGTAGAACAATCACCACCTCGGCAGCATCGGCAGAGGAATCTGTCCCCTCATGGCTGTAAACAGGAGCAATACAGTTATTTACTGGTTTGGTTATACACTACTGACAATACAAGTTATGTGTCTTAGTATATAACCTGGATTCTTTATTTAAGGTAACATTCTAAAATCTGGTGAGATGATAGTATTTCCAAAAGTGTACAGGATTCATACATCACTATAAACAGGAGGAACAAATCAAATACTTTAAATAAGAGAGTAGAAGGTTTATATAGACCATAGACACAGGCCATTATCAGGGCAGTTGGCAGAATTTCATGGGTATATTGTGATGGCCATACAGCTAACAAATTTATTCATGTAAATATTATTATATTATTATATTTTGATGTGAAGAAGCATAATCAAGTACTGGGGAAAGACTGTGTAATTGCAGAGTGCACTGATCAAATAGATTGCTCTACATCAAGAAGGTCTCTCATTATACAGAACACCATAAGAGGAAAAAAATATAAAATGATTTTCATATAGTTTTATAACAGAAATAACATGTACAGCAAGCTCTAACTTTGGCTCCAAACAAAATACAATATGCTTTAAAAAAAAAAAAAAAAAAAAGAGTGAGAATGTGTAATGTGATATTTAGGACATGTGAGGAATCTGATAGGTGTGCATACTTTGCCAACAATGTGATCAGATTGCCATATTGTTCTTTTTGGTTTCATGTATATATATTTACTGCTAGTAATGGTGTATAGCTCCTGGGTTTCATCAGCACCTATTCACGTGAATTATGTCATGCATTCTAAAGGCAGCGTGATAATAAGAACATATACCCTCTTACCTGTAGATACTGTATATATCTTCTGATCGTCCCTTTCTTAGCCGGAGAACCCAAGCACCGGGATTGGCTTTTAATTGGAAGTAACCCTAAGAAAAGTTAATGTAATAAGTTTATAAGACACAACTTATCCTGCGTGACAAATTGTTTTAAAGCACATAGATGGTTTGTAAAAGGGTGACATGGTAATTGACTGGGGAAAAAATTCTTGTATTCAACTGATAAGATATATTTATATAAGTACATGGGCCCAGTCTTGCTACCTTTGAAAGACTGAATTAAAAGAAATGAGTGGGCACCCATCTGCGCAAGCTCAAAAACACTTCTGGGAACAAGAAAAAACGGTTTAATGCTTTTATTTTTTAACCAGGACATACAGGCTACAAGGCAGACTGCATGAAAAGTATGTGACATCAGAGTCAGGTTGTATGCTGCATGGCCTATCTGAATGTGCATTACTGGATGCCTGATCCATATTACAAGGATAAATGTAACCTTACTGGTTAATCTATCAAAAGTAATTCTAGTATCTTATTTATAAAAGTGAGATTTGGGATCTTGTTCAATAAGTTACTTACCAGGTTAGCCATGACTATGGTATCCACAACCACAGGATTGGTGGGGGTCCCCAAGGTGAACTGAAGCCCTCGGGGTGGCTGTCCAGTAGAGACATCGAAGCAATGGCCTTCTAAGAGCAGGTACTCGAGCTCAAACTCAGCTGCTATAACACTGTCTACCTGGCACCAGATACATCAACAATGAAACATTAACTACTACACATCATCTAAAGACATAATCTGCAGCAGTTCTCTGTACAAATTGTCACGTAAAACACTTTGGACTTTTTATTAATAAAATAACTTTAAAAAAATTATAAAATAAAAAAAGATATATATGTATATATGGAGATCTATGCAATAAATATACATATACATACAATATATATATAGATAGATAGATAGATAGATAGATAGAGTACACATTGTCCATATCATGCTTTCCTGATGTTTTAGAGGACAGGAAGCTTTGTTCCCTATAATGTCTTGCAAAATGAAGTATAGATTTTAATATATTTCATATATAAGGTGTAATACATTTCCTGTTTTTGGTGTGATTTCCTGGTTCACTTTTTTTGGTTTTAAATAATAATGTTCTCATGGGTAATCATCGGACTGGTAAAGAATTCTCCAACTCTCTTATTCTGATCTACTTTTTTGCAATTCAGCGCTGAGTAAATAATCCCCCATCACAAGTCATACTTTATACAATAAATATAATGCACATGTGATAAAGTGTTAAACATGGTAGTTATTGGTAGCCAGATGTCACACATGCACCTTTATAGTTAATCTGTTCAAATTGTAGGTAACATGCTGACATTTCAGAGGTGACTTGATGGTTTAGGTATTCCTGGGAGAGCATGGATTGTCACATAACTTGGGATGTTAGTGAGGTGGGACACTGGAAAGGGGAAGGCTTGGCTTTGACATATATCTGCCAGTCAGCAGGGTTAAACCCAATGTGCAATGCTGGCAAATTCCCAGGTTTGAACAAGGCAGAGGACATATGGGAGCCAACAAGGGAGCTCCAGATTCCTATACTGTGTAAGCTCCAGCTCAATATCCTGGGGTCAGGCAGCATCACGTAACCCACCCACATTTGGCTCCGCTTTGTTCATGGGACTAATCTCAGTGGCTAAGCTAAAGTCTATACCTGAAATCATGTTGTTGTCCATTGAAGCATTGAGTGCTGGAGCTTGCAATTTGTTGAATGAAACACACACAGTCAGCCAAATGCTACTGAAATTAATCAATCCTCTTTATCACATTAGATATGCAATAATTCGGCATTTCCCCACACACCTCTCATAACTTTAGATTCCCAACATGATGCATGTCTTACCTCTTCTAAGTAGATGTTGTCCAAGTCATATGGCGTTCGTACGGACTCGACCATCCAACTGTCTGGGGTGTTGAGGTTCAGAGTGAAGAGAGGTGATTGGGGCATGTCTAAAAATTTGGCAATAGGACCAGGAGCCAATTTCTTTTCTGGTGTAAAAAGGATCTCTGGCTCCAAAACATATCGGTAGAAGCTGATTTTTCACGCAGACAAAAAAAGAAACAACATATATATTAAATTGTATTCCTTATATGAATGAATAAATACTACAGCTGATGACCAAGTAACATCCCATCTGCAGTCTCCCCGTGTAACAGAGGCCATCGGTACAGAATGCCTGTCGAGTGCAATGGCGCACTTCACATCTCCTTGCAGAAATCTTTCCTTCTCAGATATAAGTTATTAATTTTCTATTCTGAATACTAGAGAATGGACAGGACATTAGGAGCATATGAATAATAGGACTCTCATGTGATTGGAAGTTACCCCAGGTAAAATACGCCACCCTCTCATAAGTTATCTTGAAAAAAGTCCTGAAACTTTCCATTAATCAACTTATTTTAACTAGATACCTTCATTGTCTCCTTTTGTGGACCAGGTTTTACACACACTTACCTCTTTAAAGGCATTTCTGACAGCTTGGACTGGCAGTTCATAAACACACGTAAATTCATATTGAGGATCTGATTCAAAACCTAAAAGGAATAAAAGCTTTGGTCAGCCATAAAGTAAAAAACAAATATCATTAAAAAAAAAATCATATGTTCACTGGTCACCAGTCGTTCATGAAATAAAGGTGACAACACTTCAAAGTAAATGATAATGAAGGGCCATACCAAGAGTAGTGGGGCCAGTCTCTGTGCTCCTTTAGTAACAGGATCTACAACAGCAACAACTTCAAAATAGGTCATCCCTTCCTTGGGCCTCAGCTTAAGAGCACTGAGGAAAGAAAACATGGACATTAGATCAAAATGTAACTAACACAGTTTGGATTGAGAGATCAAGGAGTCACAAAAATGGAAGAGACAGAGAGAAGAATTTTATCCATTGGCTGCAATGAGTGCTGGCACAGGCAGAAAGTAACCGGCACGGGCAGACAGTCACCGGCACAGGCAGACAGTCACCGGCACAGGCAGACAGTCACCGGCACAGGCAGACAGTCACCGGCACAGGCAGACAGTAACTGGCGGCAGCTACACCAGCTCCTAATTTTTTTAGGGACTCTGCTTTATACATAACGCGCACACGTCGGTAGCACCACTATTCTCCAATGCACCTGAATGGGAGAATTCAGGTCTCAATTCCCTGCAGTTCTCTCTTTATTGAGTAGACCCTTAAAAAGGTAAGTTACAGATGAAGCGAGATGAACATTTTATTTTACATTGTGCTTGACAAACATTGTGAGCTTCTGCTCCTGGAATAGCTCAGCTAGCCACTAGGTAATGTCGTAAAAGGAAGACACCACAGGCATATTTAAAATAAATTTTTCTCTTAATCTGTGCATTTGCTTTCAAATCTGGTAACACAAGCTAGAGGTCCTTACCTATTCTCTACATCCGCAGTATAACTGATGTCAGAGTCCCTTAAAGATACAAAGTGTTTTCTGGTTTTGGCTAAAACTATTTTGGTTTTGTTTTACCACTGTATTCTAGTTAACATTCATTACCATTTATTTATAGCGCACCAACAATATATGCCGCGATTTGGTACAGAGAATAAAAGGGAGATATAGAAAAAACTAGACAGGCTCAGACTAAAATATGGAGATAGAGGGTCTTGCTCGCAAGCTTACATAAAACATGGACTAGAGAGCCCTGCTCGCAAGCTTACATAAAACATGGACTAGAGAGCCCTGCTCACAAGCTTACATAAAACATGGACTAGAGAGCCCTGCTCGCAAGCTTACATAAAACATGGACTAGAGAGCCCTGCTCGCAAGCTTACATAAAACATGGACTAGAGAGCCCTGCTCACAAGCTTACATTAAACATGGACTAGAGAGCCCTGCTCGCAAGATTACATAAAGCATGGACTAGAGAGCCCTGCTGACAAGCTTACATAAAACATGGACTAGAGAGCCCTGCTCGCAAGCTTACATAAAGCATGGACTAGAGAGCCCTGCTCACAAGCTTACATAAAACATGGACTAGAGAGCCCTGCGCACAAGCTTACAAAAAGCATGGACTAGAGAGCCCTGCTCACAAGCTTACAATCTAGACGGAATGGAACACACGAGACACAAGCTGAGTAAAGAAGCAGGAGGAAAGGTGGGGAGGACAGAAAGGAGAAAAACAAATATAATTTCCTTACTTTATTATAATGCTGAATACAAAAAAAAACAGCAGTGTACAGGAAGAAAAGGATCCATAAAATAAATGCTGTATAATAGTGTCCCTTTAAATCAATGTTACCTGTGGTGGTCTTCAGACAACTGGTATTCAATTCTCCCCTCTCCTTTGGGTTGGGAGGATAGCAGAGAATCCACTCTCATGACCAAATCACTGGCACTAAAAGAGAAACATGCAGAAGACGGTGTTCATACAGTGTATTCAAACGGGCTTTTCCTTTTGGTATTTCTCACAAGAGTGTCTGCCTTGAGTGTGTATTAAAAGTGCTTGAAAAATACCACATAAAATCACTCTTATGTTGTCAAATCTTGTGACAGGAGCAATTAGTGAAACAATAACACAAACCTGAATACACTATACTATGTAAGTAAGGTATAGCGATATCCAGGACTTCAGATAATGAATATTATTCCTCAGAGTGATCGCATTATCTGCTTTTCACATAGGTGCATATGGGTATATTGCCAGTATTAACGGCTACTTCCATATATTTCCCCTCCATTAAGTCTAATGATCTCAAAATTTGATGACTCTCTGATCACATTCTTCACAGATGTTAAAATATGAACAGTCCTACTTACTGATCTTCTTCCACTCCTAGCTTCTGGATGTGAGATTTAATCTTCTGTGCAGACGTTTTAAGAATTAGGTTCTCCAGGAGGTGGAAGTCATCCTGATTAAACACTTCATCGTTCAGTAATGGTCCAATGATCTAGGAAACAAAATTTAAAAAAACCATGTCATTGAAAAAGAAAAAAAAAATAAGTTTGTGGGTTTTTTTTTTTTTAGCACTTACTGGCATTACATTTGGGTATTAATGGAGAAACAGACTGAGGTTGCCTGGACACACATCAAAGACAGAAATCCTTAAAGTGCACAGTGTACAGACATCATGTGCCATCAGTGTAAAGACACATGAAATGAAGTGACATAACTTCTGTGTTTTGACCCGCTGAGGTTGAGATATAAATCAAAGGGTAAGAAGTGCATGGCAAAGCGTAAACCAGTGAATAACAGAAGACCATTTATGACAACCTCAAGAGGCAAGTGAACATATACACAAATATTCTCACATATACATATGAAACATAGAATGTGTCGGCAGATAAGAACCATTCGGTCCATCTAGTCTGCCCAATTTTTTTTTTTGAGTACTTTTATTAGTCCCCCGATCCCGGTCTTATAGCAAGGATAGCCTTGTGTCTATCCCATGCATGCTTAAAATCCTTGACTGTGTTTACCTCTACCACTTCTGCTGGCAGGCTATTCCATACATCCACTACCCTCTCAGTAAAGTAATACTTCCTGATATTACTTTTAAATCGTTGCCCCTCTAATTTAAGACTGTGTCCTATAGTTGTGGTAGTTTTTCTTCTTTTAAATATACTCTCTTCCTTTACTGTGTTGATTCCCTTTATGTATTTAAATGTTTCTATCATATCCCCCCATATGAAGATCCAGGTCTGATGTTAAAATGGTGGAAATGACCTGCAACACAAAGAACATACATGGGTCTGCTCCATGTCCATGACGTCATAACATCATTTTCTATGATTCACTGGTTTACACTTTGCCATGCACTTTAACCCCTTTAAAGGTTGATTTATACCAGGGCTTGACAAATTTAATTTGATTTTAGGAGCCAGAAATTTTTTTTAGGAGCCAGACAATCACGCAAACATAAACACAATTCATTAACACACACGTCTACTTCACATATATACAAACACACCTACTTTACATATACACATATATCCAAACATCTCTCACACACACACACACACACAACTACTTTACATATACACATATATCCAAACGCCTCACACACACACAACTACTTTACATATACCCATATATACAAACACCTCACACACACCTACTTTACATATACACATATATCCAAACACCTCACACACACCTACTTTACATATACACAAATATACAAACACCTCACACACACCTGCTTTACATATACACATATATCCAAACACCTCACACACACCTACTTTACATATACCCATATACACAAACCCCTCACACACACCTACTTTACATATACATATACACAAACCCCTCACACACACCTACTTTACATATACATATACACAAACACCTCACACACACCTACTTTACATATACCCATATATACAAACACCTCACACACACCTACTTTACATATACACATATATCCAAACACCTCACACACACCTACTTTACATATACCCATATACACAAACCCCTCACACACACCTACTTTACATATGCACAAATATCTAAACACCTCACACACACCTACTTTACAATACATACACACACATATCTACCTCACACAGTCTTTTCTTGGGGGTTTCTTCTTGGTGTGTCCCCCCTCCCTGCTGCTTTACCTCACTGCAGGGGAGGGGGACATTCATGCTGCAGCTGAACTTGGTCGGCGTGCTGAGTGCCAGGATGTCACGTGACGACACCCGGCACTCAGACACGCGTTGCGCGAGGGGGCGGAGCTTGCAGTCTGTGCCATCGGCACAGACTTTACCCCCTCGCGCTGAAGAAAAATCGGATGGCAGCGGCAAGGGGACCATGAGGCTAACAGCACCCAGGCGCCAGGTCTAATTTCCTGGTCGCCATGGCGACCTGGCGCCTGGGGTTTGTCGAGCCCTGATTTATACATTGGGGTTTTTTTTTTATTTCTGTTTTCTTTTAGGGTTTTTGTCTTTTATTCTGTATAACTCCAGCTTTTTTCTTAGTCGCTGCCATTTTCCACCAATTTTTATTATTATTATTATTGACAATTTTTTGGAACTCTAAGAAAGTGTGTAGTATAAAGAAAGCAAAAAAAAAATGTATAGCACTGATATAAAGTTAATAAGCCTTAGGGGTGCACTAGAAAAGATCATACACATCATGAGAACATCCAAACGTAAAAGTGGTACTCACCCTCCCATTGCTGATAATAGCCCGCTCTCCTTTATTCAACTTTAAGACATCCCGGCAATAAGCAGCATGAGACAAGATGAAATCAACTTTGGGAGAGTCAAACGCTTCGCGGAAAAGATTAACATCCATTCCCTAAAATATGGAGGAATAAAACCAGTTATGGAAACGGGGGGATAAACAAATAGAAAAGGACTATGTAAACTAGAACAGACAGGGGAGAAATAATCTACAAAGATCATTTAAGAGACTGGGTGGGAAAAAAAAACTGTTTAAATATTATAAAAATACAAATGAATACCTAAATTGATAAACACAAACAGCTGCTCGCACTCCACGGCAAAGTAAAAAAAAAAAAAAAAAATCCTTATTCAAAAAAAAAAAAAAAGGATTTTATTAAAGTGGACACTGTGGAGCAAAAGTTTATTTCATGACCTGACTGTCACCGGACAGTTAATAAACCTTCTATGGAGACTATACTGCTGGATTAATATGTTACAGAATGTATTTTACAGACTTATTGTAATTTAAATGGTGCTCATTTTATCTGCCTCACAAGGCTGAACGGCTGAGTCGACCCAACAGGGAAGTGAACCAGCCACCGTGAAGGTTAAATAGATTCTCTAAAAGAAATCACACTGAGCTATCTCACAGGCACTAATAAACATAGTACTGTATAAACTGGTAATATTGATCTCTATAGATGGATAGACAGACTGATCAATTATTTAAACATAAACCTCTTCCTGCCTTTCTGCACTTGAAGTCTCATGAAGAAGGCCTATGCACAGACAAACATTTTTTGGAAGGCACTGACTCTATGGGGCTAGTTTAACAACACATCTAGGAGCAGACTGAGGGGACAACATACCCCTACAGCAAATTCTACCACATGCTGCCCTGCCTCCACCACTCTGGCGTTCTCTTCTTTAATGATCTTGGTGATGAAGTTCTTGGCATTATTGGAGGTTTGAGTCTGAAGCGCTGCCCAGATTGCCCGTCCGATGTGGGTGTCCTCTTCAGATGGGTCCTCGCTGGGATTATTTACAATCCCAATTCTTACATTGTTGCTGGATTTCTGAAGAAGAAAGTAAGTACACATTAAATATAACACAAAACCTGTACAACCAACCGCAAGCTAAAGTACAATACCGGCACACAGTGTTGCAGCCCAATATTACCAGTGAATACCTGCTTTACTACGAGTACAGACTTCTGTAGGCCCTACTTACTAAATATTCAAACAACATTTCATCCCACTTAAATAATAAGATTTGTTATAACGTTGACTTTAAAAAAGGATGTATACATGGCATTTGGAGATCCCTGGAGATCCCATCCTTTAAAGGAGTGTATCATTTGTGTCTTCTTTTTCAGCCTACTGTATAGACTGCTTTTAGAAATTTGCCCCAGAACGGATTTTAGTCAATATTCCCTAGTTCATAAGTGGCATATAGTACTAATAGTTACTATGATCATCAGTACAATCAGTGCAATTACCTGGTGTTTTATTGCATCGTACAGAAGTTGACGGCCTGAGGGCTTATCAAAATCACCCACAATCCAAAATGTGACAGGTCTCACAAAAGAGTCATCTGTAAAAAAAAAAAAAAAAAAAGGGGTAACAATGTAAGCATCCCAAAATTCTTTCAAGTCTTATCAACTATTAGCAAGAAATATTATTCTACCAAACGTGGTTACAACTCTAATACTATGTACATTACAAAGAAGGAACCTGTAATAATTATATAGAAAAAAAAATACACAGGTTCCCAAAGTTACTACTTCCTCGTAATACAAGCAGGTGAGGGATAGAGTTATTATACTAACTTTGGAACTGACATTAAAGGAAACACATAGCTTTAACACAGGGTAAAGTAACATTAGTATTAGCAAAGCAGAGAATACAATCATCCAAGCACATGTAGAGACAGGCTGTGAAATCTGATAACTAGCACATGGAGAGCGTCTCATACTATATACGTAGCTTCCTGCAAGATATGGGATATGATAATAAAACTGACACAGCATAACATATAACAATATTCATTCCGTCTTTCCTGCAAAGCTTAGTGGAAAATTTGCATAACATATAGTACCACTGAAGCGGAGAGGATGCCAACCAGAAATTTAAGATTAACTAAATATAATTGGATTTAGTTAAAACACTACAGTCTTTTGCTCTGAGCAAATAATTGTTTAATTAACTCTAAGTGAGCGATGTTAAGTGCAGTTCCCTAGTTCCCTTTAATTAGTGAGGTGCCTATTCTTGGGGTATTTTATTCCCCAGCTCATCCATTTTCTAAGTGTGCCGTTTATACTGAATAAATGACCCTTGACCCCAACTAAAAAGTCTGCAAGTGCCGTAACACACTCAGGCAGGGCTTGAAAAATCCCAGGCGACAGGGTCCTCCTAAATTTTGGGAATGTTTTACATAGAACCCAATGGAAATACCACCTCCCTGGCTCCAAATAAATTCGAGACTGGCTTTAGAATTGATATATCTGGCTCCTAAAGTCTACAGACATTTTATCAAGTCCTGCACGAACGTAAAAATAGAGGATTGCCCTTTTATATACACAGTGTCATTGAATTAAAGACAGTAGTCCATACCATGACATGCAGATTAGCAGGTTGAATACTATTACAGACTAATGCATCAGAACTCAGATTACCATAAATCTCCCTGGAGGACATTCCTGGACAAGGAAGATAGGCAGAGATGCAAGAAAAGAAAGAAAAATAACATTAAGGCAAGACTAGAACAAGACAATACTGACACACAAAAATAAGAACAAAAATGGCAACTTGTTAAAATGGAAGTAAAACTATAAGCCAGGGCTCGACAAACCCGGCGCGCCAGGTCGCCAAATTAAGCCTGGCGCCCGGGTGCCGGTACCCTCATGTTCCCCTTGCCGCTGCCATTTGTTTCTTTTTATTTTTTTTTTGCAGTTCGAGGGAGGAAGTCTGTGCGGATTGCTCCGCCCCCTCGCGCGTGTGAGTGCTGGGTGTCGTCTCTTGACAACCCAGCACTCAGCCGAAAGAGTAATGAGGATCGGCTGCAGCACGAATGTTCCTCCTCCCCTGCAATGAGGTAAGGCAGCAGGGAGGGGTAACATTCGTGCTGCAGTCGATCTTCATTGCTCTTTCAGCTGAGTGCTGGGTTGTCAAGAGAAGTCACCCAGCACTCAGAAGTTAAGAAAGGAAAAAAAAAAAACCGTGTATGTATGTGTGAGGTGTATATGTGTATGTGTGAGGTGTATATGTGTAAGGTGTGTGTGTGTGTATATGTGAAGTGGGTTGTTGTGTGTGTGTGTGTGTATATGTGAAGTGGGTTGGTGTGTGTGTGTGGTGTATATGTGAAGTGGGTTGGTGTGTGTATATGTGAAGTGGGTTGGTGTGTGTGTGTGGTGTATATGTGAAGTGGGTTGGTGTGTGTGTGTTTATGAATTGCGTGTGTGTTGTGTCTGGCTCCTAAAAAATTTTGCTGGCTCCTAGAATCAAATTAATTTTGGCAAGCCCTGCTATAAGCTATTCCTGTGTGCGCCAGGATACAGGTTGAGTATCCCTTTTCCAAAAGTATTTTGGATAATGGGTCATTTTCACCAATAAGATACATTAAAGCCCTTGGCACTCATGAAATACAGTGTTATCAATGCAAATACTGTATAGAGCAAATAAATCCCTTTTACTGTGCTGTAGCTATGATGTGAAGCATATCTGGGAACCTGCCATTGGTGTGTCAGTCCTGCGACTTTATTATCTTTTGTGGGCATGGGGGCATCTGAGCATGCATGGAAAGGCTATATCACAGCTTAAGGGGGCTGGACACTGAATAAACTGTTGTGTGCTTGCATTCCGACAGGCGTGTGTGGAATTTGCAACTTGTGGCAAAATCCCAAAAATGTTTGGACAACGGATCATTTTGGATTCTCAACCTGTAAAGACTGCCGATATTTGAACACTAATGTGAGCACCAATCCAATCTGTAACAAACACTGCAGAAGATGAGAGGTGGTACGTGCATATTATACTAGTTCTGCTTTATTGACTTACTGGTAAGGAATGGAACTGCAGTTATTTTATTTTCCACCAGTATCCATAAACTGCTGAGATTCATAAATAGAACAATGCATCCACAATCCCAACTAATAAACATAGAAACATAGAATGTGTCGGCAGATAAGAACCATTCGGTCCATCTAGTCTGCCCAATTTTCTAAATACTTTTATTAGCCCCAGTTCCCTATCTTATAATCTGAATATTTCCCCTCGCACACTGGTCAGTGAAAGAAAACCAAAAACAATGGCTAAAAACTCAGGATCAGTTTCCAGCTAGGTCTACTTACCTTTCTTTGTCAGGTAGGTTATACTGTTGGCTACAGCTGCCGTCTTGGCGTTTGAATCCAAAAGACTGAATCTGGCATAGTCATCCACGAAGAAGTTATCTATGTAGAAACCAATGATATAATCAAAAGGGAACCCATTCCAATCTGTATAAGCATGGTGAACACAAGCAGTGGCAGGAGAGATATGTTGGCAACTATATGAGTAATACTCAAACGCCAACAAACCATAGTAGAATTACTGCAGCCCCTCAGCAGACGTGATCCCCAGAATAAGAATCACAATGGAGTGAAACAGATGGACATAAACAACAAATAATCTCTAAACACTTACTGGTAGCCGTGAAATCCAGGTACTGCCGTTCTGGTTCTAGAATCCGCATGTTAATTCTGGGCACAACGTTGGGCTGACCCATAACATGATCCACAACATCGTGCTCACTTGTCATCTCACCCTGTTCAACACAATTACAGCAAAAATCAAAAAAGAGAAAAGAAAACAAGATGAAAAAGTGCAACATAATAAATATACAGAATTCGAATTTGGTTATTTGTTACATCGCTGAGAGTTCTCTTTTATTTGTATTGTGCATATAAGGAAACAACATACATAGTAATCACGCAGTTATTTTATTTGTGAAGGGTTAATCTCCTATTTCATTTCAAGCATGGTTTAAATTATGTTTAAAATGGATTTCAGCAATATATGTAACCGATTTCCTCATGTCACAAACTGAACTTCATGGACTTAAAAGTTGCTTGTGTTCAGATCTCGTTAATCTTGCGCACAAGATCAAGATATTACTTTATGGCATACATCCTGCACATGTCACTGTGTCAAAATGGTCATAGAAATCTGAACTGTGGTGAACTGACAAGTGAACTGCAAAACTAATACGTAAATAGCAGAGTTGTTAAAAGGTACAAAAAGCAAAAACTAAGCACTCTGGACTCCAAAGGGTTACCTTGGTCCTATCCAGGCTGTTCAAACAAACAACAGTAAAAAAGGATTAATCTGAGCACTTTACAAAGTGATGCTTCCAGATTTGAATGCAAAATTGTAGACATCAACGTTCCACCTGGGGACTTTTATCAAGAGTTGTATAGATAATCAGCTGGAGAATGTTATTAGTGAACAGACCCCAAAAAGGGTGAGTGGGATAGTGATTCAGTCACTATCCAAAAGATATCTTGGTAATAAGACATGACACAAGAGGTAAATAGATCTAAACACAAGTATTTATAATCCCATTCATCTTCCAGTTTTTAAAAATGTTGACATCTATGTGCCTTATATCACAACAAAACCTTATTTCACAAGAATTTTGGGCAATGGTGAATAAGTTTATTTGATTTATCCTTTAACAGATATTGCAGCTCTTGTTTAAAGGGACAATGAACCTTATTTAACCTTTGCTTCCTTGAAGGAAGCAGGGGTGAAACAAATATTGTCCCGGAAGAAAAGCAGTTCCTGGTTGTCGCGTGCCGCGTGCCGACTGCCGAATGCGAGGTTCTCTCGTTGCTAGCGCAGAGACAGAGTCCCTCGTTTTTACATGGGATCCGCAGGGGGGACCTAGTTAAAGTCCCTTCTGCTGATCCCATGCAAAAAAATTGGGTCTTTTTCTGCGCCTGCAACGAGAGACCCTCGCATTCGGCAGTCGGCACGCGACAACCAGGAACTGCTTTGTCTCGCACGTGAGACACAGCAGATAGTAAACCCGCGTGTATTTATTAAGATACACGTCAGGTTTACTTAAAAGGTTTATTGTCCCATTAAGCGTGGAAAACTTGTAAGCTGGAAGCGAATATATTTTTTGTTTTTGTAATGTCAACAGTCAGTTATTTATAACACGTGAGTAATTTTACAATAAAAATAATTGTGTTTTAAAAGATAAAATGCTTACACTGGATCATAGATCACAACGCCTATATAGTATTTATTTACATCCAGAGAATTGCCAAGCGGTCACACTTTTGTGATCACGCCTATGATTTTAAACACTTGGTCATGAGTTCTCACCAAATATACCGCCTTTTGGAAAAAGCTGGTGGTCTCGAGAATTTTATGCATGGTTGCGGTCTCTAGTTCATCGGGTTCCAGCTGGTCTTTTTGAAATGGCATTCCATTGAACAGCACCACTGGAAGAGGAGCCAGTCCTGTCTGCAGAAAGTACTCCTTCCCTTCCTGAAACAAAAGGCCCACCGGTGAGACAAACAATAACCAGCAGTTTACTCAGCCTATAGATCTGACTTTTTATTTTACTATTGGAAAAACAGTTAAGGGGGACTATTCACATGAGTTAGACCCTTTAATAAAAGGAGTAAAAAATATCCATCCATACACACAAATATATATATATATATATATATATATATATATATATATATACACACACACACACATATATATACACACACACATATATATACATATACATACATACACACACACACACACACACACACACACACACACACACACACACAAGCCCAAAATGCAGAAACCTAGGTACATTAATAATTAACCCCTTCCCGACGTTAGGACGTACTGTGCCTTAAAGTCGTTAGGACGGCATAGTACGTCCTGTACTAAACAGCTCGTCGCGGCTCCCCGCGATGAGCTGTTTTCGGATCCCGCTGCAGGCACTTACAGCGGGATCCCACCCGTCAGATGAGGCCACTTTGAGTGGCCTCAGTCTGACAGGGAAAATGTAGCCGGTGCTCAAAGCGAGCACCGGCTACATTTTGCTAAATCGCGGGTTCGGGCACGCCTCCGTGACGTCACACGTGACGTCCGGAGGTCTCGCGATTTTTTGGCAGGGACCCAGAGGGTCTATTAAGTCCCTGATCGGATCTCTGCCAGAGTGTTCCTGGCTACCGATCAGCTTGTGATCGGTGGCCAGGAACAAATCGTGACGTTTGGGACGCAAGCACCTAGCGTCATGAAGGGGTTAATGTAGAATAGATAATGGATCTGTAAACAATCCAAAATATTCATCTAAAACCCCCATTATAAAACATAACGCTGAACTTGATTCATTTTAATGAACTCAGCTAAGCTTATAATATTTTAATTGCAATTTATATATACACCATTTGATATTAAAAAATATAAAGTAGTAAACAAATGGATGGTGCTATATCAAATATGGAAAACTAGAGTAAAAGTAAGAGACTTGTACCTTTCTGTGTTGGTCGTATACTGAATCCGGAGCCAAAATGCTGCTCATTTCCACATACTTATACTTTTGCTCCAATACATTAGTAACATGTTTCACAGTCAGCTTTTCTCCAGCATGAACCTTGTTGTAGATCTGTCCAGAGAACAAGAGGTTAGTAAAGCTCAATGCACTAAACGTGGCTGCACTATTGCACGTTGCACTAAACGAGACTGCACTATTGCACGTTGCACTAAAAGAGACTGCACTATTGTAGCTATTCCACTTCTAGAGCAATGCAGAGGTCAAATTCAATACAATTTTGATTAGATCCGTATCTATTTTACTCAAAGAGATTTTATTTCAGGGCTTTCATTCTGCGGAAGTTTTGAACAAATTGCCAATGACTCATCCATTGAATATATGATCTCAGAGATGTTTGTAATTATAGCCGCCCTAACAAAGTAAACTGGAACTTGATGTTGTAACCTTTCCAGTTTTATGAAAAATCTACTGTAAAATGATTATTTAAAATCCCAAAAATTGTATAACCAGTACTAATTTGACCCCGTTCTGCTGACTTACTTTCAAATTATCCATCATGTTTTGTTTGAAAAATATCACTGATAAAGCAGGAGAGAAAACAAGCACTAGGACACTTATACCTGTGATCTGGGAAGTTACTCTCTTACAGTCATTCAGACCAACAGGGGCATTAGTAAGTACTGGTCTGAGACAGATTCCAAGAATACAATCTTTAGCTTGGTTTCTCCCTTACATCTAACATCTGAAATCTTCTATAATGAAGGAAGGCAAATAAAAACCAGCAGAACTTGGCTAATTCATTCTAAGTTTTCAAATTTTGACTCCCAACCTTTGAGACTTTGCGGGATTGCATTTATTGTAGTCTGTGTGTCTGAGTGCCAGTGCAAGAACTCAGCAGAATGTTTTGCCCTCCCATGTCCTAAATAATCTGGACACTAGAGGGCGAGTCTGTGATCGTGGCACAAGGTTCCTGAATTGTCCCGACTGAAGCTGGAAAGTTGAGGGTCATGGAATATTAATAAATATATTTGGGGATTATGCAATACTACTCCTTCTAGTAATAATAATGTACATACATGTGCATAAACATATATACAGGATAGTGACTTTTTAACACTGAATGGCCAAGTCCACAAATGTCAGCGGGGAGCACATAGCTTAGGCTAGCATATACTGTAACCATTGTACTAAATATGCACTGCATGCCATAGCACAGTATAATATATGACACTAGGGAAGACAAGAAGTCAAATAAAGATAATTGCTATCACTGCTCTGTGACATAGTACAGTCTGCAATCAATTGCAAAGTCCCATCAAATTTACCCTGCAATATGAGTCTCTGATATGTGACCCAAAGGCCAGTTTCTTCCCTTCCTATTTAATTATCTCTTTACAGAAAAATCAATTTTACTTGGGAAAATCACAGAGAACAAAAATTAAAAGGCAACACAGATAATATGTCACCACATCACATTTTCTTCCTATGAAACTAATCAAGTGGGAGCCTTTAATTAAAAGGACAGCGCCATAAAAAGTAGCCAATCAATCGTGTATCCAGGCAAATGATTTAATTAGAAAAGAAATGACCCGTCACAAATGCCTAGTGGTCTTGTTTAGGTACACAATGGTTTAGTCATTTTATCATTCACTATTACAGGACATAAATCCCTGCAATAAGAACAGGGAAAGGTTGAGGGCACATTAAAATACTAAATTAAATTGTATAAACTTTATTACCGAGTCTACAAATCTATTAAATAGTCTGCACATTAACTGTAACCTTCGGATCAAAAGGAGGAAAATGTTCTCAATGGTATTAGAGGGACATAGAAAAAGAGAGGTTGTTGGGAGAATAATGGTAGGGTCTGGCATCACTCGGGCATTAGAATGGGTTAATTTAAGATGCGACTTGGAAGTACAGATATTTGGGAACTAGATACGCCATGAGTCTGTTATAACGCTGAATGAGCATCATGGGATATGTAGTTCCCAAACATCTGCAGTGTTAATGTTTATGCATCACTGGTCTATAATGTGGATTCTTTTCACAATTCAGCTTTTAATGCATTTTCCTATTTAACTTGGTAGGGGCCTACCGAAACAACCGTCTGGAACGCATGGTAATTGTCCACTTCATCAGACACATAGTTGAAAGCTCGGAGCAGGGCGACCCCGGCATCTTGTAACCCATCAACTTCTTCAGAGTCATTGACCACAAACACCAAGCCAAGCCTGTAAAAACAGAAGCAATCTTACGTCACACGTGGGTTTTAAATCCCTTCAGAAATCTGTGTCTGCCTGTAACTATAGCAATCTGCCCCTTTACAGGACCAAAAACTGGGCTTCATTCCTAAACATTGATCGCAAACCTATTCATGGACTTAAAAAGGTCTCAGAGGCAACATTTGCATCCAACGGTCTCAGTTCAAAATTAAATATACAGATTTACCATTGTAAATGCTAGTGACGGCCTTTGCATTTTGATATCAACATTAGACTTCAAACAGCTGCAATGTTGTGCAATGTTTGTCACAGGCAACACAACATCTGAAGACACTCCAGACCCATTATAAAACTTAGTGCATTAGGTTTAAAAAAACAAAACACATGTAATCCACCAAGTTCAACCTTTCCACTCACTCATACATATTAATCCAAAAGTAGGGTCTATTCAACAAATACAGAATTGCCGGGAATTGACACAGGAATTTCAAACCTTAGGCCAAAGTGGCAGAGTTGGAAAAATTCTGCAATTTTTTAATTGCCATTTCAATTCCCTGCATTCCTTCCTTTATTGAGTAGACCCTTGAGACTTTTAAAATTCATCCCAAAAAATAGGAAACCATTTCCCAACTCCAATTATCAGTCAGATTATCAGTAGATCAGTATTAGCCAAGCATTTTTTAATTGCGACAGTTCTGCATCCACTTTGATTCCTGAAACGTTTTGAACGTATCAAATGAATTCGCCAAAACCAGTTTACTTGGCAGTGTATTCCACCATTTCAATGCTATAACAGTAACGAAACGTTTTAGGTGTTTATGAAGCTCCTTCCTTCCACACTTAAAGCCATGTATCATCTGGAAAGATCCATTTATAAAGAGATCCTATGTTAGGGCTATGCATTAACTGTGAATATCTACATGTTTCCATCACTCAATTCTAGAAAGGCATCATCACAGGCTTACAAACATCCAGTTTTACCTGATAGGAATGTGATTACTGAGGAACATCTCTGCTACGTTTATCAAATCAGAGGTGGATTCGTGCTCAGGATCTACAATAAGGACCTAGAACAAAACAATATATTTATAGTGCAAGAAAAGAAAAAAAAAAAAAACTTGTTAGTCTAAATCAATACACATCTCAAATTTTAAAAAAATCATCCCTCTAATTGTTTTAAACTAGGAACAGGTAGTTTTCCATATCAGTTTGATGACTATCCACCTACTACAGTGTAATATTCTCTTTCTTCAGAGAGCCAGCCCAGCTAATTTTGTATGTGGTGGAACAGGTTATATAAATATGCTTTTTATGTTTGCATCTTGTGATTTCACAGCTTTTCGGGTACGGGTTAAACACTATAGTGGACATTTCTACTTACAAGGTTGTGAAAGTTTTTGCGGATCTGTCGAATTACTCCAGGGAAAGTGGGCCGGAGCAGTTCCTGAACATTAGATGGCCACGAGTTGTACCTGCTGTCAAGCTCCAGATTATTCACCCACTACATTCATTAGAAAACAACAGAAAAGGGAAGTCAGCTGGGACACACTCCATACTTAATAAAATGGCGCTTATATCAAACATGCTCCAACTCAGTTAGTACATCAATGGACCACACGCCACTCGGAGTTACTTACAGATATTGCAGGACTACGGATATCCACAGCATAGTCCGAGTTAGCGGGTTGAACATTGAGTTTGAGCACGTCGTGTAAGGCAGGCCCTTCAATCCCTAAAAGGTGCAGACCATCCATCACCCGTGCTTCATTGCGCAGTATGTCAAACAAACTGAAAAAGAGAAAAAAAACATACAAAATGATTTATAAAAACATAAAGGTGACTGAGAGAAACATTCTGCTGATGAGCCGTATAAAATCATGACGAGTTTAAAAAAAAAAAAAAAAAAAAAAACAACAAGAGCAGCACCTAGAAACATAAAATATATAACTTTATTAAAAACTCTATAATGACATACCACCACATCTAACTGAATAAAAAAACAACAACACACTAATGACATTAGTAACAATTAACCAAATAGAAAAAGTTGGGGTTGTAACCACAGCAATTAGGGTTGCCACCTGGCCGGTATTTTACCGGCAGGCCGGTATTTTACCGGCAGGCCGGTAAAAAAATGGCATCATATTTTTTTTTTAAGAAAAAGTGGCAACCCTAATAGCAATGTGAGCAATATTATCTAGGTATGGATACTATGGACTGTCAACATGTTGGTTGTTAGCAATATTGCAAGTGCCGATTAGCTTTAACCTCACTATCCATTCTATTGTGTTGCACTTATATTACTCACTGTTGTTACAGCACTTACACAGTTCTGAAGAAAATCCTTTTACATAAGAATTTGCAACTAAGGCCCTGTCCCAAGCAATGTTCTTCAGACCAATATTGGTCCCTCCTGATGTGATGCGCCCGTTACAGCCATGTGTTGTTATGATGAGCAATGAACACAGTTTCAGTTCAAATTACCTGAAAATATCTTGGCTGTCTAGATCGATGTGCAGCCCATTGATGAATAAAGCAGAGTCTCCTGGTTGCAGACCTAAGCTGCCCTTGAAATACTGTGTAAAAAATGTATAAAAAAATAGAAAAAGGTGGCGAGTCATATTAATGTAGAATTTCAACCAATGTGTTAAGTAGCATTCGGTCTGCCTCTTGATAGGTCTCTGGTTAAGGCATCAGGCCACACACGTTTTTAATGGAGGAGGATTGATGAGGTGATGCTAAAGTTGCTCTATTGAAAGAGAACTATAAGGTCCTTTGTTGCATCATAATCACATTAGTTAATTAAAGATATGCTGTGCATCCACATAGTGGCTGACTTATTTTTAAATCTCCTCAATGGCTTTTAGATTCTTTCCCTAAAGCAGAAGCGGGTATCTTTAGGTCTAACCCTAATTGTCCATGTTGTTTTTGAGGATTCCCCCACCACCCAATCTCTAAATACCCTTTGATAATCCACTGTATTTTTACTTATACGACCCAGTTTCCCACCAATGCCTCATATTAAATTTCTTGCTGCCCCAAATTCCCTTCTACGACCTGTTTGCACTCCATCCATGTGCCCTTCAGAGATTATATATATATATATATATATAGATTAGATATATATCTATACATACATAGATACATACATAAACACACTGTTGGTAGGCTGCTCCCTAGCATTTTGGTTCACATTTTTAATGTAGTGGCCAAATACTCATTTATTTCCAACAACAAGCCGATAAGATCTTACCTTCTGGTTCTTCTCTACTTCAAGGCGAAGAGCTGGATCAACGACTGTTCGAGTTAATGACCTGGTGAAAATAAATCCAACCAATATTAGGACACAGCGTTCCTTCTCAATCTGTTCACACATGAATTCTGCTTTCAGTCCTCAGCTGCGGTGAGGTTTTCCTAAATTACCACAGATCCAGCTCAGTCTTTGTACATACAGCTACAATAGCATGGAAGTGTTACTTCACAGAGAGGATTATGGGAATTCATTGTGTAGCAGTAATACAAGTTAATACAGTGAAGATTACTATACACCTGGACGGCTACCTACTTGGAAAAAATGATAACCTAACATTCCATAGAAGGCACAAAGTAGGATATATATTGTATGTACAAAGACTGTTTTTTTTGTTAGGCCCAGGCACATTTAATTTGCAGAACAGGCAGCCTCTGCAATACTTCATTATTTTCCTGTTGAATTACTAGAAACTATAGTTTTAAGGAACCGTCAACTCCTAACTACAGATCCTGGTAGTGAACACACATCATTCTCATTAGTAGATGTTTAGTCCTTGGGTTTAACAAGTAGTGATGCAATAAGCATTCTATCCATGCAACATGATACTGATTTGTAATGAAAGTGAATCTGATCACATGACTCCCAAGCTTTGCACGCTGCCAGTGCTTAGCAGAAACAGATGTATTACCTGGCCTTGGTAGGAAAGTTCTGGCTCAAATCCTTCATGACCATCAGAGATTCTGAGGACGGGGCTGCCAGGATACGTGCGGCCGTTTGGTAACTGAGATCTTAAATAAAAACATATATAAACAGTTTCACCTCTTGTCAAAGGCTTTCAACAAAAATAAGTAATCTGCACAGAAAATGCGAGAAAACTGAGGACAATGCAGCTAGGACAACGTTTTGCCTGTGGCAACTGGAGTACATGTGTTGTGGATTCCCCATGTGGATATGGAGAAGTGTAGCATAAACAATATTCAAAACGGATTAAGCTAAAAGCAAGTAATGTCTGCAGAACAGAGATACAAACCTGAACAATAAGCATCATTATAAAGGACAAAGCTAGCCCAAGGTTATAATAAAGAGTAAGGTTATTACTGGTGAACGCTCCATAGTTGCAAACAGTTCCAAATTTGCCGTGAGAGCCCTTTATATTTTTTCTCCTAACCCTTCATTAATACTTCCCATGTACAGTGCACTGCACACAGGCAGCATTACATTTAAAAACCGTGTATGACGGGCAGACATACAGAGCCTAAACGGCAGTAAATGACCCCAGTCTTTTATCCTGGGACCATCAAACAGAAAGTTGGCAAACATGATGTTCTGTACCAGAAGTAGGAATGTTGTACCTTGCAGCTCCCAAACTTTCAATGGGGCCATTTCATTGGTGCTTTCCACTAAATGATTTCTCAGCTCTTTTAGTTGTTCTTTCAGCTCTGGGTAGAGCTGTCTGAAAGAAAGAAAGAAAGAAAAACACATGTATATAGGTAGAAAACAGGCTGAAAGATACTGAATTATAGTTTGAAAATAGATAAAACAAGTATTGCCAATCTTAGAGATTAAATTCCATATAATATGCTGTATCTACCATTAGCATGCCTATCCTGATCATGCTAGATTGTGAATGGTTTTCTACATCATCAAAATGGAATAGATCACTTGGATTTTGTTTATACTGTGAATATAGAAAATAAAAAAAGATCTATACCTTGGTTTAACAGAAAAAAAGCATATACATAGATTAAGAGAGAGAGAAAAAAAGTTTAAATGTGTTTGTGGGGTCTCCTGTCTATGAGATCACCTGTGGCTTGACAAACAGGACACATTTAAAAAAAAAATTGTTTTCTTAATTTATGCATTGTGTTTGCTAAAACAATGTATAGTTCATCTGTATTATTATTTTTTAATTGTGTACATTCACAGTACACACAATGATTAGTTGAGGGAGTTCGTTTAAATGGACTGTCTGGTGCCCAAAATGCATCTTCCAAATATTAATGCATATTAATGTCCTTTCAGAGTACTTTAAAATGCATGTTTTACATCTTGCATTGCATAAAATATGAAATACTTATAGCTACATGAAATTGTGAAATTGCACCAGTTTGCAAGAAAACAGGACTGCCCAAACTAGCTGAGTAAAAGTCGATTTCCTTTCTTCTTTTTTTGTTGCAAGAACCCATAATAATAATTTCATTCAAATGACTGGAATGTCTTGTCTCTCTAGTGGTGTCATCAGAAAATGTGTTGCACTGTTAATAGATCCTACTGTGTACAAGTGCAATTCTATTACAGTCCACACAATGTACTCTATTCCAGCAGCACAGGGAGTGACCAAATGAAACAAAACATTATATTCTCAGTTTCTATATAATCAGTGCTGCAGCACCTGTAGTTTATATACAGAGTAATCACTAGGGGAGGTCTTAAGTCAAATATTGAAAAAATGCCTGCATCAAATCACACTGGGGGGAAAAAAGCCTGTGCACTATAGAAGCAGTAATCTTCATCTTGCACCAAAGTGAGTATGGGGATTAGACTGTCCCTTTAACTAAAGTCTCTGCTGCCACAATAATGGATGATATATTTTGATTAAACATTACAAAAAGGCAACAATACAAGGAAGAAGAAATAAAAGATGCAACATTCCCCTTGGAGACTGGAAATTGTTTATCACAACGTGTGGATTTACAATGGAATGTAAGAAACAAGAAAATAACACAGCTGTGTCTACATTCCAAAAAACAATCTTACATATTAAATAAAAATGCAGTATGTGGAAGTGGTCTGACTTTGTATAAACAGTTTGTACAGGTGCAAACACCAGTAAGTACATTCCCCTCATTAAGCCTGACACTGCACTGAGTAAATATCTCAGTGCATAAAAGAAAAATGCTGACACTTCCAGAAACGGTTTGCTGGCGTTAAAACAAGGGGATGATATAGTCATTTATTTATAAAGAAACTCACAATAAAACATTAACCTTTTATTCTTGCAGTGCACTAGTAAACCGAGATCGCACACATTTCTGAATTATTTGTGTTTAATTCTCTATGATATTTAGCATAATTAAGTTCTCTGTGTCACACATGGAATAGGGTAGGGAATGTAATATGTTTTGTAGAGAGAGGGTCCTTGTAACTTCAGGGGATCAGAGACATCAGTAAAATCCAGAAATATTTGGATTTATTACCTAAATTTCTTCTCAATTAATCTATTGGAACCAGGTTTTTTTTTTTTTTTTTAAATGTTACCGTTGTAGAAGTCTCACCAGGGAACATTTTTAGGAATTGCTGTGTGAATAATAATATTATACATTATACATATTATATTATACCTCAGTTTTCCAAAGAGGAACCCTTGGACTTCATCAAGCGGATCATTTGCACCCATAACCGTGGCGTTTACATCATTTCCTAAAACAAATTGCATTAAATCCAGTGAATATCACATCACAAATTCAAAGCACATGTATATCTTCATAAACGTTACCCGAAGCCTTCCTCTGACCCGAATCAGGAGTCTGCTAAATGTGATACATAAGATATAAAGTATAAATCGGCTCTATACTGTGAATAGGTTTCTCTAAACATCCTAATGCTCTGTTATAGGTTTTTGTTATGAGGGCCATTGTGTCCTGTGCTTGGACAAGGAAAAAGGTTCAGTCTATGTTTAAAGGTCAATAATTGGGAAAAATGGTCCAGTCCCCATGGAGACCAGTGGAATTTTCAGGCTGATTAGATCACATTTAGAACTTTGCCTCAGAAATAACTTTATACACAGCGATTTCTTTAGTGGGGAAAGCAATAATAATAAGTCCCTTTTATTTGGAAGTAGTATTGAACAGACAGTAACATAATCAGAAAGAGATCTAGGAGCTTTCAGACCAATTATACAGTGTCTAGTACAAATATAGCACATAAAAAGAGCACGGTCATCAAAATAACAAAGTGAATATAGTATCCTTAAAAGACAACTAGACTTATTTTTCACTTGTGCAAATAATATAGACACACTCGTGAAAAAGTAGTTGTCCCGAATAGGAGGATAAACTGGCATATATCTTAGACAGTACATGCCAGTTTATTCTGTGACTGGCAGCTGCCATGCTTCCATGGAAATCAGACAGCTCTGTCTGGTTGGTCTCTCTCTCACGTATATTATAGTACCTAAAAATGTGGGCCAAAGGGTGACTTCACAAATATCAACTATTTAACTGTAGTAACACATGATGTTTAAAATGTCTTGCGTGAATCAGGACATCTGAATATATGTCTTCTACCAGCCATGTTACCTTTCACCTGGGTGTCATCCTTTGCTTTGTATTCAGTGCTCTTAATGGCCAATTCCACACCGTAGCCAGAGAGGGAAACCTTTTCAGGTCCAGGGTTCTGGAAAGGAAGGATTCATGAGGCATTACAGACCAGTGTGCCCAACCTCCGGCCTACTTACTGTCCACTTCACAGTCACACATTTCACAAGTCTATTTTAAGTAAACTAGCCGCAGGGCGCACTGTACCAAATTTCAGTATGCACACACCATGCTATTACCTGAATTAAATCTCCCACACTGCCCAGCATAATAGCATGGGCTATTCACATACATCAGCATTTCATTTACTGGTCTATACTTTCCAACTTCTTACATTAGTCCCTTCAAAATGATTATACTGAAAAATGACCTTTAGAAGAGCATGCTGTTTGTGGCCTGAAATTAAATTTAAAAAGAAAAAGTGGGAACACACGTCAGAGTGGGTATTCATTTATAAAAAGTAACGAGAGAGAAAAAAAAAAAGTAAAAGCTGTTGAAGTTTGCGTCATCCAAGAACAATGACCTTCCTGATCTTGGCTCTACAATAATTCTTAAACCAATTGAAGTATTGAAGTGAATACTTTCACTGGTATCATTCATTTAATCATATTGGACCCAGGTAGCAGTAAGACAGAGGACTGGAAACTGCCTCTATTAAAATGACTGCATGTATTACCCTTTATATAATTACTCCTTTCCAGACACACTATAATATAAAAGCAGAATTTCAGGCTGCCCCAAATCTATAATGCTGAACACAAAAGCACCACATAACATGGATACATACGATAACATAGTGCCGGAGTATATAGCTGATCTCTCCTGCCCGGGCCTTCTCTGAAAGTAGCTGGTGGAACCTGGAGAAGTCCTTGGAGCCAATCTCGGCATAGAGTATAACCACCGGGCTGTCAGTGCTTTTACCGGGATATTGGTGATCGCCTTTGAACAAGAACGGCTTTGGCCTGGACAATAAAATGCAAAAGGATTTACTGGCATTACAATGTATATAGTGTTTATTAAGACTCTGGATTCTCTCGATTGTTTGTTTGTTTGTTTTAAGCACATTATATGCCTTGCGCATGGTAACAATATATTAACTCTTGTACTGATCACATACAGGTAGGAATATCCCACACCTGATCCTATGGTTTTATTTTATATTACAAATTATTTCTCTGAGCAATCAGAGAACCGAGGTGTTACCTTTCAGCGGCAGTGTTGAGAAGTGAAGGCAAACTATCGAGATCACACGTTTTCTCTCCATGGACTGCAATGAAAGCGCTACAGCCTGAAGGAGGAGGCTCATCACCTGCGATCTGTAATGTAACATCCACGTTTACACCCAAACTACCAGACACAGGAACGCTGCCCTGCTGTTTCTTATGAAGCCTTCCCCCCGTATAGCACTCTTCATTCTACTATGTATCGATAGTGTTATGGGTTTGTAATACAGACCTGCTGGAACGTCTGTACGGTAGCAGAGTAAGAACGGAGAGACAAGGCGAATTTCAGCAGGCTTTGTTGAAGAGGAGAGAGATGTCGGCTCAGTCTGCTGAACATCAGCTGGTAGTCTGAATAATCATCACCTGTGTGGTGAGAAGAGAAGATGTGCAATGGCGAAATGGAAGCAATGACATAACAAAATCAATGGCTTTCAGTGAATCAACCAGAATACGAATACACTGGAAATTTATATCAACAAACATGATAAATTAATTGTGTTAAGCACATTACATGTTAAATCAGTCTTATTATCAGGGCTTGATTAATATTTATAGACTTTTCGAGCTAAGCAGACCAGATCAGGAGCCAGAAATCTAGGTAAAACTATCAAACAAGTTAGGAGCCAGCAGTAGGAATTTTAAGAGCCATGGCTCTCTGGATCCTGGGATTTGGGGAAAACCTAACCTCTCTCTTTGTGAAGTACACAAATGTATAGTAAGACAAGGTATTCGAGTAGTACCCTGGGGTGAAACTTCTAAGGAAGAATTGCCAAGCAACGGAAAGAAAATCATAACGAACAGTTTTGAGCAACGGCTTCTGGTATTACCGTTTAAATGAATGTATTTAGCACCGGCCTTTGGCTAGAGAAGATTCAAGTATTCCGTTGTATTGTTTTCATGGTCACACAAATAGGCACATTCCTAGGTATATTACCTTGACTATCTATCTGTTGGTTTTCTTCCACAAAACTCCAAAAGTGATCTGGTCCTTCTTCAGCTAAAAATTCACTGGGGGAAGAAAAAAAATATATATATATGTTTTATGTTACAGTAAGGTCCTTACTTTTAGATGGTTTCATCACATTACTTAAGGATTAGAAATGTGCATAAAGTCTAACAATGCAGTAAGGAAGGTTATTCAACACTCTGGATATTGGCAACATATGTAGAAATAGAGCAGTGGGTAAATTAAAATAAGAAGTAGAGTACAGCTGTCTGCGAGGTTTGTATAGGAAATTAACTCATTTACATAATCTGATTTGACTAAACCAACAACAGTTTAACATTTTTGAAAAGGCTGTGTATGTTTACACAGGTCTGCCATTGCATAACATTACGGATAGCTGGCACCTGCTCTGCAGCAAGTCATTCTCCGATCATATACGTACTTCATGCTGAACTCTCCTTTAATGTAGTCTAGTGCCCAAAATGCATCTTCCAAATGTTAATGCATATAAATGGGCTTTCAAAGTACTTTAAAATGCATGTGTTACATTTTGCATTGCTTAAAATACTTAAAACTAGATAAAATTGTGAAATTACAACAGTTTGCAAGAAATCAGGACTGCTCACACTAGCAGAGGTTTTTTTTGGTGCTGGAACCAAAGAGAATAGTGCCATTCAAATGAATGGAATATACTGATTATCTAGTGATGTCATCAGACAATGTGTTGCACTGTTAAGAGATCCTACGTGTACAAGCGCATGCCTATTACATTTCACACAATGTATTCTATTCCAGCAGCACAGGAAGTGACTAAATGAAACAAAACATTATATTCTCAGTGTCTATATAATCAGTGCTGCCACACCTGTAGCATGCATGCAGAGTAATCACTGGGGGGGGGGGGGGGGGGACTTGAATAAAATATTAAAAATGGGATTTATGCATAATGCCTGCATCAAATCACACAGGGAAAAAAAGCCTGTGCACTATAATAGTAGTGTTCAACTTGCAACAAATGGAGTTTGGGGACTAGACTGTCCCTTTAATAACTTGGTATGTTTCAGTGATACAAAATGACACCTTTATGCCAAAGGCCAGCTGAGAATCATCTAGTGTCATTGTTACTCTGTCCTGCTCTCATTACAGATGAGAACCAATTGTAATCGAAGCTCAGATGCATCAGTTCTTCAGAATACTCTTGTGTGGTTCCATTTACCAGAATAGACTGGGACTATTGCGCGTCAAAGTTCTAAAACTAGCGCAAGGAGCAGGACCATGCCAAGGGTTTCTGTGCCAACAACTCGCACTTCTAGAAGTTTGCTCCAGTATTGCTCTTTATACATAATAGCTCCAATCCCCAATTTCTCTCAGAATGAAGGATTTCTTAATCAAGCATCCCTTTTGACAATCCTCTATTCCCTCCATACCCATTCCTTCCACTCGCAATGTGTTTTAAACCTTTATCTGCCCAATCTGTAGGCGATTCAAGTCGTTCCCTTGCAGCTCTCACAATGGAGCCATTAAGGAAACATTCACTATTTGATTAATAGCAAAACTAATCACAGCACAGTTCACATACGGGAGTATATAGCAGTGTTTTCTTTAAATTAAGTGTACCTAAAATGTCAGTGATGTTTACCACCTGGCACCAGTTGCTGCTGGTGCCACAGCCCATCTGAAACATGTAGAGAGTGTTTGAAAAACCCGGGTTATGAGAGCAGTAGGTTGTGAGCTAGCGATGGCCTAACAGCAGCTCGCAGGAGACATGTGTTTGATAAAACTGCATTGAAGCCAAGTACCTTGTGTGATGTTCCTGTGTAAATTACTAGCTGCAAATTGCTATAATCTGTCATTATGTAAAAGTTCTTAAAGGGGCAGTTATTTTCTGTATGTTGTACATGAATCTAACATATGTGAAAATTACAGTTGACACAGCAATAATTCATTACACTTAGTGTTATCCGTTTCTTCACTGTACAGATCTAAAAGTATTTATTCTGTAGGTGGAGCTGCCCCTCTGCACATTCTGTGGGCAGGATGGTTGTATTCTTGGTTGCATGTGGCTAAGTTTGTTATTCTTACAGTTTCCACCCTATGAAGTGTCACTTTAATGCAATATAAAAACAGCAGCCATATCCCACTGAGGGGTTATGTGGAATAAGACCATTTAACCTCTAGGTATGGTGTATTCAGAAGGGAGACACAGAGATAAATGCATACATAAAAGGAGTTTAAAGCATTAATACTTTGGGTTCTATTCACTGTGAGTTGAGTGTGATGAGACTTAATTATGCATTGTGCAGAGTTTCTCATTCAATTAAAACAGAGTTCACTCTGCATAATGCATTGTTAAGTCAAACTTATGAATATCTCACCTGCAGCTCCCTCTTAGTGAATAGCTCTTAAGACCGGAACAGGAACCGAGCCTTTAAAATGTGTTTCTTCTATCTATCTATTAACTGGATAAGAATTAGGCAATAGAGTTCCTTTAACTAATGCAAAGTAACTACCAGTTGGCATCAACATTACTTAAACTCTGGTTGCAAACAAGTTCTTCCCATAAACACAGTATATATATATATACGGTCTTCCTGGACGTTTACTCTCTCTCATTTTTTCCTGATAATGTATTAATAGTCATTTTCCACAAGTCATCTAACCTTCAGTAACATATAAGAGAGAATGAAATCTCACCTGGCTTCCAGTAAGTAGGATGTAGATGCCCACTTTGTAGTTAGGGACATCGTCACTGCCTTTGAATCAGCAGTCACAACAGTAAAACACAGGCACAAGCCATAGAGAATGATTAATACTGCCATTGCACAGGACATTTCTATAGGAAACAGAGAGAGTGACATTAGGTGACAACAGAGGTTGCATATGCATCACATGATATATAGCTTAAAGGAAAAGTAAACATTGTTTAACCCTTGCTTCCTTGAAGGTAGCAAGGGTTAAACAATACATTTGCCGGTAGAATTTAGTAAACCCGACGTGTATCTTAATAGATACACGCGGGTTTACTATCTGCTGTGTCTCACATGCGAGACACAGCAGTTCCCAGTTGTCGCATGCTAACAAACGTCAGCACGTGCACAGCCAATCAGCTTGCCCCGCTCTGACAGCAGAATGCGAGGGTCTCTCGCTGCTAGCACAGTGAGACCCTCATTTTTGCATGGGATCGGCAGGGAGTACCTAGTTAAGGTCCCCCCTGCTGATCTCATACAAAAACAAGGGTCTCTCTCTGCACTAGCGAGAGAGCCAGTCGCTGACCAGATGGCTGCCTTCTTCCTATGGAAGCATGGCAGCTGTAGGTCAGAGGATAAACTGGCATGTATTATCAAAAGTACACGCCAGTTCATCCTCATACTAGGGACAACTAACTTTTCACTTGTGCTTCTATATTAGAAGCACAAGTGAAAAATAAAGTTTAGTGTCCCTTTAAAGCATTTACTACACTTTGTATAGTGTTTAATACTTTTCAAGAATAAGAAACTTAAAATTGTACTTATTTAATTTTCTCATACAAATGCATTCTTGATGTTTACATAGTGTAAAGGAATGTGTCTTAGTTACACAAGTGATGGCTAACCTTGGCACTGCAGATGTTTGGGAACTACATATCCCATAGAGCAGGACTTGACAAATCCCAGGAACCAGCGTCTAAATTCCATGCCACTTTATTGACTGCTTAAGATTGAACTTTATAGAAATAACATTTCCCTGGCTCCTTAAAACCAACGAGACTGGTTCCTGGATTGATCTAGTTGGATCCTAAAGTCTTTAAATATTTGTCAAGACTGTCAAATGAATTTTGTGATTTTTGTAGTTCACAAGCATTTGCAGTGCCAAGGTTAGCCATCACTTAGTTACACAATATGATCAGCTAAGAATTACACATGCATTGATTGTTTGGTTTTTAAGGTGGGATACAAATACAGAAATTGGAGTGGTAATGGGTATACAACACTTAATTGACTCTACATAACATATATCCAAAGGTAAATGAGTAATGATCTATAAAAAGCAATATTAAGGGGGAGCATGGAACTACCAGGTAGTCTGACAGACCCTGAAACACCAGAGAGCTTCTCGAGACGGCAAGAAGATGGATCCTGGCTACCTCTAGTGGCCCACCTTTTATGAACACTGCATATATCACCTATAGAAAAGAATAGTTTTCTGTATTGCACATTGGTGCTCAATGCTAAAACTGATTAATTCAGTAAATTCTCAGAACAGGACACCTTTGAAATGCCAAATGCTGTGTGCTTACAATCTTTAAAACTATACGGATAACGAACGTGTTAATCATACATTAACCCATAACACCTCACATGTGTTCACTATGAGTAGCTTACAGGCATACCCCACATTAACATACACATTGGGTTCAGAGTATGTAAAACCAAAATGTACTTAAAAGTGGAGTAATAACTCTCCCTTCCTTCACTTCTCTTATACAGTCTAAATAGACAGGATGGAGCTCACTCAAGCATGTACCGGTGGTACAAGGGACACACTGAGTAGTACTGTACTGTAGAGGAGACTCAGAGGAGACATGGCCGCGTTGTTAAAATAGAAATTTAAGAGTCTATAGAAGAGAATGGTTGTAATATAACAACGTCCTTAAAGTGAGGTATGCCTGTATATTACACTTATAAACAAAACCCAATTACAAATTAAGCTGCAAAGCTGAATCAATTAGACATTCATATGTATTAGTAACAAGAGATAGACAATTAGCACTGAGAGCCAGTGCTTGAACTGCATGAGCATCACTCAATACATCGTAATGTGTCAGAGAGTACAGTCTCAATCATGACAGCATATGCCACTGGCAAAGAGAAACAGTGGTCAGGCATAGATGGACACTTAAAAGGACTCTATCACCTAAACATTGCTTTCACTGTGAATGTAGAGAATAAAAAATGAACAAAACATTATCTACATTGTTTTGTTTTCATTTCAATAACATTCTAGGATTTATTCATGAAAGAGGGAATTGCAGGGAATTTCAGATTTAAGGCCAACGTAGTAAAGTTGGAAATATTGTCAATATAGCTGAATTTTGTCAAACTCGGCTACTTTGGCCTTAAGTGTTGAATTCGCTTCACTGATAAACCACTGTATGGAGGGAGACAGATCAGCTGAATGTTAGCTGGAAATCCACACATTGGTGGCTAGATCACCAGTTTAGCTATGCATTGTGCAGCTAGAATGGTAAGCTGAAATGTCACCTGAACTCACTTGAATAACCCCCAATGTTTCATTGAGGATATGATACAATTTTCTCCATCATCAAATGTGCAAAATGAGTTTCAAGAAAAAACATTTCTAAAAAGGAACGGAAGGAAGGGTGGGAACATGAGGAGAGATTTCATTAACTCGTGGGGCTCAGGTTACCAAACCACATATCGATTCCACCACCTAAATATTCTTTATACTGTAAATGTATAGAATATATATTTATTTATTTTTTTAAATCCAAGCATGTTTAATATTGTACATAGACCTTACAGCAGATCCATTTCTCTGGCTACCAAATTGGCTTTGTTTATTTATATTAAAGTATTTCTCAAGTCGCGATTTATACATTGTATTAAGAGCTGCATGCAAATGAATGGAGAGAAAATGTGTTTTAAAGGGTTTAAAAGTAGTGTGTGTATTTATTACATGCATTCAAAAAATATTGTGCCTCGTGAGTCTGGAAGCAGAAGGCAACAAGTACACTTTATTTTATTAAAGTGTATTACTTTTTAAAAGTACCATACCTTTTTTTTTTAGATGTACAGGTAATGAATGTCATTTTCACATTACGGTAACATACTTTATTCGTGCAAGAATAAAGTCACCCATTAGGTTGAGCAGTTTATTACATAGCAAATAAACACTAAAATGCACTTGCTACTGTATGACTATATTGATTTAGAGAAACAGCAATACATTTGGTAAAAATAGAAAGCACACACCATGCAGCATTTGAAAAAACAAATTGATTCCGAAGAGCAGGGTTTGGCAAATTTATGGAGACTTAAAGCCAGCCAGACCAATTTAGGAGCCAGAGAAATAGTACATCCAAAGACTTAAATGTTAAACGAAGTCCAAAAGTTTAGGAGCCTTGTCTCCTTGGATTTTTTAAGCCCTGCTCTATAGAAATATAGCCTGTAATAATATAAGCACTAAATTTCAAGAAGTGGTGTTGCTCTTTTATGTAGCCAGGCACACACAATGTTTGCCATGCATTCTTATTTTAAAGCTAATTTTGCATAGGATACAAGTGAGCCATAGTTGTCAACATTGGCCATGTTTCCAGGTACACATATTTGTTCCACATGCTGCAGAAAGACCATGCAAAGTGCAGCACGGCAGCATGTAGGATGAATATACACACAGACACAATAAAATTAATTAATCAGGGTGGAGATCTCAAAGGCCCTACCATGATTAATTGGATTGTGTCTGTGTGTATATCCATCCTACATACTGCTGGGTTGCACTTTGCATGCTCTTTTCTGCAGCATATGGAACAAATATGTGTCCCTGGAAACATGGCCGATGTTGGCAACTATGGTAAGCATGAATTACCCATGCCAAGCATAGCATAGAGTTAGTAGCATCCGGTTTCCTCCCCACAGACTATAATATCTGTATTAGCACCTGCCTTGTAAGGTGCACCCAAACCGTATGCTGCCCATGAGTGTGACCGTGTAGCAAAGGCTCATTATATTAACATTTAAAATGCGCTTCTCAACGATCAAGGGAAAACATTTAATCTAGTTGTGACTGCAACATACACTACTTACAATTACCGGCTCTTTTCCCCATACGAAACGCCCCTCCCACTTCAAAGTTCCGCTTCCGCTAAGAGCAGGAAGTTTGCCTTGCTCATTGTACTGCGGCGCTCATATTTGTTTCGGGCGACATGTAAGTTCTGGAGAACTGTGCTCATATAATATTATTTATGACTTTTGGTAGCCCTACAGCACTGAAATAATAAAGAAAACCTGATTCAAGAGTAGCTTTATGTTAGAATGCGGTCAAAAATAAATAAATGTGCGAACAGGCTGCCCATTTCAACTATGGCGCTGGCCGATTAGTTGTGGTGACTAGACTATGATGCCTGAGTGGGAGGAGCTACGAATGTGTAATCTGTTGCTGGGTAAAGTTTATTTCTCGCTTGCTGAAGTCAATGCATCATCATCATTATTTCAGGTTCAATAAATCACCAAAATTACATTTACAGTGGAAATGTATTGTTCGTAAAATGGTTGGCAAATTACACAAACTTCTAATCTGTGGCAGAGATGTTCAGTGCAATTTTAGGCACACTTCTACACTTGTTTTAAGTAAATGTGCTGCGCTGGTGACAAACCAGGTGTGTTACTATTAGGAGCTATTTTTGCATACTCCACTTTTAGATATGACCCTTATTGTTTTTAAAATTGTGCCTCTATTCAAATGAGGCATTATAATGAAAGAGTTATTTGCATGATGCCATCATAACTGTAAGGTGTCTATATATTTAAAATTAAATCTGTGGCGTTTTTGTATATATATATATATATATTTCCCACAGATCAGGTAGATGCTATATTTTGTATGCATACCTCCTAAGTGTCCCTATTTAGGAGGGACAGCTGCTGTCTTAGACCCAAATCTCTCTGTCCCTCTTGCCTTGTCTGATGGCCCTCTTTTCTAGGAGATCAGAATACTTGTTTTGTGTGATGTTATCACAGAGTTCAAAAGCAACAAAACTCACATTATAGTGTATTTAACCCCTTCCCGCTTGTAGGACATTCTATGCTTTCCTACTTTTCAGTGCCTAAAGGCTTGTAGGACGGTGGAGAAAATCCTAAGTTTAATAGCCCATCAGGGCTCTCCGCGATGAGCGGTGCTGTGGATCACGCTTAGGGTTGCCATCTGGCCAATAGTTTACTGACAGGCTGGTAAAAAAAATTTGGCTTGACCCTAATGCTAAGTCTACGGAGGTAGTAGCATGGCCGGTATTTTTCTGAAGAAAAGGTGGCAACCCTAATCCTGCTGCAGGGACTAGCAGCGGCATCACCAGTGTCAGATGAGGCCACTTTGAGTGGTTTTCGTCAGTTGATGAAAATTGCAGTGGATTCTCGTCATAGTTTTAATCCTAGTTTATTTAGTTAGTGTTAAGTTTTCGTCACTGAAAACATACAGCTGACGAAAACTGTGACGAAAATGTTTAGTCGACAAAATTGAAAACTGTTCAGTAGGACCAACTCTGATCCAACCAACGTGAGATGAACAATGCTGGTTGTCACTGTGTGTAGTGATTTAGTAAGTGCATAGTGGCATAGCAGTATCACAGCCGAGGCTCTCAGCGACAGAATACTTTTTTTGCTTGGCTTTGAGCATTTAAATAAATGATTGTTTATTCTTTAATGATTTAGTATATGTTCCTAACCAGATGAGATGAACAATGCTGGTTGTCACTGTGTGTAGTGATTTAGTAAGTGCACAGTGGTGCTGTCGGATGCCTTGCAAAGTGAGCAGTATCACAGCCAAGGCTCTCATAGCAACAGCATTCCTGGTTCAACTGGTTCATTTTTCCCCTGTAACATGTGACTAACCTTTGCCTCCTGTGCTGCTGTGGACTACAGTCCCTGTGAAACTCAAGTATCCATATTGCTGGCTGACTGTAATGAGAATGGTAGTCCAGTAAAGCTTTGCCTTTTTGTTTCTCCCTGATCTGTAATGATTAATGTTAACCATAAAAACTAAACACCTTCACTGTCAATGTTAAGCCTAGCTCAGGGACTTCCTAAGACATTGTCCCCTTTATACCATCATTAGAAAGCTCACCTCCTAGGAGGAATCCACCTCTCTTTCAGCTGTGCAGTACATCCTCATTAGCTGCAGGTGGCGCTAGAGATCTGTTGACTTGTGGAAAGTGCATTATCACTTACTGTAAAAATAATCATAGATTAGGCCAGTTTTGCTTATGGATTTTGGTTTTGTCTTGGGACTTGTCATGTGATAGGATATCTAGTCTTTTTTTGACCTTTTACCCTCTTTGCCGTTTCACGTCAATATCTTGCAAATTAGGCTGAAGGAACATGTTTTACATTAGTTATTTGAAATATGTACATTGTTCCCAGGCACACTGTGTCTTCCTTCTAAATAGTGACTGGTCAGGACTCCAGCATTTCATAAGTCAAATACACTGCTTTTGTTTCCTGAGGCAATATAAACCACAGCATTGTCCTTTCACTAAATGACACACATTGTAGACATCCTCTGGGAACTAAGCACTGAAGAGTGGTTGGAGTTAGGTGAACATTTGATATAAAGGGCCAATTCTGCTTACATTTACCAGTAAGAGGAACAGATTTGGCCCTGCAGAATGCATTGCTAAATCAGTGCGAGTTCTTGAAAGATGTAACAATGTATTTCGCAGGGTCTCTTGAGATCTTCTAGTAGGAGAACCTCATCAGTGTCAAGCTATAGATTAATTGGAGAGACTACCAACTTTCATGTGCAGAAGACACATGTTGATGGATTACTCACCCTCTGAGTAGACACCAGGTTCATACTGCAGGTTCTCCACCCCTACCAAAATCCAAGCGATGACCAGCAATAGCGAAATAAGACTGTTCTCATAAATAGAACATTTACATTAACATTTATTTATAACGACAAAGATTTTCTTAGCGCTAGGTACAGAGCATAGAGGGGGACTACAATCTAGGCTAGACGAACAAGAACAGACTAATACATGAGGCAGAGAGCCCTGCTCACAAGCTTACAATTTGGGGTAAGTGGGGGACATGAGACACATGAAGGAGTGAAGAGGTCAAAGGGAAGGTGGTGGTAGCAACAGTATTACGCATGCTTGGAGCTGGGTGGACTTAGCCAGAGATTAATTATGAGTATGCCAGTTGGATGTGTTGCAAGTTTCCAATTCCTAACAGTGTTTGAGGACGGACCGTGAGAGCTAGGTGGGAATGGCTAGAGGTTAGTTAACGGGTATTCTAGTGGGATGAGTAGTAAACTTAAGGGAATTTTTGAAGTTTGAGAAAGAGGGAGAGAGATGAATGAGTTCACGAGAGAGGAGGCAAGTTGGTGAATCTTATTGTAGTAACAATCTTCAATGTAGCATGAAGCTATGGATAAACATGGACACAATCCATCCTCAAGGAACGCTCTCCGTGTTTTCCATAGCTACGTGCTACATTAATCCCTTCCCGGCTTGTATGACGTCCCATGCCGTCCTGCATGTAACAGCTCATCGCAACTCCCGGCGATGAGCTGTACTGCAGAGACTTGCCCCCTGTGTCAAATGAGGCCACTTTGAGGCATCCCCGCGTGCCCGAACGCCTCCGTGACGTCACGAGGTATCGCGGGATGTCGTCAGGGACCGACAGGGTCTATAGAGACCCTGATCGGGTGCCTGCTTGGATGTTCCTGGCTGCCGATCACAAAGTCATCAGCGTCCAGGAACAAAAAGACACCGGATGATGCTTTGGTCTTTAAGGACCAAAGCACATCCGTCGTGAAGGGGTTAAAGATGATGCTTTTACTGATTTTGGGTTCAGTCTCAGTAAGATTTGTACCTGACTTGAGATCTTCCTTTTATGACAACTATTTTAACCTCACCAGTGTTAGCCCTTTATAATCGATAGTGAAGTCAATGAGACTGAATGTTAATCCGAAGCAGTGTATTCAGGTTTTGTTCTGTCCTAGGCCTGACTTAAATAATGCATCCCAAAGCCTTGTTTGTCACACCCCTCCCTCACACAACCTTTTCATTATTCTAAATTGGCCCCACATACCTTACAACAGTAGCAGATTGCCCACCCGACCCCTGTCTACAGTGCCAGATTGCCTCGACATCCCTTCCCACTGCACATTAATGCTCCCTTGTGATCTTGTAGGGGTAGTTCGGATGTCTGTGCAGTCAGCGAAAGGTAGCAAGGGAGGACGGCTCTACTATTTTCAGTCAGCTGCCCGAGGCCTAGTAGGGTTGCCTCCTTTTCTTCAGAAAAATACCGGCCTTGGTACTGTCTCTATAGACTTAACAATGGTAAAATACCAGCCAGGTGGCAACCCTAAGGCCTAGATGGCCTGGGCAGAAATACAAGACTGATCTGAAGTCATAGACAACTCACTTTTAGTGAATAGCTACCTCTGTTTTTCTTACAGGACGACTGTGTACATATCAAGTGTACATATTTTATATAGAAATTCTTTAATGAAAGCATGCAAATATAGCACCTTACTAAGCACTCTTTACTCCATCAGACAGCGGACATACTTGTCCTGTGTGTGCTATATGGTGATGGGGCATGTCCTGAGGTGCTGGGGAAGTCCTGGGGGTGAAATGTGGATGATGGGGCATGTACTGGGCTTCTTGGGTAAGTCATGGGTGTGCAATGTGAGTGAAACTGCATGTCCTAGGCTGCTGGGGAAGTCCTGGGGGTGAAATGTGGATGATGGGGCATGTACTGGGCTTCTTGGGTAAGTCATGGGTGTGCAATGTGAGTGAAACTGCATGTCCTGGGCTGCTGGGGTAAGTCCTGAGTGTGCATTGTTGGTGATGGGGCATGTCCTAGGCTGCTGGGGTAAGTCCTGAGTGTGCATTGTTGGTGATAGGGCATGTCCTAGGCTGCTGGGGTAAGTCCTGAGTGTTCATTTTTTGGTGATAGGGCATGTCCTAGGCTGCTGGGGTAAGTCCTGAGTGTGCATTGTTGGTGATGGGGCATGTCCTAGGCTGCTGGGGTAAGTCCTGAGTGTGCATTGTTGGTGATGGGGCATGTCCTAGGCTGCTGGGGTAAGTCCTGAGTGTGCATTTTGGGTGATAGGGCATGTCCTATGGATGCAAAGTGTGTGTCTGTTGGGGTAAGTCCTGGGTGTGTAATGTGGGTGATGGGGCATTTCCTGGGTGTGCAAGGTGGTGCTATGGCAACAAATGTGAGGGTAATAATTAAAGGAGACATTGAGTTCTGTAAGGGGCACCACAATTTATGATGGCGCCACTGATACCCAATGTATCAAAGGCTGTAAAAAGATTCTCAGGTTTAAGTTTTTTCTCTTCATCATGATCTGATTCATCATTTCTTGGTTCATTTGACCCATATTGACTTGCAAACAGAGAGGTGGGAATTATTATATATAGCTTGGCCAGCGGAAATGTCACCGAGTTGTTTGAAAAAGAAGGTTAGCATGAAAGGTGTCTTTGTCTCCTGATGCTCAGAGATACATGCGCTTTATTGTTCCAATTAACATTGCAGAATGAAAATCTTGAATTCAGCAACATTAATGCTGGATCCAACTCCATTCTCTTCTAGTGCTAATCTGGGCAGTGTTTGTTTTATTATTTGTACTTTTCCCTGGGCTGTGTGTGAAAATAATGGTCCTTGGGCTGTGTGTGAAAATGATGGTCCCTGGGCTGTGTGTGAAAATGATGGTCCTTGGGCTGTGTGTGAAAATGATGGTCCCTGGGCTGTGTGTGAAAATGATGGTCCCTGGGCTGTGTGTGAAAATGATGGTCCCTGGGCTGTGTGTGAAAATGATGGTCCCTGGGCTGTGTGTGAAAATGATGGTCCCTGGGCTGTGTGTGAAAATGATGGTCCCTGGGCTGTGTGTGAAAATGATGGTCCCTGGGCTGTGTGTGAAAATGATTTTGATGTTTATTTGGTATAACATTTTATAAATGTAAAATGGCCCTGCACCACACATCTCTTTCCTTTCAGCAATAACCGCTTCATATTCCTGAAACAAAGACAACCCAAAGGAGACAATCCCTGTAACATCCAATTGGTTTATCTGGTGAATACGGAGTTCCCAACCATTTTGATATCACACCCCTCCTCTCCCCTCTTAATGAGTGACCTGCATAGATCCTCTATCTGACTATAAGACTGTAATCCAGGTCCCCCGCAGAGCTGCAGGGGACCTGGATCCCCCTCGCTAACAGCCGGAGGATGTCTGCACGATACGTCAGACATCCTCCCTGCCGCCCGGCACGACCACCGGGACTTCTATGATGAAGCCGGGTCCTTCCGACTTCATCATAAAAGTCCCGGCAGAAGGGCCGGGCAGCAGTGGAGGAGGTCTGTGCGTATCGTGCAGACATCCTCCGCTGCCTCATCTACCCACCAGGAGATTTGGGCAGCTGGGGGATGTCTGCACGTATCGTGCAGACATCCCCTGGCTGCTCCCACTAGCCACCATGGAAAGAAACTGGGGGAGGGGGGAGACAAAGGGATGGAGGGGGGAGACAGAGACAAGGGGGGGGGAGAGAGAGAGACAAGGGGAGGGGGGGGGAAAGATGAGGTGGTGGGGAGAGAGAGAGAAAAGGAGGGAGGGAGGTGGAGAGAGAGAGAAAAGTTTGGGGGGGAGGGAGAGACCAATAACATGGGGGGAGAGGCAGCACTGGCACATAAAAGGAAATAAAAACAAGAAATGCATTTGTTTAATTTTTTTTTGATTAAATATTAAAAAGCAATTTACATGTGAATATATACAAGTTGAGCTTTTTTCCTGTAGGGTAGTCTTATATTCAGGCTTTTAGTTTTTTTTTCCTAAAGGAATATCCAAAGTTTGGGGGTCGTCTTATAATCAGGGTCGTCTTATATTCGAGCAAATACGGTATATTGAATATACACACTGGCACTTACTCACACACTCCCTTGAGTGCCACATTCACAGGACACGCCCACCCAGATTTGGAAGCACTGTGATAGATAGTGGAGCTATCAAGAGATACCTCTCCATAAATTCACATTTTGTGCCAGTCTGCATTACATTGCAGTGGGCATCATTTAAGGAATGTATTTAGTGGTGGTGGATAACCAAATTAAGCCAACACTTAGGTCCTCAATTCCTTGGGTTTCTTCACCATGCTTACATGCAACCACCACCACCTTGGAAGCCAGGCACCTGTTCACCAGCAGTATCTCTGATTCTATATTTCATTTGCCAATGACAAATTGCGGGATCAATGGGAAAAGTGAGCAGAGAAGAAAAAAGGGTCAGGCAGTTTGGGTGCCAAATAGGGTCTGTCCCTCCTAAATAGGGACACTTGGGAGGTATACATTTGTATTTGTGTGTTAACCTTTGAACCCTACTCCTGAATACACTACACTTGTGATATCCCATTTAATAGTATGTGTTCATTTCTGACATTCATGGGTCAGTGGAATAAGGGATTCTACAAAGAATTAATTACTTCATTACAGCTTCCTATTGTATTAAAACACATTAAAGAATATTTTTAAAAGAGCTGTCTTCTTCAGCTGTGGTGATAAAACCAAATAAATTCATTTCATGAATATTACAGTCAACTTTTACGAAAATAAGCACTTTTGAAATACATTATGGTCACCACTGTGTTGATACAGAAGTATGATTATTCAAACTTATTCTTACTGATTATGCTTAATAATTAGATCTGTGTAGCGCACAGCAATAGAACAAGCCATTCTCAACACTTTTAATTAATTGGCTTCTATCAATCCTTTCAATTGTTTTACAACACAGTAAACAGAGGACTGTGGAATATTTATTGTGGTGGGCTGAGAGATAAGAATTGCAAACTCATTCACATGGAGAGCCTAATATAAACAATATCATGAAACATTTTAATCTTCTATTTAAAAACTGGAGGGTTTTTTTTGTTAATTCTGAAATACTTTTTTTTAGCATTAACGGTCTCCATGTTTGTTTGTTTTTTACAGCAGTTAATGGAGGGGCAGGGCTGTTGTGCAATGACAGGCCTATGTGCAGTGGGCATCACCATGCTTTTCTTTTAGAGATTATTCATTGGCTTTCAGAAGATGCTGGGAACTCCCATGTTTTCCTTGAGCTGCTGATTTCACTGTGGGAAGGATTATTCCCCTGGAGAAAGCATGCAAAAGGTAAGTTAAGCATTGTCGATATAAAATTCATAAACTAGAATAAATAAATGCTTTATTTATTTTAGGAAAATATAGGTTGGTTCCATCTACACAGGCCTAGTAAATATTATTAATGGATAATTACTACATCATTTAAAGAGGCAGCAAAGGTTGCTTTAGCTTTACTAATAGAAGCAAACGTTAAAAGACTTTTGGAGTAAACTCAACGTGCATCTTTGCTGTTTCATGTGTGTACTCTGAGCTCTGTCAGCCAATCAGAGTTGGGGCTTGCCATGTGCATCTGATCAGGGTCTGTCGGGGCCTATTCTAATGCATACCTTTCCTTTTTGAATGCCATCAACACAGGGGACCTATAGATAGTCCCCTCTGTTGGTGGCATGTGAAAACAAGGGTCACTCACTGCACTAACAGAGAGAGACTATCCGACCTGGCAAACCCCGATCAGACATTTTGGGGGCGACCCAACTGCCGCAGATGGATGTCACTAAACTTGGAGGACACATTGAGATTATTTTAATTGTAAAGTTTTCCACCGTCCTTTTCTCTGTCAAATTCAAGTTTTGTCGGCGCTTTCCTGATGTAACTAGCAATGCAAAATTTGGATCTGTCACCCATACAATAATAGTGTTGTGATGTTACCTTTTGGGGAAAGGCTGATAGGCGCACTTCATTTTCAATGCTGTCATTATAGGGTTTTTACTGCAATGCCTTTGGCGTCGTTTCTAATTTGAGACGTGGCAGAAAGGCATAACATATTCCCATACATTTTCTTGTCCAATTTGCAGAAGTATTTTGATCCTTGACCAAGTGATACCTTATGAGCAGGAATAAAAAACGATCAAAACAAATGCTTTGATTAAGAGAAAAACAGGTTATAAAATGTGTTCATGGTCTCTCCTGTTTATAGGTTTGTGGTTCAACATGCAAATGTACTACATTCAATGGAAAATGAGCAATAATATTTTATACATTGGCAGCACAATGTTTCATTCTTTGACATTTTCTATACTCGTCTTATTGCTGTATTTCTACTTTATGCAAAGATATAAAAAAAGGAATTTTAATGTATTCTTCCTGTTAATAAAAATATTTACCAGCTCTAGGATATTATCTAAATGTTATGCCGACTGTATCCCATTGGGAGCAATGTACTGTGTAAGTAAACATATCATTAAACAAACTCACTTTCTAACACTGGTATCCTTCATGCTATAGCCTTGTGTACTACCTAAACAAGCAGGCACTCGGTTAAAATGTGTTATATAAACGTTTATTTACAGATTAGAGCCTCTTAATAAACATGATGGACAACAGGAACAGCATTACACAGCTGTGTTACCACGTGTAATTGCAATTATTTATACAACCTTTTCCTTAGCTCTTAGCAGGGGTTGTGTTGTATAAAGAAATTTACAGTAGGAATGCAAAGCACCCAAATTTCCTGCATGACGACCTCTATTTTAAAGGACAACTGTCAGCAAAAGTAAATATATATATATTTTTAATAAAGTACCTTTTTGTATCCTCTGTGCCTGTACCGCTCTATCCGGGGGCGGACATGTTGTTTAGAATCTTGGGTCAGAGGAAGGTGGATCTGGCCCATCTGACTCAAGATGTCCGCCCCTGATAGAGCTATACACGCACAATTCAGTAAGGTACTCTATTTGTATTCTTTCATTAAAGAATTTCCATTTAAAATGCCTACACTTGAGACAGTCTTTCAGATAATCAGAACAAATTGTTTTACCAACAGTTGTCCTTTAATAATACATCAATTGCTGTTTGGCTTTGCATTCTTAGGAGCACTACTGATAGGGGAACTCAAGGTTCTCTCATCATCACCTGTAATGATGATGACAGGATTAGGGCAGAGTTAAACATTGCATTATTTGATGGTGATAGCATTTTGGCTTTGGCTAATAGGGCTTGAGGCAACCAGGATTGAAGAGAAGTTGTTATTAGCCCCTAGAGGCAGTCAGCAACATTGCAATGAAAAAAAAAGACTTTATTAGCTTAAATCTAGGGTTAGGGTTAGTATAGCAGCTAGGGTTACAATTAAATTAGGGTTAGCATAAGAGATAGGGTTACAATAATATAATACGAGTTAGAGTTGGGGTTAAATTTAGGGTTCGGGTTGTGGTCAAAAGGTCAATATAGGAAATAATAATTCCCCATAACTCGCAAAAAACTGCAGAAAATCATGGAAACAAGCATATTTTCTGAATTCGGGACAACATTTAGAAACTATTTAGACTGGGTCTTTTTTAATGATTGTATTTGTGTAAATTATATTTTAGGTCAAAGTTAGAAAAAGTGGGGTTTCTTTATTTTTTCATCATGATTTTTTTTTTTTTTTGTAAATTATAAGATATGATGAACATAATGGTATCTAATTAAAGCCCTTCTATGATGATAAAAACAACATATAATTTGTGTAGGTACAGTATGTGAGAAAGAGGAAAATTACAGCTAAGCACAAACACACCAGAAATGTAAAAACAGCCCTTGTCACCAAGGGAAAGTCAAGGTCAAAATGTCTTGTCACTAAGGGGTTCAAGAACAAGTGTGACTTGTATAAGAACTAAAATGCACTCAGATATACAGAGTATTGTCCAGCAGAGCCAGTCATCCTTTGAAATTGTTTTTTTGTCGTGATCCTCATTGAGAAGTAAAAGTTTCAAATGCATATCCATTCATTTTCCCTCACATAGAATTATATTGCCCACCAGGCTTAGCTTGCTCATGAAGTAAATACGTGATAATATGGGCACAGCTTTCACCCAGAGAATCCGTGGTTTACCACCCATTTGCCACAGAATGAGGCCACGAAATTATGTATTTCCCGTGTATTTCCCGTGCCTCTTCAGCTGTATTTTCTTACTCTGTTGTTTTGATCTCTGTGTATGACTTGGCTTGCCTCCGACCTTACTATTATTCCACCTGTCCTGATCTCGGCTAGACCTTCTATCAAGATTGACCACCGCCTGTTTCCGCACTGCTCTCACAACTTTGTTATGTGCTACTCAGCTGCCTGTTTCGCTTCAATCCAGATGCAACCTGCAAGTGTCAGGAGGTGAATGAAAAGGTCAAAGAAGAAGGTGGAGGTAGGAATTGTATTTGGGGACAGTGGGACAGTGGTGGGTTTGGCCAGAGGTTACATAATGGGTCTACTAGTAGAATAGGTTCCTGTATATTTAACAAAGTCAGTGTCTTGCCAAATTCCAGTATCAGGCAAGTATGATGGTTTAGTATGGCTCCCATAGTATGGCTCCCATCAATATATACATACTATACAATATTCATTGGCCAACTTTTTGTTTAAAATAAATAATAGATTGTGCTGATTCTATGTATTCTAGATCACTAATTTGTAACCTCTGCAAAACACCAATCCTAGATTCCTGATATTACAGGGTTAAAACCTTTGCTTTGTTTCCTAATAAAGATGTGAGCTATGGAGACAAGCTCTGTGTTAGCTCCCTATAGACATCTTTTGAGTAGCAGCTCGGCTAATTCTAGGATGCCTCCGAAGGACCCTGTTTTTCTGCTTGTTTCCTTTCTGTTCCAGCTGAATGCATTCACAGTTGTGGATGGAGTACCCAGGGAACATCGCTCCTCACTGCCTTTCAAATCCACCAGCTGAAAAGTGATTGTGATCTTGTATCGGAATCCTGTTTATTGCTGAAGAGCTTTGTCCTCAGCTGAGCATTCCATATGGATTGTCCCACCCTTCCCATAAAATCACACTGAACTCCAATGTGTCCTCAATTTATAAAGATAGAGATAAAGAGAGAGAAAAAAGATAGAGATAAAGAGAGAGAAAAAAGATAGAGATAAAGAAATGTGTTAATCGCAATATTGATGTGTTATATTTATGGACGGTAAAAGAGACAGTTCCATGAAACATGATCATTATAGTATATATGTTTAAGTTACTAGAAAGGTGAGATAAAATGTAATCTTGCCAACTCAATTATGCATTGTACAGGAATAAAGCTGGTCCGCTTCCCTCCCAGCTGGCCATGGATAATGCATAGTTAAATCTTTGAAAGTCTCACTTTTGAAAAAAAAAAACTAAATGCAGTATGAAGTTCAAGTTTTATTGCAGGAGCCTGTAACCCAAATAACTCCCTCAGTCCATAAACGTATCATTAAAACAGCGCAACAAAATACTGCAAGATGTTATCATATTAAAAAAATATGACTTTCTTTTCTTAGATGTCCGACCAGTAAAGAAAGGCTTATGGCCCTGCCTGTAAATGTACAATTCAGAAACAGCCTGTTTGTGACTGCCATTCAGAAAGGCTACTGATCGTTACTGCAGCTGTGGCCTTCTACCGCTAGAGGGCGATGCGCGATCTTAAAGAAAAAAAATCTTATCAGGGAATGGAAAAGTGGAGCTGTGGTTTGTGCAACATATTGTGTAACAACAGCTTTCACGATCATACTCTTTTAGGCAAATATTTATGCTGTTGAATGAACGGCATGAATCTGGATCTAGAAACCAGTTATTAAAGCACCACCCTTGATAACTAGTGCCTTCCAATACCGTAACACAAGCCCTGCTGGGCGTTTTTTTTTATTAATGGGAAGCCAAATGTATGCACGGCCAAATTCACTTGAGAATCTGGTATCTCTATTAAGGAGGGAATCTTGGTGTCTTCAGGGTGTTCAGCTAGATTAACTGCATGGAATTAGGTGTTATCTTTAGCCACTCCATCTAATGAAGAATGCTGTTCTTTGGGCCTATATTATTACAGACTAACTGAGTTCTGCTAAATCATCATCTACTCTAAGATCCCTGAAAATAAGTATCTCCCAAATCCTCAAAAGAGATTGTACCTGTTATTAGTTTACAAACTCTTTTGTATACTGTACATGTTGTTTCTTTTTGTATCAATAATGATTTACCCTGTATGTTCTCCTTCCAACTTGTTTAATATATGTATGTATTTATTTTTGAATCTACTGTTAAATGTGTAACTGTGTAACTCCATTCTGGACTGCTTCCCCAGGACATACTTGAAAACAAGAGAAATCTCAATGTATTCTTCCTGGTAAAACACTTTCTAAATAAATAAATAAAAAATAAAAATTCACTGAACTGAATTAGCCGTAGAACAGACTAAAGTCCCCTAGCACTCCAGATTTTGTGGTCTACATTTCCCTTAATGCCAGCATAACGGCTGTAAGAGCATTATGGGAGATGTAGTTCACAACATCTGGAGTGCCAAAGGGTGCCTACCCCTGGACTAGACTGATTCACACATATAAGTCTAAGCTGGCTTCAGACAGCTAGCACTGTACCAGTAGTCAGCAACAGGAGGTCTGATCATATAACACAGGGGTGGGGAACCTATGGCCCTCCATCTCCCATAATGCTCTTTCAGCTAAGAGGCTGGTGGAGGAATATGGGAAATGTAGTGCTACAATATCTGGAGGGCTGTTGGTTCCCCACCCCTGATATAACAGAAAGCAGGCTGTGGAGCTGACCTAGCAGTTCACTCATTAAAATGTATCCAGGCTCCTTTTAAAGGCATATAATTTATTTGATAGAACCACCTTCCAGCAGTGAATGCCATATTTGTAATGTCCTTACCATAAACAAAATCCCTTCCGCTGTCGTAGAGTAAATCTCCTTTGTTCAGTCGATGAGGGATATTTACACTTTGATATTATTCCAGTCTGTAAGGTCACTGCAACATAATTCCTGATTCAAAGTCAACATGTAACAGGATATAACAATAAGATACTTGATAACTTTATCTTGTTTGCCATGCAAGCATGTGATGTTAACACTACAGGTTAAAGCCAGGGTATCGGCTGCACTTTAAGAGTGTTTGGATAAGTAGGTCTGCCATTTTTTCTTTAAAAAAAAAAAAAACTAATCAAGCCAAGGACATGAGATGTTGAAAATGTATTTCCCCAAACATACTTTAATCTAACATGCAGCAGCTTACTAGCGGTCACACAGTTCAGAAAGGAAGTAGGTCGAGTGACCTTTTCTTACCAATCATAGTGTGTGGAATAACCTTCCAGATAAAAGAAGAAACCTCACATATAATGTTTCCGGGCGTGATAAGACGGATCATGTGTACACACAATGAGTGAATATTTAATATGTCAGAATAAAAAGGAAGACCTTTCTGGGGGTTTTCCCAGGTAAAATTCTTGGTGAAAAATAGAATAATCTTCTTCAATTCACAAAGCAGTTTTCCTTTTTCCTAGAAATACTACATCCTGTAGTCCATTTACCATTGTGCATAGACTACTCTATATTATCCTTTGGAACTAATTAAAGGAAACTACATATTTTTATATGGTGAATACTGAAAATAAAAAATGATCCCAAATTATGTATACACTGCCTTAGCAAAAATGCATCAATTAAAATAAAAGCATGTTTTAAATGTGTCTGTGACCTGCTGCCCTGCATGTAAATTACACATTTCTCATTGAAAAGCAGTTAATTTGCATATGGAGCTGTGGGTGATGTCATAAACATGTTTTTGTTTTTTAAATTATGCAATATACAATGTATACATAATTTGCGATAATTTTTCATGTTGTATGATAACACTTTAAACATATTTAGTGATTTCTTTAATATAATAGGAGAAGAACAGTGCAGTAAATCACAGTAATACACAATGTATGTGAATCAAAAGTTCCCATTCCTCATAACTGGCACAGAACAGGATTTGGGAGGTCAGACAGTGAAACTAATGTTGCAAGCTTTCAACTAGTCTTTTAAACAATAATAGCAATATATTTTTAATGGTGAAATATTTTGACATTATTCCATCTGCAAGGTCATTGCAACATAGTTCTTGGTGCAAAGCCAGGCACGCAATATAATACCCGATACCTTATCTAGTTTACAATAGAAAAAATGTGATGTTGGCACCGCAGACAAAGGACAAGGCATCAGCTGCTCTTAAAGAATATTTGGAGATTGACTTTATAGTAGATGAGTGCCCTTGACACAAGGGATGGTGAATGTTTCTCTCAAAACCATGATAAAAATAAAAACTTTTTTGGCTCTGGAGTGCTAGTTCTGCTCCTCGGGAAAAAACACATGTTGATGCCAATCAGAAGTAACTTTATATGCAAAGCTTTATACAAATAGAACTATCCAAATGATATATATCATGCCAATGGGCAGTAAATGCATAAACTTTGTATATCATGCTAATGAGCCATCTTTGCCCCCCAAACGCCTGTCTGTCCTATTTTTTTCTGCAAACAACTTGTCAGTGCCCCCAAACAGACTGACTGTATCGTCTTTGCCACCAAGTCTATCCATTACCCTAAACAGCCTAACTGTCCCATCTTTGTCACCAAGCAGCTTACCAGTACCAGACACTTTAATTGCTCTTGTTCATTCAAAGGGTGTGGTAATTGGGTTCCATATGTAGCTTTTCTTATGTACTTTGTATTTTAGTATCAATTATGTAGCTCCTACACCAATATTACCTCGGATATTTACATAATCATTTTACACACAGCCATTACAGTTCTTGTGGTATAACAATGCAGGTAATGTCATGTCAGCTATTGGTTGGCAACACATTACTGGTTATTGTTCACTGTCAACAGCTCTTGTGCAATACACCTGGCATTATTACCAGCGGAGGGTGCAAATAACCCAACAGCTGTTGACGATCAGTAACCAGTGATGTGATGATGGTACCGGTATTGTTATATCACAAGAGCTGTATTCCAGTCAGGGCAGGTCTTAGGTGTACAAGCGCCGTGTGCGGGCCAACCCCGTGTCGCTCTCCCACTTTCCCCCATCATAAACCACACAGTCCCTCCTTCACTGTGCCACACCTCTCTTTTTCTCTCCCAAGTATTGCCCAATGGTGGCATAAGCGTTGCTACTCATCCGCCATTTTATTGGCAGGCCAATGTTAAGTCTATGGAGGCAATAGCATGGTCGATATAATTTTTAAAGAAAAATGGTAACCCTAGCTGCATATCATGTCATAGAATAAAAGTATACACACACATATGTATATACATATATATATATATCCTTCTGTAATACACTCACACATTACTGTGAGAGTTATAAAACATTACAAGACTGATGTGCTATGTGTGAGATTGTAACACAGAGCTCCACAGCAACAAAACCCAAAGCAAAAAAAAGCAAGGCAATGTATTATATATGAAAAAAGGTAAAGACCCTCCACGTGTAAGAAAAATCTAAAGTCAAAGTTTAGGGCTTTATTTCTTAAAGAGAGCACTGCAGGCCAAACTTAAGGCCAAATGGATTTTGTACATTAGAAGCAAAAGTGGGAAACGTTTATTGGCTCTTTAAATGTCATGAGAAAAAATAGTCTTGCAAAAAACAAATTTGTTTTGATTGAATGGTGTTTGTTTGTTTCGAGTGGCCTAAATAGTGTTTACTTTATCTATAGCTTAATCATATTTTAAAGGAAGCATTTCCACCAGGACAGTCCTAACAACTTGCCCCAATAGGTTTTATTTTCTAGGGCTCTAACTCTGATTGTGGATGTGCTTCTTTTAGTGGGACAACCCTGTTTTTAGTAACTCCGAATGTTTCTTGTGCATCATTAGATCTTTTTTACAGAGCTATAAAACTAATGAGTACTTAAACCACATCTAATATGTCTTTATAGTAATGTGTGGTACTAGAGTACTTTCTCCTTCTCCTAAATAGCTTATCCAATTGCACAGATAGCAAACAGTTAGGTCATAAACTCAGCAAACATTCTCTAAATCATCCACGCTCATGTAATATTTATGGCTGACAAACAACTGAATAGAACATTTAAATCTTAATTAACTTGTACAATGGCAGCAACTGTTTTACTACATGTTAAAGGGACACTCCCACAAAAAAATGAAAAGGATTTATTTTTTTATTTTGCATTGTTGATTTCAGATATCTCTTGTTCTTGATATGGGAGTTTATTCTATGAAATATTTTACTAAACAAATGTGACTGGGCGCCGCTATTTTGTGAAACAGTGTTATTGGGTGACACCGCCCAGTGACTTTACTGCACTAGTATCTCACTTTGGGGCTGGGGACACAGAATTCTGACTTGTAATTACCATATAAGTTTGAATATAAGACAAGGTTTTTGTCAGAGATAATGCTCTGAAAAATATCCCTCGTCTAACATTTAAGGTTCGTCTTATAATCAGATATCAAATCGAGGTCTGGCTATAAGATTGGGATCCAGGTACCCCGCAGAGCTGCAGGGGACCTGGATCCCCCCCCACAAGCAGCTGGTGGATGTCTGCGTGATGCGTGCTGACATCCTTGGCTGCTGCCAGTCACTTCCGCTGCGACTTCTATGATGGAAGCTGGGGAGGTCATGTCAGGCAGCATCGGATGTTGTATGCACACATCGCGCAGACATCCACGACTGCCACCAGAGATACTGGGAACCGGAGGGGAGGAGCAAGTCCAGGAAGGGGAAGGACTTTGGCTAATCCTGGGGGCAGAATTGGACAAGTCTAGAGGCAGTATTGGCTAAGTCTGGGGACACATGGCTGTCTGGGGGGTAGTATTGGCAAAGTCTGGGGTCAGATGACTGTGTGGGAGGGAGGGGGAATCCATTGGCAAATAAAAACAAGAAATACATCACAATTTGTATTAAATAGTAAACAGTTTACATGTGAATATTTACAAGTAAAACTTTTTTCTATAGGGAAGTCTTATATTCCGACTTTTTCTTATTTTCCTAAAAGAATATCCAACGTTTGGGGGGGGGGGGGGTCATCTTATATTCAAGAAAATACGGTGTTAAATCACAAAGGGGCAGAGTTATGATCCTGTTTTAACATCATGTAAATCTCCACTCTTTGTGTTGGAAGGCAGATAAAGAAACTTGTACACAGTCACCTAGTACTGCCCACAGGAGCCAGTAAGAGAGCAGGGTTGTATTTTATGACATCATCACGCAGGCTCTGGCCACAGGTGTAAAGGGAGTCTTGCTGGCAGATTTTAGAGAATGTTGCATCATGGGTAAAATTCTCAAAATGGATGCTGGAGATTTTATATAGAAATGTTTTAATGAAAGAATACAAATAAAGTACCTTATTAAGCCATTTTTACTCCATATAGCTCTACCAGGAGGCAGCCATTTTGTTTAGAATCTTTGGTCAGATGGGTCAGATCTTTGTTCATCTGAACCAAGGTGAGTGAAGATCTGACCCAAGATTCTAAACAACATGTCTGCCCATATTAAAGGCTCAATAAGACACTTAATTTGTATTCTTTCATTAAATAATTTCTTTATAAATCATTTACTTTTCAAACTTTAAAAAGTCCCTCAATACTCATCTCTTTAAAGAAGCTTACTACCCAACCCACTAGAATAGCGGTCACTTTACCTCTAGCTGATCCCACCTAGCTGGAACACACACAATTTATCTTTGGCCTATCCCACCTAGTGCCACCCATCCACACTACTGTTACTACAACTTCATTCCCTCTGACCTCTTCAATCCCTTATGTGTCTTTGGACCCCATTCCCTATAGATTGTAAGCTTGCGAGCAGGGTTCTCTACCTCATGTACCAGTCTGTTCTAGTTTGTCTAACTTAGTATGTAGTTCCCTTCTATGCTCTGTATCTAGCGCTACGTAAATTGTTGGCGCTATATAAATAAATGGTAATGTAATAGACACCTAATTTTATTTTTACTTTTATATGCAATTAATTCAAACATAGAAGAAAAAAACAGTGGCGCATGTCTTATATATGTGTTTGTTTTAAATGCACAGGTAATGTAGTTACATCTTATGTAAGTGGTAGTGTGACTTTAAGCTAATACAGTTATACAGGTTGAGTACCCCATATACAAAATGCTTGGGACCAGCAGCATTTCGGATAACAGGTACATTTGGTCAATGGATCATTTCGGCAGCACCAGCCCTATAAATGTTCAACGTTACCTATATCCCATGTGAGCAGCTCGCTCACATTAGATATAGGTAATGTAGAACATTAGTAGGATTGGAGTTGCCAAAGTTACCTGCTCCAAGCGAAATGATCAGTCCCCTAGCAGCTCTGCGGGAACTAACGCGCTTCTGGCTTAAAACCTGGCAGGGTCGATCAACGGGGCTTCATGAAGGGGAGTATCGCTTATCTGAACTGACCCTTATCGGAAAAATAAATTGTGATTTTGGGTCATGGCTCTTCGGATAAGGCATACTCAACCTGTACGTGACTAGTATATCCGTCCATTCCAACTTATATTTTATGCATTTAGTGGGGCATGTTATGTACATTCTTGCATAGCTTGGCCAGCAATTCTCTCATTGAAACCAATTGGGGAATCACTACACATGTAGGACAAATGCGCAAGTTCATGCTCAAAGCAAACATGAACATGTACATTTGTTGTCATGTATATCTATGGGAGCTATCCAACTATTCAGAAGTCTAGAAGACTTCATTGTGGGAAGCTTGTTATAGATCAGATACATACAAATCAAAAGTTGGCCTTTAAGTTTGCAGTATTCATTTATTTTTACTTTACATGTACGATCTACAGTAATTTTAAGACTACATCTTCATTTTCCTAAACTACTGATAAATACCAGGTTAGCGATGGTTTATATTCTGGTTGCTGCCAAACTAATCATATCCAGGTCTTGGAGAATCAATTCTTCAATGACATGGAACATGATTACAGACCAGGTTCTATACCAATGCAAAAAGAGAATTGTGTGCCAAGAAAACGATGGGTGAAACTCTTGAAAAAATACTTTGAATGAAAAACTTTCTTGAAGTAATGGATCGTAGTTGGTCATAATTTCCATTCTTTTCTCTGGTAGCAGCAGTAAATGTTTTTCTGATAATATTTAATATATAGACATTTTGGAATGTGTATTTTAAGGTATTTATGAATAAGGTATTATGTTTTATGTTTGCCTTCAGTACAGCTTGTAAATATATTTAATGTGTGTACTATTCTTTTTATATGAAAATATTTATTTTTAAAGACGTTCGGTGCTCATATATTGTAAAACTGCAAACATTATCTGACGTCTAACCCTTAGATGACCTTCCAAATTAGCATGTACTTGCAAACAGTGTAGTAAAAGAAATCTGAAGATGTTTGGGCCTCATGGGCATCCTGAAAGTCTGTGAGTGAGTGCAATTTCATGCACTAGTTTTCCCACATGTTAAGAAAGAGATGAGATGGATCACACATATCCAAGGCTCGGGTTATTTGCCAAAGGTGCGAATGCAAAATAGCACTGCAAGGTTTATTTGTAATAAGGCTCTACTGTTCCTGTATAGAAACATTCCCACATATGCCAGAGAACAGCACTAGGTTCTGCTCACTGAACCAGTAATTTAAGATTATTCAGACCATTAGAGTCCCCTTTTAATTAAAATAATAACCTCTTTAAGGAAGCTTACTACTCATCCAATTAATACATCCTTAGACAAACCCACCTAGCGTCCCCAAATACAGAAATAAGGAAGCTTACAATTCATCCAACTAAAACACACCATAATCTCTGGCCAAACCCACCTGCTCCAACTGTCCCCAAATACTGTTACTACCACCACCATCCCCTCTGACCTTTTGACTCACCTTATGTGTCTCGTGTCCACCACTCCCTCTACATCGTAAGCATGCAGACTGTCCTTGTAGTTCACCGCTGGGCTCTGTATGCAATGTAAATTGTTGGCGCTATATAAATAAATGTTAATGTAACATGCTGTGCTAGCCAGGATACCAATATGTGTGGATAAGAAATGTTATTGTCAAATAAGTCTACAGCTACTGTAAGTCATCAGTACGGTGATGGGTTAAATATAGGAACTTCAACCATGCTGAAAGTTTGTAATGCTTCCACCATGCTCAGCGTTCAGTTTCAGAATTCCATGATCTAACCTAGGGGTAGGCAAACTGTGGCTCTCCAGCTGTTCCAAGACTACATCTCCCATAATGCTCTTTCAGCGAAGACGCTGGCGGACGAGTATGGGAGATGTAGTCTTGGAACAGCTGGAGAGCCGCAGTGTGCCTACCCCTGATCTAACCGATCTATTCATGTGCAACCTTGCCACGTTGTAGCAAACACCAGGGGAGATATTCACTAAAAATGAGAGTTGAGACAAATAGGTCATCTCACCGACTTAACTATGCAGCGTGCAGGGGTAATCCTGTATAATGCATGGATACGAAAGTATGTTTAAGGATTTATGGATTGTCCATGGCCAACTGAGCTAACAGGAGAAGCTCACCTAGTTTGGCCCTGCACAATAAATAGTTGAATTAGTGAACCGAAATGTTCATCTTATGATTTCATCAGCCAAGTATAAGCACTATATTTCCCACCTGAAGGGGACCTTGTCATTCCTGAGTGCCCCTCTAAAATTAGCAGTGATGCCCTAAACCAGTTAAACCATTGCCGTTTACCCATTGACAGCAGCTTAATAAAACAAGACTTTTTTCAATTAGCATGGAATGTTCCTGCTGATTACCAATATATTAGAAACTTTACAACTGACTATACATTGTGCAGGGCCAATCCTGGTGAGTTTGCCGGTGGAAGGATTTTTTTTATAAACAGGTGGAGGTGCGTTTTGGTGCCCCCCTCTCTCTACCCTCATTGCTGTCTCCTTCCGCTCCCTCCATGTATGTCTCTCTACCTTCCCATGTTTGTCTCTTTCCAATCCCCCACATTTGATGTCTCTCCTCCTCACCAAATCTGTTATCTATTTCTCACTCCTTCCCCTCCCCGTACCTCTTTCCCTCTCCCCATCTCTCTTAACTATCCTTCCTATCCCCATATCAGTTTCTCCCCCTCTTCTGTTTTATCCCCTCCATCTCTGTTCCCTCCCCCTCCTACCCCCATCTCTGCTCTCTCCCCCTCCTACCCCCATCTCTGCTCTCTCCCCCTCCTACCCCCATCTCTGCTCTCTCCCCCTCCTACCCCCATCTCTGCTCTCTTCCCCTCCTACCCCCATCTCTGCTCTCTTCCCCTCCTACCCCCATCTCTGCTCTCTTCCCCTCATCATCTATTCTCACTCCCCCTCTTACTTGAAGCGCGGGCAGCATAAGCTCTGTATGTTAAACACACACGGAGCTCAGTAAGTGCTGCTCGCGCTCCCCGCACGCAGTGATAAAGCAGGGTATCGGAAATCCAATGCCCTGCATCACCACTAAGCACGGGGATCGCGAGCAGCACTTACTGCTCTGTGGGTGTTTAACACACGGACCTTATGCTGCCCGTGGCTCCCCAGTGAAGCAGACGCCTCTCTGCTTCACAGGGTGGGGGTGGACCTTCACCTCTCACCTGGTGCGCTCTGCCCCCTCCCAGGATCCTCCACTCCAGCCATGTAGAGGGCTGGTAAGGGGAGATCTTCTGATCTCCCCAGCCAGAGCTTCTACCGGCAAACTCTTTTTTTTAAACTGGCGCCCCCCGCTGCGGCTCCCTCGGCAGCCTTATGTTGGCACCGGCCCTGGCAGGTGGGGGAACTCACCATCTTTGTACAATGTATAGTTAAACTGGTGAGATATGTTCAACTCAACCTTTCAGTGAACAGACCGCTATATGTTCTGTACTTTACAGTACAATTAAGCGTGTCGACGTGATGATGACATATAATAATACAATCCTTTCCAGTACCAAATCATTGAGACGCGCAATGCATAAAACTTTAGTTTATTAAAGCAACATGACAAGTGTGTTTCACAGTGATTTACATGGCTTAAAATGTACGGAATCTAACGGAAGAGACAGTGATAGAAGAAATGTGAAGAGAGACAGCCGGGAAATAGAAGGGCTTGGATGGGTGATGAAAGTGGAGACAGAAGAGGAGGATGAAGGCAACCTGAAGAGTGTTAGAAGCACCTAAGTGGTGGGACAGAGAAGGTTGGAGCAGAGGGATAAAAGAGATGCATATCAAGAAAGTCTAACATTTCTTCAAAATAAGATATCTAATAAGCATCGGGAGAAATGAGGAAGAGGCTGCTGGAATTGAAGGACATTACAATATATTTAAATATTTAGACATGCTCATTTAAATAAATTAAAATAGTTTGATTTATTATAATGAGCAAACCTCTCACATTGCTTGTTGAGTACAGTGGAAAAAAAAAAATGTATTCACAAATTAAATAGCTTGCCTTGTTAAACAGGCCCTCAGCAGGGGCTCAATCGTTTGGGTTTATCAGATTTTGGGTTTGAGTAACACACAGTAAAATGCAAACACACACCGTTTACAAATCCCAGAGAAGGTAAGTGCTCTTCTTACAGCTCCTTTCTATGCTTTACTATGCCACTATGTGGAGCGGATGCAAAGTTTCTCTAGAGCTTCAGGTTAATGCTATGGGTTCTGACCAAGATAATACTAACTACAGTGATATGTTTAATAGAATATTATACAACGCTATGGTGTTTTTTGTCACAATTTACTGTAGCAGATGATCTATTCATTTTCACAAAATATCGCTAGAGAAGAATGGGGCAATTCAACTTTGTCCACTTAATCCCTCCTGGAATCCCAAAAAAAAATAATATATATATATATATATATATATATATATATATATATATATATATATATAAAAAGAGATCATGCCTTTAAAAACAGAAAAAACCCTGACTTTTCAGTAGTAGCAATGGATTAAAAAAATAAATTTATGGCTAAAAAAATGTGTGAATGTCACATAAAAACTGTATCTTAAAAGTGTGCATGTACGATGGAACAGTGGTACTTTTGTCAAGGGGGAAACAATTCTCCATCACATGCAATTCAGTTTGGTGTTGAGCATACAGTAGATACTGAGTGATCAAGTGTAAGACCTAATTGCTTCCTCCTTCTAGTTTTGTGTGACGTTTGAGTTGATGAAACAAAATGTCACACAAAACATTAGCAGTTTCTATTCAAGATAGCCAAGGAACATTATGGTCTCCTAATCAAGACCTTTATTGGTTTTAAAAAGATTCATTTCACGGAAACACAAAAAAAAAAAAAAATGCATTCATAAAAATACAAATAAAAGGAAAGTTCCATAACTCTCCCGAAAAATGGCATTAAAAAAAATGAATGGCTAATAAATACAATTAACAAAATACTTTTGCCTTATGTGTGTGTGTGGTTTTAAAAAAATGACAGAAAAAAAAATGTTTAAACTATTAAACATACCACTGGTCATTACTTCATTTCCACTTCTTCTCGAGACCAAGAAAATCATACCGTTAACCATGCTGTGGGTTGAATTTATTTTATAGTTAACGGAGTATAATTCTCTTCTCGCAACATTGTAGAAGGGTATTTTCATTATATGAGAATTAAATTACTGAAACCTAAAAGTTCTGTGCTGCCAACTTTAAATAAAGTGTTCTCATTTTCAACTTCCAAAATTTTATACCATACAGAGTAACAAATGTGAACCCAATTTCCCCAGTAGTATAAAAGTCCTTCTTGATCTACCACTTCTCTATAATATGGCTCATGTAATCTTCTGTGGGCCAGCGTACTTGGTCTTCTGTCTCTTCCTTGGCAAAATCCTCATTAGACTGATGGAGACGTCTTTCCTCGCGGTTTTTCTTCCTTTGCTCCATCCTTTCTACTTGCCTTTTGAACTGGTAGCGCTGCTGGAAAAGGTCCTTTGCATAGTCGTACAGTTGCATATCCAAGTCATTGAGCTCCTCAATCCTTTGGATGGTGCCATTGTCCAAGTCAACCCCACCTGCTCTGGTGGAGTTATATTGCATGAATGGTCTGATAAATTTCAGATTAAAGGTTCTCTCAAATAGATACTGAGTCTTCCTCTGGAACTCTGTGAGGCCAAAGAAGGCCATATCCTTCAAGTTCTTTTTGGCGCTATCCAGAAGAACCTGAGCTCTTTTTTTCTCTTGGATAAATGACATGTTGTAGCATCCCACAAGACTAAGGTCCGCCAACATTCTGACTTGTCGATTGTTGGCCAAATTGTAAGGACACTCCATAAATTCCTGCAACGTGCAACCTGACCAGTCTGTGCCTTCATAGCACGATGGAAGCTCCTCAGGAGTTGGTGTCCTCCCATCACACATGTGAAGAGATGTCTTCCAGGTTGCACCTCTCTGAACATGTCTCCACTCACTCAAGTATCGGGAGACAGGATCTCTCAGCAAAGTGATGTAGTAGAATTTCCTACCGCAATAAAGAAAAAAATACAATGAGCTCATTTATGAGAAATACAGACATGTCTGTGATAAGCATTCATTGTTACAAGAACATGAAATAAACTACAGATACAGCCACATTTAGTGTTCCGGTCTCCCCTCTCTTATCTGTAACTTTCTGTACCAAGTAAATAAAGACCCCTTTTGCAAGTCCACGGACTTTACTTATCAGCCAAAAATGTTTTAACTCAGAAAGTGGACAGTTAACAAGTGTAAATGTCTTTAAATCACATACTTATTGCTCCCGCTTGTCTCCTGTTATCCTACAGACTCTCCTGGGTATTCTTTAATTGTAACTCATATCATTCACAACCAATATATGTCCAGGTGGAGATTATGGGGATTGTTATCATACTAAAAAAAAAACACTGCTAGTTGTCCTACTAATATAGATTTCATTTAGCTTATTGTGTACAGTGACAAACAGCCATAAATGACAGCCAGAAAACATTTCTCTAATACAGTTGGGGTACACCATGTATCACAGAGCAAATTAATTAAATATTTGTGACCCAAACATAAATACTGATGCATCGGTCTCCCTAACCGAATTACATTCCTATGTCATTCTCAGAAATTCTCAATATATTTTTAGTTTTTTATTATGGTTGAACAATTCTATTGAACTACCAATAAATCTGTGTAATGATGTACTTGATGCAGTGTTTGGCCCAGAGATTTGTCCATGTGCTTATTCATATCTGTGTGAGTCACTGTCTGTGTAACTGAATGCTTGAATGCCTGTGTATGTGGGTGGGTATAAAAAAAAAAAATAATATATATAAAATGATGAAAATAAAAACAACCTACCTAAAACCTGCCAAAACACATGCACAACCAAGAAAGGAAATTCTGGGAGCAGACAAATTAAGCATGTTCTATATGTCTAATCCTGGAAGATCTAAAAACATTCCTCCTCTGGACAGCAAGACACAAAAAAATCAATCAACACTGGTCCTCACTGCTCTAACTCCCAGATACACTGGGCCTTCTCTGGCCTCTATCAGTACAATCGATTTTTATGAAAAATAACATATGTACAATATTCAAAAATAAATTTGAAAATGGCTATTGTTCCGAATAATTTACTGCCAACTACTGATTCTCTTGGGTATTTTTTATTTTTATGAAGTTGTATATTTTTTTCAATAAATTGGCTTCTAAACTGGTCTGCCCACTGTCAATGTTCTTTATAAATAAATGTTTCACAAAGTGCGCTACACGGAGAGTTGAGATGACCATTTACCTATACACTGTGCAGGAACAAACCTGGTATATTTGTTTAGCGGAGGAAACTCATCATGTCTGTCCTTGCAATGTATGGCTAAATTGCTATGATAAAATGGTCATCTCCCCTTTAAGTGAGTAGCCCCCCCTATTCTGTGCATTCTATGATGATTTTTTATAAAGGGTGCGATGTATAAACACAGAACACATGGAGATCGCACCCAATACTGGCACTCTCTTTTCGTGAGCTCTATGTATAAAGCAGATTCCCGACCCATGTTGGGAGTCTGTGCCTCCTCGGTCAGTCTGGAACTCCCAGGTTACTCCGGTTGTCAGCGCACCCCCGCAACCAATGTATGAAGAACCAGGCGCTTTTCAGTGCCGGATTAGTATTGGTTTTCTTCTACTGCACTGTAAAGTGTCGGGATTTGTGAAATTTCTTAGCAAGAAGGGACAGCGCTAAATTACAACGTGAGCAGAACAATATATCACAACTATAGAGAGTGTATAAAAATATATATACCAATAAAGTATTATACAATACAGACAAAAGCATACTGTGCAAAAGTCAGGCATGGACATAAAAACAAACAAAACATATGTATAAAAATACACCGAAAAATAATATTTGTAAACGACCCAACATGTGATGCAATTCAACCATAATTTCTTCAGGCTTAAAGCATTCCTATCATTGCCTATTACGGGCGCTTCCTGTTTATTCTGTTTTAGCTGAGGCATATTTATCTCTATTAAGAGTAAGTTTACAAACTATCTTTTTTTATTTCCATATATTTAGTTATATACTTATTTTTTAGGTTGGTTTTTGTTACATATAATTATTTTTATTTACAATACATATTTTTATACAACCTTTAGTTGTGTGACGTACTATTGTGTACACATTTTAATACAGCGCTGTCCATGTTATTATCTTGAGAACCCAATATAAAAAGCATTTCCGCTGAGAAAGCTTTTGCTTAACTAGTAAAACACCTTTTTTGGTATGATTAATTTAATTATTTACAAATACATAATTTTCCATGTGGTGTTTTTATTCACTTCAATAAATACGTGTACAACACTAGATTATTATTCATTGTATGTTAAGAATTGTGTACCATCATGCATTGTCCAAGGGCAGGGGATAGGACATATGTAAACATGAGATGATCACTATAGGCGGGGTTGTATTTGAACAGAATAAGAAATAACTTGGCACGTGTCAACTTATCCTTTCTTGGGTTAAACAATCACTTGAGAGAATGTTTTGTATTAGAATAGAGACAAATAGTCCATGTCCACAGCCATCTGCCATACAATGGAGCACCTCACTTTGTATATCGCTGGAGTATATACTGTAAGGCAGAGATGTCCAACTAGAGGATGCATTGTGCCTTTTAAAACTTCTTTGAGGATTACAGTCCATACAATAATGTGAAAGTCTGTATTATATTACTAGGGTCGTCCACCCAACTACTGGAAGACAAGCAAAGAGACTTGCTTTCTATTTGATGGGATAGAACAATTTTTTTTCTTATTATGGTGGCCTCTTCAAGGTGTATGTTTGTATCCAATTTATTAAAATTCATGGAATATGTTCACATCAATTCATTTTTCCACTGTTATGTGGAACAAATAAGTCCATCTTACAACATACAAATTCCTTTTAACCTATGTTTCCATCTATCCAGAAAGACCATGTCCACTTGCTTTTTAGGACAATCAGGGGAAAAAAACACCACTTCAATAAGATTGTAAATTATGCCTCAATATTCTACCCAAATTAAAATCCTATTGCCCTTGTGCTGAATTTATTCAAAAATTAGATAAATGCATAAATCCTTCCTAGACTTCTTATAATACACAGGCCTCTCAAGCGTATATTAGGAGACCGACATTCCGTTGTCCATGTTAGTTACATGCAGTCTCTTTTTCGACGGATATATGAATGTGTGTATGACTAGCTTCACTGCAACAACTACAAAAAGCTTAACATTAAATCACCACCCACGGCCCCTTCAGACATAAAGGAAGGCCAATAAATAATTTTTATAGGTTTTGTAATTTAGGTCATGTTTGTTTTTATACCATCCCAAAAATAATTATGTACTAGGCAGTCATACAAAGGCCATGAAATCCCCAAATCCCTTCATTGAAAACAAATCAGTATCAATTTCCTTGGCCAATCCCATAATGCTTTGTATTAACCCTGGTGGCACTCCCAAAGAGCGCTTGCACAGCTATCTGTATTGCCTCTCCTGGCCTAACCTGTAGTCACTGTCATTCAATTAATCTGACCATTTATTGCGTGGGTGTATAACTGCGATTAAATGAGCCCTACCCCTTTACAGTCTTTGAAGTGGGAATGTGAAGAGGTGCATCTTACCCAAGTATTCCATAACGAATGCACTTATACAGCATTCTGAGTGAAGTGTCTTATTATGTATCCACTCCTGAAGCATGACTGGAGAAAAGGCAGCTACAAGTGTCTGGGATTGTACATTTATCAGCTTCCAGCAGAGGAAATTCAAGAGGAGGGGGATTAAGAAAGGGACATTATTAAGAAATAAACAGATTGCTTACTCCATTAGCAGCAGGAGGACACACACCCACACCGCTGCACACATACATAGCATACACTGCAGTTTTATTATTGTGTTTTAAAGACACAACAAGTGTATGTATGAATGCCTCATTTCCTATGTTTGCCACTTTATCAAAGAAAGTATTAGATTGATATCACAGACTACAAACAGAAATCACATGCATTCACGCACTCTCAAATTCATCCAAGAGCACATCTTTCAGCAGTCTCCATCAGTGGCCTAACTAGAAGCCAAAGGACCACAGCCCCTACCCACTATGTCCCCAAACAGCCTGCCTTCTTAGCCACCGAAACAAACCAGACCAGACTATTATGTTTGATTTTAAGGGATTCTTTCCATTCAGGAATCATGGCAGTAGACTGGTGCAAGGCTGGTGTGGTGCCCATATTTAAAAAGGGATCAAAATCTCAGGCAAGCAATTACAGGCCAGTAAGCTTGACATCTGTAGTGGGGAAGTTATTTGAAGCGTTGCTTAAGGTATACACTCAAGAACACATCATGAACCAGAACATAATTAGTTGAAGTCAACATGGTTTTATGAAAGACAGGTCTTATTAAACCAACTTAATAGCATTCTATGACGAAGTAGTTAAAAATATAGATCTAGGTGTGGAAGTAGATGTGATCTATTTAGAAAATGGCAGGCATAAGCTGTGGGGGAAATGTATGCATTTGGGTTGGAAATTGGTTAAAATATAGAATGCAAAGAGTTGATGTAAATGGAAAATCCTCAAATTGGACCAGTTTATTAAGTGGAGTACCTCAGGGGTCTGTTTGACCCACAAAATTAGACAACAGACTTAGAAACAGTGCGCAACACCAGTCAGCAGTTTCAAGGGCCAATAAGATATTGCCATGTATAAAATGGGGTATTGATTCATGAGAGGAGGATATTATATTGCTGCTTTACAAGTCTATGGTATGACCTCACCTTGAATGTGCAGTGCAATTCTGGGCACTAGTCCTTAAAAAAGGGCAGTCTGATGAAAAGGGCAAAGGAGGGATACAAACTTAGAGAAAATAACATCACTGCCACAAAAGATGTCAACCAGCCGGTACTTTATCGGCTTGCAAAAAAAAAAAAAAATCTTGTAAGGAGGCAATAGCATGGCTGGTATTTTTTGGGAGAAAAGGTGGTAACCTTAACTTCCACATGAGTGGATGGAGCCACACTGTGATGTCATCTTGCATGTAAAACTTTGTCATGCTGATCAAGACGATCATAAAATTGGCAAGTATAGAACAGGAGTTAAACACTGCACTCTTTTTTTTTTTTTTTAACCTTTCCAATATCCCTGTATGGGAATGTGTATGTGAATACAAGTATGAGAAAAAATGTGTTTAATGTTAGTTACTTTAAAATTCTTACATATGCTTGTTATTATATAGCACCAGTAACACTTATAGCCAGAATTTCCTGAAACTTGGAAATAAACAATTTTTACCATAATTTAGACTGAAAGTCTTCACTTAAAGTGAAGCAGAAAAACACAAAGAATTCCAAAAATATAACTTCCATTAATGTAAATAGTTCTGCAGGCAGCAAATACAGATCTACATTTTCCCAGGAGGGTAAAGATTTTTGGAGTTGGTCCTAGTGAACACCTGTCCACATCAACAGCACAAAACCAGCAAAACTATTCTGCACATGCCAAGGAACAGCTGCAAGGTGACTCAGGAGAGAACCAAGGTCAACTAGTCTACAGGGACCTGAACTTGGCACCGGGATTCCCAGCTGGGAATAATAATCAGATTTATCTGGCAGAGATATCACGGGGAATTTTGGCACTTTACCAATTAAATGTATTAATAATAATAATAATGTTTGCTCTTCTCTACAGCTGCACTGTGTGCTTCTTTCTAGTGATCCAAAGTAGCAACTGCATTATGTTTATGTTACAAAGAAAGGCCAAAAAATTAAAACGACAAACATCTTTATAAACAAATCAATAGGTAATAAGTAAATTTAGCATAGCTGTCGACTTTAGTAATCTAAAAGTGACTGTTATTTTGCAAAGTAAACGAAGAAGGAATGTATGCCTGTTTGCTCTTTTTTTTATCAGCAGTCATCTTCTCCTATTGTGGGACACCCCCCCACTTTCTCCTTGACCAGCAATAGATAGCGTGTCCTTTATAGCACTTAGTACCCGTATCACATGGACTGTTGTAAAGAGTTATGTGTGGGATTTAGGAATGGGCACATCATAGATTACAAATAATGAGCTTGCAGCCCCTACAAAATCAAATGACTTGACAAGAACCAATGGAGGAGAGATCAGCCCTGTTCTTGTTTTTTTTGTTTAAATTTATTTTCAGTGTTTATTGTCCTTTAACAAGTGCTACATGGTATATGAATGGATTACACCAATCCAAACATTATCGTAAGTGCCTATGGACGGCAGAACATGACATCTATAGTTTATAAGCGGTACTTTTAGTTCTCATCTGAAGTAGATCTTGGTACAATTTGCCTGGACCATGCTAAGTTTGCAATCATAGTTTAGAGACTCTGGTTTTCTCCCACAGTCCAGCTACCGAGAGGAAAGTCTCAGGAGGTTGAAGCCAACCACTTCAAATGTAGGGTAAGACCTTTTTAAACAAAACAAAAATGTAATAAAATACACATTGCGGTCCTCATCGAGTAGTTTAATGGGTTTCAAAGTTTACTCAATAACTGATGAATGAACTTGATAATTTAATACAAAATGACGACCGTGGTTCTGTTCCACAAGCTGCTGGAAAGTTATATAGGCGAGAATGTAACTAATCACTGGACACGCATTAAAGTGATCGTGTAATACAATGGAATTGTCTTATTCTCTGTAGCAACAACAGACCTTCTCAGTAAGTTCCAATGATGCTATTTGACCTACAGAACCCCTACAGTCCCAGACAGTCTGAGAGAACAGATGGCAGACTAGGATCCACAAGTCCACTGCCCGCCATATGTGCATCTTAGTTCTGGATTCTTCTTGGCCTGAAATAACACCAAAAGACTGTGCTGTTCTGAAGTTTGTAAGGTCTAGTTTACAGTAACATATAATCTCAGAGTGGAAGGCTTTGACCGTGATATTCCAAGCCAAATTTTTTTACAACAGCATTAACTTTCTCTATTTTCACGAGTAGAAGGCCAGATGAAATCAGATCTTTTACTGGAAATAAATGCTTACTCAGGTGCCTCAAAAGGATAACTAGAGAGGCAACTGTAGTAGGGGCTTCAGAGCAAGTGCACAAAATACTATTGTGATAGAATACCCCTACTACAGGGATTTACAAACATTTGTTAACTGTAGGGAGCAGAGCAATTCAAGCCAACCAATTTAATTTTAGGAGCCAAGAGAATAGTACTTCCATAGAGTTGTAAGTAAGACAATACAATAATGAGAATACAATTGGTGGAGCCAGCAGTAGGCATTTTGGAAATTCTGGATCCTTTTTCCTGTGTTTCTCAAGCCAAATTTAGGATTCAACATAGCATATATTCTATATTAAGTGACCATACCTCACCTTGTACTAGGGATACTTTGTTCCAATAAATCGGAATAAATCCATTAAATTGCAATCTTATGCACAGTTTGGTAGCTGGGCACCTGTAAACCACCCAGTGCAACACAAATTTAATCTAACTTTGCATATGATGAATGGTTAACTGTAAGTCAGCAAGGTGCTAGTAGCCTGGAACGATTGGTATTCCTCATGTAGGATTTGTAACAGGTGGTGGTGGTCCTCATCAACTGTAAGGCCACAAGTTGACCACCCCTGATAGAAAAAGAACTAAAACAAATACAGTAAAATGAACATGTGCGCTAGTTATTGGCGCACTGAACTATATTGTTTGTTTATTAGAAAAAGAACTAAGCCCAGTATTTTGGTTAGTGGAAAAGTAGATGTGGAATTACAAAGCATCACTGGCTGCAAAAACTCAGAAATGTAAACGTATAAAACAAACTAAAAGTGGAAAATAGCTTTGTACAAGAGAAGATCCCATGGAGATGTTCACACCTGTAATCAGCATGAGAGATTGAGCAGCAGCCAGATGTCAAGCACAGTTTGGAGATGAGATGTTTTTCAGAAACGTTTATTTGTGCTGAAATCAAGTGTATACTTTGCCAGTTGGCAAAATGAATGGGAGGTGAAAAATGGAGCAGACAATACGCAGACAAGACAATACGCAATGAAAAGGTCGGGGTGGCAAATATTCAGTAACTATATAGATGTAAAGCAAATCCCAACGTGGTCATACGCCAAAAAGAGAGAGAGAGAGAGAGATAGATAGATAGAGAGAGAGAGAGAGAGAGAGAGAGATAGATAGAGAGAGAGAGAGAGATAGATAGAGAGAGAGAGAATGAAAAGACATTCACGATAGTTTAGAACTATAACACAGACAGCAATAAAATAGGTAACAGAGTAACAAATAGAGCACAGTTGTCCAAACTGTGGCCCTCCAGCTGCTGATGGCCTACAGCTAAGAGGCAAGGGTGTATTGTAGACCATCAGCAGGTGGAGGGACTCTGTTTGAAGATCCAGACTCTAGATGTTAAAAGCTCAAATGTGGGCTTTTACAACTTTTAGACCGATTGCGCTTCCGGGATATCAGGTGAACCATATTGTAAGATAACAATTTAACAGCGGTTTCTGAACCAGATAGATCTTAAATTACACTCTCAGTTGGCTTATGTGGGGCCCTTCTAAGTCAGACATGATATCCTTGATGCATATTAAGTACTTATGGAGGCCTACATTGTTCTGGCAAATTAGATTTGACCATGCGGTGGTCTAAGTAGGGGTTTTAAGGTCCATAGCTCCATGGATCCTGTGATTTGTCAAGCCCTGTGTTAGTCTATCATACTGTGCTTTATACTAGACATCTGCTTTTAGCACTACACAATATGTGGGCCACATGTAATTAAGTGTGAATATTTTCATGGTATAAAAGATCTTGGCTCTTAGCAATAATGTGCTATAAAAACATCCCATAATATCCACTGCTTTGCTGAATATAAAAAAGAAGGTTTTGCATCCACTGTTTGTGCCTTTGAAAGAGTATAAATGTATGTTGTGTGAGGTACGGGCGTCTAATAAATAAAATGGAAAAAAAAAAGAAAATATATACACGCCCAGTTTTTTTAATTTTATGGAATTAAACACTGGATTCCTTTTTTGTTTGTTTTTTTAAAGGATCAAGATTGGCATGTGTCTTTTACACTGTCGGATAAACAGACACCTGCACCAAAGTGGTGTTAAATGAGTCCCAGGGAGACTGATCCGGCCTAGTGTGGTGTGTGTACTGCTCGTGTCATAAGCTACATGCAGTGGATTTAGTGGGATTTGATATACAAACATGTGAAACTAGCGTGTGACAAAAACATTTGCTCTGATTTATACTATACTAGTGTTGCCACAGAGCTGGTAACATTTTAACTAAGGGACAATAATAAACTAGCTCAAGTAATAACATGGGCCATAAAAGAGCTATGGAATGATCGTGATAGGGAAGGAATTTAGCCTAGCAGGTCTGTTATATGGTATTTACAGCAGTAATATATGTTCTTGTGCAAGATCACCTTGATATGTAACTCAACAGCATGTGAACTTATATCTTTTTGACTTTCCATTGAATCGTTCCACCCTGTTCACTTTGAAGGCATTTGTAAGGGAAATGCATGGTTCAGAGCTTAAGTGCATACAGACAGAATGAATACATTGAAAATGAAGCAGATTTTATTAATGAGGGGCTAGAGGTAAAAAAGACTAAATAGGCCCCAGCATGCAGCCCATTAATTAGCGGCTTTAGGAATTTCAACTATGATCATATCATCCATCATTCTTAGGAAATCCAGACATTCTAATCTGATTACATTAATGCCCTGTCCATCTGAGTTACAAAACACGGCTGACTGCATTTGCATATCCTTACCCAGAATCCTTTGTATACACTCTAGGTATATTTGTGGGGGGGAAACCAAAGTCTACTGCCCTGTCTGGACTGTGTCTATATATTCAACAGTGTTCTATCGAATCTTACAGATTACAAAGTGCAGGGGTCTCTTTTTTCAAATGCAGAGAGCGACAGTAACTTTTACATGGGATTATCAGAAGGGACCTAGTTAATGCCTCCCGCTAATCCCATACAAAAATGAGGGGTCTATCTCTGCGCTAGCCAGTCACAGACCAGACCAAGCTGCCCGTTTCCCATTGAAACATGGCAGCTGCCTGTCAGAGGATAAACTGCCATGTACTAACAAAAGTACCTGCCAGTTTATCCCCACACTAGGGAAAAAATAACTAGTTTAGTGTCCCTTTAAGGACAAAGGCACCATTAAGCGTCCACATTTTGGAAGTGTAAGTGTATTTTTTAGGAATTTGACTTGTGTAGACTTCTTTAGGGCGTCAGTACATTTTGTCTGTATAAGTGTATCTCAGCGTGCTACAGTAATAGGATTAACAGTACTGAATGTTTAAACAAAGTACAGGAGTTTATAATAATTAACTTTTTTCATGTAGTAAATCAACTTCACTAAAAAAAAAAAAAAAGCACACCCCTGATAATGCCCCCAGCCACTGAATTGCCCTCTTTGGCATCTGGAAAGACAGGGAGGGAGGTGAAAACATCATCTATGACCAAAAGGGTGCCACATGCCTTTTAAACCAAAAGGGAATAACAAATGGCAGATTGTAAGGCAACACAAGCTGCACTAATACAACAGGAAAATCTGTTCCCTCCTTTATTATTTTAATCTTATTCACAGCCCCATCCTGACATCACATGGTTGGTGATTGAAACATGACCGTGCGAGTTAGCACCATATCTATGACGTTCTATACCTAATATGCAGGAGGGGGGGGGGGGGGAATCATCAGTTGCACAGGTCTTGAAACTAATATTAAAAAATATATATTATAAAAATGGTTTTCTCCTTCTTTTAACATCTCTTCCATCCCTCTCAGAATTCAACTAGTATTGCGATTTGGCCCTATGTAACAAATGTTCTTTACACCAGATGGCGCTATAGAGTACAGACAGGAGTTCTTAGAGTAAGTGTATAGTTTAGGTTCTGTCTCAAAGATCTCTAAGAATGTGAAGTACATAGCTGGTGCACTAACAGAGTGTGCATGCATATGCTGTATTCAAGGTATTTAAAATATGTGCATCTCTTGGATACAAGCATTCTACATTTACAATAGACAGAATTCACTGGTGTTTGTACCAAGGGATCTCTAGTCCTTTTTAAAGAGCCACTAAAATATTTTTTACATTTTGCATCTTTTGCAGAAGCAAAAGTTAAAAGTACAGTTACCTTAAAGGACAACGGTCGCAAAAAAAATCTTATGTTTAATTTAAAGATTTTATCAAGCGGGGATTGCATTACATTACCATTTATTTATATAGCACCAACAATTTACGTAGCGCTAGATACAGAGTATAGAAGGGAACTACATACTAAGTTAGACAAACTAGTACAGACTGGTACATGAGGTAGAGAACCCTGCTCGTAAGCTTACAATCTATAGGGAATGGGGTCCAAAGACACATAAGGGATTGAAGAGGTCAGAGGGAATGAAGTTGTAGTAACAGTAGTGTGGATGGGTGGCACTAGGTGGGATAGGCCAAAGATAAATTGTGTGTGTTCCAGCTAGGTGGGATCAGCTAGAGGTAAAGTGACCGCTATTCTAGTGGGTTGGGTAGTAAGCTTCTTTAAAGAGATGAGTTTTGAGGGACTTTTTAAAGTTTGAAAAGTAGATTTATAAAGAAATTATTTAATGAAAGAATACAAAGGAAGTGTCTTATTGAACCTTTAATATGGGCAGACATGTTGTTTAGAATCTTGGGTCAGATGAACAAACATCTGACCCATCTGACCAAAGATTCTAAACAAAATGGCTGCCTCCTGGTAGAGCTATATGGAGTAAAATTGGCTTAATAAGGTACTTTATTTGTATTCTTTCATTAAAACATTTCTATATAAAATTCCTACACTTGATGCCTACTTTCAATGAAACAGAACTTCATTTTTCTACAGTTGTCCTTTAAAGAACAGGTGTAGGCAATAATTAAGTTCTGTTTAATTAAAAGAGTGCATCAAGTGTAGGCATTTGAAATAAATATGTTTTAATGAAAGAATACACATAAAATACTTTATTGAGCACGGTCTGCTTATTTAGCTCTACCAGGGGACAGACATCTTGGGTCATGACCCAAGGTTCCAAATAGCATGTCTGCCCCCTGATACAGCTATACAAGAATAGAGTTTAATAAGGTACTTTATTTATATTCTTTCATTGACTTATTTCTATTACAAAAAAATACCTTTTTTTTGCTGACCGTTGCCCTTAAATATGAAAAAAAAAAAATAGCATGTACATTTAAAGATACATGTAATTTAAAGCTATAAAGCAGCAGCCTCCATGCATCACCGAGATGCATGCAGGCTGATGCGGTTGCCGACCATGCTAGCAGAAAGAAGACTGTCACCAGTGTAAGAGTATCAGTGCACACCTGCAGCAAGATCAGCTCTGCTTCTACCTGTATCTGTACAGGAGGGATTTACAGCAGATAACGGGCAAAGTGTTTAATCTTTACTTCTGTTAAAGAAGAAAGAAAAAAACACGACACATAATGCAACACAAAATGTTCACTGCCCTAGATGACTTGACTACTGATGTTTGGATTTAGTACTAAAGGCTTCAGTACACACTTGTGGGTAGGCCCACACTGGTCTTCTCCATGGTCTATCTACATGGATAAGTAGTAGAAACCGTGATGAATCCTGTAGGTCCATCCAGGAGTAGGCACCATTATTGTCTACGGTGCATATATCCTGGACTTTGTGGTGGACAAATTAACAATGTTCTATGGACTTTCGCAGGATAAAATTGTGCCCCATTATATACTCAAATTAAACAGAATTCCACAAAGCTTATAAATGAGTGTAGAAGAGGTGGACTGTACCCAACAATTGCACCCATCTTCCTCATTCGTCCTTACTTCATCCTTCTAAACATCTATTCTCCATTTTTATTTTAAGTAAACTTGAACCTTTCTTCTCCTATTTTGGCAGCTATTTTTGCTCCTGTACACCATTCACAAAGAGGACTATATTCTTCTATGTCACAGACACAGGAAACTAGATTATAAGTTAATAGAAAAAAAATGGTACTACGGAATCAGTAGCACAATGAATCTATTAAAGTATGTTTCCTATAATGTGAACTTGTATTAATAATCCTAGTTCCTCTTTCACAATGTTCCTCCTCACAGTTTCATTCGCTCCGACCAAACCCATTTCTCCTTTCCCGATTCTCTCTCGCCACACTTCCCTTGCATGCTTCTTTCTGACGTGTTCTATCACTGGTCACATTTGCTCCACAGTGAAAACAAATGTGAATTGCAAAAAAAAAAAAAAAAACAGGGTAATTTAAAGCCAAGTGTGGTACACGCACAGTGAAAGAGATAACGCTGACCAGATGAAATATGTACTCTTTAAACAAGTCCCGCCACAGTAAGGAAGTTTAGGATTACACCTGGACTATGAGATAAGGAGATACAACAGAATAAGTATGTTCGGTATCTAACAAAATCGGTTACAACATATTTTTTTCCACGTTCACTGAACCAGTGCTTATATCTGCTGTAACTTTAGGGGATCATCATCATGTACTTCATGTATGCCACTAGGTGGCATGATGACGTGCTGAAGAGGACGAGGGAAACTGCGTGGTCCTGCATCATACCTCGAGTAATAAAGTTTGTATCCGATTAGGTCTAAAACATTTCAAATTTGCTTTTTATACAAGGATTATGCCTATACTGCTCCAGATTGGCTTTTTATACAAGGATTATGCCTATACTGCTCCAGATTGGCTTTTTATACAAGGATTATGCCTATACTGCTCCAGATTGGCTTTATATACAAAGATTATTCATATACTGCTGTAGATTTGCTTCATTTACAAAGTCCTGCAAGTATAATACCGAAGGCAGCTTTACATGAAAATGTTCTGATGCTATGGTATGAAAAGCATACAAACCATCCCCTGCTCTGGTGTATACTGGGAAGCAGGAATAGAGCTGAACCGTTTACCCCCTATCGTTCAAGAGAAAACAAAGGCACTGTTTGTAATTAAGCTTTGTAATAAACATCTTCGTAACAAAAGAGGTAGACAGAGATTAATAAAACAGTAATAAGATTTATAGGTAAAGAGAAGAGAATTTAACACAGAGGGCAGGATGATTACCCATGGGACTTACTAAACAGTGACAAGGGAGTTACAAAACTATACACCAAAAATCATTTAAATTCACTGCTTTATGGTCAGTCAGTCCCCTGTTATGTAGAAACATCAAGCCAACTAAAATACTTTACTTATATATATATCAAATGAAATCTAGATTTAGATTGTAAGCTTGCAAGCAGGGCTCTCTTGACTAAGCATGGCCCTGTTCATAAACATAGTATGTATTTTATGTTCTGTACCAAGCGTTACATATATTGTTGGCATTATATACTCGCATTAGTGTGATAGAAAATAAATCTTTAAATTAAGAAATTTAATATTACATTGATGTACATTAAAGGAATATTGCACTTTGTTTTAAAGGAACCAAGGGTTAAAAAAATGCACGTTCCAGACTTAAGTAAACCCAATGTGTATCTTTCCTATGGAAGCATGGCAGCTGTCGGCCAGAGGATAAACTGGCGTGTACTATCAAAAGTACACGCCAGTTTATCCTCATACTAGGGACAACGAACATTTCACTTGTGCTTCTCTATTAGTCAATATAAAGTTTAGTGTTCCTTTAAGTTTCTTCCACTATCTGCATAACGTATTAAAGGGACACTCCAGGTATCAAGTTGAATTGTATGCAGCTGTATATGTGTGTTATGCATAAAATGCATACAAGTAATCTATGGGAATGTCTGAACTTTTCCAGTTTAGATCTTTTGTAAAAATAAAAAGAATTAGTGCAGATACACTGGGTGTACTTACATTGAACATGTGCAATATTACCTTCATTTGGAAAATGGTAAACTGCCAACAGCGTTTGGTGCAAATCTGTAGTGAGCATCCCCATGCAACTAACATACCATTACATCTAGCATGAGGATAAACTGGATGTAATTGGCAGTCTATCCACTGACCGTCCGTCTTTCACGGCTAGTGAGATTTATCGAGGTTCCCGCTGTTGGTGGCATTTAAAAACGAAGGTTTCTCTATGACAGTCACCCCGACAAACCATGATCAGCAGCTAACGAGCACCGACTCCGCTAACGAGCAGCTAGCTCGGTGCAAACAGGCAATGTATTTGCAAAGCTATTGGTAAAGCAAAAGTTAAAAGAAAGTTTTAGCGCCACATAAAATAGCAGAGTAGGAAAAATTCTCCACTTTGCCAACTGAACTATTAATTCCTGCACTTAACTTGGCAGTTCAGTTTTAGAGAACTCCTAATGTGAATAGCACCTAATGTGAAACCTGGCTTGCAGCCTAGCATGAAGGAATTTGTGGATAAAAGATCTAGTGATTAGAAAGGAACATTTCTAGCAAAAGATTCAATGCATAGAGGGGGGGAAGTTATGTTATTTATAGTAAATTGCTGGTGATTATTTCAAGACAATTTCCTGCCTGTGGTTTGATAAAAATCTGTCCAGTTAAAATAAGCTTTTATTATGGAGGTGGATTTTAACTTCTGTGTAACTGAAAGGATGTTGATAGCAAAAAAAAAAAAAACAATTAACCCCTTGGGTGCCACAAAAAAGTAATGAAACGTCTGGACTGTTAGTCAGTAACTTATACATCCATTTTTTTCTCAACCTTGACGTCCCTTTCGCCACCAGAATAATTTTTTTTTTTAAATTAGCAACTGTAATTAGCAAAATATCCCTCCCCTGCAGCGACCTTTATCCCAAGTACAGCTGTGTTTACAGGAAACGCCAGACTAAGCGAGTGCTGTCACTAAAAAAAGATTAACTTTTTTTTTTTTTGAACCACACGATTTTCTCCTAATTAAAGTAAAATATTTTGACTAATTAACAAGGCTCTGATATTAATAGAGTAACGTTCCGGGCTTAAACTTCTCAGTGTAGATTAATCATGACCAGTGGGGTGTGCTTATAATGAAACCCTTCACAATTCACTGCGTAAAACATTCATTCTCCTGAAGAGTACCAGCGACAGGCACAGAGACTGGGAACCTTATATTTCTGCCCCTTCATAGAAACAATATGTCGGCAGATATTCGGCCCATCTAGTCTGCCCAATTGTCTAAATACTTTTATTAGTCTCTGGCCTTATCTTATATCTGGGATAGCCTTGTGCCAGAGTTTGTCCTAACCTCAGAGTACATTGTTATTTTTATTCTTGTTTATCTCTCCTTTACATGGTTCTGCACATTCAATGGTTTATTTATTTTATGCTGCATACTTGGGAGTATAGAATGAGGGAAGCACTCCAATGGAGAGAGCATCTTCAAAATGAATATCTGTGCGCAATGATTCATACGGTTATTTTGTATATAAAACATTAACTTGGACCAATTACATATTGTGGCTCGTGGCACCTTGCCCACAGAATACACCAGTGTTATTAAAAAAAAAAAACCGTCAACATCAAATAAGTGGAAAATCCAAACAATAAAAAAAAAAAACATGGGTGCCACATGTTAAATTTGGAAGCCAGCCATTGTATGAAACCCCACCTGATCCCTATCTGATTGACAAAAGGATCTACCATATAGCACCAGTTAAATGTATGGTACCCCCAAGATGTTCTTTACTATTTGGCCTGACTACGCAAGACTGTACAGAAATTACTGAAGGCATCCTCAGCTCCATGGCACAAGAAATCAAAGCAACTTGTTTCACAGCATAGCAAAAAGGACACTAGATAGAGATGTATTAACCCCTTAAAGGATAAAGGCTTTTTGGGGGATTTTTGTTTTTCTTAGCACGTTTAACTGTAATTTCTCCGTTTCACACTCTCATAGAAATTCGAGATTCTTTTTTTTATTATTACAATTTTTTTTTTTTATTTCTTTTTAAAGGAAACCTATGGCTTTCTTTGGATGACATATTTATCCTCATCAACCAGACTTCATTAAGTTTTTTTTTTTTTTTTTTTAAACTTGGCTATGCCCCTTGTTTACAGGTATGATGTTCCAAGAGGGTCCTTAAGTTGGGAGACGAGAACTTCAACCATGTATGGATGAGTTTGTTCTAAGAATATACAGAATGTCATGGAAGTAGACGGTCTGCAAATGTGAACCAGAAAAAGTACACAAGGGAATATTTGAAAATATAAACGTGCTTACACAAAAATTGCTGCTGATGGATTCTGTTTAAATGCTAAGTCAGACCTCAGTTAAACATTCCAAATAAATAAGACAGAATAACTAGATTCATCATCATTATCAAGTGTATATAAGACAGAGAGACACAAATATGTATTATGGTTTATTCCATGTCAAATGTATACCACCCAGAGAGAAACTTGTCTTTGCAATGAATTTCAAAATAAAGGTAGTCATCAGGAAATATTATGATTGAGTAACAGACAATTAATGTAGTTTGAGTTATTCCAAAAGAGTAATAAAAATGTCCTTATAAATTACCATTCTGCTTATATTTAGCAGATTAGTGGTCTACTGAGCCGCTACTTCCAGCATTCTGGAGAGACCACAGAAAAACCTTAGAGAGGCATGGTCAAGTACCAGAATGATCATAACTGCATAAAACATACATATTTTATTATGTCTTCCCTTACCTTTCATTTCCAGGCATTAACCAAGTTACACAACCTAAATTACTAAATCCATCCTGCTCTTTATCCATCGTTATGATTTAGCGTGTGTTCACGCGAAACGCGTCAAGTTTTTTCCCTCCGTCTACTGTTGTTATATCTATCACCATTTTTTGCCATTAAAATCATCACGGATTTATCACCAAAGATCCTGAGTGCGGATTCTTCCTTCTTTTTCTATTTCAATTTGTTGGTCTTTAAAACGCTGGGTTAGCGTGGGAAGCCGGCACCTGGATCTCACGCACAGCTGAAACACCCTTGCAGTGCTGGAGAGGCACTGTGCGAGGGCGGTGGAGCCCGGACCCTCTCCCCTTGTCTTAGGGGTTATCTTTGTCTTCGTAATTAGTAGAAGGATTAGAAATCTGCACCATATCTCCATCTCTGTCACAGCCCTTTATCTTAACCTGCGACAGTTATCATATATTTATCCAAAGATGTAGGAGTTTTTGTCCATAAGAGTGTTTGTGTGTGTGTGGGGGGGGGGGGGGGGGGGGGGGGGGGGCGGGGATTTATAGAAAGAAACACACATTCCTCTAGTATCTTTTTAATACAAGCTGGTAGAACCTATTCATCACACTATATGAAGACCCTATGCATATGGGCGTCTGGAGGGGGAAGGCAAGTGTCCACTTCCCCCTGTAAATTCAAACACGGCAGGCAGGGGTGTGCAGGAAAAAAAATAAATATAATTAAATTAAATTAAATATATGCACCCCCTGATATCAGAGTGGTTTGGTCTGCTCTCTCCCTGGTCTCCTCCCAATTCACTCTAGCTGCTGCTGCTTCACATGCATAGAGTCCCCACCTGGTCAGTGATAAAATGTAATTTATTCAAAACATGCATCTAGGGTTGGTTAACACTTTAGCTATTGAAAATACATTTCCCGTGACTCATCGCCAGTCTGGTAAGTATCATAGAAAAAGGGGGCAACCTCCTTGCTGCTCAACTCCGAGGTAACTAATCTATGTCTGTGCAGCTGGGTTCTTTTATACACTTATTTCATGACATCACAGCCACACCCAACTCCATATATGGTCATGCCACACCAAACGCTTGTGATGTTGTAGGCCACACACAACTCCATATATGGCTTGCCACACCCACCTCCAGTGATGTTCTAGGTCACACCAACCTCCCAATTATTCTCTAGGTCAACAGCATGGGCATCCACAGGGGGGGTGATGCTTAATTCCTCAACCTCGAAGCATTACCTTCTTAGTGGTGTTTGCGAACTTAGATCACAAACAATGCTCGTTTAACTGCAGGACAGACTAGGTCTGTCCAATGTCGGCAACAGTTTGCCAGACAGGAAGGACCTAGTCCGTTCTATGTTGAGAAGGGGTTAATTGGTAACTTTTGTAACATTTGCCTCCCACCAGGAAACCCCTCTCCTGAGCCAACAAAGATAAACAATGGGGAGGAGGTAAGTGGTATTAGGGGTACTGGAGAGGATATGTTGCGCTAATAGTATTATATGCATTGAGCTGTCACAAGGTGAGTACTGCCTCCACACAATAACACTTTTACGGTTATTACATGGATTTGTTTCGCCAGTTTTCTTCAATAAATTGATGATTTGCACACGCCATGTGTCCATTCCTGCTTTGATATTTTGCACCCCCCCCCCCCCCCCCCCCCCCTGGAATGTTGGTGGTTTTATTTTTGCAGGGAATTGAGATAGAAAATTCTGCTGTCAATTCCCTTTAATTGCCCTTTCATTAATAAAGTCCTAACCTTTATTGACGGCAATATTGCTAGCTGTATTTAATGGGAATTGTAGCTATAGACTGGGGGTTATTGTGGCTTACACTACAAACTTACATTTATTGTTGATTACTGGCTGAGAAACATAGGAATTGCAGACTGGGGTAGTTGTGGCTAATCTTCATCGCCCCAGCTATTGTAAACTAGATTTCTCATGTTGCGCAGGTACATGCTTGTCTGTTAGCAACTACTACTTACAGTCCTATAAGGGTCTAGCCAATAAAGAGAACTGCAATGGGAGTTAGACCATTGTGGCCAAGTTGGAAAAATCTTCCATCTCCGTTACTTTGGTCTTAAGTTTGAAATTCCCATCTCAATTCCCTCTTTAGTGAGTAGACTCTATAATGGTTAATAAACATTTGCCTCCCATCAGGAGTCTCCTCTCCTGAGCCAACAATGGTAGGAGGTAGGGACGTACTGGGATGGGAGAGGGGGGAAAGTGACACCCATGCTTATGCATCAGACACTGTGAAGAACCAAGACGTTTGCCCCTCTGGGTTTTCTCTAAAGGGATCAGTAGTTTTCCACCGCTTGCTTCTGGAATTAATCCTGTGAAACCGCTAGTGAATCACTAACCACAAACTCTCGTAAACATTTACAAAAAGCATAGCAAACAAACCATGTGAACACAAGCTTAGATGTGCTTTCTGGTCAAGTGGGAAACTAGTTATATTTAATCACCTTTTCTGCACATAGATGATTGCATCAATAAAAAGGCTAAAAATATAACCTATAAAAAAAACCTAATAGATCTGGAAATCGAAAATAAACCTTGTACTTTAACACATTTATTCCTGACTGGTCAGCTACAAGACATTTAGATACACACACCGAAACATATCAATAAACACATATGTAACAGTTTTACAACAGGAAGAAAAGGCATGGCAAAAAAAGATAATTAAATATATATAGCTCAAGAAATAGGAGACTTATGTATGAAGGCGCTTCTTTTCTGAAACCTAGTGAAATTGAACCATAAATAAGGCATTATAATGTATGAATAAAATAATTATGGCCAGAAAAAGCCACACGGTGCCAGTAGAATAGTGATATTTTTTCCAAAGACTTTTGTTGCTGACCACATACAAAATAAAATAATTAAAGTAAAAATAAATACATAAATAAGACTAAAGGGGTTTGAGAAAAAGCACTATTATTAATAGATCGGCTTCTATACATGTATTGTAAACAGCTACACTTGGGGAGATGTGGCACACTCCTTAACAAGCACCCCCTTTTACCAGCAATCAATTGTAGTGCAATAAAAAGAAGAGTCATAAAATGACTCCTAGGTAAATGTTTTATTGCTGCTGTTTAAAGGCATTACAACCTAATATTCCTTTACGATTAACAGCAATTAATTGTATTGAGAGTCCTATGTTAAAGAGACAGAGACTCTAATGACCATAGAGGCACTGGCTTAGAGGCAAATTATTCTCAATATCAAACTTTGTGCAGTCTACGCCTAGTAGTAACTGGTCCTGTTGAACGCCATAAACTTCGGTATGCCTACATACGATGGAAGTATAGAGGCAAAACTTCATATAATGGATTTCCTTAAGTAGCGAATCCTTAGTGGAAGAAACACAAATCCATTGTGCAATACTCCCAAAACATACACACAAAGAGAATGGAAACAAGTTAAAAGCCCTTAGAGGGTGAAATGCTTCTCAGACAAAATCACACACTCTCGCTTGGTCTGTGCAGATAGAAATCCAGAAAACAGAAGATGGAAAAATGTGATCCAACAAAGAGAGAGAGTCATTAACACAGATAGTGTACAGGGGTTTTGTGTTCTGTCTGCTGATGAAGTAAGGCTAATGGGACATACGCTTCTTTAAAATGGAATTTGGTAGGAAACACTACTGTTTGTTTACTATTCAAGACAATGCAAACCTACAACCAAGCACCAAAAAAAAAAAAAAAAAACAAATATTGGAATATGAACAGGCAGATGTGTTGTAAGTAGTGTTGAGCGAACCCGAACCACACTGTTTGGGTTCGTACCGAACATTACGGTTTTTGGACCCCGGACATTTCCCTGTATGTTCGGGTTGGAGTTCGGGGTTCGGCGATTACATTGTCCCCATTCATATTTATAGACTTTCGGTTTATTTAATACATGTAATGCTATTGCTATTCTATAAACCGAAATACTGACCTATTCGTATGAATGGGGACTCTATTTCAGTTTATAAAAAGCCAATAGCATTACATGTATTCCATAAACCGAAAGACATTCGGTTTATAGACTTTCGGTTTATGTAATACATGTTATGCTATTGCTATTCTATAAACCGAAATAGAGTCCCCATTCATAAGAATAGGTCAATTGACCTATTCGTATGAATGGGGACTCTATTTCGGTTTATAGAAAGCCAATACAACCAGCCAACACTCTTACCCACATTTTACTTCATTTTGCAGCCCTCTAGCCCTTTCCAGGACTATTTTTAGAGGCATTTTAGTGGCCAAAAGTTTGTGTCCCTATTGACTTCAATGGGGTTCGGGGTCAAGTTCGAGCACGGACCCGGAACTTTTTCAAAGTTCGGCCGAACCCGAACATCCAGGTGTCCACTCAACTCTAGTTGTAAGCCATGCCTCCGCTAGATGTCATTATCCTGCATTATCAACACAACTTTCTTATACTGAAAAATTTCTATGATACAAATCTATTAAGAATGCGAAAAAATGATAGATCGCGAGATGTTTTATGTTGGAACTTCAGTTTTGCTCAAATTCTAACCGCATGTTGCTCAGCCAGTCAGTCCTTGTGTATTGATTTCATCATTGGACTAAATGTGTAAGACTGTTATTCCTTTTAGAGGTTGCTTGGCTTTGTTTAGGCTACAGTTTGCAGTTAGTCTCTAAATGTTTTCATTTGGAATACATTTCATGCTGCTGGAATGGGGGATAAAGCCACTGAAAGTCATCGCTACATTCGTGCCCCTTTCTCAAGCCCTAAAACTAGAACATGGGAAGTTTTGATCTATCAGGACAAAGAGTCCTAGAGGAGTGTATAGTACATTGGCTGTATATGCATCATTGAAGGTTTAAATATTAAAAACAAACTAAAAGTGTTCTGAAAATCGAGGTATTTAATGACCCTGGCATTCTATTCTCAGATTAGCTGTAGTCCTGAGTTCCACTTCTAAGTCTCTAGTCTCCTACAGAGCAAATAATATGAATTGTCAGTGAATGCAGATCTCTCTATTGTGTATGCACTGCGTGTCCGAAGTGTGACAGGCTCCTATGATGTTTAATGGACTGCACTCTTTTCAAAATCGCTCTGTATTAAAACGCAGGACAAAAACAGCAAGTTGATCAGTGCGAAAGAAGGAATGGAAAGGATATTTGGGGTGGCGGGAGGGTCACAGGACCAGTGTGTTTTTGAAAAAAAACTTCTTGAAGGTAAAAAAAAAAAAAAAAAAAAAAAAAAAAGAAAGAAAGTATTTTGTATGATCCAACGAACTCCCAGTACTCTAGGACATGAATGATCATTTCTGTAATCTATTTCTCAGCCTTTTCAGTTCTCTAGAATAAATATCATGTGAAGCTTGTGGTTTGCTGTGGTGATATACTGCAGATTGTACAGCACCAACTGGGAGAATTTCTCTCTGGCTGGGTGATGAGCAGCTAGGAATGTGTGTGCATGTTACAGCTGAACTTTCAACTGACCTTATTAAAGAAATGAATGGATTAGTTCTCTGCAAGGTCACCTGTGAAGGTCACCAGTTCAGATTCAAAATCTTAACAAGGGCCTAGCCCATGATCTGCAATTAATTACCCTCGGTTTAACCAGAGGAAATAGGTCTACATAACACAAGGTCTTTAAAGCATGAATTGTGGAGGAATGGATCAGATCTGCTTTTATTGTCCCTCCCCTCCCCAACATACTGTACTCCCCTCCTGTCCCTCTGCAAACCCCAATCTGATAATCAGACTGCAAAATACCTTACAAAATGACCTTGCCACTAACTCCCATTTCCCTCTACCCTGCTAAAATATTTCAAAACACCCTCCTCCCTGCCCCTGCATGCCTAGGCTGGTATGTCCTGACAATAACACCAACTGATTTTGTCTTCAAATACGTTTCAAAACTTGCTTTAACATTCCTCTTATTTGACATGTTTTAACCCTTTATGGCATGTTTTGGAAAGGGGATTTCTGGTTACCTTGTTATAAATGTAATTTTATTCTAATACAACCTCCCCCTGTAATTTGCCCTGTTAATCAAAGTTCTTCTGGGGTAAAAATAAATTAGAGGTTCGGGTGTGGTAATGCAGATGTAAAGAGGGTACTGCATACTGGATTACCAAAATTCTCCGCAGAAATGTTAACAGCTATGATGTAGCCACTGCATCATAGTGGCTATGGAGCAGGGGTCCAATGCAAGTCCAAACCTTGGAGTCCATTATCCTTTTACTAGCAAGGGAGGCTTCGGAGTCAACAATGGCCACAATCGCTGGAGATCCGGCAAGGGAGAAGAACATCTCCCCTTGGAGCCTTGCAGAGTAGTCAGTGGAGTAGCCAGATATGATGTCATAACATCTGCATTCACTTCTATAGTGTGGCACCAGCTGCACCTCATGTCCACAGCGTTCTATCACATTGGATATGTAGACACAATTTCTCCAAGAGATCACAGCTCTCTCCTAAACACGGAACTCATCTAGAATGTAGTTCTCCCCTCGGAATTTCAGTTCCGCATCCGGATTGCTTAGTGTGATGTTACCACTGATCTCTTGGGTACCGTACGGTGCATCCAGGGAGCCATAGGCATCTGATCCCAGCAATTATGACATGCAGGTTTAATGGTCACAGAGCTTAATCCCCAGATAGGACACAAATCATTGCATGACAGAATGAGAACAAACAGTACGAATGATGTAAAGATAAAGATATGCATCGATGAATGGGGAGAGAGTGCAAAGCAGAATCACAGGTTGGAGAATGCATGAAATGTGCAAGCCTACCCGCATTCATGAAATATTCAGCTGGAAATTACTTGAATTTATATCTCGGATCTCTCCACTTTGGAACGAGTGTCCAGCCAACCCAGGTGAGATGTACTCAGCCCCACCCCTCCCACACCCAGGATCTAGTCTTCCAGATACATGGGAGAATTTGTAGATTAAATACTGCACTTAAGGTCAGGGGTGCACACGGTGCTGATAGACGCAGTGCATGCGATGGACACTAAATGTCCCTCGTCTCATGCTTTGGCCATCCTGGGATGTAGAACCTACAAAGTGCTGAAACCACCAAAGTAAAAAAACAAAACCTCATATCATGTTTGGGAAGTAATATTCATATTCTAGTAAATGTGTCACAGAATATCCATTATAATATCCCTTTCGCGTTTCACCACTTAGTAAATTTATTCCACAGTGATTTATAAAAAAATAAAAAAAGTAGGAAGTTTTACAGAGCAGCAAGAACAAAAACCAAGACTGATATTGGCCAAGTAGAACAGGCCAGGGTATTAAATCATTAATATTTTAAGAGTATTACCACTAAAAGAACATAAAAAGTATTAAACCTACACACACACACACACCTTAATGTTAAAAGGGGAACCCTTATTCTGTGGGTAAGTATGAGTAAAACACAAATCTACACAAAATAGATTTGTACAAAATACTTGCTTTTCCCACATAAATATCACTGAGCTATCACAATTGCAAGGGTTTCTGGGTAGGCACATGCAAATAAGGTCACTTTTTGCCTCTACATCCATTTTGTATATGGATCAATTAAAGCATATGCACAATGTACTCAGGACAGAGGTGAAGAGCAAGATAACAACCCATAGATAGCGGTTTTGTCCATAATGGGACTTGTCAGCATGAGGTTACCGGCTTACTGCTTAGGAAGTATGAGAAACAAACAGACCGACCCCATGAGTAATGGTAGAGTAAGAGAATTGGTAGGTATAGGTGATGGGGAACCCCTTCCAATGTAGAGGTAGAATTAAACATAAAACTAAACACACCAAACAAGTGAAAATTGGTGCTTTTGCCACAGTAATCTGGGCCAGGAGGTAGGAGGGGCCAAAGTGCCACATGCTAAATATATATGAATCAATAGAATAAATCAATAGAATAAAAATAGCAGAAGATATACATAATACTTTAGGCTCCTTCGAGTAATGAAAAGTAGTTTTATGTGACAGATTCACTTTAATCCTCATATTTCCCTCCTGCATTAGAAATTTCAGCTCCCGTCCTCAGAGACTACCAAAGCATGAATATCAAATATGGTCTAGCAGATCTAGTGACAACTTGGGGCTATCTGCTTCCTATGCAGAGTGATGTTTTAATCAGCAGTGCATATAATTTGAACAAGTAATATTTCTTACGTTCCCAAAAAAAAAAATTCAGGTTGAGGAGGATGCAGCAGAGCAGAAACCCATCTTGGATACGACAGGAAAAACTGTCCACTTTCCCTTTTCTGCATTAAGAATAGCTGGGGCCAGCATCCTGATAAAGAAGAAATACAAGAAATGAACCCTGCAGGGTAGTACTATGGTTGCCATGTTTTGTCGGAATAAATAAATACTGGCCATGCTTGTGCTTCCATAGACGTCACATTGGCCTCTAGAATATATATATATTTTTTTAATGGCCTGCCACGAGCCAATTTTTCAACCAAGACGCTGAAAATCCGAAGCTCTGGACATGGGGCATATTTCAACCTCAGCCGATTAACCACATTTCTGCAGAGTTCTACTGAAGAGAGCACAACTGTGGCAGCAAAATAATCTGATCTTCCATCAGGTCCCCTGACAAGATAATAGAGAATCCTTAATGAGACATGACTCAATTAATGACTGCTGATCGGGACTAATGACCAAACAGATGGTTTCCTCTAAACACAGCAGAAGTAATTAACCTGCTGCTGATTTTTCAGTGAAATTTTTTTATTTATTTTTTTAAATCCTTGCACCCATAACAATTTGAATTAAACTAGAAAAGTACACTAGGCCACAGAAAGCATAGACAACGGAGTATCAGGGAGCTTGAGTAAGTGGGGAAAATGAATTTGCCTCAGGGACTTGCATTCTCTAAAGGTAATAATAATAATAACTTATTTATACAGCGCCTTCCTCCCAGTGGGAATCGAAGCGTGTTTTTCGGAATTCACCGAATTGGTGGCTGGATAATATGCTGTGATTATCAGAGACACAAACAAGTTTGAGAATGAATAATGTTTGCCTGGTAGACAGGTGACAGAACTGCAACTATCCAGATGTTAGTGGATTACAGATCTCATCGGTATTCATACAATAATTGGGAGGATTCTCAAGGACACATACTTTGAAGCCAATTAAAGATTTTAGGCTGTACCCAATAAAAAAAAAAAAAGGAGAATTTAAAACTTTAGGCCAAAGTAGCGGCGTTGGAAAAATTCTGGCCTTAAGTTTGAAATTCCCATCTTAATTCCCTGCAATTCTCTCTTTATTGAGTGGTGGACCCTTTATATTCTACAGGGTGACCCACAAGTCTTGAACCGTAGAACTTCTGCTCCTCCATCAGAAACAACGCAACATGGAGGCAGGTCAGTGAATTAGGGTGGATGTGATCACAGGTGTCCAGGTGCAGTTTACCTGTGTTTAGTACACTACGGCAGACATTTTGAACAGATTTTGTAACCTGATGTGTTTTTTTTCCTATGGGACACCCTGCACACTGAACAAATATCCAGGCCTCCCTGATGGGTCCTTTTCTTCGTTAAGATTGGCAAATATATTTCTGATCATGGGGAGAACCATTTAATTCTCCAGGGCGGCCTGGAAAGATGATATGCGTCAGACAAAAATGGATTTCCTGGCAGTCCTCTAAGACAAGTTGAAATCCCTGCTTGATCTCTAAATTTAAGAAAAATCCTTTTGGGGAAATTAAATCATGAGGTGTTTTACTTTTTATTTTTTTTATTTTTATAGTTGGCATATTTTATACCATTGCTGGATAACAACTCCTAATATTCTCTGGCATCCTCGCAATGTGGTAGAAACGCCAATGGCTGAAGGGAAACCGAGGAATCCTAAGACTACAATCCCATATCGGCAAATAAATAATTATGGAGCTTTTTCGAGGGAAAATAAAATAAAATTGATGGGTTTGTTCAAAGAAAAAAAAAATTAAAAGATAGAAAAAGGGACATTAACGTACCATAATAGATAGCGAATGTACAAATAAATCTTTTGTCAGTGTTGATGTTCTACTGCTACCCACAATGCATTGTGTGCAGGGTACTATGGGAACCATATTTCCACAGGAGTTGTTTTCACCAGAATGGCAAATGCATCATATAACATTGTCTCTTTGTAGTCATTGACGAACACTAAGCAAGATTTAATTTTGGAAGCTCTCTGAAAGAGATCTGCTACGGTGCCATGTAAATTAGAAAGGGAAAAAAATTAGGCACGCTAAAAATCAATGTGTTATGATAGAATAGTCCACACAAAGCTTGCTGCAAGCATCACACACACCTGCCGTGAGCCAGTCCACGTGGCGGAGCTGTATGGAGGGATTATGGGAAATATCAGACTCGAGCACACGCTGAGATTATGTCACTTTGTATTAGTCACAAATTCCTGGATGCACCCTCCTAAAAATAAGAGACTTAAAGAAGCGGCGGGAACAGAGTGCATGTGTTTCAATAAAAAAAAAAAAGAATAACACTCTGGGGTCTCTTGGGCATGAATTCCACACTTTTTTATGCAGCTGCCATAGAGGTTCAAATAGGACATATACAGGAGACAGGCTTTCCCCCCAGAAGGGATACAAAATATCTATTTGATGCAGGAGTACAAGAAGGCTAAGGAGCATGTGAAATGTGTTGTCTCCTTTGGTACAGATTCTTAACATTTTGATTTAATACACATTTACACTATTTAAAAAAAGAGATTATACATACATTGTTGTACACCACAGCACCAAACCAACATATGACACACTACCAATTACCACAGTGGCCAAAGCAGGCAATAGGAAAGCAGGAGAGATGCATTTTATTTTTTTAGCACTGCACTTACTTTACATTGTTTAGTAAACAATAACCTGTGATAAGTTGTTAACAATGATGCAAAATTAGGTTAAAAATAAATAAACTTCATCTGAGGTACCATTTTGCACTAGGTAGTGGAACTGTAGTGAACTGAGAAAAAAAAAAAAAAGGCGTTTTCAAATAAACTAAAAGTTGGAAACATTTTGCAGCTGCTAAAGTCACTGTATAAGGTAGGTTTAGGTTGACAGAGAATACAAAATGAGGGGAAATAATACACGGATTATGTGGGCAGAACTGTATGTAAATGGATAAAATATAACAAATACAGGTTTTAAATGGTGTCTGTGATGTCTCCTGCTTATGACATCATCTTGTGGCTTGATATGCAAATTATGAGAGCAGAAAAAATGGCACTCACGGTGAACGATACCAAAGTGGTTTATTGATGTGCAGGTAACTCGTAAAAATCTTCACAGCAACACATGGGGACAAGAAAATCAAAAGGTGTCTCACTACAGGCGCTTAATCATATTATATATCGAGTGCCATTTTTCTGCATTCTCTGCTCTCATCGTTTATTGGGTGTTAGCTATACACCAGCAGAAGGCACCAGTACCCAATACTGGAGCTGATTACACTAGCTTACGTTTTTTTGGTCCGTGAGCCCACGCCTTGTTTGTTTTTCTCTTGATATGCAAATTAACTAATTTTCATTGACAAAATGTGGAATTTGCATATCAAGCACCAGGTGATGTCATAAGGAGGAGACACCACAGACACACTTAAAACATATTTGTCTCTTATTTCATAATAATGACACAATGAACAGAACATTTTTTATATTTTTTTATTCTCTACATTCACAGTATAATCAGTCCTTTTAATTATTGATTTTTGCTTTTCCCTTTTCTGATGTTTTAGTCAACAGACCCCACAGTTGAATAAAACTGATTTCACACCACCATCCGCAAGGTATACAAACATTAAACAGCGCTGATGTACATCCCTTTAATAAACAGATGGGGGTTGACTTGCCAACAAAGTAACTATAGCACATTAAAAAAAAAAAAAAAGTTACGTTTCCATAGAATTTTCCAGCATATTGTCACAGCAAACTGAGCATCCTGCATAGCACTGAAATCTCTAGGATGTCTCTTTAGACCCCATCAAACTCTGTAGGAGTTAATCACAGACAATATGTCAGGATGAGAGAAAGCTTCAGCTTAGCAAGCGGAGAATGCAAAAAGGAACTTACTCCGGGACTGTCTGCTTTCAAAGCTCTGCTTCACGCTGTGAAGGGCAGGCTGAAGGTCGTTTGCTTTTAGTGACAAAAAAAGCTCTGCTCAAATATAGTATTCAAAAAATATATAAGACCCCCCGTTTGACTATGTCATTGATAGGATGATTACTGATCTCTATGCAGGGCCCGCAGTGGATGCAAAGGGGGAAAAAACAATACAAAATGTCCTATAAATACAAGTAATGGAAATAAATCAAATTGAAATGAATTGCCCAACATATACTCTGCTACAACCAGCATTGATTGCAGGCTTCCAAAGTCTCAGATATCAGAAATGTCAGCAAATGACGAGACCTTTGCTGGCTAAAATTCACAATACCTCACTGAAATCCCCTGAAGGCGATCACAGCTCAGGGTACATCACACACAACACCAGCATTATCATGTTGCATTAACCCTGGAGTGGTGTCAATGCCCATTAGCATTATGCAGAAGCAACACTACCTGACTAAAGGGATATTACAGGTTTTGTTTCTAAAAGGGCCATGCCCACCGTGTATTTTGCATTTTCAGATATGTCTTTTGTTTTTGTTATTTAGTAAAATATTTCATAAAATAAACTTGAATAAGTGTGACTGGCCCCATTTGGTGAAATATAGTATGTTTGGGTGCCATCCCCCAGAGACTTTACAGCACTAGTATCTCGCTTTGAGGCTGGGGACAGAGAATGAAGTCTATAAGTCAGAATTCTGATCATTGAATGGGAGGGTAATGTACCCATTAGATCACAGGGGGCAGAGTTATGATCCTGTTTGATCAGGTCAATCTCCTCTCTTTGTGTTAGAGGCAGATATAGATTATACTCACTTTGGTGCAAGATGAAGATTACTGCTTGTATAGTCCACAGGCTTTTTTCCCCAGTGTGATTTGGTGCAGACATTCTGCATAAATCACATTTTTAATATTTGACTCAAGCCCTCCCCAGTGATTACTCTGCAGCACTGATTATATAGACACTGAGGATATACATTTTAATTTTCTTTAGCCACTTTCTGTGCTCCTCCCACTGAATACATTGTGTGGACTGTGATAAACTTGCTCTTGTACACAATAGGATCTCTTAACAGTGCAACACATTGTCTGATGACATCACTAGAGAAACAGGAAATTTCATTCATCTGAATTAAATTATTCTCATTGGTTCCTGCACCAAAAAATAATAATAATAATTAAGGAAATTATTTTTACCTAGCTAGTGTGGACAGTCCTGGTTTCTTACAAACTGCTGTAATTTCACAATTTCATCTAGCTGTAAGTATTTTATATTTTGAGCAATGCAAAACATGCATTGTAAAGTACTTTGAGAGCACATTAATATTTAGAAGATGGATTTTAACTTCTACAATTATAATATACATGCACAGTGCTTAGGGCATGAGTCCCACTGTAGGGTTAACTCACCTACACAGCATATTCCCTTACAAAAGTATAGATCACTTTAATATGCATAATCTGTGCCTTCCCTGAGGACCATGCAGATCTCGATTAAATAGATTTGTGGTCACTTTTCCAAGTTATTTTCGTTGTTCCTCCTAGAACAGTCTCAGAACCAATCTCTTAAAAGGAATGGCCTTGTGCAAAGAAAGATCTGCATTGAAATTAATCAGAGTAAGTAATAAACCAATAAACCATTCATTCAGAGCTACCAGCTTCCCCCTCCCCCCATGTTAGTCTCTGGATCCATAAAGAGAATCCTATTTAAATTGCGAGGAGCAGGATGGAGATCACCTGCTGTGCATTGTGGGTTAATGCTGCTGTCTGTTATTGTGCCACTTTTCTGGTTCTTCTGTTTAATTCAGGCTCTGACCATGGGAAAGAGCCCAAGATGCTTTACATCACGTTAAAGGACCACCCAAACCTAACCCAAAGTCTCAGACTCTACAGCCCATACACTCTAAGCAGTGATCTCTCAGAATAGACTGAATCTCATTCCTCGCACTCTTTGGTCAGCTTGCACTACTCAATAATCTTGGAATTGTTACGTGTCCTCTGGCTGCACTCTGGTATGTTACATTATCATGTTCAGCGTGGATTGGCCAAATGAGGACCTCCAGCTGTTACTGGACTATAACCCCCAGCACCCACATGCTTGAGGATAACGAAAACGTTGATCAGCACCAAAAACAAGACCGCGCTAACCATTACATGATTGTGAATTACAGCTTACTGAGAAACACTGGGGCTGTAGATTAACAGCAGCACATTCCCTTCCTTTTAGTCATTTAGCAGCAGCCAATTGGAGTTTTAAAAAAAAACAATAGTGTATTTCTGAAAACTTTCCAGCTATATAACGTTCAGAAAGAAACAAATAACATACACACTGAAGTGGTGCCATGCCATCAAATCCATTAGCTCAGATAATAGATTTGGCATTGTATTAGAATGAGGTGTTTTTTCTCGTCATGGTTAAAGGATAGTTATCTCGTGGCCTCTATAATTTGCTCCTTAAACCAGCACCTGTTTCCTTAGATTCCACTTTGAAATGGGATTGTGTCTGGAATGACACACATTAAAAGCAAGAGATAATCTTACTGGACGGAGGTTCTCTAATCTCTACCACTTGTCTGGCTGAAATATTTTCCACATAGACACATACAAGAGATAGCAGTGGATGTCCTAGAAATGGATTTGGGGAAAGCCTAGACAGACTACATTGTGCGACTTGTTATAACCTGGTACAGTTCAGGATACTTTGGTTACAACTAGGAGGTCAGAAACATATAGGAGGTCAGAAATATAATGCGCACGTGCCTGTGTTTACCAATCTACCATTTATTTATTTTTTAAACAGGGCCTGGGTGCTAAATAGAGTGTTCATGTGTCTACTGTGTTTACCTATCACCCCTCTAAAAAAAAAATTAAAAAAAGGGCCTGGGTGCCAATGTTGTGGTTCATAATATATGGCAGGATTCAAGTAAGAAGTCAATTAGCAAGGCCTTCTAAATATATTACGTTAGAATCTCCTGCTCTGGCCCAACGGCTTCACTCATTCCACTACCATTTGTGGGTCTTTAACACTCAAACTTTTGCTCTCTGCTCTTTTCCATTTACACCACTTGTCTTTGAACTCAATTAGCAGGTTTTATATCTTGTAATACTTTATGCAGAGAATACACCATGAGTCTCTAAATGCCTTTCCAACACTTGCTAAAACATTACCTCTCCAAAACCTTTAATCTTGCCAATATTAATGGTCACCATTTCCCCAACTGACCACCGTCTTGAACATCCTCCGGGTCCTCACCCAAGAGTCCATAAGAAATCTCCTTAATATGTATCCCATCTTAACTACTATAATGCAACCTTGTTAGTGGTTTGGAAAATGAGGCCAAATCAACCAGGTTGTCATCATAGAGAGCTACTAATTTGGGTGTGTGACATAAATCACCACATAGGGGTAGGGGCTAACCTAGTTCATGGTAGACTTTAGAATGGACAATTTATTGATATTCTAAGGACCATCACAGACATTGCCACAGACACTTCTTAAGTATCATTCACCCCACAGTCTGCCCACTTATAGACAAAAAAAGCCAAATAAACCTAATAGATAGTGATACACTTACCTAGATGTTCAGATATTCAGCCAATTCAGAAGCCGTCAATTCAAAGAATTGGAAGGGGAAAAAAAAAAAAGAAAGAATACCAATTAAATATGCAAAAAATCTAAGTAATAAACCTTAACAGCCTGTGTTTATCTGTACTGTGCAAAATAAAACATACAATGCAAGTTATCTTTCATAATGAGATTCCCAATATGAAAGGTTGCAAAGCAATTAAAAACAACCAAGGCACAGATTTATATAAAACATGATAATTATGCAAACAACCCACACCAAACATCAGTTGTAAATAGAAGAAGGGCAACATTTCAGGACCTTAGAGGACTTTTCTAAAGACCATTCATGTACGGACCAGTAGCAAATATATACATTGCAAATATCGGTAGAGAGGCAATGAGGAATTTAAATTCAATTATCTCCTAACTACTGGATTAGCCTCCCCAATGCCTTCCAGCCCTCCCTCTCCCTTTTACCTTATTAGGTCTCAGGCCTGTTAATAAATATAAGTAGGAAACCCCGTCAGTTGCTTGTACACCAATTATAAGGGACTGTATAGTGCTGCCCTTGGGGATCAACAGCCAGTCACTCGACCAGCTCAGCTTTACTAAATTATTTCCGAGGTTTGCGGTTCACTTGCCAGTTTATCATTGGTCAGTTATTAGTAAATAGATCCCATTATTCTGACAGCTTCCAATATCCTTGACAGCACGCACTCAGGTGAGATTATAGTTTCATATAAATGAACTACATAAAAATCAAAAAATAAAAGTGAAACTATTCCGCACAAATTAAGAAGGATTTACATTTTAATTTGTTCCTTAGGCCAATTCCTGTAAATGAAAAGCATATTGGCAGTAAAAAAAAAAAAAAAAACAACTTTAAAAAGGGACAGTGAAGCCAAAAAATATGTTTTAAACTGGTAACCGTAAGACATTTTCTATATTTATTTTTTGTAACCAGTTTTTGTAAATGCTGAAGCATATAAGAAATATTTAATCAAAAAGTGTTAAACAGAGAATAAATAAATAGAAGACTTCACTTGTGTAGAAGTATATACCATCTTGAATACAAAGCAACACCTTGGAAAATACATATAATATAGTGCATCTACACATATGTACTGGAGAGAGTATATATAGAGTTGATACAATATATAAAAACATGTTTTATAAATATATATATAAAATCAGGAGATCGTCACCCTTGAGTTATTAGAGAAGTCTGCCTGTGCAATTCTGTAATTGTAAAATATGGATAATGTAAGCTGGTTAATAGTAGATGTGAGTAATAATTTAAAAAAAAAAAATGCTCCCTCTCTAAATGGCCATCTGCGTATGATATACCTTACATATTAAATTAAAGTTAACAGGAATGTGTAATTTGTTTTGGCTTTTCTATTTAATACCAGTTACCTTCACCAACCAGGATCATAGGGTGTCTGTTTTAAGATGCTTTATAAAACACATTTAAAAGATTTACAGAATCATTTCTAGTTTAATCTGAACAGGGCTGGATTAGTAACTTCTAATAAGTGAGTTCTCTTCTAAAATGTAGAATATATTTGGATTACTCGAAAATGTTGCTGAAGCCAGGTTCAACAATTGTACCTTTCCACTACAGTCACAGAGACCTTGATAGTGGAGTGCTAATTTATCCTGTCTGCCATGTGTATGATGTCTGAGAGGATGGGTGGGGGAGAGGTGAGAAGGTGCATTTGTGTTTCTTTAAAATGACTGCCTGGAGGCAGAGATTTTTTTCTCAGTAGCCCCCCCCCCCTCCCCTCCAAAAAAGGACTAGATAAATGCTACAGCATGCTGGCTGTAAAATAAAAATTGTTAAAACAATCTATTAGCCCTCCTTTGCAGCCACATTCACTTTTTCAGTGTTTTGTTTTTGTTTATATCAATGATATAACAGGGTAGAAAACAACCCTTTACTTGGGCAGGGTCTGTGCTGATTGACAATAGGAGCACTAGCAAAGGCTTATGTGTCCGACTAACAGACCAATACGGAGCATGTCAGTCAGTGACATATTGTAGGAACCAAATTCCCCAAGGCTTGTTTCCCCCCCCCCCCCCCCCCCTACATAACTAACCAGTGATATCTTCTACATGAAATACGAGCCACAAAATAATTGATAAAAAGGCAGTAAATCTGCAAAATGGGGTCAATTTATAAAGAGAGGGGCAGTTTCTAAAGATGTAGTAATGCTAACATTTAGCAACTAACATGGTCTTTCGTTTAGATGAAAATGTGGGACAATAGTGCATCCTCTACGAATAAACCAGAGAAAAAGGGAGAAAACACTGGTTTCAAATTTAAAGGAATGGTTTGCATACAGAGAGTGTTTCAACCCATAGTTAGCACACAATTCTCCCAGCTTCTGGATATTCCAGAACAGCTATGGCACTGGGCCAGGTCATTAAAAAAGCATTCAAGATGTAAGCCTAGTTGTAAGACTTCAGCTTGTATATTTATGTTTCTCACTTTAAAACTTTACCCCTCCCAACAAAGCTAATGCATCGATGTAATTATCCTGTATGACGTGATATTATTCATAAATATTTTTCTTCCAAACTTCCAAAAGCACAAGCCCCCTGGCAATCAATTGTTAATTTCTAATCCTGAAATTGCCACCACATGCTGCACTTTGAAGTTGTTAAATCTGATCTGTGCTGCTTCTATGATAATAGGTCACGCACCCACCCAAAAAGGTGTCAGTATTAATTAGACTTCAGTAATAAAGAATAAGCCAACTAAAAAAAGAAAGCTTAAAACGTGTCAGAGTTCATTAAAATTGCAGTGAATCTCCATTTTACTTTTCAAAAACAACCACCACCATTAAAACGGTTATCACAACTTCAAGCAGCATCTCGTCGAAAATCCACAAATCTGTCTTAAACACAAAATGTGTTGTTATTCCCCCCCCCCCCCCCCCTGAACCTGACACAAGAGACTCATCTGCAATGTTCTACAGAGTGCTGCCTCAACACAACTAAACGCTGGCCTGTGGTTTACTCCATTAATTGCTCCCAAGGTAGAATCGTACCTTCATGCTAAGTGGGTCGTGACCAAAAAATGAACCCATCTTGTTTCATTTCCGACCACTTTCCAGTTTACGTTAAAAGGAGGTTTAGCAGAAATGTATCATCGGATTCTCATTACTACTAAGACCATTTATATTTCAGTCCTCTGCATAATTGATGCTGAACTCGTGTGGTTTCCCCAAACATGCATTAATTATATACGTAAGAGGGCAAGTATAAACACACACCAAAAAAAAAAAAAAGTATAGTCAAAAATTAATAATGGAATAAAGCTGGAATAAAAATACTAATTGCTATTTTTGGGTTCGAATTAATGAGGACGAATTAGTAAAAGGGTGAGTTGTGATTCATCTCATCAATTTAGCTATGTATTGTGCAGGGACAAACCTGGTGAGTTTGTCTAGTGGGGGGAAACTTGCCAGGTTTGTCTCTGCACAAATATATAGCTAACCTTTAAGTGAACAGGCCACTATGGATCCTTAAGTAGCTAATACTAAAAACTTTGCAATAATGCAACCTTAAAAACCCAAAACAAGATTATCACCAAGTATCTTGGGCTACGTCAAGTGTTGGCACCAGCGTAGACATTAACTGTACCTTGTGATGGACAATTTAATGATTTCCTATGGAAATTTCGCTCTCTGGACCTTCACTGACCTTGCATGGACACTGGTGTCCTCCTTATACAGACATTTTGTCTATTCCATGCATACTACCTATAATAAGTGCCACTTTTGGAGTTTAACTTCTTTGGGCAACTTAGAAGCCATACTCAGGGACTTGAGACCTTGACATGAAAGCTCCAGGTTAGCGGACTAGTCTCTGTAGATATCTCCTCTCTCAGCATCATACCAATCGCCTGGCCCTGCTACCTTTTTGCCAGATCCATACCCTTTTTATGGAAGCAACCTCCCAACGTTGCCCCCCCCCCCCCCAAGAGTCTGGGAGGGGGGTGTGATACTAGGGGCGGAGTCAGGGGAGGGTGGTGTCAGCGCTACCACTCATGTGCGGTAACACTGTCAGCCTCTTTAGATCCTGGTATCTGAAGCCAGAATTGCTACTGCCCATGTGCACAATGCTGTGCATGCGCAGTAAGCATTCTCTGATAACTGGGACACCAAATAGTGCAGGGTTATGGTCCAGAGTCCTGCTGCCCCACTGTGATTTTCGGGACAGCGGGACTGTTGGGAGGTATATGGAAGAAGACAGACTTGTTGCACCTATAAGGATAAGGCTAGCACTGAGCTACCAGTCTTTCTAGTGGATTTCAGGAGTTCAACAGTTAATCTTGGTGAGGCTCCTATGATGTTCACTATACATTATACATGTTTTTTGTTATGCATCTCTTTTAATTATTAATGGAGTCTGAAAGAAAATGATTAATTCATCAGGGGGAATTAAGCATACTGTTTAAGTGGACACAGACAATGGGTATTTGGTTGAATAGCAATTTTTATCAGTCCTTATTGAAAGTGACCCAAACATTGCCTGCATAGTGAGAGGTGTACAAATATGTAAGTATACAACTGGAGAAAACCTCACTAGGAACAAGATACAACCATCCAAGCATAGTATGGATGCTCTCCTAAGACATGCAGATAAAGTTGGTACAGCCAGTGGTGTATTTTGGTTTTGTGCTGACAAATTTTGGGCACCCCGCACCCCCCCCTACCCACAATGCACACCCACGACATGACCCATAACCCACGTTGCACACCAAGGACATGCCCCATCACCCCATTTACATGCCTCTATCACCCCATTACATACACATTGCCAATATTATTTGCCCATAATATTCCCCAGCTAATTTGCCCAATAATATGCCAGTATCATTTGCCATTAATATTCCCCAGCCAATTTGCCTAATAATATGCCAGTGTTATTCTGCCATTTACCTGTAATATGCCCCAGCCAATTTGCCCAATATTAAGCCAGTATTATTTGCCATTAATATGCCCCAGCCAATTTGCCCAATATTAAGCCAGTATTATTTGCCATTTAATATGCCCCTGCCAATTTGCCCAATAATATGCCAGTGTTATTTGCCATTTAATATGCCCCTGCTAATTTGCCCAATAATATTCCAGTGTTATTTGCCATTTAATATGCCCCTGCTAATTTGCCCAATAATATGCCAGTGTTGTTTGCCATTTAATAAGCCCCAGCCAATTTGCCCAATATGCCAGTGTTATTTGCCATTTTATATCCCGCAGCCAATTTGCACATTATGCCAGTGTTATTTGCCATTTAATATGCACCAGCCAATTTGCCCAATAATATGCCAGTGTTATTTGCCATTTAATATGCCCCTGCTAATTTGCCCAATATGCCAGTGTTATTTGCCATTTTATATCCCGCAGCCAATTTGCACATTATGCCAGTGTTATTTGCCAATATGCACCAGCCAATTTGTCCAATATGCCAGTGTTATTTGCCATTTAATATGCCCCTGCTAATTTGCCCAATAATATGCCAGTGTTGTTTGCCATTTAATAAGCCCCAGCCAATTTGCCCAATATGCCAGTGTTATTTGCCATTTAATATGCCCCTGCTAATTTGCCCAATAATATGCCAGTGTTGTTTGCCATTTAATAAGCCCCAGCCAATTTGCCCAATATGCCAGTGTTATTTGCCATTTTATATCCCGCAGCCAATTTGCACATTATGCCAGTGTTATTTGCCATTTAATATGCACCAGCCAATTTGCCCAATAATATGCCAGTGTTATTTGCCATTTAATATGCCCCTGCTAATTTGCCCAATATGCCAGTGTTATTTGCCATTTTATATCCCGCAGCCAATTTGCACATTATGCCAGTGTTATTTGCCATTTAATATGCCCCTGCTAATTTGCCCAATAATATGCCATTGTTATTTGCCATTTAATATGCCCCTGCCAATTTGCCCAATAATATGCCAGTGTTATTTGCCATTTTATATGCCCCTGCCAATTTGCCCAATAATATGCCAGTGTTACTTGCCATGTAATAAGCCCCTGCTAATTTGCCCAAGTCCCCCCATTTCCCCAGCACTTACCTTTCCCTGGTGGCTAGTGGCAGGCAGCATGGTCTCCTCCATGCTGCCTGTTCGGCTCCCAGGCGGTTGTGCCGACAGGTCACGTGACTGTCGGCACTTCCGTGTCACACTGTGCGGGAAGCCGAACAGGCAGCACGGAGGTTTATCTGTGCTGCCTGTTCGGCTTCCTGTGCAGCCTGCCAGCAGGCAGAGATGGTGAGGGGGGATCTTCCGATCCCCTCTCACCTCCGTCTCTGCCTGCAAACGCGGTCTTTTTTTAAATTTTATTTAAAAGGGGCGGATTTTTTTTTTCAGTGCTGGGGGCGCTGCCGCCCCCCAAAATTTGCCGCCCTAGGCATCCGCCTAGGATGCCTCGCGGTAAATACAGCACTGGGTACAGCAACAGTCCTGCCCATCTCTGAGCTCTCCTTACTGGATGCCACTGAATTTAGAGGACTCTAAAATTCCATGATACTGCAGGAGAACTCTAAATTATTGTAAAGAGAAAATAAGTACATTTCACACATATTAAACACAAGCACAACATACAGAAAATAAGCTAGGTAGAACTGCTGCTCCAATGTACAGAAGTACCAGTCAAAAGTTTGAGTACCTTTCTGGAAATTAGGTATTCTATATCATTTTTTTCCCTTTTGAATTGTTGGGAGGTGAGAAACTATCAAAAACATCTGGTTAGTCATTACATCTTTGTTCACCAGAAACCTTTGCATTCCCCCTAAAAATCTGAAAATAGAGTGGAAGCACCAGGCATATGCATAGATGAGAGTACAGATGTATGCTTACAATCTGCAAAATCTAGTGTGGGGGTGGAGCATGCTCTTTTATTTAAATCACTTTTTTAAAAATAAGTTTAAATTAAAAATGCAATTTCACTTCTTTTCATACACGTCTTTATGCAGCTAAACATATAGAAAGCCAGTATGCTGTAACATGTCACTGATAAAATGAATGTGTAAAGGCCCTTTTATACTGGCTTTTAAGCACTATTGCCCCATAATGTGCTTAATAGAATGCCTGCTTTGTTCTGTCTGTATCTAGATGTGCTAGAGATAAGCTCTGTCTTATACAAAAGCACTGGTTTGTGAGAAAAAGGGCATAGTCAATATAAAAACATAATCCTGCAATTTCTGCATCATCCTGAATTTTAGACACATTCTTATGCATGGACAAGATGGCCATGGGTCTCACTATTCAGTGAGTAAGGATCTATTTCTTTAACCTTTTCATTGCTGATAGGAGAAATCCCTTCACCACGATTAACCTGCCAATATACATTTAAAACCAAGATTATCACCGACATCTTGCTGTAAGCCCTCCCCCATGACTGTGGGCGCAAATTGAATTGTAATCTCCCCAGGGTGCCATAGAATTGATGACTTGCCGGACCTAACCTCACTAACAAGGACATGTTCAATCCATTATTGTGATTCTATTAGGTGCTGGTGCGCAGCGCAAATTCTGCATATTAATAAACTGATTGGACTGGATATGTCAGATGGAGCCAGGTGGCTTTCGTATACGAGAAGTATACGAGAGATTTAGGACAACATCTTTACTGCTGGTTTACCGTGAGGTTAGGGTTGCCATCTGGCCGGTATTTTACTGGCAGGCCGGTAAAAAATTGGCTTGAGGCCAGTGTTAAGTCTATAGAGGCAGTAGCAGGGCCGGAATTTTTCTGAAAAAAAGATGGCAACCCTCCATGAGGTCTAAAGAAAAACAGAGAAAAACAGGATTTGAAAAGGATGAGAATCCTTCTGCTCATCGAATCTAATCTGCTGTAAAATATTAGCTCTTATTTGAACCTTCTCTTCTGTCCGAGATAGCCTTATGTCTATACAAGCCATAGTTAGAATTCCTCTACGGTGTTCATCGCTGCTACTCTTGCTGGAAAGCTATTCCACACATCTACCTCCCACTCATTAGGGGAATGCTTTTTTTTTTTTTTAAATTGACACACTCTGTAATAAGATGATATTAGTACCAGATTCAATTAGTGGCGGATGCTCCATTTGTGCTAGGTGTGCGCTGCACACCTAACACTGAGCACCCGCGCTTGTATTTCTGGGGTTAGTGTGCTCCAAGCAGAGAGCACACAAACCCCAGAAATACATCAGAAAGACGACGCTGCGTTGAATTCGAAACAGAGCCACTCACTCCTTTGCCAATTCAACAAGCACAAAAAGTATACGAATTTTCGTGCTTGTTGAATTGGCAACAGAGCGAGTGACTCTGTTGCCAAATTCAGCGCAGCGTCGTCTTTCGGATGCACCGTCATCTCTCGGGTATTTCCAGGGGTTTGTGTGCTGGCTGTGTGCCGACTGTTCTCAGCACACAAACCCCTGGAAATACACGAGTGACGTTGTGCCACCGAGTGACAGGCGTGCTCCGGGCTGGCAGCACGCCTGTCACTTAGGGGCACGATACGCTCCTGGATTCAATTATATTTTCTGTGATGTTAGAGGGGGGAATTAAATAAAATAAAAAAAATATATATATATATATATATATATATATATATATACATACACACACACACACACACACCTCAAATTATTATTATATGTACATATTTAGGTTAAGGCGGTATTAAACACACACAGACAAAAATCCATTATGTCGTGTTTACGTAGCAAACAAGTATTTCTAGATTTCCATCTTTACATAAATACCAATCATACTATTACCTTCATAGACTTATCATTGGACAACCAATTTTTATTTACCAGCCTGCTGGTAAAAGAGCAGCTGGGTTTCAACCTTAGTGTAGAGCGAGGAGCTAGCCCTTCTTTAGACCTGTGCTATGGCAAAAGGTGTGTAGCATTGTCGTCTATGTAATAATGATGTGTCTTTGAATAGGCCTCAGTAAAAGCATATATACAGAGACTGGCCCATGTGAATCTACAGAGCAGATTTGTTGCAAGGAGCTATGGGAAATGTATTTGTATTTTTGTGCCGAGACCTTATACATTCGTCTGTTCACATTTAAAGTTAAATTAAGTCGAAACGTCTAGAAATTGACTGCGGTGCATCATAGCTTTCTAAAATATCCAAAAAAAAGTGCTCTCTTTAGAAACCGTATGTAATGAGGTGTCTAGAAAGCGACCGTCAGGAAAACTGACATCTGTAGCGCACTGCATTATTCAGAGCAAGCTCATCTGCATGCTAAACAATGGCAGACAGTCTGTTCTTGAATGGAGGCGGCCAGGTTTATTCTGTTCCCACTGTCTTGCTTTTTCTAACTGGCAATTCCCCTACACAGGCCGTTAATATGCATTTCCAAGCCTTGGAGGCTGAGAGCAGAGAGACGGGTGATTCATTATATCACTTAACCCACTGGCTGTGAATTTTGGAGGGAGAAAGGAATATAGTCATGGTTCACTAAACAGCAAGCCAAGAGGAATAATCCTGAGAATTTAGGACAGGATTCTGACCAACTAAATAACCTTCTCAGAGAAGCTCAAAGTAACAGAGTCTACGAATGTCACCATCTGAGAAACCTGGCAGCATAGCGGGAATGTCGGAATAATTGCAGGACGACAAAAAAGAGAGCATATTTATCAACCTGGTTTTCAAATGATGAATGGGTGCTCCGAGGAAGATATTTACATTTAAAAAAAAAAAAAAAGTATTATTTTCATGCCCAATGGTACCCGACAAACAGCATGAGAAGCTTCTGAACAATGATTAGACAGGGAAGCATAGGGCTTTATTCATAAAATATAGTATTGCAGGCAACTGAGATGGGAAATGCAAAGTTAAGGCCAAAGTAACCAAGTTGGAAAAAATGCTCTCATTTAGACGACTGGGAGGAGGTTTCCAACTTTAGCTTTAAGTTTGCATTTCCCTTCTCAATTCCCTGCAATCGCTCTCTCTCTCTAATGAATTAAGACCATATGGTGTCAGAAGCGGGATGAAGGACACTAATGTATTCCCAGGTTTAGGTGAATGAGAGAGAAGCAACAAGCCTCAAGACGCAAGAATATTTCCCTGCTGCTGTGGGAGCGCTGACTTGTTAAATGTTCTCTTCAAGAAATAATCTGGTTTTGTTTTTGAAGATCTTTTTTGGAATGCTGAAAAATGTCATTGTTATGGCAAAACATCCAATACGAAGACCAGTAAACCTTCCTGAAAAGGTCTTAATGAACACTTTTCTAAAATATGCCTACAAAAACATCCCATTGGAAGTGCTCTCCTATCGCTTTTCCCGGTGATATTTTGCATTTGTAAGCGCTCCCTGCCTTTTTTTCTTAAATTCACATTAAAGTTTAATAATTATAAAAAATATACATTACAATTTGAATATTTGTTTACTGAATGGGGGTCTATTCAATGTCCTGAGATATTACTATCCCTGGTTTTAACTCAACATTTTCTATTGCAGTCTATGGTATTCAATGACCCAAGATTAAAGAACTCTGGTCATTGAATATAGCCCAATATATTTAATTTACTCCTTATCATCATGTTTGTTTTTACTAATCCTCCCAATCAGCTTTTATCTGGAGCCCGAGATAAATACACAGAAACCAACAAACATTCTCAAATGATAACTGGTCTAATAATATGTGCATACATTAAGTCAGGGCTTGACAAATTTAATTTGATTCTAGGAGCCAGCAAAAAAATTTAGGAGCCAGACCATCACGCAAACATACACGCAATTCATAAACACACACACCCCAACCCACTTCAGATATACACAAACCCACTTCACATACACACACACACACAAACCCACTTCACATATATAGCCCCCCTTCACATATACACCCCCCCACTTCACATATATACACACACAACCTACTTCACATATACATACACCTCACACACACACACCCCCACTTCACATATATACACCCCCCCCACTTCACATATATATACACACACACACACACACACACACACACCTACTTCACATATACCTTAAACATATACATACACACACACTTCACATATACACCCCCCCCCCCCCCACTTCACATACACCTCACACACACCCCCACCCACTTCACATACACAGGTTTTTTTTTTTCCCTTTCTTAACTTGTGTGAGTGCTAGGTGTCGTCACTTGACAACCCAGCATTAAGCCGAAAGAGCAATGAAGATCGGCTGCAGCACGAATGTTCCCCCCTCCCCTGCAATGAGGTAAAGCAGCAGGGAGGGGGAACATTCGTGCTGCAGCCGATCCTCATTGCTCTTTCGGCTGAGTGATGGGTTGTCAAGTGACGGCACCCAGCACTCACACACATGTTGCGCGAGGGGGCAGAGCTTGCTGTCTGTGCAATCCGCACAGACTTTTCCCCCCCCCCTCGCGCTGCAAAAATCCAAAACAAACTAATGGCAGCGGCAGCGGGCCATGAAGGTAACGGCACCCGGGCACCAGGCTTAATTCACCCGGGGTTTGTCGAGCCCTGCATTAAGTAGGAGTCTGTATTGAGAAGTTTTCCACAACACGTGTACAGCTGTATGCTTGGAATCCTTCAGATACAGGCAATGGGTGGAGTTAAGACATATTCAGATGAATATCAAGAACATGGTATGGATCCAGAAAATGAGAGAGCAATAGATGTTCATGATATGAGTAACATGTAATAAGTGAATTTTGTGGACCTTTAAAATGATCAACATTGTCCTTTGATAATTCAGTGCTTCAATGTGATTTTTTTTTTTTTGTTATTACAGGGATTTTACAAAGTAATTGCTATCCATCCAAACTTTACAAAACATGTTAAAGAACTGACCAGTATTGTTGAATATTAAACTGCCATCAACAAAAAAGAGAGATATGGAATAATAAAAAATTCCAGCCACAGGAGTACTTCCTAAACACAAAACCCAACACAGGGAGATGCCAAGATATCCAAACACACATTCACTTTTGTAATGATCGCTAGAACTGTGCATGCTTGTATAAAAAGGCCTGCGATTACAGTAGCTGGAGTCAGCAATTACCTGCTTGCTCTCTCCATCACCTCATTTACACATCGTTTTATTCACGCACACTCTAAACATGTCCAAAAAAAGAAAAAAAAAGTGAGGCACAGTGAGCAAAGTTATACACAAAACAGACAAACTATTATGTGTTTGATTGTATTAAAAGGAGTAATTATTTCAAAGCAGACCAGGCAGATAGATTGCTGCCTGCAAGCATACAGTAATGTGCCTATGCATGTGGCTGTATACATATAAAACATATCCTCTATAATTCTCTCTTGCTAGGAACGCCAAGTCTCACACTGGGGTGGCAGACATTATGGAGGTCCTACTAAAAGGTCCTCCTGTTAAAAAAATGCTATATAATAAGAATGATAAAATGACAGGATCCCTACTAGATGCTTGGATAAGCCTAAAAACTCTCTGTAGCCAAAAACAACAATATTGTTTTTCCTCGTAAGAAAAGAGTTCTGCCGATTGGTGCGTTCAGACATGTGGAATGTGACCTTGCCTGACCAAACCATTAATTGCAATGAGGGAGGGGGATTCCTTGAAGGAATATTTTACATAACTAGAAGTGGCAGAACTTGAACCAAGCTTACAGATTACTATTCAGAAGACACCACTAAATGGTTGTTTTTCAACATGTAGACTGCAAAAAATGACATTCCTAGCTACTCTTCATCCCCACAAGGAACAAACTATTTTTTGTTTGTTTTTTAAAAGTCACATTAAAAATGGACTCCATCACCTAAACATTGTTTATAGCATGAATGTCAATAATAATTAAAACAAGTGATGAATAAATACACTTATATGCAAGCAAACACACAGACAAGGTCTTCCCCTGTGGCTTGATATGCAAATGAATGACTTTTCAATGGGAAATGTGTCATTTGCATTTAAAGCTACAAAATGATGTCATAAACAGGAGACTCCACACACCATACTGCTCTCGAGTCATACATTTGCTTGCAGTTCATTTATTTCATACATTCATAGTACAATGTTTATTTGGCATTAAGTTGAAAACCACAACAAATTAATCAAATTAAAACGTGTCCTTAGAATAACATTATCAGTTATCCACAGCCCTGCAGCCATCTCACAAAGAGGTAGTTCAATCTGCCAGAGTTTGCCTTCAGCCAACTAGTATTTATCCAGTCCAGTGGATAAACTAAGCATCTCTTAATGAGAGATGTTGGGACCTTAGCATCTCGCGCAGAATTGTGCATCATCAACACAGCAGTGATATCTTTAGGCTATGCTGCCTGATGGTACCCCCTGCAGTTGCGAGGAAATTGCAGATGGCATTGTACCCAAATTAATGTGGTTGGTGCTCCTGATGATCCCATGTCCCTGTGACTTACAAGCACCCTATTAGAATCCAACGATCAATGATGACAAAGACAGCCAGGAGTAACATAGAACATGTCAACAGATAAGAACCATTCAGCCCATCTACTCTGCCCAATTTTCTGAATACTTTCATTAGTCCCTAACCTCTTCTTCTATCTTAGATAGCCTTATGCCTATCCCATCCTTGCTTAAACTCCTTCACTGTATTAACCTATACTACTTCTGCTGGAAGGCTATTCCATGCAACCACTACTCTCTTAGAAAAGTACAATTTCCTGATTTTTACTTGTGAACATTTTCCACTCTAATTTCAGACTATACCCTCTTGGATGGAATAATCTCCCTTGTGTCTTACAAGCAGAAGATAATTTAAATGCTTCGATGACTCCAGCGACTGGCCTAGAAGAACTCATAGATATCAAGCTTGAGTGATGGGCCTTCAATTTGGTTGGCGCTACTTCTTCCTCCAATGACTTGCCCCACAAATGGATTTTGGAGACAGATCTGTTTTAAAGATTCTGGGAAGTCTCCAGTATGGATGGTTTCTAATATTGTGAAAACTGTAACAAGTATTTCAGTGCCCATTGAGAGGCTTGGTGGGGGAAGGGTCCAAGTCACAAGTGGTAAGCCATAACCTTTGTGAGTATTTCTTCTCTAGCCATTTGACTTGCATTCATTGTCATCTAGACCTAGAATGGGGTGAAAATGTACCGCTGCAGCAGAAATAGAGTAATAAATAGGTCCTTGTGTGTAACTCATACTGTAAAATTCCTGTCTGATCACTGCAATGAAAGTTACAAGAGCATTCATGACTGCTGCATATATCCCATCCCCAACCGATCATGAAGTATACAGTTTAAACATTTTATTTTTTAACTCCTCACATGTTACACTGCAGAACTTCTTTATAACAAACCAAAATGCAATGGAAAGAATAGAGGGAAGGTAAAGTTCCAAGGGAAAAGCGAACACATACATAGATTTGTCTCCGGAAAGAACCTAAATACTTCTACAAATGGATTTTTTTTTTTTTAGGGGAGTTGGTTGGTAATTAAGTGGTGAATAATGGAAAAGATTTAGACATTAGAAGAAACCATTCATTCATACATTTGTAGGGAGAGAAAAGGTACTGGTTATATAGGAAAACTTAACAAAACGTTAGATATTGCCATTGGGAGGAACAGTAAATGAAGACATTAAAATAGGATAGAGGGAGATCTTAAGATTAAAAGGGACTGTCTGGTGCCCACAGTGTATCTACTTTCTGTTGCTTAAAATATGAACATCTTACAGCAAAATGAATTTGTGAAATTACAGCAGTTTGCAAGAAACTGCTCACACTAGTGGAGTAAAAGTCTTTTTTTTTTTTTTTCCCTGTAAGAACCAATGAGAATAATGCCATTCAAATGAATGGGATTTCCTATTTCTCTAGTGATGTCAGCAGACAATGTGTTGTACTGTTAAGAGATCCTACGTGTACAAGAGCAAGCTTATTACATTCCGCACAATGCATTCTATTTCAACAGCAAAGGAAGGGACTAAATGAAACAAAAAACACTATATGCTCAGTGTCTACATAAATCAGTGCATCAGCACCTGTAGTGAACATGCAGAGAAATCACGGTTTCTTTAAGAGCACCTCACTGCTCCTATAACCCCTTCCCCAATGCACTCCAGATCATTCTGCACTTTCCACAGTCTACCCATTCCATATCCCTGGCATATTCAGGTATTGCCTGCCTTGCACCGTTCAAAACTCTCACATCTCAAAAAGAAACCTTCAACAACTCAAAACGGAGCTTACGGGCCAAGTCAACATGAGACTAAAGCTGGCAGTTTCCTAGTGAAATAGGGCTTGCCTGAATTTATTTTTAAGCCATTGTGGCCTAAACTGCACCAACTTTTACATTCACTAGTATAGAATAGATCTACCTTCCCTAAGATGGTCCGGACATACAAAATGAGTTCAAGCCTGTACCCAATCACAGGTTTTTTGGGTTTTAATGTTTGTATATACCCTTTTTCATTCTTTTAACTTTTTTTCCTTTGACAGAAGAAAATTTTACCGATTCCAGATTTTATTAAAATAAAAGGATTTTTTCCCCCTTCTTTTTAATGCCAAGTGACTGAACGTATCACACACACTGAACTCATCCTCTTCTTATCGGTGTAAGAGTTCTTCAGAGATTAGTTTGCGAGAAGTGTTCAGCCACTCAGCTCTATCCCAAGTACTTAAGTGGAAACTCATTTCCACCGATAAGAGCGGAGCTTATAGCAGGGAGAAACAAAATCACATATATATTTATGTGGATTTATATTTTTATACGGCTAGCAATGGATGAGTGGCTCAACAACACATAGCTGATTTTATACCAATGTGCAAAAACAAAGAAGATAGTCCCAGGCCTTACATTTTACATTATTGTGGTATTGGACAGCTAATAGGTATACAAGAATGGGAATACCGCTTTAAGTGATGCGTATGCTACGTATAAGCACATTATTATATATATAAAAAAAATGAAACAATATAGAAATGGGGGGGAGCAGAGACCACATAAAAAAACGTTTGAATTTTAAATCTATACACCACACGTTGTACACATTGAGGGCATATATGAACATGGTGCAAACGCAGATTGTGATGTCTACGCAAAATGCATAGCATTAGGTTGCGTGGGTGAAGCCTATGTATATAAAAATTGGACAGAGTTCCTTATCTCCCTCACTGCAAAGTGTTGGGAGTTCTGTAAATATATATATTTAAAAAAAAACAACCCCCCCCCCCCCCCCAAATTGTTGTTATCCATACCAAACAGTGATTGAGCTTTTTTTTTTATTTTTATTTTTTATAAAACTCCTGACACTTTGCAGTGCGAGAGGTTGCTTTTTTCCATAACACCCATTTTTGTTAATATAAAACATTAATGCTCAACTGGCAGCCGCCAGGCAACAAATGACCTTTAAGATCTGTGTGTGTGCGCATTGATGGTCGCTGAAAACAATAACTTCTGTGATATTACCTCAAGAAATAAAATGTCTTGGCCTCCGAATCCAACATTCTGTATTGTGTGCAGAACCTCCACATAAAAAAACAAAAAACGGCACAATACTAAATTTCTAATCACAACATTACAAGGACACAGTAGAACACCATAGTTGCCAACACTCCAATATTTGCCAGGGAGATTCCATTTTTTAGAGGGTGTATTGCACAGTCCCACAAGCAGCCCTGCATTTAAACGGTGTCCGTCTATCTATTAGATTGTCTAAATGCAGATTTGAAATCCAGATACGTTGTACCTGTTCCGGGGAGGCTGGAGGTCAATCTTGCACCGTTACAAAACGGAGTCATGTAACCCTGTCCCATACATCCCGGGACCTGGTTTGTCACATTTAGCAAGTATGGAACAGGTTTAAGTATAATAATACAGCTCATACAGTCTGCCAACATTTCTACCTGAGCCATACCTTCTTTTTTGTCCTTGTTCTGTCTAATATTCAGAACATCCTTATGATTATCCCTTGCCTGCTAAAACTCCTTTACCTTTGTATTTATTAAGCACACATTATTTTGGATTAGAAAAGACAGAAAAAAGTATAAAAACATTTACAGATAATTTGTCCTCGATAAACTAGGTAAGTAGGGTACCATTTTAAAATAAGATTTGTAAATGGAAGTGGAGCATTTAAGTGTAGGATTTTGCATAAGGACTTGCACCCTGGACAAATTGTACAGAGGGGTCCATGTGGCTGCTAAGAGACTGGGGTTATAAATAACATCTGACAATGCCTGCTGTCTGCTATAAAAAGATCAATACACTGCCAGCTCTCAATGCAGAATCTTGTTATAATCCTGGTAGAATGAGGGGTAGTTCATTTCAATGAATTTCAATAGCATTCCTGATTTTACTCACATGAAATACATGCTGAATTTTACATTAAGAAGGTCAGATAACTGGCTTTCAAAGTGAACAAGTAAAAGAAAGCTAAAAAAAAAAAAAAAAATTTAAGAATGTGACTACAGTGCAGTAAAATGGAAATATAGAAGGAAAGTATATTAAAGAATGGTCACAAACGCCTTAACCACAAGTGTCTAGAATACAAGAAAGAGTGAAGATATAGAAAAGAAAAGAAAAAAAAAAAGAAAACAGAAAGCAAAGTAAAAAAAAAAAAAAAAGGAAAAGATTGTTATAATGTTGTTTTATTCTTTTTTCTCTTTGCCATGAATATCCAACTGGCAAATGTGGCTCTCAAAGTTTTGTGCATTCCCTATTCTGACTAAAATGCCATAGGTTCTGTTATACTAGTTCATAAAATTAGGTAATCATGTCCAGACCCCCAACCTAGGCTTGTGCAGGTTATCAGGTCCACCAACCACAGGGAAATATATAATGTATTGGCAGATGAGGACCATTAGGCCCGTGTAGTCTGCCTTTTTTGGGGGTTTGTTTGTCCAATTTATTAGTCCCTGGCCTTATCTTATATCTAGGATACCCCTATGCCTATCCCATGCATGCAGAATCGTCATTGGACAACACTGCTTTTTCAAATCGCTCTGTTTGTAACACTTTGGGGGGGGGGGGGGGGGGTATTCACTAACAAGGAATGGATAAGTGAACTGCAAAAATCAGGCATCAATAGCGGAGTTGGAAATTCGCCTGTCTTGCCGACTCGGCTGTAAAAAAAAAACAAAAAAAAACTTTTGTTTGCAAAAATCAGGCATTTTTATTAAATAGCCCCCTTCACCTCTTGTTAATTCCACCATTTCCAATGAAGCATATCAAGGGCCCACAGGTGTCAACATGCTTCAGTAGTTCCCAGGACACACGGGGTCGCCTCGGGGGTCTTATTAATACCAGAACAACAAGAAAAGAAAAAAAAAAAAAAAAAGGAACACGTCACTGAGCAGGGGCCCCAAGGATTTCATCGCTAGGATGTTAAACGAAAGGAAATTTTGATCATAGATAAAAAGTGTGACCCACTGCGAGTCTGACATTTTACAGCAGGCAAATGTGGATCATTTAACCCCTCGCCTTACTTTCCTAAATGTAGCCACCAAGTGATTGTTTCCTCCTTTCTGGTAATCAGTATGTTAGCTAGCACCTGCCACTCTCCATCTTTTTTTCTGGGAGTAAGTTAGCAAGGAATGCATTTCACATAACATAATATTTGGTCAATGTTCACCAATTACCTTCTTAAGTTACAAGTCCCAGAATCCCTGATTGCAGTGGTTTAAAGGGAAGAAGGCCAGGTTGACTAAAATTGCCATGGATTTTTAGATATATTTGTATTATTTTGTATTTGTAAATACAATTTTAAAAAGTGCAATACACATAAGCCAGATGGCAGAAGAAAATATACTGTAGGTAATGCCATGGATGTTTTTAACCCCTTAGTGACAAGCCAGTTTTACCTTGACTTTCCCTTGGTGACCATGGCTGTTTTGACATTTCTGGGGTGTTTGTGATTAGTTGTAATTTTCTTCTTGTTATGGGGCAAAAACCAAAGATAGTGTTTTTTGTTTTTTCCTATATTGACCTTTTGACCCCAACCCAAACCCTAAATTTAACCCCATCACTAAATGTAACCCCAACTCTAACCCTTATGCTATCCCTTAATTTAATTTAATTTTAACCCTATCCCTTATGCTAAAAATTATTTAATTTGAACCCTATAGGCTAATGTAACCATAATACTGGCTTTAAGCGAATTAAATCTTTTCACTTCTGAAGCTCTGACCACAAGAGGGCATAACCATATTGACGGAGCATGCTGCTCCGTCAATATGGCTCCCACGTTCGCTCTGTGGGGCGATCGTGGGTGCCGCAGAGAAGAAATTTCGGTGCTGGCTAGTGCCTCGACATCGAGGCAATAGACCAGCACCGTTAAAACTGTTTTTCGCGATCGTGAAAACGGCCTGTTTCACCGCAGGACGTGCAAGGCACGTCCATTGTCAGCAACGGAGTTCCCGGCAGGACTTGCCCGACACGTCCATTGTCGCGAAGGGGTTAAAGAGAGAGTAAACAAAAACATTGATTTATATATATCTATATACATCTATCGCAGAAACAGCCTAGTGTGTCAATCATGAACGCTGGGAGGAAAGTATCTGTGAATATGATGCGAGTAAAAATATCAACCAGTATAGTGAATGCTAATGTGATCAATTAGAAAGGATGACAGTGGAGCAGAAGTGAAAATGATGCCAATGCATTTGTGAGTGCTCATTTGAACAAGTAGGACACTGTAGTGCGAGGGAGCAGGCAGACAGAGAAAAGATGTTGGCACTGTAGTAGGAGATCAAGCACAGAATATGCAGAAGATTTATAGGCAAGTTGTTTGTTCCAGCACATTAGACTAGGATAAAAAAGGTAAGCATTAGGAAAATCTTTTTACATGGCCAATTTGTATTTCAGGGCTTAATAGCACTTTAAATGAGTATATACGTGGTTATATCATTTTAAAGGGATCAACATTTGCAGCTCTAGATGTAGCAAAAAAAGAAGATGCCCCTTACTAAAATCTCTGCATTACTCTATAGATTCTGAACATTAAAAAGATATATAGAATCTGCTGGGCTTATCACTAAAGCATTTATGTTATTGGAACTTTAGCCCTAAGGGTTTAGCACATAAGTAGATTTGATTATGAAGTTTTATGGTGTTATTAGGCGATGGTCTGAGCAAGTGTGTGGAGTGTCACAATGTTACTTCCCCCACATTAGCAGGAAGTGTCAGAATCAATTACTATGGGGATCAGGGGAGCTGGGCCTATTAGCAAGTGACAGATTAGGAAGTCAGTCTAAAATCTCTTTCCAATAAACTGTGGAAAGTCGGTGTTATACAGAATGAAAATTCAATTTAGAGTAACGAGGGATGGAAGGAAAGAAGAAAAAAAAAATCTAAATGACTAATTAATTCTCTCACTTAACAGCTCCATTGATCTTCCTGCCATTCAGGGAAGAGAGGTTGGTTCTTTTGAGAGAGAATAACGTGTAGTAAACGAGATTTATTCTCAAGGTTTAAATTAATCAGCAGAGTTTTCATTCTGCATTATGAAAGTTGTGTGTCACTGACACCGTAAACGCTGCTCAAAAAAATGTATATTTATGCTGAACAAGAGAGACCGCACGCAAAAAAATGAGGCAGAATGTGAGGGCCAGAAAGAGGGCGGAAAAGTGTCGATACAGGTCTCTTTGAGACAATGCATTTTTTAAAGAACCAATTTTTAAAAAAAAAAAAATTTGTTCAAAATCATTAGAAAAGGTATACATAAACACTGATCAGCCATAACAATTTGACCACTGCCAGGGCCTGCAGAGGCAGTGTGATGCTTTGGGCAATGTTCTGCTGGGAAACCTTGGGTCCTGCCATTCATGTGGATGTTACTTCGACATGTACCTAAGCTTTGTGGCAGACCATGTGTCCTGCCACAAAGCAAAAAATGGTTCAGGAATGGTTTGAGAAACACAATAACGAGTTCAAGGTGTTGACTTGGCCTCTAAATTTCCTAGATCTCAATCCAATTGAGCATCTGTGGGATCTGATCCATGGAGGCCCCACCTTGCAACTTACAGGACTTAAAGGATCTGCTGCTAACATCTTGGTGCCAGATACCACAGCACACCTTCAGAGGTCTAGTGGAGTCCATGCCTCGATGGGGCAGAGATGTTTTGTTGGCAAAAGGTGAACTGCACAATTTTAGGTCAGTGGTCATAATGTTATGGCTGATCTGTTTATATATGGATTTGTATGCTTGGTCTTTAAGCAGAACCCAGGACAAAGTTACAAATGGTGCTAAAGACATGTCAGCATCCATTGTATCTAATTCTAAAGGTCCCATCTTCAATTAACTACCCATTACATTTTACACTAGGATCCCGAGCAAAGAACTGGGTGCTTTAAAGTATGCATCTGGATGCCAGGGTTATGATTTATGAAGCCAACACCTCCATTTTGAAATGTATATGTTGCATAGTAAGGGTAATTAAATCATGTTAAAAGTATTCCCCCGTCCATTGGTCTACTCCTTTACAGGGGTCAGTGTTTTCTAGTGTAAAAGGATATTCCGAAAATGCAGATCACATGGAAAATTAGTGGGCAATAAATTAGTCAACTAGTACTTAGCACAACCTCTTGTTTTACACTCAAGTGTACACACGTGAAATCATATATACCCAAGGACAAAACTAGCAACATCTCTGCACCAGGTATGCACACCGTCGAGGTGCAAAACCCTGATTTACTTTTGTGCCAACTGTGCTATTTTTGGGACCAATTCAATGTCAATAACTATGCTTTCTGACTTGGGAAAAATGATGTCAACTTACTCCAGAAGAAAACCAACCGCAGCACTGCTTTCATAACATGTGAACACTAGGAGTAGATTTCCTTTCCTTGTCCCCTCTGTATCCAGCTTGCAATAACTTGCTGCCCGTGCCATGATCCAGTTCAAGTTATATTATCCTCTCATTCCTAGAGGAAGCTAAGCAGACATCTCTTCTTAACCAGCATTTCACAAACATTGGCATGTGTTCCCCATATGGTACTTTTGTTGCAGACAGGGAATAGCTCATTATACCATGTTTAGGAGATTCATGTAAGGACTAGGAACTGGATAACAGAGATATTTTAAATACAGATAAAACTGAGATTACTACTTGGTTGGAAAAAGGTTGTGATTTAGGGGATGAACCAGTGAGCCCTACACCAATACGTGCTGAAAACTTTTGTTTTATTTTGCACCCATGTTCCCCCCTTCTATTACCGTACATTAAATGAATACATTAATGGTTTTCATTTGGTGCCTTTACACAGCACTAGATAAATGGCACAGAGCATAAAACAGGTTTTCAGACCAAGATAGACAAACAGAAACCGACAAATACAGGAGGTAGAGGGTCTGGCTTGCTTCTACTAAAAAATATACATATTTATGTATTAAAAAAAAAAAACATTTTATGCACAAATAAAATTCAATATAGAGTATTAGGAATTTGCTATAGTTTAACTCTTAAATTCAACATTTATTAATGGATTTTAAAAAAAAGTCTAAAAGTAAGCACAAGATTAATAGTAGGGAAACTAAATAGGCAAGCATAATGTGTCTGCAAGAAGAACTGGAGGGGGGAGGAATCAATGCACTGTCAATTCATGTATGTGCATATGACACAGCAGGAGGGAAACAAATCCTGGACAGACAGCATTAAATCATACACAAATATACATAATTGGCAAACCCACAGTTTGGAAGGAATGTATTGCTGGGCTGAACAGGAGAGTTGCACATTTAAAATCACACTTGAGAATAAAAATGTGTCAAAGGCCTCAAACCCCACAAGGACAAAATGAGAAGAACCAGACAACCATGACCAGTTTAGAACCAATTGACCATGGCTTGATCTGCAGAATGAGCCTCAGGATCGTATGTCTCTGATGTTAAAGTGACCGGAGGGCTCAGTTAAAAGGGTACCTATGCAAAATGTATCCAGTGGGGTTGCATCTTAAATAAGTTCTACTATATATAGTGTGCATTTTTTTATTATTATTATTATGGTTATTAATTGTAAAAGTATTAATATTTGTCCTTCCAGAGAGATTTATTTAAAAAAGGAATAGTGTCAACTTCAACATTGCTTATGCTGTAAACGTATAGAAAAAATATATGATTATCTTAGACATTTTATATTAATTTACATATTTTCTTGCAATTTTGCTAATAAAATGTGTTTTAAATGTGTCTGTGGTGTCTCTTGTTTATGACATCACCTGTGGCATGATATGCACATTTCCCATTAAAAAAAAAAAAAAAGTTAATTTGCTTATGAACAGGTGATGTCATAGACATGAGACGCCACAGACATTTTTAAAACAAATGTATCTCCGTATAGATCTTTTGTCATTCTCTACATTCATTGTATAAGCCACAGTGCCACATAATGATATATAGAAGTTATGTTTAAATAGAAACAAAAAAGTTATTACATTGGACCTAGGATAAGGGGCAACATGTCATGTATTCCAATAAGAGTGAGAGAAAAAAAAAAAAAGGAGTCTGGGTGATTGTAATACTGCTACACCCACCATGGAGAGCAGATGTGAAGAGTAACTTCTGCTTCGGTTACAGGATTTTGAAGAAGGCATGACAAAAAACAAAATCTCATCACTTATAAGGAAATTTGAGACTAACTTCAATAGTAGCAAAATCAATGACATCATTGTAACCCTTTCTGGTTAGTCAATACTGAATTAAAGCTACAAAAAAAAGCATTTAAGGGAGCTCCCATCTTGTCACTGAGTGGTAGCTTGCCAGCCTCTAAGTGCTATGCCAAATCAATACCCATTAAAAGATGAAATACAGATATCAATGTGAATTCACACGGGAGGTGTGCAAACTGCATTGAGGAGAGGTGGATGCTTTATAATACTCCAACTCGGCCTATTCCTAATTAACTTTGTTTTGTGCAGCTAAAAAAAAAAAATTCAGCTTTGAATAAGAATTTCCAGACAGATTCCATACAATTATCTGTATGTGAAATTTACCTTACATAAACAAAAATTAGGTATTAATATATTACTAATAAAAAGGTAATTGGGGTCTTTAAAAAAAATGACTCTTTCCTAAATAGCCTACATTTGGAACACAGCATAAAAATTATAATTATTTTTATAGCAGCATTTAAAGCTATTAAAACAAAAACAATCCAAAATGTAGCACAGGGTATAGGCAAGGGGTGTGGCGGAGGTGATTTAAGAGATAGTTTGTTCCCATTCTAAGATATAAATCCATTTATTAGTCAAAGTAGAAATCTAGGACACACTTAGACAGGTTTTTCTTTTACAGCCATATTTTACTGGCTCATCACTCATTCACTGGGTTATTTTTGCACAGCATATGAGACCCACAAGAAATTCCCAGTGGGCATTACTTTCATGGACCCATAGCTAAAAGGATTTGCTTCCTTCTTTTCATCATTAAACCTAGAGAGGTGATCAGTATCCAAATCCACTAGAAAGGGGGGCTTCTAAAAAGGTTGCCCGCAGGCCAGATACAATCTCTGGTCTGAGGACTGACCCACACACAAGATTATACTGAACAAAATCATTGAGGGAACATGTTCCATCCACCCTTTAAAAAATATTTGGTCTAGTAATAAACATGTTCCAGTGCCATCAAGGACTAACTAAAGACACAATTATTCTCAGATTATATTCCTATGCTTCATATTCATATGTTTAGCGTAGATCATATTGTGCAAAGGTAGCCTTGGGATAACAGATATCTGGGCAGGTTCAGCAACACTGCCAGAAATTGTAGGATTGTGGGTGTCCACTCAGGTCACGCAACATATAGGGGTCATGCTTGTCTACTAAAAGCTAACAATCTAAAATAACAGCTTTATGTGGAATAAAAGTTTACACATATTTATCAAATAGATCCAAAACAACTCATATTAAAAAAAAAAAAATAGAAAAGGTAACATTATCAAAGAAAACATTATATATTATATAATTTAACAATATGCCATTGCCTACAGATTAGGTACAGGAAAAAAAATATCTCCTCTTCCATTCTGTAACGGAGTTCATGTACCTGGCAGAGTTGAATCATATTACATAGTTGCGATCTTTAGCGACATTATTAGAGTTATGGACATTGCCATCTGGCAAGAAGGCCGATTCATTAACCCGTCCATGAACATAACGATTATCCATGAAGATAACTATGACTTGCCTCCTACTTTTAAAAGCAGGTGTTATTTGCCCTTTATGCCAAAATTATGGGCAGCTGTAGTTGCCAATGGTCGCAATGTGTTCAGGAAAGTTTGGACACCATGATTTCTATTCAGCTGTCCTCTTCAATTTCACCAGTTTGTTTACATGCTAAAGCAGCCATTTTGCCAAGGATAGGCCTGGTGTATGCACAAATGGTCTGTACAATTTATAGCAGTTGGGATGCCAAAGGTTAACCATCATTAGTACACCAGCTGCCATTTAGAGGTTGTTGTTGTTTTTTGATCAGTGGGGGCACAAAACCTCACACAGCCCCAGTGTACTCTTCAGAACTAAATAAACTTGAACGCAGGTTTCTAAACTTCTTGTATTAGAATAAAAATAAAATAAACTTAACATGCATGGTTATAACTACCGGGACTCATGGTAAGGAGATGCATAGAAGAGACAAACAGATACATTAAAAAATTAAATGATGAGAATATTAAAAGGACACATTTGTTCCCCAAAATATTAGAAGCACAGACATTTAAAAAATAAAAAATAAATCAATAATATTGTCATTTGATCAGGAGGTAACCTTGATGCTATTAACAAATGAATCAACTTATTCATTAAGTTGATTGTTATAGTAATTGTGCATTTTTTATAAACACACTGCACAGATCATAGTTTTTTTGGAGTAGGCAATTTTGGATTACATGCATCACCGTGGGAAACATCACAAAGTGATTAGATCATGCCTTCCATACTACAACACACACACACACAAAATATTATGTGGTGTCCATGTAAATATTTGTACTATTTACTCTTCAAAAAAAAAAAAAAGGCAAATTGCCACACTAACTTAGTTTAACTACACACCTGTCTGTGACCAATACAAACACGGGACAGGTTTGCATAGGAGGAACACGTACTTTGATAGCCAAGTAGGGAAATGGTTTGGAAACACATAGAGCAGCGTTGGGTTATTAGACCAAAGTTCCCATGGTTCTAAGCCAACCAAAACTTGGTGGCGTCTACTAGTCTACCACCTGCCAGGTGCTCAACAGATGAAGGATATGGCTTTTAATACAATGCTGTGTTGAGGTCAAGTGGTGGATATTGATTTACCATTGTATGAGAGAATACAAGCTATTTAAAAGGGACAGTAAAGACAAATGTTCAACAATAGTGGTTTGCGTTTTACACTAACTTAGCATGTTAGCTTAAAGGGACTGTCTGGTGTCTAAAATGCATCTTTCAAATGTTAACGCATAAAATGTAAAACATGGTTACATCGAGATGAAATTGTGAAAGTACAGCAGTTTGCAAGAAACTAGGACTGCTCCCAATAGCGGAGTAAATTTCCCTTTTTGCTGCAGGAACCAATGACAATATATTGATTCAAATGAATGTCATCAGACAATGTGTTGCACAGTTAAGAGATCCTACTGTGTACAAGAGCAAGGTTACTTAGATTCCATATAATGAATTGTATTCCAACAGTACACAAAGTGACTAAATGAAACAAAAAACCTTTGTGCTCAGTGTCTATATAATCAGTCCTGCAGCACCTGTAATATACATACAGGATAATTACTAAGGCCTTGAGTCAAATATTGAAAATGTGATTTATGCAGAATGCCTGCATCAAATCACACTGGTGAAAAAAAGCCTTTGCACTATACAAACAGAAATCTTCAACGTGCACCAAAGTGAGTTTGTGGACTAGACTGTCCCTTTAAGGTGTAAAACGTCAAAAAAAAAAAAACTAAAAAAAAGGTAACTTGGGGGATCAGGAAAACCTCTAAGCAAGCAACACTTTTTAAAAATAAAAAAATTATTTTTGTTTATTTATTATATTTATGTGGTGACTACTTTTCACTACTTGGACATATAAAAACATTCTATGAAGAGAGGGTGAAGAGAGAAAAAAGGAAGCTTCTCTGGTACCAGCTTTTAATATGGCATTAGTATGAATGCATTAGAGGTGAATTTAGTCATCAGTCTAATAAACCACTGGTCTGTGCCACCTCTTGAACATCCCCACCCAGTCCAGTCAGTCATAATAGTCTTCCCTCACTTAGCGGCTGTGTTGGCTCGCCAAGTACACACACAGTACTGACCTTAGATTCTTCACTCAGAACTAATAGCGGACAATGATCTTCCCCAGGGTAAGCAATGCACAACATGGCTGTTCTCATGAAAGGAGGACAAATGAAGAAACCACAACCAATTCTCTTTTTTGCCTCACAACAAGCCAGTCTTAACTAAAAACATATTAATTCAACAGGTTCTCTTTAAACAGCTGACCAATCCATTCTTTGTGCGATATGGTCACTTTACAAAGTATGCCACTGCTGATGTTAACACAATCTAAAATAATGCTCCTGTTCCACTTAACATGCAAAATCTGTTCCAATGAACTGGACATTGTTCAGACGTACAAGCTCTCCACATCCGTTGGCACTCGATTTTTCCCATACATCCGCTCATTTACAACAGTGTACATCATCATAATACCACAGACAGCTGCATCAGTTTGCTGTCAAGGTATCAAACGGAGAACAGTTTCCATACTTTCATTTCGGCAACAGCTGGGACACTGGACTGGCATCTGTTCTTTACCAATCAGGCATATTCTGAAAACTTTATCTGATGCATTCTGGAATTATACCAGACGTTAAAAAAGCCGCATAGGCGCCAAGGTATGTTCGAGGCCCATAAGAAGCCTGCATTAGAGTAGTCACACAATTCAAATTCCAATTGCAAACCAGCATTCCACTGTCCACATGCAGAGACTGCCTTATCTTAATCTCTACAGATAATGTTGCTGGAGGTCTACAGATGGGAGAGTAGATTGACAGTCAAATTACATTGGGTCTTTAGCTTATCTTCCTACAGTTGATATACAAATGTACAGCCATTTTACTAGAAGCATAGATTGAAAGACAGGATAAAAATCAATTGGCCCATCCAGTCTGCCGATAGCAGAGAAAGATTCAAATACACAAAGTCGTACACTATATTTTCCATATATTATTTTTTTTTTTTTATTTATTATTTCTGCATACATCAAAATACATAAATGAAAAAATAAAAATCTTAAAATGGATTAAAACCAAATCCCCCACAACCAATGTTTATTAATAGAAGACCCAACAACCAGAGCTTAACTATTAGACACTCAAGCAATAAAAAAATAAAATAAAAGAGGTAATGCATTGTGCCCAACCACAACATTTAATTTAGACAACATAATGGCACACTGTTAAATTACTTTGAAATGTGTTATTTCCCTGTTTAAAGTAAACATTTTTTTTTTTTTTTTTAAACTAGAAATTAAAAGGCTTAAGTGCTCAGAAAGATTTGTGTAAATGGAATAATTTTGTATTACATTAGAAACATCGCTCGGCGTCTTCCTTACACATAACTCCTGATGAAAACACTTGGAAAATTAATTGTACAAGTATGTCACATATATTGTCATTGGGGTCTATTCATTAAACAGTGGTGAACTGATAGGAGTAAAAAAAAAACAACTAGAACAAATAAAAATCAGATTAGAACTTAAACATGATGGAATTAGGTTTGTCTGTCCACCTAATCTAAGCAACAAGTGCCTATCTTTGTGTAATTTCATTGTCACTTGTTTCACAATAAAACAGAAGGAAGCTTGAATAAAAGATTCAGTTGGAAACCTTCATGCCACTTTCCCACAATAAAAAGGTGTGTACCAAGTGGACCACACCTGTGTGTTTTTAACTTCGGGAATGTGACTCCACTTTGGAATTCATGCCAAATGACTTGACCCTTGCTCGTGACCCTGATACGGAATGGTTGCCAGCATCCTCAGCTGCTTTCTGCGACACAGATTACAATTATCCACCACATGTCTGAAACTCGGATTGTGACCTCAGAGATCTCATTTGCAATCAGTGTGTTGAGTCAGTAACCCAGTCCAGCAGTTCTATCTCCTGTGTGTTAGCAATGTTATAGGAACAGGAAATTACTTTAAGACCACATTTAAAACATAAAACTGAAAGCCAAATTTTGCCTGAAAATAATAATGGATGGTCGATAAAATACAATACAAAATAACATGTCCGGTATATGAAAGAATAACTGAGGATTACTAGTTTCTGCATTTTGGTAAAATAAACAACAAAAAATATTTAAAAAAAAAAAAAATCACACACACCCTTAACCCCTTTGTGACGCATGGTGATCGGTAGCCAGGAACACTATGGCAGAGACCTGATCAGGGTCTTAATAGACCCTGTGGGTCCCTGCCAAAAAATTGCGAGATCTCCGGACGTCACGTGTGATGTCACAGAGGCGTGCCCGAACCCGGAAGTAGCCGTTTTGAGCACCGTTTAAATTTCCCCTGTCAGACTGAGGCCTCATCTGACAGGTGGGATCCCGCTGCAGTCACTTGAGGTCGCGATAAGCTGTTTAACACAGGACGTCCAATGCCGTCCTAACTAATTTAGGCACTTAAAATCAAGACGGCATAGTACGTCCTAACGTCACAAAGGGGTTAAAAAATATATATAGTGATTAGTGATTGCGCAATAGAATTACCACCAAGCCAACATTAAAGTAGACTTGAGGCGAAGGTTAAGTCTACGGAGGAAACAGCACAAGCGTTATGGCTTTGAAGAAAAACAAAAAACCCTACCAAACAATGAAAGTAGGTAGGTTATAATGTTGATAAGGTTAAATAGCGTTATGTGGATGTTCTAGTTTTTCTAATAAGGCAAAAAGAAATATGGATATATATCACTGAAAGTTTTCACCAATGTCTTTCATATTGGTTAAAAGGTCTGTTTTTTTCCTTGTTTGATATGTTGACCCCAATATATGTTCATCTCATAGAAACTTCAGCCACAAGAGTTGTTGCCCAAGAATGTGTTGAATAGTGAATATTTTATTGTTTAGATTAGATCTTGGGTGAATACTTGATGAATAATATTTTGTATGTCATTGTTCACTCTTATTTGAAGGAATATGCGTGTGGTTAATAAAGGGTTTGTTTTGTTATATCTTTTAAACCCAGAGATTGCTGCTGCAAACTTATTTTTTACCTTCACAACTGAACGTTTTGTTTGGGTAGTTAGCGCTATAGAACAAAATGAGTCTTAATAAGATATCTGACGGTACAGTTTGACGATAAACAGTTTGATATCTTGTGTATAACTGTTGATTTATGTCCTGTTATATTTCTTCGCAACTCAATAAAAACTTTAATTATAAAAAAATAAAAACCCTGAACATGGGGCAGCAGTGATTTAAATGTATTAACTGTGTAATAACTGCGCCCAATAAAAAGCAAGTGTTTCAAAGGCTTTCTTTTCTTGATAAAAGGAAATAACCCACTTTTTTTTCTATATATAACACTATATATTTAAAAAAAATAAAAAATGAACATGCAAACAGGAGAAAGAATATAGGACATTCCATTTTGTCCTAAAAATCACAGGTTCGTACACATTTAGGATTCGGTCCCTCTAGTCTGCCCAGTTTTCTAAATACTTGTATTAGTCCCAAGTTCCCTATCTTATTCACCTTTTAAGTACCCACCATAAAAAATGTTTTAACCCCCCCCCCCACCCCCCAAAAAAAAACCACACATGCAAGCAAGGTATCACCTGAACAAAACTAATCGTGTATTACAGGGCTCGACAAACCCCAGGCGCCAGGTCGCCATGGCGACCAGGAAATTAGACCTGGCGCCTGGGTGCTGTCAGCCTCATGGTCCCCTTGCCGCAGCCATCCGATTTTTCTGCAGCGCGAGGGGGTAAAGTCTGTGCCGATTGCCGATGGCACAGACTGCAAGCTCCGCCCCCTCGCGCAGCGCGTGTCTGGGTGTCGTCACGTGACATCCTGGCACTCAGCACGCCGACCAACGGAGATCAGCAGCAGCACGAATGTCCCCCTCCCCTGCAGTGAGGTAAAGCAGCAGGGAGGGGGACACATCAAGAAGAAACCCCCAAGAAAAGACTGTGTGAGGTAGGTGTGTGTGTGTGTGTATGTATGTGTGAGGTGTTTGTATATATGTGTATTTGTAAAGTAGGTGTGTGTGAGGTGTTTGTGTATATGGGTATATGTAAAGTAGGTGGGTGTGTGTGTGAGGTGTTTGTATATATGTGTATATGTAAAGTAGGTGTGTGTGAGGTGTTTGTATATATGTGTATATGTAAAGTAGTTGTGTGTGTGTGTGAGGCGTTTGGATATATGTGTATATGTAAAGTAGTTGTGTGTGTGTGTGTGTGTGAGATGTTTGGATATATGTGTATATGTAAAGTAGGTGTGTTTGTATATATGTGAAGTAGACGTGTGTGTTAATGAATTGTGCTTATGTTTGCGTGATTGTCTGGCTCCTAAAATCAAATTAAATTTGTCAAGCCCTGGTGTATTAATTAGAGGACACTTCTGTATCTCACAAACCTCCCCCCAAATAATTTTTTTACATATTTTTTTTTTTTTAACAGGCTTTCCCCCCTCTAATTAGATCGACTCACTAGATTATGAGCCTTTCAGGGCCAGAATCAGAGACATGAAGCATATAGGCTGATGGAGAGCCAGCAAGACATCTTCAAGGCAGCCCTTGAAGTTTAGTGATAGAAACAGACTGCTGGGAAGTTAGAGATGTGACGGAATATTCGTACAAGGTCTGGTCACAAATCTTTGAGCGAGAATACAGCTTTTATGCTCCTAAGGATTGATAAACTCATACAAAAAGCTTGGGGGCTTCCTGCAAAAATGTTAGGATTGTTTCAGCAATAGGAAGGTGATCAGCCTTTTTATTTATTTTTATAGTATTTTTTATTTATTTGGGGTTTTTGTTATAAAGCATAATTATATAACATGACAAAAACAGATGTAGTTGTACAACTATTCAAGGCAAAATGTTAAGAAAAACATAGCATAACTGTTACATAGTTTGATGAAATGTTGGCAGAAAAACTGAACAACATGTAAAATAGTAATAATAAAAAAATAAAAATAAAAAGGGGGGCCTGTAGGGAAAAAGGAGCAATGTAGGAAAGAGATGAAAGGAGAAAGTCAAAGAAAAAGGGGGGGCGGCAGGAGGCTCCTTTGCCTTGCAAATATCTCCATGCGGGGTGAGCAAAGTCTCTCGCTCACAGTAAGGACAGAAGTCGACTTGAGGCGGGAAATGAGCCAACCAAGGACTCCATATTTTATGGAAATTTTTAGAGGTGGTAATCAGCCTTTTTAACAGGAAGGGCTTATGAACCTGGTTTAAATGGATACACCAAGAATTAATAAGGACAGGGGACTATTTTGGCACACAGTGAATTAGGAGATCACTGTAGTTGGATAAGATTTACTCACAGAAAGGAAAATCCGGGTATTAACACTTAATCCTACACAATTTTAAAAACAACTTTTTATCCTTTCTACATCAGTGTGTGTCAAATTAAAACTTTTAATACACCTCAAGTGCTGCATAATTAAAAAGGGTAATATGCTTTAATGACTGGAGCAAATATATATAAAAAAAAAAAAAAAATACAGCTCTCACAAAAGAAAACCAAGAAAAAGAGGGGAAAAAATGACATGGCTCCTAGGCAGACATTTGTTTGTGTAACCCATGATTAAATGCAGCTCGTTTTATACACAAGGTCAGTGTGTCAAAATGCTTAGGGCATTTGGGGGAGGAGGTGCTGTCCAAAATCTAATAAGATTACTATTATTACTATCAGACAACTGACTATGAGATGAATCCTCCTCTGAGGCAAAGTAGGAGTGAAATTAATCAACCATAAATCAAGGGAAGTACCATCCCATACCTTCCAACAGTCCCAATTTGGGAGCTATGTCCCGCTGTGCTCTACCTCTGTCCTTTTTTTGGGACAGAGGTAGAGCTCAGTGGGACAGCAGGACTCAGGACCACAATCCCGGGTCCTGTTCACATTCTCCAGTGTCCCAGCACTGTGCACATGTGCAGTAGCGATCCCGGCTTCAGGTGCTGCATGTGCAGTAGCACTGACACCTCCCCTCCCCAGACTCTGCCCTTCATTGCTTGCCCTGCTCTGTCCGCTATACAAGGCATGAGAGAGAAAAGTGTATTGGCCGTTTTAATTGTGAAAGTTATGCCCACAAATAGTGCTGCCATAATCTGATCTCACCTGTGCTGCTCATCCCATGGATAGCTGAGGAATTCACTAACATAGTTCATAGGCGACATTTACGAGATTTTGTGATAAAAAATATATATATATTTATATTGTTTTTTTTTTTTTTGTTTTTTTTTTTTACACACACACACACACATGGTTAAAAGAATTGAAAAATAAATAGTTTTTAAATAGTTCAGTGGTTTCTCCCATTTCGGACACCTGTAGTTTGATAGGCAAAAGCACATAATGCTTGATATGAACATTTATTCATTTTCGATTTAAAACAGGCAACATCAGAGATATTTTGTCTATTTATGAATTTGCCTGTAATTGTGCCAACACAATGTCTAGATATTTCCTTCTTCTCTATGTTTACAGTATAATGTTAAGGTGATAGTCCATTTAATGGTGTTTAATGGATCTTCACAGACCTTGCTATTTTGCCTATCCTTGACCATTACAATGCATTATGAACTACTACATAAATGCATTTGTAAAACATAATCATGATGCCTCCATTGTGAGTGTTCAAGCTTCATTGAAAATACACTTTATAGAATGAACCCAGTATTACACAGCTTGTACAACAAAGCTTTCCTTCGTGAACAAGGAAGATTTGCATACAGAAACAGATTTTCCTTTGAAGACCACATTTTGATTAAGTCTGCATTTTATATATATATAAAAAAAAAGGGAACTGCATTAAGAGAAGAGTGACAAATAAAATGCGAACCAAAATTAAAAGAAAAGGAACATCTTAAATAATGTCTTAGCAAAACTCCAAGCAAACACCTAAATTAGCAAACAAAATGTGCTTTAAATGTGGAGTCTCCTGTGAATTGCTATGTAAGTTAACTGCTTTTCAATGTATAATGTGCTTAGCAAGCCACAGGTGAGGTCATAAGCAGGAGACTCCACAGACATTTAAAAACACCTTTTTCTGCTCATTTAGGCATTTGCTTGCAATGTATAGATCATTTTTCATTCTCTACAGTCATAGTATAAGCAATGTTTTAGGTCCCTTTAACTCTGTGTAAAGCAGAGTGGGTTGGTATTGTACAGACACACACACACACACAAAGAACAGGTAACAAGGCTAGAGCAATTTATTAAAATAGCATTTTCATAATCTCCTTTTACCACTGCAGAGGCTGAGAGCTAAAAATCATTAACCCTGTACAGAACAGATTTTCATTGCGGTGGCGGCCATTTTGGAATTGCAAAAAGATTTCCCCTTTGCAGCCCCCTTTAAAAAAAATTAAAAAAAAGGATCTTGCTTCACATTTGAGGGCTTAGATGCAAAATCTTTGGGCTATAAATAAATGATGATAAATTAATTGCCATGAACTGGGTCCATTTATTTTGTATTAAAATTAAACAAGTTTTAAAAAGGCCAGACACTTTTCTGCTAGTGTTTTGGAGCCAAGACATGATAAGCAGTAGTTTTCCATGAAATTAACCAAAGCTTTCGGTCGGTTATCTGTTTATACAGTAGGAGACAGACAGATGTCCCCACGATAAAGTCCAACCTATGAATGATTGTGAACAGAATGTGTGGCTTCACCTATGCTTTCAATATGCAATGTTAACCCTTTGTTTTACCAGACGTCCATCATGATCTTAAACAAAAATCAGGAACTAAATATTTGGGGAAGTTAAATAAATAATTAGATGGAGATTGCGGGATTTCACGAGCAAGAATGATGATGATTTCAGATTAGTCATCAACGGTAAATTCCTTTAAAGAGACAGTTCCACTGAAGGCAGGCCCAAGAGATTTTACCGCCTGGGTCCAGACTTGAAATGCTGTTCAGGGGAGTATGTCACATACATGCACCGTTACATACACACAGTCACACAGGTTTGAGATCTGGAGGCCAAGAACAAGTCAAACCATTCCTGAAGCATTTTTACTATGTGGCAGGGAGAATTATCCTGCTGAAAGAGGCCAACAGCATCAGATAGTACCATTTCCATGAAAGGGTGTTCATGGTCTGCAACAATGCTTAGGTAGGTGGTAAATGTTAAAGTAACATCCACATCAATGGCAGGAGGTTTGCCCAAAGCATCATACTGCCTCTGCTGACTTGGCACCTCTCAGTGGTCATAATGTTATGGCTGACTGCTGTATGTATAAAATTATATTATAGGATATATAACAACTGAACAGTGGCGAAGACCCCTTAAAGTGCTGTATGGGTCCAAAGGACCTACCCACTGTATTGCCAGCTCTGGCTCCACCTATATATACACTGTATGCCGTGCACGTTTTATTATAATTATCACCAGGGAAAGGGAGTGCACAGAAGGTGGGATAGCAATATTTTACTCATGGTCCTCTCTGGGGAAAGTGCTGTCATTAGCTAGAATTGTGGAATCAGCCTCCCTCTTTGGAACTCAGCTCTGTGTGCTTTAATGTAACACAAGAGCAGGAGGGGCCTGTTTAGAGAAGTCTTTAGGATTCTGTTGGGGAGGGGGTAGAGGGAAGGGGGATGTAAAGCCAGATCTGTTGCTTTTTCTTCCAATTATGCCACTTTTGGCCAATCATTTTTTTGGGACACTGCATGTGGAACTGCTACTCATCAGGTTTCTGGTTGCCAATTAATTGTTTACTTGGTGATGTGCCAACTATGAAGTCCATATTTCCAGACCAATCAGCAGGCTTGAAATTATAAAAAAAAAGGGAGAAAACAAAATACCACCACCACCAACCACATTAAAAACCACAATAAACCCACTCAACTACTTTGCAAGCCAATAGCTAATCGACTGGCACACTATAAGGCTCCAGCCATTGTTAGGATGTTTAAATTGTACTGAGAAGGTGGAGCTTCCCAACACACAATAGAACACCTCCATTTCAGAGCACGGCTACAGATGGAACTCAGGATTATATACCTGTAGTGCACTACAGATAGCAACAACAACTGCTTCATTAGGCAAGGTGGGTGTGAATGCATCATTCTTCCTCCAGCACCAGTTTTTGAGAAAGTGACTCCAACCCAAACAAAGAACAGCATAAAAAGAGAAGACAGGGAGCTTACAGAGTGACCGGATCTAACATTCACTCCACCCTCTTCCTTTTACTCGGACGCCAAAATTAAAAGAAAAATAAATATAGTGGCCAACATTTACCAGTATCTCACGGTAAAGTTTAAAATAGTAGGAGATACAAGTCAATCAAGTTCAACGTCTCCCATTGTACAGCCTGAGGAAGGAAAACCCAAAACGTGTTTCCAGTTTTACTTCACTGGGGAAATTCGATTACTCTATGGATCAACATCCTGTGTCTAGTCTAACGAGATGCACACTTTTTAACGACAGACGTTTTTATTAGCGAACACAACCACTGAACATTTATTGGCATATAAACTGGTCATTGGATTTTGCCCTCTGGTTGGACACTGCTCTAATGTAGTGCATTCGGTGGTCAAAGTCTGGTTCCAGTTTGCTATTTCACATCCATATATCCATGCGACATTAGTCATTTTTAAACAGGTTTGCTTGCATTCACAGGTTACAAATATAAAATAACCCATCAGCTACTGCTCGCAATGCATAGAGCAACAAGTAAATGGACTCATTATTTTAACACTAATTACACAGACCCTTTAAGAACCAAGTCAGCATGGCTTACACTAATGGAACTTTCTTGGTGGTGAAGTACACATACATACTTTGGAAGGCAACACATATTGGTCTATTAGTCTTAAATTTCTACATCAATGGACCTCAGACATTAGCAGATCTTCATTTTTTTGGAAACTGCACCCAATGTCATAACTACATAAAAGGCAAAAAAAGAGTCGGGGGGAAAAAAACCTAATTTTTGGGTTCTGAGGGACAAAAATGTAATTCCTTTGTTCCAGCTAGAACGCAGCATACAATGCATGAGAACAGGGTAATTTTGTTTGTCTAAGGACATGTTAAGGCCTGCAAGATTAAATTCCCCTTAAGGAAGGTGAAATGTAACACAGAGGGAGTTGAAATCTTAGCAGTTCTTACAGAGCTGTCCCTGCAGACTAGGAACCATCTGGTAAACGCTCTGATAAACCAGTTTCCATGGCACAGAGATCCAAAAGCGCCCCATAACAAGATGGTCCTAATTGACATGTCTCTGCACAGCTGGCAATCCTACATCTGTCCAACCTCGAGAGCCTAACACCGAAAGAAACGATACTGAATGGAAAAAATATCATGAACTGTCTAGCTGGTTATTAGTTACAAATGCAAAACCCCAAAGGCTGCAGGCTCGCTCTGCCTTAGCTGCAAAGAAATCCCTGGTTCACAAAAAAAAAAAAAAAAGGATGAAGCAGTCAGGTTGTCTCCTGCTGCTCTTACTCCAGAGGTAAATCCAGGGAACAGGATATAGGAAAGTTGGCAGCTTTCACATACACACTATGTATGGTCTCGGAGGTGATCATTTTCCTCCTCCTATAATCCCGATTATCTTCACTGGGCATAGAATTTGCCTGCTATGTATGTGTAATTATATTTATACCATTTATTATAACAGCACTTGGTACAGAGCATTAGAGTGAATTACAGGGCGATAGATGAAGAAAATAGATCTGTATGTAAGCAGGCCCATCTCAAGAGAGGGGATGGGACTCATCGCGGCTGCTTCCCAAATGAGTATTTGTAATTATATCCTGGCGTTTGCCACACATGTAAGCTGTAACACTACAGCAAGTGCATATAAAAAGTCTCCCAAAGAGGCTATTTTTCAGTTACATATCCTTTATTCTTAAACAGAAGCTACCTGCCTTTACGGTGCTGGTGTAAACTGATATCTGCTTCTCCCACCCTACTTCCATTTATCAAGGGTTAAAGACTTGTCATTTGTGTGGAGCTTCACAACTCTCTGAATGGACTTTGGAGCGCATACAATCTGAATATCAGTCATTCACAATCATATTGCCCCAGGATTAAATAACAAGTGATACAAAAAACACCCATAGAGTTACTCCTCAAGCACACCAAACATTTCTCTCACCCTTACATCGCACATACCCATGTAAATGGAATACACTGCACTGTCAATTTAGTAATTCCCAGAGATTACTAAAGAGTGAAGTGTGGTGAACTGGCAAGCGAATAGCATCCAACAGGCATTTCTACCTACAGGTGTCCAAAAAATATTTTGGACGGTAAGCCTTTGTTTAGTTCCTCCTTTTATCCAGGGCTAATGTGCTGGAACAAACTGATCTATAAATCTTTGGCATGTACTGTGTTCCTACATATACTACAGTGCCAGAATCTTGTGTCTGTCTCACTTGTCCGCCTGCTCCCTTCTACTACACGTTATACTCCCTATTTGTTTATATGAGCATTCTCATATGCGTTAGCATACATTAACATTCACTCCTGCTCCACAGTCATCCTTCCCAACGGTTTACATTAGCATTTTCATTCACGTTCAAACATCCTCCCTCCCAGCTTACATGATTGACACACAAAAACACCACTAAGAATGAACAACACTTGTCAAACAGTCTCATTTACATATCAAGCCACCGGTGAGGTCATAAGCAGAAGACACCACATTTATAATCTGTGTATTTTTCTCATTTAATGTATTTGCTTGCAATTCTGCTCCCACAATCTGTAGATCATTTTGTATTCTCGACAATTCACAGTAAAAGCAATGTTTAGGTTGAGTCTTTAAACAAACCAAAAAAAACAACAACACACATAGCTGAGGTTATGAGTGCAGGGTGCGAACAAATAATAACATAACATTTATGGGTGTGGTTACTACGAGTCCAGACAGTCCTCTGGGAGGTTCAAAAACAAAAATACATTTACCACACATTAGATGTTGAAAGCAACATAAATATTTAAAAATTAAGTTAATGAAACAGCCCAAGCACACAAACTGTTTCAGTTAAATACTTGTTATTTTTTTACCCATGTGAGCAGAATTTTTTTTTTTTTTGAAAATAAGTCAAGTGGATAAACAGACACACATGAATTAAACAATTCTAACATTTAAAAAAGAGCCACCAAACTTCTGCTTTGCTTTACTTGTGCACATTTGGAGCAAATGTGAAAGGTTTGGTACATGCCATTTTATCCTCACAATAAACTTTAGCTGCCATTTAAAAGGGAGTAAATATTACTTAAATAATATTGTGAATGCAGAGAATGAAAAATGACCTATACACAGTTAATAAAAAATGTTATGCAAATGCATAAAATAAGTAATATATATTTTAAAAAACAGGGCTCGACAAACCTGTCGCCAGGTCGCCATGGCGACCAGGAAATTAGACCTGGCGCCTATGTGCCGTCAGCCTCATGGTCCCCTCACCGCTGCCAATCCGATTTTTTTATTTTTATTTTTGCGGAGCGCGAGGGGGTAAAGTCTGTGCCATCCGCGCAACGCGTGTCTGAGTGCCGGGTGTCGTTACGTGACATCCTGGCACTCAGCAGGCAGATCGGCTGCAACACGAATGTCCCCCTCCCCAGTAATGAGGTAAAGCGGCAGGGAGGGGGGACACATTAAGAAGAAAACAAGAAAAGACTGTGTGAGGTAGGTGTGTGTTTGTAAATATGTGTATATGTAAAGTAGGTGTGTGTGAGGTGTTTTTATATATGTGTATATGTAAAGTAGGTGTGTGGGAGCTGTTTTTATATATGTGTATATGTAAAGTAGGTGTGTGTGAGGTGTTTTTTTATATGTGTATATGTAAAGTAGGTGTGTGTGAGGTGTTTTTTTATATGTGTATATGTAAAGTAGGTGTGTGTGAGGTTTGTATATATGTAAGTATGTAAGGTAGGTGTGTGTGAGGTGTTTGTATATATGTGTATATGTAAAGTAGGTGTGTGTGAGGTTTGTATATATGTAAGTATGTAAAGTAGGTGTGTGTGTGAGGTGTTTTTTTATATGTGTATATGTAAAGTAGGTGTGTGGGAGCTGTTTGTATATATGTGTATATGTAAGTAGGTGTGTGGGAGGTGTTTTTACATATGTGTATATGTAAAGTAGGCGTGTGGGAGGTGTTTTTATATATGTGTATATGTAAAGTAGGCGTGTGGGAGGTGTTTTTATATATGTGTATTTGTAAAGTAGGCGTGTGTGAAGTGTTTGTTTATATGTGTATATGTAAAGTAGGTGTGTGGGAGGTGTTTGTTTATATGTGTATATGTAAAGTAGGTGTGTGGGAGGTGTTTGTATATATGTGTATATGTAAAGTAGGTGTGTGTGAGGTGTTTGTATATATGTGTATATGTAAAGTAGGCGTGTGTGTTTATCAATTGTGTGTATGCTTGCGTGATGGTCTGGCTCCTAAATTTTTTTCTGGTTCCTAAAATCTAATTAAATTTGTCAAGCCCTGATTTAAAATGTGTCTGTGGTGTTTCCTGCTTAGGACGTATCTGGTCCATAAGCTGCCTGTACTGAAGATACTGACCACCACAAACATATCACAGCATCCTCCCTCAAAAAGCAATCCACATTTCCAGGATTGCCTTTTTTCTTTGCGACAGAGAGCCCAAATCCTAGACTGTACAGATAGAAATTAGGTATCTGGCCACCCTACTGTACCCCCTACTGCCAGGCCTGCTTGATTGTGACGGGGTTATGAAAAGCTTTCACAGTAAGGCACTGAATTACCTAGGAGTTGTACCGCATGTAATGTCAGTGTACTGGGATGTCTTCTATAATGTCATTTGGCAGTGTGCGGAGAAGCAGGCCTGCTAACAGGTTGTCAGGCACATAGCCGGTCACAGCTGGCAGGAAATGAGACATGTCAGAATGGTACCTAGCATCAGTCATTAGAAATGATGCGACCGCACATAAAAGCAACTCAGTGAGATCTAGCCAGATCTATAATTATTTCTATACCACTGCCAGTATGTGACTATTATTCCCCCAAATTCCAATACACCACTTTTTCTATTGTTGTTTAAGATATACACATACGCCTGTACCACTTACGTCACTAATACCTTTATTATAAAGATCATTTCGAACCCATGGTTAACAAGGTCACTATATTCCTTTAAAATGTTTATATTGGGATCAGGAAGAACTATCCAGTCCCCTAATAAACCTGCCACACCCAGTAAGTGTCATCTAGGTTTCACATTTCTGCATCACTGCCAACAGGAAATAGCCTGGAGATTTCAGAATATCATTCTGGTCCCCATTATATCTGTAAACATACAATATGAAAGAATAAAGTGTATCACCAATAAATATATATATTTATACACACACACACACACACACACACACACACACCTTGATTTGACAAACACTGCCACTCTTAGCACTCCTCAATGTGCTATTTATAAAGGGTCTTTTTTTTAGGAATCAAGGGCGCAGGATGTCATAAAAGGGAGATAGAAGAAAACTATATAGTGCAATAAATCTCAAATAACAATGTGTCAAATGATATTATAGTAGCACACACACTCACAAACATTCTTAATAATGAGCTTCAAGAAAGATGAAGTTCCATGAAAAATATCTTTACTCTTAAGTGGCTGACCTGAATGAGAACCTGAATCAGTCCTTAAGAATAGTTAACTCTCCTTGCAAAATAGAATGCAGTGTCCTTGCTGGCAAAACAGTACATGTTTCTGTAATCTGCTGTGTATGTCTCTGTGCCCTCTAAAACATATGATACCGAGCATTTGTATACCTGCTCACACCACCAAATCCAATAATGTGGATATAAAAACTGTGAGATCAAAGTATAATGAAAGGATATTCTCCTATACCACATACAAGTAAGCTAATGGGTAAAAGATTTTCTTTCGTCAGCTATTTTTCAAATGTGGTCATCGGTCTAGTGGATAGATCTAACATAGATTTGAGTAAATGTCCTCTAAATCCATTGAATGTTCCATAGTGTATCCCTGGACATCCACAGAACTGGGGAAGAAGTAAGAGATACATTTCACACACTTTGTCCTCCTTGTTTCCATTCCACAAGAAATAAATGTGCAAAACATGGTTCCCCCTTCCTTATTAGCTTTTAGGGGGGCTCCCAATGCACCTGAGTTAGTCATAAAGCTGTAATGTCACGTGACTCTAGGATTTCAATATCTCCAGTCTAGGTACTGGAGAACCAGCTCTGCACCCAGCCAGCATAATTTAAAAAAAAATAAAAGAAGTTATAAACAAGCTAAAAACATTACACCTGATGTCCCTCAGGGTGGGAAGGGTGTCCTCTTAAATTCCATTAGTGTTCTAGAAGACCTAGTTCATCTTTCTATGCAATATAAATATTAATTTAATGATTGTAACAGCAGTACCAGCTCACATCCTTCTCAGGTTGACAAAATGAGTACCATTAAGTTCGGTAACATTTTAAGGATAAAATACTTTATGTAGAATTTCTACATATAAATTATCCCTATAACTCCTACTCATTCAACTTGTATTCCACAGATGTTCTATCCTAAGATCAGAAAACACAAGGTTATATTGGCCAACAACCCCCCCCCCCCCCCCCAAAAAAAAAACCTATGTAACGAACAAAAGACCAAGATTTTCTATAGCACAATCACAGTATAAAAAATTGTATATCTCAAGAAAGAGGATAGAGCAATATTTCCAAATTATACAGATGAATAGGATATAGTCTCTTTAATTTATATTTTGCAAACAATCCTTTATTTAGATTAAAGTCCACAAGTTATACAGTATTAGAAATGTTTTCATACAAAGGTTTATGTCACAAGGTTTAATCATTTCTACCTACAGTACAACTCTGAACACACAGCTGCCACTTATCCCATTTAAATAAATGGTACCTGCTTAACCTCATCCCTGATATTTAAACATGCAAGAAATAATCCCAAATGATATCCATTTACCTACATTGATTAACACTTACATTATATAGTTCTCTTTTTTTTTACTTTAAGATGCTACAGTCCAAATAAGATCTACCCAACTATAATCTTTCTAATATGATATACACTGAGTTTAGAAAACACTAATAAAATAAAGTAATATGATATGTCAAAATGTCAAACTTGCTTTTAACATTTTTTTACTCAGCCAAGCTGGTGCCAATTTCTAACCCTGATTGTATTTGACACAGATAATCAATACTCGGACAGAATATGAAATAACTACCAGCATACCAAATACTTATTTACTAAAAATAAAGGAGTTAGCAAAAAGGATCTTACCAGGTTTTCCTGTAATCTGACCCAAACAAATATATTCCACAATACATATAAAATGGTTTAGAAAAAATTACAATTATTCATATCAGTCATATGTGTGACTGTACTCTTGCCTTTTAGAATAAAAGTGATACCAGAGCCATTATAGCTATGCATGAAAATATAACACATAATGTGAATGCCCAAATTCACAAACGGGGGGGGGGGGGGGGTCACTGATACCAAGACTAATATGTAGAAACACTTTTTTTTTTTTTTTTTAATAAAACAGGGTTTATGCAAATACTGTGCAAACTACTGAAATTATTGTTGAACAGAGAATACAAGTAAACAAAAATGCATGATAATAATAATAATAATAAAGTATTATTTACCCATCTCACACACTCACTCAACCCTTTCTCCCTTCTTTCACTAGTAGAAAGACAAATCATTACTTACACGCCTATGGCAAGTCTCCATACCAAAGGTTACCCAACCTATGCAAAATATGTTCTAGAGCAGCTAATTGAGTTCTATGAAACTGACTTACATGACAAAAAAAAAATGGTAAAAAATAATATTTAAAAAAAACACACACCCATTAGCAGTAAAAATAAATTAAGAAATACTGCAAATTTCTATCAGGGCTTAAACTCAGGGTGCCAGTCACTACCGCAAGCTCCTAACTATTGCGAAATAATTAGGATGTCTCACTAAAATGTATAAAACATTTGTCAACCCCAAGCAAATCTCTTTCAAGAATATGGTTTACTTAAATCATTACCCTACAATGAACTATTAATAGTGTCAAAGTCAATGGTGCATTTATATCACATTGAGAAAGCATCCAGTTGTGGATGCCGACCAGAGACCATATCCTTCCCCAAAGTACAGGATTACCTATAATCAGATTAGTGATTAATTCAATGCAAACGAGGTCCAGTCATTGTTGATGGGAATGGTATTTGGCAATGGTAACACCTATAACCTAATCAGGAAAAGGTGTGTAGTTATTGCACAACAAAAAAAAAAAAATGATTGTCTTAGACACTCTAAATAGAAACCCCATGTAAGAGGAGAACTTTATGATACTACTTATTAGAACATAACTCACCTTCTAATCTTCATTGAGGTCTCCTTTTTGTCCAGAACCCCTGGCACACAGTTAGTGAGCTCTGTCCAGTCAGCATGTAGTCCACAGCTCCAACCAGTGGAGAACCTTGAAAATAACCAGGTCTCTTTCCTGTTGGGTCTGTAACAGGTACACTTCTTCTGGCCAGGTCTACAATCACAGGGCACTTCCAGCCTCACGTTCTGAACCAAGTGCCTTCCAAAAGTTGTCCCCCCAGTCTTCTGAATGTGCAGAAACACGATCACATCGTCCCCTTTCATTTCAAAGGTGAGGGACCGATCAAGATCCCTCACGGGGAAAAAGTACTTCTTGACATAGTGAGGATCTGGGGTAGGAAAAAGGTCTAGGTCCTCTTGATAGTACCTACTAGGGGATCCGAAGTTCATACCTGGCCCCACATACTGGTACAAGATCAGCATGAAAAACACAGATCCAGCCAGGATCAGCAAAAATTTGCTGGTCCTCTCAACCATGGTCCTTCCAACACAAATCATATGCCACCATCTCCTAGGGTTTGCAGGCAACAATCGCCCCTTCTGAGAATTCCACCGAATGAACACAATTCTATTCACAGGGGATCCAAGACTCCCGACTTCCGAAATGAATGCGATCTTCCCCCAAAGTACAGGCAGTGGTTACAAAGTAGCCGATGCAGCAGGCAGAGGGGTGGGTAGGACAGATGAAGGTAGCCGAGGATCACACAGATCTGCTTCGCGTAGAAGATGCCCACTGATATAAGCTTGTAATCGCCACCATTGAGCAATCAGAGTGGTGCCCTCCAGGATATATATTGAGATCTGGAGCTCCCGGCTGGTTTCCAGCCTCTTTCCTGTCCATACACCACCATGATCACAGCCCAGCATGCACAGCGCCTGCTCCTACTACACATCCCATTTACACACACACACACACTCACTTTTATTTCTATGGTTGTTGTCAGCCGCCGCAGCGGTAATTTTTTTTTTGGTGGGTCTGCAGATCCAGACTAACTCTTTCTGTCTGTTGAGCTGCGTTTCTACATAAAAACAGCGTTACTCGTCACAAAAGTGGTATTTGTAGCGGGAATGTGAAGCATACAATGATTTATAATTCATGCTAAGAATATAGAAAGTGCATAGCTTTGGGGAAAAGGTGTTGCAGATGTATAGATTTGATAATGCTTCCTTGTAGCACGTTATGCGGGTTAATAATTCTCTAATTAGAGTAGTTTATATGCATAGGGTGCTACAAGAATAATGTCATAAACGGGGCCTGTGTGTAAAGTGGGTACACAGCAAACTATCGGAAGGGGTTAAAGAAAAGGTTCAGTCTCGGGGGCTTTATGTTAAAAAGCGATTGCACCTTTTTATATACATTCCAAGAATTTAAAGTGGCATCCCTTCAGTGACATAATAGGGGCCTCAGCCCTTTCCCCCAATACAGTGGCATGCTTGGTAGTAAGAGGTGCGTCACCAACCAGACCCTCTTTACTAGTAGCACGCTGGCTGCAGGATCTCAATGAGTTACCCCCCAATAGGGTTGCCACCTTTTCTTCAAAAAAATACCGGCCTTGGTACTATCTCCATAGACTTAACATTGGCCTGATGCCAAATTTTTTACCGGCCTGCCGGTAAAATACCGGCCAGGTGACAACCCTACCCCCCAAGAGTCAGGAGTGCCACTGCCGCTGTCATGAGGAGTACAAGAGACCATCAGGATGCCCCCTCCACTGTAAGACAGGCAGGCAATCAGGAAGGAGGCCAAATAAACCTTTTTCTTTCTCCCTCTCACTCTCCTTGTGTGTCTCATGATCCCCATCCCTTCTACTACCTCATGTTTTAGTCTGAAAATGTTTTGTCTAATTTTGTTTGTAACTCCCTTCTTATGCTCTGTACCAAGCCCTGCGTAAATTTGGTGGCGCTATATATATATAAAAAATTGTAATGTAATTCTGGAGGGAGGACAAAGGTGAAACCCTTGTCACAGTAGACCACATTTCAAATGATGCTCAGCCAGTACATGAGAGATTTGGGTAGGGATGATCATGAGAACTGTAGGTTATAGTTTTCCCCTGCTATTTTATACTCTGGTAACTACAATTCCCAGTATGCTCAGCCTGCATTAAGGGAGCAGTTAGGAATTGTAGTTAGCAGCTGGAGAGACAGATGTTACCTGTGAACTATTGTTTCCTAATTCCCAGTCAACCAAAAATCTTCTATGATGCTCAGCCAGCATGGTAGTTAAGACAAATATACTGTACTACTTCAGAGTCTGGCTAACTACACTAATTGGAAATATTGTGCCACCTGTGTCTTTTGCTTTTCAAACTCTATATTGATGGGAGCTATATTGTGCCATATCAGTATCTGCCTATTACTTGCAAACTAAATGCTAATAGTAAATATGCTATGGAACTATATTAAATCACTGGCTACATGGTGATTATAACTAAAGTGTATCAAGGTCAGTGGCTGGCCACATGGTGATAGAAAATCATCTGTGGCTTGGACTTGAGAATCCACTTTCTCTATCACATTATTTAACTCTTTCTTGATATGCAGATCCTGCTGCTGATACCATTAAACTAAAGAATCTGCCTCACTCCTCTGTATTTTTACTCTTTCTTCTTGCAGTATGTGTATCCTGCTGTTGATGTCATTCACTCTCAAGAATCTGCCTCACCCCTCCATAATTTAACTATTCTACTTTAATAAGCTCTCCTGGCAATACAGTGTGTCTGTTTGTGTCACTAAACTTTTAATTGTCTCAGACTATTGATCTAAACGCTCTCTCTGGTGTTAACTATAGTACAGTAATATGTTTTTTTTTTAAATATCTAAATGTACAACATTGCACAGGACATGCTCACATCACATACTTGAAAACAAATGAGATGTCAGTGTATTCTTCCTGGTAAAACAATTTCTAAATAAATAAACAAATGACCAAATAAAGCCACACCAGACACACGCTAGCTGCTTGTTTGTCAACAAAGTACTTCCATGTTTACACATGATAACAAGTAGGACAGGGTTACTGCTCCATACTTGCCATACTCATTTTCAGCTACCATTGATGTCGGGACAGAGTTAAAAAGGGGGCAGGGCTGAGCGACACCTTGTGACATCACGCAACGCTGTGTGATCCCGAGAGATCAGATACTGGGTGCCAGAGCTGATTTCTTCTCATTACTAGACATACACAGTTTAGACGCAATGCTGCCTGTGCGCAATAAAATAAGCTGTACGTGAGTAATATTTGAATGCAGTCCTAAACAGCACGGTTAACAATTTTCAGTGTAATTTGTGCAAGCACTTTGTGTACCACAGTATAAATAATTATAGCGATATCAAAGTGCATGCTCGTCAAGAAGAAATCACATGCATGGGAAACCTGGGTGGTTTTCAGGTAGGGGGGGGGGGTCATCAAGGTTTGGGAATCCTGCTCCTCCTCCTTTTCTCCGAGAGAGCTAATCAGATTGTGTAGTGTCAGACTTAGTTTGCAGTACAATGGGAAACGTCTTGGTACTTTCTGAAGTGGGATGCTCTAAATTGAGAAAGGAACCTAGCAGCCAGATAGTTATTCTGTGAAGGCCTGTGTTTCAAGTCTGGATCTGGTTTCCAGTGACTTGCATGAGATTTCATCAGGGGTAGAGGCACCAGCATTGTTCACTGGACATTTACTAGACTGAAGGACAATTTAATGAAGTTCTGTGGATAGGGTTGCCACCTGGCCAGTATTTTACCGGCAGGCCAGTAAAACGTTAGCTTGATGCCAATGTTAAGTCTATGGATGCTTTTTGGATGAAAATGTGGCAACCCTATCTGTGGACCATCACCAACCTTGCAGGAACCCTGTAGATGTTGGAGAACTACATAAACAATGATGCTCATCGTAAGAGTGAATAAGGGTTGATACCCAGTTAATATTTTACCATCTACTGAGGCAACTGCAAACCCGGTATTTTTTAGAAGCAAAATTGGCAACCTAACATAATGGGATATGTAGTTCCTAAAAATCCGCATTGCCATGATTAGCTATCACTGACCTAGACAGTGGCCAGTTTATGTTGTGGTCATCTCCAGCTGATGTTAGAAACTCACTCCTGCATGAAAGTGTAAACAATGAAAAGTCCTGGGGATCATGTTTATATTTATGTGCCTTTTTCATATCACTGCATTCAAATAACTTTTTTTTAAATATATATATTTTTTTTACATGTTTATTTGTAAAATATTACACTGTTACGTATACATAATATCATGATTTGGAGTGTGTATTGGCAAATTGCCCAACCACGTATGGCTGCCTGGAGCTTCTGGGTAATTTTAATACACTAGCAAGAGATATTTTGCAGAATGTTTCCTGGAGAAGTTCATCCATCCCGTAAACATCTGTGCATCAAGCGAATCCAAACTGCGTGCACCAAAAGCCTGTTTGAAAAGCTCTACTGGTGTAGACAGTGCAGATTGAAAAAAATCCAATTTAATGCACAGAAGCACACAAGGGACAGAATGAAGTTCCCTTGTGTTAATTTGGCGATACTAATCCCTTTTGCAACCCCTGATTTAGAAGGACCAGCTGTAACTGTTACGTTATTCAATATAGGGAGTTTTGTGTGTGTGTGTGTGTGTGTGTGCGTGCATTTGCTTTTGTTAGTTTGTTGATTTGTTTTTGTAGGTTACTAGATGGTATTTAAGAAGGTTAAAAATAACCTGCATATTGTTCTAGTTTTGCAATTACAGATGAATTTCAATAGATGTTATATTATTTAATCTAACAAGTTACAATTACAACAATATCAAACATTCAATGTTAATAAAACAAAAGAATACATTATTTGGAAAACTGTAAGCAGTATACATTCTCCGGTGATTTCTGTCCCAAATCCTCCTGTCCTACCGAACTCTACCTCTATCCTTAAAAACGGGACAGAGCTCAATACCACAGAGTCCCGAACCCAGGACTGTCCCACGGAAAGCAGGGCAGTTGTGATTCATGTAACAGGTCAAACTGTTGTTGAACTACAAGTCTTATGATTCTCGTCCGGCTACAGAAAACAATGTCATTTTATGGTTTGGACCAGAACAATATAGATTTTTTTCTGAGAATGTGTATGGAACATTAATCATCTGATGAAGTCAGGTTTCCAAAATAGATCACTGCGTCCACCCATAGAAAGCAAGGCAAATGTCCAGTATTGCCTACATCTTATTGTTGATCAGCAAGCCTCAATTTTGGACCACCTAGGTGAAATCTGGACACCTGGCAACCATATTGTATATCGTCCTTCCAATGCTCCCCTCCAACATTCATGATTTAATTATCCATACTCCATCCCTCTCCACCCAAAATGACACAACCTAGTTGGAAACAACAATTAAAACAAACAAAACACAACAACACCAAATAAACAACAAGAACAAAAAAAAAACTAACAACAGCAAACACACAGCTAACCTTGGTAGAGTAATACTGGCACACTTTTTGTTTGTTTAGCTTTTATGTTTTGAGTTTTTGCTGAGTGGGAGACTGAAGCAGACTCTGGGGATGGTCAGGTTGTATTGTGTGTCCTTGATAGTAAAGCTGCCACAGCAGGTGGTATAACACTTGGACTAATGAAGGGATTGGACTATAACACTATTGAATCAGCACAATACTGTTGTACGCGTCCTGCGGAAAATGAATAGGCATTGTGAGCACATATATCTGGAGCAATGTACATCGTAATGAGATTTGTCTGTGTCACTGTGTTTGTGTTCTTTTATATCGACATATAGTGTTAAATTGCAACTAAAGCTTATAAATAACTTTTGTTGCGGGTTTAACAATGCGTCTAGATAGCCATTGTCCCTTCTACTCTGAACTAGTTTGACTCAGTCAGAAGGATGCATGGTAATCTGATCACTGACTATCATTCAATGTTCCTGTAGTAAGAGACCAATAGTTTTCAGTAGAGGAAATACTAGCAAGCTCTCTTCTTACAATATGGGAGATGAGAACTGCTGGCTTAGGTGAGATCTAAAAGGCAAGGTACAGGTGCAAACAATGGACTGCTTATATGCTCTCTCCTAAAGGGCATATGAATGAAAAAACGCAATGTAAAAAAAAAGCATGCACACTGATAGATATATGTAAATATATGTTATTAGTTAATGTAATGACGGTCAAAAAATGTCAGAAAAGTATCCAAAAAGAAGAACAAAAAGAAAAAAAGCTGGAAAAAGATAAATATATCGGGAGCCATAGATAGAGGGCTAGGGAAAGCACTTAAATATGCGCAAAAGGGCAAGCAGACTAGTGTTGTAAGAGAAAAAAAGTAACTGTGAAAAAAGGGAGGTAAGAAATAAAACAAGTAGAAAAAAATGTAGAAAAATGAAAAAATATGCACAGGAAAGTATATGTGTCAAAAAAGAAAAGAAAAACAATGTGGTTATATATGGTACAAAAAAAAACTAAATTCAGCAGAGAGAAAATAAATATTGTCCTAACCACAGTAAAATTAAAAGTACAAAATACAGTAAAGAAAAGTAAATGTAGAGAAGCAATTAAACAACAAACAAAACAAAAATGACTCTTGCAATAATAAATAATGGAGTAACCTACATCCAGAAAAAAATACTAAAAGGGAGATATGCAAAATATGAAAAAATTATAATGATAATAGGGCACTGAAAAAAACAGCAAAAGACATTGGAAAACAGGAAAAAAAAGATATATAAATAAGTTCTGGAGTAGCCTCTAAGAATGGCCACTGTCTCACCCATATGTAATCAATGTTCATTGGCAGTATAGCTGTAGACAGGCATACAGAGATCCAAGTAAAGAGGCAATGCACTCCAAGGGGTGATGCAGGTGAAGTCTTCTGTAAATGGTAGGTCAGGCAGAGGACTGAGTAGGGGTGCACAGGGCAAGGCGCTCGGAGCAGTCTCCTTCTTCAGCCACTCCCTTCTTATAATATGATCAATAAACAAGGGTCCCTCACTTTACAAAAAAAACCTTTGGCTTTTTTTTTTTTAACAAATAATGGGGCCATGCCATCTAAACAATGCTTTACTGTAAATGAAGAGAATAAAAACATATCAAAACTGAGCTAGACATTGTTGTATCAGAAGTGAAAAATATGCTTTTGATGTGTCTGCTGTGTCTCCTGTTTATGACATTACCTGTGACTTGATATGCAAATTAATTACTTTTCAATAAGAAATATGTAATTTTGAGTATAAAGCCACAGATCATGCCTCCAACTGTGACCCACATTAAGAGAGCGACACTGGGTGACGTGACCTGGAAGGGAGAGTGTCAGTGCTGCTATGCTTGTTACATAATGGTACAGACCAAATGCACATGTGTCTAACACTGTGAATGCTCAGAAGTCATTTTGCTCCAGAGATTCAGGACACTGGAGTATGGAGTCGGGTACCCATGATTGAGTTGGGTACCCAGGATGAATTCGGGTACCCAGAATGCCAGCATAGCATTCCATACAAGACATGACAGCTGGAGGGTTGCAGAATAACAGAGTACAAACTAAAGTTCTCCAAGCATTTTTTTAAGAATGTCTAATGTCAGTCCACAGGTCGCATACAAAAGATTCACTGTCTCTCTCTTGCAACAGCAACTCAGTGGTTGTATACAGAATTACAGAACATGTAATGTACATAGTAAACTTTTTCAAACGTGAATGTGTTGCTACAGGTTCGACTTGTCAACAGTAATGGCTCTTCACAAAACAAACGCCATGCTGGGCAATGGCAAGTTACAATGTTATTGAAGTCCTAATTAAAGTGTGTCATGGAGATGATCTTTATTCACAAGATACATTACAAGTCATATGAATGCACACAAAATGGTTTATGGATAATAAAAGTCTGCTCACAGTAGACACAACCAATAATTACACACTGAATAGAGATAACACACGTATACATAACAAATACAGCAAACCATCAATATGCAAATTACTCACTGATATAGGGACCTTATTGTTTTGCAGACTCTCAAGGGGACCATGTTGTGCCACCATGTGGAAACATGCACTAGCCAGATAAGTAGGTGCTTTACAATGGCTGCACACCACAATACCGATGATACTGATACCAGTGGGTATATTTAAGGTAGCAGTCACATGTTATACCTCTCCCAAAAATCTTGATATGCCTACCTCTTTTAAATGGGAGTCAGTCACCAAAAAGGTGTTTACAGTGGAAATGTAGAGCGTAAAAAAAAACTAATTTATACAATGTGTAAGGAAAATGTGTTTTGTATATGCTGTGTGTGTTTTCTCAATGACTTGACTTGCAAATTCCATGACTAGTTCATTTGCATATCAAGCCACTAACTGAGATCATGTGGCAACACACTTAAAAACCTTGTGCCCCAAGGGCCATATTATTTATTATGTGGGGCTTGCTGGCCATACATTATAAAGTGGGCCTGCTAGCCTTGGGTGGCACCTAATGATGATGTGTGGCTAGCGGGGGAGCCTTCTAGCCACTTTGGGGTTTCTATCCTCCCCACAGAAGTCATTGGCTATTTTCGTGCTGAAATTGGTGCTTTCTGAGTAGCCCAAATTCATGGGCTATTTGGTTCACTGAAGTGGTACGAAACTCAGAGCTACCTGTGTCAACCCTCGTATATACAATTTACAGATGAAATATTTTAAGCTGTTGAAGGAAACTGTATCACAGTGTTTCAGCTCGCAGCCAAGTAATTTGTTATAGGCAGTGGTGGGATTCAGCCTGTTTGCACCGGTTCGTGCAAACCCGTTACTAGACGTCTCCTAGTTCGCTGAACCGGTGCAAGCTGGAGACTCCCAGCAAAATGGCAATTGCTGTACAGCCCTGGGAAAATGGTCTGTCTCGCATATTAATGGGCAAATTGTCTCGGGGATATTAATGGGTAGGCTAATAGTGGCATATTAATGGGAAATTGGCTGTGGCATATTAATTGGCATCTGGCTGTGGCATATTAATGGGCAGGCTAATAGTGGCATATTAATGGGCAAATTGGCTGTGGCCAAAGTGATGCTGTGGCATGTTCTGTGGGGCGCAATAACGTACTATGGGACTAAGTGACACTGTGGTATGTTCTGGGGGGCAAATTTACACTGTGGCTCCATTTCCCCCTCACACCCCCCCCTGCCCCATGTCCCTGTGCTGCCCCATGTTCCTCTCACACACACACAAATTGTATGAATTTACTGCCTGATATTCAGGATTTATGCATTTACTGCTCATTGCCATGATATACCAAGCGTATATATTTATTGCTTCATTGGCATGATATACCAAGTTTATATATTTATTGCTTCATTGCCATGATATACCAAGTTTATATATTTATTGCTTCATTGGAATGATATACCAAGTTTATATATTTATTGCTTCATTGGCATGATATACCAAGCTTATGTATTTATTGCTTCATTGGCATGATATACCAAGTTTATATATTTATTGCTTCATTGGCATGATATACCAAGTTTATGTATTTATAAATAGGCAGTATCAGAGGAGTTAACGCCTTTATCCACACACACATTAACTGACACACATACACAGGCAGTCTGTCACTCACACATACACACACACACACACTGACTCACACTGACATACACACACTCTCACTCACACTGACATGCACACACACTCTCACACTAACATACTCACACTGACATACACACACACTCTCACACACACATTAACTGACACACATACACAGGCAGTCTGTCACTCACACATACACACACACACACACTCACTCACACTGACATACACACACTCACTGACACTGACATACACACACACTGACAGATGCAGACAAAAAGACAGATGCATGAAGCAGCAAAGTGCCACCTCTGCCAGGGTGTCTCCTGGGGCAGCTTCCCCAGTCTGCCCCATTAAAGGGCTGGCCCTGGTCACATAGTGTGCCTGTGCATCAACTCAAAAGGTGTGAGGTTTTTCCTTATATTTAGCCCATGTTTAATGTCCTTCACTGTAATAACATCTGCCTGAAGACTATTCCACTTTTCTACCATGTTCTCAGTTAATTAGCTTGCCATTTCACCTACCCTAGAATAAAGCAATCCCTGACAACGATGAGATATACAGAAAGAGTCATTCTGGGAGTAACATCTAAAAGTGGCACTGCTACCATATAAACCAATACAATGATCTTCCTGATTGCACAACTTTTAGAATTGTAACTCCTAATGATTACAAACATGTGGAATAATTTGCAGAAAAGTATATTTTAACTCAGTTATTCTAAACTGGTGGGTCCTGACCCAATGGTTGGTCACCAGCTTATAAAGAGTGGGTCAGGGACTTGTGCTTCAAATTTGTCAACTTTTGACTGGGTGGAGGAACGATGACGTAATGATGCACACTGCGTTCACCGCCTGAAGCTGAGAAGCTCACCAAGCAAGGAGTTGTTTCGATAATGCCACTGATATCATCTCTTCAAGTTATCTCCCTAGGATTAGGAAACATAAGAGGCTATATCATTTACTTAAAGATACAGTTTCAAAATTTGCCTGAGATTTGCCAAGGGAAGTTTGTGTCTGATGCGGCAGATACACAGCAGTGTGTGTGTAATGTATCGATCTTTGTGAGAGTGTCTTCTCAGCTCTAGTCCAGCTGCAGACAAAATATAGGAACAGAATGGACATTAAACATGTCCTCGGAGTTGCTTTGTCTACCATCAGCCCAGACTTATCAAGAGCAAAAAAGCAGCTTTCCCATTAGTTCTAATTAGTCTCATATGTTTCAATGGCATTTTATAGGTTTTTCCTTCTCAATAGCACTTTCATTTTCACTTGCACTGCAATTACTGTACTATTCATTTTGTTTGTTTCATGTTTTGAACAGTGCGTATATACATTGTGGAATACTGTACAAATTGTTTTGTGGAATAAATTTTAATGCTTTTGCAAATTAAATTATTTTTGGGTTGTGACTTAATGATCAAGAACAGATATGGGTCCTGAGGTTAAACAGGATGAGAGCCACTGCTTTAACCAATTGAGCTCGGGGAGGGGGGAGGAGGAGGAATAAGACAATGTTACAGGTTAATTTCCCCCTGGTACGGATTTGCTGCTATCAGCTACACATTGAATTTATTAAGAAATTATTTGGGGATTAGAACATTTCTTAACTAGAGGCTTTTAAAGGTACACTACCACTTACATGAGATGTAACTAGATAACCTGGTAATTTAAAACAAACACATAAACAAATCATATGCCACTGGTTTTTTTTTTTTATATATGATTGAATGAATTGCAAATAAAAGGGGGAAAAAATTAGGTATTTATCTCCCAGCTCCATTTTGTGAATATTTCCAATGATGCAACATCGTCCAAAATCTTCCAGCCAGTCTCACTTTACAACTATGGCCAAAGCCTGCATGATGATTTCATAAGATACTCACCTACTCTCAGTGCGGTATTTACCATGAGGCATCCTAGGCGGCAAATTTTGGTGGCAGCAGCATGGTAAGACACCATCCTGCCTGCCACTAGCCACCAGGGATCAGGGTAAGTCCTGGGGTGATGGAGCATGTCATGGGGGTGATGCAGGCATGTAATGGTGGTGATAGGGTTAATGGATGCATGTAATGGGGTGACGGGGTTAATGGAGGCATGTAATGGAGTGATTGGGTTAATGGAGGGATATAATGGGGGTGATGGGGTTAATGGAGGCATATAATGGGGTGATGAGGTTAATGGAGGCATATAATGGGAGTGATGGGCTTAATGGAGGCATATAATGGGGGTGAGAGGGCATGTGATGGGGCAATGGAGGTATGTGATGGGGTGATGGGGGGCATGTAATGGGATGATGTGGGTTATGGGGCATGTCGTGCGTGGGTAGGGGGGTGCCCGAATTTTGCCTGCCTAGAGTATCATAAAACCAAAATACACCACTGCCTACTCTCTTACTGGCTCCTGTGAATCATAGTGGTCAGGACTAGGTGGCTGTGTACAACCTTTTTTACCTGCCTTCCAACATAAAGAGAGGACATTGACCTGATCAAACAGAATACTAACTACGCCCCTGTGTGATGTAACAGTTACATTACCCTCCCATTCAATGCAAGTCTATGATCAGAATTATGATATATAGACTGCATTCTGTGTCCCCAGGCCCAAAGTGAGATACTAGTGCTGTAAAGTCACTGGGGGGGGTGGCACCCAAAAAACACTATATTTCACAAAATGGCGGCTCCTAGTCACACTTGTTTAGTTAAATATTTTATTAAATAAACTAACAAAACCAAAAACAAAAGACTTATCTGAAATCAACAATACAAAATAAAAAAATAAAACCTTTGCTAAGAACCTCAAATTCTTAGTATCCTGCTGTTATTTACTATAGTTTATGTAATGGTATGGTTAATTTGGTAAAAAAAAAACATTGATCAAATTCAGCCTCTTCAAACAGGGTGGTAAATGTTTACCTTGCAACTAGGGTTGCCACCTTTTCTTCAAAAAATACCAGCCTTGGTACTGTCTCCATAGACTTAACATTGGCCTCATGACAATCTCTGAGGGCAATGGGCTGTTTCAGAGGGATAATGCACCCTCCCACAAAGCAGAAATGGTTCAGGAATAGTTTGACAGGTGTTGACTTGGCCTCCAAATTCCCCAGATCTCAATCCAATCAAGCAGCTGTGGGATGTGCTGGACAAACATGTCTAAATCTGATCTTGCAGTCTGATCTGCTGCTAACGCATTGGTGCAAGATACCACAGCACACCTTGAGAGGTCTAGTGAAGACCATGCTTCAATTGGTCAGGGCTGTTTTGGTGGCAAAAGGGGACAGACACATTATTAGGCAGGTGGTCATAATGTTATGGCTGATCGGTGTATAATAGCAAGGTTAACAAAACAAGTTGGTTATGGAAATTGTGTGCCAAATGTGTCAGTATCCAACTTAAATGTACTTATTTTTATCAACCTCCGAAAGAAGACGAGGTTGGGAATCAAACCAGCAACCATAGGGTTAAAACAGATGCTTCATTTGGTGCATTAGTTCACTGAGCCCATAAGAGCTTAATTTAGCCACCTCTCCAAATAGGGCCTATAATGATATCAGTGTATATATATCATAGTAAAGCATTAATAAATTATAATAATAATAAAAAAAATTGGGTTTGAATCTAAACACAAATAAGGCACCTGTATTGTCTTGTGGATTCAACCCTGGCGGCAAGATACCGTCTGAAACAGTGGTACATTTAAGGCAGAGTGATGGATGGTCCATGAATCACTTTAATATGTTTGGACAAAATCATTCAATAAGTCAGAGAGCATACAACCTTGTTCATAGCAGTTTGAGGGTAACATTGCTCACAGACAGACATGGAAAGGGTACAAGTAGAGTGCATAAATGTGCTCTGCCACAGAGATCCATAAATCTCATAGACAGACTTATGAAAAACCATTATGTTAGCCATAAATAAAGCAAGACACAAACACAGGCTCGAATCTGGATAACAGACATGTTTTTTGCCCATGTACTTATATGATGAAATTAAAATATAATCAAAGAATCATGCAAATAACTCTGTGAAATACCAGATTTTTTTTTAACCGTGCTGGTTAATTTATTGCATTAAAGTTAGAAATGAAAGTGTTCACTGCTGTGACCAGAACCCCAGGAGTAAACACAGGGTAAGGAAACAAAACATAACAATAACAGACAGAAGATCAGTTCAGGAACAAGATGCTCTTATTGTGCATAGCAGGGTGTCTAAGTATAGAAGAAAAGCCATGTTTTGACACTTGGACAATTGCTTAGCAATACCCAACAGTACTTATTAGCAGCATAGCCATCACTTCAAGGCTCTGGTGCCCCACAAGGATCATCCGTGGCCCTCCTCTTGGATCCCTTTACCTCTTCTCTTGGAAATTGAATGAACTATTTTGACTTCTAATACCATCTAATCCAGGGGAGGGCTGGCAGCCTTAGGCCTGGGGGGCAAATCCAGTCAAGTGGCCCATTGCATCATCGAATCGCCTCCCCATCCACGGCCATCTTTTCCTTGTTTTATAACGAATATTGCCAGGATTTTCCCCCACAATATACCAGGATTTGCCATTTAATATGCTAGAATTTTCCCTTACAAAATGCCAGGATTATGCCCCTCAGTATGCCAGGATTATGCCCCTCAATATGCCAGGATTATGCCCCTCAATATGCCAGGATTATGCCCCTCAAAATGCCAGGATTTTCTCCTCAATATGCCAAGATGATGCCCCCTCAATATGCCAGGATTATGCCCCTCAATATGCCAGGATTATGCCCCTCAATATGCCAGGATTATGCCCCTCAATATGCCAGGATTTAGACACCCAATATGCCAGGATTTTCCCCTCAATATGCCAAGATGATGCCCCCTCAATATGCCAGGATTTCCCCCTCAATATGCCAGGATTATGCCCCTCAATATGCCAGGATTTAGACACCCAATATCCCAAAATTTGGGCACCCCCCCCCCCTACCCACGTTGCACACCTACGACATGACCCATAACCCACGTTGCACACCAGGACATGCCCCATCACCACATTTACATGCATCCATCATCCCATTACATACACATTTCCAATATTATTTGCCATTAATATTCCCCAGCCAATTTGTCCCATAATATGCCAGTGTTATTCTGCAATTTAATATGACTCAGTAAATTTGCCCAATAATATTCCAAGGTTATCTGCAATTTAATATGCCCCTGCTAATTTGCCCAATATGCCAGTGTTAATTGCCATGTAATATTCCCCAGCCAATTTGCCCAATAATATGCCAGTGTTATTTGCCATGTAATATGCCCCAGCCAATTTGCCCAATAATATGCCAGTCTTATTTGCCATGTAATATGCCCCAGCCAATTTTCCCAATAATATGCCAGTCTTATTTGCCATGTGATATGCCCCAGCCAATTTGCCCAATAATATGCCAGTCTTATTTGCCATGTAATATGCCCCAGCCAATTTTCCCAATAATATGCCAGTCTTATTTGCCATGTAATATGCCCCATCCAATTTGTCCAATAATATGCCAGTGTTATTCTGCCATTTAATATTCCCCAGCCAATTTGCCCAATAATATGCCAGTCTTATTTGCCATGTAATATTCCCCAGCCAATTTGCACAATATTATGCCATTGTTATTTGCCATGTAATATTCCCCAGCCAATTTGCCCAATAATATGCCAGTCTTATTTGCCAGCCAATTTGTCCAATAATATGCCAGTGTTTAAAAGCCCCCCCCCCCTTACCTTTTTCTCTGGTGGCTAGTGGCAGGACTTCCCTGGTGGCTAGTGGCAGGAGGACTTCCCTGGTGGCAGGCAGCATGGTCCCTCCATGCTGCCTGTTCGGCCTCCCGGCGGTTGTGCCGACAGGTCACGTGATCGGCGCGCGTCTGACGTCAGAGCGCCGATCACGTGACTGTCGGCACTTCCGTGTCAGACTGCACAGGGAGCCGAACAGGCAGCACGGAGGTTTCTCTGTGCTGCCTGTTCGGCTCCCCGTGCAGCCTTGCAGGCAGAGCGGAGGTGAGAGGGGATCTTCCGATCCCTTCTCAGTCTCTGCCTGCAAGCACGTTTTTTTTTTAAACACTGGCCCAGCGGCCGTGTTTTAAATAGCTTAGGGCGGCCTGGGGGGCAATTGCCACCCTGCCCCCTGGCCCAGCCCGCCCCTGATCTAATCTCATATTATTAACTCCTCTTGACCCAACCACTAAAAATTAATCTTTCTAAACACAACTTTCTTCCTACATTTAGTCTCTGCCCCTGTACACTTTCCAATGAGGGCATCACAATCATGCCAACTGACCCATGCCTGTAGCCTTGGGGTCATCTTTGTCTCATTTTTATTCCTTTGACTCAATTCTTAAAGGGACACTCCCACCAACAAATGAAAAGGTTTTACTTTTTTCATTTTGTATTGTTGATTTCAGATATGTCTTTTGTTTTTCTTTGGGGCTTTGGACACAGAATGCAGTCTATAAGTCAGAATTCTGACCACAGACTGGCATTGAATGGGAGGGTAATGTAACTATTAAATCACAAGGGGGCAGGGTTATGATCCAGTTTGATCAGGTTAATCTCCTCTCTTTGTATTGGAAGGCAGGTAAAAAAAAAGTTGTACAGAGCCACCTAGTCCTGCCCAATAAGGTACACAGGAGCCAGTAAGAGAGTAGGGGAGTATTTTATGACATAATCATGCAGGCTTTGGCAACAGTTGTAAATTTAGACTGGCTGGAAGATTTTGGACCATGTTGCATCATGGGAATTATTCACAAAATGGATGCTGGAGATAAATACCTAGTTTTCTTTTTGCTGTTATATGCAATGAATTCAATCATATAAAACAAATATGATTAAACATATAAAACAAAACAAAACAGTGGCATATGATTTATATTATATATATATATATTTATGTTTGTTTTAAATGACCAGGTTATCTAGTTACATCTTATGTAAGTGGCAGTGTCCCTTTAATGCTAAATTATATTTACAATTCCTCCTTCAAGGTTCATGTTTCTCATTTGCTGCTCTTTATAGGCTGCTCCACTTTGTAAATTCCGGCACTGGGCATCTGCATAAAATGGTCAGTTTAATCTGTAGGAACTCAATGAAAGAGTTGCACATAGAGTTGCCAACCGGCCGTTTTTTTTACCGGCACGGCCGGTATTTCACCTCTTGGAGCCGGTGCCGGAACAACTGTATTACTCCATTCTAAGGCTGGTATTATTTCCAGCAGGGGAGCGGAGAGAAGGCAGACTTTGCATAGTCTGCATGGTCCAGATGGTGGCTGCACCTGCAGCGCGTGTGTCCTCTTGGTTTCAGGCTCTCCAGACGAGCGTAGCACGAGGGGGAATATCTGTGCTTTCTGCACAGACTGCTAGCTCCGCCCCCTCGCGCATAGCGCTGTAACGTCAGAGAGCTGGGACTCCCGGCTCTCTGGATGAAGAGATGACCAGTGCCTGGCAGACCAGGCTGTTGAAGAAGCGTCCCCCTTCCAGTGCAATAAGGTAAACAGGGAAGGGGGACACATTGAATTATGCACCCTTTCCCTCCCCCAAAAAAATAAAAAAAAAACTGCCTTGGAACTAGGATTTTCTTTTGTCTGTCTATGTTACTGTGTCTGTCTGTCAGTATGTCTATGTTAGTGTGTGTCTCTTTATGTTACTGTCTCTGTCTGTCAGTATGTCTGTGTTAGTGTGTGTCTGTTTATGTTACTGTCTCTGTATGTCAGTATGTCTGTGTGACTGTCTGTCAGTATGTCTGTGACTGTCTCTGGGTATGTCTATGTGACTGTATCTGTCTGTCGGTATGTCTATGTGACTGTCTCTGGGCATGTCTATGTGACCGTCTCTGTCTGTCAGGATGTCTATGTGAATATCTCTGGCTATGTCTATGTGACTGTCTCTGTCTCTGTCTGTCAGTATGTCTATGTGAATGTTTCATGGTATGTCTATGTGACCGTCTCTGTCAGTATGTCTATGTCACTGTCTCCATCTGTCAGTATGTCTATGTGAATGTCTCTGGGTATGTCTATGTGACTGTCTCCCTATGTCAGTATGTCTATGTGACTGCCTCGGGGTATGTCTATGTGACTGTCTCTGTCTGTCAGTATGTGTATGTGACTGCCTCTGGGTATGTCTATGTGACTGTCTCTGTCTGTCAGTATGTCTATGTGACTGTCTCTGTCTGTCAGTAAGTCTATGTGACTGCCTCTGGGTATGTCTATGTGACTGTCTCTGTCTGTCAGTATTTCTATGTCTTTGTGTGTGAATGTGTGTGAAATAGCGTGTGTATGTTCTCACTGACATGATATACACATATTTTATATGTATGTGTGCATGCTAGTGTATATATATACACATGTAGTTATATATTTCACACTGGCATGATATACAAATGATATATATATATTGTCAGTGAGAAATATATGCATAATAAATATTAAGCTCAGGGACCTGGTACCTGTACCAAGGAACCAGAAGCTTAATCTGATAGGGAAATTGAGAGGATCCGCCGCTCAGTGGCTCCACCCTTTGTAGCCACACCCCTGTGTGGCTCCGCCCACCACTGTGGCTGGTATTTTTTTTTGGGAAAAGGTGGCAACCCTACTTGCACAGTAGTACGCAAAATATTTTTTTTCAGCTACCTTTCACTAAAGGTTGAGCCACAGGTTCAGGTAGCTGCAGAGCCACAAAAACAAGAGGTCCAATGCAACATGCAAATCAGGGATAAAAGCATATGGAAGGAAATGCATGATGCCAATCAGATGCCTTTTTCACATTTGAAATCCCAGACCATCACATGTCAGGGCTGTGATATAATTCTGCAGGAGATGTTCAAGGGGGAAGCCGGGGCCCTGTTTATTATAATGTTGCAATTAGTTTATTTACTTATTGATTTATTTAGTGGGAGAACGGTTTTTTTTCAGGCTATGTCCAACTCGAAGCTCCACTCCATTATGAATGGCTTCACCACATTTCAATCTTAGCAAAATGGTTAGTTAATAATATTTTACAAGGTCAAAATGAGGCATCCAGGGAGGAGGGAGGGCATATCTTCTTGGAGGTTGGAGACAGTGGCAGAACTATCATTATCGCAGGGGTCACAGCTACGACCGGGTCTGTCACACCAGGGGCCCGGCTGCCCTGTCGACCCCTGCGATAATAATATATTAAAACCTTTACTATTGGATCTGCACTGATCTCATAGTACAGGCCCTCCGTAGAGAGATGCGGCCCATGTGACATTCTGAGCTTCCTACTGTGACAGATGTCCATGACATCCTGACGCTCCGACAAAAATGGAGGCTGGATCAACCCCCCTCCCTGCAATGAAAGGTAACCGTGCAGGGAGGGGGACAAAAATCTGTGGGAACATATGCATGTAATGTAAGTATGAATGGATGTAAGTGTAAGTCTGACTATGTATGGATGTAAGTCTGACTGTATGTATGGATGTAAGTCTAACTGTATGTATGGATATAAGTGTAAGTCTGACTGTATGTATGTAAGAATGACTGTGTGAGTATGTAAGTGTAAGTCTGACTGTACGTAAGTGTAAGTCTGACAGTATGTAAGTGTAAGTCTGACTGTATGTATGGGTGTAAGTCTAACTGTATGTATGGATGTAAGTGTAAGTCTGACTGTATGTATGGGTGTAAGTCTAACTGTATGTATGGATGTAAGTTTAAGTCTGACTGTATGTATGTAAGACTGACTGTGTCTGTATGTAAGTGTAAGTCTGACTGTATGTAAGTGTAAGTCTGACTGTGTGTGTATATGTAAGTGTAAGTCAGACTGTGCGTGTATATGTAACTAAGTCTGACTGTGTGTGTATATGTAACTGTAAGTCTTAGTGTGTGTGTATATGTAACTGTAAGTCTTACCGTGTGTGTATATGTAACTGTAAGTCTTACTGTGTGTATATATGTAACTGTAAGTCTGACTGTGTGTATGTATGTAACTGTGATATTATAAAAAATATGATACATATAGCTGTGTCTGTATATATATATAAAACATATGGCTCAGGTTTATGTAATATTTATATAATATATATTGCTGGTTTTATAATATTTCTATAACATATATGTATATATAAAACCAACTATATATACATATTTTTTTGTTTTGTTTTGTTATATAAATATTATAAAACCAGCCATAAATTATATAACATATAAACCTGAGTCATATGATATATATTTATATATATATATATCATATGGCTAGTTTATATAATATGTATATTATCTATATCTGATTTTATATAATATGTGTTATATATTCCAGACATATATATTATATTTATATATATATAACATTATATAAATATATAAACCATCCATTACTATAGGAGTTGCATGGTGGGTTTGGGGGGCCCCAGGGCAATTTTTGCACCGGGCCCGGTGGTTTCTAGTTACGCCTCTGGTTGGAGACCAATTAGCGTTAATCTCAAACTCCATGACAAGCAGAAAAGTGTCTCCCTCCTACTGGTAGATGTCTGCATTTAAATTATAAAATGTTAGACAAAGGATGAATCAATAAATAACCTATGTTTGCAGATATTGCTGGCCTTTGTGTTGCTTCTGGTAAGACGTTTAGCCCTCCTCCTGCTTTGGCATTTATTTGTGTGCTGAATGCCTCAGGAATGAGGGTTACTAGCTTGGACTACCCTTTATTTCACTATTCTATCTCTCCCCCTCTGTTCACTTATGTTTGTACCCCCTCCTATATGCTTCCACTTTCTTCAGTCTACCTTCCTTCTTATTGCTCTCTTTGTTAATGTTGAAGCCAATTTGCTGGGGAATATACACATGGTAATCCTGAAGGAAATATTCGGGCATTGCTGGGCAGTTACCCTCTAAGTACCACATGCACGCGCTCATTACTATTGGTACATTAAGGTGCAGCTCAGTATTATTATACTGCATTATTATCTTAGTGGTCAGCTCATTATAAATACAAAGTTAAATCATTTTTACTATATAAATTGTATGTTGCTGCACACTGCTGGTTACTGTTTTATGCTCCATTATCATTTCTAATATGTATATTAAAATATAAATGTTAATAAAAATATATATATAAAAAAGTCTGAGGCTTAAATATCAGTCTGTGTGTATCTTATAATCTAATATTTTTTTGCCATTAGAAGTCATAGGACGTAGGATATCCCCAAATACTGTTACTCAGGACCGATCCTGGGCGGGTGCACAGGGGGGAACTGCACCCAGGAACACGGGAGGAGAGGCGCCGCAATCACAGAGCGCGACGGGAGCGGAGCTTGCACCTGTCGGGCTGTGCTTGGTGTGCCAAGGAGGTGCGAGCCACAGGTTAGCTCACCTCCCCATCTCCCCATCTCACCTCCCCATCACACCAAGCACAGCGCGATGGGTGTAAGCTCTGCCCCGTCATGCTCTGATTGGCTGCAGGAAGGAGGATGGTCCACTGGCATCTAGTTTCTTCTGCCGGATGTCAGCTGACATCCGGCAGAAGAAACTAGATGCCAGTGTCAGCCTCTGCAGACACCATCGAGAACATAAAGGTATTAAGCAGGGAGGGGGACGGCATAAATTTTGGGGGGTGGGGGTTAAAAAAAATAAATAAATATATGTGTGTCAATATATGTAAGTGTATGTAAGTGTGTACAGGGTGTGTTTGTATAAGTGTGTGTGTCAATGTGTGTGTTACTGTCTGTGCAAGTGTGTGTACATGTGTATCTGAATGTTTGTCATGTGTATCTTAATGGTAAACATTCAGATACACATCCAAACAGATACCCATGCAGACAAAGAGAATCATATGTTAATGACAAACATTTAGATACATACAAACAGATACCCATGTATCTGCATGCGTATCTGTATGTGTATCTGTTTGTCTGCATGTGTGTCAGTGTGTGCCCCTATGTACCTGTATGTGTGTCACTGTTTATATCTGTATGAGTGTCATTCTGTGTATGTCATCCACAGTAGGAACTGAAGAAACCCCCCCCCCACCCCTTAAAAATAAAAAGACTGCTGGTGTATGTATGTGACTGACTGTATGTGTGACTGTATGTGTGTGTGATTCTGTGTGTATGTATGTTTATGTGACTGACTGCATATGTGACTGTATATTTGTGTGTATTTATGTGTATGTGACTGTATATGTGTGTTTCTCTGTGTATGTACAGTATGTGTATGTGACTGACTGCATTTGTGACTGTATATTTGTGTATGTTACTGTGTATGTGTGTGTTTCTGTGGGTATGTGACTGACTGCATGTGTGACTATATGTGTGTACTATGTAATACTTGTATATGACTGTGTGATTATGTGACTGTGTATTTAATTATGTATGTGAATGCATACATAATCACATATACACATTGGGGGGCATGTATAAACACGGCACACACTGGTGCAATCGCCGTGTGCGCCAATGTATAAAACAGACTCACGGGAGTCTGGGTTACCTACGCTGAATGCGTAGATTTAAGTTTGTTCGCACTCGTTGTGCCGGCACAGCCTATGTGTAGAACATAAAGCACTGAAATGTGCCTGATATGGGGCAGGAGTGGAGACAGAGGGAGAGAGAGAGAGGGAGAGGGAGAGAGAGAGAGAGATGGGGCAGGAGTGGAGAGAGAGACAGACATTAGGTATGAGTGGAGAGAGAGACAGACATTAGGTATGAGAGAGAGAGAGACAGACATTGGGTATGAGAGAGAGAGAGACAGACATTGGGTATGAGTGGGGAGAGAGAGACAGACATTAGGTATGAGTGGAGAGAGAGAGAGAGAGACAGACATTAGGTATGAGTGGAGAGAGAGAGAGAGAGACAGACATTAGGTATGAGTGGAGAGAGAGACAGACATTAGGTATGAGTGGAGAGAGAGACACATACATTAGGTATGAGTGGAGAGACAGAGACAGACATTAGGTATGAGTGGAGAGAGAGAGAGAGAGAGAGAGACAGACATTAGGTATGAGTGGAGAGAGAGAGAGAGAGAGAGAGACAGACATTAGGTATGAGTGGAGAGAGAGAGACAGACATTGGGTATGAGTAGAGAGAGACAGACAGACATTAGGTATGAGTGGAGAGAGAGAGACAGACATTAGGTATGAGTGGAGAGACAGAGACAGACATTGGGTATGAGTGGAGAGAGAGAGACAGACATTGGGTATGAGTGGAGAGACAGAGACAGACATTGGGTATGAGTGGAGAGAGAGAGACAGACATTGGGTATGAGTGGAGAGACAGAGACAGACATTGGGTATGAGTGGAGAGAGAGAGACAGACATTGGGTATGAGTGGAGAGACAGAGACAGACATTGGGTATGAGTGGAGAGAGAGAGAGAGAGAGAGACAGACATTGGGTATGAGTGGAGAGACAGAGACAGACATTGGGTATGAGTGGAGAGAGAGAGACAGACATTGGGTATGAGTGGAGAGACAGAGACAGACATTGGGTATGAGTGGAGAGAGAGAGAGAGAGAGAGACAGACATTGGGTATGAGTGGAGAGACAGAGACAGACATTGGGTATGAGTGGAGAGAGAGAGACAGACATTGGGTATGAGTGGAGAGACAGAGACAGACATTGGGTATGAGTGGAGAGAGAGACAGACATTAGGTATGAGTGGAGAGAGAGAGACAGACATTAGGTATGAGTGGAGAGAGAGAGAGAGAGAGAGAGAGAGACAGACATTAGGTATGAGTGGAGAGACAGAGACAGACATTGGGTATGAGTGGAGAGAGAGAGAGACAGACATTGGGTATGAGTGGAGAGACAGAGACAGACATTGGGTATGAGTGGAGAGAGAGAGAGACAGACATTGGGTATGAGTGGAGAGACAGAGACAGACATTGGGTATGAGTGGAGAGAGAGAGAGACAGACATTGGGTATGAGTGGAGAGAGAGAGAGACAGACATTGGGTATGAGTGGAGAGACAGAGACAGACATTGGGTATGAGTGGAGAGAGAGAGAGACAGACATTGGGTATGAGTGGAGAGACAGAGACAGACATTGGGTATGAGTGGAGAGAGAGAGAGAGAGAGAGACAGACATTGGGTATGAGTGGAGAGAGAGAGAGAGAGAGAGACAGACATTGGGTATGAGTGGAGAGACAGAGACAGACATTGGGTATGAGTGGAGAGAGAGAGAGAGAGAGAGAGACAGACATTAGGTATGAGTGGAGAGAGAGAGAGAGAGAGAGAGACAGACATTAGGTATGAGTGGAGAGAGAGAGAGAGAGAGAGAGACAGACATTAGGTATGAGTGGAGAGAGAGAGAGAGAGAGAGAGAGACAGACATTAGGTATGAGTGGAGAGACAGAGACAGACATTGGGTATGAGTGGAGAGAGAGAGAGACAGACATTGGGTATGAGTGGAGAGACAGAGACAGACATTGGGTATGAGTGGAGAGAGAGAGACAGACATTGGGTATGAGTGGAGAGACAGAGACAGACATTGGGTATGAGTGGAGAGAGAGACAGACATTAGGTATGAGTGGAGAGAGAGACACATACATTAGGTATGAGTGGAGAGAGAGAGACAGACATTAGGTATGAGTGGAGAGAGAGAGAGAGAGAGAGAGACAGACATTAGGTATGAGTGGAGAGACAGAGACAGACATTGGGTATGAGTGGAGAGAGAGAGAGACAGACATTGGGTATGAGTGGAGAGACAGAGACAGACATTGGGTATGAGTGGAGAGAGAGAGAGACAGACATTGGGTATGAGTGGAGAGACAGAGACAGACATTGGGTATGAGTGGAGAGAGAGAGAGACAGACATTGGGTATGAGTAGAGAGAGAGAGACAGACATTGGGTATGAGTGGAGAGACAGAGACAGACATTGGGTATGAGTGGAGAGAGAGAGACAGACATTGGGTATGAGTGGAGAGAGAGAGAGAGAGAGAGACAGACATTGGGTATGAGTGGAGATACAGAGACAGACATTGGGTATGAGTGGAGAGAGAGAGAGAGAGAGAGAGACAGACATTAGGTATGAGTGGAGAGAGAGAGACAGACATTGGGTATGAGTAGAGAGAGACAGACAGACATTAGGTATGAGTGGAGAGAGAGAGACAGACATTAGGTATGAGTGGAGAGAGAGAGAGAGAGAGAGAGACAGACATTAGGTATGAGTGGAGAGAGAGAGACAGACATTGGGTATGAGTAGAGAGAGACAGACAGACATTAGGTATGAGTGGAGAGAGAGAGACAGACATTAGGTATGAGTGGAGAGACAGAGACAGACATTGGGTATGAGTGGAGAGAGAGAGACAGACATTGGGTATGAGTGGAGAGACAGAGACAGACATTGGGTATGAGTGGAGAGAGAGAGACAGACATTGGGTATGAGTGGAGAGAGAGAGAGAGACAGACATTGGGTATGAGTGGAGAGACAGAGACAGACATTGGGTATGAGTGGAGAGAGAGAGACAGACATTGGGTATGAGTGGAGAGAGAGAGAGAGAGAGAGACAGACATTGGGTATGAGTGGAGAGAGAGAGACAGACATTGGGTATGAGTGGAGAGACAGAGACAGACATTGGGTATGAGTGGAGAGAGAGAGAGAGAGAGAGACAGACATTAGGTATGAGTGGAGAGAGAGACACATACATTAGGTATGAGTGGAGAGAGAGAGACAGACATTAGGTATGAGTGGAGAGAGAGAGAGAGAGAGAGAGACAGACATTAGGTATGAGTGGAGAGACAGAGACAGACATTGGGTATGAGTGGAGAGAGAGAGAGACAGACATTGGGTATGAGTGGAGAGACAGAGACAGACATTGGGTATGAGTGGAGAGAGAGAGAGACAGACATTGGGTATGAGTGGAGAGACAGAGACAGATATTGGGTATGAGTGGAGAGAGAGAGAGACAGACATTGGGTATGAGTAGAGAGAGAGAGACAGACATTGGGTATGAGTGGAGAGAGAGAGAGAGAGAGAGACAGACATTGGGTATGAGTGGAGAGACAGAGACAGACATTGGGTATGAGTGGAGAGAGAGAGACAGACATTGGGTATGAGTGGAGAGAGAGAGAGAGAGAGAGACAGACATTGGGTATGAGTGGAGAGACAGAGACAGACATTGGGTATGAGTGGAGAGAGAGACAGACATTAGGTATGAGTGGAGAGAGAGACACATACATTAGGTATGAGTGGAGAGAGAGAGACAGACATTAGGTATGAGTGGAGAGAGAGAGAGAGAGACAGACATTAGGTATGAGTGGAGAGACAGAGACAGACATTGGGTATGAGTAGAGAGAGAGACAGACAGACATTGGGTATGAGTAGAGAGAGACAGACAGACATTGGGTATGAGTAGAGAGAGACAGACAGACATTGGGTATGAGTAGAGAGAGACAGACAGACATTGGGTATGAGTAGAGAGAGACAGACAGACATTGGGTATGAGTAGAGAGAGACAGACAGACATTGGGTATGAGTAGAGAGAGAGACAGACAGACATTAGGTATGAGTAGAGAGAGACAGACAGACATTGGGTATGAGTAGAGAGAGACAGACAGACATTGGGTATGAGTGGAGAGAGAGACAGACATTCGGTATGAGTTGAGAGAGAGAGACACACACACTGGGTATGAGTGGAGAGAGAGAGACACACACATTGGGTATGAGTGGAGAGAGAGACACACACATTGGGTATGAGTGGAGAGAGAGACACACACATTGGGTATGAGTGGAGAGAGAGACACAGACATTGGGTATCGGTGGAGAGAGAGAGAGACAGACATGTGGGTATAGGGAGAGAGAGACAGACATGTTGGTATGGGGAGAGAGATAGACAGACATGTGGGTATGGGGAAAGAGAAAGAAAGACATGAGGGCATAGGCAGAGAGAGACACGCGAGTGACTGGCATGGTGTAATATTATTTATATATTCCCCTCTCCCCAATAATGAAATGGGCATCTCTGAAACAGAAATGTCTAAAGGGGAGGAGTTCATAATATAACCACTCCCACCTTTGGGCGCCAAAAGAAAACCTGCACTAAGGCGCCCGTGACCCTAGGATCGGCCCTGCTGTTACTACCACCACCTTCCCCTCTGACCTTTCCACTCACCTCCTTTGTCTCCTGTCCCCCACTCCTTGTAGATTGTAAGCTTGCAAGCAGGGCTCTCATGTATTGGTGTGTCTCTGTTCGTCTTACAAATTCTGTAATTCCCTTTTACTCTCTGTTCTAAGTGCTGTGTGACATCTTGACGCTATATAAAAAATGCTTATGTAATATATCATCTTAGCTCATAATCATAGATACATACACATATATTTTTGATTAAAAATTGATGATTGTGTGTTCAACAAAAAAGTCAATGTTTCGGTTTGAATTACAAATTTTTATGACGAGCCTATATTTAATTAAAGTTGCGATCGTATGGAAATGTTTTTGAACTCTTATTAAATATAACCCTTTATAGTAATAATTGCATTTCCTCTATATTGGGCGTAATACAGTCTGAAGCTCACATTTGGTTGGCGCCATTTGCAGTTGCACAGGTCGCAGCCCTTAAAGCCCAGACACGGACAGACTGACAGGAGCATGATCAATGAAATAGAGCAGCAAGTGTTGGAAGGGCACAAAGAGCCTGGGATTGAGCTCCGGGATTCAGTTCTCTGCCGGCTGATCTTTTGGCCTTTCACTCACAGCCTTCTGGCTGCTGCTGCCTCGAAACATCCAAAACACATTGGTTTACTGATGTCAGATATATAGCACTGTGAGATTAGCAGATTGTTTGGAGGAAGGTCTAGTTGTATGTGCACTTCCTTCTGTGGAAAAACTGCATATTGTTGGATAGAAGCCCCTAAAAAAGTGTAATTTCAAACCTGACATCCTCAATCAGTTTAGCATAATTGATAGAACAAGGATTTGCATCGTTAGATAATGCTCCTGAGGATTGCAATTTAGAGATGGTAAAGAGCCCTGTGTGGGTACACTGATAATACACTCTGCAGTTTATCTCAGATAACCAGCCATCTTCCCTGCATTATCAGACATGTGATCTGGTTACCATTTAATTACTTTAAAAAGATACCATTTGTTATATTTTGCATGGGTAATTTTGCATTTCTGAGCTTTTTGATTGCAATGAAAGATAAAAGGCGGGTAATAACATTATACGTTAGGATAATCAGTGTGCTATCTCTTTAGGATTGGCGGAAGCTTCCCAGCTGCAGTGCTGCTAAGCGCATCTCCGAGACCTCAAAGGTCTTCTCCTTAGATTGGGTTTCTCCGGTCCTCTATAAATAGGTTTTTAACCCATCAAGTCCCACAGGGCAAGATGATGATGATGATCATGCGGCAGGCGGTGCACTTCCGTGTAAAAATAAAAATGATTTCCTAGCACTGCTCGCTTTCCTGGCACTTGGGGAGTTATTAAGTTGCTACTGGCATTATTATTTACGTATTCATAATGCTCCAGTGTATTCGCACAGCTGTAGAATAGGACGTTTGGTTTTAATACCTATACTTCCATTTATATAAATGAACATTTATGTATAACATACATTACACAGGGGTGCATTATATCGTTATTATACATTCATAAAGCGGCTTCCACTGAGCCATACAACAGGTACACAAAACAAAGGAAAAGAGATAAACATACTGAAACAAAAGGTTTATAGGGATTTCTGCTCAAATTTCTTAAAGGATATATATCTCAGGTGAAGATTCATTATTTACATGTTTATATTAATCCTTCCAGCCATAATGTAACTTGGATTTTGTAGTTAAATGGACAATAGCCCTTTTTTTCAGGCATAAGTGATGCAAATAAAATTTTGATTGGTTGCCATAACAAATAAAACTCGAGTTACTGCTCACTCACTGGTCCAATGAATGAGCTCATGTTGTCAAGAGGACAAGATGGATGTGCACATTCCATATAAGTAGTTTGTTGCATAAGAGTGGAATATTTAATATGCAATTCCTTTAACCCCTTTTTGACATTACATTTTCATCATGTTTTTCCCTTGGCTGTTATAACACTTCTACGGTGTTTGTGTTTAGCTGTAATTGTCCTCCCTCATTTACTGTACCCACACAAATTTATATATATTGTTTTGATCGGCATAAAAGTGCTTCCTTTAGATGCCATTATTTTCATCATATAACTTACTATAAAAAATAAAATATGATGAACATTTTTGCTAACTTTTAGATGAAAAATCTTTTACACATTTATAAACGCTAATAAAAAAATTAGATTCTTATATTTTTCCTGAGTTTATAAATAGCCGATGTTTACATGTCTTTCTGCTGTTTTTTTTATAGGGCAATAACTTAAGGTGGTATATTTCTTTTTCCTAACCATTTGTGACCTTTTATCCCCAATCCTAAAGCTAGCACTAACCCTAACGTTAACCCTTTTTGCATCGAGGGGCAGTCTTGCAACAGCAACAGAGTGACGAGGGGATTTGCATTTACAGGCATAAGTAGAATCAGCTTACTGTGTAATAATTATTATGCACAACTATCTCTTGCAGCAATGACTGCTGTGAGGGACATGAGTCTATAGGTATGTTTAATAAGCATTTGAAAAGCCCCATGGGCTGATTAGTATCCGCCCTCTGACCTGGGGCATAGGTGTGTTCAAATCAGAACTATTGGCTTGGCATTCCATGATCTCTGTCCATGGTTTTGGCCACTGTTTGAGAACCTGCAAGTCTTCCTCCCTTATCTGGTAATCACTGGATAGAAAAATCTATCTGGAATCAACATACTACAATTTGTAGCAGACACCAAGTAAACGTACCAGTGCTCTGCTGATAATAAGAATAAGAAGAAAAAAGAAAATGTTTAGTGGTACTTCATGGGAATGTCTAAAGAAAGCCTTTTGAGCATGGTGGCCTATTCATTATCCTTTTAGAGGGTCTTTAAAAGGACAGAGAGCAAGAGGCTATAGAGATGACCTATTAATCCTTTTTTTGATGCGTGGAACACAATCAGAATATGGCAAAGGCCAAATTAGGTGCACCTCCCAAGTCCTGTGTGAAAGAGGAAATCCTCAAGAGCACAAAACTTTCCTTCTTGCATGGTATTGAGAGTAACAGTATACACCTCTGTGAATGGCAACAAATCAAGATCTGTTTTGTTCCTGTTCTAAATGAAACAAATTCTTTGATAAAGCCTTAAATTAACAATGAGGCTTGTAACGTCCATGCTATATGAAACCTGCTGGGCTTACCCAAAGAAAATGTCTGCTTCACCGAACTCTCCAGTGTCCATACCACTATAGTCTGTTCCAGATGATCAAACGTCAGCATAAATGCAGTGAGGAGAAGCAGGTAGCTTGATGCCTAACAGGTTTGAAATCATTTTTTTAAAAAGCCACTAACATCTTGAAATGCATTAGATGTCTGGCTACCTGCTTCCTCCCTTTGTATGTATACTGAAAAAATAGACATTTTTCCCAATCAATTTTTGTCTGTTCCTAGTTGTTTTTTGTTACTTCTTCAGTTGGAACACAGACTCAATATCTCCCTAGTGTGTGTATTTTCTCATTCTCATTCAGCACTCTTAAATAGTAGAGTTGTCACTGTGGACATCACTTGGCCTTATGTACTAAATTGTAAGTGTCAACTCCACAAGTTCCTTCAACCCTCTTACATTCTTTCCTTTTGTTGAGCCAGCGAGTTCTTAGTTATAGATACAACAGCTGCTACACTTTCACGAAACATAGGAAATCTACAGTTTGTCAGTATTATCAGACCGTGGAAAACATTAATGTCTTGATAACCATGTATATGAAGTGTGTGAATTTGGGAGATTGTCTCTCTGGAATTTCCTTTGCTAATGCCAAGTGTGTCCGAGAGGAAAGAGACGAGACAAGTCAGTAGGGAATTTGCAAGCAGCAAGTTTCCTAGGATTCTTAATCTGCTTAACACACTGACAAATTGCTTTGAGATTTGCTCAGCATAAAATATATACATTTTTTAATGATGAAATAAGAAGATATATGATCTTATTTAAATTTGAAATGTCTTTTAGAAAATAATATGGGAAAAAAGAGAAAGAGGCTGTTTCCGGAAATGTTGCACATGTGTCATGTTATCATAACTTAAACTGCTGAGGTAAAAGAATTCTAAGCTCTGAAAATGTGACAGATAGAGGAAATTGAGATAAAAGTATAATTTGCTGTTGTCAGTGGATATATTTCCCAGACATTATTAAATACAAGGATTAGTGTGGCTTTAACTGCAAAACAAACGCAAACAATGCTAGCAGTGATTATACTATCAGGATATGGTTTTAATGCATTGTTCTCCCAAATTTAGCTTCCAAAATATAGTATTATTCATTTTTTTTTAATTCAAAACCAATAAATTTATATTTTTAATTCTTTATGCTTTATGCTTACTGTTAAAAATAAGTCTACTTACTCTCAGGATATGTCAAATTAAAGAGTGAGTAAAGGTAATCCAAAAATATTCTTTAAATGAATGGCCACATTGAGCCCTTTTAAACAGTTTTGAAATTTTAATTCTGTGATCTATAATTTCCAAGATATGACAAAAATAATTCAGAAATACCTCAGATTTGGGTTCCGGCTTTTCAAGAACTTGCATGCTTGATCAAATCTTTTGATCGGTAGTGCTGCTCCAACATTTGACAATTATCCTGTCAATCTTTGTACATCATCTTTTGCAGTAGTCGGGATGGTATTCTCTGTGAAAGCAGCTCCTATCGTCTACCATGGGCTGAGTAGAATAAGAACTGCAGTCCAAATCCTCTGTATGGGCAAGCAGGGCTATTATATTATGTTATAAAACAATATGGCTGACTGCTCAGTTTCAACCAATTACAATTTGCCGCTTCGCTCCCACAAATACGGTACAATGACCATAGGTGCGTTATATATAATTATGTAAACAGACAAGACAGTTATTTAAATTGCACTTTGGGAGCAGTAAAGTATGTATTTTACCATAAAACAAAGAAAAATTGTATTTGTATTAATTTATTAATTCATATAATACTATGCAACAGGGGAAAAAGGCAAAAAATATGCTATTATTATATATATATATATATATATATATATATATATATATATATATATATATATATATATATATTACACAAACCCTTTCTTATCAGACTTCTAAATAGTTGATGGTAGGACATATTAATGTACTATATCAATAAATAATTGTCAAGCTTAATGCATGGTAACTTAGAAAGGGCATTCAATAGCTAGGAACCCACATTTTATATCCACTTATATCTGCATCAATCACCTTTCAAAATATGTCATTACTTTGAATTTACTCTATCAATTTTCAGTGCAACACTGCCATAGTTTCGCAAAAGTAAACAAAAACAATACCGTGTTGTAAAGTGAATAGCTACATCTTCTATTCCAACAGCAATTAGAAGCAGAGCAGTAATGAAGGTGAGATGACTTGCCGATGATACTGAGCATGAAATGTGTCAGGTGTTTCATCCTCCTTTTTGACTGGGATCTTTTTCTTTACTTGCTACTACCACATAAACATATTTGAAATATACTATGATAGACTAAAGAAGTCATTTTCAGTCTAATGCATGGTCTGCGTTATTCTTTGGGTAATAGGCTCCCTTTATATTGCATTGTGTATGACGCCATATAAGTCTGGCTCATTATATACTGGTGAGAATTACGTCGTGTTACCGTCTATGTCCAAGCTAACAATATACTAATGCAAGATATGCCACAGCACACTCAGTTTCAGCTAACTATAAAATGATGGAACCTAAATAGTACAACCATCTGATTCACCCTATAATAATGGAGCAATGCTAATGTTGTGTCTATGCTTGGCGAAACATATACTGATAGGAGTTGTCCTGTACCACCCTAAATGTCTGGCTAAGACTATGTTATACCACTGCAAATGTCAATATAAATATGTAATTCTGAAAGAAATGTGTACCAATAGAAGTTATCCTGGACCACCATCAGTATACTAGTAGAAGTCCTACAGCTTGTAGTGGCTGATGGGGTTTCCTGGGGCCCAGTAGATGTTCTGTGTATGTCCAATTTGCCCACTCAGTAACTTTATCCGTGTGCACTCTATTTCCTCACTCTGCAACCACATACTCTGTACTGTATAAATGGTAGTATTGCAGTCTTGGCAAAATATTATGGGCAGATTAATTTGACTAAAGGCAAAATATATAATCACTATTTGTGATCTAGTGAATGATGTGATGTTACTATCTATAATTGCTGTAAATAAAGGCAAAATGTATAATCACTATTTGTGATCTAGTGAATGATGTGATGTTACTATCTATAATTGCTGTAAATAATATATATTTAGTTATTCTTGCAATAGGATTGCCAAAACTTACTGTGAAAACCTCCATATAGGAAATAAATTTAACATGAATAATTATAGATCATTCGGATACTGTGCTTCCTCCAAATGATATTTCATTTCCATTATACCACATAATTTAGGCCACTGAAGCAGTCAATGGATCCAGGCTGTTGTGTATGAAACTATGACGATGATGTAACTTGTGATGTCACAAACACATGAGTCACTGATCTTAATGTTCTATGTCCAGCCTGTGCCAGACTTGGGCTCAGCTTTGTGCTGAGTGGGTGTTTGACGTGTTTGATCTGCTTCTCATCAATATCCAGAGAGATTTACAGGGGCGTTACCTCTTTATTAATGTACCAGAAGTGAAAGGTATGGCCAAACTGTAGATGTATAGCATGTAAATTATATTATGGAGCTGAGATTTCATTCTAGTAATTAGTCTGTAACACAGAAATGGAGAGAAAAGTACAGGAATTATTATATCTTCCTTTAAAGAATTGGAGATACTTGGGAGCATTAATAACTTCTGATATTTATTCATTTAAAAAAAAAAAGCAGACCATCTCTTGCTCTGCAGTATGAGGTTTTATGTCAGTACATGGGTAAGTGAAATCAATTATAAATATATGGGTGCTATATTTATTTCTACTTGATTTGGATCTGACTCATATTTGATATCCTTATGAACATCAGGATGGACATGTTGGAAAGAAATTGTGGCCTTATAATTGGATATCAAGCCAGACACCATAAATGTGAAGCGTGCTATGTAATTATGGTAGAAACATTGAACCACCATCTATATACCAATAGACGTTTTCCTGGACCACCATTAATGTCTGGCTAGCTGTATAGTCCTAAAAGCCCTACAGCTTATACTGAGTGGTGGATTTTCAGCAATAAATGCTGGGGCCCAGAGGACATTTCTGTGTATGTCCAGCTTGCCTGGTATCTTTAGCCATTGGCACTTTACTTCCTGAAATCAAACTCTCTGCACAAAATAAATGTTAGTATTGTGACTTCTGGGGGCATGTGCTCCCCACTGGGCAAGAACAAAATCTCAGCTTCATCCCTCCAATCCAGCCCAAAACAAAAGAGTTCTGTAGTTTTCCTGTCTCACCGATCAAGGCCTACAGCACAAGGGCTGTGGCAGCCATCTTTTATGTTTTCACCTATTGCAAACCTGCAAGTGGCAGGGCAGTGAATGACATCGTGGTGAGGAGACAATGCACATCAAAACTCCTCACAAGCAGATAAGTAAACAAGCAATTTAGCTCTGTCAATTGCGACAATTTCAGCCGAATAACAGTGCAGATCATGCTTCGGAGCCAGATAAGTACACACAAAATTGACATCAAGGTGGGGTGCCAGCAGTTCAGGGGGTATTCAAAAGCATGTAATTCTATGTATTCTTTAAACCGAAAGTCTATAAACCGAACGACCTTCGGTTTATAGACTTTCGGCTTATAGAAAACGTATAGTAGTATTGCCTTTCTATGAACCGAATGAGAGCCCCATTCATAAGAATTTCTTATTAATGGGGCTCTCGTTCGGTTCATAGAAAGGCAATACTACTATACGTTTTCTAAAAGCCGAAAGTCCATAAACCGAATGTTCGGTTTATAGACTTTCGGCTTATGGAATACATATAATCCTATTGCTATTCTATAAACCGAATGTTCGGTTTATAGAATAGCAATAGGATTACATGTATTCCATAAACCGAAAGCCTATAAACCGAACGTTCGGTTTATAGACTTTCGTCATTTGGAATGCATGTAATAGTACTATTGGCTTTCTCTAAACAGAGACAGAGTCTCCATTCATACATTTTTATGAATGGAGACTCTGGTTTGTGTAGAGAAAGCCAATAGTACTATAACATTCATTCCAAATGACGAAAGTCTATAAACCGAACGTTCGCTTTATAGACTTTCGGCTTATGGAATACATGTAATACTATGGGTTTTCTATAAACCGAACTAGAGTTCCCATTCATAAAAATGTATGAATGGGGACTCTGTTTCGGTTTATAGAAAGCTAAGAAGTTGAACGAATGAACGAATGGTTTAATATAAACGAAAATCATTCGTCCATTCGTGCTATAGAAATAGAGTCGGTTTATAGAATGCCAATAGACTTACATGCATTCCATAAACCGAAAGTCGTTCATTATGTTGGTTTATTTAATGTAGTGTACTATGCTATTGTATTCTATAAACCGACTCTATTTCGGCTTATAGAATGCCAATAGTACTACGAATGGACGAATGAACAAATGATTTTCGTTTATTAACCATTCGTTCATTCGGCTTTCGTTAGCTTAGCATTTTCGTTATTCGTTTTTCAAACGAATGAACGAAAATGCATTAGTCCGAAAACGAATGCACATGTCTAGTATTTACAAGAACTTCACACGTTCACATATTGTTATCAGGTTCACCCAAATACTACAGCTCATTGGATCCTTGGAACTGCTACAGCTACCAAACTTGGAAAATTAATCATTGAAGTGGCACATGCCTTTAACAATACAGTTGAGACAATAATAGTCTCACCCCTTCTAGCAGCGTAGACCATCAATGTACCCCCAGCAGCCCAGGGCAACCTGTAACACACTTAGACACTACTTCATCAATGTGGCATTCATTTTCTATTTTGTCAGGCACCCAGCACCATTGTAATGAGATTGTTTTGACTACCGTCATGGTAAAATATGTGAACAAACCGAACAAACCAAAGACACCCAAACAGAACCCAAAGCTGTGCAAACAGGCTCTGAAACCACTAGACAATCCTCAGCACTAAAAGGAAAACTCGTAGAATCTTCAAATACCTTAGTGGAAGCAACACTGAACACCCTGACACCCATGGGAACACAGGCAACAGAAATGGCTTTGGAAGTGGCCAAATGCCTCTTGCCAATGTTTGATCAGAAGAGTTCACTGAATTACAGTCATCCTTTTCTATGGCCATTGAACAAATTACTCACTGAAATAGAACAAATACTTAGCAATTTGGAGGACACCACAACACAATTACAGGAAACAGCAGAGTGCCAGAATATGCAACTATATACCTATCTGACAAAATAAATGACCTCGAAACAGAAGTCCAAGGAACAATTTGAGAGTTGTGGGCATCCCTGAATTGGTCAAACCCTCAGTACTTCTAATACAAAAATGTCTCACTAATGAGTTACAACTGCACCACGATGACAACCATCCTCTGTTCATTGAATGCTCTTATAGAATTGTTCCAGAACGCAGTTTGGTTGTTCGGTACTAAACTACGTCGGGTCATCATCAAATTGCTCAATTTGTAAGACAAATCAGACATACTGGCAGCCTACCACTAAACTAAGGTGCTCCTCTTTCAGAGGGTTAGAGTTCCGATTTTTCAGGACTAGTCCATTCTAATCACTACAAAAACAAGAGAGTTTTTCGCCAAGATGCAAACTACTAATGGAGAAACAAATTTAGATGCAACTTGCTATTCCTGACACGTCTATGCATGATACATGACAACAAAACGTACCCCCTAGAATCACCGGTGGAAGGTTTAAATTACACACTAATTGGGCTGGCACCATTTTATTCTGACCAACACTCTTTTGTTTGTAGAATCTTCATTAAGAAACAACCCACTTGTTTGAGGCCACCCTTTCAAGCGCTGGTACATGAAAGGGCCTCAATGTGTTTATATGTTCTACACAAGTTTTTTTTTTTCTAAGTTTGATAGATCGTGGATAAAGAACCAGGCAACCTAGTCTATACAGACCATAATTTACAATATGTGGCTGATGACCTGCTATTTTGACAGACATCAGCTCTGATGAGAGGTCAAAAAATATCATATATATCTCAACAAAAAGGAATGGTTAACAAATGTCTGTAACGAGCGGGGTCCAGGTGGCAATGGACCGTGAGCGCCCTAGTTGAGGAGCTACAGTATAGGGGTGGAGACAGGGCCTTGTGCTAGGTAATTTCACTTTTCAAGTAGCTTGAGGCTCCAGGTTTGCGCAACCACATACAGTGGCTCTGTCGGGACTAGAACCTGGGAGCGTAGCTCAGGGATGGATAAACAAAAGGCACAGCTGAGGATGCGAGGCAGGAACAGGTGGGTACCATTCGAGGATAGGAGTGTTGATATGCAAAAGTGAGGTACCAAAAGTGTTAGTTAGAAGCAGGCCAGGAGGCCGGAAGGTGGTAATGTACTGCGGAAGGACCCAGTAGCGCAGTGATTTCAAAGGGACCCAGGAATTTTGGTCTGAGTTTTTTTGATGTTAGTAGACGAGAGCCAGACTTTCTGACCCACTAGGTACTGATGTACAGGTTGGCATCATCGATCTTCAAATTTGTTATAATCTTGCTGAGCCTTAGTGAGATTGTTTCGCAGGATGGTGAAGTTTTGTTGGAGAACACGAAGATGATCAGACACTGTGGATACGGATGCACTTTGGGGTAGATCAAGATAAAAGTTGGGGTCAAAACCATAGCTGGCCTTAAAAGGCAACTTGTTGATGGAGCGCTGTACTTGGTTGTACGAATACTCGGCCAGTGGTAGCATATGGTACCAGTCATCCTGGAGATGAGTGGTATAGCATCACAGGTATTGTTCAAGTATTTGGTTTACTCTCTCAGTTTGCCCATTCATCTGGGTGTGGTAGGCTGAGGATAGGATTCGTTGGAGCTTGAGACCTTGACAGAAGGCTGTCCAGAACCGGCAGGTGAATTTTACCCCTCTATCTGACAGAACCGACCATGGTACTACATGTAAAGAATATATGTTGTATAAAGAGATCGGCAGTTTCAGCTGCTGTGGGTACACTAGGTACCTGTGCCATTTTGGTGAGTTGGTCAACCACAACCATGATGGTGTTGTGTTGTTGTGCTTCAGGCCGATCCACAATGAAATCTACTGTAATGTCCTCCCAAGGTTGTGTGGGAATAGAGAGTGGGTGAAGGAGGCCTGTGGCCTTGGCATTTCAGCCCTTGGATCTGGCACAGGTGTCACAGGTATAAATGTAGCAATGTACTTCCTTTGTCATACCCGACAACCAGAATATTCATTGTGCTAGATCTAGTGTCTTGTGGAGACCACCGTGACCTGCAATGGGGTGGTCATGGATGGTCTGTAGTACGTACGAGCCTTCTGAGGTACAAAAACACAGTCTTCCTTGTAGAGAGACCCTGTTCAGGACAGACGGAGTGGAGACCAATGATCTGAGTTCAATCTTGGCTGTATCTTCAAATTTCTTCAAAAAGAGACTGCACGATAGGATCTTCAGGGTCAGACATCTTCGTAGACCCTTCGTACAGTCGGGAGAGAGCATCTGCTTTTTCATTGCGTATCCCTGGCTGATAAGTTAAATGTAAGTGGAAACGTGTGAAAGAGAGCTCCCATCTGGCCTGTCATGGGCAGAGACGTCTGGCAGCTCGAAGGTACTCAAAAATGCGGTGGTCTGTAAATACAGTCACCAGATAACGTGCTCCCTCTGAAAGGTGCCGCCATTCTTGGAGTGCCATTTTGATGACCAACAATTCATGATCACTTACGCTGTAATTGATCTCTGCAGGACTAAGGTGTTTTGAGAAGGAGACTGGATGAAGCACCTCTTTCTCTCCATGTCATTGAGAAAGCATCCCTACTACTGCGGATTCGGAGGCATCCAGTTCAAGGAAGAAAGATTTCTCTGGGTGGCAAGACCAGCACAGGAGCACTTGAGAAGCTTCTCTTCAGACGGTCAAAAGCCTGTTGAGCTTGTGCACTCCAGACAAAGGGTACCTTCTGTTTGGTGAGGTGCGTGGAATGATCCGCGCAAAACTGTTGATAAAACATCCGTAGAAGTTAGCAAACCCCAAAAACCGCTGTACTGCTTTAACCGAATCAGGGGTTGGCCACTCTATAGGGTAATCATAGGGTCGGTGTGGTGATGGCTGTTCGGCCTCTCTTTTGTGAAAGACCTTATGAAAGGCACGGTAAGGTTCAGGAATGACTGGTTCTTTCTGCGTCACTAAGGGTTCTTCTTGAGTGATGCGTATGCTTGAGGAGGACAAGCAGAGTTGTCTGCAGAAGCTTGATGAAAAGGTTGCCTCACCTATGTTCCACTGGATGTTCGGACTGTGGAGACGGAGCCAAGAGAGTCTCAAGATGAGGGGGAACAGTAGGACTGTACGAGGTGTTCCTCACCCACGGTCATAGACAAGGAGATGGATTCCTCGGTGACTGGGCCAGACTGTATAGGATTCCCGGTCTACCAAGTGGATAATTAATGGCAGCTTCTTGGGTTGAGTGGGGATTTGTAGGTCGCGAGCCAAGGAAATATCGATGAAGCAGTCACTTTCCCCAGAATCCAATATAGTAGTCTGGGAGGAGGAGTCACTTCCCCACTGTAAGGGAACAGAGAGGTGAGGAGCCATACTACCCAAAAGTCGAGGCGAGGAAGAGGCGAACAGCTTACCTTTGGATGCTAGTTTGGGGCAGTTACATACAACGTGTCCAGACCCTCCACAGTACATGCATAGGTTGGCCTGTACTTGAGCATGTAATGCCTGCTGGTTGTCCTGAATATTCTGCACTGTCTGCGTCAAGGACATGATCTGTTGCATGAGGGCATGAATGGCATCAGCCACCCCTGCAGGCTCCATAATGACTTGCTCATTCTGCCGGGACTAGAACCTGGGAGCATAGCGCAGGGATGGATAAACAGAAGGCATAGCTGAGGAAGCGAGGCAGGAACAGGTGGGCACCATTCGGGGATAGGAGCGTGGGTATTGATAGACAAAAACAAGGTTACCAAAAGGGTTAGTCAGAAGCAGAGTCTGGGATGGTTCAAATGGTTGGGGCAGGTAGACTAGGATCTTAAGCGGAGAGAGGGAAGCCAAGGTCGGGATTTGAGAGGGTAACACAGTCCAGAACACAAGCAGGGGTCAAAAGCTGGTAGATCCAAAAGTAGAAGCAGGGTAGGGACTAGAATGGCACTTGAACAAATAGGGGGAGCTAAAAGCAACACCTAGCTTGAAAACAAGCAAGCACTGACTGAGTATAGTACTGACTATAGTATGTCAGTGCTTTGACTCCTCCCCTCTCCCCTTAGGGAATAGCCCTCCACTGGTCTAGCCAGCACAGGATTGGGAGGAGGGTTCTGCCTCCTCACTCCCCTCCCCTACATGCTCTCCAATAGAAGTGAGCGACCGGATCTGAAGCCACGCCCCCTGCCGTCCGTTGGGCACTGGCATCCGCCAGGCGCAAGGAGTTCCCAACTTGAGGTTGGGGATGCGGCCTGTACCAAGGTTGCGTGGTCACCCTTTGAGAGGCGGAGAAGAAGGCGCTGGAGGAGGAGGAGGTAGCCAGTATTTTTCAAAGTGCGCTGTAAGCACAGTATTGGACTGTTCTATTTGACTCTCAGATATGATGGTTACACCGCAAGACGCAAATGTACTATTTAGCACCCAAAACAATAAGAATTTTTCAAAGTGCGCTGTAAGCACAGTATTGAACTAGTCTATTTGACTCTCAGATATGAAGTGCACCGCAAGACGCAAATGTATTATTTACCACCCAAAACTATTAGAATTTTTCAAAGTGCGCTGTAAGCACAGTATTTGACGGTTCTATTTGACTCTCAGATATGAAGTGCTGGACGCAAATGTAATATTTAACACCAACAAATTGCAGTATTTAAAAATGCCTAGATGTTGCCCAATGAGCTAACAGAACAGGATTAAAGTCATGTGCCTGGCACACATGCAATTGCAAGTGCACTGCACTCTCTGTGGCACTGGGCTCAGGGCAGGGTACAAATATGTAGTATAGCACCCACTAAAATAATCACTGTAATTTGAATAATCGCTGTAGGATTATGCCCCTCAATATGCCAGGATTATTCCCCTCAATATGCCAGTATTATGCCTCTCAATGTGCCAGGATTTTCCCACACAATATGTCAGGATTATGCCCCTCAATATGCCAGGATTATGCCCCTAAATATGCCAGGATTATGCCTCTCAATATGCCAGGATTTAGCCACCCAATATGCCAGGATTATTATGCCACTCAATATGCCAGTATTTTTTAAACAATATGCCAGGATTATGCCCCTCAATATGCCAGGATTATGCCCCTCAATATGCCAGGATTATGCCTTTCAATGTGCCAGGATTTTCCCACACAATATGTCAGGATTATGCCCCTCAATATGCCAGGATTATGCCCCTAAATATGCCAGGATTATGCCTCTCAATATGCCAGGATTTTACCACCCAATATGCCAGGATTATTATGCCACTCAATATGCCAGGATTTTCCCACACAATATGCCAGGATTATGCCCCTCAATATACCAGGATTATTATGCCTCTCAATATGCCAGGACTTAGCCACCCAATATGCCAGGATTATTATGCCACTCAATATGCCAGGATTTCCCCACACAATATGCCAGGATTATGCCCCTCAATATGCCAGGATTATTATGCCTCTCAATATGCCAGGATTTAGCCACCCAATATGCCAGGATTATTATGCCACTCAATATGCCAGGATTTTCCCACACAATATGCCAAGATTTTGCCCCTCAATATGCCAGGATTATGCCACTCAATATGCCAGGATTTTCCCACACAATATGCCAGGATTATGCCCCTCAATATGCCAGGATTATGCTTCTCAATATCCCAGGACTTAGCCACCCAATATGCCAGGATTATAATGCCACTCAATATGCCAGGATTTTCCCACACAATATGCCAGGATTATGCCCCTCAATATGCCAGGATTATGCCTCTCAATGTGACAGGATTTAGCCACCCTCTTCCTCCCCCCTTCCCCCTTACTTAGCTCCTCGCTGCTGGAGGGGAGCGCACAACGCTTCCCTCACAGCCACGGATCTGCACCGAGAGACAGAGCAGCAGCGAGGAGGTAAGTAAGGGGGAGGATTTTTTTTCCGGCCGAACCCTGAACTCCAACACGAACATACAGGGGAATGTCTGTGTTCGGGTCCGGGGTCCAAAAACCGTAATGTTCGGTATGAACGATTGTTTATCGTTCTGCTACCGTGCTTGTGCCCCTGACCTGAATTGTTTACCGTTCTTTTACTGTGCCTGTGCCCCTGACCTGGATTGTTTATCGTTGTGCCACCTGGCCTTTGTTCCTGCAAGTATTCAATTCACATCATTTCAACCAACGTATATGTTATCTATATTGTGGATTAGGAGTACTCCGCCTCTACCCACCTGCAGCGTAAGCAGTTTGGTGTCAATAGCGCTACTTGGTCATCGGGACTCTCATTACTTCTATCCTTGAACCAACATCGATTCCAGGTGTGTACTGTTATTTTGAGGTCTGTTTTTAGTATCCTGCTACATTTTGCATATTGGTCTCTTCCCCATCATTACCCTCACATGGGAGCATGTAACCCGGGTGATGGAGGCATGTAACCGGGGCGATGGGGGCATGTGATGGGTTAATGGAGCATGGGATGGGGACATGATATGGGGGTTATGGGGCATTTAATGTGTGTGCATGTGGGTGATGGTGCATGTAATGGGGTGATGGTCCATGTCCAGGGTGTGCAACGTGGGTTATGGGTCATGTCATGGGTGTGCAACGTGGGTAAGTGGGGTGCCCAAATTTTGTCTGCCTAGGACAGCACAAAACCAAGATACACCACTGTCTGCCCCAAGTGTAATCAGGACAATGCTGACCATGGTTTCTGGGCCTGTCCAGTCATCCAAGAATTTTGGAATCAGGTAACTGAATATGCACACAAAACAAATCTAGTCAAAATGTCACTGATGCCTCTCATGTTGTTTGACATTCAAAATACACAGTACTGGGGGGAGTGTCTGACCACGAGGCAATAATCTCAGTGCTCCATGCTGACAGGAGATGGATCACCTCTGGAGACTCACTCTCTCTGTCTCCCCACACAAGTCCCCAGCAACATGAGATGTCACAGCACATACTAACCTTACTCCGAAATCAAGCAAGGGGTTAAGGAGGTCAGAGACGATGTTGCAAACCTCAGAATGGACATCGCGGAGGTAGATTCCAGAGTTACCGAGGTGGAACAAATGGCAGCCAGAGCAGAGGAACAAGCAGCTGACGCTCACACAATGATCACGCAGCAAGTAAAACTTACAGACCTGAGTAGATCGCTAGAGGGCAACCGAGGTAGAAGAAACAGTATCAGAGTGTGAGGCCTCCAGAAGGGAAGACCCTCGAAACACCTAGACTCACTTTTTACAACCTGGACTGGGATTGAGAGAGCACACCGGGCCCTCAGACAATGGGGACCTAAATCTTGACAATGGCAGTTGTACCCATCGACTCATTTTATACACACTGAACACAAAGGGCCTTAACTCTCCATAAAATAAAAGCTAACCTCATGCGAGTTCTCAGAACACTTAACATGTCAATAGCACTTGTCCAGGAGACCCACTTCCTCGATACCAAACACCCCTCTTTGACAAACAAACACTATACCCAGACCTTTTATAGCAATAATGGGAAAACTAAAACAAAGGGAGTTGCAGTACTACTCTCTAAACATGTATTACTCACAAGCATCATGACTGAGAATTACCTGGAAGGGCAACCTGCTTGGCAAGAAATATACAATAGCCAATGTTTATCTCCCCAATGACAAATAATATTGTCATATAATAATATGGGCTTCTCCATACACTGACACTTTGCCAGGCAGGTACACTGGTTTTAGGGTGAGACTTCAACGTCCCTCTAGACCCAATACTTGACACATCCTCTAATTCCCTTGGTTAACATACCAAGATGGATGAAGGCGTTGCTCTAGACTTGATTTTGTATGTTTCACCCATAGAGACCTAGACGCACTTGTCAAGATGACCATAGAAATAATCACTTGGTCAGACCATGCCCCTATATTAATTCAGCTTACCTCCCCACTCACCAGACCTAAACAGACTAGGTGGATATTGAATGAATCCCTCATACTCGACCCAATATTGTCGGCAGAAACCTCTCTAAAGGGAGATATCAATGCTCAAAACCACACATAGAACAACACTACAAGCCGACACATAAACACTTTTGTCGAAATGAAAACAATTAGCGGAACTCCTGAGAGCTAAAAACAGAATTAAACTTGTTCAAAAATAGCAGATACCTAGCACAGATTAAAAATACAGCTAAGCAATTTGTCACAGCCCCTGCCAAAATAGCTGAGGTATTTAAGGAATACTATGAGGACCTCTACAACCTCCACCTACAACACTCCACCACTTCTCTGTCGACAAAAGAAAACTCTATACGAGACTACTTGGATCTACGTGTTCATAACACACTCAAACCTGAGGTAGCTGGCACATTGGTAGGTCCAGTCACAAAAGAGGAACTCATAGAGGTAATTAAGGCTTCCCAAACTGGCAAAGCCCCTTGCCCAGATGGCCTTCCACTCAGATATTACCAATCTTTTATTCCCAATACCCCTTTTAATACACCCCAATATTTTATTGGCCTTTGCATCTACCAGTTGACACTGTGCACTTCTGCCAAGTCTATTTTGTCTACAACTTCTCCCAAATCTTTTTCATTAGTAGATTTCCCCAAGGGAACACCATTTAAATTATATGTTGCAATTTTTATCATTATAACCAAAAATCATTATATTACACTTGTCTACATTTAATCGCATGTGCCATTTATCTGCCCAATTACCCAATCTGTCCAAATCCTCTTGCAGCAAAGGTACATCTAGTTCAGACTGTATTACCCTTCTTAATTTGGTGTCATCAGCAAACACTGAGACATGGCTCCCTATGCCCTCGGGGAGATGACTAATAAACAAATTAAAAAGAAGAGGACCCAGGAAAGATCCACTTAATTTGAGGACTTCCATTTACCACCACCCTTTGCATTCTATCTTTCAACCAATTGCCAATCCGCAAACAAACCTTTGGCCCTAAGCTTATTTCAGTCAATTTGTAAGATAACCTTTTGTGTGGAACTGTATCAAATGCCTTAGCAATGTCTAAATATATCACATCCACTGTAGCATCCATATCTATGATTTTACTCACCTCTTCATAGAATGTAATTAAGTTAGTTTGACAAGATTTGTCATGTTGGCTACTGCTAATGAGATTCCTGTTCAATATTAAATCTTGAATATATTCCCTTAGCAACCCTTCAAACAGTTTCCCCACCACAGATGTCAAGCTTACAGGTCTGAATTTTTATCCCATTTTAAATATGGGCACCACATCAGCTTTACTCCAATCTGTGGGCACCATGCCTGAAATAAAAGAATCCCTAAAAATAAAAAATAACTACAGGCAACAATCACAGTGGTCCCCAAGGAAGGCAAGGATAGGGAATTATTCCCTAGCTATCAACCCATCTCCCTTCTTAATGCTACCTAAAACTCTTGGCCAAACAGCTGGCAAAGCAGATCTCGCCCCATATACCAGACCTACATCCAGACCAGACTGACCGCGAAGCCAGGAACAATGCTACAAAAGTCCTTAGCCTCATTAAATATGCTATTACTGGCAAAAGACGCAGAGAAGGCTTTTTCTCCTCTCTTATTTGTACTTATCCCTGGAACCATTCCTGAATGCCATTCGACAGAACAAAGACATTCACGGGATACAGATGGGGTAGCCGCACCTGAAAACTGGAGCTTTTGCCGAAGACATGCTATTCACCATAACCCAACCACTTACGTCTATAGCCTCCATCCAAACAGAATGAACAAACTATGGTAGGCTCTCAAATTTAAAGATAAACACCAATAAATCTGAGATATTGAACTTTTCAATCCCTACAGAATTGACAACACTATCCGATTATCCCACACTTACAAGTTGTGTACGCACCACCTGACATATTTAGGTACGGAAATCACTCCAGAACTATTTGACCTCTAGCAATCCAACTTTGGATCCATGCAGTACCAACTGCAGACAGATATTAATTGTGGGATTACTCCCACATCACATGGATTAGTAGGATTAATGTGGTGAATATGAACCTATTTGCCATGACTTTTCTACCTCTTCCAGACTCTTTTCATTCCCAGGAATTTATTTGGCACCTTTCGCACTGCAATCATCAAATATATTTGGCATGGGAAACACCCAAGAAAGAAGTACTCACAACTCACTCTGCTGAAACGGCAAGTGGACTAGCACTCCCAGATATAAAACTTTACTACAGAGCGAGCCACCTACTCCATATAGTAGACTGGTCTACATCCGGTGACCACAAACAATGGGTGCAGATAGACCATAACAAGTATGGCTCCCAACGTCCCCTAATTCAAGCTACCATATAAGTATGAACTCCACTAACATTAGGAATGCCCTGACTACTTTCCCATCTCCAATGACCCCTCTCCACCATGATCCTGATTTCACACCCGGGATCATGGGCAGCAGATAGTTCTCTAATGCAGATGCACCCAAAAAGCACCTATACCACACAATACAGGGGTACAATCTAACCCCATTACTTATTTCTCTACTGCCCCCCAATCCTGGACACTTTCCTGGACACTTTCATCAAATTATGTCACTTCACCCTAAACACAGATACTTTAGAGAAATGACTATGTTCGAACTGGAATGCACATAGACTGGTCCCACTAGAGAGAGTATTTCTAGACTCTATAACCAATTCTTCAGAGCACCAACACTGCCATCCCTACCTTCCTATGAAAGTGGGAGACCTCACTTAGCAAGTACTCGAGTAGCAAGTGTCTACCAAATACCAGGAAAATGTGGTACTCTACTCTACTCCTCTAAAAATCCAAAAATGATAGCCTATGCTGGCGATGCACCTCGGAACCAGGCTCACTCCTCCATTTATGATGGGAATGCGACCACATCAGGCCTTTCTGGTGAGCTGTGTGTTACTATCATGACTCAACTATTCGGTGACCCCCCCCCCCCCCCCATTTAAACCTTCATATCTCCTGTTCCACAATACATCCCTTAAACCAGGGCTCGACAAACCCCGGGCGCCAGGTCGCCATGGCGACCAGGAAATCGGACCTGGCGCCCGGGTAACGTGAGCCCCGCGTTGTGCCCTCGGCAATGCAATAGTTTTTTCCATTTTCTGTTTTGCAGCAGCGGTGCGCAAGGGAGCAGAGTGAGTGCACCGGCTGCACAGACTTCCTTCTCCGCCCCCTCGCGCACCGCGTTATCACCCGGGAGCATAGCAGGGAAGCTGCTCTGTGCCACCGGGCTGCAACAGAAACATCCCCCTTCCCTGCATTGAGGTGTAATAGCAGGGAGGGGGGACATTGATAGGTGAACTTTTTTTTTTTCCCTTAAAAAAACCCCCCCAAAGACCTGCTGTCTTGTGTATGTTTCTGCCTGGATGTGTTTGTGTGTACATGTGTGTGTGACTGGATGTGTTTGTGTGTACATGTGTGTGTGACTGGATGTGTTTGTGTGTACATGTGTGTGTGAGTGGATGTGTTTGTGTGTATATATGTGTGTGACTGGATGTGTATTTGTGTGTGTGTATATGTGTCTGCCTGGATGTATTTGTGTGTATATATGTGTCTGCCTGGATGTGTGTATATGTGTCTGCCTGGATGTATTTGTGTGTATATATGTGTCTGCCTGGATGTCTTTGTGTGTATAAATGTGTCTGCCTGGATGTCTTTGTGTGTATAAATGTGTCTGCCTGGATGTCTTTCTGTGTATAAATGTGTCTGCCTGGATGTCTTTGTGTGTGTATGTATATGTGTGACTGGATGTGTTTGTGTGTATATGTGTGTGTGACTGGATGTGTTTGTGTGTACATGTGTGTGTGACTGGATGTGTTTGTGTGTACATGTGTGTGTGACTGGATGTGTTTGTGTGTACATGTGTGTGTGACTGGATGTGTTTGTGTGTACATGTGTGTGTGACTGGATGTGTTTGTGTGTACATGTGTGTGTGACTGGATGTTTTTGTGTGTATGTATGTGTGTGACTAGATGTGTTTGTGTGTATGTATGTGTGTGACTGGATGTGTTTGTGTGTATGTATGTGTGTGACTGGATGTGTTTGTGTTTATGTATGTGTGTGACTGGATGTGTTTGTGTTGATGTATGTGTGTGACTGGATGTGTTTGTGTTTATATATGTGTGTGACTGGATGTGTTTGTGTATATATATGTGTCTGCCTGGATGTGTGTGTGTTTAAATGTGTCTGCCTGGATGTCTTTGTGTGTTTAAATGTGTCTGCCTGGATGTCTTTGTGTGTATGTATATGTGTGACTTGATGTGTTTGTGTGTATGTATGTATCTGACTGGATGTGTTTGTGTGTATGTATGTGTCTGACTGGATGTGTTTGTGTGTATGTATGTGTCTGACTGGATGTGTGGGTGTTTGTATGTATATGTAGAAAAACAAGGTGTAACAGGAAGTGGAGGGTGCAAGGAGAGGACTTTCACCCTAGTGAAATAAAGTATCCTGAATGTATATGGGACAGACTATGTGTGTGACTGCGTGTGTTTGTGTTTATGTACCGTTGGCTGGCTCCTAGATTTTTTATCTGGCTCCTAAAACTCAGATAAATTTGTCAAGCCCTGCCTTAAACCCTCACAATACAAGAAAACATTACAGCCCAAACTAATAATCATGCCCCTGATATTGGAGATCATCTGCTACACATACTTTAAAAAATTGGATAAATAGGGTCGAGGAACTGCGCACAATGATGGAGATCACACTACATTCCCCAGAGTACAGAACCAAATACACTGGTATTTGGTTCCACTGGAAAGAAGATCTTGGATCACCCTTTCTACTTCCATATATCCAGTAGAGGGACCGAGAAATCACCCAAACATGCCCGCCCAAATAGACACTACTCTACCTCCACTACATACTATCCTCATCTTGCCATGTACCCTAATCTCACGCACACAACTTCAGGACTCCCCCGACCATACACCTCGACTGACTACCCAATTTTGAGTACCCCCCTTACATCAGCATACAGATTGTCTTCATACCCAGAACTCCTCCATATACCTCTGCAAAATGTTACCTAACAGAAGTTATTCAGACATACAACACTATGATTTTTGTTGTACTGTGTATCGATCAAATACTGTATATGTTGCTGATTCTATGCACCTGACCCCCTCCCACACATTGTTCTGTGACTCTTTCCATAACAGTGGATCTATCTATGCAGTCTGACTACTCATCATCTCACTTACAACTGTAATTGATTGATTATCCCCAAAGGATTTGTATTGTGACTAATTCTGACTAATTGTACCTGAAGTCCCCTCTCCCCTTCTCCTCCACCATTTAACCACCTCCTTTTCTCTTCTGGACCCCTGCCCCCACCTCCCCCCATTGTTTGTTCTTTGAAAAATTCAAAAAAATATATGATTGAAATCAAAATACACATTACTCATGTAATACCAAGTTCCCTTTCTTGATTACAGCAGCAGCCAGAATAACAATTCTGCATTACTGGATGGTATCAGACCACACGTCATGTGTTCCATAAGGAATGGCTGAGCACTAAACTGAATAAAGAACAACACACTTTGTTTTAGAACCTGGGAAAACTATATCAGACAATTGGAGTGATCACATCAGGACAAGATCCGCAGTATATTTATATACACATCATGCTACTCAATTGCTGAACAATTATTTAGGGGAATAGGTCAGATTCCTAATACACACTCACTGACAATGGGAAAGTGACAGGCAACAATGGATGACTAAACATTTGGGAAAAGCGTCTCTCTCTTAATTCTAGCGTCTTACCCTTAGAGTCTGAAAAATGTTCAGTTTTAAGTTACTCAAGCATCCTGAAGTCCTTGGGTGTGATCAAACCCTGCCTGGATGAAACCAAATAAAATTGAGTTAATCCACCATACAGGATGAACCCCCTGACCCATATTGAAAAGAAGGTAGACAATAATGACTGAATTACAACAATACCAAGAAAACATTGTCAGAGGTTTATTAGACATATAAATAGGTACACAATGTGCAAGTGGACTCAATAGAATATTCTTGTATATGTAAGCAACTAAGGTCTATCAGCACTCACTCGTCAAACGGCGCCAGGTGTAGGACTCCACCGGGTCCCATATAATAACTCCAGGAAAAACAATGAATCACACAGCACTCGATAAAGTGGGGTGTTTATTATCACCAAAGTGGCAACATTTCAACCCTGTCATTGTCACTTGATAATAAACACCCCACTTTATCGAGTGCTATGTGGCTGGAATTTTATATGTAAGAACTGGATAGAATGAAATGGCAGAAGATGGTTCGATATTCCTTTCTTTGACTTCTTCTCCTGTCTGTCCTTTAGAGGTCAGTCCGGCCATGGAGGAAATGTCTGTCCAGACGCAGAGGTTCTGTGGGATCTATATTTGGAAACGCAGGAAAAAATTGTAACAAGGTCTTATTCATGTTATAATTGTTTATACATTAACAATTTTAATTGTTTCACTGCAATCTATTCTGACCAGACTATCTGTCGGACATGTGTCATGTTTAAATATGATAAAATGTTATCAACTAAATATTGAAATATATAAAGTATATAACCAGTGTTTCTCTGTAGCCTTTCTACAAGATATAAATTATGGATAATGTGATACTAGTATCTATCGTAGCTGTAAATAATGTATATTACATTATTCTTGCAAAAAAAATAGAAATACAGCGCTCTTGTATTAAGTGAAAAGTGTCGGATCTCCTGAATAAATTATATTTGTGTTATCAAAATTGAAATACAAACCAAAACGTGGGCAAATGGTTATTTACATTCTTGCAATAGGATTGCCAGAAATTTCTGTGAAAATCACAATATAGGAAATAAATCCAACATCAATGATTATAGATCATTAGGATACTGTGCTTCCTCCAAATGATATTTAATTTAAACCACATCCTATAGGCCACAGAAGGGGTTAATGGATCCAGACTGTTGTGTATGAAACTATGATGATGATGTAACTTGTGATGTCACAAACACATGTGTCACTGATCTTAATGTTCTTTATCCAGCCTATGCCAGACTTTGGCTCAGCTTTGTGCTGTGTAATTGTTTGACCTGTTTGATTCCCTTCTCACTGATATTCAGAGAGATTTATAGTGCTTTTACTTCTTTATTAATTTACCAGAAGGTAAGTTAAAACTATAGATGTATATCATATAATTTATATTATGGAGCTAAGTTTTCATTTTAGTAATTAGTCTGTAAAGCTTGGAGAGAATTAGGAGCATTAATATCTTCTGACATTCATTCTTATTGGTTTACTATATATATATATATATTTTCTACTTGATATGGCTCTGACTCATGTTTAATGCCCTAATGAACCTCAAAGGGTCTTCTCAGAGCAGAGCCGCAGGGGACCTGGATCTTCCTCGCCTACCACCCGTGGATTACTTTCTACTAATTCGCGGGGCACTTTTATGGCAAAACAGTGGGTCTGGGGGCTAAGTCTGGGGGTATGCAGAGGGCTAAGTCAGTGGGGAATACAAATGACAACGTCTAGGCGGATGCAGATGACTAAGTCTGGAGGGGATGCAGATGACTAAGTCTGGAGGGGATGCAGATGACTAAGTCAAGGGGGAATATAGATGGCTATGTCTGGGGAGATGCAGATGGCTAAGTCTGGTGAGGATGCAGATGGCAATGTCTAGGGTATGCAAAGATAGAGGATGAGGTAATGCTCATTAAGAAAGGAAAATTCATTACAGATAAGCAAGATTATGCTAAGAGCAATGTAAGAACCTACAACAGCGGATCCAGTAACATAAACTCCACACAAAGAGAAAGAAACAATTGAGCTCCTTATCCCTCATCAATGCCTTCAGTAACTCTTACAAGGTAGATTTCTAAGTAATCCATGCGAGAATTACCAGATGAACTCTAGGTTTAAAAATAATCAGTCAAGATATATATCATGCACACCATACACTCATAAAGGTTTTCATGGCAAACCTAATTTACCAAGCTTAAATGCCAACCCCAATCTAACACTTTTTGCCAAAGAGGCTTGACGACCCAGACAGAGTCAATATAATGTCAGCACTCAGAACAGGTACTCTAGTTTTCAGAACCAGCTCAAAAAGACCAACTCAGGACTGTAAAATTATTTGTTAAAAAATCCTACCCGATACAACACAGGCAGCCTAGTACAGACCTGGTTCACGGAAGCATAATAGGTCAGACCTCAAGGTGGAAGAGGTAGTGGTGGAATAAAAAAAGGAACTGTCCAAAATGCACAGCGAGTCTGCCATAAAAACATCTGACATCTTCCACCTCTCAAATCATAACCTCACCAGTAACCAGGTTTCAATTTTGGGGAAAGGTTTAAAATATGCACCATCTAACAGATGCAACTCCTTGAGAGCATTTACTGATTTAACATTAAAATGATATTTTATTTCAATGGAAAAGAAAAATAATAACCCTAGCAGTGGCATCACAACCAATTCACCATCTTCAGAACCATCCTCCTATAAATATAGAAACTTAAAAAAAACCTTCAACTTTTTCACCCCCAGACATACAAATCAGGGGCCATCAGGGCTTTTTGAAACTTTAGAAGGCCAGCCTACTCCCTGTACAAACGGGCAAAATAGGCTATGAATAGATGTAATATAAACATATACCCTCCTCCCAAAAGACGACACCTAACTATAATGCAAAAAACCTAGACCAGTGAAGGAAAAGTGTGGGTCAGGAGTGTGTATAGGTATACTACAGAAATACCCCTAAATAGCAAAAAACAGTCGAGGTAAGGGCTAAGCCAGTCAGTGATGATAATCTTGTATCAGGGTGTTCACATCCTCCTTGTGGATGTGCCTGCCTCTGCTACAGCTTTTTAACCATCAAAGGATCTCTCAGCAAATTGAGTTACAACTAGGATCTGTTACTTTTAATTTTGTTTTCTACTTGGACTTGTTTTGCTGCTTAGTTGGTTTATGTATTATGTTTTATTTTTGCAATTAATAGTTGTTATCAATTTTGTTTTATTTATTACAACTCATCTTCCTTTTTGCTTCTCATATTGAGTTTCTCATACAGCATTGTCTTTGCTGTTCAAACTGAACTGCATGTTTCAGTATTGTGTCACTAACAGTTTCATACTTAGCTTGAACTCATTTTTACTCCTTTACAATTTCTCTAATCTGGCTTCTTTATTTCTGTATGTAATATTACTCATATCGACTTATACGTTCTTACTTTGCTCTTTTTGTGATAGTTTGTGAGTGTGTATGTGAGTGTTATTGGCTTAACACCAAACTATGTTGGAGAGAATAATGAAATTAAACAATGAGAAAAGTCAAATCAAAAACATTCATGATAAACTTCCCCCCGGTCGCCCAATTTTTTCTCGTATTGGTTCTATCACTACCAATCTCTCACTGCTTATTGATAAAATATCATACTTAAAGGATAAAATAGAAATCCTCATGAAATTAAAGGCTATGCATTGGGAGAGCACATGCATCATGTAACTAGTGTTGTTAAATCACTATATAGGAACATTCAACATGAGTATGGCATCCAAGCAGTCAATTAGAACAATTTATTGTAGATAGCATTAACTTTATCTTGCATAATAACTACTTTTGGTTTAACAGTGAATTATTTTTTTTACAAACAAAGGGGACTGTAATGGGTAGAAAGTTTGCACCAGGGTATGCAAATCCTTTCATTTCATGGTGGGAAAACCATTTCATCTGGTGTCTCATTGAGATATCTGATATTTGTCACGTGCAGTTTAGTGCAATTGTTAAACTGAATTTATGTGTAAAAATGTTTTTTAGTGGGGATTTAGAATAATAGTTCATTGATTCTGAGTCATCTTGAGTAGTGATTTCTAATCTGGGGAGAATGTATTATGTATATGTTATTGTTCAGTCACAAACAGAGCAAGCATTGGATGGGAAAAATAAAGAAAATGCCGAAAACAGTTGATAGAGGTCTAATGCCTACGACACTGATGTCTATGGACCAGTTGTGCTCAACACACATATGGTGATGTAAGACTTTAATAAAAATTTGAAGGGGGACATTATCTCAAATACGGAACCTCTGACCTAAAACAAATCTACTTATGGGAAGGTATAATATGGAAAGTAAACAATGTAACACCCCGATGTGGGGGTCCAATGGATAGGAGGACAGAATGCACGCAAGTACACAGGATAAAATGATGGACTCTCTGAGGATGCTAAGGGCCAGGATGACCAGGGTGATAAAAGTGGAAAGCAAACATTGTGGCAGGTGCATGGAGGTTCTGTGCCATTTCCCAGGAATGTTCATAGTCACCATAGCCTTTCTAGGTATGGATCAGGTATTCTAGACCACCTCTCCCGACTCAGGAATCCAGAATAGTTTAAACCTTGTATTCCTCCTCGCCATCAACTAGGGCAGGAGAAGGTGGCAGAGTGTCTTTCTTGTTCTGGGTATCCTGTTGGTATGGTTTTAAAAGGGAAACATGGAAGAGGGTGTATACGATAGGTATCAGGTAACAGAGGATAAACTGCCGAAGATCTTATTAAACGAAAAATAGGAAAGGGACTTATGAATTGAGGACCCAGTTTCTTGGATGGACAAGATAGGCAAAGATGTGATGTGGAAAGCCAAACCGTGTCGCCTGGTACAAAACAAGAAGCCGGGGTGCGTCGTCTGTCAGCATATGCCTTGTATCTGAAAAAACACTTTTTACCAACTCCTGACCGCTGTTAATGCCGTCTCTGCTTCTATCTATCTCTGAAAGAAAATATATACAACCCAAAGGAAGTATGAGAACAAAGCGCCTAGGATAAAGATGTGTAGATATAAATAATATACAAACCCAAATGTAGATAACTACTGAAACGGAGCTTGAAATATTCCCGTAACAGGTCTTCTGGCATGAGCCAGGGAGTGCACCACTATAGACTAATAAAAGATATATTGAATAATTAGGTAGCCGCTGGTCTTATGTACCTCGCAGTGAACCACTCACTGCAAGAGAAACAGGAGGAAATAGGTGAAAAAAGGGGAAGACAGCGCTGTATAGGCACAAAATATAGTCAAAAAATAATTGAATGAATAAACCACAAAAAAGTGATACAGGGTATATAAAAAAATATAAATTTAATAGATAACACAAACATATAAAAAAATCCCCACCATTCATATAGGGTGGGTCTATTTTTATATGTTTGTGTTATCTATTAAATTTATATTTTTTTTGATGGGGCAATAATATCTATGGTGTGGGGGTAACCTGTCTGCTCCTTTTTTCTCAAAATCATCTGTAAAGGACCGATATGCAGCAGGGATCGAAGGAGTTGTGTCTGTGGTTACAGAGGATTCAAGGGTATGTAGTTGTCCCTGTGGTTTTGTTCTGTTCTGTAGGCAAAACTGGTGGCAGTAGGCGGATGAAAAAGATATAGTTCCAGTAGACCAGTTGATACAAGGATTGTGGCATCTCAACCAGAGAAGACCCAAAATCAGGGGAAACAAAGGGGATTGGACCAAATCAAAATGAAGACACTCCAGGTGACCAGTACCCAGATGAACTGTGCAATCAAGTGTATGTGGAGTGGGGTCTTATTTGATTGGCGAGGTATCCAGAGGTCTTCAGCAAGAGACAAATCCATTAAAACAGCTGCTCACTCCAGAATTGATCATGGCTGTGGTTAAAATGGAGCAATCAGACTACTGAAGCAAAAGAGAAACAGATAAATGAGGTTTCACATATGATGGCTCAAGCGGGGCCATAGGACAGGTAGATAAGAGCTAACCTCTTGATCTTGTTGGGCGCACGGGACATTCACAGAGGAGGTGAGCTGCTTTGCCGCAATAATGGCAAAGGTACAAGGTTCATCTTCAAAGGCATTCTTTGGCTGTGATGGGTCCTCTTAAGACTCCAATTTGAATGGGTTCTTCCGTGATGTTAGAGGTAACAGAGGTGCTCGTCTGGATATGGGTTAATAAGGTACAATGTCTAGGTGGTCTGTAGACCAAAGCACATTCCGGTTTGCGCTCATGTAATCTTCTGTCGATTTGTATAGACAAATCAACTAAAGTCTCCAGTGTCTGGGGAACCCTTACACAAGCCAGTTTGTCCTTTAGAGTGTCTGAAAGTCCCAGCCAGTACTGATCCTGTAGTGCAGCTTTGTTCCAGGAAGTTTCAACAGTGGCTATGTCCTTGTCTTAGATGATGAATGGTGCTTTGTGTGGTGGAGGCCCTATGTGGTCATCGTACAATGCTCCCATGACTTGCTGGAAAGAACCCCACCTGCAGATGGTGAGCCCACTTTTGTGGTTCGCCAGTGAGTAACGTGATAGGGGTTTGCACTTCGGCATAATCAGATGAGTATGTTCGGGGTTTCAGGGAGAACATCAACTGACTGGCTGTAATAAAGGTTTGATACTGTGATCTATCACCAGAGAACCTATCGGGTAAGGATATGCGGGGTTCTGAGACTGAAGCACCCTCCCGAATGGTTGGAAGTTGCAGAGAACGAGGGACTGGTTTGTGGGCCATACGTCCAGAATGTAGTTCTTGTACTTGGTGACATAGGTCGGACTGCTCGGCTTGCATATCTTGAACCATATGTGTGAGAGCAGCAAGCTGTTGTGTCATGGCTGTCAGCTATTCCTGCAGACTCCATGTTAGGCCAGGGGTGGATCCAGAGTCTGATCTCGGGAGGGGCACATGTCCGTCTGTCTTTTCCTCTCTCCCATGTCCGTCTGTCTTTTCCTCTCTCCCATGTCCGTCTGTCTTTTCCTCTCTCCCATGTCCGTCTGTCTTATCCTCTCTCCCATGTCCATCTATCTTATCCTCTCTCCCATGTCCATCTATCTTATACTCTCTCCCATGTCCGTCTGTCTTATCCTCTCATTCCTCATATCCTCTCTTCCTTCCATGTCCGTTTCTCTCCTCTTCCTTCCCATGTCCGTCTATGTATCCTCTTCTTTCCCATGTCCGTCTGTCTCCCCTCTCATTTCCCATCTCTCTGTCTCTCCTCTCCCATCCCATGTCTGTCTGTCTCTCCTCTCCCATGTCTGTCTGTCTCTTCTCTACCATCCCATTTATGTCTGTCTCTCCTCTGCCATCCAATGTTTGACTGTCTCTCCTCTGCCAACCCATGTCTGTCTCTCTCCTCTACCATCTCATTTATGTCTCTCTCTTTTCCCTTCCCATTTATGTCTCTCCCCTCTCTCTTCCCAGGCTGTCTGTCTCCTCTCCTCTCCCCTTCCCATGTCTCTGTCTATTCTCTACCTCCTATGACTGTCTCGTTGTCCCTCTAAACATGTATGTGTCTTTCCTCTTCCCAATAGCTGTCTCTTTTCCTCCTCTCCCTCGTCTGTGTTCTCTCCTCTCTCCCCCACCCGTCAGTGTTCTCTCTTCTCCCCCATTCAGTGTTCTCTTTTCTCCCCCATACGTGTTCTCTCCTCTCTCTCCCCCATCAGTGTTCTCTCCTCTCTCCCCTCCCATCAGTGTTCTTTCCTCTCTCTCCCCCCCATCAGTGTTCTCTCCTCTCTCCCCCGTGTTCTCTCCTCTCTCTCCCCCCCACAGTGGTGTATCTTGGTTTTGTGCTGCCATAGGCAGACAAAATTTGGGCACCCCCCCTACCCACGATGCACACCCACGACATGACCCATAACCCTCCATCACCCCATTACATACACATTGTCAATATTATTTGCCATTCATATTCCCCAGCCAATTTGCCAAATAATATGCCAGTATTATTTGCCATTAATATGCCCCTGACAATTTGCCCAATAATATGCCAGAGTTATTTGCCATTAATATGCCCCTGCCAATTTGCCCAATAATATGCCAGTGTTATTTGCCATTTAATATGCCCCTGCTAATTTGCCCAATAATATTCCAGTGTTATTTGCCATTTAATATGCCCCAGCCAATTTGCCCAATAATATGCCAGTGTTAGTTGCCATTGAATATGCCCCAGCCAATTTGCCCAATAATATGCCAGTGTTAGTTGCCATTTAATATGCCCCACACAATTTGCCCAATAATATGCCAGTGTTAGTTGCCATTTAATATGCCCCAGCCAATTTGCCCAACAATATGCCAGTGTTAGTTGCCATTTAATATGCCCCAGCCAATTTGCCCAACAATATGCCAGTGTTAGTTGCCATTTAATATGCCCCAGCCAATTTGCCCAATAATATGCCAGTGTTAGTTGCCATTTAATATGCCCCAGCCAATCTGCCCAATAATATGCCAGTGTTATTTGTCATTAATGAGCCCCTGCCAATTTCCCCAGTACATCCCCCCATCTCTTACCTGTTTTCCCTGGTGGTTAGTGGCAGGCAGCATGGTCTCCTCCATGCTGCCTGTCTGGCTCCCAGATGTCAGCGCGCCGGTCACGTGACCTGTCGGCACTTCCATGTCACACTGCACGGGAAGCCGAACAGCAGCACAGAGGTTTCTCTGTGCTGCCTGTTCGGCTCCCCGCGCAGCCTGGCAGGCAGAGCGATGGTGAGGGGGGATTTTCTGATCTCCTCTCACCTCCGTCTCTGCCTGCAAGCGTGTTTTTTTTGTTTTTTTGTTAAAGCCTCGTTCCCCCCCCCCTCTTCTCGGGGGGGGGGGGGGGGAATTGCCCCTGTGCCCCCCCCTGGATCCGCCACTGTGTTAGGCTCAGTTATTATGTAACGCCCTGATGTGGGGATCCAATGGATAGGAGCCTAGAATGTAAGCAAGAACACAGGATAACAATAAACAGACTGAAGTACTCACAGGAGATGAATGGTAGCGCACTCTGAATGGTCAGGAACAGAACTGAGTACACAGGGGCAGGCTGCAGTTGAAGAGTAGTCCACAAGACAATCCGGGGTCACAAGAGCAGGCGGCAGACAAAACTCCCTCACCAACCCGCCATCTACCTCTCCCCGCGAAGACACGGGGAGTGAAGACGTGGATGGCAAAAAGTTCGACGGACGCCACAGCCAGAAGGGACAGGACCCGGCCCCATGTCCACGTCACCAGCTGTAGCACGATATGAAGGATGAGGCAGGTAATGTAAATTATGAAACTGATACCTATTAGGGTAGTTGAAAATCTTAACACAATAATGTATCAGTTTTAAACTCTGTGCAGATTATCCTTAATGTATCTCATATTCATATACATTGGTTTTACAAAATTCAGTAAATATGTAGTGCAGAGGAATGTCTACATCTTCAAAATAGACGTTAATGCTTCACATGCACCAGTCATGCAAACATGTCCCTTTATAGAGACTACCTTTTCATGTATATATTTTCCTAGCAGATGTACACATAAATAGTTATTTAACCCCTTAACGACAGATGACGTGCCAGGCACGTCATGCACTAAATGGAGTAAAGAAAGCGACCAGCGGTCGCTTTCTTTACTCTAACGGTGTTGCTACAATGCCTCTAGGTAGAGGCATTGTGCAACACCCCCCCAAATGTGCAGGGGCGCGCTACGATCACTCCACGGAGTGATCGTAGCAGCCATTTAAAAATGGCTGCGCCCACTGCACACATGTGCTTAGAAAGCGAACGATCGTTCGCTTTCTAAGCATCTGCGGTGTTGTTAAAGTGCCTCGCCAGCGAGGCACTTAACAACACCTCCAGGCTGCCCAGAGCCGATGGTGGTCGCTCTCCTGAGCGACCCCATCGGCTCAGTAGAAGGGAACGCTGCCTGTACAGGCAGCGCTTCCCTTCTAATGGCAAGAGCATCGGAAGTGAAAGTATTTCACTTCCGATGCTCTAGGGGGAGCCAATCGATGCTGGCACAACAGATCTATGTGATCTGTGTGCAGGCATGTATGGTAAGTGCTCTGATGAGCACTTACCATACTGTCAAAGGCAATATTACTAAATATTGCCTTTGACAAGTATTGATCTGACTCCCTCACCTTACTACTTTTAGTAAGGGAGAGAGACAGATCAGATCAAGTAAAAAAATAAAATAAAATAATAAAAAAAATATTTAATAAAATTTTAAACACCAAGGGCTTTTATAAAAGCCATTTAACCCCTTCCCTGCCATTGATCGCTGTGTAAGCAGTGATCATACACAGCAGCACATTTTTTGCTGTCTGTGCATTTTTTAGGGGTTATTTTTTTTTACTGTAATTCATTACAGTATAAAAAAACCTCTTTTAAGAGAGATTAACCCCTTTCTTGCCGTAGATCACTGCCTAATCAGCGATCTGACGCAAATGCAGCAATCTTGCTGCAGAAGCATTTTTAATTTTTTTAAAACTTTTTTATTACACCCGTCACCCGCTAGGGGACTACGTTTAACGTAAAAAAATTTTTTTAGCTGTCTGAGCGCATGTATAGCGATCAGTAACAGCTGATAAGTGACAATGGCGGGTTGGCGTTTGCTCAGATGAGCATCACCATTCGTCTGGTTAGATCAATATGTGTAAATATTTGATCTGACCCGTGTAGATCTGCCTCCCTCTCACTTGAGTTTTAGTGAGGGAGGGAGACAGAGCTGTATAATGTAAGTTTTTAATTATAATATATTTAATAGAATTGAGACCCAAAGGCTTTTATAAAAGCCGTTTCCAGTATTTAACCCCTTCCCTGCAATTGATCGCTGTGTACGCAGTGATCTTACACAGCAGCACATTTTTTGCTGTCTGTGCATTTTTTTAGGGGTTATTTTTTTTTACTTTGATTTATTACAGTATATCAAAGGCTCTTTTAAGAGCTATTAACCCCTTCCTTGCCGTATATCACTTCCTAAGCAGCACATATGGTCACTGCCTAAGCAGTGCATATGGTCACTGCCTAAGCAGCGCATATGGAGCAATCTAGTCGCCGAAGGATTTTTTTTTGCTATCAGCATTTTTTTTGTCAGACTCACTAGGGGTTAATTATACCCACTAGGGGATTACGTGTATTCCTTTTGAAGCTGTCTGAACGCGTGTATAGCGATCAGTAACAGCCGATCAGTGGCAAAGGTGGTTTGGTGATTTCTCAGATGAGCATCACCATTCGTCTGGTTCGTAAATATTGTTCTGACCCATATGGATCTGCCTCTCTCTCCTCACTTGAGTTTTAGTGAGGGAAAGAGACAGATCTGTATAACATAATTTTTAAATTGTAATAAATTAAATAAAATGTTAATAAATTGTGAGTCCCAAGGGCTTTTATAAAAGCCCTACCTTTTGTATAGTGTAGTGTATTAACCCCTTCCCTGCCACTGATCACTGCACAGCAGAACATTTTTTCTTGTCTGTGCATTTTTAGGGGTTAATTTTTTTGTACAGTACTACAAAGGCTCTTATAAGAGCTATTAACCCCTTCCTTGCTCTACATGTTCAAATTCCAAGTTTGAAAATCAAAAAGCGCACCTCTCAAATGTAGCCTTTCAACCCCTAACAAAGCTGACAAAGCTATGCATGGGTGGTATCCCTGTGCTCGGGAGATGTTGCTGAACATATATTGTGGTATTGTTTGTCAGTGACACATACCGAAATATGTGAATTTGTGTCTAAAGTGCAATGTATGTGGGAAAAAATACACAATAAAATGACTACCACAAACTTTGACAAAGGCTGGTGTTAGAATTGGTGCATGGAAAGTGTTAAAATAACACCATTTAAAATAGCCTAGGGTGTCTACTTTTACAAAATATATACTTTTTGGGGTAAAATACACTGTCCTACTTAAAAAAAAGTCCCAAATGAAAGATGGGCTCAGGCTGACTACACGTCAATATTCCAAGTTGAAAATGCGCACCTTCACAATGTGGCCCTTTAGCCCCCAAACAACCCAACAAACCTATGCATGGGTGGTATCCCTGTACTCAGGATATGTTGCTGAACACATATTGGGTTATTGTTTGGCAGTGACACATACCAAAATCTGTGAATTTATGTCTAAAATACAATATTTGTGAAAAAAAACCACACAAAAATTACTACCACAAACTTTGACAAAGGCTGGTGGTAGAATTAGTGCATGGAAAGTGTTAAAATACCACCATTTGAAATAGCGTAGGGTGTCTACTTTTAAAAAATATATGGGTTGATATAATGTAAAATACACTGGCTGGTTTCAAATATGTCCCAAATGGGACATGGGTGCAGGCGGTCTGCATGTCAAAATTTTAATTTGGAAAACAAAAAACTGCACCTACCAAATTTGGCCATTTACCCCCCAAACAACCCAACAAACCTATGCATGGGTGGTATCCCTGTACTCAAGAGATGTTGCTGAACACTTATTAGGGTGTTATTTGGCAGTGACACATACCATAATCTGTGAATTCATGTCTGAAGTACAAGGTTTGTGAAAAAAAAACACAAAAAAATTACTACCACAAAGTTTGACAAAGGCTGGTGGTAGAATTAGTGCATGGAAAGTGTAAAAATACCACCATTTGAGATAGCCTAAGGTGTCTTCTTTTAAAAAATATATGGGTTGATGGGGTAAAATACACTAGCTGGCTTCAAATATGTCCCAAATGGGACATGGGTGCAGGCTGTCTGCATGTAAAAATTTCAAGTTGGAAAACAAAAAACTGCACCTCAAAAATTTGGCATTTTAGCCCCCAAACAACCCAACAAACCTATGCATGGGTGGTATCCCTGTACTCAGGAGAAATAGTAGAATCTATTTAGCATGTTTTTTCGTTCGCTATTGTCGATGAGGAGAAGTTGTTTCAAATAAAAACAAAGAAATTTGTGTATTTTTTTTTTAATAATATGATAAGATATGATCAAAAAGATGGCATCCATAGAAAGCCCTTCTTGTCCCGATAAAAACAATATATAATATGTGTGGGTACAGCAAATGACAAAGAAGAAAATTACTGCTAAACACAAACAGCACAGAAATGTTAAAATAGCCATTGTCCAGAAAGGACAAAAATGTTTCAAAGGCTCTGTCCTTAAGGGGTTAAGAATAACATTTCAGTATCCTGTGACAGTTAGGAGGCTAGTACAGCCAAAAACGGGCAGTGGTAACCTTAGATTTCAAGTTTTTTTATTTAATTTTTTCATTAGTTCATATACATACCTCCCAAGTGTCTCTATTTAGGAGGGTTAATCCCTATTTTTGACCCTGTGTCGACCTTTTGCCAACTCGCTGTCCCTCTTTTCCAGGAGTACAGCATTTTTGAAACATTTCTGTCAAAACATCACAGAGCTCTACCGCAGTGAACTTCACAACACAGTGTGTTTGAGTTGCACTAAATGGGTTAATATATAAGTTGTTTGCAAATACAATACTTTATTTTTATTCTAAACGACTTTCCAAATTACAAAAAAAAATATCAATTGGTTACTTAAAATATCACTGTAATGCACTGCCCATTGCCACACTCTCAGCCACTCCCCCAAAACAAAAGTGCCCCTCTTTGGCCATTTGAAATGTTGGGACACATTTATACATATGTATATTAACCAGAACTTCCTCCTCCACTGGTGGGGCTACCACTTTTTTGTGGAGTGCATGTAATGCACAATAGTATTAGTAAATACAATAGTATTACTACATTTTATACACAATACTAATTAAATCACATTTCTTGTTTGGCACAACTACTGTTGTAATGGCAATACGTATTTTATACAAGAATGTAGATATAAATTATGTCAAAATTCCATTCTGTGAGAAACATATTTATCCAGAGCCCTGTTGAATCAGTTTGCTGAGAAGTTACATGGTTTTGTGTTTAATTCATAGATTGCAGTGAATGGGTATATGCAGTAATACATGTAAATAAAACACTGGGAGATTTTTCTGAATGGATTGCATAAATAACTATAATTAGTTTGCCTAACAATATTTTATTATATCAAACATCAAGTCACAAATGTATCCCTGTATGGCTATTTAATGTCAAATGTATGGGCTGTGCTGGTATTATATGTAAAAAAAATCACTGGCAATAATTATTCAGAGTACGTGAAGTATACACTACATGCAGCATGGGAGTTCGATGGAGATTTATTAAAACCAATCTAGCCATGGAGCAATATCAGAGAAATCCAGAGAATAACATATTATTCATTAAAGTGATACTCCCACCAAAAAAATCTAAGTTTTTTTTTATTTTGCATTGTTGATTTCAGATATCTCTTTTGTTTTTTATATGTGAGTTTATTTAATACAATATTTTACTAAAGAAGTGTGACTGGACGCCGCCATTTTGTGATATATAGTTTTCACACAGTGACCTTACAGCACTAGTATCTCACTTTAGGGCTGGGGACACAGAATGCTGTCTAGAAGTCAGAATTCTGACAGAATGAGAGGGTGATGTAACTATCAAATCACAAAGGGGCGGGGTTATGATACTAATTTAATTTTACTTTTATATGCAATGAATTCAAATATAGAAAAAAACCCCAGTGGGTTATGTCTTATATGTGTGTTTTAAATGGACAGGTAATTTAGCTACATCCTATGTAAGTGGTAGTGTCCCTTTAACTGAAAGCTTTTCTAATTAAAATGTCTACATTTGATGCAATGTTTTCAATTACTATTAAGTACATTTTTTGCCTACAATTGCCCTTTAACACTGCTAAATCCTGCTTATTAGGGGATTGGAATATTATTCAAGGAAGCAATCATTTTATCAGAACACTAAAATTAATAGTGACTTTTAGCAGTTATTTTTTTTTTGTATGAATAAATTCTTGTACTCTACGGGAGATCCACCCTGTGGTGAAACCAGAATGGAATGTCTTCAGCTTATAGCAACCAAGCTTAACAACCTTCCATACAGTTATGTCATAAATATTTTAAGGCCATAAACAAATCACTGAGCATATCCCTAATCTATCATGCTGCTTGGACAACCAGATAGCGGTTCCAAGCAGCAGAGTAAATGAGATTGGAAGAAATGGCAAATCCATCATGTATAATCTATTGCATTTCCGCTGATGAGATCAGTGAAGAAAAATACAAACTTTCTTCCCTTAAAATAAACACGAAAAACAAAACCACAATAAAGTGATTTAGAATTCTACATCAAAAAGTGGAAAAGTGCACTGGGGAGCAAGATGTCTCATTAAAACAAGCATCCACCTGTGCTTATACCAATACTTACAATGTTTGTTTATCATGCCTTTTTTATATACTAATAAAGGTATTACCTCCTTTCTGAAAGGTTTCTATATGTTGACCTTGAATATATTTCTTTGGAATTCTCATGTCCCCTTTAGGTACATTTCTTCTAAATCAAACATTTCCAGCATGTTTCCATAAATAAAATTCTGTCTCTATCGAGCTGGTTAGTCATTATGGACATTTTCCCCGGCACTTAACGTATGTTGTTTGTGAATAGATGAATGTTTAAAAATCGCACTGGTGAATTTGTATACATTTTACATATATCCAGCACCCAAAAGAATATCAGGGCAAGTTTACCTTTATTTGACCTTTGTAAGCATATCCCGCTATGCTACTGCTGATACAGTCCTAGCTAAGCTGGTTGGGTTCCATCCAGCTCCAACTGGCGGTGCCTCTTCCCTCCTCCTTACATCTTGACAACCGCCAAACAACTGCCAAATTTAAAACATGGGTTGGATCAGATTTAGAGAGAGATAACCTTAATAAAAAATAAAAAGACCCCTTCCCAAAGCCCAAAATTGGATAGTATTATTTATTCATGTTTTATCAGTGCCTCCCCTCCCCATACAAAGTGGACTTTTGGTCAATGAAAGGGAGCTTGGTTACCACTAAGCCCACTCATTTCAGATGACACTAAGAGAAATATTTAGGGCTGAAACTGAACTGACAGGTAAAATAGAAGAGTTGGAAACATTCACTTGTCAGTTCACTTATATTGAATACATCCTGTTGGTTGCATCTTTAGAAAAAGACAAAACTCAATCAATGTACATATTGTGTATCAAAATTGTATAATACTGAATACATACAATGGCTACATGATATTGTGTTGCCTTGACAATGTATGTTTTTATGCTATGTACTGTAATAACAGATTGCTTGCTGTCAGTCTTATTGTGTATATTTCTCCTCATTTTGCTGCAGTAAAGCAATTAAGTATATGTGTAGATTTTTTGGCCAGAGATATACACTAATGTTTTGTACCCCTCCCCCCCCCCCCCCATTCCTTTATTGAGATGGAAAAAGTAAGTTAAAAGATGCTGTATAGAAAATTATTATAGTCCTTTTCTTCCTCTTTTTTCACATCTTCCACAGCGTGTTTTGTGTCTCCTCCGCACTATGCGGGCTATGGGTGGAATAGATACGTTGCTGTGGTAATGATGCTGATCCAGGAAGTCCTCGGAGAAGGTTACTTACAGTAAGAAAATCATACTGCACTCTGTGCAACGATGGAAGTGATATTACACAATAGCTTTAATACAGATATTCGAGCGAACAGATTGAGCTTAAAAGGTAGCCCAGTTCCCATTGGGTAAATGCATTAATGCCCACCAGCTGAAGAAGATTACCCGAACGCGTCCTGTGGGGTGTTTTTAGTGGCACTGTGCAATGTGTTCGTACCTGGCCAGGTGAACAAAGCCACGGGGTAAGGTTATTGCTCCATATATGGTCCTACTTTTTATATACTACCTATTTTTATATAAAACCTGTATGTGGTGATTTTATTTGTATATCTCATGTATTATATCAATGTTACCAGCTATCATATTTGTATTATAGTGGTACTGGACAGATCTCTTTTTTTCTTCCTATGTACATTTATGCAGATATTTTTCAAGTTGAAATTAAATACATTTATTTGATATATTATATATATTCGGCTTTTTCTGGAGCTCTGTCTATCTGTAATAATACCCAATAATACTAATAACGCATAGCCCTTCTAGCCATGTGGCCACAGCCATTAGACATAAATAGGCCATAACATATTTCTAGTCACTAGTCTCATATAGTATTATGAATTCATTATTACTGGGGAATATACTGTATATGTTAACCCTAAAGAAGAACAATGCGGGCTATTCACTAAAAGGTCAGTTTCTGTGAGTTCAGCTGAGACTAACAGTTCATCTACCAATTTAGCTATCCATTGTGCAAGCACAAACCAGGTAAGTTTCTCTCACTAAGCAAACTCACTAGCTTTGTCCTGGAACAATGTATAGCTAAACTGGTAAATTAAATGTTCATCTCACCTAAACTCACTTCCTCTCAACTCATCTCACTTGACCTCACTTAAACTCACCTTATCTTGCCTCAACTCACCTGTAACTAACCTTTTAGTGAATAACCCCCTACTGTGTTTCATTACAAGAGTATTTGTACCCATGCACCCATGTGCAGGCTTATCCAGGCTGTATCCAGGCATTTCTGTATGCTGCTTGCTTTGCTTTCTTGTTTATTTATGCTTATTCCTGCCTTGCCCTATTTTCCTGCCCTGCCATGAATCCTGTTATGTTTTCCTTTCTGTCTGTCTTTATGTTTCATTCCATGTTTTCTCTAATTCCCTCTGCCTTGTTAGTTTACTTCTATATAAACCGCACCCATTTCTGTTCAGTCCTTAGTAGTACAGTCTACAGGTATTTTCTCTGTATTTGTCTATTCCATGTATGCTTTTCAGATTCTATTATTTGTTATTTGCTAATATTATGTCTTGCCTAATGTGGGGTACCTTGAAGTGGTTGGCAAGCTAAAATCTAATTGGCCAATTGGTGAACCAAACCCCCACCATTATAGCATCTTTAGTGTTAGGCTAGTTCCTGTATTTATGTTTGTTCCTCTTGTGTTCCTTAACCCTGTGCCTTGTATTGTTTACCCTTAGTTTGATTTCCGCTTTATCTTGCTTATGTCTTGTCTCTGTCCTGTAGCCCTGCACTCTGTATTTTAGTTCTGTTCTCCCTCAGTTGCTTTTCTGTTGTAGCTCTGCTTGGCTGTCATTTAGTTCATTTCATTCTCCTTAACCATGTAATCTGGATGCAGCAGCTGCTTCACAGGGCCTGGGATGTGGCTGAATAAACTTGGGGTCCCAAACCTCCAAGGCATTGCAGTTACAAAGCACCAGGTCCTGTGTCTCCACCCTGCAATGTAGCTCCTGCTCACGGGCGCCCTTACCACCTGGATCCCGTGCGTTACAGTATTACTTGACATGTTTAATGTTCAAGAATGTATAAGAAAAAGAATACAGAAATAAAAGCAGCAGATTAAAATAAATAAATAATTATTGTCATCTCAGCCATATGCTAAGGGATATTGTGACATGTTGAGTTATGAAAGCTTCCTAAACACTTTACTTTGTGTCACAATATCATTTAACATGTATATTTAGTGAGCAACACGTGGTACATACAGGAATTTCCAAAAAGATGGGTGTGTGTTAGCATGAGTATTTGTAAGATAAAGAGAAGTGAAATTTAATAGGTGACTGAATATTTCATAGCTGGATTTTATGCTTTTAAGACCTATTGGCTTACTTATCACTTAAAGGCATACCATCACATCTCCATCACCTAAACAATATGTACACTGCTAATGTAGACCATAAAAAAGATTAAACATGTTCTATACACAGTGTTACCACAATTGCAAGCAGATGCATAACCACTCTGTTCTAAACGCTCACATTTTGTACCGTTAGAAGCGGGGGGAATTATGGGAACTGTAGTTGAGCATTTCCTCACAGCTGCCAAATCTGTGATGTGAGTAGGGTTACCACCTGGCCGTTATATTACCGGCAAGCCGGTAAAAAATTGGCATCAGGCCAATGTTAAGTCTATGGAAACAGTACTAAGGCCGGTATTTTTTTGAAGAAAAGGTGGCAACCCTAGATGTGAGTGATCACGCGCATAGCACCCGATAGTTATTACTACTTGTTACACCCACTGTAAATAGTAATGAGTGTACAATGTGTATTATGTAACAAGAAGTCGATTGGTTCTCTCATTTTAATGTTGTTACACCCACTTAGTATAAATGTGTTCTGTACACACTGACTTTTCAGTTTATGATTAAAAGACACTACCACTTACATAAAATGTAACTAGATTGCCTGTGCATTTAAAACAAACACATATATAAGCCATATGCCACTTTTTTTCCTTCTATGTTTGAATTAATCGCATATTAAAGGAAACATAAAATTAGGTGTTTGTCCATTTTGAGTATTTTACCCATGATGCAACATTCTACAAAATCTTCCAGCAAGTCGTACTTTACAACTGTGGGCAGGGCCTGCATGATGATGTCATAAGATCCACCCCATCTCTCTTACTGGCTCCTGTGTATCACTAGGGAGGTGGCACCCAAAAAAATATATTTCACAAAATGGCAGCGCCCAGTCACACTTGTTTTGTAAAATATTTCATAAAATAAACTCACATAACAAAATCAAAAGACATATCTGAAATCAACAATGCAAAATAAAATAATCCTTTTAATTTTTTGGTGTGAGTGTTCCTTGAAGTGTTTGGTAACGTGAAATGCTTGTTTTGGTTTGCTGTGTAATCTATGGTATTGCATATGATTTTTGGGATACAATAAACAACTGATTGGAACAGTGAGTGCCAGACCTGTTTTTATGTAAAGATGTTTACTGAGCTGCCAAGCACACAGCAGAAGCAGCACCAAGTGTGTCCAAAGGGCTTAACTCCTCCACAATTTAATTGCCCACCCAGAACAGATGCCCGGCTACTATTTATCTGCCATAATTTAAATACACTTATCATTACATTTTCATGGGAAAACAATTCGATATAATTTGGCATAGTTTAAATACATGTTGAAATATAAACTAGTTTCTTTGGAGTAATTAGATTGGAACAATGTATTTTTTTTCCCTCTGCACTACTAAGATTGAACAGGCTATATAAATATGTGTTTCTGTGTTATGCAACTGTGGATTCTTAGTTCCATTCCAGAAATCTTTGGTCTGGTCTTCATCTGACCCAAGATTCTAAACAACATGTCCGCCCCTGATAGAGCCATACAAACTGAGATGACTCAGTATGGTGCTTTACTTATCTTATTTCATTAAACCATTTCTATTTAAAATGCCTACACTTGATGTAATCTTTCGATGAAACAGAACTTATTTTGTGCTGTCACTTGCCCTTTAAATAATGGAGACATGTTCACCGACATACATAGCAATTTAAAGGATAACTGACACAGTATAAGAAATATATGCATCATAAAGTTAAACTTGTTTCAAAGGGTTTGAAAGTACTGTAACAAAACTACAAATAAAGCCAGCAGGATGCTAAGCTATGCATGTCTACTAAAAGGAATAGATGACATTTGCACCAAAATCATCTATTCAAAAAGTAATGAAATATATTATTTCTATTACATACTGCAGTATTGGGGGAAAATGAAGTGGCAAAGAACATCAAAGATATTCTTTTTCAAATGGCTGTGAAATTTAATATTTTACATGTTTAAAAAAAGACTTTTGACATATAGAAATAATGTACATTAATGTTTTTGATAGTTGTAGGGTTTCAAACACTGTCTTTATCTGATGGTCAAATGGAATAAAATTGATTTGAAATCTGAGCAATTCCACTTTTAAAAGACCATTATTACCCAAAAAAACCATTATTTTCCTTTCCTGGGATACAGAAAAAAAAGATTATGCTAATGTTTGAAAATGTAGAATCTGAGTATTTTATTTGAAATAATATTTCCTATTGTGATTTTATTTTAACCCTGTGACTTCCTTTGAAGTATTTTAAACAATATTGTATAATGTAATTTTTCTTGACCCCGTCAGTTCCTTTGAACTCCATTTTCCGGAAAGTTACATGGTTAATTTTATTTCTAAAGCTATTCAGAAAACTATCTGCTCCGGGATATGACATCAGAAACTGCTCAGTAGTTACAGTAATGAATTTTGGAGTGACAGATTTAAACAGTTAAATCTCACTCAAATACATGCAAGAAAAGCAAGAATGACTCTTTGCAACATGGATAGGTAGGGTATAAAATTAAATGTGTGTTTTGCACCAATTCCAAACACTTGAAACCGCTGGGTTCAGCTATAATACCTCTCAGTAGGGAGCATTGAAACTGCTGCAGACAGAGGAAAACAGCTGCTTACTCTTCTGACATCACTGCACTTAGCAGCCATTGTGAAATTATTTTCGATGCGTGATGAGCTGTGCACGGATCCCACTGCAGGGACTTACAGCGGGATCTCACCTGACAGATGAGGCCACTTTGAGTGGCATTGAGCTCCAAAAAATGGCGTTTTTGGTACTTCCATCTTCTGAGAAGCCAGCACCATGCAGCACGAAGGGGTTACATGCTTTATGTAGCACATCATTCATAGAGATTATTTGCATTGCTCCCAGTTTGATGGAAGCAGAAGTAATTTGCCAAGTTTGGCCCAGCACCATGTATAGTTGAACCAGTGATAGCAAAGGCCAATCTTATCTTTAACTCACCTTTTATTAAATTGACCCAGTTGAGTGTTATTTTATAGTTAGATTTGAAATTAGAGTGAGCGCTTGTAGTACTGAGTTTCTTATGTCATTTTATAGGTCATTTCCTTCCTGCAACTTGCGGTGATGGAAGGCACTTATAGTGGAGTCTTTTTAAGATATCTGACTACTCTAGATCTCTATTGGACGAACATTTAAGTCAATCGGAAATAGTGATTGATGGATTCAAAGTGATAAAAAGAGCAAACACCTTTAGAGGAAGGGAATTAACCTCATCAACTTATCGATCAATGAAGTTGGCTGCCGCCCCAGAATTAATGATTGCCCTATAAAAAAAAATGGCTGGTCAATCAGTGAATGGGCAGTGGTTCAGGAAATGTCTGGGACACACTTCTCCTGATGGGTTTACATTCACCTTCACAGGTAATTGGTTAGAATATTTTGCCCATAATGAGTTTGGCAATGAGGCAGATGTCTTACGAATCACAGCATTTGAAAAAGGAAAGAGCTGGTGAATTTAACAGAAAGTAATAGTATATTAAATCATACATATGCTCATGATAAGCAAAATAAGGATATTGCCATTTATCAGAAGAAACAATAATGTCAAATATTCACTCAACTTACACATCATGTAACGTTATTCTGATGAAATAATAATGCACCCGGCAGGCTCACCAGAGAAGCTGGTTCTATGGAACTTTTAACGTTGGGATGGGTGATTTCCAGGGGGAATAAAAGGTAGAAATATACCCGAGTTCTCCTCACAAACATAGCATAGTTGCTATCAATCCTGGAATGGAAAATTGTGGCTTTTGGTTTCTCCCATTAAATTTGTGATGACATGTGACCTCGCCCCCTGTTGGTTCCATAGCGGTCAAGTTCCGAATGCCAAAATGCTGTCTGACAATCATGCATAGTCTTCAACATCGGCCATGTTTCCAGGGACACATATTTGTTCCACATGCTGCAGAAAGAGCGTGCAAAGTGCAGCCCGGCAGCATGTAGGATGAATATACACACAGACACAATAAAATTAATTAATCAGGGTGGAGATCTCACAGTACCTACCATGATTAATTGGATTGTGTCTGTGTGTATATCCATCCTACATACTGCTGGGCTGCACTTTGCATGCTCTTCATGCAGCATGTAGAACATATATGTGTCCCTGGAAACATGGCCGATGTTGTCAACCATGCAGCATGTGAAAGTGAGCAGGTAAATGTACAAATGATAGTCCAAAAACCAAAAAAGCCATGGCATTCCAAGCTTCCAGATAATTAATAGTGTATTTATTAACAAACATACAGCAAGTGAGGGGAAGCAGAAACACACTTGACATGTTTTGCATTTAATAACGCCATTAGGCAGATCAGAGCCGGCTGAGTACATTTAGAAAGGCTCTGCCAGTACCTAAATTATTTGCATAATTATTTAGCACTTTAAAAAATGGCATATACCTGATATTGGCAATTTTAACTCTATTGAGAAGGTTCTTTTTAATTAGAATTAAAGTCTAACCTGTTTCTTTCTGCATCAGGCAAATGTAACACTTCCCTTCCACTCCTCTGCACTGTGGAATGCTGGGTGTTAATTAGCTCAAGTGATTTATGTAAACTCATTTTTACATGACAGATTGGTTGTAAGGATGCCAAGTGGCAAAATATTTTGTTGTTTTTTTATTTGGTTTAAAAATAATGGGGTTTAGCTGTCATAACTGATTGACCTTGGAAACCCAAAACTCGGCAAATTTCTAACTTTTTGGATTTTTATTTTCAGTCTTTTGTTGTACTTAATATAGAGAGATTGCAAAGAATGGAGATAGATATGTCAAACTTTAGACCAATGTAGCCGAGATGTAAAAATTCCCCACCGCAGCTGCAAGCATTTTTTTCAAAAAAACGTTTCAAATTCCCACCTCCCTGCAATTCTCAGTTTATTGAGTAGACCCTTTGGTCTGACTTTTGTATTAGCTTGGAGAACTTTGGTGTTTCGTTCTGTCCACATTTGTTCATTTATTTTTTCGGCCAGCTTAACATTTAGTTTTAGCACGAATGGCCGAAAAAGTAGATTTTCATTTCAAAATGAATGCCCAAGTCTAGAATTTATTTCACTTAGAATGATTGGAAGACAGCTCTTTAAGAAAATGGATTAAAGGAGAATTGCATTAGGCACATTCTACAAATGCACACCGGCCAAGGTTTTTAGATAAGGAACATTAAGCTCCTGCAGTGTACTTCCGTCCTGTCCAGCATGGGTTTCCGAAGAGATTTACAATGTTATCACACTGAAATGCAGCAAGATAAAGCCGGCAAGATTAAATCTGCCACTGGATGACTATGATGAATACAATTGTGCAGCCATTACCCTAGTTCAGGGGTCTCCAAACTTTTAAGTACATTGGCCACATGGTAGATTTTACACATTTTCATAGGCCATAGAAAAACATTGTACTTTTTGAAAAAAACAAACTGTATTATGGTTTTATTTCCTTCCTCTGAACCCACATTGCACGCAGGACATACCTCAGCACCTTGATTGCACACATAATTTACCCCAGCACCCTGATTATACTCACAGAACTTGCCCCAGCACCCAGATTTGCACTCAGGACTTTGCCCTAGCACCCAGGTATGCACTCAAAATTTTGCCCCAGGACCCACTTGCACTCTAAAAACTTACCCAAGCGACCAGCACTCAGGACTTGTCCCGCACCCTGACGCTACTGCCTGCCACATGCCGTGCCGAATGTTTTTCTTTAATGAACAGCCTGCTACTATCCACTGGCCAGACAGCACCTGCAAGTGGTAGTTACTTGGAACTGCCCCCACACTCAGTCCTTTACAGGAAGTTTGGGAACACACTACAATTATACTGTACAGCCCAGACCTGGTAAATATTACTGCCAGCAGGCATTCAGGAGTCCTTTATACAGCAACAGCGTTTCTTGCTATATGTTGTAATCCACTGTTTAACCCCTTAGTGACAAGACATTTTGACCTTGACTTTCCCTTGGTGACAATGACTGTTTTTTATATTTCTGGGGTGATTGTGTTTACCTGTTATTTTCTTCTCTCTCACATAATGTACCCACACAAATTATATGTTGTTTTTATAGTCATAAGAAGGGCTTTCATTAGATACCATTATGTTCATCATATCTTATAATTTACTACAAAAAAATCATAAAATGTGATGAAAAATTAAAAAAAACAAAAACTTTTTCTAACTTTGAGCTAAAATGTAATTTACAAAAATACAATCATTAAAAAAGAACCCGTCTAAATATTTTCTAAATGTTGTCCCGGGTTCAGAAATATGCATGTTTCCGTATTTGTCTGCATTTTTTTTTTTGTGAGTTATGGGGCAAAAACCAAAAGTAGTGTTGTTTAGTTTTTTCCTATATTGACCTTTTGACCCCAATCGTTGATCGCTAAAAACTGCTCTTTTCACCGCAGGACGTGCCTGACACCAGGGCCAGCGCCACCATAAGGCTGCTCAGGCAGCCGCCTTAGGGTGCCACAGTGAAGGGGGTGCCAGCCATGGGGTAAAAAAAAAAAAATGCCGGTAGAAGCACTGGCTATCTTCCCTCACCAGCCCTCTACACGGCCGCTGTGGAGCACCCTGGGAGGGGGCGGATCTCACCGGGTGCGAGGTCCGCCCCCTCCACTTGAAGCAGAGATAATGCAGGGCATCTGAAATCCGAGAGAGAGAGAGAACAGGGGAGGGGGGGGGGGGGAGAGAGAGAGGGAGGATAGATAAGGGATTTGGGGAGAGTCATGGGATTGGGGGGGGGGGGGGGCACCAAAAAGCACTTTCGCCTGTGTATCAAAGATCCTTCCACCGGCCCTGCCTGACGCAAAGGAATTAATAAAAGGATTCCATTTGAACAGCCAGCAGAACATGATATATGCTATTTCACAAGCTTAGTGAATGCTCATCATTCAACTACACATCCATCTCTGAGAAGAGTGTGTATTTATCTACTATCCACATGCAAACAGTGTCTTTACAATTGTAAATTGTAACCCTCTGAGGAAGCCTGACGGCGAAACGCGTCTTTCCTTCTTTCTCAGCACTTATACCACCATTTATCCACCACTCATTTCAAAGTATATTTTTCTGCTGGCTCTTATAATGTGAGTATACACAATGTTTCATATAGTTATATTGTTGTAATATTCAGGGTGAGATGCTCCCTACCCTATTTTAAGTATTGTTCTTCATCACCACATGCTCAGGCAGCACACATGTATGTACTGATGAGTGGTAAAACAATACACTGAAGGGCCCTGGAGCAGAAATATTTTTTCATTGCTGGAATCACTGACACCAGAGGCTTGAGCTTACTACTTGTGCTACTGTTGAAGCGAGGAGGAGGGTTTAATGTTTTTAATGGCCCTAGGCTGGGGAACATGATAATGGTCATAACTGTGGCATATTAATGGACAAACTAACAGTTCCATATTAATGGGCATAATGGCTTAGGCATATCAATTGGCAAACTAACAGGGGCATATTAATCGGCAAACTAACAGTGGCATATTAATAGGCAAACTGTCTGTGGCATATTAATGGGCAAGCTGGGGCATAATAATTGAGAAACTAACAGTGGCATATTAATGGGCAAACTGGCCATGGCCTATTAATGAATAAACTAACAGTAGCATATTAATGGGCAATCTGGCTGTGGCATTTTAATGGACAAACTGGCTGTGGCATGTTAATGGAAAACTGTGGCATATTTTTATGGGCAAACTTGCTTGGCATATTTTTGACTTTATGGTTTTACAGTGCGCACCTTGTCTAATACCCACATACCACATACCGCATTTTAATATGTCAGTATGACCATTACTTATTCCCCCTCCTTACATATCTCATTCTGTTATCAATTACCTGTCCACTTTATTTCCCTCTCCTTTTCCCATGTAATAAAATTTGATTTAAAAAAAGGTGTGGTGTACCTGGTAAACATTTACAAAATGGATAAACCTTCTTTTTTTTCTCAAAAATGACAGGTCGTGCCAAGTCCTTCATTTTCACTGAAACATGTAAAATAATATGTCAGACTGTTCTTTTAATAAAACAGGACAGGTGTGAAGTGTGAACTATATAAGGCAGGTTGCGAAAAAAAACCACACTGTATGTGAATGTACTGTATATACACTGTCATTTTAATGATAGTGTTCCTTTAAAATCTGCAGGTGATATCACCATGTCTTCAAGGTCGGTCTGATTCTCACTCACCTTGTTTTTTCGTTAGGGAGATCAAAGAGGTCTATTGTGATGATCAGGCATGTCAGGGGAAAGGTCATGCCATACAGCAGCAGTACCTATGATCTCACACAGAAGTGACTGCACAATCTGGAAATGTCAGCTGCCTGTAGTCCTTTGTCATTAGAGCCATCAATAATTTATTAACTTGGCAGTGAAGGGTCTCGGCATACGAATGAAATATCTCCGTTGTTCTTGTCTGATAACAGAATCACTCAGGTTTGTGATTATTACATAAAAGGAGCATGCATGAGGCAACTGTTAACAGAAAGGATAAAGTCTAATCATACAGCATCTGTCGGAGCCGTATGTGGTCTGTGTCACAGGACTCTGAGGATGCAATCACAGTAAACAATACGAAGGCCCTGTGCAGAATACATATAGAACAGGGGCGTATCGTGCCCCTGAGTGACAGGTGTACTGCCAGGCACACACATGGTTCATATGTGCCTGATATAGAATTGTATTAAGGCACATACCCTGTCAGAGGGGTTAACATGCACAATGTTTGTGCATCAAAATAATTATATGTTGAAGCCAAGCCCTTCTTGATAAAAAAAGGTCCATGTGACGCCTATTGAATGACATGCTGTGTATACACAGGATATAATCAGTGGTGTATTTAGGTTTGACCAAACTCAAGCACCCTGTAATAATCATTTGCCCCACCTCTTGTTCAGGTCACACCTGTTTCTAGCAAAAATTAATGAAAGACAGCACTCCCGTACTTTAGGGTGACCATGTGTTCCGGAATGCCCGAGTCAGGCCTGAATTTGGAGGCTCTGTCCCGGGTAACGGACACCCCCATTCTGGGACAAAGTAGTGTCCCGGAATGAGCTGCATCTCCGTCATGGCCGCTTTAACTAATGGGCAAACTGGGCACTTGCCCAGGGCCCACTGGTTAAGGGGGCCCCCGCTGGCCACGGGTGCCACCCATGGTGCCAGCATCCCTTAATTGTATCGCGCTGCTCAACTTTTTTTCTCTTGTCAGCCACATCCATGGGATACAGCTGCCTAAAAAAAAAAAAAACATTGCGACCGGATATGACAGTATGTCCGGGGACATGAAACAGGGACACGTCCGGGGACACCGAACAGCCAGGAGGTGAGTAATAGGGAAGGGGGGAGGAGGGTTTTAATATAATGAGCACATGAACACTGGTATATTATTGGGCAAATTGGCTGTGGCTTATTAATGGTAAACTAATACTGGCATATTATTGGGCAAATTGGCTGTGGCTAATTAACGGCAAAATAATACTGGCATATTATTGGGCAAATTGTCTGTGGCTTATTAATGTTAAAATAATACTGGCATATTATTGGGCAAATTGGCTGTGGCTTATTAATGGCAAAATAACACTGGCATATTATTGGGTGAATTACACAAATACTTAAAAATGCAGATGGCAGATATGTTTCTGCCAGTCTCGAGCATAACGTTGATGCATTCCTGTCGTGCAAGTCAGTAAGAAAATAAGTGTGTCCACACAGTGAAAAGGATGCAGAGTATGTACACAGCAGGCTTGACGCGTTTCATGCTAAAAGTCAAAGCTTATGACTTAGCGCTTTTAGCATGAAACATGTCAAGCCTGTGTGTGCATACCCTGCATCCTTTTCACTGTGTGGACACAATACATTTGTGCTCTGTTTCTTTACTTTGTGCTGGTTGTTCCTCAGTGCTAGTCGAGCACACAACGGAGTCAGCACCAGCCATACAAACCTGCCCAGCACATTGCAGCCCAGAGACCATTTTTTATATTTGATCACTCTTTCAGTTTAGGATCCATCGTCATTGTCCCCAAACACCTTCACAGTGCCTTATTTGTCCCTAAACACTTTGCCAGTACTATATTTATTCCCAGACATCTTCCCAGTACCACCTTTCTGGCCAAAACAGCTTCACAGTGACATCATTGTGCCCAAGCACCTTCCCGGTATCATATTTGCAAAAGTGCAGACAGCCTCAGCTAGGGTTGCCACCCAGCCGGTATTTTACCGACAGGCTGGTAAAATATTGGCTTGTGGCCAATGTTAAGTCTATGGGTTTTTAGCAGGATTTCAGAAAGCTCAAGACATCTTATCAAAAGAAGAGTTTTTAATAAGATAGAAAAATGACTGGACAAGTTTACGTATCAGGGCAAAATATGCAGGAAATGATAGTATGTATTTTATTCTATCAGGATTTCTTTCTAAAAAATCAAGATGACTACATAATTTCTGCAGTTCAATATTAACCCTTTAAGGACCAGGGATTTTCCAAGACCAAGGACCAGAGCATTTTTTCAATTTTTAATATGCGGTTTTTGAAACATAATTTTCCTCTCTCTCATTTAACGCAAACCTACAAGTTATATGTTGTTTTTTAAAGGACAGTTAGAGCTTTCTTTAGATACCCTATACATAAAAATGATTTACATTTTAGTATTAAAAAATACATATAAAAGAGGAAATTTTGGGGGGAAAAAAGTTTTCCCCATTATTTTCCCAATAATAAGCTACACAACTAGTGCAACCACTTATCCCCCCTAATTAACTAACTAATAAAAAAGAAAAAAAAAACCATAACAAAAAAGACAGAAAAAAAACTCTGAAGAGTGCGATGTCAGATCCATAAAAATCACGCAACAGGCATGCAGGGGTTAAATTTTATTAAATAAATATATTAAAATTACCTTTATTTATTAAAAAAAACTTGATAAATTGCAAAAATAAAAAAAAATTGTAAAAAAAAAACTAAATGAGGGCCATAAAGTGGAAGGAAACTGATCACAGTTACAAACTGTGATCAGCATTGAAAGGGTTAATTCCCCCCCCTCTGGCAACGTTCTTTATTTATTTATTTTTATTTACAGGTCACTCTCTGTGCTTCACTATAAGAACGTGAAGCACAGAGAGTGAATTAGAGGCAAAGTCAGTGTGTGAACACATTGTGTTACACTGCACAGAAGACCAGGATAGCCCTGAGATGGATATCTGGATATACACTGTGTGAGATGGCCATAAAATAATGGAAAACACCTGTGAAAAGGAACTTTTCTGAAAAAGCCACCTGAGAAGTCAGAAGTACCTTATTCTTCTTTAAGAAGCCATTCCGAAAAATAGAAGTATTTGAAAAAAAATACAAATAATAATATACGCATATGTTTTAGATCATACACCTTTTAGAACAAGGAGAGAAGTCATTATCTAGCAGATTAATCACGCTTTATTGGTGTATAGGTTGAGCTTTAGTAAGGAAATTACATAATGCTTTTTAAAAGAATATGCAACCACAATGATCAGTGAATAATTTGTGATTGATGAGAGACAAGCAGTGATTGTCTGTGCTCAGGAAGAGGATAGTGCTTCTATACTTACATTGTCTACATATTAAATATATTGATTAAAACAGAGCTGATTTAACCCCTCAGTGACAAGACTGTTGTGAGATTTTTATAACCTTCATGACAATCGCTGTTTTAACATTTCTGCAGTGTTTTTGTTTAGCTGTAATTGTCCTCTTTCTAATTTAATGTAACCTCACACGTACTGTCTTTATCACCATAAAAAGGACTTTCTTTTGACACCACTATTTTCATCATATATTACTATTTACTATTTACAGATATTACTATTTGGTCATTTATGTGTATGCTTATTTGACTTGCATATATTTACCGTTTGCATACATCTTCTTTGGTTGTATGGCGCTTTCTGTCTGAAAAGTACACAGGAATTTTTTTTTTTGTACTTTTAATGAATACATTAGATAAATCTGTTTTCAATTTTGTGCAGCCTCCATTTATTTAGTACTATTTATAAGTTGGTAGTTGGGGACTGCCTAGTGGCTTGCACCCTTGAGTCACCATATTTGTATTTTTATTATATATCCATGGTCCTGCCTCATTTCTATATTTGCAGTCAAGCAACAGCAATGGAAGGGATTTTTTTTATCACTTCCGTCACTGTTGCCGGATATGGGTAAGTGCCAAATTGGAGGCACATCACCGCGTGGGGGATTTTCTTGCTAATCTCTTACTCCACCAAGCTCTTTATGTCTTCTCTCTGAAGTGAAAATTCAACATAGCTATATAGCCCTTTTAGTAGTTGGACCTGAGCAAATGCTCAAATTGTCCATTGGATAAGGTGGTCCTGATTAAGGTGGTCCTGATTAAAGTTTAAAACTAAGAGAAGTAGAGTCCTCTCTACTTCTGCCGAAAATGGTGGTGCACTGTATACAGCTTCCAGATATTCCAAAGTATTGGTGTTGTGTCATAGATATTGGGAAGGAGAGTCGACTTCAGAGATCTGTGCGGCCTGGTAAGTACATACCTCAGTTTATGTTTTTTCTGTTGAAGGTATTGTAAAGGGGGTGCATCTTACAATACATGGTGCGCTAGAATAGAGGAAATACGCTATTAACCAAAGGATTAGCTCTGCTACATCCTAGGTAATAATAATTTATAGAGGTACCTGGAGGTACCTAGGAGTTTCAGAGAATTGATAGACATTTTACTTCACGGTAAATTACTTTCTTCATTTTTTATGTTTTGTTTACACCCATGAAGATAAGGAACTCACTTTGTTGTAAAGTCTACAAAATGTAATATTAAAACATTTTATATAATGTTGCTAAACTGGGCCGAATGCTGTTTTAACAAGGGTTAGTGCCACATAAAATATTTATTATGTCAATAAAATCCATCCAATGTAAAAATCCATTGAAAAAGAGGCTCAGAAACGAATCTCTAAAGAGTGTATGTTCTATCAGGTTAGACAGGATAGCAGTTCATTGTTGTGGAGAGGGTTAAGGTAGGATAAGGGTCTGAGGGAAATAAAATTTGATATTTTTTTACTGTCTATAATGAGTTTTTTTTACTTTATATGTAAAGAAAACTATATTTGTGGGTATTTTTAAGATTTCACACACAGAATTACACCTTTGTTATTTCCTTACCCTCTAACAACTAATATTATTTAGCCAGAAAGACTGTATCCTTGATTTTCCACTGATTTTAGAACGACTAAGATGCTAAAAAAGTTTGAGAATTTTATTTTATTTTTATTATATTTATTTTATGCGTTTTAATAAACTAAGATAAGAACAAAACGTTCGTTTTTTTACAGCGGCTACTGAAATCAGTAGGATATTTAAATTAATCATTACACGAACATGTGTTTAAATTCCCTTTATGATTAAAGATTGGCTTAGATTAAACTCAGTAGCTGATAAATTGAATTTTATCTTCTAACAGATTTCTTTCCCCCTTATCTTTCTACTATGTGAACAACAGCTTATCAGATGAATACCAGGGAGATCAAAACATGCTAAAATGAAATCAGCCCTGTATAATTGCTTTTTCTTTTCTAACTAAAAACTAACATACAAAAAAAAAAAAATAACATTTTCAGACAGGGCTAAACTTATTGAAACAAATGAATCATTATGTTTATGGATCTCTGCACATAGAATATGTCAGAACTTTATAATCTTGCTCTCTCTATAAATATGAATCTGACAGAAGACGAATGTTGTATCAATTTCTGTTTGGGCTGACGGGGATTGTCTGAAAAATGGTCTTACATTACCCGAACACTGAAAATACATGACAAGTTCCACTATGTGGACTTAGTCTTTCGATGGCTGGAAAATAAATCTATACAATGAAAGAAAATGAAGCCTGTAAAGTTGTTGCAAGGTCTCCGGAAAATACATGTCACTACAGGACAGAATTCTGGGAAAGCCGTGAGGATATGACATCACACCACCTGGCTCTGGCATGGCAGGAAAAGGCAGAAAAAGGCTCAGGTAGGTCATATAACCATTTTCACTCTGCTGCTTTGCACCATCAACAATAGGTAAGTATTTTTTTTTCCCATACCAAAGCATGTTTAACCACATTTTTCTAAATCTGTGCATGTTCTTGCAATTCTGCTAATGCAATGTAAAGATATTTTTTTAACTCTTTTTTTTTTTAATGTCGTTTAGGTGGTCCTTTAACTAAACTCAGACAAATATTAATAAAGAAGGAGTGAATGTAAGAAGAAGGGAGGAATTTGTAGCCTCTAAGACATTTCAAAGGATGTCAGCACTGAAGTAGAAGAGTGAGTAGGGTTGACAACTTTTCCTCCACAAAATATTGGTTAACATATTGACTCCAGACTTAACATTGGCCTCAAGCCAACCTTTTAGGTAGATGACTACCCTATGAGTGAATAGAAGAGGCATAACTGCACATGCTGAAGAATGATAGGTAGATTTGTTGTTCCAGAACATTGCACCAGGAAAAAAATTAAAAAAATATGGGAAACCACTGTAAGCTCCATAATACTAGGTCGAACAATACATTCTTCAAAGCTGCCATATTATGGCCGGTAGTTTCTGGAATATATCCAAGCGTCTATAGTACTGACACGATACAATAAGTGCAAAGTTCCACACTCTATTTATTTACTATTAAAGGGTCAAGCGTGAGAACAGGAAGGAATTGACTGACAAAACACTAAAAGCAGAGGGGTTTTTTTGCCATTCCACTTTTAGTCAATGTAATTGTTTCACAGTTGATAATTTATCGGTATTTTTTAGCACATTTACACACCAGTGAAGCTAATTTATCTCACAAACAGCTGTTTCCTAGACACATTGAACCTGTTTGTGCCAAAAATAATTAAAAACAACATGTGTAGCCAGGTCGTGAGCCAAGTTATCTTTGTCAAAGTTTATACAATAAAAACGCAAATATAAAACGCTTCTAGTGTCTGTAACATAATGGAGGTAGACTGCATATGTTTTATTTAATTGCACAGCAATTCAAGGTTGGTTTCCTGTGTTTTACCAGGGAGAGCACATTGATATTTCTCTTCTTTTTTTTTAATGTTTTGCACACAGTTTTATATTGCAAAATTGGCCATTTAAAACAAACAAGTACAATAACATAAAATATAAGTTAAACTTTAGCAACTATTACAGTTTTATTTGGACTGGAGCAGGAGCGTATCGTGCCCCTGAGTGACAGGCGTGCTGCCAGCCCAAAGCGCGCCTGTCACTTCGAGGCACAACGTCTCTCGTGTATTTCCGGGGTTTGTGGGCTGAAAACAGCCAGAAAATTCGTATAGATTTAGTGCTTGTCGAATTGGCAACAGAATGAGTGACTTTGTTGCCGAATTCGTAGCTGGCATCGCCTTTCGGATGTATTTCTTGGGTTTGTGTGCTCTCTGCTCGGAGCACACAAACCCCAGAAATACACAGCGCGGGTGTGCCGCACACACCTAGAACATATGGAACATCCGCCACTGGACTGGAGACTCTTGTTTGTATAAGGTTAAACCATTTTTATGGAGCTTGGTAGGAAGCAGCAGCCTTAAAGTGCTGGAGGTGGATCTCGTGTGGTAAGAGGGCTGGAGTGCCAGAGTGTGAACATTACAAGTAGGATTCCTTAGGCACTTGACTATATCTTTTTCATGATTGCTGTGTGAGGAGAATAGGATGGACTTCGTAAAATGTTTGCCATGTTCACTTTACATAGTCACAGTGATGGTTGCTACCCAGATGATATTATACTTGGAGGCTGGTAATAAATTGGCCTGAGGTCAATGGAGGCAACTCTATTCCCTGCCAAATAAACTCCTCTCACTTTTACCCAAGTCCCTTCATGAACCTTAGTTAGTTTGAATTGCATCTCCAAATTTTACCTATATTATAGGAGTGCCAGGTAGAGCTTACAGGTAGGGTCTACACCAAGCCAATATTTTATTGGCAGGCTGGTAAAAATTGGACTTCAGCTATGAAGACAATAGCAAGGCCATTTTTTTTAGGGTCGGGGGATGGGATGGGAGTGGCATCCCTACTTGAGGCCAATGTTATGGCAATTTAGGTAACTGCATGGGCGGTATTTGTTTAAAAAAAAAAGATTGCAACTCTAGTGCCAGGAATATGAAGCAAGGTCTTAGTATGTGCACCTTCCCTAGAGAAGAAATAATGAAGTACGACAGAAAAAAGAAGGATGACTTTATAGTTGAAGGACAAATAATCTGTTTTTAACATTTGCTTCCTTGGAGAGGCAGTATAGTCCTGTAGAGGCAGTATAGTCCTGTAGAGGCAGTATAGTCCTGTAGAGGCAGTATAGTCCTGTAGAGGCAGTATAGCAACAGCAAGAGAGTGATGTAACTGAACTTTGATTATTTCCATCACTCTTGCTGGCTACAGGACTGCCCCATATTGGATAGGCATGCTGCCGTCCAATATGGCGAAAAGGCAATCACTCTACGGAGAAATAACGGTGTTCTGGGAGGCCAAATTTTGGTGTAGCTTAATGTTTCGACATTGAGACATTACAGCAACACCACTGGTTTTAACATCAGACGTATATGTACGTCCTGTGTCAAACAACTAGATATACGTCCTGTGTTGCCAAGGGGTTAATAAGTTGAATGCCAAACTACCACTTCAGCTTAGTCAACACACTGAAGGAAATTGAATACAATATATTTCAATTTAAAAATTGTAATAACAAGTGAAATGAATGACGGTCACCAAAATTTAGAAAAAAAGTGTAACAGTTTAATAATCTAAATTCTTACAGTGGACCAAGGCCATGTTGCAATATAAGTCCTAAGGTTTATTTTAGGGGCTGTAGGTATTACATACTAGTGTGCATTAACTAAACAATGAACTGTGGTGAACTGACAAAGGCAATAGCAAAAATCAGGCTTGAGGGCTACATGGGTAGTGATTTTTGCATTTCTCTTGTCTGCACACTTTTAGTAAAATTCCCCACTTTGGCAAAACACAGAATCATGGTTACTGGGAAGAAAATGCACAATGAAATAATTCCTGTTGGCTATAAAATGTATAATTCCTGGATTAAGTAAGTTACAATAGGAAAATTCAATATCTTTAATAATAACAATAATCCATTTTTTTTAATATAAACTCAAAAAGCTTTTAGCGTAAGTTCTTGATCTTAAGCAAAGTGGCAGCTCATAATAGATGTTATTATTATCCAACATAATGGTACTTTTACAGATCTATATCAGAAGTTCCAAAAATGTGTCTCCTTTATAAGTCATATGAGACTTTTTCATGCCATTAGAACCATAGATAACCAGGTCTGTATCTCTGTATCTGTTATAAAGATCTATAAATGTCAGATAATAATGCATGGACTCTAACTGATGAGTCAGATGACCCATTGATGTAAGAAAGGTTATCTTAGAGGCAGTCCGCAGTTTAGATGTTGTCTGTTCTGCTCTGTCCTCTCTGCTTTGACCTTTACTGCGCTCAGACCAAGATGTTAGCTCTTCGTCTGGATAGTCTGACAAGCTGAGAATCACCAAGACAGAAGCTCAGAAGTGAAGATATGTTCCTTATTTGACCTCTGAAGATGTCAGGTAGTATACATCAACGTGACACATCTATGAACAGAATGTTCCCATCAGGCCACTGATAAAAAATTAAAAGTAAGTCCTAATGGAAATATTACACATATTTTAACAGACATTAAAGGTTAGCAAGAGCTGCTTCAGGATTTCAGATGGCCTATGAAAAAAAAAAAGATTTAAAAGAGTTGTAGCGTTTTATCCCTTCATCAAAATGATGCACCAATATGACGAGCCTGAATCGCACTATAATAGATTGCAGTCTTTCATCGCCCATGGGTCAATGGGGAACACTGAATAACTTCTTGTTCTGATTATGCTAAAAGATGCAATGCCTGAAAGGTAAAAAGAATTAGATTGAATTCTAAAATTTTATTTTGAGGAAATGAAAAGCCCTTTTTGAATGTAATACTCATTCCTAACCTCCGCTTACTTGCCAAAGTATACAATATCCAGAAAAGGTCTCCTTTCTCCAAAAGTCACACAGCTGTTCTAGATACACATATGAAAAGTATATTTTTTAACCTTTTCTAAACATATTCCCTTTTCTGGAGACAACAAGCTGTTTCTCCAGTTATGAATATTCACTTGTTCATTTATATAGCCTAATACAAGGGCAAACAAACTATACAAGTAGTACATATTAAAGTTGTGGAGTGCCGTTAAGGGTTCGGAACCAAAAATGGGACCATCACTCTGTGACTTGGTAGCTCTCGGTTCTTGGCAATAACTTTTGAATACTGCACAATCAGACCTCAGTAGTCCATGAGCAGTCTTGAGTTTGACTGTACAGGACCCCCCAAAATGTCAGTAGGTGGTAGGTAGCATAACAAGTTTAGATGTAGTGGAACAAGTGGTGTTCAGACAAGTGCGGATACCTCAGAAAAAGGAGTCACAGACTTTTGATAGAAAGTTTTAGTTCACTCCTTGGGATCTACCACAGACTTAATATATCACCCCCTAAAAGCTGCAGATCACACCAAATAGCAGGAAGATGTTAACCAACATAAGTGATCCTTCATTAGAACAATCAACCTGCATTTCAATAAACCTTTAAACATAAACTAAAAATCTCACTGCCGTGGTATGTACTTTTGCTCCCATGGACCGGTCTAATTGGATGCAGAGACCACACACAGGTCTGGTGTGTTTTGTGACTATGGACTTTGTCAATGGCCTTATCTCAATTAAAGAATAGACGGGTCATGTCATACGGGTGAAACCAATTACACATCAAATAAGACCATTTGGACTCAAACAAGGCATGCTGTGCTTTTAACCTTCTCGCCTCTTCCATGACATGACCCGTGCTTATTGCTGTGCTTGTACGTTTCCCTAAAAAAGTGTTTTGTTTTTTATGCAAAATAGAGGAGAATCTACTGGAGTTTGTTCTATAGAATCGGGGTAGAGAGTCTACTGAAGGGCATTCCATAGGATCGGGTCGTAGAGTTTACTGAAGGGCATTCCATAGGATCGGGTCGCAGAGTCTACTGAAGGGCATTCCATAGGATCGGGTCAGAGAGTCTACTGAAGGACATTCCATAGGATCGGGTTGGAGAGTCTACTGAAAGGCATTCCATAGGATTGGTGTTGACCAAGGGAAATCCTGCAAGGGACCAAGGGAAGACATGCAAAAGAGAGAATTAAAATGAAAGTAGGGGACAGAAAAAGTTTAAAAGACTGGGAATGGGTATATGTGAAAATGAAAGAAGAAATGAAGTGCTATGTTGGTGGCGACCAGTATTTTGAATGCTTTTCTAAATTATTTTAGTAGCCAGAGTACAGTCTGACCGAGGGAGAAGGTGTTTGTGATTTAAGAAGTTGATGCTAGTGCTGTCTTTGTGACTACATTTGAATTCACAACCAGCTCTGACATGTCCTAATGAACAATATCAGGGTTACAGGAAACATTCCATCAAAATCTAATGCCTTTAAACTACATTTGCACAACTGCTTGTAACCACAAAACTCCCTTTTATTAGCAGCCTGCCAGTTCAATGATGTCGAAACACACAGGCCTTGTTCTTGACAGCTTTAATCATTTTGTATCCTGCCATTTTCTAATAGCTTCCAGCCCAAGTGGAAATAAGACATCTTTGCAAGAAAGCAAAAGAATGCACAAAACAGATGGCAAAATACTATTGTCCCCCTCACAATAATAAGAGAATATTTGATGTGTGTGTTTTTTTTCTTTTTCGGACTGGAATATTTCCCCTCTCTTGGACCCTTGCGGAATGTCATGAAGTGCTAATTTTGGATATTTTCTATCAACAAATGCATGGCATCAGCCTTTGTACAGAACATTCTCCAGCAGCAATTGGACCATAATTGGTCTGGCAATGCCTCCCTCCTACTGTATGAGTTCAAAGCCACATTCTTTCACCAGTGGTGAGTCTTAAATAGACTACTTTAGATCCCCATGGCTAAAATGTCTAATGAATGGTACAATTGACTTCTTGTAACTTATTTGGATTTAAGATGTACCAGTTAATGACATTGATACTCAGACCTATTGTCTGGTAAAGTGAAGTGTTTTACCCAACTTCATGTCTCGGGTAGAAGTGGGGATAGGGAGAAAGATAAAGGAATGGGGAAAAGGCCAAGTAGGGGCTATGTTAGAAAGGAAGATGGAACAAACAAAAACAGAAAGGGGGTGGCTGGGGCAATGCTGCTGTGGGTGAAAAAGCCCTGGAGTACATATATATATATATATATATATATATATATATATATATTTATATATATATATATATGCACTGCCAGGCATATAAACACAAAGGCATTTGGTTCTATGGATTTTTTTTTTTTAAATATACACTTAAAGCTAATAAAATCTCTTACTATTTATAGCAGTCATGCATGGTCTCACCTTCGGCAGGTTGCTATGGCTCTCATTCTTGAGGACTGAAAGCATTCATGGTTTCCGGGATGCTCACCTATCTATTTTTAATGCACTCACATACTATGTCATCAGGGAGGTGAGGCTGGGGACAGAGCCCTTTTAAATTTATAAGGGAACAGAAAAGAATAACAACAACACAATTTTGCATCAACATGCACTATCTAAAAGATGTCGATGGTGTTCTTTAAAAGGGACAATACAGCAGAGTTTTAATTTATTAAGGCACATTGAAGATATGTGTGGATTATTTATTTGGTTTATTTTTGGGCATCAAGGTGACTCTATTTTCCCTGGAAGGAAACCCTTCCTTCTTTCTACAATAGTATGCTCCATACTCCATAAGAATACTGGAGCATTATGTCTGGCAGTCTTGCTGAGCCATATCACAAAGTAGCAGGGGTGCAGCTAGGGTTGCCACCTGGCCGGTATTTTACCGGCAGGCTGGTAAAAATTTTACTTCAGGTCAATGTTAAGTCTATGGATACAGTACCAAGGCCGGTATTTTTCTGAAGAAAAGGTGGCAACCCTAGGTGCAGCATGGAGATGCTCAATGATCATGCCTTGTGCATGCACAGCTTGCATATTCCAGAGGCCTATTACAATAACTGCATATAGAGAGAAAATTAGGACTTCTAATTAATATTTTAAAACTTTTTGATCCAAGGAGAATTGCATTTTGTAGTCAAGATGAATCAACCAAGCCCCCCCCCCCCCCCCAACCCCCAGCAAAATTCAAAATATTAATTTAAGTTAAAAAAGAACTATGTTAATGTGCATGTGAATGCCTGTGATGTCACACACAAGTGCCTTTAACGTTAAGTTCATTTTTGTAGAGCCTTGTGAATGGCTCAGAAAAGGAGGCTGAAGCTGGGAGAAGGTTTCTCTCCTGTGCAGAACATTAAACATTTTTTAATACATAATGGACATAGATTTCATTTTTTTTAAATATAAAATAATATATACTGTATATGCATATCTTTTTCTCACATCAAACGCATTCCATTCCACAGCAGTCCATAAGGTCTATGCAATACAGAGAGAATTGAATTGAGACAGGAATATCAAACTTAAGTAGCAGAGTTGTATTGATTCTCCCATTCAGCTACAATGGAGAATTTTTTCCAACTCGACTACATTGGCCTCAGGTTTGGAACTCTCATCTAAATTCCCTGCAATTCTCTCTTTGTTGAGTAGAACCTCTCTGTTCTGCATTTCAGGTAAAGTTATCAGACGACACATCCATGGGATAACAGCCAAACTCACAGCTTAGATTTAGACAGAAAAAGAGACATTCCTTGATTTCCGGATGGCTTTCCTATGTTGTGTTGCATCATATTATAACAATTCTATTCATAGTTCTTTGCATACTTCACTTTAAAGCAATTATACACTCCATTCCTACCTGCTTCCAAGTATTTCCTCTGAAATGTCTACCAGCTGTATGTGCCAAACTCTAACAAAACAACTCTGTAAACTATATTAGAAATCTGTATTTGAAGGAGCTGAACCTCTTAAAGGTCCTGGCACATCATACATGTAAAAAAGTGGTTTGGCCAGCTTATTTTTTTAAAACAAAAATCATATAAGGGTTAAACGTGGAATTTGACAGAAAGTTATACATTTCCTTTAAAAAAATATATAGTTTGCATGAGTATACTAAATAAGAAAAAGAGAAATTCTAGTTAAACACAAACAGAACAAAAAATCTCCGAAATGCTATTGTACTGAAAGGGTTAATAATACAATGGATTTTCTCAACATTAGTAGCAACAATTAGGTAACCTTGGATAGGGCAGCTTAGCAGGGGCAACTGTATGGGGTACAGCCTGGAATTATGGATGGTGTATCAGGGGGTTCAAAGGAAAAGCTGAAACCCTTCCCCTTGCTGGTTGAGCCCTCCAGGGTAGGGGCCCCGGCTCCTGGACAGGCTAGAAGATAAGTTCAGCTTTCAGCAATGGATCAGGAGCCAGATAAAATAGATCACAAAAGTTAGACAACTAACTTCAATGCAAACACCCTGTTAGCAAAAATAGAGAAGAGGAGGACACAAACAAATAAAGTGAACTAAATCACACATTTATTTTAACAAATGTATAGTAGAAAGTAAGCGCATACAGGTATTATATAAATACACAGAAACTATACAAAAAAGGATACTTACAAGAATATGTACAAAATATAAACAAACAAGTATCATAAAAGTTACAGCAGAGGGCCAAACACATGGAAGACAACCCAATGTTTCAGCACAATAGGCCTTCATCAACGGTGACTCCTTGATAACATGATATCAGGGTAGGGTAGATACAACAACATGCCCGGTTGGTATAATACTCACCTCCGTGTATTTATAAATCATGACTAAAATTTATAAATACACAGAGGCTCCTATTGTGCAAGTTTAAAGCTGATTTACAACAGTAGATGCAAAGTGAGTACATGGTCTAAAAATAAAACTCTCTAAACGTGGATTCCCTGGACCAGTCTGCTGCCTTCATATTATCTTCTAATCTACAACCCAGAATGAAAGCTCTCAAAGCCACAGCTCCTCTGACCGAATAGGATCCAAACACAGCAGTATCAACACCTGATTCACCCAATATCCATTTGACCCATCTGGTTAGAGAACCAGTAGATATTGGAGCATGAGGTCTTCGTAAAGCAGGAAACAATTCCAGATGTACCGGTTGACGCCATTGGGCAGTTTGGTATTCGTATTCCTTAAGACACAGCACTGGGCATGATTGTGGATTTGTTGGGAAAGCAGGATAAAAAACAGATACAAGTTTTTGTCCTCCTCTTGGAGATATCGAACGAGACCCCTTCCAGGGAGAAAGACAAAGAACTAATGTCTAACGCTCTAACATCCGACACCCGTTTACACGAGATCAGACAACAAAGAAGAACCAGCTCTTCTGATAACTGTTTCAACGAAAGGTCTTTATTGGGTGGCCAATTTTCTAATAATTCACAAGTGAAAAAATTCAGAATACAAGTCACAGGTGCCAAGATGGGATCCATACCATGTTCCATGCACCAATAAGCCCATGGCTTCCAGATATCAATGTAGGATCTTCTAGTACCTGGTGCCCAAGCTCCTGCTAAGAGGGTCCTAGTTGATTGTGAAACGTTTTGTATGCACCAGGGTCCCTTGAAGACATTATATCTTCTTGATTGGACTAATGGGTGAGGATTCCCTTCCGGGTCTGCCTGTAAGTCCAGTACTATCGGGAGTATACGAGGCAAGTCTATTGATAATTCCAACAGTGTCGGGAACCATGGTTGTGTTTCCCACCAAGGCATGATTAGGGCAGCCTATGTCTTGGATTGTTGCGGATGTACCAGCATCCTAGCAATGAGACAGAATGGAGGAAAGGTGTAGTGTCTGTTCATCGGCCAGGTCTAAAGAAACGCATCTGTAGCGACTGTCCTGGGGTCCGGTCTCCAACTTTAAAACCATGGGAGGTGTCTTTTTTGTCAGGAAGCGAACAGGTCTACATCCAGAGGGCCCCACAACATTTGCAGGCTTCAAAAAATCAACGGGAAGAGTAGCCAGTCGCTCATATCCTAGAGGTGCTGGGAACTCCAATCTGCCCCTGAGTTTGCCAAACTTGGGATATGTGTAGCTTGAACAGACACGTTTTGTTCCAGACAAAATTGCCAAAAGTCTGTCACCAGATGTGAGAGAATATAACAAAAACACAGAATGATGCGAGATAGTGGGAGAGCAGATGTGAGAGAACAAGGGACTTCGTGCTGCCCAGATGGTTGAACGCAATGCTGACACATTGTCCTTGCAGAGTAAGACTGAACAGTTTGATAAATCGCGTGTGAAACTTCTGACTGCAAACGCACCTGCTAAGAGCTTTAAACAGTTGATGTGTAGTTCCTGTTCAGGAAGAAACCACCATCCTGCGGTGAAGGAGTCTCTGCAGAGAGCTCCCCATCCATGAAGGCTGGCACCGGAAGCGATCACCATATCCGGGGATGAGCAGAAGATTGCTCTGCTGTTCCAGGCTTCCATGTGACGTAAACCAACACATCAGTTCTTCTGTTGCTTCGCAATCCAAAGGGACCTTCTGATCATACGCCCAACCCTGGTGTAACTAGCGGGTTTTGAGTCGTTGGAGAGCATGGTAATGTAGCGTTCCTGGGAATATCACTTGGATGGAACCTGACAACAGTCCTATAATCCGGGCCAATTGACAAACAGTAAGTGTGGGTTTCGACAGTGCTCATTTGATCTCCTTTTTGATAAGCTTGATTTTCTCCTTTGGTAGGTGCAATGATCCGTGTACGGAGTTGATCATGAAGCCTACAAAAATCTTTTGGGCGGGTATTAGCACAGATTTGTCCCAAATGCTGAGGAACCCTGGGTCTTGACATGATCTTGTCCTGGGACTTGATGAGCATGTCGTCTAGATAGATGATGAGCCTGAGGCCTTTTTTCCGAAGGTGGCCCATGTTAGGCATACAAACTTCCAAGCCCAGTCTTGCCATAGGAATTGGAGAAACCTCTGGCGAACCTTTGCGACTGGAACCGTAAGGTACGATTACTGGAGGTGCAGTTTTATCATCCAGTCTCCAAGGCATAGGACACTGAATGCCCTCAATTTTGGAGTGTTGATATCTCACAAATTCGTATAGCGGGTGAAGGTTGATGACTGGACATGAACCCCCTGCCCTTTTTGGGAACTAAAAACACATTGCTGAGAAAACAGGTCATGCTGTATTCGGCTGGCATAATGGCCCCTTTAGAGATTAAAGGGAAGACTTCCATGTCTATTACCTGACGGTCTTGGTATCAGAACCTTATCCCTTGGGGGGGCACTGTTTGGTGCGAGTGTGCAATAAAATCTATGAGATAGGCCCTTACTGTCTGTAAGACCCAGGGGTCTGCCATGATTAAACCCCAATTGTCTATGAAATGTAGCAGCCTTCCCCCTACCTTTACATGAGAAAAATGGGGAAGGGAAATAGGACTTACCATATGTCCGTCTATGTTGGAGTGATCCACAGACACCTCTGCTCTGCCAGGGCAACCCTCTCTGGAGACAAAATGGAGGGGCTAGCATCCTAACGTCCTGGAGAACCACCGGTTTTGGTTGTGAGAGGTCTCTGGGGTTACGGGAGGGGGGACCCCTGGAGATGCAGCTGGTCCTTTGGAAAACCCTGGGTTGAAATAGTCTGAGCGTACTAGCCTGAGCACTATCTAAGTCTGGATAAAGGAATCCTTGACGAAAGTATCACCAAAAAAGCATACCATTAGCCTTAGGGCCAGGTTCAGAGGAGGCCATATTAATCAGCTTTCCTACATTCGCTAGCTAATTGACGTATTGGCGTTGCCCACAAAACAGATTGCCCGTTGGACCCAACCTCTTAAAATCTCCAGATCCATGGCTGTGCCCTGGGCAAGTGCTGACTCAGTTCGAACATTTTGGTCAGGGGGCCCAAAACGTCCAAGATCCTATTTTGGCAGTTGCGTAGCGAGTAGTCCATACCTTTTCTGGACTTTAAGCCTGTTTTTGTCCGGAATTAGGCCACTTTGGGGTCAACATCAAGGGTTTTGCAAGCCAAGTTAGGCACCATGGGCCTGGGGCATTTGGCCCTCAACTTATCCCTGGTGGGCCTATCCAGGGATTTACGCACCCTCATTGCAACATAATTCGCCACATGGGTAGATGGTATCTGTAGACCTAGGGTAGTGGAGCGGGTTGAGTTCCTCTGCTGCCTCATAGTCTAAAGGCAGTTTTAGGCTTTTAGGCGGTCATAAGAACAACCTTGATGAAGCAACCGAATCTTCAGACATTGTAACATTTGGTAAAGCAATGGTCTGGGAAAAATCGCCTGAATTGACTCGATAGTAACCCTATTATTCTCGCAAGGCGATGTACTGTGAATGTACGACACCCACCGACGAAAGTGAAGAGGAGAAATCCCCCAGGAAGATGGCATCCGATGAAACAAATATGCGAGACTCGCGATCCCCCTCTAAATGGAGCAGGGTCGATTTCAAGTGTTTTTTTTTTTTTTATAACTACTACACAAAACTTCATTTGACTGCCAATAATTACATTTGCACAGGAAAATCTTAATTCTTTCAAACCAAGAAAAAAATCAGAACCCTTGAGGACTTTCTAATTAAATAATTAATCCATTTTATTTGGGTGACTGAATTAGAACAGTGAATCCTATTGTAGTCAGGCAAAATCATCTTAAATGTAAAAATTACCAACTAAACTGGTGAAAGATTAACAAATAATTAAAAAAAAGTGAGATTAACGAGTTACCATTTTTAAAAGCATTTGCACATTTTGTGTTTGTGTGTTACTGCCATAGAAACAAAAACTATTTATCATACAGGAAGTGGGATTTTATTATCACCAAAGTGGCATGGCAATGTTTTAACCCTGCCGGGTCTTTGTTAAACCAACTAGCCTTTGCCAAAGTGGCACTCCTATCCTTTCCTATCCCCTATATAGTCCAGTGTAACAGGAAGCATTGTATACTCCGTTACTGCTTATATTGGTATTTGCTCATAGATAGTGTATTGATTTATGTATTTATTTGTTTGTTTATGTGCTCATATTCCTTCCTAATATCCATTTCATTGGGGTTGATTGTGTCCCCTCCCCGTCCTTTTACCTCTTAATCCTCCATAGCTACATATTAGTTTAGGTTCGAAAAAAAACTTGTGTCCATCAAGTTCAACCCTTTACCTAATCCTTGCTTACTGCTGTTGATCCAAAAGAATTTTGAATTCTGCTTTCAATGGGGAAAAAAATCCTTCTTGGCTCCAAAAGGCAATCAGATTTCTCCTTGGAGCAACATGCATTAAATAATTATTAATGCCTATACTAACATCCAAAGCCCTCTATGATCTGTTTTATTAAAAAAGTATCCAGTATCCTTTTAAAATGTATTTGCTTGCACCAACTCTTCAGGCAGTGAATTTTATTCCTTTATTTTCCTTACCGTAAAGACTTCCTTCCACTGTTGTAGACTAAATCTCCTTTCCTCAATTTTTAGCAGGTGAACTATTGTCCTTTGTGCTGTTTTTTTTTTAATGAACTTGTCTTTAGAGACCCCTTTGTATTGGCCCTGTACATATTTATATAACATTGTCATATTCCCTCTAAGCCACCATTACTAGCGTGTACAAATGTAACTTTTCAAGCCTTTCTTTATAACTAAACTTTCCATCCCCCTTATTAGTTTTGTAGCCCTCCTCTGCACTTTCTCTAGTTACATAATGCATTTTTTAGACAAGGCAACCAGGACCTGTAAAGAGGCAGAATAATATCTTGAATACCCCTTTTAATACATGCTAATATCTTATTGGTTTTTGCTTGTTTACAATTACTCCCAAATGTTTAGTTTTCATTAGTAGATTTCCCCAAGGAACACCATTTTGTTGGTGCATTTTTATTATTATAGCCAAATGAATAATTTTACATTTCTCTAAATTGAATCTAGCCATCTAGTTCAGACTGTATTACCCTACATTATTTTGTGTCATCAGCAAACACTGAGACATGGCTCACTGTACCCACTTGGAGATAATTAATAAACAAATGAAAAAGAAGAAGACTCAGGATAGATCCCTGAGATACTCCACTTATCACATCTGTCTAGTTTGAGGGCTTCCCATTTACCATCACTCTTTGCATTCTATCTTTCAGCCAATTGCCAGTCCACACACAAATGTTTGACCCTAGTCCTATTTCAGTCCATTTGTATAGTAACCTTTTGTGTGGAATCATATCAAATGCCTTAGCAAACTCCAACTATATCACATACACCGCCGCAATTGACCTATTCTTATGAATGGGGACTCTATTTCGGTTTATAGAATAGCAATAGCATTACATGTATTCCATAAACCGAAAGTCTATAAACCGAACGACATTCGGTTTATAGACTTTCGGTTTATAGAATACATGTAATGCTATTGCTATTCTATAAACCGAAAGTCTATAAACCGAATGTCGTTCGGTTTATAGACTTTCGGCTTATGGAATACACGTAATACTATTGGCTTTCTATAAACTGAAATAGAGTCCCCATTCATAAGAATTTCTTATGAATGGGGACTCTATTTCGGTTTATAGAAAGCCAATAGCATTACATACAATGTAATCGCGAACTCCAACACGGACATACAGTGTAATGTCCGTGTTCGGGTCCGGGGTCCAAAAACCATAAAGTTCGGTACGAACCTGAACAGTGCGGTTCGGGTTCACTCAACACTAATTATAAGCCTTTATTTTTTCTATTTATGTATTTAAATATTGTTTTGGGGTTCCTCTTGCTCTTCCTACCGATTTAATTTTTCATTCTCTAATTTAGCTAATTTAATAGTCTTTTTACATTCTTTGTTGGCATCTTATATATTGCAAATGCCTCTGCTGATCAATCAGCTTTATAATGTTTGAATGCTACTTTCGTTTTATTTATTTCTTGAATTACCGTACTAGTTATCCACATTGGTTCTAGTTTGCTTCTTTTATATTTGATTCCAAATTTATATGTATATTTTTGTGGTGTTAGTTTGAAGGTATTCCCCTTACTTTCTGTTTTTATTCCCTAAATAATCTATCCCAGTCAACATGACGAGGAGATGTAATAAGCCTGCTAAAGTTGACCTTATAAAAATTCAGTGTTTTGGAGGAACCCATACAAATTTTCCTTTTTAAATAAAAAATGAAAAAGTTTTGTAGTGTTATGATTATCAATACTAAGCGAGAGGTCCAGGAAATTAACAGTATTGGGACTGTGGTATATGGTGAATTTTAAATTATTTTGTTGTTATTAATATAAAAGGCAAATTCCATCAGAGACTCCTCAGATCCATCCCAAATAACCAACACATCATCAATATAACGCCGCCATAGGACCAAGTTTGGCACCCAGCTCTAGGGAGGAGGGGGAGATCCCCAGGAGGGTAACGTCCAAAGATCTTTCACTATTTGCTTTTGTTGCATTTTATAAATGCAGTTTTATAGAATGCCATTGTTTAATGTGAGCATTTTTTTAACTGTGTATTATAGTTTATATTTTTTTTACTGTGACCATCTGCACTATCCTAGTCCTTTTTTGTTTTCTGTATGTACTCATCTGATACCTTTCTAATACCATTATCTACGGGACCTAGGAGCATCCTTGAGGTCCAGCTATTATAGGGAAGTATTTTTTCTATTTGTTTTATTTTTGGTTCTAACTGAATATATAAATATGGACCTTGCATGGACCATATCCCCACTTCAAGACCTAGGCTTTATAATCATTTGGGAAACATCTCCTCTAATCCTACTCTAAAACGTGGAATTTCTGGGATCACTACACCCAGGGCCGGCGTTAAGTGTTCCGGTGCCATGTGGTGGACTTCCCTGTGGCGCCCCCCACCCCCCCCACCCTCATACCTGTCTCTCCCTCCATGTTTGCGTCTCTCCAATCCCATGTTTGTCCCTTTCCTCTTCCTTGCATTGCCTGTCTCTCTCCAACTCCCCCATATCTGTTCTCTCTCCCCTCCTCTCCATATCTGTTCTCTCTCTCCCCCCTCCTCTGTTCTCTTCTCTACCCCTCCTCTATTCTCTCCCCCCCCTCCTCTGTTCACTTCTCTCCCCCCTCCTCTGTTCTCTTCTCTACCCCCCCTCTGTTCTCTTCTCTACCCCTCCTCTATTCTCTTCTCTTCCTCCTCCTCTGTTCACTTCTCTCCCCCCTCCTCTGTTCTCAGAGACGGCTCTAGGCTTTGTGAGGCCTTAGGCGAAACTTGAACATGAGGCTCTATGAGAACTGTATACATTTCATATTTAAAGACCAGCCTTAAATCCCAGCAATTAGGAAAGCACAGCCCCTAGAATTTAACTTTTCTCATAATTATTCTACAAATATCTTTAAACATTTGGTATAGATAAAAAGTGTGTGGCTGACTAATTCACATCCTTATTGCTGTCTTCTAAATGTGAACACTAACCCATATATAAACATTCATAGGCTGATCGTGTACACACGAGCACACACATACACACTTGTATGCTGATCAAAGTGTTAGTATATGTGTGTCAGTGTTCAAATTTAGGAGACATAAATAAACACATATCATCACCGCTCAACATTGCAGCCCAAAGGACTTTGCAGTTATTATTGCAATAGTCCAATAATGCACCCACAGGACTTACCAAAGCATACTTATTGCATCAACAGGGATTTGCCACAGCACCTATATTGTACCCACAAGGACTTGGCAACTGCACCCACAAGGACTTGTTCCAGTTTTGCCCAATCATCTTGCCAGTGTCATCTCTGACCTTCAACAGATTTTATAATGCCATCTCTGTGCTCAAGCAGTTCGTCAGGGCCATCATTGTCCTTAAACATCCTGTCAATGCCATATTTGTGCCCAGAAATCTAATCAGTGCCATATTTGTGCTCAGGCAGCTAATCACTGCAATATCCATCCCCAAACATTTTGTCGCACACACTCACAGGTACACTCAGCCAGCACACACTCACTCACAGATCCATTCAGCCAGCACTCACTCACAGATACACTCAGCCAGCACACACTCACAGACATACTCACTAACAGACACACTCACTCATAGACACACTCAGCCAGAACAGACTCACAGACACAAGCACACTCTTACTCACAGTCACAATCAGCCAGCACAGACTCATAGACACACTCAGCCAGAACAGCCTCACAGACACACTCAGCCAGCGCACACTCACTCACAGATCCACTCAGCCAGCACACATTCACTCACAGATACCCTCAGTCAGCACACACTAACACTCAGCCGGCATGGACTCTCTCTCAGCCAGCACACACTAACACTCAGTGTGTTACCCCTTCAGATTCCAACGTTAGTATGACATGGAGCTTAACGGCTGCGTTAAGCTCCCCTGTCAGATCAAAGGCAATTAGGTGAGTTAGGCAGCCATGAGGCCCCCGTTCGCGTGTGGTCTTAGGCGGCCGCCTAACTTACCTAATTAGAGAGCCGCCTCTGTCTGTTCTCTTCTCCCACCTCCTCCTCTGTTCTCCTTTCTCTCCCCTACTCTTCTGTTCTCTTCTCCTCCTCTGTTTCCTTCTATCCCCTTCTGTTTTCTTCTCCCCCCCTCCTCCTCTGTTCCCTCCTCCCCCTCTGTTCTCTACCCCCTCCTCTGTTCTCCCTCCCCCTCTCCCCCTCCCATTCTTACCTACGGGGAGGAGGCGGACCTCACCAGGTGAGAGATGAAGGCCCGCCCCCACCCTGTAAAGCATAGCGGCAGAGTGCATATTAATTGTGGCATATTAATTGTGGCATATTATTGGGCATATTAATTGTGCCATATAAGTGGGCATACTAATAGTGGCATATTATTGGGCAGATAAATTGTGGCATATTACTGGGCATATTAATTGTGGCATATTTTTTGGGCATATTAATTGTGGCACCTTAGTGGGCATACTAATAGTGGCATATTATTGGGCATATTAAGTGTGGCATATTAGTAGACATATTAATTGTGGCATATTAGTGGGCATACCAATAGTGGCATATTATTTGGCATTTTAATTGGGGCATATTAGTGGGCATACTAATAGTGGCATATTAATGGGCAAATCAGCTGTGGAATATTAATGGGCATAATAGTGGTATTTTAATGGACAGACTGACAGTAGCATATTTATCGGCAAATTGGCTGCGGTATATTTATGGGCAAATTGGCTGTGGTATATTAATGGGCATATTGGCTGTGGCATACTAATGGACAAACTGGCTGTGGCATAATAATGGGTAAATAGTGGCATAATAATGGGCAAACTAACAGTGGCATATTAGTGGGAATATTGGCTGTGGCATATTAATGGGCAATCAGTGGCATATTAATGGGCATATTGGCTGTGGTATATTAATGGGCAAATAGTGGCATATTAATGGGCAACCTGGCTGTAGGAATACATTGGCACGACTTGTTGTAGAATGTCAAGTCTGGTGGTGTATTAATAAGTCTGAGGTGCATATTGACAGGTCGAAGGGGCAGAGTGGCAAGTTTGGGGATGTATTGTCAAGTCTGTGGGGCAGATTGGCAAATAAAAGGAAATCAAAACAATAAATGCATTTTCTCAAGCTACCTTCTGACCTTCTTGTTAGATCTCGGGCGTAGTTTGTCTCCCTCAACTGTCTGGATTTAGGCAGGATAGGATCTGATTTGGGACCTCTATCTCGCAGGGCCACTGGGGAACGATTAATGCACACTTTCAGAGGTATGCACTTGCACAAATGTGTTGTCAGTTTGAATGACAGCTCTACTACGCATGTGCAAAAGCGCTGGCGCTCTCTTCCCCAGCCACACCTCCAACTTCCAGTTTGCTGGGTAGACACGTTAGGAAGTATGTCGTTGTGCTGATGAGCTACTTTCTAGCTATTGGGAATTGTATTTATAATTTCTTTGCTCTAAAATGAATGCTACACGTTAGGAACAAATAGTACACATTTGTTCTTTTAAAATACAAAAGCTGGGTCCTTAGAGATCAATAGATTTGTTAACAGTGAAGCTCTAGAAATTCCTTTGAATACTTTCCAGCTGAAGGACGTTTGAGCAAATCTGATTTGATAACTTTCTTCCAGTGGAACTCATTAACTTCAGATCAGATCAATGCACAGCAAATACACAGCATTATTTCCCCAAGATGCCTGCAGATTCCTCTTTGACTTAACATTGTCACACACAGCTCTCATGTTGTGTCTGAAACGCTATGAATTAAAATGATGAAGAAACGCTTATGGGTTCATGTTTATTCGTGAACCCCCGCTGATGTCAAAGGAGATTTTATATTTTTTACCATGTTTTTTTTTTTTTTTTACACAAGATTCTAACTACTTCTGTTCTCTTTTGTAAGGACCAATAGAATTGTTTGCACATTTAACTGCTTCAGTCCCAGAGTAGCTGTGCCTTTCTTTATAACATCATTATAGACCATTGCATGTAGTACCAGTATATATGACCGACTGGACCCAGATATGAAAATTGCCCTGGGTCACGTTACTTCACCATGCAACGTTACCACCAGGCCCTATATCCTCCCACTTCCCACAGAGCCATACATGCCCCTTTGCATAGTGCCATACACCCACTTCTTTTAACAGTGCCATATAGTTCCTCTTTTCCACAATCCATGGCAAAGAAACAGCAGGAGTCAACCATGATATAGCAAATATAAATATCACTGCTAAAGTAAGACGGTTATGAAATATGGTAAATTAAGGAAACCAAAATACTTAAAAAAAAAAATTTTAGATATGAAATAATGAACTGCATAGGAAGGCAACTGCCATTTTAATGGGCGCCTGAAAAATACAGCATTATGCACATGCACTGTTTAACCATGCTCTGTTAATATTTTTGAAGCTGGCTCAGAGCTATAATAGCTGTGTGCTGATCCCAAGTCTTGCTTGAGATAAGGGCTGCCTCCATTTGTATCTTCCATTACCGTGGTGTATTATTACATTATTACATAGCCACTGATAATATGCTCGTTAATATGCCACTGATAATTTGCTCATTAGTAGCCACTGATAATATGCTCGTTAATATGCCACTGATAATTTGCTCATTAGTAGCCACTGATAATTTGCTCATTAGTAGCCACTGATAATATGCTCATTAGTAGCCACTGATAATATGCTCGTTAATATGCCACTGATATTTTGCTCATTAATAGCCACTAATAATTTGCTCAGTAACATGCCACTTATAATGTGCTCATTAAAAGCCACTGATAATTGTCTCATTAACATGTCACTGCTAATTTGCTCATTTACATGCCACTGATAATTTGCTCATTAATAGCCACTGATAATTTGCCCACTGATAATTTTCTCATTAATAGCCACTGATAATTTGCTCACTAACATGCCACTGATAATTTTCTCATTAATAGCCACTGATAATTTGCTCATTAATAGCCACTGATAATTTGCTCATTAACATGCCACTGATAATTTGATCATTAATAGCCACTGATAATTTGATCATTAACATGCCACTGCTAATTTGATCATTAATAGCCACTGCTAATTTGCTCATTTACATGCCACTGATAATTTGATAATTAATAGCCACTGATAATTTGATCATTAACATGCCACTGCTAATTTGATCATTAATAGCCACTGCTAATTTGCTCATTTACATGCCACTGATAATTTGATCATTAATAGCCACTGATAATTTGATCATTAACATGCCACTGATAATTTTCTCATTAATAGTCATTATAATTTTCTTATTAAAATGACACTAATAATTTGACCATTAACATGCCACTGCTAATTTGCTTATTAACATGCCACTGATAATTTGCTCATTAATAAGCCTTTTTTTAAAAGGCTTGCACCGTTTGGCGAACTTGTTAGTAACAGCAGTGGCGTCACGAGGGGGTGCGGTGGGTGCGGACCGCACCGTGTGACACCATCAGCGGGGGTGACAACCGTGCTGCCGGCACCCCCTGCATTCAAAACAAAAAAAAACTTACCTCCTTGCTGCCGTCTCCTGGTGCAGGTCCGTGGCTGTGAGGGAAGCGTTGTGCGCTCCCCTCCAGCCGCGTGGATCAATAAAGTTTGTTCAAACTTTTTTTTTAAACAAACTTTATTGAAGCCGCACAACGCTTCCCTCACAGCCACGGACCTGCACCGGGAGAAAGCAGCAAGGAGGTAAGTACTGGGGTCTGGGGAAGAGGGGAGGAGGGTGGTATAACGAGCATACTGAGGGGCTAAATTAAGTGGCAATATCCTGGCATATTAAGTGGTTATATCCTGGCATATTAATTGGCATATTGGGGGCAAAATCCTGGCATATTGGGGGCAAAATCCTGGCATATTGGGGGTCAAAATCCTGGCATATTGAGAGCAAAATCCTGGCATATTAAATGGCATATTGGGGGGCAAAATCCTGGCATATTAAATGACATATTGGGGGCAAAATCGTGGCATATTGAGAACAAAATCCTGGCATAATTAATGGAATATTGGGGGGGGGGGGGGTGTCAAAATCCTGGCATATTAAATGGCATATTGGGGGCAAAATCCTGGCATATTGAGAGAAAAATCCTGGCATATTAAATGGCATATTGTGGGGCAAAATCCTGGAATATTAAATGGCATATTGAGGGGCAAAATCCTGGCATATTGAGAGCAAAATCCTGGCATATTAAATGACATATTGGGGAGGCAAAACCCTGGCATATTAAATGGCATATTGGGGGGCAAAATCCTGGCATATTGAGAGCAAAACACTGGCATATTGAATGGCATATTGAGGGGCAAAATCCTGGCATATTGGGGGGCAAACTCCAAGCATACTGAGGGGCAAAATCCTGGCATATTAAATGGCATATTGGGGGGCACAATCCTGGCATATTGAATGGCTAAATCCTGGCATATTGAATGGCTAAATCATGGCATATTGAGTGGCTAAATAATCCTGGCATATTGAGTGGCAAAATAATACTGGCATATTGAATGGCTAAATCCTGGCATATCGAGGGGTTAAATACTGGCATATTTTAATTGGCAAAGTGACACTGTGGCATGCCAAATCGTGTAGGTGCAATATGAGTGCAAGCTAAGTGCTTTGGGTGCAATATAGGTGCATGGCAAGTTCTGTGGGTACTGTATGGTGCAGTGTTAAGTCCTTTAGGTGCAATGTGGGTGCAGAGGAAGGGAATAAAAAATAGGAATGCAAATTTTCAATAACATTTTTATTAAATAGAGTATTAAATAATTCAAATAAGTATAAATGCAACTAGTTATAGAGAGATGTCTGTGTTTATAGATATGTATTGTTTTCGAATTGTACAATTGTCACCTTGTGGGGCTCCTGTGTGTCGCATAATTAATGGCTGTCCCATGTGTGGCATATTTATTTTGCCCCATGTGTGGCATAATTAAGGGGCTCTTTTGTGTGGCATAATTAAGGGGCGCTTGTGTGTGGCATAATTAAGGGGCGCCTGTGTGTGTGGCATAATCAATTGGGCTCCAAGGTGAGGCATAATTTATGGGGCTTTGGTGTGACATAATTTATGGGGCTCTTGTGTGTGGCATGGTTAAAGGGCTCCTGCGTGTGACATAATTTGTGGGGCTCCTGTATGTGGCATATTTAATGGGCCACCTGACTGGCATTACTAAGGAATCTGTTTGGCATGGTATTGGAGGAAATCCAGGGGGTGACACCATGAGTTACCGCACCGGGTGACACCAACCCTAGTGACGCCTCTGAGTAACAGGTTTGCACGAACTTGTGCGAACCGGCTGTATCCTACTTAACTCTAAGTAGAATTACATTATAGGAATCAGAATATCCATTTTATAGGAGTCAGTATTTTTCTTATTCTATTCAGGAATAAAAAGGGAGAAAAATATTGACCCTTAATGGTCTTGTTCCACCACTGTGGTACACATCAATACTTCATATTAGTGTTCTGTGAATAATACTAAATACAGGTATTAAGCATAATGAGATCTAAAATGCAGGATCAGCTAAACGTTCCTTGGTTGAGGTGGGTAGTTCGAGAAATAGCTGCTGTAATTCTAGCGATTTTATTGTTTCACATTTAGGAACAATGCACAACTCTATCCACAGAACTCTCAAGCCCTGTCAATTAATAATCTTAAGGGTATTGTAAGACTAGCAATGTGGCTAAGTTAGGCTGATGATAGTTGCTGAGTCAGATGATAGGCTGCGCATGGAGATTATTCATTACTGAGAATACATTAGGGAATTCGAAGAGACGTGACCTGATTTCACATAATGACAAGAAAAACTTCTCTTACATATCAGATTTTTTCTTTTTTTATTAAAGGACAACTGTCGGCATTCAATCAAATGATGTTTAATAGAAAGATTGCATCAAGAGTAGAAATATTAAATACAAAATGCTGGATAAAATAATATAAATAATGTACCTTAACCCCTTAAGGACAGAGCCTTTGAAACATTTTTGTCCTTTCTGGACAATGGCTATTTTAACATTTCTGTGCTGTTTGTGTTTAGCAGTAATTTTCTTCTTCGTCATTTGCTGTACCCACACATATTATATATTGTTTTTATCGGGACAAAAAGGGATTTCTATGGATGCCATATTTTTGATCATATCTTATCATATTATTAAAAAAAAAAAAAAAATATGGTAAAAAAAAAAAAAATACACAAATTTCTTTGTTTTTATTTGAAACAACTTCTCCTCATCGACAATAGCGAACGAAAAAACATGCTAAATAGATTCTACTATTTCTCCTGAGTACAGGGATACCACCCATGCATAGGTTTGTTGGGTTGTTTGGGGGCTAAAATGCCAAATTTGTGAGGTGCAGTTTTTTGTTTTCCAACTTGAAATTTTTACATGCAGACAGCCTGCACCCATGTCCCATTTGGGACATATTTGAAACCAGCCAGTGTATTTTACCCCATCAACCCATATATTTTTTAAAAGTAGACACCCTAGGCTATCTCAAATGGTGGTATTTTAACACTTTCCATGCACTAATTCTACCACCAGCCTTTGTCAAAGTTTGTGGTAGTAATTTTTTTGTGTTTTTTTTTCACAAACCTTGTACTTCAGACATGAATTTACAGATTTTGGTATGTGTCACTGCCAAATAACACCCCAATAAGTGTTCAGCAACATCTCTTGAGTACAGGGATACCCCCCATGCATAGGTTTGTTGGATTGTTTGGGGGGTAAAAGGCCAAATTTGGGAGGTGCAGTTTTTGGTTTTCCAATTTGAAATTTTGACATGCAGACAGCCTGCACCCATGTCCCATTTGGGACATATTTGAAACCAGCCAGTGTATTTTACCACATCAACCCATATATTGTTTAAAAGTAGACACCCTAGGCTATCTCAAATGGTGGTATTTTTACACTTTCCATGCACTAATTCTACCACCAGCCTTTGTCGAAGTTTGTGGTAGTAATTTTTTTGTGTTTTTTTTTCACAAACCTTGTACTTCAGACATGAATTTACAGATTTTGGTATGTGTCACTGCCAAATAACACCCCAATAAGTGTTCAACAACATCTATTGAGTACAGGGATACCACCCATGCATAGGTTTGTTGGGTTGTTTGGGGGGTAAAAGGCCAAATTTGGTAGGTGCAGTTTTTGGTTTTCCAAATTGAAATTTTGACATGCAGACCGCCTGCACCCATGTCCCATTTGGGACATATTTGAAAGCAGCCAGTGTATTTTACCCCATCAACCCATATATTTTTTAAAAGTAGACACCCTACGCTGTTTCAAATGGTGGTATTTTAACACTTTCCATGCACTAATTCTACCACCAGCCTTTGTCAAAGTTTGTGGTAGTAATTTTTGTGTGTTTTTTTTTCACAAATATTGTATTTTAGACATAAATTCACAGATTTTGGTATGTGTCACTGCCAAACAATAACCCAATATGTGTTCAACAACATCTCCTGAGTACAGGGATACCACCCATGCATAGGTTTGTTGGGTTGTTTGGGGGCTAAAAGGGCCACATTGTGAAGGTGCGCATTTTCAACTTGGAATATTGACGTGTAGCCAGCCTGAGCCCATCTTTCATTTGGGACTTTTTTTTAAAGTAGGACAGTGTATTTTACCCCAAAAAGTATATATTTTGTAAAAGTAGACACCCTAGGCTATTTTAAATGGTGTTATTTTAACACTTTCCATGCACCAATTCTACCACCAGCCTTTGTCAAAGTTTGTGGTAGTCATTTTATTGTGTATTTTTTCCCACATACATTGCACTTTAGACACAAATTCACATATTTCGGTATGTGTCACTGACAAACAATACCACAATATATGTTCAGCAACATCTCCCGAGCACAGGGATACCACCCATGCATAGCTTTGTCAGCTTTGTTGGGTGTTGAAAGGCTACATTTGAGAGGTGCGCTTTTTGATTTTCAAACTTGGAATTTGAACATGTAGAGCAAGGAAGGGGTTAATAGCTCTTATAAGAGCCTTTGTAGTACTGTACAAAAAAATTAACCCCTAAAAATGCACAGACAAGAAAAAAGGTTCTGCTGTGCAGTGATCAGTGGCAGGGAAGGGGTTAATACACTACACTATACAAAGGGTATGGCTTTTATAAAAGCCCTTGGGACTCACAATTTTTTTACATTTTATTTAATTTATTACAATTAAAAAATTATGTTATACAGATCTGTCTCTTTCCCTCACTAAAACTCAAGTGAGGAGAGGGAGGCAGATCCATATGGGTCAGAAAAATATTTACGAACCAGACGAATGGTGATGCTCATCTGAGAAATCACCAAACCACCTTTGCCACTGATCGGCTGTTACTGATCGCTATACACGCGTTCAGACAGCTTCAAAAGGAATACACGTAATCCCCTAGTGGGTATAACTAACCCCTAGCGAGTCTGACAAAAAAAATGCTGATAGCAAAAAAAAAATCCTTCTGCGACTAGATTGCTCCATATGCGCTGCTTAGGCAGTGACCATATGCACTGCTTAGGCAGTGACCATATGTGCTGCTTAGGAAGTGATATACGGCAAGGAAGGGGTTAATAGCTCTTAAAAGAGCCTTTGATATACTGTAATAAATCAAAGTAAAAAAAAATAACCCCTAAAAAAATGCACAGACAGCAAAAAATGTGCTGCTGTGTAAGATCACTGCGTACACAGCGATCAATTGCAGGGAAGGGGTTAAATACTGGAAACGGCTTTTATAAAAGCCTTTGGGTCTCAATTCTATTAAATATATTATAATTAAAAACTTACATTATACAGCTCTGTCTCCCTCCCTCACTAAAACTCAAGTGAGAGGGAGGCAGATCTACACGGGTCAGATCAAATATTTACAAATATTGATCTAACCAGACGAATGGTGATGCTCATCTAAGCAAACGCCAACCCGCCTTTGTCACTTATCAGCTGTTACTGATCGCTATACATGCGGTCAGACAGCTAAAAAAATTTTTTTTACGTTAAACGTAGTCCCCTAGCGGGTATAATTAACACGTGACGGGTGTAATAAAAAAGTAAAAAAAAATTTAAAAATGCTTCTGCAGCAAGATTGCTGCATTTGCGTCAGATCGCTGCTTAGGCAGTGATCTACAGCAAGAAAGGGGTTAATCTCTCTTAAAAGAGCTTTTTTTTATACTGTAATGAATTACAGTAAAAAAAAAAATGAACCCCTAAAAAATGCAGACAGCAAAAAATGTGCTGCTGTGTATGATCACTGCGTACACAGCGATCAATGGCAGGGAAGGGGTTAAATGGCTTTTATAAAAGCCCTTGGTGTTTAAAATTTTATTAAATATTTTTTTTATTATGTTATTTTATTTTTTTACTTTATCTGATCTGTCTCTCTCCCTTACTATAACTAGTAAGGTGAGGGAGGCAGATCAATACTTGTCAAAGGCAATATTTGCTAATATTGCCTTTGACAGTATGATAAGTGCTCATCAGAGCACTTACCATACATGCCTGCACACAGATCACATAGATCTGTTGTGCCGGCATCGATTGGCTCCCCCTAGAGTATCGGAAGTGAAATACTTTCACTTCCGATGCTCTTGCCATTAGAAGGGAAGCGCTGCCTGTATAGGCAGCGTTCCCTTCTACTGAGCCGATGGGGTCGCTCAGGAGAGCGACCACCATCGGCTCTGGGGCAGCTGAAGGTGTTGTTAAGTGCCTCGCTGGCGAGGCACTTTAACAACACCGCAGATGCTTAGAAAGCGAACGATCGTTCGCTTTCTAAGCACATGTGTGCAGCGGGCGCAGCCATTTTTAAATGGCTGCTACGATCACTCCGTGGAGTGATCGTAGCGCGCCCCTGCACATTTGGGGGGTGTTGCACAATGCCTCTACCTAGAGGCATTGTAGCAACACCGTTAGAGTAAAGAAAGCGACCGCTGGTCGCTTTCTTTACTCCATTTAGTGCATGACGTGCCAGGCACGTCACCTGTCGGCAAGTCCTCGATTTGCCGTGACGTGCCTGGCACGTCACCTGTCGTTAAGGGGTTAATGGACATTTGGGTCAGATTTTCCTTCATCTGATTTTAAACATGTCTGCCCCCGATATGATAATTTATTACTATTTAATTGGTTTGAATACATTTCCTATTCAAATGCCTTCACTTGATGCGACCTTTCAATTAAACAAAGCTTATTTATGTGGAGCCAAAGGTCTTTAAAGCGAATCTTGGATAGGTTTGTCACCCAGTTGGCATTTTACCGGCAGGCTGGTAAACACTTGCAGTCAGTTTTAGTGAATAGCGTCCTTGTCTTCCAACACAAAAAAAGCAGATTGACCTGATCAAACAGAATCATAACTCTGCCCCTGTGTGAAGTAATAGTTACATTACCCTCCCATTCAATGCAAGTCTATGATCAGAATTCTGACTTACAGACTGCATTCTGTGTGCCCAGCGCCAAAGTGAGGTACCAGTGCTGTAAAGTCACTGGGGGGGTGGCACCCAAAAAACACTATATTTCTCAAAATGGTGGCACCGAGTCACACTTGTTTAGTAAAATATTTCATAAAATAAACTCTCATAACAAAAACAAAAGACATATCTGAAATCAAAAATGCAATAAAAACACCTTATCATTTTTTGGTGAAAGTGTCCCTGTAAAACAGCCCTGTCTTAAAGGGACAGACTCTATTGCTCCACCCCTGTAACTGTCCAAGAAATTAAGTGATGGGAGGAGGATTAAACACTTGGACTTGCACATAATTTCTTATGTGACTTTTATATGTGTTTAGAGATAATGTCCATTAACTTATTGTTTTCCATACTTTGCTACATAAACATTTTGACTCACAGGTCCTTACAGTGCTCTTGAATGCATTTGGATCAACATTTTGGACGGTCCACTTAGAAGAGTTAATTATTATTTTCTCTGCAAAACTATTTATTCTTCAATATTTCAGCCAAATTGTTAATGTTTGTATAACTGGGGGTGGGTATGGAAATCAAACAGCCTTGTTTTTCTTTTATCCATTATTCTCCTTTTTAATGCCCTGTGTGCAGCCTCTTACCCAGTCCTTTTGTCTCCTCCATCTATGGAGTAAACAAGAACTAGCATTGTATGTGCTTTCTATTATGAGACCACTTTGTAGGAAACACTACTGTGCTTTTGTGTTTGATGTAACAATTAACTGAGTTGAATTTGCTGCAGATCTAATTAATCATGTTCATTCATTTGTATATTCTAGCTAATGAATATAACTGAACTTAAATTGGAAGCTGCTTTATAAGTTGTTTCTAATAGAGTATATTCTGGATCAAGGGAGTCTGAACAATGGCACTCCCTAAAACAGATTAAATTCATATTATAACGCACTGAAATGGGCATCAACATTTTTTTTAGAGAATCTGCATGTATTTACTTTTGTGAACCATAATGTATTACTTCAGTAAAAGGCATTTTAATTCCTGTATCTTTTGAAGTAAGGGGCTCCATGGATTGGGCTTGTCACAGATGCTCGATTGGATTGAGATCTGGGGAATTTGGAGGCCAAGTCAACACCTTGAACTCGTTTTTGTGTTCCTCAAACCATTCCTGAACCATTTTAGCTTTGTGGCAGGGCACATTAACCTGCTTAACCCCTTCGAGAAGTTGGGACGTTCTATGCCGTCCTGACTTTAAGTACCTTAAATTCGTTTGGACGGCATAGTATGTCCTGTACTAAACAGCTCATCGCGGCTCCCCGCGATGAACTGTTTTCGGATCCCGCTGCAGGCACTTACAGCGGGATCCTACCTGTCAGATGAGGCCCAGGGAAAATGTAGCCGGTACTCAAAGCGAGCACCGGCTACATTTTGCTAAATCGCGCTGTGCCCGAACTTCCGGGTTCGGGCACGCCTCCGTGACATCACACGTGACCTCCAGAGGTTTCGCGATCACAAGGTGATCGGTGGCCAGGAACAAATCGTGACGTTTTGGTGCTTGCGTCGTTTGGGACGCAAGTACCATGCGTCACGAAGGGGTTAAAGGGGCCAATGCCATCAGGGAGTACCGGGAACATGGTCTGCAACAATGCTTAGACAGGTGGAACATGTCAAAGTAACATTCACATGAATGGCAGGACCCAAGGATTCCCAACAGAACATTGCCCAAAGCATCACACTGCAAACACCGGCTTGCCACCTGTCAGTGGTCATAATGTTATGGCTGATCAGTGTATGTTATGAGGGGAGCTAAAGATATTACTTTTATACTTTGGAATTTCATGCAGTGTGTGCGCACGTGCGTGGTATCCACCAGTGAAATAAGTGTCTCTGAATAGTAGAAAATATCTGTGAATGATGATCAATCCCACTCCAGGCTTGAATGGCCGTATATCTGAACCAACTGCAAATATGTCAAATCCATAAATCAGGTCAGAGAATAAACAGAACAAATTAGGAATTATACTTCAGGGCAGAAAATGAACAAATAAAATTAAATGAAAACACATGGGAAGGAACAATAGTCAAGATCACAGTTCAAAGGTCAAGATCACAGTTCAAAGGTCAAGGTTTCTAATATCAAGTCAAAGGTGAGACCAGGAAGCAAGGATCAACCTGGTAATCACAAAGGGGGCTATTCAATAAAAGGTGAGTTGCAGGTGAGATGAACATACCATCTCATCATTTTAACTATACATTGTGCAGAAAACTCACCATGTTAGTTCCCGCACAATGCATAGTTAAAATGGTGAGATGGTATGTTCATCTCACCAGCAACTCACCTTTTAGTGAATAGCCCCCATAGAGAAGCCCAGCTGGTTACAACTGATCACAGATTCTACTGTGAGCCTGGTCTGTAAACACAGGCTAATATGAAGCAGCTGTAAATGATAAGATGAGATTAGAGTTGAGCGGACACCTGGATGTTCGGGTTCGCCAGGTTGGCCGAACTTCGAAAAAAATGTCTGGGTCCGTGCTCGAACTTGACCCTGAACCCGAACCCCATTGAAGTCAATGGGGACACGAATTTTTGGCCACTAAAATGCATCTAAAAAAGTCCTGGAAAGGGCTAGAGGGCTGCAAAATGAAGTAAAATGTGGGTAAGAGTGTCCTCACTCATACGAATAGGTCAATTGACCTATTCTTATGAATGGGGACTCTGTTTCGGTTTATAGAAAGCCAATAGCATTACATACAATGTAATTGCCGAACCCCAACACGAACATACAGTGGAATGTCCGGGGTCCAAAAACCGTAATGTTCGGTACGAACCTGAACAGTGCGGTTCGGGTTCGCTCAACACTAGATGAGATGCGATAAACATCTCTATAGTATATAACCAGTTATCACAGGAATCAGAAGTGAAGTAGGGAAATTGAGAGGTTCAATTCAGTATAAGATCACCAGTGTTGGGATTAAAAATGGCAAGGAGGAGTCAGCAGATTTCTATGAAGGGATAGCTACTGTATACACGCGGAAAACAATGCAGATTGGATTCTTAAACAAATTTACAAAGGGAATAAACCCTTTTTTTTAATAAGGCAGATGGAATTTAAGAACCAAATCCATGGCATGGTGGCCTGCTGGCTGTCACAATTAGACTTCCAGAAGAAGAGAAAACTGCTTCTGAATGATGCTTCATAGGAAGATGTCTTCTGTGTGACTAATACATCATAATGAGGGTTTAGTTCTTCTTTAAAAATAAAGGACCTTTATTGCAAAGTAAGAAAACGTCCAGAAAAATAACAGAGACAAAGCAACTGGTATATATTAAACAACCAGTTTACACCATGGCAGAATGCAAGAGAAGTGTTAACACAGAAACAAATGTATGCACATCTTCATGAAACTTAGCTGAGGTGTCTATTGTTATTTGTATTTGTTAAAATGTATTGTCTGACTGTGTTACATGTGTAAAGACAATGTTTTATTTTTGTCAGACAATGCAATTACTGTATGACTTACAGGTTATTTATAACATTTTTAAAAAAAAACTATATTACTGTAACGGGATGGCTACCCAAGGCCGGTAGCACCTCTGTTTGTTGTAAGAAATCACCTCCTTAGCCCCCAATTACAGCTTAGTATTCACCCAGCAAGTCTTTCTGGAACCTTGCTCTTTGTACCCAAATAGCAGACAGGACCACTAGCAGTTAGGTACAGCATGAATGAACAACCTTTATTGTAAAACAGCACATACTTATATACAAATATGACATCAACTGGGGGGCAGGCACAGGGATCTAATTATAACATGTAAGCCTCAAACAATCGAACACCTATCTTAAAACAGGTAATCTTTACATAAAAAAACATGCCATCTTTAGATCCAGACATGCAGAGTACAAGGGACAATAGATGGCTCACAGCAAACACTTATTGATTGGATAAGTACACATTTCAACACTAACATATAATAACGTTATTTGCTGGGCTGCAGAATGTATAATTACATTAACATTTATTTATATAGCGCTCATAATTTGCATAGCGTTTGCATGCCTCCCAACTGTGCCACTCTGTGCGGCACTGTCCTGATTTTGTGAGGCAATCTTCCTGCCTACCTATTTTTTGGGACAGAGGAAAAGCTCAGCAGACTGCAATCCGGCTGTACAAGTGAATTTTAAGGTGTCTGGGACACTGGGGACTGGCTTTTGCACATGCACAGTAGTAAGCACATGCACAGAAGTGCTGCCTGTTTGAGTGTCACTGCCTACCACACATGCACGGTAGCACTAACACACGACCTCCCAAGCTCCGGCCCCCGGCATACCAATTTGTGAATACTTGATACTTGGGAGATATGTACTTGGTACAGAGCATATAAGCGAACTGCATACTGTGTTTGATGAACAGAGACAGACTGATACATGAGGTAGATAGCCCTTCTCGCAGGCATACAATCTAGAAGTAGTTGGCAAAAGGAGACATATAAGGTGAGTCAACAAGTCAAACCAGAAGGTGGTGTTGGTAATAGTATTTGGGGACAGTTCGAGCTGGTTGTGTTTAGCTAGTGGTTAATTAATGGGTGTTCTAGTGGGATTAGTTTTTTAAAATCTTGGTACTGCCTTAATTTTTTCCGGTACCCTTTTTTAGACCTTCACTCCATATCTTTGGTGGGATCAGGAGATTTTTTAAATCATTTTTGGCAAGTGTCATCAAATTACAGCACTCTAATTAGGTGTCTTCGCCCCCATGACATCCAGTAAGCAAAGGCTTGGAGTGATAAACCTATTCTGCTTTGTAGTTTTTTTGTAAATAGTAAGAGTTGAGAGGGGAAAAAAATAAAAAAAATATGAAGATCCGTTTCTTTTGCTTTAATTTATACAATACCAATCATCTACACCAGAGAACAGTCAGCTGTATCAAAGGTCTAGGAAGACGGCTATTAACAACCAAATGCTGACATCTACTACAATGTTCTTTTATATGTGAATCCCAAATGTAACATATTTCCTTGATTCTATGGCGCACTTTTTCCTATTTTAACACCTCCGGAAAAGTGGGGGAGGCGGCAGAAACGTTGCTCTGAGGAGGGAGGAGTGTCAGTGATGATGACATGATGCGCTGTTGCGCTAGAGAGTCGGCTTAATACATGATTAAGTGTTTTTGGCACCCCTAACTCCTTCAACAAGCCAGCACAGTATTTCCATTATTCTGACACTTTCCGATTTTTACCAAGGCCTAGGTCTTGGAGTCAATGGTATCTTACAATTGAGGAATGGTATGTGTAAGATATACATTTGAGATATCTTCATAAAGACAGTAATATATACACTTTTTACATTCTCTGGATGACCAAGATCTTGTCACTTGTAAGGCCTGTTATTTCATTGCATATCTATTTTGAAATTGATAGACGGGGTGTTCTATTTTCACTGCGGCATTCTGTTTTCCTCTAGTGTGTTTCAAGCAAAGCATGTGTCAAAATATAATGTGAAGGCAGATAAAGAATAATCAAGGCATTGTTCCAAAGTGAATGGGAATGGCATTTCTCAGATGGACGGGTCAAAACGAGCTGAGGTACCAAGGGAAACAGGATCATAGTCTGATGACCGAGCTGTCTTCTAATGGCTGAAGCATCATTCCATTGATTGTTTCTGTGATTGGACCCAGGGGCCATTCTGGGAGACTTATGAAAGGGGAGTCAAACTACAAGCTAGAGGGCAACACTCTTAGGAATTACAAAACAGTAATTTGAGCTGCGCGGCTCAATAGGGAGAAAAGCATGAATCACTGAGAAGAGGACAGGGGATTAGGCCACTGTAGTAATAATTATATATTCACGGTTTTTATTTTTCAGATGGAAAGGTAATCAATAAACTTGACAACCCTTTAAAAAAAAATCCCATGCATCTATACAAGTGGCCTGTGGTAATATAAATAGCTATGCACTTAAACCCTAAATAAATAAAAAGTATATACAGGGAGTGCAGAATTATTAGGCAAATTAGTATTTTGACCACATCATCCTCTTTATGCATGTTGTCTTACTCCAAGCTGTATAGGCTTGAAAGCCTACTACCAATTAAGCATATTAGGTGATGTGCATCTCTGTAATGAGAAGGGGTGTGGTCTAATGACATCAACACCCTATATCAGGTGTGCATAATTATTAGGCAACTTCCTTTCCTTTGGCAAAATGGGTCAAAAGAAGGACTTGACAGGCTCAGAAAAGTCAAAAATACTGAGATATATTGCAGAGGGATGCAGCACTCTTAAAATTGCAAAGCTTCTGAAGCGTGATCATCGAACAATCAAGCGTTTCATTCAAAATAGTCAACAGGGTCGCAAGAAGCGTGTGGAAAAACCAAGGCGCAAAATAACTGCCCATTAACTGAGAAAAGTCAAGCGTGCAGCTGCCACGATGCCACTTGCCACCAGTTTGGCCATATTTCAGAGCTGCAACATCACTGGAGTGCCCAAAAGCACAAGGTGTGCAATACTCAGAGACATGGCCAAGGTAAGAAAGGCTGAAAGACGACCACCACTGAACAAGACACACAAGCTGAAACGTCAAGACTGGGCCAAGAAATATCTCAAGACTGATTTTTCTAAGGTTTTATGGACTGATGAAATGAGAGTGAGTCTTGATGGGCCAGATGGATGGGCCCGTGGCTGGATTGGTAAAGGGCAGAGAGCTCCAGTCCGACTCAGACGCCAGCAAGGTGGAGGTGAAGTACTGGTTTGGGCTGGTATCATCAAAGATGAGCTTGTGGGGCCCGGGTTGAGGATGGAGTCAAGCTCAACTCCCAGTCCTACTGCCAGTTCCTGGAAGACACCTTCTTCAAGCAGTGGTACAGGAAGAAGTCTGCATCCTTCAAGAAAAACATGATTTTCATGCAGGACAATGCTCCATCACACGCGTCCAAGTACTCCACAGCGTGGCTGGCAAGAAAGGGTATAAAAGAAGAAAATCTAATGATTTGTTCACCTGATCTGAACCCCATTGAGAACCTGTGGTCCATCATCAAATGTGAGATTTACAAGGAGGGAAAACAGTACACCTCTCTGAACAGTGTCTGGGAGGCTGTGGTTGCTGCTGCACGCAATGTTGATGGTGAACAGATCAAAACACTGAGGTGGCTATATTGGTCACTGATTTGTTTTTGTTTTGTTTTTGAATGTCAGAAATGTATATTTGTGAATGTTGAGATGTTATATTGGTTTCACTGGTAAAAATAAATAATTGAAATGGGTATATATTTGTTTTTTGTTAAGTTGCCTAATAATTATGCACAGTAATAGTCACCTGCACACACAGATATCCCCCTAAAATAGCTAAAACTAAAAACAAACTAAAAACTACTTCCAAAAATATTCAGCTTTGATATTAATGAGTTTTTTGGGTTCATTGAGAACATGGTTGTTGTTCAATAATAAAATTAATCCTCAAAAATACAACTTGCCTAATAATTCTGCACTCCCTGTATAAGCACACATTACAATGGAGCCAAAAATAAAATAGATTGTCATCTTGGAAATTTGTGGCATATATTTTAAAGTTTCCCTAGCAATAAACTGAAAGAAATAAGCATATAAAGTAACCCAAAAAAAAAAGAAATGTATATATATACACACATCTGTAATCTTAATTATAAAAAATAAACACATACTTACATTTTTAAAATAGAATTGATAACAGAGAATCAGCAAAAACATATATCCCTCATTTTAGATGGCAGTAAATGTTCTATATATTTCGCTATTATCTACATGAGCCATGAAAAGACAACTTTGATAATACAAAGAATCACAGTGCCATCTAGTGGTATTACTGTACAATGCACACATAGGACAAGTTACATCCACTGCTCATGAGAACACAAAGGAGAACTGGCAGCTTTTGGTCTGCAAATACAAACTGTTTGGGGACTCAATGTCCTTTGTCGCCACACACTCCGTCATCATGCAATAAAGAAAAAAGATAAGGTAATTAAGCTTCATCCCTCGGTCATTTCACATACAGAGGTCAATTTAAGTAGCCCCTAATTGGTTGGAATTTGGCCCAATTCTATGCCTTTAGCTTAATTGCAAAAAGAAAACCGCAATTCGGTCATATTCAATATGGCGGAATCCCTATGCAATACGGCCAAATTCCTATGATTTCCCCTAGTCATAGAGCATCGCTGACCACATAGCACATCACCATATACCACCATTACAATGCACCCCTTGTCCACACACCACTTGTAAATACAGTGGTTGCAGGAGTCGCCACTACAACTGGACCTTCCACCCTAGGTGGCTCTTGTGACAACTGCACTTATAAGTGGTGTGTGGACAAAGCTGGTATGATGGACAGTGGGGGTGTATTGCGATTGGTGGTATCATGTGGTGATATGCTGCGAGGTCAGGTAATAGAGCAGCAGGAAATGCTAGCAGAATGCTTGGTTGCATAGGGAGAGGTATTAGCAGTAGGAAGAGGGAAGTGCTCATGCCATTGTACAGAGCACTGGTGAGACCTCACTTGGAGTATTGTATGCAGTACTGGAGACCGTATCTCCAGAAGGATATTGATACTTTGGAGAGAGTTCAGAGAAGGGCTACTAAACTGGTTCATGGGTTGAAGGATAAAACTTACCAGGAAAGGTTAAAGCATCTTAACATGTATAGCTTGGAGGAAAGACGGAACAGGGGGGGGCGGGGGCGGGCATATGATAGAAACATTTAAATACATAAAGGGAATCAACACAGTAAAGGAAGAGAGTATATTTAAAAGAAGAAAAACTACCACGTCTAGAGGACATAGTCTTAAATTAGAGGGGCAATGATTTAAAAGTAATATCAGGAAGTATTACTTTACTGAGAGGGTCGTGGATGTATGGAATAGCCTTCCAGCGAAAGTGGTAGAGGTAAACACAGTGAAGGAGTTTAAGCATGCGTGGGATAGACACAAGGCTATCCTAGATATAAGATATGGAACTGGGGACTAATAAAAGTATTTAGAAAATTGGGCAGACTAGATGGGCCGAATGGTTCTTATCTGCCGACACATTCTATGTCATAGGACAATGGCGCATTAATGACACGTGACATGATGCACGGAGGGTACATATAATCTAAAAGCTGTTGAGTGAACAATAACTGGATGTGATGCAAAGCAAAAGCTGGCATGACATCACCGATATTAATAGATTTTAATGTATATACACATACATACGTGGCAATTCCCTTTTATTGGCGTTACTAATGGGATACGTGTGTTGCACTATATCTTTGTATTACATATTATTTGTGAAATATGTGTATTTATTTATATATTGCTTTATATTGTTGCTTTTCTATAAAAACAGATAAATAACTGTGCTGTATGGTACTAGGAAAGACAAGGAGAAGGAAAAAGGAGAGGGAGGAGAAAAAAAAGAGGGAAAAAAACTGAGAAATAGAGGGGGGAGGGTTGGATAATATACCAATGATAGAATTAACTATACGATAAATATATATTATTACTTAAAAACATAAAGGTAAAGCTAGATAAACTGAAATAGCATAGAATATAAAAGATTATCTTGAATTCAAATATAAAAAATAATAAAATATAAAATGAAATGGACAGGAAAGTCTTAACAAATATAGAAAATGTAAAAACAGTAACAAAATACATATATAATGAATATAAATATAAATATATCAGGAATTTATGATGTCCAGGTGGATTTAAAAACCTGACGAATTTCTCTTAAAAAGCTCTCTGAGGTGGGAGAAACAGCAATAAGTCATAAAGAATTCAATTTAAGGGGATCAACTCAACTAACAGTTTGGGATATTCAGAAAGATATGAACTTGGAATGCAGTTCAAAATCAATGCAGCTACACAGAGGGACATAACTGTCCAAAAGAGTATGGAAATCTGATAATACACCTCCTGGTTGCAGCCAACCTAGCAGTAGCTAGGAATTGGCAATCCACCCAAGCACCTATATGGCCTGCGGTTAAGAATCAATGCATCCTCCAGTTAAAAATGGAGAAGCAGATCCAAACACAACTGGAACGGGGCATAAAAAACAACAAGGATTTAGACTCATGGCTCGACAGACTGACAATAGCATAAGTTGGCACACCTGTACATGTAAGGAGTATAAATAGGAGTTAGAAACGATTAGAATTGGGAATGGGTGAAACCGATCTCCCTCGGACAGACGAAAAGACACCAAGTATCACTTTTTACACCACAACATTTTAAAATAAAATGATATGCAAATAATTGTGCAAATATTGTGAAACATAATTAATACTGGACAACAGAAGAGTGGCTTAAAAATGTAGGGAAAAGAGAGGAGAAATGGAGACGAAGGGAGAGGGGGAGGGGGGGGGGGATAGAATAAGGACGAATGCCCAGCTAAGAGATAGATGAGTGCTTTGGGAAATGTAATGTGCTATTTAAGTTACTATGCATAATGAAACTGCCAAAAGAAATTCTCTTAACTTATTACGTAATGATTGACAGTAACTATCCCCTACGTAATTATGCGAGATATCTCCCTTCTGTTAAGAATTTTTTTTTATGTGCGTTTCATATTTGTACCTTTTTTGATGACAATAATAAAGAATTAAAAAAAAAAACAAAAAAAAAAAAAACACTAACAGTTTGGGATTTTCTAGGGCAGTCACTCTGCTGCCAACACCTTTTAAAGTACCGATGATTTGTAAATGTCTTGGTTTTTAAAGGCTGTAGAATACTACACATGTATATTGTGCAGAGTATTTAATGTAGTGGGGAAATAAAGTGCCCAGCGAGTACCTCTGAGTATCAAATCTAGTGTGTAATCTAAATGTCTAAACATTGTATATGCTTTGAATATAGAGAATAAAAAAATACCTATGCAAGGAAATGTATACATTAAAAGACAAATATGCTTTAAATGTGGATTGGGTGTCTCTTATTTATGACATCATCTGGGGTTTGATATGCAAATGAACTGCTGATGACAAAGAGGAGACATCACAGACACATTTTTTTCTCTTAATACATGCAATTATGCTATAACAATGTATAGTTCACTTTGTATTCTCCTCATTCACAGTATAATCAGTGTTCAGTACCTTTAGGTTACATGGCAGCCACTGACAAGAAGTTTACATCATTTTCTGAATTGGCTTGTTTGGTTAATAATATTATATTATTATTATTATTATTATTACTAGAATAGCTAGTATTTATATAGCACCTTGCTTCTGGTGGGACTCAATGTGCTTTTTTTTAGCAAACACTCTTGGAATTAACCCAATCTGTAGCTGAATAATGGATATTATTACACAATCGATGGTGCTCATTTAATCGACCTCAGAAGGATAAAAGCCGGAGTTGACCCTGCCGGGATTTGAACCTGTGACCTTGAAGTTTGAACAGGGCATTTACCAGCTGAGCGATTTCACAGATGGTTAAATGGTTTTGGTTTTTACTTGATAATGAGAATATTAATTGCAAAATACCCTTAGACAATTACATTTTAAGCCAATATTTTGTCTATCCAGCTTCCAAACCATACGGTTCCAGGAATACAATACTGTTTTTCACATGTATTATTGATGTATTTTTTCCTGTTATTCAACTTGTGAAAAACAAAGAAATACCACAAAATACTTAATCCAAAAGTAAACAATACAGTGTATCAAGGACACAGCGTCACTGAGCTGTGTCTACTTTGATACAATAATGACGATAATAGACAGGCATATTGAATAAACATTAGAAAACACCAAACGTTTAATAATCCATCTTTTATTACATGTGATTTTCAAGACATGTTAATCACAAAGCAGATATGCCTTTTACATTCTGGAATGCAGTTATTAGACAACCTTTAGCTTAGTCATCTTCAAACATTTACCCTTACTGTATAATGTATTGTCCTTAAGTAGAACAATGCTCTCTCAAGAATTACATCATCTTCAAAAATAGAACATTCACTGTGTATAGCACAAAGAACAAAATGGACAGCAAGTGTGTTCAATCACTAGAAACTTCTCATACACTTTGTTATTTTAACAGTCACAATATTACGCCCTGCAGCGATCTTATGTAACGTACTTCATCATTTACAAAAGCATTTCACCCAAACAGTACTAAAATAGTTAGGGTAGAGTTAACATCTGTGTGTACATTTTTGCAATGTGTACATAAGCTGATTGCACTTATGTAGCCTCTGCCTTCCACAATGTATTACAATAATCATCATCAATGATTTTAACCAATTTAATTAATTGGTGTTCTTTTTCACATGGTTTCCAGGGCTGGCAAGAGGGGTAGAGGGGCAATGCCCCCTAGACTGCACTCTAGCCTGACTCAGTGGACAGGGGCTGCACCACCACTTTCATTTCTAAAAGCATCAGTGCAAAGTCTAGGCAGCCATATTGCTCAGATGGGACCAATATGTTAGGAGGTCAGGTGTGCTCAGTTATTTGGCCTTCCATGCAGAGCCCATGGAATAACTTGGGTGAGAGGAGAGTCCCTTGCTGTCTCCACATTCACAGCCTTTGCATTTTTGAATCTGAGATAGAGAAGGGGCAAAAAAAGACTAGCAGAAGCTGGGTAAAAATACATTCAGGCCCAACCACTGTTATCTATCAATCTATGTACCTTACCTGTGTCTGTCTCTCATGGTAATGGGTGCGCTGATGAAGCTGCACCACGGGATACATGGCCCAAACGTTGCCAGATCTCCCCTGACTCCATGTGTCCAAAAAATTTTAAAATAGAATAATCTATTTAATGTTAGTATATTTTTATCAAGTACATGTGCATAATGATAACAAATAATAATTACAACAATGCTTAAGCAGGAAAGGTGCATTTAAATATTCTCTGATGTTCAAGTATGTCCTGGGACTGTTTTATTTGCCCAACAACAAGGGGATTTAATGGTACTCCTTTTATCTACCAGGAATTCACCCTGCAGTGAACAGATTGTACAGATAGTGCATTAGCCCACTCAGCTGTCTCACCAGGTATATGTATAACACATAGCAAACACCAATTAAAAAGGTATGCTTCCATGAGCATAGAGAATAAGCTGTATTATTCTAGAAGTCCATCATCAACGTTGCCTGTAAGGTGTGGTAACAAGCAAAGCAATCATGAAAATAAATACAGGTAAGCCTCACCTAGAACGCGGGGTTCGGGACTCATGGGCTCACTTTACGACCTTAGCGGGATCGCTATGCGAGTCCTGAGATCTCGTGAACTTTCCGTTTTAATGCGGAAATATCGATATTTCCGGTGCACCGATGGAAACCATTGGAGCACTGCGCTATAGTTGACCGTGCTAGAATGAGTTTTAGCAGTATTTATTAAAGTATTTTACCATTTCATTAAACAGCACACAGTAGCGGAACATTGCTCTACAGCTAGAATATGAGGGTTGATAGAATAATGTAGATGGTTTTGAACTTACATACCCTACTTGTGAAGTCACACCTTTTCCCTATTTGTATAGCTTTTAGAGATTCCCAGGCTGAATTTGGCTATAGAGCATATTAAAGTGAAAGTCACATTTTTAAAGTGGGACTAAACCATAAGAATGCTTTGAATGATGCATGTCACTTCTGCCTCATGTAAAAGTCCTTTTGATTTGTCAACTATTTGTGCACTGTTCAAAAGTTATTTAACTCTACTCCTCAAAAGATTAGGGGGCTACCATTTGGGAAACCGGTGCGCTTGGTCACTGGTGTGTGCATGCCTCAGTCCCCCAACTGGACAAGTGTGCTTCATGTCAACACTGAATACCAAACAGAACTCTGGCTCTGCATGATAGGAACCTGGAAGTCTAATATAGACTTACATAAGAAATTGGAATTATTTTTGAACGATGCTTACTAGCAGTACTGTTCAGAGCCATTTTAATGAGACAGAAGAGTGCTTCTGTCGAATTAAAAGTTTCTAGGGAAGGTTTAATCTGTTTTTAGGACAACATTTTAAAGACCTGTATTATCTATTTTTAGATATTTTTTAAGTTTAGCTCGAATTATCTGTAATTATCTCTACGTCTATGAAACATTTCTAAATCTGCTATAACCCCATAAGAGACAAAAGCATTTTATAAATTGCTCACAAAGCGGTCTTGTTGACATAATTTGGGGAAATGCATTGATTGGTTTAGATTGGAGCGTCATATCATATTTAAGTTTTATGCTTGGTTGCATGTTTATCTGGGACAGATAAATCACATACAAACAAATCTTCAGCTAAAAACGTGGGTGTGGAAATAACTGAAATAAAAAAGACAAATATGTGAAATATAATATCTGTTTTGCCAAGTGACAAACGTCAATGAATAGATGTTGTATAAATACATGCAAACTGCAAGTATATAGACCTATACTTTTTAGTGTCAACATAAACTACACATTAAGAAGTAAAATACTTACATTAAAAACAAATATAATATTTTGGTCTCTTCTAGTCATTAAGAATTAGCAATCTGTGCCATTAACCTTGATTATCACAGTAAATATGAAGATCCTCTGGCTTTGTGAATCACAACTCCCTGGATTACTGACAGAGCATCAGATCACATGGGCTGAGCTATATTTTTTTTGTTTACGTTTTTAGTACACACAGGGTTAAACAGCATCGCCTAAAAACTTAATTTAGGTAAATCAAAGCTTTGCATAATTAAAATAAAACATTTTCAACCTGATTACAGCTAATGGGGTAATCATTTTACAGTACGTGAACGATATGAGGCATTTAGTGCTTTCAGAATCTGAAGAGGTCGATAAAGTGCTGGGGGGACACTGGCATAAGGCAGCTCTCTGGATCACTGGCTGTGCAGGGATGTCCCGAATCCTAACAGACAATAGAGAATGACAATTCAGACTCTTATTACATGCAATGTAGTGGGAAAAACAATCAACATTTAAAATGGAATAATCAAAGTAGAAGAATTCTGGGCTGCCCGTGTGGAAAATGCCAGATAGAGGCAAACGGTTCCCGTCCTCACCTGGTCTCCGGTGCCTTCTGCCAGTGCTCGACTCGCACCCCTTGTATGAACAGTTTGAACAGTTTGTTTGAAAGCAGAAAAACAGCACTCCAGGAGCCAATTTGAAGGTGCAAAAAAAGTATTTTAATCTTGTATAGAATAATGGATTCCACAACAGCAGTGAAGGTGTCAGATAAATGTAGCTTGACGCGTTCCACGCTCCAGGCGCTTAATCATAAGCCAAGTTATACCTTCAATAACGCGTCTACATTTATCGGACACCTGCACTGCTGTTGTGGAATCCAGTATTATTCTATACAAGATTAAAATACTTTTTTTGCACCTTCAAATTGGCTCCTGGAGTGCCGTTTTTCTGCTTTCAAACAAACTGTTTAAAATAGAATAGGTCACCTAAACAATATTTACACTGCAAATGGAGAGAATTTTTTTTTACATGCTAATGCATAAATGAAGACAATGTATTTTAACGGTGTCCATGGTGTGTCTTGTTTATGACATCACCAGTTTCATATGCAAAGGAACCATTTTCAACCTTAAATGTGCAATTTGCATATCAACTCACAAGGTGATGTCATAAATAAAGAGACACCACCAACAACACATTAAAAACATTTTTTAACCCCTTAGTGACAAGACATTTTCACCTTGACTTTCCCTTGGTGACAATGGCTGTTTTGACATTTCTAGGGTGTTTGTGTTTAGCTGTCATTTTTTTCTTTCTCACATACAGTACCCACACAAATTATATGTTGTTTTTATCGTCATAAGAAGGGCTTTCATTAGATACCATTATGTTCATCATATCTTATAATTTACTACAAAAAGAATCATAAAAATATGATGAAAATTTTAAAAAAACCCACTTTTTCTAACTTTGACCTAAAATATAATTTACACAAATAAAATCATTAAAAAAGACCCCGTCTAAATAGTTTCTAAATGTTCTCCTGAGTTCAAAAATATGCATGTTTCCATATTTTTCGGTATTTTTTTGCGAGTTATGGGGCAAAAACCAAAAATAGTGTTTTTTGTTTTTTTCCTATATTGATCTTTTGACCCGAACCCAAAATTTAACCCTAACACTAAATTTAACCCCAACTCTAATCCTTATTATATCCCTTAATATTTTTTAACTTTAATTTAATTTTAACCCTATCCCTTATGCTAAAAAATATTTAATTTTAACCCTATAGGCTAATATAGCTAAATAACCTGTTTTAAATTAATTAAATATGTATTTTAAATATTTTCCATTGCAATGCTACTAAACTACCACTAGGGGCAGTCAAGTAGCATATTCAGAGCGACGGAAGTGAAGTTACTTTCACTTCCGAAGCTCAGACCGGCAGAGGGCTTAGCCATATTGATGGAGCAGCATGCTCCGTCAATATGGCTCCCCATGATCGCTCCGATGTCGAGGCAATAGACCAGCACTGTTAAAGCGGTTTTCGCGATCGTTGATCGCGAAAACCGCTTCATTCACTGCAGGACGTGCCAGGCACATCCTTTGTCGTTAAGGGAGTTTCTCCCAGGACGTGCCTGGCACGTCCTTTGTCGTCAAGGGGTTAATAATCCATGCACTTGCTTGCTATTTTGCTAACACAATGTATTGATAATTTCCTACATTTACAGAACAATAATATATTTCACTCCTTAAAGCCACAACACATTGCTGCCAATAAATCAGCGACAAAGGAGGAGCTTATTAAAACTAGAATATGGCTGAATGTTTCTGAGATCTGCAAAGGCTCCAGAGAATCTCTGCTACACTGAATATTTAGCATTGTGTGTGGTGGTCCATGTTTTTTTCTGATTTTAGTGAAATGTTGTAATTCACCAATCGTTCTGAAAGCAGAAGATAGTATAGTGTTTAAGACAACATACTAACGTAGTTGCATGATGTTCATGTATCACATAATACAAACAGGAATTAAGTTCCTTGCACTGATGTCAAACAGGAGACACCACAGACATGTCAAAACATTTTTTTCCCTCGGGATTTATTGTTGTTGTTTTTTTGCCCGTTTTATTTCAAAACACCAAGGACTCATTCAAATAGCACTGGTTGAAATGATATATAGGCAGATGATTACATAGCAGTGTACAGAGGATCTTGGAATCCTATGACATCACTGTGATGATTTAACAATACAATGTTCCGCTAGTGCTTAGCAACAAACATGTACGTTTGAGTTTGGTCAGTAGAATACTTGTTCAGCCTGATGATGGTTAGCTGCAAGACATCTCTCAAATAGATGGCATTTCTGGCTGCATTTCTGGGGTTTTTTTTTTTTACTGGTTAATGAACTGTTTTTCTCATACCCGTGAGTACTTTTATTTCTGCTTTACCAATTCAAAAAAATCTGATACCTTAATTTTTTTTAATTTTTTTTTTGACACTCAGCTTCTGAGACACCTTCAATTTCCACATTGTGTATTCAGTTCATCCTTGTGTCATATGATTAAGACAAACTATACCCCGTACAACATTCGTTTACCTTTGACTGGCTCTCCAAGTTATTCTCATCTCGTTCTGAGTTCTTTGGAGCCAGACATACTTTCCTACCTTACTTGTTTTATTTGTTTCAACATTCAGTTCCTACATTCATACATGAGCATCACTGGAGGTCAACCTATTCTTACTCCACTATCTTACTTCTTTTCGCTGAATCTTACCCATCTCTTTTCATGTCCTGTTATTTATTTTCTCTATCCACTCTTCCCACTTTTCCCTTCCCCTTTCTTTTATGTGAAACTGATTGAATATCCCTTGCTCCATTTTTATCTGGAGTAGCACCTGATTTTTTATTTCTGACCAGATGGGAATTTTCTTTGAGCCCCAGTTCCTAGCAATTATCAATTTTACCGCCAACAGTATATGTACTATTATTTCTTTCTCCATTTTTTTTTTTTGCACTGTTGCTTTAATATATGTAATAAAAACCCTTCTGGAGTAAACTCTAAATCTATTTCTGTCAGGATTCTGATACCTTAATTTTACTAATATATATATATTTGATTTACTGTTTTTTTTTTTTAACACAAGGTACAACGTACTCTCCGAGTCCCTTCTCCACAAAATCCCAAACATATATTCTTATTAAAATCACACTGTTTAAAAACAATTAATTATTAAAACACATTTGTACCAAACATCTTATTAAGGATAAAGGATGAAGTAAATGTAAGCAGGCATTAACAGAACTATACAAAAGGTTCAGTGTTAAAGTGTTTTAGTAGCAGCATGCATTGGTATCAGAAAATCCTCTCTTACACAAGAGACAGTATCTGGAAGGAAGCATGCATCAAATACCTTAACCAAAAGAGCAAGCTGGTAATCCTTTGAAAAGGGAAGAAAGCAGAAATGTAGAATAGCAAATGTTAGAAAATGGTTTTAAGTGACTATCAAGACAAATATTTGGATTCTATAGGTTTGCATTTAAGTGTGTATTGTGTACCTCATCTAAACATGGACACTGCTGTGATGGCTCTTGATGGGAGATACATATATCTCAGCAATATTGAAAGAAAACAGAAAGTTCTTATCTTGTAGAAGACCTTTTATCTTATAAAAACTAAATGTTCCTGCATGATCAGAAACATCTTGCGCACATAGAAACTTCTCTTTCATTTCCAGCTTAGCTAAGATTGTAATCATGGAAAAGAAAAATATGTCAGTGTGCTAAGCTTGTTGCAGACTCAAATAATATACATGTGTAAATGAGGCCTACCAAACTGGTGTGAGCAAGCTGCAAGAACAGTGCAACTGGCTATACAGTGCATACAGGAAAATAAAAAGCTGTCTGTGCTTCTCACCCTAATAAAGTTGAAAACAATTATGTAAACATAATATACAAGAGAGGTTTTGGTTATAAGATAAAATCGAGATCACCCGCCATTTCAAGGCACAATCTAAAATACTATATAGTGGGCATACAAAGCAGTCTATGTTGTTTGTTACGGTGAGAAGTGAAGACAGAGTCCCTTTAATTTATAGTTATATATTAGTTTGTGGATAGGGTAACAATAACGTATTTGTTTGTGGGAGAGCAGTGTTCCTGTAAATAGCCAGTAATGATTTAAATTGAATGTGGCTTAAAAATCGTGGGAATGCAGAACACACATTGTGTTCGCAGAAATGAAAAACAACTGGATTAAAAGGAATAACATTTTTCATTTGTTAGTGGGTTCTCCCTATTTATGACATCACATTCTGGCATCACGTACAGACTGACTATTAGCAAGGTGAGGTAGTATATAGGAGACAGCATAGACCTATTTTAAATATTAAATAGAACTACGCATGTTCATGAAAATTCTCCTAACACTATATGAATAATTGTTATGGTTTTACAGTCCCTTTTAAAGATTGTATAATAGAAAGAGAAAAAAGAAAATTGAAATACCCAGAGAGCTGATAGATATGCTTATTGCTTTGCGAAACCTGCATTTAATAGCAGAGAGGAAGAAGCCATTCATTTATGCTCTATCATGACATATATTGGTCAGTAACCATTGTTTGAAATGTATATACTTTCTCAGAGTTTTTCTTTTTGCGTCATCGTCATTGCAGGTTTCCTTTAAAAAGCAGGATTTCTCGCAGCAATAAAATACAAGAGAGGCAGACAGTTCATGGTTTTAGCATCCCAGAGTTAGATACACTATATGAACAAAAAGTATTAGGACACACCTCTTAATTATTATCAGTTGGTGACATATCATCCCTGCTAGATATATTACTACTGTAAGAGGTATTATTGGAAAGTGAAAGCATTTAGGAACAGAAGCTACTCAGCCACGAAGCGGAAGACCACATATAGTCACAGAGCGAGGTTAGCGAGTGCTGAGGCGCATGGTGCGTAGAAGTCACCAGTGCCCTGCTAATTCCATAGCTGAAGATTCCAAACTTCCACTGGCATTAATATCAGCACAAAAACTAACCAGCGGGAGCTTCACTGAACGAGTTTCCATGGCCCAGGAGCTCCATGCAACCCTCACATCACCAAGTACAATGCCAAGCATTGGATAGTGTAGTGTAAAGCACACCGCCACTGGACTCTGGAGCAGTGAAAACGTGTTCTGTGGAGTCTTCACTGTTTGGCAGTCTGATGAGGGAGTCTGGGTTTGGCAGATACCCGTCTGACTGCATTGTGACAACTGAAAAGTTTGGTGGAGGAGGGATAATGGTATGGGGCTATTTTGCAGGGGGCCCCTTACTTGAAAAAATGGCAAATCTTAATTCTTCAGCATGCCAAGGCATTTTGGACAATGCTATGCTTCCAACTTGGTGGGAACAGTTTGCGAAAGGCCATTTTTTATTCCAGCATGACTATGCCCCAGTGTACCATGCAAGGTCCATAAAAACATGGTTGGATGAGTTTGGTGGGGAAGAACTTGACCGGCCTGCATAGAGCCTTAACCTCAACACCATCAAACACCTTTGGGATGAACTGGAACAGAGATTGCGAGCCAGACCTGTTTTTAACAAATGCTCTTCTGGATAAATGGGAAAAATTTCCCACAGAAACTATACAAAATCTTGTCGAAAGACTTCCCAGAACAGTGGAAACTGCTCTAGCTGCAAAGGGGGGACCAACTACATATTAATGTCTATGTATTTAGAATGCAATGTCTCTGCTGGTGTTCCAATACTTTTGTCCATAGAGTGGAGTAAGATAATAAAGTTTAAAAAAATAAAAAAAAAAAATGCAACAACTCAAACAAATAAAACTTACTATGTTCATAATGTGAACTTTCCAAGATCAAAAAACAGGCATTAACAGCCACCAATTGAATTTATTTGAATATATTACTGTACCATTTTCTATTAAAACGGTGTGTTCAGACAACCAGTGACATGAAACTACGTTATCTTAATTTGCATGTCATGCTTACCTTCCAAAACAAAATGCTACAATGCCGACAGAAATGTAACGTATCCCCATATTGTTCCCTTTTTGGATAGTATTTCTCAAGTGCAAAAAACATTAACTTCCAATCAACGTGGCCCTCTTCTGAAAGGATCAAATGACGACAGAACTGTTAATAAAAAAAAATTTACATTAAAATTTTAGTAACTATAAAACACTGCACATTGTCACAATGTGAAACATAGAAACATAATAAAATATGTGGTAAACAGCATACAACAATAAAGGGTCTCGTAAAGCCTTTTTAAAAAGGGACTCTCCCACCAAAAAATGAAAAAGTTTTTATTTTGCATTGTTGATTTCAGATATGCGTTTTGTTTTTGTTATGTAAGTTTATTCTATGAAATATTTTACTAAAAAAAAAGTGTGACCGGGTTCCGCCATATTGTGAATTATATTGGTTTGGGTGCCATCCCCCAGAGACTTAACAGCACTAGTATCTCACTTTGGGGTCTAGAGACACAGAATGCAGTTTATAAGTCAGAATTCTGATCATAGACTTGCATTGAATGGGAGTGTAATGTAACTATTACATCATAAGGGGACAGAGTTATAATCCTGTTTGATCAGGTCAATCTCCTCTCTTTGTGTTGGAAGGCAGGTAAAAGGGTGTACACAGCCACCTAGTCCTGCCCACTATGATACACAGGAGCCAGTAAGAATAAACTTATGACATCATCATGCAGACTCTGGCCACAGTTGTAAAGTGAGACTTGCTGGAAGATTTTGGAGAATGTTGCATCATGGGTAACATTCTCAAAATGGATGCTGGAGATAGACACCTCATTTTATTTATTAATTCAAACATAGAGAAAACAACAGTGGCACATGTCTTACATATGTGTTTGTTTTAAATGCACAGGTAATATAGTTACATCTTATGCACATATAGTGTCATTTTAACAACTGCTATGCAATGAATATTGGTACCTTTTTTTAGCATATTTCAACTACTTTCTTATAAGCAGGAAGACAAGAACTGTTACTAACTGGAAGATAAGAAATTTAAGATAAGAAAAGGAGGCAGTGTGGCCCAGAAAAGAGGCCTGCTCAAAAATATCAGCCTATCAAGGTGATATGAAGGGATGATTTCCATGTAGAAATTAAGCTAACAGATTCATCACTATTAAAAACCTTGTCCAGTTAAAAAGAATGAAACAATGCTGAATAACTGACCTAAACAGCTTAAACATATTTTTTGTACAGCTGCCCTGTACATTAGGACAAACAGCAGCCACTAAATAATATGGATTAAATATACACTACTTTTATTATGATATTAACGAGAGAGAAAAAAAAACCCTTAGCCAAAAAACAAATGATACAATTCTTTTATTGTAGGACCATCACCATTTTTTCAGAAAAATGATACTTGCAAAGCTTCTTCCACAGGTGGCGATCTTCACTGAGAACTTGCATTGTTGGAGTTACTTGGCCCAAGTTGATTATGTCCCAGGCATCAGAAAATCTGTACAAAATATTGTTTTGCATAGATAATGGGAGATCACAGATATTAAGGCCACCATCAAATTCCTAAAAATTAAACAAAATGCTGTATCACTTTAAGTGTTATCACATGAAGAACATTATTTAGATGGATAACTGGCAAGAGAAAAAGAATAAAGTGCACATAGAAGCAAAAAAGCTCTGTATCTCTATTAATTAAATTTGACTCAAGCCCTCCCCAGACATTAGTCTGTATGTTTACTGCAGGTGCGGCAGCACTGATTATATAGACACTAAGGATTTAATGTTGACATTTAGTCACTTCATGTGCTCTTGTAATTGAATATTTTGTGTGGACTGTGATAAACATGCTCTTGTCACAGTAGGATCTCTTAACAGTGTAACACATTGTCTGATGACATCACTAGAGAAACACTATATTCCATTCGTTTGAATGAAATTATTCCCATTGGTTCCTGCAGCAAAAAACGGAAATGACTTTTACTCAACTAGTGTGGGCAGTCCTGGTTTTTTGCAAACTGTCATAATTTCATCTAGCTGTAAGTATTTTAAATTTTAAGCAATGCAAAATGTAAAACATGCATTTTAAAACACTTTGAAAGCACATTCATATGCATGAACATTAGGAAGCGGCATTTTGGGCACGAGATAGCCTACCTAAACTTAAAAACAAATATTTGCAGAAATGAAAGATCGCTTAATGTCATTGAAAATTCATTATCTACAGAAAACACTACGGCATGCTCTTTCTTTTTTGGGTTACACTGAATAATTTCTCTGAACTACAATGAACCATACAATATATGCTTCTAAGAGTGTTTTAAGGATCATGTTTATTGACTTTTTCACTATTTTTTAGCACTTTTATTTCTTATTTTATATTTACAGTCACTTACATTTGTAGTTAATAAATATACTGCTCTATGGAGAATGTGCAATTTGCAGATCATAACACAAAGTAATTTCATACACAAGACATGTATAAAAGAATACATAAAGGCTGCAGTTACCATTCAGTTGTAAATACACTCCTATTGTTCCTGTTCCTCCTATATAACTGGACCAAAATTAAACTCTATATTTGAAAAGCAGTACACTTGAAGTAAGGTTATTAGAGAAATCAACAAATGTTCTAGAGTATTGCAGTGGGTAAATAAAATGCAAATACTGTAGCATTTACATTTTTTCCCCTGTTTTCCATATCACTGCTTCACTTAAGATGTTTGTTCTAATAAGTTCTTTAATCGGATTTATTTTAAAAGTATTTAGTATTAGAAACACATACTGCATTATAGAATCATAGAATGTGTCAACAGATAAGAACCATTCGGTCCATCTAGTTTGCCCAATTTTCTAAATGGTTTTTATTAGTCCCCAGTTCCCTATCTTATTTCTAGGATAGCCTTGACCCTATCCCATGCATGCTTAAACTCCTTCACTGTGTTTACCTCTACCACTTCCACAGGAAGGCTATTCCATACATCCACTACCCTCTCAGTAAAGTAATACTTCCTGAATTACTTTTAAATCTTTGCCCTTCTAATTTAAGACTATTTCCTCTAGTTGTGGTAGATTTTCTTCTTTTAAATATACTCTTTACTGTGTTGATTCCCTTTATGTACTTCAATGTTTCTATCATATCCCCCATTACATCTTTCCTCCAAACTATACATGTTAAGATGCTTTATTCTTTCCTGGTAAATGTTATCCTGCAATCCATACAGTAACTTAATAGCCCTACTCTGAACTCTCAAAGTGCCTATATCCTTCAGGAGATAAAAGATTCTCCAGCATTGCATATCATAAGCCAAGTGAGGTCTCACCAGTGCTCTGTACAATGACATAAGCACTTCCCTCTTTCTACTGCGAATATCTCTCCCTATGCAGCCAAGCATTCTGCTAGCATTTCCTGCTGCTCTAGTACATTACCTATTTACCTGAAATTATTGATGCAAAAGTGAGAAAGTATACCTGGGTGATTTCAAGATTCATCAGTTGTTGTTGCCATGACAGGATAGTCTCCAAACGACAAATCCAAATGTTGATATTTCCTATTAATACAGATTTGCCAAAATCCCTAATGAGGATGCAAAGGGTAGAACTCAAATCCTGTAAGAGTTGCCGTACTAATCGTGGGTTACACTGATCTTCCAGAACTGGAGGATAAAAATAGTTAAAATCAAAAATAAGATAATATCTCTAGACATAATCAACATTACATGGCTAAAATAAAGCTTTGAGCAACATTAAGAATCAGCAACCATTAACATTTGAAACCTTCCTCAAAGCAAACCGGACATGTATCTTTAGAGATCCGCGTGTGTTTAATATCGGCTGTGCCTATCAGCTGAAGAGCCGCACTCGTCTGAATGGTGTGGGGAGAGAGATCCATGCGATGAAAGCTTGGCAACTGCCAAAACTATGTGCCATGTTATCTTTTTTACTTGGTGCTTGTGCTCACTTGTGCTTCTATATTAGATCACAAGTATAAAATAAAAAAATAAATGTTTAGCTGCCCTTTACCATTAACACAGAAGTCACATGACCACCATGCTTTATTACTTTGATTTAGCAATAGACATTATCAGTGATCTGTTACCTTGGTATTGGTTACTGTTCAGTTGGCATATGAACGTAACTTTTTACAGTAGGTAAATGGACGTACATTTGGATGGATGCGCATTACCTTTCTGAACGATCTGCTCTAAAACATTAAAATAATTCTTCTGTGCTGCTCCACTCAGGGATGTGATCTGGGATTGTGCAATCAACTGCAGCAACTGGAAAACACACAATCATATTAGTAACAAACCCTCCAATCTTTATAAAACAAACAATTATTTAAATGGACAATTCACACAAACAAGGCCATAATTAATATGTAGGCTTTTAAAGGTTTTTGTCCATAACAAAACCCCTACTGCTTCCTTATTCGAGTCCCAAATCCATCTTCCTCCACTGGTGTCCTTTATTTCAGGCACTCAGAGGTTTCAATGTGTATGAGCGAATCACGGAGCATCAGAGCAATGCAACTCACAGTGTAGTTAAACTGCAACAATGCTTTATTCTTATTCTAAATTACTTCCCAACTTACATAACTAGATATCAGGTGGCCATAAAGTCACTTAGAACTCCTAAGCATAGCTACACTTCAAGCCACTCCACCAAAAATATGTTCCTCTGTTAAAAAGATCTAGCTATAGTTATTATTGTAAATCTTAAAAGCTCCATTTAGGTCATCCCCTATAGATCCCAGTGCATGTAGCACAAATAGAAATTACCAAAAAGATTCCCAGAACCCCAACAACAAACATCTGTGCACAGTCTGTCTCCCACGAATCCACTAATTTTACCTTCCCTTTGTGTAACATCTCCGCACACTTTTCTTTTTTAACAAGCACGGCCTTCGAATGAAAAATAAATGGTAATAAATGACATCTAAGGACTTACTCTGCCCACATAATTGAATCTTCTGATGTCCTGAATTGCACTCGAAAAGTCTAAACGGTTAAAAGCTTCACCCAAGGTACAATATCCATGAATCTGACAAAAAGATAAACCGTTTGAAATTCATGTTACACAAAACAAGAGTAGAAGAGAAAACCAAATAACAACTGTAAAAAACGCATTAGCATTAAGTAAAAGGATGACCATATAATTAATATGTACAATTAATATACAATTAATATGTATATATATTCCCTAGGTAATTAGGATATTAACTCACATGCCAACGTTTCAAATTTACTTATAATATGGGGATTTACGTGCATGACATTGAAAGAATCCTACTTTGTTTAGAAATACATAGCTTCATTTAATAACAACATGTAACTAACCTGCTTTAACTGAAGAACATTATATGTTACTACAAAAGTATCAGAATGGCCACATATTTTAAGCAGACTACTAAATTACTATCTTCTTTGTGGGACAAACAAATGCAATCTAGCTGAACCACTGCAGACAGATCAAAGACTTTACAGTATTCTGACAGAACAGATTACTGTTTGGAGTCAACCAATCACTGCACCCAATATAGATTCTGCAGCGGCAATGACATCAGCAGCACTGCACTGTTACAACCAGTGCTGTATTTACCGCGAGGCATCCTAGGCGGATGCCTATGGCGGCAAATTTTGGGGGGCGGCAGCGCCCCTCAGCACTGGAAAAAATAAAAAATAAAAAAAATCCGGCCCTTTAAAAAAAAATAAACCCCACCGCGCTTGCAGGCAGAGACGGAGGTGAGAGGGGATCGGAAGATCCCCCCTCACCAACGCTCTGCCTGCCAGGCTGCACGGGGAGCCGAACAGGCAGCACAGAGAAACCTCTGTGCTGCCTGTTCGGCTCCCCGTGCAGTGTGCCGACACGGAAGTGCCGACAGTCACGTGACGGGCGCGCTGACGTCAAACGCGCGCCCGGTCACGTGACCTGTCGGCACAATCGCCGGGCAGCCGAACAGGCAGCATGGAGGGACCATGCTGCCTGCCTGGGAAAGGTAAGTGCTGATGGGAGACTGTGTGTGTGTGTGTGTGTGTGTGTGTGAGAGTGACTGAGTGTGATGGGAGTCAGGGTGTGTGTGATGGGAGACAGTGTGTGTGACTGAGTGTGATGGGAGTCAGAGTGTGTGTGATGGGAGACAGTCACACACACACACACACACACACACACACTGTCTCCCATCACACACACTCTGACTCCCATCACACTCAGTCACACACACACACACACACACACACACTGAGTGTGATGGGAATCAGAGTGTGTGTGTGTGATGGGAGACAGTGTGTGACTGAGTGTGATGGGAGTCAGAGTGTGTGTGATGGGAGACTGTGTGTGACTGAGTGTGATGGAAGTCAGAGTGTGTGTGATGGGAGACAGTGTCTGTGACTGAGTGTGATGGGAGTCAGAGTGTGTGTGATAGGAGACAGTGTGTGTGACTGAGTGTGATGGGAGTCAGAGTGTGTGTGATGGGAGTAGGAGTGTGTGACTGAGTGTGATGGGAGTAGGAGTGTGTGACTGAGTGTGATGGGAGTGTGAGCTTGATGTGAGTCTGAATGATGGGGCATGTCTTAGGTGTGTAACGTGGGTGTGCAGCTTGGGTAGGGGGGTGCCCGGATTTTGTCTGCCAAGGGCAGCACAAAATCAAGATACACCACTGGTTACAACTGGGACCGGAGGGGTCTTTAGAGACCATCCATCAGGTCCCTGCTAACATCCTCTGGTGATCTGATCACATACCACGACCATATCTCACAGGGAGATGCAGGCTCACAATCTCTATATAGACAGACAGCAGCTTTGATTCTCTCTCTCAAACATCCTCTGATGTAATCACAGAGGGTTCACATTGGATAATGATCTGTAAAAAAAACAGCAGTTTCTGGTTTCACGTCCGGTTTCAGGCACTAACCCTAAGTAAATCTGTTGTTATGTTATGCTCTAACTAAAGCTAGGGTTATCCTTAGAGTTAGCTTTAGAGTTCACCTGCATGGTCATAGGAGAGCCTGACCCAGTAAGTCCATGTGCTCACACATCACTATGATCAGCTCATATGGAGCTTAGCCTGCAGTGAGCAGGCTGTCACTGTGTCTGCAGCATATCAGCCTGGTGCTTCTCATCTGCTGCTTAGCATACATATAAAGTGACAGTGCACAGCGCTCATGCAGCATTGTGTCACATGTTCCCAATGAACATCAATAAAGGAAGTTGTGGTCGGTAAATAAGTACTGTAAAAAATACCACGAGATAGGACAAGTCAGTGAGGTGTGCTGGAACCGACGTAGGGGGTAGGCCTGTAAATAAAGAGGGGCCACCCAAAGGTATTGTGTAATTATAAGAGGGTGCGGTGGGTGGGGTGAACAGCGTAGCTGACGGCAGAGGTAAGGAGGGGGGAGTAGTGTTAAATAAGTAACGCTAACTCCTCCCACAAATACAGGCCTATGGCCTTACACTTATCCTCTATCAGCTACCTTGATTAGGTCATTGATTTTCCTCTGGACATGAATTATACATTATGCAGGGCAGTATTTAGAAGTTATGGGTTTCCCTCGAAAAACTGACACAGGTTTGCGGTCTTTTTCATCTATCTGAACCAGTAATAGTGATATACATCTCATGCGTGGTACAAGTGTGAGATTAACTTTAGATAGATATATTTTGTATTTATTTTTTATTTTTTACATTTGAAAGATATATTGCTCTGATTTGGGGATGATTCAGTAATTGTTAAAAGTATTTTTAAAACACTTATTTTCAAAGAGTAACATTGACATTTCATTAAAGTCAAGGTTGTGTACAAAAATATATATGTTTACACCAGGGCTCGACAAACCCCGGGCGCCAGGTCGCCATGGCGACCAGGAAATCAGACCTGGCGCCCGGGTGCTGTTTGTCACAGGGAGCCCTTGCCGGTGTTCTGACAAATTTGCTCCAGAAATTTGTCAGAACACCGGCTGCCATCCGTTTTACTTTCAGCGCGAGGGGAGAAAGTCTGTGCGGATCACACAGACTGTAAGCTCCGCCCCCTCGCTCAACACGTTGTAGTGCCGAGTGTCACGTGACAACACGGCACTTGGCATGAACCAAAAGAAGATCGGGCTCCAGCATAAATGTCCCCCTCACCTGCAATGAGGTAAGCAGCGGGGAGGGAGGACACCCTAAGAAATACATTTTTGTTCTTTGGTCTGTGTGTATGTATGTGTGAATGTAACTGGCTGTGTATGTATGTGTGAAGGTAACTGGCTGTGTATGTATGTGTGAAGGTAACTGGCTGTGTATGTATGTGTAAAGGTAACTGGCTGTGTATGTATGTGTGAATGTAACTGGCTGTGTATGTATGTGTGAATGTAACTGGCTGTGTATGTATGTGTGAAGGTAACTGGCTGTGGATGCATGAGTGAATGGAACTGGCTGTGGATGCATGAGTGAATGGAACTGGCTGTGGATGCATGAGTGAATGGAACTGGCTGTGTATGTATGTGTGAAGGTAACTGGCTGTGGATGCATGAGTGAATGGAACTGGCTGTGGATGTATGTGTGAATGGAACTGGCTGTGGATGTATGTGTGAATGGAACTGGCTGTGGATGCATGAGTGAATGGAACTGGCTGTGGATGCATGAGTGAATGGAACTGGCTGTGTATGTATGTGTGAAGGTAACTGGCTGTGTATGTATGTGTGAAGGTAACTGGCTGTGGATGCATGAGTGAATGGAACTGGCTGTGGATGTATGTGTGAATGGAACTGGCTGTGGATGTATGTGTGAATGGAACTGGCTGTGGATGTATGTGTGAATGGAACTGGCTGTGGATGTGAGGTGGGTGTATGCGACTGTCTCCGTGCGTTTATGATTTTGTGATGTGCCGTTGTCTGGCTCCTAAATTTTTTAGCTGGCTCCTAAAACTAAATTAAATTTGTCAAGCCCTGGTTTACACCCCTGTTCATGGACACTTTGGCATTATAATCTATACCGTGTTGGCTGTGAGACAACCAATGTTGGAACTGCACATATTTAGTATAGTTAAAATAAGTATTGGCTTTGAAACCATAACATTCTATTCAACAACTTGATGTGCTTTATTAATTACTTATGGTGAAAATATTCAAAGAAAATAAAATGTCACATGATGTAAAATGCCCCTCAAGTTGTCTAGAATTGAAAAGCTGGGCTTCTGCTTAAAACATAAATAAACATTGTGTTCTAGCTGTAAACTAGAAGTGGTGCGACAGAATCTTGCTCAAAGCATGGTATCACGAAATGCCAAAAAATGGCCTAGACTCCCAGGAGTTAGGGGATGTGACCTAACTATTGTTTGTAAACTGAACGTACAGAATAAAAATAAATAAAGATACATTTGGGGTTGTGTATAAAAGGTGCTTCTATCAGAAAAGCAGTGAAAAATGAAATAATTAATATTTAAGAATTTTGTTGAATGCTATGTATCAAACGTCAAAAAACTGTGCCAATTTTAGATCACTTTGTTGCACTACTACTTTATACGCCTCCAATGACTTTACGCACTGGATATAAATAGAGAATAAAAAATGTACAGGTTTTCCCAGCTTTTTTATTTCATACCTACCATACAGCAAAAATCAGATGAAAGGAATCAGGTTTAGATATAGATACAGCAACATTTACAGAGTTAAACAAGTGGTACTTACTTGCTTTGTACTTCCTTTTTGAATATAAATCCATTTGTCCTGAAAAAAATCTGCATAAAAAATAAAAAAATAAAAAAAAGAGATATTATTTTGGGGCCTTGAAATGGTTATTGCTTTTTCTAATGTTTGTTGCTATGGTAACATAAAGAAACCAGATTATTCTAATGGAAGTAAATATACAACAACCGTTACTTGATATCTAGTAATTTGCCTGAAGAATACTGATAATATTGTCACTATGTAGAGGAGGTCTGGCAAGGGGGGCAATGCTTGACTCCATGGGTTAGGTTTGCACCACTTGTTTGTCTATCAGTGCATACACTACCTGAGAAAGATCATCGCAACCCAACAGACCTCCATCAGAAGCACTTTTAGAAAACATTTTGCAGGTAAGTATCTTATAGTGTAACACATGAGGTCTGCTTCGTGCTGGAAGAGATGATACCCTTTGCCAGTCTTCCTCCTGAACTGGAGGTGCAATTTGGATTTTGAAATTTGGTAAGTATCTTAGCGCTATTTGTTGATTCCCTTAATGCAAGCTACTCAGACTCCTAAACGATCTGAATACTGGAGTAATAGGTTTGTGATCAAATCCCGCCTCCATAGAGTTGAAAATAGAATTGTCTGTTTGATCAAACATAGATTGAGTAATGGAACCAGATCACTGCAATATGATTTGCCTGCTACTGTTTGAATGGGTAGAACACTGAAGTCTTAGACGACAGCCTGAGATAATTTTAAACCATTGCCATGCTTTAAAGAGTAACGTATATCCCCAAAAACCCGACCTGCGTTTCCCCACTTTGATGTGGATGTCAGAGGAGTTAGTTGTTCCATGCCTACCTTGCCAGTCTACCTTTGGAATAAGATATTTGCAGTTTGAGGACTAGATTCACCAACTGTGTGCGGTCACGTGTTCATGGAAGTATTCGTGTTCACAACACGTAACATTTGCTTATGCATTAATATACTGGGGTTTTTGGAAATATTTAGTAGAGGGGTAAGTTAATTAAAGAAACAGTAACATGTACTAATTTTATTTATTTGATGTATCCTGTATTTATGATCTACTAATGATAACTACAGGCATTGGTAGGCATCTAACTAAGTAGCTGCTGCTCAGTGATATATCCCATGACCTCCAGCAAACACAGGAGCTTTATGTAGTACAACAAGATCTTTGAAGTAATTTGGTGCTTAACTAGGGTTGCCACCTTTTCTTCAGAAAAATACCGGCTTTGCTACTGTCTCCATAGACTTAACATTGGCCTGATGCCAATTCTTTAACCGGCCTGCTGGTAAAATACCGGCCAGGTGGCAACCCTATGCTTAACCCTGCCCGTAAATATGGACAACATGTTGAATGATTTAAGATATTAGTTAATGTTTAATGCATACAGACAATATATTTGAAATCTATAAAAATACATGTTCTATCCTGTGAAATAGGTATATAAAGTAATTCAAAGGTTTTATTCTGAACATATGAGACAGGCCACTTGGCTTCTACCATCACAAAGTGCTGAAAACTATTAGGATACATGTTACTATAATGAATAGGAACCTCACAAACCTTAGTATATTAAAACATAAGTATTAATAAATCTTACATTGTGTTCGTGTAGTGTTGTTGATGTGTTCCTTTTCCCTTTTTAGGCCAGACAAGCCACACTTTTCAGTTGTACAGATTTCTTCGTTATCAACATTTATTCTGGAAAAATAATACACTCAGTTTTCATGATAATGTCATTTGTAACAAATTGTACATCGGAAATACAGGTATCTATGATTTGGCCATAAATGGAGATTATGGATTGGAACAAGTGAAATATTGTAACCTTCAAATGAAAAAAATGATCAGCTTCTGAATGAAACTGATCCTTGCTCAGTGAAGCGTTAAAAGAATATTTCTAAATATTTATTGCATGTCAACACCAAATACATCAAGCATAGTCTGATGCCTGGAGTGTCCATTTAATGCATTGTGTGTTAATTATGCACGAGAATGAATAGAATCAGAAGGAGAACCTGATAACGTTTATTTACAATTATTGCTCAGTTCCCTTTCCAATGTTTTGCGGATGGCTAGTTATTCATACTGGAGTTAAACATAACCATAAAGCTTACCCACAAAACAAAGTCTGCCAGTAGTCAATGCAATACTCATTCAACAATAAACTTTTATAAAAAATACACATCATGGCACTGAATAAATACAAATACACATAATTAGCACAATCATGTTCGATTAATGCATGTTCAGCATGCACTTTAACACAGATAGCATTGGGCAAGCTTTACAGCAGTGCTAACATACTCACGCCTGTGGTTTAGAATACTGGTACAATTACCTGGGGGCTGCAAACTTTTCAGTAGGAGGGCCGCATTGTACATTTTGCATGGGCCAAAGAAAAATTATTATTATAATTCAACTTTTTACATATGTAATAAAAAAGTTACTGAAATCCATTTCTTGTTTTTAATTCCTTTCTCTGCACTCACATTGCACCCAGTACCCAGACTGCACTCACAGGACTCAGCCCCAGCACCCAGATATGCCCTTAAATATACCACAGCAAGTATGCCCATTAATAAGCCACAGTCAGTATGCCCATAAATATGCTACAGTCAGTATGCCTATTTGTATGCCAATTTATTTGCCACAGTCAGTATACCCATTAATATGCCACTGTCAGTATGCCAAATAATATACCACAGTCAGTATGCCCATTAATATGTCACTATGTCCATTAAAATGCCACTACCAGTATGCCCATTAATATGCCACAGCTAGTATGCCCATTAATATGCCACAGCCAGTATGCCCATTAATATGCCACAGCCAGTATGCCCATTAATATGCCACAGCCAGAATGACCATTAATATGCCACAGCAAGTATGCCCAATAATATGCCACTACCAGCTTCCCATGCTCCTCCCTCCTTCCCCAGTACTTATCTTTGCGAGAGACAGCAGCCTTCCATGATGCCTCTCTCGCGCTCCCCACTCACTGATCTTATTGAGCGTAACCACTCTGACGTCAGATTAGTGCGTGCACAGGTTGAGAGAGGCAACGTGGAAGGACGTCTTTATATTGCAGACACACCATGCTGCCTTCTCGCGCATAGATGCTGAGATCTTTTTGATCACTCCATGCAGTGTCTCTGCCGGTACACAATTTTTTTTCAAAGGGCCGGGATCACCCCCCTCACGGCTCTGGGGGCCGGATAAAAACAGCCCGGGGGCCATAGTTTGGAGACCACTGATCTATACCATCCAAGTATTACTCCTGTTTTCAGAACTTTCCACACAAGTAGGAAATGTAAACATATCTTCCTTGACTTCTGTTTAAAAGATGTCTTTCGGTTATTAGTGTAATACTTACAATTGTAGGTTAAAGTTGACATCTCTTTCAAAATCGTCACAGTCAAACTCACGCCTCTTCCACCCATCTTCTGTTTTCATCCAGTTCCAGCCTGGTGAACGCCAGTCTTGACCCAGAAATGGCATGGCTGTTCTATGGATACAAGAACTGGCAGTTCATTTGACATCAGTAGTTAAACGTTTAGAACCATTCTAGCAGCAGAAATTGTCGCATACAATGTATGTTATGATTCACCTCTAAAATTCTCCAAATCACCTTTTTAATATGTAGATTTAAAAAATCCCCACATATTTAAAAACAGGGCTTGCCGTCAAACATGAGAACAGTATAGAGGTAGCACACAACTAGAAGACAAATATATTAATTAAATCAGGTCCAACTTTCCGAGCCTGAGGTGGTGCACACAAGTAAGGATAGCAAGACTACTGCAACATAATGCAACATCAGTTAATGCTTAAAACATTTACACATAATGTAAATGTATTTATGTGTACATAAGATACACATAAATAAGGGAAGATATACAATATATACTGAGGTAATAAAAATAGAACAGCCATTACAGATATAAAAAAAAAAAAAAACAATAACAACAAGGTGTAGCAGGTTTGCACTCACAAGTGGAGGGTGCAGCTTTTTCAAGCTTAAAAAAGACCCTCTGGGGGCCAATGCTTGAGAAGGAATAAATCCACTACTTTACATTGGAGTGCTGGTTTCTGTAATTCTTTATTACTGATATCAGGCTGAAATGTTAAAAATGGTGAGATACAATGTTCATCTTACTTCACCTTTTAGTGAATAGTCCCATCTGTGTTTCTCATTCTTCAGGAAGCTTTGCTCTATCTGCACTTAGTGATGGCTCAGAGTGCCATGTTCTGACACTCTGAAATATTCCTTGTGTGAGGAGCACTGACTGAGGTCTGAGTTTGTCTGAGAAATGCATAGACCGTAAGATGTCAGTGGGCACCTGAAGCAGGTTCTGGTAGGGATCTGTTTATCTCTCTAACAAACCTTTTGTTGGTGCCACGGACGGACTTCAACACCTATAACCTGGCACCAAGTTTGGCCTGTTCCCCCCATAAGAACGCCACTGTAGGCCGACTCTTTAATTGGTATAATTTTGCCCCTACAGCCCTGATGAAAAGCATCATCTTTGGCTTTCCTGGCCGAATTTGTTAAGTGTCTGAGCAAATGTATTGTTTATGAGAAACCTACAATAGGATTGCTTTGACCATCTCTAAACCATCAAACTCTATCTGCAAAATACAGCTTCTTCTTTGATCGCCATAAATATAGGGTTGCCGGTGTTCTGACAATATGTCCAGGAATTAAGATCTTAATATTGAGTGAGGTTGGTAAAAAAAAATGTGCTTGAGGCCAATGTTAAATGTATGAAGGTAATAGCATGACAGATATTTAGTTTTGAAGAAAAGGTGGCAACCTTACATATATATGTATGAGGAACAAATCATTTTTCCTTGAACTAGAATTAGTTACAACACATTTTAAAAATTAATTGTCACACTTCCTCCTTTCTAAATGCTATTCTGAAACACAATACACCATTGTCCTTTAACTGAGAATAATAATAATGTATTATTTATCTAGAATACAAAGCAATTATCATATATTTATAATACATTCTAGTTACCCTTACACAAAAAACATCAATGATGTATACATTTAACCGCGTTTATATGAATAGGTGTATATATCCACAAGTATATAAGTAGCTAATCTTTTGTATTTAATGCTCAAAAGCAAAATCATATGACACGTTTTGCCAAAGAAAAAGAGAGAATAAAGTTGGCAGAAATCTGCCATGAATCCTGCAGCAAGAAAAGTAATAATTCACCATATTTTCTGTGCATAAAACAATTTATACTGAGGAATTTTTACGGAGTAATCTGCAGGATGCATGATTTATAATTGTTACTAACCAAAGGGTCAATATGGCCGCCATGTTTATGTATGTCTTTATAGCTATATATGTATATAAAAGCACCCGTTATTAGCATTATAATAATTAGCTGACATTAAAGTACGATTTGACCAGTAAGACTCTACTTTCAGTGAATCTTTACATATGTATCCCTCCGCATTGCCCTTTTTTTCTGAGCTTTCCCTGCCACTTCCCTCACCTCTATACCTGGCTGCTTCGATGCTGCATAGGAACTTCCAGCTGTTGTTGACGGAAGTCCTTTCCCTATGCAAATCACGGGGCTTGTACCAGCCCCGCAACGCGTCGATTGGACGGTTGTCGGTGACGCCTAGAATCCCGCCTCACAACCAACCGGGGATTGGATGACAAATGACAGCTGCGCCGACCACGTGTTGTTGTTGTTTTGGGTTCGAGAAGGAATCGACTTTTACTGTGAACCGCGGCCATATTGGATTTGATCATTTACAAGACTGGTTGCATAGAGCTGGTTGAGTAACTTGTTAAATGATTTCACAGCCACAGCAGTGGAAGCAGGAGGATTTGGGTGTAAAATAGGGAATGTCCCTCCAAGTGTTCCTATTTAGCAAGGACAGTCCCTATTTTTCACCCAAATGCTCCTGTAACTCTATACTTCTCAATTGTCCCTCTTTTCATTTTCAGTATGGCTGGATGTGTCAAAGCCCCAGAGCAATAACACACAATAAATTGTTTTTTAAACTGCAGTAAATGTGTTTTCAGAATAATTTGTGTCAATAAGACACTTTATTTCTATTCTTAAGCAGTATCAATTGTATAAATAGTTATCACCTGGCCATAAAGTCACTGAAAATGTTACAGAAATTCCCAGCTAATGGCCACCCTCTCCAAAATAAAAGTGTCCCTCCTTGGCCATTTGCAGTGCTATACGAAAAGGTGGATTGCTTATTGCGTACCTGAGAAAATCCCTATGGAGTGAACAGTCCTTTTTGCAAATTCAAATTCCTCTGTCTCTCTTTTCTAGGAGCTCTGAATGTTTGAGCTGTATCAGAAGGAGCTCATTGCAGAAATAAGTCTCTTTCTATCAGTTGATCAAATACTTTATTCTACTGTAAATGATTTACCCAGTTCCATAATTTTCTAGCAATGTTGTCATAGCACGTCTCAGTACGTCTCAGTAAAGCCCCACCTGTAGCCACACCTTCAGCCACTCAATCTTAAACAGTGTCCTTTTCTGGTCATTTGACATGTTTGGAGGTGTGGAAATGAGACTTATAACTGCTACAAGAAGCTCAAGATGAGTTGATAAGTAGAATTGCCACCTTTTCTTCAGAAAAATACTGGCCTTGCGTCTGTCTCCATAGACTTAACATTGGCCTAATGCCAATTTTTTACCGGCCTGCCTTTAAAATACCAGCTAGGTGGCAACCCTATCTATAAGTCATGTAGGCATTTTAAATAAAAATGCTTTAGTGAAAGAATACAAATTAAGTATTGAACCCTCTTTGTACAGCTGAAGGGGCAGACATCTCAGGTTAGATGAAGGAAGATTTTACCCATGATTCTAAACAACACACTAACCCCAACATATCAATAATCTACTATATATTTTCTTCATTAAAGAATTTCTATTTGAAATGCCTACACTTGATGTAATCTTTAAATTAAACATAACCTTTTGCCAACAGTTTTCCTTTAAAGGGACAATCCCACCAAACAATGAAAACGATTTACTTTTTTTATTTTGTATTGTTGATTTCTGATATGTCTTTTATTTTTGTTACATGACTGTATTTAACAAAATATGTAACTAATATGTAGGTTTGACTGGGCGCTGCCATTTTGTGAAATATAATGTTTTTGGGTGCCACCCCCTAGTGACTTTACAGCACAAATTTCGAACTTTTGGGTCTGGGGACACAGAATGCAGTCTATAAGTCAGAATTCTGATCCTCCTATTGAATAGGAGGGTAATGTAACTATTACATCACAAGGGGGCAGAGTTATGATCCTGTTTGAACTCTTTGTGTTGGAAGGCAGGAAAAATGTTGTACACAGCGACCTAGTCCTGCCCACTATGATACACAGGAGCCAATAAGAGAGCAGGGGAGTATCTTATGACATCATCATGCAGGCTTTGGCCACAATTGTAAAGTGAGACTGGCTGGAAGATTTTGGGTGATGTTGCATCATGGGAAATATTCACAAAATGGAGTCAGGAGATGAACACCTAATTTTATTTTTCCTTTTATATGCAATTAATTCAATCATATAAAAAAACAGTGGCATATGATTTACATTTGTTTTTGTTTTAAATTACCAGGTTATCTAGTTACAACTTATGTAAGTGGTAGTGTCCCTTTAAAGTATATATATATATATATATATATATATATATATATATATATATATATATATATATTTTAGCATGCTTAATCCTTTTAATAAAATATTATTTCGTATAAGGCAGGTTGCCAACTTTACTCAAATAAAAGGCACGTTTTGTTTTCAGAACGCAAGCTATGAAAAAATGGCCTATCCTTATATTTGAGGTCACCTTGTAATCTGAAAAGGTTTGATTACACAGTTGAGATCCAGGTTCCCCAATCCCCACAGAGATGCAGGGACCTGGATCACACAGCAGCAGGACTCTTGCATGTTGAACCAGCACAGAGACATCCTTTTCCGTCCCTCCAGAGCATCTCCAGAAATTAGAGAGCCCGTTGTCATGTGACCTCCTGACATTCCGACTCCTTAGTTGAGATGGAGGGGTGCAAGGCAGCTGAAGAGGATGTCTATGAGTGCACAAACAAATGTTCCAGTATACACCCAAGAAATGATAAGGCCTTTGGGTGGCATGGCAAATTCATGTGGGTGCAGTGGCAAATCCATGTGGGTGCAATAAGGATGCAGTGTGAGGTCCTTGTGGGTTCAGTGGCAAGTCCATGTAGGTGCAATATGGTTGCTTTGACAAATTCCAGAGATTTGTAAAATCATACCTTCACAATTCTGTATGTGTTTTGTTATTTCAGGATAAGCGAACAGGAGATTACACAATGTTTTGCCATGATGTTATCAGGAGAACCATTTTTAATTTTATATATAAATATTTACACCTCAAACATTTTCCCTTTTTTGTGCAAAGCACCTACCCTACTCTACTTTTGACTACTCATATATTTTTTTTTAATTTCAAATACTTCCTCGGATATGCTTTCTTTCTATACTATGACAGTTTATAATACAGTTAACACAAAAGTTTGTAATTTAAAACCTGGTTATCATACAAAAGAATATGGAGTGTCAGACTTTTTTTTGACAGTTTAAAATTGTAAATCTTGAAGAAGAAAGAGACACCTGCTGCCTCCTTTCGTTGCACTGTCTCAGGTTATGTTTTAGGTTGTGTTTTGGTTTAGACACCTGTTTAGACAATCTAAGATCTCATCTTTATGAGGTAACTGAATACTGTGTTTTGTCCAGACAGTAGAAAGCATTGTGGTACCATCCACCTAAACATCAAAGTAGTTCATTTAATCCTTTCTCTGTCTTAGAAACCAGCCCACCCACAGTAAACCATGCAAATCTATCTCTTCTATCTACATATTGCTAAATTTATTTAGGTGAATGAGGTTTATGTTTTAAAAATTAATATTAAAATAATAAACATCTATAACCAGTAATATAGTATTATATTTTTTATAGTAATAAAAAAAAATTCCCTTTAATGACTGGACCAGACTTTTAGCCATGCTGTACTTTTTGTAACAACGGCTGTTTTAACACTTCTACAGTATTGTGTTTAGCTATAAGTTTCCTCTTTCTCATTTACTGTAGCCACACAAATTATATAATGTTTTTTTTTTCAGGATAAGAAGGTATTTCTTTTCATGCCTTTTTGTGATCATATATCTTATCATTTACTATAAAAATAATAATAGAATATGATGGATAATTGAATAACACAACATTTTTCTTACTTTTATTTGAAACATCTCTTACACATCTACAACAGCTAATTAAAAAAAAACTTGCTAAATAGAATCTAACATTTTCCAAGTTATAAGGCAACAGTGAATAGAATTGATGCAAACTTTATAAAGGTAACAGAGATCTCAGCTGGGGATAACACATATATTTAACCAAGAAAGGGGATAAAGCCTTTTGTGCAACAATACAAATGATAAATAAGAATATAAATGGGATGAAAATAAATCTGTTAGTGTGCGTAAATGTGAATTAAGAACAAACGCCAAAGTTTTAATATAGATGTAGTCTAAATGTGAAGAATACAGTGGTGCGTAGTTTTAAAACATCCTAGCAACTACCTATATGATAAACACATGATGAGACCTCAGTCCCTGCCATCCATCAGGATTTCAAATGAACTCTTCAGATCAGGCAGTGGAATATGAATTGTAGTAAGATATCAAGTAAGTATGGGCAGAGAAGCAACGAGAAACTGGCATAGTGCAATATGAAAATGTACAGAATTTATTGGAACCCTTAAATAAGGCTTACTTTAAATTAGATAAAAATGTGAATCAAATTTAAAACAACTTGCATGCAGGCAGACCGTCTCCATTACAGTGTTTACACAGTCCATCTCAATTCCTTTGAATGATCTCAACGCTAGGGCCGCCATCAGAAATTTCAGGGCCCCTTACTGAAAAAAATGTTCTGCCCCCCCATTTAACTCTCGCCCCATACCCTCCCAAAATAATTTTATTCAGACCTTTGTATTTCATGCCAATGATTTAAATACACCCGTATTGCACATCCAGGATTTGCTGGTGCCCCCCAGGACTTGCTCCATTACCTTGCTACAAGACTTACCCCATTAATATGCCACAGGTAGTTTTTCTATTAATGTGCCTTCCATGCTGCCTCTCTCGTGCTCCCCGTTCACTGATCTGGTTTTAGCATGTGACCCTGGCGCTCTGACGTCAGATCAGTGCATGCGTAGCGCGAGAGAGGCAGCAGGGAAGGATGTTTGTGCATTGCACAGATACCATGCTGCCTTCTCACGTGGAGATCCTGGCGAGGGGAGATTAAAAGATCTCCCCAGCCAGCGTCTCTGCCAGCACACTATTTTTTTCTTATTTTTTTTAAAGGGCCAGGCCCGTGACAGATATATCGCCTGTCACCCCCTGATGGCAGCCCTGTTCAAAGCTGTAAGACACTTCCTACACAGGCTTCCGTAAACACTGTAGGAATCCCCACCTGATGTCACATAAGTTGCAGATGCAAGGTGAATACAAAAAAACATATACAGGGTTCGTATGGTAGCTAGCTGAGGATTTAAATGCAGGATTTTAGTTAAATGCCAATTTCATCTTCCTTTGAACCATTGAAGTAATGGTGGGGTAAAGGTGATGGAAAAACTCCTCCATCTGAAATTCAGTGAGTAGCAGAGGCATTATCAAACCCACACACACCAAACACACCGGAAGGCCAGCTTTTCACACAGAAATTGCACATTCACAGTTCTACCGCCATTGCCATTGATTCTGGGTAGGCAAATGCAAATCCAGTCACCGATGATCACCTGTTGCATTTGAAACATGGATCCCTTGGAGCATATGCACACTGTACAACACAGCCTTTAAACATAGCCAGGGACAGAGGAGCAGAGCCAGATAACCACTCATGGATTGCTGTTTCATCTTTAATGGGAACTTGTTAGCATGAGGTTGGTAAAATGAATTAAGAGCCAAATGGTGATCATTGATGACTGGATTTGTATTTGTCTACACAGATAAATAGCGCTGTGAATGTGTGATTTCTGTGGTCTTCTGGCTTGTTTGGTGTGTGTAGATTTGTGTTGGATAATTCCTTCGCTACCACCTTCCTTTAAAAACTTCCTTTAGTACTGGATTTTACCACTAGAGTGCACTGTTTGGTAGATTGTTTTTACTGTGTAGATGATCAGTTAATCTACAGTTAAAGGAGTAGTACCGTGTTAGCCGCGGAAAAACAGGAAACATGTAGGGTTAAAATGACACCGTTTATTGGCGAACTGAGGAAGGGACCTAACAGCTTGGTCTTTAAAGCTTGCAACCAAACACACAGTTACCTAGTTAATATATCAACTTTAAGGGATGTAGCATAGGAAAGGATGTTTATGTTAATTCAATAGTAGTGTAGTGTGATCGTGAAGCGTAGTTGCCAAAAATGCTACATTTAAAGGACAGTCCCATTTTGTGGGCCCCTGTCCTGTCTAATTCGGGTATGTCCTAACATTTAGTGCAATACACCATGCATAGGCAGTATTAAAGACACACACAGTCTAAACAAGGAGAAACATAGTATCTGCTATAGTACCTGGAGCTCAATATCCCAGGGTCACAAAAACATCATGTGGCATCACATTGTCCCAAACGCCTCTTAGTTTCGCCCAGTCACATTCTGGGAAAATATGAAAGAAAGGTGGGAGGTATGTTGTTTTCCTGATACTTGCAAATCTACAGAAAGATCTAAAAAAAAAAAAAAAAAAAATCCAGTGTTTACCAGACGAATACAATTTCAGCTCTCTCCTCCCAAAAAATCTAAACACACATAAGTCAATGGAAGTAATAACCAAATAACCCCTATAGTAATAACCAATTAGCCCATCTAGTAATAACCAAATAGCCCATCTAGTAATAACCAAATAGCCCATCTTAGTAATAACCAAATACCCCATCTACTAATAACCAAATAACCCATGTAGTAATAACCAAATAGCCCATCTAGTAATAACCAAATAGCCCATCTAGTAAAAACCAAATAGCCCATCTATTATAACCAAATAACCCATCTAGCTAGGAGATCTTGCTCAGAGAATGTAGGAAGACGGTTTGGATTTACCCACAAACCCCTAGGACTAAATAAAGAATCTGATGTTTCCTGTTACTTTAAATAAAAGATTTGTTCCAGGACTGGGGCTTTTTGCATTCTATTGGGTACGTTTTAACATCATGTATTGTAATTAGGAATACGTACGTATCTCATCCTCTCCTTCCTTTTTCAGTATCAGGCCCCTCCTCCTTTTCCACATTAATCTTTGTCATCACTAGATATTCTAATATTATGTAACTTTATGACTACATATTGTACACTATCAAGATTCAGTGTGCTTAGTTACAAAGGGACGTTACAACCTTTAAGTGATATTCTGTATCTTTTAGGATACTTCCTTTCCGTTATTTGACAAACTGTACATTATTTGTAATTTCCTGGGATCAATGCCTATGTTTCAGCATAGATATAACTTCCTTCTTATATCAGATTGCTTTTAATCTATAGCGATTATGTTTACCCCTGCGTTTAGGTGTTGCATGTGGGGGGGTTGGCCATTGCCCTGAGTGATGTCATTGTGTGCACTATATATAATAGTTGACTCCACTGCGTTGTTTGAGCTTGCGCGAACGGGTGCGTGACGTCACTGAGCGCGCGTCTTACTGGACGCGCGTCTCATTATCAAGGGATGCTGGGGCTCTCACTCTGAGCCCCAGCCGACGGGACGGCGTCCTCCTGATCCGCGATGGCGGCGGATCAGGAGGTGAAACAAGGTAGGTGACACTACCCCTCCCCCGACGGGAGACATACTGGCTACCAAGACCCGGCTTGAGAGGAAACTTGGAGTGAAAAGATCGGAGTTTCACAGGAGCATGAACATCCCTAGCCGGTACCCAGGAATTCTCCTCAGGACCATAACCCTTCCATCTAATTAGATATTGCAAGGAGCCCTGCTGGAACCGAGAATCCAAGATAGACTGAACTTCGTATTCTTCATCCCCCTGGAATAAAACGGATTCGGGAACTTTGAGCATATGAGAGTATTTGTTAGTAATGGCAGGTTTCAATAAGGACACATGGAAAGAGTTGTTAATGCGTAACGATTTGGGAAGACACAAAGAGAAAGAAACGTCGTTGAGTCGAGATTGAATCTTATAGGGTCCTATATACTTTGGCCCCAATGTTTTGGCAGCCTGACGAAGGCGGAGATGTTTTGTAGACAGCCAGACCAGTGTACCAGGTGTAAGGACAGGACCCACCGACCTGTGTTTATCTGCGGCTGTCTTCTGTTTGACCTTGGCTTGACGCAAAATATTGGCCAGGCGAGACCAATGGTCTCGGATAGATAAAACTTGGAGGTCAGCGGCAGGAACCTCAGTGAGAATGCGATCCTGAGGCCATAAGGTGGGTTCATATCCATGAACGGCCTTGAAAGGGGACATCCAGAGAGATTCATGGTAAGAGCTGTTATAGGACCACTCGGCTAGGTATAAAAGGTCAGACCAGTCAGATTGGTCGGCAGACACATACATTCTCAGATATTGTTTAAGAGCTTGATTTGTACGTTCAGCCTGACCGTTGGATTGAGGGTGGTGAGAAGAAGAAAAATGTAGTTCGATATGTAGAAGTTTGCATAACGCCCTCCAAAATTTTGAGACGAACTGAGGACCTCTGTCAGAGACAATCGATTGCGGGACTCCGTGCAGACGAATAATTTCTTTAAGAAAAATATTAGCAAGCGTGCTGGAGTTGGGTAACTTGGGGAGTGCGATAAAATGAGCCTGTTTGCTAAATAAGTCGACGATGACCAAGACAGTAGTGTACCCATGAGATATAGGTAAATCGGTAATAAAGTCCATGGCTATATTAGTCCACGGTCTGTCGGGTACAGGTAAAGGGTGTAGTAATCCAGAAGGACGAGTACGAGGAATTTTGTAACGAGCACAAACAGGACATGAGTGGATGAAAAGAGAAATATCCTTCAACATAGAGGGCCACCAAAAATATCTCTGAAGTAAGAATCGTACATTCTGTTTGCCCCTATGACCTGCCACAGGGGATTTATGACCCCAGGATAGTACTCTTTTTCTGAAGCGGAGCGGAACGAATAATCTGCCAGGAGGTGATTGACAGTTCTTTGGTTTATTTCCTTGTGACTTGGATATCCACCATATTAAGGAACTTTGTACAGTAGCTACCATCTTGGACGAGGGTATGATGGTTTCTACAGGATGCTCGGTTAACGGAGTCTTAAATTGTCTGGATAAGGCATCTGCCTTAGTATTTTTTGAACCAGGACGGAAAGAAATTATGAAGTTAAAACGAGTAAAAAATAGAGCCCATCTAGCTTGACGTGGGTTTAGTCTTTTGGCCTTTTCAATATAAAGCAAATTCTTATGATCAGTGAGGATGGTGATGGGGATTTCTGTACCTTCAAGTAAGTGACGCCATTCCTCCAAAGCTAATTTAATGGCTAACAATTCCCGATTACCTACATCATAGTTCCTCTCTGCGGAAGAAAATGACCTTGAAAAATAGGAACAAGGGTGGAGTTTATTGGTTTTCTGATCCCTTTGTGACAATATAGCTCCTGCTGCAATTTCCGAAGTATCGACTTCCAATACAAATGGTTGGTTGGTTTCTGGTCGTTTAAGTATGGGTGCAGAGGTAAAAGCCAATTTCAATTTTTTGAAGGCGGCAGTAGCTTCGGGTGTCCAATGTTTGGGGTTGGCTCCCTTTTTGGTTAGTGCAATGATGGGGGCTATGACACGAGAGAAGTTATGGATAAATCGTCTGTAGTAATTGGCAAAACCTACGAATCTTTGTACCCCTTTGAGGTCAGTGGGTTCCTTCCAATCATTAATAGCTGAAAGCTTGTCTGGATCCATCTCTAATTGACCAGCAGAGATAATGTAGCCTAAAAATTTTATTCGGTTGGATTCAAATTCGCATTTTTCTGCCTTGGCGAAAAGGGAGTGATCCCTAAGACGTTGCAACACTTGTCTGACATGACTGCGATGTTCTTCAAGGTTTTTGGAATATATTAAAATGTCATCCAAATAAATCATTACGTGGGACAGAAGTAAGTCCCTGAAGATATCATTCATGAAAGTTTGGAATACAGCTGGCGCATTACACAACCCAAACGGCATTACCAGGTACTCATAGTGGCCGTATCGGGTATTAAATGCCGTCTTCCATTCATCCCCTTCCTTTATGCGGATCAAGTTATAGCCCCCCCGAAGATCTAATTTAGTGAAAATCGTGGCATCCCTTAATTGATCATACAGTTCAGTGATGAGCGGTAGAGGGTATTTGTTCTTGACTGTGATCTTGTTAAGTCCCCTGTAATCAATACAGGGACGGAGGGATCCCTCTTTTTTAGCCACAAAGAAAAAACCTGCTCCTGCTGGGGATGCTGAGGGTCTGATAAATCCTTTATTTAGATTTTCTTCTATGTATTGGGCTAAAGCCTGATTTTCTGGACTTGATAAAGGATAAGTATGACCTGTGGGAGGACTGGATCCACATAATAATTCAATAGCACAGTCATATGCCCGATGTGGAGGTAAGGACTCTGCTTTCTTTTTAGAAAATACATCTAAGAAATCCCAATATGGAGATGGTACAATTTTCCGGGGATCTTAGGTAGGTAAATCAAGAACAAGATTGACTTTATGGAGGGTTATACAACAGGATGTTTTACACCGATTGCTCCAGGAAGTAATTTGTTTGTTTTCCCAATCAATACAAGGATTATGGAGTTGTAACCATGGCATCCCTAAAATGATAGGTATGTGAGGACTCTGCAATATATCAAAATGTAATTCTTCAGTATGACATATTCCTACTACAACTCTCAGAGGTTCAGTCTGTAAAGAAATAATTCCTGTACCCAGCGGAGTCCCATCTAATGTGGCGACAGCTGTCTTTTGGGTTTTGTTATTTAGATGGATCCCCTGACGAAGAGCCCATGTCTCATCAATAAAATTCCCAGCGGCCCCTGAATCTATGAAGGCTTGTGTGGCCATTTGGTGGCCTCTCCACTGGAGAGTAATGGGTACATACATTCTTTGGTTGTCTGGAGGCATGATCATAGAAACGCTCAGTGGAGAACCTCCTGACTCCACCAAGCTTAAGCATTTCCCGATTTTTTAGGACAGAGAGCTACCAAGTGACCTTTTTGGCCACAATACATACACAACCCTAGAGATCGTCGGCGTTGTTTTTCTTCTGGAGTTAACCGAAGGACTGGGCCTATCTCCATAGGTTCTGCACCGGGAACGTTACTTTCGGTTGTGGGTTTGGGGTAAGGTGAACGAAATGGACGAGAAGGTTTTCTCTCTCTGTCTCTATCTTTCTCCAATCTTCTTTCTTGATCTCTAGCTTCTAATCTTAGGCATAAGGCAATCAGGTTTTCTAGATCGTGTGGTATATCTCTATATGTGAGAGCATCTTTGATGTATTCATTTAAACCTCTGCGAAATGCAGCCCGTAAAGCGCTAGCATTCCAGTCGGTCTCGTAGGCCAAGGTGCGGAACTCCACTGCATATTGAGCTACAGTTCTTCTCCCTTGGAGAAGTTCCATCAGATTTGATTCTGCAGCTTCACGTCGACCAGGGGCGTCAAATACCGAGCGAAAGGCAGCTGTAAATTCATCTGCATCTTCCAGAAGTATAGAGTTCTGTTCCATAAGTGGGGTGGCCCAGGCAAGAGCTTCTCCCTTTAACAGGTTGATAATAAAGGAAACTCTGTTGAAGTGTGAAGAAAAGGTCTGTGGTTGTGTCCGAAAATGTAAAGAACATTGATTTAGAAAACCCCGACATAATTGAGGTTCACCAGAATACTTCTCAGGAAGTGGCATTTTTGGTGGTTTCACCAAAGAAGCAGAATGAGTAGCGGTCTCGGCCATGGTTCTGGAGGACGTAGACGGACCAGTCATTTGACGTAGAAGATCTGCAACTTCATCCACTTTCCTCTCAAGAGACTGGAGATGTGTAGCATGGGTCATCAGGACTTGATCATGCGTGTCCTGTCTGGACGAAATCCTCGCCATATCTACGGGATCCATATTTAAAGGCCTGTGATAAATGTAACGGTCGTGTTCAGGAGATGGACCACAAGTGTAGATGAGGCTATAGGGACACTCACTAAGTACCGTAGGTAGCAAGTATTGGTCTTCACCTTTATGACTACACACCCTTGGTTGAGCCGCCGGTGGTATGTCACCAAGGATTTTGCTGGAACACTTACTACCGGATACTCAGCAAGTGGAGCCCGTATAGGATCGTACAGGAATACAGGCAAACGGAGAGTCAGGAGACAGGCCGGGTCACGGACAGGAGAGATACGGATAAACAGGTCACTAGCAGAAATCGAGGCAGGCGGCGGACGGAGAATAGTCAGGAACAGCAGGGTCATACACAGAATAATCAGGAATGCAGGAACAAACGGATGGAGTATATAGGGACGAACCGGGTCAGCAACAGAAAAACGTAGTCAATCAGGAGTCAAAACGCTAGTGAGATACACAAGGCACTATCACAGGCAAAGGTAACCTGTGAAATGACCGTTTAAATACACTACCAATTGATCAGGACACACCTCTGATCAATTGGCAAGGGAGGGGTTAATTTAATAAATAGCCCTTTAACTGGGCTCATGAATATTCATGAAACACCCGTTCGCGCATGCGACGGACGCGCGTCTCATTATCAAGGGATGCTGGGGCTCTCACTCTGAGCCCCAGCCGACGGGACGGCGTCCTCCTGATCCGCGATGGCGGCGGATCAGGAGGTGAAACAAGGTAGGTGACACAATGTGTAAAACATGTTTTTTCTTTCTTTCTTTTTTTCAATCCATTAGTGATTTATGGTGTTTTTGTCCCAAGGATGAAATTACCATAGTAAGGTTTTGTGTTCCTGGACCCAACCACAGTACTTTATGGACTGCTTGTGGCATATTAACACTAGGTGGCAGTACGGAGCCATGAAATGGATTCTATATAAGTTGCAGCTTATTTTATTAGCATTTGGTAACACCGTCACTTGTTCTAATGCGTCCTCACAGTACAGGTGAATTAAATTCACTCTCATCTCTTTTCTTTTCAGAAGGTGAAGAAGAGAATTTACCCAACAAGTGCACATCACTGAAGGAGTCAGAAAGGATCTTCCATCTTTTCCAACACAAAGCTGATCTCTGCTTCACTGATTTCAATTCATTATGCAAACATTCGGGATTCTTTACTCTAGATTCTTTAGGGTCTGGCTTCTTTTAAAGGGACCCTGTTAACTTAAACATTGTTTGTATTGTGAATGTAAAGAATAAGAAAATGATCTAGACATTGGGGGTCATGTTTAAAAAATCCTGCGCAGCAAAGTGTCGGGAGAGGTAAAAAAAAAAGGCACCATCACCATTTAATGACGTCATCGCAGTGCTGGAGAGGCGCGTCTGCCCATACAGTTTTACAGAGATTCCCTGACACTAATCAAACGGTTTTCAGCGCATGATTTTTTTTGTACATTGCCCAGTGAGCGCCGGCTAATTGGGCAAAAGTAACAACTGGCGGATGCATCACAGACTCACGAAATTTGTCAGGAGTCCGCATTACACATAGGTACACACATAGATATCACGTTATTTGGCGCTGAGTGTGCGACAAGCTGATACATGTGTAATTCACGTGCATAAAATAAAAGACATATGTTTTAAATGTGTCTGTGATGTCTCTTGCTTATGACATCACCTTGTGATGTGTCTATTTGCATATTATGCCAAATGATGTCACCACAGACATATTTAAAACACTGGCTTATTTTACATTTACATTTGCATGCAGTTCTGCCAGCACAATGTATAGATCATTTTTCATTATTTTTTATTCGCTATATTGATAATATAAGCATTGTTTAGTTTGGCAGAGTCATAGTTATGACCAAGCATCATGGACATGGCAGATGTAAGGGAGCTCTGTATATATACCATGATGCTCAATCACAATGCGCAATCTATCTAATGACAGGTGTTCTTAAGACGCTTGTTTCACAGGCGGTCAGATTCCTGCACCTTACTTCTGTCAGTAGAAAATATTTGTTTGCCATTTTAGTGAAGGTATACTAAGCACTATACCTGTGGTGTGCCTTACGGTGTCAACATGTTTACAATGACTGTCATACAATCCCGAAAAAGCTGAATCTGCTCTATTATGTGTAACTCTTGTAGATCTATCAGCCAGTTTACAACATGAATGATTTCACTATCATTTATAAGACCCCCGAATAAATATGACATGAGAATGATCAGCTTGCTTAAATATTCATCCATCTGCATGTTAAAGTCTACTTCTCAGCCACATAACTACAGCACAATACAACTAGATCATAAGGGGAGCCCATTGTCTGGAGTATTCTCACATTAATATGTGCTCAGATATATATAGTGTTTGGCTGAGGATTGCGAGATTTATATAGACAAATGATTATGAGATGAGAAACATAATCTGTCCTAGCATTTAACATAACATCTGCTCGAATGAAGATGTAGGCCAAGAGCCTTCAGGGATGTGCTCACATTGCATAGAAATTAGAAACATTAGCACTGAGGGAGAATGTGTCAGATGCTCTTTTCTATTAACATCAGATGGTTAACTTAACTGCATCCTTAACACAAACAAGCTGAGCCCGAATATGTGTTTCTGCCGCACTGTGTATCTAAACATCCACAATGGCATCTTGTGCCAATAACAGTAGCAATTATTTACTAGCAGATGCTTTTGTATCTGATCCTAGAAATATATGATATTAACGATATAGCAAGGGTTCAGATGAAAGGGACCATAAATGACATTACAAACCCCTGTTACAAAATATCCCCAGTGTCTACCAAATGAATAGTACTTCAGGCTGCTGCTGTGTGTGCACAGATATCCTCTGAGGTTGCCTTTTGCTCTCCCCACATGTAAGAATGTTGGGGGGTCACGGGACTCCATAGGGGTGCGGAGAAGTCCTTGAGTGCAAAGTGGGTGCTGGAATAATTCCTCAAGTGCTATCTGATTGCTAGGGCAAGTCATTTGAGTGCATCCTGGGTGCAGGGTTAAGACCAGGATGAGGTCTGGGTGCTGGGCTAAGTCATGACTGCTGGGGTAAGACCTGGGAGCAGGGGCAGCTCCTGTGAGCACAATCTAGGTGCTGGGGCAAGTTCTGTGAGTGCAGTTTGGGTGAGTTCTGAGTGTAATTTGGATGCTGGGGTGAGTTCTGGGTGCAATGCATTTTAATCATATGAAATCATAGAAAACTATGAAGTTAATTCTAAATGCTCCGAATCTCACCTTAATTCAGATAATTTTTTTATTATTCAGGGATCACCAAAATGACCTCAAATTCACCCAAATTTAGGCTGAATTTGACGAAATGGCAACCTCGAACTTCCCATTATTACCTATGGGGCATTTGAGACTGCATTTTTTAATGTAAAAAATTGCTGAAATTCTCCTTTATTCCCCCCCACCCCCGAATAAACACACACACACACACATATATTTATATAGATATATATTTAAATAAATAATTAAACATTGGTTTAATATACAAACAATATATATATTGATTTTTAGGATTTATAATAATATATAGCATAATATAATAAAAGACATTATAAAATAATAAAATCTGTACAGTAACATCATAAAGTCCATAAATAGCTGGGCTTTAAAACACTTGGGCCAAACTTCCACTCATTATTTTATCATAATAAATACATATCTGTAATATATGTATGCTAATGTGACTATATAAAACATGTATGACATATAAATACACCAATATAAAATAATATTTGGAGAACTGAAATGGCTGAAATTTGGCAATTTGGGGCCATAGGAATCAGGGGAATATATATGCGGCTATGTAGAATATATGTAATGCTGACCAGATTTGGGGACAATGAATAGATCTCTTTGTTTGTTTATTTAGCTGTAAGCTAAACACACTTTAAATTATGTTATTACTAGAAGTACCTTATTACCATTAATCACCATAAATGGTCAAGTATTTGTCATTTACCCCACAACTGGATATTACTGTCTGTTCCTCTGTCAGTTTTGTTTCTCTTGTAGTTATCAGAGGATGCCTTTAGCTGTTCCATATTGAAATATGTTTATTGTATACTTGAGATTTTCTGTGTAACCAACATAGTTACATACTTAGCTATTACTTTTCATAACAAAGCTACATTAATCTAACAACATTGTTGCCACTACTGGAAGAGTTCAGAGTGTTTGTTAATCCTATATGGATTTGTACCTGGAAGGTAGAGACAGACAGGTACCAATTAACATCCCAGTTTAATTGACTTGCATGAGATCATAGTGGGTGATATGATGCCCATTACTGATACCTTTAAGGATATTATTTAACTATAATTGACTTATAATATAATTATAAGTGAAAATATTTGTATCCCCTGAGGGATGTGAAATTTAGTACAGGAGTTGTTTGTGGGATTCTTCTATGAGCTAATAGCTCCACAAACAACATTTGATTCCCATCAAACTATAGTGACTTAGCCTTCGGCAGACAGAAGAAGCACAGAATGTCACAGATGTACAATGTTAATAACTGGCTGTTGATTCACACCTTTCCCAAAGACACTTAAAGAGGGATTATACCATATATAAATGCCATATTAAAGGGTACCCCTCATACTTACTTTTTGTCCTGGTTTAATGTGCTGGAAAATACAACTAACCTATAAATCTTTTGCATATTTTGTGCTCCTTCTTCAACTACATTGCCACCATCTTGTGCAAGGCTCTGGCTCTACACACTTTTCCACGTTTTCCGGCGAGGATATCTTTTGAATAGTACTTTGCAGAGGTAGTATTCAAAAATGTCCTTTTATATGCCAAATTTAAAGTTTGGGGTTTAGACCCTCTTTAAGAGAATTCCTCAAACTAATCTTTGTGTATGATGGTTCCACAGTATTAGACTCTTCTACATTATGCTTAATCACTTTATTGTATGTATAAGTGACTTTCTTCCATGGAACACGAGGGCCTAGAATACAGGGAACTTTGAAGCAACTGCTCACAAAAGGGTTTTGTCATCAGGAGTGGGTGGATGCTGATAGAGATGGCAGGTCTTTTATAGAGTTAACACAATAACAGGCTCAGAAAACAAGTTACAGTGAGAGCTGCGAAGCTGGTTATAGGGATATATTATTATATCTGTTCTAAGTGGAGCTGGTCTCACAAAACAGTCTTTCTCTAGTTAATGGTAACATTGTATTTATTACATGTATCTTTTAACTAGAAATCTGTTATCCAAAATGATCCATTATCCAAATTCTTTTTTAGAATTTTGCAAATTCCACACACACCTGTCAGAATGCAAACGCACAACAGTTTATTTAGTGTCCAGCCCCCTTAAGCTGTGATATAGCCCTCCCATGCATGCTCAGCTTACCCCATGTCCATAAAGGGTAACACATTGGCATCTGTGCAGTCCTGACGCACCAATGGCAGGTTCCCAACGATGCCTCACATCACAGCTACATCACAGTAAAAGGGATTGATTTGCCCTATCCAGTATTTGCATTGATACTGCTGTATTTCATGAGTGCCAAGGGCTTTAATATATCTTGTTTGTGAAAATGATCTATTATCCAAAATAATCTGTTATCCAAAATACTTCTGGTCCCAAGAATTTGGATAAGGGATACTCAACCTGTATTATCATTTATGGCTTAGATCATGATGATCAGTGTTTTACCATTTGGAAATTATGCACAATATATGTGACAGTCTATTCACTAAAAGGTGCACTGCGATGAACATTAAATCTCACTGATATAAAGGATCACTACAAGCAAAAAGTTATATTTTTACATTGCTTTGTTACCTGTAACCTAAGCAACCATTCTCCCAATCAAGGTAGTCATCTCCCTGATTAATTAATTGACTCTTTCTGAACACACTCTGCATACCATTCTGCATGTGAGCATTTAAACATAATAAGTGTCCAGCATAAATTGGCTGATCTGAGGGCCAAACACATTTTAAAAGGTTTTTTTTCTACCTTCCCAGTTGGAGAGGGGGGGGGGGGGGGAGAGAGACTACTAACCTGATATATACAAAATATTTAAAATAATAATATTTAAATTTTAATAAATGCATAGATTATTATAATTATTGAACGTTTTAAGTCGGACCTTCAGCTATCCGTACTGTAGTGACAATCCTGGTGAGATCCTTCTGCAAGAAGAGTTGGCCCTGCATAAACCATTGATAAAAAAGGGCAAGTTTTTAAACATTCAAGAGTTTATCAAATATGCACCAATAATCTGCCCCAAAATGGTGCCTCCGAATTACGGACGGATTCGGGGCACATCAGTGGCCCATCAGGACCTGAATGTCAAGCTTCCCGGATAGCCCCAATGGGGTTCTGGGATGGTTCATTGATGCCATTTCAGCCCCTAGCGAAGTTACCTCCCTAAAACAAACACTGAGCCCTAATACCAACACTAAAATCAGCCCTTAACCCAATCCTAATCCCAAACCCTAATCCTAGTCCTAATACTAACCACAAACCCTAATCCTAGCCCTAATACTAAGCCCTAATACTAACCCAGAACCCTAATCCTAGCCGTAATCCTAGCCCTAATACTAACCCCTAGCACTAATCCTAATACTAACCCAGAACCCTAATCCTAGCCGTCAGTGGCGTCCCGAGGGGGGGGCGGGGGGGGCGGACCGCACCGGGTGACACCTCCAGCGGGGGTGACACCCGGGCTGCCGGCACCCCCCCGCATCGCGCTGGCGCTGGTTAACTTTTTTTCTGGCAGCCGCATCCCCTGGACGCGGCCGCCGGAAAAAAGTAAAAAAAAAAAAAAAAAATCCACCGCAACCGGAAGTGACGTCACGTCACATCCGGTTACTGTGTTTCCCTCCTCCGTGCAAGAGGGAAGACTGCACGGAGGAGGCGTCCGGGAGCAGAGAGCAGCATTCAGGTAAGTGATGGGGGAAGGGGGGGAGGAGGCTCTGGCTGGCACAATATTACTGGGCTCTGGCTGCACAATATTACTGGGGTCTGGCTGGCACTATATTACTGGGGTCTGGCTGGCACTATATTACTGGGGTCTGACTGGCACTATATTACTGGGCTCTGGCTGCACAATATTACTGGGGTCTGGCTGGCACTATATTACTGGGTTGTGGCTGGCACTATATTACTGGGGTCTGGCTGGCACTATATTACTGGTGTCTGGCTGGCACTATATTACTGGGGTCTGGCTGGCACTATATTACTGGGGTCTGGCTGGCACTATATTACTGGGGCCTGGCTGGCACAATATTACTGGGGTCTGGCTGGCACTATATTACTGGGGTCTGGCTGGCACTATATTACTGGGGTCTGGCTGGCACTATATTACTGGGGTCTGGCTGGCACTATATTACTGGGGTCTGGCTGGCACTATATTACTGGGGTCTGGCTGGCACTATATTACTGGGGTCTGGCTGGCACTATATTACTGGGGTCTGGCTGGCACTATATTACTGGGGTCTGGCTGGCACAATATTACTGGGGTCTGGCTGGCACTATATTACTGGGCTCTGGCTGGCACTATATTACTGGGCATCTGGCTGCACAATATTACTGGGCATCTGGCTGCACAATATTACTGGGCATCTGGCTGGCACAATATTACAGGCATCTGGCTGGCACTATATTACTGGGGTCTGGCTGGCACTATATTACTGGGCTCTGGCTGGCACTATATTACTGGGCATCTGGCTGCACAATATTACTGGGCATCTGGCTGGCACAATATTACAGGCATCTGGCTGCACAATATTACTGGGCTCTGGCTGCACAATATTACAGGCATCTGACTGGCACAATATTACTGGGCATCTGGCTGGCACAATATTACAGGCATCTGGCTGGCACTATATTACTGGGCATCTGGCTGGCACTATATTACTGGGCTCTGACTGGCACTATATTACTGGGCATCTGGCTGGCACTATATTACTGGGCATCTGGCTGGCACTATTACTGGGCTCTGTGTGGCACAATATTACTGGTATCTGACTGGCACAATATTACTGGTATCTGACTGGCACACTATTAATGGGCTCTGAATGGCACACTATTCCTGGTATCTATAATTGTAAAATTATAATTGTAAAATTTTCAAAACATTGAAAAAATTGTGGGTGTTTTCTACATTTTTATTATGGGGGGGGGGGGGTGCCACACTCAGGGTCCGCCCCGGGTGCCAAATGCTCTAGGAACGCCCCTGCTAGCCGTAATCCCTAGTACTAATCCTAATATTAACCCAGAACCCTAATACTGACTGGTGTAATGAACTGTCCATCACGTGAACTTCTTCAGGTGAATCGGCTGTGAGGAAGCAGCTGCGCGAAACTGTCCTATCCCCACCCTGTTATAGGACAATTGTCAGCAAAAAATAAAGTAACACGTAATTGAAAGATTGAATGAAGGGTAGATGTTTTAAATAGAAATGCTTTAATGAACGAATACAAATGAAGTACCTTTATAGAACTACCAAGGGGCTGCCATCTTCCTTCATCTGATCCAAGTTTATAAACAACATGTCTGCCCCCGAACTATACAAGCAGAGAAGGCTGAATAAGTGACTTTCTTTATATTCTTTCATGAAAGTATTTTAGTTTCAAATGGCTACACTTGATGACAGCAGTTAAATTCAGCATGCCAGTTAGCAAATCTTGTCAGTAAGAGGTATATTAGTTTCCATTCATTGAGTAATAAGTAAAAGTAATAACCTATCACTAATAGCCCTTGGAGTCGTCTCATCAGTTGGCGATCCTGATCAGCACCATAATGATATGGTTATGTCTTTACTTCCGACGGTGTTGTAGAAATGAGTATCGAAGACGAGATCCAGTCCTTACGCTGGTTTGTAGTCAGTGCTGACTGTCTCTGATTAGGGAGATGAAAGAGAAAAAAGATGAACAACATTTAATTGAATAAACAAAATATAAACCATCGCAAGGTACAGATATGTTACATAGACGGAAAGAAACCTACAGACAACTGAAAACCTTAGGTAGACAAAGTAAATTGAGTTAGTAAACTACTTAATACAGTTTACTTCTGTTGTCTAGAATAATATATGCCTTCTGCTTCCCCTCTAATACATCTGTTTAGAGATATGTTTCAGTGAATAAATGAATTTACGGTAACTAATCACAAGCAGAAACGAGATAAAGAGAATGGTGTATCTGTGTTTAAACAGGCTTAAAAAATAGATTCAATTTCCACTATGCAAGTCATGTACAGAGATAAATTAGAGGATAATAGGCTGTCACAGTGGTGTCAGTTCTCTAAATATAATCAGGCATTAATATATTTGAAAATGATATCCAATCTTCTAGCTGGATGCCTCCTCAGAGACGGGGGTGGACATATGGAATATAGGAAAAATAGAAGGATATGCAATAGTGTAACACTGTTAAATAAAGTATAAAAGGTATACAATTTACCTTTGAGACACTCCACTCTGCTCCTGAGGAAGTCTGTGTAGACGAAACGCGTAGAGCGGAGAGTGAGAGTGTTATTACCGGTTTTATCAGTTATTTTTATCTATTACCAAGAAGGTTGCCCGCCGCAAGCTGTTACCTCGAGAATTCTCCAGATTCAAGAGTACCTACAGAGCTCTGAACTTTATAGAGTCCTACATTCCACCTGGGATTTTGCACTCGAGCTGGTCCTCAGTGCCATTTACATTGTGAGTTTGATTTCAATAAATTGTATACCTTTTATACTTTATTTAACAGTGTTACACTATTGCATATCCTTCTATTTTTCCTATATTCCATATGTCCACCCACGTCTCTGAGGAGGCACCCAGTTAGAAGATTGGATATCATTTTCGATTTCTGTTTCCATTTGATTTCGACTTGGGATTGGAGGAGTCCTTGCAGATCTCGACTTTCCATAGGAAAGTATATTATCAGTTATTTTTTTTCCGTCTGGTCATTTGTATCTGTTTATTAATATATTTGAGTTGGAAAAAAGTCTTTCTAGGCAATGCCTAATTTTTGCACTTGAATGTTAGCAACGCAACAATTCATCCTACTAACCTAAGCATATGAAAAATTTATTTTTTTAAATGATGAGTAATTACTGCATCCTTATCTATGGGTGACCTTTATAGCAAGGGGATCAAACTATGACCCGCCAGAACAATCTCTCCCTTACTCTCCGGCCAGCCACTTAGCTTACAGAGTATTATGGGATATGTAGGCAATCAATAGCCTCAGGGCCACAGTTTGATACCCCTGTTGTATACCCTTTGTTAAATATTGCTACTAAACTTTGTACACCTGCGAGTAGAAGATCGGGCATGAAAAGTGACTTTTACATTTTGTTTTCATTTCCGATCCACATTTATATTTATATCTCCTGTTTAGACTGTTTGCTTGTTTCTGCTTATCAGTGATTCTGTAATATTGATTTGTTTTGTTTGTGGTTTAGAATAGATTTTCTTCAGAGATGACAGGTGGAAAATGATTGTGGAACAGATTACTAAGTAATGAGAGCAGGCCAAATTGTAAATGTTGGTTGCTCGTGTATAGAGCTGGTCCTTCAATGGAGAAGGCTGGGGCCATTGCACCAAGTGGCACTTTAAAGGGGGGGAGGCAAATTGCCGCTGTCCAGTTTTTTTTTAAATAAATTTTTTTCCCAGTGGGCAGTTCCTTAGTAATTAATAGGGGACCAAGTGCCATCTAAATGCCCAGAAAGCATTCCTGCTCCTCCTCCTCATGCTCATTGCTCATTGATGCACTGTGCATGGAGCACATTGTTAGGGTCATGTGAACCCTGCACATCTGAGCGTGAACCCGAGTACAAAGTCGGTGCTGGGCAGTGCTGCATTTACCGCGAGGCATCCTAGGCGGATGCCTAGGGCGGCAAATTTTGGGGGGGCGGCAGCGCCCCCCAGCACTGAAAAAAAAATTTAACAAAAAAAAATCCGCCCGGTTAAAAAAAAAAGGCCGTGCTTGCAGGCAGAGATGGAGGTGAGCGGGATCGGAAGATCCCCCCTCAATATCTCTGCCTGCCGGCAGGCTGCACAACAGACCAAACAGGCAGCACAGAGAAATCTCCGTGCTGCCTGTTCAGCTTCCCGTGCAGTGTGACACGGATGTGCCGACAGTCACGTGACCGGCGCGCTGACGTCATAGGCGCCCCGGGTCACGTGAGCTGTCGGCACAACTGCCTGGGAGCCGAACAGGCAGCATGGAGGAGACCATGCTGCCTGCCACTAGCCACCAGGGAAAGGTAAGTGCTGGGGAAATGGGGGGATTTGGGGAAATTGGCTGGGGCTTATTAAATGGCAAATAACACTGGCATATTATTGAGCAAATTAGCAGGGGCATATTAAATGGCAAATAACACTGGAATATTATTGGGCAAATTGGCTGGGGCATATTAAATGGCAAATAACACTGGCATATTATTGGGCAAATTGGCAGGAGCATATTAAATGGCAAATAACACTGGCATATTATTGAGCAAATTGGCAGGGGCATATTAAATGGCAAATAACACTGGCATATTATTGAGCAAATTGGCAGGGGCATATTAAATGGCAAATAACACTGGCATATTATTGGGCAAATTGGCAGGGGCATATTAAATGGCACATAACACTGGCATATTATTGGGCAAATTGGCAGGGGCATATTAAATGGCAAATAACACTGGCATATTATTAGGCAAGTTGGCATGGGCATATTAAATGGCAAATAACACTGGCATATTATTGGGCAAATTGGCAGGGGCATATTAAATGGCAAATAGCACTGGCATATTATTGGGCAAATTGGCTGCGGGATATAAAATGGCAAATAACACAGGCATATTATTGGGCAAATTAGCAGGGGCATATTAAATGGCAAATAACACTGGCATATTGTTGGGCAAATTGTCAGGGGCATATTAAATGGCAAATAACACTGGCATATTATTGGGCAAATTGGCTGGGGCTTATAAATGGCAAATAACACCAACATATTATTGGGCAAATTAGCAGGGGCATATTAAATGGCAAATAATACTGGCTTAATATTGGGCAAATTGGCTGAGGCATATTACCGGTAAATGGCAGAATAACACTAGAATATTATTGGGCAAATTGGCTGGGCAATATTAATGGCAAATTATACTGGCATAATATTGGGCAAATTGGCAGGGGCTGATTAAATGGCAAATACTGGCATATTATTGGGGAAATTGGCTGGGGAATATTATGGGCAAATAATATTGGCAATGTGTATGTAATGGGGTGATAGAGGCATGTAAATGGGGTGATGGGGCATGTCCTTGGTGTGCAACGTGGGTTATGGGTCATGTCGTGGGTGTGCATCGTGGGTAGGGGGGGTGCCCAAAATTTGTCTGCCTAGGGCAGCACAAAACCAAGATACACCACTGGTGCTGGGGTGAGTCCTAAGTACAAATGAGAGTTCTGGGTGCTGAGCTTAGTCCTGTGAGTGCAAATCTTTATTTTATTTTGACATCCTGGTGCTCTAACAGTTGATGCACTGTGCAGAGAGCACAGAGTTAGGGCCACTATCCCTGCACGTCCGAGTGTTGGGGGTCACCCAATCCACCAAAATGTGGGTGCTGGGGCAAGTTCTGTGAGTGCAGTCTAGGAGCTGGGGCAAGTGCAAGTCCTGCAAGTGCAAAACGTTATTTATTTATGTATTGGGGGACGGCAGCATTTCTTCCTCTGCCCCAGGCAGCAGTATGTCTTGAGCTGGCCTTGCTTGTGCACTTGGTCATATCTATGGCACCACTACATGTGGTATATGTAAAGATGTAAATTGAAATAATTAAGAATATTTTACGAGGTAAGACCACACATGCAGATGAAGCTGATCCAATGTAATAAAAAAATGTTTTTAAAAAAATCATATCTGTAAGCTAAAGGTGTGATAAAATATACAAAGCAGAAACACGCAAAAACAATACCCAAAGTGCAATCCAACCAAAATATTGTTAATGGCATTAAATAAAACCTCCAGAGCATAACAATAGCAAATGAAGGTGTGGTGGAAATCAAGAAGAAAACAAACGCACAAAATTATTCTTAAGAATGTAACTGCTGAAGCTTAACTCTATCCATCATATAATAAGAAAACATGAAGCCTCTTAATCATTTCACAAGAGATCAAAGGAAGAGAGGTATTAGGGTGTGACCAAGGATAGGCAACCTCCTGATTCTCCATCTGCTGTGGACTACAACTCCCACAATGCCTTGTCTGTAGGATGAACACAGTGATGTTTTATTCAGGGATGCTGATGTAGACCAGTCAATAATCTTCCTTTTACATAATGCCGCTGCAACATAGATATATTTTTAGTGTACCTAAATAATCGGGTTATGTGTCAGTCAACAAACCAAGATATAGTAACAGAATAAAATGGCAGCGTTCATACACATTCATCAAGATGCATAGTCATATTGGGACATTTATTCATGTAGGTTGATCTTTTACAAATGGTAAATTCTAATGTGTATATTTGCTAGCAATGTGTCAGGCACAGAGGGGGATGATCACTAAAACTCTCTTCAACTATTGATACTTCATTTTTTAAATCCAGTATTTTGTGTATCAGTTCAGTTTTAGTGAGTAGACCCCAGTGCAGAACTGAAATTCTATCTCCTTTATGGAGGTACCGTGTCATTTTTGCAGGACATGAGTTCCCCATACCTATTTGCATGTATCACCATGATATGTAAAGCCCATATCCTAAATATTTAAAAGTAAGCATGCAAACATATACATGTTGTATCCACTTTAAGTTGACTAAAATGCTTTAGCTATGTATTAATTTCCTTTGATTTATGATTGCTGAGGCACTAAAGTTTTATTACAGAACTTCATTTACTCGGAGAGATTCATTGTACAGATCTGACAGCTGTGCTTTGCGGAGAACATGTCGATACACTAGGCTATGATTTATACATAGTTGCACACAGAAATAACACCAGTATTAGGCACTTGTTCTCATTGTGCCTTGTTTATAAATAACCCCCATTGTATAGTCGATTGAGATACAAATGTCCTGTGAGTAGAGGATGAAAAAACTGAAACATTCAAAGGTCACTGGAGAATCAGCAAACTATTTATTGAAGACATTTGAAAACTTTTTTTTTTTAAATGGAGCCTTTGTTGCTCATGAAGGCTAAATGATAGAAACAACATTAATTTATTTCATAATAATGGGGCAATTTATCTAAGAAAAAAACATATTTTTGATTATACTTTCACTTTAGCAGTTAATAAATAACATGACCATTTTTTCCAAACAAGTATGTAATTGATAAAAATTGTCGAAATGCATCAGGTAGTGTCATCATTGTCTTTATCAGTTCCCTCTGTAGTCTAGTGCGGTGCGTCTTCAACCTTTTGCCAATGGTCCAGGATTTAGGAATCACCCAGTTATGTTTAAATAAGAATATGTATAACACCTGGTGTGCTTCCCTAACCATTAAGGAACCATACCAGCTGGCTTGAGTATAAAGTCCTCCTGTGCCATAGGAGTTACTGTTGTGCTAAACCTGTATAATAGAAAACATTACACCAATGTGGGGTGACTGAAAATAGTCCACCTCTGCTTTTAAAAGCGACTATTTAAAATTTGATTCCTCTGAGTTGATGTAACTGTGCTGTGAACGTCAGCCACACAATTAGTGCATTTTTATATCCCAGGCAAATTTCACATTTATTCTCTGTTACTTTGCCTGCAGATTGAATGTTGTACAATTATAAAATGAAAGAAGTAGACAAAAGTAAAGTAAGAAACATTTTACAACACAAAACAGCTAATTAAGGTTTTTACATTTGTTAATGCTTCTTTCAGAAAAAGCAATTAGTTTGCATTCTGTGTAAAATAGTAATAATTTGTTATTTGTTTAGAATTACATGGTTGGAAGCCAAAGGCTACTGCATTAGCAAATGTATTCCCTTTCATTTTTACAGAAATTACAATCCTTTTATGTGTTCAGCACAGTAAACATTTTAAACCTAGCAATTTGTTTAAGTAACAAAGGAAAGCTTTTAGGAATAAATAAAAATAATAATGCGCTTTTTGCTCTGATTGCTGTAAAGTAGTCATCTGAAATGTTACCTGATGGTTTTAAACTTCTTCCTTATCTCCTATATTCTATCCTGTTTCTCCTACTTTTTATCTCCAGTCCTCCATCCTCTCCTATCCGGTATCTCCTATTCTTTATCCTGTGTCTCATATTCTTTATATTGTGTCTCCAATTTTTCATCCTGTGTCTCATATTCTTCATACTATGTCTCTGTTTCTTCATCCTGTGTGTCCTGTCCTCTACTGTGTGTCTACTATGTACATGGAACTCTATGGAAGCCATATTTGCACTGGCTCCTAAAAAAAACTGGTCTGGCTCCTGAATTGGTCTATCTGATTCCTAAAGGCTACAAAAATGTGTCAAACCCTTCCTTTATCATCTCTATTTTTGCTACAACCTGCAGATGGCCTGGTCAGGATTTGTTGCAGACCACTTGAATTCATGGCTCAATCCTGTTTTGTGTGAATGGAACAGGGTGGAGTATTGGTTTGCGAAATGTTGATGCACATTAGGCCTTGATACCATTTTTTGCTTTTTCCTTCTTTTTTTTTTTTTTGCTCATTAACATAAACAAAGAGTTGAATAAGACAAAAAAGAACAATATGAATTAGGTAACATAAGTTCAGTCAAATCTTTGCAGTTCTTACATATTTTATTAAGAAAAACCAACACAATGTATGAATTATGTATTTTAATGGTGATTTGTGGATGTTTGTGATTTTTTGTGGATAGTTGCATAATGTCTGAACATTCTCAGACAGAGTAAGTAAATGCAAAATGTAGCATGTCTGCTCCAAAGGTAGGAAAAACATCCCGTGCAGAGAATATATATTCATTTATACATTTTAAGTATCCCTAAATCTTTATTGGAATTAGGAACACATTTATTCATCTATAATTGTGTTATACAATGTACAGCACAGTGAGTTGCTGCTGCTGTCTAGTTAACCCCTTAGTGACATGACTTTTTTGGCTTGTCCGACGCTTGGTGACATGGGCTGTTTTAACATTTCTGAGCAGTTTGTGTTTTGCTGTAATTTATTTCTGTCTCATTTAGTGTACCCGCACAAACTATATATCGTTTTTATCGTCATAAGAAGGGCTTTCTTTTGATACCATTATTTTGATAATAGCATATAATTTGATGTAAAAAAAATAATAAAATATGGCAAAAAAATTGAAAAAATTATTTTTTTATGACTTTTATTTGAAAAATCGTATACTCATGTACAAGAGACAACAAAAAAACACTGCTAAAAAGTTTCTAATATATGTCCTGAGTTCAGAAATAGCCCATGTTTTTATGTTTTTGTGCTTTTTTATTCATGTTACAGGGCCAGAACTATAAGTGGTGCAAAGCTATTTTAAAATCCCTTCTTTCAAAATTAGCGATAGTGACATTGATACACTGATTTCTGTACTAAATCCATGAATGACCCCCAACATGTACATATTTTTGAAAACTAGACAACTCAGGGCATTTAACTTGGGGTATTTTGACACATTTCATGTAGCCATTTTACCACCAATCTATGCCAAAGTTTGCAGCAAAAAATCTTTTTTTTTAATTTTTCACATATATTGCAATTTAGGTAAACATTACCTTAAAATGTGAAGGGGTATTTCCAAATAACACCTCAATATGTGTTCAGCAACATCTCCTGAGTACAGGGATACCACCCATGCATAGGTTTGTTGGTTTGTTTTGGGGCTAAAAGGCCACATTTAGGGGGTGCGCATTTTGGTTTTCCAACTTGGAATTCTGACATGCAGAAAACTTGTGCCCATGTCCCATTTGGGACATTTTTGAAGCCAGAAAGTGTATTCTACCCCACAAAACCATATATTTTTTTAAACTAGACATCCTAGGGTATTTCAAATGGTAGTATTTTAACACTTTCCATGCACTAATTATACTACCAGCCTATGTCAATGTTTTGGGTTGTAATTTTTTTTCACATACATTGTACTTTGGGCATGAATTCACAGATCCTGTTATATGTCAGTGCCAAACAACACCTCAATATGTGTTCAGCAACATCTCCTGAGTACAGGGATACCACCCATGTATAGGTTGGTTAGGTTATTTGGGGGTTAAAAGGCCACATTTGAGAGGTGCTCTTTTTGGTTTTCCAACTTGGAATTCTGACGTGCAGAAAACCTGCGCCCATGTCCCATTTGGGACATTTTTGAAGCCAAAAAGTGTATTCTATCCCACAAAACCATATATTTTTGAAAACTAGACACCCTAGGGTATTTCAAATGGTAGTATTTTAACACTTTCCATGCACTAATTATACTACCAGCCTATGTCAATGTTATGGATAGTAATTTTTTTTCACATACATAGTACTTTGGGCATGAATTCACAGATCCTGTTATATGTCAGTGCCAAACAACACCTCAATATGTGTTCAGCAACATCTCCTGAGTACAGGGATACCACCCATGTATAGGTTGGTTAGGTTATTTGGGGGTTAAAAGGCCACATTTGAGAGGTGCGCTTTTTGGTTTTCCAACTTGGAATTCTGACGTGCAGAAAACCTGCGCCCATGTCCCATTTGGGACATTTTTGAAGCCAAAAAGTGTATTCTACCCCACAAAACCATATATTTTTGAAAACTAGACACCCTAGGGTATTTCAAATGGTAGTATTTTAACACTTTTCATGCACTAATTCTACCACCAGCCTATGTCAATGTTATGGATAGTAATTTGTTTTTCACATTCATTGTACATCGGGCATGAATTCACAGATCCTATTATGTGTCAGTGCCAAACAACACCTTAATATGTGTTCAGAAACATCTCCTGAGTACAGGGATACCACCCATGTGTAGGTTAGTTAGATTATTTGGGGGCTAAAAGGCCACGTTTAGGGGGGGGTGCATTTCCAACTTGGAATTTTGACATGTAGTCAGCCTGCGCCCATGTTCCATTTGGGACACTTTTGAAGCCTGTCAAAGTATTTTACCCCATAAAACCATATATTTTGGAAAACTAGACATCCTAGGGTATTTAAAATTGTGGTATTTTAACACTTTCCAAGTGCTAATTCTACCACCAACCTATGTCAAAGGGATGGGATGTCATTTTTTCCCCACACACATTGTAGTTCAGGCAGGAATTTTCAGATTCTGGTATTTGCCACTGCCAACCAACACCTCAATATGTGTTCAGCAACATCTCCTGAGTACAGGGATACCCCCCATGCATAGGTTTGTTGGTTTGTATTGGGTCTAAAATTCCACATTTAGGGGGTGCGCAATTCCAACCTGGAATTTTGACATGTAGTCAGCCTGCGCCCATGTTCCATTTGGAACATTTTTGAAGCCGTCCAATGAATTTTACCCCATCAAACCATATATTTTTGGAAAATAGACATCCTAAGGTATTTCAAATGGTGGTATTTTAATACTGTATAGGTACTAATTCTACCACCAGCCTTTGTAAAAGTTTGTGGTAGTACTTTTTTGGGAGTTTTTTTTTCCACATGCATTGTACTTCAGGCATGAATTCACAGATTCTGGTATATGTCACTGCCAAACAACAACCCAATATGTTTTCAGCAACATCTCCTGAGTACAGGGATAGCACCCATGCATAGGTTTGTTGGTTTGTTTTTGGCTAGAAGGCAACATTTGTGAGATGCGCATCTCAAAATTCCAACTTGGAATTTTGACATGTAGTCAACCTGCGTCCGTGTCCTTTATGGGATATATCTTTGAAGCCAGCCAATGAAATTTACCCCCACCAAACCATATATTTTTTTATCTGTAGACCCCCATCACTACTTGTGGCAAGGGCTCAGCAGCCACCGATACATCGCTAGATGATGTATCAGAAAGCTGAATAGGGTCAAAATCGAACCCTGAGTCCGCGGCCTCAGAATCAGTGCGTAAGCAGTGATCTCGAGCAAAGAAGGGGTTAATAGCTCTTAGAAGAGCCTATCTAGTACTGTAATACATTACAGTACAAAGAAATTAATCCATAAAACAGTGCAGACAGCAAAACATACTGTTGCTGTGCAAGATTACTGCTTACACAGTGATGAATGGCAGGGAAGGGGTTAATACACAGTGAAAGACTTTCATAAAACCTGCCAATTTTATAAAATTTTATTTTATATCACTAATACTGATCTGTCTCTTTCCGTCACAAAAATGTAAGTGAGGAGAGGGAGGCAGATCAATATTTGTGAATATTGATCCGATTCATTTTGATCTGACCAGGGCGAATGGTGAGCTTAATTGAGAAATCACCAAACCGCCTTTGCCACTAATTCGCTGTTACTGATCGCTATGCGCTCAGGCAGCTTAAAAAAAAAAACCTCAAATATTTTTACTTTACATGTAATCCCCTAGCGGGTATGTGTAAAAAAAAAATAAAAAAAAAATATGCAGACAGATAAAAATTGCTTTGGCGTCAATATCATTGCGTAAGCAGTGATCGACGGCAAATAAGGGGTTAATAACTCTTAGAAGAGCCTTTTTAGTACTGTAATAAATTACAGTACAAAAAAAATTAACCCCTAAAAAATGCACAAACAGCAAAAATAAATGCGCTGATGTGCACGATCACTGCTTATGCAAGATCAGTGGCAGGGAAGGGGTTAAACACAGGGAATTGCTTTAATAAATTTTTTTTTATTGTTTTATTATTTGTGTGTTGTGTATTTATTGTTTTTTTTAACTTTTAATTACTTTTGTAACTTTGATCTGTCTCTCTCCCTCACTAAAAAAAATGTGAGGAGAGGGAGGCAGATCATAACTGGTCAGATCAATATAGAGTTAATATTGATCTGACCAGTCAGTGGGGATGTTCAGGAGAGCATCCCCACTGCCTGTCAGTGTGCCTGGCAGTCACTGATTGCCTCTGTGAAGAGGCAATCGTGTGACAGACAGAGAGCACAGGAAGCAGGTACTTCCTGCCTCCTGTGCTCTTGCCCTTAGAAGGGCAGCGCCATCTTGGTCACTCAGTGACCAAGATCGTGCATTTTTTTTTTGTGTTCCTGATTGCCTCGACTTGCGAGGCAATCAGAAACACTTTCTGAGCATAGGAAGCGAAAGATTCGCTTCCTATGCTCATTTTTGAAATGCCCGCGTTTTAAAGGCTCTGTGCCTTTAAAACCGGCATTTCAATCGCTCTCCGGAGCGATCGAAATGCCGACGGGCATTTTTTTTAGCATTGTACGATGCTTCCACACGGAAGCATCGTTACAATACCATCAGAGCACTGAAAGCGGAAAAACTCCGCTTTCAGTGCTCGTTTTGACACAGGACGGACTAGGTCCGTCCTGTGTCACTAACGCCTCGGCACACAGGACGGACCTAGTCCGTCCTGTGTCGCCAAGGGGTTAAACAATTTAAATTTAACAATAATGTTACACAAAACATAAAAATTGTAAACAGTAATAATATTTCTGCCATGAAAAGAATATTAAAACATTTAAATTTCAGTTGGTCGGGACACACCAATTTGCACGCCCATGCTTCACACTCTCGGTAAGGCGTTGGCATCATCCAGTGATATAAAAGCTTTTAAGTTAGACACATGTCACTTTTTTGGGGTCACTCAGTGTCTTTTTTTACATGATTTTCTCTACTCCATGTTTGCTAACCATGCACTTTCTTAAGGTCATTTTGGGCGCTGAATCATGGCACAGTGCTGTGTAATGTGGTCGTTATTATTCACAAAGTGCTGGTGTACTCAGACTATCTTGGCCTGGGTGTAATTGGTCTTTGTTTAGGTGTGTACTGATTTTGGCTTGCTTTGACTATATTTGGTTCATTCCTGTCCCATCCTTTGGTTTCATGTTTTAACTTCTATTTTGTACTTCCTATAATACCTCAACGCTTGACCTGGCTTTCACTGCAGACTACTGCAGATTGCCTCAGTCTGGCTTCCTCTCTAAAAAGTCAGCCTCAGAACCTTACACCTACGTATCATGTGTACCCCAGGGAATGTCAGGCTATTTTATCTTTAGTTCTAGTCTCCTGATATCATATGTAAATTGAAGACAGCAGCAGGAAGTCGATGCTTGTCCTCTTTTGACCTCACCCTCTCATGCCGTTATTTCCAACAGTAACTGTAATATGAGCTACAGACTAGACAAACAAAACTGGCATTTCCATTTGTTCACGTTAGGCTCGTCTATTCAAAGAAGGGCTGGAGGAATCAAGTGAATCACCTTTGTTTTATACAATGTGATAAGTCAAGCCTCAAGTCCTTCTTTTTACCTTCCGGAAGGTTCACCTCTAAATACTTGCCATTTTATACGCTTGTGACTCTAGTGTTTTACTGCAGTGTGTCTGGGAAAGTCAATTCCTCGCTGACACGTCTACATGGGAATGTGTTCGGAATGGAATATAATTAATCTTATTATCTTGTTACTTTAAGACACCTATTAGGATGGGTCTATCGACTGAATATATATCCCTACATTCCGAAAAAGTATTCAAAACATATTAATTTTATCCGCATGTAGCCAAACAATAGTATTTTTAACCACAGTTACCATTTTAAATATGAATGTTTCCACCTTTCAGGGACAGTTATCATAAGCCATGAAACAATAATTCACTTTTTAGTGACCAGACTCCAAAGTGTTACATTGTAACAAAAATGGTTTTTCAGTTATTCGGTAGTTGTTGGGTAGCGAGCGCTTTTTCGTATTGGTAAGCGTTCTGTAACCAATCTAGGCACTGGCGGAGGGATCACTCTATTGAGCCCTCTTTGTTCAGTATAGATCTATCAGGAGGCAGGCATAGTCATAAGATGAAAGTTAGTTGCTAGAGGACTGCCTAAGTTGTGAGGCACCCAGTGTCTACTGCGGTTATATATTGGACAAATGGTTAGGAAATAAAAAAACACTACTATTGGTTACTGCCCTATTACTTGAAAAAAACACAGAAAAACAGGGAAACATTGGTATTTCTAAGCTCAGGACAAACATTAGAAATTATATAGACGGGGTCTTTTTTGTAATTGTTTTAAAAAAAAAAATCAGGTCGAATTTAGAAAAGGTGTTTTTTTTGGGCATATTTTCATTATATTTTTTTTTAATAGTACATTATATCATATAATGAAAATAATAGTATGAAAAGAAAGCCCCATCTGTACTTTAAAAAATTATATATAATTTGTGTAGGTGTACTGAACACGAAGAAAGAAATCACAGTTAATCAAACGTAAAAACAATGGAATTCTGGTCTTCAAGGCCATCAAATGCCGCATAGAACTCTGTCACTAAGGGGTTAATAACATTGTATGAAGAAGTCAGAAAATATATACATTTAGGTGTGGTAGTTGATGTAAACTTTTTAGACTTTGCTAAACCATTTGATACAGTTCCACACAAACGGCTACTCTACAAATTGACAGACATAACCTTGTGGGCAAATGTATGTATTTGGATTGAAAATTGGCTATAAAAAAAGAGTTCAAAGAGTTTTTGTAAATGGTAAATCCTCAAACTGGATCAGGATATTCAGTGGAGCACATCAGGGGTCTGTCTTAGGTTCTTTTCTTTTTAATTTGTATATAAATTATCTCCCAAGTTGTTTTGAGAGCCATGTCTCAGTGTTTGCTGATGACACAAAATTAGATAAGCTAATACAGACTAACCTTGAGGTCTCTTCTTTGTAGGTAGATTTAGACAAAGTGGGGAACTGGGCAAACAAGTGGCAAATGGGAAAAATAATAACAATGCAACATATGCTTTAAATGGCATTTCCCTGGGAAAAGTACCAATGAGAATGATTTAGGAATAGTTGTAGACAACAGACTTAGCAACAGTGCCCAATGCCAGTCAGCAGCTACAAGGGCCATTTTTCAACTCAGCTACTTTGACTTTAAGTTTTGAATTCCCATCTCAATTCCCTGCAATTCTCTCTTTATTGAGTAGACCCTTATATGTTTCCTCTCAAACCTTAAGCAAACACATTTACATAGACTAAAATATAGATCATTTTTGGAACCAGACAGTCTTGACAGCGTCTGGGACCATAATAGCTAGTAAGTTCTATTATGTTCCTTAAAGGTTTAGATGACATTTGTGTCTGCAGATCACAGAGACGGTGCTATTTTTAGAGCCCTGAGCACCTGCATACCTGATATATGTGGTGGAGGAGACATCTGGTAGAAAACAAAACTGTCTTTATTCACTCAGTGAAATGACTATAGCTCAAACCACAAACAACACTATAGCAATACTATAAACATTACTTCAACATGCTTCTACATGGATGATGTCCAAATGGAGTAGCAGTGGGAATAAATTCCAGGTTCTCATTGATTTTCCTGATTTCTGATTCAAGAGTACACATAATATATGAAACTGCAGTGTACGATGGTTAACTAAACTGAATTTTAAAAGAACAGATTGCATTATAAACCTGCTCAACTATATTGGCCTGATTGTTTGCAACTTATAAGTTCACCGCAGTGCCTTTCCTTGTTTTGTGAATAGACCCCATATACTGTTGAGGAAATGACCGTCTGCGCTGTATCTAAATGTGAATAGCTCCTTTAAACTGTAGAATATAGAAGCCCAGAGAGGCCCTGTATTTGTCATACATTTCTGACTTGTTTTTCCCCAGATAAAAAGTTGTTTTTCTTTTATCTGGCAAACACTACTTGTTATCTGGAGAAAACAAGTCAGATAAATATTAAAATAAATTACCAAATGGACATCCTTAGTAGAAGGCGCTGTAGCAATATTTGTTATTTTGCCTATGACCTTGTTGCCAAATAAAAAGTATTGTCTATATTGTTGTATTCTGGTAAATTACTAGATCAAAATTGTGGGATTACACATAAACACTTTAGTGGACAAAATATTTTGTTGATAATTGTGACATATTTCAAATCAGTACTGTGTCATGACCACAAGAGGCACTGTGTTGTTGCTTAGTGTTGCCTAATAAATAGATGGGGGAGAGAGTAAATTTGATAATAAAATAGGATTTTGCTTAAATATCTATTTAGAATGCATATGGAAACCTACTGGTGAATTCGGTAACTGCCAAGTTTTAGCTGGGGAGACCAATTGGTAAATTCACAAAATAACTTGTGTGGGAATATAAGGTCAAGTAAGAGAGAATTGCAAGGAATTGTGACAGGAATTTCAAACTGAAGGCCAAAGTAGCTTTAGAGTTGGAAACATTCTCCCATTCAGCTGCATGGAACAATTTTTCAATCTCTCTTTATGGAATGGAAGCTCCTGAAGATACAGTCCTTGGAAAGTTCTTTGTCTAGGAGTAGCTTTGAGTATTACCAGGTTTACCATGATGGTGGTGAATACCTGGAATATAAATGCTAAAGTAGTAGATTCAGTGCAGGGGTTTTCAGCATACATGGGGTAAGCATTCTAAACATTCGATAAGGCCAAGGTCTAAATAACGAATGAGGATTTACAGCGGTTACTAAGACAAGATGGGATGATGGGGTGTTGCAGTAAAAGCATCGCTTGGGCCAGTGGAAGATTCTAATGAACAGTGGAAACAAAATGACTTGTAGTTTAAACAAGGTACCAGCTAAACTTAGTGAATAGTCAGCTGGGACATAGCAGATGTACCTGTGGTGAGTTAAGAATAAATTGTACACTGGGGTAATGGTGATCGGTATGTAAATCACCCAAGCAACTGCTTAGGGAGCATTGTGTCTACTATTTGTAGATTGTATTATTGGTGGCATACCCATCCTTTCTTTGTGGCTGGTAGCATTCCTAGAATACACACCTGCTGCCTAAGATGACCAAATGCTCGAACCAGCTGCCTCACTAAGTAGACCCTGGTTTGGTGCTCTGCAGTGTCTGTATATACAATTGGATGTTTATGGCTACTGATGGTAGGATTGCCACCCAGCTAGTATTTTACCGGCAGACTGGTAAAGAATTGGCTTGATGCCAATGTTAAGTCTATGGAGGCATTAGCAAGGCCAGTATTTATTTGTAGAGAATGTGGCAATCCTAACTGATGGCCCCTTTCATTTTTCAACTTGATTTGTCGCCATAAGCTCATGGCACATACAACTGAGCTTTGATTGCCTGACCTCACTCTACCTGACCCTATAGTACTTTTACAATAGGTTAGTACACAGGCACACCTGGTGTTAAAAATATATAAATGGATGCTTGAAAAAGGAGTCAATAAATGACCATTTGGACCATATTCCTGCGAAATCTCTTGTACTTTCCATCCCAGAGCTCGGGTGACCTATACTTAGGTCTCTTTGCTACTGCAATCTTTTAAATATATGCACATGATTGGTACCTTTCAATCTATAAAATCTCTAGAAAAAGGGAATAATTGTAAATGAAATATCTGTTTACTTTTGATTTGTTGTGGACCATAAAGCTTTTTTATGGATTAAAATGGTGCAACAAATGTAGTGATGTGAAATGATGTTCAGTAGAGGAAAGCTGTTTTTTTACTATTTGATTTTTGTTTATGTAAATACTGGTAAAATGCAGATAATAAAGCAAAGTGGAATAATGGGGTTTTAAAAAAACACTGTCATTCCCCCTAAAACATTACTTTAAACATGAAAGGACTGGGAGTGTAATCGCCTAATTATTTTCGAGGCCAGAGGTTGGCAAAATACCCCTGACACCATTAACTAATTAAATAAATGCCCCACTGGTGCCAGCGGAATGGCCCCATACAATAAAAAAATTAGTCCCATGGGGCCAGCAAAATGTCGCTGACACCATAAAATAAAAACCATGGCCCCATGGAATGCTGCTGGCCCCATCTAATATTAAATAGCATGGCCCCATGGGGCCTGTGGAATGCTGCTGGTCCCATCTAATATTAAATAACATGGCCCCATGAAATAATATCACTGGCCCCCATAGTGCCAGAAGAATGGCACTGGCCCCGTTATTAAAAATTAAATGCCCCCCTCTGGATATGGGCAGGTGACATATCCGTGGACCCTTAAATAAGAGGGTCCATGGCTCACCCAACATTTTGATTATTGGTGAATCACTTCAATGCTGCAGGGAACACTGTTCCCTAAGGGTTATAATGCGCATATATTGGTTGCGCTGAGCAGCTGATGCATGTTTAGGTTATCTAAACGAGCATAGTATACTCCCTAGTCTATATATCCCCAGTATATGGTACTCACTCCATGCTGGTGCTTTTATTTCACATTCAATAGTAGGAGCACAGGAGCTATTATCCTGCATGTAGTAAACAGGATTTCAGTTGAGGTAAATCCACATCTGTCAGTACAATTTCCTGTGCAAAGAACTAAATGTGTTGCAATGGCAACTGAATAAGTTGAAAGATCTTATATTAAAACAATTGTTTTTTTGGAATGCAAGCATTCTAAGGGGCGTGGATATTATATACAGTGAGTATTATGTATTTCATATCTCTTTATCCCCAGGCCTCAGTAAATAGTCTGGTATGTTTCACGCACTAGTCTTGTACGTTACATTTCTTTCCTCCGTTCTGTCCTTTCAGATATTTTGCATTCTTTTATGATACAAGGGGCTTACGTGGCAGTAATAACTCTGGGTAGCGAGCTGACAATTCCGTTCTGCCTTACATCTGAAATATACTGCCGCTGCTCCTTGTACAGTGAACTGCTGTCGTGCTTGGTAAGTATGCAATGTTCCAGGAGACCTGCCATTTTACTGCTTTTAGCAGTCAGTGTATTCCACATAAGTTAACTTATCAACGGATCTGCTCTGACAGCTATGTTCTGTGCCTTGTGTAGAACAGGTACTTTGTCAACAGAAGAGATGGGAATGATTCATTGCATGCTCTCTACATCTTACAGCAAATTAGCCTGAAGAGGAGATTCTGTCACTACCAGAAAGAAATGAAGGTCATACAAGAGGTTTCTGGAAAGTGCTCTTGAAATCCAGTGATCTTCCAAGTTAAAAAGAGAATTCTTGATTATAAATTAAAAAAAAAAACAATATTAAAAAGAAGACTAACCGAATATTTTATGTGCACCTCTAAACTGTACCTGTTGATAAGGGAGCAGGCAACATGGTCTCTGTGCACCGCCCTCAGCACCCCAAGACATGTCCCATCACCAAAGTTGCACACCCAGAACATGTCCCATCATCAATATTGCACATCCAGGACATGTCCCATCACCCACATTGCAGACCCAAGACTAAGCACTTACCCCAGCTCCCTGCACGTGGTTGCGGTCAGAGCACCAGGGGTCATGTGACATGCTGGCGTGCAGATTTCAGACCACACGGGGAGCACAAGAGGCAGCATGGTAGGATGTCTGTGAGTCTGTAGAAAAGAAGCCAGATGGAAAAGGTTTGGTTGTAGTAGTGGAATTCCACATGTGGGAAAAAAACATAAATGGAGGGAAAAAAAGTATAATACTGTTTAAAAGTATTAATGAAAAATAATATGAAAATGTATTAAATAGATCAACTCACAAACGAGTTTCATTTACAATAAAATGCATTAAATTGAACACTTTAAAACGGTAGCCCCGAGGCTGTGGTGATCTCACCCTCCCTGTCACTGTAGTAAGGCTGGATCGATTACCGTTTTCGTCAGAGCTCTACAAAGATGTTACAGGGTGCTTCTGGCTTGGCTTCCTCGACCGCAAACAGCGTGATGTTATGTAATGTAGCGTTTTTGTTGTGATGTTATAGCGTAAGGGGTGGGGAGATTCCCGACAGCTCCGTCCAAGATAAAAGGTAATGAATTAACCTCCCCCCCCTTTTTTATTTACAGTAATGGAGGAGAATAGTTTGTTATCCACTGAAAATAACTGCTTATTTAGCAGTAATACAAATACGTTAAAATTAACCTTATTTAAATAAAAGTATACATTTTTAGGGATAATGAGAATATGGGCAGTTAATCAGATGGGCCGCACTTTGCTGTCAAATGGTCTGCATTTGGCCCATGGGCCGCATGTTGGATGCTCTGGTATAAAGCAATCCTGGCAAATATATCCCTAGAAGGATACAGGGATAGGGAAAGATTCATTTGGTGATACACTCACTCCAGAGTTGAGGAGTACATCCACTTCCCCTCCAAGGATGCAAAGTGGCACAGGGTCAAGTGTGCAATTTATCAGGTGGCAGGGATGCTGAAAGTGCTTGGGGCAATAGACTGCACTCATATCTGGCTGAGGATCCCATCACACAGGGAGGAATTATATTGAAACTGGAAGCATTACCACTCCCTGAATTTCCAGCACACCTGTGATGCTCACCAGCATATCACGAGTGTCAAGTCAGGGTATCCTGACTCGTGTCATGGGAGAGCATGGGAATGAATATGCAAACAGTTGGAAAGGTTGAGAGTAAAGTACGAGTGAATGCGTATGCATATGTGTATGACAATTTCAACAGCTAGGAAGTATAACACCATAGTAGGAGGGAGCATGCAGACAGTAAGACAGACACAAGATGTTGACACTGTAGTAAAAATGGTAGTACAAAACACAAGATTTATAGGTACGTTGTCGGTTCCAGCAAATAAGACCAGGTTAAAAGGAAAGCATTAGGGTCACCCTTTTATATCTTAATTATTTTTACAGTTTAATACATCTTTAATTTATCACAGAACATCCCCCAAAATAACCTTAAATATTTTTATTTTCCGAATTTAATAAAGGTAGACAGCTCTCTCTTGTTAAGGCAGCCAAGAGTACCTTGACCGTAGTACTTGATCAAGGTACTCTTGGCTGCCTTAACAAGAAAGAGCTGTCTACCTTTATTAAATTCAGAAAAGAAAAACTTTTAAAGTTACTGATACACCTCTCTGAATAAATCACATAATCCCCAAATAATTTTATGCAATACTTAGTCTGAGTGGTTTACAGAGAATGCATAGTAATAGTAGATCTTCTGTGAATAGCAGAGCTCAGAAAGCACTTCAATGTTAAATAAATGTCTTTGTACCTGAATAGTATAGCTTTTATCCTTCATGTGCTGGGCTTGTGGGTGGTGGTTTTACAATATGCATAGTATGTCTTCTTATATGTGTGTTAAAGTGACAGGGAAAATAATCTTAGTAGTAATGATTATTACATTTATCAAACCTATTAAAAGGTCTCCTCAAGACATTCCTTTATTTTGTTAGTCCACCTATCACTTCACAAGCATTGTGCCTTGATATAGAAATCCAACCCTATTAGCCTATTGGAACAGCTGTGGTTGTCACAGTGCTACTAAGTCTCTCACACACTGTTGCTGGAATTTGGTAGGCCAGGGGACAGTTGGGAAAAAGCTCTCATTGCCCTTCTTTGCGAGCATCATGTTACCCTTAAGTCTAGCTGAGCATCAGTAAACTATTTTACCTAGCTGCTGCAAAAATGCCATTGAAATTGTATTATCCTCAAACCTTACTACTCCAGCAACTACTCAACTACCGTTCCCATGATGCTCTGCTGCAGATTAAATGTATATAGATGGTAGCCATCTTGTTTTCCAAGTAGCCACACCTTCCAACAGTTGGCTGCACTGATATGGATTCCCATCCAATTGTACACATCTACTGTGTAAACGCTGATCAATTAGTCTGACTGTGTGCACTATTGTTGCACATGCTCAAAGTGTATTTTCTCTTGTGGTGTCCCAGAGAACCAGGGCATCACCTCACTGAATGGGGACATTGGGAAGGTACCCATGCAGACAGTAATGCCAAATGTGGGACAGTAGAGAGGTCTGTGTAGCAGGATAACTGAATATGTCTCGGCTAGTTGAATATTTGTAGTAGTTTTACTCTTATACTTGTGATGTGTTAACTGTGTACCGATAGTATGCTGTACATTAAACTTGAGTTAGTGGGCCAACCTATCTGGTATACTGGAGATAAATGTATTGTGACTGCAGTGGCTTGCTGTATACTGATGGAAACGATATTGTGATGTCTGTGGTTTGCTAGCTAAATAATTGTCTCAGGCCAAAAGGTATGTTTATTTGCAGAACAGGCCATTTGATTATACTTGCCACATCTGGCCGAAAGTTACCACCATTTCTCCCCAAAAGCAGGAATAAACATAAAAACAAAACAAAACCCAGCAACAATAACACAGTAACTATGGGAAGTAGAGGAATGATAAAATAATTATTTGACTGTCTAAAGTGAACCTGTTATCCAAACCTTAACTAGTAGATGACAAGTTCAGACTCAGGTAGGTATATGCTCTTCACCTCTTCATCTCAAATTTTTAGATCGGATGTATATATATATATATATATATATAAATGGTTCAATCAGACATATATTTATTTTTTGCATGTATAATATGATGTTTCAGAAAGGGTTTTACCTGCATATTTTCTGGCAAAATCACCAAATTTAAGAACCCAAATACCCCCCCCAAAAAAAAAAACCTGGAGACCAGCAACCCCTAAAGAATGTCTCAATCTGGATTGGATTGCTGCCTAACATTCTAACAAGGATAATCACATGTCAAACTTTCATTTTTCTCCGTCTGTTTGTGTGAATCCGAGATAGGAATCTGCCCTTATAAAGCTGCTTAATACAGGAATGCAGATCATTTTTGAAGAGAACTAGGATCAGTTGGGCTTATATCACGTCAGTTAAGGGTTTATGTGATCTTACATGTAACAATTTATTGACAAGACAAGGCAATTAAATAACATCTCCTGCAAATGACGTGATCATAATGCTATGCCTCAAGGGATCATAAAGACTAGTGAGGGGAGTTCACCTACTGTGAATCACCTGGAACACTAGTGAGTTCTTGAAGTCAGGGATGGCACATTTTTGCCCTGCAGTAAAAATGAATCAGTGTACGGTAAATAAATATTTGAATATGCAAAATCATAGTGATAAGCCGGGCGTTTGCATGAAGCAAACAAGTCATTTACATGCATCTCCGTGAGAGCTATGCCATAATCACTTCCTTAAATAAGTTTGCATGTAATTTGATGTGCACCAACCTCTCCTAATTATTTTTGCTGCTATAGTTTGGCAGATACAAACCTGTTCTGGAGTTCCACTTCCTGAATCCTAGAGAACTCACATCTTTGCTGCTCCTTCATTAACTGAAAATACCATAGCGAAGATTCCTTAATGGGCTGGACACCATGTCTTTATGGTGTTTCTGTAGGGTACACAGACACAAATATCTGTCACTCTCCGACTGTCACGGTACCACCCCATTTCCCTGGCTCCTGTATGTTTGTATTCAGGTTTTGTGGCTGTTTCTTCTTCAGCCTCTAGTGGCCGCTATTGTGGTGTCTCCATTCTACTCCTGTTGTGTCAGCTGCCTCGTTATCCTGAGCCCAACCCTATTTAACCCCGACCCGGAGCTAGGACTTACTATGCCGTCCTGATTTTCAGTGCCTAAAAGACGCTAGGACGGCATAGTACGTCCAGCGTTAAACAGCTCATCGCGGCTCCCAGTGATGAGCTGTGCTTGGATCATGCTGTAATGACTTGCAGCAGGATCCCACCTGTCAGATGAGGTCACTTTGAGTGGCCACAGTCTGACAGGGAAAATGTGGGCGATGCTCAAAGCGATCACCGGCTACATTTCACTAAATTGCACCTACAGGACAGACTATTGCAGTGCTGTTTGTTCTCGGGCATTGTAGCACACACCCCCTTCTTTGTCACCATAAGTAACAGGGTATGCCTACGGCCGTGGCTCCCTGGCCTGCTTGCACCTAGAGGATCATCAGCCATACCACACTGACAAGGCCATTGTAGGCCGAAACGTACGTCTGTGGTTTGATGTGTTCCTCGTGCAGAGGGTACTAGCCATGCATTTCGAGTCTGGACTGCCCTTATGGGTGGGATCAGTCCGATATGTTAATGGAGTGGTTCCTCTGCAATGGTGTAAGCATGCAAAAAAATGGAGTTGCTCTCCCGAGTAGGTATTATCCTACAGGATAGACTATTGCAGTGCTGTTTGTTCTCAGGCATTGTAGCACCCACCCCCTTCTTTGCCGCACTAAATCACACCATGCCTGAACTTCTGGGTTCAGGCACGTCTCCGTGACGTCACACGTGATGTCCAGAGGTCTCACAATCTTTTGGCAGGGACCCACAGGGTCTTTTAAGACCCTGATCGGGTCTCTGCCATAGTGTTCCTGGCTACCGATTACCTTGTGATTGGTGTCCAGGAACAAATCGTGACGTTTTGGTCCTTGTGTCGTCTGGGACGCAAGCACCATGTGTCACGAAGGGGTTAAACCTGCAGCTTATGGCAATCAGTGCCTTTGCATTGCTCTGGTTACAGCCAGTATAGTGCCTCTGAGCCTTTTTGCTAGCGTACTTGATAAATTTCTATTTAATTTCCATTGCTGAATCCTGCTTGTCCTGACCACTCCTGTCTGCTGCCCGTCCAGACCTATATCTGCCTTGACTTTGTTATTTGCTGCGAGCCTCGACCTTTGCGTGCCTGACTATTCTATTTGCCTGTTCCTGTTCATTGTTGGCTTTGCCTCGGTTCCTGTGATCCTGTCTCATCTGGGGCTACGCTTCGGTGTATTAGTAATCAACAGAGTACAAAAGACCTGGGGAAATAAAACCTGCGTCTCACCATAAGGTGGATTTCCTTCAGGCAGAAGAATTCTGTTATTTTGCTATATACCCGTAGTAATACCCTGTACCCACTCTGTATAGAGGTTCCACTTCCTCATAACCATCACAGCTATCACAGGTCCGTGCCCTGCTCAGAAAGCAGCCATTCCAGTCTCAGCATCCTGTTCTGTCCTCAGCTACCAGTCCTGTCTCAGCTGCCAGTCTCTGCTACCTGTCGTGTCTCAGCTGCCAGTCTCTGCTACCTGTCGTGTCTCAGCTGCCAGTCTCAGCATCCAGTCCATAGTTATGTATCATGGGGTGCAGACAGACCCCACACCAGAGGCGTCGCTAGGGGGGGCTACTGGGGCTGAAGCCCAGGATCTCCACTCCATAGCCCCGAATGGAGATCCTGACCACGCCCCCTCGTGCTCGGCTCCGCCCCCCTCACGTTCGATCCTGCATGCTGTATGCTGAACAGCAGCAGAATCCATCCCCTCACGATAGGCTCCGCCCCTCGTGTTTAGATCCGCCCCCTCACGTTTTGCAGGTGAGTGTTTGGCAGAGTGTGAGTGGCAGAGTTATTAGTGTGCAGGTGTATGTATGTGAGGTAAGTGGCAGAGTGTAAGTGGGTGTGAGTGGCAGAGTTATGAGTCTGCATGTGTATGTAAGTAGCAGACTGTGAGTGGCAGAGTTATTAGTGTGCATGTGTATGTATGTGAGTGGCAGAATTTAATTTGCAGAGTATAAGTGGGTGTGAGTGGCAGAGTTATGAGTGTGCATGTGTATGTATATGAGTGGCAGAGTGTAAGTGGGTGTGAGTGGCAGAGTTATGAGTGTGCATGTGTATGTATGTGAGTGGCAGAATGTAATTTGCAGAGTGTAAGTGGGTGTGAGTGGCAGAGTTATGAGTGTGCATGTGTATGTATATGAGTGGCAGAGTGTGAGTGGCAGAGTGTAAGTAAGTGTATGTGTGTTAGTGTGGCAGCGTGTGATTGGAAGAGAGTGTGTGTGAGTGTAAGCATGAGTGGAAGAGGTATGTGTGTGAGTGGCAGAATGTAAGTGTGTGTAAGTGGCAGAGTGTGATTGTATGAGTGAGTGTGCAGAGTGTGAGTGTTTGGAAGAGTGTGAGTTATGAGTGTGCGTGTATGTGTGTGGCAGAGTGTAAGTGTGGGTGAGTGGCAGAGTTTTGGAGTGTATAAGTGTGAGCAGCAGAGATATGAGTGTGTGTGTGTGAGTGTAAGCGTGAGCAGCAGAGTTATGAGTGTGTGTGAGTGGCAGAGTGTAAGTGTTCGAGAGTGAAAGCGTAAGTGGCAGAGTTAGGAGTGTGTCTCAGTGGCAGTGAGATTACTAGGAGAAAATGTGATTAATTACTATTAATCATATTGAATGTGATAATCAAGTGTGAAACAGTGCTCATACCATTTTTATTTTCACACCTGATTATCACATTCAATATGAATAATAGTGATTCATCTTTATATATAGTCTTTATGTTGATGGCAATGAGTCCATACACATGGCATTAAACATCACATGGATCTCGTTATACTATTAAACCCATACATTATGAGTGTATGAGCTGCTCATTATATTATAGGCTTTACTCATGAAAGAGAGAATTGCAGGGAAGTGAGATGGGAATTTCAAAATTAAGGCTAAAGTAGCAGAGCTGGAAAAATTCTCGCATTCAGTTGAATTCCCATCTCAATTCCCTGCACTTCTCTCTTTTATTAGGTTGGTAGAAGGAGCATACCTTCATACCTCAGCCTATTCTCCCCAAGTTTTTTACCCCTTTTTATTAAAAAATTTAAAATATTTGTGATGTGAGTGTGAGAGTTGCAGGTTTACACACGAGTCTGCGTGGCAGAATGTCTGTGTGGGAAAGGCCATCTGTGTGTATAAGGGTGTCTGTGTGTAAGGTTGTCTGGATGTGTGTGTGAGTGTAAGGTTGTCTATGTAAGGGTATCTATGTGGGGGGGGGGGGGTCAGGGTTGAGTCATTTTTATATGCTCAGTTATTTTTAAATCATGGGAATTTGCTCACATACAAGTGTGTGTGTGTGATGTAAGTTGGTGTGTGTAAGTGGGATTGTGTGTCTCTGTGTGTAAGGGTGTGTGTATGTATGTGTGACTGTGCATGTGTGACTGTGCAAGTGTGAATGTGTGTGTATGTGTGGCTGCATGTGTATGTGTGTGTATTTGTGGCTGTGTATTTTTGTGTATAAGTGTAACTTTGAGTAATGTGAGTTTTTTGTGTGCTGCGAGTCTTATTGTCAGTCACACACACGCATATAGTCAGTAACAGACAGACACAAACACACTCATACAGTCACAGACAGACACACACATACAGTCAGTCACAGACACACACATATACATTCTGTCAAAGTCAGACACACAGTCACACACACACATGCAGTCAGTCATACACACAAACACACACTCTGTCACATACACTTACGCACAAGTCAGCAATTTTGTTGTTGTTTATGATAAAAAAAAAAGTGCATCTATCAATATGCCCCCCTCTTGGCTGCTATACCTCATTCTAGCCTGGTCTGTGCCCTGCTGTTGTTTCTAGTCCTGCTGAGCACACTCAGCGCTCGGACACTATAGTACGGTGCATGTGGGGATGGAGCAGGAAGACTGTGCAGCCGGTGCACACACTGCTCCCCCGCGCTCCGCTGGATAAATAAAATGATCCCAGCGGTGAGGGCACCATGCAGGGACAACAATAACTGGGCGCCAGGTATAATTTCCTGGTGCCTGGGATTTGTTGAGCCCCGATATATACCCATATATACCTATTGTTCATTGGCGTCAATTATATCAGTCTGTATGCCGCCTTATCATGTGATCTTATTTACTCTACTTCTATAAAATCTATCATGGGCTCCAGCCCCGGATGTTTTGGAGACCTAGCAACGCCCCTGCCCCACACCCTGCCCTGCAACGAGGCTCCTTCCTGGTCTGTTATGCCGGGTTGTGACACCGACATGGTGCATTAAGTAGGAAAATAAAACATATTTGTCTGCTAAACTAGAGCTACCATTAAATGTTGGAGTAAGTAGATCCTCATCTGCAATAAATGGAGTCACAGCACATGTGCCAGTGCTCATTGTATTATTAGTTATGAGAAATAAGAGAGTATGCAAACTTTTGGAAACAGTCCAGAAGCAGTAACTTCTCAATCCCATGGGATTGTATGATACAAAGATGAACCCAACAATGTAACACATAATCCGCATTGTAGTCTGAAACATCTGGGGCCAACTGCGTTGTTACTAATGAACCAAGTTGTTGACCTGGAAACGAACTAATTCACACTGTGGTGTGTACTATTATGACCTTGGATACACACATAGAACTCACAATATCCCATGATAGGGGTTTCTGCTGTTTATCCAATACCAATTTTATATATTAGAGTGCAATGTCTATATTTAAAAAACAAATATATATTTTGCTTCCTTTAATCATAATCCTGTCACTGTAGTATAAGGAAATATTAATTTTACAATGATTTTTAGCACAGTGGATTTCTAGCAGTCAAATAAGATGTAATATACAGTACACAAGTTACAATTAATCAGCAATTAACAGATAGTAAATGTGCAGTGACCTTATGTCAAAGTGGTTGTCCAAAAGTTGCATTGATTAACAAAGACCTGGTATTTAATCAGGGGAGTTAGAATCTGGAATATTAGTTACATTTTTAGGATTTGTGTAATGGAAAACGGCACCTGTTGTGTTATTAGTTAAGATAAAATAGCTGCAATCTATCACAAGAGAGGGGACCATAATTAATTTAGTATTCCCTTACAGATAAACCAAGAACGCATCAATACATGGACGCAATCAGCCGCTGACGTCATGTGCCTTGTGTATACAGATGCCCATTCATCACACAAGCCATACAGAGCCCATCTCCTTAGCAGGCAGTCTAAAGATCTATTGTAATTCTCTACCTGTTTTTTACTGTGCTCACAGTACACATGTTGCAACCCCTCTCCACTCCACCAGCTGTCATCACCATGCAATATATTTACTTTCTAACAAAACTGGCAGCCTTGTGACTCATCATACAGTGCCTGGAGCCATTTTTTCTAACTTTACCTGAAGAAAACTAACACAAAAAAAAATAACAGTTTGGGCTATTAATGCCTGACAACTACATATTTGCTCCGAGCAGAATCCTTTTACTCTGCATATACTGCTTAATAGAGCTGCTTGAAAGTTTTTTGTTAATGTTTAATGTTCCCACTGGCTTTCACTTGGTGTAGTTCAGCCCGACCATGAGTCAAAATATTTTCACTAGGAAATTAGAAATAATGGAGGTTAAGTTTAAAATATCCTGCACATGAAAGTGTCAATACATTTTAAAAAAAAATTAAATCGCTATTTCTCATGTATAACGGTGATTGCTATTATTTTTACACCCTAATACTTTATTGTGTAGGATTTTAAGGTTCATTAACATGTTACTGCTGCTGAAAATCTTTATATAGAAACATAGAAACATAGAATGTGTCGGCAGATAAGAACCATTCGGTCCATCTAGTCTGCCCAATATAGGAATCTTAGAATCATACATAGAATCAAAGACTGTGTGCATACGTAAGAACCATTTTGCCCCTCTTGACTGTCCATATTTCTATAATATAAACAGGCCCAGCAATGTCATACGAGTTCAATTACTGTACCAATACATGGTGGCCCAGACAAACAGAACACTGTATAATAAAGGACATAAGAAAACTAAGTCATAATAAATATAAATACAAATAGGAGTAATATGAGTGTAGATCTGGTGAACTGTAGGCAGTGCAGGGACCTGTTATAGTAAAGAAAACTGATTATGTTCAATATACCTGAATAAATGTGAATGTTAATATGCTTATTTGTAATTAAGCTGATAATATTAATAATGTTACAGTGATGGTAGATGAATTACCAGAGAGATCACATGTAAAGAGAACATAACAATACATAACATACTGCCAAAATGCAAATATGATGTTAAAGAATAAACACCTAGAGGCCAAGATAAAATCATTTGAAACATTTAAGTCCATGTGGCTTTCTGGTATGTAACTCAAAGATCCACATGGTCTCCGGGTATTTGAGCCTTTGCCCCAGATTCCATCCCAATAGAGAGGACAGGACATTCCATACCCTGCTTGAGACACTTTTCGGAGTTGCATCATTGCAAAGTGTCTCCTAATAGGAATGACCTTGGATTCAGCTGAGAAGAATAGCTCAGGGTAAAACCGAATGTATCGTTAACCCTTGCTTCCTCTAAGGTTAAAAAAAAAGTAAGTTGTCCTTTGAAATATCTAATATGTATGAAACCTATGTGTTTATACATATTAGATATTAGATACAGACTAGACCCGTGCTTTTTGGGTATCTCAAGAGACAGAGGAACATGTTTCCTTAAGTGGTGCTGGGGTTCAGCTGCATTGGAGGGGTTTGAAATTGGTATTCATATTGTTGAATGTAAAGATTGTCCATAACCCAATGGAGGCGCTCCTGAGGAAGATGGTCAAGAACTTTCCAAATGTGAAAATTCCACCGCTCATGAAATGTGTCATGTGACTAGAAGCTCTGTAATTTAATTCTGGGACTTGCCATAAATAGCTCAAATTACACACAACATTTCCTACAATATGTGTGACCTCACTACACAAGTCTGAAAAAAACTGAACTGTATAATGAAGATTTAGAGAGCCAGGTGATCGGTGTAGGAAGAAAAGAGACTATAATAACTAAAACAATAATATGTTTGAGATAGATCCTTTTTTGATACATGATAGGTTGGTGGTCATGTTATTCCAGTTGGTAGGTATCTTATTTCTCACCGGGCAGTCACCTATTTAAATTGTTTTAGTGTTTTTTTTCCCTCTCTCTAATTCTCAGGAAGTGGGATCTTCCTGCTATACACTACAAATCAGTAAATAAATTAAGGTAAATAAAATTAAATATTTTTTGGAAAGGAACCTCTTTCCTGTTAAAGTTGGTATGACAAAACGGTTTCCATTTTAGATGACAATGCTTTAACATCAACGACACGTAACATGGCTTACCGCAAATCAACTTGTTACTGAAAGGACATATAAAATTCAATCAATGTCCAGACGTGAACTTGAGACAGACATTTCTTCTCACTGGGATCCAGCGATGATGCTAGATGATGTCCCTGCAAGACGCTTTGTTGAAAAGCGGAGATTTTTTAAATATTTTACAATACATTATGCAGGGCCAGTAGAGCTCTTCTAGCAAGAACAACTCATCAGGTTTGTTCCTTTACAAATGCATAGTTGAATCAGTGAGAGGAGATGTTCATCTCTCTTGGAAACACACCTTTTCATGAATAGACCCCACTCTGTGTTTCTGAATGGGATTCTGCTGTTCACCTATGATTTTTCATAAGTTAAGACTAAACACCCTTATGTTACTAATACATTTTAAAAAAAAAAATGATTTCAGGATGAAGGGAATGGATTGTTACTAATACATTTTGATTCAATGTCCTTTTCTCCTTTTTCTCCTTTTAGTAAACTAGAGTATGACCCTCCTCAGCTGAATGGCATCTATTCTATAGGATTCCGTAGGGTATGTTTTAGTTAATGTTATCCCAGATTTGTACTGCGATATGTGAATTCTACACGGTCTACAGAAGAAGGTGGTTCTATTGTGAAAACAATGAGACTTTTTCTTTGTTGCTTTAGGTAATGAAATTTTTCGCAAATGAAATGAGTGATTGTGCTGTTTGTGTTCTGCGGTCATGCGAAAGAACCAAAAAGGGATTAATTATGGGTGTATATATAATTAATATATTAACGAAGACTTGTAATAGCAAAGCACAGATGCAAATGGAAGAACAAGTCTGAACAACAATTCCTTAAAAAAACATGAATCTTAATTGTACCCAGTAGATGAAAAGCTTAAATTGAAAGATGATGTGGCCTCCCTAACCAGCCGTATGTTGCACACTTCAGATTGTTCGTATCTTCAAATAAATGGGCATATTCAATTACATATTCCAATTGCTCCACACAGCAACTTTTCTGCTAGGAATAAATTGTTTCTTGCCAAACTAGTTAAAGTTAAAGGACACAATAGTCTGGAAAAGTTGCACTGAAACTCTCTGTTAGTACAGAAGCCCAGGGAGGCCTTGTATTTTCAATATTTATTTGACTTGTTATCTCGAGAAAACAAGTCATTTAAATATGGAAAGTACATGAAGTATATGATGTTCCAAAGTCTTAGGTCCTTTCCTGTAAAGGAACCTTAAAGTGACACTCCCACCAAAAAATATGAAAAGGTTTTATTTATTTTGTATTGTTGATTTCAGATATGTCTTTTGCTTTTGTTATGTGACTGTATTTACACAAACAAGTGTGAATGGGCACTGCCATTTTGTGAAATATAGTGTTTTTGGGTGCCACCCCCCAGTGACTTAACAGCACAAATTTCTCACTTTTGGGCTGGGGACACACAATGCAGTCTATAAGTCAGAATTCTGATCATAGACTTGCATTGAATGGAAGGGCAATGTAACTATTACTGAAAATAGTGAAAAGTATGAATGGGTCAGCACACTTACAAGTATCGGGTGCCACGAGGGAGCGTCATTCACGCCCATAAAGCAAAAAGAAAAGATAGGAGACTCAGCACACCGTTTAAGGGAGTTTAATCCACCAAAAAATAACAACGTTTCAGCCCAGCACTGAGCTTTTTTCAAGTCAACCGAACTAGGGTCTCCATTCATAATAAATTCTTATGAATGGGGACTCTAGTTCGGTTTATAGAAAGCCAAAAGTATTACATGTATTCCAGAAGCCAAAAGAATGTCTTTCGGTTTATAGACTTTTGGTTTATGGAATACATGTAATGCTATTGTTATTCTATAAACCGAAATAGAGTCCCCATTCATAAGAATAGGTCAAATACATGTATTACATCTGAGAGTCAAATAGAACCATCAAATACTGTGCTTACAGCGCACTTTGAAAAATGTAATCGTTTTGGGTGGTAAATAGTACAGTATTTCTAATTTGTATGTGTTTTATGTTTTTTGAAGTTATTTCCCTATCCATATTTGTTTGCAGGGCACTTGTCCTACTCTTACCCACATTTTAATTCCTTTTGCAGCCCTCTAGCCCTTTCCATGACTATTTTAGAGGGATTTTAGTGGCCAAAAGTCCGTGTCCCCATTGACTTCAATGGGGTTCGGGGTCAAGTTCGAACCCGTACTTTTTTCCGAAGTTCGGTCGAACCTCTCGAACCCGAACATCCAGGTGTCCGCTCAACTCTATTTGGCAACAATTGTAAAGTAAGACTGGCTGGAAGATTTTGGACGATGTTGCATCCTGGGAAATTTTCACAAAATGGAAATAAAGATAGATAACCTAACAGTATTTTTCATTCCATATGCCCAGGGCGTCCAACATGCGGCCTGCGGGCCAAATGCGGCCCGCGGGAAATGGAGGTGCGGCCCGTGGGAAAGTTGAAGCGGTAACCGCTTCACTAACCACATTTAAGCTAGATGCAGCGTTCCCCGAAGGAACGCTGCCGATCATGTAGGTCCATAATCCTTCCTCTGCCCTGCGCGTGGCATCATGCGCACGGGTCAGAGGGAAGGAGAAAAAAAACTCCACATCACTGCAAGCGTGTAGAAGCAGCCCAATCCGGAGCCAACAAAAAAAGTATCTCTCTCTATGTAAGTGTGATGCTCTGTGTGTGTAAGTGTGATGCTCTGTGTGTGTAAGTGTGATGCACTGTGTGTGTGTGTGTGATGCACTGTGTGTGTGTGTGTGATGCACTGTATGTGTCAGTGTGATGCACTGTGTGTGTAAGTGTGATGCACTGTGTGTGTAAGTGTGATGCTCTGTGTGGGTAAGTGTGACGCTCTGTGTGTGAGTGCAAGTGTGACTCTCTGTGTGTGAGTGCAAGTGTGACTCTCTGTGTGTGAGTGCAAGTGTGACTCTCTGTGTGTGAGTGCAAGTGTGACTCTCTGTGTGCAAGTGCAAGTGTGACTGTGTGTGTGTGACTCTGTGTGTGAGTGCAAGTGTGACTCTCTGTGTGCAAGTGCAAGTGCAAGTGTGACCGTGTGTGTGTGACTCTCTGTGTGTGAGTGCAAGTGTGACTCTCTGTGTGCAAGTGCAAGTGTGACTGTGTGTGTGTGATTCTCTGTGTGTGAGTGCAAGTGCAAGTGTGACTGTGTGTGTGTGACTCTCTGTGTTTGTGTGTGTGTGTATGTAAGTGTGTGTGTGGCAGTGTGTGAGGGTGTGTGAGTGTGACTGTGTGTGTCACCAGCACTTTTTAAAATAATAAATCATAAATAAAACAATTTATCCACAAAGGACTGAGAAATGAAAAAAACATATAAATGAAGAAAAACAATAATAAAAACTTCAGTTTATTTATTGCAAACACTTAAAGAGGAAAAAGAGTGTTATAATATCCTTAAATATGTATTTGTGTGTGTGTGTGTCTGCGTGTGTATGTGTGACTGTATGTATGCGGCTAAGTATCACAGAAATCTGTGTATATAACTGTGTCTATTTGACTGTGTTTATTAGTGTGTGGCTGTGTATGTATGTGTTGTTTTGCTGTGATACTGCAAGTCACCATGAGTTGTATTGTTGTTGAGTCTGTGATGCACTCACTGCACACATGGATACATACATATATATATATATATATGTACTTTTTTTTTCTCAATGAAAAATTAATGCGGCCCACGCACACATACATTTTTAGTGAAGTGGCCCACTGCAAAAAAAACTTGGACGCCCCTGCCATATGCAATTATTTCAATCATATATATTAAAAAAAAACAGTGGCATGTGATTTATATATGTGTTTGTTTGAAATGACCAGGTTACCTAGTTACATCTTATGTAAGTGGTAGTGTCCCTTTATCTAGTAGTCTTGAAAAAGTGCACTCAAACTCTCAGGGATTTATTTACTAAAAGGTGAGTTGAGGTGACTTAACTATGTATTGTGTAGGGGCCAACCTGGTAAGATCCTACTGCAAGAGGACCAGAGTCTAAAACATTTCTAGCAGGAGAAGCTGTGCTACGCCCTGCACAATGTATAGTTGAGTCAATAAGTATAAAGGGTCTGAAAAGGTGAGTTGCAGGTGATATGATCATCTCATCTCACCACCTTAACTATAAAAAAACGGGCACAACATTGATTGCCAAGCTATAAAGTTAGAATGCCAGAATGTGATAAATTACTGCCACATCAGTATTTATTGGTCTGCTGTGCCTGTATGGAATACAAAAGTTAAACTTTACTATAAAAGTCAATGACTAAAACGGGGGTGAATTAATATTAAAGAGTAGTTATTTTGTTTTATTTACTGACAATGACCTTATAATGTAATCCACATGGTATCATATTAATATGTATTTATTTATCATATTAATACGTTAATAAGACTAGTAAAATGTACAAAACCAAAAAAGTTAACGTTGAGGCAAACAATAAGACAAAAAAAAATCACAACTGGAAAGTGAATTGAAAAAAAACAGTCAATTATAACCAAGTTGGTAAAAATCTCAGACTTGCTTATCTTTCTAGCTGAACTGTTAATGTGCGATGTTTACAGTTCACTTGTCAGTTCAGCTAGAGTAAATAGCCCCCTTCATGTGTGAATATTTACTCACATCGTGTTTATAGAATTTTGTTTAGGCTTTTAGGATTAGTTCATTTTCTAAGTCAGGTGTATTTTTTCATGGATGAATTGCACACTTGTTTCTGTTCTAACACCCTGAAAGTTGTTCTAACAACACATTGTTTGTGTAAATAAACCCTGTGGTGGCTGGTGACAGGATATCTCCCACATATGTACCACAAAAATGTGCCGGTGTTTCAAAACAAAATAAAATTCCCAAATTGTTACAATGATTCTTTTAGATTTTGATTAACTTGATTGTGTTGGGTTTAAAATATTGTAATTCATATTCCTTTTACAGAGAGGATTTTCCAGCAAACACATTGAGGGGTGTCTGTTTTTGTACCCTTGTGTCAAGTCATCCACATTGTATAGTCAGTATTATTTCTTTTGATTTTTGGATTTACTTTACTTACATTGTTTTGCTTGATTTGTGTAATGTTTCCAGATAGTTTGTGGTTGAATTGATGTTAATATCAATGTATGGTGCTAAATAAAACATGCAATGTGAAAATAAATATATGACTAATTCATAAAGGAAAAAAACTCACCAACCCCCAAAAAATAGGAAATATTTATCTAAATCAGCATCTTATACCTTAATGGCTCCCAGTCCATGATTAGGTAATTTGGACGGAATTATAAAGCAACAGTATGCACTCATATAACGTATTACAAATCTGGCGATGAAGGCAAATATATATATAAAGATGGACAGCGCTTAAAATGATAGTACTAATTATAATTTTTAATCCAAAAAGATATTTTAATATAGATATCTGTCATATTTTTAAAATAAAAACAATACATATATATACACACGCATCATAAATATATATATATATATATATATATATATATATATATATATATATATATATATATATATATACATACCCACACATCATATATATATATGACAATTAGATAAATTGTATTCTCTTAATTAGTACTATAATTATAAGCACTGTTCACCCTTTACGTATGAATTTATGTGGTTATACTTAATTTCTTTACAAGATCTCACTTTATAGAGGGCAAAAAGCTCTCAAAATTATAAAAAAAAATATTCACAAAGTTCACAATTTAATGGTCTTATGGTTTCCCACTGTGCCTTGGCATAGAGCCTCTCTGCCCAATGCATAGCTTTCAAAAACCAAAGATGTTGTTGAACATGGGTTCAAACCACCCAACTGATGACATCACAAGCATGCCACGTGCATTTTAAGCACTGGGATATCAGTGTTACACTTTGGGGGGCACACAGAGATGGTTTGGAAGTGCTGTTCTGGAGGAAGTGGCAGACTCAGTCAACTAAGTATATATTTTAATCTTCATATTTACTTCTGAATTTGCAGCCAATATATAAATTAAGTACATATATCTATCTGAATTTGTCATCGACACCTTTGTGGTTGACAGGTTCATGTTAATAAATATTACTACATTTAGTTGATACTTATCATTTATATTAGAGTCCTGATGTCGTTCCTTATTTGACATGCACCTGAGAAGGCTTGCAATGTACTTTGAATATGGTTTGCAAGAGTCCAAGCTTCTGAGACCCTCAAGTTAATTTAGCTGGTGAGAAATTACTTTACGTGCATATCCTCCTCAATAACTATGATAAAGTGATGTCCTCTGGCAGTAATAGTTTTGATAAACATAAGTGTTATTTTCATGATTAACATTGCGATAAATGACCTAGTGAAAAGCAGCTTGTTGAAGGATAATGTCAGATAGTTAAGCAATGTGTAAAATCAACTTTTGCAGAATTTAGACACGGTTTTACAAGTTAAATGAGACAGAATGCAGCTCTGTCTCGCCCCTTGGGCGTTTCAACACAGAGTCGGTGAGAAGAAGTGCACGTTTCTTGATGGATTGATCTCCTCCTGGTGCAAAGGACAGGGAATGTATGCCGTCTGGACAGAAGGGTAAGGCCCACATTGTTGTCTGACTTACTAGACAAGGTGGTGTTTCAGCGACACTGATATACAAGGGAACCGCCTACAAAAAGGAGCCAGGATTATGTAACAGCTGAGGATTCTATCAAATATCAGTAGGAGAGTCAATTACCACAGACAACACTACATCATATATTCATTTTACTACACCTGCCATGTGCCTTTGTCCTAGTTTAACTTTAAAATGATTTGTTCTCTATTCTTCCTGGGAGAAGGTACTCCAACATGTTACTTTCTCAGGTTTAGATCTCTGACCAGACACAGTTGAGGATAGTTGGCAATGATCACAAAGCTTGTAGGGTCATGGTTATCAGAACTGAATAGGCTGGAAAACCTATAAAGAAGAGAGCTGTTAACATGGACATCAGGGTTCAAGTCTCAGTTTCTGACACCTTCCCTCTGGAGGAATGCTTTAGGCCTAGTAAGAGGCACGATTACATTACATTAACATCTATATATGCAGTGCCAACAATGTCCACAGAATATGGTAAGGGAATGATCCACAATGTTAGATGAACAAAGACAGACTGATGCATGATGTACAGAGCCCTACTCACAGGCCTACACTCTAGAAGCAGTGGTGGACCAGAGATGCATAACCCATCACTGTTCATTGCTGGGTATGGAAATTACTATGCTAAATAAGAATTTGCTTATATAAGCCTTATTACTGCTTTGAGAGAGTGTGCGCATATGCTATAGCTGTTTATATGCCCAGTCTGATTTGTCAGAAAGCAACCAGTGAGGGAAATGTAAATATTACTTCCCCTACAACGTCTGAGCAAAGTTTATTTGTGTTTCCCGTAATCCTATTAAATATAATATAAAATGTACACAGAAAAATATGATATTGTTACAACTACATACACAGGGTAATAAAGCATAGTGTGGTATTATGAGTGTAGTCAATTCTCCTCCTTGGTTACTTTGTTCTATAAATACTTGCTTGATGTCCTGTCCGGTTTGCCCAGCTCCGAATTAATTAATTAATCTGTGTTTGTTCTTCAGCAATGAGACGCATGTCTTCTTGGATAGCAGCATAAAGAAGGAGCTCTAGGCATGGGCCTTATTTGTGTTTGCTTCCTTCAAGGAAAAACAATATTGGTCTGGCTCTTAGCAATTCAGGATGTCTGGGAAGAAATAACAGTCGCCACTACAATACAGCAGACAAATACCTCAGGAGAGTGCTAAAAAGCCAGCCGTGTCAATGCCTGAAGCCTGGTAAGTGCAAGTAATGCGTAGCTGCGGGATCTTGGTATACAGTAAACATTGCAGAGAGGGTGTCCTTTATTACTTCTTGTTTGGATTCTTGTAACGTAGTAACTGAGGTTGAAGAAGACACAAGTTCATAATGTTTTGAACTTTAACACATAGCCTGACCGATTGTTCATCCATAAAAAGACAACAACCCATTAAAGATAGTCCTTTTTTTTTTGTTTCCTCAGGGTAAAAAAAGTTTTTCTTGATTCTAAGAGGACATTCTGACATCTTGCGGGATCTACATTCTACTTTTCAGTTCATTGTTCGAGTTCTGTGTATCCGGCTTTGGTAAAACTAGAACCCTTTGTTTCGTTTATCTAATTAAAGTTTTAGCACAACCACTGTAAAACGGAGCCGTGCTGTATATTTCCAGAGTTTGTATGCTCCGGCCAGACAGCACACAAACCATGGAAATACATCCTGGAGACAGATGGCAGAATTTTCGGATACTTTTAGTGCTGGTCGAATTGGCAACATAGTGAGTGACACTGATGCCAAATTCACAGCTGCTGTCGGCCCCTCGGATCTAGGATCTATTTTGTGTGCTGTCTGTTCAGAGCACACAAACCCCTGGAAGTACACAAAATATATGGTGCCCCGAGTGACAAGTTTGTGCAGGACTGGCAGAACACCTGTCATTATGGGGCACGATATGCCCCTGAAACTGGCATTATATTTCATAGAACTATGCAATGTGATCAATAAAATATATAAGGATTTACTCAATAAAGAGAGAATTGCAGGGAATTGAGATGGGAATGTCAAACTTTAGGCCACAGTAGCCAAAAAAAATGGAAAAATTCTCCAATGGAGCTAAATGGGCCAGGGTAATGCTCCTGGCCAGGGTGTCAAGCAAAGACTTGAGGGCTTCAGTATGACCATCTGTCAGGGCCTATACAAGGTCAGGCAGGAGTGGATAAGGAGTCTGTTTTCATGCTACAATTCACAATGTGCGGTAGAGAACAGATATAGGAACTAAAAGAAATAGGACTGTAATAAGGCTTGCAGAAGGGACAAAGGACTGTAGCATGGGCAAAAGGAGACTTTAGCAAGGACTGGATAGGGCAATTTAGCAGGAAACTCATGATAGGGCAACTTAGAAGGAAATCCAGGAAAGGGCAACTTAACAGGAAACCCAGGAAAGGGCAATCTACCAGAAATCCCAGGAAAGGGCAATTTAGCAGGTAACCTAGGAAAGGGCAACTTAGCAGGTAACCCAGGAAAAGGCAACTTCTCAGTTAACCCAGGAAAGGGAAACTTAGCAAGAAATCCAGGAGAGGGCAACATTGCTGGAATAATTCCTGCTGTATCAGGATGGTCACAGGAAAGCTGAAACCCTTCCTGGTTGGGCTGAGCCCTCTAGAATAGGGGTCCTAGTTCCTGGACATAATAGAAGATAACACAAGTTAAGCAACAAACTTTAATTCATATAACAGAGGTGTGGTTACTTATAGGACAGGGCAAATAACAAAGCCCAGCTGACACCCCTGAGAGAAGCAACAGAGTAAAACAAAGGTAGGGTGGCCACTAGAGGTAAAAGGAGGAATATGACCACTGAATTAGAATTTTATATGTATGTGTCAGGAAGTCAGAGTAAAACCGTAACATCATCATGCGGAGGCCTTTTCAAAATGTGTTAAATTGGTTTGTGGGGTCTCCTGCTTATGACATCATCAGTAACTTCAAATGCAAATGAACTGGTTTTCAGTGTGAAATGTGTAATTTTCATATTTAGCCACAGGTGATGTAATAAACTGGAGACTCCACAGACACATTTAAAACACATTTTTCTCCTGTTTTAGTCATGTGCTTGCAATTCTGCTAATATAGAAATACAGAATGTGTCGGCAGATAAGAACCATTTGTCCCATCTAGTCTGCCCAATTTTCTAAATACTTGTATTACTCCCTGGCCTTGTCTTATATCTAGGATAGCCTTGTGCCTATCCCACGCATGCTTAAACTTCTTAATTGTTTTTAACGCTACCACTTCTGCTGGAAGGCTATTCCACACATCCACTACCCTCACAGTAAAGTAATACTACCTAATATTACATTTAAACCTTTGCCCCTATAATTTAAGACTATGTCCTCTATTTTTAATTATTTTACTGTGTTGATTCCCTTAATGTATTTAAATGTTTTTTTATCATATATATAATCCCCTAGAATGTCTTTCCTCCAAGCTATACATTTTCAGATCTTTATCCTTGATAAGTTTTGTCCTTCAACCTGTGAACCAATTTAGTAGCCCTTCTCTGAACTCTCTCCAAAGTATTTTTTTAATTGCCCTACCTACCTTTAAGTCCTCTGAAATTATTACTCTTAAATCCCTTTACTCAGATGTTGAGGTTAGGACTGTACCGAATATTATATATTCTGCTTTTGGGTTTTTACGCCCAAGGTGCATAATCTTACACTTGTTTTCAATCATTCAGCAATGTTTAGGTGATACAGTCATAATTCAGGTCATTGAACAGAGCCCATTAGCTTCACAATGAGACAACCAAAAATAACCACATAATGATGTAAATAGATCTGATGGAGGACATCCCTTAATACAAAGGTGATTAGCCTTACTGTTCATCTGTGACAGCATTGAATAGAAGATTACATTTCCTGTCTAGGACACCGTCTGCAGAACCTCGACTAAGAGTCGAGATCGGATTATGACTTTTTGTGTGTGTCCTAAGGCACATCAATCTTCTTCTAATGTGCGAGTGAATCAGCCTGACATAAGTGCCCCACCTACTGAGATTTGGAGCTTAGGACTTGTTTAGATTCCATGGCTGGTGTAGAGAGCATCACTATAGAAAATCACACTTGTGGTTTATATTAGAGGTGCGCTTGAATCACTGACAGAGACTCACATTCATCGCTACGTCATTGCGAATTGTCATGTTTGTTGGGAACTTGACATACAATGAAAACAGTTCACTAAAACCACATCAAGTGTTTGCTTTCAGTAAATGACTTGAGTGAAATCAAATATGCTTCATTACTTAATTGAGTCATTCAAATAAGCAAGGCCTTTATTTTAATTTTTTTTCAATCCGGTCATTGCTGTTACAATAAATTAATTCCCTTTCCCAGAAATGCACAGCGAAAATGGATTTAATCAAAGAGCTTTCTAATTAATTCTGCACGAAAGAGATTTGCAGCCAGGGAAATAGTAAGCATTGTACTGTAACTGTCATGGAAAAATGACAAATCATCACTTTTAAAGATGGTAAAAAGATATCTATACATTGTGCTGGCCAAATTTCTCGCAAATGTATAGATATATATATATATATTAACAAGGCGTATGTTCTTATGCCTTGCAGCAATGCCTCAGAGCTAGAACCTCCCTGCCAAAGCCATCATGGTCAAATGCTTAGCATTTGGGGCTGCACCACATTTTTGGCTGCCACAAAGCTGTGAAGCATGCTGGCATCAGAATGTGGCTGGTCACATTTAGTCATTTCATAACCAGCCTTTGATGATTGCACTAAAGTGATATATTGCATGAAAGTAGAGCTTCCAATATATTTGCACATGAGAGAAAAGTGACCAGTCAGATTCTGCTGACACAGTTTGCCAACTTTGTGGCCAGTCCCAGCACAAACATGTGGTGGAGCCTCAAAGGGGTGGAGTTACGTGACGCCATGTGATGTCACAATACCTCGTGTGATCCAGCAGCATTAAGCGGTACAGACACCGGATGTTGGGCACCCATTTCCTCACATAATGCAGCCGGTACACAGTGCAGTATTATTGCCAGGACAGGCCCAAATTTGATAGGACAGACCTAAAAAAAAATGGATCTGTTGCAGCAAATTAGGGACTACTGGCAACTATGTGCCATCTGTTTCAGTTTTACTATCTAACTAGCGTTTGAAATAACCAAATGACGGACCAGAACAACCCAGGTAGAAAAATAGAAAATGAGATGCTTTTATTGAAATGAGCATATTACCGTATTTTTCGCCTCATAACTCGCACCTGACCATAAGACGCACCCAGTTTTTAGAGGAGGAAAACAAGAAAAAAAACCTCAGTATGCCAGGATTTAGCCATTCAATATGCCAGGATTTTTCCCCTCACTATGCCAGGATTTAGCCATTCAATATGCCAGGATTATGCCCCCCACTATGCCAGGATTTTGCCCCTCACTATGTTAGGCTTTAGTCACTCACTATGCCAGGCTTTTGCCCCTCACTATGCCAGGATTTTGTCACTCATTATGCTAGGCTTTTACCCCTCACTGTGCCAGGATTTTGCCACTCATTATGCCAGGCTTTTGCCCCTCACTGTGCCAGGATTTTGCCACTCATTATGCCAGGCTTTTGCCCCTCACTATGCCAGGATTTTGCCCCTTACTGTGCCAAGATTTTGCCCCTCACTATGCCAGGATTTTGCCCCTTACTGTGCCAAGATTTTGCCACTCATTATGCCAGGCTTTTGCCCCTCACTGTGCCAGGCTTTTGCCCCTCACTATGCCAGGCTTTGCTCGTTTGTGCCACCCTCCTCCCCCCTTCCCTAGCACTTACCTCCATGCTGCTCTCCGTTGTGTTCTCTCCGTTGCTTCCTCCGTGCAGTCTAACCTCCTGCACGGAGGAAGGAAGATCCGGGCGCTTTTTTTCCCCTTCTTAACTCTATTGACGTTGCGCGACATCAATAAAGTTAAGAAGAAAAAAAAAAAGTTCCCGGAGCTTCCTTCCTCCGTGAAGGAGGTTAGACTGCGCGGAGGAAGCAACGGAGAGCAGCATGGAGGTAAGTATTACATTCGCCTCATAAGACGCACAGACATTTCCCCTCACTTTTGAGGAGGAGAAAAGTGCGTCTTATGAGGCGAAAAATACGGTAGTTCCTCTTTAATTTGTAATTGTTTTTCCTCCTGTCTGCATTATTTTTTTCCATTTTTGTTTTGCATATACGACTCATCATTTCAAGTTGACTTCAGAAAGATCTTGGAAGAAAATCTGGTTTAAGAGTGTAATCTGATTGCAACACTTACTCACAATGTATTTATATATATTTTCACTGTTTTTTTTTTTTTTAGCGCTCCAGACTTGTTCATTTAAAAGGTGTGGTAATTGGGTCACCACTCTAGTCTGTGATTTGAGCTGCTTTCTTTCTTTGCCTTGTATTTTTGGATCATTTTGTACATTTGTGTACATTATTATAGAGGAGCTAGTTATAGAGCACACTTGTAATAAAATAACCGCATAAACTGCAGGTTGGGACAAAACAATTCTTGCAAACTACATTTCATGTAGAAATCTTGAACTATTTCCAATCTTGCTTTTCATCTCTTTTTCTCATCATTTTCAAAATGAGTGCTTAGGAAAGGAAAAGAGAGTCATATGGAATAATGGCACCTATACTGTGAACTGGCATAATAGCTTCTATTCGATAACATGGGTCTCACATCCGTGGTTATTTCTGCAAAATGTTCTATTGCACTCTACGTTATTCAATGATCTGAAGTAGATTAACTCAGTGATAGAGAGGAGCTCCATGATATGACACCTCAGTCCATCTTCACTGATGAATTAACCACACCTGACTCAAAGCATCAAGGTGATGAAATACAACAGTTTCTACTTATCCTTCCTGTTTTGGGTATTATTGCGAAACACATTAACAACAACACCTTTAACTACAAGTAACTTCTGATAATATGATTCTTTAAAGAACAACTAAACTAGAAGCACAGGTGAAAAAAAAGGGTAAGCCCCTGCCCTGATAGGCTGTGCGTGTGCTGACACTGTCAGTGCACACCAGACTCCCCATTGGCTCTGCCTCAACTGTGAGGCAGAGTCGAGGGTAAACCTGTATATATCTATAAAGATACACATCAGGTTTACTTGGGGGTAGGGACCTGGTTTTTAACTCTTGCTCCCTTCATGTAAGCAAAGGTTATGAAAAGTTGAATTGTCCTTGAACTCTGCTGACACATAATCCATAACGCAGGAGCTTTCTGGAAGAGCACAATTAATAGGCCTGTTTTTTTTTTTTTTGTTTTTTTTTACAGTAACTAGTCATACTATAATGTTAACCTAATATATGTCTAATTTGTGCTTATGACAAGTCTCTTGTGTGACTGGATTTAGAAATCACACTGGAAATTCCCAAGAGATCAGTGTCTAAAACTGTAGCGGAATTAGTACCACACAGAGCTAGGTACCTAACCTTGATATCTGTTAATCTGTGATTGGTGGTTTTGAACCATTAACATGATAATCTTAAAATATTCTACTAAACTGTAAAAATATTTAAATGCGAATAGGGTTTTTTTTTTTTTTTAATAGACTTGCCAACATGAAAATCAATTTACTATAAAGTGTAAGCTGTCTGTCCTACATTATCTTTTCTTCCTTTTAAATAAATTTAAAGCAATACTAAAGATTTTTTGGTTTTAAAATTTGCTTTTTTTTATCATAAGCAACAATTAAAAATGTTGGCAAACTTGTGTTAAGTAAAGTTGGCGTGCGTGTTTGCAGATATGCATTGGTTTGCTATCAGCTCTGCCTCTCAGCTGAGGCAGAGCTGAACTAGCTGCAGGTTTAAAGGGGATGGGTCTTAAATCATACATGCCATTTTATTATCATACAAGAACCACTGCCTTTTTTTTTACCTTTCTAATGGAACCACAAGTGACACAGGTTTAGAAGCATTTACACTTTAACTTCTATATTTATTTGATTCATTGTATTTTGTGCTGCTGTAGATTGTCAGTGTTCATGTAACTTGTCCCCAAATGTTCCTCTTTTGGGACTCTGTCCCACTGCCATATAGAGTTCTACCCGTGTCCTGCGGTTCTGATTTCATTCTATGTTGCTGCATACTAAATAGTGCACATGCAGAGTAACGCTGCCGGTTTGTGTGACACACGACCTCCCACCATCCCGATTCACCGTGGGTAGAAGTTGGGCTTATGATGTTACATTACTATGTCAGTCCAGTTCTTCTAAATTACTTTGCAGGAATAGGTCAAAGCAGGGGCGTTGCTAAGTCTTCCAATGATCTGGGGCTAGAGCCCAGATAAGCTCTGTCACACACACTGCGTCTCTTTCTCACACACACCGTCTCTCTCTTTCTCACACACGCTGTCTCTCTTTCTCACACAAGCCATCTCTCTTTCTCACACACGCCGTCTCTCTCTGTCTCTCTCTCACACACACCATCTCTCTCTCACACACACACTGTCTCTCTCTCTCTCACACACACACTGTCTCTCTCTCTCTCTCTCTCTCACACACACCGTCTATTTCTCTTTCTCACACACCGTCTATTTCTCTCTCACAAGTCTCTCTCTCTTTCTCACAGACACACACACCGTCTCTCTCTCTAACACACACACCATCTCTCGCTCACACACACCATCTCTCTCTCTCACACACAGACACCCTGAGACACACTCACGCATATACACTTACGCAAACACCCTTACACACATTGAGACACCCAGACATACACATTGAGACACACACATTGAGACACCCATACACACACATTGAGACACCCAGACACACACTGAGACAACCAGACACACACTGAGACACATATAGACACCCAGACACACACTGAGACACCCAGACACATACTCACACACACTGAGACACCAAGATAAACACTTACACACACTGAGACACCCAGATAAACACTTACACACACTGAGACACCTAGATAAACACTTTCACACACTGAGACACCCAGACACACACTGAGACACCCAGACACACACGGAGACACCCAGACACACACTGAGACACCCAGACACACACTGAGACACCCAGACACACACAGGGCCGGCCTTAAGTGTTCCGGCGCCCTGTGCGGGCTTCCCCCGTGGCGCCCCCCCCATCTCTTTCGCCCCCCTATGTTTGTGTCTCTCTCCCTTCCCATGTTTGTCCCTTTCCTCTTCCTTGCAATGTCTGTCTCTCTCCCTCTGTTCTGTCTCTTTCCCCCCGTCCCCTGTTCTGTCTCTCTCCCCCCGTCCCCTGTTCTGTCTCTCTCCCCCCCGTCCCCTGTTCTGTCTCTCTCCCCCCCGTCCCCTGTTCTGTCTCTCTCCCCCCCGTCCCCTGTTCTGTCTCTCTCCCCCCGTCCCCTGTTCTGTCTCTCTCCCCCCGTCCCCTGTTCTGTCTCTCTCCCCCCCGTCCCCTGTTCTGTCTCTCTCCCCCCGTCCCCTGTTCTGTCTCTCTCCCCCCGTCCCCTGTTATGTCTCTCTCCCCCCCGTCGCCTGTTCTGTCTCTCTCCCCCCGTCCCCTGTTCTGTCTCTCTCCCCCCCGTCCCCTGTTCTGTCTCTCTCCCCCCCGTCCCCTGTTCTGTCTCTCTCTCTCCCCCAGTTCTGTCTCTACCCCTGCCCATTTTCTGTCTGTCTCTCTCCCACCCCTCCCCTGTTCTGTCTCTCCCCCCTCCCCCTGTTCTCTCTCTCTAGCCCTGTTCTCTCTCTCCCCCCTCTCCCTGTTCTGTCTGTCTCTCTCTCCCCTCCCCCTGTTCTGTCTGTCTCTCTCCCCCCTCCCCCTGTTCTCTCTCTCCCCCCTCTCCCTGTTCTGTCTGTCTCTCTCCACCCTAACCCCTGTTCTGTCTCTCCCCCCTAACCCCTGGTCTGTCTCTCTCCCCCCTAACCCCTGTTCTGTCTCTCTCCCCCCCCCCCTTACCTTTGCCTGAAAAGGTGGATCCAGGGAGGGGGCGGAGCTAACCGGCACAGCGGTGTAGCTCCGCCCCCACCCCGGGAAGCAGAGAAGAGTCTGCCTCACGGGGAGCCATGGGCAGCAAGAGAAGGTGCTGCTCGGGCTCCCCATGCTTAATGCAGGCATGGGGAGCCGAGCAGCACTATCTCATGCTGCCCGGGGCTCCCCGTGAAGCAGACTCTGCTCTGCTTCCCGGGGTGGGGGCGGAGCTACACCTCTCAGCCGGTTAGCTACGCCCCCTCCCCGGACCAAGCACAGCATGCCGAGCGGAGGGCTGGTGAGGGGGGATCTTTTGATCTCCCCCAGCCAGTGCCTCTACCTGCTTTTTTTTTTTTTTTTACTTTTTTTTTTCTATCTACCGGCCGGGCTGGCGGGCGCCCCCTGGGGTGTTGCGCCCTGTGCGCTCGCACAGGTCGCACACCCCTAAGGCCGGCCCTGGACACACACTTGCACACATTGAGACACCCAGACACATACTTACACACATTGAGACACCCAGACACACACTTATACACACTGAGACACCCAGACACACACTGAGACACCCAGACACACATTGAGACACCCAGACACACATTGAGACACCCAGACACACACTTGCACACACTGAGACACCCAGACACATACTTACACACATTGAGACACCCAGACACACACTTATACCCACTGAGACACCCAGACACACACTGAGACACCCAGACACACACTTACACACATTGAGACACCCAGACACATACTTACACACATTGAGACACCCAGACACACACTTTTTTTTGTTTGTATTACCTTACCTTCGGCGGTGTCTTCAGGAAGTTCTGCCGGATGCAGATCTCACAGCGCGACGGGGGCGGAGCTTGCACCCGTTGCGCTGTTTCTGCATGGCCAGGAGGTGCGGACACCGCAGGCACATGCCTGTGGGCCGCACCTTGAGGAGGAGAGGCCAGGGAGAGAGCTCCCTATAGTAGCCTCTCCTCCCGATCGTCCCTCAACCCCACGTGAGCCTAATCCTCCGATTCTGGGACCATGTCCCAGACGGAGGAAAGCTCAGCGGGGGATTTTTTTTATATTTTTTTAACAATTATAGCCCTGGAGTTTCGGGGCTAAAGAATACTTTAGCCCCAGAGTCTCCATTCGGGGCTATGAAGGGGGGACTCGTGGCTATAGCCCCAGTAGCCCACCCCTAGCGACGCCTCTGGGTCAAAGTGTGACCCAGCAAGGTTTGTGTTGGTAATATTATGTTTCTTTGACTTTAACACCATACCAGGAAAGATTTGACACAGAACATTTTCCAGCCAATAGCTGCTCCCAGGACTGGGCTTATCTCTGTCAAAGCCAGACACAATTGTAGGAATTAGTTAAAGCCTATTCCTATGATGGTTTGTATATGTTATTATTTAATAGATTGAGTTATGTGCTATTGTCTGTGACTAAAAGCTGATTATTGTAGTAGAACATATTGATTATTTGAATGAGAGGATACAGATTGTTAGAGTGTTTTATGACAGATCCCCATCAGAAGGGTACTGTGCATGAGCATGGCGCCGGGGGGATAAGGGCTGGGCCCCTCACTGCTTTTGCCATTGTATCCTTAAAAGTCTTTTGACTTGGTAGTTCTACCCATGCATAAGTGGTTGTTGTTATCATGCTGACATTAGCAGGCTGCCATCAGAAATTTCAGGACCCCTTACTGAAAATAAAATGATTTAAATACACCCCAGGAAATGCCTATTATCTGTATTGCACATCTAGGATTTGTTGCTACTCACACAGGATCTAAGGTGTTATGGAGGGATCGTGTTGCAGTGGACATCAATGAATCGATAAGAGAAATTACACTGGCAAGCTGTTTTTTTTGGACCTTTGACGCACTGGCAAGCTGTTTTTTTTGGACCTTTGACGCACTGGCAAGCTGTTTTTTTTGGACCTTTGACGCACTGGCAAGCTGTTTGGGGACAAGCACACAGTCACGCACAATGTGGGTTTACACTGAGCTCCACGTGAAAGAGAAACTTCATCCAATCATGAGTGGCTTCTGAACTCTCATCTAATCAGGAGAGTGAGAAGCCTCTCTTGATTTGCTGAGACCTCCTTCACTTAGAGTGAGGCTGACATAAAGTCCCATTGTAGGACTATCCTTAAAAAAATGCAGGATATATGGTGAGTGATTGACAATATTTCCCATGATTCTCATCATACTGGCTGAATTTGCCAGGACCATCACATTTTTGGTGGATTTTTTTTTACCCTGTCGAATTTGGGTCTGTCAGGCATTACTGCTGCCAATGCACACTGCATTGCACTGTACACAGGCAGCATTGCATTTAAACTGTGTATGTCTGAAAGATATGAGCTATAGACAGGGCCGGACTGGGAACAAAAACCAGCCCTGGAAAAAATGTATATACCAGCCCCATCGCATAAGATTTTTAAACCAGCCCATAGCATAATATAATTTTTTTATTCATAGAAGGGAAAATCATGCATTTTAAAAAGCACATCTGAACAGTGTATTATTTATAGATAAGACTGATATATAAGCCTGTCTAGGGCAATATATATACCACCAGTATGTACACAGAGTTATATGAATTGCCCTGTGCAGAGGTATATATCAGGGCAGTGTGTGAGACATATCCTGTAGCCTGTCTCTCTCTGTCCTTTCTGTGGCGTCTCTCTCTCTGTCCTTTCTGTGGCGTCTCTCTCTCTGTCCTTTCTGTGGCGTCTCTCTCTCTGTCTTTTTTTTTTGTGGCGTCTCTCTCTCTGTCTTTTCTGTGGCGTCTCTCTCTCTGTCTTTTCTGTGGCGTCTCTCTCTCTGTCTTTCTGTGGCGTCTCTCTCTGTCTTTCTGTGGCGTCTCTCTCTCTCTCTGTCTTTCTGTGGCGTCTCTCTCTCTGTCTTTTCTGTGGCGTCTCTCTCTCTCTGTCTTTTCTGTGGCGTCTCTCTCTCTGTCCTTTCTGTGGCGTCTCTCTCTCTCTCTCTGTGGCGTCTCTCTCTCTCTGTCTTTTCTGTGGCGTCTCTCTCTCTCTCTCTCTGTGGCATCTCTCTCTCTCTCTCTGTGGCGTCTCTCTCTCTCTCTCTGTGGCATCTCTCTCTCTCTCTCTGTGGCATCTCTCTCTCTCTGTGGCGTCTCTCTCTCTCTCTGTGGCGTCTCTCTCTCTCTGTGGCGTCTCTCTCTCTCTCTGTGGCATCTCTCTCTCTCTGTGGCGTCTCTCTCTCTGTGGCATCTCTCTCTCTCTCTCTGTGGCGTCTCTCTCTCTCTCTGTGGCATCTCTCTCTCTCTCTGTGGCATCTCTCTCTCTCTCTCTGTGGCATCTCTCTCTGTGGTGTCTCTCTCTCTCTCTGTGGCGTCTCTCTCTCTCTCTGTGGCGTCTCTCTCTCTCTCTCTGTGGCATCTCTCTCTCTCTGTGGCGTCTCTCTCTCTCTCTGTGGCGTCTCTCTCTCTCTCTGTGGCGTCTCTCTCTCTCTGTGGCATCTCTCTCTCTCTGTGGCGTCTCTCTCTCTGTGGGGTCTCGCTCTCTGTGGCATCTCGCTCTCTGTGGCATCTCGCTCTCTGTGTGTCCTTTCTGTGGCATCTCTCTCTCTCTCTCTCTCTCTCTCTGTCCTTTCTGTGGCGTCTCTCTTCCCACCTTCCCCCTTAGTGTCTTTCACCCCCTCCCCCTGTAGTGTCTTTCACCCCTTTCCCCCTGTAGTCTTTCACCCCTTTCCCCCTGTAGTCTTTCACACCCTCCTCTTCCCCTGTACAGTCTTTCACCCCCCCGTTCCACCTCCCCCTGTAGTGTCTTTCACCCCACCCTTCCCCCTCCCCCTGTAGTGTCTTTCACCCCCCCTTCCCCCCCTGTAGTGTCTTTCACCCCCACCCTTCCCCCTCCCCCTGTAGTGTCTTTCACCCCCCTTCCCCCTCTGTAGTGTCTTTCACCCCCCCTGTAGTGTCTTTCACCCCACCCTTCCCCCTCCCCCTGTAGTGTCTTTCACCCCCCTTCCCCCTCTGTAGTGTCTTTCACCCCCCCTGTAGTGTCTTTCACCCCACCCTTCCCCCTCCCCCTGTAGTGTCTTTCACCCCACCCTTCCCCCTCCCCCTGTAGTGTCTTTCACCCCACCCTTCCCCCTCCCCCTGTAGTGTCTTTCACCCCACCCTTCCCCCTCCCCCTGTAGTGTCTTTCACCCCACCCTTCCCCCTCCCCCTGTAGTGTCTTTCACCCCACCCTTCCCCCTCCCCCTGTAGTGTCTTTCACCCCACCCTTCCCCCTCCCCCTGTAGTGTCTTTCACCCCACCCTTCCCCCTCCCCCTGTAGTGTCTTTCACCCCACCCTTCCCCCTCCCCCTGTAGTGTCTTTCACCCCCTGCCCTTTATGTCTCACTCACCTTGCGTTCTCTGCTCCCCATCCCGCCGCCGGAACTGCTGCTGCAGCATCCGGCGGCAGCAGGCGAATTTCTTAAAGCGGCGACGGCCGCCGAATTGCGTAAAGTGGCCCACCGCCACTTTACGCAATTCGGCGGCCGTCGCCGCTTTAAGAAATTCGCCTGCTGCCGCCGGATGCGGCAGCAGCCGAACTCTTAAAGTGGCGGCCGCCGCCGCTTCACTTTAAGTGGCCAAGGCGGCCCCGGGGCAGGCGGCCCACCGGGATTTTTCCCGGTATCCCGGTGGGCCAGTCCGGCCCTGGCTGTAGACATCCAGTACTTGTACCAGGCAGGTTGGAGCTCAATCGCATGGGGGTCACACAATGTCACATGACTCTGCCCACTTTAGGCTCCACCCCTATCACATCCCAGAAGCCATAAAGAAGAAGTTGGGACCAATGACTGAACATCATAAAACATGTAATTACAGAGGCAAAGCAATAGGCCGGGAGTGAAATAATGAAGGATTAGAACATAGAGGGGTTACTAAATACTAAGTGGGGAACTAACAAACTACATAGAGCATTTAAGCTGAGGAATGTCAATAAATACTGGCCTCTGCCATTTCAGCAAAACCTAACATACTAATATTTAGATAAAGACTAAATCATTTGATTGTTACTACACACAATTTTTTTTTAAGCAGGGAAAGGGTGCAGCATAAACAAAGATTGGACATGCACTTAGGGAAAATACCAGCCTTGGTACTGTCTCCATAGACATTGGCCTGTGGCAACCCTAGATGCACTGTATAAGACTATAGAAGAATATGTTAATGTCAGCACTGTGAATTAGAGAGGAATTTGAAAGGTGAATAGGATTTATAAAATATATTGCATGTTTAAACACAGGCCATGTATCAACCCAGTCAGACATTAAACAGTTACTATGGAATTTTCATGCAGTAGAAAAATGCATTCTGAGAACAGGTATAAATCACTTCCGCTCAGTTAGATCTTACTGGTTTCCACAAGGATCAGAATAGGAGCGCCTGGAGAGTAAGCAGATACAGGGTTTAATAGTGGTGATTTTGAGATCTTATGGTAAATAGTGTGAAAGCGTTCTGATTGATATAGAAATGGAATTGTTTAAAACGGGAATGTCAAACTTGAATTGGAATGGATCATTTTAGGAGTTCTCTAAATATAACCAAACGCTGCTCGCTTTAACAGCAAAGCAGCCATGTTATATTTCTATTCTGTAAACCTTACTATTCATGCTGGGTCTTCTGACTAAAAAGTGAACTGTGTTGATCTGACAAGGGAATGACAAAAATTGGGCATTAATAGCTGAGCTGGAAACATTGGTAAATTGAAGAATGTTACATAATATTCATATATTTAAAGCTGCTGCAGGAGAAAAACAATATTTGTATATATAGCCAATCTGGAGCAGTATATGCATAATCTTTGTATATAAAGCTACTCTGCAGCAGGAAAAACCATAATCTTTGTATATTAAGGCAATCTGGAACAGCGTATCCATAATCTTTGTATATGAAGGCAATCTGGATCAGTATATGTATAATTTTTTGTATATGAAGCTAATCTGGTGAAGTATATGTATAATCTTTGTATATAAAACAGGAAAGACCAATCTTTACACATGAAGTCAATATGAAGCAGTATATGCATAATCTTTGTATGTAAAGGGAATCTGAAACAAGGTAAAATAGCAATATTTGTGTAGGAACAGTGTATGCATAATCTTGGTATATGAAGGTATTCTGCAGCAGAACAAACACAATCTGTATATATGAAGGCAATCTGGAGAAGTATATGTATAATCTTTGTATATGAAGGCAACCTGGAGCATTATATGCATAATCGTTATATATAAAGGCAATCTGCAATAGGAAAATGCAAACTTTGTATATGAAGCCAATCTGCAGCAGTATATATGCATACTCTCTGTATAGAAAGGCAATCTGCAGCAGTATATATGCATACTCTCTGTATAGAAAGGCAATCTGCAGCAGGAAGAAACAATCTTCATATGTGAAGGCAATTTGGAGCAGTTTATGCATAATCCTTGTATATAAAGGCAATCTGGAGCAGTGTATGGATTATCTTTTTATAAGAATGCAATCTGAAGCAGTATATGCATAATATTTGTATATGAAAGCAATCTGGAGCAGTGTGTGCAAAATCTGTGTATATGAAGGCAAATTGGAGCAGTATATGTATAATCTTTTTATAAGAATCCAATCTGGAGCAGTATTACACATACCTGACCTGAGAAAGCATGTCATCGGGGTTTGGTCTCTTAGAGGCTTGAGCTCTCAAGACCATGTGTCACATGCTAGAGAGTTTAAACCTCCGATTAAGACTCAGGGTCCCAGTTTGGCAAACTTGTATTTTGGCAGGTTCAATTAATCTGTTCAAAAAACGAACTAATTAAGTCAAGCAGGATTGTTGATGGACTTGACATGGGACTTGCAAACGTAACCCCTTCATGACGCTAGGTGCTTGCGTCCCAAACGACGCAAGCACCAAAACGTCACAAATTGTTCCTGGCCACCGATCACAAGGTGATCGGTAGCCAGGAACACTCTGGCAGAGACCCGATTAGGGTCTTAATAGACCCTGTGGGTCCCTGCCAAAATATTGCGAGACCTCCGGATGTCACGTGTGACGTCACAGAGGCGTGCCCGAACCCGGAAGTTCGGGCACGGCGCGATTTAGAGAAATGTAGCCGGTGCTCGCTTTGAGCACCGGCTACATTTTCCCTGTCGGACTGTGGCCACTCAAAGTGGCCTCATCTGACAGGTGGGATCCCGCTGCAAGTGCCTGCAGCGGGATTCGAAAACAGCTCATCGCGGGGAGCCGCGATGAGCTGTTTAACAAAGGACGTACTATGCCGTCCTAACGACTTTAAGGCACTTAAAGTCAGGACGGCATAGTACGTCCTAACGTCACGAAGGGGTTAAGGCCAAAGTAGCCTTGTTGGAAACATTCTACAATTCGGCTATACTTCAAACTCACAATAACTGTGTTGTTAGTTTTTTTACCTTGGGTGCATAGAAGGGTTAAAGCATAGTATTAGCAATTTTTCTTGCAGCAGTTCATCTCTGTGCCTTACATGCATATTTATTAGCACTTTCCGGGGGTGGACTGTTCCATATGTTTGTTTTCAGTCGGGGGTGGACTGTCCCATATGTCTGTATTCAGCCGTGCCAACATGTTTTCTTAAGTGCATGATCGGGATTGACACTTACAGCTTGAATCTGGGTCACAATCACCACATGCCAAACAGTCTCAGGAATGTTTTCTTGCTCTGCAAGCAGGTGCTATCATGTCCAACATTTCTAAACCTTGTCTGTTACCTTCAAAATACCCACTTACTTTGTGACTGATTCCCACAGTAAAGAGGTACACAACATTAATATGAATACATTTACCCAGAGAAATACACTTAGATATACAGATACAATGAAAAATGTGTTCCACTTGCGTAGCCATAATTCATGTGCTTAGAATAAAACAATTCCCAACATGCACCTGACTTCCTCTTTCTAATCAAATGTTCGTTTTGTATTTTTTGCATAACTTCTGTTACAAAACTGTTGCAGATGTCATGAAAGGCAAAATACTACTATGCAGGTGAAAATACAGTATAACCTTTTTTTTCTTCCAATTGTGCTTCTAATATAGTGCCCCTAGTATAATTCATGTACTTTTTATAGTACCTGCCATGTTTACCTTAATGTGACATTCCAACTTGTTTAACCCTTGCTTCCTTCAAGGAGGCAAGGGTTAAACAAAACATGTCCTGGTATTTGAATGTAAACCAGGGTTTACTATCTGCTGTGTCTCATGAGACAGGCAGCTGGATGTCTGTGTGCCACACAGGCTCTTAATCTGCCTCTTGTGCTCCCTGCCATTGGGTCAGTTTACCCGACAGAGCTCACACTGCAGAGAGGCACAAGGAGCGGGAGAGGCAGCAGTAGAGGATTTCTCTCTAATCTGGGTACTTACTGGGGCATGTCCTGAATTCACAATTGGGCTGCTCACTTCGGCATGTCATGGTGGTACAACCTGGTTGCTGGGTGGGGCATATGCAATCTGGCTGCTGAATGGGGTATGTCCTGGGTGTGCAATCTGGCTGCTTGTTGGGGCATGTTCTGGGTGTGCAATCTGGCGGCGCTTGCAAGACCTGTGGGTGCAATCTAAGTGCTCTGGCAAGTCTGTGGGTGCAATGTAGGTGCTTTAGCAAGACATGCGATCTGGCTGCTGAATGGGGTATGTCCTGGGTGTGCAATCTGGCTGCTGGCTGGCATGTCCTGGGTGTGCAATCTGGCTGCTCTTTGGGGCATGTTCTGGGTGTGCAATCTGGCTGCGCTTGCAAGACCTGTGGGTGCAATCTAAGTGCTCTGGGAGGTTTGTGGGTGCAATGTAGGTGCTTTAGCAAGACATGCGATCTGGCTGCTGAATAGGGTATGTCCTGGGTGTGCAATCTGGCTGCTGGCTGGCATGTCCTGGGTGTGCAATCTGGCTGCTGGTTGGGGCATGTTCTGGGTGTGCAATCTGGCTGCGCTTGCCAGACCTGTGGGTGCAAACTAAGTGCTCTGGCAAGACCTGTGGGTGCAAACTGAGTGCTGTTTCAAGTGGCGTAGGTGCTGCAAGGTTGTACTGTGGAAAGTGATGTGGAAGCAATAATGAAAGGATAGCAGGTGAAATGAAGTGAAAGGGGCAGAGAAAGGAAATAAAAACAAGGAATGCTTGTATGATAATTATACATTACCACCACCTATGACTGGCAGAGGGTTGAAGATGGGGTATCACGGGGGTGGCCTGCACTGGGCACCTGAGCTTTACTTTAGATAAGGTAGGGCTAGTGAATTTTGCCCCAGGAGGCAAAAACAATTTAGTGGCCCATGGTGCACCGTCATCAGCTCATCAGTTATCATCAGATAGAGAGGCAGGTCAGATAAAACAGACAAAACAATTGGATAGAAATATAGAAAGTGCTAAACGCTGGGGCATTTTTAAGTTAAAAGTGTTGCAACCCCAGTACACTGAGTCAGCCTAGAGAGCAGCCGAGGGAGCGATCACCCTCATGCCCCCTTTGCCAGGCCTTCTTTAGATATATCCGACTCCAATACTCTCAGCAATCCTTTGTAAAACATCTTTATTTGGAGTATGTGACCTGATATGAACCATACAACCTCTCATAAATTTGCTTTTATTTACAAATGTGCAGCCAGCCATGAGTTTCACGTGGTTAGTCTTGCTTATCAAGCTTTTTGAAAGCAGATCTGTTCTTTGCGATTAAAATTATTATATTTTCAGTTATTCACCTCTCGTACCCAGTCTGCAGACTCGGCTGAGGATCATTTCCACATACCCAGAGCAGTAGACTATCCAGACCATCTGCGACCTCTAGTTCACCTCCAGCAATGGCATACAGATTGCTGCAATATTCTATCTATACAGGTACCTGCAATTTGTCTAACACATTATAGTTATTCTGTTTAATAGCAAAAACAAAAAAAAGAAGAAATCGCAATGTATTTCTCTTCAGTAAAAAGTCGCCTTGTGAAAAAAATAAAATGAATTCATGTATAGCAGTAAGTTTTTCATTTGATTATGCAGTCATGAGAGTGCATTAATAGTTTTTAGGCCTCTTGGACTCAATGCAGACATTTAAGTATCATTTAATGATATTTAAACATACATCCAAGTTGTACAGTTTAAAGTGCTTGAGAATCCTTTAGATTATTGTACACAGATGGAGCTATTCATTAAAAGTGAGGTGAGATGAACATTTTTCTCACTAACTAACTATGCACTATGCAGGGCCAAACTTGGCGAGGGTCTCCTGATAGAAGAGCTCAGCTTCTTAGTTAAAACTCTGAAGAGCTCTCACTTTTTTAACATGCAGGGCAAACTGTGTTCTTCTTACAGGAGAAACCCCCATGCTTTCTCATTACACAATGCATAGAGATGACATGCTCAACTCACCTGTACCTCATTTTTAGTGACTAGGACCCAGTATGTGCGCTCCTTTCCACCTGCCTATCAGTATTGTGTATTGCATTTTGCACTCATTGCAGTACCAGTTCAGTCTTTGGTTAAATAAGGATTAATTCCTCCTGTTGAACTTCTAATGAGACAGAAGATAACACTTTTGGAGTGATTGACATGTATTTTGGCTGTTTCTTTAAGATTGCCAATGTCAGAGCTGGTTCTCTGTGACCTGGCAGTGCTGATCAGTGTATGGCATTCTAAACACACCTACAGCCAGGGAAGGAAATGATAGCTTCTTCTGCTATTGGATGTGTGCCGTGGGATTGACGTACACAAACACCAATGACTGGGAGTTCGGCTCTAACACCTGCCATGGTGATCTACTTCATGCGATGGCAGCTCCCGTGTCTTTTGTTTCATAAAGACTAGGGCTGAATAACGTTTGAATGGTGCAAAATTAGTACCGTTTTAAGGCAGAAGTGGCCCGGGACCTTACTAATCTCTGCGTATAATCTTTAACTGGGATTATGAAACCTTGTTTAGAATCACCAATATAGAGTGCTAAGTTTGTATCACATGTTACATTAATCAACATGGTCGATACAAACTGCCTGTAAAAGTCAACATGTTGTTTTTTTTTTCAAAAAACAGTTTTGCAATTTGTGAAATATTTTCTGCTAAATACATTTGAACTGGCAAGGAGCCCCTAATCCAGAGACATGAATCACGTCTAACTGCTCAACCTTGATTTCCAAAAAAGAAAGAAAGGTTTAGAAATATACAAAATGAGGATCCAATTAACCAAGCTGTAGTAAATGTAGCTACTATTACTATTTGACAATACGGCTGTTTTTTCTGGATTGACAGGGTTATCTTGCAGTCAGTTAGTTCCCAGCATTCCATTGTGCAAGGATAAGTGTTAGGACGGTCTGATGCAGCATGCCCATTGAGTCCAGGTAAAATTACAGGAAGTAAAAATTTATTAGAAATCTGCTATTCAGCTTTATTAAAGAATGGTGCAAAAAGAAATTGTGTTGGAGCCACTCTGAGTTGCAAATACACTTTAAGCATATGTAGGTAGAGATGACCGATGACACAATTTTATACCTTTCAATCTCCAAACAGTTTTATTCCAGTTTGTCTTACAGAGCTTGACATAGTTCAGAGACAATATAATTCAGTGTGACCTTGTGTTCAATATTAAAAGCACTGTAATGAGTTATGGATTTCAATTACAATTTACAGAAACAGGTTCACTGACCACCAGAGAAATGATTCACATACATAACTTTCTCAACTAGTTCATGGTTCAGTAAAATGCTAAGGAATAGTTGAAATCCATCAAATAATTTAGAAATGTATATTAGTATTTTAAAGGAGTGTTTCGTGCACTGATTGCAGTATATGTAAAATTTGTTCATTTTTGTACGTTTTTGCTTTCTTTCAAAAGTTTTTTTTAAAGTTTTATAAAAACGCAACCTTTGTTTTTCTGACTTTGACAAAGTGAATATATTCAGTAAGAAAGAAACACACCAGATAGCAGGGCATTGGGGGCTATTCATGAAACCTGGCAAGTGAACTGCAGAATTCAGGCATTACTGGTGGAGTTGGAAAGAGGTAAGTTCGAGACTTTTTCAAGCTCTGCTATTCATGCCTGTTTTTTTCAGTTCACTTGTCAGTTGGGTTTCAAGGTACAGCTCACCTCCCCACCCATATTTAAGAGGCTCTGTTCTGTGTATTGTGATCACCTAGGAATACCAGTCCTTTCAGATAGTCATCACCACTGTATGAGTTGTGTAGTGATAACAAGTTTGGGGAAATGATTTAAGTATAGTCTTTGAGCCATTTGTAAGGTGAATTGTGTGTTATCATGTGATATTTATCTGTACCCTTATTTACCTTAACAGTGGTGTTGAAACTAATGGTGTATGTTTTAATCTCTCCACTTAATACATTTGTTATGCAGCAGGTTAATTTAATGCAGAGATCAAAGCAATTATTTATTTATTATAGTTATGAACCAGTATTAAAACCTACCAAAGTCTTATTAGCCCCCTGAGTACCAATAAGGATTAAAGTGCATTTGTCCTGCATGGAATGGCAAGCGGCAGGGAGACAAATAATATGTCTAAGGCTGGTATTTTTCTTTCCTTCTAACACTTAAGAAGAAAATGTTGACAAAATACTTTTAGTCCATCACAAAAACTTTACAATTTGCTTTGGTTACAACTCACTTGCAGCCAACCAGAACACACAAGAGATCTTTGTCTCAGACTCATACAATGGCTTTTGACAGGGGTCACATTAGGAAGCGAAATGTATGCTCACTGATAAGGTCTATTCACTATATAATGAACTGTGGTGAACTGACAGGTGAACGGCAAAAAAAATAAAAAGGGGCTTTGTCAAGCTAGACATTACGGTGAATGTAGGACATAAACAAATGCTGAAAAAAATATCTGTGCATTATGTTAGCAAAAAGTCAAGCAATTGCATAAAATAAGAAAAATAAACATTATAAATGTGTCTGTGGTGTCCCCTGATTATGACATCAGCTTGTGGCTTGATATGCAAATTACACTTTTCCCAATGAAATGTAGTCCCAGGTGATGTTATAAACAAGAGACACATTTAAATTATATTTTTCTGACCCTAGCTGTATTCCCCCTGATAGAGCTATACAAGCACAGATGTTGTATTCTGCTTTCATGTGGATCACTGATTCTTTTCATATTTTTCTTTTGGTGGCATCAACTTTTTTGTGGTTTATAGTAGTTTAACAACCTTTCAAAGCCATCAGTCTAAGTATTAATGCATAAATTGTTTAATGCACTGGCTTCTTTCAACATTGCAGTGCTTTACTAGATATAAATATTTCTGCTCCAAAATGACACTGGTCCTACCTGAACAAAACATCCAAATTCTCAACATGTCAGACATACTAAGAACCAGAAAAATAATGATTATTTTTTGGGACTTTAAAAGTCTTGTGTGAGACTACTGACTGTACCACACGCAGTGCAGAGTGTAAATCCCTCCATTATTTTTGTTGTTATAATAAGAGCCATGTCACTCCTGTACACACACGGAAGATTAAAATACAATTACCTCAGATTATTTTACCGTTATTCTTCTCTGCAAATAGTAGCACAATACAATGTGGTTATATTGTATCAAGCGTCAGAGAGCCAAATGCTGACTAAACATTGACATTAACATTAAAATTAACTGACAGAATCTGCCACCTGGTCCACTGTATTAAATCTGTCCCATGAGTTCCCAGGATGGCTTTATCTCTAGGCTTATACTATCAGTACTTTATTTATTATTACTTTTAGCAATTTATTGTTATGCTATCGGCAACACATTCTGTTACCTGGTACAATAGCCGATTGTTGCATGTTTTTTTTTTATATGTGTAAAATACATATATATATATATATATACGGTAAATACTGCACCCACAATACAAGTTTTAACATTCCACATGAAAGCATATTTTATCATTAATTAAGTGTGGTTGTTTTGGAATAGCACAATATATATTGCATCCAAAACAAATAGAAAATCTAGTTCAGAATGATGAAATGTGGCTTCCGAGTGGGTGGATAGAATATATGGATTCCTTAGAATAGATCATTCGTTTCTGGCATATATTAGCTTTCAACTAAGTTTTCCCATGTTGCTCAGCCAGCTGGTTGGAATGTCAGTGGTTGACCATCCCTGTTCCTAGACAGCAAGTATTGTGTGTGTTTTATACATTTTATTAACAGGACTAGTTCAATCTCTCTACTGTTCACCTATTCACAATGCAAGATTCTCGTGCTGACACATAAAAGTTACGACATCATTTTCTATTTAGCTTGAGGCATTAAATGTAGTATAATAAGTTCCAAATGTGTTGGTGTATTGTGAAAACAGAATCCCAAACCACACCTACATTTCTCAATCTTTTGAGAGAAGGGCACATAATACTTTTTTGACGACACTTGTCCTTTCAGTTCTGTTTAATTGAAAGATTGCATTAAGTGTAGTATTTTAAAAAGAAATGCTTTAATGAAAAAATACAAATGAATTACCTTATTGAGCCCTTTTTGCTCCATCTAGCTCTACCACAGAGCAGACATGTTGTTTAGAGTCTTGGGTCAGATCTAATCCATCTGACCAGGGATGTCTGCCAGTTTTACTACTGTACTATTTCAGTAAAGCATTTCTATTTAAAATGTCTACACAATACAATGTTTCAATTAAACATAGGTTCATTTTGTGCTACAGTTGTCCTTTAATATACAAATACATTTTGTGTTATACAAACAAAGATTATTGGGTTAATTAGTCTTTTTTATGTTTTACGATTAATATACCATGTGATTTCCAGGTAGAGCAATCTGATTATGCTCAGCCGCTGATGAATACTTAACCAAATGGCTAGAAATAGGCAAAGGTAAATGTTCATTCTACACTATATATGTTATTTTGTCTTACCCTGTATATGCTCCCGTTTGAAGTTACATGCTATTGTGGGCCTTTTTGGAGAGTGCTAACCTGGGCTGCTACAGTAATATGTTATTTACACAGGGATTTGGGATTAATTTTTATGCATGATTTTTTTTTACCGTCTCTGTGGTGTTATATTTTCCATATGTTTAGACTTTTTTTTTACTACTGGTTCTTGTACGTATTGGTTCACATGTACACTGAATATGTGTGGGAGCATATGAATATGGCATTTTCTGTACTCCGGGGATTTGGAACACTTGCCAGATTCACCAGTTGTTGAGCATCTCTGACAAGTTGAGCCCTTACTTAGACTTAGACTTAAGTCTACAAAGTAGACTTCCTGAATGCAGTCCTACTCCGTACTCACATATAGAAAACCAAGCATGCTCGCCCAAGTATCTTCACTGCTGCTCATTAATTCCTAGTTACACTCCTGTCTGCGTGTTTTTGTTAGGAAACAGATGCACACAAAGTCAAATACATTTACAATCTACATTCTTTACCCTTTTCCAAAGAACAATTCAGTGGGACTGCATTAGCTCTCTCCATAGGTCACTGGCTGTTGCAGCATCAAATAGTCTTTTATTAGCAGCCATGTGGAATCTAAGGACCTGCTGTGTCACAGTCTCCTTTGTGAACTTATTACCTTCCGATTGTCCCCTTTTGTTTTCTTTCCTCGTCTTTCTGTCATGGAGTTAGAGTGAAGAGTCAGGATAGAGTTTAAATGTTATGGCACACTGCCTGGACAACATGCAGAGACCTCCCTCCCCCCCTTATTCTTTCGGTAAAGGGATGATAGAATCTACAGATGACTTGACCTTTCCTATGTATCCTTGTGCTTTTCATCCTGTCACTAGAATTATTCCCACATGCATCACTTCACGGTTACTGAGGCCCATCTTTTTCCTGTATAAAAACACAATCCTTTTTTTCCAACAGGTTACCTGATATTCCTTCCTGAATGTGCATTGTGTGAATAACGTCCCATGCATTGAATGGAAATGACTCCATTATTATTATTATTATTATCAATAGCTTCCAGAGGTGCAATATTTCATTTATTACACATGCTTGATTAAACACTGCACTGCGCTTTTTAAATATGGACAGCAGAAAAAACTAAATTTCACCTCAAATTTTAGTGAGTGGATCCCGTGTCTCTTTTCTACAATTCACTGTTCAGTGAAGGCTATGTTTGGATATTTATAAGCACTGCCTGTTTCAGCCGCTTTATTTTCCAGACCCAGTAGCGAAATCCCAATACACACAGTTGAGTAGAGTCCGTATAGACAGGCCAGCAGTCTGCTTTTTCCAAGAGTAATTGTGTCCTTTTAATCTCTTGTGGATGAAAGCTACTAGTACAAGTGGTCATGTCTCGTGGCATTACTGGCTAGACAGTTGACTAGACTCTTGGCTACATTTTTTTTTTTTTGTGTGAAGTAAATTAAAAGCCCTTTGCAATTCAGTGTGAACTGATTTTCAGAACAACATAATTTAACAAAGATTAGTTAAGTCCAACTACATTTGAGCTTGTCATGCTATATATATTTCAGAATCCTATATAAATAAAGAGACATATGAAAATATAACAATACATCGCGGGTTTGTCCTGTACCAAAATTTAAAACATGTCCAAAAGAAGGAGGGAGAGAAAGAATACAAAAATATAGGAATGAACAATCTGTCGGCAGATGAGAATTATTCCGCCTTTCTAGGTCCATATTTCTAACTGCTGTGAAATTCTCACACCTTGTTTTGTTGTGGTCTTATGTTCAGGATAACCTTATACTTATCCCATCCATGCTGAAACCCCTGCACTGTATTAACAGTGCATCACTTTCCCTAAAAGCCTGTTTGTTCCCTGCATTTATGTCATTTATTTCAAAAGGGTCTTAACAGGAAGATTACATTGAGATGTCTCTCTTTTATCCTGGGGGCCAAGTCCAGAGCGGTGTTACATAGTGTTTCATATTTACAGCCATTGTTCTTAAAAAAAAAGTAGTATTGCCCCCCTAGACTTAACATGGCCTCAAGACAATAATTTTTTTACCGGCCTGCCACATTATGCTCGTACTACCAGCACTATTGTGCATAATGCTGTGCATGCCCAGTAGCCAGTCTCTGCTGTCCCAGACACGAGGACTTCCCTTTCTTCTGCAGGATTGCGCTCGGGGCCTAAATTTGACAGACTGTCACATGTGGAATAGTATGTGGAGTACGTCCCAGATGTTGGATGTATATTTTATTAAAGGGACTGTGTCAAATAAAAAAAATTATCCGTTGAATGTAGAGAATTTAAAAACATATATTGTAAATGCAAGCCAATGCATGAATTAAAATAACAAATGTTTTAAATGTCTCCTTTTTTTGGCATCGCCTGTAGCTTGATTTGCAAATAAGCTACTTTTCTAGATACATTTATAATTTTATTGTCAACAGACACTATATATATATTTATTTAAACATATATTTTTCTATTCATTTATGCATTTCCTTGGAGTTAAAACAATGTATTTTGCATTTTTGATCACGTGTTTCTCTCTCCATTCACAATATTACAATGACCAATGCAATGCTCCTTCCACAGGCTAATGGTTAATCAAAGAAAAACCTGTCATTGATCATCAGAAGGCATATTTGCAGAGAGAGTGAAAATGTAATAAAGCTGGAAATTTTTACTGAGTATCTGATCTCACCCAATCGACATGGTCAATCCTGCTAGACTCTTATTGACCTTTATGGCCAGAGTGTCTGATCTGTTTTTCTCAAGCTAAACTTGGTCTTGGAGTTGAACAGAAGCTGATTGACAATTATGGGAATTGCTTCCTGCCACCGATAAGAAAGATATTGTATGTTCCAGATCTAAGTCATTAACAGAATCAGTTAGTGAACTTTGCTACTCACATAACTCAGCAGGATTGGCAGGCATCACTAGATATGCAGTGGGGTTCTTTAGTCAGTCATATCAATAAAAAGGTGTGTCTTGTTCTGCAACTGTTGTTTACATAGCTGGATGTTAACGCTTTAGTACTGCAGTATGGTGATGTCATAAACTAGAGACGCCCCAGACACATTTAAAACACACTTTGCTCCTAATTTTGGCATTTGCTTGCCATTCTGCTAATACGTTTTATAGATCATTTTCAGTCGTTTTTTTATTCTCTACATTCCAATTAAAAACAATGTTTAGGTGAGACAGTCCCTTTAAAACAGTGTTCTCTAAATCTATGCTGTACTAACACAATGGGGGCTATTTGCTAAAAGATGAGTTGCAGGTGAGTAGAGATGAGATGAACATTTCATCACCCTAATTTACCAGCTAGCCAGTAAAAAAAAATGGCTTTAGGCAAATGTTAACTCTAAGGAGGCATAGAATGGCCAGTATTTTTTTGTCTGAGAAAAGGTGGCAACCCTATGTGCAGGTAAGGTTGCCATCTTTTCTTCAGAAAAATACCAGCCTTGCTACTGTCTCCATAGACTTAACATTGGCTTGGTGCCAATTTTTTTACCGGCCTGCCAGTAAAATACCGGCCATGTGGCGACCCTATATGCAGGGAGAAGCCTGTCTATCCTATAAAGCAAATGCAGCAAGTTTGCCTGTGCAGCAAGTTTGCCCCTGCACAATATACAGCTAAATTGGTGTAGTGAAATGTTCATCTCACCTGCAACTCTCCTTTTAGTGAACAGACCCCAATGTGTAGATCGTTGCTCATATTTTTTTATTCTCTACATTCACAATAATCACTATTATGTAGGTGACAGACGGAGTCAGTTAAAAAAAAAAAAAAGGATCTTGTGTTTAATGCAGCTTAGTACCTGGCTCCAGAAAACATATAGGCCTTGTTGACAGGGATGGGTGTTAACGGAATACATGTTTGTTTTTTAAAGTGTGATCTATCTCATGTGCCAATTTCCAAGTATTAAATTATACACCACATGGTAAATATTTTTGCAGCGACTTATTATGGCATTTATTGCACTTTAATAACTTCCAGGAGTTGGGGCACAGTGCAATAAAGTTAAATATAACCGGCACTCACTTTGAACGTTGCTTACTTTTAACCTGTCAGGCTGAGGCCACTCAAAGTGTTCACCAACCGATGCTGTGACGTCATACGCGTTGCTACTGCTGCGGCGGATCATCACTTATAATGCGCCTATCTATTGGAACAGTGGCTGGGAGATAGAGCCGCCCAATGGAGTAGTGACTGGCGGAAAAGATGTTGGTTGATTCCGCAGTGCCAGAAAGAGGCAAAGCTATTGTCAGAAATAGGACACATGGTGTATAGCAGACATGGATGAACAAGCCCTGCTTGGACTTAACCCAAATACCAATGCTGACTTCAGAGAGCGAGCTTTGGGCTTTTGAGCAGTTAAAGGTTTCACATGATGCATGGCAGGTCTGTGCAGAAGCATTAGCCCAAGGTGTATATAGTGATGATCATATCAAATTCTTCCTCTTTCAAGTTCAGGAGCACCAAATAAAATTAAAATAAACACTGAGCGCTCACTGCAACATAATCACATGGATCCTAATGGAGCACGTCCAATGGTGCTCTGATATAATGACACACATCTTAAAGGCACAGGTTACTGTGTAAAGTGGCTCCAGCCTAACTCCTATCAGGCTCAGCAGGTTAATTTTGATGTGTAACATTTTGCCAATACTGCGATACTTTTTGACTTATACACCATTTATATAGGATACCAAGTAAACATTAGTATAAATCAATGCAACCAATGAGTAAGGGCATCTGAGACATCCTGCTTTACTAATCAAATGCTTTGTGAACGAGAAATACATTCCTGCTTGCTATAAGAAATTATATATCTAAATAGAAATATCTATAGGTCCTTCATGGAAGTCCTATAGATACCACGTGTCAGACTAGTGTCACTGAGAATTAACCCACTAATAATGCCATGCCCACTACATGAATTGACGATGCTCCCCTTGGTATGTACATGTGACTGGCCAAACGATCATAGGCAAGATCCATTGAATTCTTTTGTTATGGATATAACATAAAGCAGTGTTGATATTAACCTTTAATGAGATAAGAGTTTTTAAAGGGGATGTAATTAGTCTATTCAACACAATGCTAGAGGATCTGATCACCGTTTGTCATGTTAATTGTACAGTCAATGAGTTTGCCAGATGGGCCCCTCTCATTAACATATATGGGCAAATCCCCCTCTTGTGTACAAGGAGCTCACAGTACAGGGCACTAGGAATGTGTTTCATTGGGAGCCATTGTGTCTAGGTGACATCACTCCAGGTGTCAAAAACTCTTAACCTCAGCCAATGAAAGGCTGCTAGTAACATCTTAGATCCTATACCCTGCAGGGGTAAAGCCTCGCTTTGTGGATTTCACATAGTCCCAGGCCTGACAACAATGGTATTGAAGGTGCTATATTACTTCAGAAAATGGAAAGAAAAAAAAACAGGACTTGGTCCAGCAAAGGCACTTTCCATCTTATATATAAAAATAAAAATGTGTTTTCGGGACTATACCATTGTAAGGATGAACTACTTCACAGCTCCAGTAACACACACTAAGGGTTGCCACCTTTTCTTCTAAAAGATACCAGTCATGCTACTGGCTCCATAGACTTAACATTGGTGATAAACCAATTTTTTACCGGCCTGCCGCTATAATACTGGGCAGGTGACAACCCGACACACATTGCAGCACAGAATGGCATTACTACCTACTCTATATTACAGAGGGTATTGCAAAAAATGTAAACATATAACAAACTGACACTGTTTTGGTGATTATTTAGCTTTTTATGAAACTATCTTTATGAAATTATTAATTAGGAAACGTGACTGGTTAAACAAGGGGTAAGCTATTCTTGTAATTAGCGCTTAGAAAGTGGACCATGTTATTGGTCTGTCAGACTGTCAGCCAACCACGCAAGCCCTTGATAACTAAGTAAAGTGTGTCAGCAACAGACCAACAAGGGAGCACCTATGACAATCCATGCCCACAAGCAGCCAGTGGAGGATATGTGTCCTAGTGCTTAGTGTCATTGGTATTTAATCAGTAATAACTTTTAAACAAATTGTGGAAAAGTCAACTAAACATGGCCAGTTAATGCTCATTGGGCCAATGCACCAATTATAGACTCTGTTCAATGCTTTTGTTTACATAGAAAAAAAGCAAGAAACCGCCAATATGTGTGTGTAACACTATACAACAAATTACAATATAAAGAGTTACATAGCAGTGTAACACAAAAGTTGCACAGGGCAACGCAAAACCTATGTCCAGCATTATCCTCACAACTTTAAAATGGTGTGCCTACTACATAACAGATTAATGGAACAAACATATGCAATTACCACCATTCACATGTGATATATGTCCTGGGCTGGCAAGTGGGGAAACTGTCTCTGTCTGTCCCATTAATATCACACATTTTACATAAGCTTCATTTCACCAAAGAGTAGATTAGTACTTTCTAAAATATGTTAAAAATAAGTATACATATACGTATACAGTAGACTCTTGCAGAAAGGTTTTTCTATGATTCCCAAGGCTTCCCCCCTTGAGTATCTGGTTTGTATTAACTAAAGTGACACATGTTAAACTAGCAATAACATCAGGTCACACAGATACCATTTCAAGAAAGAACACAAGTGAAGACCGTAAATCATGTTTAGATTATGGCTACACCATATCAAAGGCCCAAACTTACAGAACAGCCAGGAAGCCGGCCAGATGGGCATAGGCAACATATGGATGTCTTTACACATGAACCAATAACCTAGAGTGACATGAAACACAACTCGGTGCTAATGATAACATATTTTAAACTAATACTAATTTAGACATGTCATTATTTATCCATGGTGTAGCTTGTGATGGACATCATCTGATTGGAGGTCTAGGGAGTCCAGAAGAGTAAACTTTTATGGATTTAGAGTTAAACAGATAAGAGGCTGGCATCATGGGGACCCTAGTCCACAACAGCTGGAATGACATGGGCTAGCCATCATGGAGATCATTATGTAAGCTTGCCTTTAACATGTTCTGTGTTAGTATGTATGCCTCTGCAATCCTTGTGTAATGTTTTACTTCAACCCATGTTCTTGGTAACTTATGTAGATTCACTGTTTCCTGACATTACATATAGCATGGATCCTGTATATGCATTCCCATCTCTGCAGTAGTTTCCTCACACAAGAAGATCAGCTTTTCCCAAAGAGTTATAGTGTGGGGAAAGTAAGTGCTACCAAAAAAAACAAAAGTTCCAACAAGATAAGTTACAGGAGACCTGCTTGTGTGGAGATGCAGTGTGTCTGCAGGGAAAACGGAAAGATATTGTTTTTTGGTGGAACCAAAAGAAGCATATATTCCTGCTGCTGGCTATATCATTTGCTGTCTTTAACCACCTCTTTTGACAAAAAAAGTAAAAGGTTCTCAAATATCAAACGATCATAGACCACTGTAAATATCATTGTCTTCACGGCTATAGTAACACACTGCAGCACAGAGCGAGGTTACTACTAACTCTATAATGCAGAGGGAGTAATGCCAATAACTTGTAGCTCTTTTAATTATTTGGTGATGAAGTGATTTTAATTCACCCTCACAGCAACTTTTTGGCCCTGGAGGGACCCTGTCACCTGACTATTGTTAAAACTGTGAATGTAGAGAATACATCTTTGTTTTAATGATCTTTACATTATGTTGACAGACCTGCAAGCAAATAAGTCTCCTGTTTATGATCACCTGTGGCTTGATATGCAAATTACACATTTCCCTTTGAAAAATAGTGTATTTGCATATTAAGTCACAGATGATGTCATCAACAGGAGACAACCACAGACCCATTTCAAACACTTTTCTTAATTTAGCCATTTGCTTACAATTCTGCTAATATAACATTATTTTATTATCTATATTCACAGTAAATACAATGTTTAGGTGACTCCAATAAACTTATACAGACAGTGACTACCAATTAATTACATAGATGACAAACTTGTGTAAAAAATGAAATACAATCATTCTGAGCATTCTGTGATTATAGGTCAATTATAACATACATTGCAATCATAAACACTAGTGACTTTTACATTTGTATTTGGATCTTTGGTAGAAATCTATCGATGTGCCACTCCCTGGCTTGTGAAAAAAAAATATATATAGAATTAAGCTAATATCTGCAGCAAGACATGTAATGTGAAAGGCAGCTTGGAAAGAAAGAGAAGATGTATTGCATGCTAATCGCATACTGCAGATAATTGTGATTTCATACTTAAAACCATGTGCTGTACACAGTAAATGATACCTACTGATGTCCAGCCGGATCCAGATCAATTCAGTATTGACCTTCACACAAGACCATGCCAGCCATCATTATTCCATGCCTGCTCCTTCATGACAGGAAAAAGTAACGGTAAGAAATACAGGATGGCAACTGTTTAAACAAGGGAATTTAAAAAAAAAAAACAATAACATTGATCAGCAACTCCTAGACTTCCAGAGAGTTGTGCGAAGGGATAAAGAGAATGATTCATTTAACTTCCCCCCTAATGTCCATGGCCCATGGCCTAAGAGCTCCATTTAACCCAGGTCATGATGGACCTCATCTCACACAACCTTTGTAAGGTTGGATAGATGCTGCTGAGAGATTATTGTTGCTTAGCATCATATTCCCTTTTGCTATTAGTGATAGTTATAAAATGGCCGTGCTGTAGGTGGACACTATGGGAGATATTCAGTAAAAGTGAGGTGCAGGGGAGTTTCTTCTTAAAGATGTAACTATACATTATGCAAGGCTAATGAAATCTCACCTCAACTCACATGTAACACACTTTTAGTGAATACTGTAGCTCCTTATATTTCACAGTCAGTCTGGTCATGAGGAAGAATAACCATACCACTGCAGTATGACACTACATGGTTAAGTATGTGATCAAAGAAAACAAATAATAGCATTTTATAGTATACAACTCAATGATACAGGCCTTCATTAATGGTTATCATTATGATGTGAATATGCAAATCCTGTGGGATAGAGGAATGAATGTAATAAAATTACCTTATCTCTTTTTTTTATATAATACAAGAGAAGGATTATTGTATATAGAAGTGACTGAGTCATAGACTGTAAATCTTAATTTGACTCACAAATAAAGGGTCAGTACTAAGGTTAATGCTTGTCTTTTACCATCTCTTCTGGAATTATTTGGGGATCATTGCTCCAGAAATGTTTTTTTTTTCTTTCTGTGAGCTTGAGAATGGTTATATAGCTCTTCCCTGCAAGGAACAGGTGAAACAGAAAGCTGCATAGCTCACCATTTTGTTGGTGTACCGTGTGTTCTACAACAAAATGGCATAACAGGTTATCACCTAGCCAGTATTTCCCAAGCAGTCTGCCAAGCTTCTCACTTCAGGCCAAAAATAATTCTTTACAAGAAGTAAAATGATATGGGATTGGATAAAATGTTTCTATAGTTGTAAAGAATCCTTATGCCACAAAATGGGGCATTTCTTTAAGAAGGGCATTGGGCATGTCTTTGTGTGGTCATTCAATTTTTACTGACATGGTATGAAAAAAGGGGTTAACTTTTTAACATATATGTAAGGGGCATGGGAGCTACTCAGTGTCCAGGATTGTAAAATACAGCAGGACAATGATCCATAACATAAATCAAGATCAACACAAAATGGTTTATTGAGCAGAAAATCAAGGCCCTACCATGGCCATCCCAGTGCCCTGAATTGAACCCCAGAGAAAACCTGTGGGGTGAACTGAAGAGGAGAGTCCACCAATGTCAACCTCGAAAATTTGAAGGATGCAGAGAGATTCTGTATGGAGGAATGGTCTTCGATTCCTTGCCCTGTATTCTCCTAACTTCATCAGGCACTATGGAAGAAGCCGTGACAGATATGTTTATCTTTTATTTTTATTTTTTTTAACTGTGTTTTGTTTGCAATTGTATGATATCCATGAGAGCAGGGTACATTGATGTATTTTTTTGAAGAAAAGATCAAAAGGTTAAACAATAATGACATTTTTTTACAGGTTCATTTCTATTTACCATGGGTGCCAATGTTAGTGAAGGGCACTGTAAGTACTGTATAACAAAAAGCCTTCTAGTGGATGTAGTAGAGACGGAAATCCTTTATGGCATTCAATTATTCTAGGTATGTGCATCAGCCAAATTTGAAGAACAAATAGTTAAAACAATTCAGAGTTTTTCACTAGGGTAAGATTGGATGGGCCATTACATTCTTATCTATTGTTTCTGTGTCTAAGAAAAGCAGTTTGTCAGACATCATTCTATCACGGTAATAAAAATGAATGGGTATAGATATTCAATAAAAGTGAACTACAAATATCAGGTATTAATAGTTGAGTTCAAAGATAGGAAAGATAGAGATCTCAGCTGCTACTGCTTGCTTTGTCATGTTCGCCTGACAGTGTTCATTCTCTTGTCATGCAGATTTAGTTAATAGAGTGAGAGTAGAAGGGTTTTGTAGATGTATTGTAGTTTAGGAAAGTAAACTAGCAGTTGGTTAGGTGGTAATAACTTGTTATAACTAACATTATCTGGAACGTTTTTTACTATATCAATTAAATCATTTTCATGTGACATATGGAACACAGGGACGATATATGTATGAATGAATGGCATTTATCATTAGGGTTTTAAATAGAAATGTGCAAAACTAAAATTTTCGTTTCGTTTTCGTCCATTCAGACGAAAATCTTATTTATTTCTTCTAAAACGAATTTCGTTCATTACTGCATTCGTTTCAGACGAAATTCGTTCATTATTTTCGTTTCATTTTATTCGTTCGTACGAATCAATTGACCTACACATTCCATAAACCGAAAGTCTATAAACCGAACGTCGTTCGGTTTATAGACTTTCGGCTTATGGAATACATGTAATCCTATTGGCTTTCTATAAACCTAACTAGAGTCCCCATTCATAAGAAATTCTTATGAATGGGAAATCTAGTTCGGTTTATAGAATAGCAATAGCATTACATGCATTCCATAAACCGAAAGTCGTTCATTATGTCGGTTTATGGAATGTATGTAATGCTATTGGTATTCTAGAAACCGACTCTATTTTGGTTTATAGAATGCCAATAGCACGAATGGACGAATGGACGAATTATTTTTGTTTATTAACCATTCGTTCATTCGGCATTCGTTAGTTTAGCATTTTCATTATTCGTTTTTCGGACGAATGGACAAAAATGCTATTTTCGGACGAAAATGCATTCGTCCGAAAACAAATGCACATGTCTAGTATTAAAGTAAAATTCACAAAACAGCAGCATCCAAAACAAAAAACAATGTATCAGAAAAAGGACAGTTTTAACCCCTTAATGAGCAGAGCAATTGTTCCATTTTTGATTTGTGGCTGTTTAATTATTGTCCTCTCTCTCATTTAACAAACCCATACAAGTTATTTGTTGTTTTTAAATGGACAGTTAGAGCTTTATGTGGATACCATATACATACTCAACAAGTAAAAAGTTATATATACAAATAGCAAATGAGTTTCAAAATGAATAGGAAATGCATTCAATATTTTGAGAAGGTGACAAATAATGATATAGATTCTAAAGAAGGACACCCTACTGTTCAAAAGTTTGTTTTTTGAAAGGAACATTTTTGCTGTTCACTTGTCCGTTCACTTTTAGTCAACAGGTGCCAAAGTCATTAAGTGTGTTGGGCAAATGTAAAAATAACTTGAAAAGCTGCCAAACCATTACACGCTTTTAAATATATATATTAAAAAAAAAAAACGACTATAGATACTTCATAAAGGGAAATTTACTGTGGTAAAACCAGAGAAGGTGACAGATCAGCATTCATTCAGCAGCTCAGATTCTGCCAATTGGGTGCTTCCAAAAGGGCATGAAGTGTAGGTCACTAATATGCTGAAGATGTTAGATGAATAAAGACATCAAACAGAATGTAGCTTGTCTTATCTTACAGCTTGTTTCTGGTTTACACATATTAACTCTTCACAAACTAATTCAGTAATCTTCCCACGCTAGGCTTAAATGATAAGTTGATGGTCTTGTCCAAATATCCTTTGGGACTGTTTATAAAGTAACACAAAATAGTTTAACCACTGTGTCAGTAAGTTGCTGCCGGCCTGATAATTGTTAGAAATTATAGTCAATTTTCCAACAATTACCAACCCAGGTGTGCAGTCAGTGCAACTTGATAGCAGTTTTTAAGAGTACCTGTCATCCAAAAATGTACAGTCCAAATTGCTGCAAGGACATCTTGCTCCTGGGTGCAACTAAATTACACCTAATGTCAGGCACAGTAAGATTCCCTATGCATTAATAAGGAAGGAGGGTGTGACTGCTGTGCCCACCAGTTTACATAAGGACATTCATATTGGATGTCAGCAAATGCTTACACATACACTATGAGGACAATAGTATTGTAAAACTCCTCTTGAGTGAAACCGAATTCAGTTTTTTTTAATCAGAGCCAACTGATTTGTAACATAAACCTTATTGATGATAAAATTAGACTCACAGGTTTTTCAAGTTACTGGAGTCCAGATTTATACATGCTTGACCACAGGTGCATAATCATAGATGACAGTGATATCCATACCAATTAATATGTGGCATTACTAACTGTCAACATGTATTACACTATTTGCTGTTACACCAACAATCCTGTAATCATAAATGTATTGCCAAGGCTAGCTGCCTGACTGTCAAGATGGCAGGGCTAGGTGGCTGGCTGGGGGACTCAATGAACTCGAAATGTGGCCTATTTTGGCTGTCTGGCACTCATTTATCTTTTTTTCTTTACTTTGTTGACACTTTTTAAATACTGGATTTTATGCATTAAGCACAAAGTGTGTCTGCGGTATATCCTATATGAGACATCCCTTGTGGATTGATATGCAAATTAACTTGTTTCAAAAGAAAATCTGTAATTTGCATATCAAGCCACAAGTGATGTCATACACAGCAGACAACACAGACACAATTAAAACATGTCTTCTCTTAACTTATGCATTTATTTGCACTTCTGCTAACACAATGTAGAGATCACTTTTCATCATTCTGTATTCTCTGAATTCAATGAACAATGATTAAATAGTTTTTTGTGCTACCTATCCCAACAGGGAAACAGTAGGTGTTTGTTTATATATATGTGTGTTTTTTTTATTCATTTGTATATCTTTCTATATGATTTTTACTTACAATCTGTATTAGCCTAAGAATAGTGCAATATAATGGTAGATCTTTATTTTCAATACTGTTGCTTGTCAAGATATTGTGAAAGGTTATTTCATGTATCATTTGTAATTGATATGCAACTTGTATATTTTATTTTCCTGTATATTAAAATTGCTTTATTTATAATGTATTGATTTTTTGTGGAGTTGAAATATTTTTCCTAGTTATTATTCCAAGTGTTAGCACTGTCTAATATTTACTAAGATTTTTTTTCCTCTTCTCAGTGGTGATCCACTGGATTTCTTAAGACTAGCAGCGATTCCCCCCAATACTATCTGTACAGTGGACGTACATGTTAGAACATTCTCCTCCGCACATTTTTTCCTTGAGTTATTGGGTTTGTATAAATAAATATAAATGTGTTAATTTGTTTTTGATCACATTATTGGGTGTACTTCAATAGGCGCCGTGTAATTTTTATATATAAAGTTTAAATAGTGGTGTCCCTTTCCAGTTGTTCCTCCTTCCTCTTTCTCTCTTGTTAACCCATCTAATATGGACATGATTACAAAAAAACATTCAACTGAAGACAGAAATGCTTTGTTTCGTACCCTTGTTTATATTTTTTATGCTCTGGCGGCAGATGAGATCTTGTTTTTGGAAACCCCTGGTGAGTTTGCACATGGGAATATGAATGCATTTTATTGGGTGAGGACAATCGCACAAATGGCGCCACTGTTGTCTTTAACAAGCCTTAAGGCAATTGGAAAGAAAGCTACACAAACAAAAGTTTCACACCTAGCACATCAGTGGGAGGTCTTGGTTAATTATGGCTACTTGGAATTTTATGAGACCACTCTAACTTGGAAATGATCGCCCTTTTACACGCATCTTAAAGTTTAGTAATTATATAAAGCTGTGTATTTACTAAAAACAAAATATCTGTACTTAAAGGACTGCTTAATTTTTTAGCTTTTATTGAGCCTCTCACTCAGCTCTCCGTATTTGCCTGGAGTTCGGGACAAAAAAAATATTGTTTTAAAGTGTTTTAAACAAGCAGAAAGCTAAGTATGCAATATGAAAACTGCACTTGCAATGTTTGCATTCAAATATTTCACAGGAGCCTATATACAGTGAACAAATCTGCACGTTTTTTTTTTACCACTTGTAAACAGGGTTGCCACCTTTTACCATAAAAAAAATACCGGTCTTGCTATTGCCGCCATAGACATAACATTGACAGTATGCCATTTTTATACCGACCTGCTACTATAAAAATGTAATGGGTGGTAACTCTACTTCTTGTACTAAAGTGTGTGTTGCCAGGTCAGTCACTTTTTTCTAAGTCTGACTCCCATAGGAACTTCATTGATTAATATACTGGGTTCCCTCTGACACACATCAATAATACATTCTGCAGGCCAGAATGTTAAAGATAAACGTGTCCCTCCAAAAAATCTCCATACATTAAAACATAGGCTTGATATCAAAAGGAGTTAAGGTAATAATACCTCTTAATGTTAATAGCAAGAAAACAATAGCACTTCATAAAATGTGATTGAAGGAGATGGTAGCTGAGGTACAAGGCTGAAATAAAAAAAAAAAGCCACTGCATTAAAAAATGAGAAAAACAAGTGAATGTTAATTAGACTTATTGTGATCATTGCTATAACTGTAATGGAGTGCCGTGTCTCTACAAAAAGTTTATATCACCTGAAGGAAGGCCTACTCGAAGTCAGAGCCTGACTCCCTTAAAGGTCAACTGTCACCCCCACAGCAAGTTACATCCTAATTAATCCTCCAGCCCGGCTCTACTGTGCTGTGCCTTTGAATACTAATCTATTCAATGTAAAAATGTAATTTTTGTTTTTACCCTTTAGCAGCGTTGGCGTGTCCTGCCAGCAGTGCCGTGTTCTCCCCTCCCTTCCGTCGGATAACTGAAAACGCCCTTATTTCCTTTCCGTAATAGTACGTTATTTCTGCGGACCCCACTGCAGTTGAATCGGATGTTATTATTTCAGGCAACCCTAGCTGGATTTCATCAGTCCATTATCCCCGAGGCAGCAGGATAAACCTTCAATACTGATGGACCTGTCTGAAGGAAGCTTCGCAGCATAACAAGAACCCATTTACCATCCAGTGATAATCCTATACAAATAATAAGTATGGTAATTAGGCCGGGAAATGGTGATAACAATATCCCGACAGTGATACGGTCAAAACATAAATTCACCAAGCTTTTCCAAACCATTGATATTTGTGTTGATCTAAAGCAAGGGGTCAAACTGTGGCCCTCCAGCTGTTTGTGGACTACATATCCCACACTCCCCTGCTAACCTTTTAACATATAGAGTATTATTCACCCATAGGCCATCAGCAGCTGCCAGGGTCTACTAGTCTATTTCAAATTCATCTTAAATCTGTGTATTTAAAGCCATTACTTTAATTTTAATGAATACCTCCCATCCCAAAAATACATAACTAACACTTTCTTAGAGGCACCCACTGGGCGTCTAGGACAACGCGACAGCTTCATCACGGCAATGTAAGCGCTGACAGTTGAGTGCTGAACTGTCAGTGCTTTCAAACATACACCCCCCCCCCCTAATAAATTAACCCCACCTAATAAAACAACATCCCTAAAAGTGACCTGAACCCCCATACTAACCCCCCAACCCAAACACTAATACTAACAATACCCCTGAACCCTAAAACTAACCCCCCCGAACCCCAGTATTCCGGTACTGGTGAAAGTTAACGTATTTGGATCCATTCTGTATTCTTATCTGCTGCTCCTCAGTCTTCCTCTGCTGTGGACCTCACTTGAGGTCGTGGCAAGGTAATACATGGAGTAACACATATGGCTTCAGTAACATCATTAGCCTTATAGTTATATGATCAGTGCAGATGAAAAACACATAAATGAAAATTTCCCCAGATATTGCAATCAGTGAGGAACTAGCCCCACCAGCACATTTATCTGACTGGCCTCTTCCTGAAACACAATGTGTGGAAAGTGATATTTGGTAATCGCTAATGCTTTCCTCTTGTTCGGAATATACGAGAGGACACCTCAAAAAGGTAGATCAGACATGTTAACATGTGTCTTTCAGTCTTCCTCCCAGGTACTTTACACAGCACCAGTCCACATATGTTACCTGAACTGCTTGATTAAATGTGCTATGTGCTTCCTCAATGCTGTATAGTAATGCAGGATTACTTGTCTGGTTACATAACATTTGGCAACAAAGTGAAAGTAAGTAAATAAAGAGTGCGAAAATCAGACAAGGAAGATACAATTATAATATGACAATTTATGATCCTATTACACATATGACGGGCATTATCCTGTTGAAAGAGGCCAATGTCATCAGGAAATAAAGTTTCCATGAAAGGGTTTGCATGCTCTGCAACAATGTTTAGGTAGGTGCTACGTGTCAAAGTAACAGCCACATGAATAGCAGGACCCAAGGTTTCCCACCAGAACATTGCCCAAAGCATCGCACTGCGTCTACCAGTTTGCTACCTGCCAGTGGTCATAATGTTATGGCTGATCGGTGTATACATATATACACACAGTATCTTATTTGCAAGTGTATGAGCATATGAGTAGGCTGCACTGCTACTGGTTGAGTATCCGTTATACAAAGATCCATTATCTGAAATAACACCAAATTTGAAAAAAACTATTTCAGATAAGGGTTAGTTCAGATACTCATCTTCTTCGAGCACCAGTGAAGCAGAGTACAGCACCAGTGAAGCAGAGTACAGCACCAGAGAAGCAGAGTACAGCACCAGTGAAGCAGAGTACAGCACCAGTAATGTTCTGTGCTCCTAAACTATAACTCTCTGTCTGCCTGTGCAACCTTGAAGAGAAATGGATGTATTGGATGTAGCTGGGTTAAGATGGGGGCGGAGAGGATGGCAAAGCTGGTTTTAAAGTCTATAGGTGGTTGCAGGAGCAGCAGACAGAGGCTGGAGAGTATCTGGGAGGTTTTATCATAGTTGACCAGAAATGATTCTAGTCCCATGTATTTTGCATAAGGAATAGTCAACCTGTATTATTTTTAAGATATAACTAATGTTCACAATTTGTCATTTATAGTAGCTCACATAAGATATTTTACCCACTTCACAACATTAGGACGTACTATGCCTTCCTTATTTTCAGTGCCTAAAAGACGCTATGACGGCATAGTACGTTCTGTGTTAAACAGCTCATCTTGGCAATGAGCTGTGCTTAGATCCCGCTGCAGGCTCTTTGGGTGGCCTCAGTCTGACAGGGGAAATGTAGCCGGTGCTCAAAGCAAGCACTGGCTACTTTCGCTAAATCGAGCTGTGTCCAAGCTTCCGGGTTCGGGCACACCTCCGTGACGTCACACGTGAGGTCGGGAGGGCTCGTGATTTTTTGGCAGGGACCCACAGGGTCTAACAAGACCCTGATCGGGTCTCTGCCATAGTGTTCCTTCCATAGTGCACCTTGTGATCGGTGGCCAGGAACAAATTGTGACTTTTTGGTGCTTGCGTCGTCTGGGAAGCAAGCACCATGGGTCACAAAGGCATTAAGTGATAATATATGGTAAAAAAAAACAAAATGCTGACATAAAAGAGCAGTAAAAACTATTCTTGTAAGTGCTACTATTTTTAGAGTCAGAGACAGCGAGTTAAAATAAGTATTATAAACAGTAGTGCGCCATAACATCAACAACACTCTTACAGCAGGATAGGAAAATATTTTGCTGAACAAATACAAAAGGTTTGAGGGAAAAAAAACAACAAGAAATATTAACTTCCTTGGCAAGTCAGTTCTTGTAATGTGTCTTATCTCAGTTTTCACTGTTTCCTAGAGGAAGACGTCAGCCAGTGTATTAAGTTGCAGGTAGAAAAGCTTCACTTTGTGCAACAGACTAGCAATTTTCAGAAATACACATGTAAAGAGCAAAGTGCCAGCTGAATGCTTCATTTTTTATCACTTTTGCCTCGGTAGGTCTCTTTATCTGGTACCCCGACTCAGAGGTGTTACTAGGGTTGGTGTCACCGGTCACTCATGGTGTCACCCCCTGTATTTCCTCCAGGACCATGCCAAACAGATTCCTTAGTAATGCCAGTCAGATGGCCCATTAAATATGTCACACACAGGAGCTCTATAACTATGCCACACACAAGAGCCCCATAAATTATGCCACACCAGATTCCCATTCATTATGCCCCACCTCAGAGCCCAGTTAATTATGCCACACACACAGGAGCCCCTTAATAATCCCACACACGGGAGCCCCTTAATTATGCCACACACAAATGCCCCATAATTAGGCCACATATGGGGGCCCAATAAATATGCCACACATGGGACCGCCATTAATTATGCGACACACTGAGCCTCACGAGGTGACAACTGTACTATTCTAAAACAATAAACATCTATACACACAGACATCTCTCTCTAACTAGTTGCATTTACACTTATTTGAATACTTTTTAATATTATATTAAACTATTTTCATATGTAATAAATGTTATTATAAAATTGCATTCCTTGTTTTTATTCCCTTCCTCTGCACCCACATTGCACCCTAAGGACTTAACACAGCACCATACAGTACCAACAGCACTTGCCTTGTACCTATATTACACCCACAGCACTTGGCTTGCACTCATATTGCAAATACATGATTTGGCATGTCACCGTGTCAATGTCACACAGAATATACCACAGTGTCACTTTGCCCCACAGAACTGCCCCTGCAGAACAAGCTAGTGTCACTTTCCCCATAGTACAAATTATTTTGCCCTACAGACCATGCAACAGCATCACTTTTCCAGTTAAAATAAGCCACAGTTGTCCCATTAATATTCCAGTGTTAGCTGGCCCATAAATATGCCACAGCCAATTTGCCCAATAATATGCCAGTATTACTTTTGCCACAATATGCCACAGACAATATAGCCATTAAGATGCAAGTGTTACCTGTTGGATGTGTGCCACCATGCACCATGGGCAAACAGGCAAAGAAACCAAAATCCCTTTCTGGACACCAAGACATTGGTGAGCTGTTACCGTGGCCCTCCCAGATCAGTAGCCTCCATCTGCCGCCAGGGTATAATTCGGAATTCTCTGACGAATCTGACTATGATCTACCCCCAGCGCTCACCTCACAAAGAGCCTCCATCCATCACCCCCTTCAAGACCAACTGTGGAGGAGGACTCTCCAGTTACAAGATGTGACATTCACAAGTTGATGGTGGAGCTGTCCCAAATTATGGACCGGGGAGTGGCCAAGATACGCACACAAGTGCAGACCTTATACACCAAGGTGAGCGGTCTGGAGAACTCCCACACCCTCCTGAAGCAAGAATGACCGCACTTAATATAAATAATCAAAATATGGATAAGCAACAGAAGGCCACTCAATTGAAACTCAATGACCTGGAGAATAAAATGAGACATGCGAACACAGAGTCGACACACCATGAGAGAAGATCATCGCTAGGTCGGACGCTGGAGTGATCCTTATCCTCACTCCTGGACACTCATTTTATTGCTCGTAATGTTTCTCCCTATCTCCCCTGCCGTTTTGTCCCACTCTTACTTTATTCTTATTTTTATTTTTTGCTGTTCTATTTTTTCTTTCTCTCACTCCATCCCCCCCCCCTTGTTCCTTCTTCTTGCTAGCTCCTCTCTTACTGATACTCTTTTTCTAAACTATAAGTTTTGTCGACCCTTCTGATGATGTGACTATGCTCTACGATATGTAGTCCTATAACAATCAAATATCTTACAGATTCTGACATGCTCTTCACTAGATTTCTGATGCCTATATGTAGAATGTAGAATTTTTATACTGTCCTATACCAAACTAGCCACTAGAAGCCGTTAAATACATTTTAATATTTAATAAGCTTTTGATATTGTAAGGTCCTGTAGTGGACACCCCCCTCCCCCAATCTTGGACCCCGATACTGCTTGCTAACTGGTGCCCAAGATCCCTTTAACTAGTATTATTGCCCTAAGCCCCAAAGGTCATCCATTAATGTATGGGTTCAAGATAGGGTTGCATTCGACGATGGTGCTTTTGGACCGAGATAGGTTTGGAAGTTTATATTTCTCAAGTTATAAAGTCTTTCATGTTTGGTGTAGTTATACAGTTTTTCCCTTGGTTGGTGAAGACTGGTACCCCGACTTCTATTGCTCATCATAACTATTATTGCATAAAATGATGTGCTGCCAGTTTACCTAACTTGATGGTCCACGTCTACTTATGTACTCTCATTAGAATTGTACTTAAATCCACTACCGATGTATGTTGATATCGTATTTTACGCCAATGTTTGGCATATGTATTATATAACTGTATAACAACTATAACATAAAAACTAAGAAAAATTACAATTTAAAAAAAAATGGTGTCAACTTAAACATTGTGAGGACAGGGAAGACGTGCGCCTAAGAAAGGAAAGGGTGAAGAAAAAGCAGAAAAGAAGCAACTGTAATCACCAAAAAGAGAACCGTTCCCATTGCTCCCCAACAATATATAGGAATGAGGTAGAAATGGTGAAAGCGCTTGAAGAAAGGGAATGTGATAATATTTCTAAAAATGTGACACAGCAAGGTAAGTACATGTAGTAAGTGGGCTATTTAATACAATAAAGTATGTAAAACAACCATAGCAAAAAATTGAGGGGCACCAAATCGTTGAAGACCTGATGCGGCAAAGTAGCCCAGATACATTTCACTGTCAGGCTTCCTCAGAGGGTCACAAGCATGCAGGGAACAGACTACTGTTAGGGTTGCAGGAAAGAAGATAATCAAGTTAATGCGTTTCCTTATACACAGGCCAAAGCCATAGTGTGAGAATTAAATATCAATAGAGTTAGGACGAGACAACTTTTGTTTCTACAAGCTGGACGGGCTTCCGGTAGAAGGACTTAGCGTGACTGTGTGCTGAATTAAATAGGTGACCCTACTTCTTCAGTTCCTTGTCGCATTTAAATTGTGCTTTATAAAATGCAATTTTTATGACTCATTATGCAATGACTGGCATAATGATAATTTAATGTGGAGTGAGAATGTATCCTTAAAATAGGCCCTGATTGGTGGGAACTTGGTGGGCACCATAATAATTAGGCAGAGCTATATTTTGCAAATTTTCTGGGTTGGCCAGAATGGGTGGAGATTTGGGGCAGTGGGCGTGGTAAATTGTCAAGTGAGTAATTGATTGCTGTGCTGAAAAATGTCCCTGGAAAAGTCATTCAAATGTTGTCAACTATGGAATTTCAAGCCACAGATATGGTCATTATTGACTTATTGGCAGGTAAACGCTGTTTCTGGGTGCCTCACTACCAAGGCACTCCCATAAAGGACAGAGACCTGAAATTCCGCGCATGTGATCGATGTGACAGTCACAGTGAGTGGCTGGCTTTGACAGCTTTAGTCTCTCCCTGCCCCACAGCAATCATGGAGCAGCAAGAGACTAATTACACAGTGGGCAGCCTGCTCCAAATAGCCCTCCATCCCTTTAGCCCACCCAGAATAGTTTTTTTAAATACAAAAATACACTTTTTTTCCAGGCAGGATTGGTGTTATATATAATAAGTTATCCCATACAGGACCAGTGACATGTTAGAACTGCCAGTGGTCCTCTAGGGACATTTTATTTAAAAAAAAAAAAAGACTGCTTGTGGCCCCCAACGGTAAAAAGGGACCCGCAGTAGCCCATAGGTCCTCCATACTGCAGCAGTGTAAACTCTGCTAGCTAGCTGAGCATAATAGGAAACAAAGTTCACAAAAGCAAATATGTCAAAAGTCCAGGATTTAAATTTGCAATGACATTTCCCAAATGTGGCCCGTACCTGAGACCCAAATCTACCAAACCTATCCATGTGGGTTATCACTATACTGAGGTGAACCTCTGTATATCCATACCTGATTTACAATGTGTGTGGGAGAAAATTACCATTGGAAACTTTATCAAAGATTAGTGGCAAAATCACTGCATGAAAAGTTTCTAAATACCCTGTGTTGTCTACTTTTTGAAAAATATGCACATCTGGGGGTTTATTCTGAGGTCCCACCGAATGCTCAGGCACACAGACATCCTCTGCAACAAACTAGCAATCCTCTTTTGTTAATCTAGGGTGACCTACAAAGGGGAGAATAAAACAGACAGGAAAAACAATACCATGGGATTCCAGAGTTCCATGGGGTAAGCCCACTTGGTCCTTTTCCACAGTTGCCACTATTCCAGCAATAGTGCCACTATGAATGCTATTTCCCTGTTGTACCAACTTGCATACATGACCCCCAATATTACTGGGAATTAAAAAATCTATTATGGCCCCTTCCATGCTCCATCTTCCAAGTACCAAACTCTAATACCAATTCCCATTACCATCCATATGACAACCTGTGTATCTAGATGTTGTGTTCTTGGGAAGAAATAGCTGGTGACATCTTTTTGAATGTTGGTGGACTATCCCTAAAGACCACTACAGGAACTTTTCCAGAGTTGCTGTGCACTGTTATTCACTCTGACATTTCAATCCAAGGTTATCTTTTGTTTAGCGCTGTTCTACATTAGAGTGCTTCGCTGAATGCCTTATACTGGAACTTTACTGATAGGAACTATCTAATCTTAGCTAATTGGGACCAGTTTTCACTAAAACTTAGCTCCCCTGCAATATCATAATTAGTAATTTCAGGACAGTTTAAAGCTGTATCCCTATCAACACTTATAGATACTATAATGTCCCAGAAAGCTCCCATATCATGTCTCCTATTCCTGTGTGATTACATGGGAACTCTATCCCACTTCTCATAAACTCCGACAAGGAAAGGTGCACAAGTATTCACAAATGGTGTCTATTCACTAAACAGGGTACTGTGGTGAATGAACAATAGAACCACAAAAATCTGACTTTAATAGCTGAGTTGGAAACATTCTCCAACTTGTTTATATTTTTAACACTAATGGATGATTTTTTCAGTTCACTTGTCACTGTTTATTGAATAGACTCAAGAGTTGTTTTTAATTTGTTTTGAGTACTGGTACTGCTGTTATTCACTAAGTACAGGAGTGTGCTGGAATATTTTACTGGAACCAATCAGTAGTTATTAAAAAAAAAAATTACACTATTTACATGTAATCATCCCAGCAGTAGAGATATGAATACTATTTTTTTAAGTTCAACAAAAATATTTTCATATAACAAATATATAAGCATTATCTAAAATATCCCATGTAAATCTCTTGATGATAAACAGTTTAAAGTTATTCCGAGAATAAAGCAGGTCATTTATAATATCATTAACCTTGAGAGTGCATTTATTTAACACAAATGTTGACGTTGTCACTAAGTGATACGGGAGAGAGAATGACCAGATTAATTGTTCAAGAGAGATTAGACCCCTCCACTCTGTGTCCGTGGTTTGTGAATGTCCATAGCACACCATTAGATTGTCCATCACAGATACTAGTAAATGTCCACCATGACATATGTTGGTACCGACCTCTGCTTATGTCTCATTAATAATGTCATTTGAATGTTGTGTGCCAATTGTCCACCCAGAGCCACCATCAGAAATTCCGAAGCCCCTTCCTGAACAAAATTTCAGGTTTTTTTGTTTTCAACTTAATTTTAAACAATAATTAACTTAAGTGAACTTATTTATTTTTGAGGGCAGGACGTACTCGTAGAGTCTCCAGCCCCAGCTAGGGACTCGATGAATGTAAAATCCGAATTGCTTTGCTTTAAAAGTGTGTCGGCAATGCAATTCGGAAAAGATACCCGACTGGTGACCTGTGCGTATGAGCCATGGGGTCAGGATTGAAAGTAGGAGGGGCTGGGGACTTTATTAATAAAATAAATTATGAAGTAAGCCCCCCCCCCCCTTAAAAAAAAAGTTTAATTAAGTTAATTATTTGACACTGAGACAAATGCATCAAATGTTTTCCTTCGTCCCCACGTTTGTTGAAATTTATACATTTTATATAATAAAGCATTCACTTTTTTTTGCACAGAACCTGGAGTGCTGATTCTTATATTTTTCCAGATGGGAATTATCGGTGAATCGTGCTCCATAGGAGCATCAGTCACAAGCCTTTTTAATAAGACAGAAGTTGCCTTTTGTCCGATTAAACATTAATCTGGAGAGTTTAATTCCCCTTTAAATATACAGAATAATTATTATCTGTAACATCGAGCACCATCAATCCGGTGTTAGAATTAAATACCAAGCATTAACATGTTAGCATATTACTAAATGAAATATTAATGTGTCTGTCCGACATTAATCCACCTGTCACTCTCTCTGCTTTCTCTTTCCCTCCGCCCCCCTCTCTTGTAAAATCATGCATGCTTCAGTAGCATTACAATGGCATCAGGAATCTGCCATTTCGTGCAGTATGTATAAATAAAAACCTGAAACATAAGCAGGGTGTATTGCTCATTCTGCTTACTGTAACATAACATGCCTGTCTGCACCTGCCTGCAACCTGGAGTTCATTAATTAGGTTTCTACTTGCCTCAAGTGGAGTTTGAGTACTAGGAGTGGGCAGCATTGCTTTTTCTGAACCCTCATTTATTACTCTTGCTGAATCTGTCATAGAAACATAGAATGTGTCGGCAGATAAGAACCATTCGGTCCATCTAATCTGCCCAATGTTCTAAATACTTTTATTAGTCCCCTGTTCTGTATCTTATAGCTAGGATAGCCTTGTGTCTATCCCACGCATGCTTAAACTCCTTGACTGTGTTTACCTCTACCACTTCCGCTGGCAGGCTATTCCATACATCCACTACCCTCTCAATAACGTAATACTTCCTGATATTACTTTTAAATCGTTGCCCCTCTAATTTTAGACTATTGTGGTAGTTTTTCTTTTTTTAAATATCCTCACTTCATTGACTGTGTTGATTCCCTTTATGTATGTAAATGTTTCTGTTATATGCTTGTTTTTATTTTACTTCTGGAAACTGTCTTTCGATTTCAATATCTGAAGTACCTTAAGCACATGCACGAAAATTTGTATACTCGAATTGGCAGCAGTGTGAGTGACTCTGTTGCTGAATTCGCAGCTGTTGTCGGCTTCTCGGATGTATCTCATGTATTTCGCAGCACACAAACTCCCGGAGATACACAAGATACATTGTGCCCCTGAGTGACAGGTGACTGGACACGATACGCCCCTGACTCACATGTGAGAATAGAAAAATAATTGCTCAGGTAAATGAAGCTCCTTCCTTGTATGTAAGGCCCACAAAGAGTAACAAAATGGCTCTTCTGGAGGAATATGAAATATCAGGTTTGCAGCTGCTAATGATCCTCCCACTCAGCTCTCAGAATTTAGCTGGAACATTCAGCATGTCCCACCCTTCTGCTGAATAGTTACATAGGATATATACTTGTTCTAATACTCAAATCTCAGTGGTGGAACACGTAGGGTTATAGCATTATCATTTATAGGGAACTGGGGACTAATAAAAGTATTTCGAAAATTGGGCAGTCTAGATGGACCGAATGGTTCTTATCTGTCAACACATTCTATGTTTCTATCATGGGGAATCGATAGCTAGTATAACATCTCTTTCCAAATTCTACACTCATGGGATTTTACATCCCACCGCTCTATAAATAGTAAGAGTTTTAAGAAGGATGGAAAAGCTAATTATCTTCTCTGTGGGAAATGTCCTTCACTTTCTAAAGTGCCACTTCTCTCAGTGCCATATCTGCCCCATATCATATTCCCAGTGCCGTTTCTGCCCCCACAATTCTTTCCACAGTGCCATCAGTGCCCCCAGAAAATACTCCATAATGCCTGAAATTTAATATCTGAAAATGCTTCAAAGGAATCAAAGGGAAGATGTACACACTGTGTACTTTTTACAGAGCATCTGTCGCTGCATTTATTATATCTAGGGGCCCCAATCAGATAGGGACACAAGCATATGCCCCTTAGATAGTAGCACCACTAGGTTACCTGCTTACTCTACCTTATCTTTTCCCCTTAGTGTAATCAAGTTCACTTAGGGACCTTATTAAGCGAGACTAATTGTGTTTTAAACTGCATTTGAAAATGCTAAAGCCTTCATTGAAAAGAGCTAAGTTAATAATGAGGTTAAGCAGGCTGGAACATCTGGCTTCCAAAGAACAGGACATCTGCACAGTGGAAACCTAATCAGCTACTTAGCATGTCACGTAGGTTAAATAAAAGCAGGTTTTGATTGTTTTAGGTGCAAGCAACAACTCGCTAAAAGGTAACCAGTTCACTTATGTTGTTGTGCAAACATTACGCAATCTGCCAGCAGTCCTCATGTAAAAGTATGTTTGCTTAAATTCGAGGTTTGGATTATTTTTATGTGGCAGTGCACATGCACAAGAACTTACGGGATGTCACCATTATTATTATGCTGTATGGCGCATGGCATGATGTCAGTGTGAGATAACATTAGGAAAGCACAATGTTGCCAACAGTTAATAGTTTGCAAGGACATTCCAATGTTTTAATAAAAAAAAATAGGATGGCATAGAACGTAGGAAAGGGGATAACTAATGAACGTGGATCTGTGGGATCCATTACTTGATTCGTTTATTGATTTCCTTGTGGTCACATAGGACTTCTACATACTGCAAAGCAGCCTGCAACAGTTATATGGGGTCGGTAAAAAATGGCAACCTTATTTTTACATTTGCAACTTTGAGTGGCCTCTGACTGACAGGGAAAATGTAGCTGATGCTCACACGTGATATCAGGAGGCCTCATGAATTTTTGATCAGGTCTCTGCCATTGTGTCGCTGGCTACCGATCACCTTGTGAGCCTGCAAAAGTTATATGTGGCCGGTAGAAAATGGCTGAGGTGGCAACCCTACAATTACCATTTGACTGGTAACAAACATGCAAAATGTATAGTTATCCTTTAGGGGACTTCAGTTGCAGTGCGTGCATACATCTATTGTATAGGATCCTTACAAAGTATGCATCTGCAGGTTTTTTCTTTAGGTGTACAGTTCGGTATGCCAGGTCAGCCAGTGTTTTGCTGGACACATATAGCCTTTACCTGCTCCCCTGTCAAAATGTTGAATGTAAGTGTGTTCAGGGGGACCACATTGGTTAACCCCTTGCCGATATTGGATGGGCTAGGTCCGTCCTGTCTGGCAAATCGTTGCTGATATTAGACGGACCTAGTCCGGCCTGCGGTAAAACAAGCGGTGTTTGCAATCTAAGATCGCGAGCACCGCTAAAATGGTGATGCTTCGATGCCTTCGAGGTCGAGGCATAAAGCATCACCGGTATCAGGTGCCCAGGGCACCCGCGATCGCTCCAACTGAACGATTCGTGGGCACCATATTGGACAGCAGCATGCTCCTCCACTATGGCTCTGCCCTGTTGTGGGTAGAGTGCAGGATGTTGAAAAAATTTAACTTCCGTTGCTCTGATGCTGTTGCTTGACTGCCCCTAGAAGCAATCAGCAACATTGCATTATACATTCTGCAGGGAGACATGTAAATAGAAATGGCTGTGCTACATACATATGCATGGAATAAAAAGTAGGAGGATGTATTCAGTTTAATAACAAGAAAAACAATTCAGAAGGTGGAGTTAGAAGGTGATGGCTGCTCTGGGTACAAGTAAAAAACAGTAGAAAAAAATAGTTTGTTAGGAGTGAGTGTTTAACATGGATGGCTCTGCAATTATTAGTGTTGCTATGAACCCCCACCACCACCACCTTCCCGGCACTGAAAGTGTTAACAATGTGTTTGTATTGGTATAAATATTTTATATCATCTCCATTTATTGACAGAGGATTCCTGGAATAACGATAAAGTCTTTACATGTAGTTTCATGTATCTATTGCAACATGTTAGCTTTCCCCATGCAGACAGAAACCTGTAGGACGGAGAAAGGAATCAAAGCAAGTCAGTGATTTTGTTCCTTCAAATAAATATATAGCAAACATGCAAGGTATGTATTCAGGAGTGAGGACGTTAATACTATTTATTCCACTGAGCCTCCGTTTAGGTATTGGCTTTAAAGAGGCTCTATCACCTAAACATTGTTTTTACCATGAATGTAGAGAATTAAAAAAAAACATCCAAAATTATCTGTACATCATGTTAGCAGAATTACAAACAAATCAATCAGTTAGGAAATATGTTTTATTTAATGTTTCTGTGCCGTCTCCAGCTTATGACATCACTTGGTATTTAAATAGACTGCTTTTCAGCAGGCGAATGTGTCATAAAGAAGAGACAATTATTTCCTAATTTAGGCATTTGCTTAAAATTCTGCGAATGGGGGATTTATGTATAACCCGGGCAAAGACGCAGATACCGCCAAACAGTGATGCTATCTGCGTGTGCACTTATGAATAAAGCAGATTCCTCACACATTTCGGCAGTCTGCGCTGTGTGTACGCTGGCGCAGTCCAGGTATAAAAAAAAAAAAATCAGGTGTTGGATCGTGCCTGATTAGTGTCGGAGAAACCTCCACCAAACAGTGTTTGGAGTTCTAAAAAGGTGCGATACACATAACAAACAACGATTGTGCCTTTCTATTCTTCAATCACCATCATTCCCTGCTCTTCAAGAAACCACTGTGGGAGATTATGGGGTTTGTAGTTCTCCAGCAGCTGGAGAGCCGCAGTGGGTTGAAGTTCTAGGTAAGTCAAAGCTATGGTAGCACTTTTTGAAATAATTTAGCATTTTGAATAGTCTTTTAATATGGCACAGTTTTAATACAAATTTACCAAATCCAGTGCTTCAACAATGCTGCATATAAATGGAGAACTCAAAGGTACAGCATGTGTTAGGTTACTTCTGATGTCACTAGCATATGGAAAGAAGGCTGGAGTGGAGTTCCTGAACCTGAGGGGGTCCAGGACTCCATTGTCACTGCTGGACCACCAGCAGGGGAGGGCTGGCGACTTCTGTCCCAGGGGGCAAAAACAATTGAGTGGCCCATGGTGCAATTTCCTCAGCCCTTCCGTTATCATCAGAGATAGACACAAATGGGCAAGACAGGTATATTGGGGTCTATTCAATGACCTGAGTTAATTTATCTTATAGCATTGAATTCCATAGACGGCAATAGAAAGATTTGAATTAAAACCCAGTATTTAATAATGTTTTGTGTCTTTGAATTGGGCCCTTTGGCAGATAACACAATTGGACAGAAAGTGCTATTCACTGGCGCTTTTAAAGTGGAAAGCAGTACAGCTCCAGCCCATTAAGTCAGGTTAGAGGGCAATCCAGAGTTCTCCTGACCACTATGGAAGAAAAGGCTTTCTTTACCTTCTCTCTGCATCTGGACAGGTTAGCAAGAGAGAGGGGAGGAATCTGTGAGAAACCCTCAGTTTTTGTGGACATTTTTTTCTCTGGAAGCTCAAAATGGGAAATATAATCTACAACAGCTGGAATAGAAGGACTAACGTTAATTTGCGGCCTATATGTCTGACGATGCTCATCCATCTTAAGGCTGACTGAGCATCATAACAAATATAGTCCAAGAAGCTAGGATGTATAAAAAAAAAAAAAATAAAAAAAAAAAGAAGCCAATTATGTCATGTTCCACCACTGGTGGAGATATAACATTTCCCAGAATGTGCTTGACCTTATTCTCCTGGTTGATTTCTCATTTTGAATCATATTAAATCCATGTAACAGGTTTTGTAGATAACAGGACATGGTGAATTAACCTTAGCATAATGTGGGTTATGTATAAAGAACACGTTTGGGACACAGTTCTAAAAGAGGAGCAATTAGTATAAACATTCTATTGGTTTCCATGGTGACTACTGACTTTTAGAACTTTGCCTCAAATGACTCTTTATATAGGATCCACTATGTGTTTCAAAGTAGGTATGATATCTGTTATTCTTTATAAACTGCAGAAGTATATTAAAAACTGTTAACACACCTGCCAACCATACAGACTGTTTTTACAGTATTTTAATCTAAATCTAAACAGGTGACTGAAACTTCAAACCATGTTAAATAAATGTAACTGTTGCCTGCAGTGTTAAAAAAAAAAAAAAAAAAGAGAGAGATTGGGGAGAGGGGGGACATTACCTCTGTGAGGGGACTTCCTTTGCATCCAAATATGGTAATGTTCTCTAGCTGCATATATACATATGCCTCCTTATTGTTTAATACAGAGACACTCCTGCAATTTGCAATTAATCTACAATTTAAGAAATTAAACACCATATATGCAAAGATATTTCATGTTGGGACCCACCTACATTGGAGTACTTTGATTGTAGTGGTGGGCTAAGCATAATATGGCAATATAGTCTGACTAAATCTCCAAAAGGAGAGCCCACCTGTACAAGCACTCATTATAACATATAGTTACATATATATTGATCTAATACAAGGCCAGAAAGCAGTGCTCAACCAGGTAGTCATGGGAACAGTGAGTCTTTATACCTGTTTTAAACCCGTAGTATACTCACTGCTCTTCTTCTGTTTTGTCCCCCTTTAAAAAATATTATACTTGGCCAAAACCAAGAATTGTTTATATAAACAATAATATTTTTTGGGATTGCAATGCTCATTCACACTCACCTGATATCTAGCCATAGAGCCACATTGTGTTATCAGGGATCAGATGAGGTGACATTAGTGCAGAGCGGGTGGCTGGCTGTCTTTAATGAAGTATGATTTTGATTTAATTGTACACTGCTGTCTGTCACATTTCAGTCACTGAATGAACTTGTTCAGTTAAGAGGGCTAGGTTTATATGTGACTGTGCTCCTGAAACATTTTCGATAATGGATCGGTGTTATTCTACTTTTACCTAAACATCTTAAAATGACTGTACAGAGCTCAGTGGTTCGTTATTACTGGACTGGTGAAGCAGAGAGAACATTGCTCGCTTCTGGAATGTTCCTTTATATAAAATCTAAGGAAATCCTGATGAAAATATGTGACTGTATCAACATAGTCAAACACTCCAAATCCCTTTGTGCCTGGTCAGGTGCAGAATTTACAAAGAGAAAATACTCTTAGCGGATTCCTGACATTTCTGAAGGCTTCAAAGGCGTCCGAATTAAAACAATGCCTTTTTAAAAATCTTTTTTTAATGGTCATATAGACAGTTTATTCTAGTTAATATGTAAAAACAAAACAAAATAAAAAACCTAATATTAGCCTCCCTCCCAGGTGTTTATCTCAACTTATCTCAGCTTTTATTGAATAGCCCACATCTTGTCAAAGCAGTTTTCATCCAGTAACTCTGAAAAAGTTACAGTTAGGTCTGTACAAGGCTTAAAAATGCTGGTTCATGGTTCTAATAAGATTTACTCTGGATATTTGATATTGTATGGGGACTAGCACCAGCCCAGAAAACATTTAGCCCACTACATATACAATATATTGTGTTTGGTATAAAACATGATAGAAAAAGGTCTACTTTTATAGGCTACAGTAAAAATGTAAGTAGATAGAACATAAAACGAGATAGACTTTATAAGTAAACTTTTCAGGTTACAAGATCATCAATATCCATGGCAAGGTCAGTTAAGGTCATTAGAACATCATTAAGATACCCATCACAAAGTCCAGTAAATGTCCCCCATGGGAATTGTTGGTGCCTCCCACTGGACAATGCTCCCTCCATGTTTTTGATGATGGCTTCCACAATTCCTCTATAAAGCTGTGTTGGACCCATGAGGATTAATCTAATAATACATTTTCAGAGGTACACCTGAAAATTGCACTTGCTACTCTTTTCCTATGTCTCTGTGACAAATTATATTCCGAATTATGCTCCTAAAATAAAGTCTTCTGTTACATATACTCCTCATGAGCTCAAAGAGTTAAGTTATATGGCTACACCCCCTTTACCGCCAGTCTTATCAAGTCTGAGCTGTCAAAGGCTAAAAAAAACACCTTCCACTTCAGTGATAAACAATCCCCACTTTCTACAGACACAAAAATAGAATCACACTGAGGATAAAAACAGTGCTCTTTCCCGGATTTCAAGCTTCAAACCATATTTGAGCTTTGTTATTTATTTCTTTTTTGTACACTGAGGAAGTAGCTAAATTTGCAGACTGATACGTCACTTTGTTTTTCACTGCTGTTTTTTTTTTATCTTCCAAGTTAAGCCCTGGGAGTACTAGTAAAGGCATATGTAGCTCCCATGAAGGAACGATTGCCAATTTGTTTTTTTTATTTAAACCTTTTTAAGTATAAGTTTGTTAAACATATAATGTATCAGAGCAATATAAAGTGTTTTTGGCGCCTGAAATTGTGACTTTGCAATCCACGATTGGTGGAAATTAATAGTGCAATTTCAGGGGCACTTCTGTACATTTTTTGATGAATAGCAAGTACAAACAGCGCCAGTACAACAGAGTAGTTCAGAACTGGTGCAGGTAGCGCAAACTAATTTTGTTGTTGTTGTGAGTTAACACCATACATTGGTGCACACTGAGACTGCATCACTATTAGTTGCAATTTCTTTGTGCACCATGTTTATACATGCGGAGCATGCACCCATCGGGCTGTACTCACTAGTCGACCGGCATGTGCATTACCGCAGGAACTCACATGTGGGCCATACCTCGAGGTGTTGCTAAGGAGACAGCTATAGCAGCGCCTCTGCACCAGGGTGCGGTGCACCCCGCACCTGACTAAGGAACAGCCCTTGCCATGAAGGGCCAGATGGGCAGTCCTAGCCTGCCTTAGTCTATAAGACAACCCTCAATTTTTGGTTTAGAAATTTCAGAAAAATCCTTGTCTTATACACAGAAAAATACGGTACATGTTCCACTTACATACACAGATTTGCAAATTTCATATGAAATTGCCATTAAAAATCATGGGAAAATACTTGGTATGCATGGCAGGCATGCCCAGTGTGCGTGCCACAGGTGCATAATGTTAACAGACCTAGTGTGCCCCCATGCATCTCTTATAGTGACACTCAAGTGTACTGGGAGTTTCCAATCCTCTCTATGTGAAACCTTTGATTGGCTCTTGTGATATGCTGGGGATACCCATTTTGTAAGAACAGAGGGGGACCCTTGTGGGAGTCAGGAGAAAAGGTAACTTTTTAATTCTAGATTTTGTAGTATTTCGAAAACTAAAAAATATGTACAGAAACATAGAATATGTTGGCAGATAAGAACAGTTTGGCCCAATTTCTCTCAAAAAATAAATATCCTATGCATGTTTTTAAATATATATATATATTATATATATATACATATTTATGTATATTTAATGTTAAACATTTGTATCAATATGATTATATTTCTCTACTCTTTTATATCCAGTTGTTTACAAATTTAAAAAGAACAAAAGGTCATATGAAAATTGTTGGATCAATATTAACAGTACATATCCAATGAAGTGTTTATATAGAAGGGGTTTGGATGTATTAACTTAATTAAAAACTTACATAGTGTTATACATTGTTATGAATTTTAGGAGTACTGAACGCTTGACTTGCTTTACTTTCAGATTGGTTTGCTTATATGTCTAATTAAACAAGCAGATGACCTTTGGTGGTAAGGAACATATTTGTCCATTCAATCAGACATATAGTTACATAGTTGAAGGATAGTACCATGTAAGCCGTGGAAAAGCAGAAAACAAGTAGGGTTAAAATGATACCATTTATTTTCTAACTGAGAGTTTGGTTGCAAGCTTAGGTCTCTTAGGCATAAATGAGTCTAAATGTGGTTTTATGCCAAAGGAATGGAACTAACAACTTGGTCTTGAAAGCTTGCAACCAATCTCTCAGTTATCATTTTAACCCTACTTTTTCATATAGTAACATAGTAATTTCGGTTGAAAAAATACTTTTTTTAAGTTCAACCCTTCTACCTATCATTCCTGCTTTTTGATCCAATATATTCTATTGAGATTAACTTGCTTCAAATTCAAGTTAAAGTTTTGTTAAATCTTGCGTTAGAATAGACAATTTCTCAAATATGATTAGAAAAAGGAATATTAACAAGATAAATAATGTTTTGTTAAATATATCATACACATTCATGCGTATAACTTTTAATTTATACATTTAAAACATGTAAGCCTTAACTAGGTCCCCCCTGCTAATCCCTAGCAAAAACGAGCGTCTCTCTCTGCAATGGCAGCGAGAGACCCTTGCATTTGGCTGTCATAGCGGGGCGAGCCCCCGCTCTGATTGGCTGTGCGCATGCTGACGTTTGTCAGCACGCGAAAACTAGGAACTGCTGTGTCTTGCATGTGAGCAGTTAGTAAACCCGCGTGTATCTATTAAGATACATGTCGGATTTACTTACCTAGACCGGGACATGTTTTGTGTAACCATTGCTTCCTTGAAGGAAGCAATGGTAAAACATGTTAGAATGTCCCTCTAATTGTGCGTTATATGAAAAAGTGAGTAAGAATATAGATTTGGGCTCTATGGTTGAATTGATCTATTTAGACTATGCAAATGCATTTGATACAGTTCCACACAAAAGGTTGCTCCACAAATTGACAGATATAGATATATGGGGAAACTTTTGTGTGTGGTTTGTCAATTGGCTGAAAGATAGAATGCAAAGAGTGGTGGTAAAAGGTCTCAAACTGGACAAATGTGATAACTGGAGTACTGCAAATGTAAATGCTCATATAAAAAACTAGGAAGTATGATGCAGTAGTAACAGAGGAAAGACGTAACAGGGGGGATATGATAGAAACATTTAAATACATAAAGGGAGTCAACACAGTAAAGGAAGAGAGTATATTTAAAAGAAGAAAAACTACCACAACTAGAGGACATAGTCTTAAATTAGAGGGGCAACAATTTAAAAGTAATATCAGGAAGTATTAATTTACTGAGAGGGTAGTGGATGTATGGAATAGCCTGCCAGCAGAAGTGGTAGAGGTAAACACAGTCAAGGATTTTAAGCATGCGTGGGATAGACACAAGGCTATCCTAGCTATAAGACCGGGAACGGGGGACTAATAAAAGTACTCAAAAAAAAAAAAATTGGGCAGACTAGATGGACCGAATGGTTCTTATCTGCCGACACATTCTATGTTTCTATGTTCTATGTTTCTAGTAGGAGGGAGATGGCAGACCGTGAGAAAGACACAAGATGTTGGCACTGTAATATGAGAAGGCACACAGAACATACTGAAGATTTATAGGTAAGTTGTTTGTTCCTGCACATTAAACCAGGATAAAAGGTAAGTATTTTATTTGTAAACTTAATCCCTCTTTATTTCAGTATCGTCATTCATAAAATGAAAACACAACAGGTATAATTTTCTTTTGGGAATAGAGCTCTGTATGATACAGTCATATCCAGTAAGAGAAGAGCAGCTGAATGGTAGTTAAGGTTATATAAACATTGCTGGAATTTCAATACAGACTAATGATTCTTGCAAAACTCTCCATTCATTCAGTGGACTTCCGGTGGAACAGTATTTATACATTTGGAGTGGCATACTCGGGAAAATGGTCACAGAGCTTTCCAAAGCTTTATTTTTTTTGCAATACATGAATGACTTCCTGTTTTTATCTCTGAGGCCTGAAATCTACACACCTTTATAATGAGTCAGAGCTTGGCAGCAAAGTCTTTATGTTTTTTTTAAATATACATAAAAAAAAAAAGGGGGAATGTTAGCAGATGACTAATAGGATGTGCCGAGCAGTGAATGAACTGCATTATCCAGTATTATTCCAGTTCATGATTGCAAAAAAACAAAGTTTCATAATATATATGCCCTGGGCTGTGTTAATTTTATGATGGTGCAAAAAGTGTGTTTTCATGTTTCATACCTCCCAACTTCTAACCCCAGTGAATCAGGACAAATCAAGGGGCGGAGTTTGGGACACTGCATGTCAGCATGACCTCACTGGCAGCGCTATTGAGCAAAATTCTACACATGCGCAGTACGCATTATCCGGCGTTCCGGACACAGGGATTTGAAATGGGGAACAGGGGATTGCGGTCTCGAATAGGGAGTGTTTTGCTACTGTATAAAAAAAAATGCACTACTTATTTTTTTTGCAATACTTCCCTTTATACTTACTTTTTACAGGCTCTCTCCAGACATCCTCTTCTCTATCACTCAGTGGGTGTCAACAGCATCTCTTGGGAGCCAGTTATCCGTAAATATGAATGGGAATGTCTAATCAGCAAGTGTCCCATGTCAGCAACACAAACGTGTACATTGTGGAATCTAACCCATAAATATGTTCGGATTTCTAATAGCTGTATCAAAATTCAACATTTATAAGCTCAAATATGTTCACTAGCAAGAAACAGTTGACAGGATTCTGTGTCGGTAAACTAATGCAGAGTTGTTAAAGTTTGTTTGAACTTAAAGGGAACTCATAGCTACAAAGTTCTCTTGGAGGAGTTTATACTGAGAACAGCGGTGATCTGAGTGATATATATGCTACCAAGCTGCAGAATCCTATTTTAGTATTTGATTAGGACCTTACACAGGGTAGAACAAATCCTATACATCACTGAGATAATGTACACACTCAATACTGGAGCAAAATTCCAAAAACAGGAACATTCTATTGGTTTCCATGGCAACTGAAACTTCTCTACCTAGAATTGACATTTAGGACCAAAAAAAGAATTGTGCTAATTTTGGAGCAAACTGCCATAGCATTACCATGGTTCTTACTACTAGCTTTGTCTTGATAAATACGGCCCTTAGAAATAATTCCCAATGTCTCTGCGGTGTCTATTTTTTTTTGTTTTACATAAAACTCTAGACACTTACCTGTTTTCCAACTCATATTAATTAATCCCCATTGGGTTGGCTTTTTAAGCCTTCCACATAAAAATAATAGTTAAGTGGGATCCAGTAGTACCCTGTTTTGACTTGATACTATTGACTCCTCATAGACACAGGCTCTCCGGTTTCTCTTGAAATTCCTAAAAGTACTTTGAAGTGGAGGTTCCCATTTGAAGCATGGTTCACAGTTATTCCTTTTGCTGCAAGGACATCTAAAACGAAACACCAAATTGCATATACTAAAAGTAAAGCCTTGATCTGTTGTCTACAAGACAAATTGTTCTACACATGTCTGTGCCTATGAAAGGGTCTAAGGCTTCTTTCTTTACTTGTGATGTCTTAAAGCATTTTACTGTCTTCACATGCTTTGCTACAAACTGGACTGTGCTAGACAATCTGTTGGTGCTTCATAATGAAACAAATAATTGTTTTTAAAAATATATATCATTTATTGTTATTGAAAATGTGTAACAGAGAATGGGGGTAGGAATAGAAAAAAGAAAAATATATTTTTCTGTTACAAAATACTGTCTTGCACTTTATTTTTTTGAATGCATAATTTCTGTTGACATGTTAAAGAAAATATTATAACACAAACTCTGGAGAGAATATAAACTGTTATAGAAAACTCAGCAGTTGCTACATGAAGGAGGTTACCAGCTGAGGGGGTAGTACACCAATTCAAAACTTGACTAGAACTACATCAGCAATGACTTTACTTACTTATTTTACTTTAATTTTCCATACACAAATAATAAATGTATATAAAATACTATATAATGGAGAGTACTACAAGGTAATTTTATGGAGTAAGATTAGGGAGCTTAAAGGGACACTCCCACCAAAAAACTGAAAAGGGTTTCTTTTTTTATTTTACATTGTTGATTTCATATATGGCTTTTGTTTTTGTTATGTGTGTTTATTTTATTATATATTTATATATTTTACTAAGCAAGTGTGACTGGGCGCTGCCATTTTGTGAAATAAAGTGTTTTTGGGTGACTTTACAGCACTAGTATCTCACTTTGGGGCAGGGGACACAGAATGCAGTCTATAAGTCAGAATTCTGATCATAGACTGAATGGGAGGGTAATGTAACTATTACATCATAAGTGTTATCATCCTGTTTGTTCAGGTCAATCGCCTCTCTTTGTGTTGGAAGGCAGGTAAAAAAAGGTTTTACACTGCCACCTAGTCCACTATGATACACAGGAGCCAGTAAGAGAGCAGGGGAGTATCTTATGACATCATCATGCAGGCTTTGGCAACAGTTGTAAAGTGAGACTTGCTGGAAGATTTTGGACAATGTTGCATCATGGGTAAAGTTCTCAAAAATGGATGCTGGAAATAAACACCTAATTTTATTTTTACTTTTATATGCAATTAATTCAAACATAGAAGAAAAAAACAGTGGCGCATGTCTTATATATGTGTTTGTTTTAAATGCACAGGTAATCTAGGTACATCTTATGTAAGTGGTAGTGTCCCTTTAATGCATGGTTGAAGTCTTGGTGTAAGATAATAATAGAACATTTACTTAAATAGGCATAGGTGAAAACATTTGCGTGTGGATTGGCAATTGGTTTATAGATTGAATGGGAATGGTAAGTTCTCAATTTGGACAAATGTGGTCTGTCCTGGGTTCTCTTAATGGCAAATGAGATTCACTATAGCCAAATTTGCCTTTTGGATATAATAATAGAAATGTAACATACTAGTTTAAATGGTGTTTCCTTGGTGAAATCTAATAATGTAAACGATTTGGGAGTTGTAGACAACAGACTTAGCAGTAGAGCGCAGTGCCAGCTGGCGGCTGCAAAGGCCAATAAGTTATTGGTATGCATTAATAGGGATATTAACTCATGGTTAAAAAAAAAAAAAAAAAAAAAGACGTTATGGAACTAGAGAAAGTGCAGAGGAGGTCTACAATACTAATAAGGCGAATGGAAGGTTTTAGTTATGAAGAAAGGCTGAAAAGTTACATTTGAAACGGCGTCTTAGAGGGAATATGATAATCACAGAACATAGAGGGCTATACATGTTATTATAGGCATGATTATTTATTTAGTGGTTGTTGATCCAAGGAAAAAATCTGATTTAAACCTAAACTATTATGCAACTATATACACATACATACATATGCATGCTACAGAAGCTGTTGGGCTTTGTTCTGGAAAGCAAAATACAATAGGTGGGCGATTTAAATTTTTGTTTGTAAATTATACACTTTACACAGACATTTGGTTGTAAATTTGTCAAACTACTAATTTTCCATATTCAAATAGTCCCAGGAAGACATTTATCTCATTAATTATATTGATATTAATTATATTGATAGGGCCTAATCATGTAATTATCAGTCATATCTATTGTGAAAATAAAGCACTGCCTAAAGGCTTTCAGTCATCTAAACATTTTTTTTATGTGAATGTAGAAAATAAAAATGATCTACTTATCATTTCTGAACTCCCTCTGTTTCTGGCGCAGGGGGAGGGGGGGGGGGGGGGTTTACTTTACTTATGTAATAACATAAGTTAAGAGAAAAACATGTTTTAAATGGGTCTTTTGTTTCTCCTGTGTATGATATCACCTTTGGCTTTATATGGGAAATGGGTAATTAACATATCAACGCAAAAGGTGATGCGTTAATAATGAGACAGCACAGACCCATTTAAAACATATTTATCTCTTCATTTAAGGATTTAAATGTTATATATATGTATATGTTCACAGTATAAGGAATGTTTAGGTGACAGCTTCCTATTAGGAAAGAAAATTGGTAATACTGGCGCTCTACCTGCAGCCAACATTTAACAATTAGCTTTTGGAAAGTGGAAGGATAGTTACCTGTACAAATTAGATAAAGTTGAAAATAGATAATTGCATTTGCTTTAAGAGGTTATAACAAACAAACAAAATCCCTCAACCAAAACAAATACAACCCAGTTAGTAGTTTAGGTCTTATCATAACAATGTAGTGTGTACAAGTAAAATATACTACACACTTTTACCAACAACTATACAACTTTATTATATAGATATATATTATATACATATCGCACAGTATGCACACAAACATGACAATAAAATCCTGTACAATGCTATTTACAAGAAAATACTGTACAAATGATAAACATATATTGCACAAAGCTCCAATAATAATATACAAAAACAGAACCTTGATCTGTGTGACAGTATACAATACAAACTTTGAACAATGAACTTGTCTCATTTACAAATAAGCCACACGTTAAAACTTTGGTCAGAAATGTTCACAATTTTCTTAAGTTAACAATTAACTGCCAGCTTAGTGGGTAAAGATTATCATAGCAGGAGGGGAAGGGAAAAGTAAATGATATTTATGTACATAGCTTAAATTCCAATTCCAGTGTCATCACTGCCTCGAACGTCATATACACTAGAGTACAGGTGCTCCTTGTGCATAGAACAGCATCAAGACATGTATCATCACATTTAATAACAGCCGTTGTGATTTATCCAGGAAAGGGTTGCATTGATAGCCCATTTGAGACCACAGCATACTTTCACCATTTGAACTTTGGGATACAACAGTTGCATCAACCTGATCAGTGGTTTGTTCATCCCTTTGGAAAAGGTTGTGGGAATTTCATGATATCATGAAATAGTTTTTTTTTTTCTGCCTTTACAATAACAGATGCAAAAATGGCATATTTGGTATTGTACAGGTATTTCCTTTGATTTCCGCTCCTATCATCCTCAGTAATGCACTCACTGAGGATGCTGGTCCAGCAACAGCGGTAATTAACCCGTAACTAATCTATTCTTCTTGTAATAAAGATTTAGTAAGCCCAGTCATATGGCACTCTGTATATATTTGCAAAACATGGTATTTGTTATTTATTTCTACACACAGAATAAAACCAAGCAGTTCTGATATCAGGTACAGTAAGATACTGTTTCTATTACCAATATTTTCCAAAACATTATGGATTCCCATTAAAAAAAACATTTGTTTATACATCCTGCCAGTAGGATCAATGTGTTTGTTAACTAGTCAGTGTGCAGTGGGAACTGTTAGGGTGAAAATGGAGTTGTAATAATTCAGTTAAATAAGTAGATTTGAAGAAAAAAAAAAACAGTTGCCACCTCACGAAATACTGAATAAAACCATTTTGGGCAAAATAGGTCAATTTAAATAGTTAAAATAAAATACCTTAAACCTTTGCAGGTAAGACACAATAAGTATTAAAAACAATAAAAAGAAACAATTATCCACCCAAAAAATATACATATCCAATTACAACTTTCATTATTCTAAGCCATCTCCCTGCTGGCTGAAAATCATAGGGGTTTTGGTGCCACAACAGCTAGGAACACAGCTTCCACACCCCTACTCAAGGCTCACTGATCAGGTTTGTGGACAAATGTACACATATCCAATGTACACAAAGTGTGGCCAGTAACTGAAGATGCTGTTTGTCACATATACAAACGTCAGACACAAGAACAAATAATCCAGACACAAAAAAAAACTCACTTAAGTACAAGCTGAATAGTGTAAAAAGCTGCAAGTCTTTTCCCTAAACTGTTTGTTCTACTATATGCAAATAGCATGTGGATATATACACACACACACACAATCTTACACATACTTGTCTTGCATGCAAATCTAGCCACAACGAATAAGTTGTTTGCTGCATAGGTTTAAAAGGGTAGAAAAAAAAGCCCAAGTAATTTAATTTCTAAAACTCTATCTTTGTCCTCTCCTGAGACAAGTCTGCACATTGTGCTCTGTAATCCAATTTACATCACCTTAGGCAGGTGGAGCCAGAGCCAGAGGCCTCAGGTCACAAAGATCAGTCCAGATTTGCATTTTAAAGGTGGTGATAATTTCATCTCCTTGCCTTTTATTATTCAGTCACCTTGCAGACCACTAGTGAATAAGACATTCAACAAACACATTTTTTTTTTTTTACCAGTGGCAAGAATAAGTAACAAACAGACTATTTACAATTAAAGAATATCTCTTTGCGAATATTAAAAATATTAGCTTAAAAACTTTCACTCCAAGACACCTTTGTTTTTTTGGAACAAAGATTTTGAAATGTGTTTGTATTTTAGGTCACAGGAACCAATAACATGGCTTTTTTTTTTTTTAAAGCGCAACCAGGGGTGTTTTGCTGTTGGTTACTAGAATAATTATAATTACAAAAAAGTGGTTTATTTTGATATTAAAAAAAAAAATGTAAAAAAAGAGAGAAGAAAAGTAAAGGATAGTCCTCAGGACTGTATGAATCCAAATGGATGGTGACATTACTTTTAGAAAAATGTGTACTCCAGGGATTTAATCAGTAATCTGTGGCATACTGATTTTGACCTATTTCCTGCCCAACACATTAAAAAGTTGGACAACACTGACGTAGAGAGCTGCAGATATCACTTTACTGAAGCCAGCCCTGGAGTGTGCATTTTTTATGTGCCATTGGAAAACAATGTGTTATATGTCCATCCAACAATCAACAAGCATCACATTCTAGTGGGAAAACTGCAGCCCCAAACATGCTAAGTACAGAACAAATTACATATTTGCTGCCTTGACACCAAAAAGAAAACTGATAGTCAATGTTTATCCATAACTGGCTATATTACACATGTCCTGTTTCTGCAAGTGTTTATTCTGAGCTCAAAATGGACCAAACCATATGTCGATCAGAAAACATCCCAGTCCGCAAACTTGCACCAAGGGTCTCACTGTTTATCTTTGTTCCTGTGTCGCACTAACTAATGTATTGCCCCACCTGTGAACCGAATGGTTTTGCCTCAGGCAGCTGCTTTATGAAGTTTGCATTCCAGGGAAGAAGTCGTGAGAGAGTTTGTCTAAGTGCAGAGCAGCTTCATATAATCTTAAATCTCATAGGCTAAAACACACACACACCACTGGGTTCTATTGATCAAAGTCTCTCATCTGCAAATAAGGCTAGGGAGGAAAAAAACAGCACCAGATTCCCACTGAAAAAAGTGAGATTTTATTATTGAGTGTTGCAAACAGAAGACTTTGATGGATAGGTCACATTGCCCAATACACTATAAAACAAACCTTAATTGTGGCATTTCATTGACTGTAGCCCAACAGCAAAATGCAATATGTAAGGGTCTACTCAATAAAGAGACAATTGCAGGGATTTGAGATGGGAATTTAAAAATGTAGGCCAATGTAGCAGAGCTGGAAAAATTCTCCATTGCAATTGAACGGGAGAATTGTTCTAAATTGTCCACTTTGACCTTAAGTTTGAAGTCCCCACCTCAATTCCCTTCAATGATCTTTTTATTGATGAGACCCTTTAGGGTTATTTCTTTTAAATGTGTTATTTTAGCATAGTTCAGTTAAGCATCTTAACATGGCAGAAATAAATATATGCTAAAATACAATATTACCATTTCCTAGTACCAGTATGTATTCTAAATGATCGCATTACTAAGATGGCCTAATGCAAAATTTACACAGATGTTTTGACTCGGCTGTTGCACGGTTACCATGGTTTGTACAACCGCTGAGCTACACAGTTGTCTGTGAAGACATAGAGAGAGCTCTGTCACAATTAAGAAAAGGAGAGCTTTTATTAACAGTGTAAATAAACTAAACAGGTTTGAGTAATTCTACATTAATGTCAACAGTCTCACTAGGGAAAAAAAACCTGCAAAATATATATATATATATTTATATTTAATTGCTTTGAGGGCCGGATTGTCTTTCATAGGTGAGGTGGTTGGTAAATAGATCTTAGACCCCTACTAATTTCAAGGACAATCAGAACCGATTAGTGTGACTAACCACTTTCTCTACAGTCTTAAATTATGTCTAACTAAGAAAGAGAATAGCGGGGTTAATAAACCTTTCAAATTTTCACTCTGGTATTATTGTGGATAAAAATAGATCAACAAGATGGCTCTTGGGGGGAAAAAAAGCTTCAATAGAAATATATGGAAAAGGAAGTAAAACATCTAATAAACAGCAGATAGATAAATACACAGTCCTCTATCCAATGCATACTAAAACTGAGACAGCAAGAAACCCAGTACATTAGAATTACGAGGGTTATGCAATCCATACATTCTACTGGAAGAATAGAGATTTTCTAGAAATTACCAGTAAAAAAAACCAACCCTTAGCAAGGTATATGAAATGAACACTGTGTATGCCAGATTGGTCAGATCAGGATGAAACAAACTGCAGGAATCAGGTGGGCCTGACTGTTACATGCAAGGGATTTTTCTCATAACTGCACACAACCTGATTTATAAAAGGCAATCTGGCTTGCAGCACAGAAGGTAGTACTGACATTTCTAGAAAAATGAATTCAAAAGAGTCCCAGGGACCTGACCCAGATAAGCAGTTGCAAAATACTGACCTTCTGCCTGTTTAATTCCCACGTGAGAACAATAACTTGTTACTGAAAAACACTTTTAACCATTTCCAGCACAGGCCACGGTGGATGCCATTAACACACCCTTTGAGTGCCATGTTTGTGAAGAACCTATGGCAATAAATGGGTGAAACCTTCATTGAACAGTGAAATTACCTTACTCTAGTTTCTCAAAACACATGAATTGTTTGAGTGCCAAAGGAGGCCTGCATTGTCCATCCACCTGGCACTCAAATGGTTAATGTTGAAATTCAATCAGAATTTTTTTTTTTGTTTTTTTTAAATGCAATTCTGGGGCAAAGGTCTAAAAAAATAAAGCAATCACCAGAGTAACTAATGGAATGTTACGAATTTTACCTCAGAATTGCCCTCTCTATATAACCCTTATAAATAACATCTCCCCATTTACAAAGTTCATATACTACTGGCATGCAAGGCAACCACAGTGTAAAACAAATAGAATATAACAGGAAAATCATTCAGGCACCAAATCTGAGATGCACATTATAGGAGCTATGTATACAAAACAACCCTATTGCAATTATTTAAATGTGAAGCAATCTCCATGGAAAGCAATGGGATGTTCCTGTCGATTGTTCTTTTTTAGAACCTTGCCCTGGCATTGCTCTTTACAGCTAACCACCTATGTGATTATCACACCTTTCCAATTCAAACTGTCCCTTTTTTCTCTCTGATACTCACAGAGACTTATTTTTTTTGCAATCATGCAATATCTAGCCCCATTTTGCAGTTGAAGGGGTAGTGAACAATTTGGCACTGTTAGGAGCATACATATAAAAATAAAATGGTGTCAGCAATAGTGACACATAAGTAAATATCATGAAATAATTGCAATCTTGTTGCTTCACCAGATGGGTTATTGGCAAATCATAACCCCCTCTTGGCAGGTTTGGCGAGATCTCTTGTATTAAGGTGCCAAGATGTCATTTGTTGCTGTTGTTGTACATCAGTGTTTATAGGTAGCTGGCTAAGCATCTAGAGAAATGTTGTCCAGTACAGCTGAGGTTTTCAAACATTAGCCATCATAGTTCTAACTTCCAGTGGTTGACGACCTTGCATCTGTAGCCAAAGCTGCTTCCATAAAGAATATTTTTTTGTTTAATATCCATGGCACAATACTGAAGGAGAAACACAGTTTACACTGGAGTGCAATGACCACTCATGCATATGACCCACGTTCAAGTATTGGGGTATCAGGGAAGGTCAGGCGATCCCCCCCGCGCCTCCTTTGCTCGCTTGCAGCTGTACAGCCACTTGATGATTCTGGCATTTCGTTCAATTACAGAAGTGCTGTTGCCACTGCCCGCAGGAAGTTGCCCACTCAAACGCTCATCCTCCTGAAGGCCCCCAGTGCTGTCTTCCCCACTCCGCCGGCTGAAACCACTCTCTGAGGTGGCAACGCTAACACTGCGGATCCGGTGTGGCTGCCCTAGAACATCTGGCAACTCCTCATGGGCCGCTGCGAACCTGTCCTTGCCCAGCTCCTCCACCACTTCTGGCTCTAGACCACAATATTTGAAGAAAGTATCAAACTCCGAGAATGAGCGCGAATAACGGGAACTGATGTCGGACTGTGAGCGGTGAAGGCCGGTTCTGGAACGGAGGTCTTGACATTCCTTTTCCGTGGGCTTCTCCTCTCCATCTTCCTTTTTCTCTTCAAGAGAAAGCTGCACAATTGTAGGCTTATCTTTTATGCTTCCTTGGAAGAGTCTCCTCACTAGGTTGGCGCGAGTCTGTTCTGCTACCAGGCCCTCGCCTCGACTTTTTTGGCGATATATGACCAAGGAGTCTGGGCGCATTTGTCTCTTGCTGCTGCCACGCCGTACCGGGGTGCCAATTTGATTAGGGGTTGCTGTGTTTTGGGTCCTTGTTGGATTCAGGCCTTCTTGCTGGTTCTTTTTGCAGCTACTGCCCTGTGAGCTGCCCCCACTGCTACTTTCGGACGCAGAGCTGTCCCGGGCATTATGTTGGCTGCCATTACTGCTCCCACCAGACACCACTTGCTGGCTCTTTACATACTTTGCCTTATCCGCTGCCAGCCTTTCCACTGCGCTGAGTGTTGCTCTTGGGGTCCCCGTCTCCATTTGCCGCCTCAGATAATCAGGGCCCCTGGTCAGCAGCCTGATGGGCACCACAGGGCTGTGGTGCTGCAGCTCAGAAATAGGCTGCATCCTCACTGCATTCATTATTTCTGTGGGCATAGCACCCTTGGGTGCTGATTTCTCTCCTCAAAGAAAAGGGGCAGAAAATCCTCTGATTCTGGAGAGAGGCAGCTGTGTGATTGCAGGAGCTGCCTGCTTGCAGTGTGTTAATATCCAATAGGTAATGGTTGCTGTATGAATTACAGATAGATCAGATGAATCCCCAAATCCCGGGTTTCTGTTGAATACCTTCTGATGCAATGCCTGCTGCGGGAAGCCTGTCTCCCACTGTGGCTCTGTATCTGCTGGCTGCTTCCAGGTGTAAGTGCCGGCCAGTCTCCTGCACGGTGTGTCGCACACTCCTGTCTAATACTCACAGCACATACAGCCTGCTGTTTTCCCACTGACCAATCAGGGCTCGGGAGAGGTTGCCTGCTACCTCCCTGGAGAGGCGGGTCCTGCCTGCACACTCCATCCCCTGCAGCAAGGACGAGCTTCCATGAGGTGTACTGTTTGTTTATCCTCAGTTATCACACGTCTCCTCCTCCCTCCATGATGTCAGGCTGCAGGCACCAGAGTGTGTGAAGAACCCGTGTGGAACATAATTAGTTCCAGCAAGATTCAGTGGAACATTGCCGTGTCATTACTTGACAATAACACCTGTTATTGTGACTGCACGTATGGGGGCTGCCTAGCTGTGTTATCTCCTGGGGGCAAGTCAGTACAAATATCCCTCTTCACTAACCTTCACTCACGCCTCCACTCTGTGCTCAGCAAGTCTGTGCACCCTCAGGCTCCTCCGGCTCCAGTCCAACTTCCCACTATCTTTTGCCTACATTGCTGAGGTTGTTGGGAGTTGCAGTTAACAGCCAAAGCGTCGGTAGGAAAAAGTGCGGAACAGAAAAAGTCTGGTTAATGGCAGATAAATCTTTAGAAAACTTGCAAACAAACATAAGTCAACCAGATAGCATTTATAAATGACATTTATTTTGTCATTGTTTCTTATGGGGGCGTCAAGGTCCCAGAAACTAGTTATAAGCGTTATGGCACTCTAATATGTATCGTATTTATGATGATAGGAATATGTACAGAAAGAAACTTCATCAGCAAAACAGTGTTTGTTGTTGGAATGTAGACCATCAAACTATTGATATATTGCAACATGATTATGTAAAAAATGTGGAATAGCACAAACAGAGCTAAAACATATCTTTATTGGTTGATTTTAGGGAAGCACACTGCTGTTTTATTTATGCCAAAGTGTAATATCTCCACTAATTCCAATTAGCAGATAATATCAGCATGGCACACATCTGGACATGCATTCCTGCAGAACTTTAACATTGTTTTTGAAGCTTTTAGGTGTATTTTAACCAGGGGAGGGCTGGCAACAAGCCCACCTGTTATTCTCAGAGATATACTGACCAATATGGTATGCGATTGATAGGCAGATCAAACCTCAGGGATCTGTTCTTGGACCCATTCTCTTTAATATTTTTATTAGTGATATTGCAGACGGTGCTGTTGGTAAGGTATGTCTTTTTGCTGATGATACAAAGATTTTCAGCAGGGTTGATGTTCATGGAGGGATAAGCCAAATGATTTAGCTAAACTAGAAAAATGGTCAGAGCTGTGGCAACTGGCATTCAATGTGGACAAGTGCAAAACTATGCAATTTGGGCATAAAAACCCCAAAGCAGAATATAGAATATTTGACAGTCCTAACCTCAACATCTGAGGAAAGGGATTTAGGACTAATAATTGCAGAGGACTTAAAGGTAGGTAGGCAATGCAATAGAGCAGCAGGAAATGCTAGCAGAATGCTTGGTTGCATAGGGAGAGGCAGTGGCGTAGCGTGGGTTGTCAGCACCCGGGGCAAGGCAAGTAATTTGCGCCCCCTAACCCGTGGATTTTAGCACTCGAGTCTCTTCTACTAGATTAGTTAAAGAAACCCTTACCCCCCAAGCACATGTATTGTTTGTTATGAAAATACTTATGTAATTAAAGTAAAATGCATCTAAATACAAGTTTATTTTCCAACACTTTATTGAGTGCGAACATGCATTACACACATTCTCCACATTTTCAGCAGGTCTATGAATACAAATATACACATGTAGTAACCTAGCATGGGCCATGCTATTATATGTCGTCTCACAACCATCGTAAACGACAAACAATATCAAGAACAAAAACTAAACATCAAAATGGAACCAACTTCCTCAATCCTGTACCTCTAATGTTACCCCCCCCCCCCCCCCCACACACACACATATGCCATAATTGTTGTGTCATTCAGATGCCAGTAATATTGTAACTTTCGGATGCCAGTAATATTGTGCCAATCAGAGCCTAGTAATATTGTGCCAGTCAGATGCCTGCAATATTGTGCCAGTCAGATGCCTGCAATATTGTGCCAGTCAGAGCCCAGTAATAATGTGCCAGTCAGATACCAATAATATTGTGCCAGTCAGAGCCCAGTAATAATGTGCCAGTCAGATACCAATAATATTGTGCCAATCAGATACCAGGAATATTGTGCCTGTCAGAGCCCAGGAATATTGTGCCTGTCAGAGCCCAGGAATATTGTGCCTGTCAGAGCCCAGGAATATTGTGCCTGTCAGAGCCCAGGAATATTGTGCCTGTCAGAGCCCAGGAATATTGTGCCTGTCAGAGCCCAGGAATATTGTGCCTGTCAGATGCCTGTAATATTATGCCAGTCAGATGCCTGTAATAGTGTGCAGTCAGAGGCCAGGAATATTGTGCCAGTCAGATGCCAGTAATATAGTGCCATTCAGATACCCAGTAATATTGTGCCAATCAGATACCCAGTAATATTGTGCCAATCAGATACCCAGTAATATAGTGCCAATCAGATACCCAGTAATATAGTGCCAGCCAGCCCCCCCCCCCCCCCCGTACTTACATGAAGCTGCTCCGTGTCCCCCGCCGGATGTCTCCTCCGTGCAGTCTTCCCTCTTGCACGGAGGAGGGAAACAGAAACCGGATGTGACGCGACGTCACATCCGGCGGCAGTTTTTTTTTTTTTTTTTCCGGCCGTCGCATCCATCGGATGCGGCTTGCCGGAAAAAAGCGTTCACAAGCGCAATGCGCTGTGAACGCGGCAGCAGGGGCTGGGGGCCCACGGGACAGCTGCCTTGGGGCCCCCCAGGAGTAAATGGGCCCAGGGCAGCTGCCCCGTTTGCCCCGCGTTAAAGACGGCCCTGGCGGCCGCATAGGGCTAGTGCGCCCCCCCAGATATTGCGCCCGGTGCGGCCGGCCCCCCCTGCACCCCCCACGCTACGCCACTGGGGAGAGGTATTAGCAGTAGAAAGAGGGAAGTGCTCATGCCATTGTACAGAGCACTGGTGAGACCTCACTTGGAGTATTGTATGCAGTACTGGAGACCGTATGTCCAGAAGGATATTGATACTTTATAGAGAGTTCAGAGAAGGGCTACTAAACTGGTTCATGGGTTGAAGGATAAAACTTACCAGGAAAGGTTAAAGCATCTTAACATGTATAGCTTGGAGGAAAGACATAACAGGGGGATATGATAGAAATATTTAAATACATAAATGGAATCAACACAGTAAAGGAAGAGAGTATATTTAAAAGAAGAAAAACTACCACAACTAGAGGACATAGTCTTAAATTAGAGGGGCAACGATTTAAAACTAATACCAGGAAGTATTACGTTATTGAGTGGGTAGTGGATGTATGGAATAATTTTCCAGCGGAAGTGGTAGAGGTAATCACAGTGAAGGAGTTTAAGCATGCATGGCATAGGGTCAAGGCTATCCTAGATATAAGATAGGGAACTGGGGCCTAATAAAAGTATTTAGAAAATTGGACAGACTAAATGGGTCAAATGGTTCTTATCTGCCGACACATTCTATGTTTCTACAAGAGCAAGGGGAAGGACAAAATATGGATATTACCTGTCCTGTATGCTTCCTATCCTAACCTAAACCCAGCCAGAGCCTCAACTGGAAAATTACCTATGGCATGGGTGCCACCTGTGGCACTCAAGAGCCTCTGAGGTGGCACTTAGCATCTGAATGCCTGGTCTCCATCATTCATCATGGTGTTAAGTGGAGCACAGGGGGGAACAAAAGTAACAATAATAGAGGAAGGCATAAGCTTAAAATGGAACTTTGAGGTGTTTAACTTGGTATCCTGCAGAACAGTGGGCACTAGGGCTTAAAAACGATTGCCATCACTGGCCTACACTATATGTTGGGGCATTTAGAAGTGAAAAGTGGTACAGCCCATTGATTCAGGTTATAGAGCAGTCCAGGGGCAATTGCCCTCCTGTTTCCTTGCCAGTCGTCCCCTGATTTTAGCACTGGCTGTAGCAAGATGGTTGCATAAAATAAAAATCGCAGACTGGTCAATGTTATGCCCACATCCCAGGAGTGAACCTTTAGACAGGCCCATAACAAGCAAAATGCAAACATCAGCTTCATTTTCACAAGATGAAATCCACCTACATTTTTCTTTCCCTGTGAGCGCCTGTCTCTGGTTCATGTGTGATCCAGTAATACATCCTGCTGATGTTGGATTTTTAGCTACCCATCATCAAGTTTTCTGATAAGACCTGTATCCCAATATCTACTTGACGTAGAGATGTCACTGACTTAAAAATTACATACATTGTTCATGTATATTAAGGTTCATTTAAAAGAAACACACATACATAAATCATATGCCACTGTTTTTTTTTATATGACTGAATTAATTGCATATAAAAGGAAAAATAAAATTAGATGTTTATCTCCTGTCTCCATTTTGTGAATATTTCCCATGATGCAAAATTGTCCAAAATCTTCCAGCCAGTTTTACTTTACAACAGTGGCCAAAGCTTGCATGAAGATGTCATAAGATACTCCCCTGCTCTCTTACTGGCTCCTGTGTATCACTAGGCAGGACTAAGTGGCTGTGTACAACTTTTTTTTACCTGTCTTCCAACACAAAGAGAGGAGATTAACCTGATCAAACAGGATCCTAGCTCTGCCTCCGTGTGATGTAATAGTTACATTACCCTCCCATTCAATGCAAATCTCTGGTCAGATTCCAGACTTATAGACTGCATTCTGTGTCCCCAGCCCCAAAGTGAGACATTTTTGCTGTAAAGTCACTGGGGGGTGGCACACAAGATAACTATATTTCACAAAATGGCAGCGCCCAGTCACACTTATTTAGTTACATATTTTATTTAATACAGTCACGTAACAAAAACAAAAGACATATCTGAAATCGACAATGCAAAAAATAAAACTTTTTCATTTTTTGGGTGGGAGTGTCCCTTTAAAATGTCTATCTGTATTCTAAATTTGTTTAATTTACCCACAAATATAATGTTTGCAACCTCTACTGACTCGCCCACTGAGTGACAGAGTTTAAACATGGGCTAGGTTATCCTACCTAGAAGATAAGGCCAGGGACTAATGAAAGTATTCAGATTTTTTTTAGGCACAAATGTAAACTCAAGGACTGTAAACAGTAAAATATAGACTGGTTTGTAGTCTCTGCTCCATCCAGGTATATGTAATTTTCATTGGTGCCCCTCAATAAAATGTAGTCACCTTAGGCTGAAGTCTGCAAGGGATTATAGCAAACAAAGAATCCCTAATAAATATACTTGCAATTTGTGCAAATTCTACACATTACACAGGAGCCTGTACAGAGCATGCATCTGCAGGCTTATTCCACCATGTGAAGTAGCTAGGTCAGCCAGATGTGCCATTTTTTTGCTCTGAATTTATTCAGAATGCATGTGTTCAGGTGGAGCCAATTTATTAATCAAGGAGGGGACCCTATAAGAGCCATCTCTGGTTCCCTCTGGATGCATATGAATTGTGCATTCTGCTTGGAATCATGTAAAAGGTATGTGTCTCTTAACAAAACTGCCAAAAATAAACATGTATGCATAGAATCTGAATTTGGACCCAGAGTGTAGTAATTTCTACCATTCTATACAATTATCTTGTCTCTCTATCAATCCCTATGTCTTATCTGTCAACATATCTGTCTATCTTTGTCTGTCTCTCATGATAATGGGTATGCTGATGAAGTTGCACCATGGGCCACTTAATTGGTTTTGCTCCCTTGGCCAAAATATGCCAGCCCTCCCCTGCCAGAGGCCCTTGTACAAATCCACTCAATGACTTAAACTGGCCACATAATGTACCCAAAGAGGCATGTGGTGACATTGTCTCAAGTAAAGCTGTATTTATATCCTAGGTGTAAGAAAATACAGGCAAAACCAGCAGCATGTACCCAAATTGTAACTTCTCATCTACAGGTTTTGTTGATGACTGATTCAATTTAAAGATTTGAACTCTAGACAAACTCTGCTCTATAGTCATTGTGGTGAAGGCTGTTTTTTTTGCAGATAGGATAGAGAAAAATTTACAAAGTGGCATTAAATTTGAATAGCTATAACACTGCAAAATGTCTCCCTTTACCTGTCTCTTCTTTCAACCTTTCAATGGTTGCCAGATCTAGGGCTTTTCTCCTCACCTCTGGTCACATACTTTAACCAAGTCCAAGTAGGTATCAATATTATTCATCGTGGACATCACAAATCATTCTATTCTATAGACCATCTCAGACCTTTTGACTGCCACTTTGCCAGCCCCTGGTCCTTACCGGTTGCACTGCTGAAAGAGTAATAGTTATACGTCTGGCTTTTCCAACCACGGTGAAGACAGCATTGCAACTTGTAAATAAGATGTAATGGTGTATCATGCAGTACCTTGTCTGGAGCAGGTATGGAAAGTAATACATACGAGGTGCAACATAAGTTCTGTAGACCAGCGTTCAAATTATTTTTCACAAGGTTATTTTTTTACTTGATAATATTCTCGTCTTTAAAGATTTTCTCAAACTGTGCGCTTGACCTTGTATTTTTGCTTATTCTATAACATCAATATTAATTTGTGCCTCGAATAAATCAAATCTTTTCATGACATTATGTTTATTAGACAGTTTAATGCTTTACTGAAATGAAGTTAGCATTTTTTGCCTTTCTAGTTGCTGCACTAGCTCATTCTTCCAGATAATGAATATATATTTGGCACACACATGAATTACGTCATTGCTTTTAAAACTGGTGCTTGATCCTTTTTTTTTTTTTCTCCTTTAAAAGTATGTTACCAAAAGCTCCTTTGAAGAACATGGAGTTTTTTTTCCCTATGCACTGTAATGGAACAGAGATCATTAGGATTAACAAATGCAACAGTTTGCTGTCAGATTTAGTGGTACGCAGGGCCTTTAAGGGCACTGACCTTTAAGGAAGACAAACACCAAACACATGTTGAAGGTTTGCACCTCTCTCTTTGTGTGCAACACGTCAGCCACAATTTGCCGTATAAAGTGGCTAATTCTAACTCGGCCTGTGAACAACAGACTTTGCAAACAAATGTTAAACACAAATACATAAAGAAGAGTCCTGCGCTCACTCCCATCACTGGGCGGCTGCAATGACTACAGTACACATCAGCCCCAATATATAGTAAAAACAAAAGAAAAACAAGTTACCTGCGCTCTCTCCTTTATCCCTATGCATTTAAAACAAATGGAGGTTTTTAGTTACCTCCAATGGCCATGAGAGGATGAGCCCACCTGCCAACGTCAAGGCAGACCCCCCTAGGTGGGTCCTAACTCTAACCATTCACCTTGCTTCTTTGAGCCTCTGGCAAAAATCTCTAATGAGACAGAAAAGGGTGTTGTTTATTTACACCCCTATACATTATTAACCCTTAATAGGGAACACATGGGATGGGCGGCTGCATTGTAACAAGGCTGAGTAATACAAAAATTGGATACAAATACATAAAGAAGAGTCCTGCGCTCACTCCCATCACTGGGCGGCTGCAATGACTACAGTACACATCAGCCCCAATATATAGTAAAAACAAAAGAAAAACAAGTTACCTGCGCTCTCTCCTTTATCCCTATGCTAAACACAAATATCTGGCTCTGACACAGGCACTATCCAGAACTAAAAAAATATATTACGTTCTTTATACACAACTCTTGTGTTTGTTAGGCAAAGGAAACAAAGCTGATCTCTCATCTTTGTACAATATTTTATAATGGCATTGGAACTTTTAAGAAGTCTTGTGTGGCTTTTCTCCAGCAATAGTGTTCAACCTATCAATGCCCTCTCTATGTGTCACATGACTACAAGGCAGAAATAATCTGACCCAAAGAAAATATTAATGGAGCAAAATTGTCCATTAAAAATGAAGAGGTTGTGCCCAATAGTATATTACAGAATGAGTATCCCTTATCCAAAATACTTGGGAACAGAAGTATCTTGGATAATGGGTCATTTTGGATTACCGATGATTTTCACCAATAAGATATATTCAAGTCTCTTACACTCATGAAATACAGCAATATCAATACATATGGCCTGCACACGTGCCATTGTATTACCCTGAGCATGCATGGAAAGGGCATCTGAGCATGAATGGAAAGGCTATATCCAGGGCCGGCGCTACCGTAAGGCAGCACAGGCGGCTGCCTTAGGGCGCACCAATGGGGGGGCGGGAAAATCGCCCGCTCCCCCAGGCCCGTTTACTTACCTCCATGCCGCTGTTCAGATCCGTGGCTGAGAGGGAAGCGCTGTGCGCTCCCCTCAGGCCGTGCGCATTCAATAAAGTGTGTTGAAACTTTTTTTTTCAACACACTTTATTGAATGCGCACGGCCTGAGGGGAGCTCACAGCGCTTCCCTCTCAGCCACGGACCTGAACAGCGGCATGGAGGTAAGTACTGGGGTCTGGGAAAGGGGGGAGGAGGGAGGTTTAATGAGCAATTCCTGGGCATCTGAATGGCATAATATTCCTGGGCATCTGACTGGCATAATATTCCTGGGAATCTGACTGGCATAATATTCCTGGGCATCTAACTGGCATAATATTCCTGGGCATCTAACTGGCATAATATTCCTGGGCATCTGAATGGCATAATATTCCTGGGAATCTGACTGGCATAATATTCCTGGGCATCTGACTGGCATAATATTCCTGGGCATCTGAATGGCATAATATTCCTGGGAATCTGACTGGCATAATATTCCTGGGCATCTGACTGGCATAATATTCCTGGGCATCTAACTGGCATAATATTCCTGGGCATCTAACTGGCATAATATTCCTGGGAATCTGACTGGCATAATATTCCTGGGCATCTGACTGGCATAATATTCCTGGGCATCTAACTGGCATAATATTCCTGGGAATCTGACTGGCATAATATTCCTGGGCATCTAACTGGCATAATATTCCTGGGAATCTGACTGGCATAATATTCCTGGGCATCTAACTGGCATAATATTCCTGGGAATCTGACTGGCAAAATATTCCTGGGCATCTAACTGGCATAATATTCCTGGGCATCTAACTGGCATAATATTCCTGGGAATCTGACTGGCATAATATTCCTGGGCATCTAACTGGCATAATATTCCTGGGCATCTAACTGGCATAATATTCCTGGGAATCTGACTGGCATAATATTCCTGGGCATCTGACTGGCACACTATTCCTGGGCTCTGACTGGCATAATATTACTGGGCTCTGACTGGCATAATGTTCCTGGGCATCTGAATGGCATAATATTCCTGGGCATCTGAATGGCATAATATTCCTGGGCATCTGAATGGCATATTCCTGGGCATCTGACTGGCATAATATTCCTGGGCATCTAACTGGCATAATATTCCTGGGCATCTAACTGGCATAATATTCCTGGGAATCTGACTGGCATAATATTCCTGGGAATCTGACTGGCATAATATTCCTGGGCATCTAACTGGCATAATATTCCTGGGAATCTGACTGGCATAATATTCCTGGGCATCTAACTGGCATAATATTCCTGGGAATCTGACTGGCAAAATATTCCTGGGCATCTGACTGGCAAAATATTCCTGGGCATCTAACTGGCATAATATTCCTGGGCATCTAACTGGCATAATATTCCTGGGCATCTGACTGGCATAATATTCCTGGGCATCTAACTGGCATAATATTCCTGGGCATCTAACTGGCATAATATTCCTGGGAATCTGACTGGCATAATATTCCTGGGCATCTGACTGGCACACTATTCCTGGGCATCTAACTGGCATAATATTCCTGGGCATCTAACTGGCATAATATTCCTGGGCATCTGACTGGCATAATATTCCTGGGCATCTAACTGGCATAATATTCCTGGGCATCTGACTGGCACACTATTCCTGGGCTCTGACTGGCATAATATTACTGGGCTCTGACTGGCATAATGTTCCTGGGCATCTGAATGGCATAATATTCCTGGGCATCTGAATGGCATAATATTCCTGGGCATCTGAATGGCATATTCCTGGGCATCTGAATGGCATAATATTCCTGGGCATCTGACTGGCATAATATTCCTGGGCATCTGAATGGCATAATATTACTGGGCATCTGACTGGCACACTATTCCTGGGCTCTGACTGGCATAATATTACTGGGCTCTGACTGGCATAATGTTCATGGGCATCTGAATGGCATAATATTCCTGGGCATCTGAATGGCATATTCCTGGGCATCTGAATGGCATAATATTCCTGGGCATCTGACTGGCATAATATTACTGGGCTCTGACTGGCATAATGTTCCTGGGCATCTGACTGGCATAATATTACTGGGCTCTGACTGGCATAATATTACTGGGCTCTGACTGGCATAATATTCCCATTGAAATACTGGTAAGTTTGTTGATTTAACTTTACTTCATTTTAAATATTGTATTTGTTCCCATTTTGTTTCTTCACTTCAAAATAAGATATATTCAGTGTGCATAGGAATTTGTTCATAGTTTTTGTTTTTACTATAGTCCGGCCCTCCAACGGTCTGAGGGACAGTGAACTGGCCCCCTGTTTAAAAAGTTTAAGGACCCCTGGGCTAAATACTGGCATATTGAGTGGCAAAATAGTGTGTCTCCGGTTATGTGTGAATTGGTGTAACTGTGTGTGTGTGTAAGTGGTAAGGGTGTCTGTGTGTGTGACTGCAAGGGTGTCTTTGTGTTTAAGGGTTTCAGTGTGTGACACATTTAGAGCATGCGAGTTGAATATTTAGATGTATTTATTTTCTACACTATACATTATTCATATATATATATATATATATATATATATCTATATATATATAGATATATATATCTATATATTTATAGATATATATATATATATATATATATATATATATATATATATATATATATATAAATATAATGTAAGGAGGCTTAATGGTGTGGGAGGCGTGGCGGATCAGAGCAGGGGGGCACCAAAATGCACCTTCGCCTGTGTAGACGAAAATCCTTGCACCGGCCCTGGCTATATCACAGCTTTAGGGGACTGAACACTGGACAAACTGTTCTGTGCTTGCATTGTGGTGTGTGTGGAATTTGCAACTTGGAGTAAAATCCTAATTTTGGGGGGGATAGCTGATTTCTAGATAAGGGTTAGTCAACCTGTAAAAAGGTAATAAACAAGTTGTTCTCAAACTGTTGTTGCTCCTACCGTTTTCCATGATGTTCAACAAGGTAAGTCATAGAGTTTTCCTGTTTTAGAGAATTATTTTCTTTTTGCTTTTTGTTCAGTGAAATCCACACCAATCATTTTAGTTTTTTATTCTATGGATTAGTATATATGAAAGATTTGGTTTTGTTAATACCCTGAATGTTCCTCTAATATGGCGCTGCCCTCTTGTGGGTAAGAGCTTCAGAAGTGATGCTGTTGCAAGACTGCCCTATTGTGCAACATTGCAACACAAATAAAAAAGGCTGAATTAACCTTTGATCTAGGGTTAGCACAAGGTTTAGAGTTAGGACGGGTGAGCACAACACTTGGAAATGAAGCCAGCGATGATAAATCTGTGTGTTGTGATAGCTGGAAAAACATTTAGCTTGTTTTGTGCTAATACTGTCATCACTTTATACAAACTGAGAGTATACTACATGGGTCCCTGTGAGATGTATAATAGAGCTTAGCATGGCTGTTTAAGCCTTCTTTGATGCAACATAGTGGGGGCATTGAAATCACAAACTATAAATTATGGTTAGGGCAATAGCATGACTGGATCTGTTAAAGCAACTCTTTCACCATAGGTGGTGCTACTATATACAAGGAGCTGTTTGGGTCCCCATTAATCCGTGGTTCTCCCACCTGAAAACATAGAGACGCTCTGAGCGAGAGGTAAGATGAGCAAAGGACTCCAATTTAACATCCCATTTTTCATAACTAACCCTCAGCTGACATTGAAGTTACTAAATCTGTTTATTTTGGACTAACACGTCTCTTGTAACATAGTAGCTTTGCTAGTTTATACTTGTGGAACACAAAAGATAGATAAAATATTCACTGTTGGTTACATTCCCTCCATTGAAAATGAGGTTTGAAATGGCTGCAATGGCCAAACACTTCACCTGAAGTAATCCTACACCCCCCCCCCCCCCCCTCCCGGGGAGATATCAAACACCCCCCCACAGGGCCATGCCAATAAGGTTGGGAAGCACTGTTCTATGGTATATTGTTAGGAAAACTGTTGCATGATCTATTCTTCTGCCGACGCTCCGGATTAAATATGGTTTGCAACGCTGCAAAATAGAAGAGTAAACCATTAAAGCCTTCCTAGCTTTTTTATTTTGTTTTCCAGAATGCTATGTAATGATACAGAATAACATTATATCGTGCAATGAGCAATATCCACATAGTAATGTAAATTGGGTAAGAGAGTGCTTGATGTTGATCCTTTCTGATTTTTTTTTAATTTTTAACAGTGAAACCACACAGGATGATCATGAACAGGTAATGTATCACAAATGCGGGGCAAAAGGAACTCTTGGTGCTGTTCAACAGGCCCGCCATGACGGCCGACACTGGCGTCCCGGGCCCGGCGGGCCCAGGTCACGCCAACATAATAAAAAAAAATTCCCCTCTGTTAAGCCGGTCCGCGGCTGTGAGGGAAGCGTTCTGCGCTCCCCTCCAGCCGCGCGACTTCCATAAAGTTTGTAAAAAAAAAAGAAAATGCGACAGCCGCGGACCCGCATAGCAGAGCACCGGGAGACAGAGCAGGAAGGAGGTAAGTACTGGGGAAGGGGGGAGGAGGGTGCTACTTAACAAGCATAACGGTGGCATATTAAGGGGCAAAATCCTGGGATATTAAATGGCAAAATCCTGGCATATTGAGGGGCAAAATCGTGGGATATTGAGAGGAAAAATACTGGCATATTAAATGGCAATATCCTGGCAAATTGAGGGGAAAAATACTGGCATATTAAATGGCAAAATGCTGTAATATTGAGGGACAAAATCCTGTCATATTAAATGGCAACATAATGGCATACTGAGGGGCAAAATACTGGCATATTAAATGATAAAACAATGGCGTACTGAATGGCAAAATACTGGCATATTAAATGGCAAAAGAATAGCATATTGAGGGCAAAATACTGGCATATTGAATGGCTAAATACTGCTGTACTGAGTGGCAAAATACTGACTTAGCAAAATATTACTGGCTGTCATGCCAAAGCATGAGTTGGCATTCATATAATTTGTTATACTTATGCTAGAATAGCCTTTATTGTAGTGTAACTAGCAGATAGCCATCACCAGAGCTGGACTTCATGAGCTGGGGTCGTAAAAGGTAGTGGAGCATGTACTCTGACATTGGGTAAATCAGAGGACAACCAGAACATATGAAATATGGGGAACATGTGTATATATTGTGTGAGGGTCCAGTATATATATATATATATATATATATATATATATTCAGATTGTCCAGGTTGTATTATTTTGTTTGGTACCAAACATGGCCAGCGGAATGTGTTACTGTCACGAGAACCAAGAATGAGTACTTTCCAAACTGTTAAAACATCCATGTTTGGTGTCTAAATACTCCCAAAAATATAAGGAAGGTGATCCTTATGGTGTTAGACAGTACAAGACACGTTTTGGTAAGCTTATTGTGTTTGTAGGTAACTATACACACTAGTGCCCTGGACAGGTATGATGGAGTGGGCCATAAACTGTCAGGCCAAGCCCCTCTGATCCACCCAGGGGGGCTGGTCTCTTAGAAAATCACCAGGGATCTATATAATCAGAATGTTGGATTGTACAAATGGAGTATTCTTTTTAACAACTGTATGGAGAGCTTAACCATCTGAATCTCCCCCAAGGATTATATATAGCGGTAATTATATGTAAGGATTTCTTGTGTTTTCTCCTATTTTATTTTATGGACTGTTTTGCACTTGTACTTTGTATTTCTGTATTTTTGTACAAGCACTGTGAAGCCTTTTTTCAGATTAAATGTTTACTTAATCAGCTCTTGTCTTTGCTCTCATATATGAACTCACTCTTCTGAGGATAGCTCAGGTAGAACACGTTACCAAAGGGTTAATTATATATGTGTCTGATCCAGGGGCGGATCCAGAGTCTGATCTCGGGAGGGGCACGTGTCCGTCTGTCTTTTCCTCTCTCCCATGTCAGTCTGTCTTTTCCTCTCTCCCATGTCCATCTGTCTTTTCCTCTCTGCCATGTCCGTCTGTCTTATCCTCTCTCCCATGTCTGTCACACTCCTCTCACTCCCCCTGTCCCTCTGTCTCTCTTCCTTCCATATCCGTTTCTCTCCTCTTCACTTCCATGTCCGTCTATGTATCCTCTTCTTTCCCATGTCCGTCTGTCTCTCCTCTCATTTCCCATCTCTCTGCCTCTCCTCTCCCATCCCGTCTGTCTGTCTCTCCTCTACTATCCCATTTATGTCTCTCTCTTCTCCCTTCCCATTTATGTCTCTTTCCTCTCCCTTCCCATGTCTGTCTATCTCCTCTCCCCATATCTGTCTGTCTCTCCTCTGCCATCCCATGTTTGTCTGTCTCTCCTCTGCCAACCCATGTCTGTCCGTCTCTCCTCTGCCAACCCATGTCTGTCCGTCTCTCCTCTACCATCCCATTTATGTCTCTCTCTTCTCCCTTCCCATTTATGGCTCTCTCAGCCAATTTGTCCAATAATATGCCAGTATTATTTGCCATTTAATATGCCCCAGCCAATTTGCCCAATAATATGCCAGTGTTAGTTGCCATTTAATATGCCCCAGCCAATTTGCCCAATAATATGCCAGTGTTATTTGCCATTTAATATGCCCCTGACAATTTGCCCAATAAATTATATGCCAGTGTTATTTGCCATTTAATATGCCCCTGCTAATTTGCCCAATAATATGCCAGTGTTATTTGCCATTTAATGCGCCTCTTCCAATTTGCCCAATAATATGCCAGTACTAGTTGCCATTTTATTTTATTTTTTATTTATTTATTTTTTTTGCCATTTTTATAACCAAAAACAATTAGTTGCCATTTTATATGCCCCAGCCAATTTGTCCAGTAATATGCCAGTGTTAGTTGCCATTTTATAAGCCCCTTCCAATTTGCCCAGTAATATGCCAGTGTTAGTTGCCATTTTAAAAGCCCCTTCCAATTTGCCCAGTAATATGCCAGTGTTAGTTGCCATTTTATATGCCCCTTCCAATTTGCCCAATAATATGCCAGTGCTAGTTGCCATTTGATATGCCCCTGCCAATTTGCCCAATAATATGCCAGTGCTAGTTGCCATTTTATAACCCCCTTCCAATTTGCCCAGTAATATGCCAGTGTTAGTTGCCATTTTATATGCCCCTTCCAATTTGCCCAGTAATATGCCAGTGTTAGTTGCCATTTTATATGCCCCTTCCAATTTGCCCAATAATATGCCAGTGCTAGTTGCCATTTGATATGCCCCTGCCAATTTGCCCAATAATATGCCAGTGCTAGTTGCCATTTTATAACCCCCTTCCAATTTGCCCAGTAATATGCCAGTGTTCATTGCCATTTTATAAGCCCTTTCCAATTTGCCCAGTAATATGCCAGTGTTCGTTGCCATTTTATAAGCCCTTTCCAATTTGCCCAGTAATATGCCAGTGCTAGTTGCCATTTTATAAGCCCTTTCCAATTTGCCCAGTAACATGCCAGTGTTGGTTGCCATTTTATAACCCCCTTCCAATTTGCCCAGTAATATGCCAGTGTTCATTGCCATTTAAAAAGCCCTTTCCAATTTGCCCAGTAATATGCCAGTGCTAGTTGCCATTTTATATTCCCCTGCCAATTTTCCCAGTAATTTGCCACTGTTAGTTGCCATTTTATATGCCCCTTCAAATTTGCCCAATATGCAGTGTTATTAGCCATTTATTAAGCCCCAGACTATTTGCCCCCCATCTCCCCAGCACTTACCTTATCCCCTGGTGGCTAGTGGCAGGCAGCATGGTCTTCTCCATGCTGCCTGTTCGGCTCCCAGGCGGTTGTGCCGACAGGTCACGTGACCCGGCGCGCGTATGACGTCAGCGCGCCGGTCACGTGACCTGTCGGCACTTCCGTGTCAGACTGCACGGGGAGCCGAACAGGCAGCACGGAGCTTTCTCTGTGCTGCCTGTTCGGCTCCCCGTGCAGCCTGGCAGACAGGCAGAGAAGGTGAGGGGGATCTTCCAATCCCTTCTCACCTATGTCTCTGCCTGCCAGCGTGTCGGTTTTTTTTTTTAAAGCGTTTTTTTTTTTTTTTTTTTAAAGCGTTTTTTTTTTTTTTCTTTCTCTTCTCGGGGGGGGCAATTGCCCCGTTGCCCCCCCCTGGATCCGCCACTGGTCTGATCAGTAAAGTAAGGTTGTGATACTATATTGTACTGTGGGGTAACCGAAGACGCCCGGGTATAAAGTCTTGGTGGTGGCAGCAAATTGTGTACTAGGGTAATAGTGTACTAGGGTAATAGTGTAGGAGGTATTGCAGAGGTTAATTAAGTGGTTGTGGGACTAGCAACAGGTAACCAGGGATCTGGTGTCATTAACCCTTTCACTCCCACACTCTCTCCAATGTCTCAGCCGGGCCAATAGCCCGCGTTCGTGACACTGGCATATTGACCAACTGCTCCCAACCACCCTCCATATTACACTAGACCGGGATAACATGCCTGTGAGGGTAGGTGGGGTGAGTGGGAGATTTTGTCGAGGGGGGGGAGGGAGGTAGGGGGCCCAAAAATGTGTTCAGTAAGGGGCCTGGTGGTGGTCCTGCTGTTCAATATAAGGTGAGTTGAGGGGAGATGAACATTTCATCTGACCAATTTAGCTATACATTGTGCCGAGTAAAACCTGAAATGTTCAGCTCACCTCAATTCACCTTTTAATGAATAGCGCCCCCCCCCCCCCCCCACCCATATAGCACAACTACTGTAAGATCTACATTGATATTGTCAGTAATTCTGTATATAATCTATTTTTAAACCAGGCTAACATAACTCTGTGCATCTATCCCTTAAAATAACAATTATATTTTCAGAAAACATTTACACTGTAACATAGGCAACCATTTAGCAAAGCCGATTAACTGTAAAATATACAGTATAAACTAAGGCTTATGCAGAACTGACAATTACTCCAATTACTACTTTTTTTTTTACCCATATTTTGTTTTAGCACCTTTCTTACCAATGCTGCATCTAAACACTCCTTGAATGATCACAGGTTTTCTGATACTTGTGTTCTCACCAATGTGAATTTTTCGCACCATTAATATCTTTCTATTATTTCTTTCAATTTTCGGATTTTAGTTTTTTTACATTTTTTTTCTAGTTTTTACCATGTTTAATCCCTTTTCTGTGTATGTCTGCCAGTTCCATTTCCTTATCTTAACATGATTTTAGACTGTTTCTATTTATCTATTTTGCATGCATCATATTTCTTTGTTTATTTTTTGTGCACTGCCTAATTAAATTGCTGGTAATTTTATGGCAACTGTATATCACTGGTATATGGTACTTTAATCAAAATAATGGTATACATAGAATCAAGGTCAAGTGACTTTATATATAAATAAGACTAAGTGTGCCTGGGAACCAAGTGTTATTAATTCAGCCACACAGATTTATCAGGATGTTCTTAAACAATAGAAATGTTAGATTCCCTTCTAATAAGTCTTTTCCTTTAAAAAAAAAAACAATCACTAAATATGCTTAAGTTTTTCTTGGTTTTGTACATGCAAATGAATCCATATACCTAAAATGATCTCTTGTACATGCATTGATTCCCAAAGATTGTTTATGTACAGCGATCTGGACTCTACCTGCTACATTCCTTTTTATATTTATGTACATTTTTCTTGTTTTAAATGTATTAATATTTACCTGTACCTGCTGGAAGGATCCCCATCACATCAGTCATGTGGCGCCCACCCTAAAGTGATATCAAGATCCTCCATGTAAGCAGTTATTATTTTTATTAAAATCTGTATTGTTTTCACTTATGACCTGGTGCCTTCTGTTGCTTTTCTTCGAGAGAAAAAAAAGTACCCCTGATGTTCCACTACAACAGGAAACCCTTTGAAGTGCCTGACTTTCTTTGGCAGTTTGTAAGTGCATCCCCTTAAGGGGGACAGAGAATCTCCCTATTTTTGGAAGACATATCTATATCTCTAAAAGAGATCACTGATAATTATATCCACCAAGGTGCTATAATACCACAGTTTTGCACTAAGCGCACTATATGTTCTTTGTTTTTGTTTATATTGTATTTCTGTGTGGTTTAGGGACACACTACCTAAGTGCTGCTGTGAGCTTTTGAATACAGCGCTGGTTACGCTCACTTTTCTGTTTATGTAATAAACATTATATTTTTTCTTGATCTATGTAAAGGTTTTTACAAGGTGACTTTTTATATTTAGTTCTACAACATTTGAATTGCTAGATCTACCTAATCTGATGATTTTCCAGCCTTTGCCTTGCAGGGGTATCTGCAGGTGAAATATGCTAATATGGGTTTTGTTACTAATGTTCCTTTATTTTCCCTGTCTTCCTATTTCATGGGGAGCGTCAGGTTTGGAAAGCATCCAATGAGTCACCAGTTTATAATCAGTTGTATCACATCCTGGATCTATGCGTCATATTGTATACTTTTGTGTAAGTTCAGCAATCTGAACCGGTATAAACCATACATTTTTGACTTGGGTATTGGAAAAGTCTCATAGATATGACATAACCATTATTAAATAGTGTGAAATAATTCACTAATTACTCGCTAAAGATTGTGTGACCCACAAAATGATATCAGCGGCAGCAAACTACTAATGGAACGTTGTAAATCAGGCGGTAATTGGATACAATCTATGAGCTATAGAACAAGCAATATAGGGTCATTTATCACAGTGATGTGATGTTGACTAAATGCCATCCAAATCTTGCAACTATTATTGGGGTTTATCTAGTCAATAGTGAACTGGGAAAGTTTGAAACAAATTAAAAAAAATCAGGTCCAAATAGTGGAGTTGGTTAAAATTCTTTAACTTGGTAATTTATCCAGCTCCACTATTTAGGCATGTTTTCGCAATTTGGTTAATTCACCACAATTTTCCGTATTTGCTCGAATATAAGATGATCTTTACTATAAGACGACTCCCCCAAACTTTGGATATTCCTTTAGGAAAAAAAACTTAAAGCCTGAATATAAGACTACCCTATAGGAAAAAAGCTCAACTTGTATATATTCAGATGTAAATTGCTTTTTAATATTTAATAAAAATTATGATATAAAAAAATGCATTTCTTGTTTTTATTTCCTTTTATGTGCCAATGCTGCCTCTCTCTCCCCCTCCCCCCAGCGTTGTCTCTCTCTCCCCCCCTTAGTGTTGTCTCTGTCTCTCCTCCCAGTGTTATCTCTCTCCCCCTCCAATGTTGTCTCTCCCTCCCCCCAGTGTTATCTCTCTCTCCACCTCCCCTTGTCTCTCTATCCCACCCCTCCCTCCCCTTGTCTCCTTATCCCCCCTCCCCTTGTCTCTCTATCACCCCCTTCCCCTTGTCTCTTTCTCCCCTCCCTCCCCTTGTCTCTCTCTCCCCACTCCCTCCCCTTGTCTCTCTTTCTTCCCCTTTCCTCCCCTTGTCTCCTTCTCTCCCCCTCCCCTTTTCTCTCTCTCCCTGGTGGCTAGTGGGGGCAGCCGGGGGTTGTCTGCACGATACGTGCAGACATCCTCCATGCTGCCCGACAGTTCCGTCTATTATGACGTATCGTGCAGACATCCCCCTGCTGCCCAAATCTCCCTGGTGGCCAGCGTGGGCAGCCGGAGAATGTCTGCACGATACGCGCAGACATCCTCCGCTGCTACCCGGCACTTCCGCCGGGACTTTTATAATGCATTTGGAGAAGTCCCGACGGACATGCCAGGCAGCTGCAGAGGATGTCTGCGTGCATTGCGCAGACATCCACCGGCTGTTAAAGAGGGGGATCCAGGTCCCCTACAGACAAGCCCCAAATGTTTTGAATGTTTTTTCCTTATAGACTAATCTAAAAAGATGTTAGTCCCTTTCATGCGTGGACTGTTTTTCCATGTTCAATCATGATGGATAATGGCTGTTTTTTTTTACATTTCTGCAGTGTTTGTGTTTAGCTGTTATATTCCTTTCCTCATTTACTGTACCCACACAAATTATATCTTGTGTTTTTAAGGATAGGAAGGGCTTTCTTTAGATTAATTATTTGGATTGTATCATATAATTTATTATAGAAATAAAATAGGAGGAAAATGTAAAAAAAAAAAAAAACTTTTTACAACGTTTACTTTCATCTTTCTCACTTACAGCAGATCCTGAACAAACCTGCAAACTATATTCAAATATTTGTACTGAGTTTGTGAGTGCTTTATGTGTCTAGGTTTTTTGCTCCCCCCCAAAAAAAATTATTAAAGGGACACTACCACTTACATATGTAATAGATTACCTGTGCATTTAAAACAAACACATATATAAGACATTTGCCACTGTTTTTTCTCTCTCCATGTTTGAACTAATTGCATATAAAAGTAAAAAATAAAATTAGGTGTCTGTCTCCAGCATCCATTTTGAGATTATTTCCCATGATGCAACATTCTCCTAAATCTTCCAGCAAGTCTCACTTTACAACTGTGGCCAAAACCTGCTTGATGATGTCATAAAATCCACCCCTGCTCTCTTACTGGCTTCTGTGTATCACTAGTGGGCAGGACTAGGTGGCTATGTACAACACAAAGAAAGGAGATTGACCTGATCAAACAGGATCATAACTCTGCCCTCTTATGATGTAATAGTTACATTACCCTCCCATTCAATGCAAGTTTATGGTCAAAATTCAGACTTATAGACTGCATTCTGTGTCTCCAACCCCAAAGTGAGATATTAGTGCTGTAAAGTATCTGTGGGCTGGCACCCAAAAACACTATATTTCACAAAATGGCAGCACCCAGTCACACTTGTTTAGTAAACTATTTCATAAAATAAACCCGCATAACAAAAACAAAAGACATATCTGAAATCAACAATGCAAAATAAACCCTTTTCACATTTTGGTGGGAGTGTCCCTTTATGTCATATAATTTATTAAAGAAAAAAAATATGGAGGAAAATTGCAAAAACTAAAAACACTTTTTCCAATATTTACTTTAATCTTTCTCATTTACAGCAGGTTCTGAACAAACCTGCAAAATATATTCAAATATCTGTGAATGCTTCATGTGTCTAGGTTTTTTTTGCATTTTCCCGCAGAAATTATAAGGCATTTAGTACAAGTAGCACATTGGTAATTCCAAACTGGTTTATCATGACGTGCCTGGCACGTCCATTCTCGGCAAGGGATGGAATGGGCACTAAAGTATTTTGTATTTATATATATTCAGTATATATTCAGGGAGAAATTCAAACCCAAATCAACTATCAAATATTTATGGAAAGGGCAATATATGCAAATATGGTAAATATTGATCTATACCAAAACACATGGAACCCATAGGCAAACATAAATACCTAACAGCTTGGCACGAGACATCGTTCCATAGACTCACAAATATGAGAAGAATGTAATCCTATCTACGTCAAACACAAGATAATTTGGATGATTGGGGGCACTAAACTCACTTTAATTAAATTTAGAAGGGCTTAAAAACTGAAATTATCTTCCCCTTAACAGCTAGGTGTAAGATGCCTGTAATGATTTGATATATATATTGAGAGGGGAAAAAGATGGGAAAAAAGAGATATTTTGATTCATATGCACTTTACATCAATAGGCAATTGTATAACCTCGTCGTTTGTATGAGGGAACTATCTCTACAAATGTTTGATATTGTTTGTTATTGCATGTTATCCATGTCTGTATTTTGATACTTTAATAAAAAGGGAAAAAAATATATATATATTCAGTAGGGGATCTAGTCAGTATCTATTCTATTGATTATAAATAAAAATAAAGATCTTTTACTGTGCTTCTGAGAGACAGTCAATGACCAGATCAACCTTCTTACTTCATTGTGAAGCATGGAGGCTTGCGGTCAGAAGATAAAATGGCATGTGTTTTAATAATACTGGACTTTGTGATGGACAATGCTGTTTAATGGAATATCATAACCTTGCCACACGGACACTTGGCTATTCCTGTGATTATTATTCAACCACCATTCAGTTGCAACTCTGTATTCTGTTGTCACTAATCATTTTCTTCCTCTTTTCAAAACGATTCTATGTTTATAGACATATTTCACCAGGAGACTTAAACGTTGTTGCATTCAAAACCTACTGTTATGAAAACTCCTTGCCTATAGGCTTAATCTAAATGGCAGAGAAAAGATTGGAATGTCATAAACACTGACCTCATAGCTAACCTTATCCATCCTTTGGCGCTCTACATTCTTCTGAAATTAATCTAGTTCAATCCCTAAAAATCACAAGAGCTGCTATTTTTTCCAGTTGTCATAAACACTCTAGATTTAACCTTCAGCCTCTGACATCTTTGAAGATATGATTCTGATGTAAGAAACTGGAGATTATTTTTTTTTAAGATAAATTGTATGACTTTGTTCTAAAAGTGAAGCAGTCAGCAGGAACATCACATTGGTTTCTACGGTGATTGCTCCACTCTGATAGATTTACTCCATAATTGACAGTTCTTTCCCAACAAAATGTAATCTAAGCAATCTACCTAGCTCTGTTTTCATCAATCAATATAACCACTTGGAAAGTATAAATATAGCAAACAGAAGTATATAAATGTGAAATATCTTGCCACTTTGTAAACTTATTTATCTGAGCATTATTTTAACATTTTGTTTTCTTTAATATGGGTTACTCCAGAGCTGATAAAGTTAAGTAAAATAAATAAATAAATCAAATTAAAATGGGAATAAAAGGAAAAAATAAATATTCTCAAATTGCACAGGAGTCCCAGTATAAATATCCGCAATCAAAAAGTTCTTCTTCACTGATGCTGCTGCCCCCTCTATGGAAGATCATAAACTTCTTCCCAAAAATGAAGAATCATACAAAAGAAAAGATAGACTCAAGCCAAGCACAATTTAACAACTGAAACACAATAAAATGTAAAATCCTGCGTGTTTCATATCGCTGCCACTTTATCAATTTACAGTTTGTGAAGCCACAAAAGGACCCCCCACAATAAAGTAGCAGCTCAATAAAACACACACTCTATTTAGAACTTTTACTTCATCCGCCTGTTTTATGTATTTATTTATATTTCTACATCCACTGGATTATCTAATGTTTTGTTCTACAAGTGTCTACATTTTTATGGACATTTATATCACCGCACGTTGATTTATTTGCGGGTTGTGGAAGTAGTTGTGTGATCTGGAATTCTCGCTTATACATCTTCTGTGACAGTATTTTACCTTTGTTGTGTTTTAATGATTAAATTATACTTTTCTAGAGTCACACTGCTCTGGTTTTTTTTTTCTTTTATATACCTGAAAATTTGTTTGAGAAAATAAACTTTAGGAATTGTTTTTTATATCACATCTCACACATACATATAAATAGCCATCATTCACCCCATGGTGAATATAGAGCGTAGATAGGATGGTGAGTAGATTCTCCATGCCAGATAATGTGTTCTGAGCCTCACAGATATAAAATAATATATTATTTATTAAACTGTTAAAGAGGTTGTTTTTATATAGCAAAGGCCATTTATCCCAGTTTTATATTCGTTTTGAATGGCAATTATACAAAGTAAAAAGATATCTATCTTTTGAGAAGAAAAAAGAAAGACTTGAGAGAAATCATTTTGTGCAGCTACTTGTACTGGTATAAAAATGTAAACATGTATGCAAATGAAAACAGTTAGGAAGGATAATAATGAATCAATGAGAAAACGGGTATAGACTTGCATCAGTGGAAAAAATGAAAAAGGATGAAAGAGAAAAAAACAAACAAACAGCTAAATAACACCTAAAGGGTCATTCCCAAAACCCAGAGAGGAGGAAGGGTGGTTAAATTACTGATCAGGGCCCTGGGCAAAGTCTTTAGCAAAGATCCTGTCCCTTCTACACCTAACTCACTGCATAATGCTTTACATAGTTCCTGTTATCAGTGAGCATATAAATGCTCACAAATGTGAGTACCAACTAATTAGTTTAATCCTTGTCCTTTGGTGTTCAGAGCAGCTTATCCTTTGGCACTAGCTGTGAACATTTTTTATGGCTTTCTTTGATTGGACATGAATATGTCTTGAACAATGTTACTCTTGATATGTTTAAGGTTGATTGACTACTAGGCAGTGGAAAATGTACAAATACAAACCCAATTCAATCTTTGAACCAAGGAGTCCTCCTCAGATACAATCTCATAATAGATTTGGTCTAGAGTTTTGTTTTACAAGTAGATGTGACCAAATATTACTAGTAGATCTTTTTTATTTTTTAAAACAGGTTTTAAAATTTCAGATAGCTTAAAGGGACACTACCACTGACATAAGATATACCTAGATCACTTGTATTTAAAACAAACACATCTATAAGACATATGCCACTGGGGTTTTTTCTATGTCTCCAGCATCCATTTTGAGAATATTACCCATGATGCAGTGGCCAAATCTTGCATGATGATAAGATACAACCCTGCTCTCTAACTGGCCCCTGTGTATCAGTAGTGGGCAGGACTAGGTGGCTGTGTACAACACAAAGAGAGGAAATTGACCCTGCCCCCTTATGATGTAATAGATACATTGCCCTCCCATCCAATGCAAGTCTATGGTCAGAATTCAGACTTATAGACTGCATTTTGTGTCCCCAGCCCCAAAGTAAAATATTAGTGCTGTAAAGTATCTGGGGGTTGGCACCCAAAATCACTATATTTCACAAAATGGCGGCACCCAGTCACATTTGTTTATTTAAATAATTCATAAAATAAACTCGCATAACAAAAGATACATCGGAAATCAACAATGCAAAATATAAAAATGAACACTTTTAATTTTTTGAATTAAAGTGTGCCTTTACAAAATGTAATTATTTAGTTTTAGGCAAAATTCAAAATTCATACTTTAATAGTGGCATTTGTGACAAGTAGAATAAGTTGTTTGCATCCTTTATACACGGAAGAGTTGTTGTTTCTTAAAATATATATATAGGAAGTTACAGTGTTTAGTTTAATCAGAATCAGACTCAAACATATTGTAAGGAACCTAACTGTGTGGAAATTGTTGAAAATCTAATGTTTTAAGCTTGAATTTCAGCAAATATGACCCCATAGGTCAGTATTTAAACAGCACGTCGGGACTGAAAACAGGTGAGCTGTATCTTAATGAGCAGTGGCCTGGTGTTACCAGTAATGCTTTAGGCATATTACTGCAGCTGATGGGAAGTGATGTCACTTTGTAAATGTCTTGTCTGGCTCATGTACATTGTCCTGCTGTGGCTGGCTGCCTAACATCCAATGATTTGTTGGTGCAAAATGGCAAGTTGCAACTTAAAAATGCCTGTACTGCGGGTCTCGTTGTCAGAAGTAGATTGTTTTTTCAGACTCTGGCACCACTTATCTGCAGAGAGAAAATCAGAGAGAAATCAGCATGCTATGGTATATCCACAACCTCAGTGCACAGTATTTGCTTGGTCCTCCAGGTATGGCTGGCCTTTGCAGGCCACCCCATGACGTTACCCCTCTGCCAGTCACATGCGGTGGTAAGGTATAGTTATCACATAATAAAAATCTTCGCTCTGTTCTGCTTTACTCCATTTCTGCTGTCCTTCTTTCATTATTGCCCCCACATCCCTTACCATTTCAACCCACATAACTTGCCACAGCACCCAGATTGCACCCACTGGATTTGCCCCAGCACCCAGATTGCACCAACTAAATTTGCCCCAGCACCTAGATTGTATACACATGACTTGGCCAGCACCTAGATTGTACACACAGTACATAACTTGTCCCAACACCCGTAGTGCACCCATGGGACTTGCCCTACCAGCTGAAGTGTACTTACCGAAACGCGGCAAGTACAATACTGTTTTTTATGTATGTTCATACCTGGCCAGGTGAACAAACCCAGTGGATAAGGTTAGTACTCCATATATGGTTCTGTATATTTTTTTAAACATTATCTATTTTATGTATAGCCATTATTTTTTTGTGGTGATTTTTTTTGAATACTTCATGTACCAATTTATGTTACCAGTTATCACATTTGTAAGATAGTGGTACTGGACAACCTCTTTTGTCTTTCAGTGTATATTTATGCATATATTTATCAATATTCAATAAATTCATTCTATTTTTTCTATACATTCCTTTTTCTCTTGAGCTTAATTTAGTAGTTTCTGTAATAATATATTTTTTAGAGGAGGCTATCATTTTGTGGGCTCTAGGATTAATTTAGACTCATGTTGGGTCAAGGTTTCATGGCAGGGGTAACGGACAGGGCTACGACTAAGTCCTGAACAAGGACGAAACAGGATAGGTTTACCCGAGCGTTATTTTGCATTGTCTCCTGTTCCGCATGTTTGTCCAGCGCTACAAGCAGCAATAAAGACGGTTCTGTATTTTTAGTCAGTTTGGGTCTTGTCTCCAGTTGGATTTTAAATGCGTGATGGGTTCCAATATTCCTTGACAGCCCTTCTGTTTTCTCAAGCAAGCACAGGAACAGCCTTGGATTAATTGATAGGATCTATATTTTTAATAAGTAACAATTAAAATGCTGCCTACCACTCCTTTCATTTTGTAAAAGAAATCTAAATTTAGTCTGCATCTGCCACTACGTAACATTAAAAGTGGTTTCACTTTGTATATTTTCGTAAGTGCTGGAGTTTTTCCTGTTTTTGCAGACTGGATTGTTTTGTAGCACTTAGAAGAAGTGCCACCATTTACAATTAGAGGCACAGGATTGCGATTTATGTTATACGTATTTGTACATGCTGTCCAAACCGCACACAGTACAGTATGATTGTCACTAACAGATTGCATGCTATTCCCTTCACGTTTCTTCAACAAAAAGCTTTGACAGGTCAGAAAGTTTAACTTAAGATTTTGCTGGCACTCCATTTGTGATGCTGACATGTCTATGCTTTTCAGACTTGGTATTGTCGTAACTAGTTAATCACCTAATCTGTTTGCTGAACATTTTTATAAGCCCATATGAACAATGCTCTGAGAATCACAAATCTGAGCATAATCTGTATCCTGACAGCCAATGAATAGCTGCTAAACCAGTGGATAAGACAAATCCCAACAAGGATGGAACACCTGGTATATTGCCAGATGGGTCACATACTGCGGAAATGTACTTTTATGGCAATTTGTCTAAAATTATGTTTATCCTGCAATTGGTATTAATTAGGATTTATGGTTTCAAATCTATGATGACAAGCTATGCTTGATTAAAGTTGGTGTGGCTTTGAGAAAAAGGTGGAGAAAATATTGTTCCAAAAAGGAGGTGCCTGCAAAGACTATGGGGTCTAGCCAATTAGCACCGGACTTCAGGGCCGAAATGGTGCCTGCGAACCAGCAAAACGGTTCCCAGCCAATAAAGGAATCAGGCCCTGTCTTCTATTAAAGACAAGGCTGGGAGCAGGCCAAATGGCTCCCGGGCACCCTTATGGGGTAGTCCTGACCACCCACTACATTAAATGGGACTTGGAGCAGGGCAAAATCCCATGTAAAATACACTGGGGCCAGTACTAGAAGCCCTGACATGATCAGGCTGGGAGCTGACCAAATGGCTCCCAACCACTATATAGAACATCAGAGTCCATGTATTAATATAGCCCCCCAAAAACACAGCCAATGGTGAAGCTGTGTTTGACTGCTTGCCCTGGCCCCCATGATTATTGTATTGGCTGGGAAACATTTTTGCCAGTTTATTATTAAGAAGTAAATATGATTTTCAAATCCAAAGTGATGCCAGCTGAGCATCCATGGGTGATGCAATAGGAGAAAGCAGATCCACAACTAATATGAAAGTAAAAAATGAATTTGTATTGGAGTCCTTGGACTTTTAAAAGCATCAAGATGGCATAGGAGATATAATTAAGAGAAAAAAAACAGCTAAATGCTTGACGCGTTTCGCACCTACTGGTGCTTTGTCAAAAGCATGCTTTTGACAAAGCACCAGTAGGTGCGAAACGTATGTTTGTTGGTGATTTGTGCATGTTTGTTGGTGAGTTGTGAGCATGTTTATTGGTGAGTTGTAAGCCGGCTTCTATACGCTCCAGCGCCCAGGAGGGAAGATTATACATTCAGTAGGCGTTTCAAACACAACTAAGGGCTGGAGCGGACTTGTAAAACATCTTTTGTTTCCGATTCTGATTCAGATGCGAATTGAGGCATATTGAGTAACTTAATTTCAGGGATGCTTTCGATTCGGCTAATATGCCCAATCCGAATCCAATTCGGAATGGATCTGTGCATATTGAGTAAACCCCCAAGATTGTATTTTTGAATGTAACATTTTCTGTTGCATGCCAGAGCGGTAGCTATTAAGCTTCCCACCAAGGTCGTGATGGAGTAAAAGAGTAATTGCCAACTGGATTTCCTAGACTTAATGAGTTAAACTGTTTTCTGTTAATTTCATACATGTTCACAAGGCCAGCTGGATTACAGTGAAACCAATTATTTAGGTGTTTTTTTTCCACCATGGCTAGATCCTTTCTTTATATAGCTCTTATGAGATGGCTTTATAAACATGGCGTGCTAGTCTATCTGTGTTAACTGAATTATGTATCCACTTAGTATATCACCTAATGCCAAAAAAGTAAACAAATGGCTCTTCATGTGAATAAGTGAACCATGGTTGTTTGACACTTGGTTAGGGGCTCAGATAAGTGGGTACATTAGTTTACATTGAGTGATAGGGATGAATGGTGTTTAGCACATAATGGTGGGAGGGAATTCTGAAGATAAGGAGCAGCATGGGAAAAAGGTTATGGAAGAGAGAGTAATAGAGGTGGGAATTCTTAAAGATTTCGAGAACCCAAAGGGCCAGCGATATGGTAACAGATTGAAGAAAGCAGGAAAAATGCAATTAAAATATGTCTGTATTAATATATCAATTATATCATGAATGAAGCAGACAGGATTGTATTTACCGTATTTGCTCGATTATAAGACAAGGTTTTTTTCAGAGCAAATGCTCTGAAAAATCCCCCTCGTCTTATAATCGAGGTCTCTTATAATCTGACCTCAAATTGAGGTCAGATTATAAAACATGGATCCAGGTCCCCAGCAGAGCTGCAGGGGACCTGGATCCCCCTCTCTAACAGCAGGGGATGTCTGCGCAACGAGCGCAGACTCCCCTGCTTCCGCCCGGCACGACCGCCGGGGCTTCTGTGAAGAAGCCGGGTACTTCCGCTTTCGTCACAGAAGTCCCGGCGAGCGTGCCGGGCGGCAGCAGGGGAGGTCTGCGCTCATCGCGCACACTTCCTCTGCTGCCCCACTAGGCACCAGGGAGAATCGGGCAGCTGGGGGATGTCTGCACGATACGACACGATACGATACGTGCAGATATCCTCCATGCTGCCCGACACGGCAGACTATTATGACGGACAGCTGTCCGTCATAATAGACTGCCGTGTCGGGCAGCATGGAGGATGTCTGCAAGTATCGTGCAGACATCCCCCGGCTGCCCCCACTAGCCACCAGGGATCAAGGTAAGGGGAAGGGAGGGAGGGGGGGGGCAGAGAGACAGGGAGAGGGAGGGAGGGGGGCAGAGAGACAGGGGGAGGGAGGGCGGGGGACAGAGAGACAGGGGGAGGGAGGGAGGGGGACAGAGAGACAGGGGGGAGGGAGGGGGGCAGAGACAGAGTCAAGGGGAGGGAGGGGGTTAAGAGACAGACAAGGGGAGGGAAGGGGTTAAGAGACAGACAAGGGGAGGGAAGGGGTTAAGAGACAGAGACAAGGGGAGGGAAGGGGTTAAGAGACAGACAAGGGGAGGGAAGGGGTTAAGAGACAGAGACAAGGGGAGGGAAGGGGTTAAGAGACAGACAAGGGGAGGGAAGGGGTTAAGAGACAGAGACAAGGGGAGGGAAGGGGTTAAGAGACAGAGACAAGGGGAGTGAGGGGGTTAAGAGACAGGCAAGGGGAGGGGGCGAGAGAGAAAAATGGGGGCAAGGGAAAGAGAAAGGCAGATAAAAGGCATTGGCACATAAAAATAAATAAAAACTAGAAATACATTTTTTGATATCATAATTTTTTATTAAAAAAGCAATTTACATGTGAATATATACAAGTTTAACTTTTTTCCTATAGGGTAGTCTTATATTCAGGCTTTTAGTTTTTTTCCTAAAGGAATATCCAAAGTTTGGGGGGTCGTCTTATAATCAGGGTTGTCTTATAATCGAGCAAATACGGTATATAAACTAAGGAAGAATGAACTTGACATCTTAGGGGGGCTGTTTTCATGACCGGATATATCCAGAAAATATTCGCTGTTCAGAATGCACAGTATGAATAAAACCTAAATAACACTAGTACTTGGATACCATTTTGTGTGCGCTCGGCATCATTTGTAGTTCTATACTGGATTATACTAGGATGATTGTGCATCTGCATCATCTCACTGCAAAACACACTCCTTCCCCTCTGTTGTTATTTGAGCCAGGCTCAAAGGCTATTGTACCATTACCATGCATGGGTGCTAGCTCTTATAAGAAATGCTTTGGTATAGGAATCATGCTCTTCTGAAGCTTGCACAGTGGGTCCAGTGCTCTCCTTCAGAGATTTTATTATATTAATATTTATTTATTTTTCTCCAACAATTTGTGTAGCACTAGGTATAGCACATAGAGGGGGGGGGATACATAATAAGTTACAAGAACAAATGGATACATGCGGTAAAGCTCAATCTTGAGGGAAAAGATCTATGCAAAATTTCTATGTGTTTATTTGATTTTTTTTTATTTTCAGCTACTTTTTTTTAGTTTTTATTTTTTTGCCTAAAAAGTAAAAATTGGATTTTTCTACCCATTCTATTTCCATTTCTATTTGTATGGGTTATTATTTTTTTTATGCACACATGATTGGAAAAAGAAAGAACTGAATTAATTGTTATATTTGCTAGAATATATTACAAGGCAAATTCCCTGAAAAAGTCCCCTTGTCTTATATTTGAGGTCGTCAGACCCTAAATAGAACTCTGATTTGAAACGGTGGATACTCGATGAGGAGTTTGCATTAAAATATCGGTACACATATCAGTACACATCTTCACCGGTAATAGTCACAACTCTAGTTGAGCCTTTGGGTTTGTGGGACCGCCTGGCCTTGATAGTAGTATAAGGATGATTAGCATCACAATCAGGGATGAAGAACAATGTAGTCAAAAACAGGCAAAATAGCAAGGCAGACAGCTTTGGTTCTGAGTCAATAAAACAAGAAAACTAAATAACTCCCATAGAATGTGCTCATAGAACAAAAAACAACTGAACCTAGGCAGCTTATAAAGGAGGTAAAGACTTTGCCTGTATGTGGTCCAAGGTGGGGTAAAATATGGAAGTCCAAGGTGAGGTATAAAAGTGAGGTGAGGTCCAAGGTGAGGTGAACTACAAATGCAGCCGTATGGGAAAGTGAAACAACATCTGAACACCAGGTCTTGTGAAATAACCTTTGGGGTCTAAGTTTATAGAGGTTTATAGAGTATCAAGACTAAGATTCAGGTCCCCTGCACAGCTGCAAGGGACCTGGATCCTCACCTTTCAGGAAGCTGGTGGTTGTCAGTGAGCTGCTCACAGATATCCTCTGATGCAGCCTGCACTTCGGCCAGAGCTTCTATGATGGAACGTCGGGGAACGTGACCTCCTGGTGGTCTGTCTCAGAAGTCCCGTCGAAAGTTTTGGGCATCAGAGGATTTCTGTGTGCACCAAGCAGCGCTCCTGCAATGTGCATTGGCAAGTCTGAGGATGCATTTGTAAGTCTAGTAGCATATTGGCAATACTTGGGGGCAGATTGGCAAGTATGAGGGGCAGATTGGCAAGTATGAGGGGCAGATTGGTAAGTATGAGGTGTTCAATAAACAGAAAAGCTATCTACAAATGCACAGTAAAAAAACCCCTTGGAACATACACACAATGTAAAACACTTGGAACATAGAATACATACACTTAAATGTGTATGTGAGTATCAAGTTGAGTTCTATTTAAAACTATTAATATGGGTATATCACATCTCATAGATTAAGAATATAGGTCATGTTTTGTCTAGAAAAGTCCATTTTGCATTTTGTTTCTCAGCTCACACAGTTCACTGACACTTTTTTTTTTAACCTTCAATGTTACATGTTTACACCTTTGATGCTGTAACCTTTCAATGCAGGTTCCTTCTTATTCTCTTTTATTGCTTTGGCTTTGGCAAGTCTGGGGATGCATTGTCAAATAAAAGGAAATAAAAACAAGAAATGTGTCAGACCCCGGCTCCGTATCTGGTTTGGCCGACTCCCAGCCCCGGGCATCCCACCGGGGGGCCACGTGATCGCGGTGTATTTAGGCTTTTCCTTTTTTCATAGATGAATATCCAAATTATTTTGGGGGGGGGGGGGGGGGGGGGAGGCAGTCTTATAATCAGTGTCATTTTATATTAAAGCAAATACAGTAATTAATTGAAATGTAATCTTTGGTTGGAAGGTAATAAGCCTCTATTGGCTGTTAGGATTGTACAGTGGCTTCATTTGAATATCCAAGTTTTCCCCCAGCTCACAATATAGATAATCCAAAACGTACGTCTGTGGTTGCTGTGCTCCTTGTGCAAAGGAGGCTTGTCATGCATTTCAGGACTAGACTGCACTGATGGGTGGGACCAGTCTAATATGCTAGTAGAGAGGTATCTTATGTAATGGTGATAGTGAGCAAAATTGGTGATGACATCCTTGAGTAGGTACCATCATATAGGGAAGGCTTTTCCAATGCTGTCCATTCTTGGTCTATGATGTGGCTCCCACTTTGCTCACAACATGCAGTGTATGGTCACAAATGCTGTGCCTTATGTTTACTTAAAGGGACACTCCCACCAAAAAAATTAAAAGGGTTTATTAGTTTTTATTTTGCATTGTTGATTTCAGATATATCTTTTGTTTTTGTAATTTGAGTTTATTTTATGAAATATTTTAGTAAACAAGTGTGACTGGGCACTGCCATTTTATGAAATATAGTGTTTTGGGGTTCAACCCCCCAGACACTTTACAGCACTAGTATCTCACTTTGGGGCTGGAGACACAGAGTACAGTCTATAATTCTGATCATAGAATTGCATTGAATGGGAGGGTAATGTAACTAAGTGGCTTTGACCACAGTTGTAAAGTGAGTTTGGCTGGAAGATTTTGGATGATGTTGCATCATGAGAAACATTCACAAAATGGAGCCAGGAGATAAACACTTAATTTTATTTTTACTTATAATGCAAATAATTCAATCATATAAAAAAAAAAAAGTGGCATATGATTTATATATGTCCCTTTAATTAAAATTAACCTAACTTTGTATGCTAGGAAAACAAAAAGCTAAATTTAAAAAAACTCAGCTTATTTTAAAGCTTCTAATGTCTAAAGCAACCAAATTATACAGAATGTATTTAGATCTTCAGAACGGATTGATGACAATGGAGCATTCTCAATGGTTGAGTGCTGAGAATCAGGCTCCACTGCATGCAAAGAGAAGTAACAATCTTTAAATGGTTTTAAGAGAATAAACATGAAGAAGCAGCAAAAAAAGGCTGCGTTTATCAATATCTCCTGCTTCCTGTGCTTAGTGAACTTGTCACCCACATGTTTCTAACTCTACAAAGCACTTAATGGGTCAGTGAAGTTACAAGATACAGAACCCATTAGAGATGTGAGCTCCAAACAGTCTTCCATGCAGAAAAAGCATCAGATATTTATTGCTGACCTTTCAGGGTTTAAGCCTCTCATGTATTACGCTCTCACGGCACATAGAGATAGCTTATGCGAAATGTCACTTGTTGTTTAGTTTTATGGTATGTGAAAGTGAATATTCATTTTCCTAAACAGCCTTGCCTTGTAAAAACAGCATTGTCCTCAAGAATTCCAATACTGTCTGCTAACAAATGGTTTGATTTATATAATCTATATGTAAGTGTTGTTGGAATCTTTGATTTACAGCTTTGATTAAACAGATGATTATAATGTCATTGTAAAAGGAACTCTGTCAACTTAAACAATGCTTACACTGAATATGGAGAATAAAAATGATGAAACATGATCTATACATAGTGTTCAGCAGAATTGTAGGTAAATACAGAAATGGATGTATTAAATGTGTCTGTTGTGTCTCATGCTTATGACATCACCTTGTGGGACTATTTTTTTTCTTTCTACATAATTAAGCATTGTTTTTCTCTACTACCCAATCAGAAGACAAAGTGTAACCTGGAAAAAAAAATCCTTCAGAATCAGGTAGCAACCCTGCTTCCATCACTGCATTGGACTGGGGAGAGAAGCATGGTGGACAAACAGAGCATGGCAAGAGCATATGATATGACACTGACAACTAATGACTTCACCCATACCGTGAACATTACCCACCTCTGCCACTTGTGCAGTAGCTTGCTTTATTATCAGCTCCCCAATGCTTCACATTGTACAGACTTTACCTCACCCCTTTGCAATATTCTGAACCACAAAACACTCATCTGAACAAACATGCATAATCAACTTCGATGAAATGATCGAAGTTCTATACACAGAGAGATCTGCACACTCACAGAGCAGGTTACGGCTTAACCCCTTGATGACCAGACTGTTTTTGGAATGTTGTGCGTTAGTGACCAAGGCTGTTCTAACACTTCTGAGGTGTTTGTGTTTAGCTTTAATTTTCTTCTTTGTCATATGCTGTACCCACACAAATTATATATATTGTTTGTTTGTTTTTAGGACAAGAAGGGCTTTCTTTTGATGCCATTATTGTGTTCATATCATTTATTATTTTATGAAAAAAAATAGTAAAATGTGGTGAAAATTTGAAAAAACAACACTTTTCCTGACTTTTATTTGTAAAATCTTTTACTAAGCTCCAAAAGCTAATGAAAAAACCTGCTAAATAGATTCTAGTATTGGTCCTGAGTTTAGAAATACCCAATGTTTATATGTTTTTTTGCATGTTATAGGTTAATAAAATACAAGTAGCACATAGCTTTCAACACCATTTTTAAAAAAAAATTGTGTTAGTGACATTAACACCAATATCTGTCATGAACGCTGAATAACCCCCCTCATGTACACATTTTTATAAAATAGACATCCCAGGGTAATTTGACAATTTTTATTCTATAATTTTACCACCAATCTTTGACAAGTTTTGGCATAGTAATGTTGGGTGTGTTTTATTTCCACACACTTTGAAATTTAGGTATACATTTAAAGCGATTGTTCTATTTTATTGACAAACATCACTCCAATGGGGATGGGACACTTCATCGCGGCTGCTTCCGCGCAGCCGCTTCACCGCCGACTCTACAGCACAAGACAGATCGTCGCTGGAGATTTCATCGCGGGACTTTTCATCGTTAAAGGTTAGTATTTTACCGATTTTAGTTTGTTTAGAATTAGGGTTTAGGGGGTTAGTATTAGGTTTAGTGTTTAGTGTTAGGGGTTAATTTTACTATTAGGGGTCGGGGATTAATATTAGGGTTAAGTAGTAGGATTTAGGGGGTTAATTTTACTATTAGGGGTCGGGGGTTAATATTAGGGTTAGTAGTAGGGTTTAGGGGGTTAATTTTACTATTAGGGGTCGAGGGTTAATATTAGGGTTAGTAGTAGGGTTTAGGGGGTTAACTTTAGTATTAGGGGTCGGGGGTTAGTATTAGGGTTAGTATTAGGGTTAGTATTAGGGTTTAGGGGGTTAACTTTAGTATTAGGGGTCGGGGGTTAGTATTAGGGTTAGTATTAGGGTTAGCATTGGGGTTTAGGGGGTTAACTTTAGTATTAGGGGTCGGGGGTTAGTATTAGGGTTACTATTAGGGTTAGTATTGGGGTTTAGGGGGTTAACTTTAGTATTAGGGGTCGGGGGTTAGTATTAGGGTTAGTATTAGGGGTCGGGGGTTAGTATTAGGGTTTAGGGGGTTAATTTTAGTATTGGGGTTAATTTTAGTGTTAGTATTGGGGTTTAGTGTTTAGTGTTACTGTTGGGGGGGGAATCATTTATTAGGGGGGTTATTTTAGTTTTACTTTTAGATTTGTAAGAGCTGACAGTTCAGCGCTGAACTGTTAGCTCTTACATAGCTGCAGCCGCGGTGAAACGGCCGCGTTATCAGTGCTGTATTCACCGCGAGGCATCCTAGGCGGATGCCTAGGGCGGCAAATTTTGGGGGGCGGCAGCGCCCCCCAGCACTGAAAAGAAAAAAATGTGAAAAAAAAAAAATGTTAAAAAAAAAAAAAACGCGGCCCTTTAAAAAAAAAAAATAGACCGCGCTTGCAGGCAGAGACGGAGGTGAGAGGGGATCGGAAGATCCCCCCTCACCATCGCTCTGCCTGCCAGGCTGCACGGGGAGCCGAACAGGCAGCACAGAGAAACCTCCGTGCTGCCTGTTCGGCTCCCCGTGCAGTGTGCCGACACGGAAGTGCCGACAGTCACGTGACGGGCGCGCTGACGTCATACGCGCGCCCGGTCACGTGGCCTGTCGGCACAATCGCCGGGAAGCCGAACAGGCAGCATGGAGGGACCATGCTGCCTGCCTGCCAGGGAAAGGTAAGTGCTGATGGGAGAGTGTGTGTGTGTGAGAGACTGAGTGTGATGGGAGTCGGAGTGTGTGTGATGGGAGACAGTGTGTGTGGCTGAGTGTGATGGGAGACAGTGTGTGTGGCTGAGTGTGATGGGAGTCAGAGTGTGTGTGATGGGAGACAGTGTGTGTGGCTGAGTGTGATGGGAGACAGTGTGTGTGTGATGGGAGACAGTGTGTGTGGCTGAGTGTGATGGGAGACAGTGTGTGTGTGATGGGAGACAGTGTGTGTGACTGAGTGTGATGGGAGTCAGAGTGTGTGTGTGATGGGAGACAGTGTGTGTGACTGAGTGTGATGGGAGTCAGAGTGTGTGTGTGAAGGGAGACAGTGTGTGTGACTGAGTGTGATGGGAGTAAGAGTGTGTGTGAAGGGAGACAGTGTGGGTGACGGAGTGTGATGGGAGTAGGAGTGTGTGACTGAGTGTGATGGGAGTCAGAGTGTGTGTGATGGGAGACAGTGTGTGTGACGGAGTGTGATGGGAGTCGGAGTGTGTGACTGAGTGTGATGGGAGTGTGTGTGTGATGGGAGTATGAGCTTGATGTGAGTCTGAATGATGGGGCATGTCTTAGGTGTGTAACGTGGGTGTACAGCTTGGGTAGGGGGGTGCCCGGATTTTGTCTGCCTAGGGCAGCACAAAATCAAGATACACCACTGCGCGTTATACTTCATTGCTGACAGTTCAGCGTTCTAACTGCCGTGCTGAACTGTCAGCGATGAAGATGCGGCGAAGAAGTGTCCTAGACCCCACTCCAATATATGTTCAGCAACTTCCCCTGAGTATAGCGGTACAACACATGTATAGGTTTGCTTGTGTTATGTGGCAGGTACAGGGCCATATTTAGGATACGGTCATTGCAGCTTTATAATGTGTATTTTTTACATGCTCAGCCAGCCAGAAGCTACCTTAACATCATAGGAAATATAGTCTATAGTAGGAAGTTCAGTTAGTTGTTATCCTTGCTACCCTGCGGCTGCACGGATCATATATCCAGCTGCTGCGGGTGCCTTTCTACTGTTGGGGGCCAATGCAAAGCCATGGCCCAACTGGCAGGCTTTTTTTTAAATAAAATATCCCTAGAGGACCACCGACAGACCTAACATGTCACTGGTCCTCTGCGGAATGACTACTTATTTTTATATAATGTATTATTAATTTTTTACTTTTTGTATTTATTTATTTAATTCATTTTATTTCATTTTTTGATTTTTTTAAAATATTTATTTAACTCTAAACTTAACCCTAGGGTTACTGTTAGTACAAACCCTAATTCTAATGAACTCTAACCCTAGGGGCTGAAGGTGCTTCGGGGGACTATGGGGAGACTTGCAGCACTAAATTTAGTCTTTCCCTGCCCAACGTTCGCCGACTATAAGAAGGCGCCTGCTTTGACAGCTATTAACATGCGGGCACTGTGATCGGCTGTCACAGTGCCCGGATGATTCCGGGAAGGCCTCAATGGACATGGCTGAAGTGTCTCGGTATCAAGACACTTAGCCATGTCATTTTATTGGATCTGCATGAGGTTCCTGGACCGTCATCGGTCACCAAGGGGTTAAAGCTATGGATTTCCCTAAAGTTACATTAAAACATCTGAGAACACATTGGAGATTTAGTCACACCATAGAGCCATTTCATGCTCAGCCAAGCACTGGGTCATCAAAGTACTCCAATATTGGTAGGCCCTAACACTAACAACAGATTTTAATCTCTTCAAATACAATACGTACAAGTGACCAGAAGCATTCTGACTTTAGATTAACTCTTTATAATTTATATTACAACCTGAACACTTTTTAATGAGCATGTGTGTGATAAATAGGGGCGTCTGAAATGATGGCTTGGACTGAAAGTCTTGAGAATATGGATACAAATGTAACGTTCTTGTTTGGTTTTGAAGCCACTCCCTGCTTTACGATTCTTGTATGTCGTCACGTAACACGCGTGAAGCAGCTCATAAATTTTATATTTGCAATTAAAAGCCATTGTTCTTTGAAAGGAAATTGAGAAGACTGCTTAATTCTTTACAATGGCTTAAAAAAATACCTTAAAGATACAAATGTCATGCTCGGAATGTAATTGCTATAAACTTGTCTCCAACAAGGATGTGGTTACAATCTTCTAAATTTTCCCAGGTACATGTTTTGATAAGGCTAACTATCTCTGTAAACAGTAGAGATTTCTGTTTATATGATGATAACTAACATTAAAAAGTAACAAAAGGTAACAGAAAGTTTGCATCCATTGGAACCATTCTAAATGGAAAAATATGTATTAATTGTGTGCCGTTTGTGCCTGAAAAAAAAAAATAGTTTCATGGCCATATTTATGTCAAACTAGTCTGTCTAGCTCTAACTTCTCTCACATCTAGATCATTCTCTCTGTGGATAGTATAGAAGAGCAATTAACCAGAGACAAATGAATTGTGGGATACAAATGGTCAAGCACAGCTTTATGAAAATACCTGTCATTATTGCTGGACAAAGATATACCAGACAGGAATCTCAAAGGGCACCCAATTTCCCTATCCTTTCTACCTCTTTTGATAGCACTTTCTAAAAGCTGGTGTAATTTTCATATGCAAATAAGAATTATTTTTCACAAAATATTCGTAAAACTCTTTACCATGCGCAAATATAATCGCAATTTATTAGCGCAACCGGAAAAATACACGCTAAATAAAAATAAACAGAGGAGGCGCAATCAAGGTAAACAAGCGCAAAATGTTACAAATAGTCGCAAATTGCTCCTTACTCATGTTTCACCTACTTTCCCCCCCCCCCACAGCACTTGTTTAGTACATGACCCTTGTTATGTTATAAAATTGTTTGTGTGCCATAGTTTTAAGTAAGAGACAACCTGAACTCAAGGAGCACTCCTAGATTTTGTAGATTTTGCTCTTCCATTGAGCTGAGGAGTTTGTAAATACATTGGTCTACTCAATAAAGAGGTAATTACTGGGAATTTCATAATTGAGCTCAATGTAACCAAGTTGGAAAAAATCTCCAATGCAGCTACTTTGGCCTTGAAGGGAATGTATTGCCTGAACATTGTTTTTAATGTGCATATAGAGCATAAAAAATGTTTGAAAAGGATCTATACTTTGTATTTGCAAAACTGCAAGTAAATGCCTAAATTAGAAGAAAAGTGTTTTAGATGTGTCCATGGAGTCTCCTGCTTATGACATCACCTGTGGCACGGTATGCAAATGAACTGCTTTTCAATGGGAACTGACTGTGACTCCACAGACACATTTAAAACAAATCTTTCTTCTAATTTAGACATTTGCTTGCAGTTTTGCTAATACAATATATAGATCATTTTCAATATTTGTTTATGCTTTATGTTCACAGTAAAAACAATGTTCTGGTAATACAGTCCCTTTACTTCCTGTCTCAGTTCCCTGCAGTTTTCTCATTATTGAGTAGACCCTACAGTCGTTCTCAGCCTAACTTCAAACTGATGCCTCTTGTTTTAGTAGGGGCTATTAAATGAAAAAGATTTCCTTTCTATATTTCTTCCACTGATTTGTGGTTTAGTGAGCTGTTGTAATGTAGCAGTGTTCTACAGTCGGACCATGTGGAGGTGTTAAAAAATGTTTTTCGAGTCACAGTTCCAAATTCATCAGGGGACGGATGTTTGTTGGACTCCATACAAATGGAGAAAAGATAACTTTATTTGTTTAACTGATATTATTTGAGCTGCAAGTGAAATGTTAAGATAAACGTTCACCCAATAATAAGTTGTGATTCATCTTGCCTGTAGGAACATGCTCATTTAGGTTCTCCAAAGGCCAACATGTCTTTCTTTCCCCTGACACCTTCTGTTTTATAAATGCTCAGCCCAGTGTGGAAACCATGGGAAAAGGGAAAAAAAACTGTACTCTTTCATCTCTGCCGTGTGATCTACTTCAAACATGATTTGGGGAACATACCAATATTTTAAAAATAGCTCTGGCCAGTGTATGTACCAGTAGTTTAACACTTTATGTAACGATTAGAATAACTCATTTACTCAAATCTGTTCTTAAGCACTATTAGGATGATTATCTGTCATATCTATGTTTCGTGCCAGGGCTACTTGTAAATGTATTCACTGTGCACCTCTGAGATTCCCTGTTTATTATTTCAGAAGCTCAAACAGTGGAAACATCCTGGACCTGATTTTTTTAATTTTTAATTTTTTTTTATTTGCTCCCTCTCATCCTCCAATTTTGTATTACCTTAATCAATGTCTAGATGTACAGGAGAGAGTCATGTAACGATTACATATCTCTGTCTACAACAAAGCACTGAGCGGAACTAAAGATTGTCTAGTTTAGGTTTAAAACTTAAGTTCTTCCAGTTCAATCTTTCACCCCTCCCTGTTCTATTGTTTCTGCTGATCTAAAACAACCTACATTTAAACCGTGTGTAATATTTCTTTAAAATGGAGAAATTTACTTTTTGACCCAAAATTGCCAACTGGATTTCTCCCTGGGTCAACAATCTATCATTTCTAAAGATGATTAATTATTATAGCTTGGAAGTTCTACTTTATGGAAAAGAACAAAAATCCACATTTTTTTTAGTTGGGATATTTGTGGAGAAAGAGGGTCATGTGAGCAGTTAGTGTGCCACATTGGGAAACAGTATTACTACTGCGCAAGTTCAGTAAACCTAACACTCACCCTCACCTCGAGAGTGGCCATGACTCCATTTTATTCAGGGACGGTCATGAAAGATAGGTCAAAATAGAGACAGCAGAATAATCTATACATTGTAGCCCTGGAATAGAAATTCACCATAAGGTTCCCTGAAAAAAAAAAAGGCATGTGGTCACCCCACAACCCCTGCTTTGCGGGTGGTGCATGTTGGGAGATAGGATATATTATTATATATTTTATTTTTTAGTGTGGATTCCATCCAGTTCTGATTCCTAGTTTGCACCTCTTCTTCCTATATTTAATAACAGGGTTACTTTCGCTTGTAGCAACACATGCATAAAGATGTATAAACCCTATGTATCTATTGCTACATTAAATATGAGGTAAATTTAGTAAATACCCTGCCACAAACAGAGGTTTGCTAAATAATCAGGCAAATCTCAATTAATGTGAAGGGTGAGTGCAGCTAACAGCAAATGTTGAAAAGTGTACCCCTAATGCTTATTTGAATATATAATTGAAAATAGCTACAAATCTCTTTGCTAGAGACCGTTATTTTTCATTTATTTGTAAAGCACCCCTGTATTTCATGGAATGGTTATATCACACAAATACATGGCAGTATCTGATTGTTCCTAAAATAAGAAAAAACAGTAAAAATTAACTGATTTAACTGTTCTTGAACAGTATAATCAATAGCTGCCAATTATTGTATAGCAAAACGCACAGCAATACTTTCTTCAGGGCGTAGTGAAAAATGATTAATTCGATTATTTTGGAGACTTTAATTGTTTCCCCATTTTTTCTGTGATTTTTAAACTGGCTTGATGCTTGATGCTTTTCCTATCACACAGGAACCATTTTGAGAAGGCCCATGCTGACAGGGAAAATGTAGCCGATGCTCAAAGTGAGCACCAGCTACATTTTACTGAATTGCAGAAGTTCGGGCATTTGAGACATCGCATGTGACGTTGTGAGGTCTCGCGATTTTTTGGTAGGGACCCACAGGTTCTATTGAGACCCTGAACAGGTCCCTGCCATTGTGTCCCTGGTTAGTGATCACCCTGTGATCGGTGGAGTTTTGATGCTTGTGTCTTCGAATTATTATCTGCAAGAGATGTATGGTTTACAAGCTTTGTTTACATCAGCAAGCCAAAATAATTGTATGATAAATGCAGAATTCATGGTACATTTGTAATATAAATGAAAATTGACTTTTTGTATATATAATGAAAGAAAAAAAATTGGAGATAGATATAGTTACAAAACAGAAAATAAATATATATGCTATTATATCAGCTTCAAATATGATGGATGACTCTAACATCTCCAGCTCACACGTCCAAGAAAAAAGTGGAAAGTGAAAAATAAAATACTATCACTTAATAATTAATAATAAAAAAAGACTGAACCTCTTACCTTCATAATGTAGGCATTACGTGTATGTATATATATATATATATATATATATATATATATCACGGAATTGAGAAGATTGGTTATATCACTCAAGGACTATTAAGCATATCCACCGGATCATGGAATCCTTTTCAAAAGGGTAAGTACATGGGATTTATATACATAATGATATATATTTGTTTGAATTGTGTGTTGGTTAAAAATAGTCATGTTTTGATCTTTCATTTTCAGTGACTTTCTGTGTTTTCAAGTAAGCTGCAAAGTTTTACGACAGACTGAAATGCAGGAATGTGCTAGAATGAACAATCTCAAGGACACATCAGAGAATGTTCCATAAAAAGGAAATAAAAGAATCACACCTCTCACTATAGAGGAGCAGGAAAATATTCTTATTATATTGATGGAAAATAAGTGAATGACTGAAAAAAATGACTTATTATTACTCGATGTGTTTAATTTCATCATGATTTTTTTCTGGTACTATTTACATACAACCTCCCAGTCCATTCGAGAAAAATATAGAAGCAAGAGAATGGGCAGCACAACCCAGAACCGGCATATATAAGATAGCGTGCTACCGAAGTGACCAAAATTGAAACAGAATGCACAAACAGTTATGCACTTTTATCTTATTTTAAAAGCACGTATCTTAGAAAATATTAGAGATTTAGTCATATCATACGGCCATATCATTCTTAGCCCACCACTATGCCAACGTATTCCAAAGCTGCTGGGACCTTTCTGTAGCTTAGTTACATTTATTGTATACATTGTAGTTCAAGATAGATTATCTGATTGAGTTCCATGAAAGCAGGGCCGGCCTTTGGGGTGGGGGGCACCCGTTACTCTAAAAAAAAAAAAGATCTCCCCTCACCAGTCCTTTGCATGGCCGCAGTGGAGGGGATGGACCTCACCAGGTGAGAGGTGAAGGTCTGCCCCCACCCTGTGAAGCAGAGCGGCGTGTGCTTCACCAGGGAACCTCGGGCAGCATAAGCTCCGTGTGTTAAGTACACATGGAGCTCAGTAAGTGCTGGTCGCACTCCCCGTGCTTAGTGGTGATGCAGGGCATTTGATTTCCGATGTCCTGCATTATTACTATGTTATGGGGGCGTGAGCAGCACTTACTGCTCCGTGTGTTTAACATACAGAGCTTATGCTGCCTGCTTCTAGTATGAATGGGAGGGGGAGGGGAGAGAACAGAGATGGGTGAGGAGGGGGAGAACACAGATGGGGAGAGAAAAGAGAAGGAGGAGAAAACAGATGGGGAGGAGGGGGAGAAATCAGAGGAGGGGGGGAGAAAACAGAGATGGGCGAGTAGGGGGAGGGAACAGATGAGGGGGGAGAAAACATAGATGGGGAGGAGATGGAGAAAACAGAGATGGGGAGGAGGAGGAGGAGAGAACAGAGGAGGGGAAAGAGAACAGAGATGGGGAGGAGGGGGAGAGAACAGAAATGGGGAGGAGGGGGAGAGAACAGAGATGGGTAGGAGGGGGAGAAAACAGAGAAGGGTAGGAGGGGGGAGAGAACAGAGATGGGTAGGAGGGGGGAGAGAACAGAGATGGGGAGGAGGGGGGAGTGAAGAGAAATAAGGAGTGATGGAAAGAGATATGGGGAGTGGAAAGAGAGGGGGGGGGCACCACAGGGTTGGCCCACACAGGGAGCCGGAACACTTAAGGCCGGCCCTGCATATGAGTAATATATAGAGATAGGACTCACTAGTTTTGGAGTACTTCGGTGTAGTGGTGGACTAAGCACGAGCCATGGCTCTGAAGCAAATGGTTGCTCACCCTGAAAAACAGGAAGGGTTAACAACCAACAAAAAAAAAATCATTGGTTAAAAACCAGATGTTGTGTTTAATGATGTCTTTAGGTTCATAATATCCTTTGAAAAAAGTTAAACCAATACTCCTTGTTTCATTAAACTTTGAAGTCATCTCATTTATCCTGCTTCTAATTTAGGCCTCTGACTGGAGGAATTTTTTTGCATGTTCACCCTTTGGGTTATAAATTTGTTTGTTCATTTCACACAAACTTCAGTGCAATTGTACCTTTTCCTTCCTAGTTACCATGTAAGTTGCCCGAAAACCCCTCAGTGTGTTCCACAGAACTGTAAAACCTTCATCAAGAATGGGTCTTGTAATCATTAATTCGCTCAGTTAGAATAGAGGCCAGGGAGTGAATCATAAAGTTCCTGGGAAGGATCTGGAAGGTGTTTCCTGGTGAGAATGCTGAACTTACAGTGTTTGGAACCTGTAATGAACTCTCGTTTTCCTTCAAGTTGCTGCTAACGATGTCATTTAAAATTATGAATCCGTTTGCTGCTAAAACAAAGCTGTGGGATGCTCTCCCATCTAAATTGCTGAGAACTTCACCTTCTGGACCAGAGACTTCTGGGTCCTCCAAACCTGGATTTACTTCCTAGGTGTACCTTGACAGAAAGATTTGAGGTGTTCCTTTCCTCTATAAAATGGTAAAGATGAGACTCTAAAGACTGAGCCAGAAATAGACAAGGCATATCCCAAATAGGTAAATCCCAAAAATAAATGTATCCATTCATTGTTCCTAAGATTTATCAACTATATTTTGATTTCTATAATTTAGGGATTGCAACCTTTTTTCGTAAAAAATACTCATCATGCTACTGCCTTGACAGACTTATTGGTCTTAAAGGGACACTACCACCAAAAAATGAAAAGGGTGTTTTTTTTTATTTTGCCTTGTTGATTTCAGAAATGTCTTTTGTTTTTGTTATGTGAGTTTATTTTATGAAATATTTTAATAAACAGGTGTGATTTTGTGAAATATAGTGTTTTACATCACAAGGGGTCGGAGTTATGATCCTGTTTGATCAGGTCAATCTTCTCTCTTTGTGTTGGAAGACAGGTAAAAAAAAAGTCTACACAGCCACCTAGTACTGCCCACTAGTGATACACAGGAGCCAGTAAGAGAGCAGGGATGTAACTTATGACATCATCATGCAGGCTCTGTCTACAGTTGAAAAGTGAGACTTTCTGGAAGATTTTGGAGAATTTTCATGGGTAAAATTCTCAAAATGGATGCTGGAGACAGACACCTAATTTTATTTTTACATTTATATGCAATTAATTCAAACATAGAGAGAAAACCAGTGGCACATGTCTTATATATGTGTTTTTTTTAAATGCATCTAGTTACATTTGATGTAAGTGGTAGTGTCCCTTTAAGCAAATTTTTTTTTTACCAGCCTGCCACTAAAATACTGGCTCAGTTGCACCCTTATCTTTGTTATCCAGTGTCACTTTACAAGCTTCAGCAGCGTAGCAATTAATTAACCTTATTTTTTTCAACCCCCACATAATTTGGAATGGTGTGCCTACATATATCTATATCTTTTACTTTATTTGTTGTTTTTTCTTTATGTTCTATGTGTACTTTATGGGCTATTAATTTTGAATACTGAGAGAAATGTAACAAGACGCTTTAGAATCATGGAACAGTAATATATTCATATATGACTGACAAATTATGTAGTGTATCACAAAACATTTGTATTTATTTGATGGTAAAAATAAATTCTATACATAGCGGCGGACTATAAATATATTATCCATACACTTTTTTGTTTACACTTTTACACTTTAGATATATTTGGTGTAAATCTTAGTAGATAAAACTTACAGGTATGGTATTTAACTGAAATACTTTACTTCCACCAAATTTAAAATTAGAAAAGTATTTAGCAAATCTTAAGGTACAGCTACATTTTTGACATTTATATTAGAGATTACGATCTTGTCAATATCAGTATAATAGTTATAAAACACTGTGAAACAAAAACAAGTAGAAAAAAATATATACTAGTGTTTATAATACACTATAGTCTGAAGAAAATATCATGAATATACCTGCGATATTAGCTGTATCTGGAAACTACAGGAGCGTATTGTTTTAATTCAGCTATATGTTGGAATTATATATCAAGAACTGGTAAGTGGAGTGGCACAGATGGCTACCCTTTGGTACTCTGGCAGATGTGGACTGCTTTTTAAATTATGCTAAGGACATACGTTATAGTGATTTTTGATCTGTTAATTCCTTCTCTACGGCATGTATTAAACTATAATGCTGAATCCATTGTTCCACAAAAAATGACCGATCTTGCAATTTTGGTTGGAACACTCCATGAGTTATATTTGAAGGTATACCTGTTCGAAATGTAGTGCAATTGCATCATAATTATTGTTTACCGCTATATAATTGTGTGTTTTAGTTTTGTGCTCCCATAGGCAGGACATGCCCAGCACCCCAGGACATGCCCATCACCCACATTGCACATTAAGGACATGCCCAGCACCCCAGGACATGCCCCATCACCCACATTGCACATTAAGGACATGCCCAGCACCCCAGGACATGCCCCATCACCCACATTGCACATTAAGGACATGCCCAGCACCCCAGGACATGCCCCATCACCCACACTGGACATTAAGAACATGCCCAGCACCCCAGGACATGCCCCATCACCCACACTGGACATTAAGAACATGCCCAGCACCCCAGGACATGCCCTTTCACCACATTGCAGACCCAAGACTTACCCATCATCCAAACTGCACACGCAGGACATGCCCTGACAGGGTCTAGGACAGTTAATCACTCTCATTTCACCAGTGACAGTTCTGTGGTGTATGACAAGACAGCACGGCCAGTTCACATCGGCAGTGTAAGCGCAGACAGTTCAGCACTAACCTATAAGTTTTAAAAATACATAGGGATAAAGGAGAGAGCGCAGGTAACTTGTTTTTCTTTGGTTTTTACTTTATATTGGGGCTGATGTGTACTGTAGTCATTGCAGCCGCCCAGTGATGGGAGTGAGCGCAGGACTCTTCTTTATGTATTTGTATCCATTTTTTGTATTACTCAGCCTTGTTACAATGTATGTAATGTATAGGGGTGTATATAAAAAATACCCCTTTCTGTCTCATTAGAGATTTTTGCCAGAGGCTTAAAGAAGCAAGGTGAATGGTTAGAGTTAGGACCCACCTAGGGGGGTCTGCCTTGACGTTGGCAGGTGGGCTCATCCTCTCATGGCCATTGGAGGTAACTAAAAAACCTCCATTTGTTTTAAAAATACATAGGGATAAAGGAGAGAGCGCAGGTAACTTGTTTTTCTTTGGTTTTTACTATATATTGGGGCTGATGTGTACTGTAGTCATTGCAGCCGCCCAGTGATGGGAGTGAGCGCAGGACTATTCTTTCTGCAACTAACCTATAAGCGCTTACAAATACTAATAAAGTAACACCCCTAAAACTAACACAGTGTTCTATTACCAACCCTAAAACTAACCCCAAACCCTAATACTAAGCCCATATACTAATCCCAAACCCTAATACTAATCCAATACTAATCCGAGACCCCAATACAAATCCTAATACTAAGCCCTAACCCCTAATTACTATAGGATGAACTTTCCATCTTTCTGAAACCCTCGTGGTGAAGTGGCTGTGTTGAAGCAGCCATGATGAACTGTACCATCCCTGCCACAGCACCCCCGGACATGCTCCATCACCCACATTGCAGACCCAGGACCTACTCATCACCAACAGTGCACACAAAGCATATGCCCCATTATTCACATTGCACACCCAGGACTTACCCATCACCCACCCTGCACATCCAGGACATGCCGCATCACCGACATTGCACACCCAGGACATGCCACAGCACCGCAGGACATGCCCCATAATCCACATTGCAGACCAAGGACTTACCCAAGAACCCCAGGACATGCCCCATTACCCGGATTGCATGCCCAGGACATGCCCCAGAACCCCAGGAAATGCCCCATTACCCAGATAGCAGACCTAGGTTATGCCTCAGAACCTCAAGACATTTGATTTGCCTCTTTTTGTTCCACACTGTATTGGTGAAAACAAATTTCTATTGAAATGGAAAATTTCAAAAGGTGGACACCGATTTAACTCTGTACCCAGGTATATTATATGACACAGCTTGTCTAGTACTGACACCAACAAAATTGTATCTAAAAAGTCAGAAATGCCTCTGTGGCCAAAGAAGGAGCTCATAAAACACTGTTGTAATTGAATCACTAGTTTGTATGTTAAGCTTCTCACGGTTTCAAATGCAGATGTTAATTTAGTGCTTAAAGGCCCACACCCCCAGGCAAGTATTAGCCTGTGTTTATGCTGTTACACATTTGGTGGTGGTCTGGTGCATGTGTGGCTTGTCAGGGTTGTGTTGCTTGGGAATTTAAAGTGAGGTTATGTCTTAAAGGGACACTATCACTTACATAAGATGTTACTAGATTACCTGTGAATTTAAAACAAACACATATATAAGACATGTGCCACAGTTTGTTTTTTCTATGTTTGAATTAATTGCATATAAAAGTAAAATTAAAATTAGGTGTCTATCTCCTGCAGCCATTTTGTAAATGTTACCCATGATGCAACATTCTCCAAAATTTTCCAGCAAGTCTCACCCTGCTCTCTTACTGGCTTTTGTGTATCACTAGTGGGCAGGACTAGGTGACAGTGTACACTTTTTTTTTGTCTGCCTTCCAACACAGAAGTGCATCTTTCCATGGGCTGCCAGTCCGGAGCACACCTGTCCAGGGCACGATGTATATTGTGTTTTGTGCTGTGAACAGACAGCACACAATCCCATGGAAATACACTAGATACATCCAAGGGGCCGACGGCAGCTGCAAATTCGGCATCAGTCACTCAATCTGTTGCCAATTCGACCAGCACTAAAAGTATATGCATTCGCAGCTTCCGTCTGTCTCCCAGATGTAATGTCTTGGTTTGTCTGTTCATCATTGGTAAAGCATTGTCTTGGTTTGTCTGTTTATCATTGGTAATGCACTGGTTTGGTTTGTATGTTTATCATTGGTAATGCACTAGTTTGGTTTGTCTGTTTATCATTGGTAATGCACTGGTTTGGTTTGTCTGTTTATCATTGGTAATGCACTGGTTTGGTTTGTCTGTTTATCATTGGTAATGCACTGGTTTGGTTTGTCTGTTTATCATTGGTAATGCACTGGTTTGGTTTGTCTGTTTATCATTGGTAATGCACTGGTTTGGTTTGTTTGTTTATCATTGGTAATGCACTGGTTTGGTTTGTTTGTTTATCATTGGTAATGTACTTGTCTTGGTTTGTGCATTTTATTTTGCACACATTTGGTTTTAAAGGTAAATAAAGGCATCTAGTTCTTATATTCTGTGTATGCAATTGACTTTATAACTTAATTTTTATATATCTTTGGTTGTGGTGTGCCACGGAATTCTAGGAAGAGCTTTGGTGTGCCCTGGGTGAGAAAAGGTTGAGGAGCACTGCAGTACATGACAGTATTTCATCAGTAATACAGTAATGTGGCATGCATTTTGTTGCTACAACATTGATTATAGCTAAAAATTGGAGGAGGACCGGCCCCATCCCCTGGTGGCAGGTCCTCTTCCAATTACATATGGAACAAGGTCTCAGTAGGCTAAGTGCCAAAGTTCACCAAAATGCTATAAGGGCTAAAGATTGGATAAAGATAATAGAGAGTGAAATCCAGATTAAACTGTAAAATATATTTATAACAGCCTCCTAAATACCTTCTAATATACGAATGGGTATTTTTCTTTATCTTCCCCTTTTGAGTGCACATTTGTATCTGTCTCATGTTTGTTTTGTGATTGCTGTAAGTTACCTTTTGAAGCATTGCATCTTTATATGAGTACTAATGTACTATTGTAGAGTACAAACTGCAGTGATGTGATGTCTTGTTTAATTTGATGACAACAATAAAGTACATGACATGTATGTATGCAGAGGGGATAGATGCCCGATTCCTGAGACATACCATAACCCCACAGTCACCCATAACCATACCAGCCCATGTTCCCCCCAATAATGGACACGAGACTTGTGATGGTACAACAAGGCCACAGCACTTCTTTATTAAACACATATCAGGCTGTATAAACCACCACCATCCTTTAATACTTATATGTATAAAACAGAATACAGCCTGACAAATTGACTAAGCCCTTGCCAGTAAAACCATTTTAAACTTCCACCCATATATTTATATATGGCCACCTTTTTCCAACCAAATCCAGAATCCAGAAGCTCGCCTCCCCTCCTCGTCCCTTGAGATGCCATAACTCCACCTGGCCGATCTCTCCCACAATGCTTACCACTAGCCGACTCACTTAGCTCAGTGGGCACGTCCACTACAAACAACTTCCATGTTGCTTTTAAGGTTAGGGGAGGACCCGAGCACCATTCTCCTTGTAATAACTCCAACTCCATTTTCCAAAACATATCCCCTACTGGCAAGGACAGCCAACCCCCGCCTGCTGCGACAAAAGAAAGTTAATACATAGAAAACACATAAACATAGGGAGGGAGGGTGGGAAAATTGCTACCAGGTGCGTTTACAGATTAAAATGGCTGCTGGGGAGAGAGGCTCCAGGGCTTTTATCAACTCCCCCTTGAAGCCCCTCCCCCCAGCCCCCGTCAGTCATCTCTTGCCTCCCCCTCGCCCATACATGTCCTGTACAATTAATTTGCATAATTTCCCAGGGTTCTTGTATGTATGCAGAGGGGATAGATGCCCGATTCCTGAGACATACCATAACCCCACAGTCACCCATAACCATACCAGCCCATGTTCCCCCCAATAATGGACACGAGACTTGTGATGGTACAACAAGGCCACAGCACTTCTTTATTAAACACATATCAGGCTGTATAAACCACCACCATCCTTTAATACTTATATGTATAAAACAGAATACAGCCTGACAAATTGACTAAGCCCTTGCCAGTAAAACCATTTTAAACTTCCACCCATATATTTATATATGGCCACCTTTTTCCAACCAAATCCAGAATCCAGAAGCTCGCCTCCCCTCCTCGTCCCTTGAGATGCCATAACTCCACCTGGCCCATCTCTCCCACAATGCTTACCACTAGCCGACTCACTTAGCTCAGTGGGCACGTCCACTACAAACAACTTCCATATTGCTTTTAAGGTTAGGGGAGGACCCGAGCACCATTCTCCTTGTAATAACTCCAACTCCATTTTCCAAAACATATCCCCTACTGGCAAGGACAGCCAACCCCCGCCACAGACCCGCTCGTTTAACACCTTAAATCAGCGGGGACCACCCACCACCACCGCCATGGCCTGTTCCAAACCATCCTGCAACGCCAAGTTAAACAGATCAAGGCCCACCTCAGTTAAGTGAACTCCATCACTCCTGAAATACCTTGCCGCATCGGACTCAAAAACCCTATGGCTTATAGTCACGCCCCCCACACTCAACACAAAACGAGACACTCGTTTATTCAATTTTACCCGGCTCCGTTCCAGCGCCCTCTGATTGAGCGCACACCTCCAATAATTACGTGGTACCACCTCTGACCACACCAGCGACACACCAGGAAAGAGCACCAGCAGCCTCGCCAGATCCCTTTTTATGGTATCCCCCAGGGTCCACACAGGGACCGAACCCAGATCATTGCCCCCCAGATGAGTAAGTAAAATATCAGGGGGCCCCAACAGCCGAGACAGCTGAACCACCTCGGGTAACAAGCGTACCCACCGCATACCCCGAAACCCGAACCACCGAACGTCCGCCACGGCTCCCGGAAAGCACAGGCACTCTCCCCCAGGTCCACGGCAGCCCGACTCCGTGCCCAGAATATGTACGAGTGGCCTATAAGCCACACCCTCCTAGGCGCAACATCTGTGAATTTAAAGCAGAGGAAACTGAGATCAGACCAGCCGGACGGACATAAGATAGAAACCTGCGGGATTCCCACCGCCCAATCTGCCTGATAGCCCGCTCAGCATAACCCAGCCTTGCGGCCTCAGACGCAGCGCCAATCCTGAACGAGTGACCCCCGAACTCCCGGCTTGGAAGGTCCAGGGCCTCAACTGCCATCCGGAAGACCCTGATAAACTGGAATCTAGACAAAGGAGTCGCATCAGCGTGCACCAGCAATGAATTGGAACCGGCCGGTCGGACCAAACCGTACCGGTCAAAACAAGCCACCGGGCATACCATAGAACCGGGGACTTCCCGCAGGGAGACCCACTTCCCAACCCCAAGTACATCCGTTTTGGAGCGCCTGATCAAAAACCTCACCAGACCAGGTTCCCGCACCATATCAGCCGCCAGTATACCCCCTGGCTTCGTTTTTGCCTGGCTAACCAATTCCCCAATACGCAAAGCCCCAAAAAATGCCATGGAAAAAGCTAACCGAAACAGATCCACCTCAAAAGGCGAGTGGCAAACCACCGGCAGTATGTGGCACAGGCCCAGCAACAAAGCCCCGGACACCGGTTTACGGTAATCCACGGAATGAACGCCCCTCCTCCAACCCTTCAACGCCTGACGCACTAGAAACTCCTTAGTCACGTCCCGTAGCCCAGAAGCTCTGAACCAGAAACTGAGGCCTGACATCCGTGCCGTTACCGCCGCGGGCGACAAGCCAGCCGCGTCCCAATGCCACAACAACCACAGTAAACCTTCCAAGCGAGCCCCATCATCCCTGAAACCCCCACGAGCCGACTCCAGATCCAACCATTCCCCCCAAACTTTACCGTAACGCTTCCATGTGGATCCAGCGACAGACTGGCTAACCCACTGTGCTATTCGCCCAACCCAAGGTCCCACAGCGTCGACGGGCACGGGATACCCTCCGGGTCCGCCCATGGTGCTGCCGCCCGGAACGTTGCCCACTGCGAACGAGAAAGTGCATCCGCAATTACGTTATGCACCCCAGGGATATGAACAGCACGAAAGGTCACATTAAAATCAAGGCAGTTAAGGACCAGAAGCCGCAACAGCCGAACTACCGGCGGGGAAGAAGCCGTCAGGTTATTCACCGCTAACACCACTCCCATGTTGTCACAGTGGAAGACCACCCTGCGATCCCGTAACGTAGTTCCCCAAAGGACCACTGACACCAGAATAGGAAATAGCTCCAAAAAAGCTAAATTCTTTGTCAGGCACCCCGAACCCCAGAACGGGGGCCAAGTCTCGGCAGACCACTGGGACCCCAAAATTGCCCCGTAGCCCACGGATCCTGAGGCATCCGTGTACAGATGGAGATCTGCGTTGGACACCTCCGGAGCCTGCCACAACGACCGTACATTGTACCTGCTCAAAAAATCATCCCACACCGCCAGATCATCCCTTAGGGGCCGAGTGAGCCTGACATAATGGTGCGGCCGGCACACCCCCGCCGTAGCCCCTGCCAGACGTCTGCTAAACACCCTGCCCATTGGCATAATTTTACAGGCAAAGTTGAGCTTCCCCAATAAAGATTGCAACGCCCTGAGCTGAATTTTTCTCAAGCCGCAAGCCTTGGAAATGTCCGCCCTAAGGCCCAACAATTTATCCTGAGGAAGCCGGCATTCGCCGGCCAGGGAGTCAATCTCGATGCCCAGGAAGGAAATACAGGTAGTCGGGCCCTCCGTTTTGTCTGCCGCCAATGGGACCCCAAACGAAGCCAGAACCACCTGGGCCGTCCTCAACAAATGGCCACAGACTTGCAAACCCGAGGGACCCACCAGCAGGAAGTCATCCAGGTAATGCATCACTGAGTTGCACCCGGACTCCTCCCTGATTACCCAATCCAAAAATGTGCTAAAGCACTCAAAATAAAAACAGGAAATAGAACAACCCATGGGAAGGCACAAGTCAACGTAAAACTTCCCTTCAAAATGGCACCCGAGGAGGTGATGACAGTCTGGATGAACCGGAAGAAGCCGGAAGGCCGACTCCACATCGGTTTTTGCCATCAAAGCACCAGCCCCTGCCGCCCTCACCATCCTAACCGCCGAATCAAAGGACGCATAAGACACCCGGCACAATTCTGCATCAATGTCATCGTTAACCGACTCCCCATAGGGGTAAGACAGATGCTGGATCAGCCGGAACTTTCCCGGTTCCTTTTTGGGAACCACCCCCAGGGGAGAAACCCGTAAAGCGGCCAACGGGGGCGAATCAAAAGGACCCGCCATACGGCCCAGAGCCACTTCCTTAGCCAACTTATCCCGCACCACCTCAGGGTGCTCAGCCACCGAACGCAAATTACGCAACCGCAAACAAACCTCCCGCTCCTGAAAGGGGATCCTGAAACCAAACTCAAACCCGTGCAACAAAATGTCCGCCGCCCTACGATTCCTATACCGGCTTAGCCATGGGCGCATTGCCCCGACGTCCACCGGCGTCATCCCCCTTTCCGCCCACGTCAGACTTGTCCCCACCTCTCTGACGCTTAAAGCACCGGGTGGCGGGGTGGCTACCCCCGCAACCGGAACACTCATGTTTGAAGCGACAACCGGCGCCAAACTTGCACTGACCCTCATTAAATTGCCAGCACCCTCCCAGTCGTCGTTGGGTCGTGGCCGAGGGAGAGGGCGAACCCAGTCCCCCGACCCCCCCAAGAAAGGACGTCAAACCCCCCTGATGCGAGGCTGGCCGGGTCATAATGGCCAGCCACAGCCCCACGTCCATTTGATCCCAACCCAAAGTAGGCCGTAAAGCAATCCGTTGCCGGAATTGCTCATCATAGCGCCACCAGCTGAGACCCCCATAAATCCTGCACGCATTCCAGATTTGATCCTGGTAACAAAACAAGGAGCAACATTTTTCAGGGGATTTCTCCCCAATGACGCTGGCCAAGATGGAGAAAGCCCGAATCCAATTCCCATAATTCTTTGGGATTTTGCGATAACGGTACTTCTCCTTTTCTTTCTCGGCATCCTTCAACTCCTTCTCAGGAGGAGGAACGTCCTCCATGGGAAGGAGCGAATAAATTTCCACATACTCGCCCTTCCAAATACGCTCCCTCACCTCCGGTTTAAGATGAAGGCCTAAGGGGCCCGACCAACATAAATACGCGGCCCCATGCGCCATCGGCGCAACTGGGTGTGTCACATCAGCCGCCCCAACCATCGACGCCGACGTACTCGGCGCCGCCGATGTACTAGGCATTGACAAGGGAACCGCAGGGAGCGCCGCAGCAGTGGCCGCCGGCAGCAACAAAGGGGGCGGTAATAAGGGGGACTGTGGGACCCCCGCCGTGCCCGGTAAACCAGAAACCACCCCCGGTGAACCCCCCGTGGAACCCCACACGCCGCCCATCGTACTATCAATGCCCTGCAGGGCCGCACTACCAGAAGGCCCAGCCACCCGGCTCACTTGCTCGATCGCCCCCCGCAAGCATTGCAACAAATCCACCCATGGCTGACTAGCAGGAGTAACGGTAGACCCCACCCCACCCACCCCAGAAAACCCCGCCAAAGGTTGCCCCGTGGACTCACCAGTGTCTCCCTGTACCGCGCCCAGAGCCGGCGTGGAGGCCCGGGAGGCCGCTGAATCACCCGCAACCTGGGAAACAGGATGGGGGACGTGGAGTGGCACAGCACTAGTAGCTGGAGCCTGTGAAGGAGAGACAGGTGAATACAACGCCAGATCAGGAGGGGAGAAAAGCCCAGCCAAGGGAACCTGGTAAGTAGTAACAGGGGTAGGAGTAGGGGACGGGGTAGGGGGCAGTAAGAGACCCAGGGCCGGATCCTCATCCCCAGAAGACCCACTGCAGCTGCCCACAGCCTCCCCACTGCCCCCCGCCCGGGAGGGTAATCGAAGGGACCCCCGTTTTAGGCCCTGAGGCCTACTCACCACCCTGGCCTGCCGATCCGTGCTCCTCCTCCTGCTAGGCCCCGCATCCGGACGCGGGGGGGGAGGTAGCAGGGCTGTACCGGACCTGGTCACAGCCCTGGATGTCCTCCCCCCGTCGCGCTCCAAACCCCGAGGGGAGGGGCGCGGCCTGCGATCCCCGCTCCCACCAGCCATCGGGGACGGTCGCGTGGCTGCACTAGCAGGCCCGCCGCCGGACGCAGCGGGCCGCGAGGCCGACGGGCGAAGGCCGCTTCTACGCCCAGCTCCACTCCTGCTCCGGTGAGGCTGGATGGAGCCGGCATCCGGGCTCAGTCGAGCGGGCGGGCGGGACACCCGCCGCGCCCCGCCACGAGGACCCGCGGGAGGCGATGCCACCGCGGGTGTAGCAGCCTGCAGCGCTGCAAACTGCTGCCTCAACCGTCTGCCACCATCTGTAAGGGCCTCAGCCCTCAGGGCAGCGAGCATTGCCTCAATCTCCATGCCTGGGCCGTGAATGAAACACCAGAGCTGCAAAAAATTGCTACCAGGTGCGTTTACAGATTAAAATGGCTGCTGGGGAGAGAGGCTCCAGGGCTTTTATCAACTCCCCCTTGAAGCCCCTCCCCCCAGCCCCCGTCAGTCATCTCTTGCCTCCCCCTCGCCCATACATGTCCTGTACAATTAATTTGCATAATTTCCCAGGGTTCTGGTTTTTGATTAGTGATACAGCAATATGTGTGCATCAGGGGCAGATCCAGAGTCTAATCTTGGGGGCGGCACTGCCTAGGTCTGTCTGTCTTTCCTCTCCCCATGTCCATCTGTCTTTCCTCTCCATATTTCCATCTGTCTTTTCCACTCCTCGTGTCAGTCTGTCTTTTACTCTCCTCCTCATCGCCCCTCATCGCCCTTCCCATGTCCACCTGTCTCTCTCTCCTCTCCCTTTCATGTCTGTCACTCTCCTCTCCCTTCCCATGTCTGTCGCTCTTTTCTCTTCCATCCCATGTCTGTCTGTCTCTCCTCTCCCTTCCATCCCATGTATGTCTGTCTCTCCTTTTCCTTCCCAGGTCTGTCTCTTATTCCTCCTTGCTTCCCATGTCTGACTCTTTCCTATACCTGCCCATGCTGTCTCTCTCCTATCACTTCCCATGTCTGTCTCTCTCCTATCACTTCCCATGTCTGTCTCTCTTTCATCCTGTCTCTGCCTCTTCCATCCCATGTCTGTGTCTCTTCCGCCCCATGTCTGTCTCTCTTCCATCCCATGTCTGTGTCTCTTTTCCCTCCCATGTCTGTGCCTCTCTCCCATCCCATGTCTGTGCCGCTCTCCCGTCCCATGTCTGTGTCTCTTTTCCCTCCCATGTCTGTGCCTCTCTCCCATCCCATGTCTGTGCCGCTCTCCCGTCCCATGTCTGTGCCTCTCTCCCATCCCATGTCTGTGCCGCTCTCCCGTCCCATGTCTTCACTTCAGGTGCAAAGTCTCCATACGTCTGGATGTCATTCTCTCTTCTTTAAATCCTTCAAGACGTTACTTTTTGGTCACCAGGGCCGGACTGGCCTACCGGGATACTGTGAAAAATCCCGGCTTTAAGTAATTCGGCCACCGCCTCTGAAATACTTAAAGCAACAGTGGCAGCTGAAATACTTAAGGTGGTGGCCGAAATACTTAAAGCGTCGGAGTCAGCGACTTAAGATTTTGGGACATTAGCGCTGCCACCAGATGTCATATCCTTAGCCACCGCCAGATGCTGCGCGTTCCAGAGGTGGCAGAAGAGAGAGTACAGAACTGAGAGGGAGGAGAGAGAATACAGGGGAGTGGGGAGAAGAGAGAGTACAGAACTGAGGGGGGAGAGGAGATAATACAGGGGAGGGGGGGGGAGAGAATACAGGGGAGAAGAGAGAGTACAGAACTGAGGGGGAGGAGAGAGAATACAAGGGAGGGGGGAGAAGAGAGAGTACAGAACTGAGGGGGAGAGGAGATAATACAGGGGAGAGGGGGAGAGAGAATACAGAACTGAAGGGGAGAAGTGAGAATACAGGGGAAGGGGGGAGAAGAGAGAGAGTACAGAGGGGGGAGAGAGGAGAATTGGGGAGAAGTACAGAACTGGGGGGAGAAGAGTGAATACAGAACTGGGGGGAGAGAGAATACAGAACTGGGGGAGAGAGACTTCAGAGTTGAGAGGAGAGAGAGACTACAGAGCTTAGAGCGGAAAGACACTACAGAGCTGAGAGTGGAGAGAGACTACAGACCTGAGGGGATAGAGACTACAGAGCTAAGGGGAGAAGTGAGAGGGGAGAGCAACTACAGAAGTGAGAGATGAGAGCAAATACAGAAATGAGAGAGGAAAGCAAATACAGAAATGAGAGAGGAGAGAAACTACAGAAATGAGAGTGGAGAGAGACTACTGGGGTAAGTCCTGTGCATGCAATCTGCATACTGGGGTAAGTTCTGTGTGCTAGGGCAAGCCCTGTGAGTGCAGTCTGGATGCTTGGGCAAGCCCTGTGAGTGCAGTATGCATGCTGGGGCAAGCCCTGGGACTGTAATATGCATACTATGGTAAGTTATGTGTACCTGTGAGTGGGTACAGTACAGTTATATCTCACATACTGCCATAATATATACCCCTCCCAGCACGGGGCAATTCCTATAACCTTCTATACATACTGGGGTGTATGTATTGCCCTGTGCATGGGGTATATATAAGGGCAGTGTGTGAGATATAACTTTGTGCACATACTAGGAGTACATATTGCCTTATGCAGGGGTATATATCTATAAACAATATACTCTTTAAATGTCCTTTTAAAATGCATGGTTTTACCTTTTATGAACAAAAAAAGTATGTTATGCTATGGGGCTGGTAGACAATTTTTTTTCCAGGGCTGGTTTTTCTTCCCAGTCCGGCACTGTTGGTCACATCTTACCCTTCATGACACTGCCTGCTTTAACCCTTCTGAGGTTTTTGTGTTTATCAGTAATAAAAAATAAAAAATTATGATAAAAAATGTTTAAATAATAAACACTTTTTCTAACTTTGACATGCAATTTACACATACAAAACTGGTAAATAGATTCTAATACTTGTCCTGAGGTTAGAAATATCCAATCTTTATATGTTTTTCTGTTTTTTGACAGTTATAGGGCAACAACTGAAAGTAGCATATTGCTTATTACTAACCATTTTCTTCTTAACCTGGGCCTAACTCTAACACTAACCCTAACTTGAAGGCTAACAAACTATATATATATATATATATTCTTTTTTTTTTTTTTTTTTACAGTAATGTTGCTGGCTGGCTGTAGAGGCCGTAAAGCAAACTCCCCAGAGTGATGGAAGTGATCACTTCCAAAGCTCTTTACCACAGCAGGGCAGTGCCATGTTGGAAAGGCGTTATGCCTTTTCAAAATGGTGCTTGTGATCGCAGTGGCAAGTAATCGTACATCACCCAGACTGTGGAGGTAATCATTGATCTCTTCCACAGCTCATTTGAACACAAGACATGCCAGGCACAGCTTATGTTGTTAAGGAAGTTTTAATAAACAGCAAAGAGCGCCATCTTTCACTTGTACATGTTTATGGATCTAGTACTAGTCGAGCACCTTTGGAATATGGCACCTGTCTTATAGGGGTTAAGGTATTACTAGCAGCCTGCCCAGCCACTGCTGGATCCCGGAAACGGTGGTTACTTCATTTTAACTCAGGAAATGCCAAGCATGTCTTATGTTATTAAGGAAGTTTCTCCCTGGATGTGCCTGGCACATGCTATGCCGAGAAGGGGTAAAGAACATTTTAAAAAGCCCAAACATTGCTTAATGAGAGCACTAGGTACAAATCAATAAATATTTCAGTGTTACATAAACAAATGTAGTATAAAGAAGAGATAATAATTACAGAATTAAAGAGAATAAAGAGAGAATTGCGATCTAAATTTCAAACAATGTAATTCAGTTGGACACATTCTCCAATGCGGCTGAATGGGAGAATTTTTCCAGCTCTGCTACTTTGGCCTTAAGTTGTGTTAAGAAAAAAAATTGTAGTGTCTTGATATTAACAAATTCACTAATATTAAAGTAATGGAGAAAAGATAATTGAACTAAACCGTCCAGTCTTCTTAAGATGATAACTTAAAGGCACATCATTATTTAACCACTTCACGCATCTGTACTTTCTATGCCATCCTAAAATACATGGCAAAAATGACCATGCATGGAATGTTTGAAAAAGGGCACAATCAGCATTTCTTATGAATAATGCCAACTTTTTAATACAAAAAGAAATCCTGATACTTTCCATGTAGAAAGTAGCGCCTCTGCCAAAATAGATATGTTGAAAATTGTCCACTACTTTTCAGGTGCGTTTTTAGTGCCAGATTTACCCAGAAGTACAGGACATCTGTCGGGACTTAGTACTATAAATTGTTTTATACATAAGCCCCATGGTTTGTGTGATATGTCCTATACACACATGCCTATATTGAGTTAGCAGAATTGCATGCAAAAACATGACTTGAGAGAAAAACATGGAATAATTTACAAATCAAGCCACAAGGTGTGTGTTATCTTCTCACGATCCTTCATAGTCTTCCACTGTCCAACGTTAACAAAACTGATGTTTTTCTCTCAACTTTGGCTTAAACACAGTGTTTGTCCTCTCTTAAACCTTACTTCACAGATGCTTTTTCCATTATTTACACAGCAAGGCTTGCAGATGCGCAACAGAAAGATAAAGTACAAGTAGCTGAAACAGGTTCCTTTCCTGATATGCTGCTGAATATGTTCAGTTGAATTGCACACTTTCCAAATCCAAGAGCAATTAAGTTGTGAAAGTATTTAGGTCCAAACCTATGATTACAGAACTAATTCCAGTGCCAGCCACATGTCTTACAATCAGTCTTCCTAGTTACATTTATCACAACACTTGCTTGCCTAACTATTAGTAACACAAAAATGGATTTTCCCAAAGACTGGGGTTTAATCACCCTGAAATCCAGTTTTGGAAGACCAGCAAACTGCAGTCCAACCTGTGATTGAAAAAGTATCCACTCCACACGGATAGGAAAATCTTCTAGTTTATTTTATATTCCTTTAAATCTCTATTAAAGTGCTTAGTGAACTAACTTCCAACCGGTTTCAGCTTCTCCAGCTCCATTATCAAGGTATATTTATATATATATATACATACACACACACACACAATCGGTAAAAGTGAACTGCAACACTCCAGTATTGATAGCCGACTTGGAAGGATAGGCCACCAGGAGAAATATCCCAGATCAGCTATTAATCCTGGGTTCCTAACTTAGTTTTAGTGAATAGCCCCATCAGAGTTTAAATGATTAATACACAAACACACAAAAATAAAATTAGGATGGAGTCCAAGAAGTTTAAAGTGAGATAAAGCTTGTACCAGTATGTGCTAGGAGTCGTCCTTGACAGATGTTTGAACTGCTGAACTTAGATATTTGCCAAGGAGACAATTTCAACATTGTAAAGGGAATGAGTTTCCAAGTGAGAGCCCTATGGGAAGACAATGATGAAATGTTCAGACTAATTGTATTTGCAGTATCCGATAAACAGACACGTAGATTTCATGATTCCGGACTCACTTTAATATTGCTTTGGGAAATATTAAGAGGGGTTTAAGAAATACTGGAAAGCTTGTAAACTGCTGGATCTTGTTTGTAGTGGGTCATGTGTGAAGCTACAGGATGTACATATCATAGGCCAACTTCGTGCCCAAATTAATTGGACCAAAGTTTGTAAAGCTTTGGGGTAGTGCAAGGGTGAGACAGCGCTAAATATATATATATATTTATATATATAAAGACAGTTTAATGTAATAGACTGCAAGGACAAATAGATATAGAAATATATAAATTTCTTACAAAGAAATATAGATATATAAATGAATTTACATATAAAAAATCTAACAATATGATCCAGAGTCACAAAATAAATGAATGATCACATGGAAATAAATGGGCATAAATACAATATATGATAATATATAAAATTAAGAGCCCCAAATGGATGAAAAACAAAAAAATATTAAATATATGAAATAAAAATAAAGCCAAAGATCCCTTACCCACTGGGTCTGTTCGCCTGGCCAGGTCCATTGAACAGTTGGGATATTGCACTATATAGAAACACAGCTACACCCCACAGGACGCGTTTCGAATTATCTTCATCAGCTGGTGGGCGGTAGTGCAATCTTAAAGCTTTGGGGTAGATCGACGTCAGAAGCCAAATTTAAAGCTAAACAATATTCCCCAATGTGAACCCCAAATAATTTCGCAATTTGTCCATCATGGCTGCTGATGGCCCCAGTCACATGAATTAAATCAAATAAATGCCCCTGTGGCCACTGGTCCCGAAAATAAATGAATAAAATAAATAAAAATAATTCCCTACCTATCCCCCTATCTCTTGCAGGTAGTGGGGGATAATTTTCACTGCCCCCCCACTACCTGGGGGTCAGCAGCCAAACGCAGCCACAACAGGGGATTTTCAATTTTATTTATGGGTCCTGGGGCCATCGGCAGCCCCAGATCCCACAAGGGGATATTTATTTATTTAATATGGTGTCTGGGGCCATGGCTTCTCAAATAAGTTGTACTGAAATAGCCAAAATGTATAATCCCCAAATATGAATTATAGTCAGAGTTAATTGCTGCATATTGTGTAGTCAAAATTGTATGCATTAAATGTTGAACTTTTGTCAAACTGAAGGGCTCTGAAGATTTAGTTACCGAATGGCCGATTCGGATCCGATTTGTGGCATATTGTGTTGCCTAAATTCAGGGATCCGTGGATTCATCTATTATGCCTGATCCAAATCCTTTTCGGAACGGGTCGGTGCATATTGCATAGAACCTTGTGTTTGCTTATTATTATTACGATAATCCTCTTCATACATTTGTTTCTTGAATTTAGGTAAAATTATTCAATAGCTTGGTTAAATAATCTCCAGATTTCCATGGCTGTTGGACTATTACTTCCAAGACACTCATCCAGCCAACCTGAGGGTTATGTGAGTTGTAGTCTAAGTCATCTGGTGAACTGCAAATAGAAAATAGTCCCAGATCCGCACAAGATATAAAGTCCCGGTGCACGGACTTTAAGATGTCTCCCAAATCTTCAAATAGCAACAAAAATGAAAGACCAGCACTCGGTTGTAAAGTGATGAATTTTTAATCACACATAGGCAACGTTTCAATCCTTGCAGATCTTTCTCAAGCCTGGCTTGAGAAAGATCTGCAAGGATTGAAACGTTGCCTATACATGGCATCTGAATGCCACAATAATACAGGCATCTGAATGCCACAATAATACAGGCATCTGAATGGCACAATATTACTGGCATTTGAATGCACAATAATACAGGCATTTGAATGGCACAATATTACTGGCATTTGAATGGCACAATATTACAGGCATTTGAATGGCACAATAATACAGGCATTTGAATGGCACAATATTACAGGCTTTTGATTGGCATAATATTACTGGCATTTGAATGGCACAATATTACAGGCATCTGAATGGCACAATAATACAGGCATTTGGATGGCACAATATTACAGGCATCTGAATGGCACAATAATACAGGCATCTGAATGGCACAATAATACAGGCATCTGAATGGCACAATATTACAGGCATCTGAATGCCACAATAATACAGGCATCTGAATGCCACAATAATACAGGCATCTGAATGCCACAATAATACAAGCATCTGAATGCCACAATATTACTGGCATATTAGGGAAATTTTCTGGCTTATTAGCGGCAAAATAATATTGGCATATTATTATTTTGTGTGACATAATTTGTGGGGCTCCTGTATGTGGCATATTTAATGGGCCATCTGACTGGCATTACTAAGGAATCTGTTTGGCATAGTATTGGAGGAAATCCAGGGGGGTGACATCATGAGTTACTGATCATGACAACATGGGAGCAATATGGTAAAACAAGCCAGAATCAGGACAGGAAATATGGTGTCCATTTAATAGAACAATGTAATAATAATTTGCATATGACATATTGCACTTTTACACTGATTAATAAGACTTTATTGCACATCGACACCTCAGTGACAAGATGCTCTGTCAGGACACGTTAAGTGACTTAACAACTCTCCCACACTGATGTGCATAACACTTCCGGCGGTTAGACAATGAATCATAGTATTGATGTTTACTTTGCAGTAGCAAATGTCATATGTCACTGAGCAAGGTCTCCTTCCAAATGTTGTCAGGGTGTATGGAAACAAATTATAAAACAAATATAGTGTAATACTGTAAGGTGCACTTAATCAGAAGCAGTATTAATACACTCACAAACATAAGGTATGATCGGTTCCATCAAATGATACCATTCTTCATTTAATCAAAATATCTTAAAAACGGTACAAAACAAGTGCGCAGCATCTACATTTTAAAGTGACACAGTGCAGGACTCCTGAGCACACACTGACCACACCAACCACTACACTTACGGAGCTGGACTTGTTCTGAGCCCCAAGGGTCTTTCGAGTGGGATTACACCAAGATCACTCTTTCCCTAATCCTTCCAGTACTGCCAGAAACCACATTGGCGCTGATGGCTTTGGTGGGCATGTGCGAGGTGGGATTTCGCTCCTTTGCCCCATGCCATAGAAACATAGAATGCGTCGGCAGATAAGAACCATTCAGCCCATCTAGTCTAAAGCAAACCTCATAATGTAATTTTGTGAGTTCCATATTCCTGTAGATATCTATTAAACTCTAGGACTAGTAAATGTCCACCAATAACATGGACATAAAAACAGAATGTGTTGGCAGATCAGAACCATTTGGTCCATCTAGTCTGCTCAATTAGTTCCTGGCCTTATGCCTATCCCATGCATGCTTAAACTCCTTCCCTGGATTAACATTTACCATTTCTGCTGGAAGGCTGTTCAATGCATCCACTACCATCTCAGTAAAGTAATACTTCCTGATATTACTATTAAAACTTTGCCCCTCTAATTTAAGACTATGTACGCTTGTTGTGGTAATTTTTATTCTTTTAAATATTCTCTCCTCCTTTACAATGTTGGTGCTTACCTCTGGTCTTAGGCCATCACAACTTTCATGTCGGGTATTACCTCGTAGTACACCTTATCCAATGGGCATGGGCCCAGAGCCCACCATCAAGGGCCAAGTTTGGTTTTCTCCCAAGTAGAAGCTAAAGGTACGAACAATATTTGGTTAGGAAAGAGTGGGGGGAAAAGATTTCAGGAGAGGTAAGGGAAAGTAGTATAGGCGCATACTACGCATTGGTAATAGTTTTTTACCTTTTATAATGCATTGATATTCGTGTAAATATGGATGGGATTGAGAGAAGAGGTAAGCCTAGTACTGAACACCTATGTCCAGGGTCCATCATGCTTTAAAACAATACAGGCTTTATTTCTTAAACAAAATGTTAAATTGGTTTTGTTCACTTAAATTTGAGAATAGCGCGTGAACGTCAACTTTGGAAGTTGATAAGTTGATTTTCATTTTGAGACTTCAACATTTTTTTATTTTTCTTTGATAAAATCTTTGAATAAATTAAATATTACTTTTTTTCCCCACACAGATGTATATTTTGCAAAAGTGTCTATTTATAACCTGGAATTACCACCGTATTTTAGAACAAATACCTTGCATGCTTAGTACATTAAACACACAACCACTTTTTTTCTGCAGTAGAGACATCCCGGTAGCAAATTCTATTTCAGTGATGCAAAGTTTGTCATGGAAAGTGAAATGATAGTTTAATGGATATGGAGTTTTATTTTAACAGAAGTTATTTTAAGCTCATAATTTCTGCAGATCCAGAAAGGCAGTTAGTGATTAACCCAGGTCTATAGCATATGGAATGTTCTGATGTTTTCTAGCTGACCACACTATCATTCCTATGACATGGAACACTGGAAAAAACTCCAGTAAAGTAAATGTAGGGCACTATATTATGAATAACAAACTCATGACAAACCAAGGGCACGGGAAATTCATTCAAATTCATTAAAGGACAACTTTGTTTTTAACCCTAAAAGGAATGTCCCAAGTAAACCCGACCAATAGCTATACAGATGCACGGATGTGTACATTTGGCTTAGAGTGTCAGGGTGCGCACAGTCAACCAGAGCGAGGCTTGTTCAGGTCTGTCAGGTCCAATGTAAAAATGCACTAGCAGAGAGACATTTGCCAACTGGACCGGGATGACTGCTTCCCAGAGAGGCATGGCAGCTGCTGATCAGTAGTTAAACTGGCATGTACCAATATGCCAACCAAGCACCTCACGTAACTCACCATCTATGATGAATTGCATATAAAAGTTAAAATAAAATGTATTTTTGTGGGACAGGATTGTTTGGTATATGATCGGGTGGAGCCAGTGCACTTTGCTCTGTCCCCCCCCCCTCCCCCCTTGCCCCATATATTAGTTAAGTAAGGTATCAGCCCCAATTATATGATAGGGTGAGCCAGGAACACTTGCTCTGGCCCCTGTATGTTAAATAAGGTATGTCTGAAAGATGTACAGTATATTGACCCCATGTCTACTGCCATCAGAACAGAGCTGCAGTGGCACCCACAGGAATAAAATAATATGTGGGTCACTTGTGCAGGTTAGTACAGGTTGATAGGGGGTTAACAAAAAGAACAGGCACAGAGAGTACTATACACACAAAAATGTATAGAATGATTAATCTGATGACTATGCAACCTATTGTGTGGGAAGGAAGTAATCAATATGGAGAGTAAACACATTAAACAGTTAGCGGTATTTTATTTTAATCTGTATCTGGATTCATAGTTACATAGTAGCTTAGGTTGAAAAAAGACTTGCGTCCATCAAGTTCAACCCTTTTCCTATTCCTTGTTTCAGTAATGTGTCTTCATTGCTGCTCAATCTTACTGTATGATGGAAGATTCTGATACGTTAGGGTTATATGACAATGGATAAAAAAGATACAGTGGCTCAACTAAACATTAACTGTGTCTATGTGTACTAGGAAGCAAAGATATACACAACACAATCAGGGCTGTCTTTAATAGTGATTGGACCCTGGGCAAGCATTTGCTTGGGCCCCCTGAACCCTGCCCCCTCCCATGCATGCAATCACGCCATCCATCTCAATGTTACATGCCCCCCCCCCCCCCCCCCCCCACACACACACACAAACAAAAAACATTAAAAAAAGCACACACACAATTGGACTTTTCTGGCAGTGAGTATTTTTATTGCATTGTATAAAATGTGTATGTTACGTGTATAATTGCAGTGTATAAACTGTATATTTGGATACAAAATGTGTATATATGGCTGCAATATGTATACCATCTTACTATGCAACACTGCACTACAACTACTCATTACCTAAATTACAAAAATATACACAGATATTAGAGAACACTTACATTTGTTCCTATATATTTATAAATATCTATACACATCTCGCTCTCTCTCACTAGTTGCATTTATACTTATATGAACTTCTTAATATTATATTCAACTATTTTCGTATGTAATAAAAATGTTATTGAAGAGTTGCATTTCTTGTTTTTATTCCCCTTTTCTGCACCCACATTGCACCTAAAGGACTTAACAGCCCCATAGAGTAGCCACCGCACTTGTCATGCACCTATATTGCACCCACAGCACTTGTCATTCGCCCTTTATTGTACCCACAGCACTTGTCATGCACCTATATTGCACCAACAGCACATGGCTTGCACTCATATTGAACCCACACAATTTTGCATGCTACAGTGTAAATGTGACCCACATAACATACCACAGTTTCACCTTGTTCCACTGAACTGCCCATGCAGAAAAAAGCCACATTGTCACTTTTCCCCATAGTACATGTTACTTTCCCCCACAGAACATGCCATAGTCACTTTGTCATTGCATATGCAACAGAGAGTTTGCCTGTTAAAATATGCCACAGTCAATGTGCCCATCAATATGCCAGTATTATTTTGCCATTAATATGCCAGTATTATTTTGCCATTAATATGCCACAGATATTTTCCCCATTAATAAGCCAGTATTATTGTGCCATTCAGATACCAGTAATATTGTACAATTAAGATGCCCCAGCCAATTTGCCCATTAAGATACCAGTATTATTGTACCATTAAGATGCCATAATTGTTGTGCCATTCAGATGCCAGTAATATTGTGCCATTCAGATGCCAGTAATATTGTGCCAGTCAGATGCCTGTAATATTGTGCCAGTCAGATGGCAGTAATATTGTACCATTCAGATGCCAGTAATACTGTGCCATTCAGATGCCAGTAATATTGTGCCATTCAGATGCCTGTAATATTGTGCCATTCAGATACCAGGAATATTGTGCCAGTCAGATGCCTGTAATATTGTGCCAGTCAGATGCCAGTAATATTGTGCCAGTCAGATGCCAGTAATATTGTGCCAGTCAGATGCATGTAATATTGTACCATTCAGATGCCTGTAATATTGTGCCAGTCAGATACCAGGAATATTGTACCAGTCAGATACCAGGAATATTGTGCCAGTCAGATGCCTGGAATATTGTGCCAGTCAGATGCCTGGAATATTGTGCCAGTCAGATGCTAGTAATATTGTGCCATTCAGATGCCTGTAATATTGTGCCAGTCAGATACCAGGAATATTGTACCAGTCAGATACCAGGAATATTGTGCCAGTCAGATGCCTGGAATATTGTGCCAGTCAAATGCTAGTAATATTGTGCCATTCAGATGCCTGTAATATTGTGCCAGTCAGATGCCTGTAATATTGTGCCATTCAGATGCCTGTAATATTGTGCCAGTCAGATTCCTGTAATATTGTGCCATTCAGATACCAGTAATATTGAGCCATTCAGATGCCAGTAATATTGTGCCATTCAGATGCCTGTAATATTGTGCCAGTCAGATGCCTGTAATATTTTGCCATTCAGATGCCTGTAATATTGTGCCATTCAGATGCCTGTAATATTGTGCCAGTCAGATGCCTGTAATATTGTGCCATTCAGATGCCTGTAATATTGTGCCAGTCAGATGCCTGGAATATGGCAAGCAGGGGCTGGGGGCCCACGGGACAGCTGCCTTGGGCCTACAGGAGTAACTGGTCCCAGGGCAGCTGCCCCGTTTGCCCCGCGTTAAAGATGGCCCTGAACACAATAACACAACCCTATGCCACTGGACATTAAAGTGGATCTTTCATCTTGTGTAACTTTTACTTTGATTTTTATTTTCATGATTATCCCTCCCTGTTAATTAATTCCATCCCTTTGTACCATAACATAGTAATTTAGGTTGAAAAAAAGGCTTTAGTCCATCAAGTTCAACCCTTCTACCTAGCATTCCTGCTTTTGATCCGAAAGAAAGCATAAACCCATAACGAAGGTATTTTGAATTTTGCCACTAAGGGGAGGAAATTCCTTCTTGACTCCAAAAGGAAATATGATTTCTCCTTGGATAAAGATGCTCTATCATTAATGCATATTCTCTTATTAATAGCCCTATATGTCCTGCTTTGATATAAGCTGATTTGTTCTGGAAACATCAGCAAAAGGAGCACTGAGAACAATGGTTGTGTGCTAAGTCAGTCAACAGATTATACAGCATTGAAAAAGAGGCAGGTACAAGACAGTTTTCTCCTGGTAGGTATTAACTCTGCAGTAGATATATGGATCCAAAGTTGCACTTACTTGAAGTTGTCTTCCGCCTCAACAAAGTTGGCTGCTAGAGCATATACTCCGTGAGCGGAATGCTAAGTATTATGGTATGTATTGCCACCATTTTGGAGCAGGCAGATGCATCTTCTCCCGTAGCCATCTTAGTCATTTTTTTTTACTGCTCCTACCATTATCCTTCAAGACAAGGGATACAGCAGAAACATTCATTTTCAATTAAAACTTTTCAAGACAAGTACACTTTAATATAGTATCTTATTAAAAAAATACACAAGGTTTTTGAAGTTTCAATTAATGAAACAGATATCTCAAAGATCGGTCCACTTTTAACTTAATATTATCATAGTAAGTCTTCAAAATGCAAAGATCAGCAAAGACATACATAAAATATAATATGCTGTAAACAACATGAAACACAATAAACCATTATGTTTTCTAACAAAGGGGAAGGAAGACATGTGACATAGTTAGTTCCAAATATCATTCATTAACTTACTTAACTTTAGACAATCTATCGATTCCGTTCTGTTGGATGATGTGTTTGACAGCTCAGTCCAAACATTCCATATCTGCTTTATAACATTCCTCTAGCAAAGTCATTTAATCTCTTCTTCCCTAGGAAGACCAACCTGACTGTGAAATGATTCAAAAGAAACATATATTTAGATATTTAAACAAATTGATACTCCTTTTTTAGTCTCAGTTATGTGACCCATGAACCTAGAATATTAATTATGTTGACCTGAAGTCAACCTTTAGCTGGATCTTAGATTGGTAAGTCTAATGGGTCTATTCACTAAAATTCGACTTTCACACAATAGGAATTTAATATACTAAACAAAATTAAATTAACTAGTACCGTATTTTCCGGCGTATAAGATGACCCCCCAACTAAGTCGTCTTATAAGCCGGAAAAATTGCATCAATATTTTAACTTTTTATGTTAAAATATAGAGTTTGCCACCCTCCTCCCCCCTTCCCCAATCCCCAATCCCCAGTACTTACCTATTTCCTGCTCTGTCTCCCGCTGTTAATCCGGTCCGTGGCTGTGAGGGAAGCGTTGTGAGCTCCCATCAGGCCGCGCGGTCAATAAAGTTTGTTTAAAAAAAAAGTTTAAACAAACTTTATTGAAGCCACGCGGCCTGAGGGGAGCTCACAATGCTTCCCTCACAGCCACGGACTGGCTTAACAGCGAGAGAGGAGACAGAGCAGAAAATAGGTAAGTAAATCCCAGTACCCGGCGTATAAGACGACCCCCCAACTTTTGAGAAGATTTTCAGGGGTTAAAAAGTTGTCTTATACGCCGGAAAATATGGTAATCCTTATACGAATAATATTGAACTCCTGACTCCTGTTCCGTCGGCTATCCGTCCCACCCACTGTATGCATGTTTGTATGAGTGCGCCACCCTAGCACCCTACCTGAGTATAACTGGAATAAGTTCTAACTTGGACAGGTAGTACTCAGGGGAGGGAAGAGAGGGAAGAAGGATAAAGAGTGAAGAATGGACAAAGGTACGGATGCTCATGTTTGATAAGTGTTTTGTTTTTTGTTTATTTATTTATTTATTTTTTCACACAATTAGTATTACATTCAAGTTTTTAACTAGGTATCAAATAAGTAACAAGGAAGGGGAAAGAGAGTGAAGAGGGGAAGGAGGGGGGTGGGGGAGAGGGGAGATGGAGGAGGGAGAGGCTGAGGGGGAGTGAAAGAGGCAAAAGAATGGTGAAGGAGAAACAAAATAAGTATAAATGAAAACCAAACACAAGGATGATCTGAAAGCACAATATAGTCATGAGAACAAAAAGAAGGAAAAGAAAATTGAAATCTTGTGCAACAGATAAATAAAATTCGACTTTCATTTTCGGCCCAGGTTCACATCTTCCCCATTGAAAGTAATGGGAGGTGAAATGATTGAAGCTATTTTTAAGATTAAGTCAAACTCAGGTGCCGAATTAGACTTAGTCTCAGAAATATCTTTGATCATTTCACCTCCCATTACATTTAATGGGGAAGATCCGAACCTCGGGTGCTGAATTTGACTTTTAGTTGAATTTTAGTGAATGGACCCATTGTCAGGGTTCTACACTGACCTTCTGAGTCATGCATTTAAAAATCATAATGTATGTGCTTAAATATCTCGTGCCTCCTCTAGAGGCCTCCCTCCCTACCTCACTTTGCCTGTATTTCTTCCCCTATGTTTGTCAGGTGGGTTTGTTAACTTTTTCAACACACTCCTGTTAAATAGCTGCAGTTCAATGCAAACAGGGCTTTTGCATTGAAGTTGGATGCCTGACTTCTGAGAGCTGCTGCTTCTGTTTCTGATCCTCTGCTTAAAGCTTCTTTGAATTGTGACCCTGTCCAGGAACGAGGAAATGCTTTTTTAGCATCTCCTGAGACCCTCTTGCTTCAGCAAAGACTCTCCTGCTCATACGTCACCCTCTCTAGGGTGCTCCTCCTGTTTAGCCACCCTTCTCAGACCTCACCCTCTCTTAGGTGTTCCTGTTTAGCTACCCCCCTCAGGCCTCACCCTTACCTCAGGCCTGGAGTCTCTAGTATAGAGCGATTGAACCAAAGTATTACCTACAAATATACAAAAGAACATTTACTAACTGCGCACTAAAAAGCACTGAATATAGACCTTCAGGTCAAAATAATGCACTTTCTTGAAATGTACTGGCCATCAAGGCTGTAATCAAGCTATGCTCAACATGACAAATCTAAGATATTAGTAATAATTCACAAATGAACTTTAACAAAGTACACCGTTTATTGCAAAATCAAAAGAACAAAAACATACATTGAAACAACATAATATTTTTGCTGGTATGGCACCAAAATGTATGAAAGGTGTGTATCCCTAAGGGGATGAAAGAGCAGGAACTGAACTTATTGATTGTAATTAGTCTTTTGTTGGTGATCATTCCTAATTAGAGCCTTCTTGCAGCTATAGCACTTCACTCGTAAGTCAAGGATCATTTCCATGTAACAGAAGTCAAGCCTTTATTAAGGTTCTTAAAACTCTTTATTTGTACATCTCTTTGACCTTGGAGCCAGATGTTCTTGTCAGAAATCAGATGACCTCACATAAAACATTGCAGGATAAAGGCGATACTATCACCCCTCATAAAAGAGTGTTAGATGCTAGTAAGTAGTATCTTATCCGTCTTTTCTCCTCCACATTCCAAAAACCAATATTCTTCAACTACATCATGTAGGTATTTCCCTTTCAGCTAGGGGAATGTGGTCGTGCCAATCTCATGAGTATTGCTTGTGTATTTTTATTAAATATCTGACCGATCTAGGTTTCATTTCCGGTATAAGCTTACCACTTTCTATTATGTCTAATGGAAAAAATATAACAAATGAAAACAATCTTCCACCTGTAGAATTACTGGAATATGTAGCAACGTATTTGTCAGAAACTGTAAGCGGAGGGGGGGAAAGTGTTGTAAAAGAATGTGGAAAAAAAAATCTGAATTGGGAAAGTACAATGATGATAACGAAAAAAATGCAGATATATTTATTGCCTGACCCATTCCTTGTGAAAAATTCCCAGTTAAATTAGGATTGGTGATTCCTTCTTTATAAGGCTTTATACAGTTCAACATACAAAATGCAGACTTGGAAAAGTCACACTAAAGGTTGCTTTTAACTTTTGCTTCATTAATAGAAGAACATTTAAAAAAAAAAACTGGTACCATCCTAATAGAGTAAACCTGATATGTATCTGCAAAGGTGGGCAGAGCACAGCTGGATACTGGTGTCTCAGCGTGCGCTCAGCCAATCAGCATGGGGACTTACCCACGCATGTCTGATCGGAGACCGTCCGATCCGGTCGGCTCACTCTGTGCAGAAACAGACCTTCAGTTGTACATGCGCCATCATAGATGACCTAATGAAGAGGCCATGGGAAAGGATTCTGCAAAGTCCATTTGCAGGGAGATTGCAGAGTGATTTATCCAACTGCTAGTTAGCATCCTTAATGCTCTAATACTGAATATACACCTTATATGCCTATTGATTGGCATAAACAGTGGGGGTACTAACTAAAATCAAAGTGTCAAGCCAACCAACCATGGCATATTTTATTGTCCAAACTGCCTGTGGCATATGTTAATGGACAAACTGTGGCGTATTTAATGGGCTAACTGACAATGGCATGTTTATCGGACAAACTAAACCGTGGCATATTTTAATGGGCACATGGACAGTGGAATATGTTAATGGACAAACTGAGTAGCATATTTTATTGGGAACCTGACTGTGGTATATTTTAATAGGCACCTGACTGTGGTATATTTTAATAGGCACCTGACTGTGGTATATTTTAACAGGCACCTTGCTTTGGTATATTTTAATAGGCACCTGACTGTGGTATATTTTAATAGGCACCTGACTGTGGTATATTTTAATAGGCACCTGGCTTTGGTATATTTTAATAGGCACATGACTGTGGTATATTTTAACAGGCACCTGACTGTGGTATATTTTACCTGGTAAATAACACTGTGGCATGGGAGCAGGGAAATAACATGTACTAAGTGACACCATGGCAGGTTCTGCAGGGAGGGTCTGTGGGGTAAAGTGACACTGTAGTATGTTCTATACACACATCTATCTATACACACACACACACACACACACACACACACACACACACACACACACACACACATATATATATATATATATATATATATATATATATATATATATATATATACAATAAAAATCAATATAAGAAAAAATCCCAAAAATTGAATGGTTGGTGCGCTGAGTGACCACCACCAAAGACGACCACAGGTTGGACCTACCTATCTGGGAATCTCTTGAACCTGTGTCCTCGAGTGAATTGCCCCTACCACAAAACAGGTGTGATTTGTGAACAGGCTGAGGAGGGAGCAGTGAACATATGCAGCCATTTATTTGAGGAGCTCTACAATCTGCCAAGTTTTGTGCAACTGCATACAATTTTTTGCACTTCATCTACTGTTTAGCTGTATTGTACTATGCATTTTGTCTCTTTTTTTCTATGTTTTATACTATGAGACATGCCGGCTATCTGACCAATCAATATATCAAGGAATTATTGTTCTGATCATTGTCTTTGGTGGTGGTCACTCAGCGCACCAACCATTCAATTTTTTGAATTTTTTACTGTGTACCTTTTCACGTGTGTATGCAGAAAATCACGCAGGTTGTTGCTGCTTTGTGGGGATAGAGCGATAGAATTTACTTTTCCCTATCTACAAAAAAAAACAAAAAACATATATATATACATATATATATATATATATTCAGACAATTATAAGTAAAATTGTACAATATTTGAGTGTGGCCCTCCGTCACCTCACTGACTTTGCTTCTGGCTCCCAAAAAAAGGTTGCTGACTCTATTTGTGTGCCCCTTTAACTTTTATTATGCCCTCCAGCTCCTGTAAGAAATAGATTGACTTGTTTCAGTGTTCTATATATGAGACATCAAGGGAGAGTGGTGTCTCCATGCCCATTATCTGGCAAACAAAAAAGAGAAAACTTTGGATTATTGCCTGTTTAAAACCATCAAGTAACTGCTTGGCATTGCTGACCTGATGATCCATCCTTTCACTATAAATATTTGATCAAAAGCTTTTCTGTGAAAGATCGCAGTGTTCTACAGAATCTCACTAAGTGATTTTCTGTTTTAATTACTTTTATGGTTCTAAGAATCAGCGTCATACACAGTAGGACTATATTACTTCCTTTCATTGTCTTCCTTCTAAGCTTATTTGGAACATGATCCAATTATTTTCCGGGAAGTTAAGAAGATTAGAGAAAAGCTTTTGTTAATTTACACAAGTCTTAATTTTACTTGTAACTAATAATGTATCTGTAATATCATCACAACACAGTATAACACATAATGATGATTTATTGTTATTGTCTGGATTTTAATTTTGCATCATCACTTTCGCTCTTTTCCTGTTCTATAGCTACATCAAGTGGACAAGTACAGTAATGCTTCAAATTCCAAGCCATGAATTGAGGCTTTTGCACAAACATATTATAAAGTTATCCTACTGATTGTAAACATACATTTGTGTGTATGTTAAAATAACATAGATTGTGTCGGATTCCTTTGGGTGATATTACGTGTCAGTCTTCATTTCAAAATTGGTGTACTACTTCACATACATAAAAAATTTCAAAATTGGTGTACTACTTCGATTCAACATTTTTGGGTACTTGATTCATTTGAAAAACTGCTTAGGAGTAAGCACCTTGTGTGTGAAACGCGTCAAGCTTCCTGTCTGTAACCTGTGGATCTGTCTAATGACTATTAATACATTTTTCAATTTGGATTATAATACAATTTCTTCCTGTTATTTCCAGAGCTTTGCTGGTGCACACAATTTTATGTACTGCCTATCAAAGATGGGAGTTGGAGTCCTACTGCATTGCTGCACGGCAGGATGGGGGGCAGAGCTGGGCAAGTTGTGTCCACAGCTGCCCATTTTCAGGGTTATCCCCACCTCCTAGGTAGAGTTGCCATCGTATAGGCAAGCCACTGAAAAATGGTATTAAGTCCAATGTCAAGTCTATGGAGGCTATACCATGGACACAATTATTTTGATAAAAAAGTGACTTACAGCAACAAAAAGGTTCAAAGGCCCACCACTCGATGAGATTTCCTTTCATCTACTACTGACCACAGTCCATATAACATAATTAGAATTCAGAAGAGTCACAGATGGGTTTGCAAGGTTTATTCAGCACACCGTAGCTGGGAAGCAGCATGACCGATGCTTCAAGTTGCAATGTTCACAGTAACTCATGCTACTTTATACTATTGTACTATATCTTTAACAAGATGGTGAGCCTGGACAGCTCGCTCAGCCTAGCATTTTTGTTCAGTGCTTTAGCCTTTTAATCTTTCCATCCTTCCATTCTAGCTGGAAGTTTCCTTGCATAACTTAGTTGGCAGTGTTATGCCATAGAATGGCTGGCTACATCTTAGCAGGCATCATAGCTTCCTTTGATTCATAGCTTAGCTTGATTTTGGCCCACTGGTTAGATTCTATTATAGTGCTGGCTTCAAACACACATCTCCTAAAATCTCCAATCACAGAGAGAGTTTTTCCGTTACCATGTAATCTAAACATTAACACTATAACGTGAGTGGGTGTGTTCTAACCTTCAGTATCCATACGTATAGAGATCTGAATAAAAGGAACAATTGTCCTAGTCATACATATCTTGACCTTTACAAGGAACCTGCAAACTAGCTGAAACTCCAACAGAATTGACCTTTTAGTGCTGTATGACTATACATATTAATTAATCTACTGTAAGGATATAAATAATTGTAAATTCTACATCAGTGGCAATCCTGCCCCTAGGTCACCAGAGATGTTTTTGTTTTTAAATATATCAAAGCCCTGAGCACAGGCAGGTGCCATGTATTTAAATCTATGTATTCTGTGATTGGCTCTGGTTCACAAGAAAGGTGGTAGGGAAGAGACTGCCAACTACAGGCCAGTAAGCCTTACATCAATAGAGAGGACATTAATGCAAACCATGTTAAAGGATAAGATTGCATGTTCAGAGACAACATAAGATTACTTCAGGGAGATCATGCCAAATCCATTTTATGATTTTTTTATTAGGTAAATAAAATAATAGATCAGGGTGGTGCAGTAGACATTGCTTACCTAGATTTCAGTAAGGCTTTTGACACTGTCACACATAGAAGTCTTATCAATAAACTGCAATCTTTGAGTTTGGATTTCAATATTGTTGAATGGATTAGACAATGGCTGAGTGACAGGCAATAGAGGGTTGTAGTCAATGGAGTATATTTGGAGTAAGGTCTTGTTACCAGTGGGGTACCTAAGGGATCAGTACTTGGACCCATTCTATTTAATATTTTTTATTAGAGATATTGCATAAGGTCTTATTGGTAAAGTATGTATTTTTGCTGATGATACAATGTTTTGCCACAAGGTGGATGTTCCTGGAGGGAAAATGGCCAAATGGACAAATGGTACATTATGGTAAACTAGAAAAATTGTCCTAGCTGGGGGTAAAAACCCAAGGGCTGAATATAGAATATTTGATACAGCCCTGACCTCAACATCTGAGGAAAGTGAGTTTGAGGTAATTATATCAGAGGACTTAAAGGTAGGTAGGCAATGTGATAGAGCAGCAGGAAATGCTAGCAGAATGCTTGGTTGCATAGGGAGAGGTATTAGCAGTAGGAAGAGGGAAGTGCTCATGCCATTGTACAGGCACTGGTAGACCTCACTTGAAGTATTGTATGCAGTATATGGGTTGAAGGATAAAACTTACCATGAAACGTTAAAGGATCATAACATGTATAGCTTGGAGGAACGATGTAACAGGGGGGATATGATACATACATATACAAGAAACATTTAAATACATGAAGGGAATAAACACAGTAAAGGAGGAGAGTATATTTAAACGAAGAAAAACAGTCTTAAATAAGAAAGGCAGAAATTTGAAAGCAATATTAAGAAGCATTACTTTACTGATAAGTTAGTGGATGCATGAAATAGCCTTCTCGCAGTAGTGGTAGAGGTTAATATAGTGAACGGGTTTAAGCAGTCATTGGATAGGAAAAGGCTATCATAGGTATAAGATAAGGCCAGGAACAAATGAACGTTTTGAGATTTTTAAGTTAAGCCGAAATTAGGCATTCTATGTTTCTATGTTTTGGAACTCACATTTTAGAATAAAATCAGAAAGTGGAGCAACCCTTCAGAAGAAATCTGAGAAGGATCACCTCACATACATATTGTCTGTTATACAATATATTATATGTCTCATAATTATCATACACGCTGTAGTTGCTCGAATATAAGGCAATCTTGATTATAAAGTTACCACCTAAACTTTGGATCTTAATGAATGAAAAAGATAAATGCTCCAAATATAAGGCGATCCTCTAAGAGACCAATGGAACTTGCCATAGCACACACATTGTACCCAGAGGACTTGCCACATCGCCCATATTGCACCCACAGGACTTGCTACTGCAACCATATTGCACCGAAAGGAATTTTCATTACACTGATATTGCACCCAAAGCACTTTCCACTGCACCTATATTGCCATTGCACAGAATTGCACTCAAAATACATCATGCATAGTATGCATTCTCTGGTGTCCTGACCACCAGAGAATGAAAATTGCATCCATGATGGAATCTATGAATTTAACACATTATTTTTTTCCAAAAGTTGTCTTTAAATAGGCCCCCATAAATAGACATTATATATTCATTAGATATCAGTTTAAATGAAATACATTGACCAATGTTGCAACAGGGTATTAGTTAATGATGGTGTGGAGAACAGCTTTTCAACAGTATGTGGAATGTAAATTAGTCCAGTATAGATTGGCCAATGTGGCAACATTACTGTATGATCAGATGTTTAGATCCATTGTAAAAGGTTATAATGTGCGTGCTGGAGGCATGTCTTGGTGTCTGCAATGTGGGTGCTCTGGCATGTCCTGGGTGTGCAGAGTGGGTGATGAGGCATGTCCTTGATGTTCAATATGGGAGATGGGGCATGTCCTGGTGTGCTGGAGTAAGTCCTCGGTCTGCAATGTAGGTGCTTTGGCATGTCCTGAGTGTGGAGTGATGGGGCATGTCCTAGGTGAACACTGTGGATGATGGGGAACATGCTGGGGTAATTCCTGTGTCTGCCAGGTGGGTGATGGGGTATGCCCTGAGTCTGCAATGTAAAGGATGGCGCATATCCTGGGGTGCTAGGGTATATTTTGCAATGTGGATAATTGTGATGGGAGGGCAAGGGTAGTGCCCAAATTTAGTCTTGCCTAGGGCAGCACAAAACTGAAATATACCACTCCCTACCGGTAAAGTACCAGCCAGATGGGAATCCTAAATGTGGCGCATCTGACAGAAGATTCAGCCCAATTGATTTTACTACTCATGTTCTCATTAGTAAAATAAATGTGTAGATTTGTTTGAATAAAGCGTTAAACTCTTTTTACATTGCTTTTGTATTAATGTTATAACCTAACATTTGTCTGAGGTTAATGCGATATTCTTCACCATTATTATAAATAAAACCATTTTATGCAGTAGAGTGCACATATGCATTTATGAACATGTGGCCCACTTCAGAAAAAAAACTAGGTCATGCCTGCTATAGGTGGCATATGCCTGTTTAGTTATGTGCTTGAATATACAAAAACTCGGCATTATTAAGCACTGATATAAAATTGTGTGTGCATTATAAATGAATACTGGGCACTCAGGGATTCAAAAATACCTCTCATACTGTAAACAAAATCCACAATTCCCAATGCAAACAAAGCACTGGTGAGTATGGCACCTATATGATCATTTACACCTGTAGCTACTTCGCTCACCTTGATTTATTTTCTTTATGTTGATGTTTTATTTGACCTTTCAGTATTGCTGGCAGATGTCTGCTGTTCCAGTTTTTCATGTTTTCATTAGACATATTTGTACTTAAAATATTTATGCATTTCCACTGAATATGCAGTTCTATCAACATATTGTCATTAAAGTATGCTTGAAAAGTTACCCCTTTGAGAATCTCCTGGCTTGCTTTGTGTCCAATATTGGAGTACAGATTGTAAAGACATCTAGTAATTGCCTTTATGTAAAGCCAGGAGCCAAAATACATGGACTGCCAGATGTCTCGTTTATGGGAGTAATTTACTGTCCTCTACAATGTTAAATAAATAAAACTTGCTTAAGTTATGATCCTTTTGCTCAATATAATAAAAGTTAATATCCAAAAGACCACTTATCATCCAGGAATATGCTATTTAAAATGGATTCATCATGAAAATGTTTACTTTTTTCTAAATGTGTTATATTTTCTCACATTAGAGCTAAGTTATTTATTGTCTAATGAGTTTGGCTATATCATGATAAGGGTTTGATAAATAGTAAAACTACATTGACCTCTGTGTCACTGTATAATTTGAATGTCAAGTCTAGAACAGTAGAGGTTATTTATAAAAGTCAGTTCTGAGTTCTAAAAGTGGAGACCAATGGAATGTTCCTGCTGTGTAAACCATTTTTAGAACTTTGCCCAAGAATTCTATAGATAACACCCAGTGTGTCCAACTATTTATATGTGGAGAGCTGAATACCATGAAGACGCTTAAATATAGTTACATAGTAGTTTATGGTAAAAAAAATACTTGAGCCCAAGTTCAACGCTATTCCTATTACTTGGTTACCGCTGTTCATTCAAAATAAGGCAAAACATACCCTCTTATTTCAGCAATTTCTAATTCTGCTTTCAATGGGGAAAAATTCCTTTTTGACTCCTTGGATCTGATCCAAGATCTCATGAAATATCGTATCTGCTCGAATATAAGACGACCCTGATTATAAGACGACCCCCCCCCCAAACTTTGGATATTTGTATAGGAGAAAAACTAAAGGCCTGAATATAGGACTACCATATAGTAAAAAAGTTTAACTTGTATATATTCACATGTAAATTGCTTTTTCAAATTTAATAAAAGCTTATGATATGACAAAATGCATTTCTTGTCCCCCCTCCCTCCCTCCACCGTTGTCTTTCTCCCCCCTCCCTGTCTCCCCCCAATGTTGTCTGTCTCTCTCCCCACCTCCCTCCCCCCAACATTGTCTCTCTCTCCCCACTTTCCCTCCCCCCAACATTGTCTCTCTCTCCCCACTCTCCCTCCCCCCAACATTGTTTGTCTCTGTCTCCCCCCTCCCCCCAACTTTGTCTCTCTCTGCCTCCCCCTCCCCCCAATGTTAGTGGTTAGTGGGGGGCAGCCGGGGGATGTCGGCATGATATGTGCAGACATCCTCCGCTGCTGCCCGGCACTTCCGCCGGGACTTTTATGATGAAGCCGGAAAGGTCCCGGCTTCATCATAGAAGTCCCGACGGACGTGCTGAGCATTTGACCTCGTCTTCCATTCGAGCACATATGGTAATACAATCTCGCACCCATCTGTCTGTGACGCCTCAATTTCTCAATGTAAAATTAAAAGAGAACTGCAAAAGTTTTCAAAGTATATTTCCCACACTCAAAAAAACGTGTACATGATACTGAAAATAAGCTTCGTAAGATCATTTGTGTTGTGGAAGATCGCACTTTGATTTTACATGGCCTTTGCATCAATGTTTTTATAGTTAAGGAAAATAGTGAATCTTTGATTCCCACTGGGTTTGCCTTATATCTTAAATATGTTATTGCTGTCCTGCTCCTGAGTCCCACAAGGTGGCACACTATCTCACTGGAAGCTGCAGCAGCGAGGAGGATGTCTATACTTTAAAATATGACATCACTCTAGCTACTATGTGACTTCCTGACCACGTACTTGGGCTAATGTGACTTTTACCTGAATTACATGTTTGGTTAATTGTGCCCCACACTTTTGGGCATTAACATCTCCCACTTACTAGTGACTCTCATATCAATTTTAAACTTATCACCTTGTTTGGTTGTACGCGTAAGTGTAAAAAAACTCCTTCACCCCAGGTGATCGTCTATGGATCAATAACAATATAACGTAGAGCTTGAAATACCAGTGTTAGAACTCACACTCAATACTGTTAAGGTCTTCACCGTCCACCCTGGGCATTGAAAAAAGAAAAATATAATTGTGTCAGTATTTGCTTGTTATTGTGATACTTTATCCTTCCCACCCACTTTCGGACATGCAGGATTCTCTTCTGCTATGACCACCTACACTTATAGGTGTTCGACTGTATAGTCCAAATAATCATGAGACAGTGAGTTTAAAACACTGGAAGAGATCTGAGAGATTTACACATGTTATTAAAAAAGCAGAAATATTGGACATTTGGCGAATCTTTCACTCTCAAACAGAGCAAATTTGCTACTCAAAAGTTCTCGCTGCATACTCGAGAACTGAGTATGGGAAATCAATGCTTGACAAGCAATGGCAGAGAAGGTTTCCAAATGGGAGACCACTTGGTCTGACCACAACACACTTATTTGCTATCTAAAACTGGAGAAAATGAATGGTAAGAGAGACGGAGACTGAATGATACCCTTTTAAAAAGACCACAGGATATTAAAGCAATAAAGAAATTAACCGATAATTTTTTTTTAGAGAAAATAATCATAGGGCTGTATCTGCACCAGTTGTATGGTGCACATATAAAGCGGTACTTAGAGGACATCTGATAAAAATGGGTACAATTAACAACAAGATCAAAGGTGCCCGGCTTGCAAGTTAAACTTTTTTCCTATAGGGTAGTCTTATATTCACGCTTTTAGTTTTTTTCCTAAAGGAATATCCAAAGTTTGGGGGGGGCGTCTTATAATCATGGTCATCTTATATTCGAGCAAATACGGTACTTTATTTAATAACGACAGAGCTTTTAGCAGAAGATATCCAAGCAAATACCAAAATTAAAGTCTTCAAGTTAATCAGAGAGAAAATAAAGTAGGACTCGATGCGAATGACATATTAATCACATTAGAGTCACTGGCAACCTCCTTGAACAAATTAATTAAAACTATTAACAATTACAGCCGTTATTCAAACTATAAATTAAATATTGATAAAACAATTATTATACGTAACAATATAACAAAGAGAGATAAGGAGGAAAGAAAGAGATTTGCATTCACATGGGCAAGTAAGCAATCTTTGTATCTAGGGATAATAATAACAAAAACCCCTCACAAGATATGTGAAGCCAATATACTACCCTTTATAAAACAATTAAATAAACAATTAAAATATCTAAAAAATGCAGAAATCTCCTGGTCTGGACGAATTAATGTTCTTAGAGCTGCAAAAAAATGATGTCCTCCGGATGATACCGATCAGAGTCCCATCAGAGACAGAAAGCCCATTAATTATGACCAATATTATGATCATGTGGAACAGGTTAAAAAAACATCTAAAAATACTATACAAACTAATAGAAAACCTACCATTAAAAGTAATCTCATGTAATATACAAAATCTCAATCTAAGTAAATGGATAAACAAACATATAAGTATAATAAAGGAAATATGAAGGAAAATCAGATAAAATCATTTCAGCAGCTTCAGACAGAATGTGGCTTGATTAACAAAGATCTATATCCATAATTAAGAATAAAATATTTCTTAAATACTAATACCATAGTTAATAAAACGAAATCCATAGACTATTGTGAGAACAAAAAATTCTTACTCTCTAAATGTATGCAGTTATTGTGGCTAGTAAGAATGGCACCTAAACCTACTACAATAGCAAAGTGGGAAGAAGACCTTAATATCAAAATAGACCAGAAAGACTGGCAAGAAATCATTCCGACAGGTGAATTCTGTGGTCCTTTGCCTTAATCTATCTGAAGCCCATCATAAAATCATGCAAAGATGGCATTACGTTCCAGCGAGAATGTCCAAAATGTATGGTCCCATCTCCCCTTTATGCTGGAGATGTGGGAGCTCTCATGCAGATTATATTCATATTTGGTGGTCATGTTGGGGTTAGGGCATTGTGGTCGGACCTGGTGGGCCAAATCGGAAGACTCACTGGAAAGAGACTGGAGCCAGCTCCACTGGTTATCTTGCATTTAAAATGGCCACAAATAGAGAAAAGATAAGAGTTCTCTAATAATACATATTCTGATTTGCAATTAAATTGCTGTTGGTGAGAAATTGGAATATATCAAATATACCTACTTGGAAGCAAATAAGAAACCAATTCATATGGCAAATTAAAATGGAAATGGGATTACTTAAACAAACTTGCTATAACAGTCCAAAAATTATAGCCTGGGAAAAATGGATAGGCAAATTAAAGAGCTAACCTGGATCTGAGGACTTCTCTCTGCATTATTTATTTTATAACTTCTGTATTATAGTAAGATGACTATCATGTTGAATTAAGCTATGAAGACAATATTAATATTATATATTTCATTTTGACCATCATGAGCTATGATCATGTAGATTTGTATGTATGTTGTCCTGTCATGTTATTTGTTATTTGTTTTAATTGTTCATTTTGTATTTTTGTAATAAAAAAAATAAAAAAAAACACTGGAAGAGGCTAATAACCAAGCCCCACATAGGTAACAATAGTGATGTTACCAGTCAACTAAACAGATTGTACAGACTGTGCTAGAGGATTTTTTATATTATTATATATTTTACACTTTGTTCACTTGTGGTTTTGTTACTGCTTCCATATTGTATTTTGGATAAGAGTTTGTACCCTTTTTAATGTGCGCTGCACCCTGTGGAGATGGGTCATTTCAGAAGCACCCTTTAAAATAAATACTATGTTCAGAGTGCTTCTATTTTTGGATTATATTAAAGGACATCTGTAGCAAAAACATAAGTAGTGTTTAATTGAAAGATTGCTTAGTGTTTAACTGAAGAAGTGTAGAATTTTAAAATGGAAATGTTTTAATGAAAGAATAGAAATAATGCATCTAATGGAGCCCTCTTTGCTCTGTATAGCTCTAATAGGGGGCAGACATGTTGTTTAGAGTCTTAGGGCAGCTCTTCATTTACCTTGGTTCACATGAAGATCTGACCAACAACATGTCTGCCTCCTATTAGAGCTAAACAGAGCAAAGAGCAATGGGTAAATTATCAGTGGCTATTAATGGGCAAATTATCAGTGACATATTAATGGACAAATTATCAGTGGCATATTAATGGACAAATTATCAGTGGCATATTAATGGACAAATTATCAGTGGCATATTAATGGACAAATTATCAGTGGCATATTAATGAGACGGTCTCTTGAGTGATCTTCTATCGCTCCTGCGATACTACGCTACTGATGTAAGCCTCTCCACCCGGGCAACTCCGCGACCCAACTTGGACATAGCAGTACTTTTTTGGGACACAAGATGTGGCCACTTCCTTTTTTTTTGGCTTCGCTGACAGGTGGCCCCCTCTCCTTTACTTACTCTTTCTCTTACTCCCTCTTAAATCTATTGATTTATTCTCTTTCAGTATATATCCATGCTTTAATCATCTCTTCCATTCTCAGTTGACTTTAAATATACTACTGTTATGATAAGTGTCATGACAGCGAACATTATTAGGTTGACCGAATAACGGAGATTCTAATCCAAGAAGACGCATTTACAAAAGGTTAACTGCATACAATTTCTCAGTGACAAACCCATATTTGTGATATATTTGTAGATTTTTTCTTATTCTTTTTCTTTAGTAGATGTGATATACACCACCCCAGGTCTTTTTTTAATTTTATCCAATACATGGCAATGGGAATCTAGAAATAGTCCATTCTTACTCTCCCTACAGAAAGTTTATGTTTAACCAATAATAGACACTGCAACCGTTGTACTTTTATATTTTTGTGAATGGCTGTTCCACCATTTAATTAAAATAAAAAATAATTTCAAAATTCAATTACAATATGTATTTACATTTAGTATCTAATATATACTGCCAGTAACATGTACACTGTAATTACTAAAAATATATATATTTAAAAAAAATCACAAACATTTTAATAGTACCATTTTTTTAAAAATTGTATTTATTTATTATAAAAAGTAATTGTAGCCTTATAGTTTTTGGTGGGCCCCTTCTGTCTCCTGGCAACCAATATTTTCAGACCTATTCAGCTACTGAATGAGGATCCCCAACATATTCCCATAACATGCACAAATCACAGTTATGTGCCCAAAATAGTCACAATTATCCAAAACCGCTGAGTAGTGGTGAAAAAAAGTTGAATGATATGGAAATATTTTGAAGCCATGTTCTCCCTCACAGCCTCACACATACTCAGACCCTTCAATTGGACTCAGACCCTTCAGAGAACTTCAACTCCCATGATCCTCACCCATCCATGGCCATAGTACTGGATGAGGGTTATGTTGCCTTTCTAAAACAGAAATAGGCCCTTGCTTCCATGATGAAACATTTAAAGCCTATACTGACATCTAGAGGCCATTATAAAATATAACACCTTGCAGGATGCTTACCTGCAGACAACTTGCTAGTCTTAGCATTCAGTATCCAAGGGCCTTTAATGCCGGACATTCTGCTACTGTTCAAGACATAATACAAGAAAAGGTTTATGTCATTTTAGATGTTGAGATGATGAGAGTGGAAACTGTGATGATGAGAAGGCAGTTGGGAAATGGTAGATGGGTGAAGGTATCATGAAAGGGAGGGTTCTGAGAAGAGGTACAAGTCATAATTAGGAATAGGAAGAGGCTTTACAAGATGCGGGAGTGATGTAGATATGGATTGTAGATGACTAGGAGATGGACAGATGGAGGATAAGATGATGGAAGATATACTGAGATGGTAGTTCTGAGAGGACTTCCCAGATAGAAGAAACATTGACTAGAAAATAGTAGGGTCCTACAATTAGAGGCTTGCCAAGGTTGCTATTAAACATGACCCTGTTGCAATAGATAGGTTGACATACCATTAATTTCGTTTTTAACAGTAGAAATGAGTGCATGACTGTTACGTGTGCATGGTTTATCTGTTTCGATGCTACTGAAACTGACAGGATAATGTTGGGTCATTGCTGCTGACCGCAATGGATATCTGCTGTCAGTATTTAGGATATTAGTAGAAGTAGCTGTGTATTATCGCACCATCGCATAAGTAGTATATACAGTAGCTATACATAGTAAAATACATTAATAAACAGCTGCGTGTAACTTTCTATAAACTATAGACTTTCAGCATGTCATTAGATATTAGAAACCCATTGGCTGAAGAAGGTCTACTCTCCCCCCCCCCCCCCCCCCTGCTGATATAAAGAAAAAAGAAATAGTATTATGAGCAGCGGCACACTGGGTCTAAAAATATTGGTTTCCAGGGACAGAAGGGGCCCACCAACAACTATAGGGCTATAATTTAATTTTGATAATAAATAAATACATTTTTCAAAAAATACACAAGTGGAAAAAGGTACCATTAAAATGTTTGTGATGTTTTTATATATATATTTTTAGTAATTACAGTGTATATATTACTGGCAGTATATAGTAAATACTAAATGTAAATACATATTGTTATATTTTAATTTTGAAATTATTTTTTTTTATTTTAATTAAATGGTGGATATTTTTTTTTTTTATTAACATTTATTTGGCATATTCTCAGCCATTCACAAAAATATAAAAGTACAATTGTCATTTGTCAATAAAAAAAAAAAAAAACTCCTCCCCCTTCCCCAGTAGTTACCTGGATGCTGTTCATCCCCTGTAGTCTCCCCCACAGCGGCCTGTGACAGCAAGTGGGCTGCTGGCTGCTGCCCGAATGTGTCTGTCTCGCGGGGCAGCGGGGGCCGACTTGGATGAATGGGCCCTGGGTCCCGTGTTGAAACAGTATAAATGATATATCTCACGTCGAATTGTGATCAGGTAGTAAGCAGATGCAGTAGCTTTGTTTCTTGATTTTTAACGAAAGAAACGCAAATCGTTTTATATAGATTATCATCTTGTATGTATTTGGGTAGGAAATATAACTTCTTATCTGTCTTATCTGTAAATAAATTTGTACATTTTCAGTAAATAAATTTTACTCTGAAATATTGTAATTGTACCATGAGTAATCCTTCTAAATGCATTATCAGTGTCACCAGGCATGTGTAATGGATATATATGAATCATGGGGATTTTTTTTTAATGATATAAGCATGTGGAGAAGAAATTCAAATTAATAGAAGCTGCAGACATTGTAAATAAAGTAGAAAATAAAAAAAGATTTGTCAATGCTGAAGGCTAAAATGTTACAGACTAAAGGCAAATAAATAACAGAAACAAGTGCAACGGCACCTGATTAACACTAATATTGTTTTATTTCTGTCCATCTGCTGATATGTATTGTACAACTCAAATGTTTGGTTATATTATATAGGCTCTTAACTGTGTAAACATTAAGAAACCCATCAGCTTGTAATCATATGTTCACTTTTTAAATAAAAATGACATGGTCAAAAGAACCCAGTCATGAGGCCTCAATACAAACAAAAAACAAAACAATTCCAAAAGGTCCTAGTGATTACCTCCGAGGAAGCCTTCAGATCCAGAATACTTTTCTAGACTACCACAATGTGATGGCCAACTGAAGATGGTTGCTAGATACAGAATTCTGGTCTAAACTGGATTGTGATAATCAACCGTACATGGTTTTTGGTGGTTCCGATAAAGATAAATGTTGAAGATCAATTCATTGTGAATCTCAAGCTCATTGTCTTCCATATGATCTCATAACATGAGCAGTGTATATTAAATACACAATTTTTATTAACAGATAAACAGTGGTTATGGTCTATATATACGTGAAAAGGACTGTGGCTAATAAAACCAAAATGAGTGTGCCAGCTAGTATAGCCAAAATGAGTATGCCAAGTACCTGCTGGAAAACCCGGGATAGCAAGTCAACCTAATGCACAAGAGTAAACGGATTTTAGCATGGGAAGTAGATAAACTGTATCACTTTTTTTTTTTCCTTTTTTTTCTTTTTTTTTTCTTAGTCGCTCAGTTTAAATATATTGATGGGATTAAACACCCCTAATTTTATTTAACACATCCTTGTGTCTCTACTGATTAATCTTATTATCATGTGTAAATAAAGACAATACATACAAATATAAATACTTAATTACAAAAGGGTTACAATATTTTCTCTTCCTTTCCTACCCTACTCCCTTCCTCCCTCCCTCTCTAAGGTGTGAGTTAATATCCGTATTATCCCAGGCTTTCATCAGGTTAAATATTCATAATTATCTTCAGTGTGTATTGCCCAGCACATGTTGATCATTAAAAAAAAAAAAACAAAGAAGGAAGAACACTCAATGCACCTAATTGTGCAATCCCTGACATATCACAAGCATAAAACAATCCTCAATCATACCCTCAATCAAAGTTTCCGTTGAAGCGACCCCCCCCCCCCCAAAGAGCCCGCGAAAGCCCGGCAGCCGCCCCCCCCCCACCAAAAGGTAGGGGGGGGGGGGAAGTGCACACGCACGCAGGTGCACACACGCCTAAAAGGAGGAGGCAGCCCCAACGGAAACAAAAAAAGAAAAAAAACCCCCACAAAAAACGCAGACAACTCAACATACATACCAACATACTTGGTGAGCGATGTGATAAAAATGATTAATATGATGAGTGGAAATAAGCCTAAATCCTAATAAACATTCTGTCCAACAGGTAATACATTATATAGCGGAAGCACATATACCAACTGAAAAATTAGTAAATGGTGTAGTATTGTTTAGCAACCATCAGTGAACAATGTAGTAAAAGTGATTAGTATAATAAGAATGAAGAAAATCTATTAAGAAGTCATGCAGCATCTTATAGCAGGCAAGATGGTAAGAGCAAACAAATAACGGATTCAAAAAGGAGCAAAAAAACAAACTGTATCACTTTGAATCATCTCTTTAACCTCAAATGAACTCTCCACTAGCAAATCAAGTAACCTATGGTGTATATGAGGCAATGATGTCTTACTTTGGCACAGCAGATACTTGGGAACTGCGTATCACATCATAGTTCTTTAGCCTTATGGTTGACTGAGCTTCATGGCATAAGTAGCTCCCAAACATCCACAGTGCCATAGATAGCTATCACTGGTCTAAGGCATGGGAGCTGCTCATTCTGTGCTGCACAATCCACTTTATCAAATCAAAATTGCCACATATATGCTATTAAGCAAATATGTAATCTCAAGGATTTGTCTAGTATGAAAATCTTTGTTTCCTGTCCCAAAACCAGTCTTCGTACTTTCACAAACATCTGCTATCCCCAGTAGGATTCCAATAGCTGTAGACATGTAGGCTTCACCATCATTCTTCTGAGGTTGTTCTATCCAGTGGCCACAGCTGCTGAACATGTCCAGTTTACTAAATTCTACACATGTAATAACATTCATTGCTCCAAGCATTAAACGTGCACAGCTGGCATATAAACTATACTACTATTACAAATTGTGGAAATAATCGTGTTTCTCATCTGGCTGTCAATGTAAAGAATCCCATAATCTATGCTTAGTTATTACCAAGATGTAAATCAGATGTTTTGTATTACACCCATCTAAACAAAACTCTCTTGCTTGACATACATCCTTCGATCATCTTATATTTTCCCACCTCTTGACTTCGGGTCTTTTCACAGACTCATCACTGAAAAGTAGTCTATTCACTAAAAGATGACTTGCAGGTGAACATGAACAGGTCATCTCACCAACTGAACTATACATTCTGCAGGGACATGCCTGGTGAGTTTCTCCTGCTAGAAGACCTCCACTGGCCATGGATAATACATAGTTATATCGTGCAGGAGTAACTCACCAGGTTAGTTCCTGGACAATGTCCGTGAAATGAAATGTTCTTCTCACTGCAACCCTTCGTAGAAGATGATAATTCACTTAACTTTGTAATCTAATAACTTATTGGTCTGACCCGCTTTTCCTCTAGATCTAGAAGTGGACAATAAAGAATTTTGTGGCATTATCGTCAATTACCTGCTGCTGTGGAAATGGCTGATTAAGCACAATACTGTAATACTGTGCGAAATGTGATAAGCATCTAGCCTGACCTTCATGTTACTTCTGTTCACCTTCTGATGATTTCACCTGTCTATATACAAGAATAAAGCTATTCTGTATTTTTACATGGACTCCCTGGCTTGGTGTAGGCTGGGGCTTCTTCTATCTTTCTTCGGGTTCTTCTTGCTTAGTTACTGCAGGGCATGGAAGCCATTCGTTCAATGCATACAAGGAGTTCTGCCCCCTTGCTTTGGAAATAGTTTTTATGGATAGAGCTTGTTATTCAGCATTGTAAAATAATCCTACATGATCCCTTTAAAAACAAACTAACTACCAAAGCAGTTTAACACCGTCTGGTTCATCACACCTAGTCAAGATAGGCAGAAACCTTCTAGGTTACCATGTTTCACATACTCTCCCTAACCTGATGTTTGGGTGGTTAAGATCTATTGAAACCTCTTGGAAAGTACAGTGGAATATCTTCTGGCATGCCCTATATCATGTTAGACTGTCCTCCCTCAAAGATAAAGAAGTAATAATGAGCCTTATCTTTGAATGATACATTCTGGTTTGAAGCCTACATTAACTCTTTTGTGGTGGTTCACTAAATGTATACCTGGGACCCACATCTGTTACTTGTTATCCTCACCTGCTCCATGCTGAGGTTTGTAAAACACTAGTATTTTTCACTAACATAACGTCTACTCAGGGAATGAAGAATACTGAGAGCAGTGTGGATTCCACATTTTACCAAACTAGGAAATACACATCAAACTATGACAATGACACATTGGTCGCGGCATGTGACAGTAACTTATTATACACACACCCAGTACATTCCAAGTAGATTTTTCCTACTAATTGGATTGTTAGTCATTGTTTTTTTTATTAACCACATTCCATATTCATATAGTCCTTACAGTGCTAGAGATATATGTAGAAAAATCTATTCTATCGCACCCCTTGTGGAAAATAATGTAATAAGTCACCAGCTGATTTTTTAGTAATACAAAGACCAAAACAAATGGTGTTTATGTTATAATTTAAAAGAAGGCCGTGGTGCAGAAGCCCAGAGGTGAAGTCATTGTTCATGTTAAGTGAAGTCATTGTTTCATTATAAAAGTCAGTGTTCTCTGTTAATATGGCTTGAAGTCCATTTTATACTCAAGCACCTATAGGAACATCGCCAAGAGCTAAGGGCTGTGCAGATCGGCAGTTTCACAAATCCACTGACACAAATCTCAGGATAATGAGACATATTCTGGGCAGCATTTGAGACATTTATATTGTTATAGGACTTGGAGAGAACATTAGTCGGGATTATAAATGATAATAAAGGTTACTTGCTAGCTCTAAATATAGTTTTTTTAATGGTAATAGGCTTGGACATTTTACTAGGTGATTTTTTTAAACTTTTTTTAACTTTTTTCTCTGGGATATAGTATTTTTCTTTGTCTCTCTGACAGAAGATCAAAGTGTGTCAGTGAGAGAGGGAGGATTTTGACATAGAACACGGATTGCTATTTATTGCATGTGATAATTGTGATTGATTTTCACGGTGATCACATACATAAATACAAAGAATAATGGTTGATCCTGGGATGCTTAACTCTTACGCCAACCAGAATCAATCTGTCCCCCAAACCCATCCATCATCCACTACCGCACTTAGGGGAGGGTGGCAGCAGATTGTGAACAAAAAAAGGGGCCCAAAAATGGGGCAGTCTTAGGAGCAAAAGATGAGACAAAATGTTTCAGCTACTGCAAAAAGGATTTTGACAAGAAAAGGGACTTGGGGCCAGGGCCGGCAGCACAGGGCGCAACACCCAGAGGGGGCGTCAGATGAGTGACTTGCCTACCGGCAGCTCATCATGCCAGCAGGAACTTAAAAAAAAAAAGTATTTCTAAGTGAGGTTATCTGATTGGCACCATCACTATTAGCGTGCAGCCCCTGAGTAACAGGGCTTAAATATTACAAAGTCATATATACTTCCTAAATGGCAGTACCTGGTCAGGATGTTACCACTTCCATTTTTGCTGTGTTTACCTGTACGATTTGTATTCAATAAATATTACTTTTTGCCGATATCTGACCACCGACAGTGACGTTCCTGCTTTCTTTCCGGCGTCTGTTCAGGATGTTGCCTCAATCCATCTCAAAGGGAAAGATACATTCTGTACAAAAAATATTTGTCATACATTTGGGAGGGGAAGAAACCCAGAATATGTAAAATTCAATTGATCAAAAAGGTAAAAGAAGGTGGTCTTGGTTTTACCAAACTTAATGAAGTATAATGAGTCAAGCAGGCTCTACCATATTCACAAATGGCAAAGGGTAATTGAAAAGGGGAAACTATGGTTCCAAATGGAGATGTAGATGCAATGTTTGACTCATCCAGCAGGTCTAAAATAATACCAAGATTCTATAAGGGGCATGTACTAAAAAAACGCAAATATATTTTATGTGCAAAACTATTTTTGCTCTTTGCTCCTATTGCAATGTACTAAACATGTAACAGTCAAATAGTACATACAAGCAGATTGCGAATAAAAACGGGCATAATTGAGAATAAAAACCTCTGTCTACCTCTTTTGATAGCACTTGCTAAAAGTTGGCGTAATTTTCACAAGCAAATAAAAATTGATTTTCACAAAATAATCGCAAAGCTCTTTAGCATGCGCGAATATAATCGTAATTTATTAGCGCAACCAGAAAAATGCACGCTAAATAAAAACAAACGGAAGAGGCACAAATCAGGAAAAAAAAGCGCAGGATGTTCCAAATAGTGGCAAATGTACCTACTTTTCCCGCTGCACTTGTTTAGTACATGATCTTCTATAGCTGTATGGACGCTGAGGAAAAACCAAAAAAACATCAGCCTGGATGTCTTGGGAAATAGATATGGGACAAGTATAGAAGCTTAAACAGTGGTCCAATACGCTAAGAGATGTAAGAAGGGTTATAAAAAAATCTAAATATAATAACTTAATTATAAAATAATATTTAAGTGGCATCTGGTCCCAAAAATATTGAATATTTCAAATATGTGTTGGAGTACTGGAGACCACAGGCACATTTGGTGGGAATGTCCCATAATAAAGGTTCTCTGGCAAAGGGTTTATAATGAAGTGTCAGCTCTTCTAAAAATCAAAATAGAGAATACTTTGGAAGTAACAATATGCCACACTCAATCTGTTCCCATGCCATGTGCCAAGAGATACTGGATGATGCATATCATTATGGCTACAAAAATAATAATATCTCGGGGGTGGAACCAACAAAATGGCCCCTCATGGAGCCAGGGTCAAAATCAAGTAACATACCAATACAAGAAGGAAAAAGATGTAGCTAGTAAGATAGGAAATATAGATATCTTTAGGGACAGATGAATCCCTGGCTTTTGAGAATTCCAAATACAGTGCAATAAATACCAGATCTAAAGTGGAAGCGTAGTACTAGATTGGATATAATGACTAAGAGGCTCCCTGAATGCAACTTCTTATGAGCTCCACAGAAAAGAATACCCCAAGAAAGACATGAGATAAAAAAAATTAATAGAGACTAAAGAAAGGGAGGTTAACTTATTATTGAACCTTAGCGCAAACGAACTGTATTGTTTAATGTTTAATGTTATTTGTTATATTAAATGTTAAATTATGCAAATTCTATAGAAGCATTAATATTATGTGTACATAAAACTGTATCTAGTCAGATTTAAATGTGTTTAACATTTTGACTTTATATGAATAAAATAATAAAAAAATAAAAAAAATGACTCCATAGCTAACCTGTGACTTATTTTGGGGTTACAGAGTTTATAATACTGATACTAGTGTTGTGCGTTGATAGTTGTATTATCTTTATTACCTTATATGTTTACCTAATTTTATTGAATTTGAAATAATAAATGCTAATTTTTATTGTTAATTTGGGAGGGGGGGGGGGGTATTTATGTGAATTTATTTACTATAATATGTGTGGCATTAATGTATTTATTTTCTGTTATTTGATTCCACAGTTGAGATGCAATAAATATATTTCACATGGAAACATTTTAAGGCAAGTTACCAGCCCCTATCCTTTTAAATTCCAGGTAGTTATTAATCACTTCCATGTCTATACATGGTTACTAGTGAAAGACTGATACTTTGGTTCAGAGCAGCCATTAGTAATAGTATGGCTAGATGACAAAGTAATTTCACCGAACCTTTTCTCATTTGTACAGTACATATATTTATGGATTCATGGTAATGACAGATGTCTGGATATGTGTTTGATGCTGGACTTACTCAAGTCCAAAGTGCCAATAAACCATTTCAATTCAGTCATTTGGTCTCACTTTGGTATTGTGATACTGGGAGTGCCAAATGTTCTTTCTAAATTAGGAATATACATCATGTTATCAAATTTATGATTACAGTCATCATCTCGCACGCGTAATGATAATTTTGGCCTCTACTGCATAATATCACCTTGATTGAATTTGGCAGCCATAAACTTTCCCCAGAATATAGACTGTTAAAGCGACTTGACATTGCTTGTACTGTGAGTGTAGAGAATAAATAGTTACTGAAAATGATTTATACATTGTGTGAGCAAAACTGCAATGAAATGCCTAAATTAGGAGAAAACATGTGTTTTAATTGTGTCTGTGGAGTCTCCTGTTGATGACGTCACCTGTGGCTTGATATGCAAAAAGACATCTTTCTCCTAATTTAGGTATTTATTTGCAGTTTTTGCAACACAATGTGTTTTAGTATTTTCTACATGCACAGTAAAACCAATGCTTGTGTAATCTCACTGCACACAGATCTGCATCCTCCTGCATTACAAGGACTTGAAACAGCTGGGTTCTATGGAAAGAGGCTTATTCCACAGTAAAAACATTTGCAGCCCGCTTCCTCTGTCACTGGCGTCACTGAATTTAGAGGTCCCTAACAAAAATGTTCAATGGAAAACTGCAAGAGAATTGTAATTGGATTTAAAATTCAAAATAAGTCAATTTCATGTGTATTAAAACATGTAAAACTTACACAAAATAAGGTAAATGGAACTGCCCCATTAATGTGCTGTGACATGTCTATGAAATGCTTATTACAATTGTGGGTACAATTTACCAGTGAAAGTGCCAACTGCACACAAGTGACAACTACAACTATAGTTTTGCTTTGGGGTGTGTGTGCCCCCAACTGCGCTCCCACAATGCTCCGCTTTCAATCCAAGAATGCTGAAATGAAGATAAAAAGAAAGGAAATGTCAGGCGTGGATGCTATTTAATCTATTGATTAAATTATGTTATTTATGTCAAGGGAATTCTGTTACCCACATGTGTGTGTGTAGCAGGTCTATTCAAAGCATGCATGGAATAGTCATGCTTAGCTCCAGGACCAGGGCCGGCGCTACCGTAAGGCAGCACAGGCGGCTGCCTTAGGGAGCACCAATGGGGGGGCGGGAAAATCGCCCGCTCCCCCAGGCCCGTTTACTTACCTCCATGCTGCTGTTCAGGTCCGTGGCTGAGAGGGAAGCGCTGTGCGCTCCCCTCAGGCCGTGCGCATTTTTCAACACACTTTATTGAATGCGCACGGCCTGAGGGGAGCGCACAGCGCTTCCCTCTCAGCCACGGACCTGAACAGCGGCATGGAGGTAAGTACTGGGGTCTGGGAAAGGGGGGAGGAGGGAGGTATAACGAGCACACTGGAATGGCACAATATTCCTGGGCATCTGACTGGCACAATATTCCTGGGCATCTGCCTGGCACAATATTCCTGGGCTCTGACTGGCATAATATTCCTGGGCATCTGACTGGCATAATATTCCTGGGCTCTGACTGGCATAATATTCCTGGGCATCTGACTGGCATAATATTACCTGGCTCTGACTGGCACAATATTCCTGGGCATCTGACTGGCATAATATTCCTGGGCATCTGACTGGCATAATATTCCTGGGTATCTGACTTGCATAATATTCCTGGGCATCTGACTGGCATAATATTACCTGGCTCTGACTGGCACAATATTCCTGGGCATCTGACTGGCATAATATTCCTGGGCATCTGACTGGCATAATATTCCTGGGCATCTGAATGGCATAATATTCCTGGGCATCTGACTGGCACACTATTCCTTGGCATCTGAATGGCATAATATTGCTGGGAATCTGACTGGCATAATATTCCTGGGCATCTGACTGGCATAATATTACCTGGCTCTGACTGGCATAATATTCCTGGGCATCTGACTGGCATAATTTTCCTGGGCATCTGACTGGCATAATATTCTTGGGCTCTGACTGGCTTAATATTCCTGGGCATGTGACTGGCATAATATTCCTGGGCATCTGAATGGCATAATATTCCTGGGCATCTGACTGGCACACTATTCCTGGGCTCTGACTGGCATAATATTACTGGGCTCTGACTGGCATAATGTTCCTGTGCATCTGAATGGCATAATATTCCTGGGCATCTGACTGGCATAATATTCCTGGGCATCTGAATGGCATAATATTCCTGGGCTCTGACTGGCATAATATTACTGGGCTCTGACTGGCATAATGTTCCTGGACATTTGACTGGCACACTATTCCTGGGCTCTGACTGGCATAATATTCCTGGGCATCTGACTGGCATAATATTCCTGGGCATCTGAATGGCATAATATTCCTGGGAATCTGACTGGCACACTATTCCTGGGCTCTGACTGGCATAATATTACTGGGCTCTGAATGGCATAATATTCCTGGGCATCTGAACGGCATAATATTCCTGGGCTCTGACTGGCATAATATTACTGGGCTCTGACTGGCATAATGTTCCTGGGCATCTGACTGGCACAATATTACTGGGCTCTGACTGGCATAATATTCCTGGGCATCTGACTGGCATAATATTACTGGGCTCTGACTGGCATAATATTCCTGGGCATCTGACTGGCACACTATTCCTGGGCTCTGACTGGCATAATATTACTGGGCTCTGACTGGCATAATATTCCTGGGCATCTGACTGGCATAATATTCCTGGGCATCTGACTGGCACAATATTACTGGGCTCTGACTGGCATAATATTACTGGGCTCTGAATGGCATAATATTACTGGGCTCTGACTGGCATAATATTCCCATTGAAATACTGGTAAGTTTGTTGATTTAACTTTACTTCATTTTAAATATTGTATTTGTTCCCGTTTTGTTTCTTCACTTCAAAATAAGATATATGCAGTGTGCATAGGAATTTGTTCATAGTTTTTGTTTTTACTATAGTCCGGACCTCCAACGGTCTGAGGGACAGTGAACTGGCCCCCTGTTTAAAAAGTTTGAGGACCCCTGGGCTAAATACTGGCATATTGAGTGGCAAAATAGTGTGTCTCAGGTTATGTGTGAATTGGTGTAACTGTGTGTGTGTAAGTGGTAAGGGTGTCTGTGTGTGTGACTGCAAGGGTGTCTTTGTGTTTAAGGGTTTCAATGTGTGACACATTTAGAGCATGCGAGTTGAATATTTAGATGTATTTATTTTCTACACTATACATTATTCATATATATATATAAATATATATATGTATATATATATATATATATATATATATATATATATAATGTAAGGAGGCTTAATGGTGTGGGAGGCGTGGCGGATCAGAGCAGGGGGGCACCAAAATGCACCTTCGCCTGTGTAGACGAAAATCCTTGCACCGGCCCTGTCCAGGACACGTGACATGATCCATGATAAGGTTTTACAAGAGGTAGAAAATTGAACATATTGTATTTGGCTCTATTTTTTTAAATGTTTCTATGTATTGCTTTCTAGCTTTATTCAGATGTGGTGTGGCATTATCCACATTTATTAAATATTTTATTGTTTCTGTTTATTTATTCATTCTGTATCAGCTATTACTAACTTTCAGTGTAGTGATAACAACATATAATAATAATAATAAATTATACTCCAAAGCTCTGTATACAACATATGAAAGGCACACACATAAAAACAACTGTGCTCAAGTGAGGAGATACACAGTGTTATGCAAAAAAAAAAAAAAAGTAATGATAGCAAACCTTTAAAAAAATAATATAGGCATTAATTGGATTGTAACATTTCACCTCCTGCAGATTTAGAATATAAGTTGGATAGATTTATATAATGTTTATATAGGTTAAAACAGACATTGTTTCTAAGTGCTGTAGTACTTTGGAAGCATTACAAATGTTTCAATTCCATTTTTATACTTCAGTATGCATACCTGGGAACTTTGTACACAAGGTAAACCTAAGACCCCTTATAATATTAAAGACACTGTATGACCTGTTCATTGTTCTTACTGTGAATCAGTGCTGTATTTACCTATGGCGGCAAATTTTGGGGGGCGGCAGCGCCCCCCAGCACTGAAAAAAAAAAAAAAAAATCCGGCCCTTTAAAAAAAAAAAAAATAGACCGCGCTTGCAGGCAGAGACGGAGCTGACGTCAAACGAGCGCCCGGTCATGTGACCTGTCGGCACAATCGCCGGGAAGCCGAACAGGCAGCATGGAGGGACCATGCTGCCTGCCACTAGCCACCAATGAAAGGTAAGTGCTGATGGGAGACTGTGTGTGTGTGTGTGTGACTGAGTGTGATGGGAGTCAGAGTGTGTGTGATGGGAGACTGTGTGTGACTGAGTGTGATGGGAGTCAGAGTGTGTGTGATGGGAGACAGTGTGTGTGACTGAGTGTGATGGGAGTCAGAGTGTGTGTGATGGGAGACAGTGTGTGTGACTGAGTGTGATGGGAGTCAGAGTGTGTGTGATGGGAGACAGTGTGTGTGACTGAGTGTGATGGGAGTCGGAGTGTGCGTGATGGGAGTAGGAGTGTGTGACTGAGTGTGATGGGAGTAGGAGTATGTGACTGAGTGTGATGGGAGTAGGAGTGTGTGACTGAGTGTGATGGGAGTGTGAGCTTGATGTGAGTCTGAATGATGGGGCATGTCTTAGGTGTGTAACGTGGGTGTTCAGCTTGGGTAGGGGGGTGCCCGGATTTTGTCTGCCTAGGGCAGCACAAAATCAAGATACGCCACTGCTGTGAATGTAGAGTATAAAAATGATTGAAAATTATCTATACATTGTATTGGCAGAGCTGCAAGCATATGTCTAAATTAGGTCATAAATGTGTTTTAAATGTGTCTGTGGGGGTAATAAACAGCAGACTCCACAGACAAACATTTGTCACCTAATTTAGGAAGTTGCTTGCATTTTTTAAAATATTCAGATGATAAGACTCAAAATACACTAATATATGTCCCAAAATGGATCCGGTTTCGTAATTTTAGCCGAATTTCACAACTGTCGAAATATTTGGCCATTCAATATCCCTGTATCGTCTCTTCGGGCCGTTTGAGAACTGAAGCATCAGAGGCACTGGAGTCGGGACGTTTTCTTCTGATTTTAGCTGGAGAATTCAACTTTAAAACCCACTAATGTATACTACAAAATATTTTAAAGTGCCTTTTTAATATGCACATGGCTCCATATAATTTTTGCTACAAATATTCATCGTTACAATATTTGTTCAAAAGAGGAAATTTGGAACAATGGCATTGTAAAAAAACACCTAAAAAAGGTAATGGGGAAAAACACATGTCTATTACAGACGCCAAAGTGTCACCACAATGAAAGAGAAGGAGTAACTCCTCGAAATCCAGATGGCCAGCCGGCTCAGGAGGATCACGGCCAGTGGTTCTGGAGCTGCGGCTGTCTTGGATAGCTTCCTCTTCACCTGTCCCTTGATGTCAGAATACCTGAAATGTAAAAGTGGAACATTGCTATGAGTATACTATCATTAACCATCTGTACACGTTATCCCATTTACATGAATACTTCTGTCTATCTCTGCATGTATGTATGCACATTGATGTGTAAATGTACATGTATAGACACACCTATGTATATGTGTAACCACAGATGTAGCATTCAACTGATACATAGACACTGATATGCTACTTTGTACTGCAACTCCAATGGCCCTTGTAGCATTCATTTGTAAATACTAATTGCTGAAATGTGTTTTCCCACCCACCTCTCTAGCTAGCATGCTCTGCATAGCTACAGTTCTCAGCAATTATAACATGTGCAACCATTTGAAACATCCAATTTGAGTGTACATCTTTACCATGTAGCTGTTAGAGTGTGAGAGAACAGTCACATGGCCAATTTGATGTCATCTTGCCACCGTCGGATATTAAATAAAGTCACCTTTTCCCTCCTTCAATCACCAGTACTGGTGGAAGTCCTGGGTGTCCCTCTGCTTGCTAGGGTAAGCCCTAAGTGGCATATGGGTGCTGGGGTAAGTCCTGGATATCATCTTAGGTAAGTCCGGTAGGGTAAGTTCTGTGAGTGCAATCTGGAGGATGGGGTAAGTCCTGGGTGCTGGGGCAAGTCATGTGAGTGCAATCTGCATGATGGTGTACAAACTGGGTGCAGGAGCAAATGCAGTTAGTGTAATCTGAGTGCCTGGGTAAGTCCTGGGTGGAATATAGGTGCTGGGGTAAGTCCTGATTGCCATCTGGGTGCTGGGGTAAGTCTGGTGGGGTAAGTACTGTGAGTGCTATATGGATGATGGGGTAAATTCTGGGTGCTGGGGCAAGCCCCGTGACTGCAATCTGCATGCTGGGTTAAGTCCTGGGTGCTGGGGCAAGTTCTGTCAGTGCAATCGTGGTGGTGGGGAAAAGCCTGGGTGCCATCTCAGTGCCATCTGGGTGCTGAGGGAAGTCCAGGGTGCTGGGGTAAGTCAATATATCCACCCGGTATGTACACAAGGGTATATCTCAGGGTCTAGGACACTTGCTCGCCGCATCTTCATCGCTGACAGTTCAGCGCGGCAGTTAGAACGCTGAACTGTCAGCAATGAAGAATAACGTGGCCGTTTCATCGCGGCTGCGGATATGTAAGAGCTGACAGTTCAGCGCTGAACTGTCAGCTCTTACAAATGTAAAAGTAAAACGAAAATAACCCCCCCTTATAAATGATTTCCAAACCCCAATACTAAAATTAACCCCTGAACCCTAATACTAACCCCCTAAACCCTAATACTAACCCCCGACCCCTAATACTAACCCCCTAAACCCTAATACTAACCCACGATCCCTAATACTAACCCCCGAACCCTAATACTAACCCCCGACCCCTTATACTAACCCTCTAAACCCTAATACGAAAATGAACCCCCTAAACCCTAATACTAACCCCAACCCCTAATACTAACCCCCTAAACCCTAATACTAACCCCCGACCCCTTATACTAACCCCCTAAACCCCAATACTAAAATTAACCCCTTAAACCCTAATACTAAAATTAACCCCGAACCCTAATACTAAAATTAACCCCCTAAACCCTAATTCTAAACCCCTAAACCCTAATTCTAACCACCCTTAAACTAAAATAGGTAAAATACTTACCTTTAGCGAAGAAATGTCCGATGTCGATAAAATCTCCAGCTACGATCTGTGTTGTGCTGCAGAGTCGGCGGTGAAGCGGTGAAACGGAAGCAGCCGCGATGAAGAGTCCCATCCCCTATATCTCATACACTGCCCTGATATATACTTTTGCTCAAGGAAATTCATATAACCCATATTGTGTACATACTGGGGGTATATATCAGTATTATCTATAAATAATACACTCTTCAAATGTGCTTTAAAATGCATGTTATTCCCATTAATGAACAAAAAATAATGATGTTATGCTATGTGGCTGGTAAACAGTTATTTTGATGGGGGTTTTTCACAGTTGAACACTGATTTCTACAAATCCTTGACACAGCTAATACACTTGTTACATGAACTTCAGGTGTGAGTTCAGTGTGATATAGCATGCTGTATACTGGATGAATTCCAACAGCAAAAAACAAATATAAGCCAAATGAACGAATGTAAAATGAACATAATTAATTTGTCCATTTAGTCATTCGTTTATTCTGATGCATAAACAGCGTAGCAATCTCGAATTCTGTCGTTTGTTCAATGTGCCTTCATTTTTGCTTAAGTTCTTGTATATATTGTAATGCATTGCTAATAGCGTTACATATACAACAACTGAGGCAAAATTAAGGCAAATTGTTGAATGGATGAATTGCAGAGATCAGATCAGAGTCATCAGACAGTCAGTATTCATTTCAGTTTAGGTTTTATGCTGCATTTCATTGTGCCATGTGGAATAAAAACACATCTGAAATAGCATGTCTGTCTGTCTGATGCTGAATGTATGAAATTTCTATTTGCATGAATAAAAATAATGAAACGAAAATAACAAACATTTTTTTTCCGTAACAAATGCATCAATGGACTAAATTCAGTTCGGCCAAAACTCTTTTTTTTGGTCCGAAAGGACGTCAATGAAACGAAAATGTTATCAGTGCCCAACTCTACTGCCTATGGTGTATAAGTATTTTAAATGTACTTACCTTTTTCTTCACCACCTCCTCAGACCTGTTATTCCCACCAACTTCTTTAACAACATCCAAAATTATCTGCCAGAATAATTTTTTACTCCTCTGGCTTGTCCTCCTTCCTGCTGCCCATATCCCCCAGTTGTAAAATTGGCACAGGTTGTGTAAAAATGCAGTTTTTTTCCTCAAGTGAGAAACTCTTCTGGTACCTTGTGGGCCTACACTTCCCCTCTCTCCTGCTACCACTCTCCTGGTTTCCTGCCTGCCATGAACCCTGTTTTACCATTTTCTGTTATTTACCCTTTTTCTTATTTATGAGCGCTGGAGTGTTCAGATCCTGCTCTCAAATAGTGGTCTGGCCATGTGTTCATTATTTATGTAAGCATTTGCTGATAGTGATTGTGTTTCAGCTGATTACACCTATCATTTGTATTGATTTCATGAACCTGAGCTTATTTCCTATGGGTGTTTTATTCAAAGTATTTTGAATTCATTTCTGTATTTCTGAGCAATTTTTTCTGTGTCTGAATTCTCCTATAGGATATAATGGGTTGTTTGAGGCTACCACTTTGGTTAGATGTATTTCAAACATGCTTCAGCTGCATGAGGTTTTGGCAGATTAGATGTTAAATCGTGCATCGGGGCTACCTGGGCAGACATTCCTGAAGTCAGAAATCAGAAGCACCATTTCAGGGCCGTTATATTATTAATATAATTCGATGCATATTGAGTCGACCCTCATGTCCGAGAAAACATTTTCTGCTGGAATGTGAATAGCGTATTTAGAACAATATTAATGTCACATATGTAGGCAATGCTTAGCATACTCACGCAGAATCACAAGTTATACAATCTAGAGGACATGTGCAAAACTAAAATTTTCGTTTCGTTTTCGTCCATTCGGACGAAAATTTTATTTATTTCGTCTAAAACGAATTTCGTTCATTACTGCATTCGTTTCAGACGAAATTCGTTCATTATTTTCGTTTCGTTTCATTTTATTCGTTCGTTTTATAGAATACGTGTAATACTATTGGCTTTCTATAAACCGAACCGAATGCTGTCGGCATTTCACTACACCGAGACAAAGTCTCCATTCATAATGAATGGAGACTCTGTCTCCGTGTAGTGAAATGCCGACAGCCTATAAACCGAACGTTCGGTTTATAGGCTGTCGGCATTTCACTACACGGAGACAGAGTCTCCATTCATAAATTTATGAATGGAGACTTTGTCTCCGTGTAGTGAAATGCCGACAGCCTATAAACCGAACGTTCGGTTTATAGGCTGTCGGCTAATGTAATACATGTAATCCTATTGCTATTCTATAAACCGAACGTTCGGTTTATAGAATAGCAATAGGATTACATGTATTACATAAGCCGACAGCCTATAAACCGAACGTTCGGTTTATAGGCTGTCGTCTTATGTAATACATGTAATCCTATTGCTATTCTATAAACCGAACTTTCGGTTTATAGAATGCCAATAGACTTACATGCATTCCATAAACCGAAAGTCGTTCATTATGTCGGTTTATGGAATGTAAGTGTACTATGCTATTGTATTCTATAAACCGACTCTATTTCGGCTTATAGAATGCAATAGTAGTACGAATGAACGAATGAACGAATGATTTTCGTTTATTAACCATTCGTTCATTCGGCTTTCGTTAGCTTCGCATTTTCGTTATTCATTTTTCGGACGAATGGCCGAAAATGCTATTTTCTGACGAAAAAGCATTCGTCCGAAAACAAATGCACATGTCTACAATCTAGTACTCACATCTTGTGACACTTGATTTAAATGTCTCAATCTTTTTAAATTAAATGTCACAGGAAGTGAGTATAAGATTAAAGGTTTTTTAACTTGTGATTCCACTAATGTTATATGTTTATTAACGAGTACGTGTGGCCTACAGTATTTGGCCGTACCACCCGAAATTTCAAGACCAGAATAAGTGAACAATGTAATAATATTAAGAAGAAACTATTAACCCACAGTGTCCCCCAAACATGTCATTAAACACAAAAAGTAAACCCAAGGAATTATCATTTACAGTTTTTGCTAAATTAAAAAAACAACTGTAGAGGGGGAAATCTATTAAAATAAATTGGAAAACATGAGATGCCATGGATATGTAACATGAAATGTTTAACCCCAAAATTATTAAATGAGGATTTTGAACCCCTAATTTGTAAATTTTATTTGAATTTGTTTTTATATAACACACTTGATATTTATAGTTTAAGATATTATCTATATTCCTCTTATCATATTATTGATTTAGCTATCCTTTATTTATATGGTATTTATTTATTTGTTATAAAGGCTTTTCACTCAAATGATATATATATATTTTTTTATATAAAATCGTATTTGTTCATGTAACTATTAACAAAATAAATAACATTTTGGTTAATGATTCTGTATTCAACATGGTCTTTAGCCAATCCATTTTGAACACCAATGAGATCTTCTCATTAAGACGGGATATTGAGGGAGGAGAAAACTGGACCTAATTTTGCAAGATGCTCTTACGAGCTGCTGCAAGAAGAATTTGTAGCAATTCAAGACTTGAGCTTCCATAATTCCCCAACAGTCCCAAGATAGTAATCTCTGATGTAACATCATCCCTTAGAAATTTCTATGTGTTCCCTAGGTCTTTAACTTGACTCCAAAACGCTACTATCTTTGGACAAGTCTAGAAGCAGTAAAAGAGACCTGCGGCCAGAGCTGCACTTTTGGGACAGGCATCAGTTTTTTGTTTCTTGTTTCATGTTTCTCTTTGAATTGTGTGTATGTGGAGCATGTCAACGTATTTCGGTCTACTAAAGCATCAATATGATGAGTTTAATTGTGGGCTATGCACTATGATTGGTAGGCAATCTACTAATGGAGTGTGTAAAAGCATGTCTAATTGGGCCCCTCCAGTAATTTCTCTTTCTAGTTCATTATTAATGAATTTAGGGTTAGATAGTAGCCAGTCTCATTTGGGCAGCTGAACTGTAAAAAATAAGGTTAGGGAGATTCATTTTCATTTTCTCTTTGCTTTGTTTCAGACGTAGAGACCCTATACTTACCCCTTTTTACCTCCCTATATAAATTTATTAAACATACACAACAATAATTTGTCAACCGAAGTCCTTACTAGGACCGGCACAAGTTGGAGTGGGTAAAGCAATTTTGGGTAGCTTATACATTTAATTAGGGAGATTCATACTCAAATGATTTTTACATATTTTTTTATAAATGATTCTGTGCTATATGTTTTGAATGTACTTTTTTTTAAACACTTATAGCGAGACATGTTTTTTTCTCCAGTTTTGTTTATATTAATAAGGTTCATTTGTGAACTCCACTGAGTACTCCCTTGTAGAGCCACAATAGACACGCTAAGCTCCTTCTCAGCTGTTACTAGAGGACTTTATAAATCAAGTTATCAGCCCAAGTCCCGCTATATATGATACTGTCAATGATACTTTCTCTTCACTGCTATGCTGTAGATGCTGAAGTCTCACAAGATTGAGGTCACAAACCTGGAAATATTGCAATCTTGGGACCAGGGCCGCCATCAGGAATTTCAGGGCCCCTTACTGAACAAATTTTCTGGGCCCCCCTATCCCCTCCTAAAATATCTCCCACTCACCCCACCTACCCTCACAAGCATGTTATCCTGGTCTAATGTAATATGGAGGGTGGTTGGGTGCAGTTGGTCAATATGCCAGTAATGTTTTGCCACTCAATATGCCAGTAATATTTTGCCACTCAATAAGTCAGTATTTTCCCCTCAATATGCTATTCTTTTGTCATTTAATATGCCACTATTTTGCCATTCGATATGCCAGTATTTTGCCCCTCAATATGCCAGTATTTTGCCATTTAATATGCCAGGATTTTGCCCCTCAATATGCCATTCTTTTCCCATTTAATATGCCAGGATTTTCCCCTCAATATGCCATTTAATATGCCAGGATTTTGCCCCTCAATATGCCATTTAATATGCCAGGATTTTGCCCCTCAATATGCCATTATTTTGCCCCTCAATATGCCATTCCTTTGCCAATTAATATGCCAGTATTTTGCCCCTCAATATGCCAGGATTTTGCTCCTCGATATGCCAGGAATTTACTAATTAATATGCCAGGATTTTGCCCCTCAATATGCCAGGATTTTACCAATTAATATGCCAGGATTTTGCCAATTAATATGCCAGGATTTTACCAATTAATATGCCACGATTTTGCCCCTCAATATTCCAGGATTATGCCATTTAATATGGCAGGATTTTGCCCCTCAAAATGCCAGGATTTTGCCCCTCAATATGCCAGTATTTTGCCAATTAATATTCCAGGATTCTGCCAATTAATATGCCAGGATTTTGCCCCTCAATATGCCAGGATTTTACCAATTAATATGCCAGGATTATGCCCCTCAATATGCCAGGATTTTGCCCCTCAATATGTCAGTATTTTGCCCCTGAAAATGCCAGGATTTTGCTCCTCAATATGTCAGGATTTTTCCCCTCAATATGCCAGGATTTTGCCACTCAATATGCCAGGATTTAGCCACTTAATATGCCAGGATAATGCCAATTAAAATGCCAGAATTTAGCCATTTAATATGCCAGGATTTAGCCATTTAATATGCCAGGATAATGCCATATAATATGCCAGGATTTAGCCATTTAATATGCCAGGATAATGCCATTTAATATTCCAGGATTATGCCATTCAATATGCCAGGATTATGCCCCTCAATATGCCAGGATTGTGCTTCTCAGTATGCTTGTTATGCACCACCCTCCTCCCCCCTTCCCCAGTACTTACCTCCTTGCTGCTGTCTCCCGGTGCTCTGCAGGTCCGTGGCTGTGAGGGAAGCGTTGTGCGCTCCCCTCCAGCCGCGCGGCTTCAATAAAGTTTGTTAAAAAAGAAAATGCGACCAGAGTAACACCGGTCGCATTTTTTTTTAACAAACTTTATTGAAGCCGCACGGCTGGAGTGGAGCGCCCTGGACCCCAGTATCGCCCGTCACCCCCTCATGGCGGGCCTGCTTGTGACTACAGCATTTAACCCAATGATAGAAGGCAGGTGGTAATACTTTGATAACGCCCATGCATTAGTGTGAAGTAACAGAGGTGTTTTGTTTAAGATGTATTATTGTGGACACTCTTTATGGGACTGAGTTCAGGAATCCAGTTGCTCTTATACAGATGTGGTTTTCTGACGATTTCCCTGGAGTGGTGTCTGCACAACATTTTATTGAACTGCGCTGTATGGCAATCCAGCTGCTCTTTAATAGAGATGGTTACCAGGCGACAGTGATGTGGTGATCCATACTGCTTTTATGAATGTAATGTACCTTATGCTCTTATTGTAATAAAACTATTTTGGTATTTTTCCCTCCTGTTTTCCATATATGGATCCATTTGGAACTGAGATGGACCCATGAGTGCCTAGGGCAGTATACTGCTCTCTAATACTTGAGTATAAATATATACGTTTTTTATGTTTTTGTGTTTTATCCTACACTTCGGAATATTTATATATAAAAAACAATTTTTTTGGTTATAGGGCACTTTTCTAGAGTGAATTTCAGTATTTTTTAAATCTAGTTTGAGACACTATAGTTCAAGTGCAGCTTTCTTTGGTCACTAATTGGGCGCAGTATGTATTCCTGTTTTAACATTTTATTTTCCAAAATTAAAACATGAAAGATAATTCATATATTTGGCATATGAAAGATCATGAAACCTATTATGTGTATCATATGAACAATAATATTGTGGTGCAATTTGTGATACAATAAAATAAAATGAAACAACTAATAGAATCTTTGATAATACATTCTATTTTCCATGTTTAATTACCGTATATACTCGAGTATAAGCCGAGTTTTTCAGCACATTTTTTGGGCTGAAAAATGCTCTCCTCGGCTTATACTCGAGTCGGTGGCTGGGGAAAAAAAAAATCTAAAACTTCCTGCTCTGTCCCCCGGTGCTCTGAAGGTGCGTGGCTGTGAGGGAAGCGTTGTGAGCTCCCCTCCAGCCGCGCGGTTAACAAAGTGTGTTTATTTTAAACAAACTTTATTGTTCTGCGCGGCTGGAGGGGAGCTCACAACGCTTCCCTTACAGCCATGGACCTTCAGAGCACCGGGAGACGGAGCTGGAATGAGGTAAGTACCCTGGTCTGGGGAAGGGGGGGAGGAGGGTGGCATAACGAGCATACTAAGGGGCAATATCCTGGCATATTACATGGCATATTGGGGGCAATATCCTGGCATATTACATGGCATATTGGGGGCAATATCCTGGCATATTACATGGCATATTGGGGGCAATATCCTGGCATATTGGGGGCAATATCCTGGCATATTACATGGCATATTGGGGGCAATATCCTGGCATATTAAATGGCATATTGGGGGCAATATCCTGGCATATTACATGGCATATTGGGGGCAAAATCCTGGCATATTAAAATGGCATATTGGGGGCAAAATCCTGGCATATTAAATGGCATATTGGGGGCAATGTCCTGGCATATTAAATGACATATTGGGGGCAATATCCTGGAATATTAAATGGAAATATTTACCAGTAGCTGCCTCATTTCCCACCCTAGGCTTTTACTCGAGTCAATATTTTTTTCCAGTTCTTTGTGGTAAAATTAGGTGCCTCCGCTTATATTCGGGTTGGCTTATACTCGAGCATATACGGTAGTTTGATCTCTTGTAGTTTTTGTTCATGAACCTAGGCCTGTTGTCTATGGATGTTTCATTTTCCAGGTTTAATTAGTTTGATCTCCTGAGTGTGTTTTGCATGAACCTGGGCCAATTTCCATTAGATGTTTTTTGTAGTATCTTGGATTCTATTTTGTATTTCTGATCATAACATATAATGGGGTGTTTGAGGCTACCACTTTGGTTTGTGTGTTTGGGACATGTTTCGCCAGCATTTTGGTTTCAGCCGTGTGTTTTCTGTATAAACTTTTGTTTTATTAATTTTATAATTCATTAATATGTTTACTTTATGGATATATAAAATAATTTCTTATGCATTTTTCAAAAGCAAACTATATGACTACATATTCATATTACTATCAAATTTATCTTGGTGGTATATTTAGGTGGAATTTGGGTGCTGGCCAGATGTAGGACACACCTCTCAACAATATGAAAGTTGAAACATTAATCCAAAAGTTTATCCTAAGGATTAAACCTACCTATTCTTTTATCAGCAAATAAGGAGTGCAGATTTGTTTTATTTCTGGCCATTCCGTGTATTGAAAACTCTTTTTAATATTTTTCCTAGTTTGTTAGTCACAGAATAACATGTTCCCAGTTATTATAAAATGTATTGCCATCGTGTTCTTTGTTGGCTAAAGCAATAGTCTATTATATCATCAAAAAAATTGATGTATATTAGTTTTCCACAGACCTAAAGTAGGTTCTATCCATTTTGTAAGCATACATTTCAATGATAATAACACTATAACATCTAGCAGACTTTTAATATTATTTGTAGTAATGACCTGGGATGTAATGTCAAGATTATAGTTTAATTAAGGTTTGACGTAATTATGAACGACTTCCAAAATAACTGGATTTGTGGACAGTTCCAAAAATTGTGTAACAAATCTGCTTGATTGCATTTCATGCCAGCAGCAGATCTACAGATTCCTATCTATTTAGCTATATTTGGGGGAATATAACATCTATGTAGCAGTTTATATTATAACTCATTTCATGAAAATAAGAGAAAGGTATATTTTATAATCTTTTGTTGAAAGTAACTAGCAACTTCTTTAAATGTTAGATGAGGAACGTCAGTCTTCTATTTACATAATCCTCCGTTTCTTTTGGAGAAATTGCATCTCTGAATTATGTGCCCATAAATCATTGATGTAGAAGGGATGTTATCTGATCAGAGGCTAAAAAGCAAATCAATTTTATTGCTTGTACAATTCATTTTTATGGATCTTTTTTGCCAAAATATGATTATTTGGGATGCAATATAAGGATTGTCATTTCGGGAAAGGAAGGATGGAACAATCTACGGGATTAATGAAATGACCCACTAAACGGATGGAGTTATAAGGCCAGATCTTACATCATGTATCTGCTTCTGCCCTTTGAAAACAGGGGTTGTTGAGAAAAGGAAGAAACAGAGACTTGTATTTGTTTTGGGATTGACTTGACCTCATCATGTGCCATGCTATATGGTATTATTTATTAATGAGTTTATTGTACAATGTTTGGGTATCTGAGACAGTTTTGCATGTAATAAAAAAATAAATTGGTTCTAAGATGGTAGAAATTGAGAACACTGAATATAAATAAAAATGGACAGGGCGATAGTATTAGGATTAGACTATAAAACCTCACCAAATTTTTTTAGCAATAATTAAAAAGTCACCCAAACAATTTTTTGGTAAAAAAAATAAATATAGTTAAAAAAATAATTTATTAGTCTTAAATGGCAAGAAATCTAATATTTTTATTTGAGTAATATATATAGAAATGGTTCCGTTACTGGTAATTATGTACAGAACAAATGGAGAAAATTGTAACATTAAACCAGGATTGAATATGTGGAACATGTAGTTAAAATAATATAATAATATCAGATTTAAAAAAAAACCAAATAAATAAATAAGCATATATCTGTAGCTTAGACTTGCTTAAATCTTACTTAAACCTCAAATCTTGGCTAAGATAAACAAGAGTAGAATATGTTGTAAAAAAAAAGTGCCATTAGAAGCAATTTGTTTCAGACATCCTTAATCAATGCATGGGTTACTTCTGAGGTTCAATGTTATGGTTCAATGTTAGAATTTTCTCTATCGGTTCTGTAAGAATTACTAGTAACTGAACCATGTATTAATTAAAAATAAATATTTCTTGTAATTTAAGGCGAATAAATATTTTTTTTATATATATTTTGTTTTTACTAAAAATAGTTTGGGTGACTTTTCAATTATTGCTAAAACTTTTGGTGAGGTTATACAGTTTCCTCCTAATACTATAGGGATTAGTCCATAGTCCATTTTAGGCACTTGTCTTTTCTGCTTAGTTTCCAGATTGTTTAATTTAATTCTGCTCCCCCTGTTCTTTTGAGTTCTAACTGGGGTGATAAATGTATCACTAAACTACATACATATACAAAGAGTCTCTAAACTACTGATTTTATTGCTCTAGAACATACCAGGATATGCTGCTTATTTCTTCAAAAATCCATATAAAGTTTTTCCTTTTGATGTGTGAATTGAGTATATTGCGCATGCGTGTGATCACAGAACATGTGATTGGAGTGATCGCGCATATGTGCTGTTCACCATATGGAAGCCTCTGAGTTCGAGGACTTTGTGGTAGAACACAAGCAAATGCAGATCCATCACTGATCTTTCTTCATCAGCGTGGGGAGCACTGAGCTCTGTGAGTGCGCCCCACATTTTTTTTCTGTTGAACAGTGAGCACTTCTTGGTAACTTCTCTTTATCACAGCAAAAGCATGAGAAATATATTTCCCATGAATCTGCTGTAATAAGAAATTAATTTTCTGGACACCTTCTGTGAATTTCCCGTGTAATTCAGGGTGATATACGCCTTTTTAAATTATTATTATTATTGCTTATGTAAAAAAAACAATCATTCCGCAAAATACTCACTTTGAATGGGGATGGTTCAGGGAGGGTAAATAGATGGCACCACCTGCCACAATGTAGTTTTTCTGATTTGATCTTGACTATACCAGCTCTTTTTCAAAAGCAAAATAAAAAATAATGCATCTGTTGTTGAGTCCTGATAAAGGACGAAACGGCTGGCTGCAGTTTTATTTGGATCTTGTTTACTGCTGTTCCTCGGATTTAAAGCCTTTGATCTAACAACACTATTTTGCTGTCTCCGGTGATAATTCTGTACATCAGGATGCCGTTTCTCTGAAGTTGCCGGTTCTTCCGAGTAAGATTTATGAAGTTGATCATTAAGAACTGACTTGACTGCAGTCTGCTACTTTTATAAGAGGTATAATGATATAATAAAGCAACAACTGTATACTCACATTATAATGAATATAATGTTATAGTGCACAACTAAAATTTGCTTTCTGTCTAAAATCGTGTCATGAATACATTCCTCCATTAGTCACTGGGCACTGCCATGCCTTGTCAATATATTACCAATGACCCTACACACAGCTTCAGTTTGTATATTACGACATTGATAAATTGCCTGAAATTGGATAGATAATAAACACTGCGTTAAATAGTTTAATATTACAAGTATTCGCTAACTAAGACAAACTTTTCTTAAAAGAATACTGGACATTTGCTTACAAATCAAAAAGACATAAACTGAAGCAAACTGTGGAAAAAATATTCAAAACCTTTTTTGGGTGACAATTTTGAAATAGTATCTCTTTTTAGAAATCAGGAGGAATCTTTATCCCCCTTGAGGGAATGCACTCACAGACTTGTAGAGAAATAGTTGCACTTCAAATCAATGTTGGTGTCAGTTGAATCCTGATGTTGCCAATCCTCTATTTTTATTGGCTTATATAAAAAGGTTCCGTTTGTACTGACACCTCCATTCATCTGCCCTTCTCATTCTCTTTTCTCCTGGCTCTCTCTTTACCAGTCCAAGCACTCTCGGTCTCGTTTGCTTACACCTTCTCCTTATTTGCATCAATAAAGTGTTTACATTTCATAAGCTTTTTGCAGGTTTTTATTGTGATCTATGATCCTTTAGACAAAATCAAAGTGGGGAATTTGATTTACAAAAATGGCAATTACTTGTATTTCTCTCACCTGCATTGTGGTCTTATTATTCGCTACTAGGAAAAACTATTCTCCAGCCCAGTATATTAACATGTTTAGCTTGGAGGAAAAGCGTAACAGGGGGGATATGATAGAAACATTTAAATACATAAAGGGAACCGACACAGTAAAGGAAGAGAGTATATTTAAAAGAAGAAATACTACCACAACTAGAGGACTTAGAGGGGCAAACATTTAAAAGTAATATATATTACTTTACTGAGAGGGTAGTGGATGTATGGAATAGCCTTCCAGTGGAAGTGTTAGAGGTAAACACAGTCAAGGATTTTAAGCATGCTTGGGACAGGCACAAAGCTATCCTAGCTATAAGACCGGGAACGGGGGACTAATGAAAGTATTAAAAAAATTGGGCAGACTAGATGGACCGAATGGTTCTTATCTGCCGACACATTCTATGTTTCTATGTATATAAATGTCCATGTTCTTCAGTATGATTAATATTGAATTTAGTTGATAAATAACACAAATAGAACCAGAAGTTATGCTAGGGTTAGTGTAACCTGGTGCGGTAATTTATATTGTCACCCCCTGGATATCCTCCCGTATCAGACCATACACAATCCTTAGTAATGTTTTTTTTTTTTTGTACTAATGTTGCTTTTAAATCATAGTTCCTATATATCACTGAATATAATGGCAAATATAGTCACTATATTTTATACATATAGAAATATATACATTTGTATACGTTGTCCTGCACACATACTTCCACAGTACCCCAATTATATATTATGGGTGCAAAACCATAGGCAACACATATTATATTATCAAAAAGAGGTATGCTTAATGATAGACTTCAAAAGAAATGCAATTTTATTCAATGATTTAGGTCTTATTCCTGATTGATAAATGATAAATTACTAATTGTGTATCTACACATATATATATATATATATAAATATACGGTATATATATATATATATATATATATATATATATATCTGTATTTATATACATTTCATATATACACAGATACCTATTTATACACTCATACTTATGCATATATCTATTTGTTTATAGATAGTTGTACTTATTTGAATTTTTTAAAATTCAACTTTTTACACATGTAATAACAATTTTAGTGAACAAAATGCATTTCTTTTTTTTATTTCAGTCCTCTGCACCCAAGATTTACCCTGGCACCCAGATTATGCCCAAAATTTACCCCAGCACCCAGAATACACACACAGTACTTCCCTCAGCACCCAGATTACAGCTAGAATTTACACCAGTACCCAGATGATGCCCTAGCACCCAAATGGTATTCACAGAACTTACCCCAGCACCCAGATTACACACACATGACTTACCCCAGCACCCAGATTTTCACTCAGGACTTACCCCAGCACCAAGATGGACCGCTTGGGTACTGTTGCTTTAACTCCACACATGCTTCATTGTAGTAAGAAGACAAGGGAGGAAGAAGCAAAATGTTAGCTGTTTAAAAGCTTTTAATCAAATACAAACTATATCTGCTTACATGTAAGTTTACAGAAGCAAGCCACCACTGCAGACAGTCACTGCCACGCAAACTGCTTAGTTGAATCAGTCCTCGGACTGCAAACAATAAAAGTTTCAGGCAGCGTTGGTGTATAGAGCTCTGTGTCCACTCTAATACACTGTCTCCACTCTAACTCCTGCATCTAGTACAGTGGCTTTACTTTTTTTTTTTTTTATTATTTCAGAAATAACATCATGTTTGATTATAGGTGAGCTTAACATAAATTTTTGTCCCATAGTCAGTTTGGTGGGTAGGGTGTTTTTGATAAAGGATGTTGATCCTAAAATTTCCTAATATAGATTTTTATAAAATATTTCCATAGCTTTATTTATATCTATTAAATTTGTTTGGATATTACCAGAAGAGTATTATTGATGCAATTGGATTGAGTCTAACATATAGTTGTCCAGGCTTATTACATTCATTTGTATATTTGGCAGTATTAAATTCTAGACATAACTCTGAAGCTTGACTTGCAGGAATACATTGTTTTTTGTTTTCGGTGTTTGGGAAAACACTTCTTTGCTTTTGATAAAGAGTTACTAGGCATCTGTAATTTTTACAGTTTATTAATTTATTTATTTTCACTACATGGCATATAATATGCTTTTGCCACCTACCAATACTGTTTTGGGTTTATTTGGTGATTATTGTTATATAATCCATCCAAACTTCCTGGAGGCTTTTTCTAAAATCAGATAAGGCGTATCCATACTGAGGGATTTCTCAGTTGAAAGATGTTGGAGTTGGATGTTTGTATTGCAGAGCTATTGTTATTAGAGCATGATCTGATAATATGAAATCTTTTACATCTATGTTATTTATACAATTTAGTAACTATGGAGAAATTAAGAAATAATCAATTCTGGTAAAGGTGTCATGTGGTGTTGTACAATAAATTTAGTTTTTTTACACTAGATGGAGAATCCTCCAACAATCCACCAAATTTAAAAAAAGATTATTGGATTTTTGGGTTTATTACCATAAGGATTTATTTTTTGTTGTGAAAAATAGCAGCATCTACAGGTATCTCAAACTAGATAATTTTTTATTTGTATTGAACTCTTAGGCATGCTGGGAAGAAATGCAATTTTTTTTAACTATATTTCAGAATTTTAAAGCATAAAATTAAAGCTTTTGCTGATTTCCATAGGTAACTTTGTTTGGGTGTGATAACCCGGTAGTAGCTTTTGTTTGTCTGTATAATTCAGTTGACAATAATACTGTGCGTGGTTTTTCATTTGTTTATGTTGAATTGGACCCACTCTATTGTTCAATCATGAGCTGCCAGTCTGTCACATCTGTGATCAACAATATAGGTCAGATGTTCTGGATGAAAACCCAGAGCTCTTTGTCTTGAACCACTTCAGGAAGACCGCTTACACTTTAATTATTTCTCTTCCTTTCTTCTAAATACTCTATCTTATTTTCCAACAATTCAGATGTTTCTTGTGAAGAAGCTATGATCTGCTTCAACAAACTAACATCAGATCCACAGCTAACTATGCGATACAATTCTTGGGCAGTTTTTTTTTTAATATGTATTTTAACAGAGACACATGAATGCTGTCATCCATTGCTGTCATCCATTGCAGTCTGCTTCATTTCTCCTTCTGTGTTAGTCATTAAACAATGATGCTCCTGGAGCAGAGTCAAGGAGGTTACTGATTTCCCTTATTCCTGATTGTGTCCTCATGACCACCAACTCTTTATCTTAAAGTGATAGTGTCATTTTCCTCAAGGCGTAAATTGGGTCTGTCTGGAAAAAAATCAAAATTTCCCATAGAGCATTGTAACATTTTTAACAGCTGTGTTTGTAAATAATTAGGGTTTATCTTGTCCACATTATTATTGTTTAAGAAATGAGAACTAAATAAAGTTACTTACTGATCGCAAGGTCAACACCCAAACATAGAAGAAGTTATGTAAGAAGGCTGGTTAATCACACGCTCTTTCAATATTTCTCCTGAACTTTTACATCTGACAAGTCTAAGAATATTTCAGGGGGAAAATACAGATGTATGTCAAATTTTCATTAAATATAAATATTTTTAGAATGTATTTATTTAACTGTACTTAAGTGGTCTCAGGAAAATGAGATTTTATTTATACTGAATGTGTGCCAAATAGTGTACACACAGATCTCTCAATTCACTATAAAATAACATTCACTCGAGCAACATTCAGTCACCTCATGGAAATGTGACTCTTAAAGACTTTTTGACACATGAGAATGAGAGATACTCACACAGCTATTTAATTTGTGTTGTATATGCATATTATAGTTCTGATAACACACAGGATAACTTTTAATGTGATCATATTGGTAGGAACTGTAAATAGTGTATGATAATGATCTGGCAACTCGAAAAGCAGAACATATTAGATTTAGTGTTCGCAAATGGATATTTGTTATCGATATTACTGTAGGTGAAAGTTTAGGATCTAGTTATCACCAGTCAGTGGGGTTTAACCCCTTAGTGACAAGACATTGTGACCTTGACTTTCCCTTGGTGACAAGGGCTGTTTTCCCATTTCTGGGGTGTTTGTGTTTAGCTGCAATTTTCTTATCTCTCACATACTGTACCCACACAAATTATATGTTGTTTTTATCGTCATAAGAAGGGCTTTCATTAGATACCATTATGTTCATCATATCTTATAATTTACTACAAAAAAATTATAAAATATGATGAAAAAATGTAAAAAAAAAAGCACTTTTTCTAACTTTGACCTAAAATATAATTTACACAAATACAATCATTAAAAAAGACCCCATCTAAATAGTTTCTAAATGTTGTCCCGTGTTCAGAAATATGCATGTTTCCATATGTTTCTGCATTTTTTTGTGAGTTATGGGGAAAAAAACAAAAATAGTCTTTTTTGTTTTTTTCCTATATTGACCTTTTGAAACCAATTTGAACCCTAAATCTAACCCTAACCCTTAATTTAACCCCAACTCTAACCCTTGTGCTATCCCTTAATATATTTTGATTTTAATTTAATTTTAACCCTATCCCTTATGCTAAAAAATATTTAATTTTAACCCTAACAGCCCTAATCCTAGTTTTAAGCTAATTAAATCTTTCTTTTTTACATTGCAATGTTGCTGACTGCCTCTAGGGGCAGTCAAGCAACATATTCAGAGTGATGGAAGTGAATTTTTTTCCACTTCCGAAGCTCTGACCACAAAAAGGCATAACCATATTGCCGGAGCATGCTGCTCACTGGGGGCGTTCGTGGGTGCCCTAGAGAGCAAATTTTGGTGCTGGCTATTACCTCGACATTGAGGCAATAGACCAGCACCGTTAGAGCGGTTTTCGTCTGGCACATCCATTGTCGCGAAGGGGTTAATATAAGAACAGTGACGCAGTCAAACCAAACGAAAACAAAAGTTTCAGATTTTAGAAAAAACAACTTTTCTAAAATTAGATTATGTGTAAAGGAGTCATTATCAGACTGGAGCAATTTTAATGGAGTCCAGAAGAAATGGGATTATTTAAAAGTTGCACTACTGAAGGGAACAGAAAATTGCATTACACTTGTCAGTAAGAGCAAAAAATTTAAGAAACCACTGTGGTACTCTGCAGAGGTGGCCAAAATAATAAGAAACAAAAAGCTAGCATTTAGTAATTATAAAAATACTCAGAGTGAGGAAGATAGAAAGATCTTTAAGAGTGGGCAGAAAGAGGCAAAGCAAGCTATAAGAGCTTCCAAAGCACACGCAGAAGAGAAAATATCCCAGTCATTAAAAGGGGGATATAACATTTTTAGATACAAAATTGAGAAAAGGAAAGTAAAACAAGGATTAGTTAGATTAAAAACAAAAGAAGGATGCTATGTAGAGGAGGATAAAGGCCTAGCAGACTGCCTTAATGAATATTTTTGTTCAGTTTTTAGAAATAAAAATGAGAGAAATGGACCTCATTTAGGGAAAAAGACAAATGAGTCTTTTGATGCACGTAAGTTTACAGAGGAATAGGTTTTACTTCAGCTGTCTAAAGTAAATAAAAATAGGTTGATGGGCCCTGATGGGATACACCCAAAGATTAAAGGAATTTAGTGGTGTAGTAGCAAAACCGTTAACAGATTTATTTAACCAATCATTGTTATTGGGAGTAGTCCCAGAAGATTGGAAATTAGCAAATGTTTAACAAGAAAGGTTGTAGGGAGGAGTCGGGCAACTATAGACCAGTGAGTCTTACTTCAGTAGTGGGGGAAATAATGGAAACCATGTTAAAGAATAGGATTGCTGAACATCTAAAATCGTATGGATTTCAAGATCTGAAACATCTGGGTTTACTTCAGGGAGATCATGCCAAACTATTCTTATTATTATTTTTGATTGGGTGACTAAAATAATAGATCAGGGTGGTGTAGTAGACATTGCTTACCTAGATTTCAGTAAGGTTTTTGACACTGTCACACATAGAAGGCTTATCAATAAACTACAATCTGAGTGTCAGGCAACAGAGGGTTGTAGTCAATGGAGTACATGGGATCTGTACTTGGACCTATTCTCTTAAAAAAAATTATTAGTGATATTGCAGAAGGTCTTGTTGGCAAAGTATGTCTTTTTACTGATGATACAAAGATTTGCAGCAGGGTTGGTGTTCATGGAGGGATAAGCCAAATGGGAAATTATTTAGCTAAACTAGAAAAATGCTCAGAGCAGTGGCAACTGACATTTAATGTGGACAAGTGCAAGATTATGCACCTTGGGTGTAAAACCCCAAAAGCAGAATATAGAAAATTTGGTACTGTCCTAACTTCAACATCTGAGGAAAGGGATTTAGGAGTAATAGTTTCAGTAAAGGTAGGTAGGCAATGTAATAGAGCAGCAGGAAATGCTAGCAGAATGCTTGGTTGCATAGGGAGAGGTATTAGCAGTAGAAAGAGGGAAGTGCTCATGCCATTGTACAGAGCACTGGTGAGACCTCACTTGGAGTATTGTATGCAGTACTGGAGACTGTATCTCCAGAAGGATTTTGATACTTTGGAGAGAGTTCAGAAAAGGGCTACTAAACTGGTTCATGGGTTGAAGGATAAAACTTACCAGGAAAGGTTAAAGCATCTTAACATGTATAGCTTGGAGGAAAGACGTAACAGGGGAATATGATAGAAACATTTAAATACATAAAAGGAATAAACACAGTAAAGGAATAGAGTATATTTAAAAGAAGAAAAACTACCACAACTAGAGGACATAGTCTTAAATTAGAGGGGCAATGATTTAAAAGTAATATCAGGAAGTATTACTTTACTAAGAGGGTAGTGGATGTATGGAATAGCCTTCCAGGAGAAGTGGTATAGGTAAACACAGTCAAGGAGTTTAAGCATGCATGGGATAGGCACAGGGCTATCCTAGATATAAGACAGGGAATTGAGGACTAATGAAAGTATTTAGAAAATTGGGCAGACTAGATGGACTGAATGGTTCTTATCTGCTGACACATGCTATGTTTCTATGACAACGCTCTGGAAATCAATGTAATATGATTACAAATATTACATTGAAATATATTAAATAAGAACTAAACCCTCCACAGCAACTTTCTTGTCTCTGGTCTTTCATACCATGGGACTGCTACCAGATCCCAGAGGTGGACTGATGAGAGGCCCACAGACCAGATTCTTCCATATGCTGCACACTGATTTACAGATGAATGGGGAAGTTCACCCTGTTACTCCAAGCAACAAATACTACAAGAGCAGAGGCTGGATAGCAGGAATATTTAGTCAGGTTCCATACTTAGAGCAAAATTGTAGTGACATACCATAATCACTCGGTATAATTCTACTCCACCTGCAACAGGATCCACTCATTTATTCTTTCTAATCTCCGGTTTGGTAAGTTTGAGAATGAATATCCACAACTGTGTTTTTTCCTATTTTCTTGAGCTACCCATTCAATATAACGTGTACAAGACGAGGAATATCTAAAATGTAAAAAAGTTGCAAACCTATTTAAAGTATATACCAAATAGTCACCAAAAAAAAATATGTAGTAACATGAAACCCACATATACAAGTATACAGAGTAACAAATGACACAAAAATGTTTAGCAAAACAATAAAACAATCCAACCTTTCAAAGATTGACACAAGGGTAATGGAGAAACTCTCACTGAAATATCTTTGTTTTGTGCAGCATACACCATCATTTCCTATTACATTGTGTAGTTGGCAGCCAGAATAAATATATTTGACACTATCTTTGAATATGTTGAAGTTTTTTTAATTCTTTACATTCCAGACATATCACCCAGCTTTGGTAATCCACGAGAGCTTCTGGACCTTTCTGTATTTATTTCAGTGGCGTCACTTAAAGGAGGGGGCGCATTATTATGACAAATGTATGGCATCGGATGGTTCAAAGAGCATAAGATTAAAATAGTAAGTGCGGGTGTGAGTTTCATAAACATAATACTAGTTGATTGATGATGTCACACGAATAATATAAGGAAAACAAGCACACATGCTTTGGATGGAAAAGTCTAAACCTATTACCATAACCCAACAAGCACAAATATGTTCAATCCATTACAAGATTGATAGGATATAGAGGTTGAGAAGTTTCCTCTTTTGGAAGACTTACAGGGGGTCTGGAAAGCCTCAGATCCTGATCAACAGGAATAGCAGAGAGCAGCAGGCACAAGAACACAAGGATAAATGGGAAGGTTTGCCGATCCTGGAATGTTGCCTGGATCTCCCTGCTAGGACATCTACATTCAGACGTTCTTTGCTGCGAACCTTCACAAGCCTCCTCCTCCTCAACATTTGGTTTTGATTTCGTTTTTTTTTTTTTTTACTATTATGAAACCGTTGTAGATGAATATACAGTAGTTTTAATGTGGACAAGTTAGAATTTAAACAAACTGCTGGTCAACTTAAACCTGACTGAATAGAAACACAGACAAGTGTTAATAAAGACAAGTATCAGCGGACCATTTTACTTGCTTTTAATAACTCATAACATGCTACGTATTAACTTTCTATTGTGGCAACCTTATATTTTTAGCAACTACAGACTATTTTAGTTTGTAATCCTGCCAATACTATTAAGATGATTCTTGTCAATTCTCCATACTACATCATATGAGAGTTACCTCAATTTTTTAAAGTTACACACACTGGCATTTCCTTTTTGCCATTGAGCCATAATCCAAACCTGGAAAATACAAATATGTATCCAAGACAGAATAAACATTTCTGATTACTTTGTCATATCATTAGCATATTTCTGAAGTCCATTGAGGGCAATACATCAGTATAGTCTTCTCACTCTCACATCATCAGAGCTGATGTCCATGCAGTAAATTCTAATATATGACTTTATTGAGATTTGTGTGATTGACTATCATTTTTATCATGTCTGTTTACACGAGAATATCCAAATGGAAATAGTGGCTCAAAAACAATTCAGCTCCGATAGTTTATACCTTGACGAAAGCCAAGATCATAACTTCTTTGATCGCACATGAAAGTGGTTTCCAGGATCACTCTATGGCATGCCATGTATTATCTCCATTATTACTGCCGTTCACAGCTGATGCGCTTGTTTAAAATAAAAAGTGAAAAGTCATTAATCACCTTGAGAAGAAAAGCTTTGTTTGAAAAGTATAAACTTGCACGGGCTGAAATTTTAGTTATCCAATAGATTATGTAACTCGTTTATTACTTCCTCAGTTTATTTTGAATGGCGCATGATGTTTGGTTTCTTTTTAAGAGAGTTGTTTTTTTTTTTTTTCATGAATTATGTTTGGTGCTGTTCTTAACATGGCTGCCTTAGTGGGACAGTTTTTGTAGGCCAATATTAAGCTGGTTCCATGTTTCATCTGTATTTCCTATTTGAAGTAATTAAAAAAGGCCTAGTTATGATATAGAAAAAAGCAAGTACTGACTTGCCCTGACTGACCACGGGCTTGCCCTGACTGACCACGGGCTTGCCCCAACTGAACACGGGCATGCCCTGACTGACCAAAGGCATGCCCTGACTGATGCCACACTTTTAGAGAGAAAAAATAAATAAAACTACCCTTGTAGATGGATAGCCCTAGATTAATGTTGTTAAACACATTCAGGTTTGTTACATGCATGTTACAATGTTGTAAAGGGTTATGTAAGAGATATATATTGGCAGCCTGTAGCATAGTTTTACATTATTGAGCATTAATACTGTAACCTGGGTGAAGAGATAAAGGAGAGAGAGATAAGGGCAAAGCACAAAAATGTCTAACTATAGGGTCTACTACTTATAAAGAGAGAATTGCAGGGAATTGAGATGGGAATTTCAAACTTTAGGCCAATCTAGCCACCTTGGAAAAATTATCCAATGAATGGGAGAATTTTTCCAACTCAGCTACTTTGGCTTTACCTTTGAAATTCCAGTCTCAGTTCTCTCTTATTGAGCAGACCTTTGTGTCAGGATGGAATATGATACCCGACAGGGTTTAGGCCAATAAAGATGACCTAGATTAACACATTGAAGTCTTCTGGCCAACATATATTTTCTATTGATAAATTTTGATAACTATAACCTGCACCTGAACTTAAGGTGCACAATACATTTTTTTCAAAGGCCATTATAATTTATTTCATAAATGTTTGCGTTTGAGAGAATAAATGAGATAACCGTTTGTCTGAAATAGTAAAAGCTAAAAAAATAATTAGTTTAAAATTGCCTGAAAAATTTAAAATCCTGTTAGGTAAGAGCAGGTCTAATAATTTCTCGTCTTAAGTCCCATTCTGTGCTTTTTTTTGTCCTTCAGGCTACATTAATAAAGTTGTTTGATACATTTAATTGATTACTCACCCTATTTCATAAATGTCTCAGTTGGAACTATTGTAAACTATATGGAATCATTACCACTCATCCTTCCTCCCTCCTTCAGACCTGTAGAATAGACATAGATATGTTTGGAGAAATATGATTGCGTGCTTATCAGTATGCGTGACGCATCACCACATATCTGGCAGTAAAAGGCCCTATATCATCACAATCACTACATTCAGTATCTAAGCAAAGAAGAATTCACACTTCAAGAGTTCAAGTTCATCCACATGCATGACCATCTGTTATTTACCCAAAATATGTACAGCATCTTCAGTTGTACTAACTCATCCCTGGGTATGTTTCAAAGATAATAGTTTCCAGCGCAGTTTGTGTGTTTGTGTATTGCTTTGGATATAATTTATTATGAACAGATGCATTACCATATGTATTATGGTATCTTTGATAGGAACAAAAAAAAAAAACAGGACAGGCCCTCTAATCATGAAAAATCTATATAAAAAAATTTTTTTTTTTTGAAAAATAGACAAATATCATGGCTGATGGTAATCTTTACTATGCCAGCTACCTCACGCGTTTCGCACAGAGAAGCATCCTGATATAAAAAACATAACTTGCAAGAAAAAAAGTATGGCATTGTAACTTTCTTTCCAAGTCAGTTTAGATGTATAGAGAGCAAAGACAAGTAAATTAAGTAATTAATTAATGACTAATTAAATAATTAAGGGCTAATATTGCAATACAGTGGTAGACAGAATTGATAATGGGGATGCTAATGAGTAAGTAACATTTATCATGAACTGAGTAATTCTGCGACTTTTCTATGTCCACCATGCTAGTCAGTCTTTGTTACAGTAAACAGATAAAGTTTTGGATATTAAAACACCAGTGCTTCTCATGGTCCTGCAGTGTGTACAAGACTAGGCATGTTTGACCATGGTCTTATACTATGTGAAAAAGTGTGTGGGGTGTGTGTGTGTGTAGGGGTGTGTGTGTGGGGGTGTGTGTGTGTGTGTAATGTAATTAGACTTATCTTGGTATTGTAGATGTTTGATGAGAAATATCAGGCAATTTAATATATAAGGAAAATAGAACTACAGGCACATAGTGCAATATTGATGTTATACAGAGCAATCCCTTATGTCAATCCCCAATGGGGTTAAAGTTACATTTCTATGTGAAGGCTGCCTTATTTTAGTTTCATTATGAATAATACTTCATCACTAGAGTGGTTTTGCAGCAGTGTATCCATTGTTCAGAGTGCTTTTTTGTTACATTCAATATATGGAAAAAAGTATTGGGACACACGCTTTAATGATTGAATTCAGGTGTTTCAATCAAACCCATGGCCATCGGGGACACTGGGCATTTGCCCGGTGGGCCGCACCATCCGTGCCAACACTTTAACTCCTTGCCGACACAGAACGGACTAAGTCCGTCCTGTGTGGCGACGCATTAATGACACAGGATAGACCTAGTCAGTCCATGTGGAAGCATCGTGCAATACAAAAAAAAAACACCTGTTGGCATTTAATTTGCTCTGGAGAGCAACTGAAATGCCAGTTTTAAAGGCGCAGTGCCATTAAACCGGCCGGTGTTAAAAACAAACATAGAAAGCAAATTTAATTCCTTCCTATGGCTCTGCAAGTGTTACTGACTTGCCCCGCAAGTTGAGGCAGTCAGCAGCACTTTAACCCCTTCGTGACGGTCCTGGACCGTCATAGGGAAAACTCCCTTCGTGGCAGATGACTGTCCAGGACCGTCATGCAGGTCTGATTGCGGTATGCATTCTGGCATACCACGATCGCTCTACAAACGACATGGCTAAGTGTCTTGATACCGAGACACTTCAGCCATGTCCATTGAAGCCCCCCTGGAAACATCTGGGCACTGTGACAGCAAATCACAGTGCCCAGATGTTAATAGCTGTCAAAGCAGGTTCCTGTGCTCTGGAGGCTGTCACACAATTGCCTCATCACAGATCAGCACATAAACTGTGTGGATGGAGCTTCATGGAATGGCTTTCCGAGGCTGAGCAGCTGCATGAAAACAGCATGTCACCATGTGCAATAAAAGTGTTGGATCAAATAGTATAAAGCACGCCGCCACTGGACTCTGGAGCATTGGAAACGTATTCTGTTTAGTGATGATTCGCACTTTGTTTGATGAGTGAGTCGGGTTTGACAAATACCAGGTGAACGTTACCTGTCTGACTGTATTGTGCCACCTGTAAAGAAGGTGGAGGCATGGTATGGGGTTGCTTTCTGGGGTTAGGCTTGGCCCCTTACTTAGAGTGAAAGGAAATCTTAACCAATACATTTTGGACAACGGTATGCTTCCAACTTGTGGAAACTGTTTGGAGAATGCCATTTTCTATTCCAGTATAACTGTGCCTCAGTGCACAAAGCAAGGTCCTTAAAGACATGGTTGGGTGTGTTTGATGTTAAAGAACTTGACTGGCCCACACAAAGCCCTCATCTCAACCCCATCAAACACCTTACAGAGCCTCACAATGTGCCTGACCTCACACATGCTCTACTGCAATACTTGACCCAGGACACACCAAAGCTCTTCCCAGAATTCTGCATCACACTACAAGCAAAAATATTTAATGAAAGCAAGCACACTGTGTTACATTTAATTACAAGGCAAACACAATCTAAATCATTTTATGAAACCCTGTATTAAAATAACATTGATGCTCATCCTCCTGTAAAAATAAAAACAGTATATGATTATGGCTCAGTTAGAAAGCAGCAGAACATGCCAAGGAGTGGCACTCCCAGCCCTCATACCAGTCACACAGTGGTAAGGTATTTTTATCATATGAACTTATTTTTGGAAAAAAAAACACACTTTTTTATTTCGTTCCTCTGCCCCTTCACTCCATTTCTTCTGATCTCATTATTATGCCCCCTTCATCACTTACCATTGCCCCACAACACCTTATTTAACCCATATAACTTGCAACAGCACCCACAGGACTTGCCCCAGCACTAAGATTGCACTCACATGACTTTCCCCATTACCCAGATTGCACTCACAGGACTTGTCCCAGCACCCAGGACTTACACATCCATGCAGGGCTGTTAAAGCTGCAAGGGGGGAGGGGGGGGGGCATCTATATATTCTATATATGCCTATGTAATTAGAAAACAATGTCATAAAAGTCCCTGTTGGTGTAATGGTCAGGTGTCCCAATATTTTTTGTCCATATAGTATATATCAGTATGCTCTTATACTATGCATACATTAAGAAAGATGGAAATAGGTGTATATTTGGGGGAGAGGGGGATAAGGTTATGCATAATGGGGTTAATGATTTTTGGCAGCCTAAAGAGAGTCCTACACAACAAAGTTATGGCGGGGGTAAACCCTATCCACTTAAAAAGCAGAGCCGTTATTAACCCCTTCATGACGCTAGGTGCTTGCGTCCCAAACGACGCAAGCACCAAAACGTCACAAATTGTTCCTGGCCAACGATCACAAGGTGATTGGTAGCCAGGAACACTCTGGCCTCACTCAAAGTGGCCTCAGATGACAGGTGGGATCCCGCTGCAAGTGCCTGCAGCGGGATCCGAAAACAGCTCATCACGGGGAGCCGCGATGAGCTGTTTAACAAAGGACGTTCTATGCCGTCCTAGCGACTTTAAGGCACTTAAAGTCAGGACGGCATAGAACGTCCCAACGTCACGAAGGGGTTAAACACTAATCTACACACACCAGATAAACTATCAAACTTGCTTTTCCCATATAAATCTTCTACTTGTTGTGCCACCACCACTGCAAGGGATACTGGGTAGGCATATGCAAATAAGGTTAACAATAATCACCTATTTGCCTCCATCTTCACTAAAGAGAATCATGGAATCTGTATTTTATGGCATCTGGAGAACCATAGATTCGAAACCATTTAAGCCAACTCACACTCTAGATATTAATATCTGTGGATATTACCGCAGGTTGGTTCATAGGATGTTCAATTGTAGATTAAGGCTTCTTTGTTTGAGTCAGAATGAATGCTATTTGTAATCTATATCTTGTCCTTTATGTTGCCGTTGTCATTATATTGCATATTGTGTCATTGGTGCTGTGTGTTTTTCTGTTATATAATGAATATTAAAGTTAACTTTTAAAGAACTCACTCCAGGCTTCAAACTTTTTATACTTTTGTGAGTGCATCTCACCTTGATATTGTTGATTAATATTCTACACTATAATCCATAAAATATTCATCTCCCCTCAACTCACATGCAACTCACCTTCACTTTTTTCTCACCTTTGGCCTTCTTTTCCTTCTTCTGGCTTTGCTGGGTGTACGCTCTTCAGATGCCTATCTTGTGGCATCATATGTACTTAGATGAAGGGAACATCTCAACAGGATAGTCTTTACCAGATAATCATTCTCAGCAGGACAATACAGACTTGGCACAGGCATAAATGCCAAAGAACAGGTAGACATATATCACAAACTTAAACCAACAAAGCAATGGAATCACGATACATTACAAGGTGGTCCTGCTCCTACTCTTGCAGAGGGAAGAGTGATGAGGGGCAGCCAAGCCTTATCCCTACATCTTGCATCTTCGACTTGGGCTTGATCATCCTAGAACTTCAGTTGGCATGAACAATACTTTAAAATCAAGATGCATACTGTATAGGCACACATCCTTATATAGTCTAGGAAGGATTGTACCGTAGGACAGAGAGGAGAATGTGCAGTCTGCAATAGCATGCCAATTAGTTAGATCAAGAATCAAAAGCACACTCTAGATTCTTGGGGCAAAGCTCTAAAAGTGCTCTACTTTAAGCAAACTTCCCTGGAATAACTTTTCACACATAACCTCTTAGAATATCTGTGCATATATCCCCATACGTACATGTAGGTAAATAAAGAGAGAAGCTGTATAACATCTTAAACCTGACAGAATACAATCCGACATGCCCATTTCACGCATCCATTTCATTTGATGACTTTGACTTTTAGACCTTATCACAGAAGGCAGGTTACTGTTTACATCTGTTTCAATTTAATTTTCAGTCGGAACACTTTCTGGAGCTCTCCTATAAACAACAGTCATTTTTTGTGAGCTGAACTAAACTCAGACCGTGTACTGTATGTAGTTTGTTGCATGAAACAGATCTGAAGGGGAATGCTGGGATGGCTGCTTATCACACAATGCTTTAAGACAATTCATTAGAGAATTCTGTAACTGGATTAATCAACACGGGTTGCTTTAAACAACATTGTAGTTTTTATTTGTGTGGCCACGGTGCTCTCAGAATATAATGGAAAAAATTCACCTTGTACCTTACTGATACTTTCTTTAACAATTACCATCAGATAGAACCTTTTGGATAATAAAACATAGTAATATAGTAACTGGTGATCCAAAACAAGACAACCCCTCCCCAATTAAGCCATTTTGAATTATGCTACTTAGGGGGAAAAAAATCCTACTTGATTTCAAAAGGCAACAATATTTCTCCTTGGATCAAGAAGTTATGAAATATTATTGTTTATTCTAATATTTATAGCCCTGTATCTTTTGCTTTTCTAAAAAAAAAAAAAAAAAAATTCCGAGGATGTTTTGTAGACATATACAGACACTCTATGCCACTATAGGAATTTTGGGAGTCTGAGTCTGGGAGTGGAGAATAATGGATGGACAGTTAGGATTGGCAGTTAACAATGCAGAGTCAGGATAACCGGGTCATACATGGGATGGGAACCAAAGATAGGGCAGAGAATGGAATAGTCAGTGTACACAAATTAAATTCATATCTTTATGTCCTTCCTGTAAATAATCCTTCCTTTGTGGTCAATGATATCTTTGCTCTCCCAGTGCCAGAGGATGACCTTTTGTTCATTGAAAATCTCTGCTAATGAAAAGGTCATTGGAAAGCTTTGTATTGACCATGAACATATTTATATAACGTTATACTATCGCCTCTAAGATTTTTCTAGCATATCTAAATCCAACTTGTTTAGTCTCTCTTCATAACTAAGATCCTCCAATCCCTTTATTATTTTTGTAGCTCTCCTTTGCACTTTTTCTAGTTTCATAATGTCCTTTTTAAGGACAGGTGCCCAGAACTCCACTGCTTATTCAAAGTGAAGCTTTACCATTGATTTGTAAAGAGGCAAGATGATATCCTCTGCCTGTGAAGCAATGCCCAGTTTTATACATACCAATATCTTATTGGCCCTTGCAGCTACTGACTGGCATTGCACACTGTTCCTAAGTCTGTTGTCTAAAATTATCCGTAAATCCTTCGTATTCATTAGTAGTTTTTCCCAAGAATATATGTATATGTTGCATTGTTATTATTTTTCCCATAATGCATAACTAGAAATCTGTTTATAATGAACTTCATTTGCCACTTTCCTGCCCAGTCCCCCAATTTGTCTAAATCTTCCTGCAAAGAACAAAATACCCAAGGTTGGACTATATTAACCCACTTAATTGTGTTCCATTGGCAAACAGATTTATGACTTTTAAAGCAACTTGGGAGATCATTAATAAACAAGTTAAAAAGAAGAGGACCCAGGACAGACCCATGAGCTACTCCGCTTAATACATTGGTACAGTTTGAGAATTTTCTATTTAACTCTGCATTTTTTTTAGCCAATTTTCAATCCAAATACATACATTTTCCTCCAAGCTTATTTTTGTCAGTTTCTAGAGTAACCTTTTGAGTGGAACCATATCAAATGCTGGGCATATATACTGTGCAAATATGGGCACCACATACACCTTATGCCAGTGTGGTGGCATTATACCTGAACTGAACAAATCCCTAAAGAGCAAATATAAGGTCAAAATTTGGCTTAGCATCTTAAGTACCCTTGGTTGTATACGATCCGGCCCTGAGGACTTGTCTACCTTAATTGTTTTAAATTACTTAAGTATTTTTTCCTGTATAAGGCAATTCCATGTTTACTGTACCGGTTTCATAAAATCAACCACCGGTTCCATCTTGGTATAAATAGATTTTTTTTTTTAAATATCTGCTTTCGTTCTGTCCTCACTAACCAAATCTCCTATTTTGGATAACAAAGGGCCAACATTTTCTGATTTTAGCATTCTTTCCATTTACATACTTAAAATATTTTTGGGGGTTTAGTTTTACTCTCTTAGCAATCAGTTTCTCATTTTCCAATTTAGAGGCTTTGCAGGCTTACTTGACCTTTTTGTTGGCACGAAGCTGCTGATTCCTCGCTTTTATAATGTTTAAATGCTTTTTTCTTGCATTTGATTACGCTACTGAAATAGTGTTGTCCCACATGTATCCATTACAATAGGACAAGGTCCTGTGTGTGGTTCCTACAATCTTCTACATATACCAAGTATCATCCAGTCTCACATTTCCACCCAAATCACTCTGTGTAACATGCCTGCCATCTTTTCTATGAGTTTGGTGTATATGTGTGTGTAGCCTGCTCAGACAGGCTATACCCTCAGGTCGCTTTAGGTAGCTATTAATTAAAGTTCCCTAATTAGTGGTATGTTCTATGGGTCCCGCTCCACTTATTGTGTTCCTCCCTTTAGAGGCCCACACCACCTGGGATAGGTGATATATCCTATTAAGGTTTAGGAATATTGAGGATTAAGATAGAGAACTGCTAATTAGTTGAGGAATTGATGAAGCTGGAGATCTGCAGTCAACAGTAGCATGGATGATACTCTCCTCTGGGACGAAATGGAATCCTCCAGTGCAGGAGCCACACTATAGGTGACGACACTCTGCACCTAGGCCTAGCACCACCCAATTGATGTTCTTGTACTAATGGTAGCTTGAAGCGAGAACTTTCTATATGTCTGCATCACACATACAAATGTTGGCATATGGTACTAAAGGGACTGTAGAGAATAAAATGTATTTAATAAAAAATGAGCTATACAATTTGTTCGCAGAACTGCATGAAAATGCAACAAGTTAGTGAAGAATGTGTCCTAAACGTGCTTGTGCTGTCTCCAATTTATGTTATTATCTAGTGCATGGTACACATATTGCTATTAAGCGTAGGTGATGCTGCTAGCACAATGGGGTCTATTCAATGATAAGAGATATTTCATGTCATGTCATTGAATCCCATAGACTGCAATGGAAAACAAAGTAATAAGTGATCTATGTGTTATTGAATTGGACCCAATGTATTACTTTTTATGTTCTTCATTTACAGTATAAACAATGTTTAGGTGACAGAATCCTTTGAAGACACAGAAGTAGCAAAAAGGTGTGCACTCCACGCTCCAGGATGGTGAAAAATAAGGTGCTTTATTATCTTTAAAAATGATGCATACAGACGAGATGAATAACATCCATGGACTGGTAAGTCAAAACGCCACGCTTAGTCATAGAATCCTTTGAAGACCCAACGTAAATGTCTCTTGGCGCCGACTTGCCGCTTGAAAACCGAGTCATGGGTTTTAAAGCGGCAAAACGACGCCACAAGAACAATTCTGACACTAGCACAAAAAAAACAATGGATGCTGATTTTATTACCTTACTGTTTGGCCGCAAAACATCAACCGATTTTTTGGTCAAAATTCATAGTTTACCTACCAATTGCCCGACCATAAGAACAAACAACCAACTCCTTTATACTCATATACTGTTTCCCCTTCTGTTGGAATAGTTTTATAGGGTGCACTTGGATACTCTGTGTGGAGGTTACCACCAATCTAGAGGAGTAGCATTTTGATTGCTTGTACTTATACTAAACAAGACACAATAGAAAAGTCATTTAAAAAGTAATCAGTGAATGAGTGACCAAATCAGGGCAAGTGATTTGTTTTCAAATTTAGACTTTACCCACTTCATTAAATACTTAGCTGTTCCAGTATGTTAGTCAACCCAAAGAAATTAGATTTCAGACCATGGGCCTGATGCTCAATGAATCATAATGAATAAATCATAATGAATAAATAATGTAATTGATTTAAACATGTGTCCTACTCCGGGTGCATTGCTCATCAACATCCCTACAGAATGGGAAAATAAGTATTGTGAGTTGGGAGAGTACTTTTTTGTATTTTGAGCTGCATTTTACAATATTTAATAAATATACCGTTTGTAAAAACTCAAAAATGAAATATAAAATATTACACAACCTCTTGTTTTTCAGTTGCTATTGGAGCAAAAGAAACATTGAGGGCGGGGGAGGCATATATAACGGCTTCTATATTGTTGGGAAGTTAAATAGAAAAAAGGCTTAATTGCTGTTTTTGGTGTTGGATGTTCTCCATCATTTTTCAGGTTTTTCAGCAAACCCAAACAACCTGGAAGTGCAGGACCCTTGACATTTGGAGTTCGCAGTATACATTGGCACAAGCATCGATAACCATAAAAGATATTAATCCAAAACACTTCAACGGTCACAGTAAAGACAAACAAACAAAAACAAAACAATAGGAGATTAAACTTTGTCCAACCTGTAAAGATATATGAACATATTTTCACAACCACATTTGGTGCTGTTTACAGAGGAGAATAAGAAAAACAGGACCATAGAGGTTACAGAGAGGCTTCATCCTACACAAACCATGCATGCAGATTAGTATTTAACCACATGTTTACTTGAAACAGGACAGATTAAGCACAAGCATTTTGAGAGTTTGATTGAGAAATATTTAAAATCCAATTGGGAATAAAGCAGATGTCAAATATCTAAAGCATTAAGAGAGGGAGAAAAAAAGGAAATCTGACGGAATTAGGAGTTTATGCCTAAATGAACAAAATATATTGAACAAAAGGTTACAAAAGTTGAAAGAACATCTGGAGTTGCTTTCAATCATTTAGCATTTAATTATCTTAATATGGCCATAAATAAGCATGGCATATTTGATTTCAATAACCCAGGCCATATTTCCATTGGATTAGTCAAAAATGGAGGAAAATGCTTGTTGCACAACAAAAACAAATTATGTAGTTTAGATTCTCTATTATGGTGGATTACAGTTTTTTGATTTCTCCAGAAATACATGGATTTGTCCTCTTTGAGAAATCAGTACAGTGAGTTGCTATGCGGGATCATGGGCCATAGGATAAAAGACAATTGTGAGTAATTGTTAGGGGGGAAAAATAGAAATCTAAACTAAAAAAATCTCTCAACAAATACTGGCATCCAAAAAGCATGATCGTAGACTTTCAGGGTTGTCGGATATGAGATTAGATTTTGATAGGTCCATTTGTGACAGTGTAGAAATTATTGTGCCAATGGCGTGTCTAAGGCTTCAGCCAAGATGGATGCAAAATCTTGAGCTCCGTGATAACAGGGCACAAAATCAGCAATCATACATTTGATTTGGCTAGCCAGACCATTTATGCGGACAGAAATAGGTTTCTAAATACCAAGTCACACAACAGAAGGAAGAATAAGTCAAGAGTTTCTAATTTCTTTGAAACAAAACCGAAACATAAGAAGGTGCTAGATCTCAGCTTACAAGATGAAAGCAGGCTGTTTGTGGGGGAACGTAGGACGACAGCAATATGAGCAATACAGGAGAAGCAAGACTGGTGATATTACTGAACAATCTTCAGGAAAATATGAGGGCTGACTTAAAATCCTTGATGAGTTGGAACAATGTGAGAATTAGAGGCATCCTAGAATCCATTACACATGGGTCCAGTCAATATAGAGCAATCAGGTCAAAAATTAGGCAGATGGGTAAAAACCAGTGACATTTGAGAAATCCTGTTAAGTCATGTCAGTACCACCATCCCCCTCACTAGACTGACTGTCATTCACCTGTGCTGATGGAGGAATGTTAGGCCTGGGAATTGCCTCTGGATCCGTGGTAAGCTCAAATCAAGCACTCTTCAGGAAAAATATAGCATGCTTATAACTCAAAAGGCGAACTTGGTCTTCATCTCTAACCTCACCCTCCTGACAGTACATCAAATTTGTTGCCTCCAGATGCACAACTCCTGCACCTTAGTGACTAAGTAACTGATCTGGCCTCTCCGTCATCTAGGCATGGAAAAGTTCTTGGTTGCTCACCATCAAGGTCAGTTGCTGGCTCAGGTTTGCCACATCACACTAGCAATCAGCCCATGGACAGCAGCATTGAATCATGTGATTGACAGAAGGGCGGGCTGTGGAGGGGTTCTTGACCCCTGGGATCCAGAAAGATGCTCATGTTGAGCAGATGTATTTTGGCTTGTCATGTGTAAGGCTTTTTTTTATTGATTTTTGATTTAATGAACATCTGTTTTGCACATAGTGATGTTTGAGGGTTGCAAAGTCTCTTCCACATGGTGCAACAGGGTAAATCAAACAAAACATAATAAAATACTATTTAATTTGTATATATTTTTTCGATGTTCCTGTCACACCTTAATTATCTCACATCCCCAACAGTCCACAGAAACATAGACACTCAAAGGACTTTTGTAAACTTACTGTCACAGAAGTGCCGTCGCACTGCAGGACAAAACCTTTCCCTCTCCCACTCACCAGTTCAGGGCTCTCAGCCTCCTGGCCCTGCTGCAGGGGTCTCCCGCCAACCAAGCAGCAGCTACCGCTTGACGTACACTTTCTCTGCGCATTCCCGTCAGCTCCAGACAAGACAGAGTGCGCTTGAATTCGGCTTTCGTGCATGTGCAGTAGATTCTTGGCTTCCTGCCCTTACGGAGGGACAGTAATAAAAGCTTGGTTTCTCCTCCCAGTGTCACTAGCTATACTATATAAACCCTCATTTGTGTGTTACACCTTGCCTGTGATAGTGCCTTGTGCCTTTTTCTAGTGTTTCTGAGTACTTTTGTTTATATTTTGTTGCCATATCCTGCTAGTCCTGACCATGTCCGTTTTCTGCCCCGTCTTGAACTGTTTTACCGGCCTTCACTCCGATTGTTTGCTGCCAGCCTCGATCCTTGCCCGATAGACTACTCTCCTGCCTGATCCATTGATCCTTCTACTACTGTTTCCAGTTCTCCTGATTTATTGGTTTCGCATCGGTATCCTAGTAATTGACAGAGTGCAAAAGTCCTAGGGGAATAAAACCTGTGTTTCAACCATAGGGTGGATTTCCTTCAGGCAGAATAATTCTGCTCTTTTGCTTGGGTCTGTTGCAATAACCTATACCTATTCTGCACAGCGGTTCCAGCTCCTTCCAGTTACACTTACGTTGAAGTGGTAGGGTTATCTTGTCTCATCCAGAATTATTTTCCTTGAAAATAAAAGCATTAAGCAGTCTACACTATTATTTAAAAAAAATAGAAAAAAAAGGGGAGATCTTGGCACTCACACTTAGCATTATCAGTCCTTTTATTTGTGTATCCAGACCATAGTGACCAAGATATAAAGTGCCATATAAATCTGTGAAGTAAACCAACTTAAAAAGCTTGACGCGTTTCACGCCTATCTGCACCTAGTCACAGCTTATGGGGTCTTAAGCAAAAGAAGTCTGCCCCTCAACCGGGGGCCGCTTCTTCTGCTCCACGTTTGCAACGAGACTGGATCCCCAGTTGTGCACAGTTCTCTGAACTCAAAGCTAGACTTACCTGATCAGGAGATTTTCTTCTATATCTATATTCCTCGAACGCGAGTATTGCTCTCAATGAAATGTGGTTTCTGGCTAATTGTAACTTAATTTATATGTATTTATTATGTTTTTTCCACTATAATGTTTTATGCTGGAATCCTTTTATGGGATTGTAATAATACATGATGACCTTATGAAACAGCTTTTATAGCACATCAATAATGACAGCTAAACAATTTTACTCATTGTGCTGGCTTTCTTGACACTTGATACCCTTCAAAGAACTATGGAATTATTACTTGTTTATTGGGAGTCCCTGTGTTCACTTTATCTTACTGTACCTTGGGTAATATCATAGATTAGGTGGCAAACCATATGCTCATGAATGAAGTTTAGCATGAAAGGTTTATATATTATTATTTTGTAGGAATTCTGGACTTCCACAAAATGGTGCTTGCAAGTTTTATACTCCAAGGCTCCGTTTTAAATCTGTGGCACAGGGTACAATTTATGCCATTTATGATCGCATTTTAGAGACTTACATATGTTCTTTTGCAGGTCTCCCAGACTCATAATGATGTTTGTTAGTGTTATATTTCAATGCTCCATTTTGAATATATTGAGCAGTATAACATTCTCTTATAATTATCATCAGGTATTGGCAGGGGTGAAGTCCTGGGAAAAAAAGTGTGGGAACTCACACAAAATCCACTGCGACCCCCCCCCCCCCCCCCCCAAAATATATATTTCACCGAAAATTCAGTGAATTTTGCCCCTCTATGCCAGGATTATGCCCCTCTATATGCCAGGATTTTGCCCCTCTATTCCAGGATTTTGCCCCTCTATGTCAAGATTTTGCCCCTCTATTCCAGGATTCTGCCCCTCTATATGCCAGGATTTTGCCCCTCTATGTCAGGATTCTGCCCCTCTATGCCAGGATTTTGCCCCTCTATGCCAGGATTCTGCCCCTCTATTCCAGGATTTTGCCCCTCTATATGCCAGGATTTTCCCCTCTATGTGCCAGGATTTTGCCCCTCTATGCCAGGATTTTGTCCCTGGATTTTGCCCCTCTATATGCCAGAATTTTGCCCCTCTATGCCAGGATTTTGTCCCTCTATTCCAGGATTTTGACCCTTTATGTGCCAGGATTTTGCCCCTCTATGCCAGGATTTTGTCCCTCTATTCCAGGATTCTGCCCCTCTATATGCCAGGATTTTGCCCCTCTATGTCAGGATTTTGCCCGTCTATGTCAGGATTCTGCCCCTCTATGCCAGGATTTTGCCCCTCTATATGCCAGGATTCTGCCCCTCTATGCCAGGATTCTGCCCCTCTATTCCAGGATTTTGCCCCTCTATATGCCAGGATTTTCCCCTCTATGTGCCAGGATTTTGCCCCTCTATGCCAGGATTTTGTCCCTGGATTTTGCCCCTCTATATGCCAGGATTTTGCCCCTCTATGCCAGGATTTTGTCCCACTATTCCAGGATTTTGACCCTCTATGTGCCAGGATTTAGCCCCTCTATGTGCCAGGATTTTGCCCCTCTATGTGCCAGGATTTTGCCTCTCTATATGCCAGGATTTTGCCCCTCTATATGCCAGGATTTTGCCTCTCTATTCCAGGATTTTGCCCCTCTATGCCAGGATTTTGCCCCTCTATATGACAGGACTCTGTCCCTGCCCCTCTATTTGCCAGGATTTTGCCCCTCTATGCCAGGATTTTGCCTCTATATGACCAGGATTTTTGCCCCTCTATGCCAGGATTTTGCCCCTCTATGCCAGGATTTTGTCCCACTATTCCAGGATTTTGACCCTCTATATGCCAGGATTTTGCCTCTCTATTCCAGGATTTTGCCCCTCTATGCCAGGATTTTGCCCCTCTATGTCAGGATTTTGCCCCTCTATATGACAGGACTCTGTCCCTGCCCCTCTATTTGCCAGGATTTTGCCCCTCTATTTGCCAGGAATTTGCCCCTCTATTTGCCAGGATTTTGCCCCTCTATGTCAGGATTTTGCCCCTCTATGCCAGGATTTTGCCTCTATATGACCAGGATTTTTGCCCCTCTATGTCAGGATTTTGCCCCTCTATATGACAGGACTCTGTCCCTGCCCCTCTATTTACCAGGATTTTGCCCCTCTATATGCCAGGATTTTGCCTCTATATGCCAGGATTTCCCCCCTCTATATGCCAGGATTCTGCCCCTCTATATGCCAGGATTCTGCCCCTCTATATGCCAGGATTTTGCCCCTCTATATGCCAGGATTTTCCCCTCTATATGCCAGGATTTTAACCCTCTATATGCCAGGATTTTGCCCCCCTATATGCCAGGATTTTGCCCCTCTATATGCCAGGATTTTCCCCTCTATGTGCCAGGATTTTGCCCCTCTGTGCCAGAGGGGGCAATACCAGGAATATTGTGCCAATCAGAGCCCAGTAATATTGTGCCAGTCAGATACCAGGAATAGTGTGCCAGTCAGATACCAGGAATAGTGTGCCAGTCAGATGCCCAGGAATAGTGTGCCAGTAAGAGCCCAGGAATATTGTGCCAGTCAGATACCAGGAATATTGTGCCAGTCAGATACCAGGAATAGTGTGCCAGTCAGATACCAGGAATAGTGTGCCAGTCAGAGCCCAGTTAAATTGTGCCACTCAGAGCCCAGTTAAATTGTGCCAGTCAGATACCAGTAATATTATGCCATTCAGATGCAAGAAATAGTGTGCCAGTCAGAGCCCAGTTATAGTGTGCCACTCAGAACCCAGTAATATTTTGCCACTCAGAGCCCAGTAATATTGTGCCACTCAGAGCCCAATAATATTGTGCCAGTCAGATACCAGTGATATTATGCCTTTCAGATACCAGTAATATTGTGCCAGTCAGATGCCCAGTAATATTGTGCCAGTCAGATAGCAGGAATAGTGTGCCAGTCAGAGCCCAGTAATATTATGCCAGTCAGATGCACAGTAATATTATGCCAGTCAGATGCCCAGTAATAGTATGCCAGTCAGATGCCCAGGAATATTATGCCAGTCAGATGCCCAGTAATATTATGCCAGTCAGATGCCCAGTAATAGTGTGCCAGTCAGATGCCCAGGAATATTATGCCAGTCAGATGCCCAGTAATATTATGCCAGTCAGATGCCCAGTAATATTGTGCCAGTCAGATACCAGGAATAGTGTGCCAGTCAGATGCCCAGGAATAGTGTGCCAGTCAGATAACCAGGAATAGTGTACCAGTCAGATACCAGGAATAGTGTGCCAGTCAGATACCAGGAATAGTGTGCCAGTCATAGTGTGCCAGTCAGATGCCAAGGAATAGTGTGCCAGTCAGATACCAGTAATATTATGCCAGTCAGATACCAGGAATAGTGTGCCAGTCAGATACCAGGAATAGTGTGCCAGTCAGATGGCCAGGAACCACCCTCCTCCCCATCACTTACCTGGTAGCTGCTGCTCCGTGTCCCTGGACGGACACCTCTTCCGTGCAGAGAAAAGCCCGCGAAACGGCCGAAATCTCGCATCTCGCGAGAATTGGACTTTGAAAAAAGAAAAAAATTATTTATTTTTTTTTTCAATCACGGCGGCTCAAATCCAGATCAGCCACTGCAGGAGCAAAGGGAACGGCATTCCTGCCATGAAAAAAGTGCAGGAACGCCGTTCCCACGCGTTCCTGCAGGACTCGACCCCTGGGTATTGGTATCCTTACTGCATGGTGTCAATTACATGTATTTCCTTTGCTCCTATCCGTGCGCATTGGGTTATTGATTGATGTCATTTTCTCCATCATTTGATACTATTTTATTTATTTCCAATTTTATAACAAACTAAATTAAAAGCTGTTTTGCTTCAAAGACAATTTGATCTTTTTATTTTGCCTTTGACATTATCCATGGCTATGGTCCAACTAACTGATAATTTAATAACCACTTCAAAAAACAAAGTCTCCAATCAAGAGGATCTGAGTTAACTGATAAATTTGATTAGTTGGCCTGTACTACAAAGCTGAAGTCTATTATTACTTTGCCCAATTATCATTTCTACATTGCTAAGAACACAAATAGTACAGATTTTGTTATTATTTGAGTTTTCAAACAGACACCTACTACATGGTTGTCGAACAGTTTTCTATGTGTACCTGTGTTGACCATTTTGGGGACGATGCTTATTTATGTTTGTTCTAGATTGTGCAACTCCAAACTTGCCCCAGCATCTTTCCAGCTATAGACGCCATACTGAATATGTACACATCCTGGTTGCTATTGTTTGGTCTTAAAAGTAATTAATTGCTTTGGGATTCCTTTTGTTTCCCAGCAGTTCTTAAACAGACATATGTGGAATTATATACAAACACATATATATATGCATATATAAAATGAAATATGTAAATATATATATATATATATTATGTAATGTGAAGAACCAGTGGATTATAGCCCTTTTTGGGACCTCTTTTGCCCAGCCTCAGAGTGATCAAGAATCACAGATATAAGACGCTGAGACGGGGATCACCGAAAAAGCTATTTCGCCCAATTTTGCACAAAGTTCAAGTAGCTCGATTCAACCCACTCACCCTCCCCCAGTCGTTGGTCGTGTTCTGATTGGTCAGCAGTTTAAAGGGATTCTGTAACTTGCTCGTTATAGAAGCCGAAGCAGCAGCCAGTGTTCCCTGAACACAATCGGAGCCCTAGAGCCGAAATCCAGATAATTCTGACAATCTGCCATTGCTCGCTCTTTGATTGGCCACAGAGTTAAAGGGCTCCCGGAACTAAAATGTGGGTAATGTGTGATGTACCAGGGAGTGATCCTAGTTTTTTTGTGACTAGCCACTAGGTTTTCTTTTCCCATTGGTCCCCGAGTTAAAGGGCTTAAAGAGCTACACAAAAAGGGTAATTCCACCCCCCTCCACTGATTGGTCGCGATTTTTATGACGTTCAGATATTATGCATATTTTGATTAATAATGTATCTGTCACGCTGTGACCTGTAACTGGGGAACCCACACAGGGGTCTAGGACACTTTCGCGCCGCATCTTCATCGCTGACAGTTCAGTGCGGCAGTTAGAACGCTGAAATGTCAGCAATGAAGACTAACGCGGCAGTTACATCGCGGCCGCGGCTATGTAAGTGCTGACAGTTCAGCGCTGAACTGTCATCTCTTACAAATGTACAAGTAAAAAGAAAATTACTCCCCTAATAACTGATTCCGAAACCCCAATACTAACACTAAACACTAAACCCCAATACTAACACTAGAATTAACCCCAATACAAAAATTAACCCCCTAAACCCTAATACTATCCCCCGACCCCAAATACTAACTCCCGAGCCCTAATACTAAAATTAACCCCCTAAACCCTAATACTAACCCTAATACTAACCCCTAATACTAAAATTAACCCCCTAAACCCTAATACTAACCCTAATACTAACCCCCGAGCCCTAATACTAAAATTATCCCCCTAAACCCTAATTCTAACCCCCTAAACCCTAATTCTAACCAAACTAAAATAGCTAAAATACTTACCTTTAGCGATGAAATGTCCCGCGATGAAATCTCCAGCGACGATCTGTCTTGCTGTGTAGAGTCGGCGGAAGCAGCCGCGATGAAGAGTCCCATCCCCCCCACACAGTGGGAATGTTTCACCCAAAACTAACCTAGCCTCAAAGGTTGAGCCCCGAGGTTCATCTGGCTCAGGAATAGCAGAGTAAACAAAGAATAGGTGTAAATGTGCCACACAATAATAAAATAATATTTCAAATACCGACACTTTAAGTTGAAGCCAAAACTCAGCACTCCTCAAAGTGCTTATGTATCCAGGCAAAACAAACAACAGCTGGTCGCAGAACAACATGTGAAAAATAATAAAACAATAATAGTGAAGCACATAACGACTTTAATTCATATAAATAAACAAACAACGGTGTAATGCACTCACAAGTGAAGTACGTAACATGCGTCTCAAAAAAGGTGATAATCTCTTGAGATTCGTAAATAATTTAATAGTTGTATAATAAAAAAGACACAATAGTGTAGCATCACAGGGCAACTGAGTATCAGTCTGCTTTAGCAAAGCAACTTACAGAATGGTAGTAATATACATGCACAACGGACAGCAGCTAGGAGATGCAGCAACAAATATTAGACGAAAATGACTTGTTTCACCGAACTATAACGTCTGATTTCTCAGGATAAATGGCGATGTCTTTCTATTGACTGTGTTTCTTCTTTATAATCCGATGGTGTGGGCCCATTTCCGGAATTGAATCCATGTCTTTTAATCCATTTCTTTATGTTTTGTTTATTTTTTACAAGGTACTGTGTTGCCTTTCTAGTGGGGTTCTGTTTTGAAGCATTTTTTTAATCCATGGACACTGACTGGAAGTGCTACCACGCTGGAACGCAAACTTGAAGTCCAGAAACCGACCCACCATTGATATCGTTTGTCATTATATGTCCTTGTGGTCTAAATTATGTTGGACAAACTTCAAGGACTTTGAAGAGAACACAGGAATAATGTTATTAAGCATAAACTTAGTATGAGTCTTGTGAAACATTTCATGGATATACATAATTATGATCTGAGACATATGAAGGTTATGGGTTTAGAGAATGTACCTTCTAATTTATGATCCAATGGTAAGAACATTTGATTCCTACTGAAAAAATAATCTCAGTGGATTCATAAACTTGCCTCTCTCTCTCTTTAAGGGCACTTAAGAATAGTTTAAATAGTCAGACTTTTTTTGTCTTTATTTATATATTTTTCAATTATTTGTTTCTCCAAACTAATTTATATATACCGTATATACTCGAGTATAAGCCGAGTTTTTCAGCACAATTTTTGTGCTGAAAAATGCCCCCCTCGGCTTATACTCGAGTCAGTGGGGGAAAAAACTTACCTCGTTCCTGCTCTGTCCCCCGGTGCTCTGAAGCTGCGTGGCTGTGAGGGAAGCGTTGTGAGCTTCCCTCCGGTCGCGCGGTCAATAAAGTGTGTTTTTTTTAAACAAACTTTATTGACCGCGCGGCTGGAGGGAAGCTCACAACGCTTCCCTCACAGCCACGCAGCTTCAGAGCACCGGGGGACAGAGCAGGAACGAGGTAAGTGCTGGGGTCTGGGGGAGGAGGGTGGCATAACGAGCATACTATGGGGCAATATCCTGGCATATTGGGGGCAATATCCTGGCATATTGGGGGCAATATCCTGGCATATTGGGGGAAATATCCTGGCATATTGGGGCAATATCCTGGCATATTGGGGGAAATATCCTGGCATATTGGGGGCAATATCTTGGCATATTGGGGGAAATATCCTGGCATATTGGGGGAAATATCCTGGCATATTGGGGGCAATATCCTGGCATATTGGGGGCAATATCTTGGCATATTGGGGGAAATATCCTGGCATATTGGGGGAAATATCCTGGCATATTGGGGGAAATATCCTGGCATATTGGGGCAATATCCTGGCATATTGGGGGCAATATCCTGGCATATTGGGGCAATATCCTGGCATATTGGGGCAATATCCGGGCATATTAAATGGCATATTGGGGGCAATATTTACCAGTAGCTGCCGCATTTTCCACCCTAGGCTTATACTCGAGTCAATATTTTTTCCCGATCTTTGTGGTAAAATTAGGTGCCTCGGCTTATATTCGGGTCGGCTTATACTCCAGTATATACGGTACTTTTTAGATTTGTTTTTCTTATATTACATATTCCCTTTAATATATATATATATTAAAATGGGTCCGACACATGGATCCACAAAATATGTAAATAAATATGTTAACTCATATTTTGGTAAGACTTTAATAGCAAAACTCTGGAAAAATCCTACATCTCCTTTGTCTGAACAGGTGTCCCTTCTCAAGGACAGTAATGCTGAGATGGAACATTTATATTTTATTATGCACGTATACTGCATAGTGGGATTCCTGGAAATGTTCAGGAACAACTCCAGATGATGGCAGTTGTTTGTTTGTTTGTTTTTTTCTTCTTCTTTTTCTGACTGTTTATATTGTATAATGAAATTATATTGTTATGTGTATTGTATTTCTTTTGGCATATGTTTGTATATGTATTAATTTTGTGTATAAACTTTAAAAAAAAAAGAGACTAAATTATGCTTAACATCTTCGTATCAGGCAGAAGCCCACTTCTGTCTGACTAAAAGGGCTTTAGAACAATTTTTCATCTACATTTACTGCTGCCACGAAGCACTGCAACCCCTTGATCATTCTTACAAATAAGAGGAGTGAATAACGGTTTTAATGGTGCACAACCGAATAACCACAACAGTGCACTATTAAAAAAATAATTTGCATATTAAAAAAACAATTTACGTAAGATGTCATTTGTAATGTGTTTAGCCCTATTCACCTCTTGCCAAGAAAAGCAATTCAGAACTTATCGAACGACTTTTTATAAACAGTATACTGTTAGATCTCTTAGATGACACTTTGAGAATGTATCAACCACCTATAAAAAACAACCTGTGTGTCTCATTGACTTTTCGGTTAAAACCTATGCTTTATACTATACATATATTTTAATAATCTATTTTTTATTTATGTAACATTTTATAGATGATTTATATTTTATTTATACAACGGTTTCACGATCTTTATTAGGGATTTTATGTTTTATTATAAGAAGCGCTGTGTAATCTGTATAGCCATAAAATAAAATATTTTAATTTGGTTTTAGCAAGTCATAAAGAAATTAAAAAAGTCTTTATTGCTGAAAAAGACTATTTTACAATAATTTACACTATTCTTAATGTTAAAGAGAATTTAAAAATATTTACCTGAAATAGAAAAATGTTTAATTTTTGTGGCTGGAGCTGTTAAACTGATGCTTTTGCGCACAATAGAGACATCATCTAAATTTTTCTCAAAACCTTTGACAACAATTTAAAATGTGATTAATTTAATTAATAGTTAAAAAACATATAATGGTAATGTCCCATTAATCATTATTCATTCATAAAAGTTTATTTCCACCCCCCCCCCCCCCCCCCAAGTACCAGTAATAGATAACTATCTTTTGCACGTTATAATGAAGATAATAGAGTTTTTTTTTTATTGACTGGTTCTTGTTCAAACTTGACTGTCCCTTTTCCCTTTTTAGGTAACACATCCAAAATTTCAACACAGCAACACAACTTTATCTATTTTATTCTTGGCTCGTGCAATATTCCAACTTATGAGTCATACGTTCGAGAAACCATACTGAGATGTAATTTCCTCCGCTTGCTATGAAGGTTTTAGAAGAATTTTATATTATAACATAAAATCGTGTTGTCCATAGCAGTCAACAAAACCAAATTACATCCCTCGACGTTGCAAAAAAGCTTTGATTAAGGCTCCTTTCCCCACTTGTGTTCCCTTGTTGGATGAACTTTGCTGACACGTGACACAAAACAATGTAGGTTAAAAGTCCCCATTTGGGAAAACACACTTGACATTGTTAAGAACATCATTAAGTTTAATACTACTCCTATATTTCTGAAATCACACCAAAGCACAGATAACTTTAAATGAACCGAGAATTTATAACGCTTTAGACAGATGTCTCAAGTCCGCTTTGCATAAAACTTAGGGATAAACAGCTTGGTCTGAAGACAATGAGAAAATGAAAAAAGAAAAAAAACAAAAAACCCATAAAAATATTATGATAATAAAAGCATGATGATATACATATCAATTTTTTGCAGTCATATTGTTATATCTAAAGGTACAAAAAACTGTAGCATGGAAACATTACACATAGCAAAACATGGTTACACAAAATAAAACACACAAAACAGATGTTAGCGAGATATCTCATTGTAGTTTACAACTGTTTTTTTTTACATGGCATATTAAATGCTTATATTTTTTAGCTGTGATTTAGCAGTTGACAACTATTATTTTTTGCCATTTTATGTTGGTGACCGACCTGCCAGTTTTCCATCTTCTTGTACAAAAATTTAGCCTGTTGATCTCCAGTCACTTTCTTGGCTAGTATCTATTTTTCAGGCACTTTCTTAGATATTAACCTTTTGATGAGCAGGATCAATGACCAAAGCGAATTTTCCATTTTTGATATGTGGTTGTGTAAATGCAATTTTCCTCTCGGTCATTTAAAGCACCCATACAAGTCATATGTTGTTTTAAATCTTTGAATACCACATATATATATATATATATAAAATCCAGAAGTAAGTATTAAAAATACACATGAAATTAAGTGTTTTTCCAATAATATTCTACACAGCTAATGCAACGCTAACACTAATCCACTTATCACAACTAACAAGTAAAAAAGAAAAAACCAAGGTTCCCAGACAAATATTAAAAAAAAAACAGAGAAAAAACTCTTACCTTTACAACATACAGATCAGGGCCATTAGATCTACAGCACAGGCCCGCAGGTGTTAACTGTAGTTAAATTAATATATGAAAATAATATATATTAAAAATTAAAATTGGTAAATTACAAAAAAAAAAAATAGGAACAATAAAATTAGTACAAGGACACTTTGACTTTCTGTACATTACAATCAGCATGTGAGATACAGAGAGTGACTTGAAGGAAAAGGGAATGATTAAAAATATGCATTGAGATGGCATGCAACAGCTGTGATTGATTCATAACAGCAATCACTTGACCGCACGACACCAATTGGATTCAGGAGCACTGCTCGATTGTGAGGCAGAGTCCTGGGCCCTTTACATGCCGGGAGGCGGTGCACACGAAGCATATTTAAGCTGGCGCTTATGAGGAGTTAAGTTTTCATAGTGACGCAAAGGGGTTAAAAGGTAGGTATTTCTACCCAAACAGTGAGTCTTGTTTTTTTGTATTTATTCATTTGTTTCATCATTTGGAGACCTGCTGTAAATGCTAATACAGCCGATGAGTGCATTAAGTTTATTACTAAACTATCTTTTCTATACGTAGCCTTTCCTAGCTTATCTAGTGAGTGTTCTAACTTGTAACAGTCACTGTTTTTATGGTGACTAGATCACTTTGACTATGAGTGTTTAGAACTTTTTCATCATATTACTATTCATATTTTCTAGTTCACAATAAAGTGGGTTTAATAGCATTTAATACATTTTTGTATTGGTTTTATACATCAAAAGACAACAATTATTATTTGAAACGACTTACAAAATTACATAAATAGCTATGAATTGGCTAAAATAAAAAAAATCACCTAAAACTAAAACAATAAATCCTTGCCACTCCCTAGAAAAACGAAATTGACTCTCTGTGACTCTCTGTGAGATTTGGTACAGTCAAGACACAAATCTTCATATTAAATATGCTCATTTGTAAAGCATTGAGTGTAATTGCCCTCTGTACTTAATGTTCTATTTTTGGATCAGCATATCAGATTATAGATGGGGGTTTTAAAATAAAAATAAAAATAGATAATATAACATTGGTCTACAATTTTGTAAAAAGAAGAAATGAAACCTTGCTTACAAAAAGTACCAAAAAAGTTGTAGAATGTCCAAGGGAATACTCAGAATGAGCCAAGTTTGAATATCCAAGAAATGAAAAACACCTGTGCTTGATTATAACACTGAAGCATACACACTAGACTTGTAAAATAAAAACTATTAAGCCAACAGTAGTTTATTTTATTGTAGCTTAGGTGTTGCTGAAACCAAGATTAATGTAAATGTGTCTACAGATATTTATCAGGAAGTCACAAAAAAAGACAAAAATATACAACCATGCATGTGAAACAGTTTAGAAGAATACTTTATTTTCTTCTAGCCAAGCTGTATGCACATCCTGTTGAAGGGGCAGTTCCATGGAGCTTATTGCTTGTATGTTTTACATGTTTCTAACATATGTGACATGTACTTATTTTTGTTATAAAACAATTTATAGTTCTACTGTAGTTATTTTTTTATTGAAAAAGGTGATATCCAATCAGGTGGACTTGACATAGCGGCAGCAAAAAATCTGTTATACTTTACTTGTGGTTTTTAGGAGAAAAATGCTGAAGAAATATCTGACAAGGCATATCTGTTTTCCATTTTCTTTACTTTAGATGATATAGTTTGTTCCAAACACTGTTGGTAGAACTGCCCCTTTAAAAATTGAGCATAATAATATTTATGCTAAATTGAGAAAACTTGAGACTATCTATATGCATTTTAAAGTCTACATGAAAGTTGTATGTTTACTTAAAAAGTACCACTAGACCAGTGGAGGTAAAGGTTTTGAAGCCTGAGTGGCCATTCTATACCTAGTTAAAGTGCCATTTTCCCTGAGATTATGCTTCCCTCTCAATTGCACACCTTGCTCATATTAGTTTCCTCTTCTCTCTGTTATTGTTCCCTTTCCTTTTGTTGCTCCATCTTAGTGTCCCCCACAATGTTCTCTGCTTACCATACAATGTGTAAGAAATATAGGGTGCCTTTATAAAACTGTTATTTTATATCTAATACATAGATATCTGCTTTTGGTGGGGTGGGCGTGTAATCTGGTTTCACAATGGAAGGACATTTGCACATCAGAAGAGGTTGTAAACAAGGTTACAGAGATGAGTTTCCCAGTTTTTACTTACTTACAGATAGGTGTGACAAAGGTTATTACATAGACCATTTGTCTCCAAACTGGGTTGAACTGGTTCTTTAACTCTCTGGGAGGTAACTGAGGGATTTTGTGATACTTAGTTGAGTGAACCACTTTTTGAGAGTGCTATTCTTGTCTGGTTATAACAACAGGAAATACACACTGTACACATTACACATACCTGGTTCATAATCAACAGTTAACAGAAAAAGGTACTTATACAATTAAATGAATATCTTCTCCTTGTGCCTCACATCTTTGGGTCTTCTGCTACGAAGACCCAAAGATGTGAGGCACAAGGAGGAGATATTCATTTAATTGTATAAGTACCTTTTTCTGTTAACTGTTGATTATGAACCAGGTATGTGTAATGTGTACAGTGTGTATTTCCTGTTGTTATAACCTATAACAGTTTGAGATTCAATACAATATACCATTTTATATACACTTGTTCAATGCTTCATTCGTAAAAGAATAACCCTATAGGAGGGTAATGTAAAATGTCTTACAAATGCACTCAGAAGCCCTCAGATTCTCTCAAGTACAACAAGTGGTACCCATGCCATACGTTCGCCATAACTGCACTAGACAATAGAAATAAGCTTATTTTGTAGAAACAAATATATAATAATTTTTTTTAAATTTGCCTAAGGCAAAGAAGAAAACAGTAGGTATTTGAAAATATCTAAAACACTTTACCCTGTATGATTCAAATAATAAGTCTGATTTGGTCGGTGACAGATAAGTCATGTATACTGCATATAGAATTGTATCACATGCTAAAGATATATCAGAATTATTTTACAATTAAACAAATACACTGTACAGTACTACATCATCGGCCAATTTTTGAAAGACACAGCTCATTAAACTTTTCACGTTATTTGCAAGCATTATAGAGCTTGTTGTAATTAAATGCTTCATAAAAAATGACAAAGTAAAGCAAAGTATTCAGCAGACAAAACCAGATCTTTATTGTAATGTTTAATGCAATATAAGCAGACAAGGCTGAATGCATGTCATATTACATACTTCTTTTTATTGTGAATACATCAATTAAATATTAAACTTAAACTAATAAAAATAATTTTTCAAAATCATACATTGGAGGTATATAAAAAAAAAACAATGCTGTTTTTTTTTAATTGGTCACATTATTATTGTAATATTTGCAATTAAATGTGTATAAAAAGGTTGTATCTGTACTGTTCAAAATGAAAAGAAAACACTATGGGAGTAATGAATAAATAGTGGTGCCGATTGTATGTCTAATCCTGATTCCTTTAGTAAGATTTTTGCTATGACAGCAGCACTTTGACTTTTTGTTTATATATAGAACACACTCTGATAGCTTAATACATACTATGAAGACATAGCAGCAACATTTTACTTAATCATAATTAGCGTATAAATACCTTCTAAATATTATTTAAATAGTCACTCATATATTTCAAAGTGATATGTTAACTTCCCCAATTATGTGTATAGTAGTCGTCAGATTCTTTTAATGCAGACATGACACAACTGTAATAAGCATTGCAAATGACCAAAATGGTTGGCAAAAGTACAAGATATAGAGAAACAAAGTTTTTAAAAAGTTACAGCAGCAAAATGAAGTCACCATTAACCGCTCAGTGCACGTGACTTTGCCAAGGAAAATATAAAAAAAACCTAGCGTTTAAGCACATAAAATTAGACAATAACTTTTGAAAGTATATTACAGACAGGTGTTCATGTATTGAAACACTGAACATGGATTTAAGCAGCAAATAGCATTTGTTTTTAATATAGCAATGGTTATATTTAAACATTAACAACTGTAAACTGTAGTACGATGAAGACGGAACCTTGTTGAAGATTATATAAAATATATATTTAAAATACACATTAATTAAATTAGTAATTTGGACAAACAATGGCACTTCAATATTAAATTACTTCTATGCCGTATATAAATGTAATATTACTAAACATCAATTATTAGGATTTTTAATTGGGTCCAGATTTCCCATGAGGCACCAGCGGTTTTACTGAGACCATAATATTTTTGGGAAGGGAATGAGGGTGGAAGTTGTTATGGGAAAATCTTACCTAAAATTCTCTGCCCAATTTTTTCCAATGAGAATCATTAAGTCCATCTAGTTTGCCCATTTTTCTACCAGCTGTAAAATTATTTTGCCTTATTTAGTGCTTGGCCTTATCTTCTGTTGAATATAGCATTTTGCTTAGCCCATGAATGCTTACACACCTTCACTGTTTTAACTTCCGAGGCTATTCCATGTCCCCCCACCCCTCTCTCGCCCATTTCTTATTCATTCACTGTCCAGCTGGGGTATGAGAATGAAGATGGTATTATTTACCTAAAGATATCTGAAATAATTCTATCCCCAGCTGTACATTACATTGTTTGTAAACTAAATACCATTTTTCTTCACACGATGATTTTAGTCATTTCGGTTTCACATATTTATTTTTTTGTGCCTCACCAACACTCATTGCTACTTATAATAAAAAAAAAAGCATTAATACATTGAAATACTTTTTATATTACAGCAGCAAATTATAAACATCAATAACACTAAGGAACACAAGGACCATGATTTATGAGAAAAGTGATCCATAATTTAAAATATAGCTATAAAAGATAATAAAGAGCCTGTAATCGAATAATTATGGCTCCTGGAATATATCTGTGAATGAAAAAGAAACCAATATCAAAGTGGACCTTAAAGACTGCTTTACCCAAAGTTGATTTATAAATAAGTTTTGGCAGTTTTTAATATATTTGAGAAAACATATTTTCAGTGTATTTACTGGCATTGTTCTCTGGGCTTTGGTGGCACGTCATAATATCCTCCTTTTCTAAAGTTTGTATACTAGTAAACTTCTATACTTGTTACCCATTTTGTTCAATGATAAATATTAGTTACATTTTACACACCAACAACCTGTATTATATTAGTAATTTCTCAGAAAGCAGCAATTCGCTCATTTACAGTACTTTTAGACAATTTAATTCAACATGACATAGTTAGCTGGAAAAATTCCAACGTTCCCTCTTATTCTTCCCTCCCACCAATCGTATTGTGAATCGGTTTTCGTGAGCACTGTGATTCTGTCGCCAGCTTGAAAAGGCAGGTCACCGAGCTGAAGTCCTTCGAAAGGATAAAGTGCTGTCGCAATCATGTAGTCACCTCTTGAGTTTCCTAAGTAAAGAGAAAATTTTAGGTTTTTTTTTTTTTTTTTTAAATCACTCAACAATACTCTTGTATCTGCCAAAGACACTAAAATTATAGTGGCAAAAATACCTTCATTGTTTGAATCTTTTTTTTTTTAGCATGATATAATTTATAAATATTGTTTCAGCTCCCATAGTTACAACTGAACAGATATTCCCTGTACTAATGAAAAATATGTTCCTTTTAACTGACCAAGATAATGATCAGCTAAATAGAAGACTTGGATTCCAGGTTACATTGTCAACATGTATAAATCAGATACATTTTTTATAGAGATTAGCCGTTCAGTCAACAACGCGTTTTTCTTGTGAACAATATGTAAGCAGTTACAAACAGCATACATAAATACAGTATTTGACTGGTTAGTATAATATTTTCTATCACTTAACCCCTTCATGACGCAAGGTGCTTGTGTCCCAAACGACGCAAGCACCAAAACGTCACAAATTGTTAATAGACCCTGTGGGTCCCTGCCAAAATATCGCGAGACCTCCCGATGTCTCGTGTGACGTCACGGAGGCGTGCCCGAACCCGGAAGTTTGGGCACGGAGCAATTTAGAGAAATGTAGCCGGTGCTCGCTTTGAGCACCAGCTACATTTCCCCTGTTAGACCGAGGCCACTCAAAGTGGACTCAGATAACAGGTGGGATCCCACTGCAAGTGCCTGCAGCAGGATCCGAGAACAGCTCATCGCGGGGAGCCGCGGGGAGCTGTTTAACAAAGGACCTACTATGCCGTCCTAACGACTTTTAGGCACTTAAAATTAGGACGGCATAGAACGTCCTAACGTCACGAAGGGGTTAAAGAACATAATTGAGAGGGTTTTCTTTTCATTGTTTTGTTGCAACTTGATTTCCAGGGTCTAAATATTCTTCCCTAAACACACTATGCTCAATTTGACAGCAGTAAAGACAAAATTAACTGAACACTTATAGGTCTATTCACTAAAATTTGATTTGGAGTTCAACTTTCATAATGACACTAAGTCAAATTCGGCACCCGAGTTTGACTTAAACTCCCCCCCCCCCCCCCCCCAAAAGTTCAAATCTTCCCCATTGAAAGTAATGGGCGGTGAAATGATCAAAGATATTTTTGAGACTAAGTCAAATTTCAGCACCTGAGTTTGAAAAACATACCCGCTATGTTTGGGAATGTCTTAATTGTCTATGTCTCGATTCTAAGCTATTAAAGAGTACTGGAAAACCAATAAAAATATAGGGTGCAAGCAGCCAAAGGATAGAACTTAGAACTTGGAAAGAATTCTGACAAGTAGCCTGGACACTACTTATATTGTCAAGAGTCAGACCACGTGTTACCATTAAAGATTTCCTGCCAGCAATGCATGATTTGATTGACAACTGCTCTTATTTCTCCAGACAGAATTGCTCCCCTGCCAGTCTGCAGCTGGAGATAAACTGGAGCCATGAATTGTGTGTGTGTCTGCTCGTCCCAAAAAATGTTAAACTTATTAAGCAAGTGAGTTTAGATAGTTCCAAAAAAGCTGTACCAATTCTAATTTTCCTGTAGGACTTCTAGAACAGTTTCCTTTCAGTTTGGTCTTTAAGATCCACCAGTCCAAGTTCTCAGGATATTCTAAAAAATGTCCTGTTTTCTCAATTATTATTACAGGTGCATTTTTCAATAATGACTGAACAACTAGAACTAGCCCAATGAAATGCTGAAAAACTGGTGGATGTAGACACTATTATTGAGCTTCTGTACATATGCATACTTAGCTGTTGGTCCTAGTGAGCGGGAGCAAATCTAGACCAGATACTGCATAGAGTAAGGCTAAGGAGAGATAATGAAGTAGCTCCTTTGAGCTAAAGTGAATCCAGAATGCTGGAGGTCAGAATGCACCATCTGTATAAATATTTTTGGGACCAGCAGCAAGTTGAATAAGCCAAGTATTAACTAATGCATATATTTTCTTTAATGCATATTAAAGCAGATAAGGAATCAGTAAATATCAAGACTCCCTAATGGTGCCCTAGAGCCAAATGTTTCCACCTATATACGCTAATACAGGATATCTCCAATATCGTTCCCCACACCCAGAGACTGCTGGAGCAAACCCCCATCCAGCCCACCCACTGTTCTAAATGTTATTTTTTTTTAATTCTCATTTTTATAACATACTTCTATGCATGTATATCCTCTTGTCTCTTTAGAAGTCAATGGTAAGACCTTACCTTGAATATGCGGTGCAGTTCTAGACCCCAGTCCTTAAAAAGAATATTATGGAACTAGAAAAACTGCAAAGGAGGGCTACAAAATTAATAAGGGGATTGGAGCACCTTAGTTATGAAGAGCGACTAAAAAAGTTGCTTTTATATACGCTAGAAAAAAGGCATCTTAGAGGGGATATGATAACATTTAAATAAATAAATGTGCAGGGCCAATATAAAGAGCTCTCAAGTGACCTGTTCATTAACAGAAATGTACAAAGAACAAGAAGTCGTCCCCTGAGACTGGAAAGAGCAAAGATTTCATAGACAGCAAAGGAAGGGATTATTTACGGTAAGGACAATAAAATTATGGAACTCAATACCTAGAGAGGTAGTGCTATCCAGGCCCGGACTGGCCATCGGGCACACCGGGCAAATGCCCGGTGGGCCGCGGTGGCCATGGGCCGAGGCCGGCAGGGGAGGTCCCAGCAGTGGCCTCTGGGTCCCAGGATCTCCCCTGCCGGTCTATGCAGGGCCGGCACTATCCGAGCGCCGGCCCCGCTGTTTTCCATGAAGGGCCGGTGAGGACATCAAAGATCTCCCTCACCGGCCCACATGCTGTCGGCGGGGAGAGAGGGAGGGAGGCAGTCAGGAGAGAGGACCCGGCGGAGCTCTAACTTGCACCTCCACCGGGTTCCTCTCGCGAGATCCGGAGCATTGCCATGGCAACGACCGGATCTCGCGAGAGTGAACTCTAGGACCACCAGGGAACACCGCCAGTCCCAGGTACCAGTGTGTGATGGGTGTGAGAGTGCTGTGTGTGATCGGTGTGAGAGTGCTGTATAAATGTTAGAATGGATTGTGTGTGTGTGTGTGTGTGTGTGTGTGTAGGGGGGGTAAATAAACAAATAAAATAACAGGCATTATGTCCCCCCCCCTACACACACACACACACACACACACACACACAATCCATTCTAAAATTTATACAGCACTCTCACACACACAGCACTCTCACACCCATCACACACAGCATTCTCACACCCATCACACACAGCACTCTCACACCCATCACACACAGCATTCTCACACCCATCACACACAGCACTCTCACACCCATCACACACAGCATTCTCACACCCATCACACACAGCATTCTCACACCCATCACACACAGCATTCTCACACCCATCACACACAGCACTCTCACACCCATCACACACAGCACTCTCACACCCATCACACACAGCACTCTCACACCCATCACACACAGCATTCTCACACCCATCACACACAGCATTCTCACACACAGCATTCTCACACCCATCACACACAGCACTCTCACACCCATCACACACAGCACTCTCACACCCATCACTCTCACACCCATCACACACAGCACTCTCACACCCATCACACACAGCATTCTCACACCCATCACACACAGCACTCTCACACACATAGCATTCTCACACCCATCACACACAGCATTCTCACACCCATCACACACAGCACTCTCACACCCATCACACACAGCACTCTCACACCCATCACACACAGCACTCTCACACCCATCACACACAGCATTCTCACACCCATCACACACAGCACTCTCACACCCATCACACACAGTACTCTCACACACACAGCACTCTCACACCCATCACACACAGCATTCTCACCCATCACACACAGCACTTTCACACCCATCACACACAGCACTCTCACACCCATCACACACAGCATTCTCACACCCATCACACACAGTACTCTCACACACACAGCACTCTCACACCCATCACACACAGCATTCTCACCCATCACACACAGCACTTTCACACCCATCACACACAGCACTCTCACACCCATCACACACAGCATTCTCACACCCATCACACACACAGCACTCTCACACCCATCACACACAGCACTCTCACACCCATCACACACAGCACTCTCACACCCATCACACACAGCATTCTCACACCCATCACACACAGCATTCTCACACCCATCACACACAGTACTCTCACACCCATCACACACAGCATTCTCACACCCATCACACACAGCACTCTCACACCCATCACACACAGCACTCTCACACCCATCACACACAGCACTCTCACACCCATCACACACAGCATTCTCACACCCATCACACACAGCACTCTCACACCCATCACACACAGCACTCTCACACCCATCACTCTCACACCCATCACACACAGCATTCTCACACCCATCACACACAGCACTCTCACACCCATCACACACAGCACTCTCACACCCATCACACACAGCACTCTCACACCAATCACACACAGCACTCTCACACCCATCACACACAGCACTCTCACACCTATCACACACACAGCACTCTCACACACAGCACTCTCACACACAGCACTCTCACACACATCATACACAGCACTCACACACATCACTCTCACACACATCATATACAGCACTCACACACATCACTCTCACACACGCCCCCCCCCCTCATCACACCGTCCCCCTCACACACACATACTGCACCCCTCACATACACACAGAACCCACCAACACACTGCACAACAGACATACACAATACTTCCATATATATATATATATACACCACACACACAGCACCCCTCACACACATACTGCACCCCTAAACACATTACATTCCAGACACACACTAGATCCCTTACCCAACTCTGGATCATCTGCACATATACACACACTAGATCCCTATATACACTCTGAAACCGTTATAAACACACACTCACTAGATCTCCTATACACATTCTGGGTCCTTCAAACACACACTAGACTATATATATTATATATATACACACACTAGATTCCTTGTAAGCAAACACATACTACACCCCTAAACACACACTACATCTATATATACACACACACTATAGCCTGTATGCCAGGGCTCGACAAACCCCGGGCGCCAGGTCGCCATGGCGACCAGGAAATCAGACCTGGCGCCCGGGTATCGTGAGCCCCGCGTGGTGCCCTCGGCAATAGGATCGCTTTTTCCCTTCTCTCCAGCAGCGGTGCGCGAGGGAGCAGAGTGAGTGCACCGGCTGCACAGACTTCCTGCTCCGCCCCCTCGCGCACCGATATAGTGCTGATCGGGGAGCTCAGCAGGAAAGCTGCTCTCTGCCACCAGGCTGGAACGCCCCCCTCCCCCTCCCTTTATTGAGGCTTGAGCGACCCCCCCCCCCCTTCTGGTGCTATAGCAGGGAGGGGGGACATTGATAGGTGAACATTTTTTATTTATTTTTTTCCTTAAAAAAAAACCTTATGCCGTGTGTGTGTGTGTGTATATATGTGTCTGACTGGATGTGTATATATGTGTCTGACTGGATGTGTATGTGTGTGTGTATATATGTGTCTGGATGTGTTTGTGTATATATATGTGTGTGTCTGGATGTGTTTGTGTATATATATGTGTGTGTCTGATTGTGTTTGTGTATATATATATATATGTGTGTGTGTGTCTGACTGGATGTGTTTGTGTTTATATATGTGTCTGACTGGATGTGTTTGTGTGTATATATATGTCTGAGTTGATGTGTTTGTGTGTATATATATGTCTGAGTTGATGTGTTTGTGTGTGTATATGTGTCTGACTGGATGTGTTTGTGTATATATATGTGTCTGACTGGATGTGTTTGTGTGTATTTATGTGTCTGACTGGATGTGTTTGTGTGTGTATATATGTGTGTGACTGGATGTGTTTGTGTATATATATGTGTCTGACTGGATGTGTTTGTGTATATATATATGTGTCTGACTGGATGTGTGTGTGTATTTATGTGTCTGACTGGATGTGTTTGTGTGTATTTATGTGTCTGACTGGATGTGTTTGTGTGTATATATGTGTCTGACTGGATGTGTTTGTGTGTATATATGTCTCTGACTGGATGTGTTTGTGTGTATATATGTGTCTGACTGGATGTGTTTGTGTGTATATATGTGTGTGACTGGATGTGTTTGTGTGTATATATGTGTCTGACTGGATGTGTTTGTGTGTATATATGTGTCTGACTGGATGTGTTTGTGTGTATATATGTGTCTGACTGGATGTGTTTGTGTGTATATATGTGTCTGACTGGATGTGTTTGTGTATATATATGTGTCTGACTGGATGTGTTTGTGTATATATATATGTGTCTGACTGGATGTGTTTGTGTATATATATATGTGTCTGACTGGATGTGTTTGTGTGTATTTATGTGTCTGACTGGATGTGTTTGTGTGTATTTATGTGTCTGACTGGATGTGTTTGTGTGTATATATGTGTCTGACTGGATGTGTTTGTGTGTATATATGTGTCTGACTGGATGTGTTTGTGTGTATATATGTGACTGACAGGATGTGTGTGTGTGTATGTATGTGACTGACAGGATGTGTGTGTGTGTATGTATATGTAGGAAAACAAGGTGAAGCGGGTTTCACTATGTGTGTCTGTCTGTGACTGCGTGTGTTTATGTGCTGTGGTCTGGCTCCTAGATATTTTAGCTGGCTCCTAAAACTCGGATACATTTGTCAAGCCCTGCTGTATGCACACACTTGCTATATCCCCTATACACACATTCTCTACAGCCCTTAGCCACATATGCATCACATTACACCACAAACACAACTAAAACCGACCTTATTACACAATACCACACCACAATCAGCTCACTCTACACACACGCAATCCCACAAGCAGGCTTCAAACACATGCTCAATACTCTTTCCTGGCATTTTTGTCTCCTGGTATCCATTTATAGAGACACCAGAGACAAGTTGCAAGGAAACACAGTGCAAGCATGTTATTAAATTTGCTTGCACTGTGTAGAACAAACACAGGGCTTTTTTCTCATGCTAGAGCTCTTCAACAGAGCTCTGCGCATGGCCTGCACTGGAAGAGCATTGAACCAACATGCTCACTTTGAGAGGGAGCGTGTTTGTCATTGGTGATGACAAAACACAACTTCTCTGACCCGCCCCCTTCTTAGTGGGCCGCTGTGATAAAAAAATGCCCGGGCCGAATTTTTCTCCCAGTCCGGCCCTGGTGCTATCAACCATAATAAATGCATTTAAAAATCGTCTGGATGTTTTTGTTTTTTTTAGATAATAGAACAAGAATTAATAATAGAGCTACTCGATCCAAGGATAAATCTGGTTGTTCCCACTAAGTGGCAAAATTCGATATAGCTTCCTTGGCGGTTTTTGATCAAAAGAACAAATGAGTGGTAGAAGGGTTGAACCTGATAGACTTTTTTCAACCTATGTTACTATGTATGTGGATGCACAGGGATGCACTCAGCCTAGCCTGTGATTTTGCCTTACTCTTTGTTTTTAGGTATTCAGTTTTTGAATACTATTACCAAGTTTCCATTACCATTAAAAAAAATGTGTTGTGAGAAAGTTACTACAGCATCCTTGTCCCATTAGATGTGTCAGTGTTAGGTTGATATTTGATTTGGCAGGCTTAAATCTGGCTTTAATATGTTGTTTATTCTTTATGCTATTATTGTGTGGATAGAAGATCAAAATATTTAGAAAATATCATTAATCACTATATGATGCTTTTTTGGTTTTTAAGGTCAGTATCTCAATACTATGTGTTTTAGTCCCAATTCAAGAATTCAGACGTTGTTTTTGGATAGGCAAGCTGATGTTCTCTCTACTAGAGCACTCTCCCAGCCAGGAATTAACTGCCTTAAAATGAGCAAAGCTCTGTTTACCAAATGCTGCCATTGACATATTCCCACGTAGAAGCGAAACGTTTCTATTTCAGGACTTCTGCAATAATGTAAAAAGTGACACAGTAAATGCAACACAAAAAAAGAACACATATTATTAGGACATTATTATAAACTGAACAAGAAGTCCCTACATCAGGTTCTTTTGTAATTGTGAAATGTATAGAGCTGCGCTGTTGAGTGATTTCAATTTTGGAAGTTTGTTTACAGTACTTTATTTGCCACAACCTGTATTTATTGTGACTTATTGGTGGGTTGGACACGCATTTTGCCTAAATCAGCATGTTAATGTTTAATCTTTGTTCATAATTATTTTACACTGTATTTGTGTGATATGAATATCTATAATAAATTCTCCATTATTTTAAACTTTTTTACTTCATTCTCTTCCACGTCGATCACAGAGAAACATAAAAAGTGTCAGGAAATAAGAACTATTCGGCCCATCTAGTCTGCCCTAAATAAATTAGTGCCTGGTCTTATCTTATATGTTAACATTTACCACTTCCGCTGGAAGGCTTTTCCAAGCATCCACTACCCTCTCAATAAAATAATACTTCCTGGTATTACTTTTAATCTTTGCTTTTCTAATTTAAGACTATGCCCTCTACTTGTGGCAGTTTTTCTTGTTTTAAATATACTCCCCTGTTATTCCTTTACTCCCACCAGTGCCAAGCTCTTCTGGTCCTTTCGTGACACACGGTGCTCTCAACCCAGATGACGCAAGCACCAAAATGTAACGATTTTTCCTGGCCACCGATCACAAGGTGATCGGTAGCCAGGAACACTATGGCACAGACCCAATCAGGATCTTAATAGACCCTGTGGGTCCCTGCCAAAATATGCGAGACCTCCGGACATCACGTGTGACGTCACGGAGGCGTGCCCGAACCTGGAAGTGCGCGATTTAGTGAAATGTAGCCGGTGATCGCTTTGAGCACCGGCTACATTTTCCCTGTCAGACTGAGGCCACTCAAGAGCCTGCAGCGGGATCCGAGCACAGTTCATTCTGTGGAGCCACAATGAGCTGTTTAACGCTGGATACACTATGCTCTCCTAGCGTCTTTTAGGCACTGAAAATAAGGACGGCATAGAACATCCTAGTGTCGGGAAGGGGTTAATAACCTGCTGTGAAATAGCCTCATACAATGATTGTAAACATAGAATAGCAGAGGGCCGCATACCATGCAGAAGCCTAGGCCGGAGAAGGGGAGGGGTTGGAAATAGGAGAAGACATTATTACATGAGGTAATAAAATTGCAAATATTGGATTTTTTTTAGATAGAGGCTGCACATAAACCTTTTTCGGGCCATATCCTGCTCGTCAGACTGAGGTTGAAGATCTATGTTCTAAATTGATAAATATCATTAAGGAAATGCAATATATACAATTATAATAAGTTCAAATGTATTTGACCCTGCTGTGCAATGATACAAATACATGAGTAAATATCTGTGATCACCGTGTACAGTAGAGCTATGTACACGAATGAGAAGACAAAAGATAAGGTTACCAGCTCACACAAGATGGTGCTACAGTGCCACACAACCCGAATTCAGTACATTCCGTTCAGTAATTCCCTCCTTTATTGATCTTCTAAAGTTCAGCTCCTGCACTCAGTAACTGCTGTTCTCTTTCATGCTGATGAGGACTCCTGACCACAGTGTATCTTCCTATATTGTGTTTTTGATAAACAGTAAAGGTCCCAAAAGCTTTTTTTTTATGAACAGAAGCACTTCTGCAGGATTGTTATTATCCGTTGCGGACAGAAAATATCCTGCTGAATCCAGGAGAGGAGCAGCATAAATAGATCTGTCTTAATGCCATTCGTGTCAGAAAAAAAGGAGGAAAAGATGCACGTCTGTAACACAGAAACAAGGATTTGCACGTGTGCACTAGCAGCTAGCTGATATTTCCTATTAACATGACAACGAGCGATCGTTCTCAGTATTGTGGCGCAACTTGTGCAGTGTTAGTAAAAAAAAAAAATATTAATTCAATTTTATCTCATAACCACATAGGCAGAGCACTCTGAAATGTTGATCAAAGTAATATAAAACATACCGATAAGAAACATTGGGAGTGGAGTCAATGGCCCCCGTTGAGTAAACAATTGTCAATAATGGTAAAATAATGGGCATTCATAATGCAATACCTGCAGCAAAAAAAAAAAACACATTATAATTACCACACAGTGTTTTAATGAGGGACAGTAAAATTAACAGGCAAAACAAAAATCATTCATCAAAAAAGAGAAACTAAATTACCATATATGCAGCCGATATATGCACATTAATCCTACAGTGCTCAGAGAGTTAAACTAACTGAAAAATAAATAGTGCTGTAGGAGTAGGGTTGCCACCTGGCCGGTATTTTACCAGCAGGCCGGTAAAAAATTGGTTTGACCCCAATGTTAAGTCTATGGAGGTAGTAGCATGGGCGGTATTTTTTTTTTAAGAAGAGGTGGCAAACCTATGTAGGAGTCACCTGGGGGATTAATTTTTATTTTTGGATAGCCCCTTTCCCTGGGCCGAAGATAAGGAACCATGTTCAATATTTGACATTTTCTACAGGTATATTTATTTCACATGTGATTTTCACTGCCCACCCTCATAGCACTCAAGGGGTGGATCTTTTTTATAGGTTGCATTATTATCCCCCTACCTGGGCAAAGTGGTGGGGGATAGGTAGGGTATTTTAGGTTGTATGGGGTCAGTGTCACTCAGCCCCAAGGGGCCATCAATTTTTTTTATGGGTCCACGTGCATTGCACTGGCCCATGGTACCAGGGGGGCATATGATTTATTTATTTGATGGGGCTAGAAACATTCTCCCAGGTCCAAAGGCCAGTGGGGACTATTATTAGTTTGACAGGGTTAAGGGTGGGGAACTGCTGAAATAGTGCTTTATCGCATGTCAGTTAGTAGCAGTCCATTGCAAATGAATTGCATGTTATTCCTTAAGGATTTAACAGGCAGCATTGAATCGAGCCCACTGAGTCCAGCTAATCTGTAAGTTTTCTTCTACCTTCTGTAAACTCTAAAATTATGGTTGGACTCTATCCTATTCCTAAATTTGGTCAATACAACAATGTCTACCACCTCAGCTGGAAGACTAATCCATGGCTCCACAACACTCTCAAAACAGTGGCAGGCAAATTCATAGCCATTGTATGCCACAGATTCCAAATGTGTCTGCTTCTAAATACAGTGTAAAAGTAGACATTTTATAAACAGACCAGCTGTTCGCTTATGGCATACAGGAAATTAGATATGAACTGATAATTAGTAAGACCGTTTGGCCAATACATTTTCAGGAATGTGATTTTTTTTTAATCCACTGTAATATACACAAATTAGATGTCAAATGGGTATTGAAAACACCAAACATTATGGCTAATATTATCAATTAAGCAAGAGATTTGTGAAATGACTGATAAATTAGTGAACAGGAAATTGGGTTTTTAATAACATGGAGTCATGTTTAAATTAACCAGTAGTTGATGTCACCCGAATATTGACTTGTAGTTTATATAAAATATTGTATGCATATGTTCAGTGAATATTAAAGTGGCAGTGTAACGTAGCTTATTTTCTGTATGCAGTACATTGGCTTACTATATGGGAAAAACACGTATTTTTACATTAAAACAATTTACAGATCTCCTGTCATTTTTCATTAAAAAAATTGTAATTTTTTTTGCGAGAAAGCAGTCACCATAGTACCCTTTATTTGACGTTTTTGGGAGATTTAAAGTGTTGAAGGAATAACTGATCAGATCTATTTTTACTTTATATGATGCAGTACTCATTTTAAAAATATTTTATTGGACACTTTAGGTGAAACTCCCCCTTTAAATGTTTGACAGTATGAAGTGCTAAGTGCCGACTATAGGACTTAAAGGGACTGTATCACCTAAACATGTTTTTACTGTAAATGTAGAGAATAAAGTAATGATGGAAAATTAAATTTATACTCGGTTAGCAACATTACAAGTAAATGTGTCTGCCGTCTCCAGTTTATGACATCACCTGTGGCTTGAAGTGTAAATTGCACATCTCCGGTTGAAAATAAGTTAATTTGCATATACAAAAGACACTACAGGCACGTTTAAAAACATACATTCCTCTTTTTTGCTTGCAATTTTGCTAACACAATGTATAGATCATAATCAATCGTTTTTTATCCTCTACAATCTCAGTTGAAGCAATGTTTAGGTCTGTATGCAGATCCTTACTCTTTATTTGATCTATACATTGCAAAGCTATTCTCCTGTGTTTCATTTTTGGCTGATTTCTCTGCCTGCCCTGACCACACACTTATCTAAGGGAACTCACTGAGATATGGACATCAGTTTGACTGTGATGACAATCCAATTTCCCCAAATCCTGCCTGTGGCCAAATGTTTATTAATACTTCCCCACTCATGTCTACAAACTATTATACCCAGAGCATGTACTATCCCCTGCTTGCGATTAGCAGGCTCAAATAAATAGAGTACATAAAAAAGAGAAGACATCTGGATCAAAGTCTAATTAATAACAAATGATCTTTTTACTGGAGTGCAGTATTTAGGAAGTGTGCTCCAGATGGCAGATTAAGCAAACATTGCTTCAAAGTAAAAACCTGAAGACTGTCTCTTCTCAAATCAATGATTAATAATGTCGTAACATCCATGTAAGAAAAAGAAATAGCAAAGTTATTACTGGTACAAAAAAATACATATGAATGTTTATATGACTAGTGTTAACCCATAGATTAGTTTCGGAGTAGTTCCTGGCTCGCCCCGCTCAGACTGCTGAATGCGAGGGTCTCTCTCACCCTAGTTTTTGCATGGGATCAGCAGGGGGGACCTAGTTAACCCCTTCTTGACGCATGGTGCTTGCGTCCCACACGACGCAAGCACCAAAACGTCACGATTGGTTCCTGGCCACCAATCACAAGGTGATCGGTAGCCAGGAACACTCTGGCAGAGACCCGATCAGGATCTTAATAAACCCTGTGGGTCCCTGCAAAAAAATTGCGAGACCTCCGGACGTCACGTGTGACGTCACAGAGGCGTGCCCGAACCCGGAATTTCGGGTACGGCGCGATTTGGAGAAATGTAGCCTTTGCTCGCTTTGAGCACCGGCTACATTTCCCCTGTCAGACTGAGGTGGGATCCCGCTGCAAGTGCCTGCAGCGGGATCCGAAAACAGCTCATCTCGGGGAGCTGTGATGAACTGTTTAATACAGGACGTACTATGCCGTCCTAATGACTTTAAGGCACTTAAAGTCAGGACGGCATAGTACGTCCTAACGTCATTAAGGGGTTAATGTCCCCCTGCTGATCCCATGCAAAAATGAGGGTCTCTCTCTGCACTAGCAGAGAGAGCCAGTCGTCAACCAGACGGCTGCCTGCTTTCTATGGAATCATGGCAGCTGTCGGCCAGAGGATAAACTGGCGTGTCCTATCAAAAGTACCTGCCAGTTTATCCTAATACTAAGAACTAACATTTCACTTTTGCTTCTATACTGAGATATAAAGTGTAATGTTCCTTTAAAGGTGCCTGCCACAGCACGCCACCAGCAAATACCTGCCACAATAGCCACCATTTGATTTTTCACTTATGGCCTGCCAAAACCTAGAACCACCACGGTTTACAATGATGTATAACTTCCAAAGAGCCCAGTGGTACTCCTACTGAGCAGCATTTAAAAAGATATTGCTGCTTATTCGGAAACCTAACAAGGACTTCAAAGCTATGGCTCTGTGACATGATCTCAAATATTGGTTTGTCAGCGAGAACATCGTCATGTCTCCCAAATGTCAGGAAGGTGTTATAAAGGACGGTGTCTCTAGTAAACATATTACGTTAGAGTGAGAGAGAAAGTTAAAGAGCAAGGGGGCATGGGAAATGTTGAACACATAAGGGTTGGCTATCGGAATATGTAAGATATGTAAGATTTTGGAGGTGACACCACAGACTGGGAGACAGAAGATTATATTTTCTTTCTGGGGTGTTTAAGTGAAGTAACTGTGATTATTCCTGACAGAACTAGATAACATTAACAGAAAAAAACTAGAGTGACAAAAACATATTTGACTACATCAGAGACCAACATACCACAGGAGTAACAACTTAGGACTCAAGCTGTTTGTAAGAAAAGTACTCATAGGGACATGGACAACATATTGTTCATGTTAATGGGACTGTATCACCTGAGCATTGTTTTTACAGTGCATGTAAAACATATAAAATTATTTTAAATGATCTATACATTGTATTAGCAAAACTGCAAACAAATGCCTAAACTAGGAGACAAATGTGTTTTATATGTGTGTTTATGACATCACCTGTGGCACGGTATGAAAATTACACATTTCTCCTAATTTAGACATTTGCTTGCAATTTTCCTAATACAATATATGGATCATTTTCTATTCTCCAAATTCACAGTAAAAACAATGTTTAGGTGACCCAGTCCCTTTAACATAGTACTGAGCGGAGACCTGATGAAATGCCATTTAATTAAACAAACAAATGAAGTAAATTTAAGGCATTTTATTCGATTACTGGGAGTGTTTAGTTGGGTATCCACTTCTTTATTACTCCCATTTCTAAGAGCCACTCTCGATCTGCTACTTGTGATCTGTCTGGTAGTCAAGGCTCACCAAAGCCTCATGGTTATGGAATATCTTCCCAGCCTTTTACACATTAAGTACCCACTGCACTCAAATGACAGACTTGTTTGGTCTTTGCCACTGTAGCTTATCATGCAATAGGGTTGCAAATCAAGGGGGGGGGGGGGGGGGCAGAGTAGTCACCATGGAAACCAACAAAATGGTGTTGCTTTTTAGACCACTTTTAGAACTTTACGACAGAATTGATTCTATAAATAACCCCCATTACGTGGAGAACCATTCATAAGAGTATATACAATCATGCAGAAGGGTTACAAAAAGCTCTTCAGACATAATCCTTATTTGACCCACGCCTTTTATATTCAAAGACATTCACACTATTCAGATGAGAAGATAATTAAGACAGTATTAGGTTACGATGGGCGGCCTAGTTGAAGTCTTTATTGGAATTTCGTTACAGATGTTTATATCATGTGGAATAATTCCCTCAACAGCACAGTGACTCACTCCTCAGAGACCGAATGACATCTTTAAGGTCTTTAACACAAAACAATAGAACAAACCGTCTTCCTGGTTCAACAAGGTAAGAATCTATACATTTAAAATGTCAGTCCTTTAGCAGATTTCTATTTTAACATTATTATTCCAAATAGATGTATTTTTACACATAAAAGGGCGAATAAAGAAAACAATTATAAGGAAAAGGCAAGAAGAGAACTTCTTACATGGGTCTAAGCTACCAAAAAAGTATTCGAATCTCAACCATTAAAAAATTTAATAATAAAGATCACAAACTGTAAATGATGAAAATAAAAAATAGTTTTGAGGAAATGGAAAAACAATTTTTTGGGCATAAAAGGGAGAGTTTGACACAAAACTACCTGTATTGTAATAACTACGCATCAAGCTATCTTCTGTATTGCGTACAAATGATGTACAGTTGCCTGAATAGCACATAAAGCCTCGGAAAGTGTACAGAGAGATAAGGGGATGAAGAACATATGATGTAAGTCAGAGTATGTCACGATGCAACTTGAGATCAAATAGGGCATTATTTAAACATGAATTGCTATAAGTGAACTTGATGAAAGTCAAGCACTGCCTCTATGCCGAGAAGACCGTATTATGGATTTATGAACAAAAGGAAGCCAAAAATAGCTGAAACTAGATATGAGTGAACAAATTAGTATAAGTTCATTTTTTGTACTGTTTTTTGGCATCACTGAAATAGCTCCCAAGCCAGGAGATATATATTAGAATTCCAGTTCCTAGGAATGAAGATGTCAGATGAGGAAACTAAAACAACCACTAAAGGGAAATTCCAATGAGTCTCTCACTTTTACAGATTTTATAATCACTGACAAGAAATAATTGCACTTATTTTAGCATCTGAACTGGCACTATTAACCCCTTGAGGAAACAACTGTTTTGGAATGTTGTATAATTAGGGCCGCTTTAAGACCCTTGTGGGCCCCGGGCAAAGTCTTTAGCACTGGGCCTCCCTCGACCTTATTTTTCTTAAGTCGCATTGTAAAAAACTGTAAACTTTTTCATATTATCTGCAACTATTCATATCACACTATTTGTATATGTAATAAAATGTTACTGAGAAACTGCATTTCTTGTTTTTATTCCCTTTTTCTGCACCCACATTATTCCTTAACACAGCACCATGCAGTACCCACAGCACTTGCCATGCACCTATATTGCATCCACAGCACTTGGCCTGCACTCATATTACACCCACACAATTTGGCATGCCACAGTGTCACTTTGTCCCACAGAAATGCCCCTGCAGAACAAGCCAAAGTGTCACTTTCGCCTCATAGTATGTTATATTGCCCCACAGAACATCACTGGTTCTGAACGTCACAGCATCACTTTGCTAATTAAAATAAGCCAGTCAGGTACCAATCAACATGCCACAGTCACTTTGTCATTGACATATGCAACAGTCAGTTTGCCTATTAAAATATGCCACCATTTGTCCATTAAATATGCCACACCTTGTCTATTAATATGCCAGTATTATTGTGCCATTAATATGCCACAGCCAATTTTCCCATTAGTATGCCAGTATTATTTTGCCATTGATATGCCAGTGTTATTTTGAAATTAATAAGCCACAACCAATTTGCCCAATAATATACCAGTGTTATTTTGCCATTTAATATGCCCCGGTAAATTTGCCCAATAATATGCCAGTGTTATTTTACCATTTAATATGCCGCAGCCTATTTGCCCAAAAATATGCCAGTTTTATTTTGCTGTTAATATGTCAATAAGGATTATGCTACCATTCAATTTGTCACCCTCCCCCCCTTCCTTGTTATGTTTGCAGACTACATTTCCTATCATGCTCAGCCAGCCAAAAGAAACCTCACCATCCTAGGAAAAGTAGTCTACTGTAATAAAATATCCCTAGAGGACCACTGACAATCCTAACGGAATAACTTCTTATTTTTATATATTTATTTTTATTTATGTATTTTTATTTAACCCAACTTTGATGAACCTAGGGTTACGATGATTTTTTTTTTTTTAATTAAAAAAGGCTGGGGTGGATGCTTGGTAGATCATGGGCAGACTGCCACGACTATACTCTCTCTTTGCCTTACAATCGCTGTGGAGCAGGGAAAGACTCTAGCTGTCAAAGCAGCTCAGATCTGCATGATGGTCACAAAGAGAGTTTTTTGCAAATGGGTTGAAAAGCAAGTAGAATCTGGTACAGTCACACTTGGGTGGTAAATAAATGGGAAGTCTAACACATTTTAGCCGCCATCTTGGTGCACAACCTTCTCTCAGAACCTTCTGGTTAAAGAAAGAAGGAGGGGGGGGGGGGGTGAGAATGTATAAAAAGTCAAATACACAAGTCAAACTGAAAAACAAAGATACATAGAGCATGGCTATCATTAAAGATACATAGAGCATGGCTATCATTAAAGATACATAGAGCATGGCTATCATTAAAAATATATATAAGATTGAATACTCTGAATGGAATAGAGAAAAACTCGGAGACACACACAGCTATATAACAGAGATTATACTGGGTTCAGAACTAATACCAAAAATAACACATATGTATATAGATAAAGAGGCAAATACATGGACTAAGAGAACAATAAAGGCAGAGCTGATATATTAATAAGGGGATACCAAACTAAGCAGTACCAGTCTAAATAGAGCATTGGAGGGTAACTGTTACACACAAACCTAGTGACCGCACAGTTACATGGCTGGTATTCTCCACCAACAAATAAGAACTACAAACCCTATTATCTCCATAGGTGGACAAGTGGATCCACTTTCCCATGTGATACAGTTTTTGCCCATGTCTATACTATTCCTGCTGTGTGTAATTTGTGGATTTTAAATACTCTTAACATAAACATTGCTTTGCTTTCTGGGAATGATCTATTTAGATTTCAGTTAAAACTATGGGCATAAGTAATGCAGCTCTGTGCTTTCCTGTCATTTCTCTGTGGGAAGATGGCAATATTCCTACAGCTATTAATGTTCCTACATAAGCAGGTTTCTGTCGCTATTCATTTGAGCTATTTACTCAAGTCACTTTTAATTTTCCCACAATTTTTCTAAGTAGTTCAAATTCAACAGGAATTGAAAACATGGCACAAGTCTATCAAATTCCACAGAATGAATCCTGTGTGCTTGTTTTTTAGGGTAGAGAGTGGGAAAGTAAATGTTCATGATGTAGCTCTCTTCCATCCAATGCATTATTCGGTATTTTATTTATATTTGCATTAAGATTACACTGAAAAACAGACTTTAACCAAAGCAGGACATGTCACTGAGGGGTTTTGTTTGTTTGTTTTCAACTAGTTCAAAAACAGATACGTGTTTTATTTATGTATTTTGTTACATTTTACAAAGTATTACTTCAAATTGTCATCTGATCTTTGATATACAATGTAGTGAATTCTGTGAACTAATTAAATTCAGAGCAAAACAATATAAAAAACAGATCTGCAGAAAAGCATTTTAACCCCTTAGTGACATGACCTTGTCTTTCCCTTGGTGACAAGGGCTGTTTTTGACATTTCAGGGGTGTTTTTGTTAAGCTGTAATTTTCTTACAGAAATATGCTTGTTTCCATGTTTTTCTGTAGTTTTTTGCGAGTTATTGAACAAAAACCAAAAATAGTGTTTTTTGGTTTTTTACTACAGTGACCTTTTGACCCCAACGTGAACTCTAAATTTAACCCCAACTCTAACTTTTATGATAACCCTTAATATAGTCAAATTTAAATTTAATTGAAAGCGTATCCCTTATGCTAACCCTAATTTAATTGTAGCCCTAACCCTAGATTTTTGCTAATTAAGTCTTTTTTTTTTATTGCAATGTTGCTGACTGCCTCTACAGCATCAGAGCGATGGAAGAGATTTTTTTTTCACTTCCGACGCTCTACCCACAAGAGGGCAGAAGCCATATTGGAGGAGTTTGCTGCTCTCCAATATGGTTCCCACGATTGCTCCGTGGAACGATCGTGGGTGCCACAGAACCAAAATGTCAGTGCTGCCTAATACCTCGATCATTGATCGCGAAAACCGCTTGTTCCACTGCAGGAGATGTCAGGCACATCCACTGTCAACAACAGAGTGGGCTATTAATGGACAAATTATCAGTGACTATTAATGGACAAATTATCAGTGGGCTATTAATAGACAAACTATCAGTGGGCTATTAATAGACAAACTATCAGTGGGTATTAATGGACAAATAATCATTGGGCTATTAATGGACAAATAATCATTGGGCTAATAATGGACAAATTATCAGTAGACTATTAATGGACAAATTATCAGTGGGCTATTAATGAACAAATTATCAATGGACTAATAATGGGCAAATTATCAGTGGCTATTAATGGACAAATTATCAGTGGGCTATTAATGGACATATCAGTGGGCTATTAATGGACATATTATCAGTGGGCTATTAATGGACATATTATCAGTGGGCTAATAATGTACATATTATCAGTGGGCTATTAATGGACAAATTATCAGTGGCTATTAATGAGAAAATTATCAGTGTGCAATTAATGGATAAACTATCCAAACGGGAGGGGGGGGAGGGCCAGATTTTTTTTCAGCAAGGGGCCCTGAAATTTCTGATGGCGACCCTGCTGACACGTCCATTGTCACGAAGGGGTTAAGTAAGCTGGACATTAGTACAATGTATGTTACGTGAACCTCAAAAGAAAGTCACTTTATTTGTGTTCACAGGATTACGGTGACCCCTTTCTGCAGCATCCCTTGGGACCCACTTTTACTGCCCGTTTAACACAGTGGGATAGATACAAAGTCGGCCATTAAGGTGGTTAAAGATTAAGTACCACACTTTATTCCTGATGGAATAATGTGCGATTCAACTGCAATGAGGACCGCAGAAATATTGTGAGTTAACGCATTGGTACTCCGGTAAGCGAATAACAGTGTTATGAAACACCATTAATCCCGATTGCCTGTTAATATAGCATTATCCGACCCGCCCAAAAAAAATGTTTGGCTATGTTGTATCCTGCTAATGAAATTCTTGTTCCAGAGAAAATATTGAATATATTCCCTAAGCAGCCCTTCAAACAGTTTCCCCACCACAGATGTCAAGCTTACAGATCTGGTTGGGATTTTGAAATTTTGGCACCACACAAGCTTTACGCCAATCTGTGGGATCCATGCCTGAAAGAAAAGAATCCCTGAAATACAGCATACCATAATGGTATGGCCAGAACCTAGCTTAGCTCTCTAATTACCCGTGGCTGTATAACATCTGGTGCAAGGCTTTGTCTACCGTAACACCATTTAATTGTTTTAACAGTTTTCATGCATCAGCCAATCATATTCTTGCTGTTATTGTTCTGTAAAAGTCGCTTGCAGGTCTAGTCCATCAGTTTTTCCTTGGTAAAAACAGAAGCTGCTCTCTATGTCTCCACTAACTATCTCACCCATTTCAGACAACAAAGGTCCAACATTATCAGCCTTTTTTTGCCATTTATATATTTAAATAATCTTTTAGGATAATCTGCTCTCCTTAGCAATTTTTTTCCATGCCTCTGCTTAATATTGTTTGAACACTACTTTCTTTTTTATTTATTTCCTGATTTACCTTACTTGTTTATTTAGCTTTTTGTTATATTTGTTTCCAAAGGGTACCAATTTGCCTTTTTGAATTCATCTCAAAGGATACCATATTATGGTCGCAATTCCCCAAATGCTCCCTTACTTGGATGTTAGATATACGCTCACCCTTGGTAGTTATTACCAGATACAGACACACATCTATTTGAGAAGCCTGTTCTATTTCCATTAATAGTTGAGATACTGCAATATTTATAACAAATACCCACTAATATTTTCTGGACAGTACTATTCCCACTGACTATCTCAACCCACAATTATTGAATATAGAGGCAATATAGACACACCCAGTGGTGGAACTACCGTTGTCGCAGGGGTCACAGCTGTGACCGGGCCCGTCACTCCAGGGGTCCGGCTTCCCTGCGACCAGGTGCCCGTCGGCATTGTGGTGGTGGCACATCAGATTTCCTGAGGCCCGGTCAGCGCTGCGGCGCTTTAAGAGCACGACCCAGTATGACATTAGTGCTGTCATTTACCAGCTAACAGAGTGCCGAAGAGACCGCTGGGGAGGGAGTCAGAGTGGGAGCTCTGACTCCCATAATTGTGAGGCAGTCACTGGACCCCAGGGAAGTCACCCTCCTGCACCTAAAAGGTAGGAAACAGGAGGGTGACAATTTTTAAAAAAAAAAAGTTTGTGTGTAAGAGAATGTGTGTCTGTGTGTATGTCTGCATGTGGGTCTGTATGTGTATTTGTATGTTTGTCATTAAGTGTGTGTGTATTTGCATGCATGTTTATATGTGTATCTGTGCATGTGTGTCTGTATGTGTATCTGTATGTCTGTATGTGTATCTGTTTGTTTGCATGTGTGTCTGTATGTGTATCTATATGTCTGTATGTGTATCGGTTTGTTTGCATGTGTGTCTGTATGTGTATCTGTTTGTCTGCATCGGTCTGTGTGTATGTGCATCTCCATGTGCGCCTGTCTGTATGTGTGTATGGGTATCCACATGTGTATCAGTGTGTGTCTGTGTATCTGTATGTTTGTCAGTGTTTGTATCTGTAGAAGTGTCATTCTGTGCGTCTGTGTATTAACATATGTGTCCGTGTATGTATCTGTATGTGTTATACAAAAGAATGGGCGGGGGAAGATACATGGGGGGGGCCCCAGTGCACTTTTCGCGCCGGGCCCTGTGGTTTCCAGTTACGCCTCTGGATACACCCCTCCAACTCTTTTATTTGAGCTATCTGTTCTAAACAACATGTAGCCCTGCAAATTGTGTGTCATCCCCCCCATTTTTCTCTTATACCAAATAAGTCATAGTTTTCTGCATCCTGCTCCAATTCCCCTATTTTACCAGATAAACTTCAGACATTTGAAAGCATACACTTAATGCCACTGACAAATTTGGAAGTTATTTATAGGCTTTTTCCTATAATCTGTACTAACCATGCCCCCAAATCCAACAACCTGGGTACTAACTAAGCCAACTTCCCTTGCTATACTGTCAGAAATTACCGAAATATAAAAGAATCAAATCCAAAAGAAAACAAAAATCAGAAATGCAAATATTTTCAACAAAATTATACTTTTTGAAGGCTGAAAACTATATACAGCCAATAACTGACAAATACAGAGTACAAGTTGTGAGATAATCACATACCATACGAATGCTAATTATTGGTTAGCTATTACAATGCTAAATTGACGAACACATTTGAATTCAAAAGGTGGAATTCATGCAATTGCAAAAGATGTTCAATGCAAAAGTGCAAACGAGCATAAAAATTTACTTTAGAGGAAAATACAGCTTTAATGACAGAATTGTCCAACAGTTATCATCTGATAATTAGGGCCACAGCCAGAAACACCAGTCTTAAGATGAGAAATACCCTCTGGAAAGGAATAACATAACATGTGAACAATGTCAGAATGCAGGATAGATCAATAGCTGTTAAGAAAAGGTAAGAAACATCACAATAGTTATACATCATGTGCCATATGATGCATTCACATCAATACATAACAAAAACACCTATAGTTCCTATCAAACATATGTTAACCGAGTGAACACAACTCATCTGACAAAGCCACATCTCTGCATCATGATACATATAACTCAACATGTCCTGCTATAACATTGCAGGTGCTCAGATATCAGGGTTGGTGTACACATTAGACACGGATTGTCAGCTGTGTCCTGATCTCTGGGCCCTCTTATCACCATCCCCAACCATATCAGGAACATTGCTCAGCAGCTACATCCCCATCCCCTGCTGTAGGCATACAATGCTGCAGTGCAATGTTATATAATATACAACAGGAGATGAGGATGTTTGATGCCTTCGCCGGAGGGTAATGTGGACAAGTGCAAGATTATGCACCTTGGGCGTAAAAACCCAAAAGCAGAATATACACTATTTGGTACAGTCCTAACCTCAACATCTGAGGAAAGGGATTTAGGAGTAATAATTTCAGAGGACTTGAAGGTAGGTAGGCAATGCAATAGAGCAGCAGGAAATGCTAGCAGAATGCTTGGTTGCATAGGGAGAGGTATTAGCAGTAGGAAGAGGGAAGTGCTCATGCCATTGTACAGAGCACTGGTGAGACCTCACTTGGAGTATTGTACGCAGTACTGGAGACCGTATCTCCAGAAGGATATTGATACTTTGGAGAGAGTTCAGAGAAGGGCTACTAAACTGGTTCATGGGTTGAAGGATAAAACTTACCAGGAAAGGTTAAAGCATCTTAACATGTATAGCTTGGAGGAAAGACATAACAGGGGGGATATGATAGAAACATTTAAATACATAAAGGGAATCAACACAGTAAAGGAAGAGAGTATATTTAAAAGAAGAAAAACTACCACAACTAGAGGACATAGTCTTAAATTAGAGGGGCAACGATTTAAAAGTAATATCAGGAAGTATTACTTTACTGAGAGGGTAGTGGATGTATGGAATAGCCTGCCAGCAGAAGTGGTAGAGGTAAACACAGTCAAGGATTTTAAGCATGCGTGGGATAGACACAAGGCTATCCTAGCTATAAGACCGGGAACGGGGGACTAATAAAAGTACTCAAAAAAAAAAAAAATTGGGCAGACTAGATGGACCGAATGGTTCTTATCTGCCGACACATTCTATGTTTCTATGGTACAACAGATACCTACTGCATTAATCAAGGCACTGGAAGATAAATTTTAACACACCAAACGTGCATTCAATCACAGACCTTCTCGCAACATGGGACTTGTTGTACCTGCGTTCTATCGTGGTTACTGGGATCCACAGTTGGGTCATAAGCCAAGCCATTGTCGCTTTTATGACATGGAATGAGACATTGATTAATGTAGTGGGTACATGTGAAATGGATATTACCATAGTGAAGTAATGTAAGGATAGTGTACTTACCCAGGAGTCATCCATCAGGCACTCCACCATTGTCAAACTTGGTACGGATTAATTATTTCCCTTAAGATGGCTGCATCATGACACGAGTCAGGATACCCTGACTTGACACTAATGATGTGCTGGTGAGCATCACAGGTGATCTGGGTATTCAGGGAGTGGTAATGCTTTTGATTTCAGTATGTAATTCTTCCCTGTGTGATGGGGTCCTCAGCCCGACATGAGTGCAGTCTATGACCTCAAGAACTTTCAGCATCCCTGCCACCCAGTAAAGGCAAACTTGACCTTGTGCCACTCTGCATCCTCAGAAGTGGACATTGATTATTTTGAGTCCCTAGCAATATTTTTACAGTCCCAGCACCGAGCTGGAAGGCATCTTTAACCCCTTGGCGACACAGGACGGACTAGGTCCGTCCTGTGTGCCGAGGCGTTAGTGACACAGGACGGACCTAGTCCGTCCTGTGTCAAAACGAGCACTGAAAGCGGAGTTTTTCCGCTTTCAGTGCTCTAAGGGCATTGTAACGATGCTTCCGTGTGGAAGCATCGTACAATGCTAAAAAAAATGCCCGTCGGCATTTCGATCGCTCCGGAGAGCGATAGAAATGCCGGTTTTAAAGGCACAGTGCCTTTAAAACGCGGGCATTTCAAAAATGAGCATAGGAAGCGAATCTTTCGATTCCTATGCTCAGAAAGTGTTTCTGATTACCTCGCAAGTCGAGGCAATCAGAAACACAAAAAAAAATGCACGATCTTGGTCACTGAGTGACCAAGATGGCGCTGCCCTTCTAAGGGCAAGAGCACAGGAGGCAGGAAGTACCTGCTTCCTGTGCTCTCTGGCTGTCACACGATTGCCTCTTCACAGAGGCAATCAGTGACTGCCAGGCACACTGACAGGCAGTGGGGATGCTCTCCTGAACATCCCCACTGACTGGTCAGATCAATATTAACTCTATATTGATCTGACCAGTTATGATCTGCCTCCCTCTCCTCACATTTTTTTTAGTGAGGGAGAGAGACAGATCAAAGTAAGAAAAGTAAGTAAAAGTAAAAAAAAACAATAAATACACAACACACAAATAATAAAACAATAAAAAAAAATTTATTAAAGCAATTCCCTGCTTTTAACCCCTTCCTTGCCACTGATCTTGCATAAGCAGTGATCGTGCACATCAGCGCATTTATTTTTGCTGGTTGTGCATTTTTTAGGGGTTAATTTTTTTTGTACTGTAATTAAATTAAAAAGGCTCTTCTAAGAGTTATTAACCCCTTATTTGCCGTCGATCACTGCTTACGCAATGATATTGACGCCAAAGCAATTTTTATCTGTCTGCAAATTTTTTTATTTTTTTTTTTACACATACCCGCTAGGGGATTACATGTAAAGTAAAAATATTTGAGAGGTTTTTTTTAAGCTGCCTGAGCGCATAGCGATCAGTAACAGCGAATTAGTGGCAAAGGCGGTTTGGTGATTTCTCAATTAAGCTCACCATTCGCCCTGGTCAGATCAAAATTAGTCGGATCAATATTCACAAATATTGATCTGCCTCCCTCTCCTCACTTACATTTTTGTGACGGAAAGAGACAGATCAGTATTAGTGATATAAAATAACATTTTATAAAATTGGCAGGTTTTATGAAAGTCTTTCACTGTGTATTAACCCCTTCCCTGCCATTCATCACTGTGTAAGCAGTAATCTTGCACAGCAACAGTATGTTTTGCTGTCTGCACTGTTTTATGGATTAATTTCTTTGTACTGTAATGTATTACAGTACTAAATAGGCTCTTCTAAGAGCTATTAACCCCTTCTTTGCTCGAGATCACGGCTTACGCACTGATTCTGAGGCCGCGGACTCAGGGTTCGATTTTGACCCTATTCAGCTTTCTGATACATCATCTAGCGATGTATCGGTGGCTGCTGAGCCCTTGCCACAAGTAGTGATGGGGGTCTACCAATAAAAAAATATATGGTTTGGTGGGGGTAAATTACATTGGCTGGCTTCAAAGATATATCCCATAAAGGACACGGACGCAGGTTGACTACATGTCAAAATTCCAAGTTGGAATTTTGAGATGCGCATCTCACAAATGTTGCCTTCTAGCCAAAAACAAACCAACAAACCTATGCATGGGTGCTATCCCTGTACTCGGGAGATGTTGCTGAACACATATTGGGTTGTTGTTTGGCAGTGACATATACCAGAATCTGTGAATTCATGCCTGAAGTACAATGCATGTGGAAAAAAAACTCCCAAAAAAGTACTACCACAAACTTTTACAAAGGCTGGTGGTAGAATTAGTACCTATACAGTATTAAAATACCACCATTTGAAATACCTTAGGATGTCTATTTTCCAAAAATATATGGTTTGATGGGGTAAAATTCATTGGACGGCTTCAAAAATGCTCCAAATGGAACATGGGCGCAGGCTGACTACATGTCAAAATTCTAGGTTGGAATTGCGCACGCCCTAAATGTGGAATTTTAGACCCAATACAAACCAACAAAGCTATGCATGGGGGGTATCCCTGTACTCAGGAGATGTTACTGAACACATATTGAGGTGTTGGTTGGCAGTGGCAAATACCAGAATCTGAAAATTCCTGCCTGAACTACAATGTGTGTGGGGAAAAAATGACATCCCAACCCTTTGACATAGGTTGGTGGTAGAATTAGCACTTGGAAAGTGTTAAAATACCACAATTTTAAATACCCTAGGATGTCTAGTTTTCCAAAATATATGGTTTTATGGGGTAAAATACTTTGACAGGCTTCAAAAGTGTCCCAAATGGAACATGGGCACAGGCTGACTACATGTCAAAATTCCAAGTTGGAAATGCACCCCCCCTAAACGTGGCCTTTTAGCCCCCAAATAATCTAACTAACTTACACATGGGTGGTATCCCTGTACTCAGGAGATGTTGCTGAACACATATTAAGGTGTTGTTTGGCACTGACACATAATAGGATCTGTGAATTCATGCCCAATGTACAATGAATGTGAAAAACAAATTACTATCCATAACATTGACATAGGCTGGTGGTAGAATTAGTGCATGAAAAGTGTTAAAATACTACCATTTGAAATATCCTAGGGTGTCTAGTTTTCAAAAATATATGGTTTTGTGGGGTAGAATACACTTTTTGGCTTCAAAAATGTCCCAAATGGGACATGGGCGCAGGTTTTCTGCACGTCAGAATTCCAAGTTGGAAAACCAAAAAGTGCACCTCTCAAATGTGGCCTTTTAACCCTCAAATAACCTAACCAACCTATACATGGGGGGTATCCCTGTACTCAGGAGATGTTGCTGAACACATATTGAGGTGTTGTTTGGCACTGACATATAACAGGATCTGTGAATTCATGCTCAAAGTACAATGTATGTGAAAAAAAATTACTACCCAAAACATTGACATAGGCTGGTAGTATAATTAGTGCATGGAAAGTGTTAAAATACTACCATTTGAAATACCCTAGGGTGTCTAGTTTAAAAAAATATATGGTTTTGTGGGGTAGAATACACTTTCTGGCTTCAAAAATGTCCCAAATGGGACATGGGCACAAGTTTTCTGCATGTCAGAATTCCAAGTTGGAAAACCAAAATGCGCACCCCCTAAATGTGGCCTTTTAGCCCCAAAACAAACCAACAAACCTATGCATGGGTGGTATCCCTGTACTCAGGAGATGTTGCTGAACACATATTGAGGTGTTATTTGGAAATACCCCTTCACATTTTAAGGTAATGTTTACCTAAATTGCAATATATGTGAAAAACTTAAAAAAAAGATTTTTTTCTGCAAACTTTGGCATAGATTGGTGGTAAAATGGCTACATGAAATGTGTCAAAATACCCCAAGTTAAATGCCCTGAGTTGTCTAGTTTTCAAAAATATGTACATGTTGGGGGTCATTCATGGATTTAGTACAGAAATCAGTGTTACAATGTCACTATCGCTAATTTTGAAAGAAAGGATTTTAAAATAGCTTTGCACCACTTATAGTTCTGGCCCTGTAACATGAATAAAAAAGCACAAAAACATAAAAACATGGGCTATTTCTGAACTCAGGACATATATTAGAAACTTTTTAGCAGTGTTTTTTTGTTGTCTCTTGTACATGAGTATACGATTTTTCAAATAAAAGTCATAAAAAAATATTTTTTCAATTTTTTTGCCATATTTTATTATTTTTTTTACATCAAATTATATGCTATTATCAAAATAATGGTATCAAAAGAAAGCCCTTCTTATAACGATAAAAACGATATATAGTTTGTGCGGGTACACTAAATGAGACAGAAATAAATTACAGCAAAACACAAACACATCAGAAATGTTAAAACAGCCCATGTCACCAAGCGTCGGACAAGCCAAAAAAGTCATGTCACTAAGGGGTTAACCTACAAGATTGTTTTCAAAGGACATCAGAGAAATCTTATCAGATCTGGATAAAAGATCTGGACTTGCACTGATTTCCTAGGTGTACCTCCCTGGACTGAATTTATCTGTTGGATTCGTCCCATACATTGGTTTTTATATTATATTGAATGTATTTATTAATTTACACAGTTGAATCACTGTGTCCATGTTACATGGTTTGCACTATATATCCCAGTTGTTTGCACATTATATATGCTTTGTCACTTTATTGTGTTCACAGCAGCCTTTAGCACAGGACATTATTTTCAGTTTTTCTTGCATAACCCAGAAGTCACAACTTGATTGCATATGACATACCAAAAGTTTACATGCAGCATCTAACCAAGTGGCATGAAGTTGACATGAACAAGACACATGCAGTATTCCTTTGATCTGTAGAGATAGGAGGTACGGTTATGGTATTCTCTTCCCAGAGCCCTGGAAACTCTATAGAGAAAACAACCTCCAACACCTGCTATTATTTTTTTTGAAAGAAAAGAAAAATTCTATGAACAGAAATTAATGTGGTATAACTAATGAGTTCCCTCTGACGCAGTGTGCTATAAACTTTCTCTACAGCCTCTCTGTAAAGTAATATTTTTAATTTTAGTATGTATCACATTTGTATACCTCGAGGAATGGTTGGTCTAGACATTTTCATAAGGTAATTACATTCCACTTATTTTGAGGTATCATTTATTTGTAATTGCCTCTCTGATTTATGGTTAATGTGTTATAATTTCCTGTTTTTTTGCATGCTTTTTTACATTAAAACACAAAAGGTTTTCCAAGTTGTGTATGTTGTACATCTGCCTTATCTTCCTTACTACAAATCCTTACCAAAGGATGCAGCACATGTCTTTAGGGATGTCATATTTCTTAGCAAAAATCCAAAATTTAACTTGTATCTGTTCCCACTACACCACCTGCTTGCAATATAGCTAGTCAGTTAGTCTGCGGGCCTGTTTGGTTTTGAAGGGTGAGATATCTAGCATGAGAGACACCTTTCAATTTGGAACTGCTTGGAGTTCAATACATTATCACATTTAATTTCATTAGTAAACTTTTCAGAAATATTGTGTAAAAGGTTTCAACTGAAAAAAAAAAAGAAACAAAATTAAAAAAAGAATACAACAAAAGTCCTAGTGAAGTGTTATACTACTGCAGCTCCAAAGATGTTGGGTTAAAACACTTGTAATCGTTTTATTGGTTGAGAGGCTGGCTAGCAAGGATAAGCATCAAGGGCCACCTAAAGCTTGAAAGCTTCAACCGGAGACGTCTATTAAATTGCAGGATTCCAGTAATTACAGTAAAATCCCATGCAATACTGCACATGTAGTAGTATCACAATCTCTTAGGACAGCAGTGTTTTTTTATTTTTTTACTCAACTGGGCCTCATGATCAGAAATGCATTTGCATTGGGCCACTTGAATATACTTTATTTACTGTAATAATGTAGAATAGTTTGGTTATGGTTTATTGAGCAGTAACACAAATGAAGTCCAAAAACAGTTTAAAGCAACATTATTAAAATAAAATGACACATTTATAAGGGCTAACAAGCATATGGTTAGTTAAGTCATTTGGGTCACAACTGCAGTCATGTGATCTGACCGATGTGCCTCATGTTGAACACCCCTGCACCCCACATTGGATTGATTTGTACAAAAGCAGAAAAAGCTTAGATCTCTTTATTCTAACTCCCATGGCAAATACAACAATCACAGCAATGGTGCCTTATATATTTAAGAGGCATCGAAGATGTATTAGAGAAACCCAAATCCTTACTGTTTCTTTCTATCAGGCATTACTAGCTGAGTATTAAAGATAGGCAAGTTGGAGAATTATTTTCAGCTCAACTATTAATGTCTACATTTTTGAAATTCCCTTGGCAGTACACTTGTTAAATGAATAGATACAGGTGTTCTATATTGCGTTCACTTTTTTTCTTTTCAAGAAGACTTTGCAGCCCTCTCATTACAGACAGTAAGGCATGCTCCATTGTTTTCACCTCTAGATTGTAAGTTGGCAAGCCGGCTCTCTACCTCATGTATCAGTCTGTCTCTATTTGTCTAAAGTAGTCTGTAATCCCTTTCATGCCAGTGCTACATACATTTTTGGCGTTATATAAATAAATCGAAATGTATTTTTATTTGATGATTTCTGTTCTTTCCCAGCATGTATTTTTTGTAATCTACAGTACAATAGATCTCATGTCACCCTCTTTCATTATAAAAAGGACATTGACTTCATTTTGGTAAAACATCTATATCATTGTAAAAAAAAAAGTGCCCCTCTCCCCCCTTCTAAAAATAGAGCATCATAAATCAATATCAACCAAACAAAAATATAATTTGAAAGGCTCTCAAAAAGCACAGTGCCATTAAAGGGGTTTCCCTTGGTAATGCTAAAGATAATCCAGATTACCTGTTTAGAGTGGTATTCCCATCCAGTGACAGGAAGCAGACCGTCTGTTCTACAAATAAGGATTAATGCAGCTCAACACTAGATTCATTTTACAGCAAACGTGACAATGTTATTTAAACAAAAATAGTTGGTAAGGGGGGAAAAGTAACGGAATAATATTTACACTACACAGTTACTTACACCCATTTAGCTTATATCAGAAGATTATATATATATATATATATATATATATATATATATATATATATATATATATATATTGTATACATATACAGACATGGATCCCAGTATTGTGCCCATCAATATACACTGTTGTTGCAGACTATCCATCCTATGATACTCATTCAGCATCATGGGAGACCTTTGGCTGAGGATTAAAGGAATACAGTCACTCTACATTTACCTACAATTCACATGATGTCTAGCCAGACTAAATTCTCCCAAGTGTAGCTAAGTATATCAGGAATGGTAGTCCAAAGAAAATCATGTAACAGTTAAATAAATTTTTTATTCTACATTCCCTGGCATTGGGGTCACAATGTTTTCAGGAAACAGCAGCTCTTCAGGCATATCTGCTTCCATCAAACTCACATTGTCATGGACAGGTCGAGTATAGGACTCTATATCTCTGTGCTCCCTTCCTATTGGACAGTGCAGAGGAAGGAGAGCAACAATGATGCTGTTAGTTATAAGCACTGTGCTGCCTAATTGCATAGTAGGAAGAATACCGATGACCCCCTGAGCCATGCAGGGTATCTGTCCATAAATATAAGGAGCTGGTAAAAAGGAAAAAAACTCTGGAGTAACAGCTAGAATAGCAAGCTTCCCATATCTATTGAATGTACACGTTTTCATTTTACCGCACACAATGTAAAAGAAAATACATTAAGTCTGACAATGTGGCGCCAACAACTAATTAATGTTTTCATTTACTCCACCCGAGAAATGAATACCGCTGTGCGTGTCCAGCGGATATCAGACTGCATTAAAGGGGTAAAATCATTTTCTCTTTGGAAATTGCATGTTTAGCCTTTTTTTTATATGTTGATCTAATTAGATTAACTTGTCAATTTTCTCATCCGTTTTCTACATCTATTGTTTTTGAAATATAAGACGGCATTCACAGCTGTGTCAATGGAAATATAGATATCCGAACATCTGCATACAGTGATTATCTGTCCGTATTATTACATATTAAGTGTATGCATGTAGTATTGATAGTGCTGATATATTCTGCTGTTAAAGGGACACTAGAGGCGCAAAATAAACAAATGGATTCATGTATTTTAAAAGGTGACATTTTGTGAATATATATATATTTTTTAAATGCATTAATTAATATAATTGAAACCTTTAAAACTTGGCTCATATCCAGCTTTCTTGGCCGGGATGGATTCACCGCCCCTGAGTTGACTACCCTCCAGGGTCAATTTAGTGTGCTTCTGTAGAAGTGTAGGAGTAATCCCAGGTCCCATGGATTGGAAATCTCAATGCATCAGGGCTTAATACAAACTTCTTAGCAAGACCAATACTTTCCCTGCTATTTTAAATGTACAATCCAAATTTACAAATATAGATATGGAGTTGGAGTTAAGGTTGGCATCCATAATTTATTTTGCATGCAGGGCTGGTGCAAGACTTTTTGCCGCCCTAGGCGAACATATATTTTGCCACCCCTTCCTGTTCCCAGGCATTTACACACACAGTAACACTTTCAGGGTTACATACATATGCAGGCACATGAACACACACATGAAATGTCAGACGCAGCTACACGTACATGCACAGTAACACATGCAATGTCACATGTAGCCAAACATTCACACACAGTCACATATTCAATGTCTGTCTCGCTCTCCCTCTATTCCATCCCTGTCTGTCCCTCTCTCCCCATGCCACCCATGCCTGTCTTGCTCTTCCGCTATGCCATCCATCTGTCTCACTCTCCCCATGCCATTCATCTGTATCTCTCTCTTCTCACCTCCCAAGTCTGTCTTTCTCACTGCCCCATGTCTGTTGTCTCTTTCTTTCTTCCTCCCATCCCATGTCTGGTGTCTTTCTCTGTCTCTCCTCCCCACCCCATGTCTGGTCTCCCTTTCTCCCTCCACCCACCACATGTCTGTTGTCTCTTTCTTTCTTCCTCCCATCCCATGTCTGGTGTCTTTCTCTGTCTCTCCTCCCCACCCCATGTCTGGTCTCCCTTTCTCCCTCCACCCACCACATGTCTGTTGTCTCTTTCTTTCTTCCTCCCATCCCATGTCTGGTGTCTTTCTCTGTCTCTCCTCCCCACCCCATGTCTGGTCTCCCTTTCTCCCTCCACCCACCACATGTCTGTTGTCTCTTTCTTTCTTCCTCCCATCCCATGTCTGGTGTCTTTCTCTGTCTCTCCTCCCCACCCCATGTCTGGTCTCCCTTTCTCCCTCCACCCACCACATGTCTGGTGTCTCACTCCCCCTACCTCCCATGTCTGGTGTCTCTCTCTTTCTCCCTCCCCCACCACATGTCTAGTGCCTCTCTCCCTCCCATGTCTGGTGTCTCTCTCCCTCTTTCTCCCTCCCTCCATCGCATAGTTTGGTGTCTCTCTGCCTCTCTTCCCCCCCCCCCCCCCCAATAGCCTGGTGTCTCTCTCTCTTTCTTCCTTCCCCCCACAGCCTGGTGTTTCTCTCCCATGTATCCTGGAAAAAAATAGGAATAAGAATAAATATAGTCTCCACCATATGCATAGATTTTTTTGTTGTTGCCTGAATTAGTCATTTAATGGTTACTTCTTTTATTCTGCATATCGGTTCATACAGAATGACAGCACTTGATATGTAAGGTGGAGAGGATCTGAAATGTGCATTTGGTACCAGGTTTCCCTCCTCAGTAAAGTACTATATAATTTTCTTTTCTGTATGTGTACAGAGAAAAGAGCATTTAAATGTCTAGTGCCGTTGGGATGCATTAACAACTAGGTTACAGCACAAAGGGAAAAGAACAGTAGCTGAGTGCAACATAGCTTAGGGCCAGGAACAAAGATCACACAGGAATCAAATACTTTTCTTAAGGATGAGAAGAAGAAAAGGTATAGATTCCATTTTTAGATTGTCCCGGAAGATACAGAGTCAAAAAGTATAAAGGTGCAAAAAATGAGCATATCTTAAAGACGGGGAATCCTTTTATCTGACCATGGTGAACAAATTGTGACACAGATTTTACCATTTCCAGTGGCTCATTTGTGCGTCTCTCATAGGCCTGGACGCACATACGTACACTATTTCATAGTGACTATGGGGGCTATTCACTAAAAGGTGAGTTGCAGGTGAACTGAGGGGAGATGAGCATTTCATCTCACCATTTTAGCTATATATTGTGCAGGGACAAACCTGGTGAGTTAGCTTATTGGGGGAAACTCACCAGGCCCTGCACAATGTATAGAAAAATCAGTGAGATGAAATCTCCCCTAATCTTACCTTTTCGTGTATAACCCCTTCCGTCTCACACATGCCTGGACACACATACACACTATGTTATGTTATCTTTCTATATAATACACACAATACAGTCTATTTTATTTAAAGGAACCCTCTGAGTTTTATAACTTTGTTAATTAATAATGAATGTCATTAATTATACAAAACTGTATGTATTTATTAAAATATGAATATCTGTATTCTAAATCTTTGTCATTTACTCATGAATACCAGGGTTGCAGCTTGTACTAATCCACCCAGCCAGCTTTCCAGCATTTGGCTTTGGTTGATAAAAAGCAATATTTAAAGTTTTTAAAAAATGGAACACGTTATCCCAAATAATAACTATTCTTGCACTGTGTATATGTAACACAGACACCTGTAAAATGCACACATTTCATCATGTATAGATATAAGGTTGCCAGTTCGGCTAGTGTTTTGCTAGACACATGGAATATATACATATGTCCAGGGGAAACCAATAATTAAATTAAGCAGGGATCCCATAGGACCTATACTGATTATTGGATAGATTTCTCTCTGAGCATGAAGGAATTATACATTCTGCAGGCTAGCATGTAAAAAATGGTACATCATACAGCTGTATTCTTGGATGTAGACAGTAGGTGGAGTTAATGTAAGATTTAATGGTAACAATTCAAAAGGTCTGATTGTGTGGAATAGATATTTAAGGCAGGGCTCGACAAACCCTGGGTACAGTCAGCCTTATGGTCCCTTTGCCGCTGCCATCCGATTTTCTTTATTTTTTCACAGTGCAAGGGTGTAAGCTCTGCCCCCTCGCAGAATTCGTGTCTGAGTGCCGGGTGTCGTCACGTGACATCCTGGCACTCAGCAGGCCGTTCAATGAAGATTGGCTGCAGCACGAATGTCCCCCTCCCCTGCAGTGAGGTAAAGCAGTAGGGAGAGGGGAACACGTTAAGAAAGAAACCAAGAAAAGACTGTGTGAGGTGGGTGTGTGTTTTTATATATGTTTATTTGTAAAGTAGGTGTGTGTGAGGTGTTTGTATATTTGTATATATGTAAAGTAGGTGTGTGTGAGGTGTTTGTATATATGTGTATATGTAAAGCAGGTGTGTGTGAGGTGTTTGTATATATGGGTATATGTAAAGTAGGTGTGTGTGAGGTGTTTGTATATTTGTATATATGTAAAGTAGGTGTGTGTGAGGTGTTTGTATATATGTGTATATGGAAAGTAGGTGTGTGTGAGGTGTTTGTATATTTGTATATATGTAAAGTAGGTGTGTGTGAGACACTGTACTTTAAGAGGGAATACATTTTAGGGATTCTGTCATCTCTCTTCCAGAATGTACATAGTGAGGCGCTGAAATACTTGGTATCATTTGTTAGAACAACCTCCTACTATTTTAGAAGACATACAAATTGGTCAGCCAATAAATATATGCAAAAGATGTACACATATTAACACACATTTATATGTATGTCCAATACAAACACACACTTTAGCTGTATCTCTTAACTCCTTGACGACACTGTCAAGGACGTGCCAGGTATGCCCTGCAGTTCAGATTGTGGTATGCTTGCTGACATAGCATGATCAGGCTGTATCTGAGATGGCCAAGTGCCTCAGGACTGAGTAAGAGGTTCCTAAGAGTAAGAGGTTATCTTGAAACATGCATGGCTGAAGTGTGCTTTCTTCCACCTCTTTTTTTGCCAAGTAATATCAATAAAGCATTTTGCATGTGGATTAGACTCTGGAGATTGATTTATTCAGCATGACACTGCATCCACCTCTGTCACATCACCTCGACTGGATGTGTTTCGAGTTAAAGCCAGTGCCTAGCTTTTACAGCTTTAAATACAGTATGGACAGCTATTTCACAAGCACAAGCAATTGTTTTTAGTTATTTTTTTAAGTTGGTCTTATGCTCATATTTGGGGCTACAATGTCACTATAAGTTACATAGTTTGGGTTGAAAAAAAAAGACTTGCTTCCATCAAGTTCAAGTAATAATAATAAAAAAAAAAATGGTTTGGAAATAGCAATGTACCACATGTAGTTATTATCTTATGACTTGCAAGAAAAAAAAAAAAGGAGGTACTCCCAAACGAATGACAAATATTAGAATCTATTTCACAGATTTTTTTATTAACTTTTTTAGATGTGTAAAAGTTTTTTTTATACTAAACAATATAATATAGAATCAAAATAGTGGTATCAAAGGAAAGTCCTTCTTATCCTGAAAAACCCTCCACAGTATATCATTTGTGTGGATCCTCTCCCCTCCATGTCTGCGGTCTCTTCCTCCTCTCACCTCCATGTCTGCCTCCCGTGTCTGTTTGTCTCTTTCTCCTCTCCCGTGTCTGTTTGTCTCTTTCTCCTCTCCTCCTTGACTTTTTGTCTCTTTCTCCTCTCCCCCGTGACTTTCTTTCTCTTTCTCCCCTCCCTCGTGTCTTTTTGTCTCTTTCTCCTCCCCGGTGACTTTTTGTCTCTTTCTCCTCTTCCGTGTCTGTTTGTCTCTTTCTCCTCTCCTCCTTGACTTTTTGTCTCTTTCTGCTCCCCCCGGTGACTTGTTGTCTCTTTCTCCTCTCCCCCGTGACTTCTTGTCTCTTTCTCCCCTCCCCCGTGACTTTTTGTCTCTTTCTCCTCTCCCTCGTGTCTTTTTGTCTCTTTCTCCTCTCCCTCGTGTCTCTTTCTCCTCCCCTGTGACTTTTTGTCTCTTTCTCCTCTTCCGTGTCTGTTTGTCTCTTTCTCCTCCCCTGTGACTTTTTGTTTCTTTCTCCTCTCCCCGGTGACTTTTTGTCTCTTTCTCCTCTTCCGTGTCTGTTTGTCTCTTTCTCCTCCCCTGTGACTTTTTGTTTCTTTCTCCTCTCCTCCTTGACTTTTTGTCTCTTTCTCCCCTCCCCCATGACTTTTTGTCTCTTTCTCCTCTCCCCAGTGTCTCTTTGTCTCTTTCTCCTCTCCCTGGTTGACTTTTTGTCTCTTTCTCCTCTCCGGTGTCTTTTTCTCTTTCTCCCCCCATGTTTGTTGTCTTTTTCTCCTTTTCCCTCATGTCTGACACAAATCTCTGTCAGCTCTACACATGGTCATCGTGCATAGTGATAGCCATTGGAAATAGGATGCTCTGAATTTGTCATACATGGGATCCCTGCTCAAACTCCCTAGGTCTCCCTCAAGGCTCTGGGCAACCCAGTCTGCTGTGGAAACTTACCCTTACCATTGCAAAAAATCCCAAGATGGCGGCCACGACCCACCTCCAAGATGGATGCCACAAATCGTGAAGAAGGTGCCAAAATGGATAGTATCCGCTTGCTATTCCAATTCACCCCATATTTCGGGAACTTCCTTCCTCCATTCACTGTTACTACATGGTCATCAGGGGGACATGATTGTGCTTATTGATTGTGGAGCTGCCAGTTTGTTTCCTGTGTTGCGGCTGTGCTGCTTTCCCTGCTTTCTCTGATATCCATTCCTGTGTTGCTGACCTTTTCTTGTTTGCTAACCATGATTCTGATCTGCCAGCCTCAACCTCTGCTTGTGTTACCAGCTACGATCCTGATCTTCCAGCCCTGACCTCTGATTCCACCTGACCTCGATTTTGCCAGCTCCTTTCCTGTACCTCATCTCTGGATTTTTTTTAGCCCTCGTGCACTTATTCACCGCCGTCTTACTGTCTCCATCTCTAGTAAGTAAGCCTGGTATTCTATTGCACGTGTGTAAAAAGTCATCCCCTGCATCTTGGACTCCACCTAGCTAGGTAAGAAGATCCCTGCATTAGAATCATTACTAGCGGCAGAGAGAAACTCATCAGTGACTGAGGTCTCTGTTCAGCACACCCTCAGAAACTACTACTTTGCTGAGAAGGTGGTGGAATCTTAATCTAGGGCTATGCCGGAAACAAGAGATGATGAAAGGGCAAACGCCCTGCATTAAGAGGATTCCCATAGAAATGCACGGCGATGCACATGTACCGGATGTTAGTGATGTCACCAGTGACCTTGCACAACTGTCAACCACCACTGTCAAAAAACAAAACATCTTGAATGAACTAGTCTCTGCACTTAGCTCCCCAGTTCAGATGAATGATCATTTTGCAATGTAAACAGCAGCAACGGGGAAGACTAGAGCAGAAATTCATAAGGGATGCCTGCATACATTTGTATGCAAAAACAAAGCCTGTACAATGTGCAGGTTAAACACTACCAAATGTATCCAAGTTAGTCTACTGACTGGAGTATTTAATACTTGTATTTCATTAAAGAACCACTTATTGTAAAATAGCTTCACAGCTTGGCTGTCCTACTATCCTCATTCAAGGCAGGAAACCACTGAGTATGGGATTATATGCACAGAGGAATCCCTCATAAGCACCAGCCAGAATAACATATTTGTAGATTTTCTGCTTTTCTCTATAAATAACTGACGGTGATGTAATATATCAGAAACGAAGAGGGGAACACGTAATGGATTATCATAGTTGATACATTTATAAATAAAATGTTAGAGGCTTAGATAGAGGGAAAACACTGTCAAAATAAAAACCAGTCCTGGATTAAAAACATAATATCCACTAAATATGTTGCTGCAGCTTATCATGCCTGTGCTCATGTTAACCCTCTCTGGAGAATCTCCCTCAACAACACAATGCAGTTGCAGTTCACAGAGCAAAAGATACTTTAGCTACATATGCATACAAACATACACAAACAAATAAATATTGTAGTGCGCTGATATTGTTAAGACGAGCATTATATGGCCAAATAATGTCACTGAATCTCCAGTTTTGTTTCATTTTAGATAGATATTTCTATGAAGATTTAAGAAAAGTGTAATCTATTTTGTGTAGATGTAAGAGAGCGCGAGAGAGAGCTTGCGAGAGAAAAAGAGATGCACACAAAACATGGAAGAAAGTGCTCTAAAATCCACAGTGCTGAACAGCAAATATGGGTTACAATCAAGTGAGCATACAAAAAACTCCAAGACATAATTTATATGCATACAGATACTAATGGGCTAGACGCTAGAGGGTGAGCTTATACAGAGATATGGTGGGCATGACAGTTAGGATGGCACCTGAAAATTGAAACAAGCCTACATGCAGGTAAACCAAGTTCATGATGGCAGAGTAATCTATGGATGTCTGGGTGTGGTGCACCACATCACATATGCCTCTGATGTCTTTCACGACAAGTGTTCTGGTTCTTGGTTCACTGTAGCTGTAAATAATTGCAAGTGAGGCCCTCACACTCACTGAGCTTATGTAAAACAGAGAGTATTTTTTTTTTCTGAACACCAATGTTATCAGTAAACTCTACGTATATCAAGTAGCACACCAGTATCTGGTGGCCATATTTTTGTTTACATATATTTATCTCAACTATCATACTTTGTGCAGGACAGAGATAGAGCTCAGGGAGATTTGGGACCTCAATCCTGCAGCCGCAATGGTGTCTCGATTGATTATATAATTTTACACTGACAGGCACGTCCAGTCGGCAACTCCTGTGGTAGAACGAGCGGTTTTCGCAATCAAAAATCTTGAAAACCGCTCTGATGGTGCTGCTCTCTTGCCTCGATGTCAAGGCATTAGGCAGCACCAAAAAAACGTATTACTTTATTTAGATGAATTACAGTTGTGTTTTCCTATGCTACGACTTTATAAATAGGTACAAACAGGTGACAAAGTGAAGAACTTCCACACGAATAATAAAGGCCTCTGTGGAGTGTTCACATTTTTGGAGCTTGCACTATTTCTATCACTATTGCACCGTTTTATTAGGAAGCAAATATATGCTGAGGCAGTTGCCATCCTCTTTAATCCTTACAGTGGCATTCAAAAACAAAGATCTCTTTCTGCACTGTGACACTGTGAGCCCCGACAGACCTCGATCAGGCGGCACAGAGCGGGTCCCCACTTCAATTGGCTGAGCGCACACAAACAATGTCAGCAATAAAAAAGCTTAGTCGTCATTTAAATTCCTCTGATAGAGCAACCTGTACTAAAGGAAGAAGCCTATGATTAAGCATGGTTTTCTCACACTGTGCTGTATATATTTCATTCCTGTGTTGTTTTATCGTATTGGATCGGATCCCACTAATACATTTTGAAATATCTTTTTACTGGATACCTGGAGTGCAGGCGTTTTTGTTCCCCCTTTTTTTCCTACTAAAGAAAGACACCCGTCTTCATGTTAAACTGTAAACAAACTTTCAAACTTTGGTGAAAACAAACTTTGGTGAAATCAGAGGAGTAATACTCACTATCAATTTGGTTGGAGAGATCAGGATAAAGTTTTTGTGCCGGTCTTGCATCTGAAATAATAATAGACTGTCAGAACAACACAGGGTTTATCTAACTATAGAAAGTCTACATAGGTCTGTGCCACGAGGAAACTGGGAAAGAGGGACAAGGAAAAACGTAAAGTCCCTTTAAAGGACAACTGTAGAAAACAAATGAACTAATGTTTATTTGAAAGATTGCACAAAATGTAGATAGTTTGCATAGAAATGGTTTAATGAAAGAATATAAATAATGTACCTTATTGAGCACTCTCTGCTCTGTTTAGCTCTAACAGGGGGCAGACATGTTGTTTAGAACCTTGGATCAGATCATCCTTCATCTGAACCAAGGTGAATGAAGAACATTCCTTAGATTCTAAACAATATGTCCACTCCCTATTAGAGCTATACAGAGCAAAGAGGGCTCAATAAAGGTACATTATCTCAGGACAGAGACATGAATATAAATATATAGCGTCATAATTATAGTTGATGACTGTATTCAGTTTGCCACTGAATACAATTAGAAGGAATATGTTGCTGGTGCTGCAAGTTTGGTTGGCTTAGCTATGAGAGGTGTATGAGGAGCCTGTGGAATGTTAGGGAATGGGCAAGCACAAAGTATATATCAGTATCTCTATAAAATGTGAAGTATAAATTAGTGGGTCATGCACACACTGGTTGCCAATTTCCATGCACTTATCCGTATCCCTCCTTAATGCATTGCTGCCCAGACAACTTGAAAGAGAATCACACTGATCCCTATATCTTTAAGTAATGGTCATGTAGAACCCTATGTATGTTTCCTTTCTGACATGTCCTTAATAAAAAATAAAAAAGCATAGGGCGCATGAGCATTTTATTATAATATTACATAAAATGCAAAAAAGTAACGTGTGTTTTTTGCAACGGTGCAAAATGTGCATATAAAGTAAAATAATGATGGAATGGGAATGGAAAGGAAGGGATGCACTGATCTTATTTCACAGTAGAACATACAATAAGAAATGAGGCATACCAAAATACAGTATAGTAAGCTAACAACACAGAATGCTGGTATTAGCCAAATATTGCACTCACATATCGTCCAAAAATGTTATGGCATTTATAATAAGGTTAATAGCTTCACTGGAATCTCCACATCTCCTCAGTAAAACAGGAATAAGGTAATATAATTCTTTCAGCATTCTCTTCAAACTTGTCCTATCATTCAGTTCTCAATTATATTTCCTCACCAATAATATCACAGAATACAAATCCTTACCTTCAGATCTGTTAACAGCAGGGAAAGAACGTGGCCTTGCTTGTTTTGAAGCTGCTTCTCTGGCCTTCAAAATAAAACAATGTATAAATGTTTCTTGTTTGTATATTAACATATGTGTATTTATGAAATGGGTCATTAATGGGTCTTAAATTAAAGAGATCAATTTACCAACACTACTCCTGTTTATCTACTGAACCCTGTTGAAGACCAACAGATCTTCTAAAATAGATCCCTCAACGAAAGTCAGGATCAAAGCCAAAAGTAATGAACCAGAAAGGGAAGTCAGGAGAACCAGGTAAAACACAAGAAACACAGGAAATGCACTTGGTAACTCAAGAGCAAATAGGTAATGAGACCAGCTGCTTAAATAGACTGAACCATGTAGGAAAGGGGATGGCTGATATCATCCTCTTACTGGTGAGTAACCATTGTAACAGCTGAAGAAGGCAGCTGGTTGTTATAAAACAGCTGAACAACCCAGACACAGGGTAGAGAAGGATTGCTGTTTAAAGCAGGTGAGAAACCCTGACACGTCCTCAAATAAAAGGTTAATATTAAAAGCTGTGAGAGTGGGGTAAAGAGGTTATGGGATCATAGTGTCCTGACTTAGCTGCACAAACTATCACAGCTCAACACTCTTTTTGGGAAGGGTCCTTGTTACTTTTGTCTAAACTCGTACTGTTACTTCCGATTGTATTACACATCGCACAGCACTACAAGTTATGGCGGTAATTAACAAATAAATACTTTGCCTTAGGGGAAATCTGTTCTGGAAGAATGATGGATTAGGATATCACTCTCCAAAGCCATATTCAAAATGATGTAAATAAAAAATTAAAACAACAAAGTATTTAAACAAGAACAGTATATTTAGATATTCTTACATTTTCAAGTACATCCTGGGGATGTTACCAATGCCAAACTATTTATACCCAATTTAATGGCACTCATTTTATCGACCTCGGACGGATGAGGGCTGAGTTGACCCTGTTGTGACTCAAACCTGCAGCCTAGGGGTTTGAACAGATTCTACAGTTGGCGCCAAGCTATCTGACCAGATTACTGAATCAATAAATCTCTCTCCTTCCTCATCACAGAATGCTTCGATCAGTAGCCAAACGATAACACAGAATGTTTTAGAGAATAATTTGTGTTTTTATTTTGATCCATGATGAGATCACAGTCAAAATAACAAAAATCTCAGACATTACCGTTTAAAACTAGAGAAGGCTGTACTTATCTGTGTTATATTTTACAAGTTACATTATAAAAGATTTTTTTTTCTTCTTCTTATTGAAAAGCTCAAAACCTCCAGCATATTTATTTTGGCGATTAGTTCCAGCCTCGTTCACACTAGGAAGTATCACAAGAGGTTTCCCATGGACACATCAAAGAGGCCTGGAAGGAAAGTTGTCTCATCCTTATCTTTTCACTGTAGGTCAAGAATATTAATGGTCGGAAGTGGGTGAAGAGATATGTGTGAATACATACTGCAATATTGAATTTAAATTGCCCCAATACGGAACACACTAAAACACACAGTGAGGAATATTAAGTAAATAGGAACCATGTGTACTCTACGGAGAAAACCCTTTAAACCATCAACTCAAACCTGGATATGGATATTCTTAGCTTTTCCACAAGAACAGATGTGTAACTATATCCCTTTCTTTCAACTTTCCAAAAGACATTGTACTTATTAAGACACTTTAAACAAAAGCAGTCTGTCAATGACTCTTTCGAGCACTGCCAGATATCATCAGATTAATAAAGCTTGATTGATTTTCAATGTAGAGGATTCCATTGAAAGAATGATACAGTAGAAAACCAGGGCACATAGTACTTTCATCTGTAGCTTGTCATATTAGCCATTTTAAAACACTATCAGGCTTACGGTTCTCTTACTATGTTACCGAACTGTCCGTGCATCAGTGTGTGAGGCAAGGTCTGTGAATGTCCATAGCACATCATTAAATTGTCACAAAGTCCAGTAAATGTGAGCCATCAAAAATGCTGATGTCTACCCCCATTGTTTAGAATTAGAGTACATTTTCCCTCAACTTCCTTTTTTCATATGTCATTGACCTTTAAGTCCTGTGTGCTTGCTAACCTCATTCTGGGACAATGCAGGGCTTCAAACTGTGATGGCTCAACCATTCAGCAGAAGATTTTCAGCTATCGCGTGCTCTGTGAAACCTGTGATGTTGAGAAGCCCCTTCTGATTGTCCAAGTCTTGCCATTACACCATCTGGTGAAACACTATTACAGCCTACCTGGTTCCACACCAACAGCTCCTGCCACCGACAAATAGTAAGCCATGTTTTAGATGAATGTGATGTACCTTCAAAATAAAGGTCTCTCATTGGCAGGGAGAGAATGTGGTCAATTGAGTTTTAGCCCACTTCTGCCATTACAGTGGAAAATAGTTACACAGCATATAAAATTACAAGCGTGGTCTACATCCAAAATGCCAGACAGGTTCCCTCTGCACAGATGTACAACCCCCTCAGATGTACAGTTCAGCCTCTCATTGGCCTGGTCGGTGGCGTACGGCTGTATTTCCCTTAAGTCACAATAAGGAGGGGTCTATGTCCTTGCTATCAACCAACCAACCCACCGATTTGGTGAGCCTTTAGTGTTTTAGCTGAAAAGAGTATGATATTATAACTATATACATATTTTGTCATTACAGTTTTACACCTTTTATTGTCCATCTAATATTGTGCCTCTGGTATAGGAAACATACCTTTCTTTGCTCTCTGGCAGCTTTCCTCATGTTAATACTCTGTTCCTCATTTTCATATTTTTCTGTGAAAGAGTCTAGTATTTCATAAAGTTCTTCAGCTTGGGGAGGCCGGTAAGTATCGCCAAACAAAATATCATATGCTCGAATGTCCTCTTGGCAATAAAATCTGGAATAAAATACATAGTAATTACTGAAAGGACAAATCCCTCGCTGGGGTGCTGCCACACATGGCATAAATTGGGTAGGATTAAAAAAAGACAATTAGGAAAAGACATGGCTTGTTAGAAACTTAGGTCTGCCAAACAAAATGTTTCATCACTGCATTAAGGAAGATTTTAATTCAAATTAATAATAAATCAATAACAAAATACAGTTGCAACATGCATTACAGCCTTTCATTTTCAAGGTGGTCCTTAAGCAAAACATCTTTGGAAAACATTTTTACTGACAAATGGACTCTGCATTGCTTATATGTGAAGGCTTGCCTGGAGTTGTGGGAGGGGCGGGAAGAGCCTATTTAAATCACCCCCCTGTTGGCTGCATCACCGTGTAGTCCTGACCTCGGCAGGCAGGACTTCACTTCCGGTTCAGCGCGCCGCACATCCGGTTCCCGTCACTTCATCGGCTGCTAGATGTCAGGTACTTGGTGGGGATAGCCGCCTTTGGGCTATTCCCGCCGCATAGACGTTCCTTCTCGCAGGAATATCAGGGGCCGATAGGCTCTATGCGCTTCTTATACCGGAGCGCTTTGCCCGGGGGGTACCCCCAGACTGATGTAAGTTACTGGCGGCGGTACGCCGCGTTTTTCCTCCGCCACTCAGTCCGGACATGGCTAATCTGTGTCAGACGCTGTTCAGGGTGACACTATCACGGGGTTCGGGGGAAGGTGGGCGGGTACTGTGTTTCCATGGTGGCAAACCTTTTTGCAAGGTTTCATTTAGTCAGGGAGCTGTCTGTCGGCACTGTTTTGGTAGGTGCCTTGTGTCCCCAGGACGGACGCCACTTCGGGCAGTCTCCTTGGTCTGTTCACCCGTTTTTCACCGCAGGGGAACATGGGGGATGTAGTTCAGACAACCCGGACCTGCTCGCGCATGCGCAAGGCACTTCCGCGCAGGGCATGCCGGTAGTTGTAGTTGCGCTAAGCACTGTTATGATTTTCAGGGAGCCAGCACTAAGTTACACTCGGTGGATGTTTATACATGTATATGTGGTTTCATGACTAGTATGACGTGGGTGTATATATATGTATATCCGTGGTTAAGCATTTATGTTCAGTATATGTCCGGTCTGCTTACCCACGCTTCCTTAAGTAACGTAATTCAAGGCTGCAGTCAGCTGTTTCTGTTCAAACACTGCCTGTAGGCAGGGATGAACTTATGGAATCATTGCATCGAATGTATGTTTGCATGTAGATGCTTGTCTGAGAGCATGCCACGTGGTACCCTCTTTTCTCCGCGGGGTTCTATCAGGAGGCAGACAAGTGTTCTTCACTTAGTCAGAGGTACTTGGATCTACATATTACACGTATGGCTTCGATTCATGGATAACTTTCTTTCCTCGTATATAGCATTACCCCTATATTTTGTTATAATGGTTCAAGTAGACAAGTACATATTTGTTGCTTCTGACCTTACACTTGATATAAGTTTTTACCTTATGTTCTCTTCCAAGTTATCAATACATCATGGATTCCACATAATCCAAATGGGCCTGGTTTCTGTACTCATACTTTACCCATCACAGATTGGGTTCCACCAGTAAGCGTTCAATCTGGTGTATGCGCTCTGACGGGGTAACTGCTAGGTTCCTGGTTGCATTCTTCTACTCTCCGGCAGGTATGTTAACGCTGTTCATATTTCCGTGTGATGTTAGCGTATAACATACAAATAGAAATAGTCCCAGATCCGCACAAGATATAAAGTAGCGTATAACATACGTCTGGCACATGTATGATTCGGGGGGTGCAGGGAGCAGAGGTGGCTTCCGTCGTTGTGGGTATGTTATGGTAAGTATTGATGCAGGTGTAGCTAACACTGCCCCCAGTCATTGTCGCTCAGCAAGATATGATGCTGTTTCGCTTTTATTCTTTTGAATCCATTCAGTAGCTTGCGTCACGCACGGCAAGCACTTACTCCTTTTCCAGTATCACAGGTTCTCAGTCATTGTGTCGAATCATCTACACGCAGGCACTGGTAAGGATTGTCTCCACCAGAAATGGCTCCTACATCCAAGGTAAAGGACTTATGGGCTCAGTGTTAAGCACCCGATGACACTTATTTTAAATGTGCTTCTGGTCAGCAAGCACTGGGTGGTGCGGTGGTGAGATATGGGATGTGACGGGATCCTTATTGACCAGTAATCGATTGTCATGGGCTGATGGAGCAGTTTTCAATGAATTGTTATGTAGTTTATTTTCCCGTTTACTTTTCTGTGACGTATTTTCTTTGATGTGTCAGTTACACACGCAGACACGGCAGCCAGAGACCACGCAGGTTTCCTCACTGCTGACAGGTTTCATTTTTTCAGCTTGCTAAGTACACTACTTAAATGAAGCATACTGGCTGCGGGGGATTGTTTGTTTAAATCTGTCTATTTCTGTATCCAGGTATACTTTCTGTCATGTTGCACGGCATCACGTTGTATGCTCATTTCAGGCTTCTGGCTGCCTGGTAAGTATTTTATTGTCGCATCAGTTACACACGGGGACACGGCAGCCAGAGACCACGCAGGTTCCACCCTGCCGACAAGTTTTCATCTGTCAGCTTGCTCGGGACACTACTAAACGAAGCCTCCAGGCTGCCAGGGATGGTTTGTCACACTATCTATTCCTGTATTTCCAACGCATACTAGTGTCACCCTACTTACCACTTACTTCAGTATACTTAGCACTTTCTAACTGAACGGCATATCGTTGTATGCTTATTTTCCTGCTTCTTGCTGCACGCTATTATTCATTTGTCATGTACTAATTCCATTTACATTTTACGGTGGCGCCTGTTGCGGTTCTCATGCCTTACGTGCTACATACAGCTAGTATCAGAGTTCGCTTTACCTATTGCTCTACGCTTGCTTTTCAGGTTTAAGTTGACTCTCATCAGCTACGTTCATTACTGTCTTTATTTGTCATGGCCAGCATGGTTTGTATGTCTGTATGTAGGCATATGTTCTCATACAGCAACATATTTGTAAGTGCGACCTCTCTCCTACGTGACCGGCTAGGGTGGGGTGCTGGTATGTCTTATTTTGTGGGCTTTTGTTCATAGGTTTACTCCGATATGCTTTGGCAGTAAGGCAGAGGGTTCAGCGTTCACTGCTATCTTGTTGCGTTACGCCTTGTAATTCGTATTTCTTGGGTTTCGATTGTGGGTACTGCAGGGGCATGTTCACCGGTATAGGAAGTTAATGAGTGTTTCTCCTCTGTCACTTTCGAGTCTACGCTTACGCTGCTTAGTTTCTAGCATCTCCTACAAGGGGAGTTGTTAACCTTCCGTAATCCCTTCTGGGCACTCAGGGCCTATGGTGATTTCCTGTCTGCAGAGTCATACCGGCAGTAGTTTACTTCAGTTCAGTTCCCCTACCCGCTCTGTTGTACGATTACCCCTTCCCATTCTTCTTCTCTCTCCTCCCGCTCTTTCCCTCCTTGTGTCATGGGTCTCTACAGGCGTTGCTTGGGTTTCGCTAGGGGCGTGGTTATACCCCTTTCATCAAGCATCCGCACAGGGCCAGAGAACTGGCTGTGCAGGGTTCGGCGCTGGACTTAGTCGTCACTAGCTGGTCCCGTGAGGCCAATTCCTTGAGCTCTGACCATCTTTACAGCGACGCTAGCTTGTGTCGATTATGATCAGGGGTTGCTAGAACCAACTACAAATGTTCGTATTAGGCTTGGTTAGCTTTCACTTTAGCTGGGTAAGTACTGCCACGTAACAGTCTGTATAGCCTTCACGGGAAGTGATGTTCTACACGAGCTACCGTACACTCACTGCTCTCATGCCCATATTTCAGTGCCGTCAGGTGTATTAGCCGGTGTATGACAATGTTACACCCATGCTCATTGTCTCGCTTCACCACTCCATGCTAATCAATCTTCACGACGCATACGGGCCTCATTTCTGTGGGGCCTTTGACATTGCGGACACATCAGGATACAGTTCTTTTTCCAGCATGAATTCTCGGGTGGAATCACACGCACTAATCCTACCACTCCTACGTTCTTTACAGTACAGGAATATTCCAAGCACTTTACAGCATTCACTTGTTTCTAGCCAGTATTTTGGTTTTAGGTTACGGCATCCCTTACCCTTTGTAGCACATTCACGTTTTCCGGGTATTCCCTACACCTTCCGGGCTTTGCCGATCACACTCCATCTGCCTACTCTCGCTATGTTACTTTCACCCATTTCAGGCGGTCTAGGTTATTTTATTTCTCCACTCGTGTTAGCTGTGACATATTTCTTTCTACCAGGTACGCTCGCCTGCTCATATGGTTTTCAGTCATACATTTCTTCCCCCCCCCCCCTAGGTTAGAGTGCTGGAAATTAGGGTCACAGGCTCCCCAATAGGTAGTTACCCTTTCTTGGCATTTGCCTTCGGTTAGAGGTCCCGCGAGGCCAACACCCCGCCTCACCGTTCGGAGGCACACACGTGAGTTAGTCGCCTCGCATGTTGCATAGAGAGGGCCTCGCCTGTCACTCCCTTCCCCTGTTTTCTGTCTTACTGTCACCGAGAGGCCAACGATCCCGCCGCCACAACGGGTGGCCTAGAATCCCCTCGCGCCAACACATAGATAGAGCCTCTCAAGCCACTTGGCAACTAGTAGGGCCTCACCTGTCGCCAACCTAGTATAATGTTTCGCCATCCGGCTTAGCTAGCCTGCCAGTACGATCTTGTCAATTGTCATACCATACGACAGGGCCTTCACGTTACTCCAAGAGGCCTTTCGGAAACACGACTTCTAGCAGGCCTTTGTTTGACATTTCTTTTTTGGGGTTCGCTTCTTTTGCCACCTTTCTACTCCGTATCATACAACACCTTCGCAAGGTCAACACTCACCTCTACAACCTTCATGACCTACGTCAGGTCATTACTCACTCAATTAGGTCACAGCCCAGCTTACTACTCAGGGCACTCCTTCTGCATAGGGGCAGCGTACATAGCCTCCAGTGTCACGATTTCAGTTCATGTTATCATACACTGGGTCGCTGGAATCATCCGCATACTCGCGATACATACCGAACACTGTCCAAGGATAGAAGAATATTCCAATACATGTAGTCTAGTCTTTGGGCAGCTGGAAGGCCTCAGCATCTGCCTAGTATATACCTCAATCTGTGTTAGCAGGTGGACGGCATTTGTTATACGGTCATCTTGAGGTATTTTCTTTGCACTATGTTTTTTCCATGTAATATGTTTTCCTTGGCAAAGACACTGCTTATTTTTGCCCTCTTTATTACAGGCCTACCGCATACGGCGGTTTAGGCACACCTCAACCGACTTGTCCATACCATGGTTACACCATACTATGCTGACGTCATGTTACGAGAATAGCCCCGAACACAAATGTGAAGGCTTGCCTGGAGTTGTGGGAGGGGCGGGAAGAGCCTATTTAAATCACCCCCCTGTTGGCTGCATCACCGTGTAGTCCTGACCTCGGCAGGCCCCACCCACCACACCCTCAACTCATTAATTCATTCTTTTATATCTAGGGTAGGCCCTCTTTATTACAGGCCTACCGCATACGGCGGTTTAGGCACACCTCAACCGACTTGTCCATACCATGGTTACACCATACTATGCTGACGTCATGTTACGAGAATAGCCCCGAACACAAATATATATATATATATATATATATATATACACATATATATTGAGTACAGCAGACAGACGCACATATATGCGTAATTGGCATGTGCCCCTCTGAGGGATCACTGTGTCTTGTTAGCACATTTTAAATAACTTCTTGTAAATTGGCACGGCATGCTTCATTTAGTGAAGAGTTGTCAAAGTGTGGCCCTCCAGTAGGGTGACTACATATCCCGAGTTGTCTGGGACAGTCCCGCAATGGGACTTTCTGTCCTGGATAGCCTCAATCAGGGACAATGCAAAGTCCCGGATAGAGAGTTCTGACTGAAGGAGGTTTCAGCCAATTAGAAGAGACTTTTCAACTCTTCTGATTGGCTGAGAGTTCAGAAAACTCACCTGAGTGTCCCTTCCTGGAGCTCAGTGTAAGCTGCAGCAGTCTGAGCCTGCATCAGACAAGACAGTGTGTGGTAATAGCGCAGTTAATTCTCTGCAACTGCTCAGGTCTGCTAATGGAGGGGTTACATATCTGCAACTGCTCAGGTCTGCTAATGGAGGGGTTACATATCTGCAACTGCTCAGGTTTCCTCATGGAGAAGTTAATTCTCTGCAACTGCTCAGGTCTGTTAATGTAAGGGTTACATATGTGCAATTGCTCAGGTCTGCTAATGGAGGAGTTCCATATCTACAACTGCTCAGGTCTCCCCGTGGAGAAGTTAATTCTCTGCAACTGCTCAGGTCTGGTAACAGTGGGGTTAATTCTCTGCAGTCCGGCAATAGCTACGTATATTATAAATATATTATTAAATCTGAAACATGGTTCCTAAGGCTTTCATTAATAATATATAGAATGTTTTTTGTTTATGTGAATCACTGTGTATAGGATTTTATACACATATATATATATATATATATACACATTATATTATATATCATATACACAATGGTTCACATAATATATCTATATATAATAGATAGATATATTATGCTTGTGTATGTAATCTCCTCTGCTAAATACTATGTCCCTGAATGGCAGAAAATGTGGTCACTCAACCCTCCAGTCGCTGAGAGTGTACACTTCCCATTATGCGCTGTCAGGTAAAAAGCTGGCTGGGGAGAAGGGGAGATATAGTCGGACAGCAGATGGCACCCCTAGTTTACTGCATGTGAAGAACGTGATCAACTCTTCTGGGCTATGCAAACTGTTAGATGGCCAGCGATAAAAGTTCCTATCTTGTCAAAATGGCTCGATTATTAAAAAATCTATTTCATGCAGAGCAAATTCTGCTCATGAGCTGTGCAGCACATGTGCAGTGGTCAATGATTCTGCATGCCAACGCAAGCGCCCGTGTGCTGTTCACTGGCACCTCTCATTTTGAACATAGGCCACAAGAGGGCTGAAACTGGTTTGAGATTCTCCCGCGTGTTTATTACCACATGTTAAGCCTATCTATTCTCAGCAGTGTGTGTCTCACAATTCCCTGCACCATATTGGAGGTTAGCATCAGTGCAACATCCTACATTGCTCATTGTATGTTGGTCTGGCATATGGTAAAAAAAAAAAAAACCAACAGAAGAAAGCACATAAGAGCAAAAGCAATGTAAGCAATACAATTTAAAATAATAAAAATGTTATGCAAGTTTTTCATCTATGTGCCAACAAAGGAGACCGCAGGCTAAATTACATCTCAGACACATTAAAATACTAATTACATCTTTCAACCAAAATCCCAAGCATGTCAAATTAACCCATCACAGTATGTCACACAAACTACAAAACATGTCTACTTATAAACTGTATTGTCTAAAAGGCATTTGTTCTGGGGTGGCACACAAGCCCCATCAAAAGCATTACAAATTGAGATACCTTTAGCTTCATTGTAATCATCTTAATACATTTGAATATATTGTTACTGAAGGAGGTTTGTTTATTAAAAAAAAGCCTTAAGAGTTCATATCACCTAAATAGTATTTCCAGTAGGAGTGAGCTGTACAACTGGCTCAAAGGAGGTAATGCATAAAAAGTCCCACACTGAAAAGTGGCGGTAAGTGGAATAAAAAACAAAATAAAGTGACGTGTGGGGGGGGGGTTCTCCAGCATCTGATCATTTATACATGGGCTGTGCTAATGCAATGAGTGCTGGCGCAACTCAAAAGTGTGAAACCGGCAGTGTCAGTGTGTGGTGCTAGCGGCGGGAGCGCAGTGTTTATACATAACCCTCATAGTCGCTTTGTGGAATGAGACGTAAATTGCATGTTTTCTCATGTCGTGGTAGTCAATTTGCACACTATACCAAAATATCAAGACAGCAGAGAAACATTAAAAACAAAAAAGCTATAGATATTGTATTATTGTCTATATTCATTACATACACAATGTTTGTGTGATGTAGTTAAAAAAAAACAATACTTACTTCCGATTGGTTTCCTTTCTTTCAATCAAACCTGATCCCTCCAATGATATTCCTGCAAACAGCCCACGTGACTTGCAATAGGTGTATACTGCAGCTGAGCTTCTGATAGCAACATCGCCCTCCAGATTTCTTGGCGAAAAACAAAATGGGAAAAATATTATAGTCTCTCTTGCAAAACAGACAACCAGGGGAAATACAACGCACAATTACAAAAGTAAAACACCTCACAAAAAATGACTACCTAGAATGGTTAGCATGCTCAATAACGAGAATCACCTAACAGGGTTATATAGGAAGGTCAATGGTGGGGCAAAGTGCTAAAAGTGGTCCTGTCACCATGGAAACCAATAGGATATTCGTGTTACTAGACTACTTGTAGCATTTTGCCCTGAAAACTACCTATATACATAACCCTCAATAGCCCCCAATTATTACCAACTAGTTTTACAGGTTATGAGAAAAAAACAGATTCATTTATAGTACTAGCAGAGAACTTTCATTTAAAAGGTTTTTAGATTTCAATAATTTATAGGGGCAATCTTTAAAAATATGTAATATTTGCATGTTGTGCATTTTCCTGGAAGCTCCAACTTTCTTGGATCACAAACCTTAGATACGAACCACTGAATGAGAAATCAGGTATGACATGGAATGGACATAACCTAGCTGTTCAATATTTTCCTGGATCTTTGGTCCATAAAGTCTCTAGTCATGAACCATTGGATGAGCGTCTGAGTATGACATGCTATGAAAGGCGTACTTGGAGCTTTATTTTCTCAATAGGAGACAGTTTTTTTGTGGATTAAGAAAACATTACACTAATGTAAATCTCACATTAAAATTAGGAAAACAGCACAAGACAGAGAATAATAGGGGTTCTAAATAATGGTGTGCTATAAGGTTATTTGAGAAAGGCCCACTACGTAAGAATGGCAAATGATTATGCTTCCTGTATCACTTCTACCTTGAAAGGCTTTTCTAGTTTCCTATGCTGCATAATGTGCGTTTAAAATGGTGGGAGACGTCAGCACTGGCAAGTATCTACTCAGAAACATGGGAAAAGGATTTTTCTGATGTGATAGTTCAGGTGACCCAGAACTCTTAGAATATAGATGCTGACCACATTACTTTCAACACGTACCTCCCCAAGGGTCCGATAGCCACAGTGAAATTCCCTCCAAGGGTGAGATTTCCGCCTTTTGCAAAAGCTTCAACAGCTCTCTTGTGATTTAGTATAATAACTAAATCAGACACCTATTTTTAAGAAAAACATTCTTAATACCTAGAATATTCCATATAAAAATAGCTCAAAAATACATATATGTGCACAGTTATTTAATAAAAAGTCATGATTGATAATACAGTTACCCATTCACTTGAAACCATTGTGACAGATCATAACTTTACACAACTAAGTTCAACATAACTAGGTGTGTGTATGTATGTGAATATATATATATATATATATATATATATATATATATATATATATATATATATAAAATATCTACACCAAGACTCATATAGGCTTAAATCTCTTCAATGAATAAAAAAATATAAGTGTTTTTTTTTTAATGTTATTTATAGAGTAGATTTGTGTAATTTAATCAACACCTTTATTGGTGCCTGGAGCACTGAATGATCACACCTCAAACATGTCTATTCAGAAAGCATTTGTGAGTATTTTGGCTGACTAATGCTCGCCTGCACTTTCCATGGAGTAGGGCCCAAGAAGTACGCATTTGTTAAGCAGCAAAAGCCCTGTGGTAAACCGTACCACAGGACAAAAAATATATTTGTGAGCTTGTTATGCATCAAAGTGCACTGATCATGAAAATATGGCACACTGTCACTTTAAAAAGGGTGAAACAATGTCTACACTTTGTGCTAGTTTACTATAAAATGTATAGGTTTTTTTTTATATCTAGACAACATTTGTTATGTTTTGCAGCTATACCTTGGCATAGAACTTGCCAGGCTGCAGGAGATGGCAGTTCTTTTGAGGTAAGTATATTTTTGAGATACCTATTTGCTGGTGATTTTGCCAAAAAATATTAATTTAAAGACCAACCGCAGTGAAACAATTAACTTATCTTTAATGAAAGACTACAAATAAAGACACATGTTGAGCGCTATTGTTCTGTAAAGCTCTATCTTGGGATAGATCTGTCCGACCCAAGATACCAAACAACATGTCAGCCCCCTGTGAGGGCTTTACTGATCAAAGAAGTTCATTTTTTGACTACAGATGTCTGGTATCCAATTACATAAATCTAAAGATTGTGGATGACAGGTTCTTTTAATTGGTTGTATTTTTTTTCTCCTTCTACGTATCTGGTTGTTAGTACTTTTATGTATGAAAATAAAAAAAAATGACACATAACTATGACTAGACTTTACACCACTGTAGCACAAGTAGGAAGATATAATAACAAATAATAATAATAATAACAACAAAAGTATTTAACCAGGAAAGTTACATTCAGATATTCTCTGGTTTCCAAGTATGTCCTAGGGATGTTACTATGTTTTTTTTCTTCTGTTTTTCAAGGTTTTCTGGAAACAAATCCATTACAAAGCAAACACTCAAACAAAAGGCTTTATTCATGGAAGAAGGGATTGTAGGGGTCTGAGAATGGAATTTTAAACTTAAGGCACAGGTAGCCGAGTTACAAAAATTCTCACATTCAGCTCCACGGGAGAATGTTGCCACCTCGGCTTCCTTCTCTTTCATGAATAATGCCCAAAGATATTGGAGGATAACATATTTGAAACCAACGAAAAAAAGGAGGGAGAGAGCGAAAAGGAAAAAGAGACTAAGAAAAATATCTACCTACACAAAGATTTCTCAACAGGTCCTTGTGTCAGATATATAAATACACACAATTTATTGATCTAAGCATGAAAAATTTAATTCACACACCACAAAAAAACAAAACCCTTAGTAAAAATTTAATGTTTCCAACAGATATCCACATATTTTGACCACCCAGTTTTCCAAATCTCTTTCCTTTGGGAATGAATTGAAACTATTTTATATTTGCAGAAAATGTCTGTGGGATTGCCTTTAATTCCTTTCAAATCATATACTGAACACCTAACTAAACACACTGAAAACATTATTTATCGTAACTTTCTTCTGCGTAATTTCTGGGTAAGAAAATAATAACATTGTATGCAGGTTATATCGGTTCAAAATATTTAACCTTATATTGTTCAGCCAAATCGCAAGTCTAATGATAATAATAATAATTAGGGAATTAACATTCCATATAGAGTATAAATAGTTTGCACCATAAGACTTTAAAGGGGTAGACATGTCCAATATTTTACAAGTATAGAAAAAATTCACAATATATGAAACAAATAGAACTCAAGCGTCCATTTGAGAACGTTATTTTGCCGATTGCATTTATTTACACAAAACACATGCAGAGGTCATTTCATACTCCTCAGTGACACTTCTGTTTCTGGGACACCAATCAATGGATACTGTATTTGGGCAGTAGCACTGTCATTTTGAGGTATAGTTTTCCTTATAGACTGCAAAACTATCTGTGTCTTTTCTTACCTCAGAAATCCCACACAGCAGGGTTTTTTTTTTTTTTTTTGTGATGATAGAGACCCTAGGAATTCCTACTTGCGAGTATTTTACGGTGGCAAGAATAACTCATTACTTGCGAGACCTTCTGTATATTCCAAGGGATAAAAGAACTGAGGGTACCCTTCAGAGAATATTTAACGGTTTAGTAGAGAAGGGACAACTTAGTAGATGGTTCGATGTGTTGACAGGGTCGACCCATAAACAGGTACGTTGCGCCTGGCAAAAATGGGGAAAAGATCTGGCAAAGGACATAAATAGTGAAAGCTGGAGAACATCCTGGGTTGAAATAGGGAAAATAAATCATTGCTTAAACATACAAAAACTTCACTTCAAGATGATAAATAGATGGCATCTAGTCCCACAAAGATTGGCTAAAATGTCCTTAAACCTCTCCCCCCAATGTTGGAGATGTGGGGAACAGGAGGGTTCATATCTACATATATGGTAGAGCTTTAAAAAAAATTGAAAATACATGGAGGAAGATGTCTGATCTCATTTCAGCTCTGACAGGTAAAACCTTAAGTCCTGACCTGCTGAAAGCCCTATTCCATTTAAATTTAGAATCATTATCCCCTAGTCAGAAAATAATAGCAGTCCAATTTTTTATGGCGATGAAGCTCTGCATAGCCAGACGATGGAAAGATCAGGGAGAGATATCATGGGAAATAGTGCAAAATCAATTCAATCTCCAATTAATAATGGAGAAGGGCTATTATGCAGCTAGACAAAAAAAACAAGATTTCTATCTTGAGTGGGAAGCATGGGAGAGAGGGTCATAGGAGAGAAGGTTGCGAGCTGAAGTGTAAAACTTCTTAAATACTAGGAACTAGAGGTCTGGGCCCGTCCGGGCTCTCCGCTGTAAGGGGATCCGGGGTCACTGGGTGGAGGTAGGGGGTAGATACTGGATAAAATAATTACCGGCTCCACTGTATATATTTGTTAAGATATAGAATATTTTATATTAGTAGGTCACAAAAAAAAAATTCCCTAATTATGGTCCTGAAAGATTCCCTTGTTATAATCTAAAAGGGGGAGGATATGGGGGTAGGAGGGAGAGAGGAAGGGAAAAGGAGAGGGGAGAGAGGAGAAGAGGAGAGGGAAAGGGAGGGAAGAAAGAGGAGGAAAGGGGAAGAGGAAAGAAAAAAAAAGGGAAGGAAAGAGAGAAGGGAAAGAAAAGAGAGAGAGAGAAGGGAATGGAGAGGGGGAAAGAGGGAGAGGAAAGAAAGGAGGAAAAAGGGAAAAAAAAAAAGTGGGACAATCACAATAATAATAAAGAGAAGCCAAAGGATGAAACACGACCGGTGGAGAAGTTGCCTATAATAGATAGATATACTACTCCAGGTAACGCAAATCCGATGGCACAAAAAAAAAAAAAAAAATTGTAGCATAATTTTTTAACCACTTCTTGCATGTGCAAAATCCATGATCCAAAATCAAAAATTTTGGACAAAATACATTTTAGGGGGTGGTATATATAACCTTTATATTTCTTCCCCACAATGACCCACACAATGAATGCTGCAGGTAGCATATAATAATAATGCTTTACGTAGTGACGTGCAGATAAAAGGATTCTATCATTTTTATCCTGCGTTATATAGTTGAAATTAAAGGAAAATAAAATCTTATTATACTTATTTTTTTTTTTGCTGGCAGTTGTCATCTATTCTGAGTTACTTTTCCAGTTCAGTTTCACAAGCAGTGTAACATGGCCATACCACAAGGTATAAATATTAGAAATACAAGTCGAAACACAAATATCATCAGCCTTGTCATCCTGAGCCAAATTATTAACATACTTTGCCCAATTACCTTTCATGTCTGCACCAGCTATGATACTGGCAGCGTAAATCAATCCAGAACGTTAGCTGAGTGGTGTACACACATTAATAAAACAGTGTCAATCCCCAGCCAAAAACAAATACCATCAAACCCAGACGTAAAATGCTGCTGTGTGAATTCCGACGCACGCTAGATGATTAACACATGCCATAAAAACTAAAACAGTTTAATGACACCTTATAAGTCATAGTTTAATTTTTTTTCTTGCTCAGCCTTGTATGAACTACTGCACACCGTGAGTAATTTACAATTCATTGGATACAAAATGCTTGGGGTTAATGATAATATTGTTTATTGTCAAACCAATTAAGTTAATATATCAGCCATCACTTCACAGACATATTTTAATGTCCAAGTTTCATGGTCATGAGTACGGGTGACTTCTGGCAACCTCCCATGCCCAAATTAAATTTATTATATGTGTCTAACAGGGCAATGGAAGTGCTGCTGTGGAGGTATGAATTGAACCAATATTTAGTTTTGTTTCGTTAATTTTAACTCTGACCCTAAAATAGCTGTATGAACAGTAAGGGAAAAAGATGCCAAGTCTTGTAGGAATGATGTAGGACTCTGTGTTACCAGGAAAACCAATCTATGGACCAACTCAAAGTTCATAATTTATTAAATAGCAACCGATAGGGGGGGAGAAGATAACACACCTTTTAACGCTAGCTACTAGCTCTAAATCATCTGCATCTAAAGGGCCTAACGTCGTGGGACTCTAGAGTTAGAACCCTGTTGGCATTTTACCAGCAAGCCTATTTGGCTTGAGGTCAATGTTAATTATATGGAAGTAGTAACATGTTCATTCATTTTTGGAAGAAAAGATGGCAACCCTATACACTAGGCAGGTATAGGAAATCAGAGATTAATACCAAGCTGAGATGGTCTGTATACAGGCATTAGCTCCACTGGTTGAGAGATCCCAACACAAATAAGTTGTTGAAGGCATAGATCCTAAGTGTCCAACTTCGGCCCTCTAGCTGTTTCTGAACTACAACTACCATCATTTTTCCCCCATTCTAGAGAGCTGGTAGGGAATTAAGGACTGTGTAGTTCAGCAGCAGCTTGAGGGCCACACTTGGACGCCTAGGGCATAGATTGAAGTCTTGCAGGGTATACAATGCCTAGACAGAAACACTCTTTGGTTGCATTCAATATGATATGCCTGAAAAGCAACAATGAATCAACTCTTAGGAAGAATTCTTAAGGGTTCAAATCACTTGCCAAAAATAAATCACATCTCAGCATATTAGTTTTAATTTACATTATAAAGGAAAGGATGCAGATAATTAAAGGCTGAGCATCTGCTTCTGTATAACTAGCAGATTTTGGTCCTTGACCTCTACAATGTAGCTAAGGTCACAAATAGAAATGGAAATGTCTGTTTTAAAAGGTCAGAAAAAATATAAATATTCCCAACTCATTTTCATGAAACCCCTTAGACCTGAGGTTATGTTTTACATTAGATTATATTTCAATGCATGGGGAAAATAAGATCTTTACATGGTGATTTGGGAGAGGAAAGGTGCTGATGGTTTATTGGCTCGGAGAAGAAGGTCAACGTTTTGAATAAACTAACTGGACTAGTTGTGTTCCAATGGTCTAGAAACAGATCTAGGTTTTAACTACCCTTTACATACATTTTGAACACCATTACAGTATTTAATAATAAATGTTTAACTCATTTTGAGGTTTCACAAGTCTTATTGTACTTTTAGAGAAATCTGGGGGGAAATGCCATTTATCCAGTCTGATAAGGTGGGAACTAGGGCTAAAAGAATGATACATATTATACATAAGTGTATATCATACTTGGGCATAAGAATAGCTTAAAAAAAACACACACACAAAAAATACCAGTTTCAGAGCATATTACCTTTTGGAAGAACAAAATGTGCTGAAAAATTAGACTTGACCATTTAATGCTCTGTAAGAAGGAAATTGCACAGAGTGGTACAAAATAAGCATTAGGTGATAATGTTGACTCACCAGGACATAATTTGTTGGGAAACTCAGAATACACTGCCCAGAGATAACAAAAAAAAATATATTGTCATGCAAAATGAGGAGGCAAGTGACAATATATTAAACAGCAATTCAAATGACCAAAAAAGTACAGATTTACCAGTGGGTTCTGAGGAAAGTATTTGATTTGTCAAGGGAAATAGATGTCTTTTAACAAGTTACGCAGCTGGGAAGCCCTCCACTGTACCTTGAAAAAAAATGTCCTCTTAGCATTTCCTCTTGGATTTTTCATTAAGTGATCAGGGACTCGTGAGATACGTATAAATAGATCAACTAACATCATTACAGTCAGATTTGCATCAAGGAACTGAATGCTAGCATTTTACATCCAGGTTCCAACAATAAAAATAAAAAAATGTCCTGACCATATGTAACTTGAAACTGCTAGACTGAAAATTATTCTATATTAATTTAATGCATTCTGCACGTACAGGTTTTATATAGCTGTTTTATTAGAGCGTACACTGCCATTAGTAGAAGAGAAGACTTTCTAACTATAAACCGAAGAGACGAGTTTACATGAGCCATGGATCAGGCTGTTTTGGTCCAAACTACACAAGATGCTGGGACTAGATGTTACACTCTGCCATGTTAGTATTGTCTTACTTCCTGTTGCTTTGGGAAAACAGACCTTAGCTAGAGTTCTTTATTAATTATTTTCAGTTATTGACTCATTAAATATTCATACAGCAGTTTTAGTATAAAGGAAATAAATGAGGACAATTACCTCATTGCCGTTAGTCAATGAACCTCTGCAAAAAGTCGGTTTCTTTAAAAACCGACTAAAAGCTTTCTTTTTGCATTAGACATATTAACCTTTTTGGGACAGTTATCAGATATTTTCCCTCCCACTGAAGCCAAGAGCAGCAGTCATATGTGGGTATGGTCTAGGTATGGTCTAGGCCCATCCAGGAATTTGACATGTGAGAGAGTTGTAATAAATGGCAACCAGTGATCTTAGTAAGAAATAAATATCTGCTCAACACTTACTTCAATTCCGATTTCAAACCCACCGCCAAGTCCAGCGATGCCGATGGCTGAAGGAGCAGACCATTCTAAAATAAAAAGGGGAAAAGGGATTTTTATTTGGTCAATCATCCAACCATAGCATGTTTCAAAACATAATTAGGATAACATCAGTGATCATTTTGGGTATGTGGGGATGGAGGTACTTTTTTTTTTAGTTGTCTACTATTAATTTGCGGCCTCATTTCTTGTTTTAGTAACTGACATTTTGACATGTGGTATAAGCAAATTAAAGAATTCCAAGCTGTCTGTGGGCAGTTAAATAGAGGGGGAGGACATTGTATTTACATTTCATATTTTTATATATATATATATATATATATATATATATCATTAGGAAGCCTTGGAAACCATGTAAGATTCAGCTTTAATAATATCCTTATAATATACATACAGTTTTTACTGGACATGAGCAGATGTAGAGAATTAATCCCACTATTAGCAGAGCCGAGTAGTTGCAGAGAATTAACCCCTCCATTAGAAGACCAGAGCAGTGACACAAAAATAACCCTTCCATTAGCAGACCTGAGCAGTTGCAGAGCATTAACTCCTCCGTGAGCAGACCTGAGCAATTTCCAATAATTGCACCCTCCATGACCAAACCTGAGCAGTTGCAGAGAATTGCCCCTTCCATTAGCAGACCTGAGCAGCTTGCTGCAGCTTACACTGAGCTCTGTGAAGGAAGGTGCCACTCAGGTGAGATTTCTGAACTCTCAGCCAAACAGGAGAAGGAGCTGAGAAGTCTCTTTTGATTGGCTGAAACCTCCTTCACTCAGAGTTCTTGCATTGTCCCGGTTTGAGGCTGCCAAGAACCCGTGACAAAGTCCCATTGTGGCAATCCTGTACATGTGGTAAACCTAGTTAACTATATAAGAAATAGTAAATACAATAAATACAAGTAATGAAAGTAACAAGATCTGCCTTGCATATGATGTAAATGTGAATAAAAGGAAGACGTTCAGGGAATCAAGTAGGTAAGCCTACACAATACTTACTTCCAGTGGGAAGTCGGGCTAAAACAATTCCACTCCCCCCTCGAGCAGTTACCAAAAAGCCAGCCTTTATCACAGATAAAACAGCAAGGCCTTGTGCTTTGGCTATAACATGAGCTGTGGAGGAAACAGAAAGGAAAAGAAATAATACATTTTATTTGAATTATTGATACACTTATGACACATTGAGATTTCACTCGTTTTCAAGTATGTCCTGGAGACCAAGTCAAGAATGGTACTAAACAGAGTTACACATTTAACAGCAGATCGAACATATATGTATATCTAAATATATGGTACATGGGGATAAATAGACAAAACAAACAGCATATATGTAGGAATTTGTAATCTAATAACATTAGATTGATCAAATTGCTAAATGTTTTAAATATGCCTGGCAAACAGGGAGCAGAGAACACACTGACATCCTGGTAACCAGAGAGTTGCTGATGTGTGGCACTCAAAGGTTTAAGCACTTATCTTATGCCATAACTTTCTCAATTTAGTGTATGGGTTTAATAGTGTTATACTGAATTACATTTATTATAGTGTAATTATTTATACAACGCCTCCAAGTCAGGTGGTGAAATAATGAATTTGGTAAATGCTCATGACAGGGCTAATCCTGGGTAGGTGCACAGGATGCACTGTGCCCAGGCACAAGGTTGTGGAGGCAGAAGAGGAGCGCCGAGCTGCAGAGCTGGCGCTACTAATATACGAGGAGCCCATCAATACAAGACAGGCATGAGGGTAGGTGTAGAGAGAGAGAGAGAGAGAGAGACAGAGAGAGAGAGAGAGAGAGAGAGAGAGAGAGAGAGAGAGAGAGGAGGAGGGAGAGAGAGAGAGAGAGAGAGAGAGAGAGAGAGAGAGAGAGAGAGAGAGCATGAGGATATGGGGAGGGAGAGAGACAGACAGACATGAGGGTATGGAGAGAGAGAGAGAGAGAGAGAGAGAGAGAGAGAGAGAGAGAGAGAGAGAGAGAGAGAGAGAGAGAGAGAGAGAGAGAGAGAGAGAGAGAGAGAGAGAGAGAGAGAGAGAGAGAGAGAGAGAGAGGGAGAGAGAGAGAGAGAGAGAGAGGAGAGAGAGAGAGAGACATTGGGATATGGGGAGGGAGAGAGACAGACAGACATGAGGGTATGGGGAGAGAGAGGGACAGACATGAGGGTATGGGGAGAGAGAGGGACAGACATGAGGGTATGGGGAGAGAGAGGGACAGACATGAGGGTATGGGGAGAGAGAGGGACAGACATGAGGGTATGGGGAGAGAGAGCGACAGACATGAGGGTATGTGAAGAGAGAGACACATGAGTGACTGACACAGTGAGCAAGGGGTAATTTTATTTATTGCTTCTTGTGTACTTCTTTTCCAGTGATGCTCAGCCAGGCTAATGGGAAACTTTGGTTGGTTGGGCTTCATGGGAATGGTAGTTAAAACTCACTCTGCTAGCCAGCCAACAGTCTCCCATGTTGCTACTGAGAATCATACAAATAGTAGCAAGGAAGAAATAAATAAATCCACTACACAGTATTATGGCCAAATATATATATTTAAAATAAAAATTTGTGCTGCCTCCCTGAACTATTAATAAAGCCTCCACTACAATGTGTGTATTTAATGGGGCTGTTTCATTAAAGAGCATGTGCAGAATAAAATTTGACTGAAAATTGTGTCAGAAGAATTGCAAGCAAATGGCTAAATTAGGAGTTAAATGTGTGTTGTAGAGTCTCCTGCTTATGACATCACCTGTGGCTTGATTAACTGCTTTTCAAAGGGAAATGTGTAATTTGCATATTAAGCCACAGGTGATGTCATAACCTGGAGAGCCACGCAAGACATTTTCCTCTAACACAATGTATAGACAGTTTTCAATATTTTTTTTTCTCTACATTCACAGCAGATGCAATGTTTAGGTGATACAGTCCCTTTAAATAACAACAATAATAGTTTTATTATTTACTTTTATTTCACAATTCATCGTCCCAATAAAAAGAGAGAGCACTAATTAGCTCATAGCACAGGATTTGACGAACAATGAGCCCTTGTGCTGAGATTTTGCCATCTAGACAGGAGTTTAAAGAACGCTGCCAGTAACATGACTGATTTGAAAGCAAGGCAGGTGGACAGTGAAGAGATGAAGTCAGTAGCTCAGAGAAGTTGCACAGTATGTTGCCTCTAGAGTAGAAGAGGGAATATGTTGAAGATTCATAACTTCCAAAAAACATCAGAAAACACAAGCGATAGATATTTCTAAACTCAGGACAAATATTAGAATCGATTTAGCAGCTTTTGAATTTGTGTTTGTAAACATGTTTTTCATGTAACTGTTAGAAAAAATGGTATTTTTTCAATTTATTTATATGTTAGGTTTTTTTATAGTACATTATATGATAGGATACAATTAATGGCATCTAAAAAAAAGTATGCTTTATGGCATTAAAACAGTATACCGTATTTGCTCGATTATAAGACGACCCTGATTATAAGACGACCCCCCAACTTTGGATATTCCTTTAGGAAAAAAACTAAAAGCCTGAATATAAGACTACCCTATAGGAAAAAAGTTAAACTTGTATATATTCACATGTAAATTGCTTTTTTAATAAAATATTATATTAAAAAAATGCATTTCTTGTGTTTATTTCCTTTTATGTGCCAATGCTGCCTCTCTCTTTCCCTTGCCCCCAGCTTTGTCTCACACCCCACTCGCCTGTCTCTTCCCCCCCACATGTTTCTCTCTGCCCCCCTCCCTCCCTTTGTTGCTCTGTCCCCCCTTCCTCTGTCTCTCCCCCTCTTCCTGCTCTGTCCCCCCGTCTCTCTGCCCCCCTCCCTCCCTCCCCCTGTCTCTCTGCCCCCTCCCTCCCCCTTACCTCGATCTCTGGTGGCTAGTGGGGGCAGCCGGGGGATGTCTGCACGATACGTGCAGACATCCTCCATGCTGCCCGACACAGCAGTCTATTATGACGGACAGCTGCCCGATTTACCCTGGTGGCTAGCGGGGCAGCAGAGGAAGTCTGCGCGATGAGCGCAGACCTCCCCTGCTGCCGCCCGTACGCTCGCCGGGACTTCTGTGACGAAAGCGGAAGTACCCGGCTTCTTCACAGAAGCCCCGGCGGTCGTGCCGGGCGGAAGCAGGGGAGTCTGCGCTCATCGCGCAGACTTCCCCTGCTGTCAGAGAGGAGGATCCAGGTCCCCTGCAGCTCTGCTGGGGACCTGGATCCATGTTTTATAATCTGACCTCAATTTGAGGTCAGATTATAAGAAGACCTCGATTATAAGACGAGGGAGATTTTTCAGAGCATTTGCTCTGAAAAAAACCTTGTCTTATAATCGAGCAAATACGGTATTAAATGTGTGGGTACAGTAAATTAGAAAGAGGAAAATTAGAGATAAACACAAACACCGCAAAAGTGTATAAACAGCCTGTGTTTAAGTGTCTTAAATTCAGGGCCGATGGAAGGATTCTTTTCTACACAGGCGAAATTGCATTTTGGTACCCCCCCTCCCCACTTCAATCCCATGACTCTCCCTCTCCCCATATCGCTTATCTATCCTCCCTTTCCCCATATCTCTTTCCCTAACCCCTTATCTCTCCTCCCCCATTTCTGTTCTCCCCACCCCTCTAATCTGTTTTCTTCCCCTCTTCTGTTCTCTCCCTCTCCTCCCCATCTCTTCTCAGCCCCTCTTCCTCAGTTCTCTTCCCCTATTACCCCATCACTGTTCTCTCCCCCATTTCTGTTTTCTCCCCCGCCTCTGTTCTCTCCCCTTCCACCCCATCTGTTTTCTCCCCTTCCACCCCATCTGTTTTCTCCCGTTCTCTCCCCCCCAATTTCTGTTCTCTCACCCCCACCTCTCCCAATTTAAGTTCTCTCCTCCCCCAATTTCTGTTCTCTCCTCCCCCAATTTCTGTTCTCTCCCCCCCTCCTTCCCCAATTTATGTCCTCTCCCCCCCTCCTCCCCCAATGTATGTTCTTTTCTGATTTTTCTCTTTCCTATTCTTAATGGATGGATCCTGGGAAGGGGCGGACCTCACCGGGTGCGAGGTCTGCCCCCACCCCGTGAAGCAGAGCAGAACGGGAAGCATCGGATTTCCGATACTCTGCATTATCACTGCGTGCGGGGAGCGCGAGCAGCACTCACTGAGCTCCATGTGTGTTTTACACACAGAGCTCCTGCTGCCCGCGGCTCTTCACGGGGTGGGGGCAGACCTCGCACCAGGTGAGGTCCGCCTCCTCCCAGGGTATTCCACTCTGGCCGTGTAGAGGGCTGGTGAGGGGAGATCATCTCCCCAGCCAGTGCCTCTACCGCAAACTTTTTTTTTTTTTTTGAACGTTCCAAAAACAGTTGTGTCCTCAAGGGGGTAAAAGCAAAAACAAACAATATGTCATTTTTAGAAAAAATATAATGTTTAAATAAAAGAAAAAAAAAGAGCATAAAACCTACAGTAGAGCTTATAAATGAAAGCACATACCAGGAATAATTTTATCTGGTCCAGTTCTAGAGCTTATTTCTGTAAATTCTTTTAAGATTTTTGCTGCTTTTCTGGCTTCAGATTTCAAGTTGGAAGGAATTGGATTATTCACTAAAATAAAACAAACACAAAATAAAATCATAAGTTAATCAGCAATTTATAAAAAGTTGGTGCTGCTTATGGTGCACACTAGACAATTATTTTTGAAAGAAAAACAGATTAATGCATATTAACCCCCAAAAGGACCAGTAATTCATATTATAAAAGAACAAGGGACAGAGCATGGAGTTTGTGAGTGCGATGGAGGAACAGATGCTGCTCTATTGTACTACAGATACTGTTGGGCTACTCAGGGATGATCTACCAGGCCAGCATTAAAAACAAAAACAAAAAACACATAATACAAATTTGCAGCCTACCACTATAAATTAGAAAAAAATTTATTTATTTCAATAGGACAATAAATGTTTAAGAAAGCACCCCTAAATTTGAGAATTGAGGGATTGATAAAGTGTCCACACCAGTGTCTATAGAACATTATTAAACTGGCCACTACAGACCCCAATAAAAGGGCCGCCATGGGCAATGTTGGTGGCTAGTCTTGTGGCCATAGAGAGTGTTATAGAGAGAATAAAGGGCTTATTTTCTGCACTTGTTCCATAAGAAAGGCTGCTAAACCTACTATCAACAACCCCACCTACATTATGTGCCAAGTTCAGAAGCATAATCCAGTTAAACAGGAGGTACCAGTGAGCAAGAATGCTACAGCCAAGGGCACTGGGAGAGCAGGTCAGCTTGGCTGCTAAATTTAGTATTGAACACATGCAACACCATGAAAGCAATAGGAGAACCCATCAAATGTAGCACGGTCCTGACAAAAAGAAAGCACTGGCCTGGAATAAAGAATATATAAAGGTCCATCATGACAGGGGTTGTCAGTCATCACAACACACATTGTCACATATTGTGTGACCAGTAAGGGCACAGCAAGGGGTTGTCAGTATCTAAATAAGGGGCTGGGCTTGAGCTATATATTGTTATGCATAACAAACAAACTTCCTGTCTCCTGTGTGAAAAAAGTATTTTATGTGTGTTTTTCTGTCTTGTGTGCAGGGGTCCCCGAGATTTGGTGCCAATGCAGGGGTTGGCCATCCCGGGTGGCAGTAGCTGTGGGAGCTATCTACACGGGCTACTCATGGGCTCGTCCCTTGGAGAATGAAGTATGGCTACTGTGCATAATATCTACGCAAGTAGCCACAAGGACATGGATTACGTATATACCAGATCCTGGGGGACCCTATCCTAGGTGGGCTAGGATGAGTGACGTGTTACCGCGTATATATTCTTGATGATAAGTAATGCTTATATTACATAGATATATTTATTGTTACAGATTATTGATATCTGGTTGTTAGTATATTATTACCTGTTTATGTTTACAGCTATTTTAAGCTGTTTGTTTTATGTTGCAGCGTTTTTTCTGATAAATTCTGCAACCTTACTAGTCACTCCTGTGTCGGTGTAATTTATTGGTGGGGGGGTGTATTATCTGGCATACCACTGTCAAACCCAGGATCTGTGTAGTCTCAGAAAATCTTATTTTGAACCAATTGTGCCACAAAATCTTTTCTCCAATATACCATTCATAAACATTCATTTCCAGTACTGAGATTTCAGTCAGAAAATTGTTTTAAAATGTTTCTGAGGGGTCTCTTTTTCTATGACATAACATTCCCCACAGAATAAAGTTTCTTTACACAGCAAGACACAAGGTGATGTCATAAGCAGGGGACACACAAGGCACATTTAAACCAGATTTTTGTCTTGATCATTTGCTTGCTCTGCTAACACATGTTTATTGTCCGAGTATAAACTATATTTGGATGATGAAGTCCCTTTAAGTGAAACAACAAAGCGTACAAATTATCTTTTAAAACACGACAGAGTCTTGGGATCAATATTGTACTTAATAATCCGCCTTTTTCTATTTAAGGGGTGTCTGTCATTAGCATCTTTTAAAAATAAGAGATAATAAATGTATATAATTGTTTATTATGCATTCAGCGGATGCTCAGGAAAGAGAGAAAGTAGAAAGCAATACAGAAATCATTTCTGCCAAGAGGATTTACAGAATTGATGGATTTCAAATGCAGTGATTAGTGACTGCTCTGCTGGGAGACACTTTCATTTTCAATGCCGGTGGTTGATGAAAGGAGAAGGTATCGAGCCTGGATGAGTCAGCAAAGGAGTCTATCAGAGCAAAATTGACTAACTGTTTAATTTGTAAGTTTATAAGGCAAGTGCGTCAATAGAATGTCATTTGCATGACAGAATCTCTTGCTGCGTTTCATTCAAGCTGCATTAACACAAAAAGTATATATATTCAGGGGATATTCCCATCATTTAGGCCATTCAATATCTTTTCTAGAAACATTAAAATCCAAATCAAAATATGTAATGTAGAAGGTGTTTTTTTTTGTGTTTTTTTACAGTAGACACAATTTAAAAAAATATATGTATTAAAATAAATTCAGTCATATTAAAAATAGATTGAAATAAGCCCCTGGCAGATTTGATCAAAATTAAGATAAGCCATTGACCAGAGGCTAAAAACAGAACACACAACAAAGAAATCAGATCATTAAAATAGATCAATTAAATGTACTCTCCTGAATACAAATAGAGAACCATCAACTCCTGCTCAAATAGATGCAGAAAAATGAGCACATTTCTAAATCTTAGGGGCTTCTCGTGAGGATCAGGTTGAGTGTGAAACAAACACTTGTTTGCAGCTGTTCTATTAAGCTCAGCGATAAGGTTCCTTTAAAATATGCTGCCTATGTATTGGGAGATATACATGGTCATCTAGAAGGGCTCTGACCTGCCAAAATTGGTAGATTGTGATGATGTGTCAGAATCAACCATTGGCTGCTCTGGTACAACCCTAGCTAAAACGACACCCTATTGCAGAGTAAGAGAACGGTGATATTATTAATATTAAGTCTGGGAAATTAAATTGGGAACTCAGCCCATTTTGTCTTCAGATTGTTTACTATTACTTGACCTTAGAAGTCAATGGAAGAACAATTTCCCTGGCTCCTAAACATAAGATGTCTGGCTCCCGATTTATAAATTAAAAGGAGTTAGGATGGCCAGTACCCAATAGTTTATCACAAAACACGTGGATAGTAAATCCAAAATAATATTTATTAAATACTTCACCAGCAAAACCATGTAGGGAGATACAGGTTTATAAAATGAATTAAATAAATAATATATAGTTTAAATTCAAATACATATATATAATACACACACAGCGGTAGTAATCTCTGAATGCTTTTGTAAACCACATACATCTGAACTCAAAAAGGTCTTGAAATGAAAAAAGGTCAATAAGATTTTATTGTAGACACATCCAACCCAGATATATATAAACGATGTTTCGGCCCATCATCTTGTGGTCCGAAACATCGACTGGCTGGATCTACAATAAAATGTTACATAGTAGTTTAGGTTGAAAAAAGACTTCTGTCCATCAAGTTCAACCTTTTTCCTTGTTTACCGCTATTCCTCCAAAAGGCAACAAAAAAAACAAACTTATATGAGCAATTTGGAATTCTGCTTTCTATCTATGAGAATCAGATTTCTCCATGTATCAACAAACACTAACTATTACTGCCTATACTAACATAGCTAGCCCTCCGTATTCAGCCTCATTGAAAAAAAGCATCCGGGACACAGTTAAAAAGGCATATAACTTATTTGCTGGCACCACATCTCCAGGCAGTGAATTCAATACCGTTAATGTCCTTAATTTAAAAAATCCCTTCCTCTGTCGTAGACTAAATCTCCTTTCTTCAAATGACCCCTGTCCTTTGAATTGTTCGATTAATGAACAGGTCCTTAGAAAGCCCTATTGATGAGCCCTGTACATTTCTCATGTACAAATGTAACTTTAAAGTGGGCCTCCAGGAAGCATATGTGCCAATACTTAGTGTCTCCCCTACGTAGCTTGTTATAGTCAAAGCAAATAAGATCAAAGCAAACAGGGTAATTTTATCACAATGTTGCCTTTGAATTTTCAAATTCCTTTTAAATGGTATTCTCCTATGATGAGCCTGGATTCCCATTTATTCTATGTATTATCCACTGTATGAACAATTTTAATAGAGTGTTAGACTGGTAGCAATTGTGTAGATAAAGCTCAACACTAACACCAGTGCCAAACTGTTTCACAGAACTTGTGGGTAGGACATTCTTGACTAATACAAAGGGCCTTATGTAATCTTATATTGGACTTTGTTCACCCCAGAGTATGTACACACATGCATTCATGCAAGGAAACATGTACATTAACAGCTATATTTACTCAACTGAAATCATTTAAGTACTGGACAACATACATGGTAATAGGTTTAATTTAGTCATAGTGTTACGTCCATGGACCTTGATCTATAGTCATCCTCTGCATGATGTCATTGAAAACATATCAGCATGGTGTTATTGACCGCATAAGCAGATGATAAATGTGTTATAAAAATCCCCAAATGAACCATCCCCCATCCACTGAAATAAAGAAGAAGAAATTGGAAATCAGAGAGTTTAAGAATGTAACATTTAAACATTGTGAGAAATAAATGTAATTATAAACAGACCGGTGAATTAACTCAATCACCAACCAAAGTGTGGCACGTCTCCCTACAGGTAGGTAGTACAATTTATACACTGGGCTACCAGAATGGTCCAAAATTACATAGATTAAATCAGGGCTTTACAAACCCATGTTTACATTTTTAAATAGTTCTACATAAAACTCTATGGAAGTAGCATTTCCCTAAACCCTGAAAATAACCCTGCTGGCTCTATTTGATTTCTAAAGTCTATAAATATTTGTCAGGCACTGGATTAAATAATATTTGGCTTGAGGTTTCCTATTGGGCCTTTACATTGAAACTAATATGTGAACTGACGCTATTGTTACCACTCAGTCCTACATATATAACTGATGGAAGTCTGACGCCTTACTGACAATGCTCAACACAGACTATATGAGATTTGTTATCACTTCCAGGTCCTCTGGTCCTAGTCCAAGGCACAAGCTGTTGTCCTATGTGACTGTTAAGTTCTGTAGACCACAATATTTGGAGTTAACCCTCATGACTATGTGATGGGGGGGGGGGGGCAGGTGAAGAGTAATGCAAATTTTTATTTTATATATAATCATAGTATACTTATATAAATATATATACATGTATGCATATGTATTTTATCTAAACCACTTTACGTCACTTACGTACACAAGGCACATTTTAAACATGACAAGCTAATACTTTACCTGCTCAATCAACAATTATTTTTCTCCAGTAACAGTTTCTTATACTATCAACACCACCCAGTTTTTTGCATTAAATGTGACTTTGAGAGAGTTTAGATTTTCAGTATGACAATTTAATGGTAAATACAAATGCAATAGACTCAAACTTAGGCCAGGTTTAGAGGTTATGTTGGGTTCTAATCATTCCCATACACTGAAGCTAAATAGTGCCCCACATATTCTGTTGAATGAATCACTTTCTAAAATTATCCTTCTATCCAGTTTTATTTATAAGACATCATTGATTATGTAAGTTAAAAACTAAAGATGATATTAGTTTCCTGGATTAGTTTCCCTTATAATGTCCTTATTCATCTTCCAGACTGTCAGCCTGACAGGCCTTGTCAACAAATAGACACTGGTTCAAAAACATTTTTTACATTTCTAACTTACTATATCAGTGATATCTTGAAAACATTATTTAAAGAGAGGCTGATTCAACAAACTTGCATAACTGTAGAGGAAACGTCCTGCCATTTATGTTTCATACATTTTTCTTCCAATTGGGTTCCTCCACCCAGTTCCCCGAAGACATGGTCTGAGCTGCTCTGTGACTTAGTTTCCCTTGCGTGCTTTCATTGAAGCTGGAGTGGAGTACCTAAACTTACCTTCGATGTGTATATATGAGAGAAATAAAAGAACTACAGCTTCCAGTTTAGAAAGGAAATAAAAAATTGTTAAACGTCAAACTCAAGTGCCGAATTCAAAAATAGCTTTGATCATTTCACCCCCCATTACTTTCAATTGGGAAGATTCGAACCTGGGTTTTTTTTTCGAAGTCAAACTCAGGTGCAGAATTTGACTTAGTCTCAAAATGAAAAAAAACCCGAGCGGGTTGAAAAGTCGCCTTTGTCTTATTAAAACTCTATTTGACACCGAGTGCTGGGTCTCATACTATTCTTTTATGAGTAAAGGACTTGGGAGACTTCCTGTGACTTCGGCACCAACGAATAAATAGAGCGTGGTCCGTATCTATTACTTTTTACTCAAAATGTCGACCTCCAAAGGCAAATTTTTGTCAATAGACATAGATGACGCTTATTAACTAAACAGTATAAGACGTTTTCCAGCTGGATTATTTTGGCCTAAATATTACAATTCTGTTGTCAATTTAACACAATTAGATTACTGAATAAACCTGCATGACTAATACTGAAAATTCCCATGGTGTATATGAGGAAAACTGACCCCATTATTTGCATTTGATATGCTCTTCAATTAACAGACTTCTGCAATGCAATCCATTCCAATTAAATAACAGGTTTATTTTGTTTGTTTGATTGCAATTGGTGTGCTTTTCAAGTTTATTTAAATTGCTATTTTAGGAATAATTAAATTATGTAGAGTAGGTTCTGCTCTTCACCAGACATCCACAAGGATTGTAGCAGTCCAAACAGACATACGTTTTTGGTTTATTTATAATGGTGTTAGATAGAATGCTTATGGAGTTATTTTACAAGTTCTGTGAGAGAAAAACATGTGTGCAATGTGGCCCATGTGCTCTTTTCACAGGAAAAAGATATACGAAGAGGGGTTTGTTTACTAAAAGATAAACTGTTATGAGCTGAGTGAATTGAAAGTACTTTCATATCTTTACAACTCGGCTATTAATGTTGTCTTTTCGGGCTTGAGGTGTCAGTCCACTTTTCAGTGAATAGGACCCATTTCATGTACCCATATTGAGCACTAAGAGCTATTGAAAGTAATGTTTAATCATATTCACTTTTGTGTGGATGTCTAGGATAAACCAAAATAATTCTGAATTCTTCCCTGGGAATTTCTTGCCCTTGTCCATTTGCTCTGGTACAGAGAAAGGGAGCGATAGCTCTGTGTATCATTAAGGGAAGAACAAGATAAAAAGATTAACCACCCCCTTCCCCTCCAGTGTAATAAAAAAAAAACACACTCAAGAAAATGCAAAAAAAAAATACAATTTGTTGGGAGGGAACACGAGGAAATGGACAATAAAAATAATCCCAGGTAAGAATTCCCAATTTTCTTTCCATCCTGATGGCACAGAGAGAGCGAGGTTCAAGAGAAGAGGGTGGGGGATATCATAAGACAGCTTGAAGACACTTTTTCCATATTTACATTCCTGGGAAGAGCATAAGAAAAGTCTGTTTTGCCCATTGAAAGTATGGAGACTTTTCCATGTGGTAGCATTGTAAATCAAAGACTGATGGACACCGGAGGTTTCTGCCCAGGATGTATGGAGAAATTAATGGAATGTGCCTTTAGACTGGTGGGAGGTAGAATCTTAGCGGAACTGTAGAATTCAATGATGGCCTGTTTTATCCAATGGCTGATTGAGGGTTTGGCGACTTACATACCGGTTCTTATTCCCGCAAAGGATACAAAAAAACTTGCAAACCAGTGTGTGGCATCCCTCCTGATCAGGATTCTGGGGATCAGGGGAAAAAAAAAGAAGGACAATCTCTTGAGAGGTGTGAAAATCTGTGACAGCCTTTGAAATAGATTCCAGGGGAAAATGAAGGACCACTCTGTCAGAAAATAAACAGGGAGAAATGGCTCTTTGATGGAAAGAGCCTGAAGCTCACTAACCGTTCTTGCTCAGGCAAGATTGACAAGAAGAACGACTTCCAGGGTGAGAATCTCAAGTGAGGTTTTTACCAGAGGTTCAAAGGGCTCCATAGTTTATTGGTGAAGAGCCTTAGTCTTGAAATGGCCCTGCAGAATCTGAAAATTCCTGGAGCCTCTGGAACTTGGGACAGGTTTCCTTGGGAAAAGTCCCTGCAGGGAGATGGGACTTCTTCCAGTTGATAATCCAGCCTAGATCATGGGGAAAGGACAACACATAATGGACCTGGGCTTGGAGGCGTTCTTCTAAGGAGGCCGCTAAAAGTTAATTTAGGTAGGTTATAATGGTAGCACAAGCAGTAGTGCATACTGACTCTATGGTCGCATCAGTACTGAAGTCAATGTCCAGGCAAGTATCAGATATATTTCTTTCCACTTGTTTGGTCCCAGGGATGGCTCATTTATATATATATATATATATATATATATATATATATATATTATCCATACACTCTTCTTGATGGAGTTATGCCTTTACTGCTCTCGAAGTGGAGGCAATGGAGATGCTGAGACAAAAGTTGGCAACCGTGGCCTGAAAAGAACTTTTAGCTGTGCCTTCTTGTCCATAGGATGTCCATATGGTCTTTAAATTGAAAAGCATCCTCCAGTATCCTTTTTTCCTTGGGATACTTCATTTTAATCCATCATGGGTGTCCGGAGGCATTTCACCAGCTTCTGAACCAAGGGGGAGATTTTATAAATTTTATTGTATAGGTGAAAGGGCAAGTAACCCTGGCCCCTGATCTATTTAATAAGGCCATTAAGTCGTTTATGGTGAAAACGTCCCAAGGCTACAGATCATAGAGAAAACCTGACCTATCAGTAGGGCTTCCTCAGAAGTGTTTTAATTTGTGATAAGCAGATGACTTTTCTTTTGGTTAGAGTTGATCCTCTGATTTTTGGATTGTAGGAGAATTCTTTAATAATAGAGTAGTTTTTTTTGGGGGGGGGGGCATGGTCTATTTATACAACTTCTGTAGCTGTTTTTTGATTGTTATTGTTAACTGTTACCAATTATGGATAGTTTTGGGATGTTGCAAACAGGGCTCAGCATGCAGACTGAGCTTAAAATCTCAATCGTCATTAAAGTAAAAATCCACGCCTACCGCAAACGATTATCCCATTGCTGCTATTTGAACTCTGGGATTCCGTCAAGTCTCAAAAGAAGCCCTATTTACAGGGTGAAACGCGTCAGGTTTTGGCTATCATCTGTAACCCTCCTCCTAACTTTGCATACCAAGATCTCGTACAATGCTGGTTGTTATATTCATTTATTCATATGTTCTTAATTGTACTATATTAAAATTATGTTTTTAAACTCAATTCCATATCTATCTACCCGCATGCACCATTTTCATGATCCCTTCTATTACTGCAGAGCACCACTCATTACTTTGCTTTCATTGCTTTGAATCTCTGTGAGAAACTCACACACAGCACATTAATGTGGATTTTATTGCTGTGGAGCTGTGTGATACACATGCACTATTTGGACAAAAGTATACCTCCTAATTACTGAATTTAGGTATTTCAATCAGATCCATTGCCACAGGTGTATAAAATCAAGCACCTGCTCATTCAGTCTGCATTTAAAAACATTAGGTAATTCCAAAGAGCTCAGTGAATTGAAGCCAGGTACTGTGATTGGATGCCACCTTTGCAATAAGTCAGTTTGTGAAATTTCATCCCTGCTAGATATTCCATTATTAACTGCAATTGGTATTATTGGAAACAAAGTATTTAGGAACAGCAGCAACTCAGCCACAAAGAGGAAGACCACAAAATCACAGAGTGCCGAAGTGCATGGTCCCCAATGCTCTGCTGTTTCCATGGCTGAAGTGTTCCAAACTCCACTGGCATTAATCTCTGCAGACAAACTGGGGGCGGAGGGAACTTCATTGAATGGGTTTCCATGACCGAGCAGCTGCATGCAAGGCTCACATCAGCAAGTACAATGCCAAGCTCTGGATCGAGTGGTGTAAAGCACACCGCCACTGGACTGTGGAACAGTGAAAACGTGTTCTGAGGAGTGACCAATCACACTTCACTGTTTGGCAGTTTTATGGGTGAGTCTGGGTTTGGCTGATGCCAGGTGAACGTTACCTGCCTGACTACATTGTGCCAACTGTAAAGCTTTTTGGAGACGGGGTAATGTTTTTTTCAGGGGTTGGGCTCAGTCCCTTACTTCCAGTGAAGGGAAATCTTAATGCTTCAGCATACCAAGACATTTCGGACAATGCTATGCTCCCAACTTTGTGAGAACAGTTTGGGGAAGGCTCTTTTCTATTTCAGCATGACCGTGCCCCAGTGCACACAGCAAGGTCCATAAAGATATAGTTGGATTGGATTGATAGTTGAGTTTGATGTGGAAGAACTTGACTGCCCTGCACAGAGCCCTGACTCTCAACCCCATCGCACATCTTTTGGATGAACTGGAATAGAGAGTGTGAGCCAGGCCTTCTTGTACAACATCAGTGTTTTCCACTGAAACACTCCAAAATCCTGAGTGCAAGCTGGCATAGCTGCAAAGGGCTAGAAATGTCTATGTATTTAGAAAGCAATGTCAAAGTTCCTACTTTTGTCCCTATAGTATAGTGCATACACGCCAACTGCTGCTGTGGACTAGCTATCCTATGATGTTCAGCAAGGATAAGGGGAGACATTTGACTGGCTGGGAATGTAAAAGATCAGATTACCTTGAAATCACCAGCTACAGATTCCCCTAATGCCTAGCTTCTCGTTGACCTGTCATACCGGGGGTAGTGGAAAAGAAACCATGTCTCCATGCCCACTACCCTACTCTAGCATGTCTATCATGTTTTAACATTTATTGTATTTTTTTTTTAAAAGTTAACCCCTTAACCTCAGTTTGATTGCAGAGTTTTCCTGTCATCAAGCAGAATAAATCAGTACTGATCTGTACTGGTTTTTTTTCCATCACCATTTTATATCTTTTTTTTTTTTTTTTTAGATAAACGTATATGATGTGCTCAAAATAATGGTATCTAAAGAAAGCTCTTTTCCAGAAAAACAGAAATAATTTGTGTGGGTATAGATAACGAGAAAGAAGCAAATTACAGCTTAATGTTAAAACAGAGACCCCATGTTGCCATGTAAGACACAGGCAAAATGTCAAGTCACTAAGGGGTTAAACACCAGATTGAGATGACACCACATAATGTTATGTCATTTGTTATGAAGATTCTGAGAATATACACAATGAGATGATCAATACAGGGGGATCAGAAGCAGTGCATGCAATGTGTTGACTTAAATACTGAATGCTGTGGTATGAAATAACATGAGCTAGCCTTCCAGCCAAATCTTAGCATAGACACTGGTATTTCCAGATCATCCCCATGCTGCTAGCATGTTCAATAAACCACCCCTGCCCAACCAGCAACAGACATGACAGCAGTGCTTCCCTGGGGATCATTTAGTTACTCACTTGTGGAGCACTCACAGCACCAGCCTGTCTGACTCCAGTTAGTGGGGAGCAGATAACTACCCTTCACTCTGGCTTCCTCATCTCATTCTCCACCACACCCTGCACACAGGTGGGGAAGGAGGAGGATGGTACTACACCTGTTTCACCCTGCCCAGCATTACAATGTTGTGAACTACATTTCCCATGATGGTTTCCCAGCCCTTCCGGCTTGCAATGGAGTACACAGCGGCTGGAGGGATGGACCATGATTGTACTGTTTTGTGAAAATGTTCTCATTAATCTCCTCTCGAAAATAAATAAATAAATAAATAAATAACCTGTTGTCTCGCGTGGGTAGAAAACCCAGGGGAACGGAGTTTGGGTACGCGCGAAGTGATACGCGCATGTGATGAGGCGGGTACGTAGTACAGACGTAAAGCGAGGAGCTTCCGTTCAGCAGCTGCTTCCTGTGTGCTGATAGGAGCAGGCTGCACACCGGTTTTTAGTACAGCTTGAGAAGAGATGGCAGCGGCCAGTAATAAGTCCGTGCTGTTCGTCTGCCTGGGTGAGTTATTCTCTATGTAAATAGCAATCCTGGGAAGAAGTGCCCCCAATGTTATGCATACATAACCCCCAATGACTATAAAAGCACATTGGTTACAAGTCACGTGTACCTTAAATATTTGCATACCAACCAAATAGTTTTTATCTTGTACCGTGCTGCTTGTTATATCTGTTTATTCATATGTTCTTAACTGTACTATATTAAAATTAGATTTTTAAAAGTATGTTGTTGTGAACTCCTTTCCATAACAATCTATGCGCTTGCACCACTTTCTTGTCTTTTAGTTGTTTTTTGTTGTTTTTTATTTTCTTGCTGTCTTGTGTGTTTTTATTGGTGACCCCCTTGTTTGCTGCAGCAGAGAAAGTTAAAGCAAGGCAACTTAAACTTGTAGGTTCTGCTAATCATATCACCCTGGCCTAGGGCCAGTCTCTTGGATCAGTGATGGCTAACCTAGTGGCATCCAAGTGTCAAGTTAGCACTGATTTCTATTCTAATATTCTAGGTAGGTCTATGAAAATGCTCTCTCTTGGTTTGTACTTCCAATTAAATTTATATAGACAAGGGTTTTCTGAGTACTGAAAAGTTGCAGGGTTCACCCGACAAATATAGACTAAAGAAAACAGCGAAAACTAATAACATTTATTAGGATGGTGAAAAATATGAAACTTTTTTATTATTTTTAAATCAAAAAATTTTTTATTTTTAAGGAACTACCACATGGGTAGTGTGAAGTAGACAGAGTAATTTTAGTAAGTTTTAAACCACTGTATGCAAATCTGTGCCAGATACCTGTTTTTTAACCACAGTCCTTGTACCACGCCAATATTTAAGACAGCCATCTGAAACTTTCATATATTCCTTCACAACGTAGCAATAGGGCTGGTTGATGTCTGGTATTAGCTATCTTGGTTAAAACGGCTAGACTTTTTGCTATTGTTTATTTGTATAATTTCCATTTTCTATTGAATGCACAAGTTATTTTTTTACTTACTAATCTGAACTGGAAATGTCCGGTTCTAAAAATTATCTTGTATTTCTCTTTAGGTAACATTTGTCGATCTCCCATAGCTGAAGCTGTTTTCCGAAAGCTGGTGACTGATGAAGGAATATTGAACCACGTAAGCTGTTTTGTTTGACTAACACAAAATACTTCTTTAGAATTTAGAACTTATTGATGGTGTGGGTAACTTTATTTCATGCTGAAATTAAAATATCCACAATGTTCAGTACAGGTTGAATATTCCTTATCCAGAAATCTGTTATTCATTTTTATCAGATTTCACACACACCTTTCAGAATGCTGGAGCACAATAATTGATTCAGTGTAAGCTGTGCTATAGCCTTTCCATGCATGCTCAGATTCTTCCATACCCACAAGGGTAATACAATGCAACATGTGCCGATCGAACATGCCAACTGCCAGTTCCCAATGATGTCTCACATCACAGCTACATCGCTGTAAAACTGATTTAGTTGCATTGATATTACTGTAGTTCATGAATGCTGAGAGACTTTGATATATCTTATTGGTGACTATGATCTGTTGTCTGAAATTACCCAGTATCCAAAAATCTTCTGGTCCCAAACATTTTGGCTAAGTGATACTCAACCTGTATTTGTTATAGTTACATCTATTGCCTGTAATATTTTAAAACATGACATTAAGTTATCAATAGAGATGATTACCTCATTGTAGAGTAGGGTTTTTTCTTGTTTTATTTTGCTTGGAACTGTAAATCTGTTATTTTTGGTTGTCTTGTGGAAGACATTACTTTTTTTTTTACCCTAGTGTCCGATGTGGGACGTTGGACTGCTGCATGGAATGCTAGGGTGGGTGGTCCTGCTTCTGTGGTGTCGTTGGATGATGTGTGCGAGTTCTGTATGCGTTTTATGAATGGTGAACTTTAGTGCCTGCATATACTGTGTATGTCTATTGACGACCCCATTTGAGGTTATTCATAATAAGTTTATGCTATGTCTATGGCAGCACTTACATTATCTGCACATACTATAGTATGTCCATTGATGTATTACGTACCAACCTGATATTGACACATTTCTATGTAAATTTTGATATTTTGCACATATTGGTTGCACGTTAAACATCTTGCCCACCAAGGATTTTTTTTTTTCTTTCAAATGTCCTAAGTTCCTGATCTAAGTTTGTGTCCTCCACCTTTTCGCAAAATTAAAGGATAGAAGTTGGCCAAAACTAAACTGATTTTTATTAAGCATGTTAACAACCAATGCGGTATAAAAATAAGAGAATGATTTGCACAAACTGCAGAAGGGGACACCGAAAGTAAAAATGGGTGTCTACAGGGCAATGTACAAAAAAGTTTCAGGGTGCCTGTTCTGCAGCAATTCAGATGAGGCCCTTAGAATATCATCTGAGAGCTATGGAAGACTTTGCTTTAGATCAAGCTACTGGAAGAGATGATTAAAATGTACGAGATTTTGTGGGGTCCTCTGATGAAGATATGGATCAAGATGACCTATCTGTTTTCCTGATCCCATTAAAGCCGTTAAAAGCCTCATGGAAGAACCTGTTATGAAAGAATTTACCCAAGATATCATGTTCAACTTTAAGAAACCCTTGAGGGCTTTTTAGTCCATCCAGTATTTCAAGAATTTTTTCTGGAAGAATGGAAAGAACCTGAGAGTAGACCTCATTGCCTCACTCTGTTTTTTTTGTTTTTGTTTTTTCTTCCCCTTCAAGACAAATGAAGATGAGAGAACCAAATGTAGTCCCTAAAGGCCCCTCTCCAACAACAGGACAGTTGTTGGAACTGCACATTTGTTTTAGTACTCGAGAACAAGTCAAACATATAAGCCATAGATCCCATCAGCCTTGCCACAGCAGTAAATCACTAATTCAACAAAAATAAGCTGTGTGGAGGAAGAGTCAATTCTTTATCCTTCCAAAATAAACAGAAGCATTTTTGATGCTATAATCATCCAACAGAAGAAATGCAAGTCTTGGGTATGATTATCCACTCCTCCAACATTATCGGTCTATGAAAGTACACCAGATCAAGCAAAAGGTGTAAGGTGGAGTCACAAGTAATTGTAGCATCAGACTAGCTTTGATGATCTTTGGCTACTTTACCACCACTATCCCAATAGTTCCTTGGGCTCTTCTACACATGAGGCCCTTGCATAATTCCTTAATAAAAGACTGTCGCCAAATCACAGATGGGCTTGGAGAAAAGGTTTTATTTCTCCCAAGAAGTTTGTAGACTTAAGATGGTGGAGCGATGGCAACAATCGCACAGGAGGGAAAAGGTATAAACAGATGCAACTACTACTGGCTGGGAAACCTGTATGGGAGTGCAAGAAACATTTGGAACCTTGAGCTTCAGGGAAGAAACCTGATCTTCAAACTTCATGGAAATTAAAGTTTGTCAATCAATTTTCAGACTTTCTGAAAGGAGGTGGTGATTCCAATCCAATCAGACTATGCCACCACTGTGACATTCAACAACAAACTACTAGGCACGGGGATGGAGTGTTTCTTAATGGCTGCTTAAAGGCAGCCATGTCATGCAACCTCTCATGCCATCGTATACATGGTGAGTATTGTTAGTATTGGGGGTTTGAGGGGTAAGTATTGGGGGCTGTTAATTTATTATATAAAAAACAATATACTGCGCCTTATGTGGTGGTAAAAGCAGTACCAAACCAAACTAGTGTTCCACTTCTAGTTAAACATACAAATAATACAACAAGTGAATCTGTGCGCTATCCCAACACTACACACACTAACTGATTCACTTGTTGTATTATTTGTTCATTTATTAGTAGGGGTTTACTATATTTGTAAGCACTGACCGTTCATGCACTGAAACGACCGCCATGAACTGTCCTAGACTCCTAGGCACACGTTCCCAATTTCTTCTTCAACTTTGTACAAAATTCCTGACGGTGCCAAATCCATTTTGGGTAGAATTTTGGCCATCTATATGTAGGGGACCAACAATTGCCTTGCATGAGTTTGTTTATTTTTTTTGCCTGTATATTTTCATCTTTTGGTCAGTGCCCACATCTCTGCTACATACTTGATCACATGATTTATAATTGTCTTTATAGATAAAGTATCCTTCGTTTTACCACCTCCTTCTGAATCAACTTCAGTTTTCCGAGGACGTTGGTTGGTTTGTTTGACTTAAACCGTCCAGTCTGTGGTTAGTAATTTTTTGGGACTTCCGTTTTGATTGGCTTTTAGGGCTGGACTATGGCAAACTATAGCTTGGAATTCCATTTTTCATTTCAGCTAATTGACCTTTTCTGCTAAGATCTTCTGAATGTCATGAGATGTGACACCACTTTTTAAGTAGTGATTGCAATACCAAATCTAGATTTTTAGAACACAAAATAAGCATATTTTTATGAAACAATTAGCATTTTACTAATTTCTTCTAACAAGCTGTTTAGTGGAAAGCAGTATAGTTTTAGACCGTCTTTGCCTACATTTTAGATGCTTGTGTAGAAACGGTATGCATTTTCTTTTAGAAAAGCATCATCCGTATACCAGAATCTTTATTTTTTTTTTATTTTTTTATACTGATGTTAAATTCTGTTCTGTATGTTTTGCACATGATGTCTGTAATTGTGCTAGTATAGACTATGCCACTTTTTGTATGCGCCTAATGTGCCAAGTAGAGTAGCAAAGGGGCAAATATTAAAGTGGAACTAAACCTTTTTTGTGTGGTTTTTTTTTGTATTTTATCTTTTTTTTATTTTTTTTATTTTGCCTTTCTAGTAGAAGCACAAATTAAAAAAACTTGCCCCTTCTCCTATGTATACCCAATGTGTGTATTTTCAGATACCAAGCGGGTTTCCCTGCAGTTCTGCTCTGGTCTGAACTGTCTGGGGTATGTTGGCGCAGCCTTTTTTTTCCATTTGCATATACTCAGATGGGGCTGTGCTGGAGAATAAAAATGTATGCATCTTAAAAAGTTATTGCCATATTTTTTTTTTTTTATTCTATATTCGGTTTTTATACAATTGTTGTCAATTTTATTAGGATTACAAGAGCAGACAGTATTTGTTTTCTTCTCTGTTTGGGGCACTAGTGTGAGCTGTGGGGGACTATAACAAACTGACCGTACACAGCTTAACTTAAAGCACACTAAGCATCATGGGATGCCTAAAAGAATGCAGATGCATGTACACCTGCAGTGGCAGTCATATTTGTCGTTTGATAAAGCAAAAATATAAATCTTTATCTGTATATTTGTTAGCAGTTCTGTTTTTGTTTTGTTTTTCCTCTATAAAGTGACGCCAGGTCATTTTTGCATGACGGTACACTTCAAGTACATCAAAAGAATGGTGATCAGAATTGGCATGGGTTCAACTGATTTCCCCCATACTTTTTATGAGGTGTAATTTCCCTGTTAAGACATTAATGTTCGTAACTATTGCCACAAGTCTTTAGTGATAACTAGGAAATAGAAAAATTATAGTAGTTCTGAGAATGTCAAACAAAGCCTTTATCATTAAAGATTAGTTTCTGGTTATACAAACTTCCCTAAGTAGTTCCATGGCTGCTATTTTTTTCTTAAATGTTTATTATCTTCTTTTGCAACATAACTATCGTTTTAACCCTTGTGACTCAATAATTTTTTAAAATAAAAATGTATTATCTTTTTTGTCTTCTTAAATAAACTTATCCTTCCTGGCAATAGTTGCTATGATAAAAGCTAATAAACAGACCCCCCCCCCCCCCCCCCCCCCCCGTGTTAAAGGTGTAGTGTGTTGTTGTTTTTTTAAACCTCAGATTTACTTGTATTTTGCAAATTGAAGACCTCTTTCTCAAAGTCTAATATTAAAAATGTAATTTTGAATGGTTAAAGTAATCATTTGTAAGGGTAACAATGTGAATAAATGAAGACAAAAATGTGACCTATAGTGGTGTCCTTGTCTCTGAAGCAATTTCACCTTACAGGTGTAATTTTTCTTTTTTTAGTTATTTTAATATTTAAATGTACGCATGTACCTAATCATACAACAAAGCCTGTCAGGTAGGGTGTTTCTTGACAAGCTAGAATATTACTCTAGTATCCCACTGAGATTTGCTTTTGGTTTTGCAAACATTGGATACAATCTGTTCTGTAATATGTGTTGTCGCTAATAAAACTTTCTGGGGGAAAAAATGCTGGAAATACAGGTTTATTAGAATGTTTTGGGGGGGGGGGGGGGGGGGATTGTACTCCAACAGCAAATGGGAAAGCTGATATCTTACAAAATAGACAAATTTAGGCTTTAGCTCTACCTCAGGCAATAATCCTTAAATAACCTGTGTGTGATGAATAGTCTGGCTTGTGCTCTGTTCTGGGTGTATAGGTGAAGTGTTTATCCAGGAAAGGGTTTGTTTCACAGAAAGGGATTTGCAAATCTCCCTTTAAATTTTGGTAACAAATCTATAAAGTAGACAATTCAATGAGCCAAAGTTACACCTGAGACAAGGACATGTTTTATGATATCATGGGTCCCTTTTACCACTTACAATAATCTGCTTTCTTGTATGTCCTGTGAAGATCCATTTTAATAATATCCCTTAATTAAGAAAATGTTTTATTCCAGTGGAACATAGACAGTGCAGCAACATCTACATATGAGATAGGAAACCCTCCTGACTATCGAGGTCAAAGCTGCATGAAGAAGCATGGCATATCAATGAGTCACACTGCCAGGCAGGTACAGTACCACCATTCTGTCCCTTATTGAAGCATATCAATTGTTTTGTATTGCAGTGGACGATAGACAGCGCTGCTACCTCTGACTGGAACGTGGGTTGCTCCCCAGATTCAAGGGCCCTAAACTGCTTAAAAACTCATGGTTCAGAAACGACTCATAAAGCAAGACAGGTATAGGATGGCACATTATTGGTTAAATAATTAACTTGGTAAAACACAGATTTGCATCACCTTTACTTAACTCCAATCTTGACTTGCTCTATTGCCCTAAATAATCTGTTGTGTTCTTGCTGCAAACCTTTAAAACGGCAGCAGAAATCTCTGTATCTCTCCTTCTCCAACCCATATTTTGTTTTTCTTTAGTATTTTCCCAATGTTCTTAAACAGTCAGATTTTTCAGAAGGGTATTGTCTCCTTGCACTATATTTATATATATATATATATATATATTATTCATTCAGCATGTTATGATAAAACTTCAACAATTATAGACTTGTCCCACTTATGACTATATTTCTATGAATTGTGGTCTCGAAGTGAATAAGTACATCTCCCTTTTTTTTCTTTTTAAATTGACCATATATCAGTCATGGGGTATTAAGACAATTTTACATTGACTTTTTTGCTTGGGTCTTAAATCTAAATCTAAAATTGTTTACTTGTCAGATTGCATCAAGTTTATGCATGCTATATAGAAATCTTTAATGAAAGAATACAAATAATGTACCTTAGTGAGCCCTCTTTGCTTCAGATATTTCTAACCCGGAGCAGCCATGTTTAGAATCTTTAGTCACATGGGTCAGATTCCTTCCTTCATCCTACCCAAGATGCTAAACAAACGTTCCCCTGATAGAGCTATACTGAGCAACGCTGGGTCAGTAAGGTACTTTATCTGTATTCTTTCAATAAAGAATTTCTAGTTAAAATGCCTTGATGCACTCTTTCGATTTAACATAACCTAAAACACGTGAAATTCTTTAATTGAGATTCCTGTTCTGATCTGCCAAACAATAATTTTAACAGAATTGATGTGGTTATTTTACTATTCTGCTTCCTGTATTTGTGTTTTTATACTCCTAACCTCTAGGTACTTTGCAATATATGACCACATGTCCAAACAGATTTAGCACAATATTAATATTTTGATTGGATAACATTTTTATTAATATTGAATGTGTAAACTGTGCTAGAAAAGGATCTATTCACTAAAAAGTGAACTGCAAATACCCGGCATTAACAGTTTAATCGGTAAAACACCAGCAAGCTGGAGAAACATTACAGCTTGGCTATTAATGATTTTTTTTTCCAAAGACTTTTTAAATGAGTGACACGAGTACCTATATCATTAATTTTCATGTTTCTTTAAATGCAGATCACAAGAGATGACTTTCTTTCTTATGACTTTATACTCTGTATGGATGAGAGTAATTTAAGGTGAGTATACAAATGTCTTGTTGACATGCATGATGTAATCTATTGCCTCACTTGTGTCTTCTGCTTATCCTTTCTTCTGTTAGATGGGTTATATGGTGCATGGTGCTATATTAACCCCTTCCCAACCGATGGTGCTTTGATCAACCAAAGCACCATTGGTGTCTTTTTGTTCCTGGGCGCCGATCACTTTGTGATAGGCAGCCAGGAACATCCAGACAGGGACCTGATCAGGGTCTCTGTAGACCCTGTCAGTCCCTGCCGACATCCCGCGATACTTCATGACGTCACGGAAGCGTGCCCGAACCCAGAAGTTCGGGCATGCCGGGATGTTAGAAATGTAGTGGACGCTTGGTTTGAACATTCGCTACATTTCTTGTCCCTGGGAGACCGCACACAGCTCATATGGGGGGGGGGGGGCACGTGATGAGCTGTTTAATGTAGGACGTTCCATGCTGTCCTACTAGGATCTTGGCACCAGAAAGTAGGTCGGCATGGAACGTCCTATAGGCGTGAAGGGGTTAAACACACATGAATGTACTTTAGTGTAAAGGGTAATGAAGTCATACATATTTGGACCAGTTTTTTTTTTTTTCTGTTTTAATCTACAGTCTTTTTGCAAAAAAAAAAAAAAAAGATTTTTCTACCTGCACAAGTATTTCTAAAACGCCAACTAAATAACAAAGAAGGAAACTTATTGCAGGGGCTTTATGATTAGGATACTGCTTTGCATTATACTTTTTATTTTTTTTTGTCTTTTGTAACCATGCCACTTAGTTCAGACTCAGGATTTGCAGTTAATTTAACGAGCTAGGCATCTCTTTAATCTACCTGTTCTCTAGTAGGAAACTGATACACTGCATAGAATAGAGTAGAAACCATGCAGTATAAATCATTGCTCAAGACTCCTCACTGCTCTCTGTTTTTATTATATAGCCAAACAGTGTTTTGGGTTATTTTCCTCTTTTAGTTTAGGTTTTGTTTGTGAATGGGAAAAAAAAATTCAATGAAATCTGCAGGTTTTTTTCTTCAACTGGTTGTACAGCTATGATTTCTAGGTGAGCCATTGTTTTGTTTACCTTTTCCATGCTCCCCTGTAGAATGCAAGTGTGTCCAGGGAGAACGACTTAACTAATCAAGAAATAAACTGCCTTGATTAATTGATTCCCCTGAACATCTATGAATTCTAAATTCTGCAGGGAAGCAAGTAAAAGCAATGCATTCCTCAAACAAAAAGAAAGAAAGAAAAATGAACTTGCATGCTTGGAATCATAAGTAGGAAGAGCTAAAGTAAATCCTGTTTAGATTAGTAGCAAGTAAATGCTTACAAGTAAAAATCCTTATTTCCTTTTAAGTTAGCCTTTTAATGTTTTTTGCATTTTCTTTCAGGGATCTAAAAAAAAAATGTAGTCAAGTTCAGAACTGCAAGGCCAAAATTGAACTGCTTGGGAGCTATGACCCTCAAAAAAGACTCATTATCGAGGATCCCTACTACGTAAGGTTTTTTTTTGGGGGGGGGGTGTTAATCAATAGAAAAAGAAATGGAAACCAGCGGCTTGGCAATCCACACATCAGTCAACTTGAAATGAAGCTCCGGAACCCACTGCATGCCATTTGACAATTTTAATCCAATATATGTGAGGCTACAAAACCAGGAGACCCTCCGACCGGGACAAATGAGACGCCAAAATCCTGGCGAAACACGTTAGACGTCTCATTTGTCACGGTTAGAGGGTCTCCTCTTGGAGCGATCCCGTCTGTCCTAGCACATAAGTACCCAGTGCGCTAGTGGGCATCTATACATTTTCTAAGGGAATTTAACCTTCAATAATACATTTTAAAGTTTGAAATCTTTATATGTCATGCTTCATTTTAAAATCTATATCTTGTGATTTCAGGGAAGTGATGAAGATTTTGAGACCGTCTACCAGCAGTGTGTTAGATGCTGTAAATCATTTTTGGAAAAGTGTTCCTAGTACTCCGTTATAACAACTGAAAATTAACGAGCCACTGTTTGATATATGCGATTTCTGTATATGTTAATATCAAATCTTTTAATGTCCTATTTTTACCATGGAATATGGCCTGACGTGTTCTTAATGAGATTGTTCAACTATGTTGTGTCTCCAGAATGTTTAAGAAATGCACAATTATTGTTTTTCTCAGGCAAGTAATTTTTAAATTGTATCTTCCATGTAACAAAATAAAGGCATTTTAATTTAGCAGGTTTTCACGTTTATCTGTGTTGGTTTTGTCTTTGACAAATTGCAGTTTTGTTAGTGCTATCATATACTGAGTTTTTTCATCCCCTTTAACAAGGAAAGTTGCAAGGCTTTACTGTTGTAGCCATAATGGGCAGCTTAGAAACAACTGGTAACATTACAAGGTTCGTAGTAATGGGAGGAATTGGCAATAAAGGGATTTTTTTTTTTTTTTTTTAACCCTTGCTTCATTTAAATATTAAAGGGACATTACCACTTACATAAGATGTAACTAGATTACCTGTACATTTAAAACCAACACATGTATAAGACATATGCCACTGGTTTTTTTTTGTTTTGTTTTTTCCTAAGTTTGAATTAATTGCATATAAAAGTAAAAATAAAATTACCGTATTTTCCGGCGTATAAGACGAACCCCCAACTAAGTCGTTTTATAAGCCGGAAAAATCTCATCTTTTAGGTTAAAATATAGAGTTTGCCACCCTCCCTCCCCCTTTCCCCAATCCCCAGTACTCGCCTATTTTCTGCTCTGTCTCCCGCTGTTAAGCCGGTCCGTGGCTGTGAGGGAAGAGTTGTGAGCTCCCCTCCAGCCGAGCGGTCAATAAAGTTTTGTTTAAAAAAAAAAAAAGTTTAAACGGACTTTATTGAAGCCGCGCGGCCTGAGGGGAGCTCACAGCGCTTCCCTCACAGCCACGGACCGGCTTAACAGCGCGAGCGGAGACAGAGCAGAAAATAGGTGAGTAAATCCCAGTACCCGGCGTATAAGACGACCGCCCAACTTTTGAGAAGATTTTCAGGGGTTAAAAAGTCGTCTTTTATATGCCGGAAAATACGGTAGGTGTCTGTCTCCAGGATCCATTTTGAAATTTTTACCCATGATGCAACATTCTCTAAAATCTGCCAGCAATTCTCCCTTTACTGCCTGCCAGCCCAGTGTCGATTTGTGATATTTTGTGTATTGTCAGTGTTGTTGAGTTTGTGTCCCCTGACTCAATTCTGTATTAGGTCATGGTAAAGTATGCTAATGTAATGAAAAATAATAAAATTGTCGAAATATATAAAAAAAAAAAAACAACAACCTGTGGCCAGAGCCTGCATGATGATCTCATAAGATACACCCCTGCTCTCCTACTGGCTCCTGTGTATCTCAGGACTAGGTGGCTGGGTACCTTTTTTTTTTTTTTCCTACCTTCCAACACAGAGAGGAGATTGACCTTATCAAACAGGATCATAACTCCGCCCCTTGTGATGTAATGGTTACATTACCCTCCCATTCAGTGCAAGTCTATGATCAGAATTCAGACTTCTTGACTGTGTCCCTAGCCCGGAAGTGAGATACTGGTGCTGAAAAGCCACTGGGGTGTGGCGCCCACAAACACTATATTTCACAAAATGGCTGCACCCAGTCAAACTTGTTTAATAAATGTTTTCTAAAATAAACTCTCATAACAAAAACGACATCTGAAATCAACATTGCAAAATAAAAAAATACCCACCAAAAAAATGAAAAGGGTTTATGTCCCTTCAAAAGATACGACAATAATAGGAAGACTTGCTGAGAGAGATGCTTGTCTTTACATGCAATGAGCAGAGGGCACCTAGTTAAGTTCCCCTGTTGATGCCATGTAAATATAAGGGGTTCTCTCAGCACCAGCAGATAGGTCAGAGGATACATTTCCATGTAGTATTAATAGTTAATTCTAGTTATCCTCCTGGTATGAATACTACTACTTTTCACTTGTGCTTCTTTATTAGAAGTACAAGGGGGGGGAGTTGTCCCTTTTTAACTGAGTCAAATAGTTTAAGTGATTGTTCTACATCCGTTTTTGGTAAGTGGGTTGAGGTGCTCCATTAATGCTCCACTAGGCATAATTGTGCATCTGGTGTACTACAATATATATGTAAATATATGCTGTATGGCTGACAATAAATGTAAAAAATGTATACCCACTGGAGAACAGTTTATCGGTGCATGCATTGTTTACTTGGTAGAATAAAAAGGAATGTAATTGCTTAAATTAAATAGTAAGGTATTATATATTTGTGCTGTTTTAAGAAGTTAAATCTTTATTGAACTAGTTAACGAGGTGAATTGGAGAGAAGCTTCCTTGTCTGCTATAAAACTAAACAGTGTACAATGTTCTACTAACCAAGTCTCTATATAAAGTGTGTCTGTGTATATATGTACATACATACAAGGGAGCGCTAGAACAGTTATTGCTGCTTTATATTCTAGAAAGTACTAAAAAACTAAGAATTGTTTCCTGTGAAAGATTACAAATGGAGATGTTTCAGGACCACAGTTACTCTTCCCAGTAGTGATCATCCTGTTTAAAATCTCTTGCCTGCCAAATTATTACTATAGTATCAGTCGCATATAATGGATCTTCTGGCCTCTTTTGGCTTGGTTAAAGTAACATGTTTTTTTGTGTTTTTTTTTTTTTACTTTCTTTTTAAAAAGTAAAAAACACATGTACACTCCGATAACACCAGACAATTAGAAATGTATTGTGCTAAATGTATTTTAAATGCAGCTCTACTGCTCAGCAAAGCAAAACTGGCTTCAGGTTTGTGCCTGTTCAAGACTGTAATATCCTCTAGGCCAGGGGTCCTCAAACTTTTTAAACAGGGGGCCAGTTCACTGTCCCTCAGACCGTTGGAGGGCCGGACTATAGTAAAAACAAAAACTATGAACAAATTCCTATGCACACTGCATATATCTTATTTTGAAGTGAAGAAACAAAACGGGAACAAATACAATATTTAAAATGAAGTAAAGTTAAATCAACAAACTTACCAGTATTTCAATGGGAATAGTGTGCCAGTCAGATGCCCAGGGATATTATGCCAGTCAGAGTCCAGTAATATTATGCCATTCAGAGCCCAGTAATATTATGCCAGTCAGAGCCCAGTAATATTGTGCCAGTCAGATGCCCAGGAATATTATGCCAGTCAGATGCCCAGGAATATTATGCCAGTCAGATGCCCAGGAATATTATGCCATTCAGATGCCCAGGAATATTATGCCATTCAGATGCCCAGGAATAGTGTGCCATTCAGATGCCCAGGAATATTATGCCATTCAGATGCCCAGGAATATTATGCCATTCAGATGCCCAGGAATAGAGTGCCAGTAAGAGCCCAGGAATATTATGCCAGTCAGATGCCCAGGAATATTATGCCAGTCAGAGCCCAAGAAAATTATGCCAGTCAGAGCCCAAGAAAATTATGCCAGTCAGATGCCCAGGAATAGTGTGCCAGTCAGATGCCCAGGAATAGTGTGCCAGTCAGATGCCCAGGAATATTATGCCATTCAGATGCCCAGGAATATTATGCCATTCAGATGCCCAGGAATAGTGTGCCAGTCAGATGCCCAGGAATAGTGTGCCAGTCAGATGCCCAGGAATATTGTGCCAGTCAGATGCCCAGGAATAGTGTGCCTGTCAGATGCCCAGGAATATTATGCCATTCAGATGCCCAGGTATAGTGTGCCAGTCAGATGCCAAGGAATATTATGCCATTCAGATGCCCAGGAATAGAGTGCCAGTAAGAGCCCAGGAATATTATGCCAGTCAGATGCCCAGGAATAGTGTGCCTCTCAGATGCCCAGGAATATTATGCCATTCATATGTCCAGGAATATTATGCCATTCAGATGCCCAGGAATAGTGTGCCAGTCAGATGCCCAGTAATAGTATGCCAGTCAGATGACCAGGAATATTATCCCAGTCAGATGCCCAGGAATATTATGCCATTCATATGTCCAGGAATATTATGCCATTCAGATGCCCAGGAATATTATGCCATTCATATGTCCAGGAATATTATGCCATTCAGATGCCCAGGAATATTATCCCAGTCATATGCCCAGGAATATTATGCCATTCATATGTCCAGGAATATTATGCCATTCAGATGCCCAGGAATAGTGTGCCAGTCAGATGCCCAGTAATAGTATGCCAGTCAGATGACCAGGAATATTATGCCAGTAAGAGCCCAGGAATATTATCCCAGTCAGATGCCCAGGAATATTATGCCATTCATATGTCCAGGAATATTATGCCATTCAGATGCCCAGGAATATTATGCCAGTCAGATGACCAGGAATATTATGCCAGTCAGAGCCCAGGAATATTATCCCAGTCAGATGCCCAGGAATATTATGCCAGTCAGAGCCCAGGAATATTATCCCAGTCAGATGCCCAGGAATAGAGTGCCAGTAAGAGCCCAGTAATATTATGCCAGTCAGATGCCCAGGATTATTATGCCAGTCACAGCCCAAGAAAATTATGCCAGTCAGATGCCCAGGAATAGTACAGTGCTCGTTATACCTCCCTCCTCCCCCTCCTTCCCCATCACTTACCTCCAGCTGCTGTGTCCCCGGGCCGGACGTCTCGCGCAGTGTTCCCTCCTCCCTGCACGGAGGAGGGAAACAGTTACCGGGTCCGGATGTGACGAAACGTCACATCCGGTCGCGGTGATTTTTTTTTTTTCGTTTTCCTGCAGCCGCATCTTCTGCGGCTGCAAGGAAAAAAAAAAAAAAAAAAGGTAATCAGCGGGGAGCGGGGGGTGCCGGCAGCACCCCCCGCGGGCCGGACAAATGTGCTCGGCGGGCCGCATGTGGCCTGCGGGCCGTAGTTTGAGGACCCCTGCTCTAGGCAGCCTGCGGCACTCCAGATGGTGATGCAGCTATAGATGAACTACATATCCCATAATAAATAGACCAAAAAATGGAATGGTTGGTGCTCTAAGTGACCACCACCCAAACAGAGAGCAAAACAATAATTGCCTGATATGTTGATTGATCAAGTAACTGGTATGTCTCACAGCATAACATGTGGGGGCATACTACATAGTACAACACAGCTAAACAATAAATGAAGTGCAAAAAATGCTTGCAATTGCATTCACAAACTTAAATTTTTTCTATCAAATCCTGTGATGTGACATGGTCATGATGACGTCACAGACCACGAAACCTGGAAGTTCGCATCTACAAACGCCGGGAAAGATATTTAAACTGATTGTGCAGTGCAGGGGATACATGGCAGGAGGAAGCCCACGAGGGGTGAAACGCGTTGCGTGAGGTCTGTTTTCTCTCTCTACTGCCTTCTGGATCCCATATTGGCCATATTTGGGACTCTATTGTTTTACAGTTGTTCATTGTCTTAATTGCTGCTTTGCTAGTTTTGCACCCAGTCGAGGAGGCTGCCAAGCTGACATATCCAAACTGCACATATAAGATGCTACTGGTTATTTATCACAATTTGTATACTTTGTTGAACTCGGTCCCTGCATTATTCTTTCATCCAACCCCTCTGGAACATTGGTTGAGGAGGGAGCAGTGAACGCATGCAACCATTTATTTCATAAGCCCTACAATCTGCTAAGATTGTGAGTGCAATTGCAAACATTTTTTGCACTTTATTTATTGTTTAGCTGTGTTGTACTATGTATTTTGTCTCTTTTTTTCCCCCCACATATTATACTGTGAGACATACCAGTTACTTGATCAATCAACATATCAGGCAATTATTGTTTTGCTCTCTGTTTGGATGGTGGTCACTTATCGCACCAACCATTCCTTTTTTTGGTCTATTTGTTGTGTACCTTTTTCACGTGTATATGCAGAGAATCACACAGGTTGTTTGCTGCTTTGTGGGGACTGAGCGCTAGAATTTACATATCCAATTATGCTCATTCATCTAAATGGCTGGGAGAGAAGTATTGGAAACGTAACATCTGGAGGGTCGTGGTTTGTCTACTCCAGTTGTTTCTCTACTGAGAACGAATTCAGCTTATTACAATTCCTTCAGTGCCAAGCCCTTTCACAGCCCCTCTCAGTACGTCTCCCTTGTTCCACAATGTCTTTTGTGAGAATTGGAGGCTGACATTGAACAGCTGATCACAAGGCGAGGCTCTTACCATTGATTTAGAAAGAGACAAAATAATCATTCAATCCTATAATCTTCCTTTTGTACATTATACAATCTATCTGAACCTGTTCAGAACCTAAACTGCTTGTTCATCAGATATAAAATAATGGCATAATTGAAATATACATATCAATAATAAACATACCATTGCATGCTAACCTTCGACACAGAGAAAAAGTTGGCAGACATCGGACAACATGTCTTAGCTCATGATAGGTGTAGCTCATTAATGAAATAGATCATTCAGATTTTATGCTCTTCTTTGGGGTGTAATTTGTTGATCCAAAAGTTTCACCTATTATAATTATCATGTTCTTGTCTGACATGGGTAAAAATTACCCTTTTCATTTTACATTGAAAATGACTTGGGCTTAAACCATTTGTACGTCAGTGGCAATGCAGATTGCCAGCTACTAAAAGGGTGTTGCTAAAAATTGGAGATCGTGGCATATTCAAAAGTAGGTGCCAAATTATTTTCACTTCTAGCATTAATTTGTTTAAATAACTCCTTCCTGTGCACTGCTGCCATACATGCAGGTAATATCCCTACATCTCCAGCAAGCACCAGAAGACTCCGGAACAGTGGCAGATGCTCCATATGCGCTTGGTGTGTGTATTTCTGGGGTTTGTGTGCTCCGAACAGAGAGCACACAAACCCTAGAAATACATCCGAAAGGTGACGCCAGCTACGAATTAGGCATCAGAGTCACTCACTCGCGTCGCCTTATTTCCGGGGGTTTGTGTGCTGGCTGTTCTCAGCACACAAACCCCTGGAAATACACTAGAGAGACGTCGTGCCTCCGAGTGACAGGCGTGCTCCGGGCTGGCAACACGCCTGTCTCTCAGGGGCACGATTCGCCCCTGCTCAGGAAGCATTTTAACCAGTGGTTGAGATGAATTGAATTTCTTTTCTTTCTAGTGATGTCATCAGACAATTTGTTGTACATGTAGGATAGCTTAACCGTGCAAGGGCAACGTATCCAGCAGAGGCAGTGACTGAAACAAATAGTTCCAACACATTAGTGGGGCAGTACATGTAGGATAGGATGCCTGCATAAAATCACACTGAAAAAAAGCCTGTGCACTATCCAAGCAGTAGTCTTCCACTTGCACCAAAGTGAGTTTGGGGACTAGACTGTCCCTTTAAATAGTGTCTCAAGACATAACCACGAATCGTGGTCCACGATAGCCCTTTATTCTCAATAAAGGTTTCCATTATTATTCAATTATATAATTTAATTCTTTTGAAATTTATCCTAGGTTTTTAGAATATAATGTAGTAACAGACTTGCATAGAGCTACCTGGTTTATCGGTAGACCAAAATAAACATTATGTCTTTATTTTTCTTGTTCCACCAAATACTAACTCTGAATTTCAATTCTTTTTCTACATAATAAGAGCATGGGCTATCATATCTGCATTATTCTTGCACATACCTCCCTGTGTACTTTAAGTGACAAGCTTGTATCATTTAAACAAGGTTTCATCCCCATCCATATACATTTTGAAAAAGCAGTCTGCTCTAAGTTTAGCCAGCCTGCTGGGCCATTTGGATTGATTATCTTAACAAGTTTGGAGCATTTACTATTTAATAGTGTTTATTCTTCCCCACCATGAAAATGCTAAGAACGTCCATTCACTCTAAAATGTGTTAGTTTGTTAGTTAATAGTGGTAGGAAATTGATCTCCACAATTTGTTGGTCTGAATTTATCTTAATTCCTAGATAATTAATGTAATCTCTAGCCCATAAAATGCCAAATGTATTAACCAATTTCTTTTTTTTTTCTCTTTAGACCTGAAAAATCACATACTTTTCTAAAACCTTCGTCAGTTGTTCTCCTGATCCTTTGGATTTTCCATAGTTGTAATAATGTCGTAGGTATATAGATTCATTTGAATGCTTTTTAGTGATGTGCAAATACTTTTATTTTTAAGTTCAATCGAGAGTATATACAAGAGGGGAGATAGTAGACCTCCTTGTCTTGTTCCCTTTGTTAGCTTGAAACAGTCAGAAGTAAATCAATTTCCAACTACCGTATTTTCCGGTGTATAAGACGACTGGGCATATAAGACGACCCCCAACTTTTCCAGTTAAAATTTAGAGTTTGGGATATACTCGCTGTATAAGACTACCCCTCTTCCAACGAGCATTTACTCCTACAGTGACATTTACACACACACCCTTACACTAACACAGTGACACACTTACACACACACCCTTACACAGAAAGTGACACACTTACACACACAGTGACACCAATAGACACATAACCTGAGATACACTATTTTGCCCCTCAATATGCCAGTATTTTGCCACTCAATATGCCTTTATTGTGCCATTTAATATGCCAATATTTTGCCCATCCAATATGCCAGGATTTTGGCCCTCAAAGCCATTTAATATGGCAGGATTTTGCCCCTCCAATATGCCAGGATTTTCCCCCTCCAATATGCCAGGATTTTCCCCTCAATATGCCAGGATTTTGCCCCTCTCCTACCCCCTTCCCAGTACTTACCTCGTTGCTGCTCTGCAGGTGCGCGCAGCTGTGAGGGAAGCGTTGTGCGCGCTTCAATAAAGTTTGTTTTAAAAAAAAGTTTAAACAAACTTTATTGAGGTGTGCTCCCCTCCAGCCGCGCAACTTCAATAAAGTTTGTTTAAACTTTTTTTTAAAACAAACTTTATTGAAGCGCGCACAACGTTTCCTTCTGCAGAGCAGCAGCGAGTTAAGTAAAACAACTACACCCGGCGTATAAGACGACCCCCAACTTTTGGGAAGATTTTCCTGGGTTAAAAAGTAGTCTTATACGCCAGAAAATACAGTATTTTGTCTGTCAGAGTCCAAATGCCAGAGTTTCCCTTAGAAAGTCCCAATTGACCACATCACAGGCCCTTTCGGCATCGAGAGACACGATCATAAATGGTAACCCTCTATGCATTTTTTTTACTGACTCAAATATGTCAATTAGTCTTCTAATATTATACAGAGGATATTCCTGGGACAAATGCCTCTAGTTCTGGATGTATCAGTGAAGGGTTTAATCATTTAATTTCTCTGTTCACACCTCCAAGTATATCTTGATATTTTAGATGTTAATTAGTCACAAGTTTGAGGTATTTTCCTTGTTTTTAAATTTGTTTTAGATTTACAGGTGTAGCCATGATATTTGGGCCATGTTGACTCCCAGACTCCACCCCCAAATCTACAACCAATGGGCTGACATAGCCCTGTCAACAAAGCCCCTCCCCTGGGGGCTACAGGGAAAGTAATGGTATATAATGATATTATTGGGGACTATAGAGGTATGCAGTGAAAGAAAATGTAAATTAGCAAAGACATGAATGAATACCATTTATTGTATATATACCAAACACTTTATTATGTATACCATATTTACACTTATTTACATATTGCACATGTTGGAATGTTTTATACATGTAATGTACATAAAACTAATGGCATTAGCCTGGATATGCCTGTAGAAACCTGCATTGTCAATGTCTTGACTCACAAATGTCTCTAACATATTTCACCCTCGGTGAACTGTATGCAGCACTTTATTTTCTCTATTATCAATATAGTGGTCTCTGCATAAAAAAATACATTGTCTTGTACAGACAATGAACAAGGCAATTCTCATGCAATTATGAAATTAGACTCTGTGATATTGATTTTTTTTTCTAAGAAAAATAAAGTTGTTTGATCAAACAATGCTTTTTTTGGTAGCATAAGCATTAAATATAATGTTTGGACCAGTACAGTTTGCGAAGCTGAACTTATATGTTTTCGATATACGCAAAAAAATGAACAGAAAAACGTACGCAAAGTTATGGTATGTAAACTTTAGATATTCTGAGGTCCCAAGCATGTTGGGCAGCATAACACATCAGACCCGAAGTGCTTTATTTGTTATGTAATAAGTGGTAGTAGTTACATAGCACTTGCACACAACATCCACTTGCATACAGAGAAAAGGACAAAGACAATGTATGAGGGAGGAATTGTGGAAGTACAGTATTCTGTCAGTATGTAAAAATAAATCTTTTTCTTCACAATGGAATATGCTAGAAACATATGAAACTTTTCCCTGTTGGATTCCAAGGCACTTTTCTTAGTTCTTGGGGGGTTTTTTTAGATTTTCTTCTGTGTTCACATCTGTAAAATGACAAAACGTATAATCAGCATTAAGCATGTAGTCACACGTACTACACACCGTATAGATCAATTTTTACAGGGATCAATCTTGACGACCCTAACAATATAAATATTAGCAATGCTAAATCATTGGGTTAGCCATGCTCAGTATATACAATACGTGATGCTTGTTGATGTAATGTAGAAATGGTCCCTGTTTGCTTCAAAGACCTAAATTCTACCAAGTAGGACATTTTCGTTCAAAAAAGTAACATTCCGTGAAGTTGACACCAATTAAAACTCAATATTGTTTTATAGAAACAAATCGTAAATACCGATTCACATTTTTTTATGCAATTCATTCAAAAACATAATTCTGATATACTTGCTTAGACTGTTTTATATGACCATTATACCAGTCTAGCAAGACTGGTATAATCACTAGACACTAGTCAATAAGCAGTGAAGATTTGACTTTGGGTTTTGAAAATCAGACAAAAATAGCTGAGTTGGAATAACAGGCAAGTTGGCGAATTGTTCCAGGTATTTTTGCCTGATATGCAGTTCTTATGTCACATCTCCATAGTTCACTGTTTATTGGGTCTGATAAATGAATTAACATAATTAATGAATTAATATCCAATACTAGAAGTCTAATCTTGAAATACTGAATGCTTTAGCAAGCATAAAATATTTACGACTTTACATTTATCATGACAATATCATGAACCTGTTTATTTATTTGGTTAGGGTAACAATATACATTTTCATGAAATTAAAATATAAATTATTATAATGACATTTATTGATGATTTAAATCGTATCTGTGTATGTTGCTGTAAATGACAGGCATCCCGAGTCTAATCCGCTATATCTCTACCAACCCTTTGATCTATCTCTAAAGCTATGCAGAAGAAGCGGCACAAAAATAAGATCTAGCTATAGTTTTTCCCAGAAGCAAAAGTTGCATCATGATTTAGCACTCACATAAATTACAGAAAATAAACTAGGCATACCTTTGGGGTACTGAGACTTGTGTTGTACAACAATGCACAATCATAGCTTACTTTTATAATAATGTAGTTTTACTGGTTTAGTCAAAGTTGAAAAAAGAATATTTTGTATACATGATTAATAAGATGTAAGTAGATAACCTGGTCATTTAAAACAAACACAAATATAAATCATATGCCACTGTTTGTTTGTTTTTTTATGATTGAATTAATTGCATATAAAAGGAAAAATAAAATGAGGTGTTTATCTCCAGCATCCATTTTGCGAATATTTCCCATGATGCAACATCATCCAACATCTTCCAGCCAGTCTCACGTTACAATTGTTGCCAAAGCCTGCATGATGATGTCAGAAGATACTCCCCTGCTCTCTTACTGGCTCCTGTGTATCATAGTGGGCAGGACTAGGTGGCTTTGTACAACTTTTTTTTACCTGCCTTCCAACACAAAGAGAGGAGAGTAACCTGATCAAACAGGATTATAACTCTGCCCCCTTGTAATGTAATAGTTACATTACCCTCCCATTCAATGCAAGTCTATGATCAGAATTCAAACGTATAGAATGCAAAGTGAGAAATTTGTGTGGTAAAGTATCTGAGGGGCGGCACCCAAAAACACTATATTTCACAAAATGGCGGCGCCCAGTCATACTTGTTTACCTATTTTATTACATAGAGTCACATAAGAAAAACAAAAGACATATCTGAAATCAACAATACAAAATAAAAAAAGTAAAACCTTTTCATTTGTTGGTGGGAGTGTCCCTTTAAAGCTATTGATCTAAAAGGCAAAAAAAAAAAATACGCTTTACTGCACTTGAGCTGGTACTCAGTGCATACACTTTTGTGGTCCTATTAAATTAGTTTTTATTACCTTTTCCATAACAGTGTTACACTATGTACTTCTGTCTCCCCATATGTCAGGGAATGTGGTGACATAACAAACTGTTGTCAATGCTTTTAGTTAAAGGAGCACTAAACATTATATTTCACGTGTGGTACTAATATAGAAGGTTAAAGGTTAGTTGTTCCTAGTGTCAGTATAAACTGTCACACTAGAGGCAGTCAGCAACATTGCAATAATAAAAAAAAAAAAGATTTAATTATCTAAAATCTAGGGTTAGGGTTAGAATAGTTGTTAGGGTTACAATTAAATTAGGATTAGCATAAGGGATAGGGTTACAATTAAATAAAAATTATAATATTTTAAGGGTTGGCATAAAGGTTAGAGTTGGGGTTAAATTTAGGTTTCGGGTTGGGGTCAAAACGTCACTGTAGGGAAAAAAAAAACCACAAACACCCCAGAAATTTCAAAACAGCCCTTGTCACCAAGGGAAAGACAAGGTCAAAAGGTCTTGTCACTAAGGGGTTAATTTATGTATTTTACTATGTAAACTGGGAGAAGAGACATTCTATTCAACTTTTTTAAAGCGCTTGGCAGAGAAGACTGCATTAATTCATCCCTTTTAAAATGCAATATTTTTTTACAGAGATAGATGTTACCTTAGATGCTAGGCAGATTTTGACTGCTAATGTGGATGCACATGCATATTTGAAGCCACCATGCATCTCTGAGTAAGTAGGAGAACCCAAGCTGAGAAAGGAAGCTGAACAGCCAATGCAAGGACATACATGGCAGTTTTAATTAAAACATATTAATGCAGATTAAGAAGATGTGATCTGCATTAACATTGCTACAAATGACATACCTTATGCCACAGAGGAATTTCATATTGCTGTTGAAATGCAATGGTGTAACAATCATGGTCGACTGGGGCTGCCACCCCTTTATTTGTCTCTAACTGCGCAAAGAGTGTAAAGATCATCCGATGGATGATCTCTTACTCTCTCTTCCTCCACGCGGACAGATCCAGTATGCAAGCGGTAACATCACAGTAATTTCCTGCATGCTGGATCAGTCTGCAAGGTGGGAGAGAGGGAAAGAGACACCACAAGTTGGATGGGTTAAGCTGGGGACTAAGATGGCACAGAAAGACTGTTTGGGGGTCAGGATGTCACAGCAAGGCTATTTGGGGACATGTGGGGTGGGGAGTCCTAGGCCATTTTTGCACCTCTGGTAGGATGCTTACACTCCACAATGTTAATGTCACTTCTGCTGGCAGGCTATTCAGTGTGTCCACAACCCTCTCCGTAAAGTAATAATTGCTGATTTTACTCTAAAACCTCTGCCCTTCTAATATAAAACTACATCTTCTTGTCCTAGTAGTTTTTAATGGAATTAAAACTGTACATCTCATTACATATCAGCAGAATTGATAGTCATGCAACACAGAGTTAGGATTATCCATCTGAGAATGTGCTCCAAAATGTTTCATAAATGTTTTCTGCTTGTGGATCTGACCAATAATATGACAATAATCCAGTTCCCCAGGGGCAGTCATCACTTAGAGGCGGACACACAAGATTAAGGGTACCTGAGTATTCTTCATCTATTCTTTGATTGATCCTAGCAGTAGTGCCGATGGATGCAAGATAATCTAATAGCCAGCATTTGTCACCAATTTACTGGTGATATATGGTAGATTTTTAATGTCATTGTATTTTCCGCAACATCAAGTGATAATTTAGTAGAGTTTACACAAAAAAACAAATCACTATATATAATGTATATCCAAAGTTTTTTTTACGTAAGCAAATTTTGTAGTTTTTGAAGTTATAATTCATAAAATGGATTATAAAACATAATTGTAATTTAGGCAAATATACAAGTTATTTTCTATAATATAAATAATGAAACTATAATTTAATAAAAAGTAAGAAAATAGACGAGCAGTTTTTGCAAAAAATCCAATACAACATTTTGAAGCAAGTTATTAAATAGTAATGGGGCAGTTCCAACCAGATTATTTTCTGTATGTTATACATATTTTTAACATATGGGCATACTTGCTAAGTGTCCATTTTTTCCCCCCAGGACAGTCCTGGGATTGTCAGTGTCCCCAGATATGTCCCAGGAAATCAGCATTTGCTGTTTTGTGTTGAATTTCTACCTTTTGTAATGATCACCCAGCCTGCACAGCTTGCCAATGCCATATCTGTTCCCCAAACAGCTTGACAAGGCCACATCTGTTCCCCCGAAAAGCTTGCCAATGCCATATCTGTTCCCAAACAGCTTGCTAGTGCTGTTCCCAAACAGCTTACCAGTGCCATCACTGTCCCCACAAAGCTTGACAGTGCCATCTTTGCCCTATGCAGCTTGCCAGCTCCACTGCAATCCGCAAACAGCTTGCCAGGGCCGTCAACGGCAACAACATGCCTTAAGGTAATACAATTCACCTGCCTGATGTAGATGTTGTACTGCAAATGTATCTTCGGCATACCAAGGATGTATAGTAGTGTTGGTGGTAACTTGGTGAAATAATCTGCACCCTAATAGCTATACGGAGCTAAATTATGATAATTATATTGAGCAGAGTGGGTGATGCCATGGGGCAGTGGGTGTAGTACATTTTCAAGTAAGTAATTAAAAGCTGTGCTGCAAAATATCCCTGGAAATTTTTAAAATGTTAACAACTATGTACTCCTGTAGTACTACACTAAAAATTACTTCCCTTCATTGAAATTCAGTGACACCAATCAGGAGGGTTTGGAGAGATAAGCACAACTGTTGCTATAGCAACAGCAATAACGCAACTATAGTTTGCAAGCAGTGTTTAGGAGATGAGAAGAAATGATTCTAAAAAAATGATAATACAGATCGGTTTTTTTAGTTTACACCTGGGGTAGGCAACCTTCGACACTGCAGATGCTGTGGACCACATGTCCCATAATGCTCTTACAGCCATAATGCTGGTAAAGCATCAAGGGAAATGTAGTCCACATCTGCCTATTGAAGTATTTTGTAAAATTTTAAAAACCGAATCTTTTAACCTTTTCTATTTCTTCACCAATTTGGACTTCTTCAAACCTGCGTCTGGCGCACAATTGTTGTAGTGTCACAGTTTGTCTTAACTCTTTACAGCTATAAAGTGAGTCAGTCAGCGAAGCAACTGATTACACTCCTTCTAAGTATCTATAAAGAGGCAGGTGGGCTCATCCTCTCATGGCCATTGGAGGTAACTAGAAAACCTCCATTTGTTTTAAAAATACATAGGGATAAAGGAGAGAGCGCAGGTAACTTGTTTTTCTTTGGTTTTTACTATATATTGGGGCTGATGTGTACTGTAGTCGTTGCAGCCGCCCAGTGATGGGAGTGAGCGCAGGACTTTTCTTTCTGCATTTATAAAGAGAGATGGCTCTCGGCCCGTACAGAAAGTACTGTGATCACAACATGCTGCTTCATTACTTGCCCATGAATCAAGCAGATAATGATGCACAAGCTGGTAAAAGTCAATGGCCAACGCACTGCATCACACCAGTATCTCGTTATCTGAACCTTTTCCCGCATGCATCATTAAGTGTTCCACAGCTGAGCCTTTAATATAGTTACATGGTTAACTGGGTTGGAAAAAAAAGACACAAGTCCATTAAGGACAATCTTAATCCAGACAAAATAGAACACTGCTATTCTTTCTAATTTTGTGCCAAAGGGGGTAAATTCTTCCTCACTGAACCCTAATATTTGGCCTAACGGCCGCATGTTGACCACATCTTGGACACCCCAGACTATCTCTTTGACATCTGATATGCAGTATTTGTGGTAATTTATTTATTTGTGATCTCAGTATTGTAACACAATTGGCATTGTTCATATAAAGAGTTATGGTTGTAGTGGGTTATTGAGCATGTAATCTTTCTACTGTGTATCAGATCTGCCTAATTGCCAACAGCAGTGTGATAATCCATATTAATTCCACCTGGCCTACAATGTTGTATCATACTGATATTGTGAAATCAGGATTACCTCACTGGCTGTTTTGGAAGATGTAATCTGTTTTCCTCATTATTCAGTTAGCTTGAATTGGTGCCTACAACTACTGATTATTATCTAAGTTTAGGAAGAAGCCTACAATTCATCTATCTCAAACACTAATTATGTTTAATTGGGGGGGTCCCATCTAGCTGCCTCAGTCCCCTCAATACACTACTACTCACCACCTTCTGCCTTTTTCACTTACCTTTATATGTCTCTCATTCCTCCCTTCCTTTTAGATTGTAAGCTAGAACAAAGGACTCTCTACCTCAATCAGTTTATGTTTGTTTAAAGCAGTCTGTAATGCTCTGCACCAGGTACGGTGTTGATGGATGGCAAGCCGGTGTTCTATCAAATTTCTCGAGCAAATTCTACTGCACAGGCGCAGTAGAATTTGCTCATTGCGCACCACAGCGCATGCGCACACAGTTACTTTGGCAGAAGTGCACCTGCTCGAGGGACACACACCACCTCACGCCCCCTTCGGATCAGGTGCGGTGACAGGTAAGTATAATCGTATTACTCATTATTGTCATTTAGTAGCGTAGCAAGCAATTGGTAAAACTTCTATCAGTGACATGCTACGCTAGTAAGTTGAAGACACACACGGGGGACAGAGGGGGACACACGGGAGCCTAAGGTACCAGTTGTATTCACAAACTTAATGTTTCTTGTGCTTAGCTAAAGAACAGGCTTTTTATGTTGGATTCCAAGGTCTGACAACCAAGTAGTAGTATTTGTTAAAAGGCCATCTGCCAACAAATGTGGGATGTATTTTCAATAGCACTAACATCTATGACAATGATTGTGACACTGGTTTTCATGGGATGAGAACCAAAATCACCACTGTGGGAAGGGGGGTAAGAGTGACACCACAGGGGGAAAGGGGGTAAGAGTGACACCACAGGGAGAAAGGGGAGAGCGAGAGACACTACAGGGGAAGGGGAGAGGTGAGAGAGACACTACAGGAGAGAGAGACGCTACGAGAGTGACAGAGAGAGAGAGACGCTACGAGAGTGACAGAGAGAGAGAGAGGCTACGAGAGAGACAGAGAGAGAGAGACGCTATGAGAGAGAGAGAGACGCTGAGAGAGAGAGAGACGCTACAAGAGAGAGAGAGAGAGAGACGCTACGAGAGTGACAGAGAGAGAAAGGCTACGAGAGAGACAGAGAGAGAGAGACGCTATGAGAGAGAGAGAGACGCTACGAGAGAGAGAGAGAGAGAGACGCTACGAGAGAGAGAGAGAGGCTACGAGAGAGAGAGACGCTACGAGAGAGAGAGAGAGAGACGCTACGAGAGAGAGAGAGAGAGACGCTACGAGAGAGAGAGAGAGACGCTACGAGAGAGAGAGACGCTACGAGAGAGAGAGAGACGCTACGAGAGAGAGAGACGCTACGAGAGAGAGAGACACTACGAGAGAGAGAGAGAGACGCTACGAGAGAGAGAGAGAGACGCTACGAGAGAGAGAGAGACGCTACGAGAGAGAGAGACGCTACGAGAGAGAGAGAGAGAGAGAGAGAGACGCTACGAGAGAGAGAGAGACGCTACGAGAGAGAGAGAGACGCTACGAGAGAGAGACGCTACGAGAGAGAGAGAGAGAGAGAGACGCTACGAGAGAGAGAGAGACGCTACGAGAGAGAGAGAGACGCTACGAGAGAGAGAGAGACGCTACGAGAGAGAGAGCGACGCTACGAGAGAGAGAGACGCTACGAGAGAGAGAGAGAGAGAGAGAGAGACGCTACGAGAGAGAGAGAGAGAGACGCTACGAGAGAGAGAGAGAGAGACGCTACGAGAGAGAGAGAGAGAGAGACGCTACGAGAGAGAGAGAGACGCTACGAGAGAGAGAGAGACGCTACGAGAGAGAGAGGCTACGAGAGAGAGACGCTACGAGAGAGAGAGAGAGAGAGACGCTACGAGAGAGAGAGAGAGGCTACGAGAGAGAGACGCTACGAGAGAGAGAGAGAGAGAGACGCTACGAGAGAGAGAGAGAGGCTACGAGAGAGAGAGAGACGCTAAGAGAGAGAGAGAGAGAGAGGCTACGAGAGAGAGAGAGAGAGAGAGAGAGTGAGAGGCTACGAGAGAGAGAGAGAGAGAGAGGCTACGAGAGAGAGAGAGAGAGAGACGCTACGAGAGAGAGACGCTACGAGAGAGAGACGCTACGAGAGAGACGCTACGAGAGAGAGAGAGAGAGAGGCTACGAGAGAGGCTACGAGAGAGAGAGAGAGGCTACGAGAGAGAGAGAGAGGCTACGAGAGAGAGAGAGAGAGAGAGAGAGAGAGAGGCTACGAGAGAGAGAGAGGCTACGAGAGAGAGAGAGAGAGAGGCTACGAGAGAGAGAGAGAGAGGCTACGAGAGAGAGAGAGACGCAGGCTACGAGAGAGAGACGCAGGCTACGAGAGAGAGAGAGAGAGAGAGAGGCTACAGAAATATGTACACAAGGATATGTCTCACACACTGCTCCGATATATACCTCTGCACAGGGCAATTCATATATTGCCCTAGGCAGGCTTTTATATCAGTCTTATCTATAAATAATACTCTGTTCAGATGTGTTTTTAAAACATGCATGGTTTCCCCTTTTATGAACAAAAAAAATTATATTATGCTATGGGGCTGGTTTAAAAATGTTATGCTATGGGGCTGGTATACAATTTTTTTCCAGTGCTGGTTTTTGTTCCCAGTCCGGCCCTGCTTATACACAGCATTGAGAGTGACACAGCAAGTGAGAAAGCCCTCTATTGGATGAAATAGTTACTTTACAAACAGAAGTTGAAATCATTTTCCAGTAGAAGGGCTACAGGCAAAGCAACATTTTATAATATTTAAATACATTAACCATTTTCTGCTCATTTAGTTACATTTTAAGTTATCTTTCTATCATATTTCTGTTACATAATATCATTTGTTATGTAGGGGAGAAACCAAACAGTAAGGTATTTCCTCCCCGGAATCTGTACATAGGGGAGTGACTTTTTGCACGCAAACAGACACGGGGCAAGTGTCCTAGTGCTTGATTTCCTGCCTACTATATCAGTGATATTTCCTAAACAAAACAATTAGAAAGATAATCTCAGAAATAAGTTCTAAAAAAACAAGACTGGTTTTATCACTAGTTTAAAAATGTGTCGTTACTGCCTCTTTAATTCAATGATGTTATTTAATAATGTATGGAAGAGGCAAAAACTGTCCCAGGCATAAATAAAGACCACGATAAGGTTGAAGGTTTTATGGCTTGCTGGGCAAACTAGGTGGGCTCAATGGCTCTTATCTGCGCACAAATCCTATGTTTCTAGATTGTGAAGTGTAACCAAAGCTTTCTGACTGAAGAAAATGTAAGGAAGTGTATTATATTGTAAAATGTTCAAGGATTTAGTCTTCAGTCTTGGTATTTCACAAAAAAGATATATTATTAATATTAAAATAATAATGTACATATTTAATGTTAGTGCAGTCAATTATTTAACAGCACTGAATTATTGAGCTAAAAATTCAGCCTGGACCAATTCAGTGATAGGGAACTAGAAATGCATTGCGCACAATGGAAGGTAGCTATATATGGCAGGAAAGGGGTTAATGGAACTTAGGTAATTGCTATTAATAATTAATAGCGTTCAGTGCTGTTTAGCAGTTGGTGTGGTGTTGCCTGGTAACAATAACTTCCACTTCATAACATTCTTTTATGGAAAGGAACACTATGGTCAGTGTCATGTCAAGAATTAGAACTATAGGGAGAAGTGCAGGGAACTGAGATGGGAATTTCAAACTTTAGGCCAAAGTAGCAGAGTTGGAAAAATTATCTAATGCAGCTGAATAGGAGTATTTTCTCCAACCATTCTATGTTCTAGCCGTCAAGCAGTGTGGCCAAGATTCTGCCAACAGTTAGCCTTGGATAGAAGCCTGGTCATAGGGATATGAAGTATTGTGTCAATATGTACACACATAGACTACACTCGTATTCCCTTGCTAGTTCAATAGGTGTTACTTATTAAGGTCAGCATAAATGGGCTGTGTGGACAGCTTGGTGAATATATAACCAGTAACAAAGTACAGACTGGATACCAGGGGCATCCAATAAGTGGCCAATCAGAATCAGAGGAGTGGCCCATTTTTGGGGCTGCTCTTTAGGTGTCTGATGATTATGTCTGTATGTAGATAAAGGTCCACAAACACACATAATAGATCCGTTCTAGAAAGCATGGTTCTATGGAGGCCATGTGAGGGTTATTTAGGGCTGACAGCATCCAAAGAGCATAGGAAAGTCTTTAAATAGAGTTATGAGTATCTAAGAAACCGTCATCCCTAAATAACCCCCACATGGCCTCCATATAACCATGGTTTCTAGACCGGATCTATTATTTTTGTTTTTTTTTGTGTCTGTCTCTGATTTATTAAATTTGTGGTTTTATTTTAATTATTGTTCATATTATCCTTTATTCATTTATAATAATGTAATAACAGTCTTTACGTTGTAGCCATGGTCTTTATTTGATTAAGCGACCATCTCTTTTATACAAATAAAGAAATAAAAAAAGCTTTTTCTCCATTACATTTTACAGTCATACATCCATAAATTGGAATAAGTATTACCATATGAAACCCCCCAGCACAATCAAACCCTGCTAACAATCCTAGGAATGGAATGACGGATGAAAGTTAAGTATACTTTATTGCACAAATTCACAATGTCCTGGAGTTATATCGGCTTCAGTACTATCTGATTTGATAAGATGAATCATACAATCCATAATCGGAGAAATGCCTTGCTTTTCTACAATCTGCAGCAGTGGAGATCACAATATACAATACCAAGGAATCCAAGGTAATATTCCTAGTGGCCTACTGGAGATCTGTATTGATGGATAATGTATTGACATCTATTGAGTCAACTGAGTGAGTGCATCCCAGATTTATAGAGCACATATAGATTTAGCATCAGTCATATCATTGGTGCTGCTCCTACTATATAATATAAGTGAGCGTAGGTGTTCTTTAAATAGGTATTAATTAACCCTTTCATTTATAAATTACAAATAATTTGGTTCTCCTTGTTTATATCTGTTGTCTCCGTAAGGCAATTAAAACTATGGTAGTTTGTAAAAAAAGGTAGGAGATTAAAATAAGAGATATACTTTGAAACAGTGAAACAATGTGGTTTGTTATTGTGTGTGAGAACCATATTCCGTAGACCCTAGGCGCCCAACTCAGACTCTCCAGCTGTTTCTGTACTACAGCTACCATAATTCCCTGCCATGCTAGAAAGCAGGCGGGGAATTATGGGGTCTCTAGTTCTGCAGCAGCTGAAGGGCTGTAGTTGGATGCCTAGGCCACAGACTGTTCCACTGAATTGGTTTCAAAATCAGAGACAAACAGTCTGGGTTTTGACAGGTCTCTTGTTATTTAGCTCAGGTCCCATCACTCTCAGGTCCTAGAATTACTGTAAACATAGCTAAAATGTCTGTATTGAGCTCCAGATGTCAGGTATATGATTCTACCTGTAGGCTGGAGTTTTTTTCGGTATCAAGCTATGTCATGTTTCGCAACATCATGTGTCCGCCACATCCTTGGATCTGGTCACATATGTTCGCAATTATGGACAACGTGTGTCTGTCTAATACCGTTTTTGCTCAAATATAAGTTGACCCTGATTATAAGACGAGCCCCCAATCTTTGGATATTTATTTAGGAAAAAAAGTCTGAATATAAGCCTACCCTTAAAAAAACAGTTTTACTTGTAAATATTCCTATGTAAGTGTTTTTTTAATATTTAAAAAAATACAACCATCGGCCCCCCAGACCAAGCCAATACTGCCCCCACATTTTACTAATGCTGCCCCCTCCCAGCCTCCACCCTTTACCAATGCTGCCCCTCCCAGCCCCCACCCTTACCAATGCTGCTGTACCTCCTACCGCTCCCCTTTTCCAGCAACCCTGGTGACTAGTGGGGGCAGCCGGTGGATGTCTACACGATGTGTGCAGACATCCTCTGCTGCTGCCCAGCACAATCGTCGGGTCTCCTCTGATGAAAGCCGGGTGGTCACGTGACATCCACTGGCTGCTTGCGAGCAGGATCCAGGTCTTATAGTCAGACCTCGATTTGAGGTCTAATTATAAGATGGAATTTGAATGTAAGGGGTATTTTTCAGAAAAAAAAACCTTGTGTTATATTTGAGCAAATATGGTAGATTAATAGTCCTCACATTTCTTTCGTGGAACTGCAGTAATTTCTAGAATTAGTCACCCATTATAAGTCATTCTGTGCTATCAGGTATTGTACATCTGTACACACTTTTCCAGACTATTTTTTTTTTGTTACCTTGCATTGTTCCACTGAATAGAACCTAGGTATGTCAGCCTGTGGCCTTTCAAGAAGAGATTAGCCTCTTCCTAATGCCCGGCATGCTGATCATGAACTCTTGCAGTAAATAATATATTTCCTGATGTGATCACATTTTCAAATGTAGTACCAGGCACTTCAATCCAGAAAAGAATATAAATATTTTAAATACTACTGCTACTACAAATGTTGTCAAATGTGATGTGCACAAATTTGAAAACGGTTATATTTTGAACCTGGACAACAGTTTATCCTACACATCATTCTGTTTATTTTTTCTTTTCATTCATGTTTATATATTAAAGCATTCAATGAAAATTCTTATTTTACCATTGGTGCCCATTTCTATGTCGTGCAAGGGGGAAAGCTCTGTTAGACAGAATTACACGTAATTAGAGTTGAGTGGACACCTGGATGTTAGGGTTCGGCCAAACTTCAGAAAAAAAAGTCCGGGTTCGGGGTCGAACTTGACCCCGAACTTGACCCCGAACCCCATGGAAGTCAATGGGGACCCGAACTTTTGGCCACTAAAATGCCTCTAAAAAAGTCCTGGAAAGGGCTAGAGGGCTGCAAAATGAAGTAAAATGTGGGTGAGTGTCCCCATTCATTCGAATAGGTCAATTGACCTATTCGTATGAATGGGGACTCTATTTCGGTTTATAGGAAGCCAATAGCCATGTAATGCTATTGGCTTTCTATAAACCGAACTAGAGTCCCCATTCATAAGAAATTATAGAAAGCCAATAGCATTACATGTATTCCATAAACCGAAAGTCTATAAACTGAAAGACATTCGGTTTATAGACTTTCGGTTTATAGAATACATGTAATGCTATTGCTAGTCTATAAACCGAAAGTCTATAAACCGAATGTTGTTCGGTTTATAGACTTTCGGCTTATGGAATACATGTAATACTATTGGCTTTCTTATGAATGGGGACTCTATTTCGGTTTATAGAAAGCCAATAGCATTACATACAATGTAATCGCCGAACCCCGAACTCCAACACGGACATACAGTGAAATGTCTGTGTTCGGGTCCGGGGTCCAAAAACCGTAAAGTTCGGTACGAACCCGAACAGTGCGGTTCGGGTTCGCTCAACACTACACGTAATCCTAACAGAAGCTATACTGATAATATAGCATGATTGTATTAATATCAAGAGGCTGATAATAGGCCTGAAGCCAACAAGGCAATAGTTTCCTGATTTATAATGCCTCCTTTCCTTCAAGGAAGACCCAACCTCATGAATTTCAAGGTAGGTATACTTCTCTCTGCCTCACATTTTCACACTCAGAATGTCTGGGTTGTGGCGTGTTAAGGAGAGATGGCCACCAACCTCCACCAAACATAGACTCTGGTTTGCCCTCCAGTGTACTAAATAATGAAGCCCTAGGGACTGTTACGGGACTTTGTTTGATGTACAACTGGCCTTGCAGTGAACCATCCAGAAATAGAGTTGAGTAAACAACTGACTATGTTATTTGTAAATGAGTCAGATCCTGTTTTCTCTCTAAACATTTAATTACATTCAAATCAAGTCGAAGTTACTGTTTCATAGCAATATTGATATTACATTTCATAAAATTGGAGGGAAAAGAGCATTCAAGAAGTTCCCATTTACTTTGTGCGTAGACTCATTTATTTATTTCACTTTACCATTCAAATGTTCTCACAGTCATTTAGACTGCAGCATCACTGTGATTATATATTGAGTATACTGAGTTGGTCAACCCACATCTCTGATTCAATTACATCAATTACATTAGTTTAAAGTATCTGCAGAATAAACCCTATAGACTTTGATTTTGCTCTTTTAAATAGATAGAGATCTACACACATAAAAATAGCTCAACTGTGTAAAAACAGATGTATTTCACTTACCTTAGTGGATTATCCATCCATGCACGAGGAATTGACTGCCAGTCTACTAAGGAGTCTTGCACATCTTAAATAATCTGTCATGAAAAACATATGGATACAAAGATTATGGTAAAAAAAAAATCCCACTCAGCCAATGCATTAATTTCATGGCAATACATATTCTTAATGCCTGGGTTACAAGCTGTTGACAGTAGGAAGTTTAGGGGCACTGTATGCAAGTTGTCCTGAAGCCTACCAAACATGTATGCATGATGTCAGAGCTGATGAACAGCTTGTCAGCACTGCATGTTGAGTTTTAAGGGACTCAATTGGCTCCAAAATGATTCATTAATATTCAGCCTTATATATTTTTTTATAATTGTTAAAGGTGATCTAATAGGGTGGAGTTACCATCAAAACACATTACTGTTCAATTGTTTGGGGTCACAAATTCCTTGTTTTCCCTGAAAACATAAATCAAATGAGTTGCCAAATGAAAAACGGAAATACAGTAAAATGTTTAAATGAGAAATAATGATTTTTACTTTAAATAATAATTTTGCCCTTCAAAATTAGCTTTTATTGAAGAATCCTCCATTTGCAGCAATTAGAGCCTTGCAGACCTTTGGCATTCTAGTGGTCAATATATTAAGGTCATCTGAAAAGATTTCACTCCATGCTTCCTAAAAAACCTCCCACAAGTTGGATTGGCATTTCTAATACACCTTACGGTTAAGAACCGCAACTCATTAGGGTTACGATCCGGTTACAGACAGAATACCAGCTGATTTCCCTAAATAGTTCTTGCGTTCCATGGAACTGTGTTTTGGGTCATTCTCCTGTTGTAGGAGGAAGTTGGTACAAATCAAGAGCCATCCGTATGGCATTGCAAAATGTAGTGATAGCCTTCCTTCTTTTTACCCTTTACAAGTCTCCCACTCAGTCCCATCAAAGGCACCTGCTTTAACAGCTATTAACATCCGGGCGCTGTGATTGGCTGTCACAGTGCCCGGATGTTTCCAGGGGGGCTTCAATGGACATGGCTGAAGTGTCTCGGTATCGAGACACTTAGCCATGTCAATTTTAGCACGATCGCGGTATGCCAGCATGCATACCGCGATCGGACCTGCATGACAGTCCTGGACCGTCATCGGTCACGAAGGGAGCTTTTCCGTATGACGTTACAGGACCGTCATCGGTCACGAAGGGGTTAAACAGCACAACCCTTTTTTCAAAAACAAGGACATTTTTAGGTGACCCTGAACTTTTGAACGGTAGTGTATTTCTGTATAAATGCATATACATATCTCCCAAACAAACATTTACACAGAAGAGATGTGGCTCATGTGCCCAGAATGACACAAGAAGCAGTTTGTTGTGCTGACTGAGAGGTCTAGATTTTGTCCAACCAATCCCAGTCTTACTAGTAATATCACAGGCACTGTGTATACTGTGGTTTTGGCTGTGACATCAATGAGCAGAGTTAAGTCTGTGGACAATGAATACAATTTATAACATCACATTCATAATGCTTGTGGATACTTTAAACTACATTTAGTAGTTGAGGTTTTGATCAGCTTTAAAAACAAATTCAAATGCACACTGTAAATGTTACAATATATTCTGTTGTATTTGCAATAATTCCATTTATTTTTGCTAACGTAAATCTTTTTTCTGCCTTGCCAAATTAAATCAAGCTTCACACATTTTAATTATTAAGAATAACAAATACAGAAAACACAAACAAACCACACACTGAACAACGTAACCATTTAAGTGAATTATTAAAGATGCTTTTGTTTTATTTTTATTATTGATACTCCCTGAATAGTTCTTTGATATGAAACATTTTAGAGATGGGTGTTATTGATGATCTGTCATGTAGGACATCTGGATACAGGCTTGACTTGTCTCATGGCGGAGTTCCTTAATAAGTATGTCAGACTAGTAATTAAAAACCTAAATCCTGATAAAACCCTAAAAAGAAAAAAATGCTGTATTTCTAGGGTCATTGGTTAATGGGTTGAAGGATAAAACTTACCAGGAATGATTAAGGCATCTTAACATGTAAAGCTTGGAGGAAAGATGTAGTAGGGGAGTATGATAGAAACATTTAAATACATAAAGGGAATCAACACAGTAAAGGAAGAGAGTATATTTAAAAGAAGAAAAATTAGAGGGGCAATGATTTAAAAGTAATATCAGGAAGTATTACTTTACTGAGAGGGTAGTGGATGTAGGGAATATCCTTCCAGCAGAAGTGGTAAACACTGTAAACAGAGTGAAGAAGTTTAAGCATGTGTGGGATCGGCACAAGGCTATCCTAGATATAAGATAGGGCCGGGGATTAATAAAGGTATTTAGAAAATTGGACAGACAAGATGGGCCAACACATTCTATGTTACTATGAGCCTTCAGTATGTACTGCGCTCCTTCTTCTACAATAGGGCTGATCCCCTCACTGTCTGCTTGATTGTTTTTGAAAAAAAAAAAAAACCTCCCACTGTCTTACATGCAGTTTGACACCCTTAATAAACCCGTGTAATGGTATCTACAGATTAAAACGACAAGCATTTACCAAATTGAAATCCATGGTATCTGTATGTTAGTGGAATTGGCCATTGCAAAGAGCCACTCCTTTTTAAAAGTAAGTAGGCACCTGTTGACACCCCACGTCATACATGCCAATCAATATAGAGATCCTTAAGCAGCACAATTGGAAGGTATTTCTATATGATATAACTAACTCCTGACCGAAAGTACTGATACACTGTGAAGAGAGATGACACATAGAGAGATGTGTAGCACATAACCTCTATCCCACCCTCCCTGCACTAATACAAAACTGCCAGGCATATTTAGGTTTGGCTCTGGGGTAACAGAGAAATCCCTAAAGCTAGGCTACTGTTTCCATTCATCCTGGAGTTGTGTGCGAACTGATCATTAGACATCTATGAGGATGTATTCATCTTTAAATCATGTGGGATAGTCAGCCCTGTTAGTGCTTTCCGATAAAAGCCATTGAGTAAACTAAACATACTCTCTCCATTGATAAATCAAAAGTACAGAATAAAAGGCTAGTGTTTATATTTCATGTACTCCAACTATAAATATGGGTTTTGTTGATATTCTACAAGGATTTATGTTTCTTACCTAGCAGGAAAAAGAAGACTAGCCAACAGGTAGCTAGCTCTCCTGCTGTTATTGAATTAAAACTTTCATGATCCTCAGGAATCATAGCGAAAGTCAATGCAGTAAAGTAAGTAAAAGAATCCAAGCTTTCTTAATGCCTGCTGGTGCAGTGAAACACTCACTTTTACATGCCACAATACAGAGGAACCGTAACTAGGTCAGAGAACACTAGCAGAGAGAGTCCGTCGGACATAAACGTCGAAACAGAAGCACCTTCTCTGATTGGCTGTGTGTGTCTTGCACTGTCAGCATTCTATCTTGCAGAGAGTAAACCCATATATCTCTATAGATACATGTCAGGTTTACATCAGACAGGTGGGTGGTCTTTAACTTTTATTTATACTGAATTTTACTTTCTACTTCTTCTTTAATTCCGCTTTAAGGGGAGAAACATAGCTTTGTAGAATGACACTGCAAATCCAGATCAACAAAACCCATATTAATAGTTATAGTACATAAAATAAACACTGCCCTTTTATTCGATACTGCTGGCTTATCAATGAGAATATGTTTAGCTACTATTATGAATGGCTTTTAAAGAAATTGAAAAAAAAGCTATGTATCCCACATGAGCTTGAATGAATACATCCTCATAGATGTCTAATGATCTGTTCGCACACACCAGTATTAATGACAACATGCCATACCTCAATAACTAAAAACAAAGGAAAAATAAATATGCTCTTTTTGGAAACCAACCAATTTCTTTGTAAAATAAACATAGTGTGATTTTTGTTTTAATTACAAAAACAATGTAAACTGGTTCTAAGGAGGCCAACATTGTCAGATGTCTTGACCACAGTTTCGCTGATTCTTTTGTGTACTGTATTATCTTTAATTATAGCATAGACCCAAATACTGAGACACATTACAAATCCGTAAATGTGTGTGTCATAAACAAGTCACTTCCTTTCATTAGACGCAGCTTTATAAATTACTCAAACAGTTGCTCAATATATTTTAAATTAAAACTACAGACTGAGTGGTTCTATTTTAGTCACTGGTAACAATCTTTCTTCTTTAAAGTGTGATGGAAGAACCTTAATTGTATCTGGAATAGGATATTATTGGGTAACAAAATCTGGTGGGCAATTATCTTAATGGTAATGGTAATTTAAGGATCATTAGGTTGCAGTAGTTACCACCCCCTATCTCTGATGAACACTGATGTAAATTTATTTTTAAAAGTGTTGGCTTTTAGGCTATGCATGGTTCAATCCACCCTAGGGCACCCCGACCAAGTTGGTTTCATACCCCAGAGAGACTTCTCCCTGTTTTATTGCTCCTTGAAATGGAAGTGTGTGAAAACTAAATTGAAATCAAGAGTCCTCTTCACAAGTGAAATTCTACAGAGGAGTGCCCTTCCCCCATTTATCTACCAAAAAAACTCAAAATCGACTGATCATGTGCAAAAATAGCTAATTATTCAAAATGGCGGCATCCAACAAATTGATCTTGCCCTCTTTCTCTTAGAGGTATGAATATAAAAGAGCAAAATTGAACATGGCAACACATGCTGCAAAAAAAATAAAAATAATAATAAACAAATATACTTACTTTTAGGAATGGTGCAGTCTCTTGTTGTATTGTAAAGTCTGCGAAAGAATTTATTGCATTTTGGGTTAGGGAAAGACAGTCGACCTGAAACAAACAAATGAAAAAATAGATAATGAAAGGTCTTCTTTTTTTTTTATTAACTAAAAATTTACATTCGGTAAAAGTAAAAACTCTTCATCTCACATAAAATAAAGGAAAAAAAGTAATATTACCTGTTAAATGTTTTAAAAACTTTTCTTTCATCCGCAGGTCTCTGGGAACTATTTCTGCACGGAAAAAGACATACAATATAAGTGCACGGTTTATAAATGTTCTGGAAAGTGTTGAAAGGACAAGTGAAGACGTGAACCTTCGATTGACAAACACTAAAATGCTGCAGTCCTTATGCCAAAGTACACAAAAGAAAGGGAAAATACAGGCATCCAAACTGTTCAGCTCAGCTTGTGCTATCATTCACAATATGTGTCCTGCACCAAGATATACCTACTGCCTGTCACCTGGACTGCTGAAACTAGTATGAATGAAACGTACACTGTGCCTGGTTTTGAAAAAATATAATTATTTAGACGAACACATACAATATCACTGAGGTAGAAATGGTGAAAGCGTTTGAAGAAAGGGAAGGGGGTTTTATAGAATGTGACACAGCAAGGTAAGTACATGTAATAAGCGGGCTATATAATTTAATAAAATATGCATAGTAAACAAATGACAATAGTAAACTAAATTAATACACCAAGTCGGTGAAGCCTTGATGCCACAAAGGAGACCTGATGCATTTCGCTGTCAGGGTTCAAAGCACAGTCTTCCTGTAGAAGGACTAAGTATGACTGACAGCTAAATTAAGTTGTTGGGCATAGGTGGCCATATTTCTCCATGAGAAGGAACTGGAGATATAGGGCCACCTATGCCCAACATATTAATTCAGCAAACAGTCGTACTCAGTCCTTCTACAAGAAGCCCATTCAGCTTGCAGAGGCAAAAGTATTCCTGTCCTATATCTATTGATCTGTAATCCACACATTAACAATAAATACGTGAAAAAAGATACATTTCTAAGAGACCTCACCACTACGATTTTCTTAAATCATCTCTACAACTTTGAATTTAATACTCACACTATGGCTTTGGCCTGTGTATAAGGACACACATTTCCTTGGTTTTCTTTTTTCCTGCTACTCCACTAACCGTAGTCTTGGGACCCTCAAGTGTGCATGGTTGGGACCCTCCAAGGAACCTGACAGCGAAACGCATCAGGGCTCCTTTGCAGAATCAGGACTTCACCGATTTGATGTATTAGTAAAATTTTAGTTATTGTATTATTTTTCTATTGTCTTTTTTTTGTTGCATACTTTATTGTATTAAATAGCCCATTTTTTACATGTACTTACCTTGCTGTATTGCATTCTTAGTAATATTTTCACCTTCCCTTTCAACAAGCACTTTTCTACATTTTCACCATTTCTTCCTCATTCCTACATATTGTTGGTGGAGCAACGGGAATAACAGCTGCTTCTTTTCCGCTTTTTCTTCACTTTTTCCTTTCTTAGGCGCTGTTTTAATTAATACTAGTTCAATACCGTATTTACTCAGTTATAAGACGACCCTGATTATCAGACGACCACCAAAACCTGGGATATTAATTTGGGGGGAAAAAGAAAAAGCCTGAATATAAAAGACTACCCCAGGGGTAGGCAAACTGCGGTTCTCCAGCTGTTCCAAGACTAAATCTCCCATACTTGTCCGCCAGCCTCTTTGCTGAAAGAGCATTATGGGAGATGTAGTCTTGGAACAGCTGGAGAGCTGCAGTTTGCCTACCCCTGGACTACCCTATAGGAAAGAAGGTTTTACTAATAAATATTAATTAATATAATAAAAACTGTTTTTTTTTTTTTTTTCGTTTTCCCCAGACTTGCCAATCTGCCCCTAAGACTTGCCATCTGCCCCCCAACTTGCCAATCTGAGCCTCAGACTTGGCAATCTGCCATCCCAGACTTGGAAATTTTACCCTCATACTTGCCACCTGCCATCCCAGACTTTCCCATCTTCTCCTCAGACTTGCCCATCTGCTCCTCAGACTTGCACATTTGCCACCCCAGACATTTGCCACCCCAGACATGAAAATGCTCCTCCTGACTCCTGCTGTCTAATGGGGGAAGCCGGTGGATGTCTGCGTGACAATACCAGCAAGGCTTCAATGAAGGAACATTCCCTCATAGAAGTCCCGGCGGAAGTGCCGTGCAGCATCGGAAGAAGACTATGCTTGAATATAAGACAAGTGGACTTTTCAGAGCATTTGTGTATGCATCGTTCTTTATTGTAAAAATGGTTATTTTATGCATAAATATCAGGTTTGCAGTTTCTACTTATTATCACACTCAGCTTTCAGCTCTTGGCTAAATAAGGTATCTCAAATGATAACTGTACTTGCAATGTGTAAGTGCATCTACTAGGGATTTCTACTAGTCATCCAGCTGCACACCTGGAATCCTTTGGATACAGTCAGTGGGTGAAGGTATGGATACCCTTGTGCAAAATGAGGACACGGGCCACTTGAAATGTTTTTTGCCCAACAATTTTTGCTGACAATTAAAACACAATAATATATAATCTATATATACATTATACTAGCTAAATTCCTATGAAATGTATTGGTTTATTTTTATAAGATTCCAGGTAGGGGATGGGACACTTCATCGCGGCTGCTTCCGCGCAGCCGCTTCACCGCTTCACCGCCGACAGTACAGCACAAGACAGATCGTCGCTGGAGATTTCATCGCGGGACATTTCATCGCTAAAGGTAAGTATTTTACCGATTTTAGTTGGTTTAGAATTAGGGTTTAGGGGGTTAGAATTAGGTTTAGTGTTAGGGGTTAATTTTACTATTAGGGGTCGGGGGTTAGTATTAGGGTTAGTATTAGGGTTTAGGGGGTTAATTTTAGTATTAGTGGTCGGGGGTTAGTATTAGGGTTAGTATTAGGGTTAGTATTGGGGTTTAGGGGGTTAACTTTATTATTAGGGTTAGTATTGGGGTTTAGGGGGTTAACTTTAGTATTAGGGGTCGGGGGTTAGTATTAGGGTTAGTATTGGGGTTTAGGGGGTTAACTTTAGTATTAGGGGTCGGGGATTAGTATTAGGGTTAGTATTAGGGGTCGGGGTTAGTATTAGGGGTCGGGGGTTAGTATTAGGGGTCGGGGGTTAGTATTAGGGTTTAGGGGGTTAATTTTAGTATTGGGGTTAATTTTAGTGTTAGTATTGGGGTTTAGTGTTTAGTGTTACTATTGGGGGGGGAATCATTTATTAGGGGGGGTTATTTTCGTTTTACTTTTAGATTTGTAAGAGCTGACAGTTCTGCGCTGAACTGTCAGCTCTTACATAGCTGCAGCCGCGGTGAAACGGCCGCGTTATACTTCATTGCTGACAGTTCAGCGTTCTAACTGCCGCGCTGTACTGTCAGCGATGAAAATGCGGCGAAGAAGTGTCCTAGACCCTCCAGGTATGGTGTCAGCATGCAGATAGGAACTACACCTCTATCTGTGCATTGGGGTGTGTGCACAAATTCAAACACCCACAGTGCCTAGCATGCACTCCCACAATTCTTAGCACATGAAACTATGTTCCCGTTATTTTTCCCATGGCACAGCCACTTAATTGAGAATTGCTGGTATTAAGGATTAACTGTCATAATTATGGATATACACAACAGTGCACGCACAGATCCCGCAGATGCGTCACTTTCCAGAGCTGGGTGGAGGCCGGGATTCGTTGGTGGACAGAAAGTGAGCATACACACACAGTTCTGGCCAACAGCCAATGAGAAAGCGGGAAACTCTGTGACACTGGGAGCAACAACGATGAATGAAAGGGAGGGTCCAGCTGCAGAATTATCCAATCAATGGTTAGTGTATGAGCAGAGCACTGCCCCCACATGCACCCAACTCACATTAGGTGGCAGATGATTTTCTCATGGCACAATCACGCAATATTAAGAATTGTATCTCTCCACTCACAGTACAAACAATGTTTACCTATAAATGCCTCTTTAGTTGTAGCTATCAATCACAGAAAGTCTGATGGCACATCAGAAGACCACCGAGGTCCATACATGCTTTCACCATCTGCCAGTTATCATGGATTTATAGTCAGGAAAGTCAAAACATTAAACAGGTAACTCTGCAATTGAAGTATAGCTCACATAATCCTCAGCCAGACTATACCAAAGAAAGTGTCGGCTAGGGATCTTGCCAATTATAGTTCACCAAAAACTAAAGAGATTTCTATTAGCTATCTGCTCTAAATTTTTTTTGAACATAATAAGTAAAAAGAGTTTAACCAGGAAATTATGCATTCAGATACTACAATTTAATGGTCCTCATTTTATCGACCTCAGAAGGATAAAGAGCTGAGTAATTCCCACCAGGAATGTAACCTGCAACCCTAAGTGTTGCACAAATTCTACAGATGGTGCACTGGCGGATCTTGTCCTTTTATCTATGTGTGGTACAACTTGATTTCATAATTTCTGTCATTCAGTTGGTCTTATGTGTATAAGTATAAATATAACATTTTTTTAAATATAAAAGTTGTATTGGCAAAGCATAAAACCAACTATCAATCCGTAGCGCTCATTCTACCTAATTTCTGTTCTATTTTAAAACAGTGGAGTAGTTGAATCAGGGGGGGTATGATAGAAACATTTAAATACATAAATGGAATCAACACAGTAAAGGAGGAGAGTATATTTAAAAGAAGAAAAACTACCACAACTAGAGGACATAGTCTTAAATTAGAGGGGCAACGATTTAAAAGTAATATCAGGAAGTATTACTTTACTGAGAGGGTAGAGGATGTATGGAATAGCCTGCCAGCAGAAGTGGTAGAGGTAAACACAGTCAAGGATTTTAAGCATGCGTGGGATAGACACAAGGCTATCCTAGCTATACGACCGGGAACGGGGGACTAATAAAAGTACTCAAAAAAAAAATTGGGCAGACTAGATGAACCGAATGGTTCTTATCTGCCGACACATTCTGTTTCTATGTTTCTATGAATTCTCTGTATAGCATTATATCTACTGCAACTGTGATTAATACCTTCTGTGCACTGTTCTTTACCAGTCCTGTTGGGGATCTGCTATGCATTCAGATATAATATTGGCCAACTTGAACCCATCCCACCTCAGCTTTCCAGCACGACCACTTGTTATCATTACATAATATCTTCCAAATAACATGACCTCTGACTAATTTTAATGGAAGTAAAATCCTCAGACCTCATTTTACAAACATATTGTAATTATATATGATCCCTTTTAACTCAGTTCAGTGCTATATTTGTGCTGAAAGAAAATGAGTGTAATTTTAAGGAAGGGAATAATGAGCTCTGGGATCTTAATACTTTAAATGCCAAGTAAAGATTGTTTAGAAAAGTATGAGTCCTAGCAAAAACCATATTCACTAAACATTCTCAACATCTTCAACATTAATACCCGATCTTTGCAATACTCTTGTCAGTTCACCAAAGATCACTGTTTAGTAAATAAACCCCAGATAATTTAAAGTATACAGTCTTACTGACAGGCAGGAGGTATGCTACTCTTAAATTCCTTTCCAAACTTTGATTCTTGCCACTTGTGACACGATACAGGCAGTAATTATGCATTGGTGCAATAAAAACCTACTGTACACATTGTATTTAAATAGCTTATGTTAGCACATACACTCTGGATGCGGATCTTGGAATGGATATATCATAATAGTCTAACACATAGCTCCAAATGAAACAATGAAACAATCTTATGTTTTCTAGGAGAACAGTACCTCATTGTATCAAGTACAGTGTAGCAGTTAAAGTGTGGCAATACTTAAACCTACCAAGAAAAACTATTTTCAGGTACCTTGGTGAGAGCCTTAAATGTCTAGTCTCTCAACAACCTCACTATACCCATATTCCTAAAAACTAGTACAAACAATAACTCTTAACAAAAACCCCCAAACAAGATACATTAAATCTGGTTCATCACACAGTCTGAGCAGCCTCTTAGTTTATTCTTCCTAGAAATCTGCTCTGCTTGGCCCATTTTGATGGTGGGCCCAGGGGTACTGCCCCCATTGTCCATTGGATAGTGAGGCTCTGCTTACCAGCACTTTGATATCGCTCCCCATATATTGCGTAGATTTATTACTGCTACAGTGCATGGTTAATGTATTGACAAACAACAAATATGCTAGTCACTCCCTCAAAGGGTTAATGCACAATCAGAAATTGCAACCAAGAACTAGTGATATGTAACTCCTATTACTTTGCTGGTGTGGACTTCAACTCTCAGCTCTTGCCTGTACTCATACACAATTATCCAATTAGCTTGTAGGCGCTTCCTTTAGAAGTAAAGCATAATTGATTTTTTTTTATTATTTGTTTGAACAATTCTTGCTTGTAAGAAACCCAGATGATAAATCCAAGAAAGAGCCTTTTGCTCTTACAGGCTTCAGCATGTGATGCCACTAACCAGTGATGGAATACACAGCCCCCAGTGCCAACTTACACCACAAGCCAATAAGTATGTGTATCTAGCTCTACCTCCCATCTTATTGCATCACTACATGACCTACAGGCATATATATGGCAATGCTGATGTTCTCTAATTCCCATAGCAACTCACAAAACTGAGACAAGGGAATGCAATGGAAGTCTGGTTCCCTTGTTCCCCATTGGTTTGTTTGTTAAAAGTCACTCTAGATTTAGATTCTTTGTTTAGCAAATGTGAATGACCCTCACATCACTGGCCTCCCATGTGCCCACAGAGAAGACGCTCTGGGCTGTTTTAATGGAAGTTCCCATGAGATTAATCCTCTGGGAAAAGCAGCACATTCCTAAATAAAGTGCATTTAGCTGGTTGCCCTTTCTGATTCCCCTATGTACAGAGTTTGGGTGGGAAGTGGTCTGTAAACCTTCCTAAGGTGGCAACCTTAGCAAATAATATTACAGAATTAGAGTAACCTGCTGTGTGGGGAGACTATAATATCTCACTCTTCCAACCCTGTGACTTATAACTTCTGCACTCAAAAGGTTATTTTTACTGGAGGAAAACTAACAGATACAGCTCCTGCTGTCACTGAACTTCAAATCCCATGATTCCCAGCCAGCGTTTGGCTGGTGCCAGCATTGTCATAGTTCCTTGTTGGCTGCCCCCCTAATCAAATCAATCCATCAAATAAAGTGTAAAAAAAACAATGTGTAGGAAAGTGTTAAACATTTCCACACACCGTGTGATGTACTAAGCTCAGAAACTGGTTATTAGCCACTTGGTTTAAAATGTGTGATTTATGTATCATACTCGATATCATTCCTGTTAAAGGCGAGCTAAGCAGGCTCCCGATGTTCTTTTATAAATGACCCGTCTTAGATAGTGTCGGCTAACTATATAACAAAAACCACAAACATATAAAAGCGCTATAAAATCCAGATTGTCAATAAAAAGTAATTATTTACATTGATAAAATGATAAGAACTGCGTTTATCTCAAAGAGCATTCATTCCCCATATTTAATTACACATGTAAATAACTATATAAAAGTAAACTTTATTTACTCACCCACTCTCTGCTCCTGATATATTCTATAGTCTGGGTCTTCCTTGTCTTCTGAGCTGTAATCTTCTTGCTTGGACACATATTGCACTCCATTCTCCTCTACCAAATTATGCTTTTTTAAGTCTTTAATGATCTTCATGATGAAGTTCAGAAGATTTTTGTCAGTGATTGTGCTGGAGTCAGTCCTCTCTTTACAATATCCAGATGACAGCATCAGGAGTACCAAAGCCAGCATTGCAGAGTACCTGAGATCTCTCATATCTGCTCACTACAGGTTAAGGTGAACCTCTCCAGTTTTGTATTTTTCTTGTTTCTTGAGATGAGAGGAGAAAAAAACAACAACAACAAACCATTTATATTTGTGTAATAATTCTGCAACCTGCCAGTAAAGCCAGGCATGCTTTCTGGATTGCTCTCTCTAGAATGAACGTGGCGAGCACAATCAACCCACTTCCCTGCATGCTAGGTGCATACAGCAATATAGACTTTTCCAAAGAGCCACACACATTCTGCAGGAAGCTGAGCAAACATTCACACACACAGAGAGCCCCACATACATTTCATTATATACATCCTACTACACTGACAACACTCAGGTGATAAAAGACACCTGCAGGCAACTAAACCAGGAAGAATAAAGGAGACACAGCCCTCTACAAACACACACACACACACATGGCAGAACACACACCAGTGAAGTTACCTTGCTTGGGAGTTGCTTGGTAGTGGATCAAAATCCTTATTTCACTAGTAAGTAAATTAGAATATGAAACAAACAAAAAAAAAAAAGGAAATCAGCCCCCCTGCTAAGTTTCTAGAGACAAGTTAATAGCTGTCCTGTATCCCTCTCAGCCACTAAAAAGGATGCCAGCCCAAGTCATGCCTCTTATATATAGTTTAGGATGTCCATGAGGTGGCTGGTTATGATAATATTGAATTCAGTGTGGGTGGAAACAATAAAAGTGAACTAGTGAGCAGGAGAGTGTGGGTCTGAAGTCAATCTGGGAGAGTTTGCCGCTGAGTTACACGGCAGCTCTTATGCCCTCCTGCAGCAGACGTAGATGCTGTCCCATGTGGCACTACCCAAGCCACAATCTTTAATTGGCAATCCACTGCAACAAAAAAAAATTATAAAAAAAATCCATTCCTTTTCCCCCCCTTAAATCTACCTTGTCACATCTACAGGAAGTTTTACTCATTTGAATGTTTTTTTTTTTTTTTTTTTACATTTTTATTATTTCTGGTTATTTCGTGTGTGTCGTCCCCCCCCCCCCCCCCCGGAACTACGCCTATTAACCCTTTAAGTGCCAGCAGGAGTAGTTGCATCTAAGAGGTTGCTCTATATTTTATGTTGTTGATATTTTCCCATAAACTTGTTGTTGTTGTTTGTTTTGAATCATACACATTTACACTATTAGTACTGAGGTGTTTTTTTTTTTTTTATGTCTCAGAGTGATTATTGGAAACATAATTAGGATGCTTAAAACAAGCCTTTCTTGCTGAGAACAGGTCCCCATGGGGGGTGATTGAGACAGATAGAGGTTTCCCCAGTCAGAATGTGTAAACTGATGAGGAAACCTGAGATTTGTTTGCTTTAAATTGTGTGTTTATCGCCACTCCCAGCACACAGCAAATATAAAGTTGGATAGCAGTTTGTCTGCATTTGAAGAAAAGGAAAAAAATTGGGGCGCAAATAACGATAGTACATTAGAGCGAACTTTTTTTTATTATTAATGACACAGACACAATGCAAAAAAGATCAAAGATCATGACACGGAATGGCTCTAATGGGGATTGCCCTCTCCTTTAGCGACATGCAGTGGTAACAAGTGGAATTACATACATTTAGTTTTCGAAGTGGACATTTGGATTTTGAGGAAATTATAAAATGATTATTAGAAATTATAATATAACATGACATACAGGTGGGATAGAAGAGGAAGCTACTTTAGAAGCAGTGCATATTGGGGTTTCATATAACTATCCTGTGTTTCACACATGCACTCCTATGTTTCCTGGGCTAATTGGCTAATGTTGTATGAAGACAAGGAATGTATAGGTTAGATACTCGGGCTGCAAAAGCAGATAGCTGTACAGAGTTGTGTAGTTTGGACCTTGCAAACTAGATAGGAAAATCAAATAAAAAAAAGTAAGGGGTTAATTCACTAGGTCCCAAGTTGTTCACCAGATTATGTTTATAATTCAAAGAATAAATTCAATTTCAGGCTTGAAAAAACCCCACCAGGGTTGAAACGTCGCTTGTGTTTGAATAAATCTCTTCACTTTAAATCTGTCGAGTGCTGGATCCTTTTTTTGATTTCTATAATTCAAAGAAAGCTATTCACTAAAAGTGCGGTGCAGGTGAGTTAAAGTGAGATGAACATTACCATGGTTGTGATCTGGGAGTGAGAATGATTTCTGGACTGCAGAACTGCAATATCGCCAAGCTCTACCTCTGTCGCAAAAATCAGGATAAAGGTAGAGCTCAGCAGGAGAGAGCCTCCCAAGCTGGCAAGTTGGGAGAAATGGGAGAGTGACTCCGAATTTGGACTGCCCCCCTTATAGCATGACAGTTGGGGACATGTATTTAATCTCACTGACTTGTGACACACACTAGTCTAGTAGGAGAAACTCACCAGGTTTGTCTCTGCACAATAATGCATGAAAATAAATACATTTCTTATCTATGGAGGTAGATTTGTTTTGATTCTTATGGTGGAGCTTGTTTTATAAGTTATGCACTCTTCATTCACATGCTCCAGTATCCCTTGTTTTTGCATATGGCAGCATGCTCCACCTTTTTTGCAGTTCTGAGAGTTCATATGCAGTGGTAGACAACAAAGGAATAAGTGGGATTGAGTGACAGTGACATGACACATGTTACAATGCACAGTGAGTTTCCATGCCTCTCTTTGCGCAAATGCACTTTGGCCATACCCATTCACCTCTATGTGGTTTCTCTGATTGCCACCCATGAGATGCTGGGGATGTCTAGCATTGCAGCAAAAAAAAAAAATTAAATATTTCATGGCTTTAACATGTGTTCATTATTTTATATAACAGGAACTTGGAGTGGTTCTTTAAATCAATCTCTAGAAGACAAAAAAAGTACTATATAAGATATATCCAGGTCGAGTATCCCCTATCTGAAATGCTTGGGACCAGCAGCATTTTGGATGACGGATACTATCAATTAACAGATCTTATCGGCAGCACCAGTCCTGTAAATGTTCTACATTACCTAAATCCAGTGTGAGCAACTTGTAGAATGTTTGTAGGGCTTGTGTTGTCAAAATGATTCTCTCCAAGATGCAGGGAGCTAAGTTCCCTCCTCCCGTCGCAGGGCTGGCAGAAGTCTCACTGCTCCTGAAAGTTATCTTTGCAGCGTTGCAGTACCCGTTTCCCAAAAAATTCAGATTTCGGGTCATTTCAGATAATGGATCTTAGGAAAGGGATTTAGGAGTAATAATTTCAGAGGACTTAAAGGTAGGTGGACAATGTAATAGAGCAGCAGGAAATGCTAGCAGAATGCTTGGTTGCATAGGAATAGGTATTAGCAGTAGGAAGAGGGAAGTGCTCATGCCATTGTACAGAGCACTGGTGAGACCTCTGACCATTGATGCTTTGGAGAGAGTTCAGAGATGGGCTACTAAACTGGTTCATGGTCTGAAGGATAAAACTTACCAGGAAAGTTTAAAGCATCTTAACATGTATAGCTTGGAGGAAAGACTTAACAGGGGGGATATGATAGAAATATTTAAATACATAAGGGAATCAACACAGCAAATGAAGAGAGTATATTTAAATGAAGAAAAACTACCACAACTAGAAGAGATAGGGGCAACGATTTAAAAGTAATATCAGGAAGTATTACTTTACTGAGAGGGTAGTGGATGAATGAAATAGCCTTCCAGGAGAAGTGGTAGAGGTAAACACAGTCAAGGATTTTAAGCATGCGTGGGATAGGCACAAGGATAGGCATAATAAAAAGTATTTAGAAAATTGGGCAGACTAAATGGACCGAATGGTTCTTATCTGTCTTATTCCATGTTTTTATGGATCTACAGATAAGGAATACTCAACCTGTACTGTAAAACATACAGAAAAACCAATGCAGCATTGCACTTAGAGAAAGGCAAATGGATATATTCCCAGGAAAAACAGCAGATTCACACTGCTAGGTGACAATTATCAGTGTGGTGCAATGGAGCTCGAGTGAAAAAAGGACAATAATGGAAATCAATAAGACATTTTTTCAGATATAAAATAATTTAAAGATTACAACAAGTATATGTCACCACTTATTAAAAAGAGCATCACAGAGAAAGCTTGTGACGAATGCACCAGGGGTTTAGGGTAATATAAAGTCTCTAAAGGTGCATGCTACCTCCTTCAGAGAGCTTCTTCACAGTTCGTCACTTGTGCAACACTGACAAATACAAATTCATCTAAAATAACATGCCTGCCAACAACCTGTGGCCAAAGGGGACAGGGCTACATGAATTTGGGTGATGTCACTTTAAGTTGCCTGACACCAAAGAATTGAACCCCAGCCTATAAGACAGGGGTCCTCAAACTACGGCCCGCGGGCCACATGCGGCCCGCCGAGGACATTTATGTGGCCCGCGGGGGGTGCTGCCGGCACCCCCCCTCCGCACTGTTTACTTTTTTTTTTCTTTCTGGCAGCCGCAAAGGATGCGGCTGCAGGAAGAAAAAAAAATCAAAAAATAAAAAAAAAATCACCGCGACCGGATGTGACGTTACGTCACATCCGGATCCGGTAACTGTTTCCCTCCTCCAAAAATATTGGCAAAATATTCCTGGGCATCTGACTGGCACAATATTCCTGGGCATCTGACTGGCACAATATTCCTGGGCATCTGACTGGGATAATATTCCTGGGCATCTGAATGGCAAAATATTCCTGGGCATCTGACTGGTATAATATTCCTGGGCATCTGACTGGCATAATATTCCTGGGCATCTGAATGGCATAATATTCCTGGCCATCTGACTGGCATAATATTCCTGGGCATCTGAATGGCATCATATTCCTGGGCATCTGGCTGGCATCATATTCCAGGGCATCTGACTGGCATCATATTCCTGGGCATCTGACTGGCATCCTATTCCTGGGCATCTGACTGGCATCATATTCCTGGGCATCTGAATGGCATAATATTCCTGGCCATCTGACTGGCATAATATTTCTGGGCATCTGACTGGCATAATATTCCTGGGCATCTGACTGGCATAATATTCCTGGGCATGTGACTGGCATCATATTCCTAGGCATCTGACTGGCATCATATTCCTAGGCATCTGACTGTCATCATATTCCTGGGCATCTGACTGGCATCATATTCCTGGGCATCTGACTGGCATCATATTCCTGGGCATCTGACTGGCATCATATTCCTGGGCTCTGACTGGCACACTATTCCCATTGAAATACTGGTAAGTTTGTTGATTTAACTTTACTTTAAATATTGTATTTGTTCTCGTTTTGTTCAAAATAAGATATATGCAGTGTGCATAGGAATTTCTTCATAGTTTTTATTTTTACTATAGTCCGGCCCTTCAACGGTCTGAGGGACAGTGAACTGGCCCCCTGTTTAAAAAGTTTGAGGACCCCTGCTATAAGATAATGCCAAGTCAGGCATTATCAGTTGAGTTTCAAAAGACAGACAAGTTGTAGATATTTTTTCCAGTTCAGCTATTAATGCCTTTTTTTTGCATTTCAAAAATCAGTCAAATGGTTAACACAATGAAGAACCCCTTATGACTTGCCCTCATCACAAAATTTGGTGACATCATAATCCACATCACGATAACCACTGTTTCCATTAACCTCGTTTTCAAGAACCTCATCCATTTTCAGTATAAAGGAAATTGAGCCTGCTCGTTTCTAGCAATGAGCTGAAATTGTGTTGACTGCTCGTAAATTCTTGCTTCTGACGTCATAGTCAATACATGTTTCTGTTACTGCATAGACATTCTCTTTATGGGAAGCCTTTCTCATATTCCTTTAGGATGCACAGTTCCTTTTGGGGATCTAACTGTGTGTTTTATATTGATGACTTTACATATATACTTATTATTGAAACATCTCAGGTGATCAAACCAAATCCAACACTCACAGATTTAGTTTGGCTTACCAAAAAATCACCCTGTTCATTTATAACAATTATACTTGCAGTGTTTGTGTTTAGCTGTAATTTTCCTGTTTCTCATTTACTGCACCCACACAAATTATATTTTTTATTGGGGGAGGGGGTGTAAAAAGGGCTTTCTTTTGTGTTTTTACTCTGATCAAGGTATGTCAGATACACATAGTTGTGAAAGGGACTAAACTACCAAATGATGTTTAATGTCCACAATTAGAGTTGAGCGGACACCTGGATATTCGGGTTCGGCGGGTTCGGCCCCGAACTTGACCCAGAACCCCAGTGAAGTCAATGGGGACATGAACTTTTGGCCACTAAAATGCCTCTAAAAAAGTCCTGGAAAGGGCTAGAGGGCTGCAAAATGAAGTAAATGGGGGTAACAGTATTTTGAAATAACTTCAAATAACATAACATACATACAAATTAAAAATACAGCTGAGCCATAAAATAGCACTAGATGGAATCTTTGATTTTAGTTTTGGAAGAACATAAATCTAAATCTAAAGCATGGCTGCCAGGAGGATCAACAGAATTATCCATTTGACAGAGGGTTGGAGTGCAGGGTATTCTCTTTCAGTTTATACAGGGAGTGCAGAATTATTAGGCAAATGAGTATTTTGACCACATCATCCTTTATGCATGTTGTCTTACTCCAAGCTGTATAGGCTCGAAGGCCTACTACCAATTAAGCATATTAGGTGATGTGCATCTCTGTAATGAGAAGGGGTGTGGTCTAATGACATCAACACCCTATATCAGGTGTGCATAATTATTAGGCAACTTCCTTTCCTTTGGCAAAATGGGTCAAAAGAAGGACTTGACAGGCTCAGAAAAGTCAAAAATAGTGAGATATCTTGCAGAGGGATGCAGCACTCTTAAAATTGCAAAGCTTCTGAAGCGTGATCATCAAACCATCAAGCGTTTCATTCAAAATAGTCAACAGGGTCGCAAGAAGCGTGTGGAAAAACCAAGGCGCAAAATAACTGCCCATGAACTGAGAAAAGTCAAGCGTGCAGCTGCCACGATGCCACTTGCCACCAGTTTGGCCATATTTCAGAGCTGCAACATCACTGGAGTGCCCAAAAGCACAAGGTGTGCAATACTCAGAGACATGGCCAAGGTAAGAAAGGCTGAAAGACGACCACCACTGAACAAGACACACAAGCTGAAACGTCAAGACTGGGCCAAGAAATATCTCAAGACTGATTTTTCTAAGGTTTTATGGACTGATGAAATGAGAGTGAGTCTTGATGGTCCAGATGGATGGGCCCGTGGCTGGATTGGTAAAGGGCAGAGAGCTCCAGTCCGACTCAGACGCCAGCAAGGTGGAGGTGGAGTACTGGTTTGGGCTGGTATCATCAAAGATGAGCTTGTGGGGCCTTTTCGGGTTGAGGATGGAGTCAAGCTCAACTCCCAGTCCTACTGCCAGTTCCTGGAAGACACCTTCTTCAAGCAGTGGTACAGGAAGAAGTCTGCATCCTTCAAGAAAAACATGATTTTCATGCAGGACAATGCTCCATCACACGCGTCCAAGTACTCCACAGCGTGGCTGGCAAGAAAGGGTATAAAAGAAGAAAATCTAATGACATGGCCTCCTTGTTCACCTGATCTGAACCCCATTGAGAACCTGTGGTCCATCATCAAATGTGAGATTTACAAAGAGGGAAAACAGTACACCTCTCTGAACAGTGTCTGGGAGGCTGTGGTTGCTGCTGCAAGCAATGTTGATGGTGAACAGATCAAAACACTGACAGAAGCCATGGATGGCAGGCTTTTGAGTGTCCTTGCAAAGAAAGGTGGCTATATTGGTCACTGATTTGTTTTTGTTTTGTTTTTGAATGTCAGAAATGTATATTTGTGAATGTTGAGATGTTATATTGGTTTCACTGGTAAAAATAAATAATTGAAATGGGTATATATTTGTTTTTTGTTAAGTTGCCTAATAATTATGCACAGTAATAGTCACCTGCACACACAGATATCCCCCTAAAATAGCTAAAACTAAAAACAAACTAAAAACTACTTCCATAAATATTCAGCTTTGATATTAATGAGTTTTTTGGGTTCATTGAGAACATGGTTGTTGTTCAATAATAAAATTAATCCTCAAAAATACAACTTGCCTAATAATTCTGCACTCCCTGTACTAAGTGACCCATAGGTTGAGGAGGCGGTGACTGTGGCGGTGTAGGTGGAAGCGGCGCTGGAGGAGGAGGATTAGGAGGAGGTAGCCAGAATTTTTCAAAGGGCGCTGTAAGCACAGTATTGGACTGTTCTATTTGACTCTCAGATATGAAGTGCACCGCAAGATGCAAATGTACTATTTACCACCCAAAACTAATAGAATTTTTCAAAGTGCGCTGTAAGCACAGTATTTGACGGTTCTATTTGACTCTCAGATGTAATACATGTAATGCTATTGCTATTCTATAAACCGAAATAGAGTCCCCATTCATACGAATAGGTCAATTGACCTATTCATATGAATGCGGACTCTATTTCGGTTTATAGAATAGCAATAGCATTACATGTATTCCATAAACCGAAAGTCTATAAACCGAAAGGCATTACATGTATTCCATAAACCGAAAGTCTATAAACCGAAAGACATTCGGTTTATAGACTTTCGGTGTATGTTTTACATGTATTCCATAAACCGAAAGTCTATAAACCAAATGTCTTTCGGTTTATAAACTTTTGGTTTATGGAATACATGTAATGCTATTGCTATTCTATAAACCGAAAGTCTATAAACCGAATGTCTTTCGGTTTATAGACTTTCGGTTTATAGCCGAACCCCGAACTCCAACACGAACATACAGTGGAATGCCCGTGTTCAGGTCCGGGGTCCAAAAACCGTAATGTTCGGTACAAACCCGAACAGTGCAGTTCGGGTTCGCTCAACACTATCCACAATGCATACCAGAACAATGCTTTACTCATCCTGCAGGCACCTTTATGGTTAATAAATTAATGTTAAGAGTACTCATATATATAGCACGCCAAGTACTGTGAAAATCTAATTGACTCATTACTTTTTCATAAAAGATTCTGAAGTTGCAAAACAGTACTTATTTATTTATTTATATGTATGCATATAAATATATATAAATAATCAGGACATTATATATATATATATATATATATATATATATATATATATATATATATATATATAGTATGTCCTGATGAAGACTCTGTTGAAGAGCTCAAAACGTTGACTTCTGTCTAAAATAAAGAATTTATTGTTACATTTTAATTTATATATATATATATATATATATATATATATATATATATATATATATATATATACACATACATATATATAAATATATAAGACTTTTCTGGCAGGAATAATTTGATCTGCATTTTAATTCAAATTTCCTCTGAAAAAGGAATCCTCTGAAGTGAAATGCATCAGGTATCACACAGCAAGTCTCAGATTATTTGCTGTATTCCTGTACATGCTGCACATTTGTTTTGTTTTTATAAATACAGTTATTTTAATCAAAAGTGCTGTTATACGTAGATTTTCACATTTAGTTTCTGCTGTTTGTTATTATTGATATTTGTATGCTTTATATTAACTCTCTCTATATTTGAAATACATTTTAGATTTGAATATATGAGTGCTCCCACCATTATTCCATTTATTTTTATTTCTTACTCTGTTGAGGTAGCATGGGTTATTTGTTAGCTGCCAACATTTTTTTAAGTGTGAAACATTGTTTTCATTGTCCGGAGATCAAATTTCTGTCTTTCAAACCTTTATGGTTAGAAGTTGCTATTACATTATTCTTCTTTTAATTAAGATTGATTCTATTTGAGCACCATGTACTTTTGATTACCTCAGTCTACCTGTGGTTGTCAAGCAGTTGATGTATTCTGTAAAAGATAGACTGTAGATAGTTATCTGGTGATTTGGCTCTGTAGGCTTATGCACTAATGTATGCAATACTTGGGCTTGCAGGTATCCTTCTAAGATCAATACAATGTGTACCAGTGAAATAGTATTATTTTAAAACAAACTATGTTATATACATTTAAAAGTTTATATATATATATATATATATATATATATACAAAATCCAAAGATCAGCGCACTCACCTCAAAGCAGGTAGGAGAAAAACTCTTAAAGCTATGGTTTTAAATAAAGCTACTTAAAAACACCTGTCTTACTAAGGTAACAAAATTGGAGATTTAGTCACATATATGGCCATATGATGCTAAGCCCACCACTACGTCAAAGTACTCCAATATTGGTGGGTCCTAACACTAAATACTGTTGCTTCTGGGGCTTAATCTCATTATATGTATTACTTACCAGGGACCAAAAGGCCTTCCTATTGTATAATACAGAGACACTCCTGCAATTTATAGGTCAAGACACCACTAACACCCCGTTTAATATAATATATGCTAGTTTAGGTGAGTGCATTCAGTTTGGATTTGTTTGTATAGTTGAGGCTATGACCAGGCCTCTGGTTTAGCACCCCTCCCCATCACAGGTGCTCCATAAGTGGTGTCTTGACCTATAAATTGCAGGAGTGTCTCTGTATTATACAATAGGAAGGCCTTTTGGTCCCTGGTAAGTAATACATATAATGAGATTAAGCCCCAGAAGCAACAGTATTTAGTGTTAGGACCCACCAATATTGGAGTACTTTGACGTAGTGGTGGGCTTAGCATCATATGGCCATATATGTGACTAAATCTCCAATTTTGTTACCTTAGTAAGACAGGTGTTTTTAAGTAGCTTTATTTAAAACCATAGCTTTAAGAGTTTTTCTCCTACCTGCTTTGAGGTGAGTGCGCTGATCTTTGGATTTTGTATAAATATTTGGTCTCAGCAGCACCCCGTTTAATATAATATATGCTAGTTTAGGTGAGTGCATTCAGTTTGGATTTGTTTGTATAGTTGAGGCTATGACCAGGCCTCTGGTTTAGCACCCCTCCCCATCACAGGTGCTCCATAAGTGGTGTCTTGACCTATAAATTGCAGGAGTGTCTCTGTATTATACAATAGGAAGGCCTTTTGGTCCCTGGTAAGTAATACATATAATGAGATTAAGCCCCAGAAGCAACAGTATTTAGTGTTAGGACCCACCAATATTGGAGTACTTTGACGTAGTGGTGGGCTTAGCATCATATGGCCATATATGTGACTAAATCTCCAATTTTGTTACCTTAGTAAGACAGGTGTTTTTAAGTAGCTTTATTTAAAACCATAGCTTTAAGAGTTTTTCTCCTACCTGCTTTGAGGTGAGTGCGCTGATCTTTGGATTTTGTATAAATATTTGGTCTCAGCAGCACCCCGTTTAATATAATATATGCTAGTTTAGGTGAGTGCATTCAGTTTGGATTTGTTTGTATAGTTGAGGCTATGACCAGGCCTCTGGTTTAGCACCCCTCCCCATCACAGGTGCTCCATTAGTGGTGTCTTGACCTATAAATTGCAGGAGTGTCTCTGTATTATACAATAGGAAGGCCTTTTGGTCCCTGGTAAGTAATACATATAATGAGATTAAGCCCCAGAAGCAACAGTATTTAGTGTTAGGACCCACCAATATTGGAGTACTTTGACGTAGTGGTGGGCTTAGCATCATATGGCCATATATGTGACTAAATCTCCAATTTTGTTACCTTAGTAAGACAGGTGTTTTTAAGTAGCTTTATTTAAAACCATAGCTTTAAGAGTTTTTCTCCTACCTGCTTTGAGGTGAGTGCGCTGATCTTTGGATTTTGTATAAATATTTGGTCTCAGCAGCACCCCGTTTAATATAATATATGCTAGTTTAGGTGAGTGCATTCAGTTTGGATTTGTTTGTATAGTTGAGGCTATGACCAGGCCTCTGGTTTAGCACCCCTCCCCATCACAGGTGCTCCATAAGTGGTGTCTTGACCTATAAATTGCAGGAGTGTCTCTGTATTATACAATAGGAAGGCCTTTTGGTCCCTGGTAAGTAATACATATAATGAGATTAAGCCCCAGAAGCAACAGTATTTAGTGTTAGGACCCACCAATATTGGAGTACTTTGACGTAGTGGTGGGCTTAGCATCATATGGCCATATATGTGACTAAATCTCCAATTTTGTTACCTTAGTAAGACAGGTGTTTTTAAGTAGCTTTATTTAAAACCATAGCTTTAAGAGTTTTTCTCCTACCTGCTTTGAGGTGAGTGCGCTGATCTTTGGATTTTGTATAAATATTTGGTCTCAGCAGCACCCCGTTTAATATAATATATGCTAGTTTAGGTGAGTGCATTCAGTTTGGATTTGTTTATATATATATATATATATATATATATATATATATATATATATATATATATATATATATATAGCTACATCTCTGTACCTTGTGATTCTCTTTTTTAATCTCCATTTTTTTTCTTTTATTCGATAAATTTGCATCCAAAGTGTAAAAAAAGCCCAAATGTACAGAAAAGATGACTCATGTTTGATCAGTATTATAATAAAATGCAAATCTCACAATGAAATTGATATTACAATGACTGTGCGTTGGGCAATTGAAGGTATTCTCTAAGTATTAGAGTGGTTTGTTGTTATCTGACTATAGAGTTGGTCTGTTGAGATGCTGTTTATTTTCGTAATGCCCATGATAATGTAGCAAAACAATTAAAAGTTACAAATTAAAATAATTTTTATGTGTGCGCTTGAAATTCTATTCATTAGATTCCTCCTTCTTCCATTATTTCTTTTTGTCTGTAATATAATACGTAACCCACCTTCTTTCCCCATTTACTTTGATAAGCACTTATATCAAAACTTTATTCATTTCATGCATTCTATAATTTATCTTCCTATATATTTTTTCATGATCTTGTCAGATATCATTACCATTTACACCTTTCTCTCTCTTTCCCTTTATGGGATATTTCTTCCTATGCCTTCTGTTCAGGGTCATCTTTAATGATAATGGAACCCAGGGCAAGCATCTATTTGTGGGGGCCCTATGTTACCATCCAATAGTGAATTGACCACACACCGTTTATTTTTTTTAATATGCTCTAAAAGTCACCCAAACTTTGAGATATATCACACACACAAAAAATCCAGTCTTATTTAAACCAAATTCTTTCTCACGTACTCTCTTTGGCCTTAAGTTTTCCCTTCCCTTCTCAATTCCCTCTTTCATGAATGAAATTGATTGCCTGGTGGTTGAGAGGCTGGAGTTAAAAGATACGGGTTTGTCTTCTGCTGTCATCTCCACTCTCATGAAAAGCCAGAAAACTGTCCACTTCTACATCTTACTATTGAATAAGGACCGCGTTAGCTGACTGGGCATATCAGGAGCAGATCTCAATTTCCACTCCATCTGTAGCTAATGTTTTTGGATTTTTTTGAAAAAAGACCTAGATCGTGGTTTAGGCCCCAACTGAAATTCCAGGTCTCAGACCTTTCTGCACTCATGAATACTAGTTGGGCTCTAGATCCTGTTATACATAGATTCTATAGAGCTGTTTTGAGAATTCGATTTCCTATCAAATCCATCTCTCCTCCATAGGACCTTCCAGTGGTTTTTCAAGCATTATCCAGAACTCTTGTTGAACCCCTGTCAGCTATTTATGATACCTTACTCTCATATAAAACTTTGTTCCTGATGGCCATTGCCTATGCCTTTTTATTATATTCCAAGAGGACAGATCAATTTTACGTCTAGTTCCTGACATCCTCCCTATCAGAATTCCACATGAACCAAACTATTATCCTACTACCCTACCACAAGGATCAAGTTTCTCCAGAATAGCAGGAATAACACAAATTGGATGTGGTTAGGTGCCTATCGGCCCTATCTAGATAGAACCCAAAAATGGAGGAAGTCTTCATATATTTTTGTGGTTCCGGTGGGATATAGAAAGGGCTTGGTGACCTCTTCTTCCAATTCACTCAGAGGGATTATAGCTCTGTCCCGGAACCTTCTGTGACTGAGAAGCTGAGGTACTCCCTCTCAGCACCATCACCCTATCGTGCCTAATGTCCACAAATGTGAGACTTAGATCATAACATTTACTGGGTTTCCATAATTTATGGTGATACTGTAGGCACTTGTTCTATAGGTTCACCATCACTGTCACAGATAATATTCCAAGTTCATCCTAGGTGTTCCTAGTACACCAGGACTCCCTGCACCCAGGCCTAACTACCTGTTAAACCCTAGTGAATTGCTTGGGATGAATGGTTACCATCAAGTGTTCTTAACAAATAATCTCCATGTTTTTAAGAGCCTTCCTGGCCCCTATCATCTGTTGATGCTGCTATCAGCCTGCATTCAACTCACAACACTCATTCTGAGACTCAGGCTTGCGTGTGGACAGCTCCACCACCACCTGACATCTTAGTGAACCCGGATAAGGTACTTAGGCTATTACAAATTGTCAATTAGAAGACCATACAACAAATTGTGTTACAGTTACATCTGATTTAATATCTCTATAGTCTAGAACAGGAACTTTTACTGAATCAAACTATTATGCATGCAGTCAATCACTATCCATGAGCAATAAACCACATAATTTAACACCTATACCTCACAAGCTACAGAAAAGAGATGTTGTTACATGGATCATGAGGAATATAACTGAACCTTTCATGTTTGATTTCCCATACTTTTCTCATTTGAAAAACATTTAGTCCAACATTGCTTGTGTTGATCTATAAGAGAAAGTATGTTAATTCTACGTAAAGTTCCTAGAAGGTTTTAGTCCACAGAAGTCCTATCAGATTCATGCTTTCCTGTTATGGATAATTTATTATTTTATTGATGATAATTTTGGTGAAAACCTTCACAGCACATATTAAAAATTTGTGACATGCCAGAACTCACGGAATTAATTCTGAAAGTAATAATTCTATTACTAGATGTTGTATTTCTGCCTACTATGCCTAGGCAGACTAGAGGGTGGCAGCAGACTGAATAGTGTGATAGCAGAGTTCATCTTCCCTCACTGCCTTGCACTGCCTCCATAGACATCCTGGCTGCTCCCCACTATATCACAAGGTGCAGTGGAAAGGGAAGTGGGTTCAAACAGTGAAGTGGACAGGTATGTTGGGGGCACTCTGGCACTGTTGTATGGCTTGTGGTGTCAATCATATGTAGTAGAAGGGTTATGTGAGGAAGGGGTGCTGCAAAAAAATTCTGTCTCCAACTAATTATGATTCAGAAAACAGTTTCTGAAGTACAGTGACCTAAAAATATACTTCAGGCTAAAATCAAACAAGTATATATGATGGTCAGAAGACCATGTGGAAATCATACCACCGTGGCACATACTATTCAAACAATTACCTACCGCACTCACATATGTAATAGTACAATTCCTTATGCACAGTGGACAAAGGTACATTGCCAAACAATGTGACCATCCACACTGTGTACATGAAGTGGTACTATTATACACGTGGCATAATAGCAGGAAGGTACATTTAACCCAACAGCTGTTGATGGTAATTAAAAAAACGCTGTGATGTGATGCCAACTGACACCTCCAGGGTATGCCTACGGCCGTGGGTCCCTGGCCTGCTTGCACCTAGAGGATCATCAGCCATACCACACTGACGAGGCCATGTAGGCCGAAACGTACGTCTGTGGTTTGTTGTGTTCCTCGTGTAGAGGGTACTAGCCATGCATTTCGGATCTGGACTGCCCTTATGGATGGGATCAGTCTGATATGCTAATGGAGTGGTTCCTTTGCAATGGTGTAAGCAGGCAAAAAATGGAGTTGCTCTCCCGAGTAGGTATTATCCTACAGGACAGACTATTGCAGTACTGTTTGTTCTCGGGCATTGTAGCACCCACCCCTCTCTTTGTCGCCATGAGTAACAGGGTATGTGACACCACCAGTATTATTATATCACAAGAGCTGTTAGGGCGGTGTATACAATTCTATATGCTGCATGGCTATTACTTTTATTGGGGTTACTAAGTGGTGTAGGTGATATGTGTTTAATGTTTATTACATTGATTGACATGTGTTGATTATTATTGTAATTGTTTAATTAATGCCATAGTAGAATATTTATTAAAGATAATTACATTAATTAATTTATTTTTAAATAAAAATGCTATTGTGGCATATTAGAACACTTACCAAGGCAATTAATTTATTATGTTTTCTTATTTTATTATGTTATACATATTATTATTATTATATATATCTTGAATATTTAATTTTTATGGATTTTTTATTTACTTGAATTTATTTTATAATGTTTATTTATTTTATTTACAAATTTTATAATTTAATCTCATGCATTTTATTCTATTTCAATTTAATTCTATTTTGTTTTCATTTATTTTAATTTAATTACATTTTGTTTTCATTCGTTTTGTGAGGACTACAGGTTGTTTTCCACTAGCCAACTTCCTCTGGGGATACTTTGGTTGTTTCTGCTATAGCCAAAGTCCTCCCCATAGAAACCTATGAGGAATTGATCCTATTTTGGATCAGATTTATGAGCTATGATTTTATTTTGGAAACTACCTGAGTATACCCTATGATAAATTTATAGTAAAGATTTTTTTTTTTTACATTGCATACACAAAAGAAATTCCTTGTTAAAAACTAAAACATATTTCATTTATGTAATTTTCTAAAATATTTATTTACCAAAATCTTTTTTTTGAGGCCAGCTATATTTATAGCGAAATAGATACATGTATAATATTAATAATTTTCATTCACTGTTTATTTGTCTTTTGGCTCTAAAAGTTTAATGAAGAGATGAGAGTATTTGTATTTGTTTTCAAGTATGCAAGGAAATTTCAGAGCAAATAATCAAATCGTTGTTTTGGAATATGGACAATAATAATTTATTTTGAGGCCCCTGGCTTAAGTGTGCAAGATATATGAGACATCTATTTATTTATACATTTTTCTGTGTTTATATTCCTCACCCGAAATCTTAAAGCTGTTGGGTTTTCATGGCTCTTTAAAACTAACTCACTTGATTTTCGTTGTAATATTATCTGTATATTCTGTTTCCAATTGCAACACCATTGCATCTTTCAAATGCAATTAGATTCCTAGCAGAAGAAACTGAGCATCTTAAATTAATTACAGCTACACAAGAAATAAAAAAAGGATTTTACAATGCGATCCAACATAGTCTACATTTCCTTTCTTCTACATACCAGAAACTGCCCTGTGTCACTGGGAAAACATTATAGTTCCCACCAAACTATACGAATACTGATTTTGAATATTCTTTTTTATTTCAATTCTATTACATGGGAGGTAAAGTTCTTTATTTATTTGTATTCTATTTTTTTTTTTGCTTGGATCATTGAAGATCATGGTTAGTTTTACTGACCAGCATTTTAGACATTTGTGCAGCGATTTACACATAAAACCTGTCTGTATATGTTAATGAATGGAACCAGTGGTGGAGACAGAAAGCAGAGCAGTGAATGAGTGTAGCCTTCCATGTGCACACATATTGGGAAGCTTGAGTGCGCACCAATGCCTACTCTGTGGTGAAAAGGTTAAGCACTGTATATTGATCAAAGACTCTATGCCTTAATCAAACTTATCAACTAAGTTAATTTACAAACTTACTGTTGGCAATATTTGCCCTCTAATTTTGTTAGCTTCGTATTGTGCATGTATTATTAGGGATTTTGTAGGGAAAGGACCTAGTTATTCATGGGTGGAGCTACTGCTGGTACAGCCGATATAATGCAATATCTGATGCCTCATGGTGTTTCTGTCCTGTGCACTGTGCAGTGACAGCCCGTTTTGACCTATGACATCATACACTAAACAGCGTGCAGGATGTGGGGGGGGGCGGGGGGGGGGGGGGCTGGGGATGGAGCACAGGGCAGCCTAGAATTGCTCTACATAGAGGCCACATGGTGTCTTGTCCCATCCTTGTAAATAGTGGTCTTAAAAGCTTGCAATTAAATTGTCAGGTCATTTCCAAGAAAGGAATCCTTTTAGCTCTACTTCTTTACTGTATTTGTATGGCTGGCATGGAACTATACTTTCACTTTTCATGTATTTCTTAATTTTCCATATTCATCTCAGAAGTGGGTGTTATTGGGTTGAGCGCACTAAAGCTCGAAGGACAGTCAGTAGACTGCGTTATTTCCATCTTACTCAATCTATGAGGTCTAAATTGACTGCTATACTTCCCAATCACAACACAGTAATAACTGGAAATGGGGGACATTATTGCCAGTATAAGCATAATTCCACAATGTTGCCTGGTACAACTGCCTCTCTGACACTACCTGGCCTCTTGTTCACTATGTCCTGAATTTTATATGAATAAATTGAACATCAAGTCCTACAGTTTTCACTTTATAATATTGCTAACATTTGACTATTCTTCATGAAAGACACTGCCCCGACGCTTTTTAAAACACTATGGTTTTATAAGGTCCAGTGTCCTTTAACTCTCCCTAAATCCTCAACTTGAAGTGGGTGTCAAAGTTCTGTTTGGACAGTGCCAACTGCAAAAATCCTATCTAGAAATTAGAAATGTACTGAGATATTTAGGGTTTTTTATAGCCCAATCTATGAATTTTAGGGCCCATCTCCTGCCCACATTCCTGAGGTGGCTACTTGGTCTGCGCCATAGTATGATATTTGCTGTGCTTTCAGATCTTCCTTGAGCTACTGCTGGTACAGTCAAAACTTGTTATAGCATGTTCAGGGCCTCTGTATTTAGTTAGAGCTACAGAGAGCAAATCATTCATTTGTTACATTAGCTTCCAGTCTGCAGACATGTAGGAAGGAGAGTATAGCAACCTCCTTGGCTAGGATTGGCGGAAGCCTTTTCTCCTTTTTCCATACTTAATTTTGTGTACGTGAACTGACTGATAGTCTGTTATCAGAAAAGAATCCTGAGTATCTTGGTGAACCTAGGAGATAATTTCAAGATTCTGTAACCTTGCTGTAGATGGACTGCTAATGACAGTGAATTACTAACATAATAGGGACGAAAAAAACAGACACAGTGTGAGGCACGGGTTTCAAGTTTGCTTGTGCCTTGGAAAAGAAATAACATATAGTGTAGGTCTAGTGCCTCTTTTTTATGCCAGGCTGGGAATTAGTTTTATAAACAAACTGTTTGCTTGTTACACATTTGTAAATGGAGCAGATCTGCTTCACAAATATGTACTTGTACATTTCTCTTTTTCTGGATATAATTGCATTCTGACACTATTGCCGTGTTTGCTTTTTTAGCCTCTATGTGCTTAGCAAAGGAGAAGTGAAGTTTAGTGTTAGTTAGCTATTTACCTTTGCTGTTTCAGGTGTTCAGGTAGAAGGTATGCGGGCATACCACAAAGCTTGCACAGTCAGGAATAAGAACATGCTTTGAGTTCTCACGGCGTGCATTCATCTTTATCCCATGACTGAACGCCCACTTTCCTCCAGATAGCATGCAACCTGTAGAGGACCTGTCAAGTTGATTATTTATAATATTGTGTACAGCAAAAAATAATAATAATAATTTAAAAAACAACATATTGACCAGCTCTCTATGATGCCATGGAATGCTGCACCATCAATGGACAGACCCCTTTACCTGCCACCTTTGCTTTTACAAAGAATAAGGATGAATAACTTTTGACTTTTGGTACACAGGCCTAGCCCCTCTACATGCTCCACTAGTCAGAAAGTAGAGTGGAAATCCTGGTAAAAGAAAAAAGATTGACTTTGGAGGAAGATTGGCCATCTTCTCCCATTTTTGAGTATCACTGGCATTATATGTATATATATATTTTTTACTCATTCTTCATTTTTTTCTCATACACCTGCTGAGGTTACTCTCACTCAGCAGGTTTCTGTTTGTTGTTTAGCGACTGTGGGTTCACCAGTTTTGCTAATTCTTTATTTTTAATTTAAAATTATATATAAAAAAAACAATCTAAAATATAACAATTATAAATATAAAATAAATAATACAAAATAAATTAATACAGGGTCATAAGTTTTACATGTAAATGTAAAATAATTTACAGTATTATAATAAAATAAACTTTTTATAGGATCCAATAAACAGTTGTTATCAAGTTCAGAGTATAGAAAACAATGTATTAGTTTGTACTGGGCCGGAAAGACCATATTTTTCATGGGATTTAAAGTTTACATATGCCATGGCTATTGAATAATCCATTTTTATTATTTCCTTAACTTTATTTTTAATTGCGTCTAATGTTGGAGTGTCAGGTTTATTACATATTGTTGCTATGCAACGTCTAGTTACCAGGGCTATTCTAGCTATAAATGTATTTTCAGATTTTGTTAGGTTATCTGATGACTTAGAAAGAAGTTATGTCCAAAGATCTAATAGGCTTATTCAATAAAGTACCTATAAGATTGTTTATAGATTTCCACAGGTTTTCTATTTTTAGTCTAACACCACCAAACATGAATGTATGTTCCGATATTACCACTTTTTACCCAACATAGATTTCATTGAAAAAAAAAACATATTGTATATTTTAACCACAAAGCTTTAATTGCTTGTACTTTGTAATTAACACATGTATAAATGGTATCTATTACTTCCAGAACTCTTTACCATTCCTCCCATTCAAAATAGATCCCAGGTCTCTTTTGCACTTTTTCATCCATTCAAGTTTATTGTCATTTGAGGGATTTATAATTGCTTTATAATTGGAAATTCTGGATTTACTCAATGGATTGTTTTAAAGAACACCCACTCTTTATAGAGTGCAATTTTACTGCGTGCCATTCACATCCGTGATGCTCCGCAGGTTTCTTTGTTGGATAGCTTCAAGACCATTTTTGGAAAATTCTTTTTTTCTAATCAGGTCCCTCTATTCAATGATTCATTGAAAAATGCTTTGCTTGTTGGACTTCAGATTCCAAATGTTAGCTGACCAAATGGAAGATACTATCAGCTAAATGTCAGTTAAACTGACCTCATATGTAAACCACAAAATACATTCTGGGGAAAGAGATGGGACATAAATGCTTGGGATGGATAGAAAGAAACATTATACCTAGGAATTATCATGGATGAGGAGTAAATAAAGGTCTCTATATACATAATACATGGGAAATCCTAGGTCACAAGACAGATGCTCAATATCAGATACACATTGTTCCTTAAATGCTAGATAGAAACATAGAATGTGTCGGCAGATAAGAACCATTCGGTCCATCTAGTCTGCCCAATTTTCTTGTCCCCAGTTCCCTAACGTATATCTTTGTGCCTATCCCAGGCAGGCTTAAACTCTTTCACTATGTTTACCTCTACCATTTCCGCTGTAAGATATCTCATGCAAAGGTTGTCAAATAGCTTACTACAAATAAACTTTACTTCACTTGGGAGTGCAAATCACCTGAATAAACACCCATTGTGCAAGAGAAGTGTATGTACTTAAAAAAAGACATGGCATGCAGCGCTCAGGGTTTTGTAAAATAAACAAGGTTGTACACATGCACCACTTTGGGAGGTCCAAGAGCCGCACAAGGGTGTACACACAGTATTGGCAGTGGCGACCTCGCACTCTCTCTTATACAAAGCAGGTTGGTTACAATCAATCATCCAAGAGACGTGGATACAACTGGTAGATACGTGATCTCCGGAAAGATGCACTTCCAGGTTTCTCCAGCACTTTGAGTGTCAGCACAGCCCATGTATAAAGAAACAGGTGCTTTTCAGAACGTCCACCAAACATTGCTTGCTAAAATATGCCACATCCAGCTTGCCCATTCAAAATATGCCACAGTCACTTTGCCCATTTAATATGCAACAATCAGGTGACCATTAAAATATGCCACAGCCAGTTTGCCCATTTAAAATATGCCACAGTCACTATGCCCATTTAATATGCCACAGCCAGTTTGCCCATTTAATATGCCACAATCAGGTCTCTATTAAAATATAACACAGCCAGTTTGTCCATTAAATATGTCACCCTTACTTTGCCCATTAAAATATGCCATATACAGGTGCCCATTAAAATATGCCACAGTCAGGTGCTTCTTAGGCTACATCTGTCTTCCCTTGTGGCAGGTATAATCGGCGGCAATGTTTTAATTGCTGGGCACATGTGAGGGCAAAATAATATGTAGGGGGGTACACCCTAGAGACACCACTGAATAGATAGATATTGAACAAAGAGGTACAGAACGTATAAGAAATATATGTATTAACCATAATATACCTTAGACAAAATATGTTATTGGATTGTTTCAAGGTATCCATTAGCAACCACAGCAAATCAAATAATGAGGTAAGGTGTACCGTGTGTGGAAGGAAAATGCTCTGCAGCTATTCAGTAAACAGGGAACTATGGCTGTAAATATGTACACATTAGAGAATGTGTTCAAATAAACTGTGATTACCTTATATTTGCCATTTCCATGTCAGTTCACCACAGTTCACAATATTCAAAAATGTATGAATGTCAACGTATGTATGAATGTCAATGTATGTATGAATGTCAACGTATGTGTGAATGTCGGCATCAACGCTGCATCTATTTAGCGGTTAAAATTACGTTTATATGCATGATTTATTTAGCAAATATAAAGCCAAAATGGAGAAGCCATGTGTGAAAAACTAAGTTCGCCTTATGATGGATACATATAAAATGCTTCTTTAGAATACATATTTAACATTATCCTCACATTGTGTTCCTATTATAATCTTATCCACCTTCAAAATAAAAAAAGTCATTTAAGTTACCACTACTTCATTGCAGCACCTAATGGATTGCCATGCAATTTTAAATAAGATAATAATAAGATAATAATAATAACAGCAAAATATTTGACCAAAAAGGTACATTCAGATATTCTTTGGATTCCAAGTAGATCCTCGGAATGTTACTTGTCCCCAACATCCAGGGGATGTTACTGTTACCCAATTTAATGGTGCTCATTTTATCTACCTTGGAAGGATGAAACACTGAGTGAACCCTGCTGAGAATTGAACTTGTGACCACCAAGGGTGGAACTCATTCTACTAGTGATGCACTAGCCCACGGAGCTATCTTACACACAATGTCTTGGTTCTTGCTCCTTTCATATTAAGGAACTATGTCAGGTGTTGGAAAAGTCAAATTAGGTATTTAAATTCTTCGATTTTCTTCTTCTAAGACCTGAAATAGGGCCTGACCTATCACAGTGATGAAGAAGAGAGCAAAAATGGGTAGCAAAGGCTTCAAGTAAATGTATGCATTGAATAGAAATATTAAAATGTGCTTTTTGTTCATAAAATAACAGTGCACCTGCGAATACACCAAGATGCAATAAGAGTAAGAGTGTGGGAAATGTTATCTCTGGCAATGTGGTGACCTATTCTTCTTGAAACGTTTCATTTTGATGGCAGTTATAGCTGTCTCCTGACAACAGAATTGCTTTGCAAATTAAAATGCTTAAAATGCAATCCACGTTCCAGTGAAGTGAGGACAGAGTGATACTAATGGAACAGGGTGCAACATTTAATGTAGCTTTAAGAACGATAAACTAACTACAAAGTACACTACACAATGACTTTATATTTTAATAACAATGTTTGCGGGTCACCTGACTTGACTGCACATGTTCTCATTAGCCCTTTAAATATGTAGTTTGGGTTGAATAAGGGTAATTTAAGATGTGTTTGTATTACTGCTACAATAACCAATTCTTTTTATAACGTTGGCCCATACAAACAGGCTGCACACTTCAGAAACAGCTTGGAAACTCCTGGCCTTTATGAACATCAATGGTGCGTGATGGACAGGCCACTGACAATTGTCACTTTGGTCTGGCGGACATTCTTTTTTGCTTTCCTGGAAAGCCTCACTTGTGAGGCATCAAGGAAATCGGCGTTGCCAATCGCAATGAAAAATGCCACAACTCGAATGCAGATATTTTCAGTTTATTTTTGAATTTTTAATGTAGAGTAATTCCATTCTGCGAAGCCTGGATTGTAAAATAGAGTCCATGTGCATCTGATACAGTTGACTTATGTAATAATCGACCTTCTCTAGACGATGATTAATAGCATAATATTTCCATGTACATACCTAGTCCCCAAACATATTATAATATATTTGCCCAGGAAACAGTAACTATTTTATATTTATTTAATAAACACAAGTTTTGTGGTTATATTTATTTCTTTAGGTTGGTGGTTGTGAAAAAATATCTAATTTTAATTTAAGCAAAAGAGTAGAGGATGTATCAAGATACAGTAAATATAATTCTGTATCTGTGGATCCAAAATAAACATATTTTTTCAACTATTAGGGACTAATCAAGAAGCCGTTTTGCACCTAAGTAATATGGTTTCTCTTCACTGTGGAAAAATTCAGCAATTCATTACAAAGCGAATCTGGGAACTAGTCACACTCAGCCAGTGTTAGGTCATCGGAATTTAAAACCCCTTTGCATCCTGAAATGTTCTTGTATATACAATCCATAAGAAAATCACAAATTTCAACCCTGTATAAAGAAATAGTGAACCCATTAATCTGGATCCATGGGAGAAAGATCTGGGCTCTAGTCTGGAATGGGAGGAATGGTAAAGGATTTGGGAGGAAATTAACAATTTGTGTGAATTACATGGAATAGGCACTATTCTATAATATGGGTATACATCAATAATACCTGGAAAAATACATTCATGTGTGGTGGTGCTGCCCGGGAGTGGAAACTTTATCGATTTCTGTAAATAACCTGGTATGTGAACTTTTCAATAAATCGGTGCCATTGGATCCATGGGCATTCTTATTGTCAACACCAATTGAGAACTTGACAAAATTTGAAAATGCATTTAGTGCAAAACTGGCTTTGATTAGTAGACACTATATATTTGGAATAAAGAAGAAACACCAACCTTAAACTCAGTTAAAAAGAAAATTGGGGAGGTAGTTGAGATGTACAGTTTAACTGTACTGGTTCGAGGTAAATTTACCTCTGAGAAAACTTGGTCATTTTGGCTTGATTTAATTTAGCTGCAAATATTATATACTGTATTGTTTAGTCTCGGTATGGCTATAACTAATACTTTTATCATTTTATAGTTTGTATTATTTTTTTGTTTTCTATTTTCAATTGGCCTGTATGTAAATATGTCTTATGTATTTATGACATTTTATATATATTGTAGCCTTGTATTTATTTTATTTTTATTGTACATTATGACATTTTGTATATGTAAAAAAAAAACATTGCCACGGTAGCTTTGTTGCACTACATTTACATCTACTGTGTTTCATTTGCAGTGCAATCAGGACTATTAGGATACTAATTGAGTTATTCCCAATCTCTAACTCTTTTATCAAAACCAGTGGTTTCATGTTGCTAAATCACCAACACACTATTGGTACAAACTGTGGTTTATTGTTCTCAGTATCCATGACATGGGCATCTCACTTGGCAAACACCTGACTGTGAAATATAAAATGATATATCATCTTAAAATGATATAACCACCTTAATTTACAATTAGTTTATTATTTCAATTGGTACAATGAGTTGCGACTTGTGAAGATTCCCAGGCCTTTGCAGTGTACCAAAACACATTTATGATAAAATCTGATCAAAATGTGTTTGCTGGCCTGCACAATGCACTAAAGAATCATATTCACACAAAAGATGTTACACATTATCTAAAGGCTACAGCATGTCTTAAAGCTATATGAAAACACCTTTCTGAAATGGAAAAATGCACAATCATTCACATTACATGGCCATATCACATGCTCAGGCCACGTCTATGGGATCTGTTCACTAAGAATCGAGCTTGGTAGAAGGTAGTCGATTTGGTAGGTTGAGTTTGACTTGGTCTCCACAGTGAACTCAACCACCCAACTCAAACTATTCACTAAATGAAACTCGACCTTCAGCTTGACCTCAACTCCCCTCACAAAAGTCCAACTCGACCTCCCATTTTGACCGCCATAGAATGCATGGTAAATTGGTATCCACAAAAAGTGAGGTGCTTCACTTTGGAGGTGAGTCAGTAGGTCGAGTTGAAGCTTAAAATTCACATTGTTCAACTTGCCACCTGTAAGGATGGATCGTACCTTATACTTGCGGCCCATGTGGTCAACTTGGACTTAGTCTCAAAAACCACAGGTTTCATGATGTCACCCATGGCAGGCATGTTGAACAGTGTGAGTTTGGAGACTAAGTAAATCTCAACCTCCTTGGCATACCTTGCTCCTGATTCATCTCGCCTGCCTTCGCCATGTTCCCCTCCACAAAATGGATTGTGAATAGCATATTTTGAGGTTGAGATGGGGTGTGTGAGAGGGATAGAGTCTGTTCAAGGGCTGGTAGTCTAGATAAGCTCTGATCAAAGCCACCACACTTGAACTTTAATGAACGGACCCTTATGTGAATGCTATACTATTATTTTTATGGAGCTTACTTTCTACTCTTGATCAGTCATCAGACAGCAGTTTTTGGATCAGTGAAGATCTTGACCCCATCCATTTATTTTAAACATATTTAGTAAATATGTTGTTATTTGTCTAGTTCCTGCACTTAATTGCTTTTCTATGGAGAATGGTGTTAAATTCTTCTCTGAAGGAAACTGGCTTAGCCGGATGTGAATACGAACGTTTTTTTACAGTGGAAATTTTATGTGTTCAGAAACATGCAAGGCTGGCTGAACTTGCTGACAGACCAACTTTAAGAAAAGAGGCACGCTAAGGGAATTCCTGGTAGTGCTTGCAAGTACCTGCCAGTCAGGATGTGAAGGATGAACTACTGGCGTCTATTTAAAAGAAAGCCTCTGTAAAATTAGACAATTTGCAGAGTAAAAGCATTACCCTTAGCAAAGGGACATTCGGATGCCCATAGCATTTCAGGAGACGGGGAGCCCAGTATCAGACATTTGTCCCCTCTCTTTAGCTATCTCCCCTTAGTTAGGTGCTTTGGGCACAGACAACCTTGACCTTAGTTCCTCAAACTCCAAATAGCTCTTGAAAAAACTCACTGTTTACATTGGATTTATATGTCAATATTCTACACAAACAAGAATCTCAAAATGCATAATTTCCTTGATCTGAAAGAATATATTATCTTCTGCATGCAATGCTAAGAAAGTTTGTTGGGGGATTTTAAGGAACAGTGCGCTACCATTTATGGATGAAACCTACACATTGTGACCTTTGTGTCTGGAACGTGTGTACAAATTTCTATGATTCTAATTATGCTTTAGGAACATTTTTGTCAGTGACCAATTTGAAAGTAAATGTAATATTATAGTTCAAATGTTCATAGCCATCTTGGGCTGATTGTTCACCATTTACGTTAAAGAGATGCTTGGCAGGCAGTACCTGTGCTGAATTTAGGTTTTGTGCTGTTAGGTCAGACTAAACTCACACATTCCCTAATCTTAATTTGTCCCATTCCTGACTCGGCCAAACAGCTTCCTGTTCAGGATCCACAATCAGTGTGCCCAAACACCTTGTCAGTGCCATATTTGTCCCCAAACACCTGGTCATGCCATCTTTGTCTCTAAACACAAAACCAGTGCCATCTTTGTGCCCAAAACACATTCACAATGCCATCTTTATGCCCAAACACCATCCCAATGCCACATGTGAGCTGCTGCACTTAAAAAACAGGAGCATGCAGCTTGTTCTGCCCCCGCACAGTGCTGCCCTAGGCCCAGGTCTTGTTGGTCTCAGCCAAGCTAAACCAGTGCTCATGTTTATAAGACAGACTTACCTGGCACTTTCAGAACTATGGCCCTCCATATTGTGTGCCCTCTAAATCTTCCTGTGCTGGCTTGTCTCTTCTTAAAATCATGACGGACTGCATTATTTGTGAGCTTTGTCGGAATACATTAACTGTTGCTAAATAAATAAAAATAATTAGTATTAACATATCAACATATATTAAAAAAGTAAATATTACAATGTCATTTCTGGAACTAGGCTGTAATTTGTAAACGGATCCAAGGGAAGAAGCTCAAAACGGACACCAACTGAGATGTGATAACAAATGTTTGAAGCTTTATTGATATCCCAAAAAGTAAAAAGTAAATGAAAGAGCACCAGCAACTGGAATAGTGTAAGGGGGCAAAACAAGCAAGGTAAAGGGCTAGATGCCCGTGCTTGACGCGATTTGTGCTAGGTGCACGTAATCATAAGCTAGGGAAGACGTGTGTTCAACAAGCTTAAATAGGTGGAGCCTGAGAGTCTCAGAGCCTCTCCCTACTACAGGTGAGATCATTTGAATGAATTAAATGAATAAACAGGACACATGTAATCCCTAGGGCATATAAACCTAAACAGTGTACATCAGAAATACATACATAGAGGAAACACTGTCAAAATCATGTTTATATTTATAAAAATACATGAGGAACTATTAAAAACAAAGGCAATAGAGATACAGAATTATATACATATACATGTGAAAAGGGAATGAGTTGTGTGTGAACACCAGCCCGCTCACACAATAAATATTTATATAAACAAAGTGGGACCCACACACATCTCACTAACAAGTAATGTCCCTAAACACCAGCGATAGTGACCCCACATGGGATCATATAAATGCAAGGAAGGAAAATGGAAATATTTCCCAAAGGATGTGCCTTGCACAGGGAGACAGTTACTATGTCATTATAATAAGGACTGTTTCCCTTAAATAACAAGAAGAAAGGAAAGAGAAAGAAAGGAAGACAAATGAAAGCAGAGACAGCTTAAAACAGAATTACACGCTACACTCCAGGGCATCACATACATCACTATAAACATATATATGTGCACATTCCTTTAACAGAGATCATGGAAAAAGTATACACAAACATGACAATATCATACAAAATGTGAAACATCGAACTCTGAATTGAGTCCGTCTGGTTTTCTTGTGTTGAGATAAAAAAATCCACTTAACCTCTAAGCGGGATAGAATATTAGCTATATTGCCACCCCTCATAGGTATAATAGCCTTTACATTGAGATGCATCTGAGCTGTTGCATGACAGGAAGTGGGTGCCGATTGGTGTATTTTGTGGTTTGTCCCATGTAATTGATGATATGTGTTCTCTTATTCTGCACCTGAATTTTCTAGATGTTTTTCCTACATATTGTTTTGAACATGTATTCTTCCCTTGGATCCGTTTACTGTTGCAGTCTTCACACTCAGAAGCTCCGGTTCCATACTGAGGTAATTTGGAGACGTCCTCTCTCGTTTATTGTTTCCCTATACGCTATACGTATGAAGTGAGGATCACCTTTGGATTTCCTCATAATTTGTGCCTAATCCAATTTCCAGCACATGGCATTACTACCTACCAAACAAGTCAGTTTATCACATGCACTGAGCAGAGAGAGAGACATCCTCCATAGGCACAATAAAAAGTATGTATTCTGTTGTAGATGTAGTTCATCAGTAGCCAGCTTAGTTTGGCAACTCCAGTACCCACATGTGACACGTTGTTTACCATCTCACCTGCTTTATCCCTCTATCCTTCAGCTTTCACAAACTGCGATTCCTTGTCACCACAAGACAGGTTTGTGGCAGAGATGGCACTGAGAGACTGGGGGCAGAGATGGCACTGAGAGACTGGGGGCAGAGATGGCACTGAGAGACTGGGGGCAGAGATGGCACTGAAAGGCTTGTGGCAGAGACAAGGCCACCATCATGGGTTGATGGGTGATTCACCTGTCAAAAAAAGCACAAAAAAATAAGCATGGCAGAGACGCTGGGTGGGGAGATCAAGAGAAGCATTTCCATGTGAGAAGGCAGCATGGTATCTGTGCAATGCACAGACATGCTTCCATGCTGCCGTGTTCACTGATCTAACGTCAGAGCGCCAGGGTCATATTAATGGGCATACTAGCTATGGCATATTAATGGGCATACTGTCTGTGGCATATTCATGGGAAAACTAACAGTGGTATATGGGTGAGCTGTGGCATACTAATGGACAAAATGGCTGTGGCATATTAATGAGCAACCTGTGGAATATTTATGGAAAACTGTCGCATAATAATGAGGTACGTCTTGGATGTGCAAAGTGGGTAATAGGGCATGTCCTGGGGTGTATTTAAATCATTGGCATGATTTACAAAGAATTGGATAAAATGACTTTGGGAGGGTGGGGGGCGAGAGGGAGATATGGGGGATGCTTGTGAACGAAAAAATACTGAGAGGCTGGGGGCACTGATGGCACTGGCAGGCTGGGGGCCCAGATGGCACAGGCAAGCTGTTTGGGTTATAGATGGCTCATTGGCATGATTTACACAATTGATGCATTTGCTGCTCAGGATTGGCCTGATATACCATGTTTATGCTTTTACTGTGCATTGGTATCAAGTTTAGGTATTTACTGCTCATTGGCATGATTTAGAAAGTTTATGGATTTATTGCTCTTTGACACTTTGACATTTGCATATTTTAGATATTACTATTGGTATAAAGGCTTGCATATAAAGTTACTGCTCATTGATATCATATAAATCCTTTTATTGCTTATATTTTATTTAATTGCCATGGGCACTAGCTTCAGATCTTTTGGAGACCTTGCAACACCTCTGTTGCCACACTTAGGACTCTTTATGACATTACATTAACATTTATTTACATTGCATCAACTACATACAATGTTAGACAGAGACTGATACATGAGATAGAATGCCCTGCTCGCAAACTTACAAATCTAGATCCCTTTGTGCTTTCATATCTGTTTTATCTATAAATAATATACTCTTCTATACATCATCTATACTCTTCTATACATAATTTATACTCGTCTATAAATAAAATACTAATGAAATGTGCTTCAAAATGAATGGTTTTCCATTTTATGAATAAGAAAATAATGACAGAATGCTGTGGGGCTGGTATAATGACACAATGCTGTGGGGCTGGTATAATGAAACAATGCTGTGGGGCTGGTATAATGAAACAATGCTGTGGGGCTGGTATAATGACACAATGCTGTGGGGCTGGTATTATGAAACAATGCTGTGGGGCTGATTTTTATTCCCAGTCCGGCCCTGATTGTAAACATCATGTGTTTGTGAGGCATAATAACCCATCAACATTAAAGCTAGCCAGGACATGATGTCATCTTACTCTGATAATGTTTTGCACCAGAATTATGTTCCTGCATCTTTAAGACCTTGGTTGAGGTCACCTCTACCACAATTCTGCAGAAAAATACCTGCCCTGCTACTACCTCCATAAACTTAACATTGATCTCAAGTCAATTTTTTTAACACCCTGCCGGTAAAATACCGGCCAGGTGGCAACCCTATCTACAATATGATGAAGCCATCAGAGATTTTACAATTTTTTGTTTAAGTGTATTATTCTTCTGTACTAATACTGTACTAGACCACAAGACAACTGAAGGTATTGTTGCTTTGTAGAATAACGAAACAAAATAAAAACTTGTTTGTAGCAGCAGCAGATTCAGATCTTGTTGATATTAAATATGTTATTGGGATTGTCCTGTAATCCTCCACAGAACATTTTCTGTAGCATTTGAACCCTGACTGAGTCAACAGCATTTCACATATATTGGTTTATTTTACTTTATTGAAGAAGAGATTTACAGATGAAACTGTAATACAGATGAAAGTTAGTAATAATATGCCTACCGTGACTTCCTTTATACAGTGTTCTAAAAGCAAGATGTTAGATATATTACTATGATAGGAAAAGAAATAACTAGATTGTGTCACATTTTCATTGTATTACATATTTCAGATTCAGTGCTGTGACATGATTGTGTTAAGTAATGATAATACTATTTTCTTAATATAAGCTAATAGGCAACTAATAGACATGTGCATTCGTTTTCGGACGAATGCATTTTCGTCCGAAAATAGCATTTTCGTCCATTCGTCCGAAAAACGAAGAACGAAAATGCTAAGCTAACGAAAGCCGAATGAACGAATGGTTAATAAATTAAAATCATTCGTTCATTCGTCCATTTGTAGTACTATTGCATTCTATAAGCCGAAATAGAGTCGGTTTATAGAATACAATAGCATTTCACTACACGGAGACAAAGTCTCCATTCATAATTTTATGAATGGAGACTCTGTCTCCGTGTAGTGAAATGCCGACAGCCTATAAACCGAACGTTCGGTTTATAGGCTGTCGGCTTATGGAATACATGTATTCCTATTACTATTCTATAAACCGAACGTTCGGTTTATAGAATAGCAATAGGAATACATGTATTCCATAAGCCGACAGCCTATAAACCGAACGTTCGGTTTATAGGCTGTCGGCATTTAACTATACGGAGACAAAGTCTTCATTCATAATGAATGGAGACTCTGTCTCCGTATAGTCAAATGCCCACAGCCTATAAACCGAACGTTCGGTTTATAGGCTGTCGGCTTATGTAATACATGTAATCCTATGGCTATTCTATAAACCGAACGTTGGGTTTATAGAATAGCAATAGGATTACATGTATTCCATAAGCCGAAAGTCTATAAACCAAACGTTCGGTTTATAGACTTTCGGCTTCTAGAAAACATGTAGTACTATTGCCTTTCTATGAACCGAACGAGAGCCCCATTCTTAAGAATTTCTTATGAATGGGGCTCTCGTTCGGTTTATAGAAAGCCAATAGTATTACATGTATTCTATAAAACGAACAAATAAAAATTTACGAAACAAAAATAATGAACGAATTTCGTCTGAAACGAATGCAGTAATGAACGAAATTCGTTTTAGACGAAATAAATAACATTTTCGTCCGAATGGACGAAAACTAAACGAAAATTTTAGTTTTGCACATGTCTAGCAACTAACATGTTACATACAGATAGTCTTGCAGTATATTGCACAGTCTGGGTAGATATAACAGTAGACAAACACAGCTATCTCCCGATTTCCTCTATTTTGTTTTTCAGAGCAGTGAGCAAACAAGTTTGCGTGGTATAATCACTAAATAGTGAACTGCAGTGAACAAACAAGGGAATTGCAAATATTGCTAATAGCTTAATGCAGGTGATATATGCTTTCCAGTGTTCTGACAAATTCCTCGAGCAAATTCTACTGTACAGGCGCAGTAGAAGTTGCTCACTGCGCACCACAGCGCCTGCGCGAGGGACACACACCACCTCACGCCCCCTCCGGATCAGCTGCGGTGACAGGCAAGTATAAGCGTATTACTCATTATTGTCATTTACTAGCGTAGCAAGCAATTGGTAAAACTTATATCAGTTACATGCTACGCTAGTGAGTGGACTTACCTGTCACCGCAGCTGATCCGGAGAGGGCGTGAGGTGGTGTGTATCCCTCGCGCAGGCGCACTTCTGCCAAAGTTACAGCTGATTGATAGCCGTAACTGTGTGCGCAATAAGCAAATTCTACTGCGCCTGTGCAGTATAATTTGCTCAAGGAATTTGATGGAACACCGGGCCACAGGCTGATGCTCCATTTGTGACCCATTTAATAAGTAAGTAATGGCCCAAGGAGTTGCAGGCGGCACAATGTCTGTGGATCCTTCAATCAATTATTATTGCCCCCCAGGGCTGCATGAACAATAAAAACAGTCACCCTCCCCATACCCTCCTTTGTGCCAGGGGATGGCCAAATGCCTTTAGCACAATACAATAAATAAATGACATTAAATATCCCCCCGCTACTCCCCCCAACCTCTACCTTGTCCAGGTGGTGGGTGACGATCAGAAAATGTCCCCACACCTGTAATAAACACCCTTTGAGTGCCATGATAGTGGGCAGTGTGAATCACTGTCCACCCACCTGGCACACAAAGGGTGCCCTTTTTGTAATTAAATACCTATAAAAGGTGTCCATTGACTATCAGCGACGCCCTGGGTCCTCAGCTTCAGCCTATGAAAAGAGGCCATCCACAAACAAATCCATAATTCACCTATCTTTAAAAAATCCACGCCGGCAAAAAAACTGCACAGCCTACCTCCTATATATCTGCCCTCAGCGGAGGGCCGACACAGAAGGAAGACAATATCACAAACTAAAAGTGGATTTAATATTTATGAAAGGGGCACCCAAGTATCATTCAGAATTAGGAAGGGGAATACAGCTCACTATTCTAGAACCATCTGAGAATTCCTAGTGCTGTTATTCAATTGACTTCAGCAGGTCATTGAGCTTTTAAGGAGACAGGTACACCATCCGGAAGGACATGAATTTTTCTGTGTGACTATATATATATAGATTTTTACATTTTGCAGAACATTGTGGGCTAATCAGGATGCTGGCTCAATAACAGTAACAAAGACCTTGAAGAACATAATCTGTACAGTCTCTTATTAAAAGTAAGGTAATGGATAGGATAGGATACATAAAAAAACAGTACAACATGTGAAAGATCACCAATTGCAGTATCTTTATAAATCTCAAACTTGCATGATAAATACTGAGCAAGGCCGAATCCTTCAAGTGTGGTCCAAAGGCGTGTGGTAAAGCCCTTCATGTCTACTTTGGGAGAAATGCAATATTGATATAAAAAAAAGAGTAGATTTAGACCTTCCAAATCACATAGTCAACCAAAAGGAGCAAGGATATTTCCTGCATTCAGTCTTACCTTGTGAACTTCAGTCAGTTTCCCCATGAGACTATATATATTCTGATTACAGAAGAAGATTGAAGAAGATGTGATCTCATGAACCATAAGTAATCCATCAGATGAAAGTAGAGTAGCAATCTATGCAGTTCCACTGTTCTATGTCAGCTGTCAACAGGCTTTCATAGTCAATAACTATTGAGAAATGATACCTATAATATCAGCTTCACTAGGTGAAATGGCACTTAAAATGAAATCTAAGTGCACTTCTACAGAAGCAATGTAACTAGAGTGCTTGGTTAGTTTTATCAGTGAGTCACTTTAGAGTAATGTTGGGATGCATGCACAGGTTTTTGTAAATGTACAAGATGCTGGCTATTAGACTGACATTAAAATACATTGTAGATAACTGGAAGATAAGTCCCTTGAGATTAAATTGATAGGAGACATGATATTGGCATGCTGGGTGTGATCCTTGCAATTTAATCTGGGTATGAGAGAGTTAACTAAACTGACGTTATCATAAGCCTGTAAAAGTAAGTATATAATCCAGAAATAAACCAGTAAGGATAGATGGATGAGGTTAGAACAAGGGTGAAGGGGACAATTACAAAATAATATCAATAAAAGTATTAAGGAATAAAGTGTTATACGTCATGTTTGACACAATCAAAGTATGGGGAACATTTCCTGTATTTTGTTCTGCAACATAATCGTCCTTTTCAAACACTATAAAAAAATGTGAAAATTGTGAAATTATATTTATACATGATATACCCAATTTGTTTCAGAAAAAACAACAACGCTTGTATTAACATTTGAACTAACCTTTATAAGTGTTTCTAAACTATACACGTGTCTAATAAAAGTTTGGTAAGACTTCCACAAAATTAAAAATCCCTTATAATGTCTAAGGAGATCTTAATAAAAAATAATGCATCTATTCTAATGAAAACATTAACACGGAGCTGTATTTGGAAAATCTACTTTGCAACTTCATAACAGAGTTTAAAATCTTTACCTGGTTTTGATGATTTTAAAATACTTTTCTTAGGCACAGGGGATGTTTTACATCACCCCCCCCCCTTTGCACAGTTGGATTCTGACAGTCTGCAATCAGCTTTGTAAAGGAATTCCCAGATTCTGACTCTCTAAAAAGTCATGAGGCAGATTCAATTATGCCAAAATCGCAAATTGTGGTCCATTAATGGGCAAAATGGATTCATTGCCCACTGTTTATCACAATAACACATAAGCAATAACAAATATTTTTAAAAAATATCTACAGCATAAAAATGCTTGCTAGGTATCGCACACAGGTGACTCATTGAGGTGTGGTAAAACTTAACGAACAAAAAAAATCTATATTTTGCAACATGTGCCACACGTTTCCTTGAATCATTTTATTACTGGAGTGATATTATGTGACATTTTCTCATGCCGTTAGTTTATCTCAAAATGTTTCTCTACCGGATAATACTCAATATTTCTCTCTCAAAGAGGTTTAAAAAGTACAGTTTGTCAGAAGAGGTAATTTTATTTAAAAGTTGTACATATTTTCTGGAGTTCAATCTGTTTCATTTTGCCTACTTTAACTGTCAAATTGTAATCTCTTTTAAAATGACGTTCAAATCATTCTTATTACCTCTCACCTTTATCAAAGTGCAAAAAGAAGTGACTCAACTAAAACTACGAGGAGGGCTGATTCTGAGAATATTCTACTGCATATACAATCCCATCTGCTGTACACATGTCAAATTCAAATAGAACATTCCGTGAATGCCGACGTGGAGAATTAGTAACGGGGATAGGCAATCTGTGGCATTCCAAGCTGCTTTGGACTACACCTCCCATGATGCTCAGGCAACCTTTGTGGTAACTAAACCTAATGTTACAAGCTCTGTACTGGGTCTTTAATTTAAGCACTTCCTTGTTGGCCGCAGGGTGCCAATGTTGGTTTTGATAATGTAGGTAGGAGACATTCAGTCTCTGGGGTTAATAACTTTGGCACTGTACCATGCACTAGGCTTGGAGACAGGATTGATACTGTTAGTGTTTTACAGGGATAGATAGAGCACATGATAACAGGATCCAGAAGGATATTGCAGTTAATATTCAAGACAGTGTCAAAGAATGATGGTTGGGTGCAGGGAACTGGGGCTGCTCCATGTACACCTAGAGTAAACTCAAAGCCTGGTATCCAGGGCTACAGAAGTGGTAGAAGACACTATCCTATCTAGAGGCATGGAATCTATTCAGCCCACTATGCATGGGCATCCACAGGGGGGGCAAGCCCTGGATTTTGCATTTCCCATTAAAAAAAAAAATTCAGTGCTCTTGCATTAATCACACTCACCGCGATATCAGAGCTCTGTGGAACATAAGCATGGCAGCCTCTCTTAATGTGCAGGGTGGAGCACTGCAGCTTCCCTCACGTACAGCCAAAGAGCAGAGCAGAGTGACTGACAGACACAAGCTGCCTGTAGAAACTTACTGAATGAATGACATGAATGGTGACATAGGGCAGAATGAATGATGAAATGACATGATAGATGGATCATGGACATAGAGGCAGATTGCAAAAAAAAATAATAATGGGACAACATGGGGACATGGGGAAGGGGCAGAAATGATAACGGAGGATGAAATGACTGGATAGATGGACCATGAAGGCAGATTGCAAAAAAACGGGACAACATGGTGACATGGGGATGGGGCAGAAAAGATAATGGAGGATGAAATGACATGATATAAATGGATCATGATAACATGGTGACATGGGGATGGGGCAGAAAATATAATGGAGGATGAAATTACATGATATAGATGGAATATGATAACATGGTGACATGGGGATGGGGCAGAAAAGATAATGGACAAATTAAAAATTACAAGATAGATGGATCATGGAGGCAGATTGCAAACAAAATGGGACAACATGGTGGCAAGTGGGTGGGGCAGAATGTATAATGGACAATGAAATTACATGAAATAGATGGATCATGATAACATGGTGACATGGGGATTGGGCAGAAAAGATAATGGAGGATGAAATGACAGGGTATAGATGGATCATAATAACATGGTGACATGGGGATGGGGCAGAAAATATAATGGACAATGAAATAACATAATATAGATGGATCATGATAACATGGTGACATGGGGATGGGGCAGAAAAGATAATGGACAATGAAATTACAAGATAGATGGATCATGGAGGCAGATTGCAAACAAAATGGGACAACATGGTGGCAAGTGGGTGGGGCAGAAAAGATAATGGAGGATGAAATGATGTGATAGATGGAGGCAGACTGCAAAAAAAATGGGACAACATGGTGACATGGGGCAGAATATATATAAATAATGGAGGAGGTAAAGAGGTGACAGACATAGAGGAATAAAACACATAAAATGATGGGAAAACATGGTGACATGGGGCAGAATATATATATATATATAATGGAGGAGGTAAAGAGGTGGCAAACATGGAGGAATAAAGCATTTAATAAAGGTGAAAAGAGATAAAGAAATATCATGGATTTAGGAATTTGGGTGTTATATGTTGCTGCGTGCTTACATTGTGTGCTATAGTGTTGAATCTGGTGCTGTGGGGTTATATTGTGTGCTATAGTGTTGTATCTGGTGCTGTGGGTTATATCTTTGCTATGTTGGTATATCTGTTGCTGTGGAGTTTCAGCTAGAGCTCTGGATATTTATCTGGTGCTGTCGTTTATATCTTGTGTCATGGGTTTATAGCTGGTGTCGTGGGTTAATATCTGGTGTTGTGGATCTATATCTGGCACAGTGGATCTACATTCGGTGCATAGAGGTTATATCTAGTGTGGTCGGTTTATATCTGGTGCTGTCGTATTATACCAAGTGCTGTGGATCTGTATCTGATGCAGTGTGTTTATATCTGGTGCTGTGGGAAGTCTTTTGGGTGTAAACTAGTGCTGTGGCAACTGCTGTGAGTGCAATCTGGGTCTGTGGCAAGTGAAATCTGTCGCTAAAGGTGTAATCTGGTTCTGTAGCTGGTGCCGTGTGTGAAATCTAGTTCTGTGGGTGGTATCCAGTGCTGTGGAAACTGCTGTGAGTGTAATCTGGTGCTGTGGGAAGTCTTTTGGGTGTAATCTAGTGCTGTAGCAACTACTGTGGGTGCAATCTGGGTCTGTGGCAAGTGAAATCTGGCGCTTAAGGTGTAATCTGGTGCTGTAGCTGGTGCCGTGCGTGAAATCTAGTGCTGGGGAAACTGCTTTGCGTCAAATGCTGTGGCAAGTCTTTTTCTTTAATAATTCAGTTATGGTGCCTTGATCATGTGTGTATGAATAATGCTGGGCACAGTGTTAACATAAAAACAGATTAGAAATTTCTAATAAGACAATGGCAGCTTGACCCTCCTATTAAGCTTTGGCATCAGGTTTATCAACTCTTTGCATGACATGCCCTCCACTTCATGACATTGTCAAAAACAGTTGCGGCGCAGAATGGATGACAGTAAAATTATGCCCCCCCCCAAAAAAAAAAAGTCTGCGGCCGACCATGCAACTATATAGTCTTTAGTACAGGGCCTACTGCACACATGCCACACAAGGGCCAGCCCTGCCCCGTCCTCATTTTCAGAAAGACATACACTTTTTTATCCAGTGACTGGGAGTACAATAGTAATATTTAAGAAAGTTAACTAACAAGTCAGTTATGATTGACACATATTGTGGTTTATTTTACATTATGATGAAGATGGTGATACGGTGATACAAACATATCTGATATATTTTATTAGATTAGGGCAGTGATGGCGAACCTTTTTGGGTCCGAGTGCCCAATTTCCTGCATGCAACCAAGTTCCAGACCTCAAAGTGCTTTATGTTAAATACCCACATACATACTCTCACACATACACACAGCACATGTATACCTACATACTACATACTTCACATGTATACAAACATAAACATACATACAACACATGTATACACACACTCACACATACATACAGCACATGTATACACACATACTTACTCATACTTACATGCAGCACATGTACGCACACATACAGCACATGTATACCCACATACTTCACATGTATACACACATACAGCATATGTATACACACATACACACCTACTCACACATACATTGCAGTAAGTCTCTTCCTTGGCAGAGCTGCTGGAGCTGCTACACTGCTGTGTGAATAGGGGGCATGTTAGCTGTCAAGCTGATGTCAAGAGAGGAACTGGCAGGCTAAACCAACCTGCGATCTGGAGGGGTGTGCAGTTACTGAAATGCTTATCCTGCTGGCTCCTGATCAATAATACTGATGTAATTGCTCAGGAGGCAACAGGATAGCATTTCTGTAAATATTTATTTTGCAGTGAATTTTCACTTTGGGCCAATGGAGTTAAGATTAGGGGCTTCAGCCCCACAACTCCCCCTAGCCATGCATGCCACAACAAAGAGCTTGGCGTACCAGTTGTGGCACCCATGCCATGGGTTCCCCATCACTGGCTTAGGACTTTGGAAGTAAAATAAAATGGACAATCAAATACATTTATAAATTGTATTCAAACACTGTAATACAACAACACCTTTATATGGTATGATTTATATAAAAAATAAAAATACACCCACAAGTTATATCTAATATTCTCCTGTTTGTTTCAGTGTAGTATAAAGATTGGCACTGATTTACAAAAATATTTGACTTTCAGTGTTTAAATCCACCTGTATAGTTTTTTGTAAGAATAAAAAAAAGAAAACACTATACCAAATGATTTGTATATTATACACATTTATATTATTAATATTATTTAAACTATACAAATTTAATTTCATAGCAAACAATGACTTATGACTGAAATTTGGGAATACTAATTTTCTTTTTTTTTATATAAACATTATGCGATCATTTATTTTCATTTATGAATGTTTATGAAACTACATGCAAAAAAACTCATTACAATTCTACCTTAAATTACAATGCGTAGGAGGGGATGTTCTCTTTGATAAATCAACAAACTATAACTGTAAAACAATTAGTGAATTGAGCCTGGATAAAACCCAGTCCTTGAGAGATACAAACAATACAAGATTATTTAGGTATCAGATTAGGACATAGAAATATTAGCACTAAGTATTGTGTCCAATTAGCAGGAAAAAATTCCACTGGAAAGTGAAAGATCCAATAAGATTTAACTTTTATTGATGACAGTCGTAAAATTAAATTATCGAAGCAGTAGTTCCTTATGCGTTTCGTCCTAATGGACTTAACGGGACTGTCTTGTACCCAAAATGCATCTTCCAAATATTAATGCATATAAATATGCTTTAAAGTACTTTAAAATGCATGTTTTACATTTTGCATTACTTAAAATATAACATACTTGCAGCTAGATGACATTGTGAAATTAGAGCAGTTTGCAAGAAACCAGGACTGCCCACAATAGCTAACTAAAAGTAATTTTTTTTTTTTGCTGAAGGAACCAATAAGAACAATTTCATTCAAATGAATGGAATATCCTGTCTCTCTAGTGATTTCATCAGGCAATGTGTTGTACTGTTAAGAGGTCCTACTCTGTACAAGAGCAAGTTTATTACAGTCCACACAATGTATTCAATTCCAAGAGCACGGGAAGTGACTAAATTGAACAAAACTTTATATCCTCAGTGCCTAAATAATCAGTGCTGGTGCACCTGCAGTAAACATGCAGAATAATCAGTGGGGAAGGACTTGAGTCAAATATTAAACATGTGATTTATGCAGAATTCCTGCATCAAATCACACTGGAAAAAAAGCCTGTGCACTATACAAGCAGTAATCTTCGTCTTGCACCAAAGTGAGTTTGGGGACTAGATTATTCTTTTAATCATAGGTAGAACAGTTATAGTTGTGCTGATCCCATGTAAAAACATGGAGGATCTCAGCACTAGCAGAGAAAGACAGTTGCCGACCTGACCGGGCTGCCTGCTTGCCAGGGAAGCATGGCAGCTGTGAGAAAACAGTATGCACAACATATACACATAAAACAGATGTACAAATATAACAGTGAAGAGAATTCGGATTCTTTAAATGAGGATTGGTTTAAATACATAGCGATTACACAGCTAATGTTTAATTGATTTGTTTATATATATGGATGGATTCCATACCAAGTTATTCTGAGTAGTATATATACAATTATAGGGTAGTGCATGTTGGACAAAAAAGTCAGTGGGATAATGCTCCATTTAAAAAATCTGTCAAACCCGCAGGGTTTCAAGTTCAATTCCCAGCTGGGTCAACTCAGCCATTCATTGTTCTGAGGGAATAAAATTAGGCAAAACTAAATTGGGAAATAGTAACCTCCCTGGTTGTTGTTGTCTATATGTCTGTTTGACTTAAGGCACATAAGAGCTCTGTTTTATATGTTATGTGGAGAGTTTATTAATGAATCTTGTACCATTTTTAATATATAGATATATGTTAGAATCATTCATTCACTGGTAATTTTTCTTTATACTGTAAATATATTGTATGGTTTATGGGTTTAGATTGTTCATTGCAATTTGTCATGGTCTCATTAGACACTCAATTCTGGGCAGATTGTGCTGAGTTTCCTGACTGTTGGCCCTAACTGGGACTGAGCGAATTGATAGCTCACTGCTTTGACAGAATACTTATAGAACTGCAGGTTGTGAGATCATCAATCAAGAAAGAAATCATTCCCTTCTTGTCTTTATTGAAGGGAGTAGTTGGTGGATAGCGTCAGCTTAAAAACATTGGCTTCTATTTTTTTTTTTCTAAAGCGTAGGCTCTTCTTGTGTCATTACACAAAAAAAGATGGAACAATATCTAATCGTACCTTCTAATACAAAATAACATGATATAAATGTTATTTCTTCTTGAAAATGATTCCTTCATAGCCACTACTGGTAAAGGAAATGTGGTGCTGAGATCTTTAATGTAGCATCTTTCAGTGATCAGGCATTAATTGAGAAATGTTCATACTTGACTGATCTTTCCCAGTCCCTTCTCAGGTGACTACAGCTTAATATCATGGCCGTCTTTAAGGCAGGGGAAAAAAGTGCAGCTACACTGTGCCCAGAAATGTTATAAACGCTGTCCTTTGTGCCTTCTGTTTTTACCTTTTTTTGTAACAATGTCACTGTGCTCAGCTCCGTGAGTGAATAGGAGGCATTCACAGTCTCTCTGAGAAGCGGAATCCCTGCAGGCGATTGGAGAAGGAATTCTTGGTCAGTCAGACAAGAGAGTTCCTCCTTTCCTGTGATTGGATATGATACGGGGATAATACAATCCTCAAAGGGTCTGAAGATGCCCTCGGAAACTGGCCTAGGCAGCCTTGAGCAAAGAGTTGCCAAGGACCTCATGGATATTAAAGATGGTCCTGCTTAGTGAGTATAGCTAATTTGTCTTTATAAAAACAATTGAATCTCTGTGATTTACACAGGGCTAAACAGTGTCCAATAATGGCCCGGATATAATGTACATTTTTTAAAATGTTGTCTATCTAAACTCAATAGTTTTCTTACTCATAGCACACAACAATAATATCACTATAATCATAAAAGGGATCTGTCCCAATGAATATTCCTTTGATTTTGAATCTAGATGTACTGTCAACCTATGCAGAAGTATGTGCACTTTTTTGCATCAGATATCACAGGCACTATACTCTTGCCTAGGGGTTGACATTCAACCATTGGGCTGACATGTATATTATTTGTAACTTACTAAGAGTGGAGGTGATGGTTCGAGGACCAGCTGTGTGTAAATTTAATACACATTTCTTCGATGCATTGCAGTTTAAACTGTAGCAACTAATGTAAGGATATATCCATCACTCCTACTCGTCTGCCATCCAATTATGATAATAGATCGGTGAAACTAATCAATAGGGAATCCTCTTTGATTTTAAAGCTTTACATAGAGGTTTTTAAAGTCTAGTAAAACTTGGTGTTTGTTTAACCCCTTACCGAAAATTGGACGTTCCATGTAATCATGTATTTTGTGTCATTCAGACGAAGTGACGGCATGGAATGTCCTCATGTGTAGTATGTGCATCATATGCATGCTCTTTATTTGCATGATCAAACTTGCATTCATATGCATGCAAAAAAAAAAAAATAGGGATATTCTCTCCTCTGCCTGAATTTTGCAAATTATGAGTGCACGGCTGTGTGCTTGTGTGCATGCTCAGTGCTTCTCCCTCTTCTTCTTTTAACCCCTTGGCGACACAGGACGGACTAGGTCCGTCCTGTGTGCCGAGGCGTTAGTGACACAGGACGGACCTAGTCCGTCCTGTGTCAAAACGAGCACTGAAAGCGGAGTTTTTCCGCTTTCAGTGCTCTAAGGGCATTGTAACGATGCTTCCGTGTGGAAGCATCGTACAATGCTAAAAAAAATGCCCGTCGGCATTTCGATCGCTCCGGAGAGCGATCGAAATGCCGGTTTTAAAGGCACAGTGCCTTTAAAACGCGGGCATTTAAAAAATGAGCATAGGAAGCGAATTTTTCGCTTCCTATGCTCAGAAAGTGTTCCTGATTGCCTCGCAAGTCGAGGCAATCAGAAACACAAAAAAAAAATGCACGATCTTGGTCACTAAGTGACCAAGATGGCGCTGCCCTTCTAAGGGCAAGAGCACAGGAGGCAGGAAGTACCTGCTTCCTGTGCTCTCTGGCTGTCACACGATTGCCTCTTCACAGAGGCAATCAGTGACTGCCAGGCACACTGACAGGCAGTGGGGATGCTCTCCTGAACATCCCCACTGACTGGTCAGATCAATATTAACTCTATATTGATCTGACCAGTTATGATCTGTCTCCCTCTCCTCACATTTTTTTTAGTGAGGGAGAGAGACAGATCAAAGTTCTAAAAGTAAGTAAAAGTTAAAAAAAACAATAAATACACAACACACAAATAATAAAACAATAAAAAAAAATTTATTAAAGCAATTCCCTGCGTTTAACCCCTTCCCTGCCACTGATCTTGCATAAGCAGTGATCGTGCACATCAGCGCATTTATTTTTGCTGTTTGTGCATTTTTTAGGGGTTAATTTTTTAGTACTGTAATTTATTACAGTACTAAAAAGGCTATTCTAAGAGTTATTAACCCCTTATTTGCCGTCGATCACTGCTTACGCAATGATATTGACGCCAAAGCAATTTTTATCTGTCTGCATATTTATTTTTTTTTTTTTTTTACACATACCCGCTAGGGGATTACATGTAAAGTAAAAATATTTGAGTTTTTTTTTTTAAGCTGCCTGAGCGCATAGCGATCAGTAACAGCGAATTAGTGGCAAAGGCGGTTTGGTGATTTCTCAATTAAGCTCACCATTCGCCCTGGTCAGATCAAAATTAATCGGATCAATATTCACAAATATTGATCTGCCTCCCTCTCCTCACTTACATTTTTGTGACGGAAAGAGACAGATCAGTATTAGTGATATAAAATAACATTTTATAAAATTAGCAGGTTTTATGAAAGTCTTTCACTGTGTATTAACCCCTTCCCTGCCATTCATCACTGTGTAAGCAGTAATCCTACACAGCAACAGTATGTTTTGCTGTCTGCACTGTTTTATGGATTAATTTATTTGTACTGTAATGTATTACAGTACTAGATAGGCTCTTCTAAGAGCTATTAACCCCTTCTTTGCTCGAGATCACTGCTTACGCACTGATTCTGAGGCCGCGGACTCAGGGTTCGATTTTGACCCTATTCAGCTTTCTGTTACATCATCTAGCGATGTATCGGTGGCTGCTGAGCCCTTGCCACAAGTAGTGATGGGGGTCTACCGATAAAAAAATATATGGTTTGGTGGGGGTAAATTACATTGGCTGGCTTCAAAGATATATCCCATAAAGGACACGGACGCAGGTTGACTACATGTCAAAATTCCAAGTTGGAATTTTGAGATGCGCATCTCACAAATGTTGCCTTCTAGCCAAAAACAAACCAACAAACCTATGCATGGGTGCTATCCCTGTACTCGGGAGATGTTGCTGAACACATATTGGGTTGTTGTTTGGCAGTGACATATACCAGAATCTGTGAATTCATGCCTGAAGTACAATGCATGTGGGAAAAAAAACTCCCAAAAAAGTACTACCACAAACTTTTACAAAGGCTGGTGGTAGAATTAGTACCTATACAGTATTAAAATACCACCATTTGAAATACCTTAGGATGTCTATTTTCCAAAAATATATGGTTTGATGGGGTAAAATTCATTGGACGGCTTCAAAAATGTTCCAAATGGAACATGGGCGCAGGCTGACTACATGTCAAAATTCCAGGTTGGAATTGCGCACCCCCTAAATGTGGAATTTTAGACCCAATACAAACCAACAAACCTATGCATGGGGGGTATCCCTGTACTCAGGAGATGTTGCTGAACACATATTGAGGTGTTGGTTGGCAGTGGCAAATACCAGAATCTGAAAATTCCTGCCTGAACTACAATGTGTGTGGGGAAAAAATGACATCCCATCCCTTTGACATAGGTTGGTGGTAGAATTAGCACTTGGAAAGTGTTAAAATACCACAATTTTAAATACCCTAGGATGTCTAGTTTTCCAAAATATATGGTTTTATGGGGTAAAATACTTTGACAGGCTTCAAAAGTGTCCCAAATGGAACATGGGCGCAGGCTGACTACATGTCAAAATTCCAAGTTGGAAATGCACCCCCCCCTAAACGTGGCCTTTTAGCCCCCAAATAATCTAACTAACCTACACATGGGTGGTATCCCTGTACTCAGGAGATGTTGCTAAACACATATTAAGGTGTTGTTTGGCACTGACACATAATAGGATCTGTGAATTCATGCCCGATGTACAATGAATGTGAAAAACAAATTACTATCCATAACATTGACATAGGCTGGTGGTAGAATTAGTGCATGAAAAGTGTTAAAATACTACCATTTGAAATACCCTAGGGTGTCTAGTTTTCAAAAATATATGGTTTTGTGGGGTAGAATACACTTTTTGGCTTCAAAAATGTCCCAAATGGGACATGGGCGCAGGTTTTCTGCACGTCAGAATTCCAAGTTGGAAAACCAAAAAGCGCACCTCTCAAATGTGGCCTTTTAACCCCCAAATAACCTAACCAACCTATACATGGGTGGTATCCCTGTACTCAGGAGATGTTGCTGAACACATATTGAGGTGTTGTTTGGCACTGACATATAACAGGATCTGTGAATTCATGCCCAAAGTACTATGTATGTGAAAAAAAATTACTATCCATAACATTGACATAGGCTGGTAGTATAATTAGTGCATGGAAAGTGTTAAAATACTACCATTTGAAATACCCTAGGGTGTCTAGTTTTCAAAAATATATGGTTTTGTGGGATAGAATACACTTTTTGGCTTCAAAAATGTCCCAAATGGGACATGGGCGCAGGTTTTCTGCACGTCAGAATTCCAAGTTGGAAAACCAAAAAGCGCACCTCTCAAATGTGGCCTTTTAACCCCCAAATAACCTAACCAACCTATACATGGGTGGTATCCCTGTACTCAGGAGATGTTGCTGAACACATATTGAGGTGTTGTTTGGCACTGACATATAACAGGATCTGTGAATTCATGCCCAAAGTTCAATGTATGTGAAAAAAAATTACTACCCAAAACATTGACATAGGCTGGTAGTATAATTAGTGCATGGAAAGTGTTAAAATACTACCATTTGAAATACCCTAGGGTGTCTAGTTTAAAAAAATATATGGTTTTGTGGGGTAGAATACACTTTCTGGCTTCAAAAATGTCCCAAATGGGACATGGGCACAAGTTTTCTGCATGTCAGAATTCCAAGTTGGAAAACCAAAATGCGCACCCCCTAAATGTGGCCTTTTAGCCCCAAAACAAACCAACAAACCTATGCATGGGTGGTATCCCTGTACTCAGGAGATGTTGCTGAACACATATTGAGGTGTTATTTGGAAATACCCCTTCACATTTTAAGGTAATGTTTACCTAAATTGCAATATATGTGAAAAATTAAAAAAAAAGATTTTTTGCTGCAAACTTTGGCATAGATTGGTGGTAAAATGGCTACATGAAATGTGTCAAAATACCCCAAGTTAAATGCCCTGAGTTGTCTAGTTTTCAAAAATATGTACATGTTGGGGGTCATTCATGGATTTAGTACAGAAATCAGTGTTACAATGTCACTATCGCTAATTTTGAAAGAAGGGATTTTAAAATAGCTTTGCACCACTTATAGTTCTGGCCCTGTAACATGAATAAAAAAGCACAAAAACATAAAAACATGGGCTATTTCTGAACTCAGGACATATATTAGAAACTTTTTAGCAGTGTTTTTTTGTTGTCTCTTGTACATGAGTATACGATTTTTCAAATAAAATTCATAAAAAAATAATTTTTTCAATTTTTTTGCCATATTTTATTATTTTTTTTACATCAAATTATATGCTATTATCAAAATAATGGTATCAAAAGAAAGCCCTTCTTATGACGATAAAAACGATATATAGTTTGTGCGGGTACACTAAATGAGACAGAAATAAATTACAGCAAAACACAAACTGCTCAGAAATGTTAAAACAGCCCATGTCACCAAGCTTCGGACAAGCCAAAAAAGTCATGTCACTAAGGGGTTAAAGTAATGAGACCAGTGTAAATGTGTGGAAGGGGTGCCACGTACAACCATAGCGTGTGTACATGAGTGAGTGGCAGTGTCACTCATATTTCATCCAGAGACATGGAGGTTGATCCAACACTGAGAACATTTCTGAAAATGGTAAAAAAAAAGTAGTATTTTTCCATTAATATCCTTCAAGTTCAGGAAGAGACAAATGGACAAGGCATGTTTATGGGTATGTTTCTGGTGCATGTGCTAAATGTACCTGATGTATAGGGCTCATTTCTGGATGTACCAGCACACTTAGCACCAACATAGCTCAAATAAAAACACAAATGCACCTCAAAAAGTGTCTGACAACCTATGCCATGTCCTTTTTGGCTAAAGTGGGCGCACAGCTGTAGTAAACTGTCATACTATATAAAAAGGTGTAATCAAAGCTATATATAAAACCTTAGTGTACTTTACAGGACAACTAAATGTGTATTTTCACTCAGTGTTTCTCCACCATTGAGTCAGTAATTAACTTAAGTGAGCTTATTTATTTTGGGGGGACAGGGGGCTTATTAATTTATATCGGCAACACAACTTGTGTTTATTTTACATCCAGGTATACCACTTCGCCTCATGTTGTGTCATAAACATCCTACATGTTTCACCTTCCAACTAGGTTTCATCGGGGGCTCTTTACATTGCATTGTGATATCCTGAGCACCATCGTACCTACACATTTCCCCCTCCTGCATGGCTGCATCAAGTATAACACATTAAAATAATGCCTATTTGATGTCTTATGTGATTTGATTCAATTATAACAATATTTCCATTGTTCTACATGGTGCGTACGCTTTAACATGCATGCTTTTGACTTAATGATATTTTAGCAATCTAATGACATGCTTCTGCCTTGGTCTGTGAAAGAGGATATCTAAGTCTGTCTTTAAATGGTCTGTTTACTGTTGAACAGTTACAGTAAGCTATTAGTCAATTTTACAGCATTAACGCTTTCTATGGGTAAATTAAACCACAAGCTACAAGTCCGGATGTGGGGAGAAGGCCACTGTTAGGTGCACATTCCGATTTTTACTCTGTTGTTAGTCATTATGGTAAATTGTTTGTAATCTGTAAGAGAAACAAAATTAGTTTTTGTAACTATGATTCATTACAGGACCACTCAAGATTGGGAAGTAGATTGTGGCTTCTATTTATTCTTCCTTCCGGAAAAGAAAAATGATAGGAGAAGGACGTCTTACTTTTTAGTTAATTTTTTGTAAACAATAAAAAAAAATGTAGTATTTGATTTTGACATTTGAAGGACTCACCATATTAAACCAGAATATATATGGGAAAGATAGTTTGATTGTTAATACATAATGTCCAGTCACTTAAAGCATCTTCAGAATAAGACTGCAAATCGAAATTACAAAAAAAGGAAAAACAAATATGTAACAAGAAATAATTACAACCTTTGTTTTGCGGTCGGATTAATTTTCTGATATTTTTGGAATTTAATAAAAAAAATATATTAGAGTACATGAAATTATGGCTGGGGGAAAAAATAAATGAAAAGTAAACATCTTAGGGTCAGCTCAATATGTGGCAATTTATCCCGAATTGGATTTGGGTTGGGCACTGCACCCAAATTTCACAAATCACCAAAATGCGACTAACCAATATCCTTAAATTTGGGTCCAAATCAGCAGTTCAAACGATTAAGAAACCAAAGAAGTGGAGGCATTCAGATCAGAACATATGCAATATGAGAATCATGGTTTTTGGCTACCCGATGTGCATGATCACCCTCGAACATCCTCCAAATTTGGTAAGATAGCCAAATTTCAAACATATCAATTCTCCAGCTTAAAGTTGGAGAATTGAAATTAAAATGATTACTAATAAGTAAAAACAAACTTCAAAATACCCCCCCCCCCCCTCCCTGTGGTCAGCAGTATTGGTCCCATAAATAAATAAACATGTACTTGGCCCCTGTTAAAATTATGCCCCCCCCCCCATCAAAAATGGCATTATACGCATGGGGGGTCATTTACAGCATCCCTAACCCCCACCTATCATAAATGGGGCTAGGAGCTGGGCAAATGGTCCTAGTGCTCTATATAATATACATTGGTGGCCAGGCACTCCTATGATGCATGGGACTGGGAGCCGCCTAAATGGCTCCCAGCTCCCAATATGATACATTAAGGGTCATGGCGACATGCTTCACTCATCTCCTCCTTTGTCTAAGTTTAAAAGTAGAGAGCTGGGTTTCAATCCAAGATTCCCCTAAGCATTAAAAGACACGGAAACAATGTATATTTAAAATATGGGTTAAATAAAATGGTTGTGGAAAATGCCATTGAATTAGGACATTGAAATAAGCAATCAATAGAAGGAATGACACACCCACTTTATGAAAGGATAGAGGAAGATGGTAGATATTAGAGATGTGTCAAAGTTGTCATGAAATAATAAGCACAAACTTTTTTGAAGCTTTCAAAATTAAAAACAGCAGTTGTTTGCTTCATTCATAACTGTGACGGAACCCTCCATGATTGGGGCTCCAAGAGGGGACTGAGGACCATCCTCCTCCCCACAGACCAAGGCCCTGGCCTGAAAAGGGGTACAATATACTGTATGCATTGGGTTTGCTAAAATGTTTTCCAGGCATGCAGAAAACACATTTTCTGATGTGCAATTTAATATTGCAAAGGGAAGTGTGTCCAGACTATTTTGTGCTTTTTGGCCCCTGTTGTTACTGAATATTGAATGTTATTATATAAAACTATTGAAATGTGTTGCATATCCAGGTGTTAAGTGTCTTACTGTCTATATGTGAGTCATCCATTGCCTTTTTGTTAAGATGTCTGTACCTGCAAGGTGTGATGTTTAATTATGTTATGTGCATTGTGTACTGTAAACCTAATAACCTGTGTCTGTAATGTGGGTCATGTTCCTGGTGTTGTCTTTTAATTAAGAAGAATCCACTGTATTCCTAGAACCAGTTAACTGGAGGATCTAATGTATAACTATTCTTAGTTCCATCCCCACCGTGATTTATTTAGGTTTGTGTATAAGTTTGTGTTTTTTCAATAAATGAGTTAATTATTCGTCATTCTACACTAAGACTTGTCTAGTGGCTGAAGAGATCAGGAAATCCTGGGGCTAATATCCTTATCCTCAGCTTCTAATATAGAAGGACAAGTGAAATGTTTGTTGTTCATACTTTTGATAGTACACGCCAGTTTATCCTCTGACCGACAGCTGCCATGGGAAGCAGGCAGCAGTCTGGTCCGCGACCGGCTCTCTCGGCTAGCACAGGTTAGTTAGGTCCCCCCTGGTGATCCCATGCAAAAACAAGAGTCTCTCTCTGCACTAGCAGCGAGAGACCTTCGCATTCGGCAGATGGAGAGGGGCGAGCCAGGAACTGCTGTGTCTCAGATGTGAGACACAGCAGATAGTAAACCAGTAGGTATCTATTAAGATACACCACGGGTTTACTTCAAAATCCAGGTTATGTTTTTTTTTTAACGATTGCTTCCTTCAAGGTAGCAAGGGTTAAAAAAAATGCGCAATGTTCCTTTAAAAGGGTTTAGTAACCGGATATTCACTACCCAACTTAAAAGGTAACTTTACAAAGTAGAAACCAGTAAAGGTTCTATAGATCTATATGTACCAAGAAAAAATGGTAGGAAACTGGTTGGATAATTCAACTCACATCAATATAGCAGAGATCAAACTATAACATGAAAATCCATGTTTCTGGATGTGCCGTTCACAAAGTTTAAAAAGTATGGGTATATCTTAATTTCTAAGTCTCTGAGAATACATACAATTTCATGCAATAAGCCATAAGCACAGCATCCACTTTACAACCTGAGAGTCCCAATTAAAATGTAATTAATAACAGCTTTTAAATCAATACATAATGCTCGGGTTATTTGCAAACACAAAAAAGTAATATCCGATAGTTGCATTTACGCTGCTTTTCGAAAACACAATTATAAATAATGCACAATTGAAGTGATGTTTTTATAGATCCACGCAATACTCCTACTCATGATTGCAGTAATTGATGAAGTGGCTCAGTGACATTTAGCAGGGTGTGTTACGACCGGCCCCTGGAGACAGAACTGCACAAAAACTCTCTCAGTCAGCTATTTGATAGGCTAAGATTGGCAACCACAATTTAATGTTTATGAATGAAAGTGTAGCAGGCTGTGTAAGGATACATTCATTACCAACATCTGTAGTGTTCTTTCCTTCAAGCTATATTTAATCCAATAGAGCTCAGCGGGGATTCCATTTGTCATGATGATCTATTCTAAACGCTGGAATCAGAATCTGAAAAATACATTATTCCCCACTGAAGAGTTTCTCTAGCTTTTATTACTTTTGCACCAAACCAACAATTTACTATAGGGTCTACCCAATAAAGAAAGAATTGCAGGGAACTAAGACGGCAATTTCAAGTTTGAGGCCAATGAAGCGAGTTGGGATAATTCTCCAATGCAGCTGAAAGGGAGAATTTTTCCAACTCAGCTACTTTGGCCTTACATTTGAAATTCCCATCGCAATTCCCTGCAATTCTCTCTTTTTTGAGTTGACCCTTTAGACTGCATTAGCTTATTGATGGGATATTGAAAATTCTAAAATACTCAATGTAGTGCATAGACTCTACACAGACACACAAAAAACCAAAAAACAAATGGGTGGCCCCTTTAGCTCCACACCAGTGCTCCTTTTCCCTACCTGTCACCTTTTCAAGCTAATATCTCCTCACCCTGTGCCTGCTGGGCAGGATTGGCACACACATACAAGGTCTGAGTGTCATTGGCATTCACACTTTGCTAAGATGATACAGCGGTGCCACCGTAATACAGTGCAGGGCACACTGGTGCAAGCAACTGCTATCAATGGAAGTGCATGTGGTGGTGCTTCCATATAAAGAAAGCCGAGTTCTCCAAGCAGAAGCTTACTTTACTTAAACGGCAGTACCACAACCTACACACACTAAACAGTCTGTGCATGTAATATTCCATTGTTTTACTACATCATTCACTACCCAAGCTATTTGTTTAGCCTCATTGAGCTGTTCTTATAAAATCATAATACAGCAACAGAGTGCATGGGTGTTAAATCTTTTAAACATGCAAAAGACAATGTTTTATTGTTCAAGCAGCAACTCTCAACAAATAAAAGTTTTTGTGTTTTAAGAATACACAATTCTCTCCCCAGCACTGCTATTTCCTGTGGGGAGCCCCTACTGCCCCAACATCTTCGGTCAGCTTTAGAACTTATAGTCAAGGCATATAACTATAAATATGACATATAAATGATTCCTAGGGTATCACCTCAGCTCACTTCCGAGACTCCATGAAATCACATTTAAAAGAAAACAACTTTGAGTGCATCTTATGCTGCATTGTGGCATGTCTCTTGATAAAGATTTCTTCTGGGTTTTTTTTTTATTTATGTGTCATGCTCCCTATGTCAGGTTGTCTGTGTGAATTCTAAAGGAAGGCTCAACCAGTGGAAGCAATATGTGCAAGTTTTTTTTCTGTTTTGCAGTCTGGATCTGATCAAAGTGATACGTAGCTTTCATTTAACTCTCATGTGCATGGAAAAGGATTTTCTTGGAGCTGATAATCTCAATAAAATTCTCAGCTGCATTGTCATGGACTGAGAAAAGGCCACTATCTGGACAAACATATTGGGACACACCACTTAATTATTGAATTCAGGTGTTTTAATCAGAACCATTGTAACAGGTGCATAAAATAAAGCACCAGACAGTCTGCATTTACAAACATTTATGAAAGAAATCACTCATTCTGATGAGCTTAGTGTATTCAAGAGTAGTACTGTGATAGGATACCTCCTTTGCAATGCAGCTGCATGTAAACCGAACATCACCAAGTACAATGCCAAGTGTCAGATAGAATGGTGTAAAGCACCCCTCCACTGGACTCTGGAGCAGTGGAAAGTTGTTCTGTAGAGTGACAAATCACACTTTACTGTTTGGCAGTCTGACGGGTGAGTCTGGGTTTGGTGGATGCCAGGTGAACATTACCTGCCCAACTGAATTGAGCCAACTGTAAAGTTTGGTGGAGGAAGGATAATGTTTTTCTTGGGTGGTGCTAGGCTTGTTACTCAAACTGAAGGGAAATATTAATGCTTCAGTGTACCAAGACACTTCAGACAATGCTATTCTTCCAACTTTGGGGAACAGTTTGGGGAAGGTCCTTTTATATTCCAGCATGACTGTGCACAACGCAAAGTTCACAAAGACATGGTTGGATGAGTTTGGTGTAGAAGAACTTTACTGGCCCATGCAGTTTCCTTCCCAAAGTGCACAAATCTTTGATAGACAACCCTGGGCGGCCCATTATATTGGGCATTAGTTTTAGGGGGGAGGGGTTTATTTGAATTGGTTGACCACAACTTACAAAAAGGCCTACAGGCTGTCTCATGGTGTCTTGATTCATTTAGTAATCATTCACCCCTGGTCAGTACAGTTCTTATTGATGGTGACTTAATATCTTCTCACTCATAACTGTTTGTCCTTCAAACAAAAATATTATGTACAGGTCCAGGGGACAGCTATGGTAGCGTTTTTTGCGCCCTCATGTGCGAACCTTTATAAGATTTATTGGCAGGAGCAATACATTTTCTGTGGCGAGAATCCATTTATTTCAAATATCATTTTTTATGGTCGCTACATAGATTACTTACTATTGGCAAGTGGAGTCCTTTATTACTTATGTCAATACTAACCCCCTTAACTTATGGTTTACTTTTGAACACAAGCTGCACACTATAACTTTTTCTTAACAGTACATCAGTTTACTGCAAGAAGGTGCCTGGCAGTACCTTACTTCATGCAAGAAGCTGCCATCCAACTCATGTAATTAGAAGTGTCCCCACCGGTCAGTTTACTAGGCCAGAAAGGAATTGTTCCTTACTTGATAACTTTGAAATGCAGGCTAGAGACCTACAAAATAGATTTAGGGCCAGAGGCTAGTCGGAGCGTGACATCCAACATTCGTATAACCTGGCCAAAAGGTAGGATCGACAAGATCTGTTAAAAGATCTACCACAAATTAGCGAAGTAACAAACAGGAGCGCAAAAGATGAGAAAATAAGCTTTATCACCCAATTTAGCTCGGAATTTAATCAAACACTTGCAGGTTTTAAAAACAGATAAAGGTATCTCCAAAATTGTGGACACAGGGATTCATTTGTCCCTAAAAGGGCTTGAACATTGGGCAATCAGGTGGCACCAAGTGTCCTCCCTAAGCCTAATACTACTAAGACATGGCTCTTTGTGACTGGTATGTACTCTTGTGGACACAAAACCTGCAAATGTCTTGCCTTTATTGATAAGTGTAATACCTTTGTCTCAACAATGTGTGTGTGAGGGGACACGGGACGTACTTTCTATATAAATGATTATATCAACTGCTGCACAGAAAATGTCATCTACCTCATCACCTGTCTCAAATGTAGAATCCAATATGTGGGGTAGACCATATGCCAATTAAAAGAACGCATAAGGGAGAACCTATTAAGTAGAGAAATTAAAAATTAAAAATCCCCCATAGAACAACATTTCTCAAATTATAGTAATGGGTGTACTAGGTTCTTTAAATTCTGTGGCAATGAAAAAGTACAGACCCCTTTTAGAGGGGGTAATCTGAGTACCCTCTTAAACCAATGGGAGGTATTCTGGATTTTTTATTTAAAAACCTGCACAGCAAAGGGTCTAAACTCATAGTACGATGTGTCATATTTTACTGGTTAACACAACACAAGCCACTTATTTTCCCTTGCAGCATAATTACTCCTTTTGTGTAAGCCCCCCAGATTTTGTATTGAATTTTATTGTGTATTTTTCCGTATCTTTTTGTATCTTTATTGGTTAATATACGTTATGCTCTCTTCTTTTTACAGAAACATATTTGTGTTCCGGTTTCGTTGCTCAACATAATAAGGACACCTTTACAACGGGGACGGCCACATATTTTTTGCCTTTTTTTTGTTTACTTATTTTATTTGTATTTTTTTTTTAGCAAGTAGCATTAGATATATATATATATATATATATATATATATATTTTTTTTTTTTTTTTAATTATTACATCTTTTTCCAGTGTGGCATTAGCAATTCACAGCTGCTCCCATCAGAGTTTTCTTTTTCTCTAACGTATGATGTTTTTATCTTTAATGTATGATACTCTTTCTGCTTTAGGGTGGATTTACTTTATTATCATTTTAGCTGTGAGAGGCTTCCTTGTATTGTGATTTTGTAACTCGTCTTTTGATATTTTACTAATGAATGTATATATGATGGAATATACGATTACTTTATTCTAGTACCTCGTATTCATCTGTATTTATACTATTGTGCTTTTGTACTTAATATTAACTGAATGGGTGAATTCAGTGTTCCACATGTATCTGTTGCCCGCTGATGCTGACGTCCTTGCTCTGAACTGCACTGTAGCCTGCGATCCGGGCAGTGGGCATGGCCTCTGACTCTGGGGGTGGGACTTGTGTGGGACACTCCTGGTCTCCATTTTTGGAGATGTGGGTGTGTCTTACAGTTCGGACACTCACTCCCCCCGGGGCAGTTACCAGTGAACACCGCTTCTGGATTCTCACAAAAACACTACAACATCTTGTGGAAAGCCTGTTATAGCTGCAAAGGGGGGGATCAACTACCAATTAATGTCTATTAGTAGACCAATATAGTCATTTTTGTAGTACAGATCTGGAAACACACTTTTATAAATTGCTTGTAGTTTTGATTATAAAGGGGAGATTAAAGAGACTGTATCACCTACACAAAGTTTATACTGTGCATGTAGAGAATACAAAATGGTCTGGAAATGGTCTATACATTGTATTAGCAGAATTGCAATCAACTGCCACAATTGACACAATTAAAACAACATTTTCTTCTAATTTAGGCAGTTGTTTGCAGTTTTGATAACACAATGTATAGATCATTTTGAAGCATTTTTATTCTCTACATTCACAGTATAAGTTATGTTTAGGTGATACAGTCCCTTTAACCTCCCCCTCATAGCCAAAACCACATGCAATTTGTAATGGGGATTATCATAAAACTGTGTTTCCAGATTTGTTCTACAAACACGTGGATTCTGGTCTTCTAATTAGTGGTCGAACTGTGTTAAGAGCTCCTGATAAAGCAGAATGCTCATTAACGTTTGTCTTGGGTTAAATCTGTTCATTGTCCCAATACCCTGACAAAGCCCATATCCCAGCGAAATAAATATTCAGCAGGGTTTGATTGCGTACATTTGTACCATTCACACGACAGCTTCCCACTGACTGCCCCATTCAGTTTCATCCATTCAAATGGCATCTTCTATTTACAGTCTCCAGTTGTATACTTGGCTCATGCAGGTTTTCATTCTAAGAGCTTTGAAGACACTATCGCAGCTAATAAGTAATCCGTTTAATTAGTTCAAAATACATTAAGAAAAGAGTGCTGGAAGTCACACGGATCACATGGGCATTGTATGAACATGACTTCATATTTTTGAAAAATGTCAACCTCAAAATAAGTCATTATTCAAATGAAGCATTTGCAAAGTCATAAGAAATCTTAATTTTGAACTTTAAAAAAGGCTAGCACAAGCAGCTCTCACTTAAGGACAACCTGTTTGCCCGTTATTATTATTATGAGTTAAAAAAAAAAAGATAATTATTAGTAATATTTGTTACTTATTATTGTTATTAGCAATCTACTCATAATCTTATTTTGGAGGCAAGAACAATTAATTATTTTTAAAGAAGGGGATTTGACATCTTTCAAGTTAAATCTACTTTGTGTTTTAATGTAAGTATATTATTATGATCTCTCATCACTGATGGCCCACTAATTACAAATGCATTTGAGAAAATTTGGGGGGGGGGGGGGGGGGGGAGAATTTATGTTTATAAATCTGTGTCATCTCAATGATATATGGTTGGTGGTTGAAACAGTTATAATTAGTGACTAAGATTAATGAACCTCCAGTAATGTTGCCAAAAGTTAGCCCAGCCAATGTCTCTAAGTTTCAAATTCCCAGTGTTCCCGGGAAAAGGAATAACTTCCTTGAAAGGTAACTAAACTTCTGAGATTGATGGGTTACAGTCTGAATATTATAAAATATGACGCCATCATTTGATTCCACATAAGATACAATGAGATACAATGGTATTCTTAAAAGGAGTACAACTCCAACAAATGTAACAATGCACGTGTTAAACTTTGGCCAAAACCACATAAAAGCCCTGAGTTAATATCCTTTTATTTTATTATCTAAGATGATGACAACTTGTCTCCCAATCTGGCTTGCTAAAATAATTGGCTCTTTGCAACTTGGATTCATGGCTGGTAGACAATCCATCCATCATTAATATTAAACACGTCTTGCCGGCCATAGCAACAACTATAGAACATAAGTATACAAACAATATTCTAATTGGTATAACTCACTTAATTGGTTTAATTAAATTCCATCATATTGGATCTCAATTTGGATCTCAATTTTTGCATTTAATTAGGCATTTCTCACAATTATTTAGATTAATTCATAAATATAATGAATATTTTACATTGGCAAGACTGTTCATTTACATATCATCCTCCAATGAAAAATTGTCATGACAATCATACTGGCAACCCTGAATTGAGGCTGGGAGCATTCGCCGATTATGTTGTGTTATTCTTTCTCAATCAAATACTGGTCAAACACATCTGATGCACTCAGTCCAACAATTTCAAGAAGTCATTTTAATGAAAGAGAACAGAACAACTCAATACTCTTCAAATTGTGAAAAAATTGTCAAAGTTTAATGGTAAAAGTTCGAAACTTAAGGTTCAGAACCCTATACAATGAGTTCTTTGTCATGTATATTTAACACTACCTTGAAAAAGACCATGCAAGAGTTGACATCTGATGTCATAGGTTGCCCACGCCGGAGCCCCCAATTGAAGCACTACATTGCCTATGGAAGCAAATGATGAAACCCAGCTGAGCTCCGGGAAAGTTGCTGCCGAGAAACAGAAAAAGAAAAGAGACATTCATAGAAATCAACGGGATGGTTAAACATTCAATACCTAGTACAGTGAAAGCATGCATATTTACACTGGGGAGTCATAGAAAAATATAAAAAAAACAAAAAAAACAAAATCAGGTATAGAAAAAAATAATGGTTATACCCATGGTGAGTAAAGAACCTATAGAGGGAAAATCAAATTAGTGCCAAAATGACCACAATAGAGATGAGTGGCTGTACTGAAAACAAAATGAATATAATAAAAAATAAAAAAGTAAAGACTGGGCAAAAAACATATCCTAACGGGAAAGGTACACCTAATCAATTATAAACATAATAACCATTCCATTTATTTCTATGTATATCTCTTTTTATGTATTTTTCCTAAGCAGCACTCCTCCAGAGCACCGCCAGGTGGCATCACTTGGTTATCTAGGCAATGTAGCTCATCACTCGAAGGCCCCAGCAGGTGCAACCAATGATGATAGACACCGACTCTAGAGGAATGTAAACAGCTAGCCATAATTAGGCGCCAATTATATGTTGTTTTTCAGGCTAAGGTATGTTCCTGCATATAGTGTCCAGACAGATGTTAAGATTGACTGTGAATACTGTGCACAGGGTTCCCACGCCGGGACATCATTTGCTGTGTCCACACATATTCCCACAAAGAGTTAATATTAGCCACAGCCAGAGAGACTAAAGACCTTTCCTGTCAGGGTGCACCATACATGGCGTCTAGGCTTTTTAGAGAATTAAAGGTGGGTGGACATTGTCTTATTGCAAGAAATGCATTTTTGCAGAACCAAAGTGCCTAAATGCTCAGACCCAAACTTTACCAATGCATTTTATTCTCATTCTTTTAGACATGATAATGAGTGCATATAGGGAGGGACTGCCCAAACATACAAATTTAATGGAAACTGACACATTCAGAAGAACACAAAGTGGCAGACTCTACTATCCCTTTTACACCTCAGACATATACAAAAATATAGGATGTCAGCCAGCATACATCTGCTAAATGTCGCAAAGCTTCTGATACCGCACCTCAAATTCCGATGTTTAAGCAGTGGATTGCCTCAGTCCAAGAGATCCGTAGCACTGAAGAGCTAATTCTTGTGTTCCAAGGTAGGGACATGTATCATTCTAGCTAACGGTTTCATGGTTCCGAGTTTTTGGTTAGTGATGACTGAAAGAGGGGCAAAGATTTAAAAGTAATATCAGGAAGTATTACTTTACTGAGAGGGTAGTGGATGTATGGAATAGTCTTCCAGCGGAAGTGGTAGAAGTTAATACAGTGAAGGAGTTTAAGCATGCGTGGGATTGGCACAAGGCTATCCTAGATATAAGTTAAGACAAGGGACTAATAAAAGTATTTAGAAAATTGGGCAGACTAGATGGACCGAATGGTTCTTATCTGCCCACACATTCTATGTTTCTATGTTAGCAGCTGAAACAGGATGACATCCCGTAGGCTGCATAGACTAATAGACGGTATTTCTATTTTAGATATACCACTGCCTGCCAACCTCCCCATCTTACCCAACCCGACTATTTTGAGGATACTGGTGATAGCATGAAATTGAGGACATTGTGCTAAAAGAGATGACTCACCACAGTATGCTGTAATGGAGTTTATTGAATATTTTGCATGTTCATATTAATTTCCTATAACTCTGATATGACAACATCCGCAATACTATTAACCTGAGAATGCTACTCCCTATGTACTCCTGTCTCTATTCCTTCTCTTTAATTCCTTAATACCCCATTTTGCTCCTTAGTTGTTCCCTTTACTCTTCTTACTCCCTTTTATATACACTGCCTGGCCAAAAAACAAAGTTGCAACCAAAAAAAAAAAGTCACACACTCTAATATTTTGTTGGACCACCTTTAGCTTTGATTACAGCACGCATTCGCAGTGGCATTGTTTCAATAAGCTTCTACAATGTCATAAGATTTTTTTCCGTCCAGTGTTGCATTCATTTTCCACCAAGATCTTGTAAAGCAAAGCCTTCTCCAGCACATCCCAAAGATTCTCAATGGGGTTATGGTCTGGACTCTATGGTGGCCAATCCATGTGTGGAAATGATGTCTCGTGCTCCCTGAACCAATCTTTCACAATCTGAGCCCGATAAATCCTGGCATTGTCATCTTGGAATACGCCCATGCCATCAGGGAAGAAAACAAATCCATTGATGGAATCACCTGGTCATTCAGTATAATCAGGTAGTCAGCTGACCTCATTCTTTGGGCACATAATGTTGCTGAACCTAGACCTGACCAAGTGCAGCAACCCCAGACCTATTTGCTTAGTTAAATGCAGGTGGTGACCTTTTTTTTTGGCCAGGCAGTATATTTACCAATTATGATTTAACTCCTGTAATAAAAATATATTTAAAAAGTAATAATAATTTTACATGAAATATTCCTTTTGATTTCTATGTATCTATCCATGTTGTTTTTAAATTGTATTTATTAAGTCTACCAAAGTAAGGTTTAAAAAAAAAAATCCCATTCATATTTTTAATTTGTTTCCAGAAATGTTTTTAATAATAAAATTCTCTTATATTGTGCGTCCTGTGAAAGAATTGTTTGTTAAGTTGTCGTTAAGAAGTAATTTACAACATGTACAGGCAGTGCCACATGTGCCTTGAATATTCCATCTACTGGATTAAAGTAGAAATTTAAGTATTAATAAAAACCAGTGTTTGCTGATACATATGTGAGCTTTTTAACATGTTTATTACTGGGTTCACTTGTAAAACTGCCTGTTTGCGAATGGCTATAATGAAATCATAATGACCATAATGAAATCAAGTGGTACACCATTATGGATTACAAAACACAGCCAGATCCAGGAAGCAAGTCATGGGGATCATAAAACTCTCACGTATATAATTCTCTTTTTTTATGAGCAGTTATTTGTATAAAATAAAGTACAACTCCCAAAACAATTTGTCCCTTGGATACTGCAGTCTGCAAAACCGACACATTTAAATTTAGAAAACATACACTCAAATGAACATTATCAAAAATAATATCAATATTATTATTAGCAAGCTAAAATGTTTTAACTAGCTTAATACAAATAACATTATATTACAACATTATAGAAGAGAAATACTTTATGACAATTAAAACAACGCAGATTTTTCACCAAAAAATGTATACAAATAGAGGTATAATTAAAACCAGTCTCTGAACTATTTATGCTCCTAGGACAATGATGGCTAATCTTTTGTAATACAGCAGTTGTGCACCATGTTTCCCATGATGCACAATCATAAATCTCTGCAGCCTTGTCAGTGTTGTGTGTTTCTCATTGTTAATATGACAAACAGGACATGTTGCTATATTAGGTTAAAAAGATACAAAATCTATCAACTTGTATGGGTCCCTATTTCTTAATCTGGAAAAAGGCCTAAAAAATTAATCTCTTTCCAATTTTGTGTCCAAAGAGTAACACACATTCCTGCTTTACTCCAAAGGCAATAGGATTTTTCCCATGATCACTATTAGCAAAATAAAATATAGTCATTATAACCACACATGTCCACTTTTGCTAGAATTGAGTTATGCGTGCCACATTTTAACTGCTTCGACTCTTAACAATTTTTTTCCGTGTACCCCATGAAATGTATTTTTATTTGCCTTTGTTATATGAAAATATACCCACTTGTGCTTCAATATAATTACCATTTGTTTGGTGCTCGGATTGTGTGGTGAATAAACTTTGAATAGTGTACAATAGTCCTCATATGAAAAATGATGTCTCTCCTCAATATAATGCTGAAGCAAAGACCAGGGGCTGCCATTTGAGGGAATATTGCAGGGCGAGCTCTCTTCAAAATTGTTGTTGTAATGTCACACATACCGCATATATAAAAATATCCCCCCCCCCTACTGGTGGAGTTTTCAGAGTCACAGGTGTCAAATAGAAATCATTGATGATTGACTTTTGTCTCATTAAATCACATGGTTTGATTATATAACCTATCTGCTGAAAATGAGATTGTTTTATTCTTTGAAATCTTTAAACAAAATAATTTTAAAAAAATGACAAACTTTAAAGCACCACTCTTTTATACAAGTGGATATTGTGCCATTTCATTGGTGGCTATTCACTGAAAGGTGAGTTGTGGTGAGTTGAGGTGAGATGAGGTGAATTGAGGTGAACAATTAATCTCACCAATTTAGTTATACATGGTGCAGGGACAATCTTTGTTTAAAATGGTGAGATAAAATATTTATCTCAACACACCTCACCTTATCTCATCTCAACCCACCGGCAACTCACCTCTGACCCTTCTGTGTTTCAACCAGTTCTCTGTCTAAGTATAAATACTATCTTATACACAAATCTACTGTGTGACACAGTAACCAAAGTTCTGAAAGACACAACACTGTATATCTTGGTGTGTGCTGCAACTTTTCATGCACACATACATTGGTTTTGCCTGACCTATTATTCATACAGTCAGGGGGACCCCTACTAATTCTATTGTTGCATAATTTCATACAGCTTTCCGGTCAGCTATATTTTATTTACATTTTATTTACATTTTATTTATCGGTCTGTAATTTCCTGTTTCCGTTTGTTTGTCTTAATTTACATTCTTTGCTGGTGAGATAGCATGGTGAGTTACTGCGCCCCCTGGTCTGCAGGTTCAATTCTCAGTTGAGCCCACTGAGGCTTTCATCCCTATTGAGCAAGAGTTACATCCCTAGGATACAATTAATATCCAGAGAATATCTTAACGTTATATTTTTGTTAATATTATTATGATTTACACAATGTGGTTCCTCTGCTAAAATATGAACTAGTAATATTATTGTTTTGCAATATTACAAAAAATAATGAATTCAGCAAACTATTGAAATAATAGACAATTTACTAGAGCCAGAAACTGAATCTGACCAACTGCATCCTATGTCCTCTGGGAAAGTTCCCTCAATGCATGCCATTTTAACCCTACTTGTTTCCTGACTCACCCCAGCTCTCAGTTTACACTGCTATAAGTACAGTGCTGTATAGGTAATCCTTATGAGGCTGCTGTTTATTGTTGGTTGCTAGTTTGCAAGTGTCCAATCCCAAGACTACATGAAATTGAAGAGACAGACATACCTACTTACTGTGTGATTAAGTGTGATGTTGATTTGTTGAAAAGCTGTTTTAGTTGTTCTCATGTGAAAGTTGGAAAGGTTGTAATAATTTGCTGTATTAAATCAAATGCTGAACAGGTTTAGAAAAACAATAACCAGAAGTCCCTCGTGTAATGTGTTATGTCTGCTGATCAGGTAAACAAATAATAATAATAATAATATTCCACTTGGTTCAAGTCTGCCTTATAAACTGAGTGAATCCAAGCACATTTACCCAGATTCCAGAACTCTACCCAAGTAAAACAAATGAATTTGAAATAAATGAATACAGGGCCCACATTAAGTGTGGGTAGTTGGCACATTGTCCCTTTCTACCCCACCTTGTCTGTGTGTAAATACAGAATCCCTCTATCTCATTCATTGTATCAAGCGCCAGGATGTACCTCACAATCTTTCGATCACATTTCTACATGGCTCACCTTCTATCTTTCCTGTGACATTCCCAAACATAGGCCCAAAACCTCTTGTTAACCTCACCTTTTGGTCAAATGTTTGTACACACCAAAGGTGATTTCCCTACCTGTTTTTATCTACATCATGCTTTATCTCGGACTTCTCTCACATTCCCATTTCCCTTTATGTCTTTGACCTTTCAATCCTCTATCCTACCTTAACACCAGCTACTCTACCTCTGCTTTTTTTACAGCTGGCACAATACTAAGCCCCATCTCAAAACCATTAGTTCTTGAAGGGATATACCGCCCACCAGATTCCCATGCTCAGTCTCTTACTGACATCAAGAAACTACTGGGGGATATTAGTGCCCTAAATAAGAAAAGTGAGCTGCTCGTTCTTGGAGATTTCAATGTAGACCGCAAAAATGGTTAGACGGCAAAAATGTTACAACATGCTCACTGTTCAAATCCATGAACTTAACCCAGCTTATTTCTTCTTCTACTCGGATGAATCCCAACACCTCTAACCATACACTGCTGGACTGGATCCTTTCATCTTGTCCCCAAAGAATCCAGCAGTCTGGCATCCTACCCAATGTGTTCAGTGATCATTGCTTAGTGTACTGTGTGCGGAAAATAAGACCCATCAAATCGACCCCTAGGGTAATTGTTACAAGATATTTTAAGAAGTTTGATCTCCAGTCTTTCCTCAGTGACTTGAGCAACTGTCTGTGGAACAGGCTAAATGTAATACCCAATCTGGACTCTGCAATTGAATATTTTCAATCTAAGTTCTTGCAGGTTTGTGATAAACATGCCCCACTGCGTAGAGTGAGAGTAAGGGGTGCCCACCTGCCTTGGGTCTTGCTGACCTCCTGGACTTATTCCATTTCAGGGATGCTTTATGGTAAAAATGTAAACAAACTGGCTCCAAACAAGATCACAACGCTTGTCAACGCTTTTCACATCCGCAATAGATGCAAGAATCAAATCAACCTTGCCAAGGCAACTTATTTCTCTGATCGGCTGAATAGAAATCTGGCCAACCCGACCAATTTTTGGAGGTTCATTAAAAACATGTATGATCACCCCCCCCCCCCTTCATGCTGTTCAGAACCAACCACAGTTAAAACACATAATGAATTTCTACAACCTCCAGTGGCATTCGCAGATTAATTCAACTATTTTGTGGGATGTGCCACCGCTCTTATAGGAAAACACCACAATGATGATCCTGGCACTGTTTCTATGGCAGACGAGTCACCACCAATCTCACCCCTGACCAAAACCAGTGCAGAATTTGAATTTGTTCTTATATCAGATGTGAATATATATATATAAGTGAAATATCAGCGCATCTCCTCAACCAAAAATGGAAATTACAATGTGGGCCAGACTACCAGGGATTTAATTCTTGATTATGGAATCTACAAGGTCAGTGTAACATGCCAAAACACATGTGAATAGAAATATTTTATTCAGCAATATGCAGGTGTGCTGTGATTTGTATAAATGTTGTTAAAATGTTTATGCCATAAAGAATTTGAACAATAAATATAATCAATATCTCTCCAGAAAACAGGAGTTCTGTTTAGAGAAGAGATTCATTTCATTTTCGTGTACTCTTTTAATTTATTTTAAATGTTTCCAAAACTTCTGGTCAGTACTAATTGAACAAACAGTTTAATTTCTCTGGAATGTTCACGTCAGCAGAAGAATTGATGAATGAGAGGAAAGCAGTGAGAGGAGAAGTCCAAAGGATGCATCTCATCGGCTCAAAAAAAACAACAACAAAAAAAGCTTTAGAATGATTTATGAGAACAGGTTCAATAAATCAGCCACACACTTCTACCCACACTATAACTAGATGAAATGTTACTTATGTTGGGGCCTACCTGAGCACATAATACAATATCTTTGGTGGCAATAGACTTGTGTTTCAAGGCATGATTCATTTATTAACATGAAAATTAATTTATAGACAGAGCAAGTGCAAAACACACAGTATTCACATGTGACACTAATCTTGTTTCATTTGATCTGGTAAAGTCACTAAATGTTGAAGACATGAAAAACGGTTGTGACAAGTTATATATAACATGTGCATGGTAAAAGAGAGGAGAGGGAGCATGAAAATAATAACAAACATACACTTAAAAATGTTATTTTATTTTCTGTATATAATCGGGGTATATGTTAGACAAAAGTATTTTTTTACCTTAAAACAAATGTCTTCCCTCTGAGGTCTAGTCACTAAAGGTGAGTTGCTGGTGAGTTGAGGTGAGATGAACATTTCATCTTGCCATTTTATCTATATATTGTGAAGATACAAACCTGGTGAGTTTCCCCTGCTAAGCGAACTCATCAGGTTTGTCCCTGTGCAATTAAAAGCTAAATTGTTGAGATTAAATGTTTACATATTTTAAAAATTCATAAAAGTTGATGAAACATTAAAAAAATAAACACTTTATCTATCGTTACATGAAAAATCTATCACATATCTAAAAAACACTAACAAAACAACCTGCTAAATAGATTCTAATATTTGTCCTGTCTTTAGAAATATCAAATGGTTACATGTTTTTCCATTGTTTTTTTTTCAAGTTATGGGGCAACAACTGAAAGTAGTATTTTTTCCTAACCATTTTATCCTACATTGACCTTTTGACCCCAACCCTAATCATCACCCTAGTCCTAAATCTAACCCTAGTAATAACTCTACCCCAATCTGCTATCAAGTGATGTGTCATCTTTGTAGACTATCAATAATACATTAGGTTGTTAAGCAATAGAAAAATACCGTAACTATGGATGGGCAGCTTACACCCTTCCAAATTGATGTTGTCATCAAGGGCATAGATATTTCAGTAAAACAGTATTTTTTTCTGTTTTTATGAACAATTCTACCTGTGAGTTGTGCCAGATGTGGGGTAGGCGCCATGTTTTCTTCTCTAGTAGGACCTCTCTTGGGAGGGTAAAGTGTAAATAAAGGAGCTACTACAGACTGATTTCCTGCTTTAATTCTGTGGGTATTTGATGATGGGGACCCATTCGGCAGGTTTTAGTCATAAAATAAAGTCCTTCCTGCCAGTATGGCAACAGATGTAGGCTACTTTCATCTTAGGGATAGCGGAGCTGCAGTATCAAGCGACCATGCTAGTGAGAAGCCACACCTCTTTCACTGACAGTATTATTGTTAATGGAGTTATTGGAACTAGTTGTTATAGACTTTTTTTTTTTTTTTTACTTTATTTTTCTAACTTGCAAAATTTGCCTGCAACTGTGGTTTCCTACTTTAATATATTTTGATATGGTTTGGTGATATGGTCTCAGCATTTAGGACCAGTACTTTGACTAGTCAAAAAGAGTAACAAAGCCCTTCATTTATGAAATTTGGAAAGTAAAGGGAACTGATAAGGGAATTGAAAAATGAAGTCCAAAATAGCATAGTTTGAAGTGTGGATGAAATGCACAATCTTTTTAACTCGGCTACTTTGACCTTATGTTTGCAATCCCCTTGCTAATTCCCTGCAGTTCCCTCTTTCTTGAATAAAGTATTAAGTTTTCTTTATAACACTTTATGTTATAAATGGTAACAGGCTGAAGAATTGTGCAGTAAAAATCTTGCTTATTTTAGGCATCTGCTTTTGATTTATCCACAAAAGAATGACTGGGGGAAGACTATAGACAGGTAATCCCTGATGCATTTTGAGCCTCCATGGGTTCTTTAACATAGGAGGAGTATAGGATTAAAAAACTAGCTGCTAGGAACTTCATATAGTGCAAACAACTAGAAAACAGGTGTATTCAGACAAAGGGGAGAAGTGAACAACAATATGTGAAATTAAATTAAAAGCACTTGGAAAGCTCACCCCAGGAACATAGCATAAGAATGCACAACTTCTTGAAGTATAATTTCATTACAAGTGAAGATGATCCACAGCATGGTTAAAGTTCAGAGGGAACAAACCCCCAAAATGATTTTCTATATAAATATGTAGCACCACTTATGTCTATACAAATCATTTTTCAATGGGATCTCTACATCAACCCTCAAACTATTAGGAGAAATTCTGTTTTACTGACAGATCAGACTAGGATTGTGCAAATAATGGGGCAGGGGGTGAGTGATAAACAGTTCCATAAATTCCTTACTTCAGACTATTTCCAACACTGCCAGATAGATAACACCTATTAACAAAATGACAAAAAAAAAAAAAAATCATTATTAAAAAATCATATTAAAGAGAGCAATATTCAAAGGTGGCCAAAAAAGCACTTAGCTCTGCCTGTCATGTTTGCATTAAGACAAGCTTCAACCAGCACTGGAACATCAGCTAGAACATCAAGTAAGAACTTTTAGAGAAAAACAATGCTTTTTTTGTTCCTATTTATTCGTACATGTCTAGGGTTTCCTCTCCGCACAGTTCCAAGCAAACAGTAAGGTTTATCAGAGGAAAGGCACAGTTTGATTTTTCCAGGTGAAAAATGTATCCCATTTTAACACCTTCAGTTCCAGATGAATATTGTAGTAAATCAATACATATTTCTGTTTGTTTGCACTGCTATGTGTTGATTGTCCATTTATAGGCGTTAGTTTACTACCAACTGAGGCTACTGACTGCTTATAAGGCTGTCTTTCTTCATCTCCTTCAGTTTTGCTTTATTTTGACTGATTAGCTTAGGTCAAGTGATGATAAAGATTTATGAAATGGGAGTGTATGTGTCCCAATTACCATGATTTGCTCCACATAAACAAGTATTTGAGATTGGTTTAATTTCTAAACAAAATCAACAATGGTTATTTCTTCTTGGAACTGGTGACAATAAAGTGTTCAAATACCATGTATCCCCTTTGTGATCATAGTGTTATTGCCACAATGGCTTTTTTAACACTTCTGTGGTATTTGTGTTTAGCTGTAAAATTTCCACTTTGAGTGGGGGATGCAATTATTGATTGCATCCACAGCTTGTTTTAACACAGGATGTATATATACATACATTCAAAGGTGCCAACTGCAGAGAATGCACCATGGGGTTAAATATGGGCCCCACATCACCTTTACACCCATCTATGGGCACTATACCTGTAATAAAAAATAACAATCTGGCCACGGCCTGGCTTAGGTCTTTAAGTACCCGTGGGTGTATAACATCTGACCCAGGGAATACATTTATAAGTATATTTTTGTAGTGTTTGTTTGAAGGTATTCAGGTATTCCCCCCAAAATAACAAAATATGTATTAAACCTGCTAAAGTTGTCCTTTTTAAAATTCAGTGCTTTGGTGGGACCCATACCAATTTGCCTTTTTGAATTAACTTTAAATGATACCATGGTATGGTCACTATTCCCCAAATGCTCCCTTAGTTGGATTTTAGAGGCAAGCCCTTCATTGATAGTTATTACCAGATCCAGGCACGCATCCCCTCTGGTTGGTGTCTGTACCAGCTGAGATGAAAAAAACGTTACTTAAAAAATTCATAAACCTCCTGCTTTTAGCAGAATGAGTAGTTCCATGTTTCCAATCTAATTCTGGGTAATTAAAACCCAGGGGAGTATCGTTCCCCTGAGTGACAGGTGTGATGCCAGTCCGGAGCATGCCTGTCACTCAGGGGCACGATATATCTCGTGTATTTCCGGGGGTTTGTGTACTGCGAACAGCCAGCGCACAAACCCCCAGAAATACACGAGATACATCCAAGGGGCCGGCGGCTGATGTGAATTTGGCATCAGAGTCACTCACTCTGTTGCCAATTCGACCAGCACGAAAAGTATCCAAATTTTCAGAGCATCTGCGCCTGTTAAGATCCCCCATAATGGTATTACTTCCTATATGATAAGCCATTTCTATATGCATTCTATTTGCAAAACATATTTCTGGCAGTTCTACACCCACTGGCTCTCACAATCCACAATGTTTCCACATGTTCACTACTGTCATCATATATATCTTCTCGCAACTGAGGCAATAAATAAAGTGCCTGGGACATCAACAGTGCACCTGAGTTTTACTGGCCACAAACCTCCACTCAAACTGCAAAAGCCAATACTGACATGGAGAATCCCTTCAATGCTGAGCAGCCTGGCTCAAAACTACAGACAGCAAAATAACAGAAAATGCTGCACAGCACTGTAAGAAATATATGGATCTTGTCTGTATCCGCTTTATATTGGATCATTATGGATCTCTTTCTGGACAGTGTGGGATTAGCTCTTTCCACAATTGTCCCTTATTTTGCTGTCAGTAATGTGGGTTTGTTATACAGACAGAACCCTCCACCTCTTGTGTTTGACCTATCTTTTCCAAACAACATGGAGTCCTCCAAATTGATTGACCAATCATGTGTGTCATCCCACCATGTTGCTGTTCTTCCAGTTAAGTCATAGTTTACAATTCTTGCTACCAGCTTAAATTTCCCTATTTTACCAGTTAAACTTCTGGCATTAGCAAGCCTACACTTAATGCCACTGCTATGATCAATTTGTGATTTAGTTTTGAGGGGCTTCTCCCTATAATTTGCACTCACCATGCCCCCAGATCCACTCACCTGGGTATTATCTAATTACCCCCCCCATTAATAGTTTAAACACTCCTCCAACCATTTGGCCATCATCTCTGCAAGCACAATTGCCCCTATTGCATTCAGGTGCAATCAGGGCCGGACTGGGAACAAAAACCAGCCCTGGAAAAAATTTATATACCAGCCCCATCGCATAAGATTTTTAAAACAGCCCATAGCATAATATAATTTTTTTGTTCATAGAAGGGAAAATCATGCATTTTAAAAAGCACATCAGAACAGTGTATTATTTATAGATAAGACTGATATAAAAGCCTGTCTAGGGCAATATATATACCTCCAGTATGTACACAGAGTTATATGAATTGCCCTGTGCAGAGGTATATATCAGGGCAGTGTGTGAGACATATCCTGTCTCTCGCATATCTGTAGCCTGTCTCTCTCTGTCCTTTCTGTGGCGTCTCTCTCTCTGTCCTTTCTGTGGCGTCTCTCTCTCTCTGTCCTTTCTGTGGCGTCTCTCTCTCTCTGTCCTTTCTGTGGCGTCTCTCTCTCTCTGTCCTTTCTGTGGCGTCTCTCTCTCTCTGTCCTTTCTGTGGCGTCTCTCTCTCTCTGTCCTTTCTGTGGCGTCTCTCTCTCTCTGTCTTTTCTGTGGCGTCTCTCTCTCTGTCTTTTCTGTGGCGTCTCTCTCTCTGTCCTTTCTGTGGCGTCTCTCTCTCTCTGTCCTTTCTGTGGCGTCTCTCTCTCTCTGTCCTTTCTGTGGCGTCTCTCTCTCTGTCTTTTCTGTGGCGTCTCTCTCTCTGTCCTTTCTGTGGCGTCTCTCTCTCTGTCCTTTCTGTGGCGTCTCTCTCTCTCTCCTTTCTGTGGCGTCTCTCTCTCTCTCTCTGTCCTTTCTGTGACGTCTCTCTCTCTCTCTGTCCTTTCTGTGACGTCTCTCTCTCTCTGTGTCATTTCTGTGGCATCTCTCTCTGTGTCCTTTCTGTGGTGTCTCTCTCTCTGTCCATTCTGTGGCGTCTCTCTCTCTCTCTGTCCTTTCTGTGGCATCTCTCTCTCTCTGTCCTTTCTGTGGCGTCTCTCTCTCTCTCTGTGGCATCTCTCTCTCTCTCTGTGGCGTCTCTCTCTCTCTGTGTCCTTTCTGTGGCATCTCTCTTCCCCCCTTCCCCCTTAGTGTCTTTCACCCCCCCCTTCCCCCTGTAGTGTCTTTCACCCCCTTCCCCCTGTAGTCTTTCACCCCCTCCTCTCCCCCTGTAGAGTCTTTCACCCCCCCTTCCCCCTGTAGTGTCTTTCACCCCTTCCCCATGTAGTGTCTTTCACCCTCCCCCCCATGTAGTGTCTTTCACCCCCCCATGTAGTGTCTTTCACCCCCCCCATGTAGTGTCTTTCACCCCCCCCGTGTAGTGTCTTTCACCCCCCCATGTAGTGTCTTTCACCCCCCCTCCCCTTTCCCCTGTATGTCTCACTCACCTTGCTTTCTCTGCTTCCCATCCCGCCGCCGGAACTGCGGCTGCATCATCCGGCGGCAGCAGGCGAACTTCTTAAAGCGGCGACGGCAGCCGAATTGCTTAAAGTGGCGGTGCCACTTTAAGCAATTCGGCGGCCGTCGCCGCTTTAAGAAATTCGCCTGCTGCCGCCGGATGCTGCAGCAGCCGAACTCTTCACTTTTAGTGGCCAAGGCGGCCCCGGGGCAGGCGGCCCACCGGGACTTTTCCCGGTATCCCGGTGGGCCAGTCCGGCCCTGGGTGCAATCCATCCTGAATGTAGAGGTTGTACCCAAACGCAAAATCAGCTCAGTGCTCTAAAAATCCAAAGCCTTCCCTACACCAAAACTTCAGCCATGCATTAAGCTCCCTAATCTTCCCTGTCCTTCTAGTGTAGCACATGGCACAGGTAGTATCTCTGAGAACACTACCTTAGTGGTCCATTTCCTAGTTCTACTCCCCAAGTCCCTAAAATTACCCTTTAGGACTCTCCGTTGATGCCAATATGGACCAAGACAGCTGGGTCCTCTCCAACCCCCCAATAATGTGTCCACTCTGTCTGCAACATGCCAAACACGGGCACCCAGGAGACAGCAAATCATGTGGTTGCTGTGATCAGAGCCACATATTCTTGTTTTTTGCACAAATGATCCTATCTACTCTCTTAATATTAGTCTCCAACCACCATAACCTGCTTAGTCTTCTCTTTCTTCTGGGTCATCTATGTTAGAGGAGCTGTTATTCTGGCTGTTAGGGAGAACAGTTTCCTCCAGCAAATCCACCAGCCTGCCTATATATTGTGTGACAAAGAAGAACATACTCACTGGGCTCCATTAACATATGTTTGCCTGTTTGACTGACTGACCAATAGTGGTCGTGTGTTGGATGACAGATATGCATACTTGGTTCCTCCCCTGTTTAACTAGGGTTATTTTGTTTAAAAAACAAACATGTTGGAAAGAATAATTTTACAAATTAATTTATCAGCACTGCACTATTTATTAAACATTTGTTTTTTGTTTTTTTACCTTTACTCAGGAGTACGCTGCAATTTTGTTCACAGTGCGAATTTAGTTACTGGTCCATGTACTGACATTTCCCCTATTCATGGCTTTAATTTCCATTATACAAAGCACTACTTCAAAAATATATCACTGTTATTCCAGTATGTGGTTTTTATAAAACGTCTGTACCGAGTTACTCATCGGAAAGGAAATACTGGTTTATATCTATAAGTACTGTGCCCGGAGTCAGTACTGCTAGCACAACATAACTACAAGAAGGAGATGTGTTTCTCTTTACACTGTGAGTGTCTGCTTCTTATATAATCGAAAGGAATGAAGATGAAAGGTGTATTCCAGAATATAATACTAACAGTATTTCCTGGGCAAGCGTGTGATTCCTGTTTTTTATTGACTAATTGCTGTTGACGTCTAATTTCTCCTAGCCTGTGAAATATAACTACCACCATGCTTCTTTTCCTGTAGGATATAGGATTACACGCGATCAGGCAATCTAAAACAGGTGTACCAGTGACAGAGCACTCAGTGGATGCAGCTTTCAACTTAGTTTGCTCAACTCACACTGCTCATGAAAACCTCATAGGATATAGTATAATAGATCACAGCTTAAATACGGCACCAAAGTGTCGGAATAGTATCACTCATCAAGAGTTTGTTAGAGTCAAGAAACTGGCGTGTTGGATTAGGAGATCAACTACTAGGTTAAAATAGGAATAACTTTATATTTGAGGAGGTTAATTCAGTAAGTATGACCAGATACAACAAGAAACCCTTAAACGGGACAATTTTTACTAGCATTGACAAACATGGTAAGTCATTTCCTGTCACAATTTGCAAGTTGCAGATGCTTCCTCTCTGTGCAATTTTCATCATCAAAACAAATATATATATATATATATATTTGTTTTGATGATGAAAATTGCACAGAGAGGAAGCATATAAATATATGCATTTATTTGCTTGCTGACAGAATGTGAGTTTTCTAACAAATTGGACACAAAGAAATTGGGAAAAAAGGGGAAATATGTTTATATGACAGTATGAGTTTCACATCTCGTGGGAAATTAATCTTCTTTATGATTACGGTTCCCCTACCACTACAGTAGGGGAACAGTCCATTCCAACTGCTCATTCATCTTTGGAAGCATTGTATTATATGCTAGGGTTATGAATGTTTGGTGCTAAAATCCAGGGTAGTTTGTTGCAAGGTAGTACAGGAGATACCCATTCTAGTACTTCATTTTTACCCTTGGTGTTCCCTATGCTACAGAACCTTTTTGTAGTTTAGCAGTACACTCACATACACTCCCTTGTTTGAAAGTGTTGTCCATTAACGTGTGCAGGTAATGTAAACAAACCACAATGTTTAATTTTATAGGTGATAAAAATGTCCAAAAATAGTGGAAACAAACATGAGCTCTAAAAATGTGACATCACCTTAGCACAACACTTAGCATGGTGCCCACACTCTATGCACTGTCTGATGCCATGGCCCCCATTTTGAGTGGACACATGCACACGCCTCCATTTTACCTCCATGTTAGATGATTCAGCTGTAGGAGACAAAATATCCCATAAAGTAAGTGATTTTGACACTTAACTGAATCTGTGATTTTGATATTTAACTGAATCTAAAAATGTCAAGTACAACATTTGTGTATAGCAGGTTAACTGTAGTAGCAGCTGCAACTAGTCATCAGTCTCTAAACTCAAAGGGTCCTGTTACTTCTGTATCCCCCAAATAGTTCAGTTAGTTATGTATCCCCCATACTGCTAGCAATGCTATCTGTGCAGATGGATTCACAAAAATGTAATATTAACAATAATTCCACATCTATTGTGACTTATATATCTTGACACTGTACTACCTCCCTCAATTAATTCATACGCATGTGGAACTCTTTAAATGGAAAGAGGTTCGAAGAAACTGCTTGTATTCTATAAATTAACCTGACAGGGATTTTATTTTGTAATCAAAAAGCAAATCCTTAATAAATAAGTGACTAGCTTAAGCTAAAGTCAGTGGCTTGACTTTTAGGATTCTTATGTAATTAAAAGCTTTAAGCGGAAAAAGGATAACAAGTCATGATTTTTTTATGCATCTTAGAGGTGATTTTAAAAATTAATAGGGAATTCCCCTACACTGGAGGATAAGAGAGTAAAAAGGGATTTCCGTTCCTATTATTTATACATAGAGTATGACTTCGTTAATTTCTATTTATTATTTAGAATATTTTTTTAAACAGCAGAATGTTCTACAGCGAGATGCCTGCTTCATGTTAACATATTTTTTTTGAATGGACAAGTAACGGAATCTTTCTTTAGAGTTTGTGCTCTTAGCAATATAGCACTGATTTGACAATCACCCATACATTCTACTGATGTGCTATATAGAGCTTATATAATAAACCATAAGTTTACACATATCTACCCAGTTCTGTATTTTGCGCAAGGCAAACAAGTCAAGTGCCTAGGACAGCACTTACCTTATCTGAATGAGGGGCGGCAAAAAAACATAAATGCCTCTTTAAAAAAATAAAAAAAAACACTTGGGGGCAGAGACGATGACTGGGGAGATCGCAAGCAGGCAGCACGGACAAAACTCCATGGTGCCTGTTTGTCTCCCCATGCTGTGTGACGGTGGAGTGCCAACAGGTCACGTGACCCGGGGGTGCTGGGGGTATATAATGGGGGTGCTGGGGTCATGTAATGGAAGTGATAGGGGCATGTGATGGAGGAGATGAGAGGCATGTAATGGAATTGATGAGGGGCATGTAATGGAGATGATGAGGGGCATGTAATGGAGATGATGGGGAGCATGTAATAGAGGTGATGGGCTCAAGTGATGGGGTTATGTAATGGGGGTGATAGGGTCATGTAATGGGGTGATTTTGCATTTACTGTATGTGTAATCTGGTTGTTGGGGCATTTAATATGTAATCAATGTGGGTGATGGGGCATGTCCTAGAAGTGCAGCGTGGGTGAGGGGTGTCCAAATTTTCTCTGCCTGGGGCAGCACAAAACCAAGATACACCACTGTATCCACCAAATATTTTAGGCAAAGAAGAAAAGCAGTACACCTCAGACAACTGGATAAAAAAAGAAGGAATACAGTAACCCCAGAGTGGAATAAAACACGCAATGACAATGGGGTAAACGGCGTATCATTTGCACACAGTGTGTTCAGTGGAGGTTACTGTTTATTTTTCAGTTTGCAAGTAGACAAGCACAATGCAATGTCTCAGTGTACGTCTAGCTTGGAGTGGAATGTTGCCTGCCATTTGTTTGTCTTCTTTTGGATCAAGCTTCATATCTTTAGCTCAGATTCAGCTTATTCATTAAAAATGGAACATAACATCACCCGGCCATTGTATCCAAATATGTCTCCATTCAAGTTCTATTGAGGTAATTATAAATAAACATTTGACCCTATGTTTACTGTACTGTTTATCTAGCGTCTCAACTCATGGATTTTGTGACTTAACCACTACAAACAACAATTCCTCAGTTCTCAGAACTTTGATCATTGGGGCTGTTAAAATGGATTGACACTGCTACATACTGTCATGGATATTCTTGTCAACCTTGTCTAACGAGGACATTTACACTTAGAAAACACCTACCCAGGGTTTATTTGAAACACTGTTTAGTCATCTAATCACAAGCGAATGCTTTGATATTAATTCTTAATACATGAGAAAATGACTACTGTAGAATTCCACCCAATGATATTCCTCATAACAACTTCATTTTAATGTTCCAAAACATTCATTCACCGCCAACCTTTCAGGTTTCTTCACTGACTTACAATTTCTTCCAATATAATTTTTTTTTTTTCATCGATGGTCAATATCCCTATGGTAGCAGTTCCCATTTGTATCTTAATCCTCACCCCGAAATGTATCCTTATTTTTCTGGATCTCAGCAGAGGTTTGCAGGATGTTCTACACTGCCCTGAGGTCGTTTGGGACGTTTATTTTAGGACAGTCTAGAACGTCCTACTGGCGGCAAGGATTTAACCTTTGCTCAAGTTCCATTTAGATTGTAAAGTGTTTGGTGAAGGCTCTTATTATCTTACGCATTCTATACTATTCACTATATTTCAGCTTGTTTACAAATCTCATTGCATTTCATAGTGCTGATATTCCAAGTATTAATACCAATTGATAACAACCTCTAAAATGTTATTAATTGTTATTTTTTTTATTATATAGCCCAGTTTAGTAAGTTAAAGTTAAGACCCAATGTAAGCTAAATGCAGCTGTAATGCATTATATTCTAGCTGAAGGTTTCATATTTTACATACAAGCCTCTCTGATGGAAGATCAGAAATGTATTTTTGAAACTTGATCATTCTGTATGACACTATCTCTGCGTGTGAATCATAACTCAAATCCCTCGTGACTTACTCCTACGGTTCTAGGTAGTCATAGAATGGAAAGTTTTAGTGTGGTTTGTTTTAGACTTCATAACAACTCGACCAGAAGAAAAAAAGAGATGTAAATTACATGGTCTTGATTTTCGGTCACCTTAAAAACCCTACCTGATTTCAAGTGTTCCCCATATTATGCCACTGAACCCCATCACAAGATGTATATAATCACAATTGTGATTGAACCTGACTTTACTTTATGTCATGTACACGATATTTTGCTTAATGAGTATCTTATGTTGATTATTGTATTTCGGAGGGGGGGGGGGGGGTTCTATTTAATGAATTGTTAACACTATTCCTTCAATGGTTGTAATAGATAATTATGGGGGGTTTTCGTTACATTTATTTTTTATTTAACTCACTAAAAAAAAAAGAAGATTTTATTTTAAAAGATTGTACAAAGACAAACCTGTTCAGTTACTCCTGCAAAAAGAACAGAGGTGACCGTGCATAATGCATTGTTTAAAAAAAATAAATTTTTTTTTTTAGATTAACTGTGCCTTATTTAAGGCAAGTTGAGCACTTTTAGCAGGGGAAGTTCAACAAGTTACCCATTTAAACCATCTTATATGGGCATATTCATTGAAATTCGAGACTAGCTTGAGGAGGTCGACTTTCATTTTGAGAAAGAAGTAAACCTGCCAGCAAGAGCACAGAACTGCTCTTCACATGTGGCCAGTAAGTAGTAAAGCATTTGCAGAGTTCCTGGGCACTTAGTGACTATAAAAAAGGGGAACTTTTCACTAATGGGTCTATTCACAAAAATTGGACATTTCGGCACCCAAGTTACACTTAGTCTTAACCCCTTGCCGACAAAGGACGTGCCAGGCACGTCCTGGGAGAATCTCCCTTAATGACAAAGGACGTGCCTGGCACGTCCTGCAGTGAATGAAGCGGTTTTCGCGATCAACGATCGCGAAAACCGCTTTAACAGTGCTGGTCTATTGCCTCGACATCGAGGCAATAGCCAGCACCGATATTTCTATTTTGGGACCCCCACGATCGCCCCACGGAGCGATCGTGGGGAGCCATATTGACGGAGCATGCTGCTCCGTCAATATGGCTAAGTCCTCTGCCGGTCTGAGCTTTGGAAGTGAAAGTAACTTCACTTCCGTCGCTCTGAATATGCTACTTGACTACCCCTAGTGGTAGTTTAGTAGCATTGCAATGGAAAATAATTAAAATACATATTTAATTAAATAAAAATAGGTTATTTAGCTATATTAGCCTATAGGGTTAAAATTAAATATTTTTTAGCATAAGGGATGGGGTTAAAATTAAATGAAAGTTAAAAAATATTAAGGGATATAATAAGGATTAAAGTTGGGGTTAAATTTAGTGTTAGGGTTAAATTTTGGGTTCGGGTTGGGGTCAAAAGATCAATATAGGAAAAAAACAAAAAACACTATTTTTGGTTTTTGCCCCATAACTCGCAAAAAAAATACCGAAAAATATGGAAACATGCATATTTTTGAACTCGGGACAACATTTAGAAACTATTTAGACGGGGTCTTTTTTAATGATTTTATTTGTGTAAATTATATTTTAGGTCAAAGTTAGAAAAAGTGGGTTTTTTAAAAATTTTCATCATATTTTATGATTTTTTTTTGTAGTAAATTATAAGATATGATGAACAGAATGGTATCTAATGAAAGCCCTTCTTATGACGATAAAAACAACATATAATTTGTGTGGGTACTGTATGTGAGAAAGAAAAAAATTACAGCTAAACACAAACACCCTAGAAATGTCAAAACAGCCATTGTCACCAAGGGAAAGTCAAGGTGAAAATGTCTTGTCACTAAGGGGTTAAAAATAGCTTTGATCATTTTGCCTCCATTTACTTTCCATGGGGAAGATTCAAACCTGTTTTTTTTTTCCTAAGTCAAACTTGGGTGCGAATTTGATTTAGTCTCAAAATGACCTCCAAAGTCAACCTCCAAAGTCGACCTCCTCAAGCTATTCTCGAATGGAGTTACTGCACTGAAGAAACTGTTGTGCACTTGTATTCTGACAGGTGTGTGTGGAATTTGCAACTTTTGGATAACAGATCATTTTGGATAATGGAGTTCTGGATAAGGGACACTGTATTACACAATTATGAAAGTGACTATCTTCCCCAACAATATCAATAAATATTCCATAAAATACACAAAGTCGTCAGCTTTTCTTGACATAGTTAAAGTTTTTCTTTTTTCTTCCTTGTTCAGCTGTGGTTACTGAAATAACATCATAGAGTGCCGATCCTTGTAACGTCCTGGGTCTGATGGGTTTAAAAATGTCTGGGTTTAATCACTGTCAAATCACTTTGACACTTATGCTCTTAGTGATAAACCGCATCAACTGACTGCTACAGACAAGCACATACACAAATCTTCACTGCTCTCTACAAAAAAATGTCAACAATAGAGGTTACACTAGTAATAATGGCCATGTAAAGGCCATGCACTGATTGAGAGTATGATGTTTATGTATTTAATCTCATTTTATTATTTTTTAGGTTCGTATAAAACATAAAATCTTTTTCAGAAATACAGTATATTAGGATACAATAATATATATAAAAGAAGAAAAATACACTTCCTAGACAGATAAGTAGACATTTAGGGACAGTTTGAGATTGTTTCAGCATAGAGGATGTTGGAAAAGGGATGTTCTTAAACTTTTAATTCTCTAATGAATCTTTATTTAGTAAACTTTTTCACAAAAATAATCTAGTGTCTATTCTAAGTGATTGTGTCAGTCATTCATATATTCATTCAATCTGGTGAGATATTGGATCAGCGAGAAATGAGAGAGAAAACAAAAAGAAGAAAACTGATAGGTGGAGGGAAATCGAGAGTTGCTAAACTTCCAGGGGAGTCTTTCTATTTAGTTTTTCACAAGCTGTTAAGGTTATTGTACCAAATTAGCCCAAATCTCCTCTTCGTGATCTTTCCAAGAGCGCCAAATATTGTCATACTTGGGTATCAGAAAACTGATCATATAGAAATGCTTTTCCATTCTATATTGGTAATGTATCTGGGATATAAATTCCCTTTGTTCAGCAATAATTGGTTTAAGCCAGGATCTTGCCAGAAGGATCTTATAAGCTAAAAAAATGTTTATCAACAGGGAGCATTGATATTTATCTAACTTTGGTAGCTCTACATGGAACAGGAACATCTGTGGAGTAATTGTTATATTGCATCAGAATATTTTAGTTAAAAGTATCTATAGATTGAGTTTAATCCCACCAAATTTATAAATATTGCTTAAGTGTTTTTTTTTTTACATCTCCAGCATAAGGGTGAAGTAGAGATAGCAAATTTGTGTAGTCTTGAGGGGACCAAATACCATCTATGTAAAATTTTATAATATAGTTTGCGCAAGTTAACACAGTGTACCGATTTCCAAGTAAAGGATAATTCTCTATTCCAGGTTTCATCGGAGTATACGCTCCCCTGGTCTCTCTCCCATTTTAAAATAGATGGTGATCTAACCATTTGTGATGCATCATTCAGTAGGATCTTCACTTTTGAAATTAAATTTTAGCTATGGTGACAATCTATAAACTCATTAAGAGCAGTGTTATTACAAATAGGGTTATACTTCAAAAAGTGTTTTATTCTTTTGTATACCAAAAAATCATTATCTTATTTATCACTTTTAACTTTTAACTTAACTTTTTTTTAGTGTGGAAGCTTGGGTCCTGGTTATATTGGATCCCCAGATCAAGTTTGCAAATCGGGTAAGTTGTTTAAGATCTGTGTTTCAGGCGCTATTTAGTTTTAAATATGTATAGGAATTTCAGTATAATATATGCTTTCACTATATTGAGGCGGCCAAACCAGGAGGGTTCCAAATCTTCCTATTTGGAAAGTTGGTCCCTTATATCAGTTATCAGACCAGAGTAGATAGTTTCTTTTGGCTAAATTCAGGTCAAACTTTATCTTGATTGCCTTTAAGGACCAGTCAAAATTGATGTTTCTCTTCAAGTAGTTCAATTGGGTTTCTGATATCTTAACTTATTACCTGAGAATTATTCAAGTTTAGTTTATAGTTGGAGAATTCGGCGAATGTATATATATATTTCAGGGCAGCTGGTATAGAGAATTCAGATGAAGAGAGTGTTAATAATATATCATCAGCGTAGAGTGTCATGTTGGATTCCTGAGTTCCACTTTTTATCCCTTTTTTTAATCCTGATTAGATCTTATTAGTAGTGCCAGAGGCTCAATAGATAAAGCATATAGCAAGAGGGCAACCCTGCCTAGTGCCATTATTGATATTAAAAGGCTCTGATATTAACAAGGGTCCCATCCGTGTAGCCTTAGGGGAGATAGTGTTCGAGGATTTGGTTAATCCTCTCGGTTTGCCCATTAGTTTGTGGATGGTATGCTGTGGACAGCCGTCTATTTTGAGTACTTGGCAGAATGTAGGCCAGAAGCGGGAGGTAAATTGAACGCCATGGTCTGAGAGGATGAAATAGGCAGTCCGTGAAGACGGAATATGGCTGCTGTGGGTTATCTTGGTTATCTTGTTTTCATGCTTGGCCACAAAAAGGAACATTGAGATAGTTTGGAAGTCTCTCTCACTCCACCATGGCCAGCCAGTGCATGGTTGTATACTGATGCGAATACTTTGTTTCTGGCTTGGAGGGGTACGAAGATTCAGTTCTTTCTGTATCATATGTCCTTCCAAATGGAGACGGGTGTCTCCTGGGGGGCGTGGAGCTTCCTGGCTGTGTTTTCGTATGTGGGACAAGAGGGTAGTTTGGAGGGCTGGAAAATGACAAAGTTGAAGGACGGTAGAAATCGAAGAATCCTCTTCCTTGAGTGTTTCATGCATTTGAGAGAGTGCATCTGCATTCACGTTTTCAGTAGGTAATGTGGAGCTGGAACCTGGTGAAGTACAAGGCCCATCTGGCTTGCCTGGGACACAGCCTACATGTGGTGCAGAGGTACTCCAGATTCCGATGGTCGGTGTAGACCGTAACAGGGTGGAGGGCTCCCTAGAGCAGATGTCGCCATTCTTGTAGTGCCATGAGAATGGCCAGTAGCTCTCGGTCTCCCACACTGTAGTTGGCCTAATCAGGGCTTAGGCATCTCGAGAAATAGGAAACAGGGTGCAGGAGATCTTTCTCTACATTTCTTTGGTATAGGATGGCCCCAACCACTGTTTAGGATGCGTCCACTTCCACAAAGTAGGCATTCTAAGGCTCTGGAAGGGTCGAGTACTGGGGCTTAGGTGAACTTCTGTTTGAGGTTGTTGAATGCCTGTTGAGCTTGAGGTGTCCATTCAAATGGGATGCCTTTATTTGTTAGGGAAGTGATAGGTTTCACTATCCGAGAGAAACCACTACCAAAGCGCCTGTAAAAGTTGGCGAATCCCACAAACCTCTGAACTGCTTTGACAGAAGTTGGTGTGGGCTACTGGAGAATGGAGGAGACCTTTTTAGGGTCCATCTCTATCCGCTCTGGTGTGATGATATAGCCCAGGAACTCCACTGACGTGGTTTCGAAGATGCACTTCTCCAGTTTGGCGTACAGGTCATGTTCTTCAAGACGGGTGAGTACGAGTCATGTGTCTCCGTTGTTTAAGTAGTGAGGGGATGTCATCCAGGTAAACCACTACAAACAAGTCCAGCATATCCCTGAATACTTTGTTGAGGAAGTGCTGGAAGGTGGCCAGGGGCATTACTCTGTACTCAAAGTGCCCGTATCTCGTCCGGAAGCTAGGCTTCCATTCATCGCCCTTGCGTATTCTCACCATATTATATGCACCCAACACATTGATCTTGGAGAAGATGTGGGCATCATGTAAGCAATCCATAAGTTTGGGTATTAGAGGAAGGGGGTATTTGTTTTTGATTGTTATCTTGTTGATCTCCCTATAGTCCACACATGGTCTCTTTTTTTCCCTGAGAAAAATATCCCGGCCCCAGCGGGTGAAGTAGATGGTTGTATGAAGCCATTTCACAGGCTGTCCTCAATGTACTCTTTGAGGACCACTAGTTTGGGTTCGGATAACAGGAATATCCTACCAAAGGGGATGACTGCACCGGGTAAGAGGTCAATGGGGCAGTCATAGGGTCTGTGGGGTGGTAGCTGTTCTGCCTCTTTTTTTCTGAACATCTTGTGAAAAAAAGCGTATTGGGGTGGTATCTGAGGTGTTTTTGTATTGTTAATGGTGGAGTCGAGGGTTAGTGCCAACAAAGACGGTCTAAGGCAGTGTTGTTAACAGTGAAGAGAAGGGAACGTGTCCTTGCCTGTCTACCACCGGATGACAGAATTGTATTGTTTCGTGGTGTCTGAGTCCGAGTGTCAAGTATAAAGGTAAAGTATCTTTTAGGACTGCTTCAGATAGGATTGGTAGCCCATCCACCAGATGAGCGGTTAGAGGAGGATTCTTGGAACGTGTGGGTAAGTGCAAGGAAAGGGCCAGGGTTATATTGATGAAGCTCTCACTGGCATCGATGATGCTGGTCAGTCTCTTCTCCTTATGTTCTCACTGTAGCAGAAGAACGAGAGATAAATGAGATGCGGTACCTCCCAGGATTATTCTAAAAGTAGGCAGAGGCTTACCTCTGGATGGTCGCTCTGTACAGTCGCAAATTACGTTATCTGGTCCACTTACCTAGCAGGAGGGACAGATCGGCTCTTCGCCTTCTGTTCTTTTTTTTTGCTTCTGACATGGGTCCTCGTGTTATCCCGATCTGCATTGGTTCTTCGGTTGAGGTTGCTGTAGTGGAAGGATGGGTGCACTCCTTTGCTGTGGGATGTGGATGAGATGGTGTGAGAGTGGCCCGTTCCATTCTGTATTCTCTCAGCCTCTGGTCCATTTGGGAGACCAGATTAATGGAGACTTCTAAAGTCCCTGGGATTCCTATGCAGTCTAAGTCATCTTAGAGTGACTCAGAAAGCCCCAGGCGGAGATTAGCCTGTTCATTCCACTGTGTGATCACAGCCACCCTTCTGAACTCAGAGCTGTAGTCTTCTACTGGGTGACAACCTTGTCTAAGGGATCGCAGGGTGGACTCTGCTGTAGCCACCTTATGAGGGTTTTAGAATAAGGCATCCATTGCCTGCCAGAAGGCGTTCCAGTTAGCCAGGTGGAACGCGGGGCCCTTTCTGTGGGCACGCGGCCATAGGTCGCCGGTAGGTGGGAGGTCGGCTGGCCCTGGTCGGCATTAATGCAGAGTAGGCGCCTGCCTGCTCAAACGGCAGGCGCCTACTCTGCTTCCACTCCCGAGGATATGGAGGCAGCCGGCAAAGGGAGGGATCTGAGAAGCAAATCCTCCAGCGAGAAGTCTGTGGGGAGCGTTGCCGTGCGTTCCCATGGCAATGCCCCACACAGTTTTGCGCGGGAGGACAGAAGAGGTGAGGAAGACAGCGACTGTGTCCCCCCTTCCTTCACCAAAGGTAAGAAGAAGGGAGGGGGGGGGTGAATAAAAATAAATAAAATATTTTTTTTAATGATTATTAAAAAAAAAAATGTTACCTGCAGCACCCCCCCTTTACACATATCACCCCCCTACACACAGCACCCCTCCCCCCACTCTCACACAGCACCCCCCACTCTCACACAGCACCCCCCACTCTCACACAGCACCTCCCCCACTCTCACACAGCATCCCCCACTCTCACACAGCACCCCCTGACATAACAACCCCCACCCACTCACAAACAGCACCACCCCACTCACATAACACCCCCACCCACTCACACAGCACACCTCACACACAAACACATACACTGCACCCCTCAATACAGTATATGTGTGTGTATTTATCAGTCTGTATGTGTGTACTCAGCGGTCTGTGTGTGTACTCAGCAGTCTGCATGTGTGTGTACTCAGAGGTCTGTGTGTGTGTGTACTCAGAGGTCTGTGTGTGTACTCAGATGTCTGTGTGTGTACTCAGAGGTCTGTGTGTGTGTGTACTCAGAGGTCTGTGTGTGTGTGTGTGTGTGTACTCAGAGGTCTGTGTGTGTGTGTACTCAGAGGTCTGTGTGTGTGTGTGTGTGTACTCAGCGGTCTGTGTGTGTGTGTATTCAGCAGACAGTGTGTACTCGGCAGTCTGAGTGTGTGTGTATTCAGCAGCGTGCATGTGTGTGTTTCAGCAGATTGTGTGTGTATTCAGCAGAGTGTGTGTATTCAGCAGTCTGTCTGTGTATTCAGCAGTCTGTCTGTGTATTCAGCGGACTGTGTGTGTGTGTATTCAGCGGACTGTGTGTGTGTGTATTCAGCGGACTGTGTGTGTGTGTATTCAATGGACTGTGTGTGTGTGTATTCAGCAGACTGTGTGTGTGTGTATTCAATGGCCTGTGTGTGTGTGTATTCAGCGGACTGTGTGTGTATTCAGCGGACTGTGTGTGTATTCAATGGACTGTGTGTGTGTGTAATCAGCAGACTGTGTGTGTGTGTATTCAATGGACTGTGTGTGTGTGTGTATTCAGCAGACTGTGTGTGTGTGTGTATTCAATGGACTGTGTGTGTGTGTATTCAGCGGACTGTGTGTGTGTGTATTCAGTGGACTGTGTGTGTGTGTATTCAGCGGACTGTGTGTGTGTTCAATGGACTGTGTGTGTATTCAGCGGACTGTGTGTGTATTCAGCGGACTGTGTGTGTGTGTATTCAATGGACTGTGTGTGTATTCAGCGGACTGTGTGTGTGTGTGTATTCAATGGACTGTGTGTGTGTGTGTATGCAGCAGACTGTGTGTGTGTGTATTCAATGGACTGTGTGTGTGTGTGTGTATTCAGCAGACTGTGTGTGTGTGTGTATTCAATGGACTGTGTGTGTATTCAGCGGACTGTGTGTGTGTGTATTCAATGGACTGTGTGTGTATTCAGCGGACTGTGTGTGTGTGTATTCAATGGACTGTGTGTGTGTATTCAGCAAACTGTGTGTGTGTGTGTGTATTCAATGGACTGTGTGTGTGTGTATTCAGTGGACTGTGTGTGTGTGTATTCAGCGGACTGTGTGTGTGTGTATTCAGCGGACTGTGTGTGTGTGTGTATTCAATGGACTGTGTGTGTGTGTATTCAGCGGACTGTGTGTGTGTGTGTTCAGCAGTGTGAATATTCAGCAGACTGCTGAATACACACACACAGACAGCTGAGTACACACACAGACATATCCCCTTGTACGCATCTTTGGCACAGTTTACATGCAGTTTTGGTGCAGCTGGATGGACAGAAACCTGATGAAAAATGCATGTCCATTGACATACATGGAAAGCTGCACCAAAACTGGATGTGAAGACGGATGGAATTGTGATGTAAACTGTGCCAAAGCAGCAAGTAAGATGCATGCAAACTGCAGGTGGATAGGTGGGAATAGGTCCTTAATAAGGTAAAGCACCACCGAACACCAGTGTGTTTTAATTTACTAGAATTTATGATTTTTCAATAAAAAAAACTGTATCATTGAACTCTCTGTTGTTTTGTTCTTCTTTTAAAACAACAGATGTTAATTAGTTCGGACAACTGTTAGAGTTGTTTTTTCTAAACTTAAACCTCAGTATTCAGGTTTAATTGCCGTGTTGGCACTTTGAGGAATAAAATTTGGCATGTATTGCGGTTTGGGCACTCGGGCTCAAAAAGGTCCGCCATCACTGTCATAGGTCCTCCAGTCAGCAGAGAAATGGTGGTGTGGATACCAACAAAGTCTGAAGCAAAGGTTCAAGGTTTGAGAACAAACATGAGTTCACAGGAGGTGATGAAACTCCCTCTGGGGGTGCAAAAACTGGAGCAGGAGGTGGCAGTGGGACTCCAGCAGGAGGGACAGCTTGACACTGTACTTGAAGGTTTTGCTGTTGGTCCTGTACCCCTTGAACGGTGTGAGCCAGGGCAGCAATTTGCTGGGTAACTGCGAGGATTATTCTGTCTGGTGGGGGAGTATAGTGCAGGGTGAGAGTAAGGGCACCTGAGGACCAGATCAGCAGGCAGCAAGAGAAGTCCAATAGCCAAGCACTAGTCAGGACAGGCAGCTGATGGTCAAAACGGTCAGGTAAGCCAGGTCAGGGTTGGAGAGATCGGGAAAGTCAGGTCAGGGTTGGAGAGATCGGGAAGGTCCAAAAAAAAAAGCTGGTGTCAGTTTCTTAGGAGGTCAAACACAGTGGATTTATAGTAATACTGAGAACAAGGGATTAAACAGGGAAAACCAGCCTTAGCAGCTTATTAATCAAGAAAGGACTGAACAGTGTGAGGGTTTTTAGCTCCTCCCCTCAGCTCCAGTGGTCCACTCCCCCCCTCACAGGACTCTATGGGGCCTTCAGAGATGTTTACACCTCTGTCCCCACCTCCCCAGCATCCTCCAATGCTGGAGCAACATGGGACGCCAGGACACGACCCTCCTCCAAGTGGCGCCTGGGCTGCTCGAGGCCAGAGAGTAATGGGGGACTCTGCAGAATGTGAGTCTCTCCTGGACGGAGGGTGAAGGAGGCTGGCATCCTGACAAAAACAAACTATCTTTATTTTTTATTTCCCTCTTTACATTTCTTTCCCTCTTCTTTCCCCTAATTTCTCTTCTTCCCCTCCCTTCTCCCTCTCCTTAAGTCACAGACAAAAATTCACTGTTCATCTATAATTCCTCCATAAAAAATCCCACTCGCAATTTTTTTTTTTTTATCTCTTTAAAAGATATTTATTAAGGGATCAAAACACACCAACATAAAATGTATGATAGCCCAACAAATAATGTAACACTAACCTGGTGTTAGGACCAAAAGGCCCAGAAAAACTCAGCACAACAGCACAACAACAAGAATGACCCATCCATATATGGACTGAACGAGATTGTACTTGGAGAGTTCTACTGAATGGCTTATGAGGTTATTGAGGTGTGGCCTGATTAACATATCAAAAGACACACTAAAATTGTTTGTCAGTATTGGCATTTTGTATACCTGGCTGTTTTGTCACCATAAAATAATGTTTCGTTTTTTTTGCATAAGAAATTATTTCTTTATTTGTAATGAATGAATGGGTGATATATGGAATAAAATGATTTTGCAAACACTCTTCAAGAATATTAAAAAAAAAAAACATAAAAGTGACAATATTAATGTTGACATTTTCCCCTAAAAAAATACTTTAGATTAATGAACACTATAAATGGTCAGTAATAAGTTATTCTGCAATATTTGGAATTTATCAGTAATTATGGCCTACTAGGTCCTGACTGTACAATACATAAGATGAGTGTATGTAAAGGTTAGAAGAGGTCAGGTTGGGAATGAATCAAATGAGATCCTTTGTAAAAATGTTCCTAGAATGTCCCTCCTCCCAACAAAGGATTAGGGTATCTATGAGAAGCAAGAGACTGAGTGAATTGTATCACAGCATTGACATCTACATGGATGCCCAAGACTCTGGAGATCACCTAGCATGCTGTTAACGTTATAAAAAGCAAATTTAGCCTTGGGAAAAAGATAGGACCCTTAATATTTTGGGGTCAGTGTAACCCATTTATTTTTCCCAGGGAAGTTCCCTTTGGCTGAGAGACAAGTGAACAAACAAGGCCACAATTTGAAAAAATAAAAGTGCAAGGAATATTATAGGCATTATTATAGACCTCTGACATGTTTGAGTAACATGAGACATATATGACTTCCAAAAGTTCACTGTGAGATCAGAGGAGATCAGGCAAGAATAATGTTAATATAGTTTTCATGTCTCAGCAAATAGAAGAAATGTGTTGTTTGGCTATCTGCAGCTACCTGCAAACATGGGAGGGATATCAAACTGTTGATTCTGTCACCAGCAGTTATAAAGTAAATATATATGCATGGATTACCAGGGATGTACTTAACATATTTGCCACTCGGACACAACCCAGCTTCCTTTATAAAACCCAAATCCTTTCCATTTTTAAAAACAGCTTGTCAGGTGTGCACATGGTGCCACATATCTTCCCTAAGTATACAATGTCCAAGAGACATACACATGGTGCTACATATCTTCCCTAAGTCTACAGAGTCCAAGGGACACACACATGGTGCCACATATCTTCCCTAAGTCTACAGTGTCCAAGGGACAAACATGGGGTGCCACATATCTTCCCTAAGTATACAGTGTCCAAGATACATACACATGGTGCCACATACCTTCCCTTAGTATACAGTTTCCAAGATACATACACATGGAGCCACATACCTTCCCTTAGTATACAGTTTCCAAGATACATACACATGGTGCCACATATCTTTCCTAAGTATACATTGTGCCAGAGACATACACATGGTGCCACATACCTTCCCTAAGTATACATTGTGCCAGAGACATACACATGGTGCCACATACCTTCCCTAAGTATACAGTGTCCAAGGGACATACACATGGTGCCACATACCTTCCCTAAGTATACATTGTGTCAGAGACATACACATGGTGCCACATATCTTCCCTGAGTATACAGTGTCCAAGGGACATACACATGGTGTCTCATAGCTTCACTAAGTATACAGTGTCCAACAGACATACACATGGTGCTACATAGCTTCCCATAAGTATACACGTTGTCATAGCTTCCATAAGTATATACTGTTTGATACAAATAGAGTCAGACTAATAAGGTGTGACCTGCTTAATGTAGTGATAGTGAAGCTCACCTGTGCAGTCAGGTGCTGCTTTTTACGGGTTTCCACCGTGCAGGTACAAAACATCCAGGGTTACGGAAAAAGATACAGGCTCGCAAGTAGTAAAAAAAGTCCAGCACTTTTCCAAAATAGTAAATTACATATGAACTTTATTGTAGAAATAAATAGAAAATAAATGTAACATAGAGACAGAATCTCATGCGTTCTACCTAAACAGGCTTTATCACAGTGTTCCAGCGATATCCAAATGGTGCCACATATCTTCCCTAATTATACAGTGTACCAGAGACATTCAAATGGTGCTACATATCTTCCCTAAGTATACAGTGTACCAGAGACATCCAAATGGTGCTACGTATCTTCCCTAAGTATACAGTGTACCAGAGACATACAAATGGTGCTACGTATCTTCCCTAATTATACAGTGTACCAGAGACATTCAAATGGTGCTACGTATCTTCCCTAATTATACAGTGTACCAGAGACATCCAAATGGTGCTACGTATCTTCCCTAATTATACAGTGTACCAGAGACATCCAAATGGTGCTACGTATCTTCCCTAATTATACAGTGTACCAGAGACATCCAAATGGTGCTACATATCTTCCCTAATTATACAGTGTACCAGAGACATCCAAATGGTGCTACATATCTTCCCTAATTATACAGTGTACCAGAGACATCCAAATGGTGCTACATATCTTCACTAATTATACAGTGTACCAGAGACATCCAAATGGTGCTACATATCTTCCCTAAGTATACAGTGTAAGAGAGATCCAAATGGTGCTACATATCTTCCCTAATTATACAGTGTACCAGAGACATCCAAATGGTGCTACATATCTTCCCTAAGTATACAGTGTACCAGAGACATACAAATGGTGCTACGTATCTTCCCTAATTATACAGTGTACCAGAGACATCCAAATGGTGCTACGTATCTTCCCTAATTATACAGTGTACCAGAGACATTCAAATGGTGCTACGTATCTTCCCTAATTATACAGTGTACCAGAGACATCCAAATGGTGCTACATATCTTCCCTAATTATACAGTGTACCAGAGACATACAAATGGTGCTACATATCTTCCCTAATTATACAGTGTACCAGAGACATACAAATGGTGCTACATATCTTCCCTAATTATACAGTGTACCAGAGACATTCAAATGGTGCTACATATCTTCCCTAAGTATACAGTGTACCAGAGACATCCAAATGGTGCTACATATCTTCCCTAATTATACAGTGTACCAGAGACATACAAATGGTGCTACGTATCTTCCCTAAGTATACAGTGTACCAGAGACATACAAATGGTGCTACATATCTTCCCTAATTATACAGTGTACCAGAGACATCCAAATGGTGCTACATATCTTCCCTAAGTATACAGTGTACCAGAGACATTCAAATGGTGCTACGTATCTTCCCTAATTATACAGTGTACCAGAGACATCCAAATGGTGCTACATATCTTCCCTAATTATACAGTGTACCAGAGACATACAAATGGTGCTACGTATCTTCCCTAATTATACAGTGTACCAGAGACATCCAAATGGTGCTACATATCTTCCCTAAGTATACAGTGTACCAGAGACATTCAAATGGTGCTACGTATCTTCCCTAATTATACAGTGTACCAGAGACATTCAAATGGTGCTACATATCTTCCCTAATTATACAGTGTACCAGAGACATACAAATGGTGCTACGTATCTTCCCTAATTATACAGTGTACCAGAGACATACAAATGGTGCTACATATCTTCCCTAATTATACAGTGTACCAGAGACATCCAAATGGTGCTACATATCTTCCCTAATTATACAGTGTACCAGAGACATACAAATGGTGCTACATATCTTCCCTAATTACACAGTGTACCAGAGACATTCAAATGGTGCTACGTATCTTCCCTAAGTATACAGTGTACCAGAGACATCCAAATGGTGCTACATATCTTCCCTAATTATACAGTGTACCAGAGACATTCAAATGGTGCTACATATCTTCCCTAAGTATACAGTGTACCAGAGACATTCAAATGGTGCTACATATCTTCCCTAATTATACAGTGTACCAGAGACATACAAATGGTGCTACATATCTTCCCTAATTATACAGTGTACCAGAGACATCCAAATGGTGCTACATATCTTCCCTAAGTATACAGTGACCAAGAGACATACACATGGTGCTACATATCTTCCCTAATTATACAGTGTACCAGAGACATTCAAATGGTTCTACATATCTTCCCTAAGTATACAGTGTACCAGAGACATCCAAATGGTGCTACATATCTTCCCTAAGTATACAGTGACCAAGAGACATACACATGGTGCTACATATCTTCCCTAATTATACAGTGTACCAGAGACATCCAAATGGTGCTACATATCTTCCCTAAGTATACAGTGTACCAGAGACATCCAAATGGTGCTACATATCTTCCCTAAGTATACAGTGTACCAGAGACATTCAAATGGTGCTACGTATCTTCCCTAATTATACAGTGTACCAGAGACATTCAAATGGTGCTACATATCTTCCCTAATTATACAGTGTACCAGAGACATACAAATGGTGCTACGTATCTTCCCTAATTATACAGTGTACCAGAGACATACAAATGGTGCTACATATCTTCCCTAATTATACAGTGTACCAGAGACATCCAAATGGTGCTACATATCTTCCCTAATTATACAGTGTACCAGAGACATCCAAATGGTGCTACATATCTTCCCTAATTATACAGTGTACCAGAGACATTCAAATGGTGCTACGTATCTTCCCTAAGTATACAGTGTACCAGAGACATCCAAATGGTGCTACATATCTTCCCTAATTATACAGTGTACCAGAGACATTCAAATGGTGCTACATATCTTCCCTAAGTATACAGTGTACCAGAGACATTCAAATGGTGCTACATATCTTCCCTAATTATACAGTGTACCAGAGACATTCAAATGGTGCTACATATCTTCCCTAAGTATACAGTGTACCAGAGACATCCAAATGGTGCTACATATCTTCCCTAAGTATACAGTGACCAAGAGACATACACATGGTGCTACATATCTTCCCTAATTATACAGTGTACCAGAGACATCCAAATGGTGCTACATATCTTTCCTAAGTATACAGTGTACCAGAGACATCCAAATGGTGCTACGTATCTTCCCTAATTATACAGTGTACCAGAGACATACAAATGGTGCTACATATCTTCCCTAAGTATACAGTGTACCAGAGACATACAAATGGTGCTACATATCTTCCCTAAGTATACAGTGACCAAGAGACATACACATGGTGCTACATATCTTCCCTAAGTATACAGTGTACCAGAGACATCCAAATGGTGCTACATATCTTCCCTAATTATACAGTGTACCAGAGACATCCAAATGGTGCTACGTATCTTCCCTAATTATACAGTATACCAGAGACATCCAAATGGTGCTACATATCTTCCCTAAGTATACAGTGTACCAGAGACATCCAAATGGTGCTACGTATCCTCCCTAATTATACAGTGTACCAGAGACATACAAATGGTGCTACATATCTTCCCTAAGTATACAGTGTACCAGAGACATACAAATGGTGCTACATATCTTCCCTAAGTATACAGTGACCAAGAGACATACACATGGTGCTACATATCTTCCCTAATTATACAGTGTACCAGAGACATCCAAATGGTGCTACATATCTTCCCTAAGTATACAGTGTACCAGAGACATCCAAATGGTGCTACGTATCTTCCCTAATTATACAGTGTACCAGAGACATCCAAATGGTGCTACATATCTTCCCTAAGTATACAGTGTACCAGAGACATACAAATGGTGCTACGTATCTTCCCTAATTATACAGTGTACCAGAGACATACAAATGGTGCTACGCATCTTCCCTAATTATACAGTGTACCAGAGACATACAAATGGTGCTACGCATCTTCCCTAATTATACAGTGTACCAGAGACATACAAATGGTGCTACGTATCTTCACTAAGTATACTCTGTGTCAGAGACATAGAAATGGTGCTACATATCTTCCCTAAGTATACTCTGTGTCAGAGACATAGAAATGGTGCTACATATCTTCCCTAAGTATACTCTGTGTCAGAGACATAGAAATGGTGCTACATATCTTCCCTAAGTATACAGTGTGCCAGAGACATACACATGGTGCCTCATTGCTTCCCTAAGTATACACTGTGTCAGAGACATACAAATGGTGCTACATAGCTTCCCTAAGTATACTCTGTGCCAGAGACATACACATGGTGCCTTATAGCTTCACTAAGCATACAGTGTCTAATAGACATAGACATGGTGCCTCATAGCTTCTCTAAGCATACAGTGTGCCAGAGACAGACACATGGTTCTACATAGCTTTCCTAAGTATACAGTGTGTCAGAGACACACACATGGTGCCTCAAAACTTACAAGTAATATTGACTTTCCCATGGTATAGGAATGAGCTTAGTCATGCTGATATCACCTATGTGAGTGAGACTTCTAAACTCAGCATAAAAAAAGAACCTTTCTATCTTGAGAAAACTGTGACTGGTGCATTGTAAGGCTTTAGATCATGTCTTAGTTAAGCATTATAAGGTATCCGTTACAGATCATGTGCTATCATGTACCAAGTGACACTAATGAAATAGACATTATCTGTAGATTGATTGACCTACACAAATACCAATAAGCTGCACTATGTATCTTATTTAACTTGTTCTTTTTTATGTTTTATTTGTTTCTTTTTTTAAACTTTCTTAAATATCATAGGATTGTGAGTTTCTTTTTTTATTTTCTTCAAATATACAGTACAATGTTCTAGTAAAAAGGGAGGAATGGCATTTACTGATGACTTTAGTGAAGTAACTTAGTTTGGCGTTTTGGGAATATTGGATCTTAAAAGACCACCTGAAGGAAAACACAATATTGTGAATAAATCTTACACATATAAATACAGAATGACACCTAAAATGTAATTTTCTACAGGTAATATAATATAAACGTTACAGATAGTTATGGAACATATATTATTTTTTCATACATTTTTTCCCCCTCTTTCGCTGAGCTTTTCTGATGTCATTCTAAATTCGATTAAATCGGCAATTCCCAGGTGATAAAGTATTTTGCTTTTAGTAAGTCGCTCATTTTTTAAACACCATATTTCTTTTTTTATTAAAAAAGAAAATGGTGTTTAATTTATAGTTATTGGTTGACTGCCGTAAGTCTACGCACATGCAACAGTCAGATACGTCATGTCTCCTTTGGATGTATTGATCTGTCAGTTTGAGAGGGGTGGAGCAATGTCGTGTGACATCTTCAGTCATTTGAATGATGACAAGGTACCAATAAGCAGTTACACTATAGTACAATATTTAAAATATATGACAAATAATCATAATAAATGAATATGCATGTTCTAGACTTTCATTTTTAAAAAACAGTATAATAAAAAGTAAAACCATTCTCTTGTTTTAATCAGTAAGATTTTTAGATGACCTTTAATTTTGTATATTTGTATATAATATAAACCAAATGGGTTTATTTGGTGTAGTTCTTTCACTGCGCCCCTTTAACAAGCTTGGTACCTGGAACCCATTGCATTTAAGCAAGATATCACGAACATCTAATTACCTTGCTCATTATTTTCCATTTTAATCATGTTACCTCCACTCTATCTAAAAGCTGTCACTTATTTAACTCACCCTCCCCCCGCCCCCAAAAAATGTGTCTAAATTTTCCTCTGCTAAATTTCTTAATAAATTGCAGTTATCTTAATCAAGAATTAATAGAGACGAATATTCTGTTTTAGCATCCAAATGTCAATATTCTATTTCAGCATCCATCTGTCATAGTGAAACAGTATAATCCATGCCCACATAGCTAACACTCAGAATCACAGACTGGTAAAGATAATCTGTCCACCACACACTATATTGCACCCAAACACTAGGCTAGGAGATAGTTTACATTTTAGCAATACCGTATTCATTTATTTGGGCAAGGTTTATAATATAATATTGACTTAAATAATATCAATTTTGCTTTGTGCACTAATCAAAGTAATCAACCTAAAATACACACACATATACAGGGCCGCCACCAGGAATTTCAGGGCCCCTTACTGAACACATTTTTTGGGGCCCCTACCCCCACCCCGACAATATCTCCCACTCGCCCCACCTACCCTTAAATGCATGTTATACTGGTCTACTGTAATATGGAGGGTGGTTGGGAGCAGTTGGTCAACATGTCAGTAATATTTTGCCACTCAATAAGTCAGTATTTTGCCCTCAATATGCCATTCTTTTGCCATTTAGTATGCCAGGATTTTCCCCCTCAACGTGCCATTCTTTTCCCATTTAATATGCCAGTATTTTTCTCCTCAATATGCCATTTAATATGCCAGTATTTTTCCACTCAATATGACATTTAATATGCCGGTAATTTGCCCCTCAATATTCCATTTAATATGCCAGTATTTTGCCCCTCAATGTGCCATTTAATATGCCAGTATTTTGCCCCTCAATGTGCCATTTAATATTCCAGTATTTTGCCCCTCAGTATGCCAGGAATTTGCATATTAATATGCCAGGATTTTGCCCCTCAATATGCCAGGATTTTGCACCCTCAATATGCCAGGATTTAGCCATTTAATATGCCAGGATTTTGCCAATTAATATGCCAGGGTTATGCCAATGAATATGCCAGGGTTATGCCAATTAATATGCCAGGATTTTGCCATTTAATATGCCAGGGTTATGCCAATTAATATGCCAGGGTTATGCCAATTAATATGTCAGGATTATGCCAATTAATAAGCCAGGCGTATGCCAATTAATATGCCAGGATTTAGCCAATTAATATGCCAGGGTTATGCCAAATAATATATCAGGGTTATGCCAATTAATATGCTAGGATTATGCCAATTAATATGCCAGGATTTTGCCCCTCAGTATGCTCATTATGCCACCCTCCTCCCCCCTTCCCTAGCCAGTATTTACCTCCTTGCTGCTGTCTCCCGATGCAGGTCCGTGGCTGTGGGTTTGTTAAAAAAAAAAAGTAAAAAAAAAAAAAACTTTATTGAAGCCGCGCGGCTGGAGGGGAGCGCACAACGCTTCCCTTGAAGCCGCGCGGCTGGAGGGGAGCGCACAACGCTTCCCTCACAGCCGCCGACCGGCTTTAACAGAGATTTTTTTTTTTAAACTGGCGTGACCCGGGCCCGCCGGGCCTCCTGGACCCACCGGGCCCGGGACGACAGTATCGCCCGTCACCCCCTGATGGCGGGCCTGCACACACACATATATATAAATATATATTTCTGAATCCAGATTTGCTACTATTATTTGATAATTTTCAGGCTGTTTAAAAGGGACAGTCTCAACTAAACATAGTTTATACTGTGAATGTAGAGAATGAAAAATCATGGCAAATTACACATTTTCCATAGAAAACCAGTTCATTTATATATCAAGCCATGGGTGATGTCATAAACAGGAGACACATTTAAAATAAATGTTTCCCTATTTTAGGTATTTGCTTGCAGTTTTGCTAACACAATGTATAGATCATTTTAAGTATTTTTTTTATTTTCTACTTGTACAGTGACAACAATGTTTAGGTGCAAGAGTCCCTGAAAACTACATAACAGTAGCAAATCTGGATTTAGAAATGTATATTATGTATGCTACGTTGAATACTTTGATTAGTGTACACACAAAAAACTCCATGAACACATGTTTCTAATATACTGGCCATATATTATAACTTGTCCACTTCTAAAAATAGGAGACATGTTTGTATGCACTTCAGAGGACTGTGATTAAGGGCCCTCCACCCAACAGCCAGAAAAACCATTATTCAAACTTACCATGTTTGAAATGAAGTTTCTTTTTATGTGTGTATTGCCTTCTGATTTAATTTTAAGATGTATATTGTTAAGGTTTATGTTTATAAAGTTCTTGTATATCCATTACACTTGCTCTTTTGAGCACTGCATCTACCAGAATAACTTCTGTTTTCTGGATATGTAAAATTTTGGTCTTTACTGGTAACCCATTTTGTATATTTTCTCATTCTAGGAGCTCATAACACATGCTATATGTACCACAGATCTTTTCAGTCGTAGGTTTTGTGTGTATAAATAAGCCTCTTTACAAATTTTGGCAAATGATATTCCTGATAATCCAAGATTTATTTTGGGAAGAGCGGATGGCCCACACAATCTGTGGAACCTAGCCTCGTCCCAAGAAAAAAACAGGAAAGATTAAAAAAATAAGAAAAGGTCCACTAATAGATAATTCCCATTTTTCTACAAATATGGGAAGTGCACAATGGTAAATGCATCAACTGTACTAGTACAAATATTGTCAACCTATTGCAGTGTTCATGTGGAAATCAATATTTAGGCAGAATCACAAGACCTTTATAAGAAAGAATCCTTAAACATCTAGGAAACATCTGAAAAGGTAACAAAAAAGTGAAACCTTTTTATGTATAGCTACATATGTACAGTAGAGATAAACATAGAACTAGATATGTCATTAAATATGAACAAATGGGTGAAAAATTACACAAGATCACTGCTGATTTTTAAACAAATTCTAAAATTTTTTGTTTTCTCTTTCCCCACCAAATGTTTTTCACAAACAAGAGAATATTTAAGAAAAAAAACAATCATGGCGATCCTATGCCACCCATTACAAACTGGACTTTGGATGAGGTATGTCTTGTGCCTCGGTTTGACTCCCTGTGGGTTTACTGTGATATATGGTACTGGTTCTACATTTATGCACTTTATTCAGCCTCTTTTTTTCTCTTTGATCAGGACAGCCATGAGCAGTAGATCTGCTTATTAGATTTTTTATAATAGAAGATATAATGGTTGACACAATGCATTGATAATCGGATCTGAAATATTGCCTCCGAAGTCCAGACGTAGTTGAATCACAGTTGGTGGCACGAAAAAGCTGAGGTAGCTTCGATGTACCTGAGAATGTGTCGGCATATCTGAAATCATAGAAGTTTCCAACAACAGAATCAGATGAAATGCATCGAAAGTGAGTGGTAGCCTAGGTCCTATGCATGGAGGACCTAGGATCCTACTTCTATGGAGAGGACTTCGGCTTATTTTGGGGCAATTTCAGGAGGACCTTGGTTGTTACGAATGTAATCAAAGAGTCTATGGTAGGACATTGGCTACAGCCAAAATGGCTCAAAGTGTACCAAAAGAAAAATCATTAAAAATAAAAAACATGATACATTAAATAGATAGAAATAAAGTAAATGAACACAAAGTATTTTTATACTAAAACTTTAAAATGCTCATGTTAATGTAAATATTCTATAATATATAACATTAATATATCATAATAATATGTACTTTTTTTGTGTTTAAAATATGCTTACTTGAATTTTTCTACAACTAAAATCTGGAGAATTGATATGTGCAAATTTTGTGTATGTTTCCTAAATTTGGAGTGTACTCAGGGCTGATCAGCACATACCGGGAAGCCAAAAATCTATGGTTTTCATTGCAAACTTGGCATGATCAAAGTGCTTCCGATGCTTCAGTTACCAAATGGCCCAGATAGCTGGTTCGGATCCATTGACTAGATGGATTTCAAAGATTTCTGAAATTCGACTTACTTGCCCGATCCAAATTGATATCATGCCAGTTCTGTCTATAATTTGTAGACTCTTTAGTTCATAATGCAAAATAATTATTTATAAAAGGATACATTATTTTGGAGGGGATTCTAAACTCATGCTCCTCTTTACTTGAATCAGTGAATTTAAAATGACTAATATCCTATAAGTGCCATTTATTGGTTTATTAAAATGTAATTATTATGTTTATTTATAAATCTTTACTTGTACTACCTGTATACATAATCGGTTTTTCACACATTGTCATTTGGGGTTAATATAACAGGTCATTGTTATTTATATTTAGTATTCCTAGAAATTCCCGAAAGTAATTAGCATGCCTATGCCTAAGAGCCACTAGGCTCAAAACATGTAAGGTGTCGCTGTATCCCCATTGTTGTCATTGAAACTGCTAATATGGATTACTTTTATACTTCATGACTGATGCAGCTGCTCCCATGTCTTCATTTTTCCCTTGTTGGGGAAACTCATGCTTTGTTTGGATTTTATTGCTACACGAGCGGTTAGGACCCGGCAAAGCCTTACTTTATTACTGAGTAAGAGCTTCAGGTTATCTAATTGTACATAGGCACAGAGAATCCCATGGATCGTCGATTATACAGGGATGTGCAATTCCTATCAGTCGATGCACAGGACATGCAGTTCTGGGCGTTGGTCAGGGTGTTTTTTAAATTTTCTCTGCTGCTGACTAGCGAGTCCTGTGAGTGCAAATCTGGGTTCTGGCTGCAAGAGAAAATCCTGTGAGTGGATAGCTGCTAGTATAAGTTCTGTGAACACAAATATAGGTTGCTGGGGCAAGTCCTGAGTGCAGTGGTGCTGGGGTAATTCCTATGAGTACAAAGTGTCTTCTGAGGTAAGTCCTATAAGTGCTAAGTGGGTGGTGGGGTAAGAACTGAGTGCAAAGTGATGCTGGGGGACAAGCAGCCTTGGCGGGGATGGGATGGTTCATCGTGGCTTCTTGAACCCAGCTCCTTTCACGTGATGGTCAGTTCATCGCAGGATAGCACTAGGTGAGTATTATTAGGGGTTAGGTATTAATATTAGGGTTCGGGGGATTATGTATTAGTATATTAGTAATATTAGTATTAAGGTTCAGGGGGTTTAGTATTAGTATTGGGGTTAATGTTAGTATTAGGGTTCGATGGCAGTGTTATTATTAGGGTTCGCGGGCTTAGTGTTAGTATTAGGGTTCGGGGATAGTGTTAGTATTTTTAGGGGGGGTTTATATTGCTGCATGAAGTGGGCGCATTGCCTTTTACACTGACAGTTCAGCGTTCAAACTGCCGCGCTGAGCTGTTAGTGGTGAAGCAGCTGTGATGAACTGTCCTTCTGCATATGGGCTACTGCTTTAGTCCCATGGACTAAATAGCCCCCCCCCCCCCCCCCCTGATATATGGCCTTTTTAAGGTGACACTACACAGTCCCGGTCACAGTTCATCATACTATAATACCTGCTAATGGATTACTAATTGTTTGTACCACCACTTTCAGTTTAAAGAAATAGCTCACAACAAGCTTTTTGAGAGTTTTGTATGTGGAGCTAAAAGTTTTCCGTTTTTTCTCTCCATTACATTGCTTAAGAAGTTTGTTTCTGACAATGAAAGACATTTTTTAGCTTCCTGACAATATGCCCCCAGAGGCATGACTCACTCGACAATTACATTATGGTATTTCCTTCATTTAATGTAGCAGTGATCTCCTTTCCAAATATTGTATAGTGCAGTCAGACCTTTGTGTACACACATCCCCAAGATCCATTTAACCTCTGAGCATTCATTTTAAAAAGACAAGCTTTACTGATTATAACAAATGTTCTAATCACACCAGATCGTTTTGTGTTTTTCTTTTCTTTTTTCTTTATTGGAAATGTCTTTCCTACCTAACATTTGTATTTGTTTTTCTAGTGCTTTCACCAGGCTTATTAACACTTTAGAGAAGAGTCTAGAAAAGGGGAGATCAATCTGCACAGGAAAGATAGGTAGAGGTACAGCGGGCTCCTCCACCACTTATATCAATCTGCACAGGAAAGAGAGGTAGAGGTACAGCGGGCTCCTCCACTACTTATATCAATCTGCAAAGGAAAGATAGGTAGAGGTACAGCGGGCTCCTCCACCACTTATATCAATCTGCACAGGAAAGAGAGGTAGAGGTACAGCGGGCTCCTCCACTACTTATATCAATCTGCACAGAAAAGACAGGTAGAGGTACAGCGGGCTCCTCCACTACTTATATCAATCTGCACAGGAAAGATAGGTAGAGGTACAGCGGGCTCCTCCACTACTTATATCAATCTGCACAGGAAAGACAGGTAGAGGTACAGCGGGCTCCTCCACTACTTATATCAATCTGCACAGGAAAGATAGGTAGAGGTACAGCGGGCTCCTCCACTACTTATATCAATCTGCACAGGAAAGATAGGTAGAGGTACAGCAGGCTCCTCAACTACTTATATCAATCTGCACAGGAAAGACAGGTAGAGGTACAGCGGGCTCCTCCACTACTTATATCAATCTGCACAGGAAAGACAGGTAGAGGTACAGCGGGCTCCTCCACTACTTATATCAATCTGCACAGGAAAGATAGGTAGAGGTACAGCGGGCTCCTCCACTACTTATATCAATCTGCACAGGAAAGATAGGTAGAGGTACAGCGGGCTCCTCCACTACTTATATCAATCTGCACAGGAAAGATAGGTAGAGGTACAGCGGGCTCCTCCACTACTTATATCAATCTGCACAGGAAAGATAGGTAGAGGTACAGCGGGCTCCTCCACTACTTATATCAATCTGCACAGGAAAGATAGGTAGAGGTACAGCGGGCTCCTCCACTACTTATATCAATCTGCACAGGAAAGATAGGTAGAGGTACAGCGGGCTCCTCCACTACTTATATCAATCTGCACAGGAAAGGCTCCTCCTCTACTTATATCAATCTGCACAGGAAAGAGAGGTAGAGGTACAGCGGGCTCCTCCACTACTTATATCAATCTGCACAGGAAAGATAGGTAGAGGTACAGCGGGCTCCTCCACTACTTATATCAATCTGCACAGGAAAGATAGGTAGAGGTACAGCGGGCTCCTCAACTACTTATATCAATCTGCACAGGAAAGACAGGTAGAGGTACAGCGGGCTCCTCCACTACTTATATCAATCTGCACAGGAAAGAGAGGTAGAGGTACAGCGGGCTCCTCCACTACTTATATCAATCTGCACAGGAAAGATAGGTAGAGGTACAGCGGGCTCCTCCACTACTTATATCAATCTGCACAGGAAAGATAGGTAGAGGTACAGCGGGCTCCTCCACTACTTATATCAATCTGCACAGGAAAGACAGGTAGAGGTACAGCGGGCTCCTCCACTACTTATATCAATCTGCACAGGAAAGACAGGTAGAGGTACAGCGGGCTCCTCCACTACTTATATCAATCTGCACAGGAAAGAGAGGTAGAGGTACAGCGGGCTCCTCCACTACTTATATCAATCTGCACAGGAAAGATAGGTAGAGGTACAGCGGGCTCCTCCACTACTTATATCAATCTGCACAGGAAAGATAGGTAGAGGTACAGCGGGCTCCTCCACTACTTATATCAATCTGCACAGGAAAGATAGGTAGAGGTACAGCGGGCTCCTCCACTACTTATATCAATCTGCACAGGAAAGATAGGTAGAGGTACAGCGGGCTCCTCCACTACTTATATCAATCAGCACAGGAAAGATAGGTAGAGGTACAGCAGGCTCCTCCACTACTTATATCAATCTGCACAGGAAAGATAGGTAGAGGTACAGCGGGCTCCTCCACTACTTATATCAATCTGCACAGGAAAGATAGGTAGAGGTACAGCGGGCTCCTCCTCTACTTATATCAATCTGCACAGGAAAGACAGGTAGAGGTACAGCGGGCTCCTCCACTACTTATATCAATCTGCACAGGAAAGATAGGTAGAGGTACAGCGGGCTCCTCCACTACTTATATCAATCTGCACAGGAAAGAGAGGTAGAGGTACAGCGGGCTCCTCCACTACTTATATCAATCTGCACAGGAAAGATAGGTAGAGGTACAGCGGGCTCCTCCACTACTTATATCAATCTGCACAGCAAAGATAGGTAGAGGTACAGCGGGCTCCTCCACTACTTATATCAATCTGCACAGGAAAGATAGGTAGAGGTACAGCAGGCTCCTCCACTACTTATATCAATCTGCACAGGAAAGATAGGTAGAGGTACAGCGGGCTCCTCCACTACTTATATCAATCTGCACAGGAAAGATAGGTAGAGGTACAGCGGGCTCCTCCACCACTTATATCAATCTGCACAGGAAAGAGAGGTAGAGGTACAGCGGGCTCCTCCACTACTTATATCAATCTGCACAGGAAAGACAGGTAGAGGTACAGCGGGCTCCTCCACTACTTATATCAATCTGCACAGGAAAGAGAGGTAGAGGTACAGCGGGCTCCTCCACTACTTATATCAATCTGCACAGGAAAGATAGGTAGAGGTACAGCGGGCTCCTCCACTACTTATATCAATCTGCACAGGAAAGATAGGTAGAGGTACAGCGGGCTCCTCCACTACTTATATCAATCTGCACAGGAAAGACAGGTAGAGGTACAGCGGGCTCCTCCACTACTTATATCAATCTGCACAGGAAAGACAGGTAGAGGTACAGCGGGCTCCTCCACTACTTATATCAATCTGCACAGGAAAGACAGGTAGAGGTACAGCGGGCTCCTCCACTACTTATATCAATCTGCACAGGAAAGAGAGGTAGAGGTACAGCGGGCTCCTCCACTACTTATATCAATCTGCACAGGAAAGATAGGTAGAGGTACAGCGGGCTCCTCCACTACTTATATCAATCTGCACAGGAAAGATAGGTAGAGGTACAGCGGGCTCCTCCACTACTTATATCAATCTGCACAGGAAAGACAGGTAGAGGTACAGCGGGCTCCTCCACCACTTATATCAATCTGCACAGGAAAGATAGGTAGAGGTACAGCGGGCTCCTCCACTACTTATATCAATCTGCACAGGAAAGATAGGTAGAGGTACATCGGGCTCCTCCACTACTTATATCAATCTGCACAGGAAAGATAGGTAGAGGTACAGCGGGCTCCTCCACTACTTATATCAATCTGCACAGGAAAGATAGGTAGAGGTACAGCGGGCTCCTCCACTACTTATATCAATCTGCACAGGAAAGATAGGTAGAGGTACAGCGGGCTCCTCCACTACTTATATCAATCTGCACAGGAAAGATAGGTAGAGGTACAGCGGGCTCCTCCACTACTTATATCAATCTGCACAGGAAAGATAGGTAGAGGTACAGCGGGCTCCTCCACTACTTATATCAATCTGCACAGGAAAGATAGGTAGAGGTACAGCGGGCTCCTCCACTACTTATATCAATCTGCACAGGAAAGACAGGTAGAGGTACAGCGGGCTCCTCCACCACTTATATCAATCTGCACAGGAAAGATAGGTAGAGGTACAGCGGGCTCCTCCACCACTTATATCAATCTGCACAGGAAAGATAGGTAGAGGTACAGCGGGCTCCTCCACTACTTATATCAATCTGCACAGGAAAGATAGGTAGAGGTACAGCGGGCTCCTCCACTACTTATATCAATCTGCACAGGAAAGATAGGTAGAGGTACAGCGGGCTCCTCCACTACTTATATCAATCTGCACAGGAAAGATAGGTAGAGGTACAGCGGGCTCCTCCACTACTTATATCAATCTGCACAGGAAAGATAGGTAGAGGTAAAGCGGGCTCCTCCACTACTTATATCAATCTGCACAGGAAAGATAGGTAGAGGTACAGCGGGCTCCTCCACTACTTATATCAATCTGCACAGGAAAGAGAGGTAGAGGTACAGCGGGCTCCTCCACTACTTATATCAATCTGCACAGGAAAGATAGGTAGAGGTACAGCGGGCTCCTCCACTACTTATATCAATCTGCACAGGAAAGACAGGTAGAGGTACAGCGGGCTCCTCCACTTCTTATATCAATCTGCACAGGAAAGATAGGTAGAGGTACAGTGGGCTCCTCCACTACTTATATCAATCTGCACAGGAAAGATAGGTAGAGGTACAGCGGGCTCCTCCACTACTTATATCAATCTGCACAGGAAAGATAGGTAGAGGTACAGCGGGCTCCTCCTCTACTTATATCAATCTGCACAGGAAAGACAGGTAGAGGTACAGCGGGCTCCTCCACTACTTATATCAATCTGCACAGGAAAGATAGGTAGAGGTACAGCGGGCTCCTCCACTACTTATATCAATCTGCACAGGAAAGATAGGTAGAGGTACATCGGGCTCCTCCACTACTTATATCAATCTGCACTTAGAAGGCGTGAGTGTTAATGTATGTATTGTCTTTTATATGGTATGAAAAATAAAATAAATTATATCATACAAAAAACACCTTAGAGAATACATCTCACTGCTATGTTTTATAGCATACATTTACATTTTAAGAATAACAAACAAGCACATAATTTAACCCCTTAGTGACAGAGTTCTATGCTGCATTTGATGTGCCTTGAAGACCAGAATTCCATTACGTTTGTCATATGTTTGCGTAACTGTGATTTCTTTCTTCGTGTTCAGCTCACCCACAGAAATTATATATCATTTTTTAAAGGACAGATGGGGCTTTCTTTTGATAATATTATTTTCATCATAAAAATATAATTTACTATTAAAAAATATAGAAAATATGGTGAAAATATGCCCCTTTTTCTAACTTTGACCTGTTTTTTTTTTTTTTTACACAATTACAAATTGTAAAAAAGAATCCGTCTATATAGTTTCTAATATTTGTCCTGAGATTAGAAATATTTTTCCATGTTTTTCTTCAAGTAATGGGGCAATAACCGATACTATTGTTATTTTGTTTCCTAACCATTTTCAACCTACAGTGACCTTTTGACCCCAAACGTAACCCTAACCCTAAATCTACCCCCACCCCTTAATCTAACCCTTGTACTAACCCTAACTGTAACCCTAACCCACCTGTAACCCTAACCATAATTGTAATCCTAACCCTAGATCTAGGGTTAGTAGATCTAGGGTTAGCTTTTTACTTTTATTTATTTCATTTTTTTTTTCTAACTGTAATGTTGCTGACTGCTTTTTTTAATCACTTTCGTCGCTCTACTGGGCACGCCATATTGGAGGAGCATGCTCCTCTTCAATACGGCACCCGCGAGTGCCCTAGTGGATCAGAGAAGGGGGCTGCATGATGATCATGCATTATTGCAACTCCGTTAAACACATGGGCAGTGACCTGCTTTCACTGCCTATGTGAGTTGAAATGCATACAATAAGGAGCGCAACTCTACTTGAAATCTCAGGATGTATATATGCGTCCTCGCTTTTCAGGACGTATATATACCTCCATCTGCGTTAAGAGGTTAAACAAATGTATTTTTATTATTAAAATGCTTGATCTTCTTTTTAAATCATAATATAGTCTTGGAGATCCAAATTCTATTAATCATTTGAAGGGACTCCATCACCTTAAAAGTAAACATACATATATATATTTTTACTATGATTGTAGAGACTAAAACATTATAAAAAAAGATCTATAGAATTGCAAACAAAATGCACAAGTTAAGATACAAATGTGCTTCATGTAAATATAGGTATACATATGTAGTTAAGTGCATGAAGTAAAAGAAGAGCCATACATACATTATGCAGAAATCAGCATGTGAGCAGCCATATTTCTCAAGGATACATACAGGGCAGAGTTAGGATGTTGGTTTTCCACTCCTATGTGCTGGCAAACAGTGCTACCAGGCTGAAGAACAGCAACTCACTGTGCTTGAAGCATCCTATGCTTTTTTGGGGGGTGGATAATGGAGACAAGACAATATGGAATGCACTATAATGAACATAAAGTGTAGGTAAGGGCAGCATTACAGGTGCACCCTGCATGATGAGTAAATTAATAGCTGGTCAAATCCCATAATACTTCATTGTGGCAGCACAAGGTACAAATGCCACCTTGTGCACAGCCAACACATTCAGCTTCCCAATAAAAATAAGAATTAAAAATGCAGGTAAAATACCAGCTGGGGGGCAACTCTACTTACAGTATTTGTATCAGTGTTAAAAGCACAGATACCTTAAATTCAGTATTTTCTTCATTGCCTGTACATCTATTGTGTGTTTGGTGACAGAGTCTACTAAAACTACTAACATGTGAGAAAGACTTCAAACCATACTAAAGGATAAGCTACATAGGAACTGGAAGGATTTTTTTTAGTAGAAACAAGGACAACAAATAATAGTTCAAAAATATTGAATGAATCTGCACCAGAAGGAAAAGGCGGAAAGAATAAGACCTGAAAATGGAAAAAATAGCTGCTATAAAAAAAATCACAGAGCAGATCCCATTGCCCTAAATAAAAAAGTCTAAGTACAATAAAGGATGTAAGCGCACTTAGAAAGAAAAGTGTATTGGGGCTGGAGTCTAAAGTTTATACATACTTTTAACAATACAAAAGAAATCATACTATACAAAACAATTATTTTATTAACTGTATATTATTAAAGCACATTAAACAATACAAAATATGTGGGATAATTAGTTGGGTTTGTCATCTGGAAAACGTAAGGCATATACAAGGCCAGCATAATTTCTTCTCAAGGAAGCCATAATGCCCTGTGCACAGACAACCTAACATTCTGCTTCTTATGCTTCCGGCGCATGTCTGATGTCAGAGTGCTGGGGAAGCTCTACCTGCCAGTGCTCAGCCTTCAAACTACGTTGGAAGTGTGAAAGGTAGCATGATATGTTGTCTGTGCCCCTGGGCAGGACACAGAGAACATGCTGCCTACCACGAGACCCAGGGAACTGATGGTGGTGCTTGGGGTAAGAGCGGGTCTGCAATGTGCACTATAGGACATTTCTGGGGTGATGGGGCATGAAATGGGTGTGCGAAGTGGGTCATGGCGAATGTAATGGGTGTGCAATGTGGGTTATGGGGTGTGTCCTGGGCTGATGGGCCATGTGCTGGGTGTGCAATGTGGGTTATGGGGTGTGTCCTGGGCTGATGGGCCATGTGCTGGGTGTGCAATGTTGGTTATGGGGTATGACCCGGGTGCTTGGGCAAGTAATGAGTGTGCAGTGGGGGTGATGGGCCATATCCTGGGGTGCTGGGACATGTAATGGGTGTGCAATGTGGGTGCTGGGGCATATAATGGGTGTGCAATGTGTGTGATGAGGCATGTCTCCAGTGTCTTCAGTGACCAGAAGGAAACTAACCAACATGGTGAAATCCACTACTTGATCAGGTAATTGATTTCCTTCTGGTCACATATAACTTCTACATACTGCAAAGCAGCCTGTCTGGTAAAAATTGGCCGAGGTGGCAACCCTAGATGGGGCATGTCCTGGCTGTGCAATGTGGGTGATGGGGCATGTCCTGGCTGTGCAATGTGGGTGATGGGGCATGTCCTGGGTGGCAGTGGGGGTGATGATAGGGCATGTCCTGGTTGTACAACGTGGGTGAAGGGGCATGTTCTGGGTATGCAATGTGGGTGATGATGGGGCATGTCCTGGGTGTGCAACGTGGGTGATAGGACACATCCTGGGGTGCTGAGGTGTCCTAGTTCTGCAATTTGGGTGGAAAAGGTGAGGCCTGAATTTAGCCTGCCAAGGGCAGCACAAAACCAAAATACACCACTGGCCTCATCTGGGCTTCTGTAGAAGAGTTAATGGACAACAAAACTTTTCTTTGACATGTGCTTTTAATATAGATTAGATTAATTGTCCCTAGTATGATGATAAACTGGCATGTACTTTTAATAGTACATGCCAGTTTATCCTATGACCAGTAGCTGCCATGCTTCTATGGCAAACAGGACACCATGTCAGGTAATGTACTGTCTCTCTCTGCTACCAAGAGTGCTCCTTCAATACTCTTACTGAAAAAACCCTTTACCTATTTAAGGTCTGCCTTAACCCCTTCATGACGCATGGTGCTTGCGTCCCAAACGACGCCAGCACCAAAACGTCACAATTGGTTCTTGGCCACCGATCACAAGGGGATCGGTAGCCAGGAACACTCTCGCAGAGACCTGATCAGGGTCATAACAGACCCTGTGGGTCCCTGCAAAAAAAACGCGAGACCTCCGGACGTCACGTGTGACGTCACGGAGGCGTGCCCGAACCCGGAAGTTCGGGCACGGCGCGATTTGGAGAAATGTAGCCGGTGCTCGCTTTGAACACCGGCTACATTTCCCCTGTCAGACTGAGGCCACTCAAAGTGGCCTCAGATGACAGGTAGGATCCCGCTGCAAGTGCCTGCAGCGGGATCAGAGAACAGCTCATCGCGGGGAGCCGCGATGAGCTGTTTATTACAGGACGTACTATGCCGTCCTAACGACTTTAAGGCACTTAAAGTCAGGACGGCATAGTACGTCCTAACGTCACGAAGGGGTTAAGGGGACTGTATCACTGAAACAGTGTGTTTACTGTGCATGTAGAGAATAAAGAAATTATTAAAAATTATCTATACGTTGTGTTGGCAAAACAGCAAACAAATGCCTAAGTTAAGAGAAAAATGTGTTTTAGATGTACCGTGGAGTCTCCTGCTTCCAACATCACCTGTGGCTTTATATGCAAATGAGCTGGTTTTCAATGGGTAACGTATAATTTGCATATCAAGCCACTGGTGATGTCATACGCAGCAGACTCCAAAGACACATTTAAAACCCGTTGTTCTCCTAATTTAGGCATTTGATCGCAATTCTGCTAAAACAATGTATAGATAATTTTCAATAATTTTCTTCACTTCTATATTCACAGTACAAACTATGTTTAAGTAATACCGTACCTTGAAGTAATGCAGTCTCATGCACTAAATAAAGGAGACCTTGTAAATACATAGGGGGAATAGTTTTGTATTCTTTCATCTAAAATAGGTGTATTTATCTAGCTATAAAAGGTATGTCGTCACCTAATCATTCTATTAATATAATCTATACATCGTGTAGATTACATTAACAGAGTTGCAAGCAAATACATCAATTAATAGAAAAAAGTGCTTTTATTCTTTACAACTGGGCCTACTAACAAGGTTTAGTGGCGGGAGAATCTTTAAGGAAAAATGTAGATTTAAGGTAATTTATTGTATGTTATGGATGCATAAAATGCTGTTCTACTCTTTCAACATTATGATGCATCTCCATGCAAAGAAATTATAGGTTATTTTTTACTACAATTATTTAGCACTACAAAAATTATATTTAAATGTGATCTCTCTAATAAAACGTGCTTTAAATTGTACCTGGGTAGACTTTAATTTGTATGCACTTTATAAAAGATGTTGAAAATTTATTTTATTTTATTTAACTTCACAGATATATCTCTGTGAGTTGACTGCCACCTGGTGGAGTTTGAGATATACAGTCTGTGCTATGAATTGATTGATTAGAAGTAGTATGTTGAGCACACTGCCCATTCAATTAAAATCTCCCTTAGAACATGTATTGTGCAGTCAGTGGTGACCTGACTATTTATGCCGTATCCTACCTTACAGGCATATTATATATTGTTTTTATTTGCATAATAAAGGCTTTCTTAATGGGACTGTATCACCTGAACAATGTTTTTACAGTGCATCTAGAGCATTAAAAAAATAATCGAAAATGATCTATAAATTGTATTATCAAAATTGCAAGCAAAGGCCTAAATTAGGAGACAAATCATTCTTAAAATGTGTCTGTGTCTGTCTCCTACTTTTGACGTCACCTGTTGCACGGTATGCAAATTACATTTTCCATTGAAAAGCAGTTAATTTGTATACCGTGACACAGGTGATGTCATACACAGGAGACTCCATGGACACATTTAAAACACATTTTTCTCTTAATTTAGGCATTTGCTTGCAATTTTTCTAATAAAATTTATAGATCATATTCAATATTTTTTTTATGCTCTACATGCATGGTAAAAACAATGTTTAGGTAATACAGTGCCTGTAAGATACCATTATTTTCATCATATCTTCAAAATTACTATATAAAAAAACTAAAAAGTTTATTTTTCTGTAGTTTGTTGTTGTTGATAGTTATCTAGAATAAAGTAGCATTTTCTTCCCCCCCCCAGTGACGCTTTGACCCCAAATCAACTTTTGCACATTATAAACATCCTTTTCTAGCATTTCAATGATCAACTTAACCTGGGGCCAGGAATTCTGTCTTTATATGGTGTGATGTGCTTTCACGGAGTAGTGGCATTCTTGTGATGATATGTGCCCGAACTACAATATGACATGGTATGGTGTGCTATTGATATCATGCTTGTGATATGGTAACATGTATTGGAGATGAGGTGTAATATTAGACCATATCCCACATTTTCACAAGCATTTCTCACCTCACCATAATCACACAAGTATAAATGCATGTGTGTAATTAACTACTTCTAGTGATTCTCACTGGCAGCCTCTGTGCCTTGGGCTCCCGGAGGCCAGCCTCCTTCCAACAGACTATAGCCTGGTAAGGAGCTAAAACCTCTGAAATGACTGATCACTGCCCCAAACCCCTGCCTCTGTGCCCTTGCCCAGACACTTTCTCGGGCCTGACGTGAAGACAGCGGTAATCCCCTGGAGCTCTTGGGACAAATCTGCCACTCTTTTGGGAAGAGGAAGGCAATTGTATGAGGCACCCGGTGATGTGCAGTGTTGAGGGCAGCACACCTTTGGGCAATCAGGAGCACCCTGTACCTGTACTGTGGGATTTGTGGCTTAACAACTTGAGGGGACCAGAAGCACAGTGCTTCCGTTCACCGGGACACTTCACAACAAGGTGCTGGGGTAAGGTTCCAGACAGGCAGCCAAACTGTTTGTCCTGGGAGAGACAGGGTATTGTGTTCGTTAATTGGATTATACAAGACTATTGTATGCTGTACTAAGTTAATTAGAGCACCAGATGGAGAACAGTGTTTGAGTCTTGTGTTCTATTATATATCATGATTTACTTATATATTTTGACAATATATAAACCTGTGTGGTGTTAATAACATGTGCACTCTGCAAGAGGGAAAAGAGTTAAGCCCAACCGTGCTGACAGTTTTATCCAGGGGACATAGAAGGATTACTGGCAACGTCAGCCAAGGGACACTAAACAAAATGGTTGCAGTTACAGGCAGTCGCTAGCAAAGCATTGTACATGAAGCTTTTGCTGTTTCACGTGCACTAGCAAGGAATGACAGGTAGTAGGAGTTCTAGGAGTTCTCCTTGCACTGATGTAACAGATAGAGGAGGGCCTTGGGTGACTAGCTGGACTTTTTATGGGTCAGGAAACAAAATAAAATGCTTGATGCGTTTCTTTAGCTTCCCTTAGATGATGCTGCAGTTACATGGAAGTTTTGCTACGTGGAACAGTAACTTTAATCTATGTAATTGTTTGAAATTCTGCCAACACAAAATATAGATCATATTTATTCTCTGTGTTCACAGTATATGGCTAGGTCCAAAGTCACAATAATAAGCGTTCAAGTCAATAGGCTAAACTATTTGAATGTGGTCTCCTTTGACTCCTTACAACACGTAATCAACGCATATTTAATTTGTAGTAAATCTGATTTTTAAATAAATGGCAAAACAAAATTAATAAAAAAACGTATTTTTAAAAAAAAAGTTTTTATAAGGTTTACGGACAATACAAAAAAAAAAATCAGCTGTTTGAATTTTCAAACATACTGCAGGCATTATATTTCTTGGTCCTTTGTGAGACAAATAGTTTAACAATTAATGTAGTTGATCAATGTACAGCACTGGGTGGGTTTAATACAAATGTGATTTAGTGTCCACTGTTTAAAATCAGGTCATTTGCAGATTCATGGGACAGCTTCTCGTTGGTTGGTAGCGAGCAGAATCAAACTTTCACGTCCTGGATTCCCCCCCCCTCCCCCCGTCTGAAGCCGGTCCCAGTAATCGTGGTTCGTGTTCCTACTCGTTTTTCTCTCTTTTTTTCTTAGCCTCTTTTCTTTTGTGCTGTAGTGTTTTCAGCTCAGTCATTACGGTTAACGTTTTATACACCCAATGAACCTACATTAAATGATTAATAAAATGAAATGTTTAGTATGAATCAATGTAACAGCCACCTTTCACAGCACACTATGCACAGACTGATGTCTAAGCTTTGCCCAAGAGTAACATCTTACTTATTACACAAGTCCTAAGAACTGCAGCAGCATTAGTATCTGTTATCCATACTTCTTTTATACATAGTATGCCTAGCCCTAGCATGCTCATCCAATGTCTTCTTCCAAGGAGTGAACCTGTAATTCAGATAGGTAATAGGAAATGTGCCCCTTTTGTTACTTGCAGTATCAAGTGTAGCCAATGAGCAATACTCAGACACTGCAAATTATGTCTAGGTTCTAGAATAGTGCTTCCAATACAGACCCTGTTAAAGAGTTCAAGTGGTCTTTGTTTACTAGGACAGTGAGCTAGAGATATTTAAAGGGCAGACTAATGATGTCCAACCTTGGCACTTCAGATATATGTAAATTACATATAAAAACAATATTATGGCTGTAGTAGGCACTCCCTGAAATATGGTGCAAAGCCCTAATGGCCCCCAACCCTCTAATTCAGAACCGCACCACTACATTAAACAATAAATAGTAGATCAGAGTGGCACTCTAAGCAATAAATGGTGCACCAAAAGTTTTTTAGGGTTGATACACCTTTTTTCTATAGTATGATGGTGATTGACATTTATTGTCATGACGGAACAGTATATACTATAAAATAGTATGCTTTTGGTGTGCTATTTATTGCTTAGAATTCAGTCCAATAACTGAGCATTGTGGGACATATCTGTTTTAAGTCTGTCATTCACTAAAATGGACAGTAATTTATTTGAGGACACATATAATGGATAGAGGGAAGACATTTTTAAACAAATCTTTCATTCACATCAGACATCAGCTGGTTACACAGACTTTAATATAGGGTACTTACCACAATTATAATTGCGTTACATAACAAAGGAGCTGAAAACAACAAAGAAATAAACATCCCTGTAGAATCGAAATATTGCTGCTTTGAAAAGGACCTAGAAAACAATTGAAGAGTATAAGTAAACCAGTAATGCTTAAAATTATTGACACTAACAAGTACTGGATCTGAATCTTTGGCAATCAAGTGTGTTTTTTTCGTGTTAAAGAATTAATTAATTAACCTATTCCTCAAATGCTCAAACATTTAGCTGCTAAGTCACTAAAAAATAATCAGCCAAATTAATTGTGGCTGAATAAAAATCAAGCATTATCGTGTTTGCTCGAATATAAGATGAAGTCTTTTTACAGAGCAAATGGTCTTAAAAATACTCCTCTTACATTCGAGGTTCGTCCTATAATCAGACCTCAAATATGACTGGAATCCAGGACCCCCGCAGAGCTGCAGGGAACCTGGACCCCCCTTGTGATGCGCGTTGACATCCTCGGCTGCTGCCGGCACTTCCGCCGGGACTTCTATGATGGACTGCCGGGAGGTCACGTGAACTTCCAGAGGTCCTCATAGAAGACGGACGTGCAAGCATCGCGCAGACTTCCACCGACTGCCCCCTCTAGCCACCAGAGATACTAGCCGAAAAAATGGGGAGGGAACAGCATTGGTAAAGGATGGAGGTGTGAGGGAGCAGCATTGGCAAAGTCTGGGGCAGATGACTGTGTGGGGGATACATTGGGCAAGTGTGGGGGGATGCATTGGCCACGTCTGGGGCAGATGGCTGTGTGGGGGGATGCATTGGCCAAGTCTGGGGCAGATGGCTGTGTGGGGGGATGCATTGGCCAAGTCTGGGGCAGATGGCTGTGTGGGGGGATGCATTGGCCAAGTCTGGGGCAGATGGCTGTGTGGGGGGATGCATTGGCCACGTCTGGGGCAGATGGCTGTGTGGGGGGATGCATTGGCCACGTCTGGGGCAGATGGCTGTGTGGGGGGATGCATTGGCCACGTCTGGGGCAGATGGCTGTGTGGGGGGATGCATTGGCCACGTCTGGGGCAGATGGCAGTGTGGGGGGATGCATTGGCCACGTCTGGGGCAGATGGCTGTGTGGGGGGATGCATTGGCCACGTCTGGGGCAGATGGCTGTGTGGGGGGATGCATTGGCCACGTCTGGGGCAGATGGCTGTGTGGGGGGATGCATTGGCCACGTCTGGGGCAGATGGCTGTGTGGGGGGATGCATTGGCCACGTCTGGGGCAGATGGCTGTGTGGGGGGATGCATTGGCCACGTCTGGGGCAGATGGCTGTGTGGGGGGATGCATTGGCCACGTCTGGGGCAGATGGCTGTGTGGGGGGATGCATTGGCCAAGTCTGGGGCAGATGGCTGTGTGGGGGGATGCACTGGCTAAGTCTGGTGGGGCAGATTGTCAAATAAAAGGAAATAAAAAGATGAAATTCATTTTTTTTTTAATCATAATTTTATTAAATATGAAAAAACTGTTTACATGTAAATATTTACAAGTAAAACCTTTTTTCAGGGTAGTTTTATATTCAGACGTTCTTTTTTTCCTAAATGAATATCCTGAGTTTGGGGGGTTGTCTTATAATCAGGGTCGTCTTATATTTGAGCAAATAAGGTGATAGCAGAAAAGGAAACATTCTCCAACTTGCCTAACTTTTCAGCTCTGCAATAGAGGCTGGATTTTTTTCAGTTCTAAGTGACTAGCTCACTTAAACATTTGTATGCCAAGACAGTTCTGCTAAGCACTTTTGGCATTTCAAATAATGCCTAAAACACTAGGCATGTCTGTTGGGCACAATGCACACTTGAACAGTGAATATTCATAAAAAAAAAAAAAAAAAACAACTTAGAATGTGACAGAAGATAAAAACCATTTGGCCAATCCCTGTAACTCTCAAAAGACACAAGAACACATCCAAATGTAATTTTTTTTTTTTAAACAAAATACATTTTTAAAGTAGAAACTTTATAAATGCTTCAGTTTTGTAAAATAATAATAATAGAGACATTTATACTTCGATCATCGGAATGGTATGACAATTAAAATCCTTTGGAGTGAAACACATTCTCTTTCAAACTTAGGGAAGATTAATACAGATACATTTGAATGGATTCCACAAATATATAATCCCACTCTGCTAAGAAGCATTATTATATACCAAGTTTTAGGTTTAGGATTGTGTACTCACCTCCAGTTAGCAGCAGCAAGTTCATTGATGTATTCTGCAGAGCTTACTAATCCGACTGCAAGTACGAGAAAATAAATAAATCATTTATTAATTGTATAATAATATTCTTCATTGTTACAAAGTATGGGACATGTACAAATTATAGTAAATATCTGTAAACAACAGCTGGGTCTTATCTTTATGTGTTGGTATTAGAAGTCAGTCTAGCATATTCGAGAGTGAATTAGATTTATTTAAAAATCCATAATACAAAGGCATCCATTATTAGGCACAACAAAATTTTCCAAAATAATAATAATGGTCCCCATACTCCTGGTGTTTGACGAGCCTTTTAACTGAATCATACATTTATTTAAAAGGTCTTATATTTAAAAAAAAAATAAAAAAGTTTAAAGAAAGGAGTTAATCAGTATTTTTTACCGTTTTAAAAAAGTACCTTATGGAGCCATCTCTGCCCTGTACAACACTAACAAGGGGCAGACATATATCCCCAAGATGTCTGCCCAATAGAGCTAATTAGGCAAATCAGGCTACATAAGATATTTTATTTGTAATCATTGATTAAAATCATTTATATTTAAAAGCAAACCTTAATTTTTCATTTGTGTTTCTACTATAGTAGTACAAGTGAAACATTAGTTGTCCCTAGCATGAGGATAAATGGGAATGTACTTTTGATAGTACATGCCCGTTTATCCACGGTTTGGTCGACGACTGCAGACCCCCATCAGACGAGCAGGGTGAGCGCCTACTCCGATTGTCTGTTCGCGGGCCGACACGGGCATCATATGTGTTTTTGCTTACAGTGATGTTAGTCAGTCTATTAGTCATATGATTGTGGTCTAGTATTGCTATATTTCATAACTATCATCGCATTAGCTCTGTCCAGCTCCTAATTTAAAGGGATTATTTAATAGATAAACAATATAAAATTGAACACCACATGAATTACACCAAAAATAACATTGCATAGCGATCTATATTCAGCTCCATATTGGTTTCGTAGTCTGTTGAGGTATATGAATGTGACAGTTAAGCAAGTGTAACCAAACTACATTAGCCAGGTTCTAATTGACAGTAGACACACAACACATCTTATACTATTGTATTGTTTGACTTACCCATTAGTAGAAAGTGAGCAATCTGAAGTTTGTAGAATTTAAAGGAAACACAGGTGACTGCCAGGCACAGTATATGAAACACTAGTAGTCCAATCAGCCATGGCTCTGTCCAGTCAATGGGCTAATCAGACAAAAACAAAATATTCAGAAATAAACATGATCACATTTTGTCTTCCAATACAATAAGCCTTACTGAGCCTGATTTATCCCTCTAAATACAAGAGTGGAGAGTAATGCATTACTTCAACAGCAGGCCAGGTCAGAGGTGTCCTACCTAGCACACTCTAACTACTGCGGTACCGCTTTCCTATGATGCTCAGCCAGCCGGTACACACAGCCCAAAGCCTAGCCGTCAGTGTTATAAGTAGCCTGGTCTGGGGCGAGACACAAACACCATATAACTATGTATGGCTCATTGAGCTTTACACATTGTGTAGCCATTGCTGCCAGTGTAACGTGCATCTAATACACGTACTGTACATGCACACGGTACCGCTCATGATTCACACCCTTGCAGGTTAAACATATTTAACCCATTAAATACTCACCGCCCGCTCCAGCAGAGCCCAGATCCCCGGCTGCTTATCCATCTCCAACACGGAAGTAGCCTGCTCGCTGCTCAGCAACCGAGAGCTGACGTGGAGTGGGCGTAACCTAGAGAGTGAGCCCGCCCCGCCTCGGTGTGCTTAATACTATCAAGCTAAACAGGTTCTGTGTATTTGTTTTGGAAGGTGCATGGTCATAGAGGTGTACTGCAGCAGTTCAGTTCTATCTATACGTTTTAGACTATCACAGGAGTTCTATTAGTTGTATCAGACTATCACTGGAGTTCTATTAGTTGTATCAGACTGTCACAGGAGTTCTATTAGTTGTATCAGACTGTCACAGGAGTTCTATTAGTTGTATCAGACTGTCACAGGAGTTCTATTAGTTGTATCAGACTATCACAGGAGTTCTATTAGTTGTATCAGACTGTCACAGGAGTTCTATTAGTTGTATCAGACTATCACTGCAGTTCTATCACGTGAATTAGACAATCACAGCAGTTCTATTGGTTGTATCAGACTATCACTGCAGTTCTATCACATGAATTAGACAATCACAGCAGTTCTATTGGTTGTATCAGACTATCACTGCAGTTCTATCACATGAATTAGACAATCACAGCAGTTCTATTGGTTGTATCAGACTATCACTGCAGTTCTATCACATGAATTAGACTATCACAGCAGTTCTTTTAGTTGTGTCAGACTATCACAGCAGTTCTTTTAGTTGTGTCAGACTATCACAGCAGTTCTTTTAGTTGTATTAGACTATCACAGCAGTTCTTTTAGTTGTGTCAGACTATCACAGCAGTTCTTTTAGTTGTATTAGACTATCACAGCAGTTCTTTTAGTTGTGTCATCCTATAACAGCAGTTCTTTTAGTTGTGTCAGACTATCACAGCAGTTCTTTTAGTTGTATCAGACTATCGGAAGTTTTATTAGTTTTATCAGACTATCACAGCAGTTCCATCACATGAATTAGACTATCACAGCAGTTCTAATAGTTGTATCAGACTATCACTGCAGTTCTGTCACATGAATTAGACTCACAGCAGTTCTTTTAGTTGTGTCAGACTATCAATCACAGCAGTTCTTTTAGTTGTATCAGGCTATCACTGCAGTTCTATCACATGAATTAAACTATCACAGCAGTTCTTTCAGTTGAGTCAGACTATCACAACAGTTCTTTTAGTTGTATCAGACTATCAAAGCAGTTCTTTTAGTTGTATCAGGCTATCACAGCAGTTCAACCATTTGAATCAAACAATTACAGTGGTACCAGCCTATCAAATCAGTTCTGTCAGTTGAATCAGACCATCAAAACAGTTCTATCAGTTGAATTATCAGACTATTAAAGCAGTTCTATCAGCTAAATCAGTCAATCACAACAGTTCTATCAGTTGTATCAGACTATCAAAGTTGTTCTAAGTAAAGTGTACAGGAGGAGCGCAATAAGATATTATCATTAATATTTGGGCCCAAGAAATGAACAAATATATAAAAAAGTGAACAAATGTATAGATAAATCAGTTTGTGTTTATATAGAATATATGCTTCTTAAACTATACTTTGAAGCTTGAGGGAGGACGGAATGAATTTGACTGAAGATCTCAGATGTAGATCGTACCCAAAAAAGGGACAAATGGACAAACAATAGTGCACTCTGTTTAACAAGAATTTGGTGTTTATATATATTTTTGTAAACAAAAATTATAAACACAGCTTCCACTATACTGTAGGAAGTACAAATAATTAGGTGTTAACTCCGTAAATATATAAGACTTAGCTTTTATTTCTATATTTCAAAAGATGTGCATAAAACAGTATAGTACTGTGTGCTAAAGTGACACAAAAATAAAGCATCAAAGAAATAGGTAATGGTAACTGGTTGTGTGATAATCTAACAGGGGTATCAATGTTCCTCCCAAATTTGATAAAACAGTCTATTGGGCTTAGTATTTTCTGTTCCAAGAGTTTTACAATACATGACCAATTTAAAAGACAGTGTACGTAAATGTTTTGAGGGCCTTCTAAATCATTGAGGTAAACATTTTTAACACGTAGGCACTTTTTTTTCACAGGAACATAGAACTCAAACTGTTCATTTGTAAACTGTTAAGGTGCTGTTGTTAACTGTATATTTATCACAATAGCCCAGTGTGAATAACAAACAAAAGGATCCTTGATTTGTTGATTATTAGTGAAAGACTGCCCTCATGTGGTGCATCTCACTAAGACATCATGGGTTGGCTCACAGTTTTTGATACTTTGTATTTACACTCATCAGACACAGGGCTCGCTAGAGTGTATCAAAATAGGAAGCAACAATTGTAAAGTGAGATTTTGGATGATGTTGCATCATGAGAAATATTCTCAAAATAGATGCTGGAGACAAACACCTAATTTTATTTTTCCTTTTAAATGCAAATAATTCAATCATTAAAAAAACCCAGTGGCATATAATATGTGTTTGTTTTAAATGACCAGGTTATCGAGTTACATCTTATGTAAGTGGTAGTATCCCTTTAAGCATTAGCTAAATATGATGTTATTGAAAATGTCACATAGTCACATAGTTCTGCAGTGTCTCTGGACTTAAGGTCTGAACAACACTTTTAGCAGAGTGGTGCTGAGGAAGACAGCAGCAGTTCGGCTATGTGTCGGCTGGGCTTCATCTGGGTCTGTAGAGCAATCGCCTCCTACGGAATTTATACTAGAATTCTTCTAGAAATATTGGGTTTTTAAAATACACATCAACACTAAATACATACAATGTGTTTACAGTTTATAAAATTTCACTCATGTATCTTGGTAATACCATTGATCACCATACTTAAATGCCATAAATCGTCATACACCTATCAGAGTAATCAATGTTAAAAGCAGAAGAGAAATTTCCAATTTATAAATGCCATTTTTTATTTATATATATATATATATATATATATATATATATATATATATATATGCTTCTCAGTTTGAATATAAATATAGTAGCCACTTTGCATATTTCCATACATTCACAGACTTTGCTCACTGAAGTATTAGAGGATTATTCTATCCCTGCATTCTAGTGTACAGGTCCATATTTTTTTCTCCTTATTATCTGTTCATTGTGGGTCAAATGTAATAGTTAGCTCCTACTGCCTCTACTTATCGGTAATGCTGTTGAATAACATTAACCTATCATATTTACAAAAGCATATGCCCCCCTGCCAGATGTATATGCCGTCAAAACACTTCAATCAGATCCTCACTGCTACAGTCAGATCCTCACTACTACAGTCAGATCCTCACTGCTGCAGTCAGATCCTCACTGCTACAGTCAGATCTTCGCTGCTACAGTCAGATCCTCACTGCTACAGTCAGATCCTCACTAATATAGTCAGATCCTCACTGCTGCAGTCAGATCCTCACTACTACAGTCTTTATTAAGACCACGTTTCATACATTTTACTGTGGTCAAAAGCAACCAAACTTAGGTTCTGCATTCATGCCTCTGGGTTGCAGTGCTTGTAATCCACCTACACTCTGACTGTAATAGGCTGTTATCTAGTCCCAGGCTAATCTTCTCAAGCCCTCATGTTTGTAGAGCTTTTGTTATACTGCCATGTGCAGTCACAAATTGCTGGGCCACTGGGCTGTCCTCCTCACATTTTCTGATGTCCCCCACGAGGTCCAGTATCCTGTCTTTCAGTTTCCTGATGGTTTTATCCACATAATACTTACCATAGGGGCAGATTAAAGCATACACCCCCCCATGGTATTTCACACAATATGGCTCTCAATTTTGAATTTCTCTCCTTTCCCATTGAGACAATCAGTCTTTCTTGCAATTGACTTGCATGCTCTACATTGTCTACATGGGAAGCAGCCTATTCTCATGGATTCTGAGGGGAGCCAATCATTTTAACCCTTTGACCTTCTAAGGTGGCTGTGGACCAGCATTTATTTTAGGTTAGGTGCTCATCTGGCAGTTAATTCTGGAGCATCACTGATAAACTGGCCTATGTCCTTATCTGATTTCAAGATTTGCCAATGTTTGTCCATAATGGCGCTGATGCCTTCCAATTGGTCGTTATAACCTGTTGTGAGACTCACTGTATTGTTATTAGTCCCTCTATTCTTTTAATCATATAACAATTCTTTTCTAGAGCTTTGTTTTGCTCTTCTGTGCTCTAAGGTTATACTCTTTCGGTTATACCCTCTTTCCTGAGTTATTTTCAAAGTTCTGTTGCCTGTCTTACAAGCTGAATATACCCTCGATCAAGGCATAGGGATAGTGGCTGTCTGTCCTCAACAAAGAATTTGTGGCAGTCTCATTATGGAACACATCTGTCACCAGTTTTTCACCAAACATAACTTCTTGCTCCCAGTATCCTAGGTGTAAGTAGGCATTGGTGGGGCACATGTGGTGCCCATGGCCATTCCCCTATGCTGGATGTAAAAATCTGTTATTTTTAAATACAAACTCTAATAGGTCCAAAACAAAACTTTTATGGTCATCATCTGTTTCTTAAAAAGTATTCACATGCAATCCCTTTACATGTGGGTTTGAAGAGTAAAGACTCTACATCTATTGTGCCTAGGTACATAGTTTCTGTTACTATTACCCCATCTACTCTGCGAAGAACATCCGCCTTGTCCTGTATATATGAAGACAAGGACAGTAGGAAAGGTCTTAAAATGTAGTCTGCATAACGGCTTGCATTATTCTTGTGTACTTTATGTACCACATAAATGTTAACATTAATTACGACCCTAAGTTCTTCAACAGGTCCACAATCCGAGCATTATTTAACTTCTCAATCAGATTTTTCTGGATACGCTCCATTGGATTGGCTGTTGCCTCTTTATACTGAACCTTGTCCCGGAGTTGGTGCCTAACCTCAAACAAATATTGTCCTTCATCCATTACGACTACATTACCACCCTTACCAGTTGGTTTTATGATCAAGTTTTTCATCTTCCAGAAGCTTTCTAAGTACCATAGACACATTTTCTATTGTTGTCAGGCCTCACACAGTTTGCAGACTCATCCAAGCTATTACAGTGACTTTAGTATAATTTTGCTTTGCTAGCTTGTTTATTTCCTATGCTTGCTCCTGCTGTTGCTTTCCTCTCTGGTCTTGCTTATTACCTAAGCTCGTTCCTACCTTTGTTTTGAATACATGTAATTTGTCCATCCTTCTCTAGCTCGGCCACAGAGTGGTATCCCCCACAGAGTGGTGTCCATCCTTTTCTAGCTCGGCCACAGGGTGGTATCCCCCACAGAGTGGCATCCCTTCCCTTTCTCGGCCACATAATGGTATCCCCCACAGAGTGGCACCCCTCTAAAGCTCGGCCACATAGTGGTACCCCCCACAGAGTGGCAGCCTTTCCCTTGCTTGGTCACCGACTGGTACTCCCCCAGAGTGGCACCTTCCCAATCTGGCTACAGTCCGGATCCTGCCCTGTTCCAGAGTAGCCCTACCTGTGAGCACTTCATGATATAAGACCAGTGAATCTGTACATGTGATGACTTCTGTCCCCTTAAAGAGGTTTTCCAGCAAAGCAGTAGTGCTGGTTGCCTCTGGAGGTTGCTCATGTAATTGTAGGCTCTTATGCCCTGTATCCTGATTCCCTGTATTTCTCAGCCCTGTCTCAGAACTCTGTTAAACTCTCATGTTCCTGTTACTTTAGTTTCTGCCCTGATCCATTTCTGGTTTTCTTGCTCTGTTATTCTATTTCTCCAGTCTAGGTTTTCTTTGTTTCGTCTTGCTTAGTTCCTCTATAAATGCAACCACACCTGTTTACTCTGTTTGCTTTCTTCAGCTCGGCAGGTATTTTCTCTGTTTCTATGTCAGTGTTGTGTTATTAGTTTGCTATTCAGTTTTAGCGTAGGGACTTGCGTTATTGTGAGGTACCTTGACGTGGTTGGCAAGCTTCATGCTATGGCCATAATTAACCAAATCCTCTCTATTTAATCTAAGAGTGTTAGGTCAGTTCCTGCATGTTTGTGTGTGTATCCCTTATCCTCTCTCCCTGAAGCACCTGAGGATCTCAGGTCCTCTCCCCTAACCCCATGTCCAGCTTGGTTCCCCTTATGAAGCGTCTGAGGATCTCGGCTCCTCACTCCATCCCTTGTGTTCCTTTAGCCCTTACCCTGTCCTCTGTATGTTGTTCTGTGTTATATAGGTATCTCTTTATGTCTCCTTAGCTATGTACTCATTTCTTATGCTTTGCCTTTTCTTGTGTGCTTTAGTTCTCCCTTTGCTCCTTGCTCTGTCCTGCAGCCCTGCACTCTGTATTTCTGTTCTGCTCTGCCTCAGTCCTTTTGTACTTGTCTTGCTCTGCTTGGCTCATCTGTTTGCTTTATCCTGCTACATCCTGCTAACCTGTTCTAGTTATACTCCATGCTTGCTGCAGGATGTTTGCAGGATCACTTCAGTTATCCCCTAGGCATCACTGGATTCCACAGCTGCTTCACAGGGGCTGGGAACGTGACTGCATGAACTTGGGGGTCTCAAACCACTGAGGGATTGCAGTTACCCAGCACCAGGCCCTGTGTCTCCATTTCCAGCACATTGAACTCCTGCATCGGGCGCTCAGGGTCCCATAACATTATGGACCCGTCCCTGACATATGTCTCTAGTCAGGGGCCTGACAATTGTCCTTGACCTTCTCCACAGTTCCTCTAGATCTTTTTCTACCAAATTTACAAAATGATTTACACTAGCAAGCACTACAAGGGCTGGCATCCACCTGGAATAGCGTCTAAAGGTCAAGTGACCAATTTCTCCCATTTCCACCGTGTCTATCTGCTATGATTTCTATTTTTAACTTCAACTTTACCTCAAGTGTAATATTATAATAACATCCCCTGGAAGTTGTGCAAAAGCGATTTCCGCAAGATGTATTTGCACACCAGAGAATATCTGAATGCACCTTTACTGGCTAAACAAATTTATTTTTGATTAAAATAACCTTTGAGACTTATCCTATTGCATTGGTTTATCACTGGGAAGAAAGCCTCTGACACCAGTGACCTTGGACAAGGCTGGTATAAACTTTACTTTAAAAACTATGGCTCCTTAATGCAGAGAAGACATTTGGAAATATTTAACAATATTTGTTGCAATTTTAAGTGGGAAACCAGCTCCTTCTCTATGGCAAATCCTTCTAATTGTTAAGTACAGAAAGGGATGCCCTTGTAACGGTTTGTGTATAACTTAATAGAAAAAAAAGAGAGAACAACACATCAACTCTAAAATGCTATTGCTGAGCGCACAAGCCATTTAAAACCTTAATAGAAGCACAGGTTGGACAATTCCATCAGTGAGGGAGAAGATGAAATATCCTAAACTCACTGACTATGAAAAGGATGCCCTGGTTTAAAACAAACAGAACTGATGCAGTCGACCCATCCTCTTTTTTTAGAAGAACTTGACCTTGATTGACTCGTTCCTCTTGAGTTGAAGCAATCAATAAGGATTGTATGACATGATTTACACAATACATGATCCTTGTACCAACCGGAGTGGAGAGCTGCAGCCTCCTTTGAACAAGTACTGCATTTGAGCAGAACTCATTGCAAATTTAGACACATCCTACATTTAACTATAAAATAGCAACAACTCAAATGGACAAAACTGCCTGGTCATCACAGGGTAAAAAAGAATAACATATTAAGTGCTGTGCTTTCCTGCACTTACAAGCTAAGATTAATGTCTATGTAATTGCCCAACGAGTGACTAACATAGTCAATGTTCATACATTCAGTGATACTGCTCATTTACTTTACTTAAAGAGACAGTCTAGTCCCCAATCTCCCTTTGGTGCAAGATGAAGATTACTGTTTGTATAGTGCTCAGGCTTTTTTTCCCCGTGTGATTTGATGTAGGCATTCTCCAGAAATTACATTTATAAAATTTAACTCAAGCCCTTCCCCAGTGATTACTCTGCATGTTTACTGCAAGTGCAGAAGCACTGATTATATAGACACTGAGGATATAAAGTTTTGCTTCATTTAGTCACTTCCTGTGCTCTTCAAATTGAATACATTGTGCGGACTGTGATAGACTTGCTCTTGTACACAATAGGATATCTTAACAGTGCAACACATTGTCTGATGACATCACTGGAGAAACAGGAAATTCCATTCATTTGGATGAAATTATTCTCATTGGTTCCTGCACCAAAAAAATAAATAAATAAGGAAATGCCTTTTACTCAGCTAGCGTGTGCAGTCCTGGTTTCTTGGTATTTTATATTTTATGCAATGCAAATGTAAAACATGCATTTTAAAGTATTTTTAATTTTAAAGCACATTAATATGCATTAATATATGGAAGGTGCATTCTGGGCACTAGACAGTCCCTTTAAGGAGCAATGACTCCTTCACCAGATTGCTAGCACCGTGGTAGGGCAATTGGCTCACTCCCGCACATATGGTGGGAATGTAAGGCTCTGGATACTTTGAAAGATGCCCTGTCAAACATTTGGAATTTTATCTTTAGAAGGGGGGTTAAACTGACAGCACATATGTTTTTGTTCCACATTGGTCTGCCCCTGGGGAGTGCAAACAACAAACTCCTTCTGGTCCATATTTCTATGGCCACTAAGATTGTCATGGCTAGGAACTGGAGAAACATGGGTCCCCTGAATTGGACAGAAATACATTCACAACTGAACTGCCATCATATACTGGAGACAGGATTCTACCTGGAGAGAGGATATATAGAAAAATATGATGACATCTGGGCCCCTTGGGTTGAATTCAGCGGATTCCCCCGCACCCTGCCCCTTGCCGCTTCATTTTGGGAATGTATGAATGTGTATCGATGATGAGTGGTTACAGGGTGAGTGGATCTGTACTGAATACTGAGATGCTGGGAGGCCTTGCCAGTTTGGAGATAACCATGCTATTCTTATACTTTCGATATAAGGGCTGGTCTGTTCCAACATCTCCTATACTGTTATGCCACTATGCACTTTTTCCCGTGACCCTTACGCTTATTTATGGATGATTGGGATATTATCTATTAACGGTATACATGGTATGCCTTATCTTGCTTTTTTTTAAAAAACAATTTTGAATCCTGTCCATTTATCACAGGGTGCTTTCTGATATTTATGAGAAACAAACCATGGGATCCCATATCAGAACCCTTTCTATGTCCCAGACACCCTGTCTGTCTAATAGACAATATACCACAAGGGTTGAGCGCAAAATAATGTATGTAGTTGCCAACAGTCCAGAATTTGCCGGTCCTGTCAAATTTGTATCTGTCCCCCAGCATTAGTATGGCCTATGCACATTGAACTACTGTCTGGCAGATATACACAGCCTAAACGTGAGTAAATGAGCTCCACAAACCCGGAATCTGAGCCGGGAGTTAACCAGGAGCTCAATACTGCGTGGCCACGTAAAATCCTGTGACACTAAGCAATTAAATGAGCTACCGTATTTTCCGACGTATAAGACGACTGGGCATATAAGACGACCCCCCAACTAAGTCATCTTAAAAGCCGGAAAAATCGCATCTATATTTTAACCTTTTAGGTTAAAATATAGATTTTTCCACCCTCCTCCCCTTTCCCCAATCCCCAATCCCCAGTACTTACCTATTTTCTGCTCTGTCTCCCGCTGTTAAGCCTGTCCGTGGCTGTGAGGGAAGCGTTGTGAGCTCCCCTCCAGCCAGGCGGTCAATAAAATTTTGTTTAAAAAAAAAGTTTAAACAGACTTTATTGAAGCCGCGCGGCCTGAGGGGAGCTCACAACGCTTCCCTCACAGCCACGGACCGGCTTAACAGCGCGAGTGGAGACAGAGCAGAAAATAGGTGAGTAAATCCCAGTACCCGGCGTATAAGACGACCCCCCAACTTTTGAGAAGATTTTCAGGGGTTAAAAAGTCGTCTTATACGCCGGAAAATACGGTAATTAACCTTAATATCTCATTTTAACAAGAAACAAATATACTAAATAAACTACTGATCCAGTGAGGAGATAGAAAGATTTTGGAAAAAAAAGAAAAGAAAAGGACATTATGCAGAAAGCTAAACGAATGAATCCAGGAGCGACTCATAGTAAGAAAAAGTTGACAGGATGAAATATATTAAAATCGCTGGTGTCCCTGACTCTTTCTTCACCCTCCAATTATGGGCCTGTATATATTATTAGAGAGGAAATCATGTTTTTTCCCACTCTCTGGCCCTTTTTTCTCTTTTGTAAATATCTCTGTCTTTTTATATTTTTTTTGTTCTAGTATAGTTTTTCTTTTCTTTGTTTCTTTGGTTTTTCTCCAAGTTCTTATCACCTTTTCCTCTTTATGTCCATGTATTTAAGTTTAACATGTTTTATTACCTGTAATTATTTATTAATTTCAATTGTCATAATTCCTTATATTACTATACACATACATGGTACAATGTGGTTTCAGTCAGGTGAGACATGGTGTCTGTGTGCATTTCGTTTGGCTTACACGGCTTCCTTATTTTGTGTGGCGTGCTTCTGATCCCACAGAATTTTTTATTTTATTTTGCTTTTTTTAAATAATAATAATGATTTTACAAGGTTTTTCTCTAAATGTGAGGGGTTTGAATATGCTGCACAAGAGACTGTTGCTATTTAAAGAGACGAGGAAACATAGCCCCGAAGTTATATTTATTCAAGAATCCCATTTTAAATGGAATAATTCCCCTAAAGTTTTGTTGAAGGATTATCCCACACAGTTTCATTCTACATTTCGCATCCAGGCTAGGGGTTGTTCAATTTTTATTCATAAAAATGTAGCATGTTACACCACTGACGTTTCGATTGATAAGGAGGGTAGATATATGATTTGGAGATCCAAATCTTAAAATTAATTCTTTATGGAATGCTCATAAAACTGTTATAACAGGTCAATTTATTCAGCAATCTTCCTTTTTAAAGAAAATTAGATCGAAAAACCTAAAAGAACTAGAAACTAAACTGTACATTTTAAATTTGGCGAATAAATTTGATCGTTCTTCATCCCTTGCTGATGAGATACTTTATGTTAAAAACAAAATTAATACACTTCAGATGAATTACACGGCCCTGATGCTAAAGAGACTAAAGAAGACTTTTTATGCAAAAGGCAACAAAGCTTCCTCATTATTAGCTTCAAAGTTACGTCATAGGATCTTCCAGTCCAGAATTGAATACTTGATAAACGATAAGGGTATAAAACTTAGTAACATGTTTGCAAATTATTATTAAAAAATCTCTATGATTTGGTTTCTGATCCCTATATTATACATCCCACATTTGAAAAAATTTGCACTTTCCTGGATAAGGTTCCTCTGAGACAAATTTGTAAAGACAAATTAGAATCATTAAATTCTCCTATATCCCCAAGGGAAATCATAGATGTTATTAATATGATTCCTATAGGCACGGATTAACCATGTCTTATTATAGATCTTTTTCTGACATTTTAATCCAGTATTTAACTCAATTATTTAATCACTATTGGAAGATGGGTGAAATGCCAGAAGTGAATTTGAATGCTCAAATAATTACATTGTCTAAGACTGGCAAAGCACCCATTGCATTCTCAAATTTTCGTCCCATATCATTAATCAACAATGACACAAAAATATTCTCAAAAATTTTAGCAAATAGATTATCTCAAATTTTGCCGTCATTGGTTAGCAATGATCAAGTGGGATTTATTATGAACCATCAAGCACCGGACAGCGCACACTGATAATAAGTTTGATAAACCAAATTAGAGTGGATTGCACGCCCTCTCTGCTTCTTTCTTTAGATGCGGAGAAGGCGTTCGAGAGGATTCATTGGGATTGCCTTAGGGAGGTACTGTTGCATTTCAGTTTGCCTGATCCTTTCATAAGGGCTGTGTTTGCATTATATTGCAGGCCTATGGCTAGAGTTTCTGCAGCTGGATTCATGTCTGAAACATTTAATGTAATGGAACCTCCAACAGAATTGATACGCAAATCAGTTACCATTGAAGGAATTTCTGTAGGGGATAAAGAACATAAAATTGGTTTACTTGCAGATGACATCATACTTTCTTTTAAAAACCTATTGACCTCATTATCTCTATTGATGTCTATTCTGTAGGACTTTGGCAATACCTCCTATTACAAATTAAATACAACAAAAACTCAAGCACTTCAGTTTTTTATACCATGGTTCGATTTGGATACCATGAAGAAAAATTATAATTTTGATTGGACTCTTATATTTCTTATCTGGGCATCAATCTGTGCAAGAATTTGTCCAAGATACATATATTTAATTTAGAAAAGGTCTGGTCTGAACTTACGGAAGACATTGAGAGCTGGTGTGGTCTCGAAATCTCTTGGTAAGGTAGGATTCATTCCAAAAATTGTATATATACTTAGAACAGTTCCCCTCTCTATGCCTTTATCCTTTTTTTTTTTTTTTTTTTTAGAAAAGTACACTCTGTCCTTGTTTCATTTATTTAGAACAAAAAAACCTAGTAGGATTAAATTATCCATTTTATAAAAACTCAGAGTGAGGGGAGGTATGGGTTTGCCAGATTTTATTCATTACTACTATGCAATTAATGCAGCAATGGCACTAAATTTTTATTTAGATAATGACAGGCCCCATTGGCTTGAGATAGAGACAAATAAGATTTGTTATGGTTCAACTCAATGCCCCAAGGCGATGGACATGTTTCCCTCTACTAAATTGACCTTTAAAATGTGGAACCTATTATTCAAAAAAAATTCAACCTTCTGCCACATGGTCCAGAGCTACACCATTATCAGCAGTATGTTATGCTTTACCTGAATTGGATGTAGATTACTGGGCCTCCCATTCGATTGTCCATATTAATGATCTGTTTTATTCCAATGGCCTTCTGCCCTTCGATCAATTGAAAGATACATTTGATTTAAGTTTACTTGATGCCCCAACACATGAGAGACTTTGTGACAATAATTAGAGAACATTTTGCTCTTTCCAATCAAGATCCAAACGTGTTGAAATTGGATATGTCAAAATTAGAAAAAATCTATTTATTAAATCCTGGTCAGAAACAAAGCATCTCCTTGTGTTAAAATATTTTTGGAGGTGACGTGTGTTAAAACGAATGACATGTTGAGATGGGAGAGTGAGCTGTGAGGGATAAACACAAAAGAGGAGTGGAATGACCTTTTAACGATAATAAAAAATTATCACTCAATGTGCAAACCATTTGGAATCCCATTACAAATTAATTTATAGATTGTACCTAACCCCTTCCAAACTCTTTAACATGCACCTTAGCGAAAATAATAAATGTTGGAGAGACTGCGGTCAAATTTGTACATTACTACATGTCTTCTATTCGTGTCCCAAAATTAAAACGTTTTGGCTGAAAATTCTCAAATGAATTAATCACATATTAGAATTCGTAATATTATCCCTGTGTCTTTGTCTCTTTAAGAAAATTCCATCTAACCTGCCTAGATATAAAAAAAAATGATACTTGGCCATCTTCTCATATCAGCTAATTCCATCATCTCTCGTCACTGGAAGTCATTGGAAGTCACTCACTGTACCAACTGTGGGTGAGGTCTTATTTCACATTTTAGAAAATAAAAGGTGTGAATTGGCTTTTCGTGATCCATCTACTTTCACATCTATATTGCAGCATGAATGGGAAACGTGGGAAGATGATTTGAAAGATAAATTCTGACTTTAACCAATTTACCCCCCCACTGATTACATACTCTGCTTCCGGATTTTTTTTAGTACTATGTTGTTATTGTTTACTTGACACTTTATTTTATTTTTTTTGCTTAGTCTACTTATTTGATATACAGATATTTATAATATTTATGTGTATTTTATTCGATTGCTTGTTTAGTTTTGACAATGGTTCATAAGTCATTATATATATGCCAATGTTGTATGTTATATTATATTATTTTAAAACTTTAATAAAAATATTAGAACAAAAAATCGGTGGCAAGTGACATGGGGTAAAACAAGATAAGATCTGCATCGCCCTCTTTGTCAGTGATCAACATTGGAGGCAGCACAGAACACCAATGGTGAGAACACTAAACACCAGCGATATAGCAATGGTATCAAGACAATGGTGCAGGTGCCTTAGATAATTATGGAAAGGAGTTTTAAAAAGTATACCTTTAAAAACATAACATTTTTAATATAGAGTGATTAAGAACAAATTAATAAAAAAAAATATAACAGCCAGCAGAGTACAAGATAAAATCTGTTACAAATCCTGACGTGTTTCGCTCCCTGTAAGAAGGACTTCCTCGGAGTTGTCATAATTTATGATGAACAGATGGTAGAGATATAACATAACAGAAAACGGTTTCACAAGAGTTATATTTATACAGGATGAAGAATATTGGAAGTAAACTGACATAGCTGGACAGAGGAGCAAACAATGTCACATATTTAAAAATAATGACCTAAAGCAAATTTCATATGGAAGACCGTCTTACTGAAGTGTGGAGCCAATAATCTTTCCATTCATATTTACATAGGTATGAAAGCAGTACAGTTATTATAAAATGGCAGGAATTTTTTTTAGCAAACCACACAAAATTCTCTGTTTATTCCTCTCATCTATGGTGGTGAATATACAAGAGGAATAATATGGTAAAGAGAGTTTGAGCAGGTAACATAAGCTCAGCCCCATATGTGGAACAATAACTTGTTTTGTTCAGAGTTTTTTTTTTTCCTTCCCCCTTTTTCTTATTCTTCTTCATTCATCTCTTTATTTTGTTTTCTTTATCATAAATAAACAACAATAAGTACAGACATAAAGAATACATAAAATTACAGAACACATTTTTTCATAAGAAAACAACATGAAGGATCTGTCAGAGAGGAGAAGGTAAAGGGAAAAGGGAAGGTTCTTAGAATACTGATTAGAAACAAACATAACAAAACAAAAAAAACAAACAAAAAAAAAAAAGTTAGGCTGCTTACGTTTTTTTTGTGGTAAGAGTTGATCCTCTGATTTCTGGATTCTGGGGTTTAAACCTTGATTTTGAACTTAAAGCTTTCGTTAGAAACAACTAGTTGCTTGTATGATGATCCCCCTATCTATTTGTTCCTGAGAAGGACCCATATTTAGGGCGCAGACAATTTTTTCTACATTTATTGTACCTTTGTTTTCTTTTATTATTATTTATTTGCATTCATTTACTTCCATTTTTCTCCTCATATTTCCATCTCCAATGCCTACTGTAAATTAATATTCATTTTATTAATGTCTGATTATGTACGGATATGTGATATATTCATCGAAATGTTACCTTCATGTTCTAGTTGTGATTTTTGTGCTATCAGTTTTATTGGACTGGGAGTTATAGGCATCTATTGCTATTCTTTTTTATTTAAGAGTGTTTATTGAAGCAATATGCTCCATTCTATTTAACTAGTATTATATGAGTGATTTTTTTTCTTGCATATATACATTATTATTATTTTTTTTATCATAGCTGTTGTTTTTAATCCATCTCAAACCCAGTCCAATTTTCTTTTCTTTTATTTAGCTATTTTAATACATCTTGGACTGTTTTTAGAAGTGTGAATTTTTCGACAACTATATTTGTGTTCTCATGTTGAAATATGAAAATGTGTATTTTGGATTTATGCAGACTATAGCATTTCTCATAGGCTATTATGTGTAAACATTATTTTAGAGAATGTCCTGTAGTAGCCCCTGAGGAAGAGGTCTTAGGCAGACAAAATCCGGGCACCCCCCTACCCAAGCTGCACACCCACGTTACACACCTAAGACATGCCCCATCACCTCCATTTCATGACCCCACATCACACATAACATTCAGACTCACATCAAGCTCATACTCCAATCACACACACTCCTACTCCCATCACACTCAGTCACACACTCCTACTCCCATCACACTCAGTCACACACTGACTTCCATCACACACACTCTGACTCCCATCACACTCAGTCACACACACTGTCTCCCATCACACACACTCTGACTCCCATCACACTCAGTCACACACACTGTCTCCCATCACACACACTCTGACTCCCATCACACTCAGTCACACACACTGTCTCCCATCACACACACTCTGACTCCCATCACACTCAGTCACACACACACTGTCTCCCATCACACACACTCTGACTCCCATCACACTCAGTCACACACACTGACTCCCATCACACACACTGTCTCATATCACACACACTCTGACTCCCATCACACTCAGTCACACACACTGTCTCCCATCACACACACTCTGACTCCCATCACACTTAGTCACACACACTGTCTCCCATCACACACACTCTGACTCCCATCACACTCAGTCACACACACTGTCTCCCATCACACACACTCTGACTCCCATCACACTCAGTCACACACACTGTCTCCCATCACACACACTCTCCCATCAGCACTTACCTTTCCCTGGTGGCTAGTGGCAGGCAGCATGGTCCCTCCATGCTGCCTGTTCGGCTCCCCGGCGATTGTGCCGACAGGTCACGTGACCGGGCGCGCGTATGACGTCAGCGCGCCCGTCACGTGACTGTCGGCACTTCCGTGTCACACTGCACGGGGAGCCGAACAGGCAGCACGGAGGTTTCTCTGTGCTGCCTGTTCGGCTCCCCGTGCAGCCTGGCAGGCAGAGCGATGGTGAGGGGGGATCTTCCGATCCCCTCTCACCTCCGTCTCTGCCTGCAAGCGCTGTCTTTTTTTTTTTTTAAAGGGCCGGGTTTTTATTTTTTTTGAATTTTTTTTTTTTCAGTGCTGGGGGGCGCTGCCGCCCCCAAAAATTTGCCGCCCTAGGCATCCGCCTAGGATGCCTCGCGGTAAATACAGCACTGGTCTTGACATCAGTTGAAGGGTCACGCAGCACGAGTATACTGTAATGCGGTTTCTATGCCGGCTCATTTGATCTTTTCAACATGCACAATTTGGAACTCTTGCCTGGGGGACCGGGAAACAACATTTCAAAATTATTAAAACTATTTTTGAAACTAAGTCAAATTTGGCCTAAGTCACAAATTTTGGCCTAAGACTAAGTCTCAAAAATGGGGAAGATTTGCACTTGGGGTTTTTCTCGAAGTCAAACTCGGGTGCCGAATTTAACTTAGTCTCAGAATTGGCCTCCAAAATCGAAATTCTAGTGACTGGACCCACATGTTTGGCTTATGATTTTTAACATCTTCAGGCTGTTGTATCAACAAAATATTTTTGATCATTAAATAGAAATGTTTTTGGGAAACCAAACCTGAATGGATTTATGCCACCAAAATAAAACTGGATGTATTTGTCATTGTATATTATTTTTCATTTCAATGTATCAAGAAAGGGACCGTCAGGTGCCTTGGACATAATTGCTCATGAGTCATATTTGCTGACAAATTGCAAAATATAATTGACAAAAATCTCTACTTCAATCTATTATCTTAGCTAAAATATCCAGAAACCGCATCTTACTAATTACTTTACATTTGCTCATATAATCCTGACAGTCCGCTTTGCATGGACCACTTGACATCCAAGATAGGAAACCTGACATGTCATTTTTCAAGATACCAGTAGATGGTGCTGTGTAACTTGGTACTGTTCTTTTGGGCTTGCTGGTATCTTATAACGTTTAAATTGGTTTGTGCTATATTACTATGCTTCCTTTATTCAATGAATATGAAAGCTCCATTTTCACTTATTTAAAAACCCAATATTCATTCATACAGTCACATACATTAATTTGATTAAAACCAGACAAATCCACATAATACATTAAAGCTAAAACAAATACAGGGGTGAGAAGTGGCCAAAAGATATAAGATTAGTACACAACTAAACAAACAATGGCAAAACAAGGATATACCCTGTGCGCAAAGATAAATGGACCCAAAACCGTGTGGTTACCGATGGTGCTCATAAATAAAACAAACTTACTTTAGACTTGCAGTAGGATAAACACTGCCGAAAAGAATAAATATATACATTTTAGAGCTGGGTCTTTTTTAAATTAAAGCAAAGTCATTTCAGTATAGATGTGTATATTCTTTGCTGTTTTCTATGAAACCATACATAGGATTAATAGGAAATACAGTGAAGACAGTGACAAGTTTTGAAAAAATGATTATTAATTAAAAAAATAATTGTGTCCTTGTTGAGGTAATCTGTTGAGGTAATCTGTTGAGGTAATCTGAACAGTTTTTAACCCATGATTCCTGAAGAACCTCTCACAAGGTGGATTGGCTTGTAGGACACTGCTAACATACCATGCAGTCAAGCTTCTCCCACAACAGCTTAATAGGGTTGAGGTCAAGTAACTATGCTGGCCACTCCATTATAGTTAGAAAACCAGTGGATTGATTCTTCCCTCTTGCATAGTTTTGAGCTGTGCGTTTGTTCATAGTCCTGTTGTAGAAGGAAATTGGCTCCAATCAAACACATTCCACAGGCATGGCTCGGCATTGCAAAACTGAGTGATAGCCTTACAACTTCAAGATCCCTTTCCCCCTGTACAAATCTCCCATTTTACCATCACATTGCCTCCACCATGCTTGACAGATGGCATCAAGCACTCCACCAGCATCTTCTCAATTGGTCTGCTTCTCACAAGTGTTCTTCTTTGTGAACCGAACATCTCAAATTTAGATTCATCTGACCATACCACTAATATAAATATTACAAAATAGGCATACTCCCACTAAAATGAAATAAAAATGTCAATATTTGCCTTTGTTTTTTGTTCATCTTGTGTCATTTGATTTTTATTATTTTATTAAATCAAATGTATATGTCGGTGTCTTGGGATCTTTTATTTCTATTAATATTTCAATATAATGACATTACAGCTCTACCTTAATAATGTTAACACAATAACTATAGTGTGCGCATGGCTTTCAGAAAACCCTCAGGTCTTTCTGTTTTCCCTACTACCACGGTAGAAGGTTACAAGCACTGACCTCATTTTCAAAACAAATATTCTGATCATGGACCAGAGTCCATTTAATTATTTTCCAATTGATTGAAAGAAATTCCTTGAAATGATATTATGCTCTATCCTTGCTAACAGCAATGCCATTATTTTTTTTTTTGAGGCATTCATCTAATTACAGTGAGTCTGGCTACATGTTCACTGTGCCCCAAAGTTTTAATCACCTTGCAGTGAAGCAATGCAAACTTTATTTTTGTATGGGTTTTATATGTTTAGTAGTATATGGGTTTATTTATTTTTTTTTATTTTTTTTGCACATTACATATTTGCACTTTATTTTTCAATATGCATTAAGAAACATTTGTCATCAAAGAAAGATGTATTTTACATTAAATGAGTATAGAATTGTATGATGCATACAATTTATATACATGATTCCTCTGCTTGGGTACACTTAGCTTAAATGAACATTTATCATTGTTTAACTCTTTCTTCCTTGAAGGAAGCTTATCCTCTCGGTCAGAGGATAAACTGGCGTGTTCTATTAAAAGTACACGCCAGTTCATCCTCATACTAGGGACAACTAAAATTTCACTTGTGCTTCTATATTAGAAGCACAAGTGAAAAATAATGGTTAGTGTCCCTCTAAGTATGAATAAAGTATTCACTCGGAAGTATTAGTTAAAAGAGAGTTTAGCACTTTAATCAAGGCGTGTATAGCGTTTATGTGATATGTAGAAGATTGACGGGCAGTCCTTGTACCTTTTTTTCACGTCCCCCTCCTTTTCCTGATGAGCTTTTAATTAGACAGAAACTATCTTCGGTCTGATTAAAAGGCTTCTGAGCGATGCACCGTGGATGTCACTTCCAGAATCACACAAGGATAAACATGCCCTTGTTTTTTGATCTTAAAATGATGAAAATAGAGGACAAATGAAGAAAGGCGGAATATATAGCTTAAGATGACAGGAAAAAGGTCGATATTTACAAAGGCCTGAAAATGCAGCAATTATTCCAACGCTGTATTTCTGCAGTGTTATATACAAAGGAACAGGGATAGTGTTTAGCACAGTTATTATGTAGGTTTTGTAAAACCCTGAAGCCAATTTAATACTTGTTCAGGTACTGTAGGACCCTGAAGTCACGTATGTACTTATGAAGGTCTGAAATATAATTGGTAGAAACACAGGAACAAAGTAAATACTTTGCACACATCTTACTATGCAGGATTACATGAACACTGGAGAAAGGTACGTAGGTAATGGATACAGTTTGATATATGCACAGGATCAAGGGAAGTACTTTACACAGTTCTTAATATGCAGCTTGTGGTGAACTCTAGAGTAAGGTAGATACTTATGCTGACAATGGATGTGGTTTGGTATATGAACAAGGTAGTGGTTAAGTCTCTTTATATAGCACAGTCTTCAGTACCTCCAGCTTTCACGGAGAAAGCTAAAAGTACCCGAGCTCTCAGACGTGCTTCCACTCATTTGAACAGAAGCATGTCTGATGGAAGTGGTGCCATGTTGGTGAGGACTGGGACAATACCCTCTCCTCAAGAGCTACCTCCGAGAGCCCAAATAGAAAGGTTCTTGAGGATGAAGCAATGGAATTTATTTTATTGATCTTGGAGCATGAGTCTTTTCTACAGGCTCCCGGGAATTTTCTTCTTTTCTGTTCTAATTCTTGAGTCCAAGATGGCTTACATTTCAAATTCTTCCACACCATCAATCATTAGAGGAGGAAGCTATCTTGATAGCAAGGAGTTCTCTTTCTCTGATATGATAATTATTTCAGCTTGATTACTTTTTTTGTAAGAAATTAAAAAATTTATTTTTTGTGCTTATTTACCCCTTTGAGAAATGATTTCTTCCATGATAGTATTGGATGGATCACTCTACAAAATACACTAAAATTGATCAGGCAGTCTTAGTACAGGTGCTGATACAAAAGATGACTACAGGAGTTTGAAGACTTTTTCATATTCTTCCTCCCATACAAATGGCAAATCCTTTTTTTTTTTTAAAGGATGTTAGAGGGGAGACAGTTGTAGAATAATTGAAACTGGATCGATGAAAAAAAATAAAAAAAAAAAAAATAAAGAAAAGTTTGTAGTTGTTTCAGATTTGCATTAGTCTTCCATTCTAGAATTCAATTTACTTAATCACAATCCATGGTAATTGATAAAGGAGTAATAATGTAGCCAACAAATTATATGTAAAAAATAATGGTGGCAGAGCTGCAAGGTACATCAATAAAACTGTCATGGGTGAGGGACGTATAATGTGCATAAAAAATGCAAGGTCATATATTCTATACTGTTATATACTACATGTTTAATCCTACCCATAGACTTATAACATTATAGTGTCATCACACTCTTACACATGTCTATTTATTTACAAATTTATCACGCTATTTTAATTACGTCCACACTTTTAGTATTTTTTTAAAATTATTTATTTTTACATTTTTCAAAATGACAATAAAATATAACAAAAATTAAACAAATAATTAAATTAGAACATGAATAAAAACATAAATAAATAACAGAGAATAATACATTTATTTTTAAACTTTTAATCGGCCCCATTTCTCCCCACAACTTTAAGAGACACTTTCCTCCATATTCCATACAACATTTAAGTGTGTCGAGGTGCCTTGTGAGATTTGCTTGTCCTCATTTTCGGCAAGAAATTGTTCGACTATAGTCTTAAGGTTTTCCTTATCACTTTCAGATGACACAAGATAGTCATTTAATCTCCATTCGGGTCTGATAGAATATTGTGTGTTCTGCTCAAGCTCCAAAAATACGACAGCATGTTCGGACCACACTATGTTACCAATGCTCGTTGTTTTGCAGGTGCCTTAACAAGGAGCGTGAGTAAAAAAAAAGTGTCAATTCTGGAATAAGACTGGTGGATTTCTGAATAATATGTGTAATCTCTCTCTAGGGAGTGCGCCACCCGCCAGACATCATATAAATTATAATTAATTATACACTTTGTGAATAGTTGAGCTGCCCTTTTAGTTTGGGATCTCTCTCAGTTATATGGTTTAAGAATCTGACTGGGAAGTCATTAGGTGCGTAAACATTCAGAAATGTATACAATATATCATTAACCTTACAAATCAAAATAACAGACCTTCCTATCTCGTCAGACTCGTGATAGATGTGTTCAAATTTGATTGAGTTGGAAATCAAAATAGCGACACCTCTCTTTTTTTTATCGAATAAGATAGAACAATATACACTCCGATATTTCTTATATTTCCAAAATGAACTACCCTTATCGTCCCAATGAGTTTCTTGCAGAAAAGCTATGTCAACTTTTACTTCAGTCACAGTATTATACAAAAATGCTCTTTTCTGTGGGGAATTCAAGCCCCAACAATTCAATGACATTAACTTCAGCCCCCTCATTTTAGAAGGGATCAAACGTTTTCCTCCCCAGCTTACCCTTCAGACTAAAAAATTCCCTATGAACCTGAACAAAACTCATACTAACATTCACTCTAACAGTCGTACAAAATATGGAAATTTTTTCACACATTTATGCTCAATGTCACTTAAACAAAGAAACAGACCAAAAACTTATATAGACACACTAGATAATAATTACAAAAAACAAATACGAATGGCATTTCAAGAAACAATGTGGGACTCAAAACAATTATTAAGCGGTAGAACACCATGTACATAGATAAAAATGATAGATAAGATACTTAAATATAAATATATAGAATAAAATGATATAAATAAAGATATTAGAATAATTAATTAATAATATAGGAAAATTGGTAAATAAAAAAAAAAGAATATTATTGAAATACATATGATTGGTATATAACTAATATAGAAATATAAGTATTATAGTTATTACATATATATTGTATTACATCATTATATTTATTATTATTGATTATAATATATGATAATACTTTATTGTACATGATTATATATATTATTTTAAAACTATGTTAAAATATATGGAATTATTAATATTGTAAGATATTGTAATTTAATTGTATACTGTAATAATATTAATTTGGAATCATAAGATAAAATATATAGAATAAAATATAAGTTATAAATACAAATTTTAAATAAAAAGATGTGAAAACAAAACAAAACAAAGAAACCGAGCACTTAATTGTGTCAAGTCCGGGGAGGATAGAGGGGAAAGAAGAGAGGCAACTATATAGTCTTATGGTCTAATTAACTAAGTCAAGTGATTATAAATATTTTTACTAATAATATGTACTAAAAACAGTCAACCTCCAAAGGGGAGGGGTGAACATTTTGTGACGTGTCAAGGACGTGCAAAGTTTAATCAAAACAAATAAAATCTACATGGATACAAGAATTGTAAATATCTTCTCGGTCAGTTCCTGAGTTCACAACATGTTACTAATTACAAATGAACATTACAGCTATTTCATGTTCCTGCCAGGTATGGAAGAGAAAATGGAGTAACAACAGGGAGGGAGAGAGAGAGAAAGGAGGGGGAGAGGGGGAGAGAAGAAAGAAAAAAATAAATAAATATTGCGAAACAAAAATATGTTGTGTATTAAATATAGGTGTAAAGTGTTTAAATTCATGAAGTAGAATTAAATTAATTAAAAAGTGTTAGGGGAAGTGTTAAAGTAGTGTTATCATGTCAAAAATAAATGTATATAGGAAAGTGACTTCAGAAATAGAAAGTGTCAACTGTGATAAGGAATGTTATGGTAGAGAATCGGGAGATTCATAAATTGTAATGAGAGTGAAAATGAATGTTGTGAGAGTGAATTATGTGAGCGTTCCGTGGTTATCACCACTTGTGTTGAAAAAAAAAATATTTCCCTTCCTCTCCCCCCCCCCCCCACACCCATCAAAGTTCCCTCCACATTATCAAGAAGAAATGGGATTCTTCATGGAGATTATTAATGTTCAATGATTATCCCATTTCGAACCAGTTCCCAACGATAGGGGATATTTTTCACTCTAAGTTGAGTCGTTATCACATGAAAACTTTTCCTGCTATTCCGAGTGTGAGTAGAAAGGTCCTGATAGAGAGAGAGGTCCCTATATTTGGGAACACCTGGTTTTGATCTCATCTCCCTAGTAAACATATCTTTCAAGCATGAGTTATGAAAGCAAATTATAATGTCTCTAGGTGAGTCTGCGTACTTGGAATCCCTAGGTTTGGGTAGTCTTTGGATCCTCTCAAAAGGCAGTTTTCCAACCAATTCCTCCTGGACATATGTCAATATGAGTTCCATGCAGTATTGTTCCAGTGATTCATTCAGAATTTCTTCCGGGATTCCCCTTATCTTTAAATTTCTCCTTCGAGAACGATCTTCTAGTTCTGATAATTTTAATTCCAATTTGGTTACTTGGTTCTTTAATATAGTATTCTGCTGTTGCATTGTTAATATATCTTCCCTTAATTTTTTAATAACTTCTGTGAGAGCCAAGACACTTGTTGAGATTTGGGTAACTTCTTGCTTCAGATCCAGTTGATTTTGTTTGGAGTCCGCCTTTATTTTTTCCCACAGGTTCTCGAGTGCAGAATTTAAATTTGCCTCAGTAGCTAAGTTTGAAAGATCTGGCTGTGTTATATTTGGTTTAGAAAGCAGGGTTGTTTTAACTCCTGAACCATTATGGGGGGAGTCCCTCAAATTCGTTTGTTTAGGAGAATAAAAAGCATCTATGTCTTTTGAGGCATGCGATTTCTCTTTTTTTGGAGCCATTTCAGTCAAGTGCAGGTAAGGAAAGATTGTACAGGTTGTATGGAGAGGTGAATTAGTTCTTCTGTAGTGGTATAGGATCTGTTATAAGCCCCTACCTGACAGATTGATCAAACTGATCAATTAAACGGCTTCCAGGGTCCACAACATTCAGTCACACAGATCTTCAATAGGAAGTTTAAGGAGGATGCGCCTTTATTTTAATTGCGTAATTATGCCGGTTTTGATATTTTTATGACAAGCCGGTTAGGGTATCTTTAAAAATAACAGTTTTAGCGGTAGGCGTCAATTCGGTAGGTGGTCTATCACTTTATTTGAATCTGTACTAAATGACAAAGTTACAAAATCCAAAAAGGTGCTACCTTTAATAAGTTCAAGCTGGCAATAGAAGTAGCGGACTGTGGGTATAGACAGTTATTAGCGTCAGTGATACTCAAAGTCAGCTAGATTCAGAGACTTATTAGTTCAATTTGAGTCTATGCCATGCAGTAATTCGCATGCCCGGGTAAAAATTATGTGAGGAAATTGTTGAACCGGGCAGCCAGGGAGATTCGAGAACAAAGACCAAATAATTGGATGTTCTATAGCTTGGAAATGTGGGTCAATTGCCGTCCAATAACAATTTCCACAGCAGCCCAACAATATATGTCTACACCAGGCTCTCAATCACATACCCACATGTTTATATAAAGATTTCATTCAGCTAAACATCCATGGGAATTTGGGTGCACAGTCCAGATAATTATGTATTCTCTCACTTGTTTGGATAGTTACAATATGTGTCACTCGCCATCCAATAGAGGATTTCCACAACAGCCTTACAAGGCAGGCACAAGTTTCAGTACAAGTTTCAGCTAGCCGTCATAAGATGTATGTTAGTATGCGTAAAGCAACAGAAGTCCCTTGTAGATCTTCTGATCGATTCACTCAAGAATTTTGGCAATGGAGTCAAGAGGATTTCAAGATCAACCACAGGACAAGCAGAGCTCCTCAATGAAGGGAAAATCCACACGAAAATGCCCGCCAAGTGAGTATGTACCATAAGCTACACTCTACTTCAGCGCCAAAAGGAAGAATCCAACGATAGTATACAATAGTCTGAGCTATTTTAAACGTTGAGTGTTATTTAAAAAAGGTAAGCCAACATTGCATGCATTTAATACTTTGAAATGGCACTTAGCTTTTAGTAGTCTTCGACTTGAATATGTTTTCCAAGACTAAGCCCGGTTTCAGATGATAACAAACAGAAAAGAGAGACCTACTGCTCTAGTTGGATCTGTCTGTTATATTTCCAGAGGCCCTTTTGTAGCGGTTTTCCTCCTGTAGAAAGTGTATCGTAAGTGCTTCAAAACTTCAGGCTTGAAGTTTAAAATGCTTTCGTTTCAGCGTGGCTTCGGCGGTAGTTGTCTTGCGGCGTCTCTGTCGAAAGCTATTCAAAGGCTGTTCAGGATCTCTTGCTTCACCTGCTTTACTCGCGTCTCTCCGTCCTCACTCCCTTCACTCCCCGGCCCCTAGACCCCACATCCGGAAACGCCCAGACGTGCTACGTCATCCCTTTTCTGAAAAAAAAAAAAAAACGGGTCGGGTCGGCCACTATTTCAATGCCTAAGTATGTAAGTGGGCCAACCGGCCATCTGAGGCCATATCCCTATATCTCCTGCCTGGCTCTATTGCTTATGTTAATCGGGAGGGCAGTAGACTTGGCATTATTAAGCTTATAATTAGATAGAGTAATTATGTATTTCAGTAGTCTAATACTTTATTCCAAATATCTTAACTACATTTCACACACAGTTTCATTAATTTTATTTACATATATTTACATATTTTAACTGTTCACATATCTTTTTATTTCAAACCTGATTTGGATATATATCACACTCCATTATGCTTACACCACACCGTTTCTTTAACATTGCATTTTGTATCCAGTATAGTGGCTGATAGCAAATTCAAGTTTTAATGTTTCAAGACTTAGCCCATTTATTTTGCATTGCATATTTTTGTTTAGATATATTTACATGTACCCATTTAGTTTATACCACATGGCTATCTACTATCTCATCTAATAACCAATTTGACAAGTAACCAAAACATTTTAAGAATAAGCTCTTATTAACATACATGAAATCATTTCAGGCAATTATTTCCTATATACAGAATAGATAGCAATTGCGGCAAAAGGCTCCCTTAAATTATCTGGGTAACTAAACCCCATCCCCGTTGCCATCCAAACGTCAATCCGTTACCTAAGCTTGACAACAGCCGCCAAGTGCGACTTTTCCCTTTAAAAATAGATCCGCTGAGATTCTGACAAACAATGTGGGAGCTGCACGGCAGAATTTTCATAGGACGTGAGAAGCGCTACATCCCGTATTACACACGGTAACAATGTAATTATATGAAGTGTCAGCTGAAAACTGTTTCCTCGTTTGAGTGACAGCGCGTTCCGCAGAGAAAACTTCAATATCAGGTAACTTGAACCTCGTTTTCTATTTAGAGTACAAATGTCCTGAAAGAAGTGGCAGTGTTTAAAACAAACTATTATCTTTATAGACACTTCACGCCTTCCAATTTCAACAGCATACTGGTAGAAGACAGACGGCTTCATATTCTGACATACTTCCAGCAGGTAAATGAAAGAATATTGTTACCTATCCTCCACATTGTCAATTAGATGATAAAGCGTCTTACCGTTGATATACTTCTGCTATTTCACAGATTCCACCTTTCAATACTAATTCAGATCTGGTTGTTAGTAAAAAAAAAATACACAGTAATTTAAATGAGTTTTGAAACCACTCTCCCTTTTTTTCCTTGCAATTGTCTCTATTTTCCTTCTGCTGAAAGGAAAGCTACATATTTAATTTTATATCTTTATCTTGTTTCAGGCTGAACATTGTTTTTTTTTTTTCTGCACATATTACACACCTGCTAATACAGCCTTGCTCTTTTATTTTATTGGTAAGCGTAATATTTACCTTCACATCTTAGCCACAGGTTCACTTAAACCTCATCCTAAATCCTCTCTTATTTTTGTTAGAGGTGGACATTATAGTCCATATTCCGTGAAGCAGGCCTTCTCCATTAACTTGATAGGTGGAGCGAAGTAAGGAACTTTTTTGCCTGCTTCTTTTTGCAGATGTAATTACGGTATTTCCCGGCAGCATAAAAAGGTTTGTTAAATTGTGCAAAAATATATAAAAATGGTTCCCAAGTGCATCCAGAGATAAACAATCTCTGATATGTCCAAAAGCATTTCATATTCTTTAATATATAAAACATATGGGGTTGATATATGATTTTCTCTGGCATGAAATAGAAATCTGTGACATCCAATTAGAGAGAATCCCCCCTTTCCCTCTAGGAAAACCTATTCTGTTGGTAAACACATGAATATAATGTCTAAAATAATAATAAGGAAACCATTCCATGTTGGTGAGTAATCAGGATCAGTACCATGCCAAGGCAATGGAAATGCAAGATCAGTTCCTTAGATGGTTAGATGCGGGGGTTGCGAATCTGGAGCATATGTGTTTGATGTATCCGCAGAAGTGCCAGATTCAAGCTGAACAAGTATGCAAAATTGTCTATAACACATGCTAATTTAGAGTGTACCATTACCACAGAGGGAAGTCCCCCATCAAACCTTCCTCCAGGTGAGTGTAAGTCAGTCCGGTTGAGGAGGAGGATGATACTGACATTGCTAGATGGTTGCCTATCTCATCAGATGATGATCACAGAAGATAATACTGTTGCCTACTGGTAGTAGCCATGGAACCCCTGGTTACTTACCATTTCTATCCCACAGTTGTAACCCTTTACTTAATAACTGACTCTCCCTTATTAATTGAAAAATAATAAAACTATTTGTGTGTATATTAGTTTTCAGATATATCCACAACTCACACACTTACACAAGTAAAGGTACCCTTTTACTTTCACCATGCGTTTTTTTGCATTCTACATCAGCTGTTGGCATCTACACTTAGGAAGTGAAATGTTCATCGCTCCACATTACATGTAGGAAGGGGGTAGACATATTCTAACATTTGTTGCTAGAGATGAATATCCAGTGATGTGATGCCGGTATAGACATGACATGACTGGTATTGTACTTCATCAACAGCTGTTATGTAATTGCAGTCACACATGCAGCTGTTCATGGTGGGTATAGTTGTAGCTTTAGTCATATAAGTGGGAAGTATGAGAATGTTTCAGTTGGGGTAATTACACAGTTAGCATTGCTAATAGGAAGAGTGAAGACATGACCAGGAGAAGAGTGAAGACACACAACCAGCTGTCAAGCAATGAATAGAAGAATGGGATCGCAGGTACATGAAAGGGAGAAAAACACAAGCTTTGTAATGAGACAATAAATGATTCCAAGTGTCCAAGTGTATAAAAAGTGTATTTATTTAATAAAAATTTTGTACAGTCTTTGACTGAAGATCTCTTTCATTGATATTGATGGGCACCATTTATTAAGATATTCCGTGATTCTACTGATTAACTTGTGACTTACCCACCATGCTTACTGTATTACACTACATTTGTGCATTTCTCCCTTCCATGTTCCTGCACTCCCATTCTTCTGTACATTGTGTATAAAGAGTGCTGGAGGAGTACTCATTTGAGAAGCGGCAAATTTATGGGGAGCATTTGATTTTATTGATTATTTTGTACACATGAGATGTGATCCCACAGGCAAGCAATGAATCAAGCTTTCTCAAGATCCCTGCAGGAGTTGAATTGTGTGCTAGCAAAATCACCAGGGGAAGACATTATTTACATCTTAAGTCCTGTGTATGCTAGGCACATCATAGATTTTCAATAGGTAGCTATCTAGTAGGAGCACACTACATGGTAAGTTCTGGGGTTGTCTACTTGCATTGATGTGCTTGGCTATCAGCAGTGTCATGATCTCAGGATAGTTGATGTCACCCACATCAGAACACATACATAAATGTATATTCCTTGTTATTTCACAGGTGATTTTGAATAATAGTGGCTATCGATATATAAATAAATATATATACATCTTAGTACATGGGTACACCATCCCTTTCATTGTGCTTACACACCAGTGTCTGTACTCTTTTTTTAGGTGCTTTTAGACATGGCCATATTTCCATATCTTCATGTTTTTCTTCATCATAAGTTCTCTTCTTAAGAAATAGTGGTTTTTATGAACCCATGATCTACAGGCTCTGCACCATTGCTTTATTCAGGATGAGAGAGTATAGTAGTTCTTCCCCTAAGTAAATGATTCCCTTTTCTGATCTCCTTTCTCTTATTTGGTATAATGGGTCAGGTAAAAAGTAGAAGTGTTCTGGAGTTAAAGACGTCCAGCTTTTTGCAAATTCATAATTTCAAGATTCAGATAAGCTAAGATGAAACGTATTTTTAAAGCAGCATCATTTCAGATTTGTAATTGTAAGGTATAAGGGTCTACTCAATAGAGAGATAATTGCAGGCATTTGAGATGAGAATTTCAAACGTAAGGCCAAAGTAAAAAAAATATCCCATTTAGCTGCATTGGAGAATTATTCCAGCTTGGCTACATTGGTTTAAATTGAAATTCCCTGCAATTCTCTCTTTATTGAGTAGACCTTTCAGAGCTTTGTGACTTTGGTGCTCCATTCAGAAGGGGTTTCCCTTTATTCTGGTTATCAAACACTGGCTGCCATATGGAGTTGGTTCTATGCAACTCGTCAACGCTGATTGGTGTTAAGCTGTATGATCATCTCCTCCCCTTTACTGGCTCTGTGATTGACGTCTGCACAGACCAATGGCACAGTCTCTCTCTTCGGCCATGGAGCACTGCTCTATGAGATGGATGGCCCTATGTGTGAATATCTTTTTGTGAATGATGACAATGAGTCCACCATTCAAATGACACTTGTAATGAGGCTGAATTGAGTTTGTTCCTTATTAAAAGCAAAACATTAGAATTTACTCCATCATTAATGCTTTATTTAAAAACAAATATAATTTTTATTTTTAAATCTCACATTGAATTTGGAACACCTGCCATAGTGAATAGACATATAAGTGCTTTTTATACTATTTGACAATTGTGTATGACACTCATTCATTTCACACTCACTCTCAGAGATATCACGGCAGTTTGATCCTTTTAGATCTAGTCAGCATGTAACAATGTAGCGATACCCTCTCCACTCACTTATGTGCAACGGGTATACCCATTAGTAAATAAAGTACATTGTTTAGTATAATTACAATTTGTTAAAGGCAAAAATATTATTTGATATATGTGCATTTTTTTATTATCACTAAATTATGTTATGAATATTTGTAATACGGTAGCTAAAGTTAAAAGGGAGCAAGAAAAAGAACTCAATTCCCCATATTTTGTTCTTTTCTATGTCTTGTTTTATAACAACAATTACTCACATTCTTCCCCATTTTGATAGCCTCCACATATATAAAAATATGCAATTTTCCTTCAATAGTGAATTTATTTTTAAAAATTCAAAAATGACAATCGTATTTCTTAATGGATTCGCAAGCTACTAATTCTAAGAATACTTTCTTGTCCATTACCAGTAGTTAATAAATATCAACCTTTATTCTAACCTCAATCCGATAAAGTATAAAGACTGTGAAATTCCCTTACGACTAACAAAATTATCGACGAGCAAAAATGTCATATTTCGGGATAGCACTAATCATTAAAATAAGTTGTGAAATAAAAAAAATGATTAACTATGTGTTTGAACTTCACAGTTTATTTTAAATAACTATTAGTTGGCTTATTTTATAAAAAAAAAAAAAAAAAGCTAATATCATTTTATAGTCAAATGCTAAAAAAATAACCTAAGTAAAACTTCTATTTAATTGTATTTGTCCTTTATTCAAAATAACTTTGGTTCTGGTTTAGATGATTTAAACTCAGCTTGAAATACAGTTAGATAGATTCCGTAAGTTATAGTATTGTATGTCATTGTTTCATTAGCTAATTGTAGGCCTAGTCTTAATTGGATCCAGACAACTTAGTTTCATATTCAGAAAGATGCTAGGCTGCCTTTTGGCAGTCTTTTTTTTTTTTTACTTTCGTGTGTTCATCTGCAAGACTGTCAGCTAAAATAAGCCTCTGCACTTCAACTTGTTAGGGATCAGATCAAAGCAGAACATTCTTTCATCCCCATGTAGTTTAATCCCTTACCTGTCAAAGTCCATTATTTCAAAAGAACTCTTCTAATTTTAACAAGTATAAAACTGGAATACAAACTAAAGGCACAGTCACAAACTTTTTTGGGGAGTTTTCAACATTTATTTAAATAAATCAACATAGTTCTTCTAGATGGAGATGGAGGCTAAAATGGGGAAGAATGCACGTAACTGTTGCTATAAAACCAGATGTAGAAAAGAACAAGCTATGGTGAATTTTGTTGTTTTTCTAGCTTTAATTTGACTTTAGTTATTCTTAGATTTATGCAGTTCTCATTAGATTTATGCAGTATAAGGCAAAACATAGATTATTACATGCTGATTTATAATAGTTGCAAAAAATAGCAATTTATGTTTTTCTGATTTTATTTAAAGTAATTTGATAATTAAACAAACAAATACAACAAACAACATGTCTATTTTTTTTTCAGAACCATATATGAGTAGAGAAAAGGTAAAAAGAAAACCAGGAATGGATCTGAGGAAGAAACATAGCAATACCAGCATAGGGCAAAATCAAGGATAAAGCATAGTATGAAGGGGACACCGTGAAAAGGGAAAACAAAAAAAGAAATAAAGAGACTTTTGGTGAGTGCTGAGACCAAATGGGTCAATAGACTCCATTCCCTAGCTTCCTCTGACCTTAATTATCGCTTAGATGCTAGTGCTCTGGTTTAACTATACAGTATAGTCAATCTCTTTATACACCCTCTATATATATATATATATATATATATATATATATATATATATATATATATATTTTTTTTTTTTTTTTCTTCTCTCTCTTGGCAATATTCTTAGTAGTCTATTTATTTTTTTAATAGTTTGCATTTGTATTATTATATCTGATAGTATTCCTTATACTCTATGTGTATTATACCTCTGCTCAACATTATATATAGAATATCTTCATCCCATTTGTTTGTTTGGTTTTTTAATTTTTTTAATTTTTGAGGCATTTGGTTTTATACTCTATTGTAACATAGTAACATAGTAATTTAGGTTGAAAAAAGACACAAGTCCATCAAGTTCAACCCTTCTACCTATCATTTCAGCGTTTTGATCCAAAAGAAGGCAAAAAAACCCCCTAAGGAAGCTTTTTCGAATGTTGCCTCCTAGGGGGGAAAAAATTCCTTCTTGACTCCAAAAGGGCAATCAGATTTCTCCTTGGATCAAAAAGCTCTATTATTAATGCTTATTCTATTATTAATACCCCTGTATGTTCTGCTTTTCTAAAAAAAAACATCCAGACCATTTTTAAATGCATCTATTGTGGTTGATAGCACTACCTCTCTTGGCAGTGAGTTCCATAATTTTATTGTCCTTACCGTAAAGAATCCCTTCCTTTGCTGCCTATGAAATCTTTGCTCTTCCAGTCTCAGGGGGTGACCTCTTGTTCTTTGTACATTTCTATTAATGAACAGGTCCCTGGAGAGCTCCTTATATTTGCCCTGCACATATTTATATAATGTTATCATATCCCCTCTAAGACGCCTTTTTTCTAAAGTAAATAAATTCAATTTTTTAAGTCTCTCTTCATAACTAAGATCCTCCAATCCCCTTATTAATTTTGTAGCTCTCCTTTGCACTTTTTCTGGTTCCTTAATATCCTTTTTCAGGACTGGTGCCCAGAATTGTACTGCATATTCAAGGTGAGGTCTTACCATTGATTTGTAAAGAGGCAAGATGATGTCCTCCTCCCGTGAATCTATACCTCGTTTTATACATGCCAATATCTTATTGGCCCTTGCAGCTGCTGACTGGCATTGGGCACTGTTGCCAAGTTTGTTATCTACAATGATTCCTAAATCCTTTTCGTTAGTAGTTTTTCCCAGGGAAATAGCATTTAACGTATATGTTGCTTTGTTATTATTTTTCCCATAATGCATAACTTTACATTTGTCTATATTGAACCTCATTTGCCACTTTCTTGCCCAGTTCCCTACTCTGTCCAAATCTTCCTGTAAAGAAAAAACATCAAAATTAGTCTTTATTAACCTTACCTAATTTTGTGTCATCAGCAAACACTGAGACATGGCACTCAGCACAACGTGGGAGATCATTAATAAACAGATTAAAAAGAAGAGGTGCCAAAACAGACCCCTGAGGTACTCCGCTCACTACCCTGGTCCAATTTGAAGCTTTACCATTTACAACAACCCTCTGTGTTCTATCTTTTAGCCAATTTTCAATCCAAATACATACATTTGCCCCCAATCCTATTTCTCTCAATTTGTAGAGTAACCTTTTGTGTGGAACAATCAAATGCTTTATCAAAATCCAAATAGATCACATCAACTGCCACACCTAGATCTATATTTTTACTGACCTCTTCATAGAATGTTATTAACAAAACCATGTCTTTCAAAAAACCATGTTGACTTTTACTAATTATATTCTGATTCAAGATGTATTCTTGAGTGTACACCTTTAGCAATCCTTCAAATAATTTCCCCACTACAGATGTCAAGCTCACTGGCCTATAATTACCAGGCAGAGATTTTGATCCCTTTTTAAATATTGGAATGACATCCGCCTTTCGCCAGTCTGTTGGCACTATACCTGAACTGAACAAATCCCTAAAGATCATAAATATTGGTCTGGCCAGAATTATGCTTAACTCTCTAAGGACCCTTGGGTGTATACCATCTGGCCCTGGGGCCTTGTCTATCTTAACAGAATTTAATTGCATAAACATTTTTTCCTGTGTCAGCCAATCCCATGTTTGCGGTGACTGTTCCGTAACTTCCGGTAGCAGGGGCTCATCCATCTGTTCTTCCTTAGTATAAACAGAAGAAAAAAAAGTATTTAAAATGTCTGCTTTTTCTCTGTCCTCAATTACCAAATTTCCCATTTGGGAGAACAAGGGCCCAACATTTTCCCTCTTTAGCTTTTTTACATTTATATACTTATAAAAAATGTTGGGGTTCATTTTACTCTCCTTAGCAATACTTTTCTCATTTTCCAATTTAGCCATTATAATTGCCTTTTTGCAGGCTTTGTTGGCATCTTTGTATTTTATAAATGATAATGTTGATCCCTTGCTTTTATAATGTTTGAATGACATTTTATTGTTTTGCATTTCCTGTTTCACGGTACCGGTAAGCCACATTGGTTTTGATTTGTGTCTTTTGTATTTGTTTCCCAAAGGTATATATTGGGATGTTTACTTTTGTAATGTGTGCTTAAAGGCATTTCACTTGTCTTCTGTGTTTAGTCCAGAAAACGATCGTTCCCAGTCTAAATGTTCCATTGATGCCCTTAGTCCATCAAAGTTGGCCTTCTAAAATTAATTGTTTTGGTGGCGTAGTTACCAATTTGCATTTTTGCATTAATCTCAAACGAAAACATGTTATGGTCACTATTACCCAAGTGTTCTCTTACTTTGATGTTTGAGATAAGCTGCTCATTGTTTGTTATTACTAAATCCAGACAGGCATCCATTCTAGTTGGGGTGTCTACTAATTGTGCCATAAATGTGTTATTAAGCAGGTTCAGAAACTTGCTGCCCTTAGCAGAACTAGTTGTGCCACAATTCCAATCTATATTTGGGTAATTAAAATCTCCCATGATTAGACATTCATTCAGCTTTGCAGCCTTTTCAATTTGTAATAAAAGCTGATCTTCTCCATCAATGCTAATATTTGGTGGTTTGTAGCATACACCTACAAGTAATGTGCGATTCTTTTTAGCATCTAAGCTAATCTCCACCCACAGTGTCTCCACATCAGTTCCAGTTATGTCATGCACACCTTCCTTAATACTGGGCTTTAGTTTAGGATTTACATAAAGACATATCCCTCCCCCTTTTCTATTTATTCTGTCCTTTCTAAAAAGTGAGTAGCCTTGTAAATTAACTGACCAGTCGTGGGTCTCATCCCACCACGTTTCTGTGATTCCGATTAAATCATACTGTTCAGCACTTACCAGTATCTCCAGCTCACCCATTTTGTTTGTCAAGCTTCTTGCATTTGCTAAAAGACATTTGAGATTACTACCCATTTTCTGTTTAGTTGACAAACACGTAATGCCCGCAGGTTTGATTGTATGTACCTCCCTATGATCTATGTTAACCCCACCAGCGCTTTCCTCCTCCTTTGCCATAGCTATACCCACCTTCCAATCTACTCTAGCTGCCATTGCTTCATTTTGAGTTTGACCCTCCCCCCCAGAGCTAAGTTTAAAAGCTCATCTAACCCTCTAGCCTTACTCTCCCCTAATACCGCAGCCCCCTCATCATTGAGGTGCAGCCCATCCCGTCCAAAGAGTCTGTAGCCTACTGCAAAGTCTGCCCAGTGCTCTAAGAACCCAAATCCCTCTTGCTTGCACCACCTTCGCAACCAAGCATTAATCTCTTTAAGCTCCCGCTGTCTCCCTGACGTAGCGCGTGGTACTGGTAATATTTCAGAGAATATTACTCTGGAGGTCCTTTCCTTTAGCTTCTTTCCTAGTTCCCTAAAATAATTTTTAAGGACCCCCCACCTACCATTTACTTTGTCATTATTACCAATGTGTACTATGACCGCTGGATCATGCCCAGCCCCTCCCAATAATCTGCCTACCCGGTCATGCCGAACCCGAGCACCCGGGAGACAACATACAGTTCGGCATTCAGGGTCCTGGCGACAGATTACCCTATCTACCTTCCTAATAATAGAATCCCCTACCACCACAACCTGTCTAGCCTTCCTAATGTCCTGGCTCCCAACTGTGCTGGAGAGGCTACTCACTCAATTTTCACTCATCTCCATTAGTTATATTATCCAGCCAGTGAGATAGCTCAGTTGGTAAATGCCATGACTACAAAGCCTGGTTAGATCTCAAGGTCACCTATTTTCGTTTTTTTTTTGTGCTAGTTAGTATTATATATAGTTTTTAGTGTTATTTAATTTTTTTCGCTCACCATTTCTCCTGGTATATTTTTTTAAAATGATTTCCCATCACTATTTGTATTGTTTCTGCTTTTTTAATGTTCATTGTATATTTAATTGTAATTTCATGCTTTACTATAGGGTGATGCCTCTCCCCGATTACCCCTCCCCCCCATGTTTTTTATACAGAGTTTTGCCATTTCATTTTTCTGGAGAAGGTAGCAGTATTTTTCATGGAATTTTTATTTAATTTCTACAAACAAATTATTGGGACTAAAAAGGGACTATTTATTTTGTAAGGACATTATTGGAGACCTGTTGCCTGAGCCTTATATCAGTATTTTCTATACTGTTTTCATATTTCTCATTATTTGTCCTTTTTGATAATTGTTTTTTTTTTAGTTTGTTTTTTCTGTCCATTGTTTATTATCTTGTTTTTATTTATTTGTATAATTTTTTAATATTACATTTTTGATTTTCATACATTATTCCATATTTTATTTATATTCATATTTATTTAGAGTTCATATATATTGAAAGATCTACCTCGTAGACGTTGTCGTACCACTGTTGAAACAGGAGTACTATACATAACATTGAGGCTTCTTGTGAGATTGATTGAAGTGAGTGCTTAGGAACATAGAAAACACATAAAAAATATAAAACAATGATTTAATAGCTGAACAATCTGTAATAACAGGTAAATAAATAGATCCAGTACACATATTTTCATTAAAAACAGTCACATATGTTTAAGTGGACATTCTATACAGATACCATTCCTGTACATCCAAACAGTTACTGTATGCCATTGTGTCTTGTAGGGTTTCATAATCCACTGGAAGTCAAGCTTCTTGTTTTCACAGGATTATTCATAACACACAATGATTAATATCACAAGCATAGGATGTTATTTCATCCTATTTGGAGTGACCTTTTACATGACTGTGAAAAACAAACAAATATTGGACGTTAAAGAGAGATGTTGGTGAGTTGAGCTTGGCCAAGCATGTTTAAGCTAAGTTTTCTGCCTTTTGACAGGCTTAGTTGACCAACATTTTTATTTTCCCCAGAATGCTAGATGAAATCTGATTTTATGACATAACCACTACACACTAACAAATTATCTCACTCTCACCACAGAGCTTTATAGTTCAAAACAGCAGCCGGGGTTAGTTTGCCAATTTTGGGGCTTTTAATTTATGTGGTTTGGTAACAAAATGTAAATTTTACAGCTTGAGTGACTGTGCAGGAGATTTCATAAAACACTTGATACAAAATGACCCGTTGTATATGTTTGTGTTCTCATGCTACAATTTTTATCAGCTGTGTTCGGAGATATCAGACAATTATATCCACTTCTCTCATATGATAATGACTCCTAACTGAGTGCTTTTGAGATCACATCCGTCTGTCAAGCATCATCAAAGGCTCACGCCCCTCCCCCCATTCAACATTTACAATCTTATTGGCTCTAAATTATCAATGACATTGTCATTAGGTAGATGTCATCTATCAAACATTAGACATTAATAGCTGGGATGCAACAATTCTCCAATTATGCTATTTTTTCCAACTTGGGTATTAATGCCTGAGTGCAGTACACTTGACAGTTTACCACAGTTCTATATTAAGTGAATAGAACCTAGAGTATGTGTATTTATTATTATGTAAATCTTTCTTAATAAATTAGTGTGCAAATAAATGTACTACATGACACTAATGTTTTTAATATGAATCCTGCTTGTGATATTTCACAAGCAGGTCAAGAACTGAACGAAGAAAAAATGTGTGACATCACGAGACGATGCCGAGTGTGCCGCGGTGAGGCTTGGCAGGACAATGAGGTAATCCCATTGTCCCGCCAAGCTCTAATTCTGTCTCGCCTTTTACGACAGAGGTACAGCTCAGCCGGTCAGCAGGATTTCAATAAAAGTATCATTCTCTGGTATCTGGGACACACCGGACACTGGTTACTGTACATTCACAGCATTGTGCACACGTCACACAGGAGCACAGTTTGAGTAACAGGGCCTAACACGCATGCAAGCCCTGCCCCAATCCCAATCTGTCGGGAGTTGGTAGATATGTTTGTGCTTGTGGTGTGCTGTGGAATTCTGGTTTGGTGCACTGCGGGTGAGAAAGGGTTGCAGGTCACTGATAATTAGCCCCACAATATTACATTATACATTAAAAAAGTGTTAACCCAATTGATTGACATTTTTTTTTTGAATCATTATAAAAACCTTGATAAAAAAAAAAAAGAAGATAATTGTCCACATAAGTATAAAGCTTTGACTAAGGACAGGCTATTACTGGAACATTTTAATAGACTTAAGTGCCAGTTGATAGCAATTTATGTAATCGTTTAGAATAAAATAAGGTATTATACTTACACAATTTAATTTAATGACATACCTGTATTTCCTTTTTATTGTGTGTTATTGCTCTTGAACTCTGCAATACGCTAACATACACTAAAAGTTCTAAGCTGCTACAAAATAGGGACAACCGGAGAAAAAGAAGGAAAAGAGCAACTTGGGACTTTCCCTCTTAAATACTGACACTTAGCAGGTATGCATGTGTTGTTAATACGAATCCCGCTTAGAGAACGTCATATGAACCAAAAAGGACAAGGACTGAATGAAAAAACAATTTGATATCATTGGCTATATCACATATTCATACAAATTCTGCTACAACAACATATTAGTTTAACAGTGGCGAAGTAGTTCTCAAATCTCCTTTAAGCATCTTATGTAGCATTTGACAAGGCAGCATTCCTTTTAGTGAAAAAGCATTTTATATTTCTAAAACTCTTCATGCTACTTAGCTCCTTTATATTACTTTTAATATATACCGTATTTGCTCGAATATAAGACAAGGATTTTTTCAGAGCAAATGCTCTGAAAAAGCCCCCTCGTCTTACATTCGAGGTAGTCTTATAATCTGACCTCAAATCAAGGTCAGACTATAAGACTTGGATCCAGGTCCCCCTCAGTGCTGCAGGGGTCATGGATCCCCCTCATTAACAGCCAGGGGATGTCGCGATGCGCGCAGACGTCCTCCCCTGCTTCCGCCCGACACGACCGCCGGGACTTCTATGATGAAGCCAGGTCCTTCCAGCTTCATCATAAAAGTCCCTGCCGGAAATGCCCGGCAGCAGCGGAGGATGTCTGCGCGTATCGTGCAGGCATCCCCCGGCTGCCCCGCTAGCCACCAGGGACTTTCGGCCAGTTGGGTGATGTCTACACGATACTTGCAGACATCCTCCATGCTGCCCTCCACTTCCGTCTATTATGACTGACCGGCTGTCCGTCATAATAGACGGAAGTGTCGGGCAGCATGGTGGAGGTCTGCACGTATCGTGCAGACATCCCCCGGCTGCCCCCACTAGCCACCAGGGATCAAGAAACAGGTGAGGGGGAGGGAGGGGGGGGGAAGACAAGGGGAGGGAGGGGGGGACAAGTTAACAATGACAGAGAGCAACAAGGGGAGGGAGGGCAGAGAGAAACAAGGGGAGGGAGGGGGGAAGAGACAGAGACAAGGGGAGGGAGGGGGGGGGGAGAGACAGAGGTGAGGGGGGAGACAAAGGGAGGGGGAGAGAGAGACAACACTAAGGGGGGGGGGAGAGACAGCTGGGAGCAGGGGAAAGAGAGAGGCAGCATTGGCACATAAAAGGAAATAAAAACAAGAAATGCATTTTTTTTATATCATCATTTTTTATTAAAAAAGCAATTTACATGTGAATAAGTACAAGTTGAACTTTTTTCCTATAGGGTAGTCTTACATTCAGGCTTTTATTTTTTTCCTAAAGGAATATCCAAAGTTTGGGGGGGTCGTCTTATAATCATGGTCGTCTTATAATCAAGCAAATATGGTAGTTTGCAAGCAGTCTACAACTATAATTTAAAATGATAGGGAAGGTGATAGAGATAGTAGCACGATGACGCTCGTTAATATTTCTTGCTTTTTAGTATTACTTTTTTATTGGGGTATAGGTTATTTGCAACAACTGTGAAGTTAGAATAAAGATTTGATATGGAATGGGGAAGAGTTCCTGTGCGGCACTGACTGCAGATAAGTGGCAGCTTAGACATCATCCATCCACTAGCATTGAATATTGATGGAGCAGGGGGTCAGGGATTGGCGAGGTTCCAATTATATCACAAGAATTCATGCGCTGGAAACACACCACCAATGACAAAGAATCCAATAAACAATATAGAACTAGAATATGCAGAATCACACATTCTAAGACTTAAACTAAGTGATGCTTTTTTCCCAGGGTTATCAAATGCTGAAACATAGTTTAAGGATAGTTTGTTTAATTGGACAGACACTTGAAATGTGTCTTTGTTAGAAGAAAATGCTACATTTAGTTTGTGTGAAGGAGAAGCAGTAATAGTCTCTTATTTCAAGGTGTAATTGAAGAATGATAGCTAGTTAGTGGTTGCAGGTGACTGGATCAACTAGTATAGAGACAAAAAGGTCAACCTGATTTGCATATGCCTACCCAGAATGCCTTGTAGTAGTAGTAGCACTGCACGTTTAGGATTTTTGTGGGAATAGCACATTTTCTGGCTTGTCTGGTGTTTAGATTAGTGTTTTAATAATGCCTCTGTTACCCCCTGAAATGCAGTATACGGACTAGAGAGCTTTTAAAGCCATAACTCTGTTCTAACAGTGCTTTTGCATTGAAGTTGGTTGCTAAACTTCTGTGAGCTGCTTCATCTGGCTCCTGATCCACTGCTGACAGCTGCACTGATCTTCTAGCCTGTTCAGGAACTGGGACCCCTGCCCTGAAGGGCTCAACCAGCCAGGGGAAGGCTTTCCAATCCTCTTGTGACAATTCTACTGATTAGTTACGGCTTACTGCTAAGCTTTCTTTTATGCCAAGTGCTATGCTTAGATACTGCAGCTTGCTCTGCCCATCTCAGGCCTCACCCCTTGTGTCACTCTCTCTGTCCCTACCTCACCCCTTTTGGCTATTCTACAGTCATTGCTAAAGTCCCCATTGTCTATGATATAGTCCTTGCTAAGCCCCCCTTGTCTATGATACAGTCCTTGCTAAAGCCCCCTTGTCTATGGCACAATCCTTGCTAAAGTCCCCTTTGTCTATGATACAGTCCTTGCTAAAGTCCCTGTTGTCTATGATACAGTCCTTGCAAAGCCCCCCTTGTCTATGATACAGTCCTTGCTAAAGCCCCCCCTTGTCTATGATACAGTCCTTGCTAAAGCCCCCCTTGTCTATGATACAGTCCTTTCTAAAGCCCCCCTTGTCTATGATACAATCCTTGCTAAAGTCCCCTTTGTCTATGATACAGTCCTTGCTAAAGTCCTCTATCTCTACTACCCTCCTAGCTAAAGTCCACTTTGTCTATGCTACAGTCCTTGCTAAAGTCCCCTTTGTCTATGATACAGTCCTTGCTAAAGTCCCTGTTGTCTATGATACAGTCCTTGCTAAAGTCCCCTTTGTCTATGATACAGTCCTTGCTAAAGTCCCTGTTGTCTATGATACAGTCCTTGCTAAAGTCCCCTTTGTCTATGATACAGTCCTTGCTAAAGTCCCTGTTGTCTATGATACAATCCTTGCTAAAGTCCCCTTTGTCTATGATACAGTCCTTGCTAAAGTCCCTCTTGTCTATGATACAGTCCTTGCTAAAGTCCTCTTTGTTTATGCTACAATCCTGGCTAAACTACCTTGTCTATACTGTAGTCCTTTGTCCCTTCTGCAACCCTTATTACAGTCATTGTTCCTGTATCTTTGACATTTAGAAAAAAATAGTATTAAAACATATAAAACTGTAACAAAAAAAAACTATAATAAAATATAATAATACATAATAAAATAGTACTGACTGATATTTTTTCTAACAAAAAATTATATGTACGGTTTCCACCAAACGGTAATAAATTGTCTTGAAGCCAATGTTAAGGTTATTGAGGCAATAGCATGGCCAGTATTTTTTAAGTAAAGCTGGCAACCCTGTGAAAAATGTCATGTGCTCCAATCCTAATTTCATGGAAATGAAACACATAAAAAAAATCCCAACATTTCAAATGTCCGAAGAGGGACACTTTTGTTGCTATGGGTGGGGCTTTACCCAAACTTTGCCAATTGGTAACTATTTATGTCATTTGATGTCAATTAGAATGAGAATTAAATATTTTATGCCCACAAATTTGATATAATAACCCGTTTATTGCAAACTTTAATTAAACTCTCTTCATTGTGCATAGTATTGCTCTGGAGCTCTGTGATACAATCATACAAACAAAAAATTGTGAGCTCTCAGAAAAGAGGACAATAGAATAGGAAAGAGAGACAGGGGGATTTGTGTGCAAAATGATTACTGTAAGGTAGTGTACGTACCGTGATTCAGCGCAGGGGGAACCCCAGTTGCAGAATAAGACAATCCTTGCCTGATACCACCACTACCGAGGGCTACAGAGGAGGCAGACTTCAATAGATGGCAGCAGGCACGAAGGTCTAAGAGTAGTTGAGGTGCAGTCCGAGTCGGGGAGCCAGAGGGTAGAATGGTCACAAAATGATAGCCGGGTCAGGGAAAACAGAGAGCAGCAGAATCCAGGGGAAAGCCAAATGTTCAGGGCACAGACGAGAGAGGAGGTCAGGAATAAGCCGGGTCAGGAGTCCAGTAGATCCAGAAAGTTGAAGAAAACGTAGGCAGCAAAAACGGAGAAGCTGGGACCAATCCACGCTGAGCTAGCTTGAGAAATCTTCAAGCAAGTTTGAATTGCGCGCCCAGAAGATTTAAAGGGCATAGCTCCGCCCCCGTGACGTGCGTGACGCGCGCCACGCTGCCCGTCGCCATAGCGATGAAGGAGACAGCAGTGAAAGAGCTTCGCGGCGTGCATGCGCTTGTCTCCAGTTGCGGCTGCGTTTAGAAGGGGATAGTCGGCGGTGACAAGACCCGAAAGTGCTGATTCCCGTCTTGTGAGGTAAGTGAAGGGGACCAGCGGAGCGGACCTTACAGAGCCCCCCCCCGATGCGCGGACTCCGGACGTGAACGGGAGCTGGACGAGACGGATACCGAAGGTGGAAGGCACGTAAACGGTCAGGGGCATGGATGTTAGACAACGGTTCCCACGAACGTTCCTCAGGACCGTACCCGCGCCAGTGGATAAGATATTCAATGCGCCCTCTGCGCCATCGAGAGTCCAGGACCTTCTGCACGACATACTCCTCGTTGCCATCCACCATCACTGGAGCAGGAGGCGTCATGTTTCTTGGAAGGGGGTAGGTCCACTATGAAATCCATGGAGATCTCAGACCAAGGTCTGGACGACACTAAGAGGGGATGTAACAAGCCAGCGGGTCTAGTTCGGTTACTCTTGTTCCTTGCACACTCTTCACAAGAACGAACATAACCAGTGACATCCTTCATCAATGTAGGCCACCAGAAGTGGCGTCTCACGAGTTCTGCAGTCTTTGTGATGCCACCATGTCCTGACAGAAGAGAATCATGACTTATTTGTAAGACTGACACTCGAATAGGTTCAGGTACATAAATTTTATCTTGGAATTTGTAGAATCCATCCTGAAACGTGAGAGGAGGGTTAGTACGAGGAGGCGAGAGCGCCCTGGAGGACACCTGAATCTTGCTGAGTAGGGAATTCTGGGTCGTTAGGAATACATGAGATGGTAGAACAGTGTCAGGCGGACTGCACTCGCCGGGTAGCGCCTCAACGAGGCGGGATAAGGCATCAGCCTTAGTGTTTCGAGTTCCGGGTCGGAATGTGATGTGGAGGTTAAATCTTGTAAAGAAGAGGGACCATCGAGCTTGCCGGGTACGGAGACGTTTGGCTCTCTTTAGGTATTCAAGATTGCGGTGGTCCGTGTAAATGGTAACAGGATGTCGTGCACCTTCCAATAGATGTCTCCATTCTTCTAATGCGTACTTGATAGCCAGTAGTTCTCTGTCTCCCACATCATAATTTGACTCTGTTGGTGTAAGACGATGGGAATAAAATGCCACTGGATGTAGAAGAGCTTTCTCCCCTTGTCTTTGGGATAACACGGCCCCCACCGCTGTTTCAGAAGCATCTACTTCCAGGAAGAACGGTGTAGAAGAATCAGGTTGTACCAGTATGGGGGCTGAAGTGAAACGCTGCTTGAGTAGGTCAAAGGCGTCTTGGGCTGCTGAGGTCCACACAAACGGGATATGGAGTTTAGTCAACGTAGTTATAGGAGCAACAATTTGAGAGAAACCCCTGATGAATTTACGGTAATAGTTAGCAAATCCTATAAATCTTTGAACGGCTTTTTTGCATGTAGGTGTGGGCCAGTTAAGAACAGAGTGGACCTTTCTTTGATCCATCTGAATATTTCTTGGGGTAAGAATATATCCCAAAAATTCAATCTTGGGACAGTCAAAAGCACATTTTTCAAACTTAGCGTATAGTTTATGGGTACGCAACCGGCCCAGCACCTTACGAACATGAACATGATGATCCTGGAGGTTCTTGGAAAAAATGAGGAGATCATCCAGGTATATCACAAGGAATATGTCTAGAAAGTCTCGGAAGACATCATTCAGAAAATGCTGGAAGGCGGCTGGGGCATTGCAGAGTCCAAAGGGCATAACTAAATACTCAAAATGGCCATACCTAGACCGGAACGCTGTCTTCCACTCATCTCCCTTGCGAATCCGGACTAGGTTGTAGGCTCCACGGAGATCTATCTTAGTGAATATGGTAGCTTCTCTGACCCTATCAAGCAGTTCTGGGATGAGAGGTAGGGGATATCGATTTTTGATGGTGATATCATTGAGTTTGCGGTAATCGATACAGGGTCGGAGACCTCCATCTTTTTTTCCGATTAAAAATATTGCGGCTCCAGCCGGGGGTGTAGAAGGTCTGATAAATCCTTTTTTGAGATTTTCTGTTATATATTCCCTTAGGTGTTGTGATTCCGGTTCAGAGAGAGAGTATATTTTACCAAAGGGGATAGATGAGCCAGGTAACAAATCGATAGGGCAGTCGTATGGACGTTCCGGAGGCAGATTGTCAGCTCCCTTCTTGTCAAAGACATCTGCAAAATCTGAATAGGGGGTAGGGATGTCGAGTAGAGTTTCCAAGGACTTAGGATCTGACGACGTCATCAAGGTTGAGGGACGGTTCAGGCAATAGTGCTGACAGAATTCTGAAGAGAATGCGAGAGAGCCTCTTTCCCAATTGATTACAGGGTTGTGTAGACGTAACCAGGGAATACCTAGGATGACGGGGAATAAAGGGGATGTTACCACATTGAATTGGAGAGCTTCTGTATGACCAGAGCCAATTTGGACTTGAATAGGAAGTGTCTCTGAAGCCACAGGTCCTGAGCTGATAGGGGTACCGTCAATAACTTGTATGTGTAATGGTTTCTCCTTTAGGCGAGTAGGGATTCGAAAGAGTTCAGTCGTAGAGTTGTCAATCTCTCCAGTCTTGTCTCCAGTTGCGGCTGCGTTTAGAAGGGGATAGTCAGCGGTGACAAGACCCGAAAGTGCTGATTCCCGTCTTGTGAGGTAAGTGAAGGGGACCAGCGGAGCGGACCTTACAATTACTGTCCCTCCTAAATAGACACACTTGGGAGGTATGTAAGATGTAATAATTTTTTTGTTTTGCATTCCATATTATACCCAGTAAAGATATGATGCCAACTTTAATATAAAGGGGTTATGTAAAAAAACTCCCACACTGCATAGTGTCACCTTTTTTATAACTTCTGACACTTTGCACTGTTGGGAAGATGGTTCTCCTACAATAAGCACTGAGCGTCGTCACAACTGGGAAGCGCCTCCGTGGCGCAGCAAGCGCAGACTCCTGAAATTTGTTGGGCATCTGCTTTTTACATAGGCGCCATTATTTAGCGCTATTGGCATGTGCATCATCTTCATACATAACCCCTATAGAGTCTGTTTACAACTTTGAAATAAGGATACCTGACAATATGCAACAAGATCGATTTAACAACTTGGAACCATCCTTTTTGGCTTGTACTTGCTTTGTCTGTAACTACATCTCTGGAAAAGCACTTTTAGTACATGAGAAAAATACATACTGCATTTCTTCATGTGCCCTGCAATGTCTGATCCACCTCTAGTGCTTTGCTCAATATAATACAATTTATATTTTCCCTTTCAATCAACTCTTTAGCTCATATGTAAAGCATTATCAGAAAGCATATTAAAGCAACAGATGAGACAGAAAAACAATATAATGGATAAAATTATCGTTCGCCAATGACCTATTTATATTAACAAAAAAGTGGTGCTGAGGAAAGAAAACAGGCATTATCTTTTACATTAATTGGAATAGAGTAATACAATGGAAGCAGAGTATGAGAGATAAATTAATTATTTTGTTGAATAAGATGAAGCCAGAAATGAATTGACAAATGATCATTCACTCACATTTTCGTACATGTGGCTTTTATTGTGAGAAGGGTGTTTCAATCCCAAGGCCTACACATGTGAATATTGGAGACTATTTAATGACATGTGTTATTTTATCCGATGTCGTTATAAGTGATATTTTCCTTCGTTGAATTGGGCCCGTTGTCTGCTACTGTTGTATCATCAAGATTACCGAACTCCTCTTGGTGCACACAGAATCATTTGGCATATTATTATAAGGTGCCATTTGGGTCCTTGGTGCATAAAACACTCGAACTGTTAAAGTTTGTAATGAAAAACATTACTGCGTAACTAATCAATTGTACTAATGTGTAAGGCAAAATCTTCTCACTAAATACACGAGAAAGTGGCTATAGGCACCTGGTCAAATTCAGATCCAGTGAAAGAAGGGCACTGGCGTTAGTCAATGAAATAACAGATGCTCTAATGCTAATGGAACAATGTGGTTCTTTACTAACAGATAATCTATTCTGTACAAATAAATATAAGAAACAGATTAACAACCCTATAGTGGACGATCTCTGTTATCTATGGAAAAAAGTTAGGAAAAAATATCTCTCTACATATGATATAAACAGATTTCTATCTCTAGATGCAGTGGAAAATCGAATTAAGGACTTAGATCTAAAATCATGGAAGGAGGCGGGAATAAGCTCAATTAACCAGATATCAGTAGAGGGGAAAATCCAACAATTCTCAGTTATAGCCAGTAGCTTTTCCCTGCGGCCAAGGGAAGTATATCCATATTTAAGACTAAAACATTACTTTGAAAAAGATAGCCCATCTTCCACACAAAATAAATCAAGATATGGATGACTTCTTCTTGGCGGCATAGAAAAAGAAATGGGGCAAAAGAGCCTGCGCTGCCATAGACTGCATGGAGGAATTTACCAGCCTTCCAATAATAAAAAAAATGGTGCAATAAACTAAATATATCCTGGGAAGAGAAAGATTGGTATAAAGCAATACAGACAGACAGGAGAAGTCATAGATCTGGCATCACCATTGTCTGTATGTCTGTGTTTGTCAATTTTTAGTACTAACTGCCTGTTAGTTAATCATCCTTTCTTTTTTGTGGCATCAAACTAATTAACACATTATATCTATATTCAATTTATCCACTTAAACAAGTACGATTTGGTAGAGCATGTTGGTGTGAGGAAGATCTCCTCACACAAATTTTTGTATTTTTTTTATGTCTTTCTTTTTTGTTTTGTTTTTTCTTTTTGTTTCTCCTTGTTATTGTTGTATGTCTTTTTTGATATTTTCATAATAAAAAAAATAAAAAAAAAATAAAATAAAGCAATACAGACAACAAGAATGTCCACTCAGTCCCTAAACCTACTGGAGACCTATTATAGATATAGATTAACTAGATTCCAGTTTCGAACAACAACAAAGGTACTTTCCCCAGCATACAGACTGGGAACAAATGAAAATAGACTCCTAGAGGAGAAAGGAGCAAAGGTGTCTGGGAAGATTAGAGTACTGGCCAGATTTTGACCTGTTTTTTTTTAACCCATGGAATAGATCACTGGCCACACTGACATGATAAAAACAGAGATACGGACATGAGAGCACAGGTCAACACTTCTGTCAGTTCATTCCGTATCTCCGGTTTGCTTTACTTGGTTTGGCCTCCCTTGACCAGATGGCATCTTGTTTTAAAAAAAATGTATGACAGTAGTGTTTATCTTTACTCTTTTGGGTCTAGTCACAATAATTCGACTTTGGAGGTCGACTTTCATTATGTCAAATTCTGCACCCAAGTATGACTTAGAAAAAAAAAATTGGTTTGAATCTTCCCCACTGAAAGAAATGGGAGGAAAAATAATTGAAGCTATTTTTGAGAACTCTGCATTTAACTTAGTCTCAAAAATAGCTTCCATCATTTTACCTCCCATTACTTTCAATGGGGATTTTTTTCTAAGTCAAACTCGGGTGCTGAATTTTAGTGAATAGACCCATTTGACTGATTTACATACATGGAAGGTTCAACAGGATTACCGTATTTTCCGGTGTATAAGACGACTGCGCATATAAGACGACCCCCAACTTTTCCAGTTAAAATTTAGAGTTTGGGATATACTCGCCGTATAAGACTACCCCTCTTCCAACGAGCATTTTCTCCTACAGTGACATTTACACACACACCCTTGCACTAACACAGTGAGACACTTACACACACACCCTTACACAGAAAGTGACACACTTACACACACACAGTGACACCAATAGACACATAACCTGAGATACACTATTTTTCCCCTCAATATGCCAGTATTTTGCCACTCAATATGCCTTTATTGTGCCATTTAATATGCCAATATTTTGCCCCTCCAATATGCCAGGATTTTGCCCCTCCAATATGCCAGGATTTTTCCCCTCAATATGCCAGGATTTTGCCCCTCCAATATGCCAGGATTTTGCCCCTCAATGCCATTTAATATGGCAGGATTTTGCCCCTCCAATATGCCAGGATTGTCCCCTCAATATGCCAGGATTTTGCCCCTCTCCTACCCCCTTCCCAGTACTTACCTCGTTGCTGCTCTGCAGGTGCGCGCGGCTGTGAGGGAAGCGTTGTGTGCTCACCTCCAGCCGTGCGGCTTCAATAAAGTTTGTTTTAAAAAAAAGTTTAAACACACTTTATTGAAGTTGCGCTGCTGGAGGAGAGCGCACAACGCTTCCCTCACAGCCGCGCGCACCTGCAGAGCAGCAACGAGGTAAGTAAAAAGACTATACCCAGCGTATAATACGACCCCCGACTTTTGGGAAGATTTTCCTGGGTTAAAAAGTGGTCTTATACGCCAGAAAATACAGTACATGATACTTCTTTATCTTCCTTTTTCGGAAGCTGTAAATAATTATAATAAGAATAATAAGAATAATACATATTATATAATCTATATTATATTAATTAACTATTTGTTCACTGGGTTCAAATATAAACACCCATAATGTCAAAACAGTATTAAAATTGCTGTGCGCCTTTCAACTGATCACCTTTACATTGCCTGTTATAATAAAACTATTCAGCAAGTGTCCTTCATTATCCTGTCAAGTCCACATGGATAAATATAAGTCACTCATGACAGATTTATTTTAGGAAAGAAGCAATGAATTACATGCATGCAATGCCTGAGCGGAGGGAGATATATTGTAGAAGCATATCAGGATTTACGAGTCTTTTAAATGAGAGGATGAATGTTGATGGTGAAAATCCCCCCAAAATGGCCCATCACTTAAAAAAAACTTAAGTTTTCCACAAAGTACATCCCCATACGGGGTGTTAATCTGTGACCCTCCATCAATGTTTGACATTCGCCTATCAATTCTTAACATTTCCCCTTTTATTGTGCAGACGCTAAAGATTCCAGTATTATTGGTTCTTTAATCAGTACGACAGTGTACAGCTGTATACTATATATATATATATAGGTATATAAACCATTAAAAATCATCCGTTTATAGCTACTATGGTTATTTACAGCAATTCACTAAAAGGTGAGTTGAGGTGAGATGAGAATGTAATCTCATCTATTTATCTATACATTGTACAGGGACAAACTTGGTGACATTGCTTAGTGGAGAGAACTCACCATGTTCCATTGCACAATGTATAATTAAATTGGTGAGATACAATGTTCATCTCACATCCACTCAACTCACTTGCAACTCACATTTTAGTAAATGGGCTGATTAATTCACCTACACAACTGTCTTTAGAATCTAAATCATTATTTCTAACCTTGTCACCATCTTGAATCTTTTTCCTATTCATTTTGCAACTCATTTGCTATGCAATTCTAAGTGACTAACACTTTTGAACAGTAGTGTATATTGCCTCTACCTCTCTCAGTAATACAATGTAGCTTACCCTATGTTATGGAGCTATAGCTCAGCTATTCATCATGTACCCTGTATCTCTTCCATTCTTCCCCTTGGCCACCTAATGCACAGGAGTAGGCACAAACACTTTGCCAAGTCCATCGGATGCTACTCCTCCTGCTTGGTGCCTCAGAGTAAAAATGAAGGGACTGAGTAATTGAAGGATGACCGGCATGGCTGTAGGTGCAGGGAATGGGAATGTTTAGGTTAATTGGGAGGTGGAATTGGTTTTAGGTGGATAATATATTCATTTTTGCATTTGAGGATGGCCAGTTTATGGTAAACTACATTCGCATTCATCCAGCAGGGTCGGAACATGGCTGGAAATTGGTATGGTATGTTCTATATAATTAATACTCTTTACCTAAAATGTTAGCTACAACAGTGCCACATCCAGCCTCCAATAAATGCTGATGTGTCCACAGATGCCAAACACCATGCATCTGTGCATCTGACACTGTTCAAATTCCAGAATGCTTGTGAGCTCTGTGAAACATTTCATCCTGCTCATTGTTTTCTGTTTATTTGGGTGCAAATGGTTCTTTGGTTTTTGCTGGCAAGAAATGGTGTGTTTGTAAATAAATAGCTGTGGCTGTTCCCCATTTAAGTTAGTTTCTTCTTTACAAAAAAATAAAAGTATCTGAATTAAAGTGAAAGTGTAGACCTTATCTACTCTGGTCAAACTGTTTCCACAGAAATGTAATAACAAAACAAAAAACATCTCTAAAAAAAAGATATATCCGAAGGAGTAGGCTTACACTACTCCACTTGTGAGAGATTGTACATGTCTATAAATTCAAATTGGTCCTTGAAGATAATTTGTATTTCCTTGTTTTAGTATTTGTCACAGTAATGCATAATTCAATCGCACACCAGCTTGGATTTCTAATTTTTTTTTTATAGAGAAAGTAAAGTGTGTGCGTGCGTGTGTGTGTGTGTGTGTGTGTGTGTGCGTGCGTGTGTGTGTGTGTGTGTGTATGCATATATATGATTTTTTTTTTTTTCCTTGGATTTTTTTTTCTTTCCAGATTTACAGTACTATGTGAAAGATTTAGGCTGGTGTGAAAACATGCTGTTAAGTAAGATTGCTTTAAAAAATAAATGTTAACACATGTTGAGAATCCCTTATCCAGAAATCTGTAATCCAAAATGATCCGTTATCAACAAATTTTTTAGGATTTTGCCACAAGTTGCAAATTGCAAACACCTGTTAGAATGCAAGCGCACAACAGTTTATTCAGTGTCTAGCTGAAAATGTAGCCATCCATGCATGCTCAGATTAACCCCACGCCCACAAACGTTAATTTCCTGACAGGTGTGCAGTCCTGACGCACCAAAATGCTTGGACAGCACATCTGAAAACATCTGCCTGCCATGAAATTTCTGCCTGGGAATAAAACTGTTGATGCAGTATATCTACCCTGTGTCTTGTTGCTGTGCTCAGTCTTGCCATAGTGTATGGCTTTTGATATTAAACAACATCACTCTGTTAGCTGAGTTTGGCAGTTCCTCACCCAGTTTTATTCCTCCTACACAGCTGTTTCTTTTTCAGTTAATGATTGTGTTTTTCAAAATACATATTAAACTGGTAAAACTGTTTAATCATGCACCTAACTATATCCCTACAAAATCCCTGAATTTATACTTTATTGAAGCCAAAAGTGGTCACAACAAATATTGATTTAGATTTTTCTTCTGTTCACTCACTATGCTCACTTCTGTTCACTCACTAATTTTGGTAAATGAAAAAAAAAAAATAATTTCGATATTCGAAAGCATTTTTTCACACCTGCCTAAATCTTTTGCACAGTACTGTACGTGATGAAAGTACTGTTTCATCATATGTTTTTAAAATGTGCATTTGCCATTCTATAATAGATTTTTGAAATAAATGGTTATCTTACCATACCATTCAACAGTGTAATACATATTACTGTCAAAGTCAGTGTATGTCTGTGACTTTCAAAAACTGGAAGTAGATAGTACAACAAGCATAAAACTCCATTATTATGCACAGTTACATAGGCCCAGGTGACAATAACCTTGTATTAAGGAAGAATGCATTATGGGAAAGACATTGTTAATAGATCCTTTTGCAGTTTTTCTTCAATTAATGCTTGTATAGATAAGGTTGATACACCATGCCCAGATTTTACAAATGTGTGTTCCTGCATTGGAAACACTCTGGTGCCTAAAGTAGTAGTTCCAATTATTGTGTAAGCCCATTAGTAGAGTAAGGCCAAGTGCTATGTTTATAATAGCACCCTTCTTCCATTAGGATTCTTTGGCCTGCTGTTCTAGTTTACCCATCTTCATTTGGATAACATCATACAAGTAGGAAACTAGTTTTTGACAATTATTATGTGTACAATAATTATGTGTAAAATTACATTGTGTTTCAACCACTTGAGTTTAGTATAGTGTGCAGTTTAGTTCATTTTCATTTGTTAGTCTCAGATCTGTACCTTGTGTAATTATAGTTTCCATTTTTTATTTGTTGTCTTATATCATTTTCTCTCGCAATCCACATTTTCACTTACTCTCATGTGACACCAATTACATTTATTGGCTTCTTATCCTTGTTTCCATCTCCTCTTGCATTTTCTTTCTCTTATTTAAATTTTTTCAGATAAGTAGGTAATTGCGTCCTTATCCTTCTGTTACTACATTTTTTCCAGTAGATAAAGGCTGCCCCACCATCAAATGGACATCTGTTGAAACACACTTAAAAGCAACATATTTCTTGTATGCACCAGCTGGTCTTGATAGCTTTAAAATGGTGATGTAAACACAAGCTACAGACCAACACACCATTATCAGTCATGCGCATTCACAGAGCCCTGAGTATTGAGTCCAAGTTTTCTAACAACAATCAAAATGTGGTACCTGGTAAGATAACATAGACCTTATAAACTAAAACATAAAGTATCTATCCATGAAAAACGTAAAAGCATTGATAGATATATTTGTGTTTAATAAAATGAAGGTATATTCTTTTTTTTTTGGAGAAGTTAAAGTTTAAATTCATTTTTATCAGGTTATTGCAATATTATAAAAATGATTAAAGCAGAATTGCTTGTTGCAAATATATTTCTGTGCACTCTATAGTTTACAATTAAGAGCTTCACAGTTTGTTTGTTTTCCTTTATTACAAAAATGATTTTATATATATATATATATATATATATATATATATATATATATATATATATATATATTAAACAGCAGTTGTGCTACACAAACTATAACAATACATTAACACACATCTACATTACCAATAGTAAAATATGATATATTCTATACAAGTAACAACATCACAGAAAAACACATTTTAAAACATGTATCTGAGGTCCTTTTTACACAGCAAAACAGAAATACCGTATTTGCTCGATTATAAGACGACCCTGATTATAAGACGACCCCCCCTTAATTTGTACATTTCTTTAGGAAAAAAAACTAAAAGCCTGATAGGAAAAAAGTTTAACTTGTATATATGTAAATTGCTTTTTAATATTTAATAAAAAATGTATATTATACAAATGCATTTCTTGGTTTTTTTTGCTTTTATGTGCCAATGCGGCCTCTCTCCCGCTCCCCCCAGCTGTCTTTCCCCCCCAGCGTTGTCTCTCTCTCCCCCCAAAACTTCTCTCTCTTGTCTCTATCTATCCCCCCTCCCCTTTTCTCTGTCCCCCTCCCTCCACTTGTCTGTGTCTCCCCCCCCTTGTCTGTCTGTGTCCTCCCCTCTCCCCCTCCCTTTGTCTCTCTCTATCCCCCCCTCCCCTTTTATCTCTGTCCCCCTCCCTCCCCTTGTCTGTGTCTCCCCCCCTTTGTCTGTCTGTGTCCTCCACCCTCCCCCTCTCTTTGTCTCTTTCTCCCCCCTCCCCTTGTCTGTCTGTGTCCTCTGTCCACCCCCCTCCCCCTTACCTGGTTTTGTTCCCTGGTGGCTAGTGGGGGCAGCCGGGGGATGTCTGCACGATATGTGCAGACATCCTCCATGCTGCCCGACACGGCAGTCTATTATGACCGACAGCTGGTCCGTCATAATAGACTGACGTGTCGGGCAGCATGGAGGATGTCTGCACGTATCGTGCAGACATCCCCCAGCTGCCTGATTCACCCTGGTGGCTAGTGGGGCAGCAGAGGATGTCTGCGCGATGAGCGCAGACCTCCCCTGCTGCCGCCCGGCACGATCGCCAGGACTTCTGTGACGAAAGCGGAAGTACCCGGCTTCTTCATAGAAGCCCCGGCGGTCATGCTGGGCGGAAGCAGGGGAGTCTGCGCTCATCGCGCAGACATCCCCTGCTGTTAGAGAGGGGGATCCAGGTCCCCTGCAGCTCTGCTGGGGACCTGGATCCATGTCTTATAATCTGACCCAATTTGAGGTCAGATTATAAGAAGACCTTGAATGTAAGACGAGGAGGATTTTTCAGAGCATTTGCTCTGAAAAATACCTTGTCTTATATTCGAGCAAATACGGTAATTAAATTGAACACGAACACACCTTGCTTTTGCTTTTTATGTCTCTTACTGCAACTAAAACACCCTGTATTTTAGAAGCTGTAGGGAGTGACCGTAAATCAAATCTGCATAGATATTCATGACTTAGGACCAATTGTAACTTACCCCCCCCATAGAAAAGACTCAACACACAGGTTGGAGTTCAAAGGCCACAGCGTTTATTTCTAAACACACTGTAACAAATTATTATTCTTTAATAAACATTATTAACATATAATAACATATATAATAATTAAAGGGACACCCACCAAAAAATGAAAAGGTTTTTTTTTGCATTGTTGATTTCAGATATCTTTTTTGTTTTTGTTATGTGAGTTTATTTTATTGAATATTTTACTAAACAGGTGTGACTGGCGCCGCCATTTTGTGAAATATAGTGTTTTTGGATGCCACCCTCAGTGACTTTACAGCACTAGTATCTCACTTTGAGGCTGGGGACACAGAATGCAGACTATAAGTCAGAATTCTGATCATAGACTGAATGGGAGGGTAATGTAACTATTACATCACAAAGGACCGAGTTATGATCCTGTTTGATCAGGTCAATCTCCTTTCTTTGTGTTGGAAGACAAAAAAAAGTTGTACACAGCCACCTAGTCCTGCCCACTATGATACACCAGAGCCAGTAAGAGAACAAGTGTGTATCTTATGACATCATCATGCAGGCTTTGGCCACAGTTGTAAAGTGAGACTTGCTGGAAGATTTTGGAAAATGTTGCATCATGGGTACAATTCTCAAAATAGATGCTGCAGATAAATACCGTATTTTATTTTTACTTTTATATGCAATTAATTCTAAACATAGAAGAAGAACAAAATAGTGGCACATTTTCTTCTTATTAGATTTATTTTATATATGTGTTTGTTTTAAATGCATAGGTAATCTAGTTACATCTTATGTAAGTGGTAGTGTCCCTTTAAAACAGCATCCTTAATAATAATTTAACTGAAGCATAAAATCAGCATTATATTAACATAATATTAGCATTTTTAACCCACGTTTGGTGAGATCCTGGGAGAACTGACCCCAGGCACAATAGTACCAGCATATTCTGATTTTAGGTAAACCACTGGCTGCATCCTCCTAGTTGGTGGTGCAATTACCCTAATAACTCCTCAGGGTCCAGCCCATGAGGAGCACGTGCACTACTGCCCATTGGATAGTGCACCCAGCATAGCCCTCCCTGCAAGGGCTATCTTCTGCTCTGAAGCCAATTCTCTTGGGACCCCATGCCATGCTAAGGGAATGCCTGAAACCAAAAGGGGAGGGATGGAAAATCAGCTTGTGTAAAATTGTTATAATGAGCTGACCATGAAGAGACTGTAACTTATAAAGCAATTTTGCCTCCACCACTTTAGGAGATGTATTATTGGTCAAGTGGGCACTAGTATATAAGCTGCAATTAAGGTTACTTATTATTGTCTCTTTAGATCTTGAGAAAGAATAAAAATAGAACAATATAGCAATAAAAATGCTGATTTAAACAATATACATACCATTTGTTGTGGGAGGCTAATCTCCCACAGCAATATGGCCAATAAAGCCCCTTTGAGAGCAGTTATGTCCTGAAGTAAAGCAGCACAGCATTGAGTGGGATATTACTACCACTGAACAGCTACAGTAAACATAGGGGGTTATGTATAAAGATGATTCTATCATAAAAGTATGTGATTGCATGTATGCATAAAACAAAGGGTGTGCCAATTGTGCCATAATTATTGTTTAAGAATTGTATTGCAGGATGTTTAATAATTTTTTTTTTAAAAAGTTGCAAAAGTCATTTTATTGCCCTAAAATTTCCCACCAATCTTATATTCACTATATCAGCACTGCAGAAAAAGTTGCAAAATGGATAAACATTTATTAAAATGTTGCCCCTGTTTTATAACCTGTTCAGATGTTTTTATACGTAACGCACAGTATAGTCTTACTAAAGTAGGGTAGTGGATCCATGGAATAGTGTTCCAGCAGAAGTGGTAACACAGTGAAAGAGTTTAAGCATGCGTTTAAGAAGTAGATATATAATAAGGCCAAACTAGCAGACTAGATGGGCCAATGGGTCTTATCTGACGACAAATTCTATTGTGTCTGTTCACTAAAATTAGACTTTGGAGGTCGACTTTCATTTTGTCGACCTCCAAAGTCTAAATTCGGCAGTCTAAACCCACAGGTTTGAATCTTCCCCACTGAAAGTAATGGGACGCAAAATGACTAATGAAAAGATAGGAGACTCAGCACACCGTTTAAGGGAGTTTAATCCACCAAAAAATAACAACGTTTCAGCCCAGCACTGAGCTTTTTTCAAGTGAAAAAAGCTCAGTGCTGGGCTGAAACGTTGTTATTTTTTGGTGGATTAAACTCCCTTAAACGGTGTGCTGAGTCTCCTATCTTTTCTTTTTGCTTTATGGGCGTGAATGACGCTCCCTCGTTGTACCCGATACTTGTAAGTGTGCAGATCCATTCATACTTTTCAGAATTTGACTTAATCTCATAATAGCTCTGATCATTTCACCTCTCGTTACTTTCAACGGGGAAGATTCAAACCTATTTTTATCTATTATATTTTATTTTTTTAAGTCAAAGTGGTTGCCGAATGAAAGTCGACCTCCAAAGTGGCATTTTAGTTGATGAACCCATACGATACCATTATTTATGCGTAACCACTACTATTTCAAACATGAAGAATTTGGAAATATGGAAACATAAATCCTTTTATTAGGTTTTTTTTAATTGTATTGTTCATAAGAAGAATATAAACTATATATAAACAATATGAACTTCCTTCAATGATGTTAGCTTAATTTTCGAGTTTTACGAGATATTAGCAAATGTAATAACCAGTTTGAGTCAGTAGTTTATATAAAATCCTTTGCACTAGCTGAATGTATTATATATATTGTGAGAGTGATTAGAAGGATAAACATCCAAAATGTACCAATTAGGACGTGAGCAACAAAAATAAGATATTTCTGTTTATCTCTTATCTTGAGGTTTGTTTCTGTATTAATAACAAACGCTCAACTAAATATTGTGATTCATGCTATGTAGTTTATTATTACATAGATGTTTAGGTTGAAAAAAAGACTTATATCCATCTAGTTCAATCCTTTACCTATTCATTGTTTACTGCTTTTGATCCAAAAGAAGGCAAAATCCTCCTTACTTCAGCAATTTTTGAATCCTTGTGAACTCCAAATGGAGGATCAACAATCACTAAATAAATATTAATGCCCAAACTAACATACAGAGCCCTCTATTTTCTGCTTCATAAGGGCTAGTATCTAGGTATCTAGGCATCTAATTTATTTGCAAGCACCATCTCTTTAGGAAGAAAATTCAATACCTTCAGTGTCTTTACTGTAAAGACTAAATTTCCTTTCTTCAAGTCTTAGCGCGTGACCTCTTGTCCTTTGTACTATTCTGTTAATGAACAGGTATTTATAGATCTCTTTGTACTGGTCCTGTACATATTAATATACCATTATCAAATCCCTTTATTAGTTTTGCAGCCCTCCTCTGCACTTCCTCTAGTTCCATAATGTCTTTTTTTTAGACAAGGTGCCAGAACTAAACCGCATATTCAAGGTGAGGTCTTACCATGGACCTATAAAGAGGCAGAATAATGTCTTCCTCACATGGGTGAATACCCCTTTTAATGCATGCCAATATGTTATTGGCCTTTGCAGCCACCATGAATGTGCATTACTGCAATGTCGATTATTATTATATATAATGTCTAGAAAAGTAAGAAAAAGTAGTCTCCGCCACAAACATAAATCTTTTTTAAATTTAAACAGGTGTAATGGATTTTATGAAAATGTTCTAAATCTTAAAGTTACAGCAACCACATTATATGTATTAGAAGTGAATATATGTATATTCAATAAGCATAACATATGTTGCTAAAAATAGTTCTGTAATACAAGCAAGACCAGGTAAGACCAGGTACTGTCCTACAAGTAGGTACCATATATTATTTATTCAATGGTCACAAGAAACTAGCATGTCAGTATTTGGTATTGTGGGTTAAACCAATTATTAAATAAAAGAACAGATTGCTATCCAAAATCAAAATATTTATAGTAGTGTAGGCTGTGTGTGCTTTCCCCATTTCTTTCATAGGCCCTTCTATTCTAATCTATTATGTATTCCCTGCAGCTAGTAAATGGTGAGTAAAAATAATTAGGCTGTGAAACTGGCTTATTATGATTAAGAATCATACTTCACTGGTTCCACTCTCTAGTTACATCTCTGAATGTTTGAATAAGAGAAAACAGATATATGGGTTATAAATTTAAAATGGAAAACCATTCAAAAGGAAATAGAAAAATCGTCAAAATTGTAATTGGGCATTTTAAGAAATACAAATATTAATTACTATTATCAGACTCATTCCAGTATGTATCCAGTTATTTCTGTTCTGTTTGTGTCTTTGCTCTTCTATCTATTATTTATGCTTGCTTCTGCCTTTTCCTTGTGCCCTGTTTCTGTCCCTCTCCTGCAACCCTATCCAGAGCCCAGTTAGTGGGCTTCTTGGAATCCTGTTAAGGGGCCCCCCTCTCCGAAATCCGTTATTGGATTTCCCTGTTCCATGTTTCCTTTGTTCCCTGCTGTGATCCATTTCTGGTTCTCCATTCTACCTGTCATTATGTTCCATTCCTGGTTTTCTCTGCTTCCTTCTACCTTGTTTGCTTTCTCCATTAGCAAGTCTGGGGGAATATTGTTAAGTCTGGGGATGTTCTGGTAAGTCTGGTTGGATACTGGTAAGTCTGGGGAAGCATTGTCAATTTTGGGGCAGAATGATTTTTGAAGACACATTAGCAAGGTTAGGGGCATATTGGGAAATAAAAGGAAATAGAAACATGAAATGCATGTTTTCAGTCAGTTTTTTTATTGTATATCAAAATGCAGTTTACATGTGAAGGCATATTTAACAGTACAACATTTTTTCAAATTGGATTGTCCTTTATTTAGACTTTTTCTTTTTTTCCCCTAAATTGATGTCCAAATATGGGTGCTGTGGCAAACCTGAGTGCAAATATGGGTGCTGGAGTAAGTCCTGTGAGTGCAAATCAGGATACTGGGGTAAGTCCTGTGAGTGCAAATATGGGTGCTGTGGAAAGTCCTGAGTGCAAATCTGGTTGCTGGGGTAATGATATACCAAATTTATGTATTTACTGCTCATTGCCATGATATATAAAGTCTATGATTTTACTGCTCATTGTAAGGATATACCAAGTTTATACATTAACTGCTCATTGGCATGATATACCAGATTTATGCATTTCTTCTCACTGGGATGATATACCAAGTTTATATATTTATTGCTTATCGATATGATATACAAGGTTATGCAGTTACTGCTCACTGGCATCAAAGACAAAGTGTATGTATTTAACTGCTCATTGACATCAAATACAAAGTTTATGTATACACTTAATTTATGCATTTACTTCTTAGTATACATCATTTAGATATTTGTATTGGTATAAAGCCAATTTAGTTGCTCTTAGTGCCAGTTCACCAGACCACCTGCGATAGACACACATAGACATGCAAGACAGACTTGCTGAGAGATAATGTACAGAGATTCATAGACAGACAATATAACTGGATAAACAAGATTGAAAGTGTTACCTGGATCATGTAAAAGTGGTGCAGCCCAGTGAGTGAGATTAGCCTAAGGCGCAATTATCCTCCTGCCCCCCCCCCCCCCCCCCATTGCCAGTCCTCCCCTGTGAAGGGTCCACTCTGTTCTTCTTGCAGGACATCATACCAGATTTGTCTCTGCACGATGCATAGTAATGTCGGTGAGACAAAGTGTTTGTAGTAATGGACATTATACGTGTTTGAAATTGAACATCTTATTATAATGTGATTCAAGATTCTGTTTCTTTTGCAGTAAATGTCATTCTAAATATATCTGAGTTGAATGTTTGTATATTTTTTTTAAAAATTGTTTAATTACTAATTCTTCATGCAAAACATTCATTGTTTAGTCGACATTTAGTTTAATGATGTAATTAGTATTTCACTGTGAAATAAAGTCAGATTTGATCTCCTGCTACAGATACCCCTGTGAAAAAGCTGTGGTGGTATTATAATTAGTGTATATAATTCCAGTACATGTACCTTTAGTGGAAATCCGCAGGGTTATGTTGGTAATGATCTATTGTGCTGAGCTGTAATAATGACTTTGTTACTACTTATAGATGAGGAGAGGAACTGGAGAAAGTATAGGCCACACAAAGACTAGTCATTTTATGTTTTTTAATGTTTGTATACTTGTTTGCAATTTGTTGTTGCTTTGTATCTGCTTTATTTTCAATTAAAGCACAAAAAGGTACAAAGTCCGTCTTTTTGTTGAATGTATTTTATGGACAGTCAGTGATAGTGGAAAAAACAGGCCACAAATAGTTTATCTATGTAGTCCCAATGGTTCTATGGCATGATTCCATTATATCCCTCCAATTACAGACTCAGCTTATTTCAGATGTTAGTAAAATACGCTATGGGGTCTTATGTATAAACACTGCTGAAAAAGTGCCGCTATCGCTGTGTCCGGCAATGTATTATGATAACTTCCAACCAAAGCCCTAAACATCTAGGGAGCTATGGCGGTTTTTGCAGCAGTGCACCCCATGTATATAAAAAATGAGAAGTGGCAGAGGCATTATTTGCCTGCATACGACAGTGTCATAATATATATATAAAAAAGGCACAATAACTAATATACTTGTTTTTTTGTTTTTTTTATAAATAGCATAACTAACATCTAGAGTATTAAAATGGGCAAATTTTGCCTATGTTACCCGAAGAGCGTGTTCAGGGGTGATCGATGCATATTGGGTAGCCAAAAATGTATGCTTTTCATTGTGAATTATCCCGATCAGAATGGCCCAAATAGCCAATTCATACACAAATTCATGGATTTTGAGTAGAATTTGAGCCAGCTCTATAATCTTTGTTTCTGAAGTCAGTCTGCATCAGTAAAAATAACATCTTTGTAGATGAAGCCAATCTGGAGCAATATATGCACAATCCTTGTATATGAAGCAATCTGAAAACGAACCAAAATAATGTCAGATACTTACCTCCTTCCTTGTGCCTCACAAACTACAGGTATAATTCAGGACCATGCTGTAGATTAAGCTTGACAGCATCTCTTTTATCAACTTGCCTGTTACTCAGCAAACATCATCACTCTGATCTAGCCTATTGAAATCTATTGAAAATAAAAAAACATAATCTTCCAAATGAAAGCATAAAATAATCTATAGACAAAAGTATGTTGTTCTGGAAGAGTGCATTTATTTTTGAGTCTGCATTTGCCTTTGTAAGAGTCCTTGAAAAGTACAGAGTACTTTAATTATCAGTCCTAGAAGTCCGTGCATCACCCATTCACTTAGTTATTGTCTCTTTGTAGAAAATATGAAAGTGATAGTGGGTCTGTGACAAAGCATTATTCTAAATAAAACAAGAAGCCATCTAAGATATACAGTGAAAGATATAATAGAGAAAAAAGTATTTTTTCATAAAAGTTATCTACAGTAAGTAGAATAGTTGAAGATATTGAGTTTGTGGGTATAAAGTTATTTTGTTGTCATATACTTGATACACGATATTTGCCATGTTCATTTCTATTTACATTATTGTACCCTCTATATTCTTTAATAATGGGATAAACAAAAAAAACTTTATTTTGAAAATTATTTTTACTGCTTTATGGCATTTAAGTATGTATTAGGAAAACTGTACTTATTGTAAGTTTTGCTGTTTCCAGAAATAATAGTACTTACCTGGAATAGCCTTCCACAGCAAAATAGTAAAAAGCTATCAATGTTAAAGTATGTTTGGAATATGCATACGGTATGTCATTTTTACACAATATGCAACAATCTGTATTGGCATCCTTTACAAAGGATGCAGATAAGTTAGGAGAAGTGGGATCAATTGGCAAGTTGAGAGCCAGTTAGAATGCAAAGCTAGTACTGGGTAGGGACAAGACTTAAAACATAAGACTCACCACTACTGAGGAGGGTCAGTAAAGGAGACACAAGGCACAGTAGTGAGCAACATCATGGACTTCAATCCAGAAGTGTCAAATCCAAGGAGGAGGAAGAAGAGTAGTCCGGTTCATAATCCAGAGGAACTCCCATGCCACTAAAAGGGGCCACAGTCTGTAATGATAGTGAGTGAGAGAACCAGTGCTCAGTGCAGGAGATGCTGTGATCACCCAACCAGTGAAAGTATGTGCTGCTTCCCACTTGTTAAAGAACGAATAACTGATATTTCATTAAGGACATTAGTAAGATAACATAATAACCAACTAAGATTGCAAAACCTGTGATTGGACAAAGGTACATACCCTAGAAGACACTGAAACAAAATAACTAGTTCAGGGACGAAAGTAGAACTCATACACCATCTCTTTGCACAATGCTAGCTTTGCTCCTGCATCACTTGTGAGTGCCAACTTTGCCCTCACATCCCTTGTCAGTGCTAGATTTGCCCCACACATAGATTGTCAGTGATAACTTTGTCCCAAACAGTTTGGAACTAGAAAATGTGCAGAAGAGGGCTACAAAACGAATAAGAGGAATGGAAGGTTTTAGTTATGAAGAAAGGCTGGAAAAGTTACATTTGTATACGCTAGAGTAACGGCGGATTAGAGGGGACATGATCATGTTATATAAATATGTACAGGGCTTTCTAATGACCTTTCTAATGACCTGTTCATAAAAAGAACAGTCCAAAGGACAAGAGGTCACCCGCTAAGACTTGAAGAAAGGAGATTTAGTCTATGACAGCAGAAGGGATTCTTTACAGTAAGGACAATAAAGGTATGGAATTCGTTATTTAAAGAGATGGTGCTAGCACATAAATTAGATGCCTTTAAAAGAGCTAGATACTAGATACATTTTTTTAACGAAGCAGAAAATAAAGAGCTCTGCATGTTAGCTTGGGCATTAATATTTATTTAGTGATAGCTGATCCAAGGAGAGAGGATTTTTTCCCCTTTAAAAGAAGAATTGAAAATTGCTGAAATAAAGGGGATTTTTTTGCCTTCTTTTGGATCAAAAGTGATAAACAATGCATAGGAAAAGTGTTGGACTAGATGGACGTAAGTCTTATTTTTCAACCTAAACTACTATGTAATGATGTAATAATAAACATAGCATGGATCACGATATTTAGTTTGTTATCAGTGCAGAAACAAACCTCTAGATACGAGAAAAACAGAAATATCCTATTTTTGTTGCTCACGTGCTAATTGGTACATTTTTAATGTTTATCCTTCTAATCACTCTCACAATATATATGTGACATTCAGCTAGTACGAAGGATTATATATAAACTACTGAAAGGTAGTGATTAAATTTGCTAATATCTCGAAAAACTGGAAAATTAATCTAACATCATGGACTGGTATTGAAGGAAATATGTGGATTTAACTGCCTGACAAAGTGGTTCTAGCAAATACATTAGATGCCTTTAAAAGTGGCCTGAATAATTTTTTTATGAACTGGAGCATAGAGGGCTATGCATGTTAGTATAGGCATTACTATTTATTTAGTCCAAGGAGAAATCTAATGGCCATTTAGAGTCAAGAAGGATTTTTATTCCCCACTGAAAGCAGCATTCTAAATTTCGGAAAGGGGTTTTATTTGCCTTCTTTTGGATCAACAGCTGTAAACATGGGATAGGAAAAGGGTTGAACTTCATGGGCACAAGTATTTTTCCAACCTAAAATACTATGTAACTATATATGTAACGATGTAACTTTGCCCTAAACAGCTTCTCAGTGCCACTTGCTGTCAAAATGCTTGCCAGTTTGTCAGTAGCGAAACAGTTTGTCAGTGCCCAGTGCACATCAAAGGAGATGCGGGGGAGGAACCACCATGAGTGCCACTCATCAGAGGGTTCCTTTCTTGGCGGTAGTCTTAGTTTTGAAGGAGAAGGCACTGGGGAAAGTCAGTTCCGCCTCCGTCCGCAAATAATTTAAAAAAGGGTCAGCAGGTGTACCATTGGATTTTGCATCTGATGTATCCTCTTGTGTTTTTGCAGAACCATGGAGCCCTATATTTTTCTGTTGCATGGAATGCTGCATTGTATATGCTGTTGCTGTTTTGTTAGCTGTGAACCTGAAGTGAAGAAGGCTGTTTATGTATAATAATTACTGTATCTGTGTGTCTTTAAGGCTTTGTCAATTGCTGGAATCACTCTGATAATGTGATAAATGTATGATTGCCTTGTTGTCTATTATTGTTGAAAGGGAGATTTGTGTAGCCCCAATTTCTAGTGTATTGATTTTTTAAATTTTTTCCTGTAAATAATGTTTTGTCTATGGATGTTGGAGGTGGAGAGCATTTCTCTTGTGCGGAAGGGCCGTGGCCTGAACACCGATTTTGGTGTGAGGTCCGCCCCTTCCTTTGGATTGTCTCCATGGCAGGAGAGGGACCTGGGCATGTCATAAGCCCACCTACCGCTCCTTTTTTCAACCATATGTGGATGGAAGTGGAACTGACTTTCCCCAGTGCCTTCCCCTTCAAAACGAAGATTACTGCTATTGGTCCGTCAGTGATGCCGCCCCCTTCATGCTGTCGGCCATGATGTTGGTGCCTTGTAGGTGTAGTGGACTTCCAGTATATGGAAGCTCACTTGCTTTTTCTGCTATTTTTGGCCAGTTTTTTTTCGGTTCATGATGATCAATATGTAATGTTTGTTAGTTTATGTCCTCCACATATTTATGTCATTGTATGTAATGCTTTTACTTCAACTATTCCTGAAACCGGAAGTGATGTAAAACCGGATATTGAAGTGAACTCGAGACATCTATTTAAACCCCATGAAAATGGATACTGCTGCTGAATGTAAGCACTTGGACACCTTTAACTGTTTTTTCTCCTGAGGAAGCCAGATATCACCAGCGAAACGCGTTGAGATTAGAGATTTCTATCAGAATATTCACCTCAGAGTGGTGGGAGTTGGATCAGTGTGCAGACTCTCCCCCAGTTGTGAGCTCATAATGACACAAAAAAAAAAAAGGCACATGAACATGTGCACTATTTTCTTTCATTTGTATTTCATGTGGATATTGCACCATTTGGCTTTTTAATCTTTTATAGATTTATTAAAAGAAGATTTATTTCATGAATGTGAGGTTCATCGTTGTTATTTGTTGATGGGCTCTTTTAAGAAGATCTGTTTGTGAGTGAATATATACTCCACTATATACCTCCTGTTACACCATACAGTTTTATGCTACGATCCATTGCTTCTTCTCTTCCATGTTTTTGTGCTCCCTTGTTTGTTGTATTGCTGTTTGAGAGTACCCGAGGAGTACTGTGTGGGAAGCTGCATTTTTACTATTTACTATTATATATTTCTTTTGCACGTGGAGGGTGATCTTCATTTTTGTTTACTTTCTTATACAGACATCCATCCTCAAAACCACCTGCCACTGCAGAGTGCTGAGCTCTGTCTGTTTAACAAGAAGGGATGGGCAAGCAGAGCCGTTGCAAGGATTTTTGCCACCCTCGGTGAAACCTTGTTTTGCAGCCCCCTTGGCTCCGCCCCTTGTCACGCCTACGTATACCACGCCTGGGGCATCAATGATTTAAATGCATATTAAGGTTAAATAAAATTATAATAATGCATGCATTAAAATTTAAGTATCTAATAGCGTTCTACATTTGCTAACTTATTCACCAATGTACCTGCCAAGGGCAGCATTGTACAGAGCAATTGCAACCACACAATGAAATCAATCCGCATCCAATACTTGGGATGCATGACCAACTTAATTTCATTTTTAATGGAGACCGTTTAAAAATTTAGGAGCCAGATAATGGCACATACATCATGCACACACAGAAAGTCTCACGCATACAGGGAGACTGTCACACACACACACACACACACACACACACACAGAGTCTCACACATACACACACAGTCACGGTTACACACACACATGCCAACAGTTTTGTTTCTTTGTAAAGAAAAGTAAATTTCTTAACGTGTCTCTCTCTCTCCCCTCCACTGTCTGTTTCTCTCTCTTTCCCCCCTCCACTGTCTGTTTCTCTCTCTCTCTCTCTTTCCCCCCTCCACTGTCTCTCTCTTTCTTTTTCCCCCTCCACCTTCTGTCTCTCTCTCTTCCCCCTCCACTGTCTGTCTCTCTCTCTTTCCCCCTCCACTGTCTCTCTCTCCCCCTCCACTGTCTCTCTCTCCCCCTCCACTGTCTGTCTCTCTCTCTCTCCCCCTCAAAAGTCTGTCACTCTCTCGCGTCCCTCCTCACTTTCTGTCTCTCTCTCTTTCCCCCCTCCAATGTCTGCCTCTCTCTTCCCCCTCCTCTATCTCTCTTTTCCCCCTCCTCTATCTCTCTTTTCCCCCTCCGCGCCTACCTTGCCTATAGGTGGCCTGTGGGCAAGTAACGAGAATTGCAGTGTCTGTGGACTCTAATAAAGTGATAAAAAGTTCAACACACATGCTTGGGGTGACTACAATGCATGCTGGTTAGAAACAAATAGTAACACAGGAGAGAGGAAGCTGAACAGCCTGACAGACTGTGAGGGGAAGGTCTCTGCATTGCTGCTATTGAGTGGGGGATGATAGTGACAAAAAATTAGTGGAGTACCTCATTGAGGGGACAATTCAGTGAAAAGCTGTTTGTGGACAAATATAGCACTGTCATGCTGGGCACAATCATAGCAGTGACTAGCTGCTTTGGCACAGAGATGGCAGTGGTAAGTTGTTTGGGGGCAAAGATGGCACAACTAAGTTGGGGCATATATTGCACTCACAAGCTGGGCACAAATATGGCAGAGACTAGCTGTTTGGGCACAGTGAGGATTCACTGCTAAATACCCATGTTGGTGCCAGATTTTCCCACAAACAGATTGCCAGTTCCATACAGTTTGTCAGTGCCAGATTTGCCCTCGTTTAGCTAATGAACCTTGCAGTTAATAATGTAAATTCAATGAACATGGCCTGTCATGTATAAACCCCCCCAAAAAAATAGAGAAAGAAATTACCATGTAGATACACTATAGTGTTTTTTTGTGCATGAATGGCAAAACATATAAAAAAAAATTGTCATTATTGGTCTTTTGTTATGTTAGCAATGCTTCCACATTGGATATGTGATGCTGAACGAGAGCTGTCACATAACAGAGCAGTGGGTTTTAGACGAGCAATCACATTTGCATGGAGCATTTAATTATGTGCCCCATGCTGAAAAGATCTTAAGTTACTAGATACTTAATGTTCACCAACTGAGAACAAATGTCTGAATAGCTTTTCTGATAATTATATAGCCGCTAACAAATTGCCTGAACCTACTGAGTACAAGAGGGGTTTGGAAATCATCTGTCCTTTAGCACAAAAATAGTTATTAAAATGGGGAGTGAGCATAGTTTAGTTTTAGAGAGCGTTTCAAGGATGAATTGGAGCCGCTTAGAGATCATAACCGTTACCTTCATCTGCTATTCATACTTTACCTAAACCTTAGAGAAGGGAATGAATTGTTCATTGTATTAAAATATATAGAAAATAATCATCCACCTGAAGATAAGTTGGAGCAGGATGTGTGAAACATGATCTGGATGGCTAGGACTCTGAATACAAATAAGTGGTAACGAGTGGCTTAGGAATAGGTGGACTGAGGAGAAGAGAATGAAAAGTTCTCATTATAATTCACGTGTGGAAAACCACCTCAGGATTACCAGAACTCTTAAATAAGAAAACTTCCGAGTGGAATGTGAGCGATCATGCACAAACGGGGAGAAGTTTACTACGCCGATCATTTTCTTTAACTAACTTTCCTCGCTCCTACAGCCCCAACCAAGAAATGTATGGAGAGCCAATTAGTTAAGTGCGCTAAGAGGCTGAGGTACTTAAGAATCATTCATTTACTCCTGCAAAAGGCATAAAAGACAAGAGGTACCTCTGGTGCTCCCAGCCCTGTTTGTTTATCATTTTCAATCCTGAATTATTTACTATTTTCACATATAAGCAAAGAAAACCCAGGCTTGCTTTAAAAAAAGGTTTTCTTTGTAACAATACTTGAAGAGCACAAATGGAAAGGAATTAAACTTACCCGTGTGTCTTTGAATAGACAAAATCACTACTGCTGTGATGCTGACATTCACAGGTGAATTCACTATAAGTGCAAACATAGGTTTAAACGGAATAAAACCTAGGTCAGGAGAGGCCCGTGTTACATTGCTATATATTGTATCAGGCTTAAAACAAATTATATCAACAAAGTGCTTAATTAGGAAAGGTATATTGAGATATTATGTCATTTTCAAGATCATCCTGAGAATGCTGCTATTGCCCAACATCCAGGGCTTTTGCCATTTCCCAATTTAATGGTAGTCATTTCATCTACCTCAGAGTGATGGATAGCTGAAAAACCCCTCCAGGAATCCTGCATATTAAATAGATTTCACAGTTGTCACATTAACCCAGTGAGCTATCTCAACAGCAATAAAACTGACATAAGTTTACCAAGTTCGGCCTTTCCAATTTCCCATATTTGTTGCTGCAGAAAGCATAGTTTTTTTTTTTAACCTTTTCTTTCTACATCACCAAAAGGAAAATACGTTTTTTTCCTCTTCTGGATAAATCCAAGTCGTAGACCAGATTTAAATCCAAGGCTTTTGCACAGTCTCTCCATTAACAAAACAAAATGGATTTGTAGGCAATACTTGGGGGGGGGGGGGGGGGGGGATGAAAGACAGGGTAACAGAGGTGAAACTGTCAAATGGAGAATCATGCCCTGTCTGCAGTATGTATTTTACTGAGAATTAAAGGATACTGCTCAATGTTCATAATATTTGTACCTGACAAGCATATGTTATATTTACTACCTCCAATGAAATGTAACCAATGCAGTTGCCAACATTGCATTAACACATATGCGTTAACACATGGAGTTTATCCAAACTCAGGACAAATATTCAAATCTATTTAGTAGGTTTGTCATTAACATTTGTAGATGTGTAAAAGATGTTTCAAGTTAAAGTTATCATTTTTTTTCTTCAGTTTTGCATCATATGTTATTATTATTTTCTCATTGTGATCAAAATAATGGTATCTAAAAAAAGCTCTTCCTTTGAAAAAACAAACAATATATAATTTAAGTGGGTACAGTAAATGAGAGAGGAAATTACAGCTAAACACAAGCACCACAGAAATGTTAAAACAGCCACTGTACATAATGGCCAACATTTTTTGAAAAGTCTGATCATAAAGGGATTTAAGGGACAACGCATCATGTTCCAAATCAGGCCCCTGGGAGTAGCAACGCTAAAAAAAACAGGGCATACGTATGAGTGTAGGTTGTGTGCTCTGTGATTGGTTCTTTCTTGTCTAGTGGGAGTGGCTGAGGTTTGAATGTGTTTGATTGTTATTCCATCTCCTTCCTCAGGGCCAGGCAGGTAAATAATAAGAGAGTAGAATAAAACCCAAGTGTTAAGGGGTGGGGATTAGGGTCTCAAACTTCCCCTGACCTTTTCAAGTGGCACATGCCCACTGAGATTCAATCCAGCTGGTATTTAGCACTATGAATGAAAGGATGAGGGAGTTCATTATTTGGATGATTTGCAAGGACATGGGATTTTGAGTTAGTATTGCATTAGGAGATATAATGATCAGCCATAACATCATGACCCTCTGCATAATATTGTGTAGTTCCCCAAAACAGCTTTACTTAGTATGTATTTGCATACTGCCGATTATTTTTTTTTAACAGGTGTGATCATGATTATATCTCACCAACTAATACATTTAATGAAATGCATTAAATCAGCTGTGCCCATTAATGTATTAATAAGCATTATTGGGCATCACTAAATCTGCTCCAATAAGTCTCCTGTAAATAACAGACAAGCAAAATACAATTTTGTGTTGGAATTAAATCCCCCCCTTATTCCTACCCCTGCCTTGCTTTATCTCAAGAATTACAATATCATGCCCCTTACTATATAGACATTAATATGTTCATATTAAATAACTGTATTTAAATAATGGATACTGTTTGTAAACCTTCCCTTCATATATTCACTACACTTTGTTTCACCCGTTCTACATAATAATAACCTATTTAGTCTATGCAATCAGTTGCAATCAGTTGCATTAGGTTCACTAAAAAATGCTAGGAAATCAATGTCATGCACACTTTGACCACTAGATGGGAGCACAGCAGCAATACTGTCCATAGGTCAGTACACAAATGGTGCATTTGGAGAGAGTTTACAGAGTCACAGAGATTTGCAGTTGAGGAAATAGCATGCTTTAGAAACATAGAAACATAGAATGTGTCGGCAGATAAGAACCATTCAGTCCATCTAGTCTGCCCATCTAGTCTAAATACTTTTATTAGTCCCCAGTTCCCGGTCTTATAGCTAGGATAGCCTTGTGTCTATCCCACGCATGCTTAAAATCCTTGACTGTGTTTACCTCTACCACTTCTGCTGGAAGGCTATTCCATACATCCACTACCCTCTCGGTAAAGTAATACTTCCTGATATTACTTTTAAATCTTTGCCCCCTATAATTTTAGACTATGTCCTCTAGTTGTGGTAGTTTTTCTTCTTTTAAATATACTCTCTTTACTGTGTTGATTCCCTTTATGCATTTAAATGTTTCTATCATATCCCCCCTGTTACGTCTTTCCTCCAAGCTATACATGTTAAATGCATAGCTTTCAATACATCCCGTCTGCCTCTCACATGAAAAGAAATCATCAAGTACAACATCCCCAGCATTAAATAAAATGTGTTTCTGTTAACTGCTAACCTGTAATGAACTGAAATATTCTTGAATCATCCATAATATATTTAACACAACATCTGGATATGCCATTGGCATAATCCTTTTGTGATTTTGGCAGAATTATCATGTGATCCCTGCCCTGAATTGCAGCTTCATGATAGTCACAGCTAATTCTTAATTGCCTCTAATTTATGTTTTCAGTATTTGGAATTAATTATATTTGCATCTTATATGTAATATATATAATAGATACACACACACACATATATATATATATATATATATATATATGTGTGTGTGTGTGTGTGTGTGTGTGTGTATATATCCTAGCACGGGGATTCCATGCTTTGCTCCAGCCACAGAAAATATATTGCACCTTCAATGTCATTTTTCACATGGTCCTTAGACATCTACTGTGATTGTCCCACATAAGATGTGATTTAAGAACACAGAGCTGGCCAATCTTGGCTGCCCAATGCACAGCTACTATACAGCTACTGTATCCTGTGATGTACGAGAGTCAGGATATTTCTGGAGGTGAAGTCAAATCCTAGGAAACAGAGGCTTCCGTGCAATTTGTATTCATGTTTCTCGTATATCTGAACATATATATTTGGAAATGACTCCTCAGTTATTAAGGGTTAATTATGGCCACACAGATGGCACTATTCATCCCAAATGAAATGATATTGATATGATTGATACTGGATGAACGACTATTTCATCCTGTACAGTTGGACCGTGCATATTCTTCACAGATCTGTTTGCTCTGCAAAGATTTATTTGAATCTGTTTTCACAATATGTTCTTATATTATCATACCTTACTCACAGTAAAGTTGTGCCCCCAGCCCCTGCTTGCCATGTTCACAGAGCATTGCACTTGTGAACGTTTTTTCCGTCAAGCCGCATCCGCTGGATGCGACGACTGGAAAAAAAAAGAAAAAACTGATGGTGACTGTTTCCCTCCTCCGTTACCGGAGGGAAGACTGCACGGAGGAGACATCCAGCCGGGGACACGGAGCAGAAGCATTCGGTGAGTACTGGGAGGCATCTGAATGGCACAATATTACTGGGCTCTGACTGGCATAATATTACTGGTCTCTGACTGGCACAATAATACTGGGCTCTGACTGGCATAATATTACTGGGCTCTGACTGGCATACTATTAGTGGGCTCTGACTGGCATACTATTACTGGGCTCTGACTGGCACAATATTCCTGGACTCTGAATGGCACAATATTACTGGGCTCTGAATGGCACACTATTCCTGGGCTCTGACTGGCACACTATTCCTGTGCTCTGACTGGCACAATATTCCTGGGCTCTGAATGGCACAATATTACTGGGCTCTGAATGGCACAACATTCCTGGCATCTGACTGGCAAAATATTCCTGGTATCTGACTGGCACAATATTACTGGTATCTGACTGGCACAATATTACTGGCATCTGACTGGCACAATATTACTGGCATCTGACTGGCACAATATTCCTGGGCTCTGAATGGCACAAAATTACTAGGCTCTGAATGGCACAACAATTATGGCATCTTAATGGTACAATAATACTGGTATCTTAATGGCCAAATTGGCTGGGGCATCTTAATAGTACAATATTACTGGTATCTGAATGCCACAATAATATTGGCATTTTAATGGGAAACATGTCTGTGGCATATTTAAGGCAAAATAATACTGAATATTAATGGCAAAATAATATTGGCATATTGATGGGCACATTGACTGTGGCATATTTAATGGACAAACGGTGTCATATTTTAACAAGCAAACTGTATGTTGCATATGCAATGACAAAGTGACTGTGGCATGTTCTCTGGGGAAAAATAACATGTACTATGGGGAAAAGTGACATTGTGGCTTTTTTCTGCATGGGCAGTTCAGTGGAACAAACTGAAACTGTGGTATGTTCTGTGGGGCAAATTTACACTGTAGCATGCGAAATTGTGTGGGTTCAATATGAGTGCAAGCCATGTGCTGTTGGTGCAATATAGGTGCATCCAAGTGCTGTGGGTGCAATATAGGTGCAAGACAAGTGCTGTGGCTACTCTATGGGGCTTTGTTAAGTCCCTTAGTTGCAATGTGGGTGCAGAAAAAGGGAATAAAAACAAGAAATGCAACTCTTCAATAACATTTTTATTACATATGAAAATAGTTGAATATAATATTAAGAAGTCCATATAAGTAGAAATGCAACTAGTGAGAGAGAGTGAGATGTGTATAGATATTTATAAATATATAGGAACAAATGTAAGTGTTCTCTAATATCTGTGTATATTTTTGTAATTTAGGTAATGAGTAGTTGTAGTGCAGTGTTGCATAGTAAGATGGTATACATATTGTAATATACACATTTTATTCAATGCAATAAAAATACTCACTGCAAGAAAAGTCCAACTGTGTGTGTGCTTATTTTTATGGGGTTTTTTTTGTGTGTGTGGGGGTGGGGGGGGGGGGGGGGTGGTGGTAACATTGCAATGGGGGGAGTGATTGCATGCAGGGGAGGGGGCAGGGTCCAAGAAAATGCTTGCCCAGGGTCCAATCACTATTAAAGACGGCCCTGCCACACACCCTTGTACACACCCTTCTTTTTTTTCCCTCTGCCCAGCCATTTTAGCGATTTATCCACATAATATAGGTGTGGGGATTCCCTCTTCTCCTCTTTCTGCTTACGCGGAGGGTTTTTATGTTACTAGAAATTAAAGAATGAGGAAGGAAGAAAGAAAGAGAGGAAAAAACGAAAAGGGATAAGACAAGAAAGAGGGAGGGGGAAGAAGAGTGGAGAAGGAAGGGGAAAGAAGTGACAATGGGGGTTTCCTTAACTACTTATTTTTATCAATCTCTCAGCTTCAAAAAGTTTCCATATCACGTTGAATGCTTATTTGAGAGAAAGACTAAATCCTCACTGACACCGATATGCACTTTAAATAACTCTGCATTTATTTTGGAGCCCTTTGGGAAATCCTCCCGCTTTATAATGCACCTTTTTGTAACTGCTGCTGTTTTTTTTCCCCTTTTCTCCTCTTTATTTAATGTGTTTTGTATTTTTTTTTTTTATGCATGGTATTTAACTGTCTGTTTTGTTTGTGTTGTCTTTATATATATGATAAAAATAAGATTTATAAAAGAAAGGAAAAGTAAATGCCGAGTCGGAATAGTTCTCCAACTCTGTCTAGTTGAACTAATAGTGCCGGCATTTTTTGCAGCCCACCTGTCAGTTTACTCCTCATCCACCACAGTTCAGTTTTTAGCATGTTGATTCCACAATGGACTTCTCACCATCGATTTTATGGCACCCGTTAAAAAAGCCCTATTCTAACACTGAGGTGCATGGTAATCACTGCACAGAAATCAACTCAATGTCCAACCCCCATCCCCCCCCCCCCCCCCTGTTATGAAGTAATGGGGGGGAAAAAAGACATCTTTGCCTGTTAATATAATGGGGAAAAAAATCATACATTTTTGAAAATAAAAATGTCCAAAAATTAATAGCTACCTTCTCTTCCTTGTATTTGCCCAGGTGGGGTGAAGGGGGGATGAGATCTAACCTATACAATAAAAATAAGTTAAAATCACTGCCCACTCTCCTGGAAAACTATGTCTGCACCTGTGGGAACAAATATTACTGATGTAATGTCCAGTGATGATCAACAATTTCCGATATCTCATCTTTGGCCAGGGAAAGGGGCCATCCAAAAATGTAATCCATCTTATTAATAAAAAAAAACCCTCTTCTAATGCGTTCATTCTCAGTGGATAATGGACGTGGCATGAAATCTCATTCTCACTGAATACTGATTGGCATATCAGCCAATGAGAGGCCTCTCTGCACCCCATGCATGCACCTCTCCCATCTCCCAGGGTCCGTAGGCTGGACAAAGATCACCAGACCAAAATAATAAAAATTAGACCCCTGGGGCCTGGGGCTTGAACAATGACCCAGAGACCCAATAAAATGAATGTAAATACAATAAAACCCTACCTACTTCCCCTACTTTTCCTTTGCCCAGGTAGGGGAGGGGGGTGATTCCATCAGGTCACCTATAATGAAACCCATCCTTTGGGTTCTGGAGGGGCAGTGAAAATCCCCCTGGCACCCAAAGGGTGCACTGCAAAGTTAAATAAAGTCTTCTTAAATGTCCCATGCCATCCCTGATACTCATCTTCAACCCAGGGAAAAGGGGCCATCCAAAAACAAAAATGTTAATCCACCTATACCTATAAAAAAATGTTTACAAGAAGAGTAAGTGAACTTCAGGCATTGTCCATCAAAGAGCTGTTTCCACATTTGTTTTCCTGACAATGCTTTTCATAAAGATTGGGATATTTGTTTTCTGACATGTTTTCATTTGCCTCAGTCTGCAGAAGAAGAATCCTTACATTCTTTGAATCTGAAAAACGATCTACTTGGAAGGAACAAAGGAGTTCAGAATATCTTCTCGTCTGTGGCTTCTTCTGCAGTGAACAAAGGTACATATATCTAAATGTACCATTTCCAGATGGATTATATTGGCCATCATATCTGTCTACTCTGCTGCTTACAAGATTCCTCCTTTGGGTATCAGAGCCCATTCTACCCATGCTGTGCCTATCTCCTGGGTGTAGGAAAACGTATATGCAAGACTGTGACTTGGGGAAGTCTCCACACTTTTGCTCGTCATTACAGAATTGACTGTCTTGCCGAGAAAGATTCTCTTTTGGGAAGAAGATTTTGGAAGCCGTTTTTTTCTTGATTGCTAAAACATCTCTCCCCCCTTTTGTTGTTCTTCTCATGTATAGCTTTATTCTAGTGCCACCAGGGATTGCAGATAAACAGTCTGTTCTACTTACCCAGAGCTCGTTTTCCCTCCTGTTTCCTGGTGGCATGCTCATTCCTTGCCTTCCTTATTTTTCTATTTTTATGTGTAATAAATTCTTTTTTTTTTCAGTTACTTTGTTTGCTACGTGACTTTTTATTCACTGAAGGTAACCAGAGGGGAAGTGTTTTTTATTATTTTCCTGCCTCAGGAATTGAGAAGGAGTCTATCCTATACCAGCGTCACCAGGGATCAGCAGGGTAATTAGAACTGACTGTTTCAGTCTTAGACTTAAAGGCTTCAAATTTTTTATTTTTATTATATTCTCCTGGAAGTGCAATTAATAAAGGAACTTTTTTGTGGATATTTTTCTTTCTGAAAAAATTTAAAACCATATAATTGCATTCATGATTCCCCCCCCCCCCCCCCCATTTGCCAGTGAAGAGTTTAATTACCAATTACATTATTATTGTAATGAAGAAAAGATATTTAAATACTCAATTACATTTCCTAAAGAAATTCCAGAAGTTAATTTACATACTTAATGTATTAATAAAATATATAAGTAAGCGTTTACAATTCTGAATATTATCAGAACTTTTCCAAGTAAAATATGTGTGAAGAGGGTGAGAGATAATGACACCATGCAAAAATATCAAGACTTCTTTTCCCTGTAGTATCACATCCTTAGCAAGCATGGTTTTAGATCTCATTATCTGGACCACTTATGGTTTTCAAAAGTAATTGGAAATCCTAATAACTCATAATATGAAAATTGAATCTTCGTTTCATTAGTAGATTTTTCTCTCCGATATAAATTGATTGGAATGTAACTGTATAATCATTTACTGTGTATATTCATTAATCTCTTACAGTGTCAATCATGTGAGAGGTGTGTGGTTGCAAATTCAAAGCCTCCTAGGTCACATTTTTTATTTTTCAGGACTGATCAGCCACTTTGGTGACTGTAGCTTAATAAGCTTTATTGTATGTTTAATTGATGTGAGAGAGTGTCTGAGTTTAAAAGGCCATGAGATCGGTGGGAACCAGTGGTAGGCAAAGTGTCCATACATGAATACCAGTGTCCATGGGAAGGTCTAAAGAACAGCTTTAAAAATGTCATGGACTTCTCCCTGCCCGGAGGGTTGGAATCAAGGTTATAAGGTGAACATCAAATCATTAAATAAATATCTTACAATGGACTGATCATACATGCTGCCAACTTGGAAGTTGAGGCAGGATGTCCACTTTGGTGATGGGGGCACATTTACTTGTCTTGGTATCTATCCAACAATGATAATGGCCATCAAGTTTTCCAGGTGAGCAGGGGGTTAGACAAAACAGGTGTCCCTGTTAAATCTTCTATGGGGCGTATCGCAGATCAATTGAGTATGTGTCCTACAAGAAAACTAGACTTTACTTTACATTTCATACCTGATATATCTAAGCAATACTAACTGCAAGTGCCCACATAAGCTATCAGGTATAATCCCCATTTTTTTTATGTTTTTTTTCATTAATTTATATACACTTATCCGGTTGCTACGTCAAAGTACAGCATTGCAGGATGAACACCATTAACGACACATGTCTTTCAGTGTTTAAAGATTTCTTGCCGGCTTTTTACTAAAGTGATAATGTGTAGCAGCGGTTTTTAATATATGCACATGAGAACCAGCAAAAAGGTACTGTGTGGAGAGGTCACATCATTGTAGGGGAAACGGAGCAACCTGGAATGTCCTGATACAAGTCGATGGTGTGCAGCTGCAAACAGCGTTCTCAGCTGTGAATAAGTGATATAAAGTATTTTCAGCAAGCCAAACAGCGCACCGGCCCATCAGCTTAATAAAATCCACAGGTCACAGAGTGTATGAAAGTAGAAAAATCTTTATTTAAATAAAAGCATCGTCAGAGAGGAGATCTCACACGTTTCACCGCAAGGGCTTAATCATAGATATCAAACCCAAGTAAGGTGTCTGTTTTAAAAGGGCAGTAAGGAACCTCCCCACACCTGAATCAATTCTGGTTGGTCAGAGGGTTTACGCCCATTAAAAACAAAAGACAAGTCATTATACAAGATGTAACCCCTTATTGGTTTGCATAGTATGAGAAAACAGTCCAAACATAAAACAATCATTATACATTTCTATCAAGGTTAGTGCACGCTCCTAATAATTTGATCCTATAAAAAGACAGTACAATAGGGTCAAAAAGAGCCTGGAGGGAATACCTATGCAATAATTAAGGATACATAAAGACCCTATAGAAAACAGATGGGTCAAAGAAGAAGTCAAGGGCAAAAAGAAGCAATAACAATTAAAGCTATATAATGAGGTGGAAAAATCATACATATATACATGTGTATGTTGGTGTAAAGAATTGCAATTAGTCAATCAGTATAACAGTTAAGCTCCCACTCCTTATTCATGCATGAGGGGGTCCTAGTACCCATCCTGAAAATCCAATAAGCTTCCCTCCTGGCTAGCAGAGCATCAGGATCTCCACCTCTGGGACCCAATCTGCAACGTTCTATGGCCATACAAGAAAAAAGCCATTATTACAATTTTGGAAATGGCAATTAACTGTAGACTTCCGATTGTTACACCTAATATCAGAGGAGTGTTCCCTGATACGTTCCCTTAATTTTCTTCCCGTACGGCCAATATATTGCATATTGCACCCTCCACATGTAATGAGGTATATCACTCTTCTAGATTCGCAATTAAGATAATCTTTTAAATAAAAGGAAACGGAATTGGAGGAGGAACAAAAAGATTTGGATTTTGTGACAAACTTGCTGCATGCACATCTTCTGACCCCACAGGGGTACATACCTATGACTTTTAGCCATGTGTTGGTTTGATTAGCTACCCCCAATGGAGACTGGGTTGGTACATAGCTCGGTGAAAGCATACTTTGCAAGGAGTTAGCCCTGCAGGAAACAAATCGAATATTAGTTGGATGTGCAAGAGCCGTTTGCAATTTTTTAATCTGCTTTAAGTAAGGGCAAGTTACTTTTAACAATATTCTTAATTTTCTCAAATTCTAAAGTTATTAATAAAGGAAATGGAAGTGTCAGCTTCTTCCTTCAACCTTCCCTTTTTGTCTACACCAGTTCTCTTGGTCCCCTCCTGTCTCTCATCTCCCAAAAGAGTACACCTTTTTCTATGTCTTGCCCTAACTAGGGCCTTGTGTATGGTATACTCAGGGTAGCCTCGATCCAAAAATCTTTGTCTGGCTTTTTCGGCCTGAAGCTCAAAATCCACATTGGAACTACAATTTGCGTTTAATGCGCAAAAATTCCCCCAATGGAATATTACCTGTAACGTGACGGGGGTGACAGCTGGTAAAATGCAGAATAGTATTGCCAGCTGTAGGCTTCCTGTAACTGGCCGTATTGACCCTATTATGGGCGTGTGATAGCTGCACATCCAAAAATGCAATAGTCAGTGGATCAGTGTTTGATGTAAAACTTAAATTAATGTCATTATTATTAAGAAAGGAAACATAACTGTTAAAATCCACAACACTGCCGCTCCAAATAATAAGCAGGTCATCTATGTAGCGGCCGTACCACACCACAGATGACCTGAAAGGGTTTTCATCTCCAAAGACGTGGGACCGCTTCCACAACCCCAAAAAAAGATTGGCATAGGAGGGGGCAAAAGATGTGCCCATAGTGGTCCCACGTATCTGGAGAAAGAACCTGTCATCAAACAAACAATAGTTATGACAAAGTAAAAAAGATATGGCCTTCATGAGAAAATCTACAAGATCCAATGAATAACCACTGAAATTACGTAAAAAATAATATGTTGCTTGTAAGCCAAAAGCATGGGGTATTGAAGAGTATAGGGAGGCAACGTCCAGAGTGGCCCAGATGAAATTGGGTTGCCACACTACACTCTCCAACTGAGCCAACGCATGTTTTGTGTCCTGAACATACAGGGAGTGCAGAATTATTAGGCAAATGAGTATTTTGACCACATCATCCTCTTTATGCATGTTGTCTTACTCCAAGCTGTATAGGCTCGAAAGCCTACTACCAATTAAGCATATTAGGTGATGTGCATCTCTGTAATGAGAAGGGGTGTGGTCTAATGACATCAACACCCTATATCAGGTGTGCATAATTATTAGGCATCTTCCTTTCCTTTGGCAAAATGGGTCAAAAGAAGGACTTGACAGGCTCAGAAAAGTCAAAAATAGTGAGATATCTTGCAGAGGGATGCAGCACTCTTAAAATTGCAAAGCTTCTGAAGCGTGATCATCGAACAATCAAGCGTTTCATTCAAAATAGTCAACAGGGTCGCAAGAAGCGTGTGGAAAAACCAAGGCGCAAAATAACTGCCCATGAACTGAGAAAAGTCAAGCGTGCAGCAGCCACGATGCCACTTGCCACCAGTTTGGCCATATTTCAGAGCTGCAACATCACTGGAGTGCCCAAAAGCACAAGGTGTGCAATACTCAGAGACATGGCCAAGGTAAGAAAGGCTGAAAGACGACCACCACTGAACAAGACACACAAGCTGAAACGTCAAGACTGGGCCAAGAAATATCTCAAGACTGATTTTTCTAAGGTTTTATGGACTGATGAAATGAGAGTGAGTCTTGATGGGCCAGATGGATGGGCCCGTGGCTGGATTGGTAAAGGGCAGAGAGCTCCAGTCCGACTCAGACGCCAGCAAGGTGGAGGTGGAGTACTGGTTTGGGCTGGTATCATCAAAGATGAGATTGTGGGGCCTTTTCGGGTTGAGGATGGAGTCAAGCTCAACTCCCAGTCCTACTGCCAGTCCCTGGAAGACACCTTCTTCAAGCAGTGGTACAGGAAGAAGTCTGCATCCTTCAAGAAAAACATGATTTTCATGCAGGACAATGCTCCATCACACGCGTCCAAGTACTCCACAGCGTGGCTGGCAAGAAAGGGTATAAAAGAAGAAAATGTAATGACATGGCCTCCTTGTTCACCTGATCTGAACCCCATTGAGAACCTGTGGTCCATCATCAAATGTGAGATTTACAAGGAGGGAAAACAGTACACCTCTCTGAACAGTGTCTGGGAGGCTGTGGTTGCTGCTGCACGCAATGTTGATGGTGAACAGATCAAAACACTGCCAGAATCCATGGATGGCAGGCTTTTGAGTGTCCTTGCAAAGAAAGGTGGCTATATTGGTCACTGATTTGTTTTTGTTTTTGAATGTCAGAAATGTATATTTGTGAATGTTGAGATGTTATATTGGTTTCACTGGTAAAAATAAATAATTGAAATGGGTATATATTTGTTTTTTGTTAAGTTGCCTAATAATTATGCACAGTAATAGTCACCTGTACACACAGATATCCCCCTAAAATAGCTAAAACAAACTAAAAACTACTTCCAAAAATATTCAGCTTTGATATTAATGAGTTTTTTGGGTTCATTGAGAACATGGTTGTTGTTCAATAATAAAATTAATCCTCAAAAATACAGCTTGCCTAATAATTCTGCACTCCCTGTAACCCTTAAGGTTCTTGACCAGGGGTTGTAAATGATGGTCTACAAATTTAGACAAACCTTCCCCCAAAGACCCAATGCCAGCCACAATAGGGCGGCCGGGGGGATTATGTAGGTCTTTGTGGATCTTGGGGAGATGATGGAAGATTGGTATGATAGGTTTCTCATTGAATATATACTGTTTTTCAGTTTTTTCACATGAGAACCAGGAACTGCAGAGAGGAGGTGTGTCCGTTTGAAACCAGATTTAAGAGAGGCATCGGGAGGAGGGAAGCGTACACTTGAGGAAGCCCCGCCCGGCGAAATGCATCTGTGACACGCCCCTCCTCTCCGCACACTTCCGCATTCCTGTCTGATTTTGTCGCTTTACCGAAACAGACGGATTGATATTACGGACATTGTTCCTGCTACACTTTACGGATATTGTTTCTGCCACAATTTCATCCACTTTCGCTGTTAAATCGCACAGCCACTTTTGCCTGCTGTCTGGATATACCCAGGCTCTCAAACTCCTGGTCCAGGTGATATACATCGGACAGCTCTGTATCTCTATTCGTTGTTTGTGAGTTAAAGAGATTTAAACTCACAACTTTTTTAAGTAAGCCTCTCTGTTCCCCTGTTCATTAAAAATTATATTTTTACTGTGCTTCACTACGAGATTATCTCTTTCTTTTTCATGTGTATGTCAATATAACGAGTAATCACTCATGCAAGCATATTGACTCCATATATTATGCAAAGCTGAAGCCCTCCATCACTTCGGGACACTCCTTCTCATGCTTAAATATAGAGCAGTGTTTCTGCTCTTGAATTTGTGAGTACAACACCCACTATCCTCACCAATTTGATCGTTGTCCATATACAGAGAGCACTTTTTTTTTTCCCCTGTATTTTTTCTGTGTTTTTTCTTGTATGTACTGAACAACTGTGAGAGACCTTCAATCACTCACTCAGAGCTTGTTAAAAGCTATAAGTATAATTTTTTGAGTTTTTATTCTTCACCATTACACATCTTTATTCTCCACCATAATATATTTCCCACTGATTTTACTCATTTATATGTCCCTTGTGCTCCTCTCATTATCCCTTTCGAGTATGTGTCCTAGTCTAGGGTATCGGAATTCGTCTTTAAACAAGTGGTGTACATGGGCATGGGAGAGACCAGGTGGGAAGGCTGCTTTTGCAATTAAAATAAGCATAGGGGAAGACTGTTTAAGGAAACCTTGCAAGGTGGACATTCGTTTCCAGATGTGTATGGTAGGATTAACTGTCGGGTTATCTGCATTGAGAACCACTTGTTGGGTGTTGGGGCGGCAAATTACGGTTGGAATTTACACTGTCAGTGCTCTTTGCTCCAGCGAGATCCATAACCTATTAGAGGGGATGGACCATTCCACTATACCTGCAAGGGTGGTGGCTCCATAATACGTCTCTATGTCAGGCAGTCCGAATCCCCCCTGCTCCCTTCCTCGTATTGAATATTGATATCCCAGAAAGGGGGGGGATCTTTCTTGCCATATAAATTTAGTAATTAAATGTTTAAGATTCTTAAAGAAGGAAGGTGAGGCATGGATCGGCAATGTCTGGATGACATAAAGTACCCTGAGGAGAATGTTATTTTTTGTGACCTCTACTCGTCCAAACCAAGATAAGCGTTAAGAGGTCCTCTTGTCCATGTCAGATTTCAGTTTGCGACTGAGTGGGTTATAATTGAGATCAGACATTGTGTTTGTGCCAGCTGAGAGTTTGATACTGAGAGACCTAATTGAGGTAGCTGCCTATTTGAAGTGGAATTTTGTTTGGAGGTGGTGGGCTAGTGCACAGGGCAGTGAGACAAGGAGTTATGAATTAGATTGAGGACCCTAGTTGTATTGTCCCGTACCGCTCGGCCCAGAACAAATCCAAGCCGTTCCCTATGCACAATATCAGGGAGTGCCTCTTTCAGGTGGGTAGTTAAAATGTTTGCACATTTTTTTACGTCTATGTTGAGGGATATAGGCCTGTAGCTTGAACATTGCTCCAGGTCCTTTCCCTCCTTTGCTAAAATGGTTATTGAGCTTCTTGGGACTGGTTGGGGAGTGTGTAACCAGATGCAAGGGAATTGTACATTGCATGTAGATGTGGGACCAGGAGTTCATTGAACATTTTCTAATAAAATAGAGTAAACCCATCTGGGCCCAGATTTTTACCATTTGGTGATGATTTTATGGCTTCTGTGATCTTCTGTGATCTCTTTTGTGGTCTTTTTGTCTGGGTGTCAATAGGGTCAGCAAATTATTTTGTGAGTTTAGGTTTCATGTTTGTATGGTCAGGCGTGCTTGCTCCTGTGAGTGTGGAAGATTCGCCTATATGTTATAGAGCTCTGTTTGATATACCAGAGAGTTTTGTTTAGTCCTGATTTTTGGGATATGTGATGAAGTCTGTTTTTGTTTAAGAGCTCTAGTGAGAATTTTTTCGGGCTTGTCTCTATGTGTGTGGAAGGTATTTTGTAATCTCTGGATAGAGTGCTGGATTTTAAGGTTGCACAAGGCAGTCAAATTGGACCTAAGCTTTGTAAGATCTTGGAATAACTCAATGGTCAGTTGTTTTTTTATGCAAGGCTTCCATCTCAGGTATCCTCCAAAAGGGGGGTACCAAAAGCCGAAGAATTGTTCCTGCTCTCTGTTTTTTAAGATGTGAACCTAGGCTGATCAACTAGCCTCTCACAACTGACTTATGAGCTTTCCAAGGGAGCGGGGGGGGGGGGGGGGGAGGGGGCTTGATATGTCAGAGGTGTCATTCTCCTGAAAATAGTTGAATAGTTGGTCAAAGTGTTCATGAGTATTAAAATAGTGGTTTTGTCTTTAAGTAGCATTTCATTTAGTCACCAATTAGGTCTCCTGGGGGTAAGTGTGGGGATAAGAATTGACAGGTGTACTGGGGCATGGTTGCTCCAGGTTATGTTGCCTATGGATGTCTCAGTCATTAGGTGGGGTGTCTATGAGAGAGGAGGATATGGTCATTTCAATTGTGTGGGACGGAAAAGCATGTAAAGTCTTTGTCCTTTTGGTGTTGAATAAGCCAAGTGTCTGCCAATTGTACCCGGTATAGGACCTTTTTTACTTTTGTAGTGTTAGACTTGCTGAGAGTGGATGTCGGGAATTGAAAAGGTATAGTACACAAGCCGGTGGAACCCATTGGGGGAGGGGTTAGGAGAAGCACACAGAGGGGGAAGACAAAGAACTATTGAGTAAAAATAGAATGGAAACCTTTTGAAGCCTATAGCGCTGCTCAATGATATAGGGTAGGAACACATGTTAAAAAACCTATAGTGGCACAGCACTAAGCTGCATCCTGTAGGGGTGCCATGACAACATTGGTTGATAGGACCATTTGTGAACTTTAGAGAAGTAGAATTGGAATCATTCCCACTTCAACTGCAAACTGTGGGTGGCACTGAGGTGCATATTTATCAAACTAAAACATTTGCTAACCTTAGAACATATTGTACAAACCCTAGGTAGTAATACATAGGTAGGTAGGTTGGTAGTATTGATAGGGGGAGTCTCCCTGTTAGCTCCTTTGGGGCCCACCGGGTTAAGTGATAGGGAGGGCTCAAGATACAGATTGATTGAATATCCGGATATGTCTGTTGGCCCTATGGCAACATATGGTGGAGGAGGGCCACCACGGCAAGCTGAGGGGAATACACAAGTGGGGGTAGTGTTGACGCTAAGGTACACAGCATGAAAGTGCATAGCCAAATAGAGATAGGGAGGATCGTCCATTGGTCCTCTGTGCCAGAAAAGCATGAGGGGCAGCTCAAAAATTTTCACCTGCACAACAGCTAGACTGCGCCTATGATCCGCCTGTGTCGTATTGTGAGAGTCTGAGCATAGATTAATCTGCCATATCCAGATTGTAGGAAATCCTTGCAAGTGATGGTATCACTGTAGGAGTTATATAGCGAGGCTGCAGGATCCTGAGCGAGAGTGAGGGCCACAGGACAGTGACCCACAAATATGGTACTAGTTAGAGATCTAAAAGTTACTCCAGTTGCTGGTCTCTCTGGAGTGAAAAAATAGGGCTCTTTGGATGGAGGCCAACAGGGCCCAAAAGAACGGTAAGTTCATGCTATGGGAGCAAGATCTTCTCGCCTAGGCTCTTGCGTTAACCCCCAATGGGGAATCAGTGTCAGGGTCTCAGTCCCCATGTCTGGCTTCCTCCTGATGTGCTCAATGTCCCCTTGAGTGAAGGCCTGCCATTCCATCAGGTAAGGTGTGCCTCTCAGAGTTGTCTGGCATCCTCCGGGATTCGCACCATGTAGGAATTAGCATCTTTCTGGACAGTTAGAGATAAGGGGAATCCACAACTGTATGGGACGTTGGCCTGCCGCAAAGGTATTCAATAGGGGTTGCAGCATTTTCTGCATCTTCAGGGTGGCCCAAGTCACATCTGGTAATATTTGGAGTGGAGAATCTTTTTACATGACAGTTTGCATTTTCCTTGCATTTTGCAAGATGCGCTCCTTGATGAAGTAGTTGTGGATACAGCATATTATATCCCTGGGGACGGGATTCGATCTGTCTTTAGCAGTGTAGTTTTTTTCTGTGGTTTGCCCATCTTGGAGAAAAATTTACAGTGGGTTTGCAAGTGAATAACGGTATCGAAGAGGGAGCTGACGGACACCATGTTTGTTCTTATCGTGTGCCTTCCACACACCCTCACAAAGTCCAGTATATTTTCACCATGAACAATGTCTGTGTTTGTCACTGGTGTGAATCCAGTCAAAGGAATTGCCACTTGGAAAACACTTTCCACTAATGGGCAACTCTCTCGGCTGGATGGCTTTTACAAATAGTAGAACAACATAGCGGAGGCACTCAAGTCGCTGGGCTGCAACTGACAAAATCCCAGATTTGCAATGAAAAATGGAGAGCAGTTGGTATATAGGGCATATATAACCAAATACCATAAAGCAAAAGACACACTCTCTCCTTAAATGAGACAATCCATAATGTGCTTGACGTGCTAAATTTAAGCATAGTGAGCATACAAACAGAGCCCAGTTACGGCTTAGATTGTTTCAAGGACTGAGTGCTTAGGCATAACGAAGACAGAGCCAAAAGCAAAATCTAGGTCATGCCAAGATGACAATTGGGTGGTCATTCCTAGGGATGTATGAAATAACGGAGCAAGTAGCAGGACACTGAGTCCAAGTAGACAGTTCAGGCAGGAAGGCAGCAGTAATAGGAGTGCTAATTCTACATTTGTTGTCCTACTTACAGTTACTGTGTCTTTTGTAAGATGTATTTATTCACTGTCCTATGAAAACAGTCACGGAGCTGGAGGAAAGCACAGAATTTGCCAAGGCTCCGGAAAGAATATACTTTTACATGTTGGAGTATTACTGAAGTTATTACATTAAAAAAAAAAACATAACAATGAAGCAATCTGTTCCCAAGAGCTTCTACATTGAAATAGCATATTGTGTTAGTAAGATTTGCTTTTATATATGTTACAGGTAACAGTAAATGTGTGATATATATCCTTGAGCACTGTGGTCTTCGTACTACAGTTTAGGATATTGTTACCAGCTTCAATTGTGAGTGCTTGCCAGAGCGACTGTGAGTTGACACTAGATTATAGGGTTAGGGTTAGGGTATTATGTTTCTTTTTCTTGGTCTGAAATACAAAGTCTTTTTTTTTGATAGAAGTATAATTTGTGTAAAAAAATAAATGCCTTGGTTCAATGTTGGATGATCTGAAGACCTTTAAATGATGGTAGAGAAAATAGTTAGGATGCGTTTATGATGGAGGTTATGTGACTTTAAGGATGGAGACTATGTCATTCCCAATGAAGCCTTACATTACATTTTATTTTCATGACTATTTTTAGAGTGGCAGCAATTGATTCAGCCAAGACTTGCCATTGCACCAAGTACTTTCCATATCACCCATAGACTTGCAATTGCACCCAGATGACTTGCTATTGCACATACAGACTTATGTCCTACATATTGTTAATGCCGATACTTTCCATGGCGAATTACATCTAGGGGAAATGCAGAAAGACACATTGCAGAAATAAAAATGTGAACTCAGTGGTTATTCATGCAGAATTACTGGCTTAGAAATGTAATTTAAGGAAATTTACACACACTTTTAGCACTTGATGCCAAATTTGTACTTTTACTGCCCATTATGTAGCATTTTAGTTCTATTATTTTGAGTGAGCCCATTAATCTTTACAATAGCCTTTCGTCAGAAAATAGAAAATATATTTGTAGTATTTTTATCTCAAAACTATAAACTACATGCTTGCATTGATCAGCACAGCAGTGAGTTCGATTTGGCATAAGAGTACAAAGATATTTGTCTGCTTAAAATAATTATTCCCTCTGTACTTTCTGCCACTATATTCCGTTATCTCTTATCTTAAAATCAATGCTGTTCATTAATAATCTGTAGTGCACATATTATTTAATCTTCAGCAAAAATGTACTATGAGTTATATTAAAATTCCAACATTTCACTTTTATTTTGAATGTGTGTTATAGGTATGAATTTCACTTAAAATAAATTTGTAAAAAAAAAAAAAGGGTCAAAATGCTAGCATGATCTAGTGCTTTCTTTATCACTTGTAATACATTAAAAATGAGCACTTATTTCTTAGATGTCCAGAGTTAAAAAAAAATAATATTCATGTTAAGTATTTACTCAGATTATAAGACAAGTCATTCAGCAGTGAGATAATAAAATGAATGAGTAGGAATAAACCAAAAATGCATTGATGTTGATTATTTGAATTCATAGTAGTGTTTATAATATTCATTTTAAAATTGATATCCTTCCTAATAATTGAATAACATTCCCATGTCCCCCAACTGTTCTGCTTTGTGCAGACATTTGGAGGCTGTCTCCTGCTTTTTGGGAAAGAGAGCTCAGCAAGACAGTGGGATTTGGGACTGGAATCCTGCAGTCCCAATATCACTCTTCAGTATCTGAGACATACGAGCATGCATACGGAGCATGCGCAGCATTGTGTACATACACAGCAGTGCTGCCCGATTCAGTGACATGCAGTGTTGCACATTCACTCTGACCTCCCAATCTCACCCCCCAGCATCCTGGTTCACCAGTTGGGAGTAATGCATTTCATTTGTAGGTAGAGGAATAGTTAATAATTTGAAATAACTGATAATTAAACATAAGGCAGCTTCTCTCCAATATCATTATTTTAATTGTTTTCTTTGTTATTCCTTTGCCATGTATTGATGCCCTAATGTTCTAAAGCAGCACAGACACAAAGCCAACCACGATGATAAAAAGTTGCTAAGCAAACAACACAGGGGACACAAGAAATTACATATTTAAAATATGAGTGCATTTTATGTAAATCACATTTTATTATGTGAATTTATATATTAATCTTTCAGACTGGTTGCTGAGGCAAAGAGTGGCACTGAATGTCTGTAAGAGGAGTAGGCATAAGGTGATCAGTGGTATAGGTTGCGAAACAGACCTCAAAGAGAAGTGAAGACTGGACTCAGACTTGTCATAGATAAGTGCAGATCCTTTATCATTCCATCGCACACATCGCAATCAGTAAGACATTTTATTTAGGAGGCGCTCACCACCTTCCATTCAGAGGTCAGCCTTACGCGTTTCGAGTAGGCATTTTGTACATCAAAGGTCTACGACACTTGTGCATCAGTACATATATATATATAAATGCAATGACCAGCACTCTGTGTGGAAAAGTTCATTTATTCCTCAAGAAGGCAACGTTCCTATTGGAGTTTTCCTCAAGCCTAATTTTGTGCACAAGGATACAAACTTCCTAAAGAAATACTTATATTAATGAACCTATTATCAGTAATGTCATTATGTAGAAGCCTATGTATTATAAATTGTAATTATTATCAGTAATGTCATTATGTAGAAGCCTATGTATTATAAATTGTAATTATTATCAGTAATGTCATTATGTAGAAGCCTATGTATTATAAATTGTAATTATTATCAGTAATGTCATTATGTAGAAGCCTATGTATTATAAATTGTAATTATTATCAGTAATGTCATTATGTAGAAGCCTATGTATTATAAATTGTAATTTTTATATAGATAGCTTGCTGATGAAATAAAATTATTTACAGTAATGGAGTAAGGTTGAATTCTTTAGTTAGGCCCTTGGGGTAAAATATAATTCCTGAATCCATCATGTATCTCATCTTTTGAGGGGATTCTCTCTGACACCCCCTTTTCTTTAATTATTTGGAAGCACCAGAATTGGTGTCCTGTATCGTGGAAATGTTGGGGTACAGGTAATTTCAATTTATTTGTACAAATAGTTGACTTATGTGTTAACAAGTTTGCCTTCATTTTCTGTATGGTTTCCCCATCCAAAGTTGGCAGTGATTCTGGGTACATCAGGAAAATGTCAAGCTACCCAATATTCCAATATGCTCTAATGTGCCGCGAAATAGGACCACAATTCGGACATCATAGCCGATTACATGCCAAGACCTGCTGAAACTGAAAGCACCCAAAATATGTCAGAAACTAGCTCAAATAAAATGGTTCCTCTATCATCCCCATAGCTGAGGGGCCAGGGCAAGTAATCATGACCCCTATCAAAAACAGGGCCGGGAGCCATCCAAATGGCCCCCAGGTCCATGTTATACATATTCAGTTAGAGGCAGAAATGAGGCTGGGTGCTGGGTAATTGCTCAGCCCCCTATACAATACACTGGGTGCCAAGGCTAGTAGCCCAAGGCTACTAACAATAGCCGGTGCTGGGAGTGGCCCAAATTCCTCCCAGTCCCCTAAAATATATTGGCCAGGACTTGCCCTGGTCCACGTATAATAGCCTAGGCCCAGAGTTCGGGGGCTAGGCAAAATGCACCTAAACCCCCACAATAAGAAATAATGGCTTTCCAGGGTCCGGTGGCTTGCTAAATGCCCTGGGACACCCACAATAAAAAATAATGGCTCCCCGGAATGTCTGGAGACCGGTCATATGCCTCCAGACCACATATAATTAATATGCCAAAAGGCTACCTGACCTTATCAAAATATATAAAATAAATTATTTCCCTACCTGCTTCTCCTTGCTCAGGTAGCAGGGGACAAGTCATCTAAACAAAAAGCACTATTTGGGTGCCAGGAGGGTTGACAATTATAATCACTGCCTAGCATAGTGTGCCCTGTGAATAAATTATTACCTGTACCAGATGTCCCGTGCCAATCTGTGATGACCTTGAGTTCTCATCTTTGGCCCAGGGAAAGGGGCCACAACAATGTAAATCTGAAGAATCCAGTTTTTAATTCAACTGGTCAAATCAGGAAATCCTAAATGTAAGTATAAAATTGAGCTTTAACTGGAATTGGATGGGCAAGAGTTATTATAATTGTATGATGAACAATTTAAAACAATATTGAAGTGGAAAAATGTACATATTTCTAGGTTAGGAAGGATAAATATAATTAGTTCTTATTTACTGCCAAATTAGTGTCACTTACCGCAAAAGAGGATCAGAAGCAAGCTGGCTCCTTACTGCCACCCTAGGCGTCCTCCGGGAGGGACCAGACACATCTCTTCATGCAGTGCTAGTGGGGGGCTACACTTTTGTCTACGCATGCATGGACAGACAATAAAATAAATAATTATTGAATCCTCTTAAGGGGGCTTTAAGTAAAAGTTCCCGATTTTTCTACAATAACATGCACCTGTAATTTTTCTCAAATTTTAGATGTCTGTACCTCCACGTAAATATCAGCACCTGAGTGCACTGTGTACTTCACTACTACCCCGTATATGAGGGCATATCCAATTAACCTGCACTCTATCTGTTGTCAAGATCTAGCAAATGTCATAGTGTTTTAGATTTAAAAATGAGCATCATTACATAATGAACTTGAAAGTAAAGTTGAAAGGTGCTATCCAGCTAACATATTTTTGCATTGCAAACAATCTACTGTTTTCTATGGCTTAATGTAATATCCCCGCATCTCGCAGTGGATGGGTCCTGCTGCTGCTTCTTAAAGCTGACAATATTAACTAGGCCTTATTTTTGGGGTAGGACTTATATTCAGAGTATACTACAAAAAAATCATGCTAGGGCTTATTTTATGGTTAGATCTTATTTTCAGGGAAATACGGTAGTTGGAAATCTTAATCTAAGAAATAACCAAACAGTCTGGAGATTGACCATTGGAAAAGATAAATAATGAGATGGGGATTTACACACAGGCATTGAAAGTATTAAACCTATTTGATAGGTTATAGACTTGCTCCTTAGAGCAAGTCTACTAACAATATGATGCTCTAGAATATTGCGTATCTTTTTCAAGTCACATGAATCCTATGCAAATTATCATCTAAATAGTGTTTGAGTATGAAAACAAATCCTGAAATAAGTAAGTCATGTCCTATAAATCAAGAGTCAAGCAATATATTTATACCAAACATGAATGTTAATAGATTATTTTCAAACCGTGTAGTTCATCTGTGTTAGTCTGAACTTTATAAAAAGAAAATCACTAAGTGCAAGATTTATTAAGACTAGAAATCCAGAAACCGTTGACACTGTAACAATGATTGTCTATATTCAAATGATCTACTTCGAAAGCTAATTACTAATTAATTGTTATGCATATTAGTATATCTGATCAGCATTGTAAGGGACACACACTACACACATCAAGCATTTTAATGCAATAAAGTGTAATTATTATTGTATTAGAATTCCGGAGGTCAGTAGTATTCCATGGATATAAATGTCAGCGTTGTGTTGAAAACGTGATATTAAAAATTGATCCTTGTCTTGGTACAATGAAAACCACTTTTTATGTTAGAAATACCAACCATGAGCTATTTGAAAGCAATTTACAACACTACATTGTTATTTTAAAGATGTCACCCATGGGATATCAATTTACAACAAATTATTTACATTCAGCTACTGTCTAAACATGCTAATGTTTTGGGGCATTCATTATCCAGTAAAAAATTCCAGTAGTGCATGTTACTGTACAAATTTTTTCAGCTATTTCTCCTTTCGTCTTTAGTAAGGGATATCCGAATAATCATTGTCAATGACCTTATGAAGGTCAGGGTTACTTTTGACTGGGATTACTTAGCAAAATGTAATCTAAATTATACATGACCAAGAGGTTCAAGAAAAGAAAGTTCAAACCTATAACAATCAAATTGCTAGTGTCCTTCTGATTGTCACTACTCTGAAAAAATTTAAATTATTATTTCTTTTTTTTTCTCATGCCAATTCAAGTGGATAAAAAAAAATGCTATTTAGAACATCTGAATATAGAAAAATCTACTTGATATAAAACTTTCCGGAATGTCTACAAATAGAATTCTCAAACGCCACCAAAAGCACAATTATGTATTGTTTTATTTTATTTTAAGGCATAAATGATTTAAACAATGACATTCTTCTTCGTCATTTTTTGAAATAGTAATTGCTAAAAATATTCAACAATGGTCGAGCAAAACAAGTTAAACAATATTATATTGTCTTCTAATTATAATGTGTAAAAGCCTGTCGACGGAGAACAATACGTTATGCATTCAATTTAACATCATAACATTTCGAATCTAAATTATTTGTACAACTTAAAGCCAGAGCATACGTCTAAAATTAAACATTACATTTAAAATGCAAGCGTTAGCAGATTTTAGAATAGCTTTTCATAAAGTTGTGAGTTGAGAAACAAGAATGTCGACCAATAAATGTGCTTCATAATTTGTAGAGATGTATTCCATTATGTCCATTTCATGAGTCTGCTGACCAAAAGTGTGAAAATATGTGACCTTTACTTACACACCATAGGCTATTTTATCCAGTGGCAGCCATTTTGTCCACTGTCAAGTTGGGTGGCCACAAACAAACATTTTTTCAGGCCCAGCTGAGGTGATGGAATGGGGGGGATGAAGAGATTGGTGGCGGCCAGATAAGGGCAGGCTGGTTAAAGTTGCTATAAGTTTGGTTCGCTCAACTAAATTATGGTATCACCTGCATTCATGTTCATATCTGAAGTCTTGCACAATATAGGAAGGTCATTAATAAACTAGGAATTGGAAAAGGGTTGAACTTGTTGGATCTGAGTAATTTCTTCACTATGGAACTATGTAAAAAAAAAAAAAGACTGTAGGCATCAACATGGAATTTGGAATGAGAGAAGGACCCAACCAGCAAAGGGCACATCTTGCATTTTAACATATTTACTTATAATACCTTGATTAAATATAAATGAACCTTTTTTAAAATAGACTAATGAATCATTTGATATAAAAAGGGTAGTATTCAGATACACTTATATTGGTTCTTATGTACATGACATAAGACCTATATATATATATATATATATATATATATATATATATATATATACATACAGTGGATATGAAAAGTCTACACACCCCTGTTAAAATGTCAGGTTTCTGTGCTGTAAAAAAAACGAGACAAAGATAAATCATTTCAGAACTTTTTCCACCTTTAATGTGACCTATAAACTGTACAACTCAATTGAAAAACAAACTGAAATCTTTTAGATAGAGGGAAGAAAAAATATAAAAATAAAATAATGTGGTTGCACACCCTCTTATAACTGGAGATGTAGCTGTGTTCAGAATTAAGCAATCACATTCCAAATCATGTTAAATAGGAGTCAGCATACACCTGCCATCATTTAAAGTTCCTCTGATTAACCCCAAATAAAGTTCAGCTGCTCTAGTTGGTCTTTCCTGAAATTTTCTTAGTCGCATCCAACAGCAAAAGCCATGGTCCACAGAGAGCTTCCAAAGCATCAGAGGGATCTCATTGTTAAAAGGTATCAGTCAGGAGAAAGGTACAAAATAATTTACAAGGCATTAGATATACCATGGAACACAGTGAAGACAGTCATCATCAAGTGGAGAAAATATGGCACAACAGTGACATTACCAAGAACTGTAGCTCCCTCCAAAATTCATGAAAAGATGAAAAGAAAACTGGTCTGGGAGGCTACCAAGAGGCCTACAGCAACATTTTACGGAGCTGCAGGAATATCTGTCAAGTACTGGCTGTGTGGTACATGTGACAACAATCTCCCGTATTCTTCATATGTCTGGGCTATGGGGTAGAGTGGCAAAACGAAAGCCTTTTCTTACGAAGAAAAACATCCAAGCCAGGCTAAATTTTGCAAAAACACATCTGAAGTCTCCCAAAAGCATGTGGGAAAAGGTGTTATGGTCTGATGAAACCAAGGTTGAACTTTTTGGCCATAATTCCAAAAGAAACAAGAGAGAAACACACTGCGCCCAATTGTGGTGGAAACAGCTGCAGCAAATTCTACCAGTGTCTCACTCCTGGCAATAAACATATCAAAACAACACACAAGTGAAAACGTGCGCTGTGACCCAACACTTCAAAACACACAACTCAGGAAAAATAAATAATAAATTGTTACCCTTAAAGTAAATCAGCCTTAAAGTAAATCAGCTCAATATTCAATCCGAAGGGAAAAAAATAAAACAAAACAGAACAGAAATAATATAGTGTAGTATATCACATAAAAGTGCTGATAACAAATAATAAGTGAGAACACACTCACATCTTCCTGAGCAGAGATCTGCTCAGTCTATACAGCATCCAGGGAGCCCACCAAGGGGTTAAAGATCCAACAGGTTCACAGAGGAATCCTAGGCAGCTTATTCAGGGTAGCAGACCCAGAAGGTACTCCCAGCAGTAGTATAAGAGAGGGTAAGGAGGAGACTATTTAGCTTCAACGATTTTAATACCAATAAAAACATATAAAGAATCTTACATTCAAAGATCCACTTGAACAGTACATATATAGAGTCCCAGTAGCAGTCTCCTCTTGTCCACAACGCGTTTCACCCCCAAAGTAGGGCTTTTTCTTTGGGGGTGAAACGCGTTGTGGACAAGAGGAGACTGCTACTGGGACTCTATATATGTACTGTTCAAGTGGATCTTTGAATGTAAGATTCTTTATATGTTTTTATTGGTATTAAAATCGTTGAAGCTAAATAGTCTCCTCCTTACCCTCTCTTATACTACTGCTGGGAGTACCTTCTGGGTCTGCTACCCTGAATAAGCTGCCTAGGATTCCTCTGTGAACCTGTTGGATCTTTAACCCCTTGGTGGGCTCCCTGGATGCTGTATAGACTGAGCAGATCTCTGCTCAGGAAGATGTGAGTGTGTTCTCACTTATTATTTGTTATCAGCACTTTTATGTGATATACTACACTATATTATTTCTGTTCTGTTTTGTTTTATTTTTTTCCCTTCGGATTGAATATTGAGCTGATTTACTTTAAGGCTGATTTACTTTAAGGGTAACAATTTATTATTTATTTTTCCTGAGTTGTGTGTTTTGAAGTGTTGGGTCACAGCGCACGTTTTCACTTGTGTGTTGTCATAATTCCAAAAGATATGTTTGGCGCAAAAACAACACTGCACATCACCAAAAGAACACCATACCCACAGAGAGCATGGTGGTGGCAGCATCATGCTTTGGGGCTGTTTTTCTTCAGCTGGAAATGGGGTCTTAGTTAAGATAGAGGGAATTATGAACAGTTCCAAATACCAGTCAATATTGGCACAAAACCTTCAGGCTTCTGCTAGAAAGCTGAACATGAAGAGGAACTTCATCTTTCAGCATGACAACGACCCAAAGCATACATCCAAATCAACAAAGGAATGGCTTCACTAGAAGAAGATTAAAGTTTTGGAATGGCCCAGCCAGAGCCCAGACCTGAATCCAATTGAAAATCTGTGGGGTGATCTGAAGAGGGCTGTGCACAGGAGATGCCCTCTCAATCGGACAGAAAAGAAGAGTGGGCAAATCTTGCCAAGTCAAAATGTGCCATGCTGATGGACTCATACCCCAAAAGACTGAGTACTGTAATAAAATCAAAAGGTGCTTCAACAAAGTATTAGTTTAAGGGTGTGCACACTTATGCAACCACATTATTTTATTTTTATATTTTCTTCCCTCTATCTAAAAGATTTCAGTTTGTTTCTCAATTGAGTTGTACACTTTATAGGTCACATTAAAGGTGGAAAAAGTTCTGAAATGATTTATCTTTGTCTCATTTTTTTTACAGCACAGAAACCTGTGTTAAATTTTAACAGGGGTGTGTAGACTTTTTATATCCACTGTATATAGTGATATAGTGATATGTAAATAATGATGCCAATATCAGTAAGCAAATATACAATTATAAAGAACAGCAAGTGTAATTTTGTGTCATTTCTTGTTATACACGGATTATATTAAATAATATATAAAATTAAAAAATTAAAAAAAGAACAGCAAGAGTATAGTGCATATATAGAGGAAACAGTTGTATGCTCAAATAGGTCATCAGATAAATATTAAATATTCAAATAGATGGATCAATAGATGTAGAACCAATGTTATGCAAAGCAGCATTGTATATAGCAAGAGACGTGTAAAACACCATATCAGGTTAAATTCCTTATTGGAAACTGATGTCAGCCAAAATACAAGACATTTAAGGAATATTATAAAGACTGATTATTTCAAAAAGTCTTTTAACTTGAATTCAATGTTCAGACCTTCTGATTGGATAGTCTGTAGTTTGAAAGTCCAAAAAGCCTCACGTCTATCTAACTGGGCATAGAAATCTCCACCGCTCCAATTCAAGGGTACTGATTCTAATGCCATAAAAATGAGTCCAGTGGGGTTCCTGTTATGGGCTATGCGAAAATGTTTGGGTAGACCATTTAAAGTAATGTTATTAATATGCCCCCATAACCGTCTCTTGAAGACCCTTTTGGTTCTTGAGCCACGTGTTAAAAAAAAATTCAAATTTCAATTCCTCGTTCGTGACTGTACTTGTAAATGTACCTTGTCTAAAGCTGTCATTTTGATTATTCAGACAGCCTGCACATTGTCTGCACCTATGGAAGCCTCTCCCAGAGGTGTGCGTCTCTGTTTCTATATTAGATCTTTTAATAGTAGGAGCTAGAATAGACTTACAATTCAGGGCCCTGGAGATCACTATTTATGGATGGTGTGACAACATTTCTCCCACCACTGGGTCACCTTTTAAAATACCCCAATGTTTATTAATATTCTTCCTAATATCATTCCCTTGTTTACTGAACTGGGTGATAAAGGGCATTTTTACAGCATCTGTTCCCTCATCCTTGTAGACTGCTGTATTCTCAGTTAAGATTGTCTCTCCATCCAGAAGTCTAACTTTCTCTAGTTGTTGAAAGCCTTCAGCTTTAATGCCTGGTGCTCCAATTGGTCAGTATCGTTACAGTAGCATTTGATCCATCTAAATTGACCATACGGAATAGAATCTAGCCATGGACGATGGTGATCCATTTACCCATAATTTGCCTGATACTGTTTATAGGTGTACCTAAAAAAGTCATATATTAAGTATGAAATGAAATTCTTAATGAACACAACAAATTATAAATAATATAACTTGTTAACCTTGAAGACGGTATGGGTATGTTTTAATACTTTATATGACTATGTATCATGATTTCTACATGTACTCATTTTTTTTTTTAGATTTGTAAGCATAGATTCACATTATTATATATGTATTTTAAATGTATCTGTGTTGTCTTTGGTTTATGATAATGTGTGACATAGTGTTCAAATTACACATTTTTCACGTAAGTAGATCATTTGCATATCAAATCCCACATCTTCATTTTTTGTCTCAATGAGTTATTAGGTTATGCCCAGATGCGGGTCCCTAGCTCACTGCACCAAGAGGGATACCAGCCATACCACACTGACAAGGGGCCAAAGAAGGCCTGAAACATACATCTGTGGTTGCTGTATTCCTTGTGCAGAGGAGACCTGCAGGCTATTTGGATCTGGACTGCCCTTATGGGTGGGACCATAGAAACATAGAAACATAGAATGTGTCGGCAGATAAGAACCATTCGGTCCATCTAGTCTGCCCAATTTTTTTGAATACTTTTATTAGTCCCCCGTTCCCGGTCTTATAGCTAGGATAGCCTTGTGTCTATCCCATGCATGCTTAAACTCCTTCACTGTGTTTACCTCTACCACTTCTGCTGGAAGGCTATTCCATACATCCACTACCCTCTCAGTAAAGTAATACTTCCTGATATTACTTTTAAATCATTGCCCCTCTAATTTAAGACTATGTCCTCTAGTTGTGGTAGTTTTTCTTCTTTTAAATATACTCTCTTCCTTTACTGTGTTGATTCCCTTTATGTATTTAAATGTTTCTATCATATCCCCCCTGTTACGTCTTTCCTCCAAGCTATACATGTTAAGATGCTTTAATCTTTCCTGGTAAGTTTTATCCTTCAACCCATGAAACAGTTTAGTAACCCTTCTCTGAACTCTCTCCAAAGTATCAATATCCTTCTGGAGATACGGTCTCCAGTACTGCGTACAATACTCCAAGTGAGGTCTTACCAGTGCTCTGTACAGTGGCATGAGCACTTCCCTCTTCCTACTGCTAATACCTCTCCCTATGCAACCAAGCATTCTGCTAGCATTTCCTGCTGCTCTATTGCATTGCCTACCTACCTTTAAGTCCTCTGAAAATATTACTCCTAAATCCTTTCCTCAGATGTTGAGATTAGGACTGTACCAAATAGTCTATATTCTGCTTTTGGGTTTTTATGCCCAAGGTGCATAATCTTGCACTTGTCAACATTAAATGTCAGTTGCCACTGCTCTGACCATTTTTCTAGTTTAGCTAAATCATTTGCCATTTGGCTTATCCCTCCATGAATATCAACCCTGCTGCAAATCTTTGTATCATCAGCAAAAAGACATACTTTGCCAACAAGACCTTCTGCAATATCGCTAATAAAAATATTAAAGAGAATGGGTCCAAGTACAGATCCCTGAGGTACCCCACTAGTAACAAGACCTTGCATTGAATATACCCCATTGACTACAACCCTCTGCCATTGTCTAATCCATTCAAGAATATTGAAATCCAAACTTAAAGATTTCAGTTTATTGATTAGCCTTCTATGTGCGACAGTGTCAAATGCCTTACTGAAATCTAGGTAAGCAATGTCTACTGCACCACCCTGATCTATTATTTTAGTCACCCAATCAAAAAAAATCTATAAGATTAGTTTGGCATGATCTCCCTGAAGTAAACCCATGTTGTCTCTGATCTTGAAATCCAAGCAACTTTAGATGTTCAACAATCCTTTTCTTTAACAAGGTTTCCATTATTTTCCCCACTACTGAAGTAAGACCTACTGGTCTATAGTTGCCCGCCTCCTCCCTACTACCTTTCTTGTGAATGGGCACAACATTTGCTAATTTCCAATCTTCTGGAACTACTCCCGATAATAATGATTGGTTAAATAAATCTGTTAACGGTTTTGCTAGTACACTACTAAGTTCTTTTAATAACTTTGGATGTATCCCATCAGGTCCCATCGACTTATTTGTCTTTACTTTAGACAGCTGAAGTAAAACCTCTTCCTCTGTAAACTTACATGCATCAAAAGACTCATTAGCCTTTTTCCCTAAATGAGGTCCCTTACCCTCATTTTCATTTGTAAAAACTGAACAAAAATATTCATTAAGGCAGTCTGCTAAGCCTTTATCCTCTTCTACATAGCATCCTTCTTTTGTTTTTAATCTAACTAATCCTTATTTTACTTTTCTTTTCTCATTTATCTATCTAAAAAATGTTTTATCCCCCTTTTTCACTGACTGGGCTATAGTCTCTTCTGTGTGTGCTTTGGAAGCTCTTATAGCTTGCTTTGCCTCTTTCTGCCTACTCTTATAGATCTTTATATCTTCCTCACTCTGAGTATTTTTATAATTACTAAATGCTAGCTTTTTGTTTTTTACTATTTTGGCCACCTCTGCAGAGTACCACAGTGGTTTCTTCATTTTTTTTCTCTTACTGACAAGCCTAATGCAATTTTCTGTTGCCTTCAGTAGTGCAATTTTTAGATAATCCCATTTCTCCTGGACTCCATTTAAATTGCTCCAGTCTGATAATGACTCCTTTACACACAATCTAATTTTAGAAAAGTCTGTTTTTCTAAAATCTAAAACTTTTGTTTTAGTCACTGTTCTTGTATTAAACCACACTGACTGGTGATCACTAGATACTAAACTTTCACCTACAGTAATATCTGATAACAAGTCTCCATTTGTGAACACTAAATCTAGTATGGCCTGCTTTCGAGTTGGCTCCTCCACTACTTGCTTTAGAGATAATCCCAGTAGGGAGTTTAGGATATGCGTACTCCTGGCGCAAGTAGCTATTTTGTATTTCCAGTTCATATCAGGAAGATTAAAGTCACCCATGATGATAACTTCCCCCTTCATTGTCATTTTAGCTATTTCCTCAACTAGTAGATTATCTAACTCCTCTATTTGTCCAGGGGGCCTATAAATCACACCTACCCGAGTTACCATATGATTACCAAATTCTAATGTAACCCAAACTGACTCTATGTTCGCCTCACTAACTTGTATTACGTTACATTTTAAGCTATCCCTCACATACAGGGCCACCCCTCCCCATTTTTTACCTTCTCTGTCTTTTCTATTTAAAGAGTACCCTGGTATTGATATGTCACAGTCATGTTTTTCATTATACCATGTCTCAGTAACAGCCACTAAATCTACATTCTCAGTTGCCAATATTGCCAGAAGTTCATGGATCTTATTCCCTAAACTGCGAGCATTTGTAGACATGACCCTAAGCTTATCGTTTTTCAGCACGCTGACTACAGGCACCTTCTCTCACTGTTTTGGTGGGCAATTGGATTTATGTTTTATCGCCATTTTGCCCCCCTCTTTTAGTTTAAAAACCTCCCAGCAAAACCAAAAACCTCCTAGCAAAACCCGTCTGAAATGCTAATGGAGACCATTCTGACATGCTAATGGAGACCAGTCTGATATGGTAATGGAGAGGTTTCATCTGTAATGATGCAAGTGAGCAAAAAACTGTGATTCGTCTTGCGGGCAGGTTACATCCTATAGGGCCGGCTGTTTCAGCTTTTGCCCGTTCTCGCTGAGAGGGATCTCACATCTTCGTTTTTTGTCTTATTTGCATATCAAGCCACAAAGTGATGCCATAAATGGGAGACACAAAAAACACATTTAGAACATTTTTTTCTATTAACCTATGCATTTGCTTGCAGTTCCCCTAACAGTACAAATAGTATCTTTTTGGTATCTATAGTGTGCAAATAATGTTTAGGTAGTGGAATCCCTTTAAAATGAAACAATTAGTTATCAAAAAACACACAGAAGAGACTCTACGGGGATATATGATCAAATACAATTCAAAACATGAAGCCCCAAAGTCTATACTGAGCCACAGAGTTCCTTATGCATAATTTAAATAACCAAACAGCTTCTTTGAATTTGTTTTTTGAACATGTCACCTTGTATGACTCCCAGTTTTACTTTACAAGATGGCCTGGAACCAAATAACCGGCAACCTACCTTGATGTTGAGACACAATATGACTGGCAAGAGCAGTATATTTTCTTGTGTTAAATCTCTCACAACAGTTTTATGCATTTCAAAGTCAGCCCTCAGGACAAACCCACCTTACAAGAGTTCTGCAGACTAGCATAGGATTAGTCAAACACCTGACTAGTGCTCATATGACAAAATGTTTTGGAGGTTTGGAAGATCATCCTTTAAATCCAATAGTTCGATGGTTGCAAATGATATCTCAGTCTTCATTTAAATATTCCAAATACACATTATACATTTACAGGCTCTGTCTGCTCCTGTGAATAATTAATTTCTAGCATCTCCATGTGGCTGAAGTAGAGGTACAACTGTGAAATGTAGTTTCTTTTAATAAGAATATTTTTCAGGCACTTCTCAGTGAAAACACTTAAATAAAGGGAGATTTAGTACTTTCTGTCAGATGGTGTGTTTTATAGATTTGTACTAACATTAGCTTTTCAGTGGAAATTAAGAAAGTTTAGAAAATGATAGCAATGTCCCACCAAGTGGTCAATAAAGATTTTCAAAATTAAGTCAAGGGGCACAAAAGTCTTTGAATGTGTTACATCTAATGTATAATTATACCTAAACTTTACACATTATGTTTAACAGGGTAGTTTTCTATTGTTAGATAAATTATTTTTGACAAATATTCAAATAATATCACTATTTTGTCTCTTAATTTTTCTTGTTTTGGTCCATGAGCTGGAGGGCTTCCACATTACCTACAGGAGGCATATGCTGCCAGGGTTGGCCATATGTGGGGGTATGACCCCTTAAAATGTTAGGCGCTTACTTGGTATAGAAAAATCAAATGCATATATACGAAAAACAGATCTGCTGCTTGGATGCACCTCTGGAGAGGATCAACCGGCGCCACTACTCCCCCCCAGAGGTGCATCCAAGATGCAGACCTTTTTTCCTTAGAGGCATTTCATTTTTGTACATCAAGTAAGTGGCTAGTGCTTTAAGGGGCCTGTGCAATAAATTGTATATTGCGGTGTTACCCTATATTCTGGTCTTCTCTCCTGTTTTGTATGCAATATGTCCTATGAAGTTTTTATTTGAAGAGTTTGACTGCTGCAGCCCCCACTAGAGGTCATAGACCTAAGACTTCCACAAAGAGTCTAGAAGTCAGAGCCAGTCACAAAAGGGTCTGGTAAATGTAAGTTTTGTTCCTGTGGGGGGGCCATATATATGTTTATGTTTTTGACATATTTTTTCTCTCTTTTTTTATTTTCATGACCATTCACATGATATTCTCAATTGGAGATTGTTTTATTTTGTGCAGCACTACTTTATTTTCACTCTTATCTCCTTTACCTATTGTGTGTGGACTCATCACATGGCTACCTACCCAAACTAGGCTTGTGTCATATCTTTTTACCCTTTCTTCTATTGCTTATAATCAATGCAGAGTTTGGTGTGTGGCCATCCAAACCCAGGGCCTCAACTTATTGGGAAGTAAGTTGCCATCCACTAGGAACCCTGCTAAACCATCCCCTCCAAATGAGCATCTATCCATTCTTGCTGTAAACTCCTGCAGCCTTTAACCAGTGGTCTTATATTCACGGTGTCCTCCTCAAATGGATTATTTTACATAAATAGAGGAGCTAAAAAATAAACTTTAATTAAAAGTGGCTTCAAGTTGCAAAGTTAACCTTCGGATTTTGAGCTTGACTGAGAAACTGGGCAACTGACTGCTATATATTTATATAAAAAAAGACTGATAAGAGCATGATTTTGCATGTCACTGATCATCGTTCAAAATCACCAATTAGCAATCTTCAATGTTCATTCACAGTTCCTCGGATTTCTGATGAGACTTGATGATGATGAGCTAGAAATGTGCAGCCAAGCAATGAAGGACATAAAAACATGCTTTCAATAAAAAGATTTGATGATGCTACTTGATATGTATTTTCATAGAGATCATATCTACAAGGGTAAGGCAAGGGCGAGCACAAATGGAAACACACTGATTTTAATATGCAATATAAGATAAAAAAAAAAATAATTGATGAATACAAGTTGTGAGCAGTTAAAAGTTATGCAAGAAGATCTGGTAAACAGAGGGAATATAAACTACTAAATGTAATCATAAAAGTGAAGCTTTTTGTTGTTTTCCTCTTATAGGCATACTCTAGGTGTCAAACTTAGTTTGACGTGTCTGTGGGGGTGTACCCTATACAAATGCAGGCAGGGAATATTTTGTGATCAACGTTTTCTGCTCTAGCCCTACCACTGCTTTTGTTTACATTACAAGAGCATGTGTTTGGATGAACAGGTCCCATTGCACCTCTCGCCTAATGTGTTTTTTCAGCAGTAATTGTAATATGTAATAAATGTAATATATATACATACAGTAATGGCTGAGATCCTGTGGTTTTGTGGGTTAAAGGGAAATTATTATTATTTTTTTTTAATATTTACCTTTTCGTAATAATTTTTCTGATCAAAAAAGGACAGAAACAGTACATGTTATATTTATAAATATATAAAAATCCTATTATACAATAAACTAAAGTGTATATATAAAAAGTAAAAAAGAATAAAAAAAAAATAAAAAAAAATTGGAATTTTTTTTTAATCCTTAAAGGAAGCGGGGGTTAATATGTTAGTTTTCCTTCTCTCAAGTAAACCCGATGTGCATCTTTATAGATGCAGCAATCATGACAAATAAAAAGAAGCTCAGTTGTAAATTAATGAAAGATTATTTTTAGTGTATTATTTAGTGACTAGATCCCATAAGTAATGTGACACATAATAATTAAACATCCATAATGAATATTCAAATATCAATCATGAAACAAAAAAGAACAAGCAGTATTTAGCTGACAATTACTGTTTCCCAAAATATGATCAAATCATTCATTGTGTATTGTTCAGTTACATTAAATGACATATGAATATTAAATTCCATATTGAAGACTTTAGCGGATCTAGACTAGTTTGAATACTTAATATCAAGAATATTTTCCAGGTTCGACTGGTCTCCTTAGAATCACAATAATACTCTTTCAATCCCTTGGCAATACAGTGCATATAATGTTGAATACCTCTATAATTGCAGAAAGAAAACTGTCCCTTGACTATCTTGCATCAGGCACTGCATAGCATTCCTTCCAAATGATAACCAGGGATATTGCCACCAAGTATCCAGAAAGGTTCTTACAGCAAAAAATATCTTTGCACAGGGCTGCAAAAGGCTAAGCTATTATTATTATAACAATTAAGTTCAACACTGTTCTCAAGCCACACGTTTTACTAGATGGATGAGTGAAGAGTGTTAGCTGGTTTTGCACTATAATTTTAAGTAGAAACAAAGGCAGACTAGATAGGGTCTACTCAATTTAGACCGACTCGGCCCAAACGGGGCCAGGTCAGACCTTCTAGTCGAATTACAGAATTTTCAGTAATATGGCCAATTTTGACCCAGAATCTGCAAAATCCAGCAATTTCGGGCAGATTTTTGGCCATATTTAGGTTGGGGAAATTGGCCTGGGGAATCCATAACATTCCCTTACTCAATATGGGCCAAAAAACCCTGAATCCCGCAAAAATTGCCTAATTTCAGGGAGTTCAATTCACCAGCTAATAGTTGGCATATTTAACATAAAACGCTAAAGAATGTTAAATACCCCCCCCCCCCCATGGGGCCAGTGGAATGCCCTTGCCACATAAATAAACATACAATTGAGCCTCTGGGACTAGCGGGTTGGTGCTGGCCCCATAAATTCAAATTACAAATCGCTAGCTTATAAGCAGAGCACCGACCAAATTTTTTGTCTCAATTAAAACCGATTTTTGTGCCAATTTGGAACCACATTAGTGGTCTCTGAGTAGCCCAAATTCAAGGACAGTTAGTATCACCGATTTGATCACAAGTGGTCTGGAGCTCCAATTTTCATTTACGAAATCTGACCTACCTGAGTTAACCCCTATATAATGGTGGTATTTTCTCTTAAAGTAATTCTGAACCTATATGTAATTATACTAGTACATCATTTTATACATTTATATTATTTGAGCCTATGACTAGCTTAGCGCACCGACATTTTTCTTTTCCCTGCTTGCACATAGTTGAGGTTGTTGGCTTCTCATTGTCTGGTTGCAGCTTGCTGTTATAGGGTTAATTGGGAGGAGGTTTAATAGCACCTCCTCCAACACATTAAAAAGGTTTTGGTAGCAGGATAAACTGCTTTGTGTGCCCACTAGATAGGAGGTGAGAGTAGGTTCTCACCCTATTAAGAGTGTTCCTTGACGTGGCGGGTGAGCTTTATTATGCTTTTGCCAATTCATATAACCAAAACCTCTCATCTATATTATATTTATATATTTGTTGACAACTTTATTAGGGTGAGAAGCGCAGACCGTTTTTGTTTTTTTGTATACCATTACATAGGATTTATGCTTAAGAAACTGATAAAGACATATTAATTTATTTTTCGTTTATCATGGAAAAAACGAATACGTCTCAATTTTCTTAATCCTCATTATAATTTTAAATAAGTATTTGAATAGTATCTTCTTAACTGGATTAACTTTATCGTTTAAAAAGACAAAACTGTGAATTATGAGTTCGCTAAATGAGGATGACAAAATTATCTAAGTATACTGGTGTAGAAACAAAACAATCTAGATGGGAATTGAATAATTAAAACATTAAAGCACTACAGAAAGAAAGCATAATATAGTAAAAATAAAAAGTGTGCTTTGCTGTCATGAGCTTGTAAACCTAGCTATGATTTATAGATTTAAAAAAAGTACTGCATTGTGTTGTTCCTTGGTGATAAAAGCATGTTTTGATTAAAAAATAAATATCCAGATAGAATATTATGTGAAATACTTGGAAAAGAGTTAACTCCATGTTAGAGCATTTTGTGCTTCATTTCAAATATACATTGTAGAATGTTATAGCAGCACAATCTGCTATAATTTGAAACCTCTGAGCCCTGGAGAGATACTAAGCAAAATGGAACAATGATGAACAAGTAGTAGAATAACTGAATAAGCTATAAAATGCATATTAAAGGTAAACTGCACATGATCCCTAGACGAAGACTCTGGGGCCTGTTCACTAAGCATTTAACTGTGGTGAATTAACAAGTTGATTGCAAATTCAGATATAATAGTTAGGTTCGAATACACAATAACTTGGAGAATATGTCTAACGCAGCTATTGCAATTCACTTGTTAATTCACCACAGTTTATGGTTTAGTGGCTTTTATGGGATATATGCCAAACACAAAAGTATGTGTAGGCATCTTATTTTTATTGTTTAAGAATGTATTAATAGTTTAACAACTTGTTAATCTATCCTTAAAAAAAGTTTAAAGAGCATTTATATGAAACAGATGACAGCCTACTTTAATTAGCGAAACCCCAAAAAGTCTTTATGCATCAAGTCATGAAAGAACTAAACTTGTGCAGTTTTCATTGATAGCCACTAGTGCAATAAATAAAGTTCCCCTTTTGGAAACTGTGTAACTATTACCAATTCAAAACAATTAATTGGTGATGCCGTGTTCTACAGTAGACCAACTTTTTTATTTAGAAGACACACAATGTTTTTGTGAGTAGGAGCTATTGAACATGTCATTCAATAAATCTTCATTCTACATTCCATGGCACTGATGACTAACCTTGGCACTGCATATATTTAGCCACTATGCATCTGATGATTCTTATAATGCCACTAGACTCTTTGGTTAGCCAATGTTAGAAACAGAAACATAGAATTTGTTGACAGATAAAACCATTCGGCCCATCTAGTCTGCCCAATTTCTGGAAAAAAAATCTGAATCCGTTAACCCTTACTTATTTTATATCTAGGATAGATTAATGCATATGCCATGCCTGAGTAAGCTGTATTAACTCAACCACACTATATTAACCTCTACCACTTCTGCTGAAAAACAATCCCATGCATCCATTCCCATCTCATTAAAATAATTCTTACTGCTTTCCTTCTAAACCTTTGCATAAGTTGCCACGGCTTTGGCCATTTTTCTAGTAAAAAAAAAAAAAAAGTGGAATGTGCGAATAAAGCCACTTAACGCAGCTGAAATATGCCAAAAATAATTATATCATTTATTCAATACAATCGGCACATACATAGAAACACAGTGATAAAAGCCTTATGCGTTTTGTGCCATACTGGCACTTCATCATCATGGCATTAAAGGGGGAAAGGACAAAGGAAAATGTTGGACTAAAATGAGCTGCTGAAAAAACACCAGAGAGCGTGTTCCCAAACACTCACACATGAGAAAAGGGCACCAAAGTGTAGACCACCAAGTGCTCATGCACGGCAGAGATATAGTAATGTTGCAAAAACACAGAGCCAGATTGCCCACACCATCCCTTTGCACTGCATCATATTGGTCTATAGTGAACTAGTGGGGGCAGCCCTGGTGTCTGTGCAGGCAGCACAAGGCAATGAGGGAGGATGTATCACAGAGAAGGGCAAGGGAAAGGCTGCAAAGTGTGAGTCAGCTTCCTCTTGGCTTGAAGTTAGTTGGTAGGATGATGTGAGACCAAGTAACTATAATGCTGATCTAGGAAGTCAGCCTGGAGACTCCTTCCGTGATGCTGAGAGTGGCACTATTGCAGTGCTGAAGTAGGGAGGTAGGGAAGGAAGTCCAAGATGCGCACCTATATCTCCAATAGTCCTTGAGAACTTTGAGGGATTTCAAAGAGTTCACGGGAGGCTTGGAATGTTTTATTCTTCAGCGCAACTATACAGCAAAAGCTATGTGATGCTCCAAAAAGTATCGACCACTCAAAGTGGGCGCTAATACAACCCTGGTGACAGGCCAAGCACAAAGCAGACTATACTTCTCACATTTGTTTTAAGTTAGACATTTTTTTTATAGTGTCTCTGCATTCCCATTTTTGCCTGTAGTGAATGTGCAATAAACTTTTAATTGCTTTATTTGATCTGGTTGCAGTTTTGTCGAAATCCAATGTTCTGTAGATTGTGTAGGATGCTAAATCTCCAATGCCTGGTCAATGCAAATTAAATTATTCTGAAAAATGTTCTTGTAGAAAAATAAAACTGTATTAAGACATAGTAACAAAACTGCATTCTGACATCATGTGTAAAATATTTATTTACCACTAATATTAAAAACGATATAATAGGTATACCAATTTTGATATGTAGGTATTCCCATAAGTGAACATTCGCTGGCTAAACATATTTTAAAACAGTAGATCAAAAAACATTGTATTTGGTTTATTTGGAATGTATTACCCTGAATATAGTCCAAGAATGGAGAAATAAATATAATATGCAATGTAGGGGAAATGTTTGCAGTCTATTTTGATGGTCATTTGTTGGCCCCTTAGTGTTTTAACATTTCTGCGGTGTTTGTTTTTAGCTGTAATTTTTCTCTTTCTCATTTAATGTACCAACACACCACACATATAATGTTTTGTTTTTATCGCCATAAAATGGCCTTTCTTTAGATACCAATATTTTCATGATATCATATCATTTACAAATAAAACAAAATGTAAAATATAAGGAAAAACACACTTTTACTAGCTTTGACCTGAAAAATCTTTTACACAGTCACAAACGGTTAAAAAAAAGTTTCAAAATGTTGTCCCGAATTTACAAATATGCATGTTTTTCTGTTGTTTTTGCATATTTATGTTCAAGAAGAAGTGGCAACCCTATTTAGGAGCAGATTGAAAATACAAAATATACAGGTAATGAAGTTCTAAACAATGTGTATTTTTCTCTTGAACAGTTCTTGTTTGGACAGTTTGTTAGAAATTGAGTGTACATTCTTGCAGGAGGAAATGTATGACGTTATCAGTGTATTGTTTTGTTCTCATTGGAATCTGACATTGTTTCATAGTTGTTTTCTTATCTTTTATTAAAAAATCCAAATTTGAAATATAACACCCAGAAATAGAATGCTGACAAACATAAATCAATCGGAAAAGTACATTGAATTTCAGTGGCTTCAGGATATGACTCTATGACTTTTTTCTATTATAAAGGATCAACATTTTTTTTGAAGGGGTGCTTTGTGCTTATGATTATTAATCATTATTTATTTACTATAATTAAATATTAATGGCACATATTAACAATCTTTAATTTATATATACATTTATACATATATAGTATTATACACATACTCAAATATTAATAATTGTAGGGTGTTCTATACCATTCTAATTTACAGTGCCCAAAAGCTTTTAGGGTGGCAAAGAGCATCCTGACTATAACATAATTTACACACAAAACAAATAAGTGAAATCATGCGCTTCCCAAAACACTAAACACTGTTATTTACCCTTATAGGAGGCAGATATAAGGGGAAGAAAAACAAACACAAAATAAAATAATATAGTGTAGTATATAAGACTAATAAGTGGACCAAAAGACATATAATATATGAGGCTTCCACTCACATCTTCCTGAGCAGTACCCTGCTCAGTGTCATAGGTATTCGGGACCCCCTCTAGGGGTCTTGAATTCACAGATGTTATCAGATGATCCTCGAGGTCATAAAGAATAGGACAGGGGAGGAAGGAGACATATCTTCAGTAAAACTTTCTTTAATAATGCAGAATACAAAAATATAAAATCTTACATAAAAGCAAACAGCAAGCAGCTGCAAAGTGCATGTAGTTCCAGACTTGTAAGGTGCATGAAGTTCTAGTAGAATGCTCCTTTCCCACACACAACGCGTTTCTCCTTATACAGGCTTTCTCAAGCGGAGGGGCGGAGTTATGATCCTGTTTGATCAGGTCAGTCTCTTCTCTCTTCCAGATAGATAGACTTTTTGTGTTAGAAGGCAACACCAAAAATAGTTTTACACAGCCACCTGTACAGTCCTGCCCACTAGTGATACACATGAACCAGTAAGAGAGCAGCGGTGTATCTTATGACATCATCATGCAGACTGTGCCCACAATAGATGCAGGAGATAGACACCTAATTTTATTTTTACTTTTATAAGCAATCAATTCAAACAGAAAAAAACAAAAAAAAACTCAGTGGCATATGTCTTGTGTATGTGTTTGACCGGCATGGGGAAAACTCCCTTCATGACCGATGACGGTCCAGGACCGTCATGCAGGTCTGATCGCGGTATGCACGCTGGCATACCGCGATCGCGCTACCAACGACATGGCTAAGTGTCTCGATACCGAGACACTTCAGCCATGTCGGTTGAGGACCCCCCCGGAAACTGTGACCTATAGTGCTATAGTCTCTCCCTGCTCCGCGGTGATCGTGGGGCAGAGAGAGACTAAATATAGTGTGTGAAGTCTCCCCCTGCTCCCCCCCAGTAACAACCAGCCCCCCAAAGGATTTTTTTAATTTAAAAAAATGTAAAAAAATTAAAAATTAAATAAATAAAAAATAATAATAATAAATTGTATACAAATAAGAAGTTATTCCCTAGAGGACCAAAGACATGTTATGTCTGTCTGTGGTCCTCTAGGGATATTTTATTTTTAAAAAAAAGACTGCTAGTGGGGCCAGTGCTTTGCATTGGCCCCCAGCAGTAGAGATAGGGGCCCGCAGCAACTGGATATTTGATCCATGCAGCCGCAGGATAGCAAGGAAAGCAAAAATCGGTGCTTCCTACTATAGACTACATTTCCTGTTCTGCTACGGTAGATTTTGGCTGGCTGAGCATGATAGGAAATGTAGTCACAAGTATTACATAATAAATACACGTTTTAAAGCTGCAATAACCATATCCTAAATTTTGCCCTGTACCCAGTGGTGTATCTTGATTTTGTGCTGCCCTAGGCAGACAAAATCCGGGCACCCCCCTACCCAAGCTGTACACCCACGTTACACACCTAAGACATGCCCCATCATTCAGACTCACATCAAGCTCATACTCCCATCACACACACACTCCCATCACACTCAGTCACACACTCCGACTCCCATCACACTCCGTCACACACACTGTCTCCCATCACACACACTCTGACTCCCATCACACTCAGTCACACACACTGTCTCCCATCACACACACTCTTACTCCCATCACACTCAGTCACACACTCCTACTCCCATCACACACACTCTGACTCCCATCACACTCAGTCACACACAGTCTCCCATCACACACACTCTGACTCCCATCACACTCAGTCACACACACTGTCTCCCATCACACACACACTCTGACTCCCATCACACTCAGTCACACACACTGTCTCCCATCACACACACACTGTCTCCCATCACACACACACTGTCTCCCATCACACACACACTGTCTCCCATCACACACACTCTGACTCCCATCACACTCAGCCACACACACTGTCTCCCATCACACACACTCTGACTCCCATCACACTCAGCCACACACACTGTCTCCCATCACACACACTCTGACTCCCATCACACTCAGCCACACACACTGTCTCCCATCACACTCAGTCTCTCACACACACACACTCTCCCATCAGCACTTACCTTTCCCTGGCAGGCAGGCAGCATGGTCCCTCCATGCTGCCTGTTCGGCTTCCCGGCGATTGTGCCGACAGGCCACGTGACCGGGCGCGCGTATGACGTCAGCGCGCCCGTCACGTGACTGTCGGCACTTCCGTGTCTGCACACTGCACGGGGAGCCGAACAGGCAGCACGGAGGTTTCTCCGTGCTGCCTGTTCGGCTCCCCGTGCAGCCTGGCAGGCAGAGCGATGGTGAGGGGGGATCTTCCGATCCCCTCTCACCTCCGTCTCTGCCTGCAAGCGCGGTCTATTTTTTTTTTTAAAGGGCCGCGTTTTTTTTTTTTTTTTAATTTTTTTTTTTTTTCACATTTTTTTTCTTTTCAGTGCTGGGGGGCGCTGCCGCCCCCCAAAATTTGCCGCCCTAGGCATCCGCCTAGGATGCCTCGCGGTGAATACAGCACTGCCTGTACCTGCCACATAAACCTAGCACACCTATACATGTGGGGTACCGCTATACTCAGGGGAAGTTGCTGAACATATATTGGGGTTTTGTTTGGCAATAAAATAGAACAGCCCCTTTAAATTCATACCTAAGTTTCAAAGTGTGTGGAAATAAAACACACACAAAATTACTACGCCAAAACTTGTCAAAGATTGGTGGTAAAATGACAGAGTGAAAAGTGTCAAATTACCCCAAGTTGAATGCCCTGGGATGTCTACTTTATAAAAAATGTGTACATGTGGGGGGTTATTCAGTGATTCATATCAGATATCGGTGTTACAAAGTCACTAACGCTAATTTTAAAAAAAAATGGTTTTGAAACAGCTAAATGCTACTTGTATTTATTAACCTAAAACATGCAAAAAAAAAAGCAAAAAAAAACATATAAACATTGGGTATTTCTAAACTCAGGACCTATAGTCGAATCTATTTAGCACGTTTTTTCATTAGCTTTTGAAGATTAGTAAAAGAATTTACAAAGAAAAGTCAGGAAAAGTGTTTATTTTTTTAAATTTTAACCATATTTTACTATTTTTTACACAATACAATAAATGATATGAACAAAATAATGTCATGAAAAGAAAGCCCTTCTTGTCCTGAAAAAAAACAATATATAATATGTGTGGGTACAGCAACTGACAAAGAAGAAAATTAAAGCTAAACACAAACACCTCAGAAGTGTTAAAACAGCCTCGGTCACTAACGCACAACATTCCAAAAACAGTCTGGTCATGAAGGGGTTAAATGCACAGATAAACAAGTTACATCTTATGTAAGTGGTAGTGTCCCTTTAAGGACCAAAGCACCATTCTGTGTGAAGGGGTTAAGCCGATTTTGTCACACTTAATTGTATATAATTAGATATTTATGATTGTATTTATATATGAATTTTGTTGGTGCTATTGTGGTGCTTTTTGAATGTTTGATATTTTTATAAATTGAACAAAAATTTTACAATAAAGAAAATAATTCCATTTTTAAAATGAAACCAAATTTAAAAGATTAGGCAGTGTAGAATCAAAGGGTCAGTGCCCTATCTCTGAAGGGTAGTGCTACTTTCCCGAAAGTGTTAGAATAAAATATTGCTTAAGCTTTGACATGTATAATAAAATCCACTAGAAGATAGTAAATATTTTTCTTACATCGAATATATTTCCTTTAATTTCACATATTTCTAAAACATTTCTGCATATCATTTTGTTCTTATGGATAAAATACAAAGGCCATAAAAAACCTGACATTTATAACAATCTTCATAATGAAGTATTTTATAAATTCAGATAGTAGTATTTTTCTCAGTCCAAATATTTGAATATTTAATGACAAGTAAAACTAAAAATAAAACAAGTAAGACTGACATGATTTTATTGAGAAGGGAAGACATTCGCTATTGGTTGGGGTTAATGATTTACCTGGAGGAATATGGGATCCGAAAAATACTATGGAAAACAAAGGTCCTGATAATAAGAGAATGAGAACAAAATGCACTTGTCGTAAAGTTGGCACTAAATAGATAAACAAAGTTTTTTGTTATATGCTTGGCCAAATCACATAAAAATCCCCCATTAGCCTGCTTTTACTAAATACCTAGTGCGCACAGAAAATATAAGGGCCTACTCAATAACAAGAGAACTGAAGGGAATTAAGATGGGATTCACAGTTAAGGTGAAAGGAGCTGAGTTGGAAAAATTCTCCCATGTGGCTGCATTGGAGAATTTTTCCAACTCAGTTACATTGGCTTAAAGTTTGAAATTACCGTCTCAATTCCCTGCAAGTCTCTCCATATTGACAAGCTCCTATAATGCTTTCAACATTCTGATTTTTAATTGACTTTATAAGGATGTAAAGCACAGTGTTATTTTTTTTAAAATATACGTAATGTAGCCAACTACAGCATCGATATGTCTGTTTTAAAAGCATCATAATAAAATCTAGCCCACTGAGTAAAATATAGGTTGTATTCACTGAATACTTGGTCTGCTCCACTGCATTCTTTTCCTACTGCGTTATCAGACCTCGCCTTAGGCTACTGGTGAAACCCAATCAAGTTATTGTGTGATGTGCCTGGTATGTCCATTGTTCTGAAGGGGTTAAATATTCCAAACGTGCCCAACATTCACAATGACTTCACTACGAGGCAAGATTAGCTCATCCCCAAATTCTTTATTCCTTAATATGTGTGCAGCTAAAACCAGAATCGGCAATTTCCTAGATTCATTTTTTATCAGAAAAATAATTACATAAAAATTGAAATAAGGTTAATGAGTAATAGCAGATCTTTCCAGTCATTCTAAACATGTATTAAAATGATTAAATTGCAAAAACAAAACAGCTAGGTTTATATGTGGAATATTCTCCATTAATGGAAGTCTGTCAACTAAAACAATGCTGATACTAGACATGTACAAAACTAACATTTTCGTTTCGTTTTCTTCCATTTGGACGAAAATGTTATTTATTTCGTCTAAAACTAATTTCGTTCATTACTGCATTCGTTTCAGATGAAATTCGTTCATTATTTTCGTTTCGTTTTTTTCGTTCGTTTTATAGAATACGTATAATACTATTGGCTTTCTATAAACCGAACGAGAGCCCCATTCATAAGAAATTCTTATGAATGGGGCTCTTGTTCGGTTCATAGAAAGGCAATAGTACTACACGTTTTCTATAAGCCGAAAGTCTATAAACCGAAGGTCGTTCGGTTTATAGATTTTCGGTTTATAGAATACATAGAATTACATGTAATTCAATGTATTCTAGAAACCGAAAGTCTATAAACCGAACGACCTTCGGTTTATAGACTTTCGGCTTATAGAAAAAGTATAGTAGTAGTGCCTTTCTATGAACCCATTCATAAGAATTATAGACTTTCGGCTTATGGAATACATGGAATCCTATTGCTATTCTATAAACCGAACGTTCGGTTTATAGATTTGCAATAGGATTACATGTATTCCATAAGCCGAAAGTCTATTAACCGAACGTTCGGTTTATAGACTTTCGGCTTATGGAAAAATAAATTTGGTTTATAGAATAGAAATAGGATTACATGTATTCCATAAGCCGAAAGTCTATAAACCGAACGTTCGGTTTATAGACTTTCGGCTTATGAAATACATGTAAAACTATGGGCTTTCTATAAACCGAACTAGAGTTCCCATTCATAAAAATTTATGAATGGGGACTCTGTTTCGGTTTATAGAAAGCTAAGAAGTTGAACGAATGAACAAATGGTTTAATATAAACGAAAATCATTCGTCCATTCGTGCTATAGCATTGGCATTATTATAAACCGAAATAGAGTCGGTTTATATAATGTCAATAGACTTACATGCATTCCATAAACCGAAAGTCGTTCATTATGTCGGTTTATGGAATGTAGTGTACTATGCTATTGTATTCTATAAACCGACTCTATTTCGGCTTATAGAATGCCAATAGTACTACGAATGAACGAATGATTTTCGTTTATTAACCATTCGTTCATTCGTCTTTCGTTAGCTTAGCATTTTCGTTATTCGTTTTTCAAACAAATGAACGAAAATGCTATTTTCGGACGAAAATGCATTAGTCCGAAAACGAATGCACATGTCTAGCTGATACTGTGAATGTTGCAGAATTGCACAGCAATGCATAACATATGTTTTAAATATGTCTGTGGTGTCTCTTGTTTATGACATCACTTGTGTTTTGATATGCAAATTAACTGTTTTTTTTTATTGGAAATGTATAATTTGTTTATTAAGCCATAAGGTGATAAACAGGAGACATATAACATTATAACAGGGCATGCTTTTTTGTGTAAATTAGATTAACAAGCACAAGAAATGTCAAACACGTGTGTAGCTGTTTTGTGTGCAGGGACTTTGGTAATAATATAAGAGTTATAGCGATTGTGATGTTATTTTACCAGTAGTTAAAACAAAATTATTATGTATTATCACTTATTTTAAGCTATATCTCAAATATAGGTCTTGATTACATTACCTATGGTAAAATCCACAATGAAATCCACAGTTTGATACGGTGGTTCATTACACCAGGCTGCTACATAACTCTATCATCTGACAGAGTAATGCAGGGCACATGGTGGGAGGAGCTTTGGAGGTCCCCGGTACCTCTCAACAACTTAGCAGGGGTCAGTGATTGTTCCCTTCTATACCAACCCTCTCCTGTGTGGTAGGATAGTGTGGTAATGGAATGTATTAGAAATGTGCAAGATCTCAAACCTCTGGCACATTTATTATAATTAGGCAGTTTGAGTGCTACAGTGCAACTACTTTCATCCCGAGTCAGACAAAATTATTGTTTTTTTTACTGTTCTTGCCAAACAGGGAGTAAATGTACCAAAATATTATAGATCAATTTAGTTTTTTAACTTTACCATGTGCTACCTGAATGCTAAGCACTGTGGGATGCCGGCCTTATCCTTAGAGATGGTCAGATGCACGTCTGTTTCAGTGTCCATCTTATAAGAAATAGTGGCCATGTTGGAAGTGGTGGTGTGACATATTAAGTAGGTATATTGATTAATCATGTAAAGTTAAAATCTACTTCAGAATTCACTCTTGCATATATTTAAATAACTATAATTTACAAACCAAAAGTGTGGAGATTTCCTTTACTCTAGTACCTTTTAAAATACATGAGAAAGAGAGAAAAACAATATGTTAGAGGTAAAATAATGTATCAGAATGTGACAGATTAAGACAAAAAGGCTGAATTCTTAATGTAAAAGAGACAAATGAAATTACAAAATCAATAATGTCTGATAATTAGCGTAGAATTGTTCCCAGTTTGGGTCAGTTTGAAAGATAGATTCAATTATTTCAATGAAAGGTCAGCAAAGCATTAACATACTCTGTAAAACCAACTGGATTAAACCTATACTGGATAGCCATTAATCATCCTTAATTTGTTCAGAGTATATATAAACCTGTTTCTTATTTCAGGATATCTCTGATAAGATCGTCCTGTGGTTTGTCTCCCTTTATCACAGTAGAAAGAATTAAGAGGAATGTTGAGGCAAATGTAGCTTTGTTGAGAGGTTTGATGGTGTAATTTTATAGACAGTCCGTAATTTATTGCAATTGTTAGTAAATTGTGGGGCAGTCTATCTGTAAGAGGGTTGTAGGCAACAAACCAAGACATTTTATAGCTTCCAATATCCTTGATGACTGAAAAGCACAATCAGGAGATTTTACGAAACTCGTATGTATGCCCTGTGAACTTGTAAGAGTTTAGGAGACTCTTCTAAATGTCTGTTTTCACATAGACAAAAGATCATGGAGTTGAAGTGCATTGTAAGAACTGCTTTTTCTCTGCAAACTTAAATTGCTGTACAAGATTTATAAAATAGTAATGTTTAAAGAAAATACCAAAGAAGGTCTACTAACATGTGAAACATCAAATAGTTGAGAGCTACAACCATATGGCAAAAATAGGAAAATACTATTTTTTTTTTAGAATGCAAGAAAAGTTGGATCATCACATCTAATAGACACAACAACACATAGGAAAAAAAACATACATTCCTAAAAAAAAATATACAGAAAAACTCTCAGTCCTGCAAGAGATGTCAGAAATACAGATAAATGGCTCACAAAATTATCCCATTTGCCAACCAAGTGTGCCTACACTTATATATAGAAAGCTGTACGTCCACAACAGAGTCCCCATTCATACATTTTTAGAATGGGAACTCTAGTTCGGTTTATAGAATAGCAATAGGATTACATGTATTCCATAAGCCGAAAGTCTATAAACCGAACGTTCGGTTTATAGACTTTCGGCTTATAGAAAACGTATAGTAGTATTGCCTTTCTATGAACCCATTCATAATTCTTATGAATGGGTTCATAGAAAGGCACTACTACTATACGTTTTCTATAAGACCATAATAGTATACAAGTGAATACTAACTGTGTAACTGTAGCTAACACCTGTAGCCAATAGCAAAAGTGGCAATAAAGCACATTAGTAAGAAATTATTAACTTATCTGTATAGAGCAAGAGAGTAAAAAAAGCAAGTTAGTCACAGCCATATATGTGGCAAAAGTAGCATAATGGTGCGAGACCCCCTCCATGCCCCCTCCATGTGAAACATATCATAGGTGTCACTGTTGTAATCTGCAATTCCATGAAATTACTGATTATATAGATACAGTGATAGATGTGTAGACAAGGATTGAAACACACTGCAATAATGTGCAATACTCATGCAAAAAAAAAAAATCCTGATATTCTCTTTACAGCTGTGTAAATATATGAATGAAAAAAGTGTATACAACTCAGTGAACCAAGAAACAATATAGTAACTATCATCAAATATAAATAAAGTGAACTGAAAACAATAACATATCTTTAATCACAACAGCATACAGTGTAAGAGACATGTGCAAACACATAAAAAAAAATCAAATAATCTCACATGATACAGGTCTTCTTTGTGAATGGTAAAAGGGAACAAATGAAGCTCCCATCACATAACAGAAAATAGCACATGACAGGCCACACTTTCAACAACTCTGATGAAACCGTGAAAACTCCGCACACTGGAATATGCCAATTGCGAAGAAAAAGAAGAGAAGGTATCCTGCTTGACTGTGAAAGGTATTTATTCCAAACAGATAGCACGGGTTAGACACATTGAAATGAAACACTCGCCACACCGTAGTCCCATTCTGCTGGAACTCCCTGAGCCTTGGGGCTGGCTTGGTCTACCTGGTATGATGTCACCTGCTACAGGACTGTTGCTCACAGTAACCAAACAACCCAACGTGTTTCGTCTTACTTATACAGACTTCATCAGGGGGATAAAGCATCTTAGTCCTCATTCCTATTTATACCCAGATTATGCTGCTTTGGTAAAAAGTTTTAAAGGGGTAGACCAATTATGCAGAATTTTAAGGTCATTCTAGTTATGCACAAAACCAGTAGTGAAATGAAAGCTGCTGCTCAATGGATAAAACAATAAATCAGCCATAACACATTTTATTCAACAGTAATAAAAATGCAAAGAAAAAACAATATGAGATAAAAATAAATAGTGAAAACATGGCATTATATGACATGGCATATATTATGATAAAAGATTGTGTCTTATCTCATTGTCCTGAATTAACTTTTATGGTTTTAATAATCTATTTAATTGCTACCAGGGGACATCGTTGTGTTTCTAAACTTTTCGTCCATTCGTCCGTAAACAAATACAGAGTTGGACGAAAAAAAGTTTGATTCTTCAGTCCATTTAGGAAGCTCCTATTGTCTATGAGAAAATCTGACCCAATCAGATTAATTTGTGTGATCTGAGGAGCCCTTAAATTTGGATACCAACTAAAGTGACTTCTATTCTGCATGAAAAAACTCCTCTGAAGTTTGAGTTTGGCTGCCAAAATGGCCCTGAAAGTCCCTGCTGTGGGTAACCAAAGACCCTCAGGAGATGAACCTCCAGGTTGGTGTGGCCAAAAAACAGGGCCCTAAGGTAGCAGCAGGCAGTATCCAAAATGAGGAAACAGACTCTCATGATGCCCTGCAGTATCCTGGTGCCAAGCTTGGTAGGAGACACCACAGAACAAATAGGTAGGATGCTGTGAGCTGGGAGAAAACTAGAACATGGCAAAGACAAAAACAGGTTTCAGGCAGAGAAGAAAACAAGCAAGGACAAAACAGGACAAGCAAAGGGACAGAGTCAGGGTAAAGAACACAAGGGACAGAGTGAGGAACCAAAACCCTCAGACGCTGTAAATGGAAAACCATGTAAGACATAAATTTAGGTGTTTCAATCTGACCGATACGTTAAGTGTATAAAATCAAGCGCCTAGCCATGCAGCCTGCCTTTGCAAACATTTGTGGGGGAGAATGGGTCGTTCTGACAAGCTCAGTGAATTCAAGTTCATGAAATGAGGCGCATGGTGTATAAAAGTTGCCAATGCTCTGCTGATTCCATAGCTGAAGAGTTCAAAACTATCACTGGCATTAATATCAGCACAAAAACTGTGCAGCAGGAGCTCTTTTCTATTCCAGCATGACTGTGGCCCAGCGCACGAAGCCAGGTCCATAAAGACATAGTTAGATGAGTTTGGTGTGAAAGAATTTGAATGGCCCACACAGAACCCTGACCTCAACCTAATCATACACCTTTTGGATGAACTGGGATGGAGTTTGCGAGCCAGACCTTTTAACATCACGGAAAAAATTCTCACAGAACAAAATCCAAAATCTTGTGGAAATCCTTCCCAGAAGAGCGGAGGCTGTTATAGCTGCAAATGGGGTACCAACTACATATTAATGTCTATGTATTTAGAATGTGATTTCATAAAAGTCCCTGATGGTGTAATTGTCAGGTTAGTTGTCCATATAGTGTAAATGACCTTTAAATTACAGGTATTCTTTTATATTTGGGTTGATAGTGGTTTATCTTTACACCATGATGTGTTTGGTGACAGTGGTGTTTCTTTAAATTACAATGTATTTGCAGCATGTATACATTTTGCCACATGTCTTTATATACTGTCACATACATCTTACTTTATTTGTAGAAAGTGTTGAAGTAAAATATAACTATTTAGTATGTAAGATGTGTTAAAGATGGTATAGATCTTGATCTATGAGTAAGCACATTTAAGGTTCTACTCAATGAAGAGAGAATAGCAGGGAATTGAGATGGGAATTTCAAACTTTAGGCTAAAGTAGTTGATGCAGGGATCATTTTTCTCAGCGTCTTTGGCCTTAAGTTTAAAGTCCCATTTCAATTCCCTACAATTCTCTCTTTATTGAGTATACCCTCTTGTGTGAAACGCATCAGATGACTTCTTTCTTACTCCCCGGCAGCCCGTAACTCTGCTTTTTTTTATACAAGGAAATAAAAGTTATTTAAGGCTGTCCTGGAACCATCTTTATTCTAGAAGAGTTCTCCTTGCTTTGTATGACTACAGTGTTTGAATAGTAGCTGAGAGTGCCCCAATAGAAGGAATACCTTCAACATACAGGCAGAGGTTTACACACCTTGCATAAGCCGACTCAATAATGAGGCACTGCGTAGGCATGGAAACAATTGTGGATGGGCCCAAGTGAGACTGAAATGGCAAATAATCCAATATATCGGTTGGTTTCTATTCAACGTTAGTCAATATTAGTTGAGGATTGTTTGGTTGCTGCTTGGTCGTCAGGGCCGCCATCAGGGGGGGACAGGCAATACACCCGTCTGTGGTCCGGTGGGCCCCAGCCCTTTTTAAAAAAAATATATATATCTGGAAAACAAAACAAAACATGGGCAAATGGGGCAGATGCCCAGAGCCCATTCATTCCTGCAGGCCCAAAGCAGCTGCCCCGTGGACCCCCGCTGCCCATGTAAGTGTCTCACATAGAGACAGTCCCGATCAGGCAGCAGCTGGCAGTCCGCATATGCTGGACCCGGCTTTTATCCACAGCCGCCAGAAATGATGGCAAGTCATATCCGGTGGCTGTATTTCCTGCCCGAAACACTGCGGAGGAGACGGCCGACGAGCAGCATCCAGGTAAGTACAGGGGAGGAGGGGGGAAGCAAATTATCAGTTGCATATTAATTAGCAAATTATCAGTGGCATATTAATGACAAAATTATCAGTGGCTATTAATAAGCAAATTATGACTGGCTATTAATGAGCAAATTATCAGTGGCTATTAATGAGCAAATTATCAGGGGCACATGAATGATCAATTTATCAGTGGCATATAAATAGTTAAACTATCCAGGGGGGTTGGGGGGGATAGCATTTTTTTCAGTAAGGGACAATAACATTTCTGATGGCGGCCCTTTTGGTCTTCACAGGTTAATTGGAGACTTTAGTGGACCTCCTACATCACATAAATAAGTTTCGGTAGCAGTATGGACTGCTTTGTGTGCCCACTAGATATCAGGTGAGGTTGGGTCTGAGTGGTGGGTGAGTTTGATTATGCTTTGGCCAGTTCAAATTACCAAAACCTCTAATTTCTATTATGTTTATTTAATTGTTGCCAATCATTAGGGTGAGAAGCTCAAACTGTTTTCTTCGTATACCCTGCGTAGCCACTATACTTGCAGCAAGCTCACACCTGTTTTGACAGCATCATATTATACATTTATTGTCTTTGAGCCTGTGACAAGCCGAAAACATGTTTGTTCAACCTGCTTGCACATTAGTCAGAATTTAGTACTTCAGTTCCGTTTCTGAATACATTCACAAGCATGCTAAATAGTGACAGTCTTTTCATAATGGAACACTTATCTTCTCACTATGTGCGTTCCATAATCTACTATTAACTGTTCTCCCTATTGACAACAACTTATAATTCAATTTTCGCAAAGTGCTGATGTTCAGCTAATTTGTTGACCCATTCCAATTTTTTGGGAATAAGGGAAATTAGCCATGAAATAAAAACAGGTTTTCATGCCTTAAAGTGGTTATTTGAGATTTTAAAGGACTTGTAATGTATATTATTTTAATTCAATTCATGTCATAATAAAACATCAATTTTATCTTGTAAACGCATTACGTGATTTTTTCAATAATATTGAAAACTGTGTAGTAGTTTTCTGTTACAAAGGATTTAGAAGTTAAAAGTATTGATTTTTTTAATGTTACTAAAAAAAAAATCAGATTTCTCCTATTATTTAGCAAAACGTATGTTTATTTTGTATATGTGTATAATGAATTTTGCAGTTGAGTTTTAATTAAACAGCAATTCTCAACATTGTTTGATTGATTGGAAGCTTATAAAGGACCATGGGAGTTATATTTTAACATCTCGAGGGCTAAATATTGGCTTGTTTTTGCCATATAATAAAGGAATAAAGGAAGGGTCAAAAGGTAATTATATAGATGAAGATGTATGTATTTCAGGATTATTAGTTAAACCTTCAAGTCTTTTGAAACATACTAAATGATATATTACTTGGGATAGAACAGGAAAAAAATAAAAGTGACTGTATTTATATAACTTATTTCCAGTCCATGATTGTGTGAGGATTACATTTTGCCCTTAAGATTCTTCTTAACCTTGATAATTATTTTATTTATTATTCTGGTTGAGGCTCAGGTTATTAGAAAACAGATATCTAGATAGTATTCCACTTGCCCTGAAGAATGAGGTGAAGCAGCTACTGCTAGAAAGAACTTCTGTCTGATGCCAATATGATTTTTATTAATATTATAGATGAATTCAACTCCCCAAATGATTTAAATATGCCAGGGACCACTTCTCCATTAGTAAAACACCTTTTCAGTGATGCTCCTAGCTATGCACATGTTCTAGCTGAAGAAATGCTTACTCCATGGCAGCTACGCATTGTATGTGCACATAAGCGAATGACGGGCGTGTCGATACTCCAATAGCAGACGGAGATAGTGATGAAGCTGGGCAGATGGTAACATCTTAGCCGTTGGAGTTTTTTTAAAGTGTATAAGTAATTATCTTTTCTTAAATGGTGTATTTCTTGTGTATTCAGTCCCTTTATTAATGATGATTCTATTTCTTAGAGAAAAAAGCCATGAGGTGTGGGCTCACAGGGCGATGCTGTCCGAAGATCAAGCAGGTTAAAGCTCCTCCTGTTTTCCCGGGTGCCCTTTGCCGATGTGTGGCTAACACCAAATCCAAAATGTAGGTAGAGAAAAAGGCACTTACTGCTATATATACGATCATTTATTTTTTGCACGATTAAATGACACCATTTTTCACGGATCCAGAGAGTGCCGTCTTCCTTTTGCCTTATTCTATTTCTTGTTTAGAATGAAGTATTGGTTATCCAGAGTAAGTTAAATACTTAAGCAGGGAACTGGTTAATGCAGAATAGCAGCAAAAGTGCATTGCATTGTTCTTATTGCATGACTTCCTCCCTCCGAGAATCAAGACACTCAGGGGGGCTAGTTTGGGTGGTTGAGTGTCAGTGCTACTGCAAATTCTCTGGAGGTCTGTCACTCATACTGACAGCACTACAGTGCATGAGCACAATTCAGAGCATATGCAGCACACATTCTCCAGTGTCCAATCCTGCAGTCCCGAATGCCGCTGTCCAAAAAGTGGGACCGAGGTAGTGCTCAGCGTGGCAGTCCCTCAAATCTGGGACTGTCCTGCACAATGCAGAACAGTTGGGAGGCATGCAGTTTAATATTGTGTTCGCCGGGGCAAGGAAAGTACTTAAACAAGTTACAGTCAGGGTAAGTACATTGCACAACTTTTAAACTACAGGTTCCGGGTAACTGAACAGAAGCAGTTTAACCCGTTGGCGCAAATGGACATATATATGTAAATATACACGTATGTAATAGAATAGTCGTTGAGGACTATGTGGACAAACTCAGCCTCAAAACAAAGCTGACTCATAATGAAACTCAGAGAACTTTGAGGATATGTGATCACTGTGATAAGGTTGCCTGTGTCAAAGCATTGAGAAATGGTGTCAACGCCTTTGACACCAAGGCATTAAGTTTGTATGATGGTTCCAGGTAACTGAACAGAAGCAGGTTAAGTACATATGCCAAATCCCAGGTAGCTGAACAGCAGGTTATAGGTATAGATGTGTATATTCACCACTTGTTAGAACAGAGCAATCCAAGGAGAAGTCCTCCACTTAGATTCAGTTCAGGTTATCTTTGATCAGGGATAAATTCCACAATCCAGCAGTTCAGCATAGAACATCTGATTAAGGCGACAGCATGTCAAAGACCGAATGCTGTAAATGCGTTTCAGTCCTCCTTAAATAGAGTGGTAGTCTGTTACTTCCTGCTTTCACTCTACACAGAAAGAAAGCTGTTATAGATACACTTCTGCATGCCTGAGCAAAGCATATTAGTTTGCTAGCGGGACAATGGGGGTGGTTTCGAGCCCCATGACACATGATCATATATTTTGTCTTGTCTTATACGCCAAAGGATCTTGGAATAGCCAAAAGGTTAAGCACATCGGTAGTTTCTATGCAACATCCACAAGTATTGCATGGTTATGTTGTATAGTTAATGTCAGCTAACATTACTCACTGCAAGTCTAGAGTATTTTAATGTTCATTTTTATAATTAAAGTTGGATATGCTGTACTTGCTCAAAAGCCTGATTACCTGTTTAAAGAGCAAGGACACAATATACAAGATGTATTATCACTTGCCAGCTTCTTAGAATTGCATTGAAATATACTACCCAAATTAAAATGAATAGGTGGCATGGACAAATTATTTCAAGATGTTACTATTAGCAATGGCACCGTACAAGAAAATTCAATTATACCAATTCAATAGGCTTTTTACTTTTGTTATAAATCAAAATTATTAGAACTTGAAGAGATTTCAGGAAACTCAGCCAATGTCCTTTGTTACATAAAAACCCTTCAGAATAGCATTTCTCCAGGCAAAAGCTATTTTCGTGCCCGGTCTTATAAAATATGGCTTTGTCTTAGATCCTTCCAGAATAAAATGGGATCCCTCGTTATATATTTACAGGATACACATCAACAAGCAATGTTCCATACTAATAAAAGTTATGGTTTTAGAACACCAGATAAGACAATACACCGTAAATATTGGAAGAGAAGTGTGACCTTTCTCTCAGCATTACTGACACGGTACTGTAGCACATTGTTATATAAAGTAGTTCAGACAAGGTTGATAGAGATTTATTATTTTCTTCAAAAAAGCATCAGAAACTGGCATTTTTAATAAATCTTAGACAATGATATTCAGGTAAATGTAAAAAAATTGTTTAAAAAAAAGTGCATTTTGTAAAATTTATACCCACCCATTATCTATTGTATTTGATGTTGCAGAAACTGTTGGCAATATACTAATACATTATACTGATGTGTGGAAGACAATACTATTTGCAAATAAACCACTAGAATTGTGTTTCATTTAGTTCCATGAGTGCTGGTTCACTGTTGTATGTATTTATGAATAAATAGTTTATTTTCTTAATGTTGTAAATGTTTTTAATATAGGTAAAATGCACATGTTTTTACTTTAAAAAATATTGCAGTTATCCTGTAATTATACATCAAAAAAAACAATGTATTAGGGCCTCTGAATTCAATGACATCATTGATTTGCTCCTTTGTGAGAAAGTGTTATCATTTGTTGTTACTGTGGAATCAGCCTCTCTTGAATGAAGGTATTAATTAATTAATGATTGGAATATTTGCAAGGGGATGTGGTTTAAGATCAGTGAGCTGTGATATAATACAAGAAGGAGGATAGGACTGGATCTATAATATCAACAAAAACCCAGTTACACAGTATGTGCCATTTTTAGGTGATAGGAAGTGTTGAGGACAAACCTGTTCAGTTTCTTTCTTGTTTTCCCCTTAATACAGTACTGATCCACATATATTTTCTTTCAAATACTGTAGGTGGAACTTCAAGGACTATCAGTAAACTTGTATGCTCTGGATCAAGTGTGGTGTAACTTGTTGGTACTATATAAATAGATGTTAATACAGTGTAACTTGAAAATTTACCTGTAAAGCGTTCACTTATAGTGTCTCTGTAAGCTTTCAAACACGTTGATTCAAGCAAAAAGGCCAAATATTTGCATTGCCTTGATCCCTTAATCATTAGATGACTGTTACATTGTTTCACAGTAGAGTTGATTCAGATACCAGTGAACAGAGGCAAATGAACTGAAATTTAGAATGACAGGTGACTCTGTCATCAACATATTCAATTAGCCATATTTGAGTCTTTGTTTACTGATTATAATCCAAAGAGCTAATGCATACACATTGCTTCCTATCTGTTGTTGAGCTACAGCATTGAGTTACAATCCTATAATCAGCAAACCATGGATACACAGAGAAAACTGTGAATTCCCCTGGTTAGCATTACATCAGACCCAACTACACACAGGCTAGGGGAAGAGGAGGGGTACTCATTGCCACCTGGTTTTTCTTAAGCTTCCAGTCTCCTGAAAACAGAATGGGGTTAAAGGTGGCAGAGTTTATCGTCTCCCTGGTGGACTAATTTTGTACTATTCTTTTTAATAATAAATGTTAATGTTGTTTATGTTAAATGTCATCTGGATGTGAGCAGTATGTATACACAAACATGCTGAGTCATATCTTTGTTTACATAGCATAGAAAATTAAAGGAATAGCTGCATCTACAACTGCAAAGTGGATTTGAAAAACATCCCAAAAGAGCCAGTGACTTGTTATGTACATAAATAGAAAAATCCACCATTTTGGAGAGTCAAATAAAATACACAGAAGAAAGATGATTTTAGGAAAATAAAAGGTTGCTGCACGAGATTTCTGAAAAGACAGAGTTACTGGCTATGTAATACAATAATAAAAGTTGTCACAAATGTATAAACACTTATAAAAAGAAATGGCCAATGTTCCAAATACCAGAATATCCTGAGACCAAAATGTACTAAATCTTACCTGTCCAAAGACCAAGAGTCCAAAGATTACTCTATAAAAATCCCAGATTTCCTGAGAACAAAGTGTTCTAAGACCCGCCTGTCCAAAGACCAAAGTGTCCTAAGAAAAAAGTACCCCAAAATCTAAGTGATGATACTAGTTTTTCCCGAGACTGATGTGTCCGAAGATCATAACAGAAAATTCGCTCGGGACCAAATACGGGTGTTGAATACAAAAGGTCCTGTTCCAAGAAAAGTGTATTATATGATTGCTCACAGTAACTTGTAAATCGGATTAACATCCACACATTTTATGGAGATTCAGGAAGACATGATACAGTCAGCTAGTCCAGATTCTATCGCTGCCTGCATCTTGACTCCACCAACTCCAAAAATAACTGTCTAAACAAAAGTCTGGGTTGCCAGCTATTCAAAATCTGAACGTGGATCAGAACACAGATTGCTCTTTTTAACCAAGCACGCATTCTTTTCTTATTTTATGTATATAAAAATATACATAATAAAAAAATATGACAAAACCCTGCAACAACACGTACTGAAGTCTGGTGACAGGAGTGCACATTGAATACAATTAATTATACTTTTTTTTAGCCTTTATTTATTTTTACAGAGTATGTAAGTGCTTTTTATGTGTTGTTGCTACTGTGTGCTTGACGAAAATGGCAGAGGTTAATATGTAGTACTCAATAAAAATAACATTTTCTTTAAAAACATGAAATGTTATTTAATTAAGCATCTTCAAAATCCTGACAATAGAATTGTTTGCACGAGTCCTAGCATTTTTTTGTACTACACAGAAAAAATCTATACTCACCACTTTTTTTCCATTATGGTCCACATTTTACACACAAGTATAGAGACAGTCAGGAAGTTATGTACTAAAAGTGAGATGCTCTTGAAAATTATGTGTCCAGACGAAATACATTGTGCTTTTTGGAACTTGTGACAGCCACTTGACAATTCATCTGTATGATCGGAAGAGACATTAGGATTGATTGCAAGGAATAACCTAAAGTTATTCCCTAAAAACCGTTAATATAAAGCTAGGTGTTGTTGCATTACAATCACAATTAGACTGAATTAAATTAATGTATACTTAATTTGCAGCCAGGGCCACCTTATCCAATGGGCAATGTGGGCATTTGTCCAAGGCCCGCCATCACTGTCAATTCCCCCCCCTGCCCCCAAGTGGAGAACTAAATGAACAAAGAAATCAGGGAACTGGCCAGGCATAGACGGATGACAAGAGCAGATTTTCACAAAATCACAAAGGTTTCAGGGAATGATAATAGTTTGTGTTTCTTCACTTGATAGTTACTATTCACAATGCTTTGTTATTTTTCTATATATTGGTGGAATTGAGATAAGAGGTTTCTTTTGAGAGCCCACCAGTGTCTCTTAATCACCCTGGGCACAGCAAGTTTAGCTGGCATGCTTAGAAACGTGAGCAACTGGGAGTTGAAACAAGGTGTAAGCAAGAGAGAAAGAGAGTAAAACTCACATGGAGTTTACTTATAAAAATCAGGTCTAACCCAAAATTGTAAAATTGGTTTGATCCACAGGAACATTCCATTGGTTTCCATGGTGACACTTTTAGAATTAACTTTAAAAATACCCCACTCCCATGGAGCCATGAGTCATGTTATAAGAACTAGTTTATTTGTATTGATAATGTCAGAGCAAAGAGTAACACTTAATTTTATAGTTTAATGCTATCTATTTTTATACAGTAAAATAACTTACTTAACTTGCAAGAGCTTTATTATGCATTTGCCTTTTTTCAAAAGTACTTTTTTTCTCCCAATTACTCTGAAAATACATGTTAAATATTTAATAATATTATCTTGTCTACAGATGAATCGAGTTCCTACTGCAGACTATTCAATACCAATTTAGTATAATTGATTGATAAGCTTCATAATTAGTGGGGATTATTGAAGATATATGGATAAAAATATAGCTGATTGACTCTCAGCTGGGTCATTATGTTCTCAGTGAGCAAAGGCTTTGGAAATATACTCACTTCTATATCGAAACAGATTGTGCAAAAGGAGCAAAAGTTTGACAGTTCTGTTCTTTTCTTATCAGCATTTAAATAAATGATAACCATACACCATATAGTAATTTAGAATGTTTATAAATGTCCATAAAGTTGAATAAAAAAAAAATGTCTTCCGAGTCTTCCTGGCGCTCTCTAAAAATATAGAGCTTTTTTTAAAATATTGAGATTATTTCAACAGCAAAGAGGCAGAACATCCAAGACACATGTTTTTATATACATATTTAAACATCCGTCAGTGTGATTTTGGTTATATAAAAAGCAGGTGTTTACTAGCTAGGTGAGTCCTTTTTTTTTGTGTGCAGTAATCATACATTCTCACTGAATGCTATTCTTTTTTTAAAGCTTTTTCATGCATCCCAACTTTGAGAGAACTCAATCCAGGACACAGGGGCATAGCAACATTGAGAGGTGTGCGCAGACAAAAAAAAGGGTGTGGTTAGAAAAAGTGAACAAGCCAACAGATCCCACCTCCATGGGATCGCTAGACAGGTGTCCAAATCGGAGAGTCCCACCAGACTCGGGATGGCTGGGAGGCAGACTATTGATCTCCACACCAAGTTTAAGGCAATAAATGGGATCCCTGAAAACAAAAAAGATAACAGAAGCACAGCCCACATATCAAAGCCATTATTAAAACTGTTATTACAACTGTTATCACTATTATTAAAACGATTATCTTTTATTAAAACTGTTATAACTATTCTAATATCTACTATAACTATTTTAGAACAGTTGCACGTTTTTTCACATTCTTCTGTCATGGAGTACAGGATGACTGCCTGAATAAAATAAAAGTATGCATTAAAATGGAACCTAAGGAGACCTAATAATGTTCCATTTTTTTGGTAAAAAATGTAGAGGTTCATATATTGATCCTGCCACCATTTTTACTGATAATTCAAGGCATATAATCTGTGAACATGCTTTCTACGTACATATGCACTGATACACTATAATACAAATGTATAGGCACTGGCAAGAACCACTTCATAACATCAAAACAATCAACATTCAATGCAAAACCACAATTTTACAATTTGTATCATTCACATATTAACAATTCTGTACAATGCACTTCTGTTAACAATCTATCCATCATGCCAGTCACGTATTCCTGCCAAGACTAGCAAACAAATGACAATAATGGTACATGGAAAGTGAATTTGGGTAACACGCCTAGCATCCCTCTGCCTCTCCCTGTTCACCAAAGCTTTCTGTTGAACATGATATATTTTATCAGAAGAGCATAAGACACCCTAATAAATGGGTACAATTCACATTCCCATTTTGTGAAATGCCACAGATTGGAGTTTAATTTTACAAAGTCTTGCCAATGTTATATTTGATCTGCTGAGAGTTCTAGTGAATGTTTTTGCTTGAATGTTTTTGGATTATGTTATGTGTGGCAAAGAACAAAATGTGTTCAAATAGTACATTTTAAAACCAAACTTTGTTAGACGCTAGATGATTAATTCATGCCTCTCCAAGAACAATTTGAAACCCAGCATGCATTTCTGTTAAGATGGCTGTAATCAGCGAGAAATAAAAAAAAATATGATCTTACCAGATTAGTTTAATTTATATAACTGTTTCTGCTTTATCTGTATGAAACTCTGCACAGAATACATTTTATAAAACAAATCTCAGCAAAAAAAATATAAAAATGTTATATTTAACTGAAAGATTGCATCAGGGGCAGGCATTTTAAACAGAACTGCTTTCATGAAAGAATGGAAATAAAGTACATGATTGAGCCCTCTTTGTTCCATGTAACTTTATTGTAGCTGACATAGGCACAAGGCTATCCCAGATATATGGTAAGGCCAGGGACTAATAAAAGTATTTAGAAAATTGGGCAGACTAGATGGGGCAAATGGTTCTTATCTACAGACACATTCTATGTTTCTATATTGTTTAGAATCTTGGTTAGGTAAAGGGAGATCTGACCTAATATTGTCAAAAAAAGGTTCCACACAAATGGTGACTGTACAAATAAGCTGATATAGGCTTAGGGTCAAACTTTTGTGTGTTGATTGACAATTTGCTGAAAAATAGAATGCAAAGAGTGGTAAATGGGAAGTTCTCAAATTGGACAGATGGGATAAGTAGCGAGGGATCTCTACTTATACGTAGACAGGGATCTGTCCTGGGTTCTCTTCTTTTTAATTTGTTTATTAATGATCTCCCAGAGGGCATAGGGTGCCATGACTCAGTGTTTGCTGATGTCACAAAATTAAGTAGGGTAATAAATACAGTCTGAATGTAAATGTATCTTCACTGCAAGAGAATTTGGGCAAATTGGGTAACTGGGCAGATAAATGGAAAATTAGATTCGATCTAGACAAATGTAACACTATGCATTTTCGGTATAATAATGAAAATGCAAGATATATTGTAGACAATAGACTTAGCAGTAGTGCCAGCAGGGTGGCTGCAAAGGCCAATAAGATATTGGAATGTATTAATAAAGGTATTGACTCATGGGAGGAATACATTATTTTGCCTCTTAACAGGTCCATGGTAAGACCCCACCTGGAACATGCGGTTCAATTCTCGGTGCCTTTAAAAAAAAAAAGGGATGGAAAGTTCAGATATCAAGTTATGAAGAATAGCTAGAAAAGTGTACACGCTAGAGAAACAGCATCTTAGAGGGGATATGATAATGTTATAAAAATATGTACAGGACCCATACAAAGTGTTTTCCAAAGACCTCTTCATTAATAGAACAGTACAAAGGACAAGGGGACACCCACTAAGACTTGAAAAAAGGAGATTTAGTCTACAACAGCAGAAGGGATATTTTTACAGTAAACACAATAAAGGCATGGAATTCACTGCCTGAAGAGGTGGTGCTAGCAAAAAACGGATAGATTTTTAATGCACTAGAACATAAAGGGCTATCAATGCTTGTGTAGGTATTAATATATACTTAGTATCATTGAGCAAAGGAGAAATCTGATTGCCATTTGGAGTCAAGAAGAATTGTTTTCCCCACTGAAAGCAGAATTCAAATTGCTTAAATTAGGTTATTTTTGCCTTCTTTTGGATCAACAGCTGTAAACAAGGAATAGGAAAAGGGTTGAGCAAAGGGATGAACTTGATGCATTATGTCTTTTTTTCCAACGCAAACTACTATGTAACTAAATATGTAATATATATAACATGACCGCTCTCTGAGCTTTACGAAGAAAAAAATGATCAATAATAACTATTTCTATGCATTCATTTAAGTATTTCTCAAAATGCTTACACTTCATGCCATCTTTCAATTGAACATAACTTAATTTTTTGCCAACCGTTTAAAACAAACAAAAAAAAGAAAAGAAAAAAAAGGTTTAATGTTTGCCATTTTTGTTATTTGTAATTCCATTGCAAAAATAATGCATTTTAGAGCATGATAAGAAGGGTGATATGTGAGAACATTAAACTGTATCAGATAAACCACTGATAACCTTAACATTTAGTGCAATCTGTGAAATAACTGAGTGGCCCTCCAATCTTCCTGTTGTAAGATTGTGTTCAACAGTATTTTTCAATGCTTTACTTATCTATTTACTTAATTGTCTTATGCAGATTGACGATTGACTACAATGAAAAAATACTGTACTGTAACTATCAGCAAAAAATAATAATAGTCATCATACATATTGTTTAAAATAGAAGAAATGTTCCTGAACTCACCATGATATATATAATCTTGAACATCTGAACCAACTATAATGTATGAAGAAAAGCAATTTGTATAGTTTTACAATGCACAATAGTTATACAAAGAAGCACTTTCATCTAGTCCTGATGAGGTAACATTTGAGATTGTGCCTCACATAGCAGTACACTGCAGTGAAGGGGCGTCACAAGGGTTGGTGTCACCCGGTGCAGAAACTCATGGTGTCACCCCCCTGGATTTCCTCCAATACAATGCCAAACAGATTCCTTAGTAATGCCAGTTAGATGGCCTATTAACTATGTCACACACAGGAGCCCCATAACTATGCCACACACAGGAGCCCCATAAATATGCCACACACAGGAGCCCCATAACTATGCCACACACAGGAGCCCCATAAATTATGCCACACCAGAACCAGACCCACTATTTATGCCTCACAAAAGAGTCCCTTAACTATGCCACACATGGGGTCCAATAAATATGCCACACACAAGCGCCCCATAATTATGCACACATGGGACCGCCATTAATTATGCAACACACAGGAGCCCCCAATTGTAGAATTATACATACCAGGAATATTGTGCCACTCGTAGCCCAGTAATAGTGTGCCACTCAGAGCCCAGTAATATTGTACCAGTCAGATACCAGGAATATTGTGCCATTCAGAGCCCACTAATATTGTACCAGTCAGATACCAGTAATATTGTGCCAGTCAGATACCAGTAAGATTGTGCCAGTCAGAGACCAAAAATATTGTGCCACTCAGAGCCCAGTAATATTGTGCCAGTCAGATACCAGGAATATTGTGTCATTTAGATACCAGTAATATTGTGCCAGTCAGAGCCCAGTAATATTGTGCCAGTCAGATACCAGTAATATTGTGCAGGTCAGACACCAGTAATATTGTGTTATTCAGAGCCCAGTAATATTGTGCAACTCAGAGCCCAGTAATATTGTGCCAGTCAGATACCAGTAATATTGTGCCAGTCAGATACCAGTAATATTGTGCCAGTCAGATACCAGTAATATTGTGCCAGTCAGAGCCCAGTAATATTGTGCCATTCAGAGCCCAGTAATATTGTGCCAGTCAGATACCAGTAATATTGTGCCAGTCAGAGCCCAAAAATATTGTGCCACTCAGAGCCCAGTAATATTGTGCCAGTCAGATACCAGGAATATTGTGTTATTAAGATACCAGTAATATTGTGCCAGTCAGAGCCCAGTAATATTGTGCCAGTCAGATACCAGTAATATTGTGCCAGTCAGACACCAGGAATATTGTGTCATTCAGAGCCCAGTAATATTGTGCATCTCAGAGCCCAGTAATATTGTGCCAGTCAGATACCAGTAATATTGTGCCAGTCAGAGCCCAGTAATATTGTGCCATTCAGAGGCCAGAAATATTGTGCCAGTCAGATACCAGTAATATTGTGCCATTCAGAGCCCAGTAATATTGTGCCACTCAGAGCCCAGTAATATTGTGCCACTCAGAGCCCAGTAATATTGTGCCATTCAGAGCCCAGTAATATTGTGCCATTCAGATACCAGTAATATTGTGCCAGTCAGATACCAGTAATATTGTGCCAGTCAGAGTCCAGTAATATTGTGCCAGTCAGAGCCCAGTAATATTGTGCCAGTCAGAGCTCAGTAATATTATGCCATTCAGAGCCCAGTAATATTGTGCCATTCAGAGCCCAGTAATATTGTGCCAGTAAGATGCCAGGTATATTGTGCCATTCAGAGCCCAGTAATATTGTGCCAGTCAGATGCCAGTAATATTGTGCCAGTCAGAGCTCAGTAATATTATGCCATTCAGAGCCCAGTAATATTGTGCCATTCAGAGCCCAGTAATATTGTGCCATTCAGATACCAGTAATATTGTGCCAGTCAGAAACCAGTAATATTGTGCCAGTCAGATACCAGTAATATTGTGCCAGTCAGAGCCCAGTAATATTGTGCCATTCAGAGCCCAGAAATATTGTGCCAGTCAGATACCAGTAATATTGTGCCATTCAGAGCCCAGTAATATTGTGCCACTCAGAGCCCAGTAATATTGTGCCACTCAGAGCCCAGTAATATTGTGCCATTCAGAGCCCAGTAATATTGTGCCATTCAGATACCAGTAATATTGTGCCAGTCAGATACCAGTAATATTGTGCCAGTCAGAGTCCAGTAATATTGTGCCAGTCAGAGCCCAGTAATATTGTGCCAGTCAGAGCTCAGTAATATTATGCCATTCAGAGCCCAGTAATATTGTGCCATTCAGAGCCCAGTAATATTGTGCCAGTAAGATGCCAGGTATATTGTGCCATTCAGAGCCCAGTAATATTGTGCCAGTCAGATGCCAGTAATATTGTGCCAGTCAGAGCTCAGTAATATTATGCCATTCAGAGCCCAGTAATATTGTGCCATTCAGAGCCCAGTAATATTGTGCCATTCAGATACCAGTAATATTGTGCCAGTCAGAAACCAGTAATATTGTGCCAGTCAGAGTCCAGTAATATTGTGCCAGTCAGAGCCCAGTAATATTGTGCCAGTCAGAGTCCAGTAATATTGTGCCAGTCAGATGCCTGTAATATTGTGCCAGTCAGAGCCCAGTAATAGTGTGCCAGTCAGAGCCCAGTAATATTGTGCCACTCAGAGCCCAGTAATATTGTGCCACTCAGAGCCCAGTAATATTATGCCAGTCAGATACCAAGAATATTGTGCCAGTCAGAGCCCAGTAATATTGTGCCAGTCAGAGCCCAGTAATATTATTCCAGTCAGATACCAGTAATATTGTGCCAGTCAGAGCCCAGTCATATTGTGCCAGTTAGAGCCCAGTCATATTGTGCCAGTCAGATACCAGTAATATTGTACCAGTCAGAGCCCAGTAATATTGTGCCAGTTAGATACCAGTAATATTGTGCAATTAAAGTGCTCGTTTTCAACGCTGCTGCTCCGTGTCCTGCAGGGAGGAGGGAAACACAGTCACCGGATGTGACGTAACGTCACATCTGGTCACTGTGTGTTTTTTTTTTTTTTTCCTGCAGCCGCATATAGCGGATCCGGCTGCCAGAAAAAAAAAAAAAGTTAAGCAGCGCGGTGCGAAGGGTGCCAGCATCACGGGTGTCACCCCCGCTGGAGGTGTCACCCGGTGCTGTCTGCACCCCCCGCACCCCCCTCGGGACATCACTGCTGCAGTGACTATTTTGTCATATAGCTATTTCATAGACACAGACAAACAGGAAATACAAATGTAATGTAATTGATATTTACTTTAAAATGGGTTTTTGATTATTTATGTGTCTTAGCTGTGTTTTTCATTGCCTAAAAATTGTTTAAAAAGTGAATATTGGAAATAAACAATTAAAAAGTATCTATTTTAAGCCCTTACTGACAGAATACCATGCTGCATTTGATGTGCCTTGAATAATACAATTCCTTTATTTTTGTAACATATTTATTATATGCGTGTTTAACTGTGATTTTATTTCTCCATGTCAAGGACACCCACACAAATTATATAAAAAAATGTTTAAAGGACAGATGGGGCTTTCTGTTGATGCCATTATTTTCATCATATGAAATAATTTACTATAAAAAAATCCTAAAATGTCTTTGGCCTGGAAAATATTTTATACATATGCTAAAAATAACCCCACTATTTCATATGTTTCTCTAGTTTTTTTCTATAGTTTTGCTCCTAAAGTGACATTTTGACCCTAACCCTAAATCTAACCTCTAGGGACAGTCAATCAGCAATAACAGAGCAATGGAAGTGATTTCAGTCACTCTTGACGGATACCATATTGGAGGAGTAGTATATTTCTGTGCTGCATGATACCTCAACATCGAGGCATCATAGCAACACTAGAAAAGCATAGGCAGCGAATTCGCATGATTTGCCACTATCATGCATACTATCACCTTAGCAGTGATTGTATTCATGGAGGCACTTAAATTGTACTCATAAGACTATCTTGGAACCCGAGGCAGCCTCTAACACTAACTTCTGATTTGTAGTACTGCGCCCAACAGCGCACACTTCATTAAAACACAGGACGTGTTGATCAGATGACACATACATACTTAAAACATACATTGCTTGTATTTTATGTAATACAACAACATACAACATACATTTTTTGTAATTTTTTTATTCTCTGCTTTCATTGTATTAGCAATGTTTAGGTTGACAAAGTCCTTTTAAGTATCAACATTTCATCAGTCTGATTGAGAGAGATCACTTTGGTACAATGTTTAATTCATTGTCATCGAGTGTAGTGCAACAATATGAAATAGGATGGTGTAGTGGTTGAAAGCAGGGAAGCTTTTATGTACAGAATGAATCAGAACATAGCCTGGAGGGAATAACTTAGGAAACTGTGTGTCTTTGCAATGCAGAAATATGAAGGAATACTAATTATTTTCTGACTATTGGATATATTGTTTAAGGAAAAGAAAGAGCACATAAATAATATACATCATGGTAAAAGCAATAAGTAACAAGGATTTAGCGGGGTCATGCACTAAATCAGTGCAGTGAAAAAAAGCAATTTGTGAATATTAGTGATATTTTTCCCATATTGTGCGTCGTCCGTGTATTCTTTTTAATGGGCGTATTTCCTGTTGTGCTTCTATATTGTGATTATTTTTGTGCATGCTAAAGACAAAATTTTGTGACAAATAATTCTTATTCTGGAGTGTGAAAATTACACAATATTCACAAAATATGCCCGTTTTAATTCATAATTTGCTCATATTTACTAAACATTTTCATACATCGCAAATAGCAAAAATATTGTACACAAAATGTATGGCTATTTCTTAGTGCATCACAGTATCAATGCCATTTTTGGTTCTGGGATCTATTCACTAAACAGTGAATTGTGGTAACTTTAGAGGTAAAATATCCAGTTGACCTGTTTTGCTAACCAAGCTATTTTGGCTTGAGTAAATAAATATTGTATATCCTTTGGATTGTGTTGCACTTAAAAATGTTTTGTTTGGAACAGAATCTACTCCAAGACCTGATATTTATAACATATTCAAATATACAACAATAAGAAAATGCAATACATTACATTACAAAGGTAGATACTATCTGAAAACCCCAGTTATAATAATGGAAAGTCAATACTTATATCAATATATTGTTTACAAATCCAAATCAACCCTTGTCTACCTATCTAATTGAGGCTTGTTTAAATAACACCTTCTTCTCCAGGAGAAATGTTTAAAACTATGAAATTACATTTTTGAAAAATATAATAAAGCTTTAGATTTGCACTACATTTTATTACTAGCCCATTTTTTTTAATCATAGTAATTATTTAAAACTAGTCTAAATAAAAAAAAAAATACAATCAGATACACACTTAAACTAAAATCGAAGGAACAAATTATACATCTACAAAGAGGTTCCAAATATCTGCTTTATTCTAGGAATATAAACCAGTAGTTGGCATACTGACTGGTCTGTCAGAATACCAAACTAATTAGACAATCAACAAGTCAACAACATGAATAATAGATTCACTTTTTGATTTTTTTAAACTCCTTTGATGCACCAGCATTCTTATGAAGATAAATACTGGAAATAATGCTTGCCATTTTGACATTTTGAATTAATGCAGAATAAAGGTTTATTTTTGCTCCCGTCCTGTGCTTTGTCCTGCTGCTCACCATTTGGTGTACCATTTGTGCTGCTGGGTCAACTATGACCTAGTGGAGCTGTGTGATTTGATTGTTCAAAGAATACAATACAATTGAGTTATTGTTTTGATAGAACACTACAATAAAAAATAAAAATATCTGTCATTATGCTGATTGACTAATACACTGTTTCTTAAAGTGTACTAGACAAGTTACAAAAACATGGTATCATTTTGCATATTAATAAAATTTCTCCATACATTGTGCAGCCAAATTGTTAGTAAATGTAAAAAATACTATTAAAAAATAGCATATACTAATGCTAAAATATATATAAAAAATACTTTCTCCAATACTCCTAACTTATACATGAGATTTGGGAAATCAAATTTGTTGTGTTAGTAGATTTTTAAAAAAAACTTTTCAACATTGTCAAAAAACATTCCAACACTTTATTTTAGCTTTCTTTGAACTTAATACTAGAGAGAACAGCTGATAAACTGGTCAGTTAATAGCTATCTAAACAATTACACCTCACAGCACCCAGGGCCGCCATCAGAAATGTTCACACCCCCATACAGAACAAATGGTCTACCCCCCCCCCTCCCAATACTTTTCTCCTGGTGGTCTAGGGTACTGCAAATTTGTAGGAGGCTTGGACTTATTTGAACCGCCCTCTTCTGTCTGGTGCACTGTGTCTAAAGACAGCAAATAATGAGCACAGCTGCTTGCCCTTCCTCTCTTGTCATGGTGCACCAGATGCGCATCAAAGCCATAACATTCCGTTAGGAATTGGGATTCTTAGGCTTTTACTTAATTCTTTAGCATCATGGACTGAAGTCCACATAATAATCCCTACAGTATGTTGCTGATGACCTCAATGTCATTGTCAATTTTGGCAGCCCCATAACATCACCCTCTAACATGGGGATTTGTAGACCCATCCTGGTTATAACCCAAAGCAGAAAAGACTCTGCTGTTTGCCTACCCTCACTATAGTGCTTTAAGAGACTATAATTGACATCAAGGATATAATTTCTTCACCTATTCTACACACAAGATATGCTGCCGTCCAGGATGTTTTTTTTTATTTATCTTAGCTACCCTATTAATGGAGGATGAAGCTGTTTCTTCTTTATATTGTAGTGACTACAAATCTTAGTAGTACACACTATCAAATCACTTAACAGGCCTAAGCTCTAGGTTTGCATTCACAGCAAGTCAACCTACCTATCCATCTCTTCTCACAGATGTGCTGTGTTGTACCCAGAAACTCAAGGGTTCTAGGTTTTGGGGGCCTTAACCCCTTGACGACAAAGGACGTGCCAGGCACGTCCTGGGAGAAACTCCCTTAACGACAAAGGACGTGCTGGCACGTCCTGCATTGAATGAAGCGGTTTTCGCGATCAACGCTTTAACAGTGCTGGTCTATTGCCTCGACATCGAGGCAATAGCCAGCACCGAAATTTCTATTTCGGGACCCCCACGATCGCCCCACGGAGCGATCGTGGGGAGCCATATTGACAGAGCATGCTGCTCCGTCAATATGGCTAAGTCCTCTGCCGGTCTGAGCTTCGGAAGTGAAAGTAACTTCACTTTCGTCGCTCTGAATATGCTACTTAACTACCCCTAGTGGTATTTTAGTAATTCATTAAAAACAGGTTATTTAGCTATATTAGCCTATAGGGTTAAAATTAAATATTTTTAGCATAAGGGATAGGGTTAAAATTAAATTAAAGTTAAAAAATATTAAGGAATATAATAAGGATTAGAGTTGGGGTTAAATTTAGTGTTAGGGTTACATTTTGGGTTCGGGTTGGGGTCAAAAGATCAATATAGGAAAAAAACAAAAAACACTATTTTTGGTTTTTGCCCCATAACTTGCAAAAAAATACTGAAAAATATGGAAACATGCATATTTTTGAACTCGGGAGAACATTTAGAAACTATTTAGACGGGGTCTTTTTTAATGATTTTATTTGTGTAAAGTATATTTTAGGTCAAAGTTAGAAAAAGTGTGTTTTTTTAAAATTTTCATCATATTTTATTTTTTGTAGTAAATTATAAGATATGATGAACATAATGGTATCTAATGAAAGCCCTTCTTATGACGATAAAAACAACATATAATTTGTGTGGGTACTGTATGTGAGAAAGAAAAAAATTACAGCTAAACACAAACACCCTAGAAATGTCAAAACAGCGATTGTCACCAAGGGAAAGTCAAGGTGAAAATGTCTTGTCACTAAGGGGTTAAGCTAAAGTTGAGATAGGGAGCCCTGTTTAACCTATTTGTCCCTTTTCCATAATTGTCACCCTCAGGGCAAGTGGGGGCCCCAGGCTGCTTAATTTGCTTCTATTGTAAAACCACCACTGCAGAAGCTCCACCTAAAATCTTGGTTCTGGTTTTTGTTGTTAGTGGTGTGGTAAAAGTTCTCCACAGATCACTTCTATTCACAACGAGGGCACCATGTTACAGATAATTTATCGTAAATTCGAGTCAACATATACACCCACAGACACCCACATATATATGTATGGATGCCGTATTTCACTTCAAAATATATACATCTTACTTCAGTTATGATGTACATTATTCTAGAAGTTCTTGCCCTATTTACAATGACTCTGTAACACAGGAACTCGTTAGTGTTTTCAAAACGTTTCAAGAGCTATTCACTCGGCTATAGAATGAATCTGTGCATTCTGCGGAAAAACAATAGAAAAGATTTCATAGAAAATATAATGTGACAGGAGAAGGTTTACTGACATGTTTACATGTTTGTCACATAAAATTGCTCGAGAGTATATGTCAAGTACAATTTAATGCATTGGAAGATATAATGCATTTTTGCACAATCAAGTTTACAATAATTACTTGGAGAAAAAAGTTGCGTCATGCTGGCAAAGAGCATGTTTCCCATGTAAGTATGTGGGATCACATATATGAGTGTGTGTGTATACATAGAAAAATCCACTCATAATCCATTTGTAGTCTCCTGTCATGTAATTAAACAACTATTCCCTTTGTTACAAAGATACGTTTTGCTAAAGTGCTCTTCAATTGTGGCTGTTTGGGTGCATAAATATACCCATATTCATATGTGAACTGAGATGTACAGTAGACATGTGCATTCGTTTTCGGACGAATGCATTTTCGGACGAAAATAGCATTTTCGTCCATTCGTCCGAAAAACGAATAACGAAAATTTTAACTAACAAAATCCGAATGAACGAATGGTTAATAAACGAAAATCATTCGTTCATTCGTCCATTCGTCCATTCGTGCTATTGGCATTCTAAACCGAAATAGAGTCGGTTTACAATACCAATAGCATTGTACTACATTCCATAAACCGACATGAATGACTTTCGGTTTATGGAATGCATGTAATGCTATTAGCTTCCTATAAACCGAAATTGAGTTCCCATTCATACGAATAGGTCAATTGACCTATTCGTATGAATGGGGACTCTTTCGGTTTATAGAAAGCCAATAGCAGCATGTATTCTATAAGCCGAAAGTCTTTAAAACAAACGACGTTCGGTTTATAGAATACATGTAATGCTATTGCTGTTCTATAAGCCGAAAGACATTCGGCTTATAGAACAGCAATAGCATTACATGCATTCTATAAACCGAACGTCGTTCGTTTTAAAGACTTTCGGCTTATAGAATACTATTGGCATTCTATAAACCTAACTAGAGTCCCTCCTCATTCATAAGAATTTCTTATGAATGGGGACTCGACTCTAGTTCGGTTTATAGAAAGCCAATAGTATTCTATAAGCCGAAAGTCTTTAAAACGAACGACGTTCGGTTTATAGAATACATGTAATGCTATTGCTAAACTATAAACCGAACGACTTTCGGTTTATAGAATAGCCATAGGATTACATGTAGTACATAAGCCGAAAGTCTATAAACCGAAAGTCGTTCGGTTTATAGGCTGTCGGCATTTAACTATACAGAGACAGAGTCTCCATTCATAAAATTATGAATGGAGACTTTGTCTCCGTGTAGTAAAATGCCGAAAGTCTATAAACCGAACGATCGGTTTATAGACTTTCGGCTTATGTAATACATGTAATCCTATGGCTATTCTATAAACCGAAAGTTCGGTTTATAGAATAGCAATAGGAATACATGTATTCCATAAGCCGACAGCCTATAAACCGAACGTTCGGTTTATAGGCTGTGGGCATTTTACTACACGGAGACAAAGTCTCCATTCATAATTTTATGAATGGAGACTCTGTCTCTGTATAGTTAAATGCCGGCTTTTAACTATACGGAGACAAAGTCTCCATTTATAATTTTATGAATGGAGACTCTGTCTCCGTATAGTTAAATGCTATTGTATTCTATAAACCGACTCTATTTCGGCTTATAGAATGCAATAGTACTACGAATGGACGAATGAACGAATGATTTTCCTTTATTAACCATTCGTTCATCCGGCTTTAGTTAGCTTAGCATTTTCGTTCTTCGTTTTTCGGGCGAATGGACGAAAATGCAATTTTCGGACGAAAATGCATTCGTCCGAAAACGAATGCACATGTCTAGTATATATTCACATGTAAATTGCTTTTTAAATAAAAAATTATGATATAAAAAAATCTTGTTTTTATTTCCTTTTATGTGACAATGCTGCCTCTCTCTTTCCCTTGCCCCCAGATTTGTCGCTCTCCCCCCCTTAGTGTTGTCTCTCTCTCACCCTCCCTTTGGCTCCCCCCTCGCTCCCCTTGTGTCTGTCTCTTCCCCCCTTCCCTCCCCTTGTTTCTCTCTGCCCCCCCCCCTTGTTATTCTGTCCCCCCCTCACCTGTTTCTTGCTCCCTGGTGGCTAGTGGGGGCAGCCGGGGGATGTATGCACTATACATAATAGACGGAAGTGTCGGGCAGCATGGAGGTTGTCTGCACGATTCGTGCAGACATCCCCCAGCTGCCCGATTCTCCCTGGTGGCTAGCGAGGGAGCGGAGGATGTCTGCGCGATGAGCGAGACCTCTCCTGCTGCCGCCCGGCATGACCGCCGGGACTTCTATGATGAAGCTGGGTACTTCCGGCTTCCTCATAAAAGTCCTGGCTGTCGTTCCGGGCGGCAGCAGGGGAGGTCTCGCTCATCGCGCAGACATCCTCCGCTCCCTCGCTAGCCACCAGGGAGAATCGGGCAGCTGGGGGATGTCTGCACGAATCGTGCAGACAACCTCCATGCTGCCCGACACTTCCGTCTATTATGTATAGTGCATACATCCCCCGGCTGCCCCCACTAGCCACCAGGGAGCAAGAAACAGGTGAGGGGGGGACAGAATAACAAGGGGGGGGGGGCAGAGAGAAACAAGGGGAGGGAAGGGGGGAAGAGACAGACACAAGGGGAGCGAGGGGGGAGCCAAAGGGAGGGTGAGAGAGAGACAACACTAAGGGGGGGAGAGCGACAAATCTGGGGGCAAGGGAAAGAGAGAGGCAGCTTTGTCACATAAAAGGAAATAAAAATAAGATTTTATTTATATCATAATTTTTTATTAAAAAAGCAATTTACATGTGAATATATACTAGACATGTGCATTCGTTTTCGGACGAATGCATTTTCGTCCGAAAATTGCATTTTCGTCCATTCGCCCGAAAAACGAAGAACGAAAATGCTAAGCTAACTAAAGCCGAATGAACGAATGGTTAATAAAGGAAAATCATTCGTTCATTCGTCCATTCGTAGTACTATTGCATTCTATAAGCCGAAATAGAGTCGGTTTATAGAATACAATAGCATTTAACTATACGGAGACAGAGTCTCCATTCATAAATTTATGAATGGAGACAAACGTATAGTTAAAAGCCGACAGCCTATAAACCGAACGTTCGGTTTATAGGCTGTGGGCATTTAACTATACGGAGACAGAGTCTCCATTCATAAAATTATAAATGGAGACTTTGTCTCCGTATAGTTAAAAGCCGGTGTTCTGACAAATTTCTGGAGCAAATTCTCCTGCGCAATCGCAGGAGAATTTGCTCACTGCGCATGCGCATAAAGTTACAGCTGATAACTCAGCTGTAACTTTGTGACCACCGTGCATGAGACAGCTGCGCAACCCACCTCCCGCCCCCTCACACCCGCCGCACACCCCTTCTTACCAGATCATCGACCACAGCGATACACAGCGCATGCGCACGCCTATCCAGCCGTTTGGGAATGCGCGCGTCCGTTGTTGTGTTCTTAAGGTGGTAAGTAACACGGGGCGTCGGGACATAAGGGGGCAAGCATCCTGGTGAGGGCTGCCTCATCTTGATGGGATTTGTGATCCTCCTGCTGTATTATTGATGCAGCAGGAGGATCACAAATCCCATCAAGATGAGGCAGCCCTCACCAGGATGCTTGCCCCCTTATGTCCCGACGCCCCATGTTACTTACCACCTTAAGAACACAACAACGGACGCGCACATTCCCAAACGGCTGGATAGGCGTGCGCATGCGCTGTGTATCGCTGTGGTCGATGATCTGGTAAGAAGGGGTGTGCAGGGGGTGTGAGGGGGCGGGAGGTGGGTTGCGCAGCTGGCGCATGCGCGGTGGTCACAAAGTTACAGCTGAGTTATCAGCTGTAACTTTATGCGCATGCGCAGTGAGCAAATTCTCCTGCGATTGCGCAGGAGAATTTGCTCCAGAAATTTGTCAGAACACCGGCATTTAACTATACGGAGACAGAGTCTCCATTCATAAAATTATAAATGGAGACTTTGTCTCCGTATAGTTAAAAGCCGGCATTTAACTATACGGAGACAGAGTCTCCATTCATAAAATTATGAATGGAGACTTTGTCTCCGTGTAGTAAAATGCCCACAGCCTATAAACCGAACGTTCGGTTTATAGGCTGTCGGCTTATGGAATACATGTATTCCTATTGCTATTCTATAAACCGAACGACTTTCGGTTTATAGAATAGCAATAGGAATACATGTATTCCATAAGCCGACAGCCTATAAACCGAACGTTCGGTTTATAGGCTGTGGGCATTTTACTACACGGAGACAGAGTCTCCATTCATAAAATTATGAATGGAGACTTTGTCTCCGTGTAGTAAAATGCCCACAGCCTATAAACCGAACGTTCGGTTTATAGGCTGTCGGCATTTTACTACACGGAGACAAAGTCTCCATTCATAATTTTATGAATGGAGACTCTGTCTCCGTGTAGTAAAATGCCGACAGCCTATAAACCGAACGTTCGGTTTATAGGCTGTCGGCTTATGGAATACATGTATTCCTATGGCTATTCTATAAACCGAACGACTTTCGGTTTATAGAATAGCAATAGGAATACATGTATTCCATAAGCCGACAGCCTATAAACCGAACGTTCGGTTTATAGGCTGTCGGCATTTTACTACACGGAGACAAAGTCTCCATTCATAATTTTATGAATGGAGACTCTGTCTCTTATTAGTTAAATGCCGACAGCCTATAAACCGAACGACTTTCGGTTTATAGACTTTTGGCTTATGTAATACATGTAAACCTATGGCTATTCTATAAACCGAAAGTCGTTCGGTTTATAGAATAGCAATAGGATTACATGTATTCCATAAGCCGAAAGTCTATAAACCGAAAGTCGTTCGGTTTATAGACTTTCGGCTTATAGAATACAATTAATACTATTGCCTTTCTATGAACCGAACGAGAGCCCCATTCATAAGAATTTCTTATGAATGGGGCTCTCGTTCGGTTTATAGAAAGCCAATAGTATTACATTGTATTCTATAAAACGAACGAAAAAAATTAACGAAACGAAAATAATTAACGAATTTCGTCTGAAACGAATGCACTAATGAACGAAATTCGTTTTAGACGAAATAAATAACATTTTCGTCCGAATGGACGAAAACGAAACGAAAATTTTAGTTTTGCACATGTCTAATGTACAGTACCAATCAAAAGTTTGAGTACACGGGCTGAATAGGTTTATTTTAGAATGGACAATGCTTTAATTTGGACAGATCTGCATACCGTTCATATAAATATAAATTTTGATTAAACCATTTATTCATGTGTAGCTGTTTGTTCACATATGACTAATATGAGCATATGTATACACACAGATGTACAGTAACCGTCAAAAATGACAACTTTTTTTTTTACGTTGTATAGGTTTCTTAATATTACTATTAAAAAAGCACCATTTTAATTGCTCAGAATTGATTCCCTTTTCCTTAATTACAGCATCGCTCTCTCCCCCTCCCCATATGCATTTTCTTTCCCTCTCCTCCCCCATATCTGTTCTCTCTCCCCCTCATTCCCCAAATCTGTTCTCTCTACCCCCCACCTTCCCCATATCTCTTTTCTTCCTGCACTTCTCTGTTCTCTTAACTCCTATATTCTCTTCCTCCTCCTCTGTTCTCATCCCACCTCCTCTGTTCTCTCCCCCACCCCTGTTCTTTCCTACCCCCTCATTTTCTGTTCTCTTCCCCTCTCCTCTGTTCTCTTCCCCCTCCTCTGTTTTCTCCCCCTCCCCTATTCTCTCCTACCTCCTCTGTTCTCTCCTCCAATCCTCCTTTGTTCGCTCCCCCTCTGTTCTCTTCTCCCCCCTCTCTGCACTCTTCTTACCCCACATCTGTTCTCTTCTCCCCCCTCCTCTCCCCCTCCTCTTCTCTCCCCCTCCTCTGTTCTCTTCTCCCCCCCCCCTCTGTTCTCTCCCTCTCCTCTGTTCTCCCTCCCCCTTCTATTCTTACCTCCGGGGAGCTGGCGGACCTCACTGGGTGAGAGGTCAAGGTCCGCCCCCACCCTGAGAAGCAGAGCAACGTCTGCTTCAATAGAGAGCCGCGGGCGGAGTATTGCACAGCATAATCTCCGTCTTTTAAATACACACGGAGCTCAGTAAGTGCTGCACACATGGAGCTTATGCTGTGCAATTTGATCATGTGAAGGATCAAACACAAGCTATCAGCCACATACATCAGATGGAACATTCAACCGCAGCTTGATATTAATCGCTATTACGCTAGTAGTTATCCTGCCTAATACCCCTGTTGAGAACTGGCATACGATAAATACTTGCTCATTCCAGTTGCTAGTATTAAGTGCCGGTTAATTAGAAAAGACAATCTGTAAAACAAAGAAAGGCAGCATCTGTGCTATACGTATATCATTGATAAGAAATACTGTATATTATCTTGAAGAAGCCGTTAAGGCGAATCGCTTCAGTGTGTTATAAGGTGAAATCAATGCTCCTTATGCCTACTAAGAATTCACTCTCTCTTTTTATTTTATTTTTATATTATTGTTTATTACATTTTTTTGAATATATATAAAAAAATAAATAAAAAAATAAAAATAATTCACTCTCTCTGTGATTTGTAGTTCACAGTTATTGTACTTTAAATGCCCTGTACCTTGCCAAGTAACCATACATTATTTGTGGTTGTTTCTTCCTATTACGATATTTGCATTTTATGATCGTACTTATTTTATTGTGTATATTTTTTATGACGCATTAAACATATGCATGCTCTTATTTTAATACGGTTATCCTAGACCTTATATCTATCTACTTTACCCTCACTGGCGCCCACTTTCAGCTTGTTATTACTTTGTCTCCCCTTCGTGCCAACATAAAGAAGCGTGCTTACTGATTATGGTTACCCGACAGCACCTCTTTCCTTCTATCCCTCTCTCTACTTTTCATCTATTGGGATCCCAGCTCCATCCCAGCATTTATTAGACTCTTAAAGGTGCAGTCTTGAATTTCCACAACATTTCTTTCCTGACCTAGTATACTCAGGATCTGCAGAACACGAAACCAAGCGCCAAGTAATTTTTATTTATATATTTCCATCAAAAAGTCCTTGAAGTTAACAATTCATTTTTTTTTTTAAATATGTGTTTCAATACTGTGCATTGTCACTCTAATAAAAAAAAAACAAAAAAAACTGTCAGGTCACATGAGTCTGCTGTTTAGTTCCAGTTTGGTGAACCTGTCAAATCCTAATGGATCTAATCATCTATGGGGATCAGGCTTGATTGTTTCAGATGAAAGAAAATAAAACAAATGTTATTCTAAGATTTCAAACCATAATCTCCCTGTGTTATGTTCTGTAAATTGTGCACACCAGCATTCTATTTCTGTTCAGTATTTACCCCCTTACCAGGACCTCATTCATTATGCTTTATAGGCTATGTGCTTAGATGTATGTTGAAAGTGTTATTTCCCCTGATATACTAATAGGATATACTCTACTGAAAATACAATGTGACAGGAAGCAAGTAATGTCACTTTTACCTGTTTGACACTTAGAATTGCTTGTGATGACATGTCAGGTGTAATTTAATGTTTTGACATGTATAGCACATCTCTACCTTCCCTACATATTAGAGCACAGTTCTTGTTTAACATGCAGAAACAAACATTCGTTCTATCTAATCACTTGTGGAAACCACTGGAAGCATATATACGAATATAATTGTATGTTGTTATTATTATAGTATTACTATAACTATATTTAGAATGTTTATATCATAATTACAACTGTATCAAAAATACACTAGAGTTGAAATATTTGGGGTCACTTATAAATGTCCTTGTTTTCCATGAAAACATACATAAAATGAGTTCCAAAATGAATTGGAAATACAATCAAGATGTTGACAAAGTTAGAAAAAAATGACTTGTAATTTTAAAAAATATGGTGTCCTTTAAGCTCTGTTTTCCTCAAAGAATCCTCCATTTTGCATGAATTATAGCCTTGCACACCATGCATTCTAGTTCTCAATGTGCTACCCCATGCTACCTGAAGTACATCCCACAAGTTGCATAGGCTTGATCCATACCCACTATACGTTTAAGCCCTCCATTATATATATAAAACCAGCAGACTACTTTTTCCCTAAATAGTTCTTGCATAGTTTGGAGCTCTGGTTTGGGTATTTTTTTTTAAATTACCAGCTGACTGGTTTATTCACGAGGCAGGAGTATAATATAAAAAAACACAAGTAATGTTCAGGAAATTAAGCTCCACTGAAGCAAAAGTTTAAGTGTTTGGACTCACCAATACTGAAGCATGTTTTACATAGTAGTGGCCATATAGTGTGATTTTTGTTATCCTCCATAGATTTAACAAGCTTATCAAGTATATTTTTTGTTGACCTACTGGTAAAATATTGTCTAGATAGAAGCCTTATCTGTAATCTTATCTTATTTGGTTTTGCACTAGTATATAGTGGTCGTTGCTGCAGTTAACTGTATGGTACATGTTTGTTCAGTGAGTGCTTCCCTCTATTTTATATTGATAGGGATCACACATATAATGCAAATTTACAATTTGTACAAAATTGACTGTTGTCTAGAAGAAACAGGTCTCATTTATGAAGATTTGCTTACACTGTAAAACATCCCATATAATGTTAGAAATGTTCCTAGCTATATGACACAAGAGACATCATATCCTTTTTTTTTTATCTCTAAGAAACCAAATATAGAAGACCACTGCTTTTAAGGTTTGTAATGATCATTAAAACTGAAGATATGTCATTATACTGCCATATATTATATCTACACACAGATATACATTATTTGCAGATGCTGATGAAGCATGAACAGAATGAATTTATATATATATATATATATATATATATATATATATATATATATATATATATATAAAATAAACTGTATATATATATATATATATATATATATATATATATATATATATATATATATATATATATATTCATAGCACAATATATTAGTAGGTGGTTGAATTTAAAATAGGATTTCAGAACAGTTTTCACAAATATCTTTGTCTCCCTCCATAAATATAAACACATCTATATGAATATACAGAAATATCTCTGTTTATTTATAGAGTGAGATGGAGTCATTGCTGTATTCACTGATCATAAATCCCTAGACTTTATTTAGTAAGTAGAATGTATCTACTGTTTGGTCCTCCCTGGGGATCTTTATCGAGATGAGCTATTTTTCAAATACCCAGACATTTGAAAATTCTGTTTATGGAGATCACTGACTTATTTGTCTCTCAGTGCTAGCCATTATCCAAAACTAGGGTATGTAATGCAAGCAACCAAATGGAAATCCAAGTGCACAGATTAAAATAAGAAATAAGATGAAATAAAATGACATCAAGTAATCATCTAAAGTACTGTAGTAATAGGTTAATGATATAATCTGGTAACACATGCATACCAAAATAAATTACAGTATACCCTTCTAAATATAAAAAGAAGAGTATTTATTACAGGGTACGTTAAAACATGTTACAATATAAAAATCATGATAAAGAGAATTGCAGAAAGTGATTTCAAACTTAAGGCCAAAGTAGACGAGATGGAAAATTTCAGCTGAATGGGAGGATATTTACGACTCACTACTTTGGGCTTAGGTTTGAAATTACCTTCTCAGTTCCCAGCAATTATTTCTTCCATGAATACAGCCCAGTATGTAATAAATGCATCAACAATCAGCCCTTGAAATCGAGCCAAAACATTGGGATAAGTGGTTATTATACCGAAGTCTTACCGTATGTTCTTCATTTTGCTCATTATGTTTATATCCATAGTCTAAACACTGTTGCTGTATTTATTACATATTGATACATTATTAAGGAACAACAACAGTCAGGTGTCCTTCCACTGGAAAAAGGGTCACTGCTGGTGCTCTGTTGAACTAGCTCACTGGATACAGACCACCCTTTGAAACAATGGTTGTGTCAGGCACGTCCTGCGGTGAAATTAGCGGTTTATGCAATCAACAATCTTGAAAACCGCTCTGACAGTGCTGGTCTATTGCCTCGATGTCAAAAAGTTCAATATAGGAAAAAAACAAAAAAACACAATTTTTGTTTTTGCCCCATAACTCGCAAGAAAATGCAGAAAAACATGGAAACATGCATATTTCTGAACTCGTGACAATATTTAGAAACTATTTAGATGGGGTCTTTTTTAATGATTGTATTTGTGTAAATTATATTTTAGGTCAAAGAAGTGTTTTTTTTATTTTTTCATCATATTTTATGATTCTTTTTGTAGTAAATTATAAGATATGATGAACATAATGGTATCTAATGAAATCCCTTCTTATGACGATAAAAACAACATATAATTTGTGTGGGTATAGTATGTGGGAGAGAAGAAAATTACAGCTAAACACAAACACCCCAGAAATGTAAAAACAGCCCTTGCACCAAGGGAAAGTCAAGGTCAAAATGTCATGTCACTAAGGGGTTAACCTAGATATAAAACAGGGAACTGGGGACTAATAAAAGTATTTAGAAAATTGGGCAGACTAGATGGACCGAATGGTTCTTATCTGCCGACACATTCGATACTAAGTGAAGTTGTATTCCTGGTCCATCATAGCACTGTAAAGACCACACACACCTACCACATTTTGTGCTGAGACTGCTTATTTTTTATAAGCACACTTAATGCTTTTTATGAATAAGCACTTTCAGTGTGAAACGCATTTAGATTGTATGGTCTTTATCCTGCTATGTTTGAAAAGGACTAAAACTTAACTTTTGCATTTCTACACCTTGTGGATTGAGTTTGATTATTCCAGAGAGTGACACAGAGTGTCACCAAACATCTGTTCACCTTTATGCATATTGTTCTATTGTGACATGTTTAATACAATTCAGAAGGTTGTGTTATGATATAATGGTGTATTGTGGTATTGTGTAGTACACTGAGGGTTGTTTGCTTTTGGATGTACCCCATGTATTTATGGACACTTCTGTACATCTAGTTGTTGTGTGCATTTTGTATAGTACTAGCATGTACGTTATATTTAACTATGAGTAAATGGCTATCATGTAAAAACAATAATAAGTACAATGAAGGAAACTCCAGAATAAAACAAGCACTTTTCCAGCCCCTGAGTCCTGATAATATTACACTGAAAAACATTCCAGTCAAAAGGAAAACTAAGCCAGCTGTTGCTTAATCGTGGCTGAGAAATGAATGTAACATTTGCCCATTTCTAACAATTAGAAGTTTGCACAATAAAACCCAGTTCAGTCTATCAAGAAATGAGCTCAGTACAGTTCTATGTGATAGTGACAGCTGGAAGGAAGACAAGGAAGGCAATCAACCCATACTGCTAAAAGTCGGACATAGAAGCTAAAATATGTAAATTGTTCTATGAGGATTTAAAGGGACAGAGCTAGTTTGGGAATAATACACAGTAATCACTAGCAACAGTAATCACTAGTGGTTATTAAGAATGCAACGGTGACTAGTGACTTTTATCTGCTCGGGAACATATTTATAAAAGTAAAGTATATTATTTCTGGTCACCAAGCTATTTGATTTTCATCTATTGAGCGTTATCTAAATGTAACCCTTTAACAAAGAATGTATTTGCTAAAGATGCCCTCTAATATATAAAACAAAATGTTTTTTTTTTAAAGAATGTTTACATATACCTTATATTGTTTCTTCTTTCTATCCAAAATAACTGTAATCACTAAAAGTTGCATTCCAATGTATGATTAATATGATTAGTACAACAAGGATCATTTGATCAATTATATGTCACAATGGTGAGTCAGCCAGCTTCACCATGAAGCTTTCTTTTTACCTGTCACCTCTTTCTGATGCTCTAGATCAATATGTGGTTATCTACTAAACAAAACAATTGTCAAGAAGAGGGATTTCCTGAAACTGAAAATCACTTCTCATCCAGAAGCTTTTCAGTTTTGAGAGACTCAAGATTCAAGGCATTTAATTATTTCCTTTTCGTTCAGACACATCGTAAAAAGTAAATATATATTCTATCAACTGGAGTAATGATTTGGAACTTAGGATAGGGATATGGTTATGTGCAATCAGTAGAATTTATAGAGCATCAAGTGATGCAGAAGAATAAAGTAAATAAGTCAATTTTCGTAATATGAATTGATTGTGTTTTAATTTATAGTTTGCACTGTGTTCTCTTGTGATATGATATACATAGGTTAGCTAGGAAAGTTCGGGGCATTTAACTGTACACACCACAAATGCTATTGTGAAGTTGGTTTTGAACAAAAGAAATCTTCCAACTGGTTTGCCAAATAGGATTTGCTTTTAATATCTTTACTATAATCCTATTGATAAATGATGGGACACATGGAATTCTGTCAATATAATCTCTAGTTAGGTAACACCTCATGTGCCATGAGCATATGCCTCCCAAACTAATTGCAAGCTTGTAATTATTTATCTGGCATTACAGAGCAGAGAATAGAAATATAGTACAGTTTGGTAAGCAAAAAGAAAATTGAGATCCATTGAAAAGTTCAACTAATATATCACAAATGTAAAGATAAGAATAGGCTGTGCGTAATTTGCAGATAATATGTATACTCTAAGGTTTGCAAACAAAAAAGCCCCTGTAAGATCACAGATCAAAATCCATGGATGTTCAAAAAGAAAAAACAGAGTAGAGAAATTGGAACAGGGGCAAATGAAAGCCCTGTAGGACGTGCATCACTGTTCTACAAATATAGACTTTGATTATTATATTCTTGTTTTATTATGTTGTTATTACTCATTTTTCCAAAAACTGTTTTGTTGCTGGTATTTTTTATTATGATTTTTATTTTTTAACATGTTATGGGATATAAGATAATATCATCTTGCACAGTTAAGTTTATTATTACATATATAACTAGGAAGGTTGCCACAAAAGTTTACTTCTACCTACAAATGGGTATCAGGCCAAACAAGCTCTTAAACAGCCTGAGCAGAGGGGACCTGTTATTCTTATAGGCCAGTGTAAGCAGCAATATTCGGTACAAAACATGTTACACTAAACACTCCATCTCATTATCTCTATTTATTTTCGTTCCCTTCATACATACTTTTCTAATGTCCCCTGATTGTGATGTTTTGAAAAAAACACGTCAAACTTTTGATTTAATGAACATTTACAATAAAAGAAAAACATTGGGTTAATGATGTGCACGGTAATAGATGTAATAATCATTATGTACATAATAAATCATTAATACATCAACGGAACATGTGTCTCTGGGTCGCAGATCCAATATCTGTAGTGGGCCACTCAGCCTTCTACTTTTGAGAAGTCAGTAAAATGAGGGCCATTAGGCTGGATAGTAACATCTATGAGACATAGGGTAATAGTAACATTTATGGGATGTTAAGACAATGTAACATTACCATTAATATACGTTAACATAAGAAACAGGGTTCTATTCAATTACATGAGACATTTCTTATCAATTATCACACAGTTTGCTATGGAATGTCAATGACTTAAGATGCATTGATAAGTAAGAAGATACGACTTGCACCTTAACGTATAGGACAGTGGTAAAAATAACATTATATTGAACAAAGTCATCAACGAGTAACATACGGTAGGGCAGACAGTTTGAACAAGTACTATATTTGTGATCCTTGCAGCATCTTCCTGCATTGATAAAACCATCACAAGGGATGTTTAAGTCATCCTGACAGATACTTTTTAACTTGGTTTTCAATCAACTACTAGCGCTGTGTGTTTTCCAGTGTACAATAAAGGTAAGTAAATAGTAAACAAAGCATTTACTGTATACAAGCCTATCACAATGTAATAGCACATGCCAAATAAGAATCTGTTTAGCTACTTTAGGGATACTGAAACAGTATAACACAACTCATCATCGTAGATCAACCCAGATCGGGTGTGGTGAGCTACTCTTCTTCTATGTATATATATATATATATATATATATATATATATATATATATACACAATCAGAAACATTTGCGTTCATAGTTATAATCCTGTGTTTCAACAAAAAAAGGAATATATATGCAGAATGGGTGGCATGCAATATAGGAAATACACATATATAGCAATAAAATAAAATATGAACATGCAGCACTTCATACCTGAGCCCAGAGCAGAGATAAAGAATATTGTAGGAGGTGCTCTCAAAAATATTTAGAACCAGAGTATAATAGATGCAAAAAGTTATAAAGGCATAAAAAGATATGAATGACAATAATACGCTAACAGACAGTGATAATACAAAAAAAGATTGATTACAGTGATAGCAGGATAAAAAAAAAAGTCATTTAAAATGAGTGAAAATAAGCCTTTATCAAGGGTGATCTGAACAAAAAGAGGATTTCAGACCTATCATTATGTGACTCTGTGTCTCACAATATCCACCTGCCAACTTTACTATGTTACAAGTAGTTCAATAAAGATCATTTGGATGCCAATTCTGCTTTTTTATTGTTTGTACCAGCATAATATGAAAGAGCTATTTCAAGACAGTGATGCTCCTGTTCATGCATTCATGTGCATTTTTTTGTTGTGAGGGCTAACTAATTGAAAGGTTTTAGTTCAAGGAGCACCAACTTGTCTGTATGTAAACATCTATGCTTTTGTCTTTTATTGGCAAGACACTGCTGAGTATTCCATAATGCGCTCTTACCATCTATGATGGAGATGTGTCTCCAGCAATATGTTTAAAAGCTAAACGTATAAGAGTATTTGACGTCCATTAATTCTTATGAACCACACTGGCAGGGTGAAACCCCTTTTGAAGTGTCATCTTGAAAATCCTTCCACTGTGGGTGACTCTGTGTAACTACATGATACCTGGGAGATACAAAAAACCTTGCTGGAGTAGAACCCGTGATGTTGGCTACTAAGTAACTAATTATAAGGGAAAAAAATCACTGCTATTTCTCCCCATGTGTCAGGATGGGAAGGAAATTTGGGTCTCAAACCTAAACCCAGAAAAGGGCTGTTGCCACAAGCTACCCATCATCTATTTCTGTCCTGGGGGGGGTATCTAGTGATAGGATTGGGCCAATGCAAACTACATATAGGATGCAGGATTTGGAGACGGAGAGGACTTGAGAAGCAAAAGAGAAAACCATGTCAATAAAGACATTAAAGAAGCAAATGTGTCAGGTTTAAATTATATTTTACTCCTTCGCTAAAATCCCCACCAAAGCTAACTTACATTTCTTAGAATGTGCAAACTCTTTATAGAGTAGTAATGAAAATCAAAGAATAATCATATTTTTAATATAATCTTTGTCAGTGATTGGATGATGCTTTTTAAAAAATTAAATATGGCAGACTACTGCTGGCCTCATAAAGAGGACAAAATAATACCCTGGTCCCTATTACAATCATGGAAGGCCAGGTCAAGACACGCTGGCCTCCCCTAATTATAAATGAGGCTGGGGGCTGGCCAAATGGCTCCCCACCCCCATAATATAAATTTGGGGGGCAATGGCAAATACCCCTGATCCCCCTATCAAAAATAAAGCTGGAAGCTGGGCAAATGTGCCAAGCTCCAATATTATATAAATGGGGTCCAGGGCTGTTTGTCAAAGCTCTATAGAGTCATTATGAAAATCAAAGAATACATATATATATCACGTAGGCTTTGCCAGTGATTGGATGGCATTTTTATTTAATAAAACAAGTGCATAATGACAAGAATTTACATGGAAAAACATCACGTGTATCCACAATCAGCATACTCTTCAAGTGCTTCATTTGATGGCACATTTAGCCCTTGGAGATGGGCTGTAAAGAAACTTCTTGAACTTGAACCTTGATATTTTCTCATACAAGGGGGACTGTAGTTTGTTCATTGCATCTAGTTGTCCTGGTTCCTCACATATCGGCTATATTCATAAGTGTTATGCCTTCCAGTGCGTCTTTAATGACAATAGAACACATTCACTGGGGAAGAAAACTATTGTTTTTATCTTGCATGAAATAGACATTGCCCTCTATGTCTTCCCTCTATAACGAATGTTCAAACCTATGCAAAAGCCTGCATTAGATGTTTACCGTAAATATTAAACCCCAGTTACATAGTCTATAAAGCGTTTCTTATTGACTTTTTCGACACTGATATGACAATCAAATAGTTATAACTGGCATGCATTTTATTTGTTGTCTTTAGAACATGTGGATTCCACCTCCAGCTACTGGGATGATGCTTCATGGCATATTATAATGGGTTTTCAATACTATGCCAATTAAAGCTTTAAAAAAAAAAAAGAAAAGCAATAGCTGCGTGTAACTAAAATTGAGACTCAATATACATAAAGATGAATGCCTAGAAAATTGAAATAAATATGCTGCATATTGGAATTGAATTGTATTGTTGTACTACAGAAACATCACACCACTTGTGTGTATGGCAATAAACCTTATTAAAACGTATTATTTACAGATAGCTCAGTGATAGCTCAATGGACCATCTGGAGAATCTGTTCAACCCTCTGGGTCGCAGGATTAAAAATAATACCAGAAACAGTGTGTCTGAGAGGTCTCCTGTTTATGACATGATGTATTGCCATATATGCAAAGTAACTACTTTCAATGGGAAATGTTTAATCAAGCGACAAGTTGATGGGTGGGGTCGACCTAAAATGAGTACCACCATTTCATAGATGGATAATAGTAAAATCCATTGGATGTTGGGCAATAGTAACATCCCTAGTATACTGTATACTTGAAATCCAGAGATTATCTGAGCATAGTCTTCCTAGTTAAACACTTTGTTGTTATTATTATATGTACAACAATATAAGGCCCTTTCCTTCCCATATCAGTCAATGGCAGATATTTGTGCCAATTCAGAAGCACTTTGGCGTATCCTGAATATAAGGACTATCCCAAAAGTGATCTGGACTGGGGTGAAACTCAAAGCTCCAATTTTCTCAAAGGAAATCTGAGCTACCTGAGTTGACACTTAAAAAACAAGGTTTCTTATTAGGCAGCCTTGAGGTTTGTGAAGAAGGGGTTAAGAAGCTATGTAAGGAATTAGCCATATAGGTTAAAAAAGCTAAATAAGCAGTATAGTCAACAGTTTGGCCAATTAGGAGATAACTAGGGAGAATCTACCACAAAGCATTTTTACCTTTTGATAAATTAAACTCAAAGGAAACCGTCTTGCTTATGCAGTAATAGTAGCCTAAAATCTTTTTTTCCTATTGTTTGGTTTGCACATTCTAGGCAAAAAAAAAAAAAATTGAATACATTCTCTTGTGGTCCATTAAAAATGTTTAGATGCACTTCGAAGAAAGCTTTAAGCAAGTGGAAAAAAATCCATGCCTTAATATCACTAAATGTATGTGCAGCTTCAGATTGCAAATATACCCATACCTATAGAACAATAATGGACATAGAATTATTACTCGATTTCTAGGTCATCCTTTTATAATTGTCAAAGGGGTATGGAAAAAATAAATGAAGACTAACGAGACAGAGAGTTCCATGACACACAGAAGGCTACATTCAGTGTTCAGTATATGTATTTATCGTACAGAGTTACTCATATCCAGCATTATGCTTACCATTATAATAATATTAGTAAGTAATATCAGCCCATATCATCTCAGACGTGGAGTCCTATTTTTTCTAGATCCCCCCCCCCCCCAAAAAAAAAAAAAATTGTGGAATTATGCTCATAATTTACACTCAATGGGGCAATAATTTATTAGTTATTACATTAGTGGCACTCAAATGGCTACAACATGGTCTATAGATGAACCGTGCTTGTGTCTTCACTGCCGTATGCATTTTTTTCCATGAATATTCAAGTATTTCAACCCGTTATCGATGTACATCATTCTATCTATTTATATCTGTGATTCATATATCATTACGTGACAGTGTATGCATAGCAAGTATCCTGAAGAGCTCGCTTGGCCTCTTCTGCTTTCCCAGTGGACAATAATTTGCCTCTCTAATTATAGCGACTCTGTTTGTGCCTATGATTTTCCATACAGATTCTTATGAAGAGAACACAAATATTTTAGTTTTTTTTTTTCCTGGACACATGTCAGGAGAACTCCAGATAAATCTTTGTCGCATCAAAATGTAACATTTATATAAATCCCAACTTGAGAATACCACTCGTATACAAATATATTTTACAACATAAATCCAATATCTCTTCACCTATATCCACCACAATTCCCAGTAACACAACCTGTGGTCTGATATGCAAATGAATAATACGAAAGACCAGCACACTAAAGTGAAAAGGTACGATTAATCCCTGTCTAATAAATGCACCTTTTCACCTAAAAGTGCTTGTCTTTCGTTTTATTGATTGCTACTTTGGAGGGATTGGGTACTATTTTTTTACTTACAGCTTTTATTTTACTCAGAAAAAAGATACCTTGTTTTGCTTTTCATCTTATCTTTGGTTTACTCAAAAAATCTGAAGACACACACACAACATTAGCTTTGCTTGTGTGGAAAGTCCCACATATTAGTGAGATAGGGGTTGTGATTGTAGAAGGCACTTGATTATTTCTGAATGTTAACAACAATCTCAGGAAGTCACTAACAGACAAACATGGCATTCCATACAAATACATGCATTGTATTAAAGTATTGATGAAAGAACTCACTGACAGACAAACATGGCATTCCATACAAATACGTGCATTGTATAAAAGTATTGATGAAAGAACTCACTAACAGACAAACATGGCATTCCATACAAATACATGCATTGTATTAAAGTATTGATGAAAGAACTCACTAACAGACAAACATGGCATTCCATACAAATACATGCATTGTATTAAAGTATTGATGAAAGAACTCACTATAGACAAACATGGCATTACATACAAATACGTGCATCGTATTAAAGTATTGATGAAAGAACTCACTGACAGACAAACATGGCATTCCATACAAATACATGCATTGTATTAAAGTATTGATGAAAGAACTCACTAACAGACAAACATGGCATTCCATACAAATACATGCATTGTATTAAAGTATTGATGAAAGAACTCACTAACAGACAAACATGGCATTCCATACAAATACATGCATTGTATTAAAGTATTGATGAAAGAACTCACTATAGACAAACATGGCATTCCATACAAATACGTGCATTGTATTAATGAATTGATGAAAGAACTCACTAACAGACAAACATGGCATTCCATACAAATACATACATTGTATAAAAGTATTGATGAAAGAACTCACTGACAGACAAACATGGCATTCCATACAAATACATACATTGTATAAAAGTATTGATGAAAGAACTCACTAACAGACAAACATGGCATTCCATACAATTGCATGCAGGGCCGGCCTTAGGGGTGTGCGACCTGTGCGAGCGCACAGGGCGCAACACCCCAGGGGGCGCCGCCCGCCAGCTTTAAAAAAAAAAAAAGTTTAAAAAAAAAAAAACCGGTAGAGGCACTGGCTGGGGGAGATCAAAAGATCCCCCCTCACCAGCCCTCTGCTCGGCATGCTCTGCTGTGTCGGGGAGGGGGCGGAGCTAACCGGCTGAGCGGTGTAGCTCCGCCCCCACCCTGTGAAGCAGAGAAGCTCCTGCTTCACGGGGAGCTGCAGGCAGCAAAAGAAAGTGCTGCTCGGCTCCCCATGCCTGGAGCCGAGCAGCACTTTCTTTTGCTGCCCACAGCTCCCTGTGAAGCAGACGCTGCTCTGCTTCACAGGGTGGGGGCGGAGCTACACCGCTCAGCCGGTTAGCTCCACCCCCTTCCCTGATCAACATTTGCAGGCAAGGGGGGGGGGGGGAAGGCAGACTGAACAAGGGGAGAGAGAGAGACAGAACATGGGGAGGGGGAGAGAGAGACAGAACAGGGGGGAGAGAGACAGACAGAACAGGGGGAGGGGGAGAGAGAGACAGAACAGGGGGGGAGAGAGACAGACAGAACAGGGGGAGGGGGAGAGAGAGAGAGACAGACAGAACAAGGAGAGAGAGTCAGACAGAACAAGGGGAGAGGGAGAGAGAGAGAGAGACAGAACAGGGGGGAGAGAGAGAGAGAGACAGAATGGGGGGAGAGAGAGAGACAGAATGGGGGGAGAGAGAGACAGACAGAACAGGGGGAGAGAGAGACAGAACAGGAGGAGGGGGAGAGAGACAGACAGAACAGGGGGGGGAGAGAGACAGAGAACACGGGTGTCTGGGGGAGAGAGACAGAACACGGGGGTCTGGGGGGGAAAGACAGAACAGGGGAGGGGGGAGAGGGAGAGAGAGAAAACAGGTATGGGGGAGTTAGAGCGAGACAGACGTGGCAAGGAAGAGGGAAGGGACACATACATGGGGGGGGGGGGGCGCCACGGGGGAAGCCCGCACAGGGCGCTGGGACACTTAAGGCCGGCCCTGATTGCATGCATTGTATTAAAGTGTTGATAAAAGAACTCACTGACAGACAAACATGACATTCCATACAAATACATGCATTGTATAAAAGTATTGATGAAAGAACTCACTAACAGACAAACATGGCATTCCATACAAATACATGCATTGTATTAAAGTATTGATGAAAGAACTCACTAACAGACAAACATGGCATTCCATACAAATACGTGCATTGTATTAATGTATTGATGAAAGAACTCACTAACAGACAAACATGGCATTACATACAAATATATGCATTGTATTAAAGTAGTGATAAAAGAACTCACTGACAGACAAACATGGCATTCCATACAAATACATGCATTGTATAAAAGTATTGATGAAAGAACTCACTAACAGACAAACATGGCATTCCATACAAATACATGCATTGTATTAAAGTATTGATGAAAGAACTCACTAACAGACAAACATGGCATTCCATACAAATACATGCATTGTATTAAAGTATTGATGAAAGAACTCACTAACAGACAAACATGGCATTCTATACAAATATATGCATTGTATTAAAGTAGTGATAAAAGAACTCACTGACAGACAAACATGGCATTCCATACAAATACATGCATCGTATTAAAGTATTGATGAAAGAACTCACTAACAGACAAACATGGCATTCCATACAAATACGTGCATTGTATTAATGTATTGATGAAAGAACTCACTAACAGACAAACATGGCATTACATACAAATATATGCATTGTATTAAAGTAGTGATAAAAGAACTCACTGACAGACAAACATGGCATTCCATACAAATACATGCATTGTATAAAAGTATTGATGAAAGAACTCACTAACAGACAAACATGGCATTCCATACAAATACATGCATTGTATTAAAGTATTGATGAAAGAACTCACTAACAGACAAACATGGCATTCCATACAAATATATGCATTGTATTAAAGTAGTGATAAAAGAACTCACTGACAGACAAACATGGCATTCCATACAAATACATGCATCGTATTAAAGTATTGATGAAAGAACTCACTAACAGACAAACATGGCATTCCATACAAATACTTGCATTGTATTAATGTATTGATGAAAGAACTCACTAACAGACAAACATGGCATTCCATACAAATACGTGCATTGTATAAAAGTATTGATGAAAGAACTCACTAACAGACAAACATGGCATTCCATACAAATACATGCATTGTATAAAAGTATTGATGAAAAAAATCACTAACAGACAAACATGGCATTCCATACAAATACATGCATTGTATAAAAGTATTGATGAAAGAACTCACTAACAGACAAACATGGCATTCCATACAAATACATGCATTGTATTAAAGTATTGATGAAAGAACTCACTAACAGACAAACATGGCATTCCATACAAATACATGCATTGTATTAAAGTATTGATGAAAGAACTCACTAACAGACAAACATGGCATTCCATACAAATACATGCATTGTATTAAAGTATTGATGAAAGAACTCACTATAGACAAACATGGCATTCCATACAAATACGTGCATTGTATTAATGAATTGATGAAAGAACTCACTAACAGACAAACATGGCATTCCATACAAATACATACATTGTATAAAAGTATTGATGAAAGAACTCACTAACAGACAAACATGGCATTCCATACAATTGCATGCATTGTATTAAAGTGTTGATAAAAGAAGTCACTAACAGACAAACATGGCATTCCATACAAATACATGCATTGTATTAATGTATTGATGATAAGGTAATTATTATGACTAAGTGCCAAAAAAGCTTATGGTGTGAAGTTTTTGCCTCATTGTCCTGGAAAGCACAAAGACTTACAGGTAGAGTATCCCTTATCCAAAATTATTGGGACCAGAAGTATTTTGGATAATGGATCATTTCGTATAACTGATCATTTTCACCAATAAGATATATTAACACTTCTCATTACTCATGAAATACAGTAGTATAAATGCAAATACTGTATAAAGCAAATAAATCCCTTTTACTGTGATTTAGCTGTGATGTGTGGCATCGTTGGGAACCTGCCATTGGTGCGTCAGGACTGTACAGATGCCAATGTGTTACCCTTTATGGACACGGGGTAAGCTGAGCATGCATGGGAAGATATATCACAGCTTAAGGGGGCTGGACACTGAACAGACTGTTGTGTGCTTGCATTATGATAGGTGTGTGTGTGTGTGTGTGTGTGAAAATTGCAACTTGTGGCAAAATCCCAAAAATGTTTTGGATAATGGATCATTCTGGATAAGGGATACTCAACCTGTACTTCTCTCCACAGGATGAGAAAGGAGGAAGTCCATAGTGAAGATTGAGAGAGGACAGCAATTTTTGCCTATAGAGCAGAAATTGCAATGATACTTTAACTCGGGTAAACTGTGTGACATTGAGAATGCACATACTAAAAAGAAATTCAAAAATATGTAAGACCAAATTACCTATTTTGATGTTAGCTACAAATACTGAATGCTATTAACCCTTTAACGCATGTGGACGTATATATAAACGTCCTGAAAAGCATGGTCCTTGAGGACCATGAGGACGTATATATACGTCCTCCGTTTACATGTAGTGTTGCGCTCCTTAGCGCAACACTACATGTCTGTAGCTATTCCCAGAGGCTGCTTCGGAAGCAGCCTCTGAGAGTGCCTTCAGCCCCCCCTCGACCCCCCCCACGCGCATATGATCACCGCGAATGTGATCGTATGCGCGCTAACACACATAGGCAGTGAAAGCTGATCACTGCCTATGTGTGTTAAAGTGTTGCAATAATGCCTCTATCGAGGCATCATGCAACACATTCTGTGCCCCCCTGGGAGCAATACAGCATGCCCAGAGGAGAGCGACGGAAGAGAGAAAAAAAAAATCTCTTCCGTCGCTCTGAAACCGCTAGTTGACTGCCCCTACAGGCAGTTAAGTATATTACAGTTAAAAATAGAAAATTGATTAAATAAATAAATTAAATAAATAAATAAATGGAAAGAGCTAACCCTTGATCTACTGAACCTAGATCTAGGGTTAGGGTCATAAATAGGGTCATAATTAGGGTTAAAGGGGGGTTCGGATGATTACAAGGTTCAGATTAAGGGGTGGGGGGCGATTTAGGGTTAGAGTAAATTTAGAGTTGGGGTAAATTTAGGGTTCGGGTTAAAAAATCACTGTAGAAGAAAATGGTTAGAAAACCAAAAAAACACTAATATTGTTTATTGCCCTATTACGTGAAATAAAACATAGACAAACAAGGAAACATTGATATTACTAAACTCAGGACAAATAGTAGAAATATATAGACGGGTCTTTTTTACCATTTGTAATTGTGTAAAAAAAAAATCATGTCAAAGTTAGAAAAAGTTTTTTTTTATGGCATATTTTCATCAGATTTTATATTTTTTTTAATAGTAAATGATATCATATGATTAAAATAATAGTATCAAATGAAAGCCCTATCCGTCCTTTAAAAAATTATATATAATTTGTGTGGGTGGACTGAACACAAAGAAAGAAATTCACAGTTCAGTAAACATTTGACACAAATAATTGAATTCTGGTCTTCAAGGCACATCAAATGCAGCATAGCACTCGGTCACTAAGGGGTTAAAGGTGAAAAATAAATACTTTACATTTGGATTAGACTTTTAAAATATGTGACTTCACAGGTTAAATAATTATTGGTAACTTAAATAAGAAAGTCAAATAGTATCCTGTAAACACAAACTAAAATCACTCATACACAGTGTAAAATATCAGCACTTATGAGTTTGTCCTGTTGAATCTGGTGGCTCAATGGGAGCTATTCAGGTGAGATAAATATTTCTTCAAGATGAAAAGATATATCTATACATTGTCCAGGGCCACTCAAACTCTTGTGGCAGGAGAAAGTCACCACGTTTGTTGCTGCACAGGGTATAGTTAATCTGTGAGATGAAATGTTCATCTCACCTTATCTCATCTGCAGCTCACTTTAGCGAATAGCTCCCAATCTTAAAATAAATGTTCCTGCTTGAAATAGTAATGCTTTCCATGTAACAACCTGCATCACACTTACTCTGCAGTATCAGTGATATATTTACAAACCCAGGCCATAAAATGCACCCAGTTAAGCTTGCTGGATCAGATTCGATCACTTGCAGATGAGTGAGAGAGGACAGAACAATGTTTTAAACATTAGTCCATGTAAAGTGGTGTCATTACGTCCTGAGTTTGTATGCTGCAGCTTTATTTCCTTATATGTAAAAAATGTGACGAGCAGAAGCCCAACTGTTCTCCTCTTTTCCTACGTTTTTGTGAAAAAGGAAACCTTCAGTTGGTGGAAACTTTGGTAGGAAATACAAATACATTAAATTATTAAATGCAGACAACAACTGCACTGAAAGATCAGCTGTGATTTTCAATACACATTTCCTTTTTCGTATTTTCCTATTTAGGATTAGATCCTGTGAATCTTTGTGTAAGGCTGTATTTGTAGTGGATATGTATGCATATGATATAATATGATACCCTGAGTCAGAGGCGTCACTAGGGTTGGTGTCACCCGGTGCGTTGACTCATGGTGTCATCCCCCTGGATTTCCTCCAATACCATGCCAAACAGGTTCCTTAGTAATGCCAGTCAGATGGCCCATTAAATATGCCACATACAGGAGCCCCACAAATTATGCCACACACAGGAGCCCATTAACTATGTCACATACTGGAGCTCCACAACTATGCCACACGGAATAACCCCATAAATTATGCCACACCAGAAACCCATTATTTATGCCTCACCTGGGAACCCAATTAATTATGCCACACACAGGTGCCCCTTAGTTATGCCACACACAAGTGACCCTTAGTTATGCCACACACAAGCACCCCATAATTATGCCACACAAAAGAGACCCTTAATTATGCCACACATGGGGCACAATAAATATGTCACACATGGGACTGCCATTAATTATGCGACACACAGGAGCCCCATGAGGTGACAACTGTACAATTCTAAAACCATAAAAATCTATACACAAAGACACGATCTCTCTATAACTAGTTGCATTGATACTTATTTGTTTTTTTTAAAATATTATATTCAACTATTTTCATATATGATAACAATGTTATTGACAAATTGCATTCCATACAGTACCCACAGCACTTGCCATGTACCCACAGCACTTGGCTTTCACTCAAATTGCACCTACATAGTTTGGCATGCCACAGTATCAATGCCCCACAGAACTAGCCAGTGCCACTTCCCCATAGTACATATTATTTTGCCTCACAGACCATGCCACAGCATCACTTTGCCAATTAAAATAAACCAGTTTTCCTATTAATATGCCAGTGTTAGTTTGCCCATAAATATGCCACAGCCAATTTGTCCAATATTATGCCAGTATTATTTTGTCATTAATAAGCCACAGCCAATTTGCCCAAAAATATTCCAGTTTTATTTTGTCATTAATAAGCCAGAGCCAATTTGCCCAATGATATTCCAGTATTTTTTGTCATTAATAAGCCACAGCCAATTTGCCCAATGATATGCCAGTATTATTTTGTCATTAATAAGTCACAGCCAATTTGCCCAATAGTATGCCAGTATTATTCTGCCATTTAATATATGCAAGTATTTTGCCATTTAATATATGCCAGTATTTTGCCATTCAATATGCCAGTATTTTGTCATTTAATATGCCAGTATTTTGCTATTCAATATGCCAGTATTTTGCCATTCAATATGCCAGTATTTTGTCATTTAATATGCCAGTATTTTGCCATTCAATATGCCAGTATTTTGCCATTCAATATGCACACTCGGCAGGTAGGTTGTTCCAAACATATTGAATAACTAACCAGTAACCACAGGTCTTTGTGTGGATTTAAGTATCCTTGGTTGCTTCTCTCTATTCATGAAATCCCAGACTCGGTGATGTTGAGATCAGCACTCTGTTTGTGCCATACTGTCACTTGCAGGACTCCTTGATCTCTTTATGCTGAAAAAAGTTCATACTGACTTTGGTTGTATGTTTGGGGTTGTTGTCATGCTGCAGAATTTGGGGCTAGATGTGATCCTCATGGTATTGCATGATGGATAACTATCTGCTTGTACTTCTCAGCATTGAGGAAACCATTCATTATGATCAAATTCTCAAATTAATTTGCAGAAATGCAGCCCCAAAGTGGCAAGGATATTCCCCTACCATGGTTCACTTTTGCATGCAGACACTCATTCTTCTACTGCTCTCCAGCCCTTTAATGAATAAACTTATTCTGCAACAGTCAAATATTTCAAATTCTGACTCTTCAGTCCAGACCACCTGCTGATCCTTTCCTACACCCTGGCTCCTGTGTTCTCTTGCATAGTTGAGTCACTTGGCCTTGTTTCCTCTTTGGAGGCAAGGCTTTTTGGCCGCAAGTCTTCCATGAAGACCACTTATGATCAGACTTCTTCAAACAGTAAATGGGTGTACAAAAGTCCACAGTTTTCTCCCAATTCTGAGATGATAACAATCCTAAACATCTACCGATTGTGAAGGGAAGTAAGCATGATGTGTCTTTAGGTTAGGACCCACCTAGGGGGGTCTGCCTTGACGTTGGCAGGTGGGCTCATCCTCTCATGGCCATTGGAGGTAACTAAAAAACCTCCATTTGTTTTAAAAATACATAGGGATAAAGGAGAGAGCGCAGGTAACTTGTTTTTCTTTTGTTTTTACTATATATTGGGGCTGATGTGTACTGTAGTCATTGCAGCTGCCCAGTGATGGGAGTGAGCGCAGGACTCTTCTTTATGTATTTGTATCCATTTTTTGTATTACTCAGCTTTGTTACAATGCAGCCGCCCATCCCATGTGTTCCCTATTAAGGGTTAATAATGTATAGGGGTGTATATAAAAAACACCCCTTTCTGTCTCATTAGAGATTTTTGCCAGAGGCTCAAAGAAGCAAGGTGAATGGTTAGAGTTAGGACCCACCTAGGGGGGTCTGCCTTGACGTTGGCAGGTGGGCTCATCCTCTCATGGCCATTGGAGGTAACTAAAAAACCTCCATTTGTTTTAAAAATGCATAGGGATGAAGGAGAGAGCGCAGGTAACTTGTTTTTCTATGATGTGTCTTTATTCTGCTACACTAAGTTTTCTTGGCCGACCACTGTGAGTCCTCAGTATTGCCCATTTCTTTGGGCTTCTTAAAAAGAGACTGCCTTAAAATGTCTGGAAAGCTGGTGTGATCACCCAAAGATAAGTGCAATGCAAATAGTAAAACAAATATATAAAAATACGCTTGTGTTAAAAAAAGGGCAGTAATATGATTTATAACAAGATGTTTTGAAATGTGCTTCACCATTTACTCAGAGGTAAGTAATAACATATATTAAGGACCTTTTACAAGGCACGCCACTGATGTGAAGTCTTTGCCCTTATGTCAGCCAGCCATTGTTAGATCGATTTACAGATGTAAAGAGAATATATTTGGTGGTAGTATTTATTCACAATGATACAAATGATAGTTGTACTGACACTGATTAAATATTTCTGTGTTTGATCTGTAGAAGTGGGTAAAAAAAACCACTATTATAGCTGGGTAATTGAGCTGATATAGTGCAATGTTTTCAGTTCTGCAGTAATACTGTCAATAATACTGAATGTACTGCGATACCTCCATTTAAATTACCCAGTTATAATAGCTTTTTTTACACACTTCTACAGATCAAACACATAAAGATGTAATCAATGTCAGATCAAACACAGAAAAATTTAACCCACAGAGACAGGACTGTTTTGAAATGTTTGTACCCTTCATGACAATGGCTGTTTTAATATTTCTGTAGTGTTTGTGTTCATCTGTAAATTCCATCTTTCTCATTTAATGTACCAACAGATATTATATACTGGTTTACCTCAAAAGTCTTACATAATTACAAACAGTAAAAAACACACCATCTAAATAGACTCTAATATTTTTCCTGAGTTTAGAAATATGCATGTTTACCTGTTTTTCTTTTGTGTCATCCTAACCCTAAACTGAACCTTAACCCTAGTACTAATCCTAACCCTAATTCTACCCTAACCCATCTGTAAATCTAAATGCAATGCTAGCCATGTTTCTAGATCTAGGGTTAGTTTTGTCTTTTTTCTTCAATGCAGTGTTGCTGAAGGCCTCAAGTGGCAGTCAAGCAACAGCAGCAGAGTGACAGAAGTTATTTCTGATCTGAATTGACTATTAGCTGCTATAGTAACATGTTAAATCTACAAATCTAAATTGTCATTAATATTTATTCTGTAGCTCCAGTAACACTGTATTTCATGTATACTATTTTTACCTGCAGGCTACTATTAACTATTTATGGCGTACGTAATTTAAGGGACTAGTGGCACCTCACAGTTAGTTCAATTTGAGATGAAGGTATCTGCATACATTTTCATGTATATGTGTTTGATGTATTTTTATTCCAATTATTAATAGAGCCCTCATCTTTAAGTCCTGGGATTTCAATAGCACCATGGAAAATAACCTGCATTGAGTGCATTGGCTAGGCATTGTTGCAGACCATGTACAGCCTTTAATGTAAGTAGTATTCCCTGATGGCATAGGCCTCTTTAGGCAGGAAAATGCGCCCTGCCACAAAGCAAAAATGGTTCAGGAATGGGTTAAGGAACACAACAACGAGCTCAAGGTGTTGCCTCCACATTCCCCAGATCTGTAGGATGTGCTGGGGAAATAATGCTGATCCATGAAGGCCCCACAGGACTTAAATGATCTGCTGCTAATGTCTTGCTGCCAGATACCACAGCACTCAGAGGTCTAGTCCATGCATTGATTGGTCATGGCTGTTTTTGGCATCAAAACCTGGCCTACATAATATTAGGCAGGTGGTCATAATGTTATGACTGATCTGTGTATATCTTTAGGTTCATTCTTACTGATGAATTTGCAGATGCTCAGAGTTTTGTCGAGGACGGTGACTCTGACTCTCATCATACCCCACCCTCCCTCTTTCCAGCAGGTGTACCGTCTCTAGTTATTTGATGTTGGGTGGAAACCCCCATACATTGTGAGGAGTTTTTGGGTCTTCGCATGGGCAGCCTTTTATTCTTCCTTTGGTCAGCTCATGATACTGGTAGGGTATCTGACGACTCGCAGGGCATATGTGTTGATGGCATGCATCTTGTTCCTCCCTTTGAGCTGGCTCTTCAGAAGTTGTCTAAACCTTTGGTGGTACGCAGATGTTGCTGTCCTCCTGGCCTCCTCATTGTGGTTCTCATGTGATTGTGGGATAAAAAAGGTAGTTGTAGCTGGTCTGTATGCCTGCTATGTACCTTGCTGGCAGTTCCACCTTATCAGTCTTAAGTGCCTTCCCTTTTTTTACTACCATCAAGCCACACGTCTCCAGTCTGAATGACATTCAAGTGTCATCAGTGTAAATCCGTGTCAGGTGAATCAGCATTAGAATGTCATTAGGTAGCTTAGCAAACAGGTGGTGGCACATCAGATAAAATAGTTATTAAAGGCATTTGCTACATCTAGGGTGTTAACAGTGGTGGGATGGGAGTGAAGTGGGGTGTTGTATGTTACTTATCATTTTCCAAAAATGTCTTGGGTTTGTAATGCTATTTTTCACATTTTCATTGAAATAATGAGCCTTTGTCATTTTTGTTTGTTTTGTGCTTGAACTTTGATCACAATGAATATCTAAACAGTTATATCATGTTAACCATGATTTTGTGAGCACAATGATTAAGGGTTTGCAAAATGAAACAATAAAACTTGTAGCACATCCGGTTTAGGGAGTATATATATATCTGATCAAGGAATTGCAGAGTATTATGTCCCGATGCTTGCTTAGACCAGATACATATCCAGACAGAAAAGCAACACTCTTGGAACTCTTTAAATCGATTGTACATATATTGTATTCCCTGAATGACTTTCAGTCCCTGTATGGAGACAAAACTTGTATAAATTCCGTACTGCTCTGATTTGAATCTATATAGATTCGTAATATTTATTTATATATATTTTACAATATATTTTGTTTCTCAACATGCCTCTCTTGTAAACTAACTTTTTCTCTGCTTTTCTCTTATATTCTCTTTTTTTGTCATTTCCTCATATTTTATACAACTGCAAAGAATGGAAATTAACAAAAACCTATTAGTTGACTTCAGTTTTCTACTGAGAATATGCAGATTGCTAATACGATGAGACCTCGAAAATTTTAGTATCTATTATTTTAACAATGCTGTATTTTCTAGGGATTTTTAACAATATTGGAAATTAATTTGAGTTTGTAACAATTATGGTTGGTTCATATTGGTTCTCCAGATATTCTCCATGGAACGTAATTATAATTAAGTAGATAGATGAGGCATACCAATGAAAGTTGTGTAAGGAAGGTACAATAGGTGCAAGGTGAAATGGATAATACAAAAAACATGTAGGAGAGCAAGACAAAAACAAATCCCCCATCGCTTGGTGACATTACTGAAAGAGGAGTCTTTAATGCCAGTGTTTAAAATTATTTCTAACATTTTAAGAAAATTATATGGTAAAATTCAAGACATTCAAAATAGTACAGCCTGAAATGCAACCAGTCTCATTACAAACCAATCATCTCTTAACAACCAATCAAAAGTAGATTTGTGAACCATTCCAGAGCATCACAAATTACAAAATGAACCGACTAATTACACACTCAAAAGAAAAGAAAAAAGCACAAAGAATCATCAGTGAAACAATTAAAAAAAAACCTCTCTAATATACAAAAGTACTTTCTCATCAACGCTCCCTCTTTAAAAGGCTCATTAGTGCTATTCAATGCCTCCCTCTACAATACATGTTAAGGTTAACATCAGTTATTTGTAGCCCATGTGTATTTTTAAATTACAAAATAGCAGAAATAGATAAATTATCAGATGACACTTAGTAGTAGTCTTGAAGAAACAAAAGTACCATGTTGGCTCGATTTATAAGATGCCCCTCCACCCCCCAAACTTTGGATCTGAATAAAAGAAGGGAAAAAAAGGAAATGCCTGAATATAAGGAAACTCTATTGGAAAAAAGATAAATGCCAGTCATGCATACACACATTTATGTAAGTAAAAAATGTGTAGGATTCAGGGTGATAAAGTATGGGAAAACGTTTAATTGCTTCTATTAATTTATTTTGTATTACTTTATTTTCAGGTACACAGTATCTCCACCGAATTGTCATGTGATTACTGTGATTGATTTTCACAGTGACTACATCAATAAAATAAAAAAATAATGTTTGATCCTGGTCTGCCTAACTCTTAAGGTAACCAAGATCGACCCACTTCATCCACCCCCACAGATGTTGGGGAAGGATGGCAGTGGATGGTAACTGCCTCTAGGCTTTATTTAAATCCACTATGCAAGATTGTATGGAGTGTTCTGTGATTTATTTTCAGTTATCTCATTAATATAATTAACAGTGATGCTTGATGCTGGTCTGCTTACTCTTAAGACAGTCAGCCTAATATTGCCCCTTTTTAGGGCATGACTGACAGAACAGTAATGAATATCAATGGCCTGTCAATTTTAGCCACCCACCACAGTGACTGGCTGTCAGAGTGATTGGGTGGGTCAGTGGCCCTTCTTTATTTTTTACTTTCACTTTCCTGGATAGAAGGTTTGATTGCAGGGTTTTACTGCGATCCTTTAACCACAATTGCGCCTTATTTTCAGACTTTTATTATAAAATGAGGTTGTGTTTTTCCCAAAAAAAAACTATTCTGAAAAAACCTTATAATCAAGCAAATACATTAAATAAACATATACAACTTTCAGGAGTGAAAGTTTTAAAGGGAAAATGTTACCTACAAAGTTGATTTCATATGGTCTAGATACATAATTGCCCTGTCTGTGTGGTTTGAAAGTTCTTTACAACATTTCTTCCTCTTCCAAAATACGATTTATTTATTAATATCTTTCTCTTTTATCAACTTAAACTTCATTAGGAAATTCTGGCAACATCAGCAGTAATGTATAAACATGGCATAGCACAATACAATAAGCAGTAATATATAAACTTGGAATATCTTGGCTAAATCAGCAGTAGTGTATAAACGTGGCATATTGTGGCAAAATCAGCAGTAGTGTATAAACGTGGCATATTGTGGCAAAATCAGCAGTAGTGTATAAATTTGGCATATCATGGGAATATCAGCAGTAATGTATAAACATGGTATATCACAATAAAATCAGCAGTAATATATAAACTTGGAATATCATGGCTAAATCAGCAGTAGTGTATAAACTTGGCATATCATGGGTATATCAGCAGTAATGTATAAACTTGGCATATCGTGGCAAAATCAGCAGTAATGTATAAACGTGGCACATCATGGGAATATCAGCAGTAATTTATAAACATGGCATATCATGGGAATATCAGCAGTAATGTATAAACGTGGCATATCATGGGAATATCAGCAGTAATGTATAAACTTGGCATATCATGGGAATATCAGCAGTAATCTATAAACATGGCATATCATGGGAATATCAGCAGTAATCTATAAACATGGCATATCATGGGAATATCAGCAGTAATGTATAAACATGACATATCATGGGTATATCAGTAGTGTATGAATGTGGCAAATTATGGGAATATCAGCAGTAGTGTATAAACAATGCATATCATGGGAATATGAGCAGTAATGTATAAACGTGGTATATCATGGGAATATAAGCAGTAATGTATAAATGTGGCAAATCATGATAATATCAGCAGTAATGTATAAATGTGGCAAATCATGGGAATATCAGCAGTAATGTATAAACATGGCATATCATGGGAATATCACCAGTAATGTATAAACATGGCATATCATGGGAATATTAGCAGTAATGTATAAACGGGGCATATCATGGGAATATCAGAAGTAATGTATAAACGGGGCATATCATGGGAATATCAGCAGTAATGTATAAACGTGGCATATCATGGGAATATCAGCAGTAGTGTATAAACTTGGCATATCATAGGAATATCACCAGTAATGGATAAACGTGGCATATCATGGGAATATCAGCAGTAATGGATAAACGTGGAATATCGTGGGAATATCAGCAGTAATGTATAAACATGACATATCGTGGGAATATCAGCAGTAATGTATAAACGGGGCATATCATGGGAATATCAGCAGTAGTGTATAAACTTGGCAAATCATGGTAATATCAGCATTAATGTATAAATGTGGCATATCATGGGAATATCACCAGTAATGGATAAACGTAGCATATCATGGGAATATCAGCAGTAATGTATAAACATGGCATATCATGGGAATATCACCAGTAATGGATAAACGTAGCATATCGTGGGAATATCAGCAGTAATGTATAAACTTGTCATATCATAGGAATATCAGCAGTAATGTATAAACTTGTCATATCATAGGAATATCAGCAGTAATGTATAAACATAGCATATCATGGGGATATTAGCAGTAATGTATAAATGTGGCATATCATGGGAATATCAGCAGTAATGTATAAACGGGGCATATCATGGGAATATGAGCAGTAATGTATAAACGTGGTATATCATGAAAATATCAGCAGTAATGTATAAACTTGGCATATCATGATAATATCAGCAGTAATGTATAAATGTGGCAAATCATGGCAAAATCGGCAGTAATGTATAAACATGGCATATCATGGGAATATCACCAGTAATGTATAAACTTGGCATATCGTGGGAATATCAGCAGTAATGTATAAACTTGGCATATCATGGGAATATCAGCAGTAGTGTATAAACTTGGCATATCATGGGAATATCAGCAGTAATGTAAAACGTGGCATATCATGGGAATATTAGCAGTAATGTATAAATGTGGCATATCATGGGAATATCAGCAGTAATGTATAAACATGGCATATCATGGGAATATCAGCAGTAATGTATAAACATGACATATCGTGGGAATATCAGCAGTAGTGTATAAACGTGGCATATCATGGGAATATTAGCTGTAATGTATAAATGTGGCAGATCATGGGAATATCAGCAGTAATGTATAAACGTGGCATATCATGGGAATATCAGCAGTAATGTATAAACATGGCATATCATGGGAATATTAGCTGTAATGTATAAATGTGGCAGATCATGGGAATATCAGCAGTAATGTATAAACGTGGCATATCATGGGAATATCAGCAGTAATGTATAAACATGGCATATCATGGGAATATTAGCTGTAATGTATAAATGTGGCAGATCATGGGAATATCAGCAGTAATGTATAAACGGGGCATATCATGGGAATATCAGCAGTAATGGATAAACTTGGCATATCATGGGAATATCACCAGTAATGGATAAACGTAGCATATCGTGGGAATATCAGCAGTAATGTATAAACTTGGCATATCATGGGAATATTAGCAGTAATGGATAAACTTGGCATATCATGGGAATATCACCAGTAATGGATAAACGTAGCATATCGTGGGAATATCAGCAGTAATGTATAAACTTGGCATATCATGGGAATATTAGCAGTAATGTATAAATGTGGCATATCATGGGAATATCAGCAGTAATGTATAAACATGACATATCGTGGGAATATCAGCAGTAATGTATAAACGGGGCATATCATGGGAATATCAGCAGTAGTGTATAAACTTGGCATATCATGGTAATATCAGCATTAATGTATAAATGTGGCATATCATGGGAATATCAGCAGTAATGTATAAACTTGGCATATCATGGGAATATCAGCAGTAATGTATAAACGTGGCATATCATGGGAATATCACCAGTAATGGATAAACGTAGCATATCGTGGGAATATCAGCAGTAATGTATAAACTTGTCATATCATAGGAATATCAGCAGTAATGTATAAACATAGCATATCATGGGGATATTAGCAGTAATGTATAAACGTGGCATATCATATGAATATCAGCAGTAATGTATAAACGTGGCATATCATTGCAAAATCAGCACTACTGATCAGCCAAGGGCCCATTCATTCATTGAACCCCAAGGCAGCATGCCCCGTGGGCCCCTGTCACCCGTGTGACTGTCTCACACAAAGACTGTCACGATCCGGTAGCAGCCGGCAGTTTTTCTGGTGGCTGTATTTCCTGAACATAGCGTTCATGCAGGAATCACTGCGGTGGCAAATTAAGAAGCTAATCATCAGTGGCATATTAAGCAGCAAATTGTCAGTGGCATATTAAGGAGCTAATTGTTAGTGGCATATTAAGCAGCAAATTATCAGTGGCATTTAAAGCAGCTAATTATCAGTGGCATATTAAGCAGCAAATTGTCAGTGGCATATTAAGCAGCAAATTGTCAGTGGCATATTAAGCAGCAAATTGTCAGTGGCATATTAAGCAGCAAATTGTCAGTGGCATATTAAGCAGCAAATTGTCAGTGGCATATTAAGGAGCTAATTGTTAGTGGCATATTAAGCAGCTAATGGTCAGTGGCATATTAAGCAGCTAATGGTCAGTGGCATATTAAGCAGCAAATTGTCAGTGGCATATTAAGGAGCTAATTGTTAGTGGCATATTAAGCAGCTAATGGTCAGTGGCATATTAAGCAGCACATTATCAGTGGCATATTAAGCAGCTAATGGTCACTGACAGATTAAGCAGATAATTGTCAGTGGCATATTAAGCAGCAAATTAACAGTGGCATATTAAGCAGCTAATGGTCACTGACAGATTAAGCAGATAATTGTCAGTGGCATATTAAGCAGCAAAATAACAGTGGCATATTAAGCAGCTAATAGTCAGTGGCATATTAAGCAGCTAATAGTCAGTGGCATATTAAGCTGCAAATTATCAGTGGCATATTAAGGAGCTAATTATAAATGGCATATTAAGGAGCTAATTATCAGTGGCATATTAATGGATAAACTATCCAGACGGGAGCAGACTTTTTTTCACTAAGAAGGCCTGAAATTTCTGATGGCCCTGCATAGACCAGTGGTGGACTAAGGGGGATGGGGTCTGCCCCAGGTGCCACTCATTAGAGGGGTGCTACTGGCTGGCAGTTTTGGGTTGCCCAGGGTCTAATAAACTGTATTAGACCCTGGGCATTGGTGCCAATGGCACCCTCTAATGCAGCCCACTGGGCATGGAGGGCTGGCACGCCTGCATCTATAACAGCACCGCGAAAAAAACCACCCCTTCGTAACTGTAACAGCATTGGGAAACTAAGTTTCCCCGATGCTGCATAATACCTCCCTCCTCCACTCTGCGCTAAGGTCAGAGGGCAGGTAAACAAGACCAAGGGACATCATAAAGCCTGCAGAAAATACATTTAAAAAAAAAAGCTGTGTGTGTTTAAGTTTGTGAGGGTATGTGAGTGTGACTGTGTTAATGTGACTGTGTGTGTAAGTGTGAGTCTATGTGTGTGTGTAAATGTGAGCCTGTGTGTGTAAGTGTGAGTTTCTCTCTCTCTGTAAGTGTCTGTGTGTAAGTGTGACTGTGTGTGTGTACATGTGAGTTTGTGTGTGTAAATGTGACTGTGTGTGTGTAAATGTGACTGTGTGTGTAAGTATGACTGTGTGTGTACATGTGTGTCTGTTTGTGTAAGTGGGACAGTGTGTGTGTGTAAGTGGGACAGTGTGTGTGTCTAAGTGGAAGTGGGAGTGTGTGTCTAGGTGGGAGTGTGTGTGTTTGTGTCTAAGTGGGAGTGTGTGTGTGTTAGTGGGAGTGTGTGTGTGTTAGTGGGAGTGTGTGTGTGTTAGTGGGAGTGTGTGTGTGTGTCTAAGTGAGAGTGTGGTAGTGTCTAAGTGAGAGTGTGTGTGTGTCTAAGTAGGAGTGTGTGTGTTTGTCTGTGTGTGTTTGTGTGTGTGTGTAAGTGTGAGCCTGTGTGTGTAAGTGTGACTGTGTTTATGTGTCTCTTTAGTGAACTGGAATTTGAAATTTAAGACCAGAGTATCCAAACTGAAAGCATAGCTTGCATAGAGAATTCTTCCAGCTTGTCTACTTTGGCCTTAAATTTGAAATTCACTTTGAATTCCCTTTAAATAACCCACATTATATAAATTGTAGAAACCATTTAGCTGTTTAGCAAAAAGCAAGTCGTTTTTATTTTATTTTGTTTGACATTAGTAAAAAACATATTACACCATGCTTGAAAGTCGGGATGGGATACTCAATTTTTTGAATCCCACCACTGAATATTATCATCTAGGATAGTGGTTTGCTGTACCAAACCAATAATCAAAAGCTGCTATCTCACATCACATAAAAGAGGCGAAACATTTGAATGATTCTGAGGTCATGTTCTGAAAGTTGAACAATGGAAAGGAACATTATATACATTTCATGATTCCAGTTCTACTTGATTGTCCCAGAAATTCTTATTTCTAAATATCTTGCTTTGTTTGATTTGGGGTGGGGGTGGGGTGTTAAGAGAACAATTTTTCTATTTTGTTGAGGGATATTTAAAGCATAACTGTAATGAACAGAGAATAGATAGCAAGAGCCCACAAAATATTTTGAAAAGTGAAGCAAACACCTATTTATTCCATATACAAAGTAAACAAAACCATTAGTGAATTAATAATCCCCTAAAAATTGAGCTAGTTGTAACTGTTCAAAACACCGGTGTGTGCTCGGTGCCCCACCGAGGTAAACAATGATAAGCCGGTATGTGAAATGGAACACATGGTATATCTATTCCATAACATGGTGATAGCAGCCTAAATCTAATCATTACAATAATATATAAAATTAATTGTAATAGTGCCTTACTCAAGTGCTACGTGAACACTTAAAGGGGGTTAATCAATACAAATATGTATAATACATGCTGTATATAGATTTAAAACCAATGTAGCTTCCAAGTGTTTGCATGACAGTGTTTCTTTAAATCACCTACACTGTTAACTTGTCTCTGCTTGTTACCTAGGATGATGTGCAGATATTCATGTCTGTATATTCTTTCACGTGTCAGCATATCATTTTTTATTTATCTCTTTTTTTATTTAAAAGATCAAATGATTGTGTTGGGTGATATGATAGCTAAAAAGCAAGTGAAAGGTAAAAAAAAAAAACTGGTATATTTTTAGTGCATCTTATGTGATGTTTTTGATTATAAAAGTACTTTCTTGCCCTATAAAATCTAAAACATTTGCATAAAAGAGACTAGAAGAGAAACTCAAGTAGCTGTCATTTTATTCTAGAGAAACCTTAACTTGTATATACATTTTTAGAAAACTTATATGGATTTTTTCATATATGCTTTCATTTCCAATAGGTGTTTGAAAATGTAATGGATAGATTGTAAAGTCCATTTTTCTAAATGGAGAAAGTATGTATTGGTCTCCTTTTCCATCTTCCTTTGTAGTTACCGATCACTTAATTTTTTTTGTAGACAGTCATATGGGTCTATTCATTCAAATTAGAGACTGGAGGTCGAGATGAGGACTATTCTCGACCTTCAGACTCGAACAGACTCAGTGCCCTCTCGAATGTCTAATCTCAACCTCGCAAAGTGGTATTCACTAACGTTTTTTTACGAGGTCGAGATGTGGCGAGATGAGTTATGGCTAGGAGGTCAACATCATCATCAAACTCGACCTTCTAAACCAAATCTCAAATTTTAATGAATAGACCCAATAGACTCTTGCAATGCAGTTTGTGAGTCACAAAATAAACCAATCTTCTGTGCCCTGTAATAAAATGAAAGTGCCCAATAATTTGCACAAATGAACAGATTTTGCATCTAATGGAAACATTTTAAGCAGTTAATATATTTTAGGAAAGTAAGGACATTAAGAATGAGACCCAGACACAACCACCTAAAATGTTAAAGTTTATGCCGGTGCTTTTCCATCCTTCCAAGTTAAATGTATTCCTGGAACATAAAACATGCACGCATAGGGAGTTATGTATAAAGGTTAATTGTGGGGCGAAGTTCTAAAAGTGGTCCAGTCACCATAGAAACCATTACCATGTTCCTCCTAATTAGATCACTTTTAGAACTTTAAATTTCATCTAGAATTATTATTTAAAGAACATCTATTAGAAGAACCAGAGAGCTCCATGCTTACTTTAATTTAAAAAAAAATGTTTTCGACATGAAGAGGTTAATAGTTGAGTGATAAATACGTGAATTTAGGAAAATTTCCAGCTCCGTTAATATTTATTTTTGTAACTTCTTTGTCAGTTTAACTCTCACTCATTAGTTTTAGATAGATGCATGTCTAAATAAACAGCGCTATTCAGTTTACAATAAATTTGTAATTTAAATGGGATCAAATGAAAGCATGTAAAAAAGTCACACAAATGCAAATTTAGAATAAAATATACATTTTAATGGACAAATAAATATCTAAAAAAAACAGTGTATAAATACAAATACAAATAATGTTATACAGTAATAACACAGTATATATCCTGAGGCAAAGGTATAGTTAACCACCTCAATATTAGCAAGCAAATAGATCCCCTCAGCGAAAGAGTTACATCAATATAAAAACAAATGCACAAATAAACAAATAGTCAGTACACACCTATTTCTCGCTGAAGTAATGGTATAAACCTGGCCAGGTACGCAAACAAAGGCTGATGGTGTGTTGATGCCAATTTCAGGCTGAAGAAGAAGCGAAACGCGTCCCTATTGGCGTCCCTTTGTTTACGTACCTGACCAGGTTTATGCCATTACTTCAGCACACTCTGCAGTGCTGAATATATAGGGTCCTAGGTTGCTATGACCAACCGTGCCTAAAAGCGAGGACATGTAAAACTCCCTCATGACTCGTAAGGCAGACAGATATATTGCTGAATCAACCAATATCGTTTTAAAATCTTATACCTATGTAGGGAAAAAAAAACATCATTCTTAAAATACTAATTCTGAATTTAAGAAATGTTAGGCAAATAAAACACAATATATTTAAAATATTGCAACACACATTAAAAGCATTAAGGGCACGTTAAAACCAGTTCTAATTCTAATTTCCTGTGACTTAGTTTCCCCACGCATGCTCCACATTTACGATATACATATATTAACCTTTTATTGTCCTGGACAGGTGGGGGGAAAAAAAGAGACAGAAAAAAATAGCCGACAGGAGGATATAGATGGGAAGGAGCAAAACAAAGCCAAAAGGGTGAAAAGAGAAAGTGGTGGAAGCAGAAGAAGAAGTAGAGTGGGAAGGAGAAAGAAAAGGATAGTTTGAGCAAGACCAAAAATAAATGCAAGAGAAACAGAGAGAAAGAGGGAAAGAGTATACTAGAGACAAATGTAAAGAGATATATATATAATTAGATAATCAGCCTCTCCCTTAAATATACAGATATATACAGGTATACACTGTAAGTAAACAATTCATATACAGGATAGATTCCTTTATTTTAAACACTGAATTTAGCAAAAAAAAATGGTTTAAATGTCAAATTTGTACAGAAAAGTATTCATAAAATCATAAAATATTTGAGTGAAATAGCATAAAGGAGAATAAAACATACTTTGCATTCTTGAGAATTAAGTTGTCTTTGTATGGTTTCATATTCATTTTGTACAAAGCATTAAATGTCACAAATTTAGATTCCTAAAATATGTATATGAATGTAGCAGAAAAAGGTTAATCATAGCATATTTCCATAAATGTCATTATGAGGATTTACGGATTGCCAAATAAGATATTTATTTGGCATTTGACAGATGAAATCTCAGCTGACGAGATGTATAATTTCTAATGAATTTTGAGTTGTCTTAGTAATAAATTAATGCTAAAAAGGAGAATCATAAATTTAAATTGAAACCGTCTGAGCAGCTTATCAGAGAGAACCAATCCCCACATTTGACACATTTCATAAACAGTGGAAAAGTAACCTGTTTGGATGGTACATGAGGTTAAATATCCACTTTCTAGAATGATTTAAAACATGAACCAAAGTAATAAAAATAGTTTCTTTTGAAAGAACTTGAAATAAAAAGTCACCCAGATGTATGGATATCAATGGCTCGTTTAGGTAGAAAATAAAATTGAAGCTACACATTGCTCTCGTAACTGTGTATATTGTACAGTTTTCCTAGCTGGTGGAAGCAATGTTTGAATAATGCACAGGGCTCAGTAGCAGAACACAATGTACAAGGTAACAAAGTATTCTCTGGGGAAAGAACAGTGCCACGTTGAAGAAAGGGAATGCAGACACTGTACTGGTCACTAGCATAGGTTACTTTTACCGTATTTTGGGCATTGTAATACAAGAAGTCTATTCTCAATACAAAATTGCTTATGTCTCATAATCCGGGTACAACAAAGAAGCAGATAAATTATAGCCTTCTTGTGCACCTGCTTTACAGATGTATCTCACAGAGTAACAGCGAAGAAACCAATTTAGAAGCTGGATTCCATCAAGGTACTTTTAATGGTAAATTTTGCAGATACAGTTCACATTTAGCGGCATTACAAAGCACCAACGAAAATGAGATATTTGGACATATTAGGTCTGATAACATAACAATTGTGAATTGAATACATTTTGTATGATGCATTTTTATTACATAATATAGCATGCATATTATAAGGCACAGTAATCCATTGAACCAACCGGAACACATTCATACATAGTCTAATTTCATGTGACATTTTATTTCTTTGTCTCTCTATACACACACACAGCACCCCCCCCCCCCCACCCAGATCTTCAGAGACAGTGAGGTCCTTTTACAGGCTATGTCAGGATCAATGGCCACTAAAACTCTAACTGTAAAGAGAGGAGGCTGATACCTTCCATATAAGTGATGATGTCTGTAATCTCTTCCCCAAGTATGTGATCTGATGGACCCACAATGGCCACTGGCATTTGTCATGTTCCTTTTAACCAATTTGATTCCTCGACAACACTAAGTTTGTCCACTATTGTGTAGGTCTCTACCTCCTAAAGAGGCTATGAGCTATGAAGGCCTTTACCAAGAGACACACAGGGTTCTTGACTACCCTGAGATAAGGCAGAGCAGCAAGTCTCAACTGAACAAAAGCCACTGCCAACCGCTATTGCCTAGCTAAACCCTACCAACTGTGCATTCCCTAAAATTTCATTTTTGCTTACTTTTTCAGAAACACTTTTTTTTTTATATAAATTCCGCATCTGCACTCCAGCAAATGAGATATAGTAGCTGTCAAGTTGCTTGAACTTGTGTTAATGCATCATTTGTATTCTATACCAGTCGGTTAGCACTTACATAGCAAGAAAGTATACACTACCTTTAAAAATTTAATAGGATCTGTCTCAGTGTTACCTGGTCTCATCTTAGACTTTTTGCATAAAACATTTTTTTTTCCGAACGTTTCAGGAAACCTTTGGTGTAATCAAAACTCAAGATAATCCATATTTTGCACAGAGCACAACAAAAATTAAATGGTAATTCATAAATGTGGAATGCCAGTTGTGTTTTGCAAAGGATTATCAGTCAATGGAATTACATTATTAATATAATGTTCTTATTTGTGAAAATAACTGGATATAAATACATTTATTGTAGAAATTAATTTACTTAATTAAGGTTATTAAGTATTCTGTGTGCGATGGTAACCTTTATGGAACGTAAAGGGAAAATGCTAATTTCTATAAACAAGCTAATTGTCAAAAATACGATTATAATGAACACAAGCCTATTAAAGGCAAGCAAGGGTATATGAATATGCTCATGTTCCGACAAATATCAGTTTCACTTCAAATGTCATTGTGATATACAATACGGTGTGTGTTGAATATAAGATGCTGAGAAAAATTTGAGAAAAAAATAATAGAACAAATTGTATAAATTATTTCAAAATATTTTAAATAATTTAAAGAGGGAATAATGACACCATTTTGAAAACCATTATTACATTGGTCCTATATTAAGGACTTTCTCATGATCTAAAATGTATTTTTTTGTTTAGAAGATATCACTGATATAGTAAAATAGAAACTAAGCTCTCTGCCCTTTTGTTTAGTGTTTACTTTTGGAAGTTGTCCAAATGGCACTCTACCAGACCAACAGAGGCAACAGCAAAGACTTGTCTGCCAGACTGAAAGTCTATCAAATCTATAAGGGAGCATGTCAGTTGATGACATACAATGCCGATTTTGAAGAATCAAGGAAGCAAATCTCCTGCTCAATGGTTTTTACCTCTCATCACCAGTGATATTTTCTAAATAAACAGAAAGATCATGTAAAAAGAAGCAGAACTGACCAATTTATATAAAGATTTTAAGATTACACCCTCTTTACATAGAAACATAGGATGTGTCGGCAGATGAGAACCATTCGGTCCATCTAGTCTGCCCAATTTTTCTAAATACTTTTATTAGTCCCCAGTTCCCGGTCTTATAGCTAGGATAGCCTTGTGTCTATCCCACGGATGCTTAAAATCCTTGACTGTATTTACCTCTACCACTTCTGCTGGAAGGCTATTCCATACATCCACTACCCTCTCAGTAAAGTAATACTTCCTGATATTACTTTTAAATCGTTGCCCCTCTAATTTAAGACTATGTCCTCTAGTTGTGGTAGTTTTTCTTCTTTTAAATATACTCTCTTCCTTTACTGTGTTGATTCCCTTTATGTATTTAAATGTTTCTATCATACCCCCCCCTGTTATGTCTTTCCTCCAAGCTATTCATGTTAAGATGCTTTAACCTTTCCTGGTAAGTTTATATTTTTTTACTATAATAAAACATATTTCTTGATCTGTATGATTAGTGTCCCTATATTTTTCTCCAAATAGCAGCTATATTATTTCCTCCATAGACTTAACATTGTCTTCAAGGCAATTTATTACCGGCCTGCTGGTAATATACCGGCTGGGTGGCAACCCTATGCATTATGTATGTCATTCAATGTGTAGTCATCAAGTATGAACACACTACAGCCGAGGTGATCTCCAGCTATTTATAGACCACAGCTGCTAGAATTCTTTGCTGTTGGAAGTTTTTGGGGTATGTGGTTCATCGGCAGCTGGAGGGACGCAGTTGGATATCTAGACACTAAACAGTTAAACAGAAAAAAATGGTAGGAAATGGTACCAACACACACAAAAAAATGCTAAAAAAAAAGTCTTTCTAGCAGTGGAATTTTAACAGATTGTTATATGCATCAACCATATTCAATGTACAACAACATATGTTTGTTACTTTTAACCATTTTTTTTCTATATTTAGAAATTTATAGAATCTTGCCCACAATGTTTTTATTTCATATTTTTATGGAGTATTTTTAATAACCATCAATGAAAATAAATTATACAACTATACAACACATTACCTTCTACACCATTAAAAGCTATTTTTAACATGGTACAAAAAATAAAAAGTGGTGGCATCACTTACTTGTAAAAAAAAGAAAACTAGCTGAATACATTAATAATGTTCCTTTTATTTCAATTTAAAAAAGGACACCTATTTACAATCTGAAAAATGTTCATCTCCCCACAGCTCATCTGAAACTCAAGATGCCTATGTCCTCTTGTCCTGGTCATTATTCTGTTTTCAATACAATCCCTGCCATGAACATTTGGTACAAAATGAATAACATGCAACGAATGTAAATTTGAAATGTTCTACGTTTTTAAAATTAACAACAAAATTCATCCTCTTCCTCCTTTGCATAGCATTGCATGACTAGTGCTGTATGTAGTGAGGTAACTGACTATGTTACATACATGTAAAGAATGGGAGAAACCTGGTAATTAACTCTACATACAGTATTGAAGTGGGGTCCTGCAAATCACAAGGTGTTTATCAGAAAATAAAGAGAGAGAGAGAGCAGAACTCCTTTGATTAGCAATTTGGAGACAGGAGGAGACCAGATAAAGTATAAAAAAGTTAATGCAAATTTATTAGAAGAATTTCTAAAAGAAAAAATATATCAAATGAGCACAAACTAGGCTAAAGATACCCCAACTATATAGAATTGTACAAACATAATAAGAAGCATCTATCACAATAGACGTAAAGTATATATGTGGACCACAGATAAGAACTTATAATAAATAATGAACATGCCTATAAAGTAGAAGCATTGCAAGTAGCCTCATCAAACTGTAATCATATCCTAGAGCAGTCTGAGATAATGGAGTGCTAGAAAAATATACACAAATATCGCAATGCCAATAGGCACTCCACATAATCACTGGTGAACTTGTACATATGATACACTCGGCATATCCAGAAGGGCAGTGTACTCAAAGCATGGGAAATTGATCCTCATAGAATTGAGTCTCTGCTGACAATGAACTTGTTGATGTATTGTAAGAACCATATGGCGCAACCATAACAAAATAGAGCAATCCTAGAAGAGCCTCTAGTGTAGATCCAGCAAGAGCAATGACCAAGATGGTCTTCTGTAGAAAAATGTCATAACAAATTGTAACCTAGTATTTCCTATTAGCTAGATCAAGTTCTAAGTAGATCACTGTGGCAGAGAACCAGAGCACAAAAGAACAACTCGGCACATGGTTTCAAATGTACAGACATATACTGTTCCAGTATATTATGTTTCTTTTCACACTACCCACTCCAGTGAGGCAGTGTATTATCCAGTGATTTCATTGTGGACCACTGATGATTCTGCTCAAGTTGTTTTTTGTATTATTTGCCCTGACATGACTCCTTAGCACCCTTAGGTGATAAATACACTTTCAGGTGGGATGGATCACTCCGCTATGGATCATTAGAACTACTCTGTCTCTTTATTGTTTTTCTATTTTTATGTTTATCAATGCTATATCTATATATATTCGACCTAGAAAGTGAGAATACTAAAATTGTATTCACGTCCACAGTTCTAGTTAAATATTCACATAATACTCCTTCCTTTTCAAACTTTAAAAAATCCCTCAAAACTAATCTCTTTAATGAAGCTTACTACCGATCCAACTAGCATACGGGCTGATTTACCTCTAGTTAATCCCACCTAGCTCTCTCTGTCCTCAATCACTGTTAATATCAGGTAGCTCAAAACTGATCCAGCTGGAAAGCACAACATTTATCTTTGGCCAAACTCACCAAGTGCCACCCATCCACATAACTGTTACTACAACTACATTCCCTCTGTCCTCTTCACTCCCTTATGTGTTTCATGAACCTCATTCCCTCTAGATTTTTCGCTTACAAGCAGGGTTCTCTACCTCACATACCAGTCTGCTCTAGTTTGTCTAACTTTGTATGTAGTTCCCATCTATTCTCTGTATCTAGCGCTATGTAAATTGTTGGCGCTATATAAATAAATGGTAATATAATGTAATGTAACAATACTGAATTTGTAATTCAATCACCAACCTTATTTCCCCAGTGTTCAAATAAATATACCAAAAATGTTTTTAAATGACTTCCAGAATGTTGGCAGTATATGCCTAGAAGATCATTGTGCTTTCAACCATTCTTTTAACAGTAACAATCTTGGAAACAAGTCCATCCATTTTTACTTGTAGCTGTAGAAAAAAAAGTATGCTAATAAGCAGAGTATAACTTTGTGTGAGTAAAAGGTGTAATCACGCTATAGTGTATTAATGAGTGCAGTTCACACAGGTCAAATGCCACCAAATTTCCCCAAAAATACATTAATAAAAAAACAAATAGCAAAGTGTGGCGCACGTCTTTTGCTTCATGTGAGGTAATCACTGCGGCTTGGATACTCACTGAAACGCTTGAGGGTTAAACCAAGCACTCATACTTGACCCAAAATATAAGGTTTCACCATTTATCAAAAACCTGTGGTGGATGATAGCCAGAGATGGAGCCAGCAGCTTAGGTAACGGTTCACATAGTCAATGAACTTTAGTGGTTAAGGGGATCTGTCAAAGATCCTACATGGCATCAGGGAAAGGGGTGGGAAGTTAGTTGTTAGGCGAATTAGAAGCTTGGGGGAGAAGTTAAGGGTAAGTGGAGTCTTAAGGTGACAAGCATCCGGTAGAGAGCTGTCAGTTAGGACTTAGTTGGACCATGGTCAGAGATGGAGCCAGTAGCTTAGGTAACGGTTCATATAGTCAATGATGTTTAGTGGTTCAGATTCAGGGCAGGGTACGGAGCTAGCAGAAGACAGAGTACAGCATACCTTAGCATGTGGGCTTACATATGGACAGGGGCGTTGCTAGGTCTCCAAAAGATCCGGGGCTGGAGCCCATGACAATTTTGATAGAAGTGGAGTAAATAAGCTCACATGCTTAGGCGGCATACAGACTGATATACCGTATTTATCGGCGTATAACACGCGCCGGCGTATAACACGCACCTCATTTTAAGAAGGAAATTTCAGGAAAAAAAACGTAAATTTCAAATAAAGAACTTTGAAGCCCAATATGCAATTTTAATATGCCAGGATATTGCCCCCAATATGCCATTTAATATGCCAGGATATTGCCCCCAATATGCCATTTAATATGCCAGGATATTGCCCCCAATATGCCATTTAATATGCCAGGATTTTGCCCCCAATATGCCATTTTAATATGCCAGGATTTTGCCCCCAATATGCCATTTTAATGTGCCAGGATTTTGCCCCAAATATGCCATTTTAATATGCCAGGACATTGCCACCAATATGCCATTTTAATATGCCAGGATATTGCCCCCAATATGCCATTTTAATATGCCAGGATATTGCCCCCAATATGCCATTTTAATATGCCAGGATATTGCCCCCAATATGTCATTTTAATTTGCCTGGATATTGCCCCAATATGCCATTTAATATGCCAAGATATTGCCCCCAATATGCCAGGATATTGCCCCTAAGCATGCTCGTTATGCCACCCTCCTCCCCCCCCCTTCCCCAGACCCCAGTACTTACCTCTTTCCTGCTCTGTCCCCCGGTGCTCTGAAGCTGCGTGGCTGTGAGGGAAGCGTTGTGAGCTTCCCTCCAGCCGCGCGGAACAATAAAGTTTGTTTAAAAAAAATACACTTTGTTGACCGCGCGGCTGGAGGGGAGCTCACAATGCTTTCCTCACTGCCACGCAGCTTCAGAGCACCGGGGGACAGAGCAGGAACGAGGTAAGTTTTAGATTTTTTTTTATTTTTTGCCACTCATAACTCTGCCACTCATGCTTTCACTCTTGCACACTTACACACTGCCACGCACACACACTCATAACTCTGCTGCTCACGCTTACATTATCACACACTCTGCCACTCACACACGCACATTCATAACTCTGCCACTCATGCTTACACTCACTCACACATACACTCATAACTCTGCTGCTCACACTTATACTCTCACACACTCTGCCACTCACACACATACACACGCACACTCATAACTCTGCCACTCATGCTAACACTCACTCACACACACACTCATAACTCTGCTGCTCACGCTTACATTCTCACACACTCTGCCACTCACACACGCACACTCATAACTCTGCCACTCATGCTTACACTCACTCTCATACACACTCATAACTTTCTTGCTCACACGTATACTCTCACACACTCTGCCACTCACACACATCCACATGCACACTCATAACTCTGACACTCACGCTTACACTCACTCACACATGCTTACACTCTTCTAAACACTCACACTCTGCCTCACACACTTACACTCTACCACTTACACTCTGCCACTCACATACACACTCACACTCGGCCACTTACACACACTTACATTCTGCCACACACACACACACAGACACACACTCATAACTCTGCCACTCATGCTTACACTCACACACACTTACGCTCTTCAAAACACTCACTCACACACTTACACTTACTTAGACGCTGCCACTCACACCCACTTATACTCTTCCAGTCACATACATACACATGCACACTCATAACTTTGCCACTCACACCCACTTACACTCTGCCACTCACATACATACACATTCATCACTCTGCCACTCACATACATACACATGCACATTCATAACTCTGCCACTCACATACATACACATGCACATTCATAACTCTGCCACTCACATACATACACATGCACACTCATAACTCTGCCACTCACATACATACACATGCACACTCATAACTCTGCCACTCACACCCACTTTCACTCTGCCACTCACATACATACAGTACACATGCACATTCATAACTCTGCCACTCACATACATACACATGCACATTCATAACTCTGCCACTCACACCCACTTACACTCTGCCACTCACATACATACATACACACTCATAACTCTGCCACTCACATACATACATACACACTCATAACTCTGCCACTCACATACATACACATGCAAATTCATAACTCTGCCACTCACACCCACTTACACTCTGTCACTCACATACATACATACACACTCATAACTCACACTGCCAATCTCACTTACACTCTGCCAGACACTCATGGACAATGATCGAGAGGCGAAGCCAACCGCGAGGGGCGGAGCCGAGCGTGAGGGTGAGGAGTCTCGGGCTATTCAGCACCCAGAGTGAAGCATGCAGGGGGCGGAGCTGAGTGTGAGGAGGCGGGGTCAGGCGCTAGGGGGCGTGGTCAGAGTCTCCATTTGGGGCTATGGAGGGGAGATCCGGGGCTTCAGCCCCAGTAGCCCCCCCCCTAACGACGCCTCTGCATATCGATAGTGGGCAGTAAATAGTCCAAGATGAGGCAGAGGTCAGGTAATGAGGATAAAGAAATAACATAAGCAGGTTAGGTACCAGGACATGTTACAGTAGAATACAGAGTACGAAGCACTAGAATAAGCAATAATTTGACAAGCCAAATGTTCAGCAACAGAGATTGTCTAAATTCAGAGATTGCCAAATGTCAGGACAGTTTAAAAACAGCTGAGCACTGACTGAGCGGAAGGAGAATATAATTCATGTAATTAGTAATGGGTGTTGTTGAGTATGCAATTAGCAAAGAGGCACTATTTAACTTGGGACTTTACGGCATGGGCATGGATAGAGATAGGCAGATGAATCAAGCACACAGCTGGGGATGCCAAGGTAACATGGCATGACAGATAGTTATTAGAAGAAAATTGCCTGCTTTAATATTAAGACATGTTAATATGGGCAGCACTGATACCTATAAGCCTACTAGTGAATTTCTTGATATGGGATGAAAAGAAAATTGACATAATCCACTAACATAGCTCATTCTTTGCGCTGTGCCCTGGAGCCAACAAGTGTTTGAATCCCTGGATCTTTCTGCCACAATCAAATAGAACTGTGAATTAATTGTTGTCTTAGGTAGGATGGCCGCATCAGCATTTTATAACACATAAGATATGCATATGGGTCATAGTAGCTAACAGAAAGACTACATTTTACTAACATCAATGAGTTTTTACAAAAACACATTAAAAGTAAATACAAAAGAATGCATCACTAGTACAATTTTTTTTTCTGCAGTGGGCCACTTCAGCAGAAATGTATGTGTGCATGTACATTATTCCCTTTTCATTAAGATAAAATTATATATACACACATATATGTAGATAGAGATAATACTAACAATAATGTACATGTCTTGGTTGTGCAAAGTGGGTGATGGGGCATGTCCTGGTTGTGAAGTGTGAGTGCTGGTCAATCTTCTTGGGTGCTGGGGTTTGTCTAGGGTGTGCAATGTGGGTGATGGCATTTGTTCTGGGTGTTCAAGGTGGTGCAAGGGATGTGGGGACAGTAGGGGCCTAGACCATTTGTTCTGTAAGGGACCCCACAATTTATGATGGTGACCCTTGTAACACTTACACACACCATAACTCTTACATGGTCACACACAGATTTCTTTAAAAAAAAAAACACAAAATATACTGTTTGTTCCCTTCCCCACTCGTTTACCTTTCTTTGCAGGGAGAGGAATGTGTACATTCTGCATCTATGTAACCTGACACCTGGAGCTCCATCAGTCTCAGAGCGCGGGGAGGGGGGGGGGGGGGGCGCAGCATTCACGCTCACCAATATGCAAATACATTCAAGGGGCCAACGGCAGCAGCAAATTTGGCATCATAGTCACTCACTCTGTTGCCAATTCGACCAGCACAAAAATTATACGAAAATTCGTATTTGAGTGAGTGACTCTAATGCCGAATTTGCAGCTGCCGCCTGTCACTCGAAGGTATTTCGTGTAAATATACAATACAACGCAAACCTAGCACACATGAGCATACGCGTCTGGTGATCACATGGCCTGAAACCCACTGATCGGGTCCAGGAACATTGCCTTGGGTGCGAGACAGGGTCCTGGTCCCATTTCACACCGACTTAGCAGAATGACGAGTTGACCCGTCATAAGGTCACAAGGTGTTAATCATAGGCATGCTGCACATATGAAGATGAAACAAACACTGTATATATATATATTGTCACCTGTGGAGCCTGTCTCTCTGCCATTACTCGTTTCTTTGTTTATGTTGGGGCTTGGAACACCCAGCGAGAGTGAGACTTGCAGTCCAGGCAGCATCTTTGAGTGAATATCAAGGTTTGCAACTACTTTAATTGAATGCGAAATCCGTTGTAGTCCCTAACATTAACAGTTCTAGTATACACATTGCCTAGTCATTGCTAAACAGCAGCAAAGGTATTTGACTTAAACTCGTTTTACTACCACTGAAACTGCTGTATTTCGGAAAGCCACCCTTTCTCCTCAGACTGCTCTACCACCTGTAAATTTCATCAAGGCGAACCGAGCAAAAGATTACTTTCAAATGAACATGACCATCGCTTCTTTGAAAATCTGTAGGGTAAAAATCCATTTGATACAAGAAAATCTCAGTGTAAAACCTGTGGTGTTGTTGATAACACTTTCCACCAATAAGAAATAAAAAAAGCAATGTTTGTGTAATTTCTAAAGTATGCGATCACACAGCCGTGAAAATGTATTACGGCAGCATGAAAATACAAATCTTTATTGGGAAAATGTTGTACTCTGTAAAAAAAAAAAACCAGAGAACCAAGAAAGAAAAGTTTGTTAATGATAAGAAGTTAAGGTTTTAATTGGCTAAGATAGTCTTCGAGCATTGAGGTTTAAATGTTTTTTGTCTGTTACATAAAGTTACAACTGAACATCTATTTTCTTATCCTGCTCCAGATAATGGAATGGTTTTTTGCTCAATATGAAACTGATATAAAGTGACCCCTGATAATGCACCTCTCCAAGTAAGCATACACAATAAATGTCACTTAGCAGTCAAGCAAAACATAGGTTCAAATGTTTCAAGGCCAAGCCTAGGGTCACTGACACATGGGTACAGGAATTTTGTTTTGATAAAGTAGGCGTGGTTATATTACATCACATCTTCAGTATTGTCCAAAAGGGGGGTAGTTTCTCCAAGGAACGAACCAGTATAGAGGTGGATTTTTCACTTTAAGACCTGTAAGCCATATGGCCTTAATTCAAGATTGGATGTGCAACACTTCATTGATTAGGTGTATATTTTTAAGCTATTTGTAAATGTAGTTGTAATTGATATATATTAAAGTATGTTTTAACCTCTCTTTGCAAATTCCACCTTTACAAGTGCAATTTACATGTTTGTGATAAAAAAAAAAACCTTGATTTCTTTTTTAAGTGAGTTTTCCCTAACTTGCTATTTAACGTTCTTCAGCATATATATTTTTTGTATCACATATTGGTTTTTGGACTCTATATGGTTTTAAATTCACTGCTGTGTTCAGCAGTGGTTATTGGGTGGAATCTTCCATATCCAGGTGGATCTAATTGATTTAGCCAAACCTAGATTTTGAATTATGTGTTATTTAATCCATTTCTAACTATCCTAGGATTAAGTGCCCTTTGTTAAGGCACAAAATGCATAAAGTAGTTTTTCTATCAATGTCTGCTTTACAGTCCTGTGATCTTGTGACTTGTTTTTAAGTTTTGTACCTAATAAAAATGTAAGGTTTTTAAGCAGTCTCCTGGCTGACATACCTCTTGGTGCGTGGTAGCTGATCTCTCCAGATTTCTATTTAGTTCTATCACAGCTCCGGACTATCACTAGTCAGTTTTTTGGTCTAATTTAAGACAAGTAATACATGCATTTGAACAAGCTTGGATAAACATAAGCATCACAATAGTGAGTGTGCACATCAGCAAAATAGAAAAAATGTTAGTCTTTTAAAATTTTTATTTGTTTTCAAAAACAGTAAACTTTACCTAATAACCAAGCTACAGTATGCTATAATGATAAAGATAATTATAATTTATGTTATTTTTCCCAATAAAAAATGTACACTGTGATAGTAGTTTTAAAATGATATCCTGTTAAAGAGCTTTAACAAACTTTTAGCAAGTTTTATATCTTTAACAAAATACACTGTAACAAGAGACATATGTGTATGTGTGTATATAGAGTAATACTGAGAGGAAGAGAGAAGACGAAAAAAAGAGAACACGAAAGAGAGAAACAAATAGAGAGGGAGAGTTAGCAACAGTAAACAGAAAAAAAGCAATACATGATTATATGCACAATGCAACTATTATTGCAGTTTTTGACACTTTGATTTGTGTCAGCAGCACACAATTTGTTTTTACTTTTGTTGATATGGGAGTCAGTAATGAGCTTAATATAATACAAACAAAATTAAGACTGCATTTTTAATAGGTTTTGTGCAAAATAGAGGGAGCATGTGATGCTTATCAACCATCAAATATTAAAGTCCATTGTCTGTCTGTGTGAGGAGTCATCTGGATACTGCTTACTGTTATTATGTTTGACTATAAAGTCTTTGAAAGGTAGTGGTTAGAATTGTAAGAGGATGTAATGTAAAAATAATGAACCTTTCTTTACAAGAAAAGGTAGGATCCTGATGGTTGTTGACTCGTGAAGTTAATACAGCTTTGTAGCCGTTTTTCTGATGAACTCAAAAGTCGAATTAAGGACATGATTTCCTCTTGACGCCGATTACACCAACAGTGAATAAAGAAATCCAGCCCTTGTACTTAACATAGGGATTTTCTATTTTCTCATCAACACTTCCAATTACCTGGCCCAAACGGCATACTGTCAGCAAAAAATTACACAGCACTTCTTTCAAAACAGCAGATTGTAACCTTGATGGATAGATGTAAAAATATTTACAAATTCAAGTCATAAATAGTTTTAAATATTATTATTAGCAAACAAATAGTTTTATAGTTAAGTAATACAATTTTTTAAAAAAGTTAATGGTATAAGTATTAGAAATACAATTGTCTTACAGTGCACCCTATGTAATATTCCTTTTTGTATCAATAAGGATTTACCCTGTATGTTCTCCTTCCAACTTGTTTAATATATGTATGTATGTATTTTTGAATCTACTGTTAAATGTGTAACTCTGTGTAACTCCATTCTGGACTGGGTCCCCAGGACATACTTGAAAACGAGAGAAATCTCAATGTATTTTTCCTGGTAAAACACTTTCTAAATAAATTTAAAAAAAAATAAAGAGCCACACCTCCCCCTCCTTTAGAGTCAGGATTGGTATATTCTGTGTGAACTTCAATATTAAAATGGGGCCTCCCTAAAGCCACTCCACTGTTGAAGAATTCAACATAATGATTCAGTGGTCCACTTCTAAGTGCCTTGAGAAAGATAGAAAAGTGACCTTTAGTCCCAAAAAGTGGGGCCTACATGTGTTTGGAGCCCCTAAATAGATGTTCTGCTAGACCTGAATCACCCCATGTAGACCAACAATGGTAGTTGTCTAGAAGTCAGAGAGTTCCGAGAGCTACAGCACAAGAGACATACATTAAAAACTGGATATCTGCAATTGTATTGGCCTAAATGTGTTATAAAAACTGACAGCTATGCCTGAACAGACAACCCTGACTAGTGTATAAAGTTCCATATGTCTTGAAACATGCATTTCCTGCACAACATCATTGACTGAGAGAACAAAAAGCAACACACATGCTCTTCTGTAGGTCACTGTACTACTAAGGATGTTACATTAATATTTATAAAATAAATATACCTTTGGACATACTACGGCATGGTTATTTCTAGCTGCCACTATTGTTATTATTCATATGTATATTATTTAGATTCTTTTTACCTTTATGCAACAAACGTCTATTAATAGTAAAGAATAATACAAAATAATGTTAAATGTTGTTTGTCACAGTTCCACCCCATTTCCCTGCCTCCTGTATGTTTGTATTCAGGTTTTGTGGCTGTTTCCTCTTCAGCCTCTAGTGGTCGCTATTCTAATGTCTCCATTCTCCTCCTGTTGTGTCAGCTGCCTTGTTAACCTGAGCCCAGCTCTATTAAACCTACAGCTTATGGCAAGCAGTGCCTTTGCATTGCTCTGGTTACAGCCTGTATAGTGGCTCTGTGCCTGTTGGCTGTCTACTCTCCTCCTCCTTTTTCAACTGGGAGGGCTCATGGGGGGGGGGGATTTTTTGTAGGGGGCTTTGACCCCATCTGCCACCTTCCTCTAGCAACTTTACCAGCAGGTATTTAAACATCTTTCTCTGTGCTAGGTTCAAAGTGGTAGAACGTGTCATGGTTTCTGTGGTAACAATGTGTGCACACTGCATCAGTGATGGACTGTATGTTTTAACCAATCCTGGAGGAGCACTGTAGGCTGACAGAATTAGTCCAGCAAGCAGTTTCTTGAAATGTCAGAACTTAAGTCTAAGGTTTTTCTAACTGATTTCCATCATATCTCTGGAACTATAGATCACAGAATATAATACAAAGCACATGTAAAACTGCTAAGTAAATATAATTATTTCCTTTCTTTATTCCCTCTTTAACATACTTGACATTTTATCCTCAGACCTGCAGCCTCCGTGTTTTACTGTTAAGCATTCTGTCTTATCTGGTCTGTGACTGTCACGGACGGCTAGAGTAACATTGGATCCTGTCTACGGTTCACACAGTCAAAACAAGGGTTTCTTCCTCATGGCATTAGCAGAGACAGACAGTCAGGTCTTGTCAGACCTTGATAGACGCGACCGCTCTGGATGATTGCGCAACGGCAACCAGATCAGTTCTGCCGCCACTGCTTGCAAATTTACGATCTAACATTTCATAATTTAATAGTATAACCTCAATAAAAAATACATTTGGACTATAAAATGACATGGAAAAACCCCCATAAAATCTAAACATGACCTTTATCTTTTTAACAAACTTCTTTATGGACAGTATTCAATTGAACAGATATTGATAACTCAACCAAAAACTAATAGTAGCCTTGTCATTACAGGATACTTTCTATAAACAAAACAAAAAAAATGTTTTTACATAGAACAGTGATTACAAGTTTTCCTGAGACAGAATATTTTGTATAGATTTTTTCATGCTAGTAAACACTTAAACTTGTGAGAACGCTCAAATTGGAGCAACGATATGTGAGATTGAACTGGCAAAAATAAATGTCCTTTTTATCATGTTTACTGAATTCTTGCTCCCTTCTCCCCTGCCCCACCCCCCAAAAAAAAAAAGTCAAATTAAAGTCAGAGTACAGTATTAAATCACATCTAGCACTCCAAGGTTAACAAGTTCTGTCACAGAAGGGACCTGTGAGATTTTGAAAGTTCTGTACAGAATAATTTAATCTGCAACAAATCTATACTTCACAACGAGTCAGGATAAGTGAAACCAGAAACTATTAGAACTAACATTCACATCAAATCAATAACAAGTTGTGACTACTTTAATGCCTCAATTAGCTTACTTGCTGCTTACCGATGCATCCCCTTGTCAACATTAACGCATACCGAAAACCATAAATAATATTTAATTATTACATGCCTGTATTTGGCAGCTGACATGGAATTAATGTGTGTATTGGAGGACCATCCTTGTTTTCTTTTTAAAAATCATTTGTAAAATCAAAAACAAATATAATTTAACATGGTGTGGGACATCCAATATTGTAGATTAATTCCCCAAATCCCTCACCACTGACTAGAAGGCAATAATAACTCATAGAGCAAACAGAAATGTAATCTAATGCGTGAAGATTCTCGGCCTAAGAGCACAAAAATGACAACAGTAAAATATTGGTGGATATTAGAATGGAACTTTTTTTTTGTTTACTTGGACAGCATCTGCTGATTACAACACAAATGTAATTTGTCAAAATAATAAGTTAGTAGGAATATAAATTGCCAAATGTTAATATAGTATAATTTAGGGTTAGACATTAATAACAATATTTTTAACCTTTCGAAATTCTTATACTATACGACATAAGTACATATTTGACATTGTATCTAATTTTACACATACATAAAAATAAATCAAATACAATTATTAGTAATGTCTATTAAATAGAAGGCTTTTTACTCAGTTCTTTTTTATTTTTTATTTTAACAATTAATCTTTATTTTATTTTTATGATAGAAAAAATACAAATATTCATGTCACACAAAGAAAAAAAAAAAAAAAAAAAACAGACAGCATAGCCGGTAACAAACACATTTCCAACTCTATAATTCTCCAGAATATATTGCAGCTGTAGGGAGCGTAGGAAGAGGGGGGGGGGGGGGAGGAAGAAAAAAAAACAAAAACGTGTGTATGCAAATTTATGTAATAATAAATATGTAGTGAGAAGGGGCGTAAATATAGCCCTAGGTGTAAGTGATATATGAGTGAAAAGTGAGAAACTAAGGATACGGAGAAAAAGAAGGAGAGAGAGGAAAAAAAAAGGTGTGCATTTGAATTTAAGTATTATTAAATATATAATAAAAAGTAGTATTGAAGTGCAGCCCTAAATATAAGTGACATAGTGAGTGAAAGTGAGAAACAAAGGAAAAAAAAAAACAGATTCCCTTAAATTCCCCTTCCCTCCTCCTCCCCAGCTCTCTCGACCTTGATGGCCAAGATGTATTAAAGTGCATTATAAAACACCCTATTGTATAGGGTCAGCTACCCCTCCTATAGCCCTGGTGACCAATTATCAGTTTGAAAAGTGGCCTTACCGGAAATATACACCATTCATACTATAACCCACTTGTCTCATGACAGGGGTATCTACATACACACAAACACATACAGCGAGGACCCAAAGCAACGACAAATGGAGATCATATGTCATCAGCACTATATTAGTCATATCTGAATGTCAGGTGCCTAATTAACCTCACTATTCCATCCTTCCCATTTACTGAGCCAATTTCTGTATCTCTTTGCTGTCTTACCAGACAAATCTCTGGACCAACTTAGGTCTCTTTCCATCTTTAGTTGATGTTTTAATTGCTTTTCCATCTGCGTTACTGATAAAGGCAAACTTGATTTCCAGTTTCTAGAAATAGTTATTTTTATGGCCGTAAAGCAGTGTAGAACTAAAGTTTTGTCGTTTTTAGAGAGCTCATTCATATTTAAATGTAAGATAGTAGTTTTAGGGTCAAATTTAGGGTGAATACCTAGGTTATTAAGTTTATTAAAGATCTGACTCCAGAGCGGCTTGACCCCCCTACATTGCCACCAGATGTGCAAAGCTGAGCCATCTAGCTTTTTACTCAGTTCTGTTCTGTACAAAACTACAAGTTAGTCATATTTGTAATACAGGTTGGTAATTTACTATATTGGACACTATTATAAAATACATATATTTTGGGCTCTATTTAAGTCAATCAGTGTCCACGAATGTTTGCACATAAAAGTCAGCACATGCCAAGACCACCATTTTAGAGCACCTGTTATCAGTCTAAAAATTATGCCCACAGTTTGGCTGCAACAATGAAATGGATGACAAACAGCAACAAAGATAGATGGATGGTAGATAGAGTGCTAAATGTAGCCTGCACATCTTAGTCTGTGCATGAGATGAGGACTCAGTTTTTAACTGGATAGAAGCAGATATGACACCATTAAGGAGGACGCTGTCATCATCTTGTATTTGGGCGCCCACAAGGCAGAAATCCTTTTAGGTCGTGTAAAGTTCATTTCTCCACAAAAAAGCTTGATCATTTAAATAGTCGCAATACACACAATGTGGACAGTGCGCTGCCCAAAAAACACTACACACTCGTATTTACCCTATACGTGGAGGCAATCCTCTCCGTGGTATGCAAAGGGAAAAAAGAATAAAAAAACTCTTATGGTGTAGTATGTTCATAAAACATAAAGTGATATAAGTGCGTAAACGTAGACACACTCACGTTTTACTGAGCAGTATCCTGCTCAGTCTATAGGGTATTCGGGAGCCCCTCGTGGGGTCCTGGATGAAAATAAGATTCCAAAGTAGCTCCAAATTCAGTTAGATATGGTAGAACAGGGGAGGAAGGAGATGTATTCTCAGTAAAAACACTTTTAATAATACACAAATAAATATAAAATCTTACATAAAAACAGGCAGCATCCAGCTCATAAAGTGCAGAGAGTCCCAGTTTTTAAGGTGCAAAGTGTTACTGTAAAGTGCTCCTTCTCCATACACAACGCGTTTCTCCTTTAAAATAGACTTTTTCAAGTGTCACTTGTTTGTAATTTTTACCAGGAGTGAAGCACTGGTTGTGTTTCGGTGCTGCTACTCTTCTCACATAAAAGGCGCAGTGTATTCTAATTTTGTACGTCATTTAAATAGTCGCACTTCTGATTTGTTTCCAAATTCAGCCCTTGTTCAAATGTAATTGCCACTTTTAAAATAGCCAAATTTCTAAACTTTAAATTGTGTCTTTTTAACCGATCCAAATTCTGCCACGGTGTTAACGTAAGATCAAACACAAAAGAGTGAGGCTAATGGTGGGAAAAACACCAGCACCAAAAAGTCTGGCGGGAGGTGAGATGAGAAAGTGGACCTGGCAGCACTCTGAAACAGTTATATCTAGAACCACTAATAATACAAAAAGAAAACAGACAATCTAAATGAAGACTGTACAATTATAAAATGTAATAAGAAATATATAATACAAGGGAGGAAGTACCCAGATAAAAAGAGTGGGGAACTAGAGGAGAAATAAAAAAAAGTGGGGAACTGGTGCTCAAATAAACTGGATTTATCTGTGCTTTTACATACAATAAGGACAGACAGTGAACATGGGAAGCTTACTTTGCGCTGTAGAATAGGGAAGATCATAGCTGTAATAACTTATCTTCACAGTGCATATCAATATGTCAGAAGCCCCTTTTAACTAGATATGCATCGACTCCCACAGTTTAATGAAATTATAAGCTGTAAGCAGAATTTATTCCGAGACTCTTTTTTTTTTTTTGTCCTATGCAGCAGCTGTCTCAGCATCTGGATTTGTGATTCCACTTTGCCAGTAAAAATAAATAAAGTGTTCCCATTATTTACCAGAAACAGTTGATTTAATGAAGATATGTAAATCCTGGAGAATTGCCAACATTCAATAAAATTCTCATTGCTCTATTCCATGTATCATCCCAGTCTACTGTATTATAAGATATTATTGGTCAAATGATCTTCAAAACATCTTTCTTGGCCTTTACATATCAATCCAAAATATAGGTGTGAGTACATTACTTAGGCTTCTATGTTGGTTTACCTCATGTGTAGAGCCTCATAAACCATTCTACATATGTTTGGTTAAAATGGTGAATAACTGCTATTTTCATTAATTAATTAATTACATTACAGCTGGTTTAGTAATACATTCCCAGTATTTATTGCTTAATAACACAACCCATTTAATACATCAGCCTTCTGTCTCCTTGTCCACATCACTGCGAATCCATTGTATATGTTTTATTTTGTAATAATGTTTCTCTGTTGATTCTGAAGGACAGCTTTCACATTTCCAGCTATTCATCAGTTGTTCTGTTCTGATCAGCCGTTAAGAGATTTAAATTGCCTGTATCAAGTGAATTAATAAAAGGTTCCCATATTTGAAATTATCTTTTCCCATCTTGTTTCTCCGGGGAGTAATCACAGGTCAATTTAGCAGTGAATTTAGGTGTTGCTGAATGAAGGCATTACAGCTACACTGCTTGAGTTGTGTTGGCGAACATTGAACGCTGCTTATTCCACCGCAAGACTTGTCAGACATGTCCTATGTCACCAAGGCAGTTAGGTTAACAAACTAACAAATATAACCATTTTAAGATTATCACCATATTGGTAGCCTGAACTGGTAACCGAATGTATTTCTTAAAATAATGATATGTGGTATTTGGGAGGACTGACATAGGTGTAATATTGATCTTGCAGGGGGGCTACCAACTAAACTTCCCCTGCATAGTAGCCACAATGCTACCCTCCATGGTCCCAGTCCTGCACTTAGCTTCTTCACTAGTGCCACAAAAGTTAGCTTTACCTTGGACAACAAACTCCTGCCCTGATGTCAGACCTCGAGGACCCGAACCGCAGCCACTTAGATTAACCTGAAAGAGAAAAGGGTGGAGGGAGAGGGAAATAATTTTATGTGGCAAGTTCTCCATAGAAGCTTTGCACCGTGCTAGTGCTTCCTTTTATAGCCAAGCTCTCATGAGCCTCTCAAGGATTTATCCCAAATTTAAAGAACCCAAACCTGCACACCGTATATTAATACTATTTCTATACTCAGTCATTTTTATCAACAATTACTGTCCAGACTGCTATTGAATATAGATTGTTATGTTTTTATTCTTAAATACTGTGAACCCCTTCCTCTATAGTCATTACTGTTTCATACTCCATTTAAAGACTACTAGCTACCAGTGCTTTTCTCCAATGTGCAGTAACCACCACTGATAACTGAGGACTCTCTGTATATGTACAGGGCAATGCCTTTCCCATGCTCAGTCATGTAACCCATTCATCAATGCTTAATTGCAGGGCTTTTCTGTAATCTGACCAGTTTATTTGGGGAATTCTCCAGCGTATTATAAATGCTGCGACTAAAGTGCGGAGAAGATAAATCCAACTGGAAATCTATCCAGGGGCAAGCACAACCTATTTATTAGGTTCCAGAAAGATTGCACTTGAAGACAAATCCACAAATTGTAAAGCAAGTCTGCTTTTCTGTGAGCTTATTTTGTACATCAATCAACTGCAACAATCCCCATATGTTCTGCCACTGTCGGAGTTATGTGGCAACAATTCAATAACTTATCAAGCATGAAAGTGAAAGTATGAAAATGAGTTTTTTTTTAGCCTTTTGAAAATCTCTAGAATTGTTTTCAGAGAAAGAGTAGTGTATCAGTTTGCCACCCCACAATACCTCCCTTCATGTACACATCGTTCACACCTGGCTGGATGTGTTTATATTTATTGTGTGAGAGCTGAGTTTGTGAAGTAGGGTTAGAGAGGCCATGTTTGTGGTGTTCTCCTGTAGTACTCACTTAAGAGTCCTTAAGAGTCCTGAACATAACATTTCTCCTGTAAGTAGAGCCAGATATGTTTGCGGGGAAGGGGTTGCCAAATACCCCATCAACCCGAATGGCCCCACCAAACGTAAAACCATTTCTAAAAAGGACTGTTGCCTTGCAATCTTTTCTGGGTGTAAATATGTTATGCAAGAATTGCCGAGAAGGTTTAGCTTGTGACAGGATAGTCAGATTTCATTCAGAGATGTAGTGCTGATTTCTCTTGCATTCAGTGTATTTAGAGGTAGTGGGTACCCAATATCCTACAATTCATAGTAGACCTGCCATTTAACATTTGGTAGAACCAAACCCCAGCCGACTCTCCTTTAGCTGCATCAAATTTGTAAGACTTATCCTATATTTTTTTTCTTCCAAATAAAATCTGCCATAACTCTATTCAATGACTTCATAATGTGCTTAGGCATGACCAGTGGGAACATCTGGATTGTATAAAGCAACTGAGGGAAAGAAACCATTTTAATAAGGTGATGGGGCATCTGTGTGAGCCTGAGAGACCTTTGGCAAATTCGCTTGATTTAAGAGTTGATCCTGATAAGCTGAGTTTAGTGTGTCTTTATTAGATAAGTTTGTATAGTAAGTTAAAAGAACATCACTAATCTCTGTTGAATCTGTATGTACTGTGTCATTCAATGACTTTAGGGCAGCTATCAGTTTAAAGGAACTTTGTGGTTTTATTAGATCAGCAAGTAGTCATCCAAGTTTATTTGATTATGTGGCATACTTAGTGCTCCTAGTGTTCAATCTCAAGGCAGTGGCTTCTATAAGCACTGCGTTGTATGAATCTCTTGCTTCTAAAAAAGTTTGCCTATTGTATGAAATAGGAGTTTTTGCTAATCTGTTCAACTTTTGCTATTTGCTAAAAAGGGCTGGGTTATTTTTATGCTGACTATTGAGGCATTATCTAGTTGAAGGATAAGGCCTGAGATGGGTTAAAGTTTAAGCTCATTATGATTGGTGCATAGTCTGAAATAACCAAGCCCTTAACCCCTTAGTGACCGAGTGCTATGTTGCATTTGACGTGCCTTGAAGACCAGAATTCCATTATTTTTGTCATACGTTTACTGAACTGTGAATTTCTTTCTTTGTGTTCAGTCCACCCACACAAATTATATATCATTTTTTAAAGGACAGATAGGGCTTTCATTTGATACTATTATTTTCATCATATGATATCATTTACTATTAAAAATATAGAAAATATGATGAAAATATGCCATAAAAGACACTTTTTCCAACTTTGACCTGATTTTTTTTTTTACACAATTACAAATGGTAAAAAAGACCCCGTCTATATATTTCTACTATTTGTCCTGAGTTTAGTAATATCAATGTTTCCTTGTTTGTCTATGTTTTATTTCACGTAATAGGGCAATAAACAATATTAGTTTTTTTTTTTGTTTTCTAACCATTTTCTTCTACAGTGATTTTTTTAACCCGAACCCTAAATTTACCCCAACTCTAAATTTAATCTAACCCTAAATTGCCCCCCACCCCTTAATCAAACCCTTGTAATCATCCGAACCCCCATTTAACCCTAATTATTACCCTATTTGGACCCTAACCCTAGATCTAGGTTCAGTAGATCAAGGGTTAGCTTTTTCCATTTATTTATTTATTTAATTTATTTATTTAATTAATTTTCTATTTTTAACTGTAATACCGTCTAACTGCCTGTAGGGGCAGTCAAGTAGCGGTTTCAGAGCGACGGAAGAGATTTTTTTTTCTCTCTTCCGTCGCTCTCCTCTGGGCATGCTGTATCGGAGGAGCATGCTCCTCCGAAACAGCACACACCCGCGATCACCGGGTGATCGCGGTGCCCAGGAGGGCACAGATTGTGTTGCATGATGCCTCGATAGACACTTTAACACACATAGGCAGTGATCAGCTTTCACTGCCTATGTGTGTTTGCGCGCATACGATCACATTCGCTGTGATCGTATGCGCGCGGGGGGGTCGAGGGGGGGCTGAAAGATCCGAAGCAGCCTCTGAGAGTAGCTGCAGGCATGTAGTGTTGCGCTAATGAGCGCAACACTACATGAAAACGGAGGACGTATATATACGTCCTCATGGTCCTTAAGGACCATGCTTTTCAGGACGTATATATACGTCCACATGCGTTAAGGGGTTAAAGGGACTGTTTAGTGCCCAAAATGCATCTTCCAAATGTTAATGCACATTAATGTGCTTTCAAAGTACTTTAAAATGCATGTTTTACATTTTGTATTGCTTAAAATACAAAATAATTACAGCTAGATGAAATTGGGAAATTACAGCAGTTTACAAGAAGCTTGGACTGCCCATACTAGCTGAGTAAAAATGATTTCCTTTTTTTTTTTTTGCTGCAAGAACCAATGAGAATTGCACTCAAATAAATGAATTTCCTGTCTCTCTAGTGATGTCATCAGACAATGTGTTGCACTGTTAAGAGATCCTACTGTGTACAAGAGCAAGTCTATCACAATCCACATAACTTCCTGTGCTCTTCAATTTGAAGAGCACAGGAAGTTAATAAATGAAACAAAACTTTATATCCTCAGTGTCTATATAACCAGGGCTCCGTGCATCACTCAATGTCTTCATGTGGACTCCAATAAGATGTACACCGTACCCTTTCAAAATTAAAGTTACACCTACGTAACACACCGATCTCCTCCTCTATTGGCCTTTGCTTATTACTTCCAATAAATATTCCTGGCTCAATCATTTTCTAGTTGCCTGTGCAAACAGTCTTCTCTCTATTTTGGGCTTCAGTTGTTTGTTTGTCTTCATTTATCTTGACCCTTGGCTTGTTACTGACTTCACTTGAACTCTGCCTGTTCTGATCCTCGGCTCGTTATTGACTTCGCTTGAACTTCGCCTGTCCTGACCCTCAGCTTGATACTGTCCTCGCTTTTTCTCCTCCTGTTTTGGCATTGGTTCCTTAATAGAAAAAAAAAAACAATTTGTGGCAACCATAATTGCCTAAACTTTGTAGTTATCTTAAACAAAGTTGAAACTTTGTTAAACGGTCTACGGCCCTCATTCAGCCATAGGTAAAATTTACTTAAATATAAGTCAATTCAGAACTTGTAACATTAGAATCTTGTCCCTTTCAGAGTTAGGGTTAATAAGCAACATTCACTATTAGTGTCAAACACGTAACCACATTATTAGTAGGCTCTTCACCCTGCACTATGTATAAGGGGTCTTTTGAAGAAAGTCAACAAAGAGGTAAATATTTTCATCACCTATAACAGTAACATTCTGTCTCTCTCAGGGAAAGGATTATCAAACAGCAAAACTATAAACTTATACTGTGAGTGAATATTGTGTTATCCTGTGAGATATTAGGATCTGATAAATAAAACCCTAACCCAAAGGTAAGTAATGTTTAACCTGTAGCCGTACTATTTTGACTATCATTGGGTTAAGGTTTTTAAGCAACAGTTCTCATTAAGTACCACCGATTAACCGATCCTTGAATTAGGAGTCTGGTAAGAAATCCCAAAAGTTGATCAGAGAAAGAACTTAGAAAAGATTGAGCATCTCCCAGTGCATCAGTATGTCTTCTCCTGATGGGCGATGCATAGGTGGGCAAGAAAAGTCAGGGCACATGTGCCTTTTGTCTAAATAAATTTGCCCAGACTGTGGAAAAACACCTTTGCTTGGGCACCACTGATGCTGCAAAGTCTTGAAAAAGAAGAAGGCTATTGTTCTGAAATGAGAAAGTTTTATGTGCATGAAATCCTGTAAGCATGTTCTATTTGTCCGAAAAGTTTAACAGTCGTGAGACGTAATTCGATGTGCTCTCTCGATAATCGGTTTCCAATCCACTCCAGTCAGGAAGAAGCAAAGAAGACAAATTATTGTGGAGAAAATCCCATAACGCTTTACCAATGTAAAATTCTGGGACGCATGTTAAATGTCATTTGTTTCATCTACTTCTGTTTTCTGGGCCCTCCAGTTTATTCTCTAATGACACTATCTCTTCCTGCAGCTGATTAACTGTTCGTTGAAGTGACTGTAACTCTGATTCACATGTCTCAGTGCAAGTTTCTGCTTCCTCCAGATAGTTGGTGTGTAATCTAATTTATTCCAGGATGGAATCAATAGATAATTGCATTTTGTTCAAATTGTTATCCTTGCGTGGAGCGCAAATCTATAACTTTTTGCACAAATATGTCCAAATTGGCTAGAAACTGACTATATGGTGAGTGCTAGAATCTGAGCCTACTGCCCCTTATTTGGTCCTTTTTAAAGATTTTTATCTTGCAGCTATTGCGGGCTGCGCTTTTTGATAAGATTTTTCCATATGCCAAATATATTCCCGATGCAAAACAATGTGTGTCTGTATTAAAGTATAATGATGGGTTTCTGGCAGTTTATTCAGTAATACGGAGCAACATATATATATTTTTTTTCAACACTCAGAGTCCTCAGCACAACATCATACAATTCTAGTACTTTCCTTATGTATTATTGTGCTGGCCAATCATTCTTGTGTCTTTCCTTCCCTTTAAACTTAATTAGTGTTGAGCGAACCTGAACCGCACTTTTCGGGTTCCCGGACCCGAACACGGACATTCCACTGTATGTTCGTGTTGGAGTTCGGGGTTCGGCGATTTAATGGTGCATTTTGAAAGGCTGCAGGGCAGCCAATCAACAAGCGTTTGACTCGTTTGCCCTTAGAAGCCATCACAACCATGCCTACTAATGGCATGGCTGTGATTGGCCAGTGCAGCATGTGACCCAGCCTCTATATATAAGCTGGAGTCACGTACACGCACATCACATGAGCTCTTCTTAGTGTAGGGAGAGGATGCTGCAGCTGTGAGGGACAGATTAAAAAAAATTCTGGCGTTGAATCTGCAAACTACACCGATTATTCAAACTACAGCGAATATTCAAATTACAGTGATTATTTTAGTGGGTGCTATACTACATATTTGTACCCTGCCCTGAGCCCAGTGCCACAGAGAGTGCAGTGCACTTGCAACTGCATGTGTGCCAGGCACATGACTTTAATCCTGTTCTGTTAGCTCAGTGGGCAACATCCTGGCATTTTTAAATACTGCAATTTGTTGGTGTTAAATATTACATTTGCGTCCTGCACTTCATATCTGAGAGTTAAATAGAACCATCAAATACTGTGCTTACAGCGCACTTTGAAAAATTCTAATAGTTTTGGGGGGTAAATAGTACATTTGCGTCTTGTGGTGCACTTCCTATCTGAGAGTCAAATAGAACCGTCAAATACTGTGCTTACAGCACACTTTGAAAAATTCTAATTGTTTTGGGTGCTAAATAGTACATTTGCGTCTTGCGGTGCACTTCATATCTGAGAGTCAAATAGAACAGTCCAATACTGTGCTTACAGCGCACTTTGAAAAATTCTAATTGTTTTGGGTGCTAAATAGTACATTTTTGCGTCTTGCGGTGCACTTCATATCTGAGAGTCAAATAGAACAGTGAAATACTGTGGTTACAGTGCACTTTGAAAAATTCTAATTGTTTTGGGTGCTAAATAGTACATTTGCATCTAGCGGTGCGCTTCATATCTGAGAGTCAAATAGAACAGTGAAATACTGTGGTTACAGTGCACTTTGAAAAATTCTAATTGTTTTGGGTGCTAAATAGTACATTTGCATCTAGCGGTGCGCTTCATATCTGAGAGTCAAATAGAACAGTGAAATACTGTGGTTACAGTGCACTTTGAAAAATTCAAATTGTTTTGGGTGCTAAATAGTACATTTGCATCTAGCGGTGCGCTTCATATCTGAGAGTCAAATAGAACAGTGAAATAGTGTGGTTACAGTGCACTTTGAAAAATTCTAATTGTTTTGGGTGCTAAATAGTACATTTGCGTCTTGCGGTGCACTTTATATCTGAGAGTCAAATAGAACAGTCCAATACTGTGCTTACAGCGCACTTTGAAAAATTCTAATTGTTTTGGGTGCTAAATAGTACATTTACGTCTTGCGGTGCATTTCTTGCAGTCCAATAAACAAAACAAAAAAAATACAAATAAAAATTGTTGACTATTGGTGGTTACATTGTCGCCTGACATAAACCATCTGTTACTTTGGTGGGTGACCGCAAAGAATGAAGAGAGCGTCAAATAAGGGACGTGGCCCTGGTCGTCGTGCAGCTGGTGTTGGTGGAGCTCCTGTTGCAAGTATGGGATGTGGTTGATCTGTGCCAGCTACACGCACAAATGAAACACCTTCCTCAGGTGCTAGTACGCGACAGAACCTTCAGGGTTATTTGGTAGGCCCGAATGCCGCTCTTAGAATGGTGAGGCTAGAACAAGTACAGGCGATAGTAGATTGGGTGGCTGAGAGTGCCTCCAGTTCCTTCACATTGTCTGCCACCCGGTCCCCTGCTGAAAGCTCAGAGTTGACACCTGCAGCCCATGGCCATCTGTCTTACATCTCACCCCCTTGCAAATCAGCCAAGCAGTCTGAGCCACAAGTCATGCAGCAGTCTCTTTTGCTTTTTGATGACTCTGCTGGCGGGGTCATCAAACCTAGCCTTGCCCCAGAAGTGGAAGAGATTGAGTGCACTGATGCACAACCACTTATGTGTCAGGATGTGGACATGCGAGGACCACCGCAGCACGTCTCTGATGATGACGAAACACAGGTGCCAACTGCTGTGGCTTTCGTCAGTGTGCAGACTGGCAAGGAGGGCAGAGTTGAGGAGTGGGTGGAAGATGATGTGGAGGATGATGAGGTCCTAGACCCCACATGGAATCAAGGTCATGCGAGTGATGTATCCAGTTTGGAGGAAGAGGCGGTGGTCGCAAAGAGGCACCAGCACAGCATAAGAGGGAGCAGGTTGCAAAACCATAGTGGCCGTCCTCTAGACATTACGCCTGCTACTGCCCACTGCACCCAGGGGCCGAGCACACCAAAGCCAGCTCCAAGGAGTTCCCTGGCGTGGCAGTTCTTTATACAATGTGCTGACGACAAGACATGAGTGGTTTGCAAGCTGTGCAATCAGAACCTGAAGCGAGGCATAAATGTGCTAAACCTGAGCACAACCTGCATGACCAGGCATCTACATGCAAAGCACAAGCTGCAGTGGAGTAAGAATCTCAAAACCCAAGAAAGGTCTCAGGCTCCTCCTGCTTCCTCTTCTGCTGCTGTCTTGGCCTCTTCCTCCAGCTCTGGAGTCACAGTGGCACCTGCCACCGAGCAAATAGAGGAAGTGGCAGCAACGCCAAAACGTCCGCCACCATCCCCAAGTATCTCCACACTGTCCCATGGAAGCGTTCAGCTGTCCATCTCCCAAACACTGGAGAGAAAGAGGAAGTATGGCCCTACCCACCCGCGAACACTGACCCTGAATGCCAGCATTTCCAAATTCCTGGCCTTTGAAATGCTGTCATTCCGTCTGTTGGAGATGGACAGTTTTAAAAACCTGATGGCGGTGGCTGTCCCACAGTACGTGGTTCCCAGCCTCCACTACATTTCCCGGCGAGCCATCCCTTCCCTGCACAAGCATTTGGCTGACAAAATCAGGTGTGCACTGCGCAACGCCATCTGTGGCAAGGTCCACATAACCACAGATACATAGACCAGTAAGCACGGGCAGGGACGCTATATCTCCCTAACTGCACACTGGGCAAATGTAGTGTCAGCTGGGCCTGAGGCAGATAGCAGTTTGGCGCATGTCCTTCCACCACCGAGGATTGCAGGGCATTTCTCTTTGCCTCCTCCTCCTACTCAGCTTCTTCCTTCTCCTCTACCACCTCCTCAGCTTCTTCCTTCTCCTCTACCACCTCCTCTACCACCTCCTCATCCGGTCAGTGTAACACCTTCACCACCAACTTCAGCACAGCCAGGGGGAAATGACAGCAGGCTCTTGTAAAACTCATATGTTTGGGGGAAAAACCCCACAGGGTGCAGGAGCGGTGGGCGGGCATGGAACAACAGATCAATGAGTGGTTGTTGACACTGAGCCTCAAGCCCGCCTGGTGGTGTGCGATAATGGGCGAAATCTCGTAGCAGCTCTGGGCCTAGCCGGTTTGACGCACATCCCTTGCCTGGTGCATGTGCTGATTTTGGTGGTGCAGAAATTCCTGAAAAACTACCCAAATATATCAGAGCTGCTGCAGAAAGTGCGGGCCGTCTGTGCGCACTTTAGGCGTTCTCACCCTGCTGCTGCTCGCCTGTCTGCGCTGCAGCGTAACTTAGGCCTTCCCGCTCACCGCCTCTAATGCGACTACATGTAATACATGTAATGCTATTGGCTTTCTATAAACCGAAATAGAGTCCCCATTCATAAGAAATTCTTATGAATGGGGACTCTATTTCGGTTTATAGAAAGCCAATAGCATTACATACAATGTAATCGCCGAACTCCAACACGAACATAAAGTGGAATGTCCGTGTTCGGGTCCAGGGTCCAAAAAACATAATGTTCGGTACGAACCCGGACAGTGCGGTTCGGGTTCGCTCAACACTAGTTATTTCCCTATCCACATTTGCTTGTAGGGCACTTGTCCTACTCTTACCCACATTTTACTTCATTTTGCAGCCCTCTAGCCCTTTCCAGGACTTTTTTAGAGGCATTTTAGTGGCCAAAAGTTTGTGTCCCCATTGACTTCAATAAGGGTTCGGGGTCAAGTTCGAGCATGGACCCGGACATTTTTTCGAAGTTCGGCCGAACCTGCCGAACCCGAACATCCAGGTGTCCGTTCAACTCTAAACTTAATTAAATATCACCTGTGGAAAGATACAACTGTGAGACACTTTCTTACGGAACATTCATACTTCCAATCGTGACAGACTTTATCAATACTAACTCTAGCTATATTCTCTACATATATTTTAGTATCTGTGTATTTTGTCCACTGTAAGCTGGAGGTATGTAAACAAAATGACCCCTTTGGTAGATGACATCTCTCTCAAGTGAAATCCGTTATTGCAACTGTAGAACTTTGTTAAATGTTGTTGAAGGGTAAAAAAGTGCAGTCAGATATAAGATCCAGTTGCAGTAAACACATTGTAGTGCCTATAAGAGGAATTCAGTTATTGCACATTTGGAAATAGTATCTCTTAGGCAGATTGTATATCACTCACAAGCAGTATGTAAAGGATGCAATATTTACCAAAATCTTGAAAAGGTAACAATATAGAACCTTCACACAAACATTCTGCTCCTGATGTAGTCAGGATCATCCTGGTGTATTTTCTGAACATATGTTTGTATTAGAATTCAGCCAGGTGCTCTATAGAAAAACACCATAGGACGTATAAAAGACACTTATCTAGGTAATGATTTTTTAAAGCTGGAGTGATCTTCCATATATTCACTTGAGAGTAAAAACACAAAGGTGCACATGGGACAGTGTCAACATTCATATATGTAAGATCTGTGGTGGATAGTATTACACTCACATCTTATAGATTAGATTACTAGCCTGGTCTTATGACTTGTGTTCTCTTTACTTTCTAAGTGTATCATATGGATGAATGGAAGAGATTAAAAACAGTTAAAACCCCCCAAAAAAACACATTTAGGACATGCAATCACATAAAAGTCCTTGCATTAAAATAAAAAATGAACATCACAGCATGGAGTCCTTAATGTGAACGATACCTCTGTATAGAGTTGCCGGGTTCCAACATGCATAAGGTCACTTTGATGAAGCCAGATCCCTGGCAAAACATTTCGAGAGGGATACTATCATGGACTAAACTGAACCTTCATATGTAGAGTTTGGCCTTTAGCAATTTGGGACTGATAAAAATCAAAAGAAAAGTAGAAACGGCTGGCTCAGCACATGTAGTATTCCTCCGCGGACTCCTCCTCTCGGCACTGCGCATTTAGCGCCTGCATGCTGGTGCTTCATCAAGGGCCTTGACCCATAGGCTTCTTGTCTCACTCACCGGGTGAAACCCACTCCGTTACTAGCATTTAGCTGTGGCGTTCTGTGATTAAACGTTGAAAACAGCACTTACCTGGAGCCCTGTGTCATAATTTCTTTCCTCGTAGTGGATGATCTTCAACCCCTTTCTTCATAAGCCTTTTGACTGATAAAAATAACATGCACTTGTTTTATTTGATAAAACAGTTTTGTTTTCTTTACATGATGATGAACTTATTTAACATATTTTTTTCAGATACTGTAAGTGCACCTGCCGCTTTAATTTTACATTTGTGACTTCATCAGAGTTCACTTTTTAGTGACTAGTCCAAAATCATCTAAAAAGATTACTTCATGACCAGCTTTTTAATGTAATACAATATGAAAAAAAACTGTCAATTTAATTTAAAAACAGCTTCTAAAAAATGGAAGCAAGACCATAGAGTTCCTTCTGAGATAGCCCTCTTACTGGTCTATAAAAACAAACAAATACAATCTGATTAAATTCAATTTTCTGTATTGCCATGAAAAGTTAATCGATGGCAAATATTATAAATTCAAATGTTTCTGAAATTGTGTTTGATCCATATGTATATATATAAAACAAATTTAATATTTTTCTGTTTTAATTATCAACCATGGACTACATGTTATTAATGATTACCATGGTACTATTAACATATGTTTGCATTTGCTTTCCTCATCTAATGCAAATATAATTGGCTTTCTTAATGAATTAAAACATTGAAGTTACTGTGTCCATTTAGCATATCCTCTCATTTAGCTTCATGCTGTTATAACTAAATGTGTTTGATGCATTGTTGTGTAATTGTTGCTTATTGGGATTTGTCTCGTTTAATTGAAAGAAATACATCTCCTCACACATATAGTAATTTGTTTATAGCTGCCTATTGGGTCCAGTATTTCTTTAATTTACTTAGTTATTCACTGGTACATGATCTTTCACTTCTGAGAGGCCAGTTGTAGGCGAAACGCGTGAGGTGTTTTACGTAAGTTGGAGAGTCAGCACTAAGGAAACCTTAAATGAATATACGTCAATATGTACTATCACTTAAACATTTGTGAGAGCAATGTAAACGTTTGGTAACAAACAAAATGTGAGCCATGTATGTATAGTCTCCAATGTAACAGCTCCTCTTTCACTAATTAAATATGTGTCCAAAAGTCTGTGCAAATATATGATCCACCTTTGCTGGATTTCTGGATGTAACAAGAATAAAGATTTCAAAGCGACCTGAAAGATAAACAGACACGGCAAACATTGCATAGCATGTAGTGCAGTTATTTGCACAACTCCCCATTACCAGCCTTACAGAGTTTCAGCTGTAAAATAAGCGTGTAATCTCAGTCTGTTGGCGTCTCCTTCAAAAAAGGGTCAATCAGTGATCTCCCTGGATGATCTGCACGGTACCTAACCCAGGTGAAATCTGATTTCATATACAGTTGTACTGAATGTATTTTATCATTGTTACTTTTGAATCTGAGTGATACATTTTCTCAACAAGAGCCTGGCTGAGGAGCCTGAGAAGTCTTTCTTTTTGACAGCAACTGCTAAGATCAATAAGTTCTTAGTGAGAAAAGGGTGTGCTGGTACTTTATGATGGACCGAATGGTTCTTATCTGCCGACACATTCTATGTTTCTATGTTTATAAACACACTTGTTGATTGGAATTTTTTTCACTGACTGTTCTCTATATGGTAGTGTGAGTGCTTAACCCTATTTATTTTGGACACTTTTGCAAATTTTCTTGTATAATATAGCTCAACCACAGCATATTTCCTTCCACCTATCATATCTTTGTTTTGGTCCATACTCATCATGCTGGGATCATCTTGGGAAGAATCATTTTCTTGAATTTTCATTTTTTAACCCCCACGACTGGTTATACTTTGGACCTGGCCCTAATCACAGAGGGATCTGGAGCCAGGGACACATAGGCCTGATCAGGGTCCTTACATACCCTATGGGTTCCTGCTGAAATAACACAAGACCTCACAAGTGACGTCACAGAGGTATGTCTGTTTGCGTGCTGCGTTTTAGTAAAATGTAGCTGGAGCTCACTAGTTTGCCCAATTTTCTATATATTTGCATTATTCCCTGGCCTTATGTTATATTTAGGATAGCCTTGTGCCTATCCCATGCATGCTTAACCCTTTAAGGACCAGGGATTTTCCTGGGCCAAGGACCAGAGCGTTTTTCAATTTTTAATACGCGTTTTTTTAAACATAATTTTCCTCTCTCTCATTTAACGTACCCATACAAGTTATATGTTGTTTTTTAAAGGACAGTTAGAGCTTTCTTTTGATACCCTATACATAAAAATGATTTACATTTTAGTATTAAAAAATACATATAAAAGAGGAAATTTTTGAGGAAAAAAAAGTTTTTCCCCATTATTTTCCCAATAATAAGCTACATAACTAGTGCAACACTAACCCACTTATCCCCCCTAATTAACTAACTAATAAAAAAGAAAAATATTGGTTCCCAAACCCCCGATAACAAAAAAGACAGAAAAAAACTCTTAAGGGTGCGATGTCAGATCAGTAAAAATCATGCAACAGGCATGCAGGGGTTAAATTTTATTAAATAAATATATTAAAATTACCTTTATTTATTAAAAAAAACACACTGACTTTGCATCTAATTTGCATGTTATCGCGGTGATCACGTTATCACCGCGATCACATGCCCGGAAATGCACCGATCGGGATCAGGAGTGTTAATGAACTCGTCATAAGGTCGGGAAGGGGTTAAACTCCTTCACTGTGTTTACATCTACCACTTCCACTGGAAGGCTATTCCCTGCATCCACTACCCTCTCAGTAAAGTTAAACTTCCTAATATTACTTTGTAACCTTTGCCCCTCAAATTTAAGACTATGTCCTCTTGTTGTGGTAGTTTTTTCTTCTTTTAAATATACTCTCCTTCTTTACTGCATGACATAGTATTTAAAGTTTACAGCACTGATGGTTGGCAAGCCCAGAAATATATTATGCATTATGTTTGCAATTTGAACACATATAAGTGTGTTACTATATTAGTAACAATGTCTATTGTTTTTCAATGCATGCTTTATGGGTATTGATAGAAATGTCTGTATCCTATAATGTGTCTTCCACCAGCCACTTCTTATGGGTAAAAAGATAATCAAAGTAATATTCTAGTTTTATTTCAGAACAGTGTTAAACAACTCTTGATATAAATACATATCAATAATTATAGTTTATAAAGAGACGTATGATACCATTTTAAACACTGCTGGCAGAACTTATAAGAGCTGTAGTTCTATGTTCATGCTTACTCGGGTCTGTGATGGCTATGAGTACCTATCTGTCTATCATTGCTATTGTAGTGGGTAACTGTGAATGTGCAAGGTAATGTCGTGTGGTTTATTGCAGGGATTCAGTGGACGAGAAGCACGTGGGATACATTTTATCATTTGAAAGATGTAGTGCTTGAGTTGAGCAAGAACAGGTCAAATCTATAGTGAATAATACATATTCACTAGCAGCATTCATTGCGGGTTCATGTTAGCACTGGGGGCTTCTTTGGCCAAGAGGTTAGAAATAATTTCTCACTACACGGAAAGGCATAATAAATGTGTGCTTTAAAAACCACTGTTTGGTAAAATCCCTGAGAACCCATCATACAAACCATACATTCACAGACTTTAAACCTTATCAGAAAATGGTCTCTATTGTAATCACCTTAATTTGTCTCAGGTCATTGAATGCCTACTGCAACAGAAACAAATTGAGTTAAAAATCACTGAGAAGTCATTAAATACAACACAATGTAGAATGAACATCATGCCTGCAGATAATTTCAGCATTTCATCCACTAGTTGTAATTATTTTAGAAAACTACCATGGTTCAAAGCCCCTGTAAACTAACCAATAGAATGTTATAATATAATAACATAGCAATTTAGCTTCATATCTACATCTCTCAAGTTCAACCCTTTGCCTATCCTTGTTCTTGATCCAAAAGAAGCCAAATAACTCCTAATTAAGGCAAAAGGAGTTCTCCTTGGATCACGAAGCTCTAAATATTAATGCTGATTCTATTATTACAACATTAATATTTAGAGCTGGTTATAAAAGTCGTTTTCCCCCTGAAAAACACTACAAAGCAAAAGGTGCGGTATTTTCAAGCTTGAAATATTTTTGCTTTTAAAGATAACACAAGTTCAGAGCCCACGTTGAGGCAGGGATACTTGTCAACCAATGCTTTGTCTTCATAACTGATACCCGACTTTGCGCTCATGAATGTAAGGAATTGCATGGAAGGCATCTTTTGGTATAGCAGGGTTTTGAACATTTAAAGTAAGAAAATAGAGGGTGTGCAAGTGGTTTGTACCAAAAGAGATATATGAGAAAAAAAAAGTAATGCACTTATCTCATAAGTTGAAATGCCATCCAGCTAACACTCAGATTAGTATATAGAAACAAAATGCAAAAGATGCATGGTGTAGTGTACTGTGGGTAAAGCAGGGTTTTGAACATTTAAACAAATCTGAATTAACAAAGGAAAAATATGGGTTTTAAAGGGATTCTGTCACCTTAACCCCTTCCCGACCTTATGACGAGTTAACTCGTCATAAGAGCCGCAGCATTAGCAACCTTATGACGAGTTACCCGATCCTGGACCCGATCGGTGGATTTCCGGGCATGTGATAATGTGATAACATGCAAATTAGATGGCAAAGTCAGTGTGTTCACACACTGACTTTGCCTCTAATTCACTCTCTGTGCTTCACATTCTTATAGTGAAGCACAGAGAGTGACCTGTAAGTAAAAATAAATTAATGACATACACAGAGGTTAAAAAAAAAAAAAAATAACCCTTTCATTGCTGAATACAGTTTTTAACTGTGATCAGTTTCCTTCCACTTTATGGCCCTCATTTAGTTTTTTTTTAACAGATTTTTTTTATTTTTACAATTTATAAAGTTTTTTTTAATAAATAAAGGTAATTTTAATATATTTATTTAATAAAATGTAACCCCTGCATGCCTGTTGCATTTTTACTGATCTGACATCGCACTCTTCAGAGTTTTTTTCTGTCTTTTTTGTTATGGGGGGGTTTGGGAACCAATATTTTTCTTTTTTATTAGTTAGTTAATTAGGGGGGATAAGTGGGTTAGTGTTGCACTAGTTACGTAGCTTATTATTGGGAAAATAATGGGGAAAAACTTTTTTTTCCTCAAAAATTTCCTCTTTTATATGTATTTTTTAATACTAAAATGTAAATCATTTTTATGTATAGGGTATCAAAAGAAAGCTCTAACTGTCCTTTAAAAAACAACATATAACTTGTATGGGTACGTTAAATGAGAGAGAGGAAAATTATGTTTCAAAAACCGCGTATTAAAAATTGAAAAACGCTCTGGTCCTTGGCCCAGGAAAATCCCTGGTCCTTAAAGGGTTAACATGTGGATAGATGAAGACAAAATGTGTTTCAAATGAGTCTGTAGTGCCTCCATGGGGGATGATTAATTAGCATTAAGCCATCAAGGTGATGTAACAAAACATAGACACTACTGACACATTCAAAAACAACTAAATTTTTTTATGCTCTACAGTTACAGCATTAACATTGTTGACATAGTCCCTTTCCGAAAGGCTGATTAAGTCTGGTGATGCTATAAGTCATTAATTATTAAATAATAGTATTGCAAGCTATTATTACGCAGTGTATTCAGTTGTGACATGGGTACAACTGATCACATCAAATCTATTACAAATGAAATGATACATGGGAGTTGTTGATGGATATTATTCCAAAGTATGAAAAATAGAATGAAATAAACAAAAAAAAATCCACCTATACTTATGATCAATTAACACAAATCTTAAACTGTTCCGAAATGTGATATGCACCCTGTATTTTAATTAGTAATAGACTGGCTATTGAACATGTTGTTAACTGTGCCAGAAAGCGTATACTAGCATTATTGTAGAGAGCATTGTGGAGCTTTTAAATTTAATTTGTTTAGAAAGCTGGAAGTGAAGAAGTTTATAATAGGACCATGAAAGGGAGTTGAACATTATATATACATGGTGAAAATAAATATTTATATACTAATGACAATACAAATTTTTTAATACACTGTTTTATTATGAGCTGCGGCTGAAACACCTTTAGAGAAACAATGGAAATAACTGTGTTATTTTTTAAAATCCACACTAATCCAGGAGTCCATTTGATTTCTGTGATGTAGGGTATTGTAGGATACAAAACACAGGAGAGCTGCTCCCAATCACGGCAGAGGAGTCCCAGACGCCGGCAAGGAACACCAGAACCAGGTAAGTGTCCAATTAAAATGAAGTTTATTAAATACAAAATAATACAAAAGAATTATTTTGTATTCAATAAACTTCATTTTAATTGGACACATACCTGGTTCTGGTGTTCCTTGCCGGCGTCTGGGACTCCTCTGCCGCGATTGGGAGCAGCTCTCCTGTGTTTTGTATCCTATGTTCGGCTGGAGCGCCGAGAGAAGTAACCCACGCCGGCATCCGACTGTATTTCTTCAGCCACTTGCTTCAAACCTTTCATGTAGGGTATTGTGGCTAATAAAGTGGTTTGCATGAAAGCTGCGTCCATGAATGATGTATAAGATTTTGTCCATGGAATGTGGCTCAGTAAATAGTGTAAACAAGGTATTACACTGTGTTTGGTATAGAGGCAGTCTAGTGTGACATGTAAAGCAGTTTCAAGTAAGGCTGTAAAATATAGATGAGAAATGTATACGTGTCATAAGAAAAAGCTGTGATACTAAACTTTTAAGGCAGTCAGCACAAGTAAAGTTATAAAACAAGAAGCAACTGAATAAAATTATAGTTCAAGGCCATCTGGAAAAAGCATGCCTTATTTTGTTTATGCTTAGGAACTTGATGTGTGCTAAATGTCAGAATGACACTTTATTTACAACATGAGTAGTCTGCACAATAGCATGATATATTTTGTAAACAAAAATTGTATAGGAATCACTTTTATTTGGATGTTTCAGGTTCATACATTATACTGTGGGTTGGATCTCTCCTCCTCTTTTGGTTTCCTCCTTTCGGCCTTGCATTTGCATTGCTGGGAAGTATGGCTCTATTCAGTCACATCTCCATTATACATCCTGTTGCCATTTTCAAGGGCCCATGCCATCGGAACTCACACATCTACTATACAGCTCAATTTCTAATTTAGGTGCTGGAGCAAGATGTGTGTGCAATCACACACTCATTGTGGCATATTAATGGGAATACTGGCTGTAGCATATTAATGGACATACTGGTTGTGCCATATTAATGGGCATATTGACTGTGACACATTAATGGGCATACTGGTTGTAGCATAATAATGGGCATACTGGCTATGGCATATTAATGGGCATACTGGTTGTGGCATATTAATGGCAAAAGAGTGGCATATTGATGGGCATACTGGCTGTGGTATATTAATGGACATACTGGTTGTAGCAAATTAATGGGAAAAGAGTGGCATATGAATGGGCATAATGGTTTTGACATGTTAATGGGCATACTGGCTGTGGTATATTAATGGGCAAAGAGTGGCATATTAATGGGAAAATTGGCTGTGGCAAATTAATGGAAAAACAGTGTCATATGAATGGGTCTAGAGTGTCATATAAATGGGCAAAGAGTAGCATATTAATGGGCATACTGGTTGAGGCATATTAACGGACAAACTGGCTGTGTTATATTAATGGGAAAACTGTGTCATATTAAATGGCGTGACACACAAATGTGACTTACTGTGGATGCTGTGACAGACCCCTCTGTCTTGGAACTATACTTCTATTCCGTTGCCTTCCTCTATCTTCCGGTTAATTGCCTGTCCGTACCCTCCGTTCATTTATTTCACAAACTACCGAATAAACTACTGGGTGGAATTATCTGATTCTGAAAAAGGTATGTTTTAGGGGAATGTGATGCATATTTTGAAAGGTATCAATACTGTTAGTTAGTCACATTCTGTGAGCATATTGCTTTACGTGTAATGTTTAATTCTGTGAGTAGACCACTCTAAACGTTTATAATGTGTCAGTGACAATCCTGGATAGTTTACTCCAACATCCATTGTTCTGTATTAACTGGATTAACTGATTATGTTGGGTTCATTATGTCTCTTACTGTGTGTTTTGCAATTAGGTCTACTCACTATATGGTAATTTGGTTTTAGTCTGAAAGTCTAATGTGTTCCTAGCCCCAGTTAGTTGGAGAACTATGTTTAGTTCCATCCCCCCCATTGTATACTAATGTCTGTGATGTCATGTTTATGTATTTTTATAAGTCTGTGTTGTTACACAAATAAAGCAGATCTCTGTTTAACCCTCAACACGGAGCTTGGATTTCATATGGTTCCTGTTCGGCTAATTGGAACTGCTGTTAGCTGCTTCTTCATTTGGAATGGGAACGTCCTCAGCGGTATTAACCTCTTTTATACCGAGGTGTACCGTAACAGATGCAATATGGGTTCAGGGGCAACTCCTGTTTTGTGCTGGGGCAAGTCCTATATGTGCAATCTGAGTGCTGAGCAAGTCCTGTGGATGCAATTGAGGTGCTTTGACAAGACCAGTAGGTGCCAACTGGGTGTCTGGAAAGATCTTTGAGTGCAATCCTGGTGCTTTGCGAGTACTGTGTGTGCAATATTGCTGCTCTGGCAAGATCTGTGGTTGCAATCTATTGCTCTGGCAAGACCAGTGGATGAAAGCTGAGTACTGTGGAAAGCCCCATGGGTGGGTTAAATCAGGTGCTGTGGGTGCATTAATGAAAGGAGGGCAGGAGAAATGGAGTGATAGGGGTAGAAGGGGGAAATTAAACAGGGTTCAGGGAGCAGTTTGAATATCTGATAACTGTACTTTACCACTGCCTGTGCAAAGGGAGGGCATTGCGGGGTCCTAAGGCCGGCCCTGGATAGACAGCTCTAGAACTTGACACACACTTTGATGTCCAAAGTTCCAAAGTGGGCTACAATAATATCTCAAATATATGATTTATCTTGGAGTCTTCAATCCACACTTGCAGATTGCAGTATATAACCTTTCAACTGATATATAGGCCACCATATACCGTATTTATCGGCGTATAACACGCACTTTTTCTCCCTGAAAATAGGGGGAAAATGGTGTGTGCGTGTTATACGCCGAAAAAAAAAATCTAAAACTTACCTCGTTCCTGCTCTGTCCCCCGGTGCTCTGAAGGTGCGTGGCTGTGAGGGAAGCGTTGTGAGCTCCCCTCCAGCCGCGCGGTCAATAAAGTGTTTTTTTTTTGTAAAGAAACTTTATTGTTCAGCGCGGCTGGAGGGAAGCTCACAACGCTTCCCTCACAGCCACGCAGCTTCAGAGCACCGGGGGACAGAGCAGGAACAAGGTAAGTGCTGGGCTCTGGGGAAGGGGGGGGGAGGAGGGTGGCATAACGAGCATACTAAGGGGCAATATCCTGGCATATTGGGGGCAATATCATGGCATATTAAATGGCATATTGGGGGCAATATCCTGGCATATTGGGGGCAATATCCTGGCATATTGGGGGCAATATCATGGCATATTGGGGGCAATATCATGGCATATTAAATGGCATATTGGGGGCAATATCCTGGCATGTTAAAATGGCATATTGGGGGCAATATTCTGGCATATTAAAATGGCATATTGGGGGCAATATTCTGGCATATTAAAATGGCATATTGGGGGCAATATCCTGCATATTAAATGGCATATTGGGGGCAATATCCTGCATATTAAATGGCATATTGGGGGCAATATCCTGCCATATTAAAATGGCATATTGGGCTTCAAAGTTCTTTATTTGAAATTTAAGTTTTTTTCCCCTGAAATTTCCTTCTTAAAATGAGGTGCGTGTTATACGCCGGCGCTTGTTATACGCCGATAAATACGGTATTTTGAAATCAAAGAGAATCACAAAAGCATAGAAAGGGGAATTTCAGCTGAGCAAACAAATATGTGTAAAATGAATTCAGAAATGTACATAAATTCATTATTTATTATACCAGCAACTAAATATCCATTTTATGTGTCATTATTATATATCAACAAAACATGAACAAATTCCATGTAGCCTTAGTTACATAAATGATTACTTAATGAGCGCTCGGTAGCTGTAGGAATGCATAAGGAATGAATCTGTATTGGGTAATGCAAGACTGTATATGAAAATGGTATGCATTGTGTCCTTTAAAGCTTATGCAAACTATATAGCAGGGAATATTACAAAATATTTTTGTTATTACAGAAGAAATTATATTTGGAGATGTTTTGATGTTTTCTAGTACAACAATAATTAGTGTATAATTACGTATGGATGCTGAATGCTTCTATTCCACATGAAATACCTAAAGGCAATGCAATCTTTCATGATAATAAAATTGATATTTTCCTGAAAATGTATTCTATCATGTGATGATGTAGGTTTTGGAGGCCATATTTGAAATGTCCGGGGACATCAGTGGACACATAATTTCCTCCTGCTTATTCAGATCTTTTGGCTTCTTTTGGGAGAATAAATGTATTTTTCCAGATGAAAATCCATACCAGAAAGAAGAAGTTGCATAGTTTAGATAAACAATAAATAAATAATATAGAGCATACACTAAGCAAAGTGCAGGTTTCCTTTTACCCATAGCACCTTTCTCCACATATTTCCATTAACAAAACTATATGAGCTACTATATTGGCAGCTTGCACTTACACCATGCACCTATACCATCTGACTTATTGTACGTTGAACATAAACAAAAATCAGATTTCTATAAAAATATGGGAACAAGGAAAATACACATGAGAACTAGATAAACGATAATACTAACTATCCAAATGTACTCAAACCTAACAGAAATGAAAACCTCTAATAAAGGGGTATAAAACATGCAATTTGCTTATCCATTAATGGTGAGAATCATACATGTTTATGTTCAACGTATACAATCAGTCAGATAGTACAGGTGCATGGTGTAAGTGCAAGCTGCCAATATAGTAAGAGCATAAGTAAACATAATAACATACAAGCAAAACAAGCAAGAAATATAAATATAACTAACTACTCTTCTACAGAGCATCAGTAACATTTAACTAAAGAACCAATCTTGGTGGTCAGGATTCTCATTTACTCAGTCAGCTTCATACACATTATGAAAATATCTATAGTAACTATAGTCAATATATCTTATCCTCCCTTGGTCAAATAAATAAGCATGTTTCCAAGGTACATTGTATCAAGCCCCTAGGAAATGTATTAGGAAATACACAGTACACCCTTCTATGGTAGACACTATGCAATGATAGACACTATTTAATAATAGACACTATGTCATGTCTGTGATAGAGACAATGCAAATCATAGACATTATGTAATGATAGACACTATGTCATATCTGTGATAGAGAATATCCAATGATAGAAATTATGTAATGGTAGACACTATGTCATGTCTGTGATAGAGACTTTAAAATGATAGACATTATGTAATGATAGACACTATGTCATGTCTGTGATAGAGACTATGCAATGATAGACACTATTTAATAATAGACACTATGTCATGTCTGTGATAGAGACAATGCAAATCATAGACATTATGTAATGATAGACACTATGTCATATCTGTGATAGAGAATATCCAATGATAGAAATTATGTAATGGTAGACACTATGTCATGTCTGTGATAGAGACTTTAAAATGATAGACATTATGTAATGATAGACACTATGTCATGTCTGTGATAGAGACTATGCAATGATAGACAGTATCTAATGATAGACACTATGTCATGTCTGTGATAGAGACTATGCAATGATAGACAGTATCTAATGATAGACACTATGTCATGTCTGTGATAGAGACTATGCAATGATAGACATTATGTAATGGTAGACACTATGTCATGTCTGTGATTGAGACAATGCAATGATTGACATTATGTAATGATAGACACTATGTCATGTCTGTGATTGAGACTATGCAATGATAGACATTATGTAATGATATACACTATGCCATGTCTGTAATAGAGACTATGCAGTGATAGACATTATGTAATGATCCACATCACAGTAAAACACCAAATCTTGACCAACAAATGCAAATATGTAACCTTTATTTTCATGCTTTCCAACTTTTAGGTTACCCTGAAGGGGTGTGTCACTGAGCCACTCCTGTGCCACTGCACTAAAATCCATTCAGCTGTGCATATGCAACTTATTAGTACTCATATTAGACTATTACACAGTGTGCTGTGCATTTTCAGAATGTGTCTACAATTGCACATGATCACTGCACAAGTCCAGACTCCAATTTCCTTCTGGCTTTGTAGAGAATTGGGAGACCATGGGAAGAGCATGGTGCCGTTCCACTAAAGAAGTGGGAGACCAGGGGAAGAGCATGGTGCTGTTCCACTAAAGAATTGGGAGACCAGGGGAAGAGCATGGTTCTGTTCCACTAAAGAATTGGGAGACCAGGGAAGTGTGTGGTTTTGTTCCACTAAAGAATTGGGAGACTAGGTGAAGAGCATGGTGCTGTTCCACTAAAGAAGTGGGAGACCAGGAGAAGTGTGTGTTGCTGTCCCACTAATTGCAATGCATTTGAGAACTCTATTTTTACCCACATGGGATAGCAATTGTCCCAATCCAACTGGTGAAATAATAATAGTAATGGTGCTGAAGAAAATTATAGTTTCTTATGAGGAAACATATTAGATGTGCAAGGTTAAAAAATTAGAGCATTATTAGCCAATTCATATTTTAAAAATGGTTTAAAATAAAACTATTCCCTATACCCATCATACACTGTTCTTTATTACAAATGCTGAGAATACTCCAAATACATTTCAGTAAATGTTCTATTACACCTGATTCCTAGCAACCATCAGCTGAATAAGTGTGCTAATTCATTGAATATGAATATCTTTAACCTGTTCCTTACCATCGGACCATGGAATAAAAGCAGTAATTGGTATGCCCTAACTCATTCCAGGCGAAAATAGATTTTGAATCCCATTGAAGTAAGTGGATAAAATAGTCAGTGAAAGTGTGTCTATGCCAGCAGGTGGAGAAGCAAGTTACCAAATGATAGAAAGCAGTAGCCTGTAAGAAGGAGGCTGAGCTGTGCAGGGAGGGGAGGGGAGAGAAAAAAAGCAGTGGGTAACTCTCTGGATGTGATAATGCTTTAGAGAGCCCCTGCTGCTGCTACTGCTACCGGCAGCTTCTCGCACACTCCTGTCCTGTGATGGATTAGTTAGCTTTAGACAAAAGGTGCTTCTATTCTTATAACTTACGTACTGCTGACTGTTGCCTCAAAGCTCTTGGCATTTTGAATAAATGACTGATACAAGCCTCACTGAGTCATCGTTTCAGAGAGAAATTCATCTGCATGGGAAATGAATGCTGCAGGGAAGCAGCCTCCAACCCATCTAGAGCGCCCGGTCAGCCTTCTGGTACCAACTTGGGCAAGTACACTCTATTCTGTTCTATCCTTCATTTTTTTGTGTATTTGCCATTTTATTTTTACACTGTCTCTAGAAGAGACTGTGGTTATCTCAAACTAGAATATCTACCTTCAATCTTCTGGCTTTTCCATCACTATTCTTTTAACCTCTCGAAGACTAATAACACTCCATGTGTCACAAGAGACATACTGGTCCTCAAACACCTTATGCCAGCATGGAATGTTCGGCTTATATAGTATTAGGAGGTCAATGGAACGCTGCAGATGGTAAATCAGCAGGACATTCCATTTCGGAATATGATGTTCAAGGACCAGCTTATTAAAACAGCATAAACCATTGTTGGTCCTTAAGAAGTTACTATAATACTAACTGATACAGGTATAACTTTTAAAAAAAAAATTCAGAGGGATGATCTTTTAAATGAATCTAATTATTTGTTTAGTTTTAACCAAATTAGAAATATCTACAAGAAATGTAAAAATCTAAATAAAGTAACTTCAAATGTGTGTCCCCTGGAAACGTAAAGGGTTAAACCAGCTGCTTTTTTTTTTTTTTTTAGACTGTTTAGACCCTGGCACTGTATGTCTTGTACTTTTAATAATCAAAAGTGAATGTATAATAAAGTTTTAAGTTACTAGGAATCTGATGGCAATACCCCATTGACATTTGAGGTCCGAAAGGTTTTTAGTTAATAATATATGAGATTTTAAAAATGTTGTTTGTTTGTTTTTTTCCGTGTTTTCTGCATGCATGGATCTTTAAGATGCCATTTAGTCCCCTTCTTCACATGGCCAATGACCAATGTTTTCAGTGAATTGTAAGAGCTTCAGATTAGCCAGGGTATGAGAAATCTACAAGAATGTCTGTTCTCTCAATACAAATACAAGAAAGACTGCATCAGTATGACAGAATAAGCACATGTTCCACTAGATGTGTCCTGGAAACTTAAACACAGATGGTTGCCCATTGCTGAAGCAGTTACCACTTTTTAAACAGAGTAATGCTCATTATACTAATTCACCAGTGGCCCCTTTATTAACCAAACCAGCAATAACACTAGTATTATTATTAGTATTATTTTTCTGCTATATACTTTGTCCTCTTATTGCATGGAAGTTGAAATACATCCCTTTCACTCTTGTAATTATTATATATTTGTCTATCATTGCAAATCCAATTTGACTTGTTTAACTCTGTGAGTGCCTGAGGTGCACTGCAAGGTATCATGCAATCTTCAGGATTGGATAATAGGTTGTGCTCCAGTTATTATTTTTTTTTTTTTTTGCTGAACTACAACTCCCATGATGCCAGGCTAGTCTTTTGATTCTCAGCAACATAATGTTTCTCTCAGCACTACGGGAGTTGTAATTTCAGCTGGAGAGCTATCTAGTGCCCAGCCCTGTTCTAAGACATACAGGCGTATTTAATAAGCAGTGACATTTTTAGTGGCATTTATCCTCTTTTCAGTGTCTCAGTGATGAACTTTTATATCCTTGGCCAATTTAAGGAAGACAGTTTAATTTCAAGTTTTGAAGCTTATTTCTATCCACAGATCTGTGTTGTATTTGTCCACTTGTAATGATTGCAATACAATGTTTGGATACAAGAGGAGTGAGAGCCTCTAATCAGTTTTAAGAACACTATTTACTCTAAAAATGTCTGGGTTTTACAAATAAAGCACAATACTACAATTTTCTGTAATATTTTATAATATTTTACTATTAATTAATCATTTTTAAGAACACCATTTACTAAAAGTGTCTAAGTTTTACAAATAGTACACAGTACTACCATTTTCTGTAATATTTTATATTATTTTACTATTTAATTACACTATCCGGTCCACTAAATAATGCAATTTACAAACGGGGCTTTGTCACTTTTGACACTATCTGTATAATTGAAATAAATGATCTACAAGTACATCACAAACAGAAATGTGTTTCTAACTTGATTGCCCCATGCACCACAAATGCATGTCCACTGCCATTACAAAGCAAATGGTTGCATATGAGGATATGAGAAAAAATGTCTGCAAATGAAACAAATGTTTAATCTGTGTATTTCCATGAAATTCTGTGGGTTAGAAGTACATGAAAAGTGCCATTCAGTGAACTACCACCCTGATGATTATTAGTATTGCATTATCTCATTTAGATTGTAGCCCAGTTGAGAGTTTGATGGGTTTGTTGTATAGTGTATCCTTTTGGCACTCCAGGGTTTGCATTATCTCCTTTAGATTGTACTCCAGTTGAGAGTTTAATGGGTTTGTTGTATAGTGTATCCTTTTGGCACTCCAGGGTTTGCATTATATCATTTAAATTGTAGCCCAGTTGAGAGTTTAATGGGTTCGTTGTATAGTGTTTCCTTTTGGCACTCCAGGGTTTAATAATCTGGAATATCTACATGGGTCACTGTGTTATGTGTTAAGTGGTTAATCTAATGTAGTAGGTTTTACTACTACAAGGCCAATACATTTATATTTTTGGTAATGAAGGTATGCCTTGTACTGTTTATCAACTATCAAAACCAGCTGGATGGCAACCCCAGGTAATCATTATACATGAGCCTATGATTAAGTGCTTTTGAAGCACGAAACGCGTAAGGCGTCTTTCTCACTGTGTGGTTCATTTCCTTTTTTGTACTAGCCTGTTTTACTTAAGCATTAAACTCTGGCTTATTTTCACATACCTGCTTTGATTGTGAGCTCCTTCCGCAAACCGTTTTTGCTTCCTTTTTTTTCCTCAAATCAATATACATACCCAAATAATTCTATAGATTCTTCCAAATAATGATTATCCTCCATAAATGTGAAAGGATATGCTGATAATTCAGTCTTTTATGAATTAAATAGTTCATAGTTAAGTGTGCAGGATGAATCCAATGATTATGTTTTTTAGGGTTAGTACGGAGAGTTCGATGTTCAATGGTAAGATTAAATATGCATGAACCATGATGAGACAAGACATAATGCACATGGCATCCGTATAAGCAGTAGGTAATTGCTGTGAGCAGTTTTTCACCCTTGGATCTACAGACAAAAGCAGAACCCAATACAAAACAACATTCACACCCCACTTAATAGGTTAAAAAAAAAATCACAAGTCTGAAACTTTGCTAAATATTTGGGAAAAAACAAGCTTCAGATGTGAAAAATTGAGATATTCCAAGACTTTGTTAAGTTCATAAAAATATTATAAGTGGTCATAAAAATGAGCAAATAATGAGCTAGTTATATATTAATGAAGGGATTATTTATTGCCAGGTTCATTCATTTCCATGCAAATGAACAATTAGGGGGAATACATTGTGTTAAGCAAATCAAAGTTTTAGTACTTGTCGAAGATTTATCATTTGCTTGAGGGCGATGCTAGCTTTCCTCTCTATTAACATGTAAATGATTATTTTTATTTTATTTAGAAAGTGCCAGGATATGCCACAGTTCTTTGAAATTGATGTCTCACAAGGACATGTGACTATAAAAACAAGTAATTAAGTCATCTGAAATCCACAATAAGTGTCTCCTGATTTATATGTATCTTATAGTTAAGTCACTGAGCAAAAGAGATTCACAGGAGGTTGAATAAATCACTGATAGGTTTCTGTAAAACATTTCAGAAAGGCATTAACTATTTTGCATATAGGCATTCCTGGAAACTATCTCACACAGTGGAAAAGTTAAAGGGACTCTGTCACCGAATCATTCTTTATGCTGTAAAGGTGGAGGATACAAAGGTATACATTGGGTAATATTCATTGACCTGAGTTAATTTATTAGACATGTGCAAAACTAAAATTTTCGTTTTGTTTTCGTCCATTCGGACGAAAATGTTATTTATTTCGTCTAAAACTAATTTCGTTCATTAGTGCATTCGTTTCGGACGAAATTCGTTCATTATTTTCGTTTCGTTTTATTCGTTCGTTTTATAGAATACGTGTAATACTATTGGCTTTCTATAAACCGAACGAGAGCCCCATTCATAAGAAATTCTTATTAATGGGGCTCTCGTTCGGTTCATAGAAAGGCAATAGTACTACATTTTTTCTATAAGCCGAAAGTCTATAAACCGAAGGTCGTTCGGTTTATAGATTTTCGGTTTATAGAATACATGTAATTCTATGTATTCTATAAACCAAAAGTCTATAAACCAAACGACCTTCGGTTTATAGACTTTCGGCTTATAGTAAAAGTACAGTAGTAGTGCCTTTCCATGAACCCATTCATAAGACGTTCGGTTTATAGAATAGCAATAGGATTACATGTATTACATAAGCCGACAGCCTATAAACCGAACGTTCGGTTTATAGGCTGTTGGCATTTCACTACACGGAGACAGTCATAAATTTATGAATGGAGACTCTGTCTCCGTGTAGTGAAATGCCGACAGCCTATAAACCGAACGTTCAGTTTATAGACTTTCGTCATTTAGAATGCATGTAATAGTACTATTGGCTTTCTCTACACAGAGACAGAGTCTCCATTCATACATTTTATGAATGGAGACTCTGTCTCTGTGTAGTTGAAAGCCAATAGTACTATTACATGCATTGCAAATGACGAAAGTCTATAAACCGAACATTCGGTTTATAGGCTTTCGGTTTATGGAATACTTGTAATCCAATTGCTATTCTATAAGCCGAAAGTCTATAAAGGTCGTTCGGTTTATAGACTTTCGGCTTATAGAACAGCAATAGCATTACATGTATTCTATAAGCCGAAAGTCTATAAACCGAACGTTCGGTTTATAGACTTTCGGCTTATGGAGTACATGGAATACTATTGGCTTTGTAAACCGAACTAGAGTGCCCATTCATAATAATTTCTTATGAATGGGGACTCTAGTTCGGTTTATACAAAGCCAATAGCATTACTCCATAAGCCGAAAGTCTATAAACCGAACGACCTTCGGTTTATAGACTTTCTGCTTATGGAGTAATGCTATTGGCTTTGTATAAACCGAACTAGAGACCCCATTCATACGAATAGGTCAATTGACCTATTCGTATGAATGGGGACTCTATTTCGGTTTATACAAAGCCAATAGAATTACATGCATTCCATAAACCGAAAGTCGTTCATGTCGGTTTATGGAATGTAATGTAATGCTATTGGTATTCTATAAACCAACTCTATTTCGGTTTAGAATGCCAATAGCACGAATGGACGAATGAACGAATGATTTTCGTTTATTAACCATTCGTTCATTCGGCTTTCGTTAGTTAACATTTTCGTTATTCGTTTTTCAGACGAATGGACGAAAATTATATTTTCGGACGAAAATGCATTCGTCCGAAAAACGAATGCACATATCTATAATTTATATCATGCCATTATAATCCCATAGAATGCAATAGAATATTTGATTTTAAAATCAGTAACAAGGGATATTATGCATCGGGCCAGTTGTGGTAGTTGAATCGTAAACAAAAAATAGATTAAAAGAACAATGGATGTCTGTGGTGTCTTCTGTTTATGACATCACCCGTTGCTTAATAATCAAATGAACTGGTTTCAATGGTAAAGGTATAATTTAAATAGCAAGACCCGGGTCATAGACAGTAGGCACCACACATTTATAGTGGAGCTTTGCTTGATAGACAAATGGATCAATTCACTCAAATTTGATTTTGGAGGTCGACTTTCATTTTGGAAGTAAGTCAAATTTGGCACCCGAGTTTGACTTAGATATAAAAACCCAGGTCTGAATTTTCACAGTTGAAAGTAATGGGAAGTGAAATGATTGAATCTATTCTTGAGACTAAGTCAAACTCAGGTGCCGAATTAGACTTAGTTTCAAAAATAGCTTTGATCATTTCACCCGTCATTACTTCCAATAGGGAAGATTCAAACTTGAAATTCAAAATCAAAAAAAAGTCCACCTCCAAAGCCGAATTTCAGCGAATAAACCCAAAAGTTTCCGGCCGCTTGGGAAGAGCGATATAACGTCACTTAATTGTTCATCACCAAGTGCACCATGAACAATTTTGGTGCCGACCACTGCTAGATAAAAGTCATATTTCAAATGCCAGTTTAATTATGATTCTGAGAATGGGAAAGCTTGATCATTTCCTGAACTTTTCAAATTATAATTTCAAGATTTTGTTTAACTTTAGCAGAGGACTCAGCTGCTAATTTTTTTTTTTTTGTTTTAATTTAGAAGGCTTGCTTTGATAGACCAACTGCTTGATGTAAATATCTAGAGGTTGACTTAATTAAGAATTAAGCCATGTCACATTGCTTACTGATGCCACTTGAACTTTGCGAGATTGAGATGAAATTTACAATCTTACTCAGCTGGTACAATTTTTTTAATTAACCTATCAAGCTACCTGGTGATATCTACTGTATGTACCTTTGGCAGTGAAAGTGCCTTATCATTACTTGTCTATTTACACTGTAAAGGTTTGCAATGGAAGGGATGTGATTTATCATGGCTTCCATGATACAAACGTTGCCCATCTGTGTTGGGCTGCCTGGCTCTGCTGTGGCTTTATTTGGAATCCATTTAATTAAAGCTTGCACCGGTACTCAGTTAAATGTCACATTTCCTATTAAATGAAGCCCATCTGCATACTGAGCAGCATGATGATGTCATTAACAGTAGACACCACAAACACATTTAAACACACATTCTCCTTCTATGTATTTTCTTGCTATTCTGCACAATGATACATTATCATGCATCTGCTATTTTCTCAGTAGTTAGATTGTTTGTGAGCCTCTGCTGGTCTTTGTGATGAACAATTTAATGATCTTCTACGGACCTTCACCAAGCTTGCCAGAGAAACTTGTACACAAAGTCACTCCTGTGCCTTGAGCGTAGCTGCACCCTTTTGTCATGCTGCGCAGCTCTGCCTCCTTGTGGTGGAGCTTCACTACCTCGTCCTTATATCAGTCCACTTGTTTCCTGCTATCGTCAGTTTTTCTACTTATTTTCTACTACTTTTTGAATGTTATTACATTATTACTGCGTCTTCCTGTTTTTCTGACTTCACCTATCACACTGACTACATTTAACATTTGTCTGCACCAACGTTTTGGACAGCTCTTGACTTTGGTTCTGTGATTTCCTTGTACTATCAGCTCTTGCAGCTGCCTGAACCTGGCAGCTCAACCCCCAGGTATTATTTGTGAGCTGCAATAAACTACTTCCTTTTGGGATCCCCTGGGTGACTTACAGACACCTGTCTCTGTTTATTACATATGTATGCATTATCTAATCTTGAGCATGCCATAAACCAATACACATTGTGCAACTGTTTTAGTGACGACTGAACTATGATTATCAATCTAAAAGATTTAAATTTACATGTAAAGCATAAACAATTCTTAAAATGCAAACCTCCTATTGCATAAAATAAGCTCTGTGTATGTCTTGCAGCACGTAGCTAATTCGCAAAATAACCACTTGGATCTCAGACAGGTTTAAATTTCCTATCTTCCAAATTCTTCTTTCATTTTATGGGATTTGTTCACCAATAAAGTTTGACCAACATGTACCCTCTATGCACTGTATGAGAATAAAACATATAATCAATATAAAGCAATTGGTCAATATACAAACTATGGTGTATTCTTCCAGATGTTGCAAAACTCACCTAGCCATGTTGTCATACAACGAATGGTCCAATCAATGCAATGAGTGACAAGTAAAGCTGAGATAAGCACTATGGAGGTCGATTCACTAATGGACAAATAAAAGGACTGTCAAATAGACAGACAAATCCATCTGTGCATTGCACACTTAACACTTAAAAACAGTCCACTTGCTGACAACAGCCCAATTTAATGGATTCTAATGCAAGTACAAGCAATTATATCACTGGTAGATTAAGTGTTTTCTTCATTCCATAGTGCATTTGTCTTTATTAATAATTAGCAGTCCTATTGCTGTAGCTACAGTTGGATGTTTTCGAAGCAAACTATATTAACATTAACATAATGGCAGCAATGTTTCCAAACTTGTTAAACACAATGGTACATGACTGAAATCACCCTTTGGCAGACGCTGGCTGAGCATAAAATACCATTAATTAGAACTGACAGTATGCCAAAATAAAATGCTAATAAAAACAACAGAGAATTCTCTTCATCTGTGTCTCTGAGGTAATATTATCTATTGGAAAATAAGGTGTATATAGATGCTGTCATAAATCACGCTAATCGATAGAGAGATTATATTGCAATTCTCCATATTTGTTAAGTAGAAAGACCCAGTAACAGGTGTTTCTGATAAAAAAAAAATATATGTCCCAAGATTAAATATCACAGATGTATGAAAAACACAAAGATACAAACTAATCAAAGCATATTAAGTTTCATCCATCACATAAAAAAATGTAACAAATGCATTATAAGGTTACATAACTAATGAGAGTAAAAAATTATATTGTACTGATGCCTATTGTAGGACTAATGTTCTAAGTACATTTAGCTGTAGCCTTGGGTTTTACAGAGAAAAATGAATCCCTCCTTGTCACAAATGTTAACACTGAAACATGTTCAGTCATCTTTCACCATTCCTGCATTAGAGCCAAGTAGGTCCTGCTGACTATTATTGGTAGTAGTGGGTATGATGAAGGGATGTGTTGAATGTGCTTTGGGTAATGGTAGGGGTGATTGTATGTTTTTAGAGCCCCAAAGCAAATGCGCCTGCTATTTGCACAATCTCCATAAGTGTCTGAATTCAGTTATTTGCTGTGGCGGTCCAATAAGTAAGTGATGTCCCCAAATATCTGCTAAATTCACTTATCTGGTAGCTCCACCTGCTCTGTAAAGTGAATGTAAACTGTAAAACCATTCCTGTACTTACCACCTAGTACACCTCAGATTTTCTCTTCACTATGTCTCCATTATATACTATCCTTCAGCACACGCGTGTGTTGTACATGGTGTGCCTAATATTCTATATCTTCAAGTGGTATATTTTGTTTTGTATTTAGTTTTTTTCAGTGTGTCATCATCAATTAACCGATATTAAAACTAAAATGACATGTCAATTGATGCACTCAATTATCAGTTCCTTTCATGTAAAAGAAAATGCTCTCAAACCCAAATAACTGATAATATGTGACAATTACTGAGAAACAATATATTCTAATTAAACTAGATAATAACAAGGAACTGGATGACACATTACACTAACATTTTATTGTTCTGCATTACAGAGGTCAAGAAAGGCTCTTAGGCCAGGTAATTAATGAAAATAAATGCAGTCTTTGTGACATGTGGTATATTTGTTTAACCTTATTTTTTCCCAGTTGGAAAGTGAACAAAAATTAACAATTGTTTTACAATATGTGAGTGTGGCTCCTAATAAGTAGTTGTTTTTACAGATTCGTTTTGATGGTGTTACACTATATACCTTGTGTTCTTTCCCCTCACATGTTCACCTAAGTCTCTGTGGAGACATCCAGTGGTTTCTATTCTATCTACATTTTATGATGTCAGTTTTCTGATATTTTGATTTAAATTATGCACTTACATATTAGTCACACTGTCCATGGCAAAGGTCCAAATAACATCATTAAACTGGACATCAAAAAGTCCAGATGAAAGTCTTCTATGAACAATGTTGGGGCCTACCCCTCATACTAGACATCAGATTGGTATGGGTATCAAATGACAGTGATATAATGTGAATATTATGTCACTATCCTATGCAAAGTTGAAGATAAAATGTATCAGCATATACAGTCTGGATCTGATAATTAGCTTTCCCCAGAGGTATTCCGAGATGCTAGTGACAACCAAGGTACTAAAAACAAGGGTGGAATTGTAGGCAGGCCAAAAAAAAGCGCAAACAACACAGAAGAAGAATACGGCATGGCACCCAGTGATGTGATGACACTACTCTGCATCATGTAGGGCACAGGGGGTAGTAACACAGATCTCCTGGCATTACTATACACTATTAGGGTTTCCAGAGTCCAGAAAAACCTCTTATACAATGGCAACAGCTGAGGCAGGGCTGAGATATAGCATGATGATCACACATGAGTCCCACACCCTGACCACAAGGACACCAGACCAGGGAATGCAGGGACCCAGCCCTATCTAGCTCCTTTCTAGAAGACTTAACATATAAATGTGTTTTCCTTAAAAATACAAAAAAATTAAAATAGTGTTTTGTTGTATAAAAAAAACATATACAAAAACAAATATGTGTGCCTCTATATTTAATCAAAAGAGCAGTACAGTCATGATGACCCCACTGAAAATACACTCACACTCTTCAGAGCCTAAAAATACCAGTTCTAGTATATATATATATATATATATATATATATATATATATATATATATATATAAAGTCTTCCTTTAGCAGATGGTATACATACTTAAATGGAAGAGGTCACCAGCAAGATAAATGCAAAGGGAAAGCAGACATCACATAAAGCCATAAAATATATTTTATTTGGCCCCTTTACCATATTGTCTATATCAAAATAATGTTATTGGTATGTTACATAAAAACAACTTGCATGAGGCAGTGCCCGCAGGTAGAGATGGATGCAGTTCCTGTCTTGAGCATCCTCTGTGCAACAACCGATAGCACCTCTGCTCAAACAGTCCCACAATCATCTCTTGGCATCTGAAATCACTCGGTCACTCCCACCATGTATTACGCATGACACCGTTCTTCTGTTTCTGGCTTCTTCAAGAAGTGGGAGTAAAAAGTGATGTCAGACACCAGGAGAGGATTGGCCCACTGCTCAGATACAGTACTTACATGATGTAAAACCAAACTGAATCCATAAAAATAGGTAAAGAGCATATCTGAGGCCCAGTGAGGAACGCTTGTATCTATGAGTGTAGTGCTAGCAACCAGCGGGAGATGCAAATGTATTAGCAGACAATATCAACACAATAATTGATACATCACAATATTTCGATGTTAAACATCTGCTGAATATAGCAGTTTTTAGTGTTGTCATTAAAGTAGAATACAAGTCTATAAGAATATATGAGAATAATAATAGTAATTATAATAATTTAACAATGTAACATAAATGCTTTCTACTTCCTCTCAGCAACTGAGCAGAGGCAAACTTGTTCAAACAATGTGCTTTAGGTGCAAATGACCGAATTTTGTAAAGGACTAAAAGTGATGGTTATAGGAAGTGTATAGTCAAATATGACCCCAAATCAAAGGGCTTAGACAGTTGATGAGATATTTGTATTGGTAAGAATGAAGGAAAAGGGTAGATACCCAGAAAGAGAGTCAAGTATCAATTAGCTATGCCGGACATGGTAGAGGGAGAGAGATCAAAGAGCAGAGGTATATTTATGTTTGTCTGCACAGCGGGAGTATTGAAAGCCAAATGCGTTAATTACATTTTCAAGAAAAAAAGATGTAAAGGCAGTGGAAATGACTGGTCCGTGTAGGATAGGAAGAGAGATTGGAACACGTGAAAATACGGTAAGAAGAAGAAGATAGAAAATGATGACGGAATGGCATGGGAGCCAGGAACAAAGCCATTCTAGTTATACTTATTACTGATAAAATATCACAAATGATGTGATTATCAACAATGTTGAATGAGTCAGAGAGATCTTGGAGAAACCTATGGAGAAATGTTTTTTTGCATCTCATCCACTTCAGCAAAAGCATTGTGTGATAAGTTGAACTTGACAGAGGCTTTTTTCAACCTAAATTATAGTGTACAGTGATGCCGAAGACAACAGTTGAAAACATTATTAATTTGTAAGAATGGGGTCCAAAATATAATACCAGAGACTCATTTGAATAGTCTCATCTTTGTGACTGAGCAATAATATATTAAGAAAATCCATAGCTAGACCAGTAGCCGAAATGAATTGAACCTGCTGGTGTTATTTTGTTTCCAAACCACATGTCCTTAATTTAATGAAGCTGGTTTGTTTTCTGTGTGAGATAAGCTGCTCTTCAGCAAGGAGATGCAAGAAGTCTCTTTCACGCAGTCTAGCAAGCAGCAGGAGATAATAGAATGACACATTCAAAGCAGTGGATGTAATGCTTAGTGATATTTGGTTCTTTAAAATTGACCAGCCTCATACATAGACAGATACCTGCTAGAAATCTTCTGCTGCTAATCAGTTGCCTGTCTTCCCTGGATTGCCTGTGTTTACTTCATTTCAAATGTTCACAGTTCTAACGGCCAGGTTTGGATACAATTATACGAATTTTCTATACATATAAACATAGAATGTGTCGGCAGATAAGAACCATTCGGTCCATCTAGTCTGCCCAATTTTTTTTTTTAGTCCCCCATTCCCAGTCTTATAACTAGGATAGCCTTGTGTCTATCCCACGCATGCTTAAAATCCTTGACTGTGTTTACCTCTACCACTTCTGCTGGAAGGCTATTCCATACATCCACTACCCTCTCAGTAAAGTAATACTTCCTGATATTACTTTTAAATCGTTGCCCCTCTAATTTAAGACTATGTAAATATACTCTCTTCCTTTACGGTGTTGATTCCCTTTATGTATTTAAATATTTCTATCATATCCCCCCTGTTATGTCTTTCCTCCAAGCTATTCATGTTAAGATGCTTTAACCTTTCCTGGTAAGTTTTATCCTTCAACCCATGAACCAGTTTAGTAGCCCTTCTCTGAACTCTCTCCAAAGTATCAATATCCTTCTGGAGATACAGTCTCCAGTACTGCGTACAATACTCCAAGTGAGGTCTCACCAGTGCTCTGTACAATGGCATGAGCACTTCCCTCTTCCTACTGCTATTTTCTCCATTCATTTTTCATCTGTGTTAGTGGAACCCTGTAGCAGATCGCCTCAATATTGTAACCACCAGATTGAGAAGTTTGATAGAAGCGGTCTCTTTCCCTGTCTGATAAGAACATATCCCTTTCCTGTAAAGGTTTCAGAATAATGTAACTATTCATTTAAGCAATCACTTAGCACCAAATAACAATCACAATATTCATTATTTCATCACTCAACCTTTTCAAACACTATATTCCAGGCAGAAACAAAATGGATTGGACACAATAATAAACAGTTCAAGAAGAAATTATACTACAATAGTCACAGTTCAAAATGAAAAATACAGACTTGATTATGTCAAAGCGTAGAAGATTTTTAAAGAAGCATTCTATTCACCGCTACTGTAATAATATAATTACCGCAGATAGATTTTTGTTAGACTCTTATTGTTTAGTGATGAGAATAGACAACTCCTTAATGATCTTGTGGTTTGTTTAATATTGTCAGGCTCTACTTTGCAATGGTAAGGCACATACACCACTTGAACAGCATAAGAGTTTCAGATGTGCTCTAGAGTGCTTTGATTTTTTTTTTTTCTTAGTGAATCTGCAAGGGGAACTACTAAAATGCTTCCTTAAAGAGATGGATGCTAAGGTTGATCTTATAGGCACTCAAAGACTGTGAAGAGAAAGTGTATGGCATTGGAGCGGAGACATCAAATAAAAAGGTTTTTTCAGCTACAGATGGATTTAAAGTACATTCAATCTTGGCTTACATTTAATCTGTCCATTTATTCATGTTTATTTTTTAACGCTTTTAATTTATGTTTAGTACACTCTTATACACTCTATATATATATATAGTCTTTTTTAAGGTATTAGTTGATTTTATTTATGGAAGAGGTGCATTTCCAGACTTTGCATCTTCCCCTCGTCTATGTTGCTCATTTTGGTCAATATTTACTATAAAGATCTTGTACATTTTTTTTTTACCCCCTGACTGCTCCTACATCCATTTTGTGAGAAATGTATCAATTTTCAAACTTAAAGTGGCGTTTGCGAAATTCTCCAGTTCGACTGAAATGGCGTATTTTTCCTTCTCGTCTACTTTGTCCTTAAAGGCACTGTATCACCTGGACATGGTTTTTACTGTGAATGTAGAACATGAAAAATGATTGAAAATTATCTATACATTGTTTCAGCAGAAGGGAAATCAAATGCACTGTTTAAGAGAAAAAAACAGGATTGTGGTATTTCCTGTGTGTGAAATCACTTCATGGCATGAAATGCAAGGGAACTACTTTCAATGGGAAATGTGTTATTTGCATATCAAGCCACAAGGTGACATCATAAGCTGGAGACACCACAGACACATTAAAAAAACATGTTTTTTTCTTTCTAAAGGTTTGCATTCACTTGGAATTCTGCTAGCAAAGTGTATAGATCTTTTTTTATCCTCAGCATTCGCGATTTAACCATTTCAAAATCAAATGACAAATGTATCAAGGTACTCTGCTGCAGCACTATATTATTATATTCTTTGCTTGTTGTAGACAAGAAGATATTTGGCATAAAAGAAGTCAAGAGTCAGTGTTCAGAGAAATTGAAACCAGGCCAAAGAGCAGTGAGGGGATGTGGTAAACATTGAGAATCATGCATGAAAGGTGGTACAGTGAATTATTGTTCTGTGTGCATGTCCAGTGTCGCCTCAGATAACTAATAACTGGAGCAACACTGAATGTCCTCAGATCAAATACATAGCTGACTGATTAAATTAACCCCATCAGTGCATAGGGTTGCAGTGAATTTAAAAAAAAAAATACGATGAAAGGAAGCATTAGTACATAGTATATTTATAGAATCACCCCTGACCAGTATAGTTTATTTTACAGGTGAATGCATTAGGTCAGAAGTAATTTATGACATATAGTTCCTATTTACTGAACGAGAGCTACACTCTTGCAAGTGTAATTATGTTACTCATTCCAGAGGGCTAATTTGGGTTTCTCAATTGCATTGCAGATTTTTCCATTGAGACTATTTAAATGCACTATTACAGCTCCAAGAGACTTTTACTAGTACAGAACACATTTGCTTTCCAATTTTATACTCTTCCATTCATATGATGATTACCTCGGCTCAGTTTCTTATCGGTTCAAACCTTACTGTTGCTTTATTTGTGCATAATATGGGATCTATCTTCTTAATACAGCGTATGTATTACTTGTATTATTTGTTTTTAAAATATATATTGTCAGAATATATTTTTTATATAGAAAGATTTTCATTTTATTTTCAAATTTCTTATCATTGGGTTTTAAGATTAAAGAGTTTAAATCCACTTTTTAACTTTATCTTGTGCCTAAAATATAAGTGGTTCCGACAGCAGTGCACATTAAATTCATGTGCATCATTTATTAAAATGGTTGGTACCATAACATATAGCACTTAGATATCATGTATCTAAGGTTGATTCTAGGTTGTTTTTTGTGTGTGGATCCAATAACAAGCAGATGGGGATCCCTGTAATACAGACCCCTCTCTCTATAACTATATCCACTAATTTAGGTGCTGTGGTGTTTCCTAGACAAGTGGGACATACTCACCCATTTCAGTCACTTATGTGGTAGCACCAGCCTTGTACATATGACCTATTTCATTTTAGAACACTTACAACAAATAATTTGGTTTGATATTCAAGATCCTGGATTTATATCTTCACATGTTACTTTGGATTTAGCCTCTTGATACCAGATGGTCCATGGGGACAAAAGCACCAAAACAATGATTTTATGTTGCTAGCCCCGATCACAGACTGATTGGGAGTTAGGGGCACAGAGGCAGAGTCCTGGCGAGGGTCTTCACATTCCATTTGGGTCCCCGCCTAAAGATCACGTGATTGTGATGCCCAAAACTGGAATTTGACAGCGCTATTCTGTTAAATTTAACCGGTGCTCACTTTGAGCTTCGGTTACATTTTTACTTTCAGACTGAAGCCAATCAAAGTGGCCTCATCATGACAAGTGGAATCCCATGGAGAGCCGTAAGGAGCTGTTAAACAGAAGTTATTATGTGCTATATGAAGGGTGTTTGTACCCTGTATTTTAGGATGACATAGAACTTCTTTATGTGAGAAAAGGGTTAAACCAAAAGCTTTAATTTAGAGTTTAGTGGTAGTTTAAATTGAACATATAATGTAAATACAATAGAGGCACTTTGAAGATCATGAGCTCGACTGACTTTCCTCTGCTGCCTAATAGTAATCCACTGCTTTTATAGCAAAACTGCTATTACATTTCCTGTGGTAATCACAAGCATTGAGAATTAAAACAATGAAAATGGCAAAACAGCCAATCAAAATCAATTAAAACTACAATTGTACTAGCAGTTATGTTGAATGTAATTTAATTTTTTACACATGGTAAAAAAAGATTCTCTTCTGGCAAAACATGCTATAGCTCCACTTACTGTCCGGAGTTTTTAACATGTAAGGCATTCTGACAAAAACTATGTTACAAAATCTTCAAGAGAATTTAATAGTAACTTGTGCCCCCTCCCCACAGGATAATGTCTGGTATGTATGTTATTTGACTTTAACATGTTATTTATGGTTGAGCACTACTGAAAACTGTTTTCAATATGTTATTCAAATATTATATGGGTGGTATTTGACCGTAGCCTCCATGCGTAGAGTGCATTCTGGACATTTGGAATATGTTATACTGTTACATTGCATCTAAGAGTTAAATATGCCATGTGTGACCATCTGTCTATGGTATCACTATTATTGTGTGAGATATTTCTGGCTCACTGTCTCATTTCTTTTATATACATAGTTTCATTTGGGTTTGTGGATACCTTGTAGTAGAGTTTTGGGAAAACTGTTTTTTTCATTTTATATATTTATTCTTACTTTTATTCAAATTTTTTTTTTAAAAATAGTATATTATGCTTGTATGTGTGGTATACCCCTACCTTCACCTGTGATTCTTTAACTTGGTAATTTTTTCTTACATGTTAGATACATATAAATTGTACATGCCCTCATGCAGAATATAGACGTCATGTGTGTGCAGGTGAAGCCAATTAATTAATAAATCAAAAGAGGATGATGTAGGAAATAGTATTATTAATTAATTGATTTCATTTTGAACACATCAGTTATTCATTTTTCCAACATTTTCCTCTACATATTATTAATCATACAGGTATATACCTGGATGCAGACAGTAGATATAATTAAGATAAGTCCAATTCAAGTTAATAACAATAGAACATTAGCGATTAAGTAAGTGTGACTAAAAGAGATCACTGCTTAAAGTACAGCTTTTAAAAGAGTGGGGAACTCTTTAAAAGGTATAGATTTCGATTTGTGTTACAGTGCTCCCTGAATAATTGTAATGTGCTGCTTTCTTATGAAGAAGAAAATGTTCTTAAAAGCTTACAATTTTATATTAATTGGAAATAATGTAACTCTGGGAAAGAAAATCTAGCGTAATTTTGTTTGTATTAAGATTTATGTTGAAGAAGCAAGCCAGGTTATGAGAGTGTCTGGTCAGACAGGTACAAATCCATATCCCTTCATGGGGTTTCAACTATTTTAGTCACGTTTTCCATGTGGGGACAGGTATAATTATTATTTCCCAATTATTTAAATATGTAGAATGCTAAATAAAAAAAGACAAATCAACTAACAAGCCTATTCATGGAAAAGGTAAGGTTTGATCTAGTAACTGCATCAAACAATTTACCTTTACTGTAAGACCATATAGAAACATAGAAACATAGAATGTGTCGGCAGATAAGAACCAATCGGTCCATCTAGTCTGCCCAATTTTTTTTGAGTACTTTTATTAGTCCCCCGTTCCTGGTCTTATAGCTAGGATATCCTTGTGTCTATCCCACGCATGCTTAAAATCCTTGACTGTGTTTACCTCTACCACTTCTGCTGGAAGGCTATTCCATACATCCACTACCCTCTCAGTAAAGTAATACTTCCTGATATTACTTTTAAATCGTTGCCCCTCTAATTTAAGACTATGTCCTCTAATATTCGCAGTACCTGCTCCATAAAAGCATCTAATGATTACTCATAATGCAACAACAACAATAAGAGATACATATTTGTGTAGGGATGTCTATGTTATGGAAAAAACATGTCACTAGTGCCTACTTGTACACAATGTAGCACAAAATACACAAGGCTTAAAGGCAGACATAGGCAAAATGTCCGCACAAGGACGGCGGTGTCCGTGTCCACCATGAACAATGTTGGTGCCTAGCCCTGCCCACAAACAAACTGTAATGTAGCACAAAGCACAAACATGCCAGTAAAATATACCTTTTCTAAAAGAGCCATTTTCATTTGTATCTTTTATCTTATGTTTTTAATTTTTATTACGAAAATATCAAAAGTACATGTATTAACTAGAGATATACTAGCAAGACAAAACTAAAAACATAATATCAATACATTTTTTGAGGAAAGTAGACAGTACGTTCAAACAAAATCGTCAGATATTAAATGTATCAGTTCTCTACAAAAATAATTTCCTCTATCTTCATTTCATCCTTATTATACATAAAACAAGACAGTAATGGGCAGATTCTAGGAGGTTTGACAGCAAGGGTATGATCGTTCTCTTCCTACTTCTTACTTTACATAAAATAAAATAAAAAAATATGTCTTGTACTTACTATGCTCTTAACTTTTTACCACATAGATTTAAAAATAATTTATAGATTTAAAAATAATTACCTTCCACTTTTTGTTCAGTATTATCATTTAATAATGGAAATGCTTTAAGTATTCTATTTTATTGAGAGCTTAGATTTCAGTTATATTTCTTTTTTTTTATTGCGTTCCATATTGACAATAGAGGGTATAACAATGCTGAAAAAAAAAAACAATCAGATATGAACAAGCAAATCTTTCTGAACTCAACCTGAATTTATACATTGTTAGTGGCTGTAAAAAAAAAAAAAAAATAGAACACTACAAAATAAATTATCTATACAAATTATTGTATATGATGACATTGAGGGGACAATTCAACACATGTACGGCAAATGGAATTAAATAGAAAGAAGTTATGAATTACACATTTTCCTCACATTATATGGAGCATATGCTGACTCTTTGGAACACATCTTTCTTCAAACAGCGATGGAGACAATTACAAATATTATTTCAGCTAGAATAAAACCAGACTATGCCTAGATTTCAGTTATGTTTCTGTTTTTTCTTTTTTTATTCTTTGCGTTCCATACTGACAAAAAAGGGGGGGGGGGGGGGAAATGCAGAAAAAGACATAATTAGAAATGAGACTGAGTATTAGACAGATACAAGTTTTGTTTTAGCTACAAGTAAAAGCTGACCATGCAAAGTACATTTGCACACTTATACAGCAATACTGTAAACACATTTAATTTGAACTCCTAAATTATTTTACTCGTGTGCATTTAATATTTGTATTTTTAAAGGTATATGAGGTTGTTCTCTAATGTGAATATGTAGGAATGCAATGAACACACTAATAGCTACATTTCAAACACTGAATTGACTTAGCATTTGGACAATTTTTAAGACATTTTTTAACTTTAATATATATACACTCTATTGAAAAATAATATTTTGCTTGACTACCTGGTACTTTAGTGGTCAGTATGATTGTCTTTTGACTGGGCAAACACTGCTGTGAGCAAGTGATAAGGAATATAATTAGAAGAGTAACATAGTAAATAGCGTATAGTTTTAAGTAAACACAGAAAAAAATGTTTTCCCCAAATAATTAGATAAGCTGTCCAGATATGAAATGTCCTTAGTTTACTAGGGGAGTAAATGCAACTAAAAGAAGTGAATAATAAGAAAACTCTTGTCATAATGATTTTTATCAGGGACCAACAAATGGAACACAATGTTTATAGGTCATTTTCTCAGGGTCGAAACAGCCATTTCATTGCAGTCATAAAGATAAGATGTAATAAACTGTTACCACACAACCACGCTCCCCAGTTTAAACCATTCAAGCAAACCATAGTATTGAAGAACATGTACTTTAAGCCCACATTTGAAATGACTATATTAAGAATGAATTATTTTTCCTGTTATAATCTGTACATCTAAACATACTGCAGTAAATGGGATCATAGTTAATTATTAGGCTACTTCTTTCATTTTAATTGGATTTCCCTGTTGGGGATATCAGGGGAAGCACAATTAGAAAATGGTCTCTCTGAACAGGGATGGGATATCATAAAAACAACAAGTTAGTGTTATTGTTGCATAAATAACAGTTAAACATGTATAGCTTGGAGGAAAGACATAACAGGGGGGATATGATAGAAACATTTAAATACATAAACGGAATCAACATAGTAAAGGAAGAGAGTATATTTAAAAGTAGAAAAACTACCACAACTAGAGGACATAGTCTTAAATTAGAGGGGCAACAATTTAAAAGTAACATCACTCAGTATTGCTTTACTGAGAGGGTAGTGGATGTATGGAATAGCCTTCCAATGGAAGTGGTAGAATTAAACACAGTTAAGGATTTTAAGCATGCGTGGGATATTTATTTATTTATTTAGAAAGTGTTTTACCAGGAAGAATACATTGAGATTTCTCTCGTTTTCAAGTATGTCCTGGGGACCCAGTCCAGAATGGAGTTACACAGAGTTACACATTTAACAGTATATTAAAAAATAAATACATACATATATTAAACAAGTTGGAAGGATAAATCATTATTGATACAAAAAGGAACAACATGTACAGTATACGAAAGAGTTTGTAAACTAATAACAGGTACAATCTGTTTTGAGGATTTGGGAGACACTTATTTTCAGGGATCTTAGAGTAGATGATGATTTAGCAGAAACGGGAAGGCTATTCCACATATGAGGCTCTCTGAAAGAGAACGCACCTCGGCCCACTTCTTGAAGTGGGGAATCGCTAGTGAAGGGTTGGAGCAGGATCTGAGATTGTGGGATGTGCAGGGAGTAAGAGCGAGCATGCCGCTCAGGTAGGGGGGGAGTGTTCCAGAGAAGTGGTTATGCACTAAGCAAGCTAGGTGTAGAGTACGCCTGGAGGCAAGCGTCAGCCAATTTAACTCTTTTAACATTTTACAGTGATGCGTGTTATAATCACACTGTAGTGCAAAACGACACAATGTATTGTACTTAGTGTCGAGTTTACCGAGATGGGTCTGCGGGGCAGAATCATTCACAACATCTCCATAATCTAAGATCGGCATCAACATTTGCTGCACAATACGTTTCCTTACCGTGGAATCTAGGTTAGATTTGTTTCTATACAGAAAGTCGATCCTAGGATATAGCTTTGACACAAGCTTATCAATATGGAGACCAAAAGATAGGTTTGGATCTAGCCACATGCCAAGATACTTATATGAATTTACCTGGGTCAGGTTATAACTGGTTTTGGTCTTGATGGTTAATTGAGGATTGTTTAATTTAAGTAGTTTGGCATTTGTCCCAAACAACATGGACACAGTTTTTTCAGCATTGAGGAATAATTTGTTGTTAGCTATCCAATTTTCAACTTTAGAAAACTGATCCTGTAGCATGGACTCCACTAGCGATAGTTGAGTACCGCAAGTATAAATGACTGTATCATCAGCATACATATGCACACGAGCCAGGTCACACACCGAGGGTAGATTTATAAAATTTATAAACATTTATAAATAGCGAGAATAGCAGCGGCCCAAGAACGGATACTTGAGGCACTCCACACTTGATTGGCAACGGGAGGGAGGCAGTATCAGCCGTGGACACATATTGAGTTCTATCAGACAAGTATGAGCGAAACCAGCAGAGTGACCTCTCATTTACACCGGAACAACTTAGCTTGTTTAGCAGCAGCTCATGATCAACCGTGTCAAAGGCCTTTGCAAAGTCTAGGAAAACTGCACCTGTGAGTTCACCACTCTCCATACCACTCTGAATGTCATTGCTCACCTTTAAGAGGGCAGTTATCGTGGAGTGATTTGACCTAAACCCAGGTTAGATAGTTGGAGCGTTGATAATACTCGCACAGTTGATCATGGGCACATTTATCCAGGATTTTAGAAAGTATGGTTAGCAGTGAAATAGGCCTGTAGTTTGACACTAAGTTTACATCCCCATTTTTGTGAATGGGGATAACTCTGGCTTTTTTCCTGGCTTTGGGGACATAACCAGAGGACAGGGACGCATTGATTAAGCAGACAATGGGTCGCGCAGTAACAGGCGCACTCAGCCTCAGCAGCATTGGCGGAAGTAGATCTGGCCCACACTGTAATTTCATTTTTTGATTGAGGAGATGCGCTGCTATTTCACTATCTGATATAGAAGTAAATTCAAATTCAGCAGTGTTCAATTGCAGAGTCCAGATCGGGTATCAAGCTTAGCCTGCTCCACAGACAATTGCTCAAGTCATTGAGAAAAGACTGGAGATTAAACTTCTTAAAACATCTTGCATCAATTACTCTAGGGGTCGATTTGATGGGTCTTACTTTCCGTACACAATACACTATGCAATGATCACTGAACACATTGGGTAGAATGCCAGATTGCTGGATTCTTTGGGGACAAGAGGAAAGGACCCAATCCAGCAGCGTATGGTTAGAGCTGTTGGGATTCATCTGAGTAGGAGAAGAAATAAGCTGTGTTAGGTTCATGGATTTGAACAGTGAGCATGTTTTAACATTTTTGTGGTCTAACCAGTCTACATTGAAATCTCCAAGTATGAGCAGCTCACTTTTCTTATTTTGGGCACTAATATCACCCAGTAGTTTCTTGATGTCAGTAAATGACTGAGCAGGGGAATTTGGTGGGCGATAGATCCCTACAAGTACTAATGGTTTTGAGAATGGGTGTAATATTCTTCCAGCTATAACTTCAAAAGTAGAGGGGGTACTTGATAAAGAAAGGTTTATGAAATTCAGTGACTTCTGAATATATAAAACAATACCTCCTCTCTTATTTATGTCTTTTCTGGAACAGATATAACGCTGTATTTGTATTGCAGAGTCTGGGGTTCTAGGGCTTAACCAGGATTCAGTGATGACAAGAGTTTTAGGTAGAAGGCTGCGGATATTGCAATGGACACAGGAGAGGCCCTTATTGAAAGAGAAGTTGACATTTGTACTAGGACATGTGCCAGGGTTGGTTTCAATGTCATTTTCCAGGGCAAGAAGAAGAATGAACACACATTTTCAGAGCTGCTTCCCCTGAGCTTTCACTGACAACCTATGTTTAAAAGATGGAGAGGGTGGAGTGTTTTTTAACACTCTCCGCCAGCACTCATTAGGAAGTGCACATTTACAAAGCAGTCCATGGTGGATCACTACATTTTTTTGCAAGGCAGGGGTCTGTGTATTGGGATGGGTGGGAAAATGGCTTAGTAATGCCAGGAATCACGAAAACATAATAATACCTTTTGTTTGGTTGATCATACTGTCAGTAAGGCAGGTCAGACAAGAGAAAATGTATAGATTGGAAGGTTAAACTAGTATCTCCTCTAGGATGCAAAATTTTAAGCTGCATCAAGCTATCCTAGCTATAAGACCGGGAACGCGGGACTAATAAAATTATTCAGTAAAATTTGGCAGACTAGATGGACCGAATGGTTCTTTTCTGCCGACACATTCTATGTATCTATGTTTCTATGTTAAAATCCCATAGGGCCTAATTGTTTTTTGAGTAGCCTGGTTTTGCTTTCCTATTTAAAGATAAACCAGCATGAAATACATTTTGTTCATAAGTATCCCACCATACATGGGGGAATTTTGTTTCCTTATCTTTTTCAGAAAAATTATCTTACAACTTTCTATACAGTGACTTAGCAGTAGGAAGCCCATTTATCTGGAGCTATTTAATATTTTCTGGGGAGAAATCTACAAAATACTGATACAAGCTATACTGAACCTCCCCTTGTGACTGGCTGTACACGAATATTGTTCTGTTGTGTGGCTGTTAACTATACAGTGATACAAAGTATCATGTTTAACCTTCGGTGGATGGCTACCTAAATATTGTTAAAAGGTCGGCTGTACCACTTTCTGTGCGTGTCATAGTATAGCATTATAGGATGTACATTGTTAGACATAAGTTTTAATATATCACTATGCATCTTTTGTTTTTTCCACTTCTTTATTATTATTCATGATAAAATGTGTTGAGTGCAATATTTTATATATTTTATTTCTATCATAGTTTGTATAGATTCCACCAGACCCCTGTTAACCAATATCATCCCTTCTCATAATTTATAGTTAGCTAGAAATGTTACAGCATAGCTCCAACTAGTTAGTCACAAAGCATATTGAAAGATAACTGTGGCAAAAAATGAAGTTCTGTTTAACTGAAAGATGGCTTCAAGAGTAGGCATTTTATATAAAAATGCTTCAATGAAAGAATAGAAATAAAGTACCTTATTGAGCCATCTTTACTCCATATAGCTCTACCAGGAGGCAGCCATTTTGTTTAGAATCTTTGGTCAGATGGGTCAGATCTTTGTTCATCTGAACCAAGGTGAGTGAAGATCTGAACCAAGATTCTAAACAGCATGTCTGCCCCCTGAGAGAACGATATGGAGTAAAGAAGACTTAATATGGCATTTAATTTGTAGTCTTTCATTAAATAATTTCTTTATAAATCCTCTATACCAGGGGTGTCCAAGTTTGTTCTGCAGTGGGCCACTTCACTGTAAATGTATTTTTGTGTGGGCCGCATTCATGTTTGATTGAAAGGAAATGTGTGTGTGTGTGTAATATATACATATATATATATATATATATATATATATATATATATATATATAGATTTATATACACACACACACACTAAATGCATGCACATACACAAATAGTCCCACTTCCATTCACACACATACACAAATAGTCCCACTTGCACACACACAGTCCCACTTGCACACACACACACACACACACACAGCCCCACTTGCACACACACACAGAGCCCCACTTGCACACACACACACTTAGAGCCTTTTTTTTTTTTAAAGAACAAAAGAAAAAAAGACGTTATTTTGTTTGTTCCCCCTCCCTGCACATTTACCTTGTATCTGCAGGGAGGGGGATTGTTCTGTGGTCCACTCCAATTAACACCCACCCACACAGAGTCACACTAACACACACAGTCACACACACACAGTCACACCCACAGTCACACTTACACACACTTTTCTTTTTATCAAAAGGAAAAAAAAAAACATCCCGTTAACTTGTAACTGCAGGGAGGGGGATTGTCCCATCTGTGGTCCGCTATCATCAGTCAATGCACCGGGATGTCACTGACACAGGTACTCCAACAGGGTCAGAGTGCGAGGGGGCGGAGCTTTCTCCCATACGCGAAGGGAGAAAGCTCAGCCCCCTCACGCTCTGCCCCTGTTGGAGCACCGGGTGTCAGTGACATCCTGGTGCGCACTTATTTTTAGCGGCTCAGAGGTGCGGCTACCGCTGCCACTCTCAAGCGGGCCGCACCTCTTTGGCTGGTTTGCTGCATTTGGCCCGCGGGCCGCATGTTGGACGCCCGTGATCTATACTTTCGAATTGGCCCTATGCAAAAAAAGCATTTACAGTCAATAGGCAATAGGGCAAAATGCAAATAATTCCCAATTGAGAAAGAATATAATCCTATGTGGTGCGGCCTTTGATATCGCAGGGACATGTGTTATCATTGACGTGGCCACAGCCCAAAGACTCACCCACTGTTTTCCATATAGAAGATTCTGGGGGAATATGTTCTCATTCCCTCCCCAGATTTCTATATGAATGCAATGTATGTCATCTCTATAGTCATGGAAGTATTTATGTATGTATGTATGTATGTATATATATATATATATATATATATATATATATATATATATATAAATTTTTCTTTTAATTTGTAAATTTGGTTGTAGAGCCTGAGACAAGTGTACACTCTTTTTCATTGTCCTCTATGCTTAACATCATTGATTTATTCACTGTATGAATGCATTAATTCCATTAGTGCAGAATTAATAATGATTACATCACTGCATGGCATATTTATGGTAACATGCTTTCATTGTCCTCTTTTCCCTTAAAACACTTTTGATTTATTTATTTTTTCTTATTGTAGACTTTAATTTATTAACAAAAAAAATCATACTTCTTCTTGATGATGACATGCAATGACATCACCAATACAGAGAGGAAGAAAAAAAGCATGGACTGAGTTATGGGCTCAAGCCTAGAGTCTTACCTCAAATGATTTCCCCTCTGCTATTTATCTCCATCTTAGTTTTGATAATGAATTACCTTTCTTTAAAAAAAAAAAATATTTTACACTTCACATATTACCGTAGATGCAAACTAGGTATTGTTACAGTAATTAATTAATTAAAATGTCAAACTAGGTGTATAAGGTAAAATTGTATTGTTTTAATTGGATTAATTTATACCGCCCATCTTTGTAGGACATGGTCTCAGAATACTTGGGGGCAGAGCTGAAATAGACATCAATTGACATCACACCACCCTGGGAGACTGACCTCCAGACTCCTGCGGTGTAGGTACTATCTCTAGTGTTTAGTGAATGTGAGGACTGGTTTGGGAACTCTCTGTTTTAGATCTTCATAACCAAAAAGATGACACAATATATTGCACTGGAAATGTCTCCGGATATACATCTGGAGTTTGAAATGGGTTTTTCAGTTTTAAAATGTTGTTATAGTCCAAACTGAACCTCAAACAAAAGAGATCTAAATCAGACAGCTGATCTGACCCAGTTGAAAACAAAAATAAAATGCATAATTCATGAACTTGCTATATTTTCATTAAATAAATAAATAAATACATAGCTTAGTAATCTCATGTGGAACGAGAAAAAGTAACTAACAAGTAAGAGAGAAGCCTCGCAACTTAAAATGCAGCCATTCTTTGGAATTTGCTCGTTCTCTTAAAGGATAAAAAGAAAAATAAATCTTTTCCAGATCCACTTCCTTCCACCATTAGTTTGGCATTCGTAGAGTCTAATTATTTATATGTGTTTGGTTTTATGTGCTTATGGTGTGAATAATTTCAGTTGTGTTTGAATATTCATTGCATAGTATTGTTATTTTGTACAGATAAATTAACATTTTCAGTAAAACAGAAAAAGGTACATAACAAGTAATAGAGTCTCACAACTTAAAATTCAACCATTATTGGTTGGATCAAATGTACCCATTTATTAAAGAACAACGCTACGCCTTCCCTAAAATGAATAACTCAATTCATTAAAGTGCTATTTTATTTAAACTGATAAAAGTATGCCTTTTGTGATACATTCATCTCTTCAGACCCCGGATGGAGGCAGGGCTGTACTTCAATGTCCACCATTGATCTTCAACGTCATGTGTATGTGCCATCTTTCACAGGTTCTTTTATGGTGTTCATGAAGTTCTCATATATACATTTAATAATGTTGTGACTAAAAAAGTGACAATTTTTTAGGGAGGACGGAGGCAATTAGGAAGAGGCGCTTCTAATTTTTAATGTAAGAAGTCAATTCCCTGACTATATGCTTTGGTAAAGGTCAGGGAAGAAAAATACATGTACAAAACACTAAACCCATAGAGCACAATTCATTAACTATTCTTTTTTAGGTTCTGATGTCAGAACCTGGCATTGGCATTGTACTAAGGGACTCTAAAAAGAAACCTGGAAATTATTATTTTGATTTATTTAACCAGTGAAGAAAAATCTCATGCTTAACTGACCATTTAATACATACTAATTTAGGTTGAAACTCTTGTCCATCACATTTAATCTCTCAAACATCCCTATTGGGTGAAACAGCCACGGTGACAAAAGAACGTTATGAGGACCAGTGACTTTACTTTACAGAAGACAACATTCTAATGTAAATCTTTTTCACCCACAAGGATGCCTTTTGCAACATAGTTCCAACTTATAATAGGGTTTCATTGAAAACCAGTAAATTCTAGATCACATATTGTGTTTCTATTATTTTGTTGCCTTGCCTAGTCTCATGTTTTCCCTTTCTCTTCTATATTGTCTGCATGGTCCCATATACACCATGCTATATAGGATGCTGAGAACTGATTTGCACTTTTTTTTCAGTAAAAAAAAAACCTTGTGCTTTGGTAATCTTCTTGAATGGAATAAGGTAGATTAACACTGACAGATCTATAGCACAACCAAGGTAGTCTTCATCTTGTCCACAGAACCCACCAATGAGTTGATAATGCCAAGTTGGAGAATTTTCCACAATAATACTTGGTTTTTCCACTTCACTCGTCAGCTCACTGGTCAATATCCACAGTTTACTTTTTGGCAAAAAGCCCTCACTATCCAATCTGCCCTGGTAAAAAGAAATAGTATTTTCAAGTCCTCACTATATTCCTCCTCAAATGCATATTCTGACATGATAACACTGATGTCATAAAGTCATTTGGGATTTAATGGTTTCAGTAAATAAATGATTTGATACTAATACCCTTTAAAACTTGTACATAATGAACCTATAAATAAGGCTAATGTACGAATTCCACTTACGTAGGCAACAATCCAAATGAAACAGGATGGATAAAAAAAAAAGACAAACTGACCATTTTAAAATGGGAATCCCTGCTGAGAAGTGGCTTGATTTTAATTAAGGATATTTTATCGACTGGATATTTGATTAAGGGGAATATCCATAGCAACGTTTCTCCATATATTTTGCTCTGCAGGATAGGTTCGTAAAGGTAAATTGCAAAAAAGAAATGTAAAATGTCCTGGGAAGGTAATTTAAAAAATCTAGTAAAAGCAGAGCTGGATTTCTAATGGATCATAACTCTAGACCACAGCCATTAAGATTATAGCCGAAATGGGACAAATTAAACATAGCATGACATGAAAGATTTTATCACTAAGATTGGTAGACTTCATACCTCTATAGTAAGGTTAGCAGACTTTTAAAATGAAATCCCAGTAAATTACTATTATTATTATTTTTTACAAGCAGAAAGTACAAAATCCATTTTATGAGCATCTTTACTACCCATTAAGTATGCTCTATACCTGGTTTGTGTTTATGGATTAAATGTAATATGTACATATATTAGATTACTTCTCATATTCCATTCTGAAAATGCATGATATTGTAGTATTTATAAACTGGCATTAGCTTATCCCCAATGGTCCCTTTTTGTAACATTGTGGCGCTTCCCACTTCAGTGCCAGACTTACGGCGCACTGACACTCTGACCTCCCAAACTCAGGGAGGGATGAATTAGGGTTTCCACCCAACTGGTGTTACACCAGCCAGTAAAAATTGGCTTTGAGCCAGTGTAAACTCTGCAATAAGATAACAGGTATTTTTTTTAAGAAATGGTGGCAATCCTATCTGGCATTGTGCATTGAAAGGAGCTATTTGGCCAACTGTCTGGTGCTCATTCAAGGACACTTCTGGGCATTCATTTGAACCAGGGGTAATGGTCTCAGCCAGCAAGCTGTCTCCTGTGCCTTAAGTTTAAAAGGTTAACTTTTAAAGAAAAATGTAATGACATTCAAGCAAGAAAGGCTATTTACTTTCTTTATTTTGTTTAGTTTTACAATATTGAATATTAAGTAAAATAATTGGAAATAAAGTGAATTGCTGAGCATTAAAGGAACACTACCACTTACATAAGATGTAACTAAATAACAGGTTTTTCTTTTAATATGGTTAAATTAATTGCATATAAAGAAAAAATAAAATTAGGTGTTTATCTCCTGGATTCATTTTGTGAATAGTTCCCTTGATGCAATTTCGTCCAAAATCTTCCAGCCAGTCTCAGTTTACAACTGTGGCCAAAGCCATTTCTCTTACTGGCTCCTGTGTATCAAAATGGGCATGACAAGATGGCTGTGTACCACTTTTCTTTACCTGCCTTCCAACACAAAGAAAGGAGATTCAACTGAGCAAACAGGATCATAACTCCGCGCCCTAGTGATGTAATAGTTACATTACCCTCCCATTCAGTGCAAGTCTATGGTCAGAATATAGACTGCATTCTGTGTCCCCAGCCCCAAAGTGAGAAATGTGTGCTGTAAAGTCACTAGGGGGTGGCACACAAGAACACTATATTTCACAAAATGGGTGCGCCCATTGGTTACATATCCATTAGATACAGTCACATAACAAAAACAAAAGACATATCTGAAATCAACAATACAAAATAAAAAAAATAAATAAAACCTCTTCATTTTTTAGTGGGAGTGTCCCTTTAATCTAGCTGTTTGGTGCTTGAGCGATTTTGCATGGCAGTAATCCTTTTTAAACAGCAACATTGGATAAATGTGAGTGATATTCGAATAATTTCTGTGCTAAACTGTTGTGCAAGTTGGGCACTGTCATAGTTACTGTCTTAGGATAAAGCAAGGATCAGTGTTTTGAAGAACATAATGAAAGTTGGATTTCAACAGGGAGCTATCTAAACTCTTGGTGACAGTGCTACAGGGATAATAATTGGCTTCATAGTCCAACTATCAATCCTATTTTAGAAGTCCAAAGAGCAGTACCACGTTATCCATGGAAAAACAGGAATCACGTAGAGTTAAAATGATAACATTTATTGGCTAACTGAAGCTTTGATTGCAAGCTTCGAAGACCAAGTTGCTAGGTCCCTTCCTCAGGCATTAATGAGGCTGAAACTATACATGTAATTACAAAACATAATTAACAGCTTTTTAAAAAAAAGTTAACTATGTTTTATAATTAGGAATTTTAACTCTACTTATTTCCCATTTTAGGAGTCCATGAGAGCAATTCATTTAACTGCCGTCTGCACAGTGGGCAGCCACACCATTTTGTAAGAGTGTATTTTACAGTCAACTCTGAATTTTAAATTGCATTATTAAATGTACTATGTGTTACTTATTTAAGGATTTATTGATTTATTTATAAAGTAATAAATAACCAGAGAGTTTTGTTTTTACGAGTCAAGCACAAAGCACCATTAAGTTGGAAGTTTTAAGGTCCATTCCAAGGAGATTTGTTTTATCTGCCCTTGGTGGCGTATGCTGCATAAACATGCAAAGGAGATTTATTGATAAAAAAAATAACTCATATGATTAATTTGCAATAAGCCTTAATAAATGACTTTCCTTGTTAAGTATTCCAGCAATCAAAATACATTTAAATTAAATGAAGGCGTATTTTTAGTTCAAGTGGTACTTTTAATATGTATTAATTATACCATTATGGGTAGAACTTGGACTGCAAGAAAGGAACAATTTGTACAATTAATTTAGCAGTGTTTATAAATATTAATACTAACCTTTTCTGCAGTAAGTACAATTTGCAGTAATTTTAATAGTGCAGCCAGTAGGAAAGCTCTCTAAATAACATAGATTATTTAACACTTCACCATGCCATGGTGGTGACCACAGAGCACATCACCACTTGATTACCACCAAGTACTAGCTATGTCCACACGCACGTGATTTCTGGACAAAGCTATTACGTGAACAGTGGGGGTGTATTGCAATAGTGTTATAATGTGGGGATGTGCTATGTTATCAGAAGGTCATGTGACAATCTTTCCACCATGGAATGGTGGTTTCCATTCATGTCACTGCCAAACACACTCACGTGTGTAAAGGTACACTTTTATATCCACAGTGGACACTGGTTCATTGACAATCGAGGTTGCCATCCATACTGTGTACATGAAACAGTTCCGTGATACATCTGGCATGATGGGGGTCAGGTACATATAACCTAACATCTGGTTAGAGTGAACAATAACTTGTGATCTGATGCAAACCTATAGCTGACATGACAGCACCGTTATTGTTATACCACAAAAGCTGTTATGACGGTGTGTTAAATAACATATGTTAATGTATGTACATATGTGTGTGTATATATATATATATATATATATATATATATATGTATATATACATGACCATATTATGCTAAGCCCACCACTACTTCAAAGTACTCTAATATTGGTGGGTCCTAATACTGGGGCTTGATAAAGCAGTGTGGACCGAAAAGTTGACAGTATGTATGGAATTCATAGCTCTTATATATAAATGTTCGACCGAGAAGTTTTCTTTATCAAGCCCCACGAGTGAGTGTTTTTTCAATTTTGGATGTATATATATATAGCTCCTGCCCGGAATCAGTTCCACAGCGATGCTCCTCGGGTCCGGCAACAATACAATTTCCCAAAATGGCAGTGATCACTGTTTATCCCATTAATCCACTCCCCAACATATCAGATGAGACTGGTAGTGTTGGTAAAACAAGATGCACACTTTATTAGCACACAACATAGCGAATACATACTTTAGAAGATAACCAGGATTAAACAAAAGGACTTAAAGGGATTAAGTTTAGCAAACAGATAATTTAATTTGGTGCCATTGGGGTGTTGACCAATCAGAAGGGACACCAGGGGGAGCGTCCAATCATTGACAAGGAAGGAATAGGGAACTGACTGTACCTGGGCTTGAACTCTGACTTCCATGTTCCTAGCCCTCTTCTTTACTGGTTCGCCAGCCTGTCTTTTACAACTCTCCGCAACTGTGTCTGGTTATGTGCTCACTCTCTGCCTATAAAAGCCACTTCTTGTCACTGTACCTTTGCCAGATTATTGTGGTTGCTGCCTGCATCATAATCAAACTTGCTACTGATTTCTATTTACCTGTTACTGATTTTCACCATCTGACTTCTCTGCCTTCTCCTACCTACTGATCTCGACTTGCCTGACTAAGCTTCTACTCTTTGTTCCAGCTCCTCTCAGCTTCCCCAAAGACCAGATTGTCATTCAAAGTTCAGGGGCTTAACTACCTGGGTAATGAGTGGCTGCTTCTGGCAGAAGACATTGCTGATCTTGCTGCTGGACTCCAAAACCTGCTAACATCAGTATCATTATAGAAGGTGTGGTTAGGAACCAGACCTGGCAGCTCCAGGCGTATTTGAATTGGCCCTTTTACTGGGGAACCAATCAGCACAGCTCCGACATAGCTCTTTAAATGAGCGACCAATCGGCGCCGTGCTAGACCTGTAAACCACCAGACAATCCAGCCAGTGCAATTTGAAGTGCTCTTCAGCCTTTTGTTTAATAAATGGGTGTCAACAGAGCACCCTGGAAGTTTGGAACAGGCAGGTAGCAAATTTTGACTGTTTGTGGCAACTATGTAAAACCCTCCTATATTTGAAAAATCTATCAATATAATCTACTTCTCCTAGCCATTTTTGCGTTCAATCTGGAAATCTATCTTAAATATAATTTTAGTTAAAATGAAACCACCCCTTTAAAACATTAAAAACTAGTGAACATATGTTAAAGTATTTTAATGGTCATATAAATAGATTGTGTCCCACATTTCTATGCTTCTGACATTTTTGATTAAAAACCATTAGTTTTTCTTTGAACATGTGTGCTAGCTGTATGTCCCATATCCTTAACAAGCAGCACCGATTCCTAAAAATATCATTGTCACAAATACCAGCACAAAGTTCAGGAAAATATATTTTTCTATTCCCCAAGACTGTTTATTTCACTTGACATTTTTATCTGTTGAATCTTGAAGAAAAATAAATCAATCAATGTTGTATTTTCATAAAACTGTAATTTCTTTTTCAGGCCTTCTGTTTCTCAATCTCGACTGTCACCTTGCAGATCACTTATGACTTACTCATTTGGTTGTTTGAATATTGAAGGGTTTACATGTTATTTGTCTCTGCAGCTGGTTATAAATAATTTCCACCATTTCTTCTACATACAAAACTATTCACTGTTACCATTTTTTTACAGCACACATATAACTTTACACCAAGTTCCTCCAAAGACAATCTGAAGAAAAAAAACAACAATGTGAAATAAGGAAAATAAAACAGTTGTGCAACGGAAATTGCTAAAATAGCCTAGTGCAATTATACTCAATCTCGTAGTCAAGGAATACCACAGGCTATTTTTATTTTCAGCCAAAAACATCTTTATAACAAAAAACAGGGCAAGCAGCAGAATGTCTTCAGAGAGACCAACTATGTAAAAGATAAGGCCAGGGATTAATGTAAGTATTTTGATGTACTTCTTTTATTCTTTGTTTCTGTGTTACTTGCAAAGTGGTTGTGGTGCTACCCAGAAATAGTGTGGATCTTTTTGCCTAATTCACCCCATTTGGTGATCTAGGGGTGCCATATTGGAAAGCAGCATGCTCCTCCAATATGGTGCTTGACCATATCCGACAAGTGCGACGGAAGTGATCAGAAATCACTCTCATAGCTCTGTTGCTTGACTGCATTTAGAGGCAGTCAGCCACATAGCATTAAAAAGGGACAAAACTAACCCTGGCTCGAATAACCCTAGATCTAGGGTAAGGGATGCAGTTCCACTTACGGTTACATATGGGTTAGGATTAGGATTTAGGGTAGTGAGTAAGGTTAGGTCAAAAGGTCATTTTCTCTGTAGGAGAAAATAGTTAGGAAAAAAAATTACTACTTTTTGTTATTGTCCTGTAACTTGCAAAAAACAGTAGAAAAGCATGTAAACATGGATATTTAACTGAGGACAAAATTTAGAAACTATTTAGAGAGGGGTCTATCTTTCAGGTCAAAGTTAGAAAGTGTTTGATTTTTCAATTTAATATAGTACATTATATAATATGATGAAACTAATATTATTTAAAGAAAGCCCTTTTTATGGCGATAACAATTACAGCTAAACACAAACTTACACATGTTAACACCATTGTCACGAAGAATACAAGAATTTCAAAACTAAGGATTACAATTTCTATAGGTAACACTAAAATGACGTATACTCTCTGCTTGCTGAATACACAACAAATGCCTAGATGAAAATAAATTAAGAGATACTATAGTGTTTAACCCTAATTTGTGACATTACTATGCAATTCCAAATCAGTCCTAAGTGGTAAAATGAAAATATTGCTAATTTGCATATTTGCCCATACATTGATTTCATACTTGCTGCAACAAATTTGATTTTTTTAATTGACTAACTATACTTCTTCTACTAGCTTAGCTTATTCATTGCAAGGGTTTACATGTTTGTGGTCAGAGTATGCATCCCCAAGGTTTCACACAGAAATTAAGTACTCATGGGAATGACCTATTCATTGGGGAGGATCAGACATAAAGAAGTGAAGTGGGAAGATCTGGTCCACAGGAGAGGCTGAAAAATATAAAGTAATCTCTTACCAAGGATATATTAATAATAATAATAATAAAAATTAAACATATGAGGTTTAATTTGCAATTTGAACTGAAGTGTCCCTTTAACATATGACATTCCAGTCATGTTTGATTTTATAATTACCCGTCCACAACAACTCACAGTTTTAGACAATGGAATTTAACACAGTTACTTGTAAGTATAGATAACATTTTGTAAATATTTTATGACAGTCACTGGGAAAAGCAATTCCTCTAATGCAAGATGCCATTATAATTACAGACTGTCAGATAGGCATGTTGCTGAAAATACTATTTTATTTGACAGCTTTTTGTCATTATCCAAATTTCTGTCAAAACTGACACAGCAGATGGGAGAGGTGACGCCTCAGAGAAAAATCCCCACAGAACCTAACTTTGTTTTTTTTTGGTATTAATTATGAAGTTAGTCCAAGGACCACCCTGATGACATGAATATTAGATTGAAATAATTAATATAACCCCATCTGTTAGGAAAATATTTCTCATGTTAAAGGATTAAACACCTTCTTCTATTTTTGACCTTGGGAATGTTTCCTTCAAATAAAAATATTATCTGTTTTCATGTCTTATACTTTTGGATCAATGATGTTACATGTAGTCTTCAAGAAACCTTTCATGGCAAAGAGAATTATTCTCTCAATACCAGGTACCTGCAAACTAGACTATACATGTTTTTAGCACTCAGTGAATCAAGGATCGCCCCGGACTGTCCCATAATAGGACTTTAGGTCATGGGTACCAGATTAAGATCTCTGAGTGAAAGAGCTCTCAGCCAATCATGAGATACTTCTCAACTCTCCCGATTGAGAGTTCAGAAGCCTCAACTAATTTTCTGAGTCCCATCTTCATGGAGCTCAGGGTCATCTGCAGCAACCTGAGCCTGCATCAGGTAAAAAAGAGAGGCAGTGTGTGATGGCAAGAGAGGAGTTAACTCTCTACAGCTATATACATATAATAAAGGCACAGAGGAATGCTGTATTGTAATGGACACAGTCTTTATGAAAACACTGTAAGAATTGCATTGCACATTTTACAAGAAATGTAACCATATTAACATATCACCAAATTGGTAGCCTAACTGAATGTATTCCTTACAAATGATTAAATCCAGTCCTTGAGAGTACTGCCATCGTCTTACTATTGATCTTGCAGGGTGGCTAGCAATATAACAACCCATGCACTGTAAACACATACTACCTTCCATGGTCCCGATTAGCGGAGAGTCCTGCACTTAACAACATTGCTAGTGCCACACAAGTTTGCTGTACCTTGGACAGAAAACTCCTGCACTGATGTCAGACCTCAAAAACCCACACCGCAGCCATATAGATTAATCTGAAAGAGAAAAAAGGGGGCGGGAGGACAACAATTCCTTGGGGTAAAATATCAAAGAATGAAAGACACCAGTTGTTGGGAATATTTGTCCCCAGCTTTACTAAATATATGTAACAAAATGTCATTACCACAATTAACAAGACCATGCCCTTTAATTAACACATCTTCAAATGTTATGATAAACATAACATGACATAGAAACATAGAATGCGTCGGCAGACAAGAACCACTCGGTCCATCTAGTCTGCCCAATAACATTTGTAAAGGATAGGCATACCAAGATTCCCCTCCCACCACGGTTTCTGCTCTACCTGCCAGCTTGAAAACCACCAACCACGTTACCAACCAAACTTATTGACACAGGATAAACTCGTTTCACAGATAACTCCTGTTGCAAGCTCCGCCCTGCTGTGACATTAAAACTACCTAAAATATGGTGGGTGGCGGGGAAGATAAAAGTAGTTTATAATTAAAAAAATTGTTGTCTTACTTTGATGCCAGACCCTATTTATATAGTTAAAGCCTACCCTTAACCTGCACTAACCAATCACATACCTACTGGGCTTTAACCCTATTCCTAACCCTGTGAAGGCCCCTTTCTACTAGCTGTGATACTCCCAAGGGCCACCTTAAAGTTCCTCCTTGTATAGACTCACATGACCTTACTTATAAGCTACTGCCTCGCATGTGTTATTCAAAACGTTATCCCAAATTTAAAACCCAACCTGTATGCTGTATGTTAATGTCTTTTCCATATTCAGTAAGGCAGGTTTCTTTATTAATCCTTACTGCCAGGATTGATATTGAATATGCAGCTACCCCCTATGATACTTAGGATTCTTGTCTAGACTTAAATAATAGACTTGGATGTTGACAGTTTTTTTTTGTTTCTTTTCAATCCTTTTGGATGAAAATGAAAGTTGTTTAATATGAAACGAACTGTTGACGCATTTATTTTGGATGAAATTTGTCCATAATTTTTGTTTTGGGTATTCCATTTGAAAGCCAATTGAATTCCTTAGATTCTGTTTATCTTATGGCCATTTTAGCAGCAGTCTGACTATCGAAAATGTCTGTCGAAATGTCTGTTTATTGAAAACTGGACCTTCCTGAGTGGAGCACCACATGAAATAAATGTGAAAGAATGATATCCATTCGTGCTCCATCCATCCATTCTTATTTTCCGTCCACATGTTGTGTTTATATTATGTTTATATTATGTATAAAATTGGAGCTACTTGTGCGCATGTCAATTTATAAAGAATATTGTGTCAAAAAAATTGTGCTAAATGTGCTGGGATTTTCAACGCTAATAATATATGCTTATATAAAGCATTTGTTTAAAGTAAATGCACAAATTAGAGCTGGAAATGTGTGATAGAAATCTCCGCCAGTTCCATTTTGCTAGAGGAGCTATTTCCCTGCTACAAAATCATCAACTTTTTCATACGGAGAACTTTTTATATTTAAACCCAAAATTGTTTTAAATTTCATGATAATAATTATATTAATAGTAATAATAATAATAATAATAATAATTTTATCATGATGCTATATCAAAATAGCAATATTTTACATGTTTTATAACAAAACATAAAGAATACTAGCAACATTTTAGAAAGAGCTAAACAAGCAAAGTATTTGGTGAGTAAAATATGAATAGAGCAGAGCAATATCCAGTAAGTATGGTTTTAAAGACTCGAGACTCATTACCAAAATGGGATAAGTCGATTCCTCATTTAAACCCCCAGGAGAGACTATTCCCAACTTTGAAATTCAATAGGATTCCTGCTGGTATAATCTAATAAACCTCTCTACATGTTTAAAAAATTCAGATGAGGAATATGTTCTAATCCCAGTAATTTGCAACCAGCAGGACATTTATCTTGATACACAGCAGAAGGACTAGAAATAAAAACAAATATATATTAAACCATATCTTCCCCATATTCTGTTTGTGATCAAGCAACCAATGTGTGTGCATACTAACCAATATTTATCAGACTGCAGAAATGTTACCATAGAGACTATACATTTTGCATTATAACTAAGGCTATTTATAACAGTATATTTTGAGCAGTGGTGCATCTTTGACCCCCCACCCACGATGCACACCCTTGACATGACCCAAAACCCACGTTGCACACCAAGGACATGCCCCATCACCCAATTTACATGCCCCAATCACCCCATTACATACACCTTGCCAGTATTATTTGCCATTAATATTCCCCAGCCAATTTGCTCAATAATATGCCAGTATTATTTGCCATTAATAAGCCATAGATAATTTGCCCAATATTATGCCAGTATTTTTTGCCATTAATATTCCCCAGCCAACTTGCCCAATAATATGCCAGTATTTGCCATTTAATATGCCCCTGCCAATTTGCCCAATATTATGCCAGTATTATTTGCCATTTAATATGCCTCTGCCAAATTGCCTAACAATATGCCAGTATTATTTGCCATTTAACATGCCCCAGCCATTTTGCCTGATATGCCAGTATTATTTGCCATAAACATTCCCCTGCCAATTTGCCCAATAATATGCCAGTATTATTTGCCATTAATATTCCCCAGCCAATTTGCCCAATAATATGCCAGTATTATTTGCCATTCATATTCCCCAGCCAATTTGCCCAATAATATGTCAGTATTATTTGCCATTAATATTCCCCAGCCAATTTTCCCAATATTATGCCAGTATTATTTGCCATTAATATTCCCCAGCCAATTTGCCCAATAATATGCCAGTATTATTTGCCATTAATATTCCCCAGCCTATTTGCCCAATACTATGCCAGTATTATTTGCCATAAATATTTCCCAGCAAATTTTCCCAATAACATGCCAGTATTATTTGCCATTAATATTCCCCAGCCAATTTGCTCAATAATATGCCAGTATTATTTGCCATTAATATGCCCAATAATATGCCAGTATTATTTGCCATTAATAAGCCATAGATAATTTGCCCAATATTATGCCAGTATTATTTGCCATTAATATTCCCCAGCCAACTTGCCCAATAATATGCCAGTATTTGCCATTTAATATGCCCCTGCCAATTTGCCCAATATTATGCCAGTATTATTTGCCATTTAACATGCCCCAGCCATTTTGCCTGATATGCCAGTATTATTTGCCATAAACATTCCCCTGCCAATTTGCCCAATAATATGCCAGTATTATTTGCCATTAATATTCCCCAGCCAATTTGCCCAATAATATGCCAGTATTATTTGCCATTAATATTCCCCAGCCAATTTGCCCAATAATATGCCAGTATTATTTGCCATTAATATTCCCCAGCCAATTTGCCCAATAATATGTCAGTATTATTTGCCATTAATATTCCCCAGCCAATTTTCCCAATATTATGCCAGTATTATTTGCCATTAATATTCCCCAGCCAATTTGCCCAATAATATGCCAGTATTATTTGCCATTAATATTCCCCAGCCAATTTGCCCAATACTATGCCAGTATTATTTGCCATAAATATTTCCCAGCAAATTTTCCCAATAACTTGCCAGTATTATTTGCCATTAATATTCCCCAGCCAATTTGCCCAATAACATACCAGTATTTGCCATTAATATGCCCTCATCCTCCAGCACTTACTTTTTTCCCTGGAGGCTAGTGGCAGACTGCATGGTGTCCTCCATACTGCCTGTTCAGCTCCCCGGCGGTTGTGCCGACAGGTCACATGACCCAGTGCCGCCCCTAAAGGCATACAAGGCAAGTGGTGCCCTAGGCACTTGCCCTGTTTGCCTCACGGTAAATACAGCACTGATTTTGAGTACACATACGTTTAACTTATAAGTCAATGTAAGAAATATTAATGGCAGCCAGGTCTTCATATTTAAAATCTTTTTTATTTTCATCAATATTCAGTATTTAATTATTTTAATAAGATCTTCTCATAATTCAATAATTATTCTTATTGAATTTAAACAATGTATTAAAAAATATTTCTCTATACCTAACCCACTCGCACCTCAAATATTCTATAATTGTCTAGTGTTTCAGAATCTATGTACAATATATTGTGATGTCTTAGTACACAGTATTAATGCTAATGATCTAGCTGAACTTATTCAATAAATCTATCTGCACCTCTATATCTCATTGATGCAAAAAGTACTTTTCTAAACAAAAAGTTAATAACTAAGCATCAAATAAAAGACACCAACGCAGTTATGTATAAAACAGGCGCACGTGTATACACCACCAAAGTGGTGGTCTTATAAAATGCTAACTCCCTTTTGCGAGTTGGCGCTATATGCACTAATCCAGCATGCCTGGGTAGTTCTAGAGTGTTGAACATACAGTGGATTTAAAAAGTCTACACACCCCTGTTAAAATGTCAGGTTTCTGTGCTGTAAAAAAATGAGACAAAGATAAATCATTTCAGAACTTTTTCCACCTTTAATGTGACCTATAAACTGTACAACTCAATTGAAAAACAAACTGAAATCTTTTAGGTAGAGGGAAGAAAAAATATAAAAATAAAATAATGTGGTTGCATAAGTGTGCACACCCTCTTATAACTGGGGATGTAGCTGTGTTCAGAATTAAGTAATCACATTCCAAATCATGTTAAATAGGAGTCAGCATACACCTGCCATCATTTAAAGTGCCCCTGATTAACCCCAAATAAAGTTCAGCTGCTCTAGTTGGTCTTTCCTGGAATTTTCTTAGTCGCATCCCACAGCAAAAGCCATGGTCCACAGAGAGCTTCCAAAGCATCAGAGGGATCTCATTGTTAAAAGGTATCAGTCAGGAGAAGAGTACAAGTCGCTTTAAGGATCCAGTTGCCGGGGCGGCTTTAAGGCCACGGCCGCCGGGGTGGCTTTAAGGACACGGCCGCCGGGGTGGCTTTAAGGACACGGCCGATGGTGCCTCTTTAAGAGTGCTCTGCCCCCTCCCAACTTCCCCCGAGACCGTCTGATGTAGGTGACATCCGACGCTCAGGAAAAAAATGAATAACGGTGTCCTGCCTCTGCAGTTATACGAGGCAGACACCGTTTCATCCTTACAGCATTTTTAAAACATTTTATTATAAAGAAATTGTGTGTATGTGTAAGTATGTCTGCGTGTGTGACAGTGTTCATGTGTTACTGTGTGTAAGTGTATCTGTAAGTGTGAATGTGTAACTTTTTGTCTGTAACTGTGACTGCATGTAAATGTAACTGTATAAGTGTGTGTATTTTTGCAAATGTATACATCCACCTCCCTGCAGACAGCATTTAAAAAAAATAAGTGTGTATGTGTAAGTGTGTCTGCATGTGTGACAGTGGGCATGTGTTACTGTTTGTAAGTGTATCTGTAAGTGTGAATGTGTATCTTTTTGTCTGTGAGTGTGACTGTGTGTAAGTGTGACTGTATGTTAGTGTGTGTATTTCTGGATATGTCTATTCACCGCTTGGTCTGTACCAGCCACCTCCCTGCAAACATCATTTAAATAAAAAAATCTGTGTGTATATGTGTGTCTTCGTGTGCGACAGTGTACATGTTACTGTGTGTAAGTGTGACTCTGTGTGTCTGCTATTGTGACTGTGTATGTCTGTAAGTGTGACTGTAGGTGTGTCTGTGTAACTGTAAGTGTTTCTAAGTGTGCGTGTGTGTGTATTTCTGTATGTGTGTGTATTTCTGTATGTATGTGTGGCTGTGTGTGTGTAAGTGTGACTGTAAGGGTTTGTGTCTGTGTGTATGAAATATCAAACAATATCAGAAAAAGTAGAAGTGCAGTGTCTGCTGAGTGCCAGACTACTCTAGCGGCCAATGCGATATGGCCGCCTTTTCCCTCCTACACGATGCTGGAGCCTTCTTTCGTGCTGGGGCAAGGCCTGTGAGTGCAATCTAATTGATGGGGTAAGTCCTGAGTGCTGGGGGAAGTCCTGTCAGTGCATTCTAAGTGCTGGAGCACGTCATGTAACTGCAATCGGCTTTCTGAGGTGCTGGGGCAAGTTTTGTAAGTGCAGACTGTGAGCTGGGGTAAGTCCTAGGTGCTGGGGCAAGTCCTGTGAGTGCAATATGAGTTCTGGGGTAAATCCTGTGAGTGCAATCTGCATGCTGTTATAAGTGCTGTGAGTGCAATCTATTTGCTGGAGTAAGTGCTAGCTTGGGCAAGTCCTATGAGTGCAATCTATGTGCTAGGGTAAGTCCTGCCTGGGGCAAGTCCTCTGAGTGCAATCTATGTGATAGGGTAAGCTCTGCCTGGTGCAAATCCTGTGAATGCAGTATGAGTGCTGGGATAGGCCATCGGTTGGGCACGTTCAGTGAGGGCAGTCCGGGTGCTGGGGTAAATCAATATATCCACTTAGTATGTTCAAAAGTTTAAATCTCACACACTGCCCTGATATATACCCCATGCACAGGGCAATTCCTATAACCTTGTGTACATACTGGGGTACTTAAATATGGCAATGTGCATGGGGATTATATTAGGGCACTGTGTTTGATATAGCCTTGTGTACATACTGGGGGCATATATTGCCCAAGTCGCAGGGTTACATATCCGTGCTATGGGGCTGGTATAATGATGTCATGCTATGGGGCTGGTATAATGGTGTCATGCTATGGGGCTGGTATAATGATGTTATGCTATGGGGCTGGTATACAATTATTTCCAGGGCTGTTTTTTTTACCCAGTCCGGCCCTGGATACAATTGGCGTTAAACATAAGCAACCTTTTTTTATTCTACTGACACCCCCTATGAGTTTTAAATACCCAGATATAACAATAACCGTATGAGGTCATTTGTATTGGCCTATTCTTATATATATATATATATATATATATATATATATATATATATATATATATATATATATAAATATATATATATATATATAGGAGAGACCTTTAAATAGAATATTGAGCCTTTGTCTGACATATTTTTTTAATCTTATTATTTAGAGAGAATCTGTCTGTTTTTTGGTTTTTTTACACCTTAGCAGAGGTCCACAGGTGAGCTAAGTTTCATCTGCCTTATAGATGTAGATACACTGAAAGCAGATATTTGGTGTATGTTTAACTCACAATGTGTTCTGTCCTTGGTGATCTCTAAATATACAAAGGAAAGAAAGTGCTGGAACACATGAAGACACTTAAAAATAACACAGACCTAATGTAGCATATCCAATATATGAATGATAAAAGCCAGTGTCTATATGCACTCACACATGGAACAGAAAAAAATAGCATATTAGAAATGACTCTTCTGCACCAGATCTCCAACAGAAATGGTTTATTCTGGTCTAAAAAAAAAAAACACACACATGGTGCCGGACCAAACAGGATGTCCACTATTCCTCTGTGGCCAAGTGTTATGGTTTGTAGCTTTATATTAATTAATTTTGTAAAAAATAATTTTCACAATAACTGCTATGTTAAACTTAAATCTAAATGTGAGTATAAATAAGAACTGCAAACCATATTCCATGTACATAGTCCAAAATTGAGTCTTTTTGATAATTGCAAGAAGGTGTCAGACCATGTGCTTGTTGTAAAAATGGGGTCTGCACTAATACACTAATAAAGGCTACAAGCTGTGCATAAGCAGAAAAGCATTCAGTATAGCTCACATTAACAACTTAAACAAAATACACTAGCAGAGTTACCAAAAACCCAAATGAAGCCCCCCTCCCCACACCAGTTTTGAAGTGTGATTGTCTAAGGTGGTGTTTAAGCAGCAAATTACAGAAACACATGTTGTATTTGAATGAATCCAGTACACAAATGGACAACAAAATACTAGGAAATCTAATAATGTTCTAGCGATAACATCAATAATATAGACATTAGCTAGGCTCTTATAATTGCACTGTAATTACTTATGGGTTGTCTTCCCCTCTTTGAGCTTTGGAAACCCTGATTCCCATACTTGTAGCAAGCAAAAATCTCCATTTTGTGTTTTTTAAATAACTTGGGGAGTTTTTTTGGTTGTAGGAACACAAGAAATAGACAAACCATAACACCAGGCTACTTACAGGATAAGTATGCACACTTAAAACAAAATGTAGTGCAAAAGAAGCTAGAAGAACAAGAAGTCCCAGCATACAAACGGCATCAAATGGTGTAGTAAACACAGTCCTCAGTTACAGGAAAATAAATAACTGCCTCTCTACCAGTTACGCCAAAACTAATGTCTCAGCTTCTTCAGGAGAAATTGGCATTTACTCATTCAGCATTTTATATCTTTAAAGACAGAATAAAAAATTCCTGAGGAAGATCTGATATGCCTTTTTTTCAATTTCATTTGTGAGTGCATTTATGCACTGGCTTTCATCATTTATATATTTTATATGCTACACTATATTCATGTTTTTTTTTATATTTTTAAATGACTGCAAGTGTTTACTTTTTTATTTTTGGCACAAAGGAGAGGGCGTTTCATTTTGCGGAAGTATTTTATATTTTTAATTCTAATGAAGCTGTAGTGAGATATATATCTTTCCAATCACAGTAGCATTTAATCCAATTCAATTCTCTGTTATGAATATTACCAACAATTATTATTATTATTACATAGCTCCAGAGATAGGAAAAGTGTCTACCACTGCCCATAACAACATTTTTGAAGATCCACAAAATCCAGAAAGTGTCCACACATGGACAATATCAGGGGAGTTGATTATCACTCCACATCCAAGCCATGTAGTCTAGACTTAGTCCTGTATTCTCTCTATACACAGTCAAATCACTGTGACATTACTCTTTCTATGTGTCTGGCTGTAGATTTATAAGGTAAGGCCGTTTAAATTATTTTGTGCACTCTGCTTTGTTGTTCATGCACGATTTTGATGCCTACCTATCTGTAGCACTGTAAAATGCTAAAAACAAACCAAAGATAATAATAAATGACACATTAGATAGTCTTGAAGAAAAAGGTTTGGAGAGTCTGGTGCAAATTGTCTTTAAGTCTAAAAGTATTATGAAGTCTTGTTAGACACAAACTGAAAGTACAATACATTGAGGTGGGAAGACATTTTCAAATATCCAAAGGAGCCGGAGCCTCATAGGATTTACACAATATGTCAGTGTTAGAGTAGACACGGGAGCACAGAATACGTTAAAGGGACACTCCCACCAAAAAATGAAAAGGTTTTACATGTTTTATTTTGTACTGTTGATTTCATATATGACTTTTGTTTTTCTTATGTGACTGTATTTAATAAAGTATGTAACTAAACAAGTGTGACTGGACGCTGCCATTTTGTGAAATAGTGTTTTTGGGTGCCACCCCCCAGAGACTTTACAGCACAGATTTCACACTTTGGGGCTGGGGACACAGAATGTAGTCTGTAAGTCAGAATTCTGATGATAGACTTGGATTAAATGGGAGGGTAATGTAACTTATTACAACACAAGGGGGCAGAGTTATGATCCTGTTTGATCAGGTAAATCCTCTGTCTTTGTGTTGGAATGCAGGTAAAAAAAAGTTGTAAAAAAATACCTAGTCCGGCCCACTATGATACTCAGGAGCCAGTAAGAGAGCAGGGGAGTATCTTATAACATCATCTTGCAGGCTTTTGCCACAGTTGTAAAGTGAGACTGACTGGAAGATTTTGGACAATGTTGCATCACAAAATGTAGCCAGGAGATAAACACCAAATTTTATTTTTTACTTTTATATGCACTTCATATAATCATATAAAAAAATCATATAAAGAAAAAACAGTGGCATATGATTTATATAAGTGTTTGTTTTAAGTGACCAGGATATCTAGTTGCATCTTATGTAAGTGGTAGTGTCCCCTTAAATTCACAGGTAAGTTAATTATTTCAGCAACTTGAACAAGGACAAAAGGTAGGTTTTGGTTAAATCTAATACGGCAACAAAAATATTAGGTTGAATCCCTCTTTCAAATATCGGATAATCCTCTTCACTGTATTAATCAAGCCTATTCTCTGCCTGATATACATTTCCATAAAGCTCTCCAACTGAGTGCAAAGATAGTAATAAATGCATTGACAGCCATTCTCGTACTCATAAGGTTAAAACAAATCAGGTCAATTTCTTGTTCCATAATTGCATCTGAATATTTTAAAATGAACTACAACACACATATTTGGGTTTTTGTATTTTTAATTTTTTTTTTAGGTCTGTTTGATATTTGTTACTAAGTCGGGAAAATTCAATAGAGAAAAGATAAAATAGTGGGAATTCAATAACCGCATTTCATCTGATTAAGTACAGGAAATGAAATTACAAAATTTAGAATAAATAATAAATGCAGAGTCTGTAAAGTAATCCTTTTGTGCAATGCTTGGACATGGCTGATTATTGAACATTCTATCATGATGATTGTAATGTTAATCTTGTATTTTATATTAATAATTACTCCAAACATTTTTTCCTGATACATTTCGATAACAATCACTTTGATTCTGAGGGCTATTCACAACTGACAAGGGAACTAAACAATGCTTCAATCACCAACTTGCCTATCTGTCCAACTTTAATATATTAATTCCTTAATTTTTGCAGCTCACTTGTCAATTGACTGGTTCACTTTTACTGAAGAGACATGTCTGTGAATGGAAAGTGTGTGTGGTTTACCTTTTACATTGACTGCTTTCTTCCTTGATGTTCTTTGTTAAGAGGAATGAACATTTGGGTCCTTGTTACAAAGCCTTCTCCGATCCTAATGAAAGTCATTGGTTAACCAAGTAGTGTCAGTATGTAGATTACATGTAGCCTGGATTATGGAAACCTTGCTAGCCTAATACTTGGTTTTATGCATTATAAGCATAAATTACCTTGTGTGCTCTATCTAACCATGCCGCTAAAACGTGTCTACTAAGGCTTATTTAGAAAAGCACAGCAGAGTAGAAGCATATAGGTTTTAAAACCTAAGGGTGAAATACCTTCCGCTCTCACCACCTACCCAACAAATACAGTCTTCTAAGCAATAAACCAGTCATGTCCAAAGTCCGGCCCGTGGCCGGCTTTAATACAGCCCTACAGGCAGCGGCGTCCCGAGGGGGGTGCGGACCGCATCTGGTGAATCCGCTGGCATGTTGAGTGACAAAATACTGGCATATAGAATGGATAAATTCTGGCATATAGAATGGCTAAATACTGGCATACTGAATGGTAAAATAATACTGGCATATATTAAATTGCAAAATAATGGCATATATTAAATGGCAAAATACTGGCATATTGAATGGCAAAATAATGGCATATATTAAATGGCAAAATAATACTGCCATAATATTGGGCAAATTGGCTGTGGCTTATTAATGACAAAAAAACACTGGCATATTATTGGGCAAATTGGCTGTGGCGTATTGAATGGCGAAATAATACTGGAATATATTACATGGCAAAATACTGGCATATACTGAATGGCAAAATACTGGCATATATTTCAGCTTCCTGGATATTTTTTTGATAATTCATTACAATTTATGTGAATATAGCCTAGGGTGTGGGTTTTTTGAATATTAAGGGTCTAACCTGAGGTTACTGAGTGGGTGTTGTAGTTGGATGAACTGTAATAAACAGAACTCAATATTTTTGATAGCAGCAGCTATAACATCAACAGATATTTTTCTTTCAGTTTATATATATATATATATATATATATATATATAATATATATATATATATTTTTTTTTTTTTTACAAACTTTACATACTGAACAAATGTGCCTTTTCAGGCAGTAATGATTAAAGTACAAACAGGATAAGATTTTACATGAATGCTTCAAATGTGTTTTCCATTCAGAATTTAATATATAGAGTGCATAAGCATAATATTGTGTAGTCTGATTGCTTATTAAATAAAATTCATTGTAAATGATGTCGTTTCTGAAACTTTTACTTCAATTGCCTTCCCATTAGCAATCATTGCAATCATTGTTCACTGCTAGTGTCTACAGTCTGGAACCAGATGCTGATACTTTGATTATGAACACAGCTAGATCATTTTAGAAAGTGTGTCTTATAAATTCACAGTCTATAAAACTCTTTAAAAAAAAAAAAAAGAAAAAAAGTACAGACTCAAAATGCAATTTATTCCATGAGCATATCACACAGTAATATTTACCAAGCAGACTTAGCAATATTACAGAAAGTCAATATTTTGCTTTATTGCTTCTCTAAATAATTATATATAGTGTTTGTTTTCTAATCAAAATGTGTAATATACAGAGAAGTCAGATTAGCAGCTACTGTTGTATCCACCAACGTGTTTTGGCAGGTAATCCATATTTCAGAGGGTTTTTTTCTTTTCAAGACAAAATAATATGCGCCAAAAACTCATGGAGGGAAATTACATTATCTGTGGTCTTTTAACTGAAGAATATAAAAAATGGAAACTGACGATCGACGAGGAGAGCACAGTCAATTAAATCGGTTCATAGTGAATTAATGAGTACATTGGTTTCAGCTGGATCTCTTTTTTTATATTTCACATAGATTTTATGGTCATTGAGTTGCAAGTGTCACATACTGTATTTTCTGGCGTATAAGACTACTTTTTAACCCAGGAAAATCTTCCCAAAAGTTGGGGGTCGTCTTATACGCTGGGTGTAGTCTTTTTACTTACCTCGTTGCTGCTCTGCAGGTGCGCGCGGCTGTGAGGGAAGCGTTGTGTGCTCCCCTCCAGCCGCGCAACTTCAATAAAGTTTGTTTAAACATTTTTTTAAAACAAACTTTATTGAAGCCGCACGGCTGGAGGGCAGCGCACAACGCTTCCCTCACAGCCGCGCGCACCTGCAGAGCAGCAACGAGGTAAGTACTGGAAAGGGGGTAGGAGAGGGGCAAAATCCTGGCATATTGGAGGGGCAAAATATTGGCATATTAAATGGCACAATAAAGGCATATTGAGTGTCAAAATACTGGCATATTGAGGGGCAAAATAGTGTGTCTCAGGTTATGTGTCTATTGGTGTCACTGTGTGTGTGTAAGTGTGTCACTTTCTGTGTAAGGGTGTGTGTGTAAATGTCACAGTAGGAGAAAATGCTCGTTGGAAGAGGGGTAGTCTTATACGGCGAGTATATCCCAAACTCTAGATTTTAACTGGAAAAGTTGGGGGTCGTCTTATATGCCCAGTCGTCTTATATGCCGGAAAATACGGTAAGTTTATAGTTTAGAAAATATAACAATCCTCTGTTTGGGAGTTTGTGGCACTAGGATACCCAACTAGAGCACATAGAGCCAATATCACGAGTTACAAAATACCTGTGTTTTATTTAATCTGCAAAAGCCTATTGATTGTGTGCAATAGAAATCTGTTGATTCAGCTACCAGAATGCCATAATACCTTGTAAAATATTACATGTCTAATATCTGATGTGTTACAGCATAAATGGTGTGTGTATATATATATATATATATATATATATATATATTTTTTTTTATATATATACATATACACACACCATTTACACTGTAAATATAATACCAACCCACCTATGAATATTATATACATTATAAATAAAGCAGCAACCCATGTTAAAAACAAAAATATGAAGCCTGAGCCTTGGGATCTTATAAGTCATGGATACTCCCAAATGACCACATCTTTAGAAACTGTATCCAGTTGTAGGTTAATTGATAAATTAAAGTAGAGGTTACTAGATATATACAGGTTTTGGAAACATCAGTAAACATGTAATGTCATCCCATATATGCTTTCTCTTGTTATATAAATAAACATATCAATTGCTAGATCTTAAGTAATACATGATGTTAGATATCTACATGATTGTTGCCAAAGATTGACATGTCATGTCATTTTGTGTAATTTCTTGTTATACACAAATTGTATTAAATGATTTATAAAATAAAAAAATAAAAAATAAATCTGTTGATTCACTGACTGTTAAGATATAGAAAATCTGGCTGATGCATCCTTAAATTTATATACCTGCTGCCAGGCCTGCATTGTGGGCAAAATTGGAATGTGCTCACCCAACTGCTCATCACGCAGAGCAGGGAGCCACATCATGTGAGGTGAAGTCTGTTTAGGGACAATGATGGCACTGGTAAGTTGTTTGGGGACAAAGATGAAAATGCCAAGCTGTTTTGTGACATGTGTGACACTATCAAGCTTTTTGGTGACATATATAACAGTGGCAATCTGTTTGTGGACAAATGTGACACTGGTGTGCAGTTTATGGAAAATGGAGGCACTGGCAAGCGGTTTTGGGATAAATGTGTCACTGTCAAGCTGTTTTGGGACAATCGTGGTGCTGACAAGCTAGTGACATATATGGCACTGATTAGCTATTTGGAACAAAGATGACAATGTCAAACTGTTTTGGAACAAATGTGGCACTGTCAAGCTTTTTGGAAACATACATAGCACTGGAATAATAATTGGGACAAATGTGGCACTGGTGAGCTGTTTAGAGGAAACACAGGCACTTGTTATTTGGGGACAAATATGGCACATCTAATCTGTTTTGGAACAAATGTGGCACTGCTGTTTTTGGACAATTGTGGCACTTACAAGGGGTTTGGGGGCATGTATGAAACTATCAACCAGCTTGGGTCAAATGTGGCAATGATAATATGTTTGGGGCAAATATGTCACTTGAAACTGTTTGGGAACAAATATGGAGCTGAAAAGCTATTTGTGGATAAAGGCGGAGCAATGATACTGATCCTCTTAGAAAAACAACCGCCACAACCCTGATGCTTCCTAGGAAAGAATCAGTGGAAACGTGTTCAATGGAGTCTTCACTGTTTGCCAATTTGCTGGGAGAGTCTGGGTTGGGCAGATGCAAGGAGAATGTTACTTGACTGAATTGTGCCACCTGTAAAGTTTGGTGAAGAAGGGATAATGGTATGGGGCTGTTTTTCAGGGATTGGGCTAGGCCCTTTACTTCTAGTGAAAGAAACTCTTAATGCTTCAGCATACCAGGATGTTTTGGACAATGCTATGCTTCCAACGTTGTGGGAACAGTTTGCGGATGGCCCTTTTCTGTTCCAGCATGACTGTGCCCCAGTACACAAAGCAAAGTCCAGAATTGATTGGATAGTGTAAAATAACTTAACTGCCCCACAAAGAGCACTGACCTCAACCTCATCAAACATCTTTGGAAGGAACTGGCATGGAGATTGCTAGCTAGGCCTTCTTGTCTAACATCAGTGCCTGACCTTACAAATGTCCTACTGGATAAATGGGACAAAATTCCCACAAAAACACCCCAAAATCTTGCTGTAAAACCAACTACATATTAATGTCTGTGTATTTAGTATGCAATCTCATATTCTCCTTGCTGGTGTAATGGTCAGGTTCCCAGTACTCATGTTCAAATAGTGTGTTTATACAGGAAAGTTGGGGAGAAGGCATACTGGGTATATAATTATTCATACAGATAAATAGAGAGTGCCGCATTTAACAGTATTTTCACCAAGCGATCCCCAATGTCCCCCAATGGGCTGGCACTCCCTCTCAGTGTTAAATGTAATCCAAACGGCACATCACTCTTAGGAAAATAGAAGCTTGAGCACCCATTAATCATCTTTCGGATTCCAATGTATATAGTCTGCAGTGTATGAAGCCCATAGCAATACTGCAAAGAGAGACGTTTTCCACAAACGTAAGGCTGTACTGCATGGGAGTAAAACACTGACGTGTGCAGAGGAAGTAACAATGCCACCATGCATTTCACTTGTTGTAAGCATCTTCCAAAATTGTTGTCAGGGTAAAACTACAAGAATAAGCAGTTTATAAAAAAATAATAAAGAGCAAAATCTGATGAACACAGGAAGTCTTTAAGACTAAAATATACATATACTGGGTATAAATGTGGTCTCTGGTCTGGGATGCAAGTTAAATTGCATGCAACTGGAGGATTACCCAAGACAATGTGAGACTACTGTAAACAATATGGATTTGAATGAGGCAGGAGAACATAGCAGAAAGGTGGACGTCAATCACATACAAAGTTACAACTTTTCTTGAGTAATTGATGGAGACAGAACAGGAAAGATATGAAAAAATAAAGAGAGGGAGAGATACTGAGAGAGAGGTGAGTTTAGAGTGACTGCGAGAGTGGAGAAAAGAAAGAGAAGGATCAAGAGGCTAGTCGGTGGGAGAGAATGGCAAATAAATGTGAGGGAAGGAAATGGAGGTAGATTGGGCTTGAGAGAGAAAAAGAGACAAACATTGAACATGATTGGATCTGATTACTTTCTATAGACAGAAGCATGACTTTTCCAAACAACCTAACTGTAATAAGCAGATACGAATGTAACCAATAATTTAGAATAAATCTATGATACCGAGCTTATCACGCAGAGCTATGCTGATTTCACATGGAGCTGCAGGAGAAAATACATGTTTTATTTATTTTAATTTGCCTGCCTGGTTGGCAAGCCACACTTTGTTTGCTGTCCTTGGTTCACATTTCAAGATATATATATTTTTTTTAATAAAGTAAGCTATGTTAAATGGTTCAACCTTTGGACAAGATAGACCAAAAACTGCAGTACCCAACCACATGCACAGAAATAGATGTATTGCTTTATATATGTTATTTACATTTAGATACGTAAATGGAATGTCATACTGAGATTTCTCACAGCTAGAATCTTACTTTTTACACATTGGATGTTAACATTAAATCCAATAACAGGGCATTACCCAGCTCAAAGTATTTCAGTAGGAGATTTTTAAGCAATCTTATTTATCTACCATAGACACTGTGGGTGATGCTCTTAAAGGACCACTCCAAGGCATAATAAAATAGTTACTTAATATTAAAACTAACACAATGTATTATTATTTTTGTTTAAGTTAATTTTAGCTTCCAAAATGCTTATTTTGATGTGCAGGCAGTTTCGGGTGATCACTTAAGTCTGCAAAGATTTGATGCATACACTTTATGTTGCATGGTTCATGCTTATTGAATGCTTAATGCGGCATGCATAACCATTTGTAGTAAAACAAATTATAAATCCATAGGAAATACATTGTAACATTCCAATTAAAATTGCCTTTTGTAAAATGGAGGGAAGACAGCGCTACAGAGTAATATTGAATCAAATTAAAAATGAATACATAAGAATGTATATAAATACACCATAAAACACATAAAAATATATAAATTTAATAAATATAATAAAATAAAATAAATGAACACAAAACCACCTGAAATCAGAGGTGGAAATACAAGATACAAATGAATTGGATTACAGCTAGCGGTAAGGGTATGCTAGTAACAGGTATAAATGAAACTAGAAAAACGAAACTGAGTAAAACAATAACATTAGTAGGTAGATAATACACACCATAAGAGGAAAAACCATTTGAGACAATGCTGGACTCAGAGCAGTGAATCCGAGGTGAAAAAGGAGCCTGGCCAGGTCTTTTCGCAGAAAATATAGGACGCCAAAAAGGGACGCGTTTCAAAAACTTCTTCAGCCTTTGGCGTCCAGCATCAATGTATCTCCAGAAGGATATTGATACTTTGGAGAGAGTTCAGAGAGGGGCTACTAAACTGGTTCATGGGTTGAAGGATAAAACTTACCAGGAAAGGTTAATGCATCTTCACATGTATAGCTTGGAGGAAAGACATAACAGGGGGGATATGATAGAAACATTTAAATACATAAAGGGAATCAACACAGTAAAGGAAGAGAGTATATTTAAAAGAAGAAAAACTCCCACAACTAGAGGACATAGTCTTAAATTAGAGGGGCAACAATTTAAAAGTAATATCAGGAAGTATTACTTTACTGAGAGGGTAGTGGATGCTTAAGCATGTGTGGGATAGTCACAAGACTATCCTAGCTATAAGACCGGGAACGGGGGACTAATAAAAGTATTCAGAAAAATTGGGCAGACTAGATGGACCGAATGGTTCTTATCTGCCGACACATTCTATGTTTCTATGTAAGTGGAATCCGTGCTACATGGGCAGTTTTTTCTAAAGTTGAAAATTGGATAGCTAGCAACAAATTATTCTTCAAAACTGAAAAAACTGTGTCCATGTTGTTTGGGACAAATGCTAAACTACTTAAATTAAACAAATCTAAAGTAAACATCAAGACCAGATCCAGTTATAGCCTGACCCAGGTAAATTCATATAAGTATCTTGGCATGTGGTTAGATCCAAATTCATCTTTTGGTCTCCGTATTGACAAGCTCGTGTCAAAGCTATATCCTAGGATTGGCTTTCTATATAGAAATAAATCAAACCTAGATTCCACAGAAAAGAAACGTATTGTGCAGCAAATGTTAATGGCGATCTTATGGAGATGTTGTGTATGCTCTGCACCGCAGACTCATCTCAGTAAACTCGACACTCTGTACAATATATTGTGCCATTTTGCACTATAGTGCGATCATAACACTCATCACTGTAAAATATTAAAAGAGTTAAACTGGCTGACGCTTGCCTCCTGGAGCACTCTCCACCTAGCTTGCTTCGTGCATAACCACTTCTCTAGAAAGCTCCCCCTGTATCTGAGCAGCATGCTCACTCTTACTTCCTACAATCTCAGATCATGCACCAACCCTTCACTAGCGATCCCTCACTTCAAAAAGGAAGCAGATCGAGGTGGGTTCTCTTTCAGCGCTCCTCTTATGTGAAATAGACTCCCTGATTCGGCCACATCATCCTCTAGTCTAAAATCCCTGAAAATGAGTGTCTCCCAAATACTCAAAACAGATTGAACCTGTTATTAGTTTATAAACTCCTTTGTATACTGTTCATGTTGTTCCTTTTTTGTATCAATAATGATCTACCCTGTATGTTCTCCTTCCAGCTTGTTTAAATATGTTTATGTATATAGAAACATAGAAACATAGAATGTGTCGGCAGATAAAAACCATACGGTCCATCTAGTCTGCCCAATTTTTATTTTTTTTTGAGTACTTTTATTAGTCCCCCGTTCCCGGTCTTATAGCTAGGATAGCCTTGTGTCTATCCCACGCATGCTTAAAATCCTTGACTGTGTTTACCTCTACCACTTCTGCTGGCAGGCTATTCCATACATCCACTACCCTCTCAGTAAAGTAATACTTCCTGATATTACTTTTAAATCGTTGCCCCTCTAATTTAAGACTATGTCCTCTAGTTGTGGTAGTTTATCTTCTTTTAAATATACTCTCTTCCTTTACTGTGTTGATTCCCTTTATGTATTTAAATGTTTCTATCATATCCCCCCTGTTACGTCTTTCCTCCAAGCTATACATGTTAAGATGCTTTAACCTTTCCTGGTAAGTTTTATCCTTCAACCCATGAACCAGTTTAGTAGCCCTTCTCTGAACTCTCTCCAAAGTATCAATATCCTTCTGGAGATACGGTCTCCAGTACTGCGTACAATACTCCAAGTGAGGTCTCACCAGTGCTCTGTACAATGGCATGAGCACTTCCCACTTCCTACTGCTAATACCTCTCCCTATGCAACCAAGCATTCTGCTAGCATTTCCTGCTGCTCTATTGCATTGCCTACAGACCCTTCAAGTCCTCTGAAATTATTACTCCTAAATCCCTTTCCTCAGATGTTGAGGTTAGGACTGTACCAAATAGTCTATATTCTGCTTTTGGGTTTTTACGCCCAAGGTGCATAATCTTGCACTTGTCCACATTAAATGTCAGTTGCCACTGCTCTGTATGTATGTATTTTTAATCTACTGTTAAATGTGTAACTCTGTGTAATTCCATTCTGGACTGGGTCCCCAGGATATACTTGAAAACGTGAGAAATCTCAATGTATTCTTCCCGGAAAAACACTTTCTAAATAAATAAATAAAGATTGTGGGTTGTTTTATTTAGTACATTTCTGAGTTTCTGAGATTATGGAACATCCATATATTATAGGTGCACATCTGTGTATAATCTTCAAGGAGCTACATAGTAAATGTGAGCATTTCAAATGAGATGAATAACACATCTGGCTGACTTAATGTATCTCTATTATAAATGGCCAACCATAGTACGTTTGTCCTGTAAGAGTGGACCCTGCTGAATGCATTGCTAAATCCTAAATGATTCAGCAGGTTTAGCCCTGCACAATGCATATTTAAGTTGATGAGATGAAATGTTCAATATAATAATATAGTTCTAAAGAAAACAAGATGACATCTGACTATATCTGTGCTCTTCTTTAAACAGGACATACATTCTGGCAATGATTAATGAGCAGTTCTAATGATATAAATACCTTGCCCTTTAACAGCATAAAATATATTTTGAGAAATCCCCAAAGATCATGGAAGCACAAAGGAGAAAATCAACTCCTGATACATTTCATACATAATGGTGTTAATCATATTTTTTTATACATGATACTTTCATCGGATTAAATAATGGCTACATTTTAATATGACAGTCTGTAACAGATTTATTATGTGTCTGGATGCCACCTGTGGTTTTGGAGCTGTGATAACTTTACTACATTCTGGCTCCTAGTCTGTAAGGATTGGACAACGTTACAAATAAGTATCCATGGAATGGTGAGCTTATTTTATTCATTATACATTGTACCTCTCGGTTAACAAGGAGAAAAGTTGCTCTAGGTACTAAATAAATTTGCAATTCTAATGATTAAAAAAAAATCAGAAGCAATAATTTCTTATAATAAAAAAAATCAGCATTTCATCTCAAAGACCGCTTAAAAATATATCTTGGCAATTAGCAGTTTCAATATAAACTTGGTTGATTAATTCATTCTTCAGTAATCAGCAATTATTGTTTGTATGGATGGATCACTCCTTAACAGTCCAGAGTTAATCCATCTTCACCTGATAAGCAATCCCTCTTGACTTGCACTAAATGTACAGATAAGAGAGGGAAAGCTGTATTACCTCTATATGCTACACATATATGGGCTGGTATCATTAACCTTTCGAAAGTATAGACTAACACTGGTGATTATTGCTAAAGTAGCATTTCATTACACAAACCCTAACATAGCTGGGGTATGGCTAATACCTCACAATACCACTTTGTACAGGACCATCCCGATTCATTAACCCCTTGACGACAAAGGACGTGCCAGGCACGTCCTGGGAGAAACTCCCTTAAAGACAAAGGACGTGCCTGGCACGTCCTGCAGTGAATGAAGCGGTTTTCGCGATCAACGATCGCGAAAACAACAGTGCTGGTCTATTGCCTCGACATTGAGGCAATAGCCAGCACCGAAATGTCTATTTTGGGACCCCCACGATCGCCCCACGGAGCGATCGTGGGGAGCCATATTGACGGAGCATGCTGCTCTGTCAATATGGCTAAGCCCTCTGCCGGTCTGAGCTTCGGAAGTGAAAGTAACTTCACTTCCGTCGCTCTGAATATGCTACTTGACTACCCCTAGTGGTAGTTTAGTAGCATTGCAATGGAAAATATTTAAAATACATATTTAATTAATTAAAAACAGGTTATTTAGCTCTATTAGCCTATAGGGTTAAAATTAAATATTTTTTAGCATAAGGGATAGGGTTAAAATTAAATTAAAGTTAAAAAATATTAAGGGATATAATAAGGATTAGAGTTGGGGTTAAATTTAGTGTTAGGGTTAAATTTTGGGTTCGGGTTGGGGTCAAAAGATCAATATAGGAAAAAACCAAAAAACACTATTTTTGGTTTTTGCCCCATAACTCTCAAAAAAATACCGAAAAATATGGAAACATGCATATTTTTGAACTCTGGAGAACATTTAAAAACTATTTAGACGGGGTCTTTTTTAATGATTTTATTTGTGTAAATTATATTTTAGGTCAAAGTTAGAAAAAGTGGGTTTTTTTAAAATCTTCATCATATTTTATGATTTTTTTTGTAGTACATTATAAGATATGATGAACATAATGGTATCTAATGAAAGCCCTTCTTATGACGATAAAAACAACATATAATTTGTGTGGGTACTGTATGTGAGAAAGAAAAAAATTACAGCTAAACACAAACACCTTAGAAATGTTAAAACAGCCATTGTCACCAAGGGAAAGTCAAGGTGAAAATGTCTTGTCACTAAGGGGTTAATGCTGTCTGTGGCCCCAATTTGTTTCTGTGGTGTGTTCTGGGACAGCAGAGATAAACGACTCTGGGGGCTATTCACTACAGGCTGAGTTGAGGTGAGATAAACGTTATATCTCACCAAGTTTGCAATACATTGTGCAGGGACACACTTGATGAGTTTGCTTAGTGGCCTTAGTGGCCTCCAGGTTTGTCCCTGCACAATGACTAGATAAACTGGATTGAGAAAATTTTCATCTCACCATCAACTGCCCTGCAACTCGTCTTTTTAGTGAATGACCCCCTCAGTGCATGCACAAGCACAGATATTTGTATAAACACGGTGGTTGTTTCAGTAGTTTTTTGTAAAGAAATGATATGAGGAGTGTATGTTTGCGCCCCAAAAAAAACAAAAGAAAGGAAATAAAAAGACAAAACTGTCCACTGTAAACACCTCCTTAATCCCGAACCTCTAACGGTTCAACGTAAAGATCAACAGGGTTGCAAACCAATGTGCAAAAATGCGCTTGTACACAGTGCTAGCATGCTCAAATTATTAAATGTGAAAAAATTGTAGACAAATCCAAATTAGTCATAATATAACAAAGATATAAGATCCTTCAAAATCACCTAAAAATGGTGCAAGCACCATAACAGAACACATAAATAATGAAAAGATGTTACAGCTATAACACTAATGTATGGTGAATGTTATGCACTAGACAGCAAATAATGAGATAATAAAAAGTCCAATATTAAAAACAAGTAAAAAAAAGGAATGCAAGATATATTGTGAAATATAGCTCAACTCTCATACACAACATTATAACAATGACAATACAATCCTGCTTTCTACCATTAATAGCACCACTATTAGCTTGTGCAAAGTTTTTATAAATGCCCCACAGTATATCTTCTGACATGTGTTTTGAGACTGCTTCATTTTACTACAGACGTTTGATCATGACTAGAGTTGAGCGAACACCTGGATGTTCGGGTTAGGCGGGTTCGGCCGAACTTTGGAAAAAAGTCCGGGTTCGGGCTCGAACTTGACCGAACTTGACCCCGAACCCGAACCCCATTGAAGTCAATGGGGACACGAACTTTTGGGCACTAAAATGCCTCTAAAAAAGTCCTGGAAAGGGCTAGAGGGCTGCCAAAGGAATAAAAATGTGGGTACGAGTAGGACAAGTGCCCTGCAAACAAATATGGATAGGGAAATAACTTCAAATAACTTGAAATACATACAAATTAAAAATACAGCTGAGCCATAAAATAGCACTAGATGGAATCTTTGATTTTAGCTTTGGAAGAACATAAATATAAATCTAAAGCATGGCTGCCAGGAGGATCAACAGAATTATCCATTTGAGAGAGGGTTGGAGTGCAGGGTATTCTCTTTCAGTTTATACTAAGTGACCCATAGGTTGAGGAGGCGGTGACCGTGGCGGTGTGGAAGCGGCGCTGGAGGAGGAGGAGGAGGAAGTAGCCAGAATTTTTCAAAGTGCGCTGTAAGCACAGTATTTGACGGTTCTATTTGAATCTCAGATATGAAGTGCACGCAAGACGCAAATGTACTATTTAGCATCCAAAACTATTAGAATTGTTGTATTAGAAGTGCGCAGTAAGCACGTGCAATTGACCTATTCGTATGAATGGGGACTCTATTTCGGCTTATAGAATAGCAATAGCATTACATGTATTCTATAAACCGAAAGTCTATAAACCCAATGTCTTTCGGTTTACAGACTTTCGGTTTATGGAATACATGTAATGCTTTTGCTATTCTATAAACCGAAAGTCTATTAACTCAATGACTTTGGTTTATAGCCGAAACCCGAACTCCAACCCGAACATACAGTGAAAAGTTCGGGTTCGGGGTCCGAACACCGTAATGTTCGGTATGAACCCGAACAGTGCGGTTCGGGTTCGCTCAATACTAATCATGACTCCTTTTTCCAAATAGTTAGGCTGGCCAACTGTGGCCAGAAATGTAACTGTTTAGTTGTCATTTAGATTGATGAGACTGGTGATAATTTGCTTAACAAGTACCCATTATATAAATGTCCCGGGAATGTACTGCTCACTTACACAGGTAATCAGGCAGTCACATTTATATTTATTGTCAAATATTTATCTCTACTAGAAGTTGAAATAAGCGCTCTCAGTGTCATTTTCTATTGTCATTTAGATTAAAATAGATTTCATTAGTTGATAATTTATTACTCAAAATGAATTTCATGAACAGTAAGTAACTCCAAAGATGACATTAAGTGATATTTAATTTTTAAGTAAATGTCATTCATTTATGTATCATTTCAGCTATATGTCATGAAGTGATAGTTATCACTTTGTAGAAGTCGGCTGGCAATATGAATAATTAAACATAAATCTTCACAAAGTGGATGACCCAGACACCTATGATTCTGTTTCAATTATATATTTTAACCCGTTAGTGACAAGACCTTTTCACCTTGACTTTCCATTGATGACAAGGGCTGTTTTTACATTTCTGGGGTGTTTGTGCTTAGCTGTAATTTTCTTCTTTCTCACATACTGTACCCACACAAATTATATGTTATTTTTATCGTCATAAGAAGGGCTTTCATTAAATACCATTATGTTCATCATATCTTATAATTTACTACAGAAATCATCATAAAATATGTTGGAAAAAACTCCCACTTTTTCTAACTTTGACCTAAAAAATAATTTACACAAATACAATCATTAAAAAATACCCTGTCTAAATAGTTTCTAAATGTTATCCTGAGTTCAGAAATATGCTTGTTTCCATGTTTTTCTGCATATTTTTTGTGCGTTATAGGGCAAAAACCAAAAATAACGTTTTTGTTTTTTTCCCTACATTGATCTTTTAACCCCAACCATAGAAACATAGAAACATATAGAAACATAGAAACATAGCATGTGTCGGCAGATAAGAACCATTCGGTCCATCTAGTCTGCCCAATTTTTTGGAGTACCAGAACCCTAAATTTAACCCCAACTCTAACCCTTATGCTAACTCTCAATAGATTTTAATTTAATTGAAACCATATCCCTTATGCTAACCCTAATTGAATTGTAACCCTAACAACTATTCTAACCCTAGATTTTAGCTAATTAAGTCCTTTAACTTTAAATTAAGCTCCTACAATATGGTGCCCATGATCACTCCATGGAGCGATCGTGGGTGCCCCAGAGCTGTAATTTTGGTGCTGCCTATTGCTTTGATATATAGGCAATAGAGCAGCACCATCAGAGAATGCCATCCAGTTTCAAAAGAATAATAAAGAGTGCTCGGATGTGGAGCTTACACTACCAGTATCTTCAGAACAAGATGGTAGCTTGGTGGCTGTACTGTCCCTTTAAGATGGTCATAATATGTGGTTGCCATTTGGCTGCATTCTCCTCTGCTCAACGTTGTTTTCTCAATTTGGCTTGTCATACTTCAGGTTCACACTAATATTTTTGAACTGAAAATATTGAATTGAGCAGAATGCAGGTGAAAGAACGGTAATATGGACAGAGCCATATTTCACTGATGTTAATCCTTTAGTCAGTCAGCCTCATGTAATTTTTGATTTATTAGTTATTCATTAACTATTTGTGAGGGATTTAATAGCAGATTATTGTATTCTCTCTAGAACAAAGTCATTACTGCATTTGAAGCAAATATCAATCAACTATTATGTATTGATTAAATGGACATGTCCCAGAGATGGAATTGTGATCATGCGCTGGCAGAAATGGGTCAATTAAACTAACAACATATTTCTTATGTAGCGAGATTAACAAAAGCAAACAAATCTGCATTGCCACTGCCATGGAGAAAACCATTTAAATACTCAATGCATTATTCTGTGTATTTAACTTTGCCCACTAATACTGATAAGTTCAAAAGATATTCAGATTGGGAGAGATCTAGTGGTAATATCCACATGATCTATCTACACTTGTAGGTTGTACACACATGTAAGATATAATACCATCCTATATCATTTTTCTATATTCTGAACTATCAAACAGTGATCAAGGTGATTTTGAACTATAACATGGCAGCTCAATGTATCACAGGTAGGATAAATCCAAGTTAAATTATAATATTAGATGTATTGTTGTTTATGCAGTTATTTATAGATTTTGAGTTATCTATCATTCCATTTATTGTATTTAAAATGTACATTTATATGTCATCAATTTAGTTAAATATTTTTTTCAGATAATTTAAAGAAGAGGCATTCAATGAAATCCATTTACACTAGATCTGAATATTTAATAATAGAGTTGCTGACATTTCTTCAAACAGCAGTGGTGCCAACAGTGGTGCTAGCATCCAAACTAGCTTATTAAGGGAGACTGCAAAAGGGGGAACAGAAGTGGGTTATACCATCCAAGAGGAAGTGCAGGGGACAACTTGGAAGGGTAAAATACAGTGAAAGGGTAAAAGGTGAGGTATGATGAGAACTGGAACAGTATATTGTGATGAAGATCGGGCTTTGAAGCAAAACAAATTGAACAGAAGCCAATAATCTATAATGAAACTGTGTGGCTAGCAGTGGCAGCCTCTCAGGTAGCCCTCAGCATTTGTGTTCAAGGAAGAGAGCTAATATTGAGGATGGCTGATGTGAGGTCACTGTCAGATGCAGTTTAATAGATAGGAGAAACAGTAATATGCAGTTTATAAGAGAAAGGGAGACCAAATAAGCATGTGGTAGAACAAATATGTGAAAAACAATGGAAAGGATAATCAGTGGAAATGAGAAAACTTAAAAATGGGGTAAAAGTGAGCTTAAATGAGAACAGTGGGCAAGAAAGACGAGAGATAGGTAATAAAAAAGGTCAGAGAATGGGCACTGAAAAATAATCCTCATCACTGGTCAACAGTGAAAAGTTAAACAAACTAATTAACAAAAGATATCAGGATGCTACTGAGCACAAACTCAGCTAGATTGTATCTAGTGGCAACACAAATCCCATTGAAGATATTAGGAACTATGTTGATAATTACAGCATTTGACAATAGTTGTTTTTTTGTGGGATAAGGCACCTAGTTCAAATGCTGGATTCACTCTTTTACAAAATTCATTTTTCCCACAATGTTAGGCGCTAAATGACATTTTCCCCTTCTCTTTACAGTAGATGCAAAAAAGTGAAGTAAACGAAAGATGTGAAATCAAAGTATATGTATCATAACTATTTATGCGAAGGGAAGAAGTAAAAATGTGGAGAAAGAGAACAAACAAATATTTATAATAATGAGTATTCTGAGTTTGAATGAAAAAAAAACCCACAAGTTTTTTGAGGTTGTGATCATAATAGTTCTATAGTATGTAACTGTATGATTTTTAAGGGGCAAGCTCTGAAACAATGAAAAAAGAATCCGAAGTTTATGTGAAAGTCTGACATTTTCTGAAAGGAAAATATAAATGATAAATATAAGGATGTTTCTTCTACAATGAATAGTAAAAAGAGAAGTTCAGGTCAGGGAGAATGGATCAAACAAGCTGCTTCTTAGACAGACAAAGCCTAATCCTAACTCCCTTCTCTGAGACCAGCAACCACATTTAATAGACACTTCACTTTAAATATATCACATACAAATATGTATCTATTATGTCCCTTAGGAAAAAAAATATGCCATATGAAATTCAGCTTGTTTTGACTGATGATGATGGAAAAGTCTATAAAAAAGATGTTACACATGTAAAAATGTTGGCACATAAAATATGGGAAGTTAAACAACTGCCTTGTTCTATAATTTAGACATTAAGGTTAGGGTGAGATTAGGACTTCAGTTAGAGCAAGGCTTAGAACGATATTAGGGCTTGAGTAAAACATGTTATTTTTATTTTTGTTATCATGATTATTAAAATTGCACCCACATAGACAAATCTAGTAATAAGAATAAGCATTGACCAAAATACCAAGCCACTTTAATCACATGTTTCAAAATCTTTTTTTTAGAGGTAATAATTATCCTATTGTTTCCATGCATGTGTGTGGAAGTACTATACAAATAGAGACTAAGCACTGTTTTTTTGTATATTTAATGATAAAACCAAACTTTTTTGGGAAATTTTTACACTGTTGAATATATAACATCACTAGGGAAATGAATACAATTTGAATTATTCTTGTGTACTGCTAATATGGATGCAAATGTTTTAAATCCAAAAACAGTGGCAGTATCTAAAAACTCTATTCCGAATGCCATAAAAGCAAATGTGACATTTCCCCCACCTCATTAACAGATAGTATTTTCACACAAACCTGAACATATGGAGTTTCCCTACAAATAAATGAGCATATGGAAAACTGGGAGTCTCTCCAAAATATATCTTCAGAAGCTTATTTGACATTTTTTTTTAAATGTATGAGTTATAGCCTATGATGAGCTCATTTCAGTAGAAATCTAAAGGGATAGTTACTTTGCGCATTAAGTAGGAATAATGTTTTATGTATTAAATTGAACATAATCTCTGCATAAAACTGTGCTTCTGATTTGTCTTTTGTTTGAGGATTAATGATCTGTTTTGGAAAGTTCAAATGTAAATGTTTTAAACCAAAAGCACTTGCATATTCTATTAATGGGATGCAAGAAACAAAGAATTAATTTATCCTAAAAACATTTTTTTAGCATGCGTAATGAAAAAGAAACTAGTTATATATATATATATATATATATATATATATATATATATATATATATATATATAAAAAAAATACTAGTCAATAGTAATTGGGATAGTTTTGGTACCATTTGACTGAGGGTGTCTATACATAGCAATGCGCGTTGCAGAGCATACCAAGTGACCAGTTCATGGACTGGGGCAAAATTAATCCTTTAACTTCAGTTATGTTGCCTTTTTAAGGAAAAAGATCTGTAAAATGCAAAACAAATGCCCCCCCCCCCCCCCCAAAAAAAAAAAAAAAAACACATAGTGCCTTACCCGAAAGCTTTGGAGTCTAAAGCTGTATGTGCTTATTTAGATATTTTTCATCTTACTTCTAATTCAGTTAGTTATTTTTTTATTCTTAGTACCCAAAAATTCAAATAATTATACTTAAAAGGAAATAAAAGAATATGAATTGAAGGGTTGTTTTGTTCTGCAATGTTTGTTGTTTCCCTTTATTTTTGAATTTCCCATTAGGCATCCTGATATTTACATTTGTGTATTTGTGTGTATTAATGAATACAAAAAAAAGTTATTTAAAAAATAAAACTTTTAAATTATATTAAAAATGTTTCTAAATACATGCAGGAAATGTTCTTCATTTCAAAAAAATCAACTCACAGTTTCTTTTGGTGGCATAAAGGAATATCTGATTATATAGAAAAGTTAAAATAGATATTATAATTCTTTTTAGCTTTCATCTTAATCCATCTGATTATATCATGTTTTGGAATAGAGAGTACTCTTCATAGGGAGCACTTTATGCTGCTGTGTTTTAAAACATCTCATTTGTCATTGCTCTCAAATGAAAGTACTTTTGAGATTCTGAAAGCTTTATACATTTAAAATGTATTTGGGAATAATTTTGTTATGATGTTCTCTATAAGTTTTGACAATCTGCAATAAAATGTTTTGGGTCCAAAAGAAAATGTTTAATGTAATCTAATTAGTTATATTTCTGTTTCCATTAAGGAGTCATTTTCAACAAATGTCTAGTTTCTATTACAGAGGAAACAAAGGGAAACATATAGCCTCCGATCCAGTACCAGTACTTTATTTTCTATACCACAATACAAAAGGAAAGTGGCTTGATCCTCATTTTCCAACAATGGAATGGCCTCATGGACACCATTAAGTCTTCCCTCAGTCTAAAATTCCTTAAGTTATCTCAATATACCTCAATACAGAATGCACTTGTAATCATGGTTGACTATATTTCTTACCTATTCATGTTCTTAGTTCTATTTGTATTTTAATATTATTTTGTACTTTTAATATTATTTTGTACCATATTGTAACAATGTAATGTCTGTGGACCCAGGACATACTCGAAAATACGAGAAATCTCAGTCTATCCTTCCTGGTAAAATACTTTGTAAATGAATAAATAATATGTTTTAAGGAAGTTGTGAGGACTGTAGGGGTTATGTATAAAGATGTTTCTATCAGAAATGTGACATGTAATATACTTTCCACCCAAAAAATAAACACAGTGCACAAGTTGCCCCCAAATAAATAATGATCTATTTTTTGTTTAAAAACATTTTTTTTTCACTGGCTATGTATAAAAAAGTTTCACAATTGTGCCTATTGTAAATAACTTTATTGAAGTACAATTATCTGCCAGTCCTTATCTGGTGTTATCTGCGCTGAACAAAAGGTCTGTGAGAATAAAACAAATTGCATGTTAAAAATAAAAAGTGACAGTAATGCCAACTTATACTTATGTGTAAAACCCATTCTGGCAGTTTTTAATCATAGCATATAGGTGCAAGTGCAAAAAGAATTGGGAACAGAAATAAAAGAGCAACATCATTTATAGATAACCTTCATGTCTATATTTACTTTTGTTGATTCTTTTAGGTTCCATTTTGAAGTGGGATGAAAGCTGCCATTTCTTGACCACTTTGTTTCCAAAAAGACAGCTCTCAATAGGAACAAAATGAATTAGTAAAGGGACCTGGTCATCTAAAGATTTATGATTGAGTGTAGTGTAGAGAATAATAAAATGATGCATGTACTGTGTAAGCAGAATTGCAAGCAAATGCATTCATTAAGAGAAACTTGTGTTTTAAATGTATCTATTTTGTCTCCTGTTTATAACATTACTTGCGACTTGATATGCAAATGAACAACTTATCAAGTTGTGTCATTTGAATATCAAGACATTTAAAACACATTTTCCTCTTAATCGATGTATTTGCTTGAAATTCTATTAATACAACTTATTGGTCATTTTAATTATTATTTTTTTCTAGCTGTTAACAATATAAACAATCAAAGCTGAAACTTTTATTTAAATTTGTTTGCTTGGATTTTGCAATGCTTATTTTGAAAATGTACTTTGCGCAGACTGAATTTTACAATATGGAACAGACACTCAATGTAAGATTTCTTCTAAAATGAGCCAATCAGTGACTCCCACATGAGGATACCCAGTGTGAATGTGCGCAACAGTACTTTGCATGAATGGGGAATAAACTAGCCATTCCTCTCTATGGAAAAGCATGTGGGGATTTATGATTGCAAATGCCGTACAGAGTCAATAAACATCATGCTCAATGTGATATCCATTTCAAGGATGTATGGTGATTAGGAATATTTGAAAGATCTTTTCTTTGAGACTTAAGTGATGGCCATGTGCTATCTGGAATATATGATTTTCAAAAAGTTCCCTAAAATGATCTTTGTATTAACCATGAACATACTTGTAAAGGTTTATCATCTCTCCGCAAAAACGTCTTTTCTCCAAAGAAAACAATCTCAATTTGGACAATCTTTCTTTATAGATGAACATTAAGCGTGTTGTAGCCATTCTCTGAACCCTTTCCATTAGGTCCTTTTTTGTTTATCAATCTAATTTTTTTTTCTGATTTCTTAGACCTATTCCTCATTTTAAATATGACAACAGCTCACTTGCCTTAGCAACAGCTGCCTGAGATTGTGCACAGCTTATTACCAACAAGAACACCCAAAACCTTTTCCATAGAGAATTTACCAAGAGGCCAATTATGCAGAAACTACCCACATATGAGCGTATAGAAAATAGATTGTGCTCAATACAACGTGCACAACCAAACCAAGCATAAAAACATTGTTGTTTAACATTTCCACAAAATAAGCTGCAAATATCCTTTTTACATCTGAAAAGACCAACATTATTATTCTTATGTAAATAAATATTTAAAGAGTTTGTGCATTGTATGTTCACGAAATAATGATGAGCACTGCATTCATTTATGCAAATTACATAATATTTGGCACAAGTATGCCTAAAAATATTCAGATTGCCTTTGTTTGTTGTAATTTTAGGATGTAAAGTAGTTCAGAGCAGTGCAATGCAGTCAAATTAATTTTCTACCTTGCTATTATAATTTCATTTTACACTGACTTGTCAGTGTCAATTAATACATTTTAATTATCTTTTTACAATAGTTAGAACAAATGTCATGTTATTTTTTTTTGTACTAAGAGCAGCTTCTCAAATGTAGAAGACACAAAATAGCTCAAACCATCACAATAAACTCTGACATTTTTACTATTTGGGATTGCAGTACTCTTCTAATTAAAAGGTAGTAATCTGAGCATGGTCTCTGCTTAATTCTGACATCAAATTAATTTGCAAATGTATTATAGCATTGAACAATGAAAGCTGTTTTACAGTTACACAATTATGTTCCAGAACCTATGAAAATATAGAAAACCTTGAAAAGGACGTTCGAGTTACCCAATTAAAATTATTTTCCAGAACATGTGGAAAATGATGATTAACTTAATAGTAGTGGAGGTATGATACTAAGGTTTACTTCAGTGGATAACAAAACCCTAACAGATCAATCATGTAATCCCTTGCGAATGTAGTACAGTTTAGTACACAGGCTATTTTTACACTTCTGTGGTGTTAGTGGCTAGTTGTCTTAGCTGTTTCCTCTTGTTTTGCTGCTGTGTTTTTCCAAGTAATGGGACAATAACTCAAAGAAGCTTTTTTTTCTAATTTTTTTTCCTACAGTGACCTTTTGACCACAACATTAACACTAACCCTAATGTAACTCATAATAAAAAGGTATTTGCTTCACTAAGAAGGTCTGGCGACCACTGGTTGCCTCTGTTGGTGTTTCTATATGTCAATATTGTTAGATGAGATGGAAGAAAGAATTTGTAAATGGGAGTGCAAATAAACATGCTAGCACTAATGCTAATATGAACAGTTTGGAAGGATAACATTTGATGTCATTGACATATGCTAGTGTGTGTGTAAGACAGACACAATATGTTGCTAATGTAGTATAAGAAAGAGCACATAAAATGCCAAAACTATATTGATAATATGTTTGTTCCAGTACATTAGACCTATATCACTTTTGTACACTGTTTCTATTTATATTATTTCCAGTTTAATACACTTCAGTGTGTACCAGTTACATTATTATGTGCTTGATGCATGTATATAGTACACATTTTTTGTGATCACATTTAGATGTTTGTGCATTATTGATTTTATCACGATTTTGCACTGTGTGCACTAATTAGACCATTATGACCACTGACAGGTGGTAACTCGGCAGAGGAAGTGTGATGATTTGGGCAATGTTCTGCTTGGAAACCTAGGATCCTGCCATTCATGTGGATGTTACTTAGACATGTACTACCTACCTAAGCATTGTTGCAGACCATGTAAACCCTTTCATGGAAACAGTATTATCTGATGGCATTGGCCTTTTTTAAGCAGGATAATGCGCCCTGCCACTAAGAAAAAATGGTTCAGAAATGGTTTGGAATGTAACAACGAGTACAAGGTGTTGAGTTGGCCTCAAAATTCGATTCATGGAGGCCCCACCTTGCAATTTACAGGACTTAAAGGATCTGCTGCTAATGTATTGGTGTGAGAAACAACAGCACACTTTCGAGACATGGACTCTAGTGGAGTCCATGCCTCGACGGGTCATGGCCGATTTGGCATCAAAAGATCCCCACATAATATTAGGCATGTGGTCATAATGTTATAGATGATCAGTGTATATTCACTTTCATTCACAATGTATACATCTCAGTGTATTTTTGATGTACTAGATACATTTATATAATACACATTTTTTTTAATCACAGTTGGTTTAGACTGTATTTCTTTTTCTCACAACATTTGGATTTATTTTTTATTATTTCTTATTATTTTTCACTATATCGACCTAATTGTGTGTTCAAGTTTCCAGAACACGTAGCTCTTTGCTGGGAGTTAGCATTGTACATTGGCATAGGTGAAGATAAGGCCATGATTACTGCTATATCCTCGTTGCCCTGACTTTTCTTCATAACCCCGATACTTCAGTATGCTTCAGAACTAATTTGAAGAGTAAGAGGACTTTTCTCACCAAACAACGAATAGAAAGAACTGAGGTATATCCAAAGGATAACAAAAAGTAATGAAACTCAGCAGATACTGATCGTAATAAGCTGCAATCTAGTCTTCAGTGCACTCAACACGTTACTGTGATAAAGCAGGATATTACTGCAGGCCACTGACTCAAGATTAGTTCCTACTTAATTAGAACATCATCAAAGACCTTTAGCTACTGCTCACTGTAGACAGAGAATAAGAGCTTCCTTCATGGGACAGAATGTGAAGAATCATTCAAACACAGCCTGAAATGCACATTCTTTATTTACTCATGACAATGGACGCTAAGAAGATTGTATTTGATGGTTTATTGTTAACCCTTTCCTGCCCACATGACGTTCTATGTCATCCTACATAGAGCGTCCTTAGTTTACCCACTCATTGCAACTCCCCTCATAAGTTGTGTGTGGATTCCACTGCATGGACTTCCACTTTTTGTGGCCTCAGTCTGACACAGGAAATGTAGCGTAGGCTCCAAGTGACTGCCAGCAACATTTAACAAAAAAATCTACAGGACGGCATAGACTGTCCTAACAGTAAAAGCTTATTGAGGCTTCCCCCGACGGACTGTGCTGTGGATCCCACTGCAGTGACATTGCAAAGTATTGTGGGATGTTGGCAGGGATTCACAGGGTCTATAGAGACCATGATCAGGTCTCTACCTGTATGTTCCTGGCTCCCAATCAAAAGACCAAAGCACTATCCGGCGCGATGGGGTTAACCATTGGTGCCACTTATTTTGATAAAGACATTTCTTCACTACAGGCAAGAATATTGTCGGTTAGTTAAACGATCTCTACAAGTGTGACTACAGTTTTGACTGCATTCTTCCTTTTGTTTTTTTGTTTTTCAGTGAACCTGAACATTGACAGAAGTGATGGATGGAAGCTATTGATACTAGATCTTACATAAACGGATATATGTGAAGAAGATTTGTAATTTTATATCTTGTTCACTTATATTCCGGCGTTGGCAGGATATTCTGTATATAGCTGAGTTGGAAACATTCTCCAACTTACCTATTTTTCTCTCATGGCAAGCAATACCTTATTTTTGTTCACTCGTGAATAGATCTCAATGTTTAACAGAATAGGCTTTAATGGGCACACCCCTGTAATTTTTTAGTGACTAAATAGTTGAATAGTAAAATGATTATTTTTATCCATTTAAATAATCCTGAAAATATAGCACAAGTGGATGTCATACAATATCTTTGGAAAGGAATTCCTATAATGCCTTAATTATACATTTTAGTAGGAAATATATGAATGAGTCCCATATGAAAATATCTAATAAGTCAGTAGAAACCAGGCACATTGCTTCTTCTAATTCTTATAACACCCACACATTTTAATTTTAAGTTATTCAGAAAAGTATGTTAATCTTGAGTGGAGGTGAGTTGCTTCAACTATTTTTCAAATTTAGAGCATTTTAGATATTTTAATTAAATACATGACTGCCTACAGCAGTGACAGGAACCTGTGGCACACGTGGCACTCGGAGAGCTTTCAGGGGGCACTCAGCATGTGCCTTCAGTATCACCATTGATTAGGGGGAACCCAGTAAATGTTACTTGAATGCATTTTGAGAAATTGTAGGAAGGGAAGGAGAGCAAGACTGAGCAGAGTATTAATGGGTGAAAAAATCCCTGAAATTAGAGGGCACATTAAAAACTTCATCTTGTCTTCCTGCAAAGACCAGGCACTCAAGTTCAAAAACGTTCAAATCACTGGCCTACAGGAATGAATGTTGGGTCAGTAGTAAACATTTACTAATTTATGTTTATATTTAGCCAATTTATGATTCTTGATCTCTTCATGTTATATATTTTGTTTTAGGTTTTAAGTTTATCAAGAAGAGTCTTGACTATTTTTTTTTTATTGTTGAACATAATTATCTATATTTATACACTTTCACCCTTCCTCTTTAATCTCGCATTGGACCCCCTATTATGGATTTTACATAATAACTTGATGTAGATTAATTTAGAAATAAACAAAAATGTTTAAAAGTCTATCTGTTCCTGTCCAAATCTGAGATTAATAAATTGCGTATACGCAGAAGTAAGTTCACACTGACACATGCAGTTCAGGTTAAAATAACTTCGAGGAAATTTATTAGCATCTGGCAAAATTCAGGCTTACAAGCCCTTATAAAGGCAGAATGACATCATCATTGAATATCAGATAATAACAAATAAACATCATTAATTGGGTTAAATGTTAAGTGGCTGTGTCAATGTCCACATATCAATATGATTAATTGGCCCAAAAACTAAGTGGTTAGCTAGGTGTCCTCCCACTGAGAGGTGGTATTGTTCTGGACACGGGTGTGGACGGATGGCTCAAGCACCATCTTTCCCAGCACGAGGCTTACACGGTGGAAGGGGGGCTTGGGCATCATTTTGCGTAGTTAGTGATGTCAGTCTCGTGGTCGGGTGCAAGGTTCTTTTATGAATAGAACATTTCATTTGGCCGGTGTTCTCATGGCCTTCAGATTATACTATGTTGCAAATTACAGGAGATTCAGTAATTCCGGGGCTAGTTATGTCCTTAGAGAGAGAATACATCCTCTATTCATTATACTAAATACTGTCAGGAAATTCTGTCATGTAATGTGAACAAAATGGAGGGTCTGTCATAATGTGAGGTTAAAATGGAGTTAGTACAATAATTCAATACAGGTTTCAATAAAGATTTTTAATAATTCTACATCAGTCCCCCCTATGAAATGTTAGATTCTAAAAATTAATCTTTATTTGTTAGTATCAGAAGACGTGTTAGCCCAAAGGCACAGAAACCCCGTGGCCGCTAGCTTGGTGTTATTGCAAAGTGCAATCCTGTCCCTTCATCTGTCCCTAGTTGGCTAACTCATCCGTCTGCTGGGCACTCGAACGCTTCCCTCCGTGGGTATCCCGCAGTGGCTAGCCCACCACATCTCCACACGGTAGTCTTTCCCAAACAGACAGATGCTGTCCCTACGCTGGTCCCTACCTAGAATTCTTGCACTTTATCAATAAAAGGGATAGTTTGTAGCGGTATACAGGGCGAGTTGATATCTTGGAAATCTTGGTCATCAACTGTGAGATGTGTGAAAGTGGGTGCCGCTTGGTCTACAGTCTTCAAGAGGAATTTTCTCAGACAAGGGAGGACACAACAAACGAGAAGAACAAAAATAAAAAGAAAAATTAGTATTGCTATACCAATATGCATTAAAGCCTTTTGCCATCCTGTCATCCAACCAAACCATCTCTCCCAGGGATCCTTTATCCCAGAATTCCTTTTTAACTCTTCAGAGAGCTCATTCAACTTCTCTATGGCTAAGGTAACTTTAACATTAGGGCCTGTGTTTTCTGGAATGTAAGTACAACATGTCATGGTGTCGGGCAAAATTTTACATACCCCTCCTTTTTCGGCTAGAATCATGTCTAAAGCCATTCTATTCTGGAAGGACATTTGGGACATAGCCTGCAGCTGTTCGGCTAAGCCCTGGAGGGCATCCCTGGTGTAATTAACAAAGCGTTTGTTGGTTGTAATAAATGTAATTTATCCAATTTAAATTCTTGTTTGCAGTGACTATGGTAAAAAGTGATTCAAACCCTGCAGCAACTTCATCTCTTGCTTTAAACTCATTGGGCACCCCCCTAGGCACCCCAATGGCATCGATATAAACATGAGGGTCAAAACTGCCTTTAACTGGGGCTTCACGCTTTACTTTGGTTGGTGTGTGTTTGGACTCATGGGTGTCGGGGTGTGTGTCAGAGATAATGTGTATAGGCATGATGGCTTTGGCCAGAGTACACTCCCCCCACCATTCTTTGTCCATTCTGGATCTTAGCTGTAAATCCCCACACAACCAGTAAATATCCCCTAAAGATCTGGTATGGAATTGTAGAAGGTTCATGGAGACAGTTCTGTAGGTGGCACAATACCCTTTAGAGAAGTTACCCACAAATTTACCAATTCCATCATAATTAGCATAACAGGTGTAATTACCTTTATAAACTGTAACACCATCTGGGGGTTTGCAATCCTTGGCTAGAAGGGGATATTCTACTTTCCATGCTTTACATATGGACCTGTTGAATTCGTAATGATAGGCAAAAAGACTCAAAACACATTCTTCTACATCTACTGGCAAGGTTAAAGGCACGGTGCCCAGGTGAGGCCGGGCACCACCACACACATAGCATGCGGTTCTGTTATGCTTATTGGCATTATATTTCATCCATTCTAACCATAGATTAACATCGTTAAAACTTGTTTCAGCGGCCATGGTATCTTCAAATGTGGGGTTTGCAATGGCCATCATGTCTTTAAAGGACTGGATGTGTGGTTTCAATGGATTTGAGACCATGTGGGTGGTCCCTTGCCACTCAGAAGAGTGGCACATATCTTTAAGGTAGAAATGCCCTAATTTGTTATAGGAACCCTTTTTCCAATACATTCCCATTACATACTGGTCTGCATCTGTTGGGCTGGGATGCTCAATATTCAGGATTAATTTCATTGGTATACCTCCTCCAGGTTTTCTTAGGGTCATTCTTTGGAGAAGGGATCTACCATGATCATCTACTTTAGATAAAGCACTTTTTGGTTTGTAACCCCAGGCAGGCCCGGCATTCCATCCTGCCGCCCCCCAATGGTTACAATTGTGCCCCCATTGTTTGTCAACCACACAAACATAGGGGTCCTTTGAATGAGGGATATCTCTATAGATATTCTGAATCTGTGACGTGGGGAATGGGCATTCTACGATGTCACAGTAATCACAAGTATAAGTAGCCACACGGGTACATGATGAATTATACCAGAAGGTGTACCCACTGGCATCTTTGGTGATGGCTACTTGTTGGGCTTTAATTAAGCTGATTAAGGAGATAATATACCAGAGGTACATGGTTGTGTGGTACCGGCTTCCTCTGGGGCAGGAACTTTCTTACAATGGGAAGCGTGGATCCAATGTGGCCTGCCGGCCAATTTGACGGAGGTTGCGGTGATCAGGAGAACCTGGAATGGTCCGTCAAATCTTGGTTCCAGGGTGTGTTTCCGCACAAATTTCTTGACTAGAACCCAATCTCCGGGAAGCAGGTTGTGAGTACCTGTATCCAAATCGGGATCTGGAATTGAAGAGAAAACTTGGGCATGTATTGTGTTCAAGGCACTTGCGAGTTCAGTTACATAGTCTACTAAAACATCAGATTGAAGCTGCAACTGTTGCGGATAATAACAACCTAGTCTGGGTGCAGTCCCAAATAGAATCTCATATGGGGATAGTGAGTGCTTACATCTAGGTGTGTGCCTAACACTGAATAAAGCTATTGGCAGACTTTCTGGCCAGGGCATCTTTGTTTCTTGTGACATTTTTAACATTCTGGCTTTTAGGGTGCCGTTCATGCGTTCCACTTTACCACTACTTTGTGGGTGGTAAGGGGTGTGAAAGGCTAGGGTCACTCCCAGAGCAGTCCAAATTTCTTTAGTCACTGTTGCCGTAAAGGCTGGGCCCTGGTCGCTTTCAATGACTTCTGGAAGTCCAAATCTACATACAATATCTGTAAGTAGACGTTTTGCTGTTGTCTTGGCAGTGATATTGGCCACTGGGTAGGCTTCTGGCCAGCCTGAGAACATGTCCACTATTACTAGTGCATACTCATGAGGCCCACTCTTGGGCATTTGTATGTGATCAATTTGTATTCTCTGGAATGTATACATGGGCTTAGCCAGGTGTTTCAAAGGCACTTTGGTCGTCTTTCCTGGATTGCATTTTGCGCAAATAACACAGGCCTTACAGAAGTTACTGATCAATGTTGTGATTCCGGGTGCTTCATAATACTTCTGTATGAGGGCAGCCATCAAGTCTTTTGACAGGTGTGCAGGTCCATGTGCCCATTGGACAACTGCTGGATATAAATTTTTAGGAAGGTAGAATTTAAAGTTGTTGTAGTATATTCCGTCCTTTAGGACAGCCCCTTTCTTCTTCCATTTCTGGATTTCTTCGGGGGTAATTGCGGCTTGCTGTTCCCGCAAAATTCTTAGATCAGTAGGAAAGGTCTGTAGGGTAAAAATAGGAGCTTCTTCTTGACCGGACACTTCTTCATCCACTTCCTGCAAATTTCTTTCTGCTTGCTTAGCAGCCTGATCAGCCAAATGGTTGCCCTTTGCTTCATCTGTATCCAACTTCCCATGTGCCTTGACTTTCAAGACGGCCACTTCTTCAGGGAGTAGGAGGGCATCCATTAGTTCCTTGATTGCAGAGCTGTGTTTGACTGGTGTACCGGCAGTGGTAAGAAATCCTCTCGTCTTCCAAATGAGGCCGAAGTCATGTGCCACACCCAGGGCATATCTTGAATCTGTATAGATGTTGGCACGTTTTCCTTCGGAGATTTTGCATGCTGAAGACAGGGCTTGTAATTCAGCTTCTTGTGCAGACATTGCTGGCGGTAGAGATGATGATTTGATAACTTCATCTGTTGTGGTCACGGCATATCCTGTGTGGTATTTTCCTTCTTCATCAGCATACCTTGAACCATCCACAAACAGAGTGAAGTCAGGATTTGTTAATGGATTCTCATGTACAGTTGGCAGATGTATTGTTTCCATTTTCATTTGTTCAAAACAGTCATGAGGTGTCTCTGGGTCATAGTTATTCACTATGACCAGGTCTTGGAATTCATTTTCCAGGAAATGGCGTGGCCATGCTTCAAGAAGGTCAGTTGTTGGATACTTGACAATGCCATTTTCCTGTAGCTTTGATTCATCCATGGTGGCCCATAATTTTGCCATGGGCCCAAGATCATTCCATGATTTTGTTTTCAACTTGGTAACAGGGACATGTGGAATAGCAGTATCCCAATGACGGTACAAGTAATTGAGTTCTGGGGGTAGTTGGATCAGGACCATGCTATTGCCTTCAGAATCACAATAGAAGTCTTGGGCAGTGAGTTTCACCTCCACCCAGTTGTAGAGTTCATCTTCATAGCAAGGTTCAGGAGTGATGTTTGGCTTGTACCATGTGGTACAGAAGGCATATCCTGGACCCTCACAGAGAGGTGTTTGTTCTTTATAAAAGGTTAAATCAGGATGCATTCTCTTGATGGTCCCAGTGAGAAGAAAAACATAGGTTTCATCCATGATAAACCCATAGTGGATACCCCCCTCAGGGAGTGGAAGAAGAGTGGATGGATTAAGAACTTGACATCTGTGTATGGTAATGTTGTCAGGCAGCAGGAGATGACACTGTAAACGTAGGTGTCTAGCGGGAGACACATGCTTGAGCTGAACTTGGTTGATGATGGCAGAGATGTCATGAGGGGCCAATACAACCAAGGGGTGGCCAAGGACCAGGTCTGCAGTTCTTTCAATAAGTTCCCTTGCAGCAAAAACAGCTCTAAGACATGAAGGGGTCCCTCTGGCCACGATATCCAGCTGGCAGGAGAAAAATCCAATAGGCCTCTGGCGGCCTCTTAAATCATTTGTTTGGGTAAGTACTCCTGTAGCATGGCCTTGTCTTTCAGAGACAAATAATTTGAAAGGCTTGGTATAGTCTGGCAGGGCCAGAGCAGGAGCAGATGCAATGGCACGTTTTAGAGTATGAAAATTGTCCAGTGCTTTATTGTTCAGGCAAAATGGGTCTGACTTGAGTGCATCATAGAGTGGTTGCATAAGCTGAGAGGCTTCTGGGATCCATGCTCTGCAATAGGAAATGAGGCCTAAGAAGGCATGTAGAGATTTTGAGGTCTTTGGAGGTGGAATATCCGGTACGGCTCTTACTCGGTCCCGAGTGAGATGTCTGGTACCTTGAGATAGGCAATGACCAAGGAAGAGTACTGTGGATTGACAGAATTGCAGCTTGAGACGTGAAGCTTTGCATCCTTGTTCTGCCAGATAGCAGAGGAGACTAATTGAACAGTCTTCAGTTGTAGGTATGTCATCTCCAGAGTAATAAATCATCCACATACTGGAGGAGTACAACCTCTGGATGGTCTGTTTGCCATGGGTCAAGGATGGAGCACATGGCTTTTGCAAATTGACTTGGAGAGTTTTGTGCCCCTTGAGGCATGACAGTCCATGTATACTGTTGCATTTCATGAGTGAAGGCAAACAGATATTGGCAAATAGGATCCAGTGGAACACTGAAGAAGGCATTAGCCAGGTCAATGACTGTGAAGTATTTTGCAGATGGTGGGACGCCAGAGAGCAGAGTGTGAGGGTTTGGCACAATAGGGGTGTCCAGGACAGTTGCTTCATTGACAGCACGGAGATCCTGAACTATTCTGTACTTCTCTGGTTCACCTTTTGGAGTTTTCTTCTTCACAGGAAATAATGGAGTGTTGCACTTTGATACACATTTTACAAGAGCACCCTTCTCCAAGAGTGCTTTGATTTGAATTGAAATAGCTGCAGCTTGAGCTGGTTTTAAAGGATATTGTGGTTTCCTTGGTAATTTTGCTCCTGGAATGAGCTTTACCACCACAGGTGGTACTCTTAGGTGACCTATGTCCTCTGAGCCTGAGGGCCATAATTTGGCAGGTACCTTTGTTTTTAGTATATCAGGAAAATTGGACCTCTGTTCCTTTGCTTCCCCACGGGGTTCTTCTAAATGCAGCATTAGAGGTAGGGAGCACAAGGCTGAGGTGTCTGATTCGGATAGAGGAGTAGACAATTCCACTTGTCCATCTGGGGTGAAGGTGATAGATGCCTGCAGGCGTGAGAGGACATCAGCGCCTAACATGTTAATTGGGCATGTGGAAGATACTACAAAACGAGCAAGCAAGCTAGGGTAGTTGCCAACTCGTAATGCAGTTGTTAAAGGACTGTGTCTTGGTTGGCCATCCACCCCAACACAAGAGACATCAATATCTGACAAAAATGATGTATCTGGCAGGTCTTGTTCTCTCAAAACACTTCGGGCTGCACCTGTGTCAACAAGAAATGTGGTAGGTCGTCCTTCAATGGGTAGAGTCACAGTGGCAAGTGGCCCCCCCTTATCCCCTGAAGATACTGCCATGACAGGGGTTAATGACACAGGCTTGCCAGTTTCCTAATCATCTGGTTCCTCAACAATTGGAACCGTTTCTGTGGCCTTGGAGTCAGATGCTGGTTTGTGCACTCTCTTGGGTTCTGGGCAACTACTTCTGTAGTGTCCTTTGGCCTTACAATTATAACAAGTTACATCCTCAGGTTTGGTGCCTTTTGGGATAGGGGTGGAGCGGGACACCATGAGAGGAGCTGAGGAGGGAATTGAGGTTGGTCTCCTAGGAATCTGGGCAGATTCCAGACCTCTAGCAACTAAGAGTAAGGTATCTAGAGAGACTACCTTATATTCAGGGCGTGCAGCAATGATTCCCTTGCGTATAGAGTATTTTACACCTTGGACAAATGCACCTGACAGCATTTGTGAATGAATCTTGTCAGTAAGGTCAAAACCCAAATCTGTAAACATTTGAAACAGTCTTGCATGAAACCTTTCCACTGATTTTCCTTTTTCTTGTATAATATTAGTAAGGCCAGCAGCCTGATCTGCAAGTTTGTCTTTAGCCCACTCTTTTAGCTGGCTGCAAAAAGTTACTCCGGAAGGGTAATCAGTGTCACTTATTAGCAGATCTGCATTGAGGTGGCGGGACATGCTGGGCCAATATGCATCCCCGGCTTTAATAGCACAAATGCTTAGTAAATCACGCCATGCTGCGGAATACGTTTTTTGAATCTGAACTATCCCTCGGTAAAAAAGCATAGGCTGCTTTTCTGGGTCTGGGAGTGATTTCATTAGAGCACTAGCTTGAGTAGGATTAAAAACAACATATTTAGGAGGGGCCTGATCCCCCCGATTCCCCCGACCTGCATGTCCGAAAGGATCATCGAGTGAACGGTGGGGCTGTGACTCCGCATCCTCTAGTGAGTCCTGGGATCCCTCGTCATTCTCATCCTCATCTGTGGTCTGGGCCCTTCTACGCAACGGGATCACCTGAGGTGTCAGAACCCGGGGGAAATGTGGGATTCCCAGATGCTGGGGTGGCGAGTGGGTTATGAGCTCGGGATGAATAGTCACCGGGAAGTACCGGCATCAGGGGCGCTGGATGACTGGGGGCTCTCACAAAAAAAAAATAGAAATAAATAATATAAATAATACAGAAAATAGAATAAAAATAAAAAGTGAAAGTAGAGACAGACCCAGGAGTTTGAATGACTCCCAATTAAGACAACATTTAAGACAACATTTCAATTGAAATACAGTGCATGCAACACAGTTCAAATAAATTCAACAGTAATCCCTTTCCTTTACTCTTGTGGCCAAAGCCACCTCCCTCAACCTCGTAGTGTCCCCGCTCGGAGAACGATTTTCGTAAATCTCACTACCAGCGGCCGCGGAAAACAACTAACACCGGCCCGAGATCCGCCAGCCTCCCTCGTTACAGCAGTCCACTAAGTGTGGCCACCTCTATCCTCACTCCCGTAGTGCCCCTATGGACCCACCCATAAGTCTCACTACCCGTGGTGCAGGAAGACAGCAATGCCTGCTCGAATCCACCACCACAAAAATAAAATTCGGGAATGCCACCAGCTTCAGCGCTTCGAAGCTGGAGGGTACCACCCTCTGCAAGCAGAGCAAGGTGCACAATGAGGCGGTTAGCTAGGCTATCAAAGTGACACCACGGGGGAATACCCAGGAAGCAATGAGTCTACACCCCTCCACAGATTCCCCCCACTCTCTTTTTCCTTACTACTGTTAGCTAGACAGCACCTAAAAGAGAGAAAACAGGCAACGAGGACCCCCCAGGACAACTTCCACAGGTCCACCCCCCTTTATCCCAAAAGAGGGAAAGAACAAAACTAACTAAACATAAACCACTAACATACCCAGGCAACAGATAGACTAAATGCAGGTAAACAAATGAGTAACAAGACACCGGGCAAGATATTACCTGTCTTTGATGCCCTCCCGGGAAGCAGTCACAGACACGTGGACGGGTCAATCAAAGGGGCTGGAACATACCGGTGGCTCCTGCAGAAGTCTCTACCGTGTAATCAGAGGTGATCCCTTCCTCCCCCCCCGATTCCTCCGTCCAACAGCGTCTTCCTTAGGACGGCTTACCGGCCAGAGGCCATAGCCCGGTTCCCCACGTTGGGCGCCAAATTGATGTAGATTAATTTAGAAATAAACAAAAATGTTTAAAAGTCTATCTGTTCCTGTCCAAATCTGAGATGAATAAATTGCGTATACGCAGAAGTAAGTTCACACTGACACATGCAGTTCAGGTTAAAATAACTTCGAGCAAATTTATTAGCATCTGGCAAAATTCAGGCTTACAAGCCCTTATAAAGGCAGAATGACATCATCATTGAATATCAGATAATAACAAATAAACATCATTAATTGGGTTAAATGTTAAGTGGCTGTGTCAATGTCCACCCATCAATATGATTAATTGGCCCAAAAACTAAGTGGTTAGCTAGGTGTCCTCCCACTGAGAGGTGGTATTGTTCTGGACACGGGTGTGGACGGATGGCTCAAGCACCATCTTTCCCAGCACGAGGCTTACTCGGTGGAAGGGGGGCTTGGGCATCATTTTGCGTAGTTAGTGATGTCAGTCTCGTGGTCGGGTGCAAGGTTCTTTTATGAATAGAACATTTCATTTGGCCGGTGTTCTCATGGCCTTCAGATTATACTATGTTGCAAATTACAGGAGATTCAGTAATTCCGGGGCTAGTTATGTCCTTAGAGAGAGAATACAGTCTCTATTCATTATACTAAATACTGTCAGGAAATTCTGTCATGTAATGTGAACAAAATGGAGGGTCTGTCATAATGTGAGGTTAAAATGGAGTTAGTACAATAATTCAATACAGGTTTCAATAAAGATTTTTAATAATTCTACATCAAACTCAAATCTTAAAGGAATTATGGTGGGGTTATCTTCGGTAAAGGTTACTGCCTTTGCAGTGCATGTATTACTTTAACTAGCAAATCCACAAACTTATTGGCCTATTATTCTAAAATTGATAGACTGATTTGGCATAGTTAGTGGTGTTACTAATAACTACTCAAAAGATGAAGCAATGTATCTTCAAAAATGTTATAAATGTGCACCTGTTCTATGATTTTACTTTGGAGTGTACACCTGCTCCATGATTTTACTTTGGAGTGTACACCTGCTCCACAATTTTACTTTAGAGTGTTCACCTGCTGCACGATTTTACTTTGGAGTGTACACCTGCTCCACAATTTTACTTTAGAGTGTACACCTGCTCCACGATTTTACTTTGGAGTGTACACCTGCTCCACGATTTTACTTTGGAGTGTACACCTGCTCCATGATTTTACTTTGGACTTCAAAGCTACTACAATCCTTGTTTTTATTTGCTGCACTGGACTGTATTTTAACACCATGACCACCACATCTTTTTACAAAGAAAGATACTATTTATCCCTTACATTTGTAACCATCTGTTGATGGTGTTTGTCATTTCTCTACTTTCTAGTCCCAACCAATTTCTTTGGATAAGCCCTCTCCTGTCATTCCTTGTGGGCTTCATATACAAGGAAGGAGCTCTTCTTACCTGTACTCCCGCTAGATTGGTCTTGTTGAATGCATTAGCTGAGCATTATGCATTGCCAATTGTGCTCTTACAGCAAGATAAACTCAGGTGTGGGCTTTGTAGTGCATAGTTATATTGGGGAGATGGAATGTTTATTTTACCCCAACTTTACTTCAATCTCACTTTTAATGAATAGCTTCCAAAGATTCATTTTCACACAAAAATTTGAAGATTCATTCAGGTAGAATTTGGACTAGTGGGAAATATAAAGGGTATACATGAGAAGATGTACCACTTGGATAGTACCACACTCAGATGCTCAGAAAAGCTAATAACCAAGTATGATACAATATATAACTGGAGAATCTGATGTACCTAGCCAGTTACATTAACATGCATCATTTTTTAATGGCTTTCTACCTTGACTTCTGCATTTTACGTCACTGTTCAATAGCATTTAAATCATTATTTGAAAGAAAGTTTATTTTTAGCCCTTATCACACTGGTGTCTGCCTATAAAACAGGATTCCTGTGGATTTTACATTAAGATCTGACTTTTAATTACTGCGTTACAAATAACTGACCTTTTTTGTAACAAAAACACACTATGGGTCCAGAACATAATGTTATTCCAAACTAGTTTTATGGCCAAAACAAATATTACATTATTCATTTCAATTTTCGAAATAGACTCTTAAATAGTGTAGTCAGGTAAACACTTGCTTTTCTTATATTGTTTAGGTCTATACTATTTATTTTATATGCTTCACTTATTTACAAACTAGATATTACCTAAAATCTATTGTTTTTTTTATAATGACTAGGTGACCATTCGTAATTAAATACAAAAAAATATGTTCAGTAAATGGAACAATTATGAGCTTGCATGCAGTAACTGACTGGATAGTCAGCATGGATAATGTGTCTAGTGTATTTAGTGTAATATTTCAATGTTATATAACCATGATTGTCTATGACACATTTTACAAAATGTTGATAAGTAAAATATGTATTTAACATGTTCAAATACTTTTTTGAATTCTGTGTTTGTTATAAATATATATTATTTCAGATAGAAAATCTACCATAAATATTTTATACAAGAAAAATGATGGTAAACATCATTGTGAGATGTAACACTATTAAACCCCTAGACACATCTAGACATATATATATCCTGCATTTCCCTGCAGTTAGTGCAAATGGACGTATATCTGAGTCCTGTGTTAAAGCAAACAGTGTTCCTGTAATGCCTCAATGTCGAGGCACTAAGTAACACCAACATTTGGTCCCCCAGAGTGCCACGATAACTCCAAGGAGTGGACGTTATATAGGAAGGCAGCATGCTCCTGCCCTGGCACTGTCCTGTATCTGGCAAGAGTGATGGAAGTGATCAGAAAATTCCTATTGCTGTTGTTTGACTGCCCCGGAGGCAGTCAGCAACATTACATTAACAGCATAATATTAACATTATATCAAGGTTAGAGTAAGTGTTCCACTTAGTGTTACAGTTGAGTTAGGGTTCGAATTAGCGTTAGTGCTAGGGTTACAGATCAGTTAGATGGCTGCTGTGCTGATGCAACTTTCCTACAGGGTATGTGCAGAGTTCCAAATAATCAAACTATGATCATCCATAATTGATATAAGAGACTTCCAGGGTAAGAGTAATCCTAGATCCTGAATCTCAACACACCTTTCCGTACGCCACTGAGGTAGTACTCAGTCAGGTACCCTCCGAAATGGCCGCCATCAGGTTATCTCCCTATGAGGGCGGTCCCTGTGGGACCAAAGAGTAACAAGTCACAGACTTCCAAGGCAAGGTGACTGAATAATGTTGAGGTAAATGCTGTTAGATCTGTGTCTTTAAGGTCGGTGGATCCATGTCCACAATGAACTGCATCATTATGCTGTAAATGAAGCGGGGCTTCACTGCAGATCCTGCAGCCATTGCCATTATGCAGATAATATGAACTACTAAATTAAGGCAATGGAAAATAGATGAATAAAATGATTGGCATGGCTTTATTAAAGAAAAACGAACTATAACATAGGTCAAGTTGGGCTAATTAAGTTACACCTTGTGAAAATCTAAGTAGCAATTTAGATCAGCATGTTTCAGTGAAACTTTTCCACTTAGGTTTTGCAAAAGCTTTTAATTTAGTGCTACACAGAGAATATTATGTAAATGAAAGATTACAGGCATAGAAATAAAACATAAAAGGGGTTATAAAAATAAATCATAATGCAATCATTCTAGATCTATTACAGCAGCTTATACTTATTGTGTATTTACACATTTTGATGTCTTCTCAGCAGTTTATATAGATGACAGTAGATTTGTTTCCCATATATTAATTTTGTATATTTGTTTCTGTAACTATTCATTTTGTGTGTGTGGGGGGGGGGGGGGGGGGGGTTACATATATGTTTTATGCACTTTTCTATGTTGTGTTTGTAGTTTATCCAGTTATTCTGTGCATACATGAGCCACTCAAATGTGTCCATATTTAAGGTGCTAGGTCTTGAGTTATTTTATTAATAAAATGGGTTATACGATTGACTTGCAATTCTGTTATTATTCAGTTGAACCAATATTGTTAGCTGAACAATCTACGGCCCTGATAACAGCATAGGAAACTAAAAATGTGCTCACTTTAAATGCTGTTGTTTGGAGTAGCCATATTTGTCTAGTGATGCTGATGCAAAATAAAAGAATGTTGCAGAATCTTGTATTTTAGAACATTTAGAAGTCCTCCCCTTATCAAGTCAAGTAAGCTAGGCACCAGTACAATAGCTACAATAAAATACCAGTATGATAATATTCACATTAAATCACATTGGCTTCTTTAGTTGGTGGTCTATCAAACAAAGCTTATGTTAAACTCACTGTATCTGAGGTGATAGTTATGGGTGAATAATAAAATCATCACCTTAATTAAATAAATTATATTCAATTTGGCCCAAGTAACCCAGGAAACCTAGCAGGGGTTATTTTGCATCTTGTATCCTGCCACGTGTCAAATATATACAAAATTATATACTTTATAACCACATCAAAGGCTATATTAAAGTCATTTTGCACTCAATGTTAAGTTGGGTTTTTAATGTAGTTATTTTAGATCTTATTTTATTTTTGTTTCTATATTAATATATAATTGTAAAACTATAAATAACATCCCCCCCCACACAACATTTATATAGAATCTTGCCCAGGAATGCTTAAACTAATTTTAAGCACTGATAATGGAGACCGTGTTGTTTGGCACAGATTTTAAACTGATTAAACAAACAGTGCTCAATTAAACATTTCAATCAATCTTGAATTTGGCCCGGTCAATTAAAAAATGTTTAGAATGTGGCTAGATCTCAGGACCTCTTTTGATCTCCCTACTGAAAACTATCTAATGTATATCCCAGTACTTATGCGTGAACCAATCAACCATGAAAAATGTACTGTGCTACTAAAGCTAAGGCCAATAATTGATTACGGATATGTAGCATCCACACAGATATATTATATATAATTTAGTTATAATTATACAACACTAACGTTTTCGTGTACATGTGATCTCTTGATCAGTAGTGTACCTGAAGAAAGTTTGAAGAGGGGCTGTCCACCCTGTGTGTCAGGAAAAAATTGGAAAAGACAGTGAGCTCTCAGGCACATATAAATGGACAGTAATTCACTAGAGCAAAAATCCCACTGTCTAAGCCAAATATTAGACTATAAAAATAGAATTTAGAAAGAGTGATATAGGACATTGCGCTGTGTATAGTATATAAATATATAGATAAAAGTTTTTAAGAATTGAATAAAAAGATAGTATATTCCAGCCAACTTCTTGATTAGAACAGGCACATTTCCACCAGATGTATAAACTCTGTATAGTGTTCCATTTAGTGCATGTAAAAAATATAGACAAAACCACCATAGTGTAATACTGTCAAAATATAGAGTATGTATACTGAAAAAAGTTAAAAGTTATTCACTCATATTTAGATGCTCCATATATAACTCGGAACATAGTAAGCACTTCAGCTGATCAAAGGATCGTTTCACTATTTGGAGGGGTGAGCTTGGCTGCTGCAGCTTTTTGTGCTCGACACTGACAGACCTCAGTCAGCGCCGCCATTGCAGCTGCTTTGCACTCCTCGTGCAAATGACTTTTCAGGGCATCGCAACATGATGCTCTTACTAAGCATCACTAAATGTGGGGATTTTGTGTGCTGACTGAAGCCTTACTGTGTCAAGCACATAGAGCTGCAGCTTCTGAAGATACTGAGGAGTACAGGGAGAGAGGGAAACAGAGGGGAATGAGTGGGAGAGAGGGAGATATTGCTAATAATGAGGAGGGAGAACGACATTACGAAGATGGTTGGGGTGCTGGTGACAAGGATAAGATCTGCCTGTGTGTACAATACATTACGTATGCCCCTGGAACCCCTAATTATATTTCCCCTTGAATTTGTAAGCCAACTATATCTTCTACTTTGAGAAAAATGTTATTTTCTGTCCTTGATTTCAAATCTGTCATTTTCAAGCACAAACACCATCGTCCATGATACTTATTTTATATCAGGGCAGAGAAAAATATCTAGCAATGTGCATAACTTGACTTGTAGGTTAATGTGCATTCATTACATACCTTTCATCTTGCTGCATGAAATTATAGAAAATGATATCCCTGTAAACACAATGTTTCTGTGATTTAAACAAGTATAAAGCAAAGAATGGTGCGCATGTAGCAATGGCATATTATGTTTGACTGTAATATACCAAGGTTTAAACAAACACCAACACTTGTGAGTAGTGATCTATGTTTGATTGTTCTAGAATACTTCTTTTAAACCTACTTTTTTGCACTTGTCATTGATTTCCATGGTCAGAACTCCACTTTTGCTCCAGAATTTACATTTGTCAACAGCCACCAAACAATACAATTAATCCAACTAATGGGGGCATGTACTAAAAAGCAGGATACAAAATGGGGAGATTTATAAAGGTCCAGGAGCGTTGTTAGGTCCCCAAAAGATCCGGGGCTAGAGCCAATAGCAGATTTGATAGCATTGCCGTAGAGAATATCACATGCTTGGACAGGCACATACATGCACATAAAATATGTGTGTGTATGGATCTATATATATATATATATATATATATATATATATATATATATATATATATATATATACATACATATATATATATATATATATATATATATATATATATATATATACATACATATATATATATATATATATATATATACATACATATATATAAATATATATATATATATATATATATATATATATATATATATATATATATATTAGATCCAAAAATATTGTAAAAATATTTGTATGTATATATATATATATATATATATATATATATAAATCCAAGGGCGGGTGCACTCAGCCAAACAATGATACACTATGCCCGGGTGCCGTGTAGCTCTGAACATATAGCGATATCCAAAATCGAAAAACATCGAAAAAAACACGCACTCACGGGTCTTCAGTATAAATCCAATGGTCGAAACTTTATATCATACAAAAAATAGTATTTGTAGATCCAGTCATTGACTGGATCTACAAATACTATTTTTTGTATGATATAAAGTTTCGACCATTGGATTTATACTGAAGACCCGTGAGTGCGTGTTTTTTTCGATGTTTTTCGATTTTGGATATCGCTATATATATATATATATATATACAAATATTTTTACATTTATATTAATTTGATTTACATGCACATATGTGATGCAGGAATATAGAAATACAACTGTTGACCACAGCTATCATATAGAAATAAATAAGATATGTAGAAAGAAAAAAAAACTAGAGCCATTTACGACAGTTTTTTCTTAATTAAAAATAAAAAATGTTGTACAAGAGAGATCAATGAATAGACAGATTTAAACAATGGCCTTGCACATTTGTACAAGTTAAATGGAGTCCAGGAGAAATGGGATTATCTAAAAGTTGCACTATTGAAGGCAACAGAAAATTGCATTAGGCTTGTCAGTAAGAGCAAAAAATTGAAGAAACCACTGTGGTACTCTGCAGAGGTGGCCAAAATAGTAAGAAACAAAAAGCTAGCATTTAGAAATTATACAAATACTCAGAGTGAGGAAGATAGAAAGATCTTTAAGAGTGGGCAGAAAGAGGCAAAGCAAGCTATAAGAGCTTCCAAAGCACACACAGAAAAGACTATAGCCCAGTCAGTGAAAAAGGGGATAAAACATTTTTTAGATACATAAATGAGAAAGGAAAAGTAAAACAAGTATTAGTTAATTAAAAACAAAAGAAGGATGCTATGTAGAAGAGGATACAGGCTTAGCAGACTGCCTTAATGAATATTTTTGTTCAGTTTTTACAAATGAAAATGAGGGTAAGGGACCTCATTTAGGGAAAAAGACTAATGAGTCTTTTGATCCATGTAAGTTTACAGAGGAAGAGGTTTTACTTCAGCTGTCTAAAGTAAAGACAAATAAGTCGATGGGCCCTGATGGGATACATCCAAAGTTATTAAAAGAACTTAGTGGTGTACTAGCAAAACCGTTAACAGATTTATTTAACCAATCATTGTAACCGGGAGTAGTTCCAGAAGATTGAAAATTAGCAAATGTTGTGCCCATTCACAAGAAAGGTAGTAGGTAGGAGGCGGGCAACTATATACCAGTAAGTCTTACTTCAGTAGTGGGGAAAATAATGTTGTTAAAAAATAGGTTTGTTGAACATCTAAAGTCGCTTGAATTTCAAGATCAGAGACAACATGGGTTTACTTCAGGGAGATCATGCCAAACCAATCTTATTGATTTTTTTGATTGGGTGACTAAAATAATAGATCAGGGTGGGGCAGTAGACATTGCTTACCTAGATTTCAGTAAGGCTTTTGACACTGTCGCACATAGAAGGCTTATCAATAAACGGAAATCTTTAAGTTTGAATTGCAATATTGTTGAATGGATTAGACAATGGCTGAGTGAAAGGCAACAGATGGTTGTAGTCAATGGAGTATATTCGATGCAAGGTCTTGTTACTAGTGGGGTACCTCAGGGATCTGTACTTGGACCCATTCTCTTTAATATATTTTTATTAGTGACATTGCAGAACGTCTTGTTGGCAAAGTATGTCTTTTTGCTGATGATACAAAGATTTGCAGCAGGGTTGATATTCATGGAGGGATAAGCCAAATGGCAAATGATTTAGCTAAACTAGAAAAATGGTCAGAGATGTGGCAACTGACATTTAATGTGGACAAGTGCAAGATTATGCACCTTGGGCGTAAAAACCCAAAATCAGAATAAAGACTATTTGGTACAGTCCTAACCTCAACAACTATGGAAAGGGATTTTGGAGTAATAATTTCAGAGAACTTAAAGGTAGGCAGGCAATGCAATAGAGCAGCAGGAAATGTTAGCAGAATGCTTGGTTGCATAGGGAGAGGTATTAGCAGTAGAAAGAGGGAAGTGCTCATGCCATTGTACAGAGCACTGGTGAGACCTCACTTGGAGTATTGTATGCAGTACTGGAGACCGTGTGTCCAGAAGGATATTGATACTTTGGAGAGAAGGGCTACTAAACTGGTTCATGGGTTGAAGGATAAAACTTACCAGGAAAGGTTAAAGCATCTTAACATGTATAGCTTGGAGGAAAGACGGAACAGGAGGGATATGATAGAAACATTTAAATACATAAAGGGAATCAACACAGTAATGGAAGAGAGTATATTTAAAAGAAGAAAATCTACCACAACTAGAGGACATAGTCTTAAATTAGAGGGGCAACGATCTAAAAGTAATATCAGGAAGTATTTCTTTACTGAGAGGGTAGTGGATGTATGGAATAGCATTCCAGAAGAAGTGGTAGAGGTAAACACAGTCAAGGATTTTAAGCATGCGTGGGATAGACACAAGGCTATCTTAGCTATAAGACCAGGAACGGGGGACTAATAAAAGTATTCAGAAAAATTGGGCAGACTAGATGGACCGAATGGTTCTTATCTGCCGACACATTCTATGTTTCTATGTTTCTAAGTTTAACCTGAGGTCTGCAGTTGTAAAACCCAGTGAAGAGACCTGGATATATTTCACTAAATCACAAACAATTTAATAAGTAAAACAGTTCTTAAGAAAACCTTTGAATAAAGGTGTTTTAGGTTCCTAAGATAAGCAAGTAAAACATCAATACTTACACTTAACACATATATGTAATATATTAACAGCTTTAAATAGTTTGGAACAAACAACTGAATTTTTTGTGAAATTCTAATTTTTAAGGTATCATCGTAACATGTAAACAATAGTGCAAAACAATAAATATCTTCACCTGCAACAGATTTAGTTAAAGGAATGATATCACCTAAACATAGTTTCCTCTTCATTCACACTAAAAACGATGATTGAAAATGATCTATACATTGTGTTAGCAAAGTTGCATCCAAATGCCTAAATTAGGAGAAAAATAATAATTGAAAATTTCATGAATTGGTTTTCAATGGGAAATGTGTAATTTGCATATTAAGCCACAGGTGATGTCAAACAGGAGACTCCACAGACACATTTAAAACACATTTTGTCTCCAAATTTAGGCAATTGCTTGCAGTTATGCTAACATAATGTATAGATTATTTAAATCATAATTTTCTATTCATTCAGTAAAAGCCATGTTTAGGTGATAAAGTGCCTTTAAATTCTGTCCATTTCCAATGAATAGCTTATTTTTTTCAAACTCCTTAATACAGAAAATAATGAAAATAGGTGTAAACAATGTGCATTAAGTGAAACTGAGGTATGTAGTTGGACATCCCAGTTAAAGTGCTAAGATATATAACAAACATACTACCTATGTAATAAAGACATTCTTCACAAAACCTTTGCATTAAATGATATAACGTTCACGTAAACTCTCAATTTCCATTTTCAACTAGCAAATGTTAGTGCTTGTCTTCTTGTTTGTTTACGGCCAAAACGATCAATGGTATCTTCCTCAGAAACAGAAAAAAGAACCTGTTTCTCTATTGAAAGAACTGAAAGACTGTTTAATCTAGGCTGTCCCATTGTACATCTTTACCAATTATGAAGCCACGTGAGTGCACTAAAAGATCTCTCGCAACTGCAACTGCTCACGGGAATAGTTAGAGCAATTTGAATATTTTTTTTTTACAGTTGGAAACAGTAGCGGATCTAACTGCTGTTAGATCTGATCCATTGACCATGCTGTTGTTTCCGTTCAAAAGAATGTTTGGCAACAAGGACTTCCTCACTTTTGAGTTCCACTTTGTAATGCCTACCAATCTCAGCTAAATCCTCAGACAGAAAGTTTGGCGATACGGGACTGCAAGCCTGAATCCCTCTCATCAGTTAGTTTTTGCTACTAGAAAATCTATGGTTTAGTTCAGATAGCATGCGGTCTACACATGGAAAAAAATAACTGTTCTGAAGTCATCTTTGGAACCAAGATCTTCCCGGGAAAAACTAGGTTCAGTCACATAGTCTTCCATGTACTTTTTGTTTTTTTCTTTGCACTGCCACTCCCTCACCTTCCGTGTTGATACTAGCTAATAGGATTTCAGCTTTTTTAAGCGGCTCTGCACATTTTTCAGTTGTGCGCATGGATTTTAAAGTACTACAAACTGCTTCTTTTAGGTCAGCTGCTTTAGCTAAATCTAGATTTTCTTTTTGGAGCATTTTATGGAATCCCTCTGTGATGCTAAATAAACTTTGGAACACAAAAAAGAGAAACAATTAATGAGATTTTTTTTAGTTTTGAAAACAGACCAGTTGCAGTATATATATATATATATATATATATATATATATATATATATATATATATATAGCTATCAGAAATAACACATATAGAGGATCAAGTACTAAAGAAGTGCAGTGGGGAAAAAAAATAGGTAAAACATGAGTAAGGAGCAATAAGCCAATGTTTGTAGCATTTTGCACTTTTTTCCCCCTGTTTTGCGCCTTTTCCGTTATTTTTATTTAGAGTGGATTCTTCCGGTAATATTTTGTGATTACATTTGAGCATTCTAAAGACTTTTGAGAATATTTCGTGAAAAATAATTCTTATTCCGCGTATGAAAATATTCGCAAATATGTCTATTTTTATTCGCAACAATGCCCAGTTTCATTCACAATTTTCTAATATTTACTATTTGAGTGTTAACTATTTAGTACATTGCAAAAGGAGCAAGAGCAAAAATAGTTTTGTACATAAAATATATTTGTTTGTTTTAGTACATGCCCCAAATAGCAGCTTCTAATTTGAGGTGTTCCATGTCAATAATCTTTTTTTTTGTGTATTTATAGCTTGCAATAATAACATTCAAGCTAAATAAGCTATTTTTAGGCCAGAACAATAGTTGCTTCCATTGTTTCTATACTGTATATAAGTAAATTATAGTTGGCCATGTCAAAGAAAAGGAACTAATGTTTTTATAATGGCAATTATGTCTCACTTAAGGTTTCATGACATTTTTGTTGAAAGCCTGCACATTGTAAAACATTGTTCGCAAAGAAAATAAAAAACTTTAGCAATTCTGGGCTTGACAAGACTGATCTAGCCATCAAAGCAGTCAAACAGCAAATGGAAGGAAGCAAATACATACTCATATTAAAGTTTGTGAATAGAGTCACTTTTCAGAAAGAGTTTTATTATATATTGTGAAACATATTTTTGACAGGTTATCATATATACTTTTCCCTACATATTGCAGATCCCACAATCCACATTTGAAGGATTATTTGTGTGTGCTAAATGTAATACATTTTTTTTTCATTTGTATACATTATTCTTTTTGGATTTGATAATTAACTTATTATGTCAACTGTTTTTTTCTAAAAACTACAGGTTGATTTCAGTTTATAGTTTAACTTCTGCAAAACTTTTCCATGGAGGTCAATATTTGGGATGGGACTCATGCATAATAAATACAAGGTCATCCTGCAGATACATTTTACCATTTGCATTGTGAAGGCATTGTAGCATGATGTGGCAAATAACATTTGCAATCTGTTTAATAAAAGATACAAACTTTATAAAAAAATGACATAGAGCAGAGGCGTCCAACGTGCGGCCCGCGGGCCAAATGCGGCCCGCCAAGCATCGAGGTGCGGCCCGCCTGAGCTCTGCTCTGGTAGCCACACCTCGAACTGCACACCACACGAGAAGCTGTGTAGGGGAATGAAGTTCCCTACACGCTCTGTGTAGGGAACTTCGTTCCCCAATACAGCTTCCCGTGCGGTGTGCAGTGCACAAATCCCCTCCTCTACCCTGCGTGTGAGGTCATGCGCAAGGGTCAGAGGGAGGGAAGAAGCGCACCGGGAGTCCACAGCCACGTGTGTGGGGGTAAGTGTATGTATGTATGTGAGTGAGTGTGTGTGTGTAGGGGGGGGGGGTAACTGTATGTATGAGTGTGTATGTGTGTGTGTATAAATGTGTATGTGTGTGAGTGGGGTAAGTGTATGTATGCGAGTATGTGTATAAATGTGTATCTATGTGAGTGCATGTTAAGTGGGTGTGGGGTAAGTGTATGTATGTGAGTGTGTGTGTGTATAAATGTGTATTAGTGTGTGGGGTAAGTGTATGTGAGTGTGTGTGGGGGGTAACTGTATGTATGTGAGTGTGTGTGGGGGGGGTAACTGTATGTATGAGTGTGTGTATAAATGTGTATGTGTGTGAGTGGGGTAAGTGTATGTATGTGGGTGTGTGTATAAATGTGGATGTGTGTGGGGGTTAAGTGTATGTATGTGAGTGTGTGTATAAATGTGGATGTGTGTGGGGCTTAAGTGTATGTATGTGAGTGTGTGTATAAATGTGGATGTATGTGGGGCTTAAGTGTATGTATGTGAGTGTATGTATAAATGTGGATGTGTGTGGGGCTTAAGTGTATGTATGTGAGTGTGTGTGTTTTTAAATGTGGATGTGTGTGGGGGTTAAGTGTATGTATGTGAGTGTGTTTTTAAATGTGGATGTGTGTGGGGGTTAAGCGTATGTATGTGAGTGTGTGTGTTTTTAAATGTGTATTAGTGTGTGGGGTAAGTGTATGTATTTGAGTGTGTGTGTTTTTAAATGTGTATTAGTGTGTGGGGTAAGTGTATGTATGTGAGTGTGTGTGTTTTTAAATGTGTATTAGTGTGTGGGGTAAGTGTATGTATGTGAGTGTGTGTGTTTTTAAATGTGTATTAGTGTGTGGGGTAAGTGTATGTATGTGAGTGTGTGTGTGTGTGTTTTTAAATGTGTATTAGTGTGTGGGGTAAGTGTATGTATGTGAGTGTGTGTGTGTGTGTGTTTTTAAATGTGTATTAGTGTGTGGGGTAAGTGTATGTGAGTGTGTGTGTGGGGTAAGTGTATGTATGTGAGTGTGTGTGTGGGGTAAGTGTATGTATGTGAGTGTGTGGGGTAACTGTATGTATATATGTGAGTGTGTGTGTATAAATGTTAATGTGTGTGACTGGGGTAAGTGTATGTATGCGAGTATGTGTATAAATGTGTATCTATGTAAGTGCATGTTAAGTGGGAGTGGGGTAAGTGTATGTATGTATGTGAGTATATGTGTATGTGTGGAGTAATTGTGACTGTGTGTGTGTTGAGTAATTGTGACTGTGTGTGTGTGGGAAGGGGGGGTAAGTGTGACTGTGTATGCATGTGTGTGTTTGTAGTTAATGTGACCACTACACATTAGTGTAAAATATATATATATATATTTACATACACACACATGTATATAATTATATATATTATTCTCTGAATGAATTAAAAATGAATGCGGCCCACGCACGCATACATTTCTAGCAAAGTGGCCCTTTGCCGAATATACTTGGACACCCCTGACATAGAGTATAAAAAAAAAAATGAAAGCTGTGTTGCAAAAAGGGTGAAAAATTATGGAGTTTTTTAATTAATAGGGTGTTTTATTTAATGAACATTACACAGAAAATTACAATTTATTGTCTTGTTTTGCCTTCCATGACAGACTCAATATTAGAGAATGCATTATTACAGGTTAAGTATCTCTTATCCGAAATGCTCAGGACAGAAAGTATTTTGGATAATGAGTAATTTCGGATAATGGATCATTTTCACTGATATAATATATTACAGCATCTCAGCACTCATGAAATACAAATGAAACACATGTACCATTGTATTATCCTTTGTGGGCGTGCTTGCGTGAAGGAAACTGAGCATGCATGGAAATCACAGCTTAAGGGGGCTGGACATTGAATAAACTGTCAGATTGCTTTCAATCTGACAGGTGTGTGTGGAATTTGCCTTCTAAAGGCTATATGTTGTACGTACTCCCAAACCTAGTGAAGTTTCGGTTTAGTCTTTTAGCCAACTGCAACAAGTGTCAATAAGCTCTAAAGAAACTATGAAGTATTACACAACTTCTAATCTGGCCTTAAAGGGACAGTCTAGTCCCCAAACTCACTTTGTTGCCAGATGAAAATTACTGCTTTTATAGTTCAAAGGCTTTTTTTCAGTGTGATTTGATGCAGGCAATCAAGCCCTCCCCCAGTGATTACAATGCGTGTTTACTGCAGGTGCGGCACTGATTATATAGACACTGAGCAGATAAAGGTTTGTTTAATTTAGTCACTTTCTATGCTGCTGGAATAGAATAAATTGTGTGGACTGTAACAGACTTGCTTTTGTACACAGTAGGATATCTTAACAGTGCAACACATTATTTGATGACATCACTTGAGAGACAGGAAACCCTTGTCATTTAAAATAAACTATTGTCATTGTTTCCTGCTGCAAAAAAACAAACAAATGAAATTGTCTTTTACTCAGCTACTGTGGGCAGTCCTGGTTTCATGCAAACTGCTGTAATTTCACAATTTCACCTTGCTGTAAGTATTTTATATTTTAAGCAAAATAAAATGTAAAACATGCATTTTAAAATACTTTGAAAGCACATTAAAATGCATTAACATTTCGAAGATGCGTTTTGGCCATCAGACAGTCCCTTTAAGGGTGTCCTTGTAGGATGGTAAGAATCACATATCAGGTTGTAGTAAATTAAATGGTATTATAAAAAATATTGTACCTAAAACAAATTACTTTTTATGCCAATAAAAACAATAAATAATATGTGTGGGTACATTAAATAAGCAATAGGAAAATTATAGCTCAACACAAACACTGCAGAAATGTTAAAACAGTTATTGTCAGGAAGGCAAACATTTCAAAACAGTCCTGTCACTAAGGGGTTAGAGAAAGACCTCACTAAAAAGTGAACGGTGTTTAGCCGAAAAGTGAACTGCAAACAATAGGCCTTAATAGCAGATATGGAAACATAGACAGGTTGAAACATTTTGCAACTCAGCTACTAATGCCTGTTTTTTTGCAGTTCATTTGTCAGTACACCTCAGTTCACATTTTAGTGCATCTAACGTTCCATCAATCCTTACCAAAATGTCAGACAGAAATATGCTAAGTTTCAAGACTCCTTAAAGTAACAGGGAAGTTGGTTATCAGACCTGCTTCTCCTAGTGGAACAAAATCATGTATTTGGTGCAGTTCTGTCCTTTTTTTTTTTTTACCTTTCTATATTTAGCAATACACGTGTGCCTTCTTTATAAATTCTTCAGGGTCGTACCCAGAGTATTTGGCACTCGGAATGGAATCTATGTTTGGCACCACACTTAGCCATATTACTCTCCATGATCTTCTGTGTAATCTCCCATCTGGATGTGGGTATGTCGATGATACATCCCATGCAAGGTCTTGGCTTGCCATGGCACTTTCTCTACTTGATATTCCTTCCATGTCTATTGCTGCTTCAGCATTCTCTCAGCAGCTCATCTTTGAGTTCCCTATTACTTACGTATTCCTAGATGCTCTGGGTTTTGTCCAGGAGAGTGCTTATGACACTACCGAGACCCCGTCTGCCCTCTTTCCAGCTGGTGTACAGTGTCTGTATGTTGGAATTGAGATGGACACCCCTGTACATTATGAGGAGCTTTCAGGTCTTCTCATTAGCAGCTTCTAGGTCTGGCATAGCTCTTATTCCTCCCATTGAGCTGGCTCAATGGGGTTGTGGCATGTGATTGTGGCATGCCCAGGTACTTGTAACTTTGTAGTCATAGGTTTCCTGTAGTCAATCCAGGCTGTGCTCTGGTTGATCTGTCTACACCTGAAATCTTGGGTCTATCTATGAGCAACTGGTGTTTTGAGCGTATTGTTCCCAATGCCCTTATGAGCTGTGACCACAGCTGTACTGACATGTACTGTCCCGTAGGGTCCAGTGGCTCAGTAGCTAAGATGCCTGATAGGACTTTCCATATTGAAGGGAGACAGCATATTGGCCAGTAGTTAGATGGTGCTGTGCCCTTGTGGGGATATTTCATAATCAGTACTGTCCTTCCTTGTGTTAGCCAATCTGGGTGGGAGCCTACTACTAGGAGGTGTACCATCTGTGCTGCCAGGTTTTCATGTATAGCTGTTAGTTTCTTCAACCAGTAGGTGTGGATCATGTCCGGCCCAGGAACTGTCCAGCTCTTCATGTTCTTGACTCGTAGTTGGATGTCTGTTACTCTGATGATGACTGGTTCCTGTTCTGGGAGATTGCTGTAGTCTGTAGGCTGCTAGTGGCTCTGCTGTTACTGTGCTGTTATACTACAGTTGGAAGTACACCTTGGAAGGATCTTTGGAGAACAGGGCATTTATATATATATATATTTCAAACATAATTAATATGTACAGTACATTTAACTAATGACTTAAATTTTGGTTATTAAATTCAATTATATTCCAAGAGAGATTATGTAATGCCTTTCAGATGTACGTTAATCATGCAAACTCTTTTTCTTTAAATAATATTTTCTAACTTCAATAAAATAACTTTTTTTCATACTGACCTAATGTGCTATAATTTGCATAATTTGCATGTCTTTACTAAGTTTCTGTGTTGGATCGTCACATCTCTGACTTCACTATAATTTCACACAGCAGGTTCCTTTTATAATATTTGTAACTTCAAGGGCATTCATCTATTGTATGCAGTGGCCTCATTTTCCATAATTTCATTAATTACTTCAGCTTTTCATACAAGAAAAATAAAAGAATTTGTAACAGAATCGGAAAAAAAAAAATATTATTTGGTCTCAAGATCATATAAGTCGGACGTTTCATGTATTCAGTAATTGTCCAGAACATTTGATTATTAAGGTAGCTATGATTTCCAATCCGAAATTCTGAGCCTTGGAATTAAGAATATCGTAAATCATCAACAAATTAACCACAAATTATATTTCTAATCCCACAAACAAAATTATTTTTGAGATGAAATAAAATCTAATTAATATCAACCTTTGTGTGTATGTCATTATTTTCTAAACTTTCACACCTCATTCACACAGGTAATGGTACCCTTACATTTCCACAGGTTAGTATGCTGCATTGCAAAGCAATGGTGGCACCTAAACTTTGGAAATTAAACGTTTAATTAATACACATTGCATGACGGGGGAGAGTACATATATCCTGTATAACAGCTGTTGATTATAATCAATATCCAGCGATATGATTCCTCCCTAGAGCTAACATGACATCACTGATACTGTTATTCACCAAGAGCTGTTATGCGAGTACTAAAATATATATTCATGTATGTACTTATATGTAAATGCCTGGTTGGAGAGATAATTGGCATATGTGCTTCAATTTTCATATAATTCAACCACTTTAAAATAGGTTTTACCATATTTTTAGGCCCTTTAAAGTTCAATTCTTAATTTAGTTTCAGATGGAATTGGCACTTTAAGAATAGGGGGAATCCTATACTTAAAACATCAACATTTTTCCGAACCAAATGCGTCTGATCTGCAGGCACAAATTTTGCATGAATCAGACAGATATCACCCATATTGAATAGCCAAGTGGAGGATTTTGACACAATACAGCCATTTGACAAGTTCTGACAAAAGTTCAGCACAGATGGGGGCATATTGAAATCAACCTTTTTTAAGTTTTTATATATATATATATATATATATATATATATATATACAGAGCTTATTGAATGTAGGGAATGGCACTACATAGTGGTCTGGGAATCAACTCCGGGTTCATCTGTGGTCTCCCACACTTTGGAGCATTGGTAAATTAGGAAATCCAATTTAAGATGTTTTATTAGCTGAAAGAGATGGAACATGAGTTGAATTAATTTATTATTATGCTAAACCATAGTAAATGTAGTAAGTATGTTCAATGATAAAGTTTTGAATGATTTCGGCAATAAGGTTGTACATGTTGGCAGAAGATGTTCAATTAACTAAAAAGCAAGCTTTTTTCCTTCCTTCCTGCATGTTTCCCTACTTTATTCATTTCTTACATGGTCACTGGATTAAGATTTCTCTTTCTAAGTTTGTCAATTATCTGTTAAAGGGCAACTTGGTCGTTCTTACTGCATATATTTAAACTACAGCAATAAAGAGATAATAATAAATTATTTATTCTTATGTGACTTAATTGCCTCTGATAAAATCTGACCTGTTTATGATACGCTGCTCCATCTGGTTGTAGCTGACCTACCCTTACATCCAAATATCTTAATCTTTCGATCCCCATATCTTTTGTCTCTACTGCCGACAATCCGACAAAATACTGGAAGCTTACAAGAGCACAATTCTCTTTTTTTTATTTATCAGTATGCGTCTACACATATGTGATGATTATTGTGCATCTAGTTGACAGTACCATATTATAATAGCTCAGTTGATATATACTCTAATTATAATACCCTTTTGTAAACCTCAGGGCACAGGTTCAAATTCCAGTATGGTCAGTTCAGCCCTGTTTCCTTCCAAAGTTGATAAACGAGGACCATTTAATTGCGTAATAATTACATTGATTATTCAGCCGTTGGTGTTTGTTAATTCTCAGGGCATGTGCTAACAGTGCTTTCAGGGGAGAAAACCACTACATACAAACTAGGTCACATTACACCATTTGGCTTTAGAAAAAAATAAGTAATGATAATACCATGAGATATGATGACATATATGTATTAGGCCATCAAATTAAATAGTGCAAAAAATAATGTTTTGTTACAAAATCAGGTTTAATTTATAAGTAATATTTGATCAGGGGAATGCAAAGTGTGTATACGGAGATGCACACCAATTTATATTTTTATTGTTCACAGACAAGCTAAACACTTATAAAGCAGATTATTGAACCTCTCCTGGCAGAATGTCTCTCCACATGACTTGTGTCCCAGTAATGACACATAAGGGAATAACCATATGTTTCATTTTATATATATATATATATATATATATATATATATATATATATATATATTTATATATACTAAATAATAGTATATTACTATATAATATAGACAAATACGTAGTAGGTATTGGTCACAATCAACCAAATGTGGATCTGAAAGGGAAAGACTGATGGGCATATATTGGTGAATGCTTGTTCACGTTTGACATAATGCCAACTAACATATTAATCCTTGATGTATTCTGATGAATGACATATGAAAAATGCATAATTGTAAATAACCTGGAAATCTATGACAACGTTGTTAATAATTTTGATAAATAGAGGGCAGTGTGACAGCTTTTTTGACAAACGAGACAATATGAAATATATTACTTATCTCTTTCACTGGTTGGCAATTACAGTAACAGTATAGCCTGATGGACTGTACCATGTTTATCTCATGTATCATAAATATAACCAGAAGATGAGGCTTAACAGAGTTGATTTGACATGTATGTGACACAATATACACGTTTTGGCTTACTCTATGTAAATATAAAATAGTGAAAATGGCTCTAGCCATCAGTACATCTTCATGTTTATGTTTTTTTTAATTATGTACAGGAAGGAAGTGTGTGATGTCTTCACTTCATATGAAAACTATTATACTCTCTATGGTCTAAGCCATTGTCTAACAAATTAAACATTTGAGACATGGAAAGGTTGAAATGGATGGAATTTGTGTGACGTTTCAACCTAATTTAGTCATTATTAATTTAGAGTTTTCAGATAAGAAGCATTCAGCCCATCTAGTCTGCCTAATTTCTGCCTACAAAAAAAACTTAATATGTTAATTAGCCCCTGGCTTTTTCTTATATCTAATCTAGCTATAAAGCCATAAGGCTATCCCATGCATGCTTATACCTCTACACCCACGTCTGCTGAAAGGTTATTCCATGCATCCACTACCATTTCAGTAAAGTAATACTTCCTGCTGTTGCAGAAATATCTTTAAATAACCTTTTTCCCTCTAATGTAGCACGATGTAAACGTTTTATGGTAGATTTTCTTCTTTTAAACTGTGACCTTTTCTTCACCTTAGTTAGTTAGCTTCTGTTTTCCCAGGGGCAACTATTAGGTTACAACCAAAATTGTATCAACATCCTTTTTCTATTCTGTAGATTCCGTCTGTAAATTTTTTTGATACATGTTCTCTGTATTATTTACATATGAATATGGAGAACCCTAATGTTAAAGTTAATGTAAACAGTTTGTTTATGCTACTATGTATGTCCTATGTCTGCCTGCAATTGCTGATTAAATGATCACTTCCACTAGTCAATGTCGAGGCATCCAGCAACACCAAAATTAATAGCTAGACTGAACCGCAATGGCTCCCCGGAGTAATTGCAGGCCTCATATTGGAAGACAGCATGCCATTCCAGTTTGGCACTGCCCTGTTGTGGGCAAGCACTTCGGATGTGATCCATGATCATTTCCATCATTCTGTTGGTGTTGCTAAGTTATCAAACTAGCGGAAAAGACTAAACCTGAAGGGAAAAGTCAATAGATATGGGATAATGGACAACTGATCTAAACTTGAGCAAGAGTGTATATAGGTATACCACTTAATACCCGATATAGACGAAAAAAGGAAGGTGAACAACAGGGACCAGCCCAATAGACACACAAATACATTCCCAAGCTAACAAAGGTTAATAAAGAGCAATAAATAAATAGTGATGAGTGAATAAATGAATAAATAAATATATATTGAAAAATAAATAAATATGCAGAACTAATGCGTGTCAAAGAAATAAATAAATAAAAGTACCTAATGTGGACAAAAAATAAAAATTAACAAATAGCACACAAATCACATAACAATAAATGAAATATAAAAAAATCAAATGAATATTGTAGGTGGAAAAGATAATATATAATGAACAAAAAATACATTTCTAAAGAGAGTGAAAAATAAGCAAGCAAATAACACATATAATGCTGACAAAAAAAAGGAAAAAGGATGACTGAAATAGCTGCAATAAGACCAATGATATGCGTTGAAACAAAATGTGGCAAAATATCAAATGTAGCAAGAGCAGTAAACAAACGTTTGCAAAGGCTGGTGTGATCATGAATAAAGTCCAGAAACAAGGTCTTGAAGATGTTAAATAAAATCAATCAACACATCTTTATATCCGGAAAAAATGACTTGCTCTGAAGTATAGATCTGAAAATAAAAGGAGCTTCAAGATGTTTAATAAAGCCGGCCGGAATAACTCAGCAAATATCGGGAGACAGAGTACACAAGCAAAGCCGGAAATGAATGAGTCCGTAGAAAAAAAAAAGGCAACTCCCACCCTACGCGTTTCGTAACTGACCACGTTACTCAGGGGTGATGGGAGTTGCTTAACAGGCTGCTGTCTTATATATGCACGCCAGTGAATCCCATCTAATCAATATGGTCCTTCTCCAGACCAGTTAATGAAATGCTGATGTATCTCCTTTTAATATATCATGAAATACCTGCAGCTAACATTATGTAGCTACTGCTCTGTGCAAGGGTTATCCTTGTACTGACATGCTTTTACTGGTTGCTCCATTCAGGCAATATGATGCATATTTTTAAAACAGATACTTTACCTTTTTAATAGTCTGTATCTCACATGAGCTCTATAAAGGTGATAATGTGGGAATCACTGTCAGTATACATTATTTAAATGCATATATATATATATATATATATATATATATATATATATATACAGGGAGTGCAGAATTATTAGGCAAATGAGTATTTTGACCACATCATCCTCTTTATGCATGTTGTCTTACTCCAAGCTGTATAGGCTCGAAAGCCTACTACCAATTGAGCATATTAGGTGATGTGCATCTCTGTAATGAGAAGGGGTGTGGTCTAATGACATCAACACCCTATATCAGGTGTGCATAATTATTAGGCAACTTCCTTTCCTTTGGCAAAATGGGTCAAAAGAAGGACTTGACAGGCTCAGAAAAGTCAAAAATAGTGAGATATCTTGCAGAGGGATGCAGCACTCTTAAAATTGCAAAGCTTCTGAAGCGTGATCATCAAACAATCAAGCGTTTCATTCAAAATAGTCAACAGGGTCGCAAGAAGCGTGTGGAAAAACCAAGGCGCAAAATAACTGCCCATGAACTGAGAAAAGTCAAGCGTGCAGCTGCCACGATGCCACTTGCCACCAGTTTGGCCATATTTCAGAGCTGCAACATCACTGGAGTGCCCAAAAGCACAAGGTGTGCAATACTCAGAGACATGGCCAAGGTAAGAAAGGCTGAAAGACGACCACCACTGAACAAGACACACAAGCTGAAACGTCAAGACTGGGCCAAGAAATATCTCAAGACTGATTTTTCTAAGGTTTTATGGACTGATGAAATGAGAGTGAGTCTTGATGGGCCAGATGGATGGGCCCGTGGCTGGATTGGTAAAGGGCAGAGAGCTCCAGTCCGACTCAGACGCCAGCAAGGTGGAGGTGGAGTACTGGTTTGGGCTGGTATCATCAAAGATGAGCTTGTGGGGCCTTTTCGGGTTGAGGATGGAGTCAAGCTCAACTCCCAGTCCTACTGCCAGTTCCTGGAAGACACCTTCTTCAAGCAGTGGTACAGGAAGAAGTCTGCATCCTTCAAGAAAAACATGATTTTCATGCAGGACAATGCTCCATCACACGCGTCCAAGTACTCCACAGCGTGGCTGGCAAGAAAGGGTATAAAAGAAGAAAATCTAATGACATGGCCTCCTTGTTCACCTGATCTGAACCCCATTGAGAACCTGTGGTCCATCATCAAATGTGAGATTTACAAGGAGGGAAAACAGTACACCTCTCTGAACAGTGTCTGGGAGGCTGTGGTTGCTGCTGCACGCAAATGTTGATGGTGAACAGATCAAAACACTGACAGAATCCATGGATGGCAGGCTTTTGAGTGTCCTTGCAAAGAAAGGTGGCTATATTGGTCACTGATTTGTTTTTGTTTTGTTTTTGAATGTCAGAAATGTATATTTGTGAATGTTGAGATGTTATATTGGTTTCACTGGTAAAAATAAATAATTGAAATGGGTATATATTTGTTTTTTGTTAAGTTGCCTAATAATTATGCACAGTAATAGTCACCTGCACACACAGATATCCCCCTAAAATAGCTAAAACTAAAAACAAACTAAAAACTACTTCCAAAAATATTCAGCTTTGATATTAATGAGTTTTTTGGGTTCATTGAGAACATGGTTGTTGTTCAATAATAAAATTAATCCTCAAAAATACAACTTGCCTAATAATTCTGCACTCCCTGTATATATAATTAAAAGAGTAAATAACATATAAATACCATGTATATTTAGAGTTTATAAAGAAATTAATAAATCAGGTTTTCTGAAAGAAAAATGAAAACACCTTTTGATTTATATTTTATAGTTCAGAAACCTATGCCAATATATTGCTGGCCCGAATCTCCAGATCAAAGCCCCGAATGGAGACTCTGATACTGTTTTTTTTCCTTCCTCTGAGCCAGGACTTCATGCCGCTCTCACTGCAATGCGTTTTTTTTTTGCTCTTTGGTCTGGTGAGTATGTCTATGAGTGTGTGTGCTGGCTGAGTGTCCATGTGAGTGTGTGTGTGCTGCCTGAGTGTCCATGTGAGTGTGTGTGTGCTGCCTGAGTGTCCATGTGAGTGTGTGTGTGCTGCCTGAGTGTCCATGTGAGTGTGTGTGTGCTGGCTGAGTGTCCATGTGAATGTGTGTGTGCTGGCTGAGTGTCCATGTAGTGTGTGTGTGTGTGCTGACTGAGTGTCCATGTGAGTGTGTGTGTGCTGACTGAGTGTCCATGTGAATGTGTGTGTGCTGACTGAGTGTCCATGTGAGTGTGTGTGTGCTGGCTGAGAGTCCATGTGAGTGTGTGTGTGCTGACTGAGTGTCCATGTGAGTGTGTGTGTGCTGGCTGAGAGTCCATGTGAGTGTGTGTGTGCTGACTGAGTGTCCATGTGAGTGTGTGTGCTAGCTGAGTGTCCATGTGAATGTGTGTGTGCTGGCTGAGTGCACATGTGAGTGTGTGTGTGCTGGCTGAGTGTCCATGTGAGTGTGTGTGTGCTGGCTGAGTGTCCATGTGAGTGTGTGTGCAGGCTGAGTGTCCATGTGAATGTGTGTGTGCTGACTGAGTGTCCATGTGAGTGTGTGTGTGCTGGCTGAGTGTCCATGTGAGTGTGTGTGCTGACTAAGACTTGATCACTTTTTCTGGCAGTAAGATGTTCAAAATTATGCAGTTTGAAAGCATAGCTTGCTTAACAGAAAACCAATAATTCTTCACATGTGAGTGTGTGTGCTGACTGAGTGTCCATGTGAGTGTGTGTGTGCTGGCTGAGTGTCCATGTGAGTGTGTGTGCTGGCTGAGTGTCCATGTGAGTGTGTGTGTGCTGCCTGAGTGTCCATGTGAGTGTGTGCTGGCTGAGTTTCCATGTGAGTGTGTGCTTGCTGAGTGTCCATGTGAGTGTGTGTGCTGGCTGAGTGTCCATGTGAGTGTGTGTGTGCTGCCTGAGTGTCCATGTGAGTGTGTGCTGGCTGAGTTTCCATGTGAGTGTGTGCTTGCTGAGTGTCCATGTGAGTGTGTGTGCTGGCTGAGTGTCCATGTGAGTGTGTGCTTGCTGAGTGTCCATGTGAGTGTGTGTGCTGGCTGAGTGTCCATGTGAGTGTGTGTGTGCTGGCTGAGTGTCCATGTGAGTGTGTGCTGGCTGAGTGTCCATGTGAGTGTGTGTGCTGGCTGAGTGTCCATGTGAGTGTGTGCTGGCGGAGAGTCCATGTGAGTGTGTGTGCTGGCTGAGTGTCCATGTGAGTGTGTGCTGGCGGAGAGTCCATGTGAGTTGGTGTGCTGGCTGAGAGTCCATGTGAGTGTGTGTGTGCTGCCTGAGTTTCCATGTGAGTGTGTGTGTGCTGCCTGAGTGTCCATGTAAATGTGTGTGCTGACTGAGTGTCCATGTGAGTGTGTGTGTGCTGGCTGAGTGTCCATGTGAGTGTGTGTGTGCTGGCTGAGTGTCCATGTGAGTGTGTGTGTTGACTGAGTGTCCATGTGAGTGAGTGTGCGAGTGAGTGTGTGTGTTACAAACTGTTTGGGCTCAGATGGCACAAGGCCAGTTCCCTGTGGGTACAGTATTAGAGCAGTTGCAAAGTCAGGCGCATGCAGCAGAGAATAGCGCAAGGGGTGCATGCTCTGCCCCCTCACGCTCTGATACTGTAGGAGCACCGGAAGGCTTGGGAACTAGTTGATAGAACACCAGCTGCAGGGATTGGAGGAAAATAAATCTCTCTGTATGTAGGTGGGTGTTTATGTAAGGGTCTGTGCGACTGGTGTATGTGTGAATGTGTGGCTGCGTATATGTTTGAGTATTTGTGGCTGTGTAAGTATGTGTATAAGTGTAAGTAATTAATGTGAGTTTTTTGTTGTTGTGAGTCTTATGGTGTATTGTGATATAGTAATGTGTGATAATGTGTGATACACTCACACAATGCACATTACTGTGAATTTTATATATGAATATATATAACGTAATCTTCTCAAGTTACAAAAATAGTACATCTATCAATATGTCCCCCTAGGGTTGCCACCTTTTCTACATAAAAATACTGTCCATTCTACTGCCTCCACAGAGTTTACATTGGCCTCACACCAATTTTTTATATCTATATCTATATTTTTACTCCACTTCTTAAAATCTGACATGGGCTTCAGCCCCTGATCTTTTGGAGACCTAGCAACGCCCCTGCTACAGACTAAACCGTGACCTACGGTGACAAATCTGCATTAATAGCTGAAGTGGAAAAACATATGGGCGAATAGAAAAATGTTCTATCCCCTTGCTAGTGCACATGGTTCACTGTTTAGTGAATAGACCCCATTGTGTTTTCTCTCCAGCTTTTTCATTGTGATACAAATTCGGTAAGAACATTTGCTTCTTGATAGAACAATAACAGCAAGATCATTGATAGGAAGACATTCTGTTTAGAATCTGCATAAAACCTCATTTTGTCTGGTTCTACTGTTGTGTGCGCAGCCATTTGTTACAGAATGCCAATTTAGATAAGTCACTATTTAAATAACAAATCTTGCAAATTTCACTAAATATTAATGATATTTTCCTTTGAAGGATCTCCTAAACATTGCTTATATTGTGAATGTGGACAATATAGTCTGACTAAAATGATCTATACATTGTGTTAGCAGAATTGCAAGCAAATGCATGTAATTTCTGTCCTTATATAATTTTTATTTTGTCTTATGATTCGTGTCGGAGATACAAAATAACATAAATAACATACAAAAGCATACCTTAGCGTGCATTCATTTACAGTATAGTTTAGATAAAAATATAATATATATAATATTTAGTACAGACATTCATGAGGAACATAGAATACATATTGTGACGTGCATGTAATTTAAGAGAACAATATGTTTTAAATGAGTATGCGATGGCTGGGTTGCAAATTACATATTTCCATTGAAAGTTCATTTGCCTGTCAAGTTGCAAGTGGTGTCAACAACAGGAAACATTACAGACACATATAGTACACATTTTTCTCTCCATTTATGTATCAGTTATTTGTGGTATTCTCCCCCTTCTATATTCAGTGATATCAGCAATGCTTAGGTGATGGATATACTATTTCCAGATACCCTTACCCAAAGAAATGAACAGGAAAGAGCCTGGAAGTGTTGACACTTTGTTAAACTAACTCTGTCACCAAGACCTGTCCATAGTGTGTACTGTAAATCAAGTGCTATATTGTGCACACTTTAATCAATATAGAGCTTGTTTTTCAGTACACACTATGGTCTAGTCTTCTCTTACTTTTTAGGGAGAAGACTTATGCACAAGACACAACTTTATTACTATTTCCATTGCTTTGTGAGGACTTTCAAGTGATTGATGGACATAATCCTGTTAATAAAAATAAATAAATAATATAGTATCCAAAGTTTGGTATTAGCTTTGATACCGCCTTATATATTTACCAGGCTTGTCATTTGTATTATTCATTATACTTTTACTACTCACTGTATTTTTACTGAAATTGCAGCCTATACAACTGTCGTTCCAGACAGCTATTAACACCAGCATCTTTGTGTATTTATACTTTGTGTCTATCTTATATACTCTCTGTATCTTTGTGATCCATATTGCAACCCTTTGATGTCTGCCTGTTTTCATTTTTTGATACAGACAGACCTCATTTTATTGTGTTGTCTTTACCATTGAAGTGTTATAGTGGGACACCTTTTTGCTAGTAGGGGATTCTGCTTGTGCAGTGACTGCTCCTACTTTTTTGTTTCTCTTGCTATTTTTAGTTTGAGTTTACAGATTGTTGTACACGTTGGACCACTTAGGTTGTTTTTGTGCCATAGGACCAAAGCTCTCCCATGTTTCTATAAACATCCTTTTCAGCACTCTTTTCTAAATTATTTACCCTTCCCCTTTCCGTAGACATTATTCTTGGTACCCCTAACAATTATAATTTTCTGGAAAACCCTTCTTACATGCATATTACATGTTAGTGACAAGTAGGCAGGGGTATCTTCCCAGTAGATTGGAAAATTATATCAGTGCCATCATTTGCATAAATTGTTCTACACCTTGTGAGTCTATACAGTGACCCCCCCCCCCCCCCCAACTCCTGAAATTAAATTATTTTTAAAACAATTAGAAAATATAAATGGCAGTTAAGTGTCTATTCACTCTTCCATATACAGAAACAAACCACTGACAAGACATCACAATTCCACTTTTTGGAACCAAACGACTGGGCATACCCCTCTCCCACCACAGTAGTAGAGGTGGCATCCAGAGCTCCTTCAGCATCCCTGTCAACATATCAGTAAGAGGAAACCAAATCTCAGATACAGGAAGCTCTGCTGTCAGGGCAATGAATAGATCATGGACCAACATACAATGCAAATATGCTATTTAATTCAAATTTATTTTCTCTTGACCTTCTATAGGATTAATGAGCTGAGCGTAAAGACACATACAACACCTTCATTCCCTTTATTGTGCATAAATTCCTGCATATGTTAGAAGTAATATGGAGTATTTTTGAAAGCGATATTAACACAGAAGTACATGTAAGGGTGGCTAATTATCTCTCACCACTGAAACATCCATCTTACTTGCTCCTCTCTACTGATTATGCCCCCAACTTTTTTATTTAATTTTTTGCTGTAGCAGATTCAGACAATCACCACTTACAGACCCCAGTGAGAGGCAAGCTAAAGTTTAGTGATGCTTAAAAGTATAATAATTAACAATTCCTGCTTTGCCTTAAATCATTTTTACCAGACTCTTCTAGGTGTTTAATCAAGTGGTGGATTTCCTACTTTTGTATAATACTCCTGCAACCATAGAACCCTAGCCCAAACAGCATTACAATATATAACTATCTTTAACTAACTGTTTTCGTACAGTGCATTTAGCTCTTATACCTGGGATTGAGAGTTTTCCCTGTGAAGTGATCTACAAACATTTCTACAATTTATTTGGGGAATATTATTACTTTTTTAAACATTTATTTAGCCTATTATAGTGGTGTTTTCTGTTGTCTTTTTGCTTTTGTACAGTGCAAGGCAATGTGCTAATCTGTTACTCCCCTGAGATTTACACTTCACTTTGCTTCTAATGTCATGTCTATTTTACTGTGACTTTGCTTTGTACATTTGTGAGAAACTTCACAGTAAGAAGCAGAATGGACAAGATTTCTTTTATGTACAGTACAACCGTGTGCTTTACTCTCTGCAGGTTTTCTGCCAAGGATGGTTTAAACACGCAAAAGGAATGACTCACTCAACTGTATGACATCATTTTTTATTTATAGTTTCCTGTTTTATGTCAAAGTACTTGTGAGCAACATGAAAGAAATATTTATATTTTGCCTGGAAGTGGCTTCACTTGTATTGAATTCTTATAAAGCAGCATTTTATTTGAAACAACACAATCAGGTCTATTCACTAAAATGTAATAATAATGCGAGGAAGTCAATTTTTTTTACCTCCTCGTGCTGTTCACAAAAGGAAACTCTACCTTCCTCTCCCCCCTTTCTGGCCAAAGTCCATCTCTATCTCCCATCTCATAATCCCTTCAGTGAAAAGAAATACAAATTGCTATTCATGAATTGGAGGTGAGCTAACATTCAACCCTGCTCACGCAACTCACCTCCTTTATAGGTGAAATTATAATTTTTAAAAAATCCCCAAATGGTTCCCTGTGAATAAAATATTGCCTTTTCCTGATGTCCAGTGTCTTTTCCCCTTTCCCTTTAGTCCTCATCTTTGGCCCAGGGTAAGGGCCACTAAAAGTTTTAAAAAAACAACCTATTACCAAACCCAGTCGATAGTAGAGTTAGGATAGGTTGCGATAAAATTTCCACAAAGGAGAAAAAACCCAGGCTCCTAAAGTTGGCTCTACAAGCTGGGGACTATTACCTCCAGTGGTTCAGCCAATGGCCACTCGCCAACCAAGGTGTAAATGAAAGATTCCAAAGGAAAAATTGCGCTGGCACTCTGGTTCATAAAGTAATTAAAGTATTTAATAAGAGCAATAGTGTAAAAGATACAGGGACAGAAACACTTGACGGACTTCGAGTCTACTGACTCTTAATCATAAGTACCTAGGATAGGGATGCTTCTGATTCACTGTCAGTCTTTTTCTCATAAAATGAAATTCTGGCTCTATTAGGATGGATGTTATCAGAGAACCGATACTGGATGGTTAGGATAAGTTGCACGTGTAATTTTTTTTGGCGGTCCAATTTTTAAAAAAAATATTAGGAAATATGACAGGGATAGATACAGGGAATTGTGTAATAAGGATGAGACTAAAAAAGGCACAGTCTAAAAAAATGCAATTTCATATGTATATTTTAAATATTTAGAAAAGAGAATGCTTTTAAGTTGTCTGCCCTCCCCTTTGGCTTCCTGGAGAGAAAAAAAATGAACATCTGAAATTAAAATCTCATAGTCCATTTAATTGATTCTCTATTTTTATAAAATTCTAAATAAGAATTGTGTCCCTCAATTTTTCAAATCCTCTTAAATCATGTATTTGTGTCTGGTTGTCTTGCTTTAGTATATACTGTTTCCACTAAGTTACCTGTTTCTTTAAAATCAATACGAATAATGCATACAAAGTTATCAAAGTCTGTAACTATACATCTCTTTCATCTTCCAACATGACACCTGAACAAATGCTGTAATTTTCTAACATCATGGCAAATAGCAGTTTTTAAAGTCTCTGTTTCATTCTCTAGCAGTTTTTTTTAAACTCCCATGATGAACTAGTGACCACAACTTGCCTAGAATTCATTTTCGGAGAAAAGACAGTTGAGTTTTGAGTCATTGGCTTTTATCAGGCCTCAGAATTTATATTTCGACATATTTCTGGATATGGAAAGCACTGTATGTATTTTGTCCACTCCTTGTGCGTATAAGATAAAAGAAACAATATATAATATTTATAATAACTTTATGAATAAGCACAGCACTATTACTTATAAAGTTTTAAAGGTGATTGAGGTTAGGCTGATTGGCAGTTTCAAAACAATAGGAATTAATCAAATTCCAATGAGGTCAACAAATTGGTCAAAGAAACTACAAAATTATTTCCTGTGTCAATGAGACAGAAAGCCTCATTCATCATGATAACATATGCCAAACATGGACAAAAAGGAACAGTGATAACAAGATGAAGCATACGAACAGGGAAAGATGGACACTCAACAGGTGAACTTGATAATTGCTTGAGAAACAAAACCACAAAAATGAAAACAGGATATAATCAATGCTCTTGTCTCCGCGAAAAACTGTATGTTGTCAGCTTCACAAATCAGGAATTTGTGGACCCTTATCCAAGGCCCAAACACACAGATATATAACCTGATTTAATAGCACAAACTGGAAAGCCTACATCTCCTTTTTTACTTTCCACCCTATTTTATAGATCCAGATGGTTTTTGCAGATGTCTTCAATCCACAATGTCTGCTGCCAAACATGGTGATGTATACACAATGGCATGAACAGATATCTCATGAGAGACTTTGGGTATGATGATTATCCTGCATGAATGTTCTAGCCATGGAATATGACACCATTTTACAGGACCAAGTGGAGCTTATGGTGATGATCCCAATTCCAGGATTATAATGCCCCATAAAGAATGCTACACAAATGCAAGAGACAGATTTCATAAACACTGAAATGAAAATCCTTCTACGGCCTCTCCAATATAAAGTCCTATGGCAATTCTTATGTGGAAAGGGAAATGTAAATGTTCACTTATTTCATTGTTAACAGTGTCACAGCCCATTATCCGCTGCTATCTTATATGATGGCATTCCAAGAAAGACTGAAGCTGTTCTGAAGGCCAAGGGTTGAACTTTCTTGAAATTAATGTATTGTTAGTAGAGTTGAGCGGACACCTGGATGTTCGGGTTCGAGACTTGACCCCGAACTTTACCCCGAACCCCATTGAAGTCAATAGGGACACAGACTTTGGCCACTAAAATGCCTCTAAAAAAAGTCCTGGAAAGGGCTAGAGGACTGCAAATGAATTAAAATGTGGGTAAGAGTAGGACAAGTGCCCTGCAAACAAATATGGATAGGGAAATTACTTAAAAAAACATAAAATACATACAAATTCAAAATACTGTACTATTTAGCACCCACAACTATTAGAATTTTTCAAAGTGCGGTGTAAGCACAGTATTGGACGGTTCTATTTGACTCTCAGATATGAAGTGCACCACAAGACGCAAATGTACTATTTACCACCCAAAACTAATAGAATTTTTCAAAGTGCGCTGTAAGCACAGTATTTGACGGTTCTATTTGACTCTCAGATGTAACACATGTAATGCTATTGCTATTCTATCAACCGAAATAGAGTCCCCATTCATAAGAATAGGTCAATAGACCTATTCTTATGGATGGGAACTCTATTTCGGTTTATAGAATAGCAATAGCATTACATGTATTCCATAAACCGAAAGTCTATAAACCAAAAGACATTCGGTTTATAGACTTTTGTTTTATAGAATACATTTAATGCTATTGCAATTCTATAAAAAGAAAGTCTATAAACCGAATGTCTTTCGGTTTATAGACTTTCGGCTTATGGAATACATGTAATACTATTGGCTTTCTACAAACCGAAATAGAGTCCTCACTCATAAGAAATTCTTATGAATGGGGACTCTAGTTCAGTTTATAGAAAGCCAATAGTATTAAATGTATTCTATAAGCCGAAAATCCATAAACCGAACAACGTTCGGTTTGTAGACTTTCGGTTTATAGAATACATGTAATTCTGTTGGCTTTCTATAAACCTAAAGTTTATAAACCGAACGTCGTTCGGTTTATAGACTTTCGGCTTATAGAATACATGTAATGCTATTGGCTATCTATAAACCGAACTAGAGTCCCCATTCATAAGAAATTCTCATGAATGGGGACTCTAGTTTGGTTTATAGATAGCCAATAGCATTACATGTATTCTATAAGCCGAAAGTCTATAAACCAAACGATGTTCGGTTTATAGACTTTCGGTTTATAGAAAGCCAATAGAATTACATGTATTCTATAAACCGAAAGTCTATAAACTGAACGACATTCGGTTTATAGACTTTCGATTTATAGAATACATGGAATGCTATTGGCTATTCTATAAACCGAAATAGAGTCCCCATTCATAAGAATAGGTCAATTGACCTATTCGTATGAATGTGGACTCTATTTCGGTTTATAGAATAGCAATAGCATTACATGTTACAATATTTACAAGAATTACAATAATTCTATTGGCTATAATATAAACAGAAAGTCTATAAACCAAATTACTTTCGGTTTAAAGACTTTCGGTTTATAGCCGAACCTCGAACTCCAACACGGACATACAGTGAAATGTCCGGGTTCGGGTTCGTGGCACGGACACCGTAATGTTCGGTACGAACCCGAACAGTGTGGTTCGGGTTCGCTCAACAATAATTGTTAGGTGTTTCTGCTATATTTGTTGTAGCAAAAATCCAGGTGTTAATTGACAGGCACTAATTTTTACCTCAAAGCTCCACACTTTCCATAGAATGTATGTTATTCTTGAATTACAGCTGTAACAAAACCTTAATCATTATGAAAAAGTGCTATCAATATGACCACCTTCTTATGACACATGGGGAACATAACGCGGCTAAGAAGTCACATCATAGTTTAGCTGCTTGACCACAGTTCCATTATACAGTTTTTCATATCAGCTCATAAAGAGAGCCAGTAGGCTTCTATCCTGGTTTCAAGTATATCTTCCTTGTTGGGAAAACCAATCACAAAGAAGCACTACGTGTACATCCTTTTTAGGAATACTTAACTTGCTGCATAAGCAATAACTTCATCTAGCTGTACATAAAAATATACTAAAGGCTGTGAGTGACCGGAACAAATGTAATGTGTTGATCAGGTACATCTGAGACTAAGGGCGGGGGAGATATCGAGTGAATTGTACACCACGGGGCAGTTCTAGATATGCCTAGGTAACATTTGTTTAAACTATAGATTGAGGGAGATCAACTGATAAAAATACCTTTCTTAGATCTATATAGTCACTCTGACCTTTAAAACTTGAAAGTTAGTTAAAACTAACACTGTTGGGTTAGCATTGTACATTATATACAAACCACTAGTTAACCCTTGCACTGCTGGATGCACTAATTCCAAATCAGTATTTTACAGCAATCTTTGAACTAATTGAAAATTCAAACTCTTTTTCTCTCCGTAGAAGACACAATGTACCAGTTGCTATAATGGATTTTAAACAACAAACTATTTCAATTTCGGTAATGGATGTTATACAGTGTCTTGCATAGCAATACCTCATTTATTCAAATTACGACTCTAATATTATCCATGCGGCAATGCATTAAATTCGGTTCACCTACAGCACAGATAGCTGAGAGGAGCATTAATGTGAAAAAACAAAATACAAAATATAAAGCAATCATTACATGTTGTTTTATTGCTTCAGGTTTCAGATATAATTTTAAATAACCTTAATCATAATTTGTTCACTAAAGGAAACTCTACCTGAATGGGAGACGGGGATGAACAATATGCCAACTGAAAAGAAGGCTTTTATTACATATAATCACGAACAATCCCCGCTGAATGGGTTTATGTTTTGTACTTAGTCAATTACTGCTCACCTAATCGCAAGAAGTTCTTTGTGTATATGTAATATTGGTATTTCGTTAAAAATGAGGTTGTGGTGATTTTGCAAGATGCAAAATAAAAATAAAAAATATACTTTTTTTTAATACTGAAAATCTTAAGTTGCTCTCCTTTTCCTGGTCATTCCTTCTTTTGCTCCTGCTGGACTATATTGAAAAAAAAAAATATATATATGTTTTATGCTCCTCAATGCTTACTCTGGTTTTAGAAAGGTTCTTGGAAATGTATTCAGCAAAATCAGCCCCCCCTCTTATTCTATCAGACATTGGCATTTGGGCAGAACAAAATCCTAATTTAATATATGTAGTCAAGGTGCAAAATGTCAGGAAGTGATTTAAAAATAAAGTTATAATCATTGACGTCTTAACTTATAATATTCATTGTAACTTTTTAATACATCCCAAACTCAGGAGATGCTGTAATAAAGTCTCTGCCAAAATATCAGAGGTTTTTCCCACTTTTCAAGTGAATATGTGCTGTGCTGTCATTAAGTGTGCCAACTTCCAACTTTAATTAGGCATTAGCGTTAAACATTGGTATATGAGGGTATAGCGCCACTATTTGTTGCTATTAGTGCCAGTGTTATTAATAACCCATAGAGTCAATTACTCATGTCTAGCGCACAGGTAGACCCCCTGTTTTGCCTGAAATCAGCAGAAGGGACGTAGTTCAAGTCTCCTCTGCTAATCCCATGCAAAATGGAGGGTATCACTTTGTGCTAGCAGAGAGAGGCAGTCGCCGACCTGACCAGGCTGTGTGCATTCTATGAAGCATGGCAGCTGCCCGTCAGAGGTTAAACTGTTAAAGGTACATGCCAGTTCATCCTCAGACTAGGGGTAACACATGTTTCACTTGCACTTCTATATTAAAAGCCCAAGTGAAAAATAACATTTAGTTGCCCTTTAACAAAAATGTGACTTGACCAAGATGGCTGAAAGAGGAATAGTTTAAGCCTGTTTATTGTCCACTTATGCACTTCTATACATATACAGTACCTATATGTACTTAAAGGTATATACTTCTTTTATATCAGTTTCCCTGTAGCCTCTGCTCCTGCTATTTCTGCTCAGCTTGCTTGATACTCAACAAAATGATTCAACTGCAAATGAACCCTGTCTTGCAGCCTGCCTTGGATTTATAAGCGATGTCTGAGATGAATAGATGTATAAATATATAACCACTGTAACTCAATGCCAAAATATATTAATTTATACTAAGTTATTCCATTGAGTTTGGAAAGAAGTATTTTAAAGTCTTTTTCTTGTTGTTGTTGTTGCTCTTGAGGTGCGTAGATAAAGTACTTTTCTTCACAAAACCTTTTCGTTCTTCAAGTCAATGGATTTCAAGATTGCAAAAAGCTTTAGAATGAATTATCTGTTGAAAATCATTCATGGAATAATTTATCTAAGCCCTTTATCCTACTTCCTATTACCCCCCTCACAGAAATACAATGTAGGCTATGAAGTAGAACCACATAAAGTAATGTTGCATCAATGGTGAAAATGGCGGCAGGGGCAGTAATGTACTTATACCATACGAAAATGAAGATAAGTTTGTTTACTAAGGAAGTGGTAGGTGTGTTTACAACACCTGTAATCCTCAGATGGATGTCATTGTAATAGTACAGAGAATTCTGTCTGGAATGGCTGCAATGTCATTTGAACACATTTACATAGTATGATGCTTTACACCTACAACTAATTTCCAGTTATACAGGAAGATTTCTCCAGAAACCCTCTCTGTGCATTAAACACCTGAAAACTGTTTATATTGTGAATTACGAGATTTAAAAAAAAAATCAAATACAATCTTTATATGTGTTAAAAGAAGCAAGTGTATAGAATAAAGGAAAATTGGGTTTTAAATGTTTGTAAGGTATATCCTGTGTATGACACCACCTTGGGGATTGTAATGCAGATGATTAATTTCCCATTTTTTTATTTGCTTAACAAAGCACAGGTGATGTCATAAACTTCAGACATCACAGATGCATTGAAAAATCAGTTTTTTTTTATCTTGATCTATGCATTTGCTTGAAATTCTGCTAACACAATGTATAGAATATTTTGGATCATTTACAGAGGCCAGATGATGCTAAGGAGGGTGAAATTAACATTGGCTATGTTGGGAAGTAGCAGTTTATTGCCCACTGTATCAGTTCAGTGGGTTGGATTCAGGTATATGATGTAACTTTCTAGGATAGTTAGTGTTGTGATTTAAAAATGTTTGTAGCTGGAGTTGTGGTTTAGTTGACTGTGGTACCTTTGATGTGCAGGCTAAGCTTAGCTTAATAAAAATACACCCAACATCATGTTTCGGTATAAAAGAGCTCAGCGGATTTATTAAAATCATTGTCCTGCATAAACTTGAATCATAAAAAGTGTGTTAACATGAAAAATGGTCCAAAACATATGTCACATATCACACACAGGTCGCACACCCCTAAGGCCGGCCCTGGCCCCTACCTGAGTTTCCCGGTTTCACGCCCAGCCATTTTCTACATACATACAAAATATTTTTATACAAATAGTTTTACCTTCTATTCAGTTATACCAGTGAACTTTTGTCCATATGTAAAAAAAATATATGTTTCACCTTCTATTCCCCTATAGACACCAACACAGTGTGCATATGTCAAAAATAATAATTGTGACATATGAGTAAGTGCATGCCCCCCATATCCAAGCAGCGCACAAGATGTAAAATTGCTAATTATAAAATCAAGATTCACTAAGCTGATTAGAGCAAGTTTTTTTTAAACCTTTTCATCTCTTCTTAAAAACAAATGGGCTACCAATTTAGTTTTTTCTAGAGTTCTTGTTTATTCTTATTATATACATTTTATACACTAAAAGTACTCAGTGCCTTTACTACCTGGACATTAGAGAGCAGTTACATATTGTAGCAAGCCAATCAATATTATAGATGGCCCTGGCTATAAGAGAGAGACCCTTGTTTTTGCATGGGATTTGCCGAGGGCCCCCACTCTGATTGGCATTACTAAAATGATGAAATGGGTTGGCGGGCAGCTATAGCCTCAAAACTGAACATTTTGGGGTCTCAACTAAAAAAGTGACATGTAGGTGAGTTTTTTTTCTGTTTTTATTTTTATATAGTGGAATCATGATGACACTTACATGGTCCATTGATGGCATTAACAAGTAGTCACTGATTGATCATGTTGTGTGCTTTTTATGTATTCCTATTATTTTTAGCATTACTTCTACTGTCTATCTACCCAGAGCTCTATCAAAAAGGTTAGGATGTGGATTTTGCCCAAGGCAAAGTGTTAATAGTGTCGATTAATAAAGGAAAGGATAAAGGAAAAACCAGAGAGTACAGGAAATGGAAATGAAGAGAGGGGAGGTGTAGGTGAGTGGATGTGACATGAACCTTACATCTCATTGACTAAACTATGCATTTTGCACAGACACATGGTGAGTTCATTCTGTGGCCCCACATAATGTATAGTTAAACCTGTAAATATTGTAGCAATGTTTATCTCAATGCTCGTTTAGTGTATAGCTCCTTTTATTTTCTAACTCCCTATAACTTTCATCTACACTCTGTTTGAGGGCTGTAATTCTCTGCCCACTTCCAGAATGGTATTGGAGTTACTTTAAATAGCAGTATTGTAAAGAGGTTTTAAAATACCCCATGGTGAGACCTAAATACTTTCCATCTCTTGGCAGCAATGCACAAAAAGAGTATAATGCCTATTAATAGTTCACTTTTGCCCTTTGCAAGTTCAAATAATAGAATAATACTGGACCACCATTCAATTTTCAAATGATTAAATTCCTTATAAAGGGCACGCAGAATCGTCCTGGTCCATGCTGATTTAGATCACACACACCATTTTTTCATTAAATACTCTAACCTCAGCACCACTCTTTATTATGGAATTTTAACGAGATGAGGCATGTCTAGCAATGCAGAACCCAAATTAAAGTCATTTTACGCAATAAAACAATTTATGCGGGGGCACGGCATATTAACCTATGAATTGTTAAAATAATTAAAATCAGGACTTTTTTTTTTTTGCATAGTTTGAGATGCTAACGTAGATTTATTATTGAATCACATTTCAGATTCCTTTCAGGTCCAGTGGTTTGTACAACACACAGCACAAATGCATTACAAACATCTCTGGCGTTCAGTTGGGTATTTACCTTTGAATTTTCTGGTCAGTGACTATAATTTAATGTATAACTCTATTTTTTTGTTCTGTAGCACTCTCAATATCTATTTTTTTTTAAACTGCTAATATCTATAATACCAGTTACATGCAATTACCGTAACTCCAGCAGTTTAATAGTTAAATTTATCTGGACAATACCTTTATCTGGACAAGACCACCTTTATCATGCAGTTAGTGGCATAAATAAAGTGATTTATTCACTGAACAGTGAGTTGTGATAAATTGACAAGGGAGCTGAAAACCAAGATCATAATAATATAATAATTAAGTTGGGAGGATGTTTTTCATCTCGACTTTTTCAGATATTCCTTTACCTATAGTTAAATGACATGGACAGGTGTGATCGTTTAATTAGAAATGTGGGGCCATTTACTAAAAAGGTGAGTTATAGGGGAGTTAAGGTGAGAATTAAAATTTCATCTCATCAATTAAGCTATTCATTGTGCAGCGACAAATCTGGCTTGAATTCCTCCCTAAGCAAACTCACCGGCACAATCTATAGCTAGCTGAATGTTCATCTCACCTCAACTCACCTGCAGCTTGCCTTTTATTGTATTGCTACCACCTTCTTTCACACATATTGGCTTTGTGTAAATACTTGTCATGTGACATTGTTTTACGCATGTGCAATATATATATATATTTTGATTTTATACTGAGGTGCAAAATACAGAAAGTGGAGAAATCAGTATTTAAGTCAATGTTCTTATTAAACTGTGTCCTACTTTGACCTTTTTTCGATTTTGTTTTTGCTTTTGATTAAAAAAAAAAAAAACCTGTCTACGCGTCTTACCCTAATAAAGTTGGAAACACTTATACAAACAGAATACTTTTGTTATATGAATTGGCCAAAGTACAATTAAGCTCATTTTCCACACCAAGCTAATATTGATTGAAACTACTCTTTACATCTAGTTGAAGATAGTTAAGACCTTTCTCTGTTTTAATCGGAAAAGACAGTTTTTTGGTGTTGCTTTAACTCCGTACATTACATTACATTAACATTTATTTATATAGCACCAACAATTTACGTAGTGCTAGGTACAGAGCATAGACGGCAACTACATACTAAGTTAGACAAACTTACCAGACTTTAATACTTTCAAATTGGAGTTGGGTGAAATAGAAACATTATTTTATTCTTTCGTTACTATAGAAAACTATTATGTGTTAATACCTTTTGGACAGACCCCCCCAGTAAGCCGCTATTCAATAACAAAGAGGATGTTCAATCTGAGGGATTTTAGTTAAAGATCTACAGATCTATTTGGTCTCGAAAAAAAGGTCACAGCAGAGATTTCATTTATTTATTTCATACATATTGGTTTCTTCTGGGCCACTGTTATGAAATGTTAATGAAAGTTTACACATGATAGCAATAGATTTACCACATTGCTGAACATTACAATCTGAGTGATTGTGAGATGGGATAAGCATCTTAAATGAAAACTAACAAATGTTTAACCCTTGCTTCTACCGAGGAATCAAAGGTTAAATGTTAGTTTGCCGTATAGTTGTTAAATTATATTAAAAGCTTTCTTGCCAAGGGTCAGGGAGTACCTGAAAGAGAGGGGATAGCCCTTGAACACTTACAGTTAATGGGTAGAATGGAACAGGTGCCCCCAGTTAAAACACAATAACTTTTATTAGTTAATTTAAAATGTTCTCAAACTCTCAAACAAACACATAATAATTAAAAGAAATAATGAAAAAAAATTAAAAAGTGAAAAAAAAAATATATATATATATATAATGAATAAACAATAAAAACCAAGAGTTAAAACCAAAAAAGTCTTGGTTGTTGGAGCTAGATTTAAATAGCTTAAACTTAGGTAAATGAGGTACACTTGATAATAAATTATCAAATCACTATAGTATTAGCATAAGAGATGGGGGTGAACCCTTTGTCAAGTGAGTTCTCCCTCTTTAGGAAAAAATAGGACCACTGTAAGTCTAGACTGTAAACAAAGATTCCCTGCTTGACTGAGAAAATAAGAGTAAATAAATAATAATTTAGGAATAAATCCCTGTGTGTTGAAAATTGCCTGTAAATTATTTGCTCATGAATAGAAGTGCTTAGGTGGTTTGTTGCTCCTAAATAATAGCAGACTTGTCGGACACTGAACAAACAATTGGTTTGAATATTATGTGTCGGGTATTAGGACACAGAAAGGAAAATAAATTATCTTAATTTGATTACCCAAACAAGTGTTAATGATTTTCAACCAAGCTTGATGTACTGAATGGGGTGAATTCACCATTGAGAATAGTTTGTTGCATCCAGATAGAGTAGAAAGAGTGCTGCTTAGAGCTTAGGCTGTGAAAGGAGAGCAGCAACAAACAATCATAGCTGTTATCATGCTCCTTCACAAAACCATAAAAAACATCCACAAATCACTAGCACCAAGATCGCTAGTTATAAGCAAAACATGCACGGCACATGTTTTTTCTTTCTTATTTCTATAGAAGTTTCCCACACGTTGGATAAATTTAAATCGGACATCTGCAGGGAAATAGACTATGCTTGGGTTAGAACATACTGTGGGTCTGCAACCTGACGAACGTTTCTTCCACTATGCATGGTGTCATCAAGGGATGAAATGAGCAGCTAGTGTTTAGAGGTTTTTATATCATTTGATGGTGGGGGTGTGATCAGGGGCGTCACTAGGGTTGGTGTCACCCGGTGCGGAAACTCATGGTTACACCCCCCTGGATTTCCTCCAATACAATGCTACAATGCCAAACAGATTCCTTAGTAATGCCAGTTAGATAGCCTATTAACTATGCCACACACAAGAGCCCCATAACTATGCCACACAGAGGAGCCCCACAACTATGTCACACACAGGAGCCCCATAACTATGCCACACACAGGAGCACCATAACTATGCCACACACAGGAGCCCCATAAATTATGCCACACCAGAGCCTCACTATTTATGCCTCACCTCTGCCCAATTAATTATGCCACACACACAGGTGCCCCATAATTATGCCACACACACAGGTGCCCCATAATTATGCCACACAAAAGAGTCCCCTAATTATGCCACACAAAAGAGTCCCTTAATTATGCCACACATGGGGCCCAATAAATATGCAACAGACAAGCGCCCCATAATTATGCACACATGGGACTGCCATTAATTATGCAACACACAGGAGCCCCACGAGGTGACAATTGTACAATTATAGATACCAGGAATATTGTGCCAGTCAGAGCCCAGTAATATTGTGCCAGTCAGATACCAGGAATTTTGTGCAATTAAAGTGCTAGTTTTCAATCACCCTCCTCCCCCCCTTCCCCATCACTTACCGAGTAGCTGCTGCTCTGCCTCCTCCGTGCAGTCTTCCCTCCTGTCACATCCGGTTGCTGTGATTTTTTTTTTCTTTTTTCCGGCGGCCGCATGCAGCGGATGCGGCTGCAAGAAAAAAAAAAGTTAAGCAGCTGGAGGTGTCACCCGGTGCGCTCTGCACCCCCCCGCCCCCCTCATCCCGATCCTTTGATCCCCTTCGGGGACCAATCACAGAAGGCGATCAAAATCACACCCAGTGGCGTCCCGCCACTGGGTGTGATTTTGATCTCCTTCTGTGATTGGTTCCTAGAATTCATTTCGGATTGGATAGCTGTGATTATAGGCGTGATACTGGGAATGAAGGTGTGCCTGTGTATGTTTGCGAGATACTGGGGCTTTGATAGGCTCCTACCATGGATTGCTCAAACAGTGGGAGAAACAGCAGGCGTGGTTATGCCCTCTTCTGTTATGTTGTTTTGATTTTCTCAATGGAGACAATAGCAATGCCGATTCAAAATGATCAGCATAAAGATAATAAATAAATACGTTTGGCTAGAGTTAGCAAAGTGGAATGATGAAAATGAATGGAATGGTAACAGGAATGGTAAACGAGTGAGGTATGTCAGATGTCCCCATTGCTGTCCCGTTTATCTGGTGATATATCTTGTTACTGAACCAGAAATAATTGTCAGTAAGTACATACTCGAGAAGCGTAAGTACTATTGCCCCTTGTTCAGGGAATTTCGTGGGGTCTTGGGATAGAAAGTAATTGGCTGCCTTTTAACCCTCTCTATGTGGGATATTACTGTACAAGATGTCAATTCCAAGGCTACAGAGGAGAGAATGTTCCAGCTCTGGAGTGTGTCTCAGTGTTTGTAGGTTCTGTTTTGTATCTCTAAGGTAGGAGGGAAGGGCTTCTACGTATGGACGGAGTACTAGATTCACAAACTGGCTTGCTCTTTCTGTAAGGTTTCCGTTGCCAGATACAATCGGTCTCCCTGGCAGATCTACTTTATTTCTATGAATTTTAGGGAGAGAGTAAAAAGTAGCTGTTTGTGGGTTACGTGGTAACATGCACTCGCTTTCCTCCAAAGAGATATAGTTATTTTCTTTGGCTAGGCTCAGGATATATTGGAGCTCAGATTTAAACTCATCTATGGGGTCTGAAGGTAAAAGTTTGTACGTGTTTCTGTCCTTAAGAATTTTAAGTGACATATTTTCATATTGTGAATGGTCAAGGATCACCAAATTTCTCCCTTTGTCTGACGGTTTTAGGATGATTTCCTCTTTTTTTTGAAGTTCATTAAGTGCCTGTCTTTCTTTCCAATTGAGATTTTGGACGCTTTTAACTTCCATATGGTCTAATTCATCTATGGATGTGGTCACTAACTTGACAAACATGTCGAGGGTAGAATATTTTTCAAAGAAAAGAGTAAAGGTACTTTTGTTGGGTAAATCTGTCATTTTAGGTGTTTTCATCCAGGAGTGCATTAAGGTCATTGAAAGTTCCCATATCATGGGGGTCCAGACCTAATGTTTTAGCTCAAACAAACACATAATAATAGTGCTCCAAAAGAAATAATGAAATAAATGAAACGTAAAAAAAAAAATGAACAAATAATAAAAACCAAGAGTTAAAACCAAAAAAGGCATTGGTTGTTGTCAAACCCAACGTGTATATTTAGAGATAGATGTGGGTTTACTCTAGGCTCTGTCTCAGAGCTGAGGCAGAAAGGGTTTAGGAGTCTGGCTCGCACTGACAGTCTCTACATGCACAGAGCCAATCAGAGAAACCTGGTTAATCTGTCAGGACCGGTGTTATCTCTCTGCTGCTGCAGAGAGAGAGATGCTCTTTTCCAAAAGGGATCAAAGGAGTGGATGTTTTTTAAGGTCCCCTCTGTTGATACCTTTTGAAAACAAGTATTCTCACAGCACTAGTGAGAGAATGTCAGTGACAGCCACAGCTTAGATGTTTCCACGTGAAAGCTTCATGGCTGCTAGTCTGAGGATAAACTGGCATGTATCTTAAAAAGTGCATTCCCGTTTATCCTCATTCTAGGGACACTCAATTTTTAACTTGTGTTTCTATGTTAAAACCACAAGTGAAAAATAAGTTTAGTGCAGTTTAATAGGCTGTATAACACAGTCACAAACTGGGTACCGGAAGCACTTAAGAAGGCAAAAGGAATATTAGAAGATACATTGTGAATGCAGAAAGTAAAAAGGCAGTTATTTAAGTCAATTCTTGTTTTTTATACTTTGCAGCCCAGGGGCACCTAAACAGTTAAACTATCACCCACATACACAACCCAGGCCTCACTGAGAATCAGATGATATTTAGGAGGTCATGCATAAACATGGTACACATGCAAATAGAACCAAATAATAGCTCATGTGCTATTATTTCTGCGGTCCGCGCCACTCATTGCGCTTGCACAGTAAGTATATATAAAAAAATCAGATGCTAAAAAGCAGTACCAAAGTGTCATCCATCACTAGTCTAGTTGCAGATGAGATGAACATTTCTGCCAGTGGCACTTAATTAGGGTTACTTCAAAAGTGTGCACCATATTATCTTCATACTAGGATCACTAAACATTTAACCTGAACTTTTTAAGTGAAAAAAAAAGAAAGTTTAGAGTCTCACTGTAAATCTGAGCCGATAGCTGTAATTGTTAGGAATATGCTGGCATGCCAGGCATCAGCAAACATCAGACATGGTTTACTACTTGGGGTGAAACACTACGAAAATATTTTTGTTGTTTAAAAGCTCTGGGGTCCAATGTTACTCTTTGCTGTTAATGACATTAGCCTACAACAGTAGTACTTACCAGTTGGTATTCAATCTACATGATCTTAATCATTAGCAAACAAGCGCTAATGTCTTTTTTAATTACTTTGTGCACAGTATGTCAGCAGCTAATTAGTTATGATTGATTCTGTCATCTTCATTGTATTCTCAAAACACAACACAGCAACTTAGAAAGCCTAGCAATAGATCATAATTAAAGCGAGCATGACCAACTTTATAAATAAATAATCATGTCAGGTTCCTCAATAGTTTCTTTTCTTGTCCTATTTCACCTCATTTTATTTCTCCCACCTGCATCACAAATCTTTTTCTTATTACCCAGTCATACAAACTGCAATTACTATGTGAGTAAACAGAATTATGGACTCGTATCCACAATCTAAATCTTAAAGTGAAAGGAATCTACAATAACAGGTAGCAGTACAATTCTACAGGAGTTCTGAGATTTGATAACCATAGTGGAATCCAGACAGCAAGACTGCACCAATATGTTATGAGTGAGAGAAAAGACAGCTCTTTCTTCTTTTTTAGGGAGTTCTGATGTGGAGGTTGAATAAGGCAGCAGAATGAGGAACTGCACTCAAGGGGGCTCTGTGGAGCAGCTAGTTTTTACTTGTGTATAGACACGGAGAGCTGACAAAATTTCCGATTTGTCCGAATTGGATGAAAACAAATTTCAGTTCATCTTTTCGTTTCTAGATGGAATTGTGCAGAAGTTCATTTCGGAATAAGTCAAACAAGGTTAAGTTAGTGATTTTGGAAGAAAGAAACAAATTTGGTTTGAAAACAAATTCAGTCAAAAAGGAATGCCCAAGTCTAGTTAGAGGTTACGGAAGGTGTACTAGTTAATGTTATGCATGAGAGTGTGTTGGTGTGTATTAGTGTGACTGTGTATTAGACAGTGTGTTTGTGTGAGTGTGTTTGTGTGCATTAGTGAGTATTATGTGTGAGAGTGCACATTAGTGTGAGCATGTACTAGTCAGTGTGTTTGATAGTGTGTTTGTGTGTGAGTGTGTTTGTGTATATTAGTGTGAGCATGTATTAGGGTTATGCAAATGGAATCCGAATGACATTTGCGTTCACTGCACATTCGTTCTTTCGTTCAGCTTCTCATTCGGAATTCAGTCAAATGGACAAAAGAGAAATTTTCATTTGAAAATGAATTCATCCGCAAACAAATGCCCAACTTGTTTACTTGATTTTGCTAGTGAGGAAAACTGTTACTCTTTTTGTTCTTAATTAGCGGAAAACATTTATTTTATTGATGTGTTAGTATGTAAAAGAGTTCCCTGAGCTCCTACAAATTGTTCATTCTAAGTCCTTTATTCCGGCCACAATTTGGAAGTCTTAAATTCGGGATATTATTTTCCAGAACTTCTAATGGAGAATGCATCTGTAATCTATTATATATTTTGTTTCTTTTTTTTAAAGGACATCCATGCTTCCATTATCTTTCTAAGGATTCTGGATTTACTTTGTTCTACTATATTTTTAAGGTCTTTTTGGTTGTACAATATAACAGTTCAAGATTATTTATTTCACCCATTTCTTGTTATAAATTATACCAGTCTTCCATTTTAGCATTTGCTATCTGGAGCTGGTATGTATGATTTAGTAGACTTGCTTCTTGATATCTTTCCAAATTTGGGAAGTTCAAACCCCTTTGAGTGTTTTTACTTTGTAAGTGTGTTTGTGCAATTCTAGGTCTTTTACCCTGCCATATAAATTTGTTTAATAGAATGTTGAATTGCTTTAACCCCTTAACGCATGTGGACGTATATATACGTCCTGAAAAGCATGGTCCTTAAGGACCATGAGGACGTATATATACGTCCTCCGTTTTCATGTAGTGTTGCGCTCATTAGCGCAACACTACATGCCTGCAGCTACTCTCAGAGGCTGCTTCGGATCCGAAGCAGCCTCTGAGAGGGCTTTCAGCCCCCCCTCGCGCATACGATCACAGCGAATGTGATCGTATGCGCGCAAACACACATAGGCAGTGAAAGCTCATCACTGCCTATGTGTGTAAAGTGTTGCATGATGCCTCTATCGAGGCATCATGCAACACATTCTGTGCCCTCCTGGGCACCGCGATCACCCGGTGATCGCGGGTGTGTGCTGTATCGGAGGAGCATGCTCCTCCGATACAGCGTGCCCAGAGGAGAGCGACGGAAGAGAGAAAAAAAAAATCTCTTCCGTCGCTCTGAAACCGCTACTTGACTGCCCCTACAGGCAGTTAGGCGGTATTACAGTTAAAAATAGAAAATTAATTAAATAAATAAATTAAATAAATAAATAAATGGAAAAAGCTAACCCTTGATCTACTGAACCTAGATCTAGGGTTAGGGTCCAAATAGGGTAATAATTAGGGTTAAATGGGGGTTCGGATGATTACAAGGGTTAGATTAAGGGGTGGGGGTCAATTTAGGGTTAGATTAAATTTAGAGTTGGGGTAAATTTAGGGTTCGGGTTAAAAAAATCACTGTAGAAGAAAATGGTTAGAAAACAAAAAAAAAAACACTAATATTGTTTATTGCCCTATTACGTGAAATAAAACATAGACAAACAAGGAAACATTGATATTACTAAACTCAGGACAAATAGTAGAAATATATAGACGGGGTCTTTTTTACCATTTGTAATTGTGTAAAAAAAAAAATCAGGTCAAAGTTGGAAAAAGTGTTTTTTATGGAATATTTTCATCATATTTTCTATTTTTTTAATAGTAAATGATATCATATGATAAAAATAATAGTATAAAATGAAAGCCCTATCTGTCCTTTAAAAAATGATATATAATTTGTGTGGGTGGACTGAACACAAAGAAAGAAATTCACAGTTCAGTAAACGTATGACAAAAATAATGGAATTCTGGTCTTCAAGGCACGTCAAATGCAACATAGCACTCGGTCACTAAGGGGTTAAATATGTCTCAGGAATTTTCAGGGATATCAGGTGAAGTAAATAGAGCCATTTGGGGATTATGCATGATTCGATTACATTTAATTGTCCTTTCCACGAGATATACAGATTTTCCCATTGTTTTAGCTTATTGTTCATATCTTTAATAAGGTAAGAGTAATTCAGATCCACCAACCTATCCAGTTTAGGTGGGATCAGGATCCCTAAATAATTTATCCCTTTGTTTGGCCATTGAAAGGGGAAGGTGTGTTCTAGGAAAGCTTTGTCATCTGGGTTCACCCCCAAGGTTAGTATTTGAGACTTTCCAATATTTACTTTATAATTAAAGACTTCTCCGTATTCTGTTATAACGTTTATCACCTTTTCTATTGATGGTCTTGGCGAAGTAAGAGTCAGAATTACATCATCTGCATATGCTGATAAATTACATTCTGCCGATTTTATATTAATTCCCTTTATTCTTTCCTCCTGCTGAATATTACATAAGAGAGGCTCTAATGACAAGATATATAACATTGGGGCAAGTGGGCAACCTTGACGGGTACTGTTTTTAATAAAAAAAGATTCTGATTTAATGCCCTGGCCCACCACCACAGCTGAAGGCTTTTTATGCATCGCCATTATTGTATTTGTCATTTGTTTCCCAAAATTATACCGCCTTAGTACTTCCTCCAAGAACACCCAGTTGACCCTGTCAAAGGCCTTCTCGGCATCTAACGACAGGGCCAACATGGGAGTTCCCCTAGACTCAGCAAAATCAACCAAGTTCATAAATTTCCTGGTATTGTTATTAGAGTGTCTGTTTTGGACAAAGCCCACCTGGTCCCGATGGATCATATATGGAATGATGCAATTAAATCTTTCCGCTATAATTGCAGCGTATAACTTTGTATCACCATTAATAAGGGAAATGGGTCTATAGTTGGACAGAAGAGACAAATCCTTATCAGGTTTTGGAATAGGTATGATGTTGGCTCTCCATCTCTGATGGAAATTTACCCACTCCCCTTATCTCATTAAACATTTCTGACAAGTAGGGAGATATATTATTACACAGTTTTCTATAGAACAGGTTTGAATATCCGTCGGGGCCAGGTGCCAGGAGTTCAATCTCATGATAGCGGCCCAAATTTCCCTCTCCTCAAATGGATCCTCAAGGGAATCCATCTGTTCAGTATTTAAAGGTTTCAAGTCAATTTCTTCTAGGTATTTTCTGATTAATTCTCTATTTTGAAACTGCGAGGTGATATTATATAAAGAAGAGTAGTAATCACTAAAGGCCCTCTCCTACCTCAGTAACTATTTTAAGAATTCTTGCTTTAGCATTTTCCTTCTTAATTGGCTAGTAAGGAGTTTGTTTGCTCTTCACTAGTCAATTAAGAAGGAAACATGCTAAATATGTTTTACTGACATAAGTGTGCCTCTATGCAGAGACGTACCTAACATATTTGGCACCCAGACAGATCCTGCCGTTGATACTTTCCCATAATCAAGTTTTCTTATCCCCCTATGCTCCAAATGTATTTCTGTCCCTCCCATGTCTTTCTCTGTTGCCCCATGTCTTTCTCTTTAGCCCCAAGTCTTTCTCTTTAGCCCCAAGTCTTTCTCTGCCCTTGTGCTCCACATGTCTTTCTCTGTGACCAATGTGCTTCTTTCTCCCTCCCATCTCTTTGTCTGTTCCCTCATGCTCGCCATGTCTTTATCTGTAACCCTATTTCTTTCTCTCTCCCTCCCTCCTGATCTGATGTTTGGGAGCCCTGACCCATGCAGGCTGACACAGGTCTAATGGTCTTTTCTGCGCTTTCATGGTGCTTTCCGCTCATAGTAATGACTCATTATCACTATGCACAGGAAGTGAGATACATCGCTGACTTATGGTTGCCTGCCCAGCTCCATGCGCTTCATGAACAGTGCAGCTTCCCTGGGGGAGCAGTCTGCATGCCCCCCCCCCCCCCCCGTCCCAGCACCTGGAGCAGGTTACACTTCGAACCTCCTCAAGGGTACGCCACAACCCCTATGGACAATTAATGAATGATCAGTGAAAATAATGAAATGAAAGTTGTTACTGGCAAACTCAATCTTTTAAAGAAACTTAAACATATTTAACTCTACAAATACCAAAGGACATGCAACTGTTTGATGTTAAATTTAACATCGTCACTATAATAAGTAACTGAGTAGATGTATGTTTATGGTTATATTGAACCCATTAAAACATCCTATCATCAGCAATGACCTAATAATGGGATATACATTTGTGTAATATCCCTATGTTGTGGCAACATGATCATAGAACCAAGGATAAATCAAATAAAATAGATAATTCTATGTTATATATAATTCTGCCTTCATTTTGTTTAGGGATCAATAAAGTGCAGAAATAATTGCATGGAATATTTTCTTGTCCACTATCCTTGAAAGCCTACATTGATCTTTACATTTCTTTTATTTCTATAGACTAAAACTGGTATTGCACAACTGTACAATGAAGGTTCAGAGAATGCTTTTGATGTACGTCTCAGGCTTACCAAGGAAGCATTAACAATACAACAACAAGAAGTGATCTGTACATCTGGAACCAACCAAGGTGCAAATGTAAGTGCTTTACCATATAAATATTTTTAATATAGAACGACGTGTTCAGAATACCATGTTTTTTTCATCTCACTCACCAGAAATATTCCTACATAAGCTAGGCATCGAACTGTGACCCTCACTAGCTTGCTAGAATGGCATATAATTATGGTAGTTACATTCCAGATACACCGGGAGGGGCACAGATGAAAAGCCTAGGCTACATAGAGTAACATACTATCACATTAAATAAAATAAATAATAACAAAACATTATATTTTGATCAGTCACTTTTGGAAAATTACCATACATTGAAAATCACAAAAGTATTAGTGTATTTGTTTTAATATGAATTAAACTAATACATGTTTACTGTAGAATAGAACTTATAAGGTTTTTTTTTATGTGAGCATCACCTGTGGTGTATCTTGGTTTTTGTGCTGCCCTAGGCAGACAAAATTCGGGCACCCCCCCAAACCTACGACATGCCCCATCACCCACGTTGCACACTCACACCATGCCCCATCACCCCATTACATGCCCCATCACCCACATTGCATTCACACTAAATGCCCCATCACCCTCATTGCATACCCCCACCACGTCCATTATATGCTCCCATCACCACGATTAATTGGAAGGAGCTAAAGCTTGCTGAACAGTGGGGGAGGGAGCAAAAATGTTTAAAGCACCAGAAGTGTGCCTTAACACCTTGTGGCAAAGTGCCACCCTAGGCGAGTGCCTTGTTTGCCTTGTGGAAGATACACTACTGAACATCGCTCATACTCTCAATAGAGGATAAAAAAGCAAAAAATGGGTTAATTTATGTATTTGCTTGTGCACTGCTAATACAATACAGAGATACATGTGTTATTCATCTGGCTGTGGTATCTCCTAAACATGCAAAGCCAGGGCATTTGGTTACATTTATTATTCTAAGAATTGGCATACTCAGTATAGACTGAAAGTGACTGGACTGAACATGGCAAGCCATGCAAACAGCAGCATTACTGACCCCAGATGATAGCAGAATGGTTCCCAAATAACACCCAAACCATAATGGCACTAATGATACTAATGCAAAAGAAATGAATGGTACTCTCATTTAAAACTCAAGAGTTTCAGTCGGAATGTATAAAATAATTAATGGGTAATGTTATGCCAGAAACATTAATAAATGTGTAGATCAAATGGAAATGCATTTGAAATGTGTTTGTGATGTCTGGTATTTATATTCATAACCTTTTTACACCATATTCAAATAAACTGCAATAACAGACAGATAGAAATCTATTCTGTGTGTTGTAATAAATCACAATAATTGAGCCACATTGCCTTGAGAGATTAAATCAGTAATATTAGTCAGATTTTTCTGCATCCCACTTAGTGTGGACAACTCTGAATAAACAAATGATCATACATTTTCAGTGTATTTGCTTGATTTTTTTTAGTAGACCCAACCATAGTCAAATGTCCAGTGGTTATTCAGCTGATTTTACTTGTCACATTTAAATTATTGACTCCAATATTCAATATTGTAACAAATGACCAAATAAACAGACGGTAAAGAAAATGAGAATTATGAAGGATGGAAGACACACCTGTGTTCCTTCCCTAAAAACAGAAATAAAAGTAAGAAAGATAAAATTTTGTGTTGTTGAAATAAAGAAAAAATTATGAAATATAAATTATCCTTCCAACTTTGTGTAGGTGAAGAAGAAACTTTTGCAATATGTATACATGAAAAAAATTGAACACAGAAGAAAACCAATGTGTAAACATATTGGTGATCAATATAAATGATCATGTCCACCCCAAAGAAAGACACTCACATGTACCAAAGTCATGAATATCAGCGCAAAAAAAAAAGTTTGCCGGTAAGGCACTGAAGCTCTGCCCCACCCTGTGAAGCAGAAAGGCGTCTGCTTAACGGGGAGGCGTGAGCAACATAAGTAAGTGCTGCTCGCACCCTCTGAACTCAGTGATAATGCAGGGTATCAGAAAACCGATGCCCTGCATCATCACTGAGTAACGGGATTGTGAGCAGCACTTCCGCTGGGACTTCTATGAAGGAAGCCAGAAGGTCACATGACCTCCCGGCTTCCGTCATAGAAGTCCCAATGGACATGCCGGGCAGCAGTGGAGGATGTCTGCGCAAATTAGGCAGACATCCACCAGTGTTGTGACGGGGATCCAGGTCCCCTGCAGCTCTGCAAGGGACCTGGATCCCAGTCTTACAGTCAGAACTCAATTTAAGGTCTGATCATAAGACGAACCTCGAACCTTGTCTTATATTCAAACAAATATGGTATAACAATAGACTTCTACATTCATCTATAACAGCTCAAAACTATACATCTTAGTTCACTAAAGCTGTATCATACTACTGTAGACAGATCATGTTACATTCAGCAAAGATATCTAATCCTCCAATTACTTATAATAAAAGTCTAAAAAACTATTTGCAGTTATCCTCTAGGACAGTGTTGGTGAACATTTTTGAACTTGAGTACCCAATATTCTGCCAGAAGCCAAGATGAAGTGCCAAAGTGCCATCTCATTTTAGGTTTTTTTCTGCCCATCAGTATCAGCCACCCTGCTCAATACTGCTCTCTTTCCCTTCCTACATTTCTTTATAGTTCAAGTAAAACTGTGCAGTATAGTGCCTACTATGTACTTATGTCAGCCTTTACATTAACATTTATTAATATAGAGCCAACAATTTATGCAGCACTTTTACAGAGCATAAGAAGGGATTTACAAAGGAAATTAGAGGTAGAGAGAAATATAAGGTGAGTGAAGAGACAGCAGGAAAGGTGGGGGAGTTAAAAATAAAAAGTAAATTGTGACAAGGCAAGGTATTGGGGAACTGAGACAGCTGAGTGAATCACAACAGAGGTTACTACTTTGGTGATTGAGGTTGGTACAATGTAAGCCTACATACTCAAATCACATAGAAAATAAAATCAGGTTAGTCAGGTGGCTAACATATTGCTAATAATTGTGTATAGAGGAGGGAAGTTGTCAGTGGTTGATAGAGAGGTCAAGTCACATCATCTGATGAACCAAACCTATATTGAAAATCAACCTGATGTAGGTGGAATGTGGGTAAGGGAGGGAGGTAACTCCTAGAGAGATTGTCAGTGACAAAATAGCAATTAAGCTCATGCAATAATATCGGAGAAGATAATAAGCAAATGCAGAGTGACAAAGGCAGCTGAGGAAATAATTAAGAGAGAAACAGATGGAGAGAACTTTGAGTGCGATACATTTAAAATTGCATGAAATGAGTATAGTCCAAAATTACATGGTTTCTAACTGTGTACCTCAGGAACTTGATTGGAACAGTCTGATCTTGTTGCAGAGAGATAATGGGATTGTGTGTGGGTCCTCAGGAACCTGTATGGACCAGTCTTAGAATATAACATGTACTGGTTCATCCATAATTGATGGTGGTACTGTAAACACATGCTGAGAGCAACCTTAGAGGTATCTGAGTGTTCACCATCACAGCTATAGTAAAATGAGTAATTGAAAAAACTTCCTAAACATGTTGCTTGAAATGCAAATTGTACATTCCCATTGATTGTAGTTATGTTGCATATTAAGCCATAGATGATGTCAAATAGAAAACAGAATAATTAGAGAAGCACTCCAAAATGATATCAATAATGGCAATAAGGTGCATCACCCCAAGGGGAGTCCATACAGCACCCCCAATAATAGTATATACAAAAGAAGAAAAATAGGAGGAGCACACAAAAAAATAGAAATACAGTGCTATAAAGCTGCAAAAATGTATTAAATTATTATATAAAAATATAATCTATACGATACATTACATACAATGAAACAGACAAAATCAGCAAATAGATGATGTCAAACCTGACAAATACATTTTATAGACATTTTCTTCTCCTAATGTATGCATTTTCTTGCAATTCCTCTAACACAAATTATAGATCATGTTTGATATGTTTGTGTTCTTTACATGTATATAATAAAGGATGCAAAGGTGATAGAGTCCTTTTAAATAACCTTACCTGCCTCACATCACCCAGTGCAGTGCTTTTATCCCCTATCCTCAAAGACCCCCTACGGTCAAGGATTTAGGGCTTACTCAGTTGTGTTTAAATAAGTTTATGTATTACATCTGATGTGGTTCCCTAAGTATTAGGAAACCATACCAGGTGGTATACATATTCTTACTTGAGGACAGGTTTAAGAAGCACTGTTCTAGTGGTCACACAAAGCAGCCAATACTGCTACCAAAACTTTTTTAATGTGGTCCAATTAACCATTCTTGCACTTGTTTTAGTGTGTTGTAGTTATGCATAATAATCAGGAGGTAAGTCTATAGGTCGAAAAAAAATATCTATAGAAAAGTAACTTGAATATATGTATTCAAATTGTTCCTGACAATGACATTTCCAAGGATCTAGTGATCCTAAAACACCGCATTAAAAACCTTATCAATGTCAGATCATTCACAATTGTAACTAAATATATATGTAGATATAACGGTGGGAGAACAAGTATAATAACGACATTAACACCATTTCATAAAAATGGATGTGCTTGAGAACAGCATATAAAAGAGAGTGAATTCCTTTCACTTTGCATGTTTTAGAATGTTGCCATCAATGACAATCAATGACAATTACTTTGATTTCTAGATGTGTAGTCTTGAACTACTGTTCTTTACACTCAAAGGGATTATTATTATTATGTAATGCGCTTTATTATAAATGTGTGTTGCTAAATGTTTGAAAATTGCCCATTTGTCATCATTTCAAAAGAAAAAAAAAAGAATCAAATGTTTAAAGGTGGAATTTGCTCAAAACATCTGTTAGGTTTAATTACCCACACACCGAATAAAAGAATTTGTCTTTTCTTGTACCATCTGCATTAATTAAATTTTTATTTGCAAAAATAACTAAACAAAGACTTATGGGAGAAGTAATTATCTCAATTTATCATCTGATACAAATGTTAGTAAGGTTTCTAATAGTCCTCTTCTATATGGTGTTTAATCCTTTCCTGTGTAAGGGCTTAAAGGACAACTGTAGCAAAAAATGAAGTTCTGTTTAATTGAAAGATGGCATCAAGTTTAGGCATTTTATATAGAAATATATAATGACTGAATACAAACAAAGTACATTATTGAACAACTTTACTCCATATAGCTCTATCAGGAGGCAGACCTTTTGTTTAGAATCTTTGGTCAGATGGGTCAGATCTTTGATCATCTGAACCAAGGTGAGTGAAGATCTGAAACGAGTTCTAAACAACATGTCTGCCCCCTGAGTGAACTATATAGAGTAAAGAAATCTCAATAAGGCACTTCATTTGTATTCTTTCATTAAATAATTAATTTATCAATCATCTACACTTGATACAATCTTTTAATTAAACATAAGGTAATATTTTGCTATAGTTGTCCTTTAATATGTTGTGTTTAAATACATGGATTAAAACCCATGCAGACAGCAAAGAATGTCCTCTAAACAGCAGAACATTGTACCTCCTGCAAATAGTCTGGACCACTTCTATCCCCACTCCATTTATCCTATGGTTATTGCCCCCACCTCCCTTGACATAGCACCACCTTGCACACCAATGATGTGCCCCAGAACTCAAATTGACTTATCCCAGGCAGCACCCACTTTGCATTGATAGGACATACCCCACTACCCACAGAACATGCCCCAGCACATTGCCCATCACCCACATTGCACACCCAGGACATACCCATCACCCACATTGCACATCCAGGACATCCCCCATTGCCCACACTGCACATCTTCATCATGCCCCATCACCCACACTGCATACTGAGTGCATTCCCCATACCGAAATTGCAGACCCAGACACCATCTTTTGATTTCCCAGCCAGTGCCTCTTCTAGAAAGTTTTATTTGTATTTATTTTTTAAGAAGGCCCCAAGCAGGCCCACCACGACCTCTGGGCTTGTGACATGTGTGTCGTCTGTCACTCCATGATGGTGGCCCTGCTGTGAAATCACCAGTGATTTTGCAGGGCAATAAGATCATCTGGCAGAGGCCTGCCGGGTCTATAAAGACCATGATAATGTCCCTGTGCTCCTGAGACGCTGAGTGGCCGGAGCATCTTGGAGCTTGCGGGAGTCTGAAGTGTCCACACTGAAGACTGCATTGGACTAGTTTGATCTCCCTCGCATCATTAGCCTGAAAGCATGGGCCATGGAGATGCTGTCTCGCAAGATGGGAAACGACCATCAACATAGAGCCAGAGGATTAATCAAAAGCCTCTCTGCACTTAATAGTGCCCTAGCCAAATGCCAACATATCAGCTCTGACTAATCAGATTCACATGAGTTATGCCTTGCATTTTTTGGGGCCTTTTTTCTTGCCTTTTTTTCTGGAGACTTAGCGAGGAGGTAGAGCTCCATTACTTTCCTATTTTGAATGTTTGGTTCACAAACAGACTTTTAAACATTTATCTCTAGCTTGACATGATACAAAAGTGAGGGTAGCCCTGTTATGTGAGAGCTAACTTCCATATAATAAAGGAAGCCTGAGACGGCAGCTGCAGATAGCAGGGCCGTCTCCAATGCCCAAAGGCCATCTACCTAGAGAAGGTTGGGCCGTCTACTTACTTACCTGCGGAAAGCCGAGAAGAAGCTGGGACTTTGAGAGACATTTACTATTGGTGTTCCCCCTTTGTCTTCCACTTGGGCATGCTGAGTGCAGCAGGCAGCTAGGACGTGGGTCGCTTAGCTATCGAGGTGTAAGGGGTTAAAAATAGTAGGCTGCTCTTATTTCATTTGTACATCGGTGGAATCCGAATATATCGAAATACATAAGGAAATAGAATGCTGGACATGAAATAAAAAACGCAAATGAATGCATATAATAATAATGTTATGTAAAGAGATGGACATCTCACCTGTATTAAAAAAAACATCCTCTTGGCACACAAAGGGTGCACCTGTGGTAAAAATAATGTATTAAGGTAAGTACTCCCCCCCCCCCCCCCCCCCCCCAAAGGTACACCCTCTGTGTGCAAGGAGGTGATCAGTAATTTTGTACCACCCACACACCTTACACTCAAAGGGTGGGTTTCTTTTACAGGTCAGATTTCATCCCCCCCCACACCTGGGCAGCTTAGAGATATGGAGGTAGGCTTTATTTTAAAATTGTATTTATTTTAGTAGAGCCGGAGACCACTTCAGCAGCCCCCATCACTCTTGTGTAATAAATAGGGCATGTGCATAAGGGGGACTAGGGGCACTTGGGGTAGCCCATAGCCTCCTATGTACACCTCCCTCAACCTCCATCTTGTCTGCCTTTGCAACCTTGGACTTTAGTGAATACACCCCTATAAGGCTTGAGATTTGTAGAGACACTGAAAAGTTGGGAACTCATGCTGGTAAGAGCCCAAAGAAGGTATACGGACAGACTAGATCAGCCAAAGGATTTTTATCCGCTGACAAGTTCAGTTTCATGTCAAGGTCACCAAACGACTAGAAAATGGACACAGCACTGTTTAAGAACACTGCGTCATTAACTATTTCATGGTTGGATTGCATTTTATTACACTTTCCTTAACATATGCATTATCTTACTTTAATGCTGCTATTATACAGCAGCTTAGAGGGTTAGCATAGTTTCTGTAAGCACAAACATGCTGTTAGAAAACAATAAAGTATAACCTCTGCATGCAAGGAAAATTGATGGCAGAAGGTAATTCTATCCAGATGTTAGTGTAATTGCTTCTAAGAAGCTTTTTTTGTATCTGTTTTTTTTTTTTTTCCACACGTAGCAAGTTATATTTCTACATATCTAAGAATGTATACATTTCCTTCATCCCTTGCACAAAGTTTGTTATGAAATAATATGAAAATGTTCACTTCAGTGTCTAATGTTAACTTTATAACTGCTAGAGGGAGATGCTGGCAACCTTCCTCCTCTTACTGAGTTATGCATTATAAGGATTACATACCTGGCAGATAAGGGAATGATGCATGATGGGCGTACAATATGCATAATTCAATGTATTGTGGATGTGTACAAAGTATTACCCAGTTTTCCAAAGTCGTGATTGAATCATCAGTTTTTAATTATCGAGAGCTGCTGTGTATTCCATAGAGTAAGACATTGATGGCTAACCTTGGCAGTGCAGATGATCAGGAACTGCATGTCCCATGATTTCCAGCCAACCTAAGGTTCACTAATAATCATGGAATATGTAGCTCCCAAACACCTGTAGGGCCATATATGCATGGGAAATACAATAATTGTCAGTAAATATGCAATACATTTATTAAACAAAAAATAGATTGCCGTATTGTAATCTACGTTTAATTTAAATCATGAGATTAAATGGTGAACAAGTCAAAAGGAAGGTAATAAATAATGCTGACACACCAGTTGATAAAGTAAGGAAATATACTATATGAAGTATTGGGACACCCACAGAATGTATACAACGTTTAATTCTGAAATGAAATACAAAGTTGGGCCACCTTTGGCCTTAATGACTGCCTGAACTCTCGTAGGTATACTTTCTACCAATTTTCGATATAGTACATTTAATGACATAGTAGTTTAGGTTAAAAAAAAGACTTGCGTACATTAAGTTTCAATTCAAATGTACTTGCCAGAGAAAGCTTGGATGTGAATCTTGACCTGAACCTAATACAGCTCTTCAGTTCTTCCCAAATCTGTTCAGTGGAACTGAGATCTGCGCTCTGAGCAGGCCAGTCGAGCTTTTCAGCTTCACTGACCTCAAACCAGTTTTGTACGACATGGAGCACTGTCATTCTGGAATTGACAGGGATCATTCTAATGGACCTAGAATATTCCCCCAAACCATCAACCCACCACGATACAAGCTGACAGGTAATGTTCTCTTGGCATTCTCCACACCCAGAAACATCCATCAAAATTGTACAGTGTGTAACGTGATTTGTTACTTCACAAAAACGTCCTCCACTTTTTAAGAGCCCATTGCAGCCTTTTTGCACTGCTAATGCTGATGTTAAGCTTGTGTTCTGCTGCCCTACCACTGAAACAAGATAATGCAGCTCCCGATGGATGTGTCCATTGTGCTTTCATGCACCTGTACCATGAAGGCACTCACCACCCTATAGGCAGCTCATCAATCACATTCTGGGAGCTTGTGTGGCCATTCCTTTCCTTTTTTTCCACTTAGGTGCAACCTTCAGTGTTCCATCTTTTGATAGCATTCCAAATGGTAGATTTCAGAATGTCCAGGAGAGCCACAGCTGCACCAGCCAACATTGAACATCTGTAAGTTCAGATCCTTGACCCATGACTGCTTTGAATACACTGAACAGAGATTAATAGATCATTTGCATTGTACAGCCACACATCTGTGCTGATTTTGATGCAGTGTGGTGTTTAGTTTCGACACACAACATGTGTCCCAATACTTTTGATCATATAGTATAGTATATATATATATATATATATATATATATATATATATATATATGTGTGCAGTCCTCCAAGCCTGTACCCAACAGGCTAATATACAATACGTTAAATGTATAGTAGGTGCACAACAAAAAAATGCAATAGCCACAGAAAAATAGTTGAGAAATGTGAGAAATGAATCAATCAATTGTACATACAAGAATGGTGTGGCAAAATCAACATCAAATGTCCATCGAAAAAGTTAGTAGAATAAAAAGTCCACTGTCTTGTCTGATGTGCACTTTTTTTCTATTGTACCTTTCCGATGGAATTTCAGTGGCCTGTGAGCACATTCGATGTTGATATACTGAATTGTGCATCACATTAACTAGAAACCTGTAGAGCGTTGCCTGTTGATTTAAATAAAATATAATATAAAATACCGGTACATGTTTTGTCGTCTGATGTGGACTGATGGATTTAATTGCCTTAATGGAGCTTACAAATCTGTTCTTAGAAAAACAATATGAGATTAGGAGATCTCTGGTATTGTACGCTAATAAAGCTAATAAAAATGCAGCTTAATAATAGATTTTAATGCAAAAAAAAAAGAACAAAAAGGCACCAACAAATGCATTATTCATATAATGTAGAAAGTGGCAATCACGGATGTATGGCAATGCTGTAGATATGCGTTTGACTGCATGTATTTATTAGCTGATATTTTCAGTAATAAAAATGAATCTGTATATTGCTTTATAAATTGAAGGCAAATTATATATAAAAATATTATTAGAATAATAAAAAAACATTATACAGAAATAATGCCTTCTTTTCATTATATAACACGTTTGACCCTTATTTACCTTTATTAATTAAACTTTTTTTTTCTGATTACATTTAAAAAAATCAACTGCTCAATGATAAAATATATTTCCATGTATAATGTTTGATTAGAGGGAGAGGTGATAACATGAAAAGTTCATCTTGAAAAGAAAAAAAAAAGTAGCTTTGAAGACACTGCATGAAGTCAAAAACCTATGTTTTCTACTGGTTTCTTTTTTTAATGTTTCAAAAGGTAAGAAAAAAAAACTACGCTAATTAACTGTACATCATTTGATCTTTTTAAAAAACAACAACTTCCAAATAAAGTTTGATGTTAATACGGTAACTTTGGGGGTGTTTGTTTATTTTGTTTTCCAAACGTAATCAAAATGTGTAGTTACCCGTCTCCAGCCCATTAGTCTTCTGGTGGAGCAGAAGATCTGTGCTGTGCCACTCATGGCTGATATCTTTTATTCAGGGGTGTCAGATCGTGGCTAAAGAATGATATATTCCCCTGCCATCCTCTTACCAGTAAGAATTATGGGACATTTACACCATCAGCAGGTGGAGGACCGCAGTTTGATGCCCCTGTGTTTAGTCCATAGTCCATCTCCACTATTCATTAGACTCATAACTCTCAACTGGATAGAAAAGTCCTGAGTCCTTATTAACATCCTCCAGAAAATGACTACTTCACATGGGTTACTTTTGAGTGATAACACTTCCCTTCCACATGTTTCCATGGGAATGTTAGTGATCGAGGGAGCCAAGATATGATGTCATATCAGCCTCATTACCAGAGCTGTGTGAGGGAGCAGTGAAGAGACATATGCCCAGGCAAAAGTGACTTTAATCGATAAAGAGTTAGATATAAATATATATTATTGGGAGAATTTCAAGGGCCAGATTACCTGAGAATTGGTAGAAAACACTCCGGGGTGGGAATTCTCCATTTTTTGTTTTTGTTTTTCTTTTCTATCCATATCAGCTTCAGACATAAAATGAGTTAAATTTCCAACCTCCATTGCTTTGTTATATAGCAGGTTCATAATAATATCCAGGCCCATTTATAAAGCTGACACACTTCTCCCTACTGCACCTTGTCTGAACTCTATTAACATCAATTTGCCAAATGACAATGAACTTGGTGGTTTAACCTGACTCTGTTTTGGCAATGTCTCTTTTACTTTTGACTCTTAGAGAATACAGTGCAAATCTGCTGAATCAACATACTGGTTTCTGGAAAACTATAATGTCTTATTTGGCAGCCTACTTATGTAGCGCTTCTTTTCTTAAAATAAATGTATGGATGGATTTTCAGCGAAATGCTTATATATTAAGATTTTTTCCTAAATGCACATAATATATACCTAAAAGCTTGCATACAAATGGCATTGAAAATGTTGTATAATGTGTGTGTGTTCTAATGTATTGCTCTTACCTTATATCCCAGTTTTAAGGAATGCTGTCCCCGACAGAATGTTATGACTCCCTCAATGCTCCAGTCAATGCTTCTATAGCTGTTCGTATCCTTTTAGGACCACTTAATAGAGCATTGTATGAAAATTGTAATCAATATTTATGCTTATTGGCACAGTGAAATATCTATATATATCTAGGTTCAAGCTTTTCTGCCTAATGCTCCCTTTGTTCCAGCCTGGAATACATGTCTCATGTTTATTTTTGACCTTTTTTAAAATGTCTTTTAATAGCTTTGTGTCTCAAGCTGCAGTTATATTATCTATCCAGCTCTCTCATTCTCTTATTTTTTTCTGAATCGATTTGTGTCTGTCTATCTCTCTGTCTGTCTATCTCTCTGTCTGTCTCTGTTTTAGTGCTTTCTTCTAATTTTTGATGTATTATTTATATTAGACTTGCATAATTCAAGCGTAGCAGATATAATCTGACAATAGATACATATAAATACTTACCTAAAGTGTATTTTTTTTCCAATTCTTTAAAGCGCAGAACTGTTACACTTCACAGAGACCCTGTTGGAGGATTGGGTTTAAGCATCAAGGTAGGTAAAATTAAGCCATACTGAATTTTACTTAGCACTTATATTATGGTTTCATATTTGCTAATTAAGTGAATAATAAAATCCCCACTGAAAAGCTTATTTTAAAAAAATAGTATGTGTAGATGCAACTTTTTACATATGAATGCAAAAAACAGCTCTTTTGCACACAGAAAAATAACTTTGTTACTTAGATCAGCAATCGTTAGTTTCAGGAGATCTTTTATCATTCACAACCTGCTGAATTCGCAAAAACAGGAAATTACTAAATCAATAGAAATGATGCCGGGACCAAAAACTCCAAGTATCATGTGAAGTAAAAATGCAATGTTGGCGTGACTATTTTATATTGTAAGAGGAACATGTTTAGAACAAAAGTGCTGCTCAAACATATTTCTGAATGACCCACATCTTCATGTAGAACCTGTCATCATTTGATGATCCATTTTCCTTTTTTAAAGTGGCAGCATTTTTAGCCGCTCCCCTGGCAAGTGCCGCCCAAGCCAGCAATGCTAAATACAGTGCTGGCCCGACTACTCATTAGTTTTGTTTGAACAGTTTTGCACGCCATTTGTATGACTAGTAAATAAGCATGTTTGTATGACTGAAGCTGAATATTAAATTGGTGTTTCACTGCTAAATATATACCACAGTGAGTTGTGTTATGGTTCCTCATACGTCCACCCATCACACCATCTGTCAAAGCATGTTTACATGACTAGAGCTGAATATATGTCACACTGCCTAATTAGAACTAATGGAAAGATAGGGATGCTTGTTCCTCCTGATAGGAATGCTTTTTCCTCCTAGCAAAGTCTAATGTGATGGTAGAGAAAGCAACTCTGAGGACATGTTCGATGTCCATTCTGTTCCTATAATTTGTCTTCAGCTGAGCCAGAGCTGAGATGCCACTCTCACAAAGATAGGTACATTAAACACTGACTGCCATGTATCTGTCACATCAAACCCAAACTTCACTTGTCGTGTCTTTTTTGATATTTTTAATATCAAATTTTGATATTGTATCCCTAATGAAAAAGGTGAAGCCTCAGCTGCTTCCTAATCCTAGGGGGTTTCTGGAGATATCAGAGGCACCATCGAAAAAATGGCATGCATTGCTTGGCGGGCTTCTCAGCATCAAATGGCAAAGACACTGTGCATCACTTCATCATCCTTCCTCCCCCCAATCAAAAGTTGGACTTTTTAATTAAGCAAACAAGTACATCGTAGCCTACAAGCTCTTCTGCATTATCTGTATCTATAGCAATGCTGCTGCATACAGGAACACATTCCTGGAATGAGAACATTATTTATCTAAACTCATATTTCTATTGCTATACATGAAAACAACATAGAGATTTTCTTTTGGTGTTGCACTCATGTGCATGGTGGGTCACCTACATACAGACAGTTTGTGACACAGTCTGTTTTACATTCCTGTTTGCTCTGTAGCCATAGCAGCAGCTGCCCTAACATTATACATTGAAAATGCATGCAGTGAAAAGGAACCTGCAGGGCTCTATAATGATACTGAGCATTCACTGATAATGAAAACATTAATCCATGTAATTGTAGTGCTGTGGTGGTTTGTAGATGAAGGAACAATGAAAGGTTTTGCACAATGCTATTGTGTACAGTGGAAAGGATCCAGTAAATAGCATATGGCTTCACTTGCATTGTTGAAGGGACACTAAAATGCTTTTTTTTTACTTGTGCTTCTAATATAGAAAGTGAAATGTCCATTGTCCCTTGGATGAGGATGAACTGGCGTGCACTTTTGATAGTACATGCCAGTTGGTCCTCTGACTGACAGCCACCATGCTTCCATAGGCTTCGTTAACTAGGTCCCCCCCGCTCATCCCATACAAAAACGAGGGTCTCTCTCTGCGCTAGCTGAAAGAGACCCTCGTATTCGACTGTCAGAGTGGGGCGTTTGTCAGCACGATACAACCAGGAACTGCTGTGTCCCGCACAGCAGTTAGTAAACCTCTGTGTATCTATTAAGATACAAGTCGGTTTTACTTACAAGTGCACGGACATGTTTTGTTTATCCCTTGCTTCCTTCAAAGAAGCAAGGGTTAAACAAGTTGGAATGTGGTTTTGTGTAAGGATTACCTTTATATCTATCTATCTATCTATCTATCTATCTATCTATCTATCTATCTATATATATATATATATATATATATATATATATATATATATATATTTATTTATCAGGATAACTGAGGTTCAAGGATGTTTAATTTTAACTTTTTATATTCACCTGACTTTAAAAGATCACTGTATAAATGTTATTGATCTCTGTTTGGGATATCTTCATTGGTATCAATATTCTGTAAGGGTAATAGTTACTAATTCCTGATATTAAAGTTGCTTCATTTTGTGAATTTCATAGTATGTACAAATAGAAAGGTCTCCCATTAATTGCTTATAGTGGAAACATCCATGCTGCTGTTGTGCTTAGCGTACATCCAATTAACCCACACTAAGCAGTCAATTAACCCACACTAAGCAGTCAATTAACCCACACTAAGCAGTCACTGTGTAATTCAGTAAGAATTTTGATGAATTTGAGTTATTGAGAGATGAGTGCTGAGCGGGGTGAGTGCTGAGCGGGGTGAGTGCTGAGCGGGGTGAGTGCTGAGCGGGGTGAGTGCTGAGCGGGGTGAGTGCTTAGCGGGGTGGGGTGCAGAAGTAATGATATGGATTTTAAAAGATGACATTATTAACTTTGTGTAGGTGAGTTAAATGAATCCATCCTCTACGAAGCCGGAGCTCATGTTGATAAACACCTAAGTAAACAAACGTTTAGCCACCAGCATAGCATTAATCTTCTGTTCGTCACTGTCTTACAGGGTGGAGCCCAACATAAAGTGCCTGTAGTTATATCAAAAATCTTCAAAGATCAAGCAGGTAAGAAATGTTGCTTTGGTTGGATAAATAAGAAGGTGGATGTTACACCAAGAGCCGAATACGCCTAGAATAACAGTCCAGTGGAGGTAGTAAAGGCGATTACTGAAAAACAATGGAATGAGCAGAATGCCAACCCAAAGAACATATAACATATGTACTGTGTATTGGTTTACGATAGGCAAGTTGCAAAGTTCCTATCTGCTACTAAGATCTACTTTTGTTTCTGACTTAATCCTTGTGAATGATGTAAGAAAGTAAGGGAAGAACAAATAAAAATAAATGAAGAATCTGATCTGTGTTTAGTGAGAGAACACGTCGCATGCTTGTCTAAGACTAAAGCCGAACCCTAGTAAATTATTACAATGCAATAAATCACAACAACATAATAATGGTTTCTTAGTCATTCACCATCTAACGCAGCCCCAGAAAAAAAATAAAATGATTGGGTGGCTATTATGGGAATTTTGTTTTATTCTTGTAATTATTCTTGTTATTATTATTATTATCACCATTGTAATTATATTACCAGTAGTAGTTTCCATCATATTTATGGGCTGGGAAAGGCTCTGTGTACATTCCACATTATCTAACCAGGCCTACATGACTACAGTTGCCACCCAGACCAAGAAAGATCCAAGAAACTGGAAAACATTCAGATTGAGGTCAATGTTAAGTCTATGGAGACAATAGCATGACCTGTGTTTTTTTTTTTAGGAAAAGGTGGCAACCCTAAGAATGACTAAATGTTAGAAAAGTACTAAGAGGAAGGAAGTAGAATAGAGATAAAGAGAACAGAAATGTTTAAACTTGACCTGATCATGAAAAGTGGGAAATATAACTAAAATATATTGAACCTATAGGGGTATAGCCTAGTGTTTGGACTGGGCCAAAGGGCCAAAATACTATTTACGTTTCTCTAAGTAAAATTAAGTCAAACATGTTATTGAAAAGTGATTTAGAGTGTATTGTGTCTGTGGTCCTTATGTCTGACACCCTTGCTCTGTATGAATAATGTACTCTTTGTTGCTTTCTTTCCTTTATAGGAAGCCATTTGTGAGAATACTGTACAACATCTATGTTAATGCAATGTGCACAGTCACAAACCTTCCAACTTTGCCCCCCAGGCAAATCGGGACACCGGGGGACGGAGTCTGGGGAGGGGGTGTCAATGCTACCACTCATGTGTGATAACACTGCCACCCACTTTAGATCCTGGCATCTGAAGCCAGGATAACTACTGCACATGTGCAGAGGACTATGTATGAAAGGGACTCACGGGGAAATTAGTGCCTAATAGTAGGACTATCATCTCATGTGCTGTTGCATATTTGCTAACTAACGTCATATGTATTATATACATATGTATGTATTCATGCCTGAAATGTTCTGGACAAAAATTACACTGGACATGAAAGTGTCAGGATGTACAAAAAAGGCATAATAATCACTGCATGCATAGGAAATGGTTATGGTGCATTTCTTTTAAGTTTCTAAATCACTTTTATGTGCGAGATATTTTACACATAACATCTCTAATGTATTATAGCATAAAATCCCACTACATTAATGTATTTTGAAAGTTATTCCATATATGCACAAATATAAAGAAAATGTTACCTCTCAGTGCAGTATTTGTTTTTGAGGAACCACTAAAAGTACAGCAGATGTACAATAGAGGACTCAAAAAATACAATACTATTGAATCAAGAAGCTTCTTAAAAAGGTCAATCCTTGATGATGATTTGCAAAGTGTCAATCTAATAGATGCTGTAAAGAAGTGATGGGTGAATCACTTCCAGGACTCAAAAAGCATGTTTTTCCTGTCAAATGTCTTGAAGCAGAGCACAGTATTTTTATATTTAAACTTAAGGCACTTTTAGGGAAACTATTTGAATAAATATGAATATGATAAAGTAAATATTCTACATTATCAGGATACCAATCTATATATATTTATAGACAGATAGATAGATAGTGAAAAAAACCACGCACTCACAGGGCTTTCAATAAAGATACTAGTCGATGTATTAAAACATGTAGCTGCAAAGCATCAAAATCGACGTTTCGGTTCACTAAGGAACCATTATCATGACAAGAGGGTGCCAGAGTCCCTTTAAACATTCTTCACATTTTTTTTAGGATGTTTTTAATCAACTTAAGATTTAAACATGTAGAGTGTATGCATTGCTGATAATGTCAGAATCCAAAAAGTCTATCTTGACTCTGGGGAATTGACCTGCCAAGGATTGGGGTATAAGTTCACTTGTCTTAGACTTGAACAGAGAACATAATTCTGTCATTGGTTTTTATCATAAATTGGAAATAGCATCTTTGATCTTCTGCTTGTAGGACACAATGGTCCTGCCACCTACACCAGACTTGACAATGCCAAGCATAGAAATATAAAATATTGCTATACCAGTTTCTCTGCTTGCAAGCATTCTGGAAATCAGCTGCACGATTCCTCTTAACTCACAAAAGTGTTGATTTTATATAATTAGTATGTGTTGCATAGTTTTGAGGCAAGCTACACTCAAAGTCAGGGACCTTCCTAAACTCCTCCTTCTGATATTCAAAAGCAACATACGAGATTCTGTCCAACTGCTGATACGGTGATGGGAATTTTATAACAACTGAAGAAAGATTTACAGTGGTCCGATTCAGGCTTTCACCTATTAAAATAATTAGTGATTCTCCATTCACATTGACTCACTATTCATGCATTTTGGCTAAACTGGCAGCTTTCTAGGCTCTTATGGAAATTACATAGACCATGTGGTCGATGTGGATTTTAAAAGAAGTGCAGATTAAAGAAATTGGTTAGCATAGCATGTAAGCCTATAGAAACATACATAAACTAAATTTGGCAATAGGTCTTATGTGTTACTATTACTATTTGTGTTGTTTTTTGTAATAGATAGTGTTGAGTGAACCCGAACCACACTGTTCGGGTTCGTACCGAACATTACGGTGTTCGGACCCCGGTCCCGAACACGGACATTTCACTGTATGTCCGTGTTGGAGTTCGAGGTTCGGCTATAAACCGAAAGTCTATAAACCAAAAGATGTTCGGTTTATAAACTTTTGGCTTATGGAATACATGTAATGCTATTGGCTTTCTATAAACCGAAATAGAGTCCCCATTCCATACCCAGACTTTTTTCCGAAGTTCGGCCGAACCCGCCGAACCCGAACATCCAGGTGTCTGCTCCACACTAGAAATGGACATACATTTTGTTCTAAATATTAAATATGTGTTTCCTAGAATGTACTGTTCTTTTTATAAGTGTACAGATTTGGGGCTGGATTGTGTTATTTGGGATGAGTTTATCAACCTGCCAATACCCCCCATGAGGATAAAAAGCCAGTGCTAGAAAGCATTCCAGATAGCAAAACCAAGCAACCACAGCTGTGAGATACAATTACATAATGTTATTCCATACATTCCTCTAGCTGTCATGTAATATATTTGTTTTGACAAGGACAAATAAGTAAAAGTATTAAATGGTTGTGTATCCATGTACAGGCTAGTAATATTATACCTGAGGCGCACTGAATAATGAAAGATGTAGGTTCAGATTAGCCAAATGGATTGTTATGATAACAATTTTTTGAGCAACACTTTTTTTAATAAGCACAAAAAGGATCCCCTGCCCAAAAGGAATTAAAGGGACATTAATGGATTGAATGAAAAAAAAAAAACAATAGATAGATATGACTTCCCTGAGGATCTCCTGCTGATGCCAGTGAGCAAGACTGGACTATAGCTTTATTCCAATGAGTCAAAGCAGAGCTGCAGTTAAAACAAAATCACATTGTAAATCTAAAAACAAAGCAAACAAGCTAACAGTGATCTGTAGTATGGATAAGGTATCATAATATAATACACAATGTGTATGATCTGAGGCAGAGTTCCACAAATTTCAATTTAAATACTGAATATGAACAAGAAATACTACCATTCTTTACAATCACACAGCATAATGCTTGATACTTAATTTCAGCCCAGAAGACCATGGATACATAAATCTATTTAGAAGGAAACCAGTGGAGTGAGCTGCACAACCCATAAGGCAAAACAGATACATAAGTAGACAAATGCGACAATGTAATAAATCCTACATCCATCATTCATAATAATCTGCAGTGTCTGCAACAGTTATTAGGCTGTACCAATACTTTTGCAATGTTCAACAAATAAGCAGCATGTTCCGTACTCCTTTCACAATTACAGGGCCAACATCTTGTGTAAGGCTCAGTCTCCCAGTGTACATGATTGACACACAGACACACCACTAATCCATGTTTTTTGGACTAACACAATGGGATATCTTATAAATGGCACTTGCTGTTAATAATGGGCAATGGCAAGCTTGTTGCCGAGACCAAAATAATTAACATTTTCTATGCATCCTCTTGTTATTTAAATTGGAAATCAAATCTGTCAGACTATTATTTGCAAAAGGCACTGTATCACCTGAACATTTTTTTTACTGTGCATATAGAGCATAAACATGATTGGACATGATCTATACATTGTGTTAGCAAAATTGGAAGCAAATGCCAAAATTAGGAGAAAAATGTAATTTAAATATATCTGTGGAGTCTCCTGTTTATGACATCACCTATGGCATGATATGCAAATTACACATTTCCCACTGAAAAGCAGTTCATTTGCATATCAAGCCACAAGTGATGTCATGAGCAGGAGACTCCTCAGACACATGTAAAACACATGTTCTTCTAATTTAGGCATTTACTTGCAATGTGGCAACACAATGAATAAATAACTCCCAGTCATTTTTTATGCTCTACATGTTCAGTAAAAACAGTGTTCAGGTGATACAATTCCTTAAGATCATTTCTCACAGAGAGCCCCACGGTAAGATTTATATCATGATAACCATTTCTTTTGGGTTTTTAATATATATTTTATTGCTTGTAATTCACTATCATTTCCGTTATAATCTTTTATATTTCCTGAAACAAATAAAAGTCTACTACTTGACTGCTCTTCAATAAATGTTATTTAAAAAGAATAGATAAGGCAGTTTTTCATTATCTTTTTATAGCCGTAGCTGACTCATGACAAAAGGGGCATACTATTTATAAAAGTTTACGGTTAATAGAAAAACAGACTATATCAAATCATTTTTCATTTCTATGTAAATGTTTATTAATATTACCTTCTTAGTTTGGAGATCAGCATCTGTACTAAACTACAGATAATAATAAAATGACATATATTAAAATCACTCTTTTAAATGGGATATGAAAGGAAATATATTACTTGAATATTGCAAAATTGCAAAGTGTATTTTTTTTTAATTTTTGGAAATACAAATGATGTGCTTGAGTTACTTCATGTCAGTCATGAAGGAATCACTTGGGGTGACCCACACCTATTAAAATAAACAAAATAAAGGTAACAAAAAAAAATGAAATTCCCACGAAAATAGAAATATTAATAGAGAACTGTGTGGATGGCTGGACATTGTGAAAACGTCTCTTTTATTACTGTGTCCATCAAATAGTAATACATTCATGCATGACCAAACAAATGTAGCTCACACGCTGGCAGATTGTCTTTCGCGGTCTGCCAGCATGTGTGCCACATTTGTTTTGTTTCATCATGCTTTAATCTATTACTATTTTATGTATATGATCAAACATTTTTCTGTTGATATTTTATTCACTTAGGAATAACATTTATATGTTTTGTCATTTAGCAACTTGGCTTGCAGCACATACAGATGCTGTCCACACAGATGGGTCTAGTTACTAAAATATGAGAAAGTCAATTGGAGGTTGACTTTCAGTTTGACACTAAGGGGGTCATGTACTAAACAAGTGCAAAGTGAAAAAAGTAGGTAAAATAGTAAGAGTAGGGAGCAATTTGTGACTATTTGTAACATTTTGCGCTTGTTTTCCCTGATTTGCGCCACTTCCGTTTATTTTTATTTAGTGTGCATTTTTCCGGTTGCGCTAATAAATTGCGATTAGATTCCGCATGCTAACTAGTTTTGGGAATATGTTGTGAAAAATAATTCTTATTTGCGTGTGAAAATGACACCAACTTACAGGTAGTAAAAATATTCGCAAAATTGCCTTATTTTATTTGCAATTATGCTCGTTTTTATTCGCAATTTGCTCGGATATACCATTTGAGTGTTAAATGTGTAGTACATTGCCATAAGAGCAAAGTGCAAAAATAGATTTCCATTTTTTTAATACAAGCCCCTCTAAGTCAAAGTCAGCACCCGAATACGAATCTTCCCCACCGAAAGTAATGGGAGGCAAAATGATGGAAGCTATTTTTGAGACTAAGTTAAATTTGGCAACCGAATAGCTTTGATCATTTTGCCTCCCATTACTTTTAATGGGGAACATTCAATAAGTCCTTCTCAGGTTTCCAAATTTGACTTACCCTCAAAATGAAAGTCGACCTCCAGAGTCGAACTCCTTAAGCTTTAGTGAATAGACCCAAGAGTAATACATAGGATGAGTGCCATATTGTTTCATTCTATATTAGAGTCAAACATTTCTCTCCAGTACCTGTTTATCCAGTAGGAAGAAAAAATCATTCCTGCCTATACTTACCTATCCACAAATCTGAAATAAATCACACATAGTATAATGTGCAAACATAAACTGTCCATTAACAGTTGATAATAGTGCTAATTAGTAATTTCCTGGCAACCAGTTGCCTTCTGGGTGCCATTTTGTTAGCGGTCTCTGCACCTGTTTCCCTTCTTATATCAGTCCTAATCTGTAACATTTACAAGGGTACTCTTCCTTATAGTATATATTTACTATGGCCATCTTGCAGAAAGCGTCTGTTGACACATAGTCTTTCTTTTTATCATCCCAGCTATCTAGCGCCATTTATCTCAACCTTCTCTTGTGTTGAAACTTGTATAACCTGATATATTTTTATCCTTTCGGGATCATTAGGCTTTCAAAATTCCTCTGGGTTTATGGTCCCCAAAGAATACCTATGGTCTGTTTGTTTGGATAGCTAAATGCCACTATTATAATTAAAGTTCACCTGTCTTAAAACCATGACATAGGTGCACTTTAGAAAAAAAGCAAGTAAAACAAAAATATATAGAAAAGATGTGTTGTGTTAAATCCATTTCATTTTTTCACTTATGTTTTCAGTTTTACATCTGTATATCCATATCTTAAAGTAATAAATAGACGCATTGATTGGATGCTAACCACTCACAGGCATAACAAATAGAGAAATATCATGGCTTGCGCTCTATGTGGATGAAAAATTATTTTAGATTAGTTATCAAGCTGTAAGTAACACGTCTACTTTAAATAGTTTACCTACATGTAAAACAATATTGCTGTGTAATATGAAATACACTTGAAGTTACTAGTACAGTGTATGTAGATACAAATCTAAATAAATAAAATTCAACCTGTGAATAACATGTCTGTTTAAAATATTTTAGATACATGTTAAACTGTATGCTGTTTATCTTGCTGTTCAAGATATATGTGTCACTGACTAGCACACCTGCATACAACAGTAAGACACACAGGACTATTACTCAGTATGTCAATGTGTTTGCTATAGCAGTATGTTAGTGTGTTTTATTAATGAATAGTTCGAAAGGACAGAGCAATTTAAGTTAATATTTTAGTGGGAAAGTTTTCTTCAAGGTGAGCGGAGAGGAATAACATTTGTCAGCAACCTTGTGAGTGAGATATACAAAAACACACACATATAAACAATGTGAGCTGTTCACGAAAAGGGTGAGTTGCAGGTGAATTGAGAGTGAGTGACAGAGATAGCAAGCTGTGAGTTCCAGAAATAGGTAATGTCAAGTGTGTAGAGGTGATTAGGTTGTAGGAGAGTCTTATGCCACACACAGTACTATACTGAGAAAGGAAGATAGACACAGTCGGACAAACGGAAAAGTTACATGAGATATTCTGGTAAACTGACTTCATTTTGACAATATAAGGGTAATGTATATAATTAAAATAAATGCGTAGAAATCAAACTTGGTATACACTGTGTATTGCTGAAATTAGATTTCCTTTTGCCTATGATCATGTACACTCAGTTAATCTTTTAATTCACAAATGTTAATTTTATTACTCTGTAGCTGACCAGAGTGGAATGTTGTTCACAGGAGATGCAGTAATGCAGGTAGGCATATCCGTAACTTGTTACATATCTAATTGGGAGAAATAATCAGATTGTTATAAGCAAAAAAAAGTACATTTTTCTACATGTCTTGCTTGGAGACAGTAGTGTAATGAAAAATGTGTCTAAATTGATTTTACCCTGAGATCGCTGTATAAATTATTTTTAAAATGTAGAATATCAAATTATTTTCTAAAATAGATTATAGGTTGAATTTCTATCAGTTTATGATGTGAGAGCTTAGTAATTACTGTCGACATGACTGGCTTTATTGTGGCACTCTCTGGATTCCAAATCAGTGCTCAGCTCCCACCTTGTTTATTATGGTTATTATTATTTTTAGATAATTTGCAGATTAAAGTAAAAAAAAAAAAACATTCATATTTGCTGACATATCAAAACTTAAGGACTCCATCACTTAACCCTAGTTCGTACGGTGACTGTAGAAGTAAAACATGTCTTATACATTGTGTTAGAAGAATTGAAGCACATTTTTAGATATATTTAACAAAAAAAAATCTTTGGTGCTTCCTGTTAATGACATCATGTTGCTTGATATGTAAATGAACTAGTTTTAAAGGGAAATATGTAATTTGCATATGAAGCCACAAGATGATGCCATAAACAGGAGGCACCACAGACAAATGTATAGCATATGTTTCACCTAACACAATGTATAGATAATTTTGTTGTTGTTTGCATTCACAGTACAAATGATATTTAGGGGACATAGTCCCCCTTTTTTTTCCTTTTTGCAAGCATGTGTGGGTTTTTTTTATGATGCATTACTTGTTACTTATACATATAGATGGAATCTCCATCTTCTACAATACATAGTTTATGATGTCCTGTCATCTTGATTTTCAGTAACAATTTGGTATATTTTAAATTTAACCAATTCACCACATAACAAAGTAATATGCCACCTTCAAAGACATGTCTCAAACAACCATATAAATGACATTGCATAGCCGCTAAACAAAGTATTGACCCCCCCCCCCCCAAAAAAAAATAATAATTTGAAATTGCCTTTGAGTATTGTGTTGTAGCAAACCTGAGTTACCAAAATTCAGGAACAGACACCAGTCATGTTCCTCTCTTCCCAAGAGAGGATACTAACAAGCAACAGAGATTTGTAGTCACAAATTTTGTTTATTTGTTTAGCCCTCAGTGGCAAAAAATAAATCAGTGATGAAATGTGAGTTACAGAACCACATTTTTCCCTTCATTACATTGTGACATAGCCTTATTTAACAGGTTGTGACATCTGTATCTAACTTATACCAAAGTATCTCTCTGTTATATAATCTACTTACCAACGCCCTAAAGTTAGTTGATAGGCATGTATTTTTATTACAATTTTTTTTGCCTAATTTGTTGAGCGAAAGCATATTATATTTTAGAAAGAGAAAATTGGGTCATATGTGACTGAAATGTATATATATAAACATTTATACCTGTATTTCAAAATCGAGCAAGTTTAGGAGCAACTGAGGTAGTGAGGTGTGACCCCTGAACCCTTACATTCTGTAGAAGAAAATAAACCAAAAGTTAATCTTGGTCCAGAACTTATATATATATATATATATATATATAGCACTAAATCCTAATCTCAATTTATTCATGCAAATTATACAGTGCAGTAAATAATCAGATCAGCATTATTTTTCAAGACCAAAGTAGACCTGAGCTGGTATTAAAGCTGGAATTATATTATATAACTATATCCACCAAAGGGAAAAAACAAATATACAGGCATCAGCTTCACTGCATTGCATTTAATTAGTATATTTTGCAATAAAGTGATAGCAAATAAATTCATTCCACTAGGTTTACTTATTAAATATTTTGTTCCCAAAAAAGTTACCAACCTGAGTAACAACTGTGGCCTTATTTTCAAGTCCTTACCCAGAATCCCTAGCAGTGGTAGTTTGCCGACTTGTCAGGGATGTGTTCAACAATGCCCTACTGTTTCTTTTGTCTTTACCCACCATGACTGATTTTGCATGAACCTTCCATGGGATTGATTTTAAGCTGTTTTATAGCAATACAGAAAATTGTTAGAAAATGTAGAGGTTATCAGAAGTTATGTGTCACAATAACACCGTGTTATCAATTGCAGGTTAATGGCATAAACGTGGAAAATTCAACTCATGAAGAAGTGGTAAGTTGTAAGTATTTTGCATTGATCCATGTTCAGTATGTTAATGTTTTTGCGCCAACTTAATGACAAACTTTATGACATAACTAAATTACAAAAGTTGAATGAGCACAGGTAAAATATATCAAAGCACTGTGCAATTATATATTATATATATTATATATAATTATAGAGTGGAATTAAAATCCAGCTAAAAACAGTCATCATTTAGATGTCTACTTAAAAAAATAAAAGCCAGCAGGAGACTGGTGTTATACTACTTTCAAGTATTCCACCTAATAGGACATAAATGCTTTCATCCTTTTAGGTGAGAGCAAATATTTAGGCCTTGATACAAACAACTACTTTTTTTTTCTCTTTGATTTGGAACTTTTGATGCTTTAGACACATTGCCTTAATATTATCTTCAAAACATACACCTATATCTCTCTATATGTCTAGGGTATATGTGTGTGTTCTATGTAGTTATTTATCTAATGGAAGTATTTACTTGTCTAATTATCTATCCAACAGAACAATTTCATCTAATTATCTATTGTATTATCTAATTACATTTTTAATGGCGCTATCTAATCTATTACATTACCTAACTCCTGGAACTAAAAAAACTGTTTAATCGACCATTTAATGGTAAGATCTAATTTACCTAATTATCAATCTAATGGAAACGTGCAATTTTTCTAACCAGGGCCTTTTTTGGGGCAACAGTTGTGCCTTAACTTTATTTAACTAATGAAAATACTAACAGACATATTATTATATATCTTCAGCAGACTGTTGGAACCTCTGTTACCCTAAGTCAAACACTGTAAAAAAAATGTGTTAGAAAAGCAACCTGAAAACCTCCCTCCATTTATATTAAAGTTAAATAATTATTAAAAATGTTTGCATCTATTATAATATGAATATCTGTGCTTTAAATATGTTTAATTTACTTAAAATATCAGGTTTGCAGCCTGTACTGACACCCCCACTCAGTTCTCAGCACTTGGCTGGAGTCTGGCAGGTAAAATAAGCATGCATCTACTGTTTTTTTTCCCCTTCAGGTGAACAGCTAGGATTGCCGGGTCAGCCAGTGTTTTGCTAGACACATAAAACAATTAATTTGCATTCCGGGGATGGCTATCACTCTTCAGTGAAGGAACATAGAAACATAGAATGTGTCGGCAGATAAAAACCATTTGTCCATCTAGTCTGCCCAATTTTCTAAATACATTTATTAGTCCCCAGTTCCCGATCGTATAGCTAGGATAGCCTTGTGCCTATCCCAAGCATGCTTAAAATCCTTGACTGTGTTTACCTCTACCCCTTCTGCTGGAAGGCATTTCCATACATCCCCTACTCTCTCAGTAAAGTAATACTTCCTGAAATATTTGCCCCTCTAATTTTAGACTATGTCCTCTAGTTGTGGTAGTTTTTCTTCTTTTAAATATACTCTCTTCCTTTACTGTGTTGATTCCCTTTATGTATTTAAATGTTTCTATCATACCCCCCTGTTACTTCTTTTCTCCAAGCTATACATGTTAGGACTCTTGCATTGGTTGGAAACTTGCAGTCTAGTGACATGAAGACGCTTAGTCATTGAGCTCATGACTTAAAAGAGACCTGAGGGAACAAATCTGATATTGTTCTCATCAGGGGAATTTCCTTCCAGTCAAATTTTTTTTAACTACTTCATACACTGCCATTCAAAAATGTGAGGTCACGTAGAAACGTCCTTGTTTTTGAAAGACAAGCAAATTTTAATGCAAATATACCATGTGTAAATACCAACAAATGTACCCAAAATACATTGCAGACATTGTGAATAGTAAAAATCACTAGTATAGCTGATTTCTAGTTAAAAGTCTTATTTTTCAACATTTTTTTATTGTTTAATTCAGTTTGTATTTTTGTTTGTTGGCGTAGAATGTTTCTTGTACGACAATGGATATCAACTAAAACTTAAAGGGCAAATACAACGATTTAGCTTTATAAATAATAATAATAATAATACTGCCCAGGGACCCTTTCCCTAGACCTCCTGTATTTTCTTAGGGTTATTATCCACAGTTTTATTGCATTACTTTTAAGTTGAGTTACCATTTAGTGTCACATAGCAAATGTTAAGTGTATAATCTTTGTAGCAAGGTGGATATATAGAGTAATGAGTCTGTTAATAAGATAATAATAGGGCCATTACATATAACACTATCCTCAATTCTTAGCTCATATGATGACAATGGCTTATCTGAACTTACAACTTATAAAAATATAACTTCTTCATGGTAGAATTGGAACAATCCTTTTCATTTCATGAATCCTAAGAGATGTGACTGGCACTTGAGGGAAAATAACAAGTTAATAATGGCACTAAAATAAAATCTTTCCTCAGGGCAGCCTACTTTTAGAACTTAACCCCCCAAGCCCACCACATTTAAAGAGTCCCTTGCTTAAGCAGAAAACAATCATGTCCAATTAACCTCTGTGCTTAAATTTAGATGGGACTTTTTTTCTTACCTGTTTGAAATTCATGATAACTTTTAATTTTGAAAGTAACATATCTTTTATTTCAGTACAAATATATATATAGCCACAAATAAATTTGGGCTGTAAAGGCATATGTTAACAATTTAATTGTATATGTAATAAATCCATTGACAAACTGAATGCTTCTTATATTTTTTGTGTACTAGATGTGGGCAATGATCACTATATTTCATTTCGTGCAAGGAGCAGAAGCGCAGGGGTACTAAATGTTTCAACCTTTATTGCCCACCTTCAATTCCCGTCGGGATAAGGCATTTAGAGATACAGACAGTGTGACTTGATTAAACCTTTTTTACCCTCGTGGGATCACATTTTATTTTGAGATGGTACAATTACATTTTATCTCCCTTGGGCATTGAAATGTAATTTTAGGCATTCCCTATTTTCTAAAGACCCATTTTGGAACCACGGTCTTCTCATATCAAAAGTCTGAGTACTAAGTTAAAATATATTAGTGACTATTTTTAGAATGCAAAGATTTCTTCATTGGAGTCCTCGTAAATAGCCAGGCAAGTGAAATACTTACATGCTTGTATTGATTCCCATGTAAGAACTGAACAATTAAACTATGGACAATGTAACACAAATATTCTAAAAACAATGTAATGGTGTTGCATTACTAAAATGCAGTGGAAGCATTTTGAATAGAATAGGCAGGTACCTGAAATGTAAAAAAATGTAAAAAAAAAAAAGAATATCTATGGTGGTCGAATTTGACTTAGTCTCAAAAATCACTTTGATTAATTTGACTCTCACTATTTTCAGCGGGGTTCAACTCAAAACTGAGACTAAGTCAAACCTGACCTCCGACTTTGATTTAGTCTCAATAGAAAATCTATAGTGAAATTTTTCCCATCTTTGAAATAATGGCACTCGCCAACCTTAGAGAAGATGAGTTGAAGTCAGTTAAATTGGACCTCCCAACTCAAACCTCCCAAAAATGTCAGTGAATACCAATGCGTTATGCTTTCTATGGGATTGGAACGTTGTCAAGTTGGGAGTCAAATGCGATTTTGAGGTCAAATTTGACCTCACAACTTGACCTCCTCTGCCAAATTAGAATTATAGTCCTTAGCCCCAAAGTGTTGAATCCAGATAAGATCTTGAATATAAACATGGATTTAATATTTGGCCCTAAGGTGTGACTTTATCAAAATTGTTTTTCCCATGCATTTTGCCTGTACATAACTTAAACTAAACCATTCAATTTTCAGCACACGATTTACAATTTCTGTATACTGGTTGGCATACACATTGGATTTTCAAACCCTTCTAAGACACAAAGGGTTAGTTAGAATCGCATGCTTTACATTAACAATTTTTGGAATGACATAGCCGTGTAAGAGGCAAAATATTTTTAGCCTCACTGAATTGCAGTTTAATTATCTACAAGTGCTTCCTATTTTAACATTTTAATTAAGTAGTCAAAGTATATTAGTTACTCTACATATTATAAAATATGGGGACATGATTTCTTCTGATTAGCTAAAGATACAAATTAAATTTTTGATAATTAAAAGGTCTTTGATAGCCTTATTAACATACTAATTAGCATGGACGCATACAGCGCTTAAGTGGTATGACCGTCCAGGAATGGATATTGCAATTCAACGGAGCATTTGAGTTAGAAAATGTTTGTCCTCATAAAAAAGAAGAATGGATTGCAATATGTTAACAATTTTTATTATATACCAAAAAAAAACATAAAAAAAGAACCGTGGTTCATCTCCCACTATCGTCACACTATATTTTTGGAGTCAGGCTATTTTTATTATAGAAATATTAAATAAACATCAATGAAGTATTATCATTATCTGTTCATCAAAAGGACCACGATTGAATTTATCTGTGCACTCTCCAATGTATGACATCACATTCTGGTATGATTTATAAATTACATGTACTTTTTTGGGGGGAGTTTCATATTTCTATTCACTTGCAATGTATGGATTTTTTTATATTATATTTCTCACAATGTTCTGGCGAAGTGCCTTTAATAGGACTGTTCCATATAATAGCCATTTTTTTCTTATTTTCTATATGTTGTACAGGATTTTAGTGAAATTGAAATAAACTTAATTTTACCAATAAAAATATGCAATTCTCCTGCTGTTTTACAAGAAAAATAACCTTGCCAGGGCCTCTAAATTCAGTGAGATCAATGAAAGGAAGTAGACAGCAGTTTTCATGTATCCCCCCCCCCCCCCCCCGTAAGAAAAATCTGCTATTAGACATTACTGTTTAAAAATCAGCGTCTGTGTTGTTTCAAGTGTGTGAAATGCAGAATGGTGCAGCCTCAGTCAGCTCTGTGTGGTATGATGTAACACAAGCACTCTTGGAGTGATAGACAGGTTAACACCAACAGCAGTAACTCTTTTTAAACTGTATATGCAGTTTTTCGGAGATATGAAGACTGGAGGGGAAAAAATGAAAGCACAGATCTGTTTCTCTTTCCTTAACTTTTTAGACAGTGTAGGTAAAACTGCCCCTTCCAGAAGTTTTTGGTCCTTTGTACTATTCCACAATTACTCTACAGATTACCCATTCTGTTGATATTGGTGGTGTATGTGGTTTAATAAGGTTGCATCATGCATCTATTCAGTTTCTTTGTACTTTGATATTCTGTTCATTGCCATCCCTCTCAGGAATGGACTTCATTACATGGCATGCATTGCTACTGGTAAACTGCTGCTTCCAGGTTAATAGAAATATGCTATGCCGATACACCCAGTACAAGGGATGGCTGGTAAGGGAGTCAGAGTGCAATTACTTACTTTTCTCAGTGGGCTTGGGCTACAACATTTCTCACTTCTAAATACAAGTCAGATGTTTGTAACTAGGTAGCCAATCTCCTTATATAAGTCTGTCACTGGGATCAATAGTATAGTCTGGCATATATTACTTGCGCATCTATCTGTGTCTAGGTTGCCACCTTTTCTTCCCCAAAAATGATAGCTATGCTATTACCAGCATAAATGTTATCAACCCTCCACTCTTTTTACAATACGGTTTACTAGTATGGAGAAAATGTCCGTTAACACGTCTAATTCTGCTGATAAAAACAAGTGTTATCCCACAGAATCAAAGAAACAAAATGCATTTCCAAGGGACAATGGTTGTTTTCAGATTTTTAACTTTTCATATCTTTTAATAGGAGATATTTTCCAGTAATAAATACTATTCATTTAATAGCATGGAAAGTACCCCATTTAAAAATATATTGCCAATGTAGCCAGCTCAAAAAGTTACCAAAGGGCCTTTTTGAACAACACTTTTTGACAAAATTCACGGGATTCTGCTTACAGATAGAGAAAAAAAAACTGTATCAGTTTTTTTGAATATATACACAAAAACAATTCTGAAATGCATAAATAAAATATTTAAAATGTCATAGGACATTAGCTTTGGGCAACAGATAGTCAGTTCTCAATACAGATTTACACATAGCCAGCTATCTAATTTCTTTTACAGTAAGTAGAGTATTCCTTTTTGGATATATATCCCTTTTTTTAAGGTATTAAAGATTGGAAACCAAACAAACAATATTGTTTTCAATCAAAAATGAATTATTTGGATTTCCATCTTCAATTTCAGCTGTTATGGTTCCCATCTGTGAACAAAACTGCTTGTGATGGTGTATAAGCAAGAAATATGATTTTGTGCCTGCATACTTATGATCAGCATGGGCTTTCCTAGTTAGATCATTATTTATCCATTGTTTATGATCAAGGACAGTACATATATTTTTCATGGAACATTAGAAGACTTTATCACCTTTTTACAGGTGACATATTTTTTTTTACCAACTTTATGCCATTATAGTTTAGTAAATACTTGGAAAAAAAATTAAATATATGGAGCTAGCTTCCTATCTTAAAACAAGTGTTTCAGGGAAAGGAAGTAAATCTCGTTGGCGCCTTTGGACAGTATATCTTGTCCTTTCGTGTAAAGCACATGCACAGAATAAAAGGCAAAATATTTCTAACAAGAAGATTAGGGAGGCAGACATAAATAAAAATAAACTGACCCTGAAAAATGGATAAAGAGAAACAAAACTAAAAGTTCACAGAAATTAATAGTTTCTCACCTGAAATAAAATATAATGGGGGGCAATGTATAAACATGGCACACACGCAGATTGCACAATAGTGGCACAATTGGTGTGTACGCCAGTCTATAAAGCATACTTATGGGAGTCTGCGTTGTCTACACTGAATGAGTAGATTTTGGTTGTGTTGCCACTCATTGTTCTGGCACAGCCATGTATAAAAAAACAGGAGCTGAAAAGTGTCGGGAGTTATAAAAAAGCACAGGCGCCATTATACACAACAAACAGCGATTGCCCTTTTTTTAAGTTAAACTCTTGACATTTTGAAGTGCAGGGGTTTTTATACATAATCCCCAATGTATTTTAGAATATTTAATCTCACAAGCACAACATTTGACCAGTATATATGGTATATGTAGCTGCAGGTTTGGAAGTTGGTTTCAGAATAATGCCATGCTTACACACAAGGCAAAGTCTCCCCTATTGGCTTGTCGTTTTTTTTTTTTTTTGTATACGGTACCATTTTGGTTTAATTATATGGTTCACTGAATGACCTAATAACTGTTATCCCTATTATTCAGTCAAACCCACACAATTACATAACAAGTGTCCATACATAGCAGGAGCAGTCCTTATTTTGTACCAACATTTCTCTGTCATACTTTTCCTCTTTGCTCTTCTATTGTCCCTCTTTTTTTGAAAGACCAGTATTGATTTGTATAACTGCATCACAAAGCTACAACTCACAATAAAATGTGTTGAATTAAAATACTTTATTCTTATTCTAACTTACCAAATTACATAAATAATTATCAATTGGCCATAAAGTCACTGAAACTATTCTCTTAAAGCCCTGTCCGTAGCCACCCCTTCAGCCAAAAGTGTCATTCTTTCACCATTTGAAATGTTTGGGGGTATGCATTTAGCTGAGATTTAACCTTTAGCGTACAATGAAACCTTTTTTACCCCTTGCTTCCTCAAAGGATTAAAACACGTGTCCCCCTTCTCCAGACTAAACCAGATTTTTATCTGTACTCAGAGTTTTGCCTCTTAACTGAAGCAGAGCTCATAGTAAGCTGGGGCATGTTGATGCTGTCTGTATCAAACCAGGTCTCGTTCCGCTCGTCTGAATGGTGTATGAATTGTGCGGGAAACCGATTGAGGTCTCCCCTGCTGAGGGCACGTCCCATCCCATGTCCCATGGTTAAACTGGCCCGCCCTGTCAAAAGCACATGCCTGTTTATCCTCCTACTAGAAACAAGTTTGTTTCCACGCGTGCTTACATATCAGAAGCACAAGTGAAAAAAAAGTGTAGTTGTCCTTTAATGAATTGGACCCATATGTTTTTCTCTTTTACCTTGCTAAGAAAAATATGTTTGAAAAGTATTATTATATTGCATAGAACAAAAGATAGCCTGGGTCTGATTTGCAGTAGTTCTGCCACATGCTGAAATTAAGTTGTATAGCATAGGCTAAGTAATGACTGCCCATAGAGTTATCTAGAGAGCAAGTAAATGAAGGTAGTAGTCCAATACTAAATAACAACAGGAAGTGATGCAACTTACGTTATCTCCTCTTTGACACCAGCTGTGTGCCCATGACCTGCGTACATCCCAATAGACATACGTGTTGGTGTGGTTTGAATATAAAATTGAGGCTGGTACATCTGTGGAGAAATCTATCTCCTCAACATTAACAAAGTAATGTCAGGAATGAGCAAATAACTGCACTCCACCATCAGAATATCCAGCGTGTATCACTGGTGAAGTAAACCTCATGGTATATCTCATGATGGTACAATAAATAATAGATGGAGACATTTTATTTTGAGGAGTACAGGGGGTTATTTGCTTTGTGTCTGCCACTACTTTTTCAATTCATTCAATAATACGTTTTTTTTGTTTTTTTTTATATTTCTTTTAAAGCTAATGATAGTGTTTTTGTGACATGTCCAGGGGGAATAAAGAGCACCACAAATCTACAAATGTAAAACTTTCCATAGCAATGGTACAACAGCAAAGTTAAGTTATAGCAGGAGGACTACAATAGAGTTACTTAAGAAGTATAAGGGCATGTACTAAAAAAAAAAAATCTGAATTTGGTTGTTTACCTCATTTTAGGTCCACTTACTACGAAATGCTGGAGATGAGGTCACTATAACTGTTTACTATTTCAAAGAAGCACCTTCATTTCTTAAACTTCCATTAGGTAAGAACATTTGTTTTGTTTGTACAGTATTAGCTAAGATCAAAAATAATAAGCTCCCTGCTTTGTGTGCAAAATGTATGTTCATTATGGTATTATGTGTACATATGTTTTTATACTTTTGTATTGGGGCATTTTGGGGAAAAAAGGCATCATGAACCATTAGGACAACTACATTTTTTTTGACTCATTGTTTTACAACTCAAGTCAATAATTAACCGAATTTAACATATTTCTTTTTTGAGGGGGACTTACTTTATACTTTGTTTCATTCATAGAGTCCACAGTCGCTGTCAGTGACTCTATGAATGTTACATCCTAATTGCATTTCTGACAATTGTGTCGGCAATGCAATTCTAAAGATCCCTTGTGCGCATGCAATCGGAAGTGTGCAATTGTGTGATTGAGACTTCCTTCACCACAGAATCATTGGAAATGTAGTTCTCATCTGCCGTTTTTTTGCAGTCCCAATCGCGCATGTGCGTGTGCCTGATTACACATGTGCGCGCACGTTTGACCTTCGTGAATCTTCTGAATTGCATTGCCGACACAGGCTGTGTCAGCAATGCAGATTGGATGCCACATTTGGTCCCTTGGCTCATTCATGTGGGTGACATAACCGAGCCAAGAGGTCAGGAGTAAAAATAGAAGGGGCTGTTTAGTTGTCCATCAAGACAATCGGTCAAGTGAATTATTGCTACACTATACTGCATTGAAAAAAGAATGGGTGCTTTATCAGTGACCGAACCCCTCCCCCCCCCCCCCCCCTCCTGTCACTATATTGGATGTACATCCATAGTACAAAACACATAGTTTGTTTTTTTCCCAATATAATTTATATTTGATGTTGTTTTTTCCTTATTATCTGGAAAGTGGAGAGTGCTTTTCCTTGTGTGCTCATACTTTGTGCTGAATATTTACTCACTTTTTTCTACTTTTTAAAGTTTTGTTTCTACATTTTATGCCCCTGTTTGCCTTACATAGGTCTATAATACATTTATAATCTAAAATCCATTACTGGGAGAGACAATCTCTCTTGTTTTTTTGTTTTTTTTTTAAAGATTCTCTTTATACAGAGAACCATGTATTGAACATATGAACTCATACGTATATTCATAGATATAATTATCCTAGCTATATCTAGCTCTACAGAAAGCTGAAACAGTACATAAGCCATGGAATAAAAATAAAGCTGCCTAATCCAATAAAGAAAAAACTAGCCTTAACTCTACTCATACTGCTAATGAAAAAGAAAACAATGTTAACATAAAAGTTCTTTGAAAACTGCTGAGAGACCTATTAAGCCTAGCAATTAATGTCAGTAGTTACCAAAGGACCAGATTTATTTCTGGATACGTATCCATGATACATAAGGTAAGAATTAGAAATTTCCCTGATACCACTGAAAACTTGATTCAAAGTCTATTAAATGTTTTTTTTTAATTCTTAAAAGTGGAAATGGACTGTGTTTTAATGTTACATAGGAACATATATTAACAAAAGATTAGTGCATTTTTAAGTAATTAGATTTCTTGATACAGATAAACATGCACTATAGATTAGTCTTATCTAATAAGGCATATATGTTTTATTTGTTATAAAATTAATTAGTTCTGATTTCAATGAATGCCTCAAACAAGTTGCAAGTAAGCAGTCTCCCAGCTGACGATTATAAAACAAGAGAATATAAAGGCATATTATTCTTTTAAGACATATAGCAGACCACACATTTCCAATAAGGTATATTGCTTCATCCATCCATCCATACTTAAATCCATCCAGCTGCATAACTAACTCTGCTTAGTTTTTTGTTGTTTTTTTACAGCTGATTTTGGAGAATTACGGGAGATGACTACAAATGGTAAGAAATCCATTTTTTGAATAAATGAGTTATATTTGTGTTATCTAAACTTTAGCCTGTCAAACCCATTTTTTCAAGACTCCATTGGGGGCATTGATTATGAAGTCTAGCTTTCCAAAAAGCCTCAAGTTACTATGGATTGATTGTGATTCACACATCAACTTTGGAACATAAATTAAATACTTTTAAAATGTGAAATGTCTTGTCATTTCTCAGATAAAATGTCCAAAATCCATGATAGCAAGGATCTCAAATAGCAGGATCAAGTCAGTTGAATGTCATTTTTTTAACAGTAATGGGGCTCAGGAACATTGTATCCTTACATCGTAGTTAAGACGTTGATATTCTTCCTTATATTCATATAAAAACATTTCTAACATAGGCACAATGGAGTCACACTAAAGTATTTTTGTACTTTTTGCTTAAATACATTTAAATAAAACGTAATTACATGCTTGGTGATAACCCAAGATGCACCACGCGTTTACAACTCTACAGCTTATATCTGGTTGAAACCTATCAGGTCCAAACTGTCTCACCCTGGTGCTCATATAAGTGTTTAGTGGCTCTTTAAACATGCAGGTAGGTTAAAAATAAAATATTCAATGAAATAGCTCAAATTCATAATATGAAAGACTTTCATTATCTAAGTGATTGTTTTATCCAATCATCTTCTAAGAACATGTCAGGAAAGAACTTGTATGCCATGTATACTTATTTGTTAGTTAATAGATTAACCCCATACTGATGATATTTTTGATCATATGTAAAAAATGAACTAGTGTACATTGATTTGATTTTTAAATTTTAAACATCTAGAGTGAACAGTGATATCTCATAACAGCTCCTGCATAGAAAACAATTATAAAAAATTTTTTTTTGAGAAGCAGATTTAAATTCAAGATGAGATCACCCAATGTATATATGCTAGCTTATGTGTCCAAATTCAGTGACCTGAGAGCATAAATGATCTCTTTTACTACTTGGTGACTGAAATGTTACGTGAATCCATTTTATGAAAAATATTACGCATACCTAAAAACCAATATTATATAGAATGATATTTAAATACACAGCCAGACAAAAAAAAGCTTCTCAAAAATCCTTACTGATGTCTGCAAATCTCCCAACTTCTGTCTCCGGGGAATCGGGATGTCGGCTGTGCAGATGTTGGGAGGTCAAGTGTTAGCACTACGCCGCATGCCTGATCTCTCAAATAGTGCTGCTGCGCATGCTCACAATGTTTTGCATGCACTATATTCTCTGGGGCCCCAGACACCGGAATATGAGATCAGTAACCGCGGGATTGCGTTACGGAATGCCTTAGTCCCATTGAGCACTACCTATGTCAAGTAAAAAGGTAAAAAGGGACAGAGATAGAGTTCAGCGGGACAGAAGGACAGAGGCTCCATATCGGGACTATCACATGCAAAGCGGGACAGTTGGGCGGTATATATCTGTAATGAATCAAAGCTGGACAATGGGTAGCCCTGTTGTCAAAATACATAGAAGTGAGGCTGTCAAAAGGATAGCTTGGCATCATGGGGTTTATAGTTTGGAACAGCTAAAGCACTATATACCAATCACCCAGTCTTTGGCTTGATACAATTCAAACCATTCTGTCGTACATTTTGCTAAAATTCAGCCTTAAAATTGGGAATGACAGTAGTATATGGAATAGATTATTCCTCTTATCTAAATATTTAATTGGTGCACATGCTGCAACAGAGCAACAGAGTTAATTGCTGTTTGTAACCACTTTATACACAGGGCTGTGCATTACTACAGGCTATTCAGCAAGTTCTGTCCCTGAGCTGGCATAAATGTTGAGCCTACACTGAAGCCTAGGGGGTATAAGCCTTCTTTATTTATATCTGTTTCTCAGTGCCTCCACCCAGTGAATTGAATGCAATCTCTGTATATTTAAGATAAACAGCAAGTGATTTCCAAATTTGCCACAACTTATCAGTTTGCCATAGACTTTGACCAGGACATAGCTCAAATCTCCATGAGACCCGGCAAACTCAAAGTGCCATGTTCTGAAAAGGTGTAGTTCCAATAATGAATGTCTGAAAAACTGAAAAACGCCTGTGACAGAGATGACACATAAATTGCTCCCCTGCTACGTATAATTTTACAAGTATATTTACTGTTCATGTTAAATGTCATCTGTAATAATGTTATGACTAAACTATTTTAATCTTCTAATTGATTAAAAACTGTTTGAGCAATCGCCATGTTAAGTGAGATAACTAATAGTCTAATGGTCAAAATATATAAATGGTAATCAACTTTTATAGTGTTAGCATTTGATCCCATTTTATAATAAAAATTTATAATAATTACTTAGGATTCCAGAGAGATGAACATGGCCTGACTGTACAGTTGACTATAACTGCATTTGAATTTTACCAGTATGAAATGCATATTTGGGGGCAATTAGAATATATTATGGTGTAAGAATGATATCAAGGAGAGAATAGAAACTGTCAGTTTAGAAGGTATCGCATTCCCCAGTTTTACGATAGTTAGAAATAATTATTGTTAAAATTCATAAATTGTCTTATGTGAATTATCTACTCGACCCAATCAATTTTGGGGGGTAGCCTTTAGATAGTTTAACATTAACACAGGTAAAAATACATATTTTTTACCCATGTAGCCAATATTGAAAAACTAAGTTCAAATATATATGCATTTTATAGGCATCAAGATCTCAAGTAATGTAACATCATGACTTGACGTGGCAAGATTTTAAATTATCTACCATGTTTTGTTCAGTTCCATTACTAACATATTAGGGGAGAAACCAATCACTAAATTTAAACTGCTTACCTTATACAGTCATTGTTTAGAGAAGTTACTTCATAATTGCTCTGACAGACTAAGAGGGCATAACTACTTGTCTGTCTAGCTGTAATCTCACAGACCAATAAGGGTGTGTGTCTTTTAACAATATGAGAGATCTCATGAAGCAAACCTCCTACTGATTCGTTTCTCCCCTTCATAGCCAGCAAAATCCTAAATAAAATACCATAGTGATATAAATACATTCGAAATTATGAAATTAGAATTATTTTAGAATTCTGGAATTACTCTCTCTGTAAGTTAACTATCCCAAGACTACATTATAGAAAGCCATGAGGTTTCAAAAATGCATTCATATTATATCATAAGTAGTGGCATACACACACAGAAGAAATTATGTCAGGTTTGAATGTACTTGCAAGGATATTATTCTGAATGCACAGTATGTAAAATATGTGAGATATAAATTGATTAAAAAAAAAAAAATTTGTGTAATTTTATATTTTAATATGCTCATTTCAGGTTCACAAGACCCGCCTAGTGATCAAAGCAGTGGGACGTCCTCGCCTCTTTTTGATAGCGGTCTACATTTAAATGGGAATACTTCCAATACGGTATGTAATGTGTACACTTCAGTACTACGTTTGACTCGATTGACACATTTTTCATAATTAAAATATCAGACTGGCCCCACTTTTAAAGGCGGATCAGACCAAAAAATTCATGGCAAATCGCCTCAGCAAGAGGGATGGAGCAACCACTGCCTATGACAGGGCCAAATGTACAGTACTACTTAAGAGATTACTTACCCCCTACAAATGAGTGAAATTTCAGGAAGGTCACAAGATTCCGTCCCTTACGCAAGGATGATGTTCCTGGTATGTCCGGCATTCAAATGCTTGGCATCCTCCTCTCTGCAGCTCATCATGGCCCAAAATAATGAGCGATGCTGTGGAACCTTTCTTTCAGAGTGGCCTCAGTGTAACCAACATTTAGCCTTTTAAAGGTAACAAATGCTCAAAGTGAGTACCAGTTACATATAACAAAATCTTACTGTGCCTGATCTTCTGGGTTCAAGTAATGTTGTAAGTTTCAAACTTTATTAGCAGGAACATGCAGGGTGTGTAAAGACGCTGATCAGAGCATTGTTTTTGTGATTGGGGGCCAGGGGCATAAAATCAATATTTTGGGGATGTATCACCTGAACATGTAGAGACTAAAGAAGTATTGAAAATGATTTATACGTTGTGTTAGCAAAACCTTTCTCCTAATTTAGGCATTTGCTTGCAGTTTTGCTAACATAATATATAGATAATTTTCAATCATTATTTATGTTCTACGTTCACAGTAAAAACAATGTTCAACTTAAAAACTATTTTCAAACTGTTATATCTTCAACTTTATGAGCTGAATTTGCAAAGCTGAAGACTGATTCCAAACATTTGAAAATTACAGTAGATATGAATACTCGTTTGTATTTCTCTTTTATTGATGACTATAAGTGTGTTTGTGTTTATATATATATATATATATATATATATATATATATATATATATATATATATACTTTTATGGACATTTTACCAAACTAAACTGTATATGTTAATTAATGTATATCATTAATGTTAATTTATATTAAGGTCTGTGATTTGCAAGATAAATAAATACACACAGGTGGGTATAATATACCGTACTTTACAGTCAACTTAAGGAATGTGGTATCAGCACCAGAAACACTCACTATATAATGTATCTTCCAGTTAATGAGCAGAACATATCTCTAAGAGCAATAACGGTATGGAAGCATATTAGAGATCTGGCAGACTGTGATGTCTTATTAGCGAACATGAAGGTTCTTCATGTATTTAGGGGAATTAAAACAGCAAGCTTGGATGAATTAACATATGTTTCCATGTCTTATTTATGGATGAATCATACAGGGAATAAACATAATTTGAAAAGTTTTTTTCCCCCCTCTCCTTTTCCTAGTTTTCCATCTGGTTGACATATAATATAAACCGACAAGAAGCGTTAAATTTTAAACTATGTTGAAATGTTTTAAAAAACATTAAAACTTAAATTTATGCATGTGCTATTTTAAGTATCAACAATATATATATATATATATATATATATATATATATATATATATATAATCCTAGTATATGTTTACTTTATGCATGGGTGTCACCTTTGAAGCCAAGGATATATATAGTCTACAGGAATACGCACTCAATAGGACTTTTAATCAATTATATATTTTTAATGCCGTCACTGACATTTCAGTCCCCACAGATACTTTTATAAAACAATATACATTGACTTTGGATGTGGGTGTTTTGTCAGGAATGTTTAGTAACCACAATCTTCTAGGACAAAAAATGCTCAGGAAAAGTCCATATCATATTACAGTATGGTCTGCTTGCCCATGCCCCACAAAAACCCACCAGCTCACCAATTTTGGTAAAATTAGACACAAATGAACATTTTGTTTTTAAAGTTGGGCTAGGGTTAGTACTAGGGTTAGGGCTAGGGTTAGGGATAAGGCTGTAATTTCACTATAGGGAATTCTGAAACAAATGGTTAGCCAAAAGCAATGCCCTACTTACTAATTGTTTAAAAAAGTAGAAAAAATGCATTATTTCTAAACTAAGAGAGAAATAGGAGAATCCATTTAGCAGTTTCTTTTTTTTAGCTTTTGTAGATGTGTAAAAGATATTTCAAGTAAAAGTTAGAAAAAAAAAGGATTTTCCATCATATGTTTTTATTTGTTTTATAGTAAATTGTATGATATGATAAAAAAAATAATGGTATCTAACAAAAGCACTTCTTATCCCCCCCCAAAAAAAAACAATTGATAAGTTGTATGGGTGCAGCACATGAGAAAGGAAAGTTACAGTGTTGGAGAAGAATAATCACGTGATTTTACAATCTTTACCTCCTTGAAGGATCAAGGATATTTACTATTGAAAATGCATGCCAGTTTATCCTTAAACTAAGGACAACTACTTTATCACTTGTGCTTCTATTTTAAAACATATGTGAAAAATGTCCATTGTCATAAATGGTACAACATGGCCAAAGTAGTCCAATCACAAAGGGATGAAGACCTTGATTAAGCAATATAATAATCCAGTAACATGGTATGAAAGATAACTCTCTCTAACAGTTATGAGTTCAAATAGAGCACAAAGACAGGACTAATTAATTCATGTTTAATTGTAGTGTGGTATAAAAAATAATAAAAGAATAAGAAAAATAACAGTTCAGTATAAAAATAATTAAGAGATAACAAAATAACAGACACAATGCATAAGAATTAAACACAGAAAACCTAATCGTACAATACCAGTAATTGTAGAGTCTGTGGAGAAACAAAAATATCATATATTTGTACTTTACAATGCAAGATAGTTCTGATTTATCCGAACTCAGAATTGGTTCTGAATTCTATCTCCTAAAGCCCACATAAGCAACTTAGCCAGTGTTACTATGATATCTCTGTGCCAAGGCATCATACAACATCACAATATGGCACCACAGGGCAATGCTATCACCCCACCGTGTTATCACGAGTACCATATTGAATGGCAGCACATGCCTCCAATATGACGCTGTCCTGAATGCAGTATGAGCATTGGAAGTGATCAGAAATCACTTCTGTCACTCTGTTGCTTGACTGCCCAGATTACAGATGATCAGGATTAGAATTAGTGCTAGTGTTAGATTTAGAGTTAGGCGTATAGAGATGATTAGGCTTGGGATCAAAAGGTCATTTAAGGCTAAAATGGTTTGGAAACAAAAAAGGCTAGTTTATGTTGTTGTCCTATAAATTGCAAAAAAACAGCAAAAGAATGTAAACATGCATATTTCTAAACTATTTAGCTGGCATCTTTTTTTATCATTTGTAATTGTTTAAAATATGTTTCAGGTCAAAGTTAGAAAAAGTTGGGGCTTTTAAAAAACAATTTTCAACATATTTATTTTATAGTAACTATATAATATATGAAAATAATGGTACCTAAAGAAAACCCTTTTTATGGCGATAATAACAGTATATAATATGTGGGGGTACATTAAATGAGAAAGAGGAAAATTTTAGCTAAACACAGACACCACAGAAATGGTAAAACAGCCATAGTCATGAAGGGTACGAAAAATTCAAAACAGTCCTTTCACTAAGGGGTGAAGGTCACACTGATAGTAAATATGCTGGGGGTTCATTGTGTAGATTTGTTTTTTCATATTAATCCATCCTTGCCTGTATTCTGACATGCCAAAGGTGGATCAAATACTTTTACTTCTTTGAAGTGGGTGCCTGATAACCCGTTTATTTCATTAAGGAACAGAAAAATAATATTTTCCTGCACCTAATTTCTTTAAACATAACATAAATTATGATCCCTCAATACCAGTGGTTGTCAAACCAGTCCTCAAGGCACACCCAACTGTCCAGGTTACCCAGTTGTGTCTAAGGTGTTTGTGTGTGTTTATAATTCACCGTAGACACCACTGGGTTATCTCTATACCCTGGACTATTGGTGGGCCTTGAGGACTACTGTTCTACACCATAACTTTTAATTCTACAAATAGGCCTTTGTTAACCATTATCAGGGCTGTAACTCACGCCCCTGGCCTGACACCTACATGCATCTGTAGAACCTTTAAAGTGGTTTATAATACATGAGCTCACTAAAAGTTTTTAGAGCCATGTAAAGCAAGTAAACAAGAGCACCTGTTCACTATATATATAAGCTTGATCAAAGTCTTGACTTTCGCCAGTCTAAATATGTTTGACTTTTAAACAAATGAGTGTTAAAATACCACTGGAGTAGTAAATTGTCCTTTTTCTAAATATACTCTCCCCTTCTCATTTAGCTGTGATAATATGTGGCCATGATTCACTGCCCAGTTTGTGACACGTATGTAAATTTAAAAACAGCTCTTCTTGAGCTCAGAGCTCCGGAGAAAATGTGACCAAATTACCATATTACACAAAGTCATTGGCAACACAGAGGGAGATAAACAATCTTCTACTAGGTTTACATGTGTAAATTTCCCTTGTAGTGGATTATTACCCTAGATGGAGGAACAATGACAGATAATGTCGAGGCAGGAGGCACAGACTGATCTTTTAGTTACAGTTACAAGGGGAAAAGCAGCCAACAACCTGATATTAGCTAATCTTAGAAAGTTATAGCAAATTCATTGCTGTATACCTATCTGAAGCATTACTATAAACAATTTATATGCTTGCTCAGTAATATAAAAATCTGAAGACGTCTACATCCCTTATTATTATATTTCAAATTCGGTGTCTGAAAAGCAGGCACCATACAGATGTAGCTACACATACGTTTCTACTCAATAAAGAGAGAATTACAGGGAATGGAGATGGGAATTTCAAACTTTATTTGAGTAGATCCTTAAGTGTACCATTCCTCAGTACTTTCTGTATCAAGTATATTAAAGGTTCCCATGCAAGTGAATGGATTCTGTATATAGAAATTAGAAACATAGAATGTGTCGGCAGATAAGAAGCATTTGGCCCATCGAGTCTGCCCAATTTTCTAAATACTTTTATTGTTTTTAAACACAATGGAACACCAAGAGCATAAACAGTGTTCAGATCCATGAAAACATCTTCTATTGTAGTTATTGTTTTACAGTTATAGTCACTGTAACAAAAGGCATTAAGTAAGCATTTCTCACTTTGTTTAACTAGTTATGCATTTTGGCTACCCCATGGCATTTAACATGCCATAATCCAATTCTGTGATGGAGCACAGCAAGTTTTCTACCAGTGGGATACCAGTGCCTAGAGTGCAAACTCCAACTTTTGTTGAGAGATATAGGTCTGTTCACTAAAATTCGAATTTGGAGATCGCTTTTTTCAAATTCGGCACTTGAGTTTGACCTGGAAAAAAAAACCCCAGGTTTGAAATTTCCCCATTGGAAGTAATGGGAGGCAAAAGACTATACCTATTTTTGAGACTAAATCAAAATCGTGTGTCGAGTTTGACTAAGCCTCAAAATGAAAGATGACCTCCAAATTCAAATTTTAGTAAATAGACCCATTAGAGAGGCATGTACTAAAAAAAGCAAATATATTTGATGTGCAAAGCTATCTCTGCTCCTTTTGCAACATACTACACATTTAACACCCAAATAGTAAGCATGAGCAAATTGTGAATACAAACAGGCGTATTTGCTAATACAAATAGGCAAGTTTGCAAATATTTTGTCTACCTTTTATATAAGCGTTTGCTAAAAGCTGGTGTAATTTTCACAAGCAATATAATTATTTTTTACAAAATATTCACAAAAGTATTTAGCATGTGCAAATATAATGGCATATATTAGCACAACTGGACAAATGCACACAAATTAAAAATAAACATAAGAGGTGCAAAACGGGGGTGGTGGCGCAAAATGTTACAAACATTGGCAAATTGCTCCTTACTCATGTTTTTTTTCCCACTGCACTTTTTTAGTACTTGGTTAGTATAGGGGCCCCCTATATTTTGACCCTCACAGTGCTAGCACCAGTATTTGGTGCCATTCCTCTGTGTCACTTTTACATTTAACCATACTTTTTGGTTCCTCTACAATGAATACCTAATAATCTGATGTGGTTAGTGTTGACAGACTTGTTCTGTAGTGAGTTAATAAAATATATAGTTTCAGATGTCATAGGGGATTAATGTCCTTATGGATCTCCAGGTGAAATACTTTTGGCACTAAATCAATTGATTTGCAAAATAATTTGTACTGGTATTACTTTAGTCAATCACTTCTAATATTCATTCCAGAGTCTCTGTATGGTTATTCTATCAAAATTGTTAATGCTTATGACATGCCAATCCTTGGATAAAAATTGTACTAATGCTGTGAAAAACATTTAGCAACATTTACAAATACTGGTAGACATTTGAAAGTCGAGTCTGCAGTTTCTGCTCTAGCTTCCAGCTATATTCATCGCTGCCTCTTCATCCAGGGAAGCCTTTAATTGGAAGTAAAATCAGCACATTCCTACATACCATTAAAAAGCATCACACAGTGTTAAATAAGAATATAAGTGGCAAAATTCCAGATATGTCTGCAGGAAGCTGTAAAATATAATAATGTATGCAGTAACAACATGCACCACCCTGTGTTTGATTATTTTATTAAAACATCTAAACTGTGTTATTTTTATGTGTTAGGCGCCCTCATCCCCTTCTTCGCCTTCAGTGAAAGAACTTAAGTATGAGAAACGCTGGATAGACGCCCTGTCAATCCCATTATTAATAGCTCGGATCTCAAGATTTAAGACTTCTACAATTAAGTTAAGGTGAGTAACTATATATATATATTTCAGGAAGTATTACTTTACTGAGAGGGTAGTGGATGTATGGAATAGCCTGCCAGCAGAAGTGGTAGAGGTAAACACAGTCAAGGATTTTAAGCATGCGTGGGATAGACACAAGGCTATCCTAGCTATAAGATAGGGAACTGGGCACTAATAAAAGTACTAAAAAAAAAATTGGGCAGACTAGATGGACCGAATGGTTCTTATCTGCCGACAAATTCTATGTTTCTATGTTTCTATATATATATATGCATTAGGTTTACTCTCATCTGTATTAACCAATGTGGCATATGTATAATATAGGTACATGTGGAAATATATCTCCAAATAGTAGCGCTATTGTGTCATGCGGCAATGTTAGGAATTAGCGCTATATGTGACTTTCTGGCACTTCTGGGGTGAGCAGGCCCTAGAATATGTCAGTCAGCCACTGCCAAACAGAGCCATTTCACACATACACAAATGTTGAAATGTAAAAAAAGGCACAGTGGCTGCTATACATAAGACATGGTGATTGCACCTTTTTATTTTTATCTTCCTGAAGCTTTTTTATGTGCGGGACAGTGAAAAAAATAACCACCAATGCGTTTCTCTCTCAATTTCCAATATTATTTGGATGAATGAAAATAAATTCATGACGGGGAACCACCGTCATACAGCAATTGTCTTTACTCTGCCTCATGTATATCTTCACTGGAAAAGTGAAGATATTTTTCAAGTGGTAAAAAGAAGTGTATGTTGAAGCGTCTTTGGACGTGAAACGCGTCAAGTGCCCACTCCCCACCATTTTTTATGCTTTTGTTATTTTGTTTTCCACAATAAATGAGCGTTTCCAAGGATTTGTTGATTGTCCCAGCTTCTATTTTTATGATTTCACTGTTCCCCCCCTGTCAGCGGATGTTTTAGAGCACTCTCACCTGGATCAACTCTGCCTGCATTTTTTATCTGACTCGCCAGAAAGTTTGGAGCTCGACCCGCCTGAGGGCAATTTCTTTTTCAACCATTTGGAATAACCTTTTTTTCTACATGAATTGATCATAAAATGTGAAATGACGATCATGTGAGTCACACATATAGACAAACACAATGTGCTTATGATAATAACAGACAAACATGATAATCTTTCATGTATTTATTGAATACAACCATTAAACCTTCACAATGCTGGTGGAAAAACCAAGTGAACTGTTGGATTTAATAATTTGCCGAACCTGCTTTGGCAGCAATAACCTCAAACAAGCACTTCCGATAGCTGCGGATCAGACCTGCACAACACTCAGAATTTTGGTCCATTCTTCCTTAAAAATCTGCGTATGCTATGGCATATTATTAGGATGTCTGGTGTGAATTACTCTCTTGAGGTCATTCCACAGAATCTCTATTGGGTTAAGGTCTGGGCTTTGACTAGGTGACCAAATAGACGTGGATTTTCTTTTTTTTTAAGCTAGTATATTCACTTCAATGATTAAAGTCATTGTGATGCTGCATCACTTCTGATGAACTTTAGCTCGCTCACTGTCACCCTGACATTATCCTGTGTGACTTGATAAACTTGGGAATTCATTGTCCCCTTGATGATGGTAAAAAAGCAGAACCCAATCATGATGCCCCCTCCACCATACATCACTGTCGGCATATTTTTCCTGATAATTCAATCTTCGTTTCATCAGTCTACAAAATATTTTCCCAGTAGTGTTGTGGAGTATGAAGGGGTTCTTTGACAAACTTTAGGTGTTTTTTTTTGGGGGGGGGGGGAGAGCAGTGGCTTCCTCTGTGGTGCCCTGCCATGGACTTCTTGCCTGTTAAATATTTTGAATGAAAAGAGATTTTAACCAGTTCCAATGATTCCTTCAAGCCTATGGGTGTTACTGTAGGGTTGATTTTTCCTGCATTGAGCATTCTGCACTGTGATCTTGGAGACATCTATGCTGAACACCCAGTTCTAAAGAGAGGAGCCGTGATACTTAATTATCTTCACTTATAAACAATTTGTGTAAATATGGATTGATGAATATGTAAACTATTTGAGATTCCCTTGTAACCCATTCTAGATCTATGCAATATAACAATTGTTGATCGTAGGTCTTCTGAGATTTTTTTTATGTGAGGCATGGATCACATCTGTAGATGCTTCTTGTGAAAATTAAACTAAAAGAATGTTAGCAATTGAAGTCAGATGAATAAGAACGAGTGTATGCTATAAGGTAATTGCAGGTGAGAACTTACAATGTGTAAGAACTCAGTATGAGTCCCTTTTGTTGAAATACTCTTGTACTATTGTATACCCTGGATGACGTGTCCAGTATTAAAGCACATAACATATGAATCATTTGTGCAAAAATAATAGAGATTAAGCCTCAATGAGAAGCATTTAAAATGTGGGCAACGCAGGGTGGAGGAATTAGTATTTTCCTCTCGTTAAACCTCTAGTATTATCATGAATGGTTGACTATGCATAACACAAATTCTAATCAATGAATGCAATATGATTTTATCGATCATTACTTTTTATTTTATTTTATCAGCCAAAGTAAGTTCAAATACCTTAGCAAAAATTAATAACATTGATAAATTTGGATGATCAAGACCCCAAATGAAGAACAAACACGGTAAACTTTGAAATGACAGAGAAAATGCTAGAAACACCCTAAAATGATTATTCTATTCACTCCTTTACATAAATATATGTAGAAAAATGTATAATACTCACAGGTTAGCTAACATTAGCCACTGAGTTATAAAGAAAATGAGTTAATTAGAGTTAAATCTGAGGCAATGAGGGGTCTGTTCCCTAAAGACTGAACTGACAAGTCAACTGTTGTGGTGCTTGCATCTTCTGAGACGCAAGCACCATGTGTCACCAAGGGGTTAAATGCTTTTGGGGGTTTATAGGATTAGCAACTCCTCAGCAAATGTGAGTATATATTTCAAGAACTCATACTGATTGTAAGCCTTAAATATCAATAGGAACAGAGCAGACCAGGACAGACAATTTATTTTTGTAGCTATATAGATGAAGCATGAAACTCAGATTGGAAATCATCAAGCAAAGGTTTCAGAATTCATTACTGGCACCTAAATAGATAAACACAACTACCCAGGAATTTATTATTTTATATGGTGTAATAATTTCTAATTAGAAAGCATATATTACAATGCACAAAAAAGTAAAATACCCAATTATAATTGTATTCAGTAATAAATGCTACTGTGTCAAAATGTCTACTGTACTATAATCCAGCAACAATAAATTCTCATCTTCATTCTATAACACCACGCAAGGCATATTATTTAGATCTCTGATACACCAGACACATTTCGCTCAAACACTATACGTATGATCAAGAGGTAGTGTTAGGGCGAAACGCATCAGGCGTATCTCTCCTCTGTTTTGCACCAGCACTAATGCTTAATCATAGGTCTTTCTCTCCTCCAGAGAGGAGTATAAGCTTTATACATTACTCTCATACGTTCTTCTTGTAAATTAAGTGATTATGCAATAATTAAGTTATTGTTGCAAAACTCTTCATTTATATCTAATTTCATAAAATATCCAATAAACTGTCACATAGCCAAACGTGTTTCAATCTTTGTTGTTTTTTTGTAATTCAATGGGTTTTTTATCATTATAAATGTATATTAAATATTTTGTTTACATTCTTGTAATTCAATCTTTAGTGAAGATTTTCAGGTATAATATACAGTACAGAAAAGAAAAAAGGTTAAAGAATGAGTGGGTTTACAGTTACTTTCACGTTAGTATATATATATATATATTACTATCTCTTGCACGTTCTATCTCCCATCCATTATATAAAGGACCCTAGGTAGGACTTTTGAAAAACATACCACATAAATATAACATAACATACATTAAATTACATATCATATAACATAATATCAATACATATATCATATGTATATGAAATATAAATATAATGTAACATATATCCAATACCATATCATATAACATATCTTTAATGTATATTTCATAAATAAAAATAGTAATCCCCAAATTATAACATATAATATGAAAAAAATTTTGAATACAAATTTTATTCAGAATTTGAACAAGTGACAGAAAATAGGAAGGGGAGTTTACAGTAGTCATAGTTTAATTCAAGTATAGATAATATAAATATGAGATCAATTAATTCCTAGAAGAATGGGAATGTAATAATTTGTATATAATAATATGTATATATATATATATATATATATATATATATATATATATATATATATATATAATTTTATATATAGGGGTATATTTGTAGGTTATTAATTATTTATAAGGTAGTAGTGGGGAATATTAGTAATGTTTTTAATAGCTTAAGAAACAATATGATCTGTCATTTACAAACAGTGAATACTGAGCTCTATTCAATGACCTGAGTTATCCCATATTACTGTTTTGTATCTCAGTCAAATTGAATCGGACCAGCCAGGCAGAAGGGGCCCCCACCTATGTGATAAATGTAACCTACTTGGATGACTGTAGCTCTACAAAGGCTACAATATTGGGTCAGCATGAAGAAACTGAGGGATTTAATAGTCCTGCAAATAGTTAACCAGGCAGTGACATTGTAAAAAAATAAGATTTTTCTAATTGCAGTATTATTCAGTGTTGCCCTCATCATGTGGTATCTTAAACCAGTATGATGTACTAAAGCCTCTCAGCATCATGAATTACAGTAGTATCAATGCAATTACATCATAGAGAAAATAAATCCATTTTACTGTGTTGCAGCTGTGATGTGAGGCACCATTGGAAACCTACCATTGGTGCATCAATCCTGCACACATGCCAATGTATTATCCTTTTGTGGGCATGGGGGCATCTGAGCATGCATGGAAAGGCTATATCACAGCTTAAGGGGGCTGGACACTGAATAAACTGTTGTGAGCTTGCATTCTGACAAGTGTGTGTGAAAGTTGCATCTTGTGTCAAAATCCTTTACATCTTTCTAGGTCACCTCACTGATGCCATTAACATTTTGTGGACATTTGTGTACTTCCTTTTTTGGGTGGAACCCGTAATCTCGTGCAATAGAAAAAACAACTACTGTTTTCATTCCTTTCTGAGGAGCATTCTCCATGTCCACGTGTCATGTAGTTTGACCTTCCAATACAGTCGCTTACAGCTAGCAATGCAATAGCGATTGTGTGGTAAGGATCAATGAAGAGGGTTCATTTTTTGTGACTGAAAGTGTTGGGGTCTAAAAATATTATTAGCACCTAATAATTATAATATTATAAGCACTGTAGAGTAGTATATACTTTCACAGCTCAAAGTTAGAGAATACTATAACAGTAGAAATAGAGATTTGCCACAAGTTTATATTATATAGTTTGCCACATGTTTATATCTATATATAGTTTTGCAAAATACCATAGAATAGTTTATTTTTGTTACCAAGCATATGCTTCCCCACTACAAACAATAGGTATTTTTCATTGCACAAAGTTACAATAATGCGATTGGACTTTATTGACTTTAGCATTGCTTTATTTACCATAATGTATTTTACGGCTTCCCTCAGTTTAAGAATGGTTTTAAGAATAGCTCAGCATCGTATAAATCAATATTTTTCTTCATCCCTTTTGAAATAGGTTTGAGAAACGGAATAATTTTGTTTGAAGGTTTTGTGTGGCTAAACTCTGACATTGCCTTTTCAGCAGGGCCTACCCTTTGATCAGCAGGGAGGAGTTAGTACTGTATTTTGAATACTTTCTGCTGCTTAAACGTGGTTGTAGATTGCCAACAATTAAGTGAGAAATACAAGCATTAAAGGCCCCCTGCAAGCCAAGCACCTCTATGGCTTAGCATACGCTATGTAAGAAGACCTGACTAAAGCTAAACGGTGGGATGAATACACAATTTGCTGTATAGCTTGGATGGTATCGAAAGCCTCAGGTGATCCTCTCAGTAAATACTAAGGTCACAGATATTTATATCCGAGAGCAACAGAAATAGTAAGCTTTATTTAGCATTCCCAGATGGCTCCGAAAACATGTTCTCGCCATGTGATCACATTTTACACATTAATAATTTTAACATAAACCAAAGAGCCTAGAAAAGCTTTGCAAACCCTATAGAATTAAGTTTCACACTGGTACAGCATTGAAAAAATATGTTGTATTATTTTATAATAACATAGAATATAATGTTTCATAAATTAATATTGATATATTATATATATATATATATATATATATATATATATATATAGTATATATACTATAGTATATAATATTAGTATTTGGATGCAATAAATCTCAATGATTATTGTCTGTTTAAAAAAAAAAATGTTTTTAATTAATTTCCAGTGTATTTATTAATTTAATGGACAACTGTCAACAAAAAATGAAGTTCTGTTTAATTGAAAGATTGCATCAAGTGTAGGCATTTTAAATAGAATTACTAATGAAAGAATACAAATAAAGTAGCTCACTGAGCAGAGGGCTAGAATCTTGGGTTAGAAGGAAAATCTGACCCACCTGACCCACAATTCTAAGTAATATGTCTGCCCACTGACAGAGCTATCTAAGCACAGAGGACTCAAGCAAATGCCTAAATTAGGAGAAACTAGTTTTAAATGTGTCTGTGGAGTCTCCTGTTTATGACATCACGTGTGACCTGATATGCAAATGAACTGCTTTTCAATGGGAAATGTGTAATTTGCATTTCAAGCCACATGTGATGTCATAAACAGAAGACGCCACAGACACATTTAAAACATATTTTTCTCTTAATTTCAGACATATGCTTGCAATTTTGCTAACACAATGTATAGATCATTTTCGATAATGTTTTATTCACTCCATTCACAGTAAAAACAATGTTTTTCGTGATACAGTCCCGTTTTTGTAGGAAACAGAAAACAGCAGATCATGCTTAAAAGAATATCAAAGCAGATTTAAATTTTTGAAAAATAAGAGATTAATTTTATTCTGAATATACCGTTTTATCAATTTTTCAATACGAATAAATCCGAATTTGCTAGATTGCACGGATTGTTTTGGGAAAGTGTAGTCGTTAGCATGGTATATGCAAAGCAGATCGGTTTGAGAACATTTCACTCTTGAGAACTATCACAACCTCCCTAATTTCTTTTTATTACAGACCTAATTCATTTGAACTACTGGCACTAGATGGAATTAGCTCTGGGATTCTTCAATTTCATACAGCACATGACAGTGCAGACTGGCTGAGAGCAATATCAACCAACATCAACGATCTGACACTTCAAAATGTATGTTGATTTTTCTTTATTGCAGTTTTGGATCTTTGATCTTGTTTGTCAAAAGCTATGAGCAAATATATTCCAGATGTAAGTAATGTAAGCTTCCTGCTAGTTTCAATGACTCTTATTAAAACACAGATACATTATATATATATTTTTGTTTTATATTCATCCTTTAGTGCTTTTTATTTTTGAATACAAATATACAAATGTTAGTCACAATGTTACTGAGTTTTATTAACCCCGAAAATTACAAGGCAGCTACATGAATGTAATTTATTTAATTTTTTTGGGGGAGAAACACAAGTATGCTTAGATACTTTAAATGATTACTAGTGTATAGAATTAATATATAGCTGCACTAGTTTGTTACAATTTTATATTTTTTATTTCATCAGTGGGCCCTCATAGCGATGCATGTGGGTGCCCACAGCACAAATGCAGGATGCCAGTGGTGTTCCCTATGAGATTAACCCCTTGCCGACAAAGGACGTGCCAGGCACGTCCTTGGAGAATCTCCCTTAATGACAAAGGACGTGCCTGGCACGTCCTGCAGTGAATGAAGCAGTTTTCGCGATCAACGATCGCGAAAACCGCTTTAACAGTGCTGGTCTATTGCCTCGACATCGAGGCAATAGCCAGCACCGATATTTCTATTTTGGGACCCCCACGATCGCCCCACGGAGCGATCGTGGGGAGCCATATTGACGGAGCATGCTGCTCCGTCAATATGGCTAAGTCCTCTGCCGGTCTGAGCTTCGGAAGTGAAAGTAAATTCACTTCCGTCGCTCTGAATATGCTACTTGACTACCCCTAGTGGTAGTTTAGTAGCATTGCAATGGAAAATAATTAAAATACATATTTAATTAAATAAAAACAGGTTATTTAGCTATATTAGCCTATAGGGTTAAAATTAAATATTTTTTAGCATAAGGGATAGGGTTAAAATTAAATTAAAGTTAAAAAATATTAAGGGATATAATAAGGATTAGAGTTGGGGTTAAATTTAGTGTTAGGGTTAAATTTTGGGTTCGGGTTGGGGTCAAAAGATCAATATAGGAAAAAAACAAAAAACACGATTTTTGTTTTTTGCCCCATAACTCGCAAAAAAATACAGAAAAATATGGAAACATGCATATTTTTGAACTCGGGACAACATTTAGAAACTATTTAGACGGGGTCTTTTTTAATGATTTTATTTGTGTAAATTATATTTTAGGTCAAAGTTAGAAAAAGTGGGTTTTTTTTAATTTTTCATCATATTTTATGATTTTTTTTGTAGTAAATTATAAGATATGATGGACATAATGGTATCTAATGAAAGCCCTTCTTATGACGATAAAAACAACATATAATTTGTGTGGGTACTGTATGTGAGAAAGAAAAAAATTACAGCTAAACACAAACACCCTAGAAATGTCAAAACAGCCATTGTCACCAAGGGAAAGTCAAGGTGAAAATGTCTTGTCACTAAGGGGTTAAAGAACTATCCAACCCCAAAAATCACTGCTGTAGGAAATAAATAAAAAAATCAGGAAGGCAGTTATCAACTTGAATGAGCTGGTGTCTGCACGTGCTCACACGTTTTAGCCTCTATCCACCTTCAGTCCTTTTCGAAATGTAAGCAACAGCAAAGGGGAAATCCTGCATGCATTTGTATAGCAAAGAGACCAGTACAATCCTCAGGTTAAACACTACTAGATGTTATTTTTCCAGTCTAATAGCTGAAGCATGACTTTATCATAAATAACATTATTGTATTACATGATTTATGTAAGGAATTTTATCAAATATAATTTTATTAAAGAAAAGGAAGTTTGACTTTCCTTGATCAATCCATGTTATGCTGACTTCAATATGTAGAAACATTGCTGTGGTGGCAGGAAGGATAATACATAATGGCAAGTGGGTTTGGACTATACAGAACTGGCTGGCCTTTGTATCACAATTTTGATGAATGTGGCAGGAACGCTGAATGGTTCACTACCTACCACAGATATTTATCCTTATGCAACATATAAGCCGAAAAATTGGACTAAGTAAATTATGATGATAGATGTTATTATTAATGGTACTCATTTTATCAAGCACAGTGTGATGCAAGGCCACGCTGACTGTATGCATGTTCAGATATTGCATTTGGAGAATTGACAAGCTGGGCTCTCTGACACTTATGAATAAGGGTTGATGAACGTGAAAAATGCGTCAAGTGCGTCCTTCCCAATCACCCGTACATCCAAATTATTTTGTAGGCTTTTCCATTAAATCACTTAATTTATAAGGATTTTGGAGTGCCGGTTGTTCAATTTCTTTCTTTTTTTTTTGCGTTTTATTACCAACAAATGAATAACATAAAACCTATAACATATAGGTTGTTTGATGAAGGTAATGCTGTTTCCCAAAAAAAAATAACATGTATAAAGTAGATACACATGGTGAGAGCACCTAAATGTAGCAGTAACCCCATGTGTGCCTATGGATAACACAAAGACAAATCTGTGCTACCCTTGTATAAAGAATCAGGGGCTGTCAGAATGCCTGTTTGGCAGAGGTTCCATTCCCGCACATAAAAGGTGTCGAGATGTATAAAAAAGACGCAATAACCGAAATAAATAAGAGAAGGTGATAGCAGCTAATTTTTTTCTTCCTGACACTTTGGTGTGCGAGAATGTTTCTACATAACACCCTATGTGTTAACATTTTATGAATCCACACTGCAATAGAAAGCAGTATCTAATTGAGCACATAGAGGATGAGATACCGAGTTACACATATACGGAAGTTCGGTAATATCACTTGTATGCACGCTCATCTTCATATTAATATATTACTTCCATCCACAATGTTTGCTTAGAAAGTTTCAAAGAATAAAGATTGGATTTCCATATTTGTTTTACACCGGCAATTTTAGATGACTTAATATTGGAAATTAATAGTAAAATTTAGTAGAGGTAATATCCTGGAGCGGATCCCTTTTTAAATTTATACATACAATTTACTATATGTGAAATAAACGAGAAAGTTGTTTTATTGAGAAAATCTATTCCCTCGTAAATGTGGAAATTGCTGGCAGTAAAAAAAAAGTTATATTGCAAATATGAAACAAATTAGAGAATCAATAAATTTGCATGCCTTTGTAAAACTTTCTAAAATTTGCTCCAAATTCCGAGGGTTTAGCTTATGTGCTATAGGTGAGAGCCATGTTTTTTCATGGAATGTAAATGCTCCCTCTGCTGCCATTGGCTTCTCTAAGCCATATAAATTTAATCATCCTGGTACAGCAATCAGCATTTCTCTCAACCCTTCCCAAATGTTGTAGTTTTTTTTTTCATTATTCTGTTAGCTGAAGCTATTGCAGCAAACCTGTCTAAAAGTGTTAAATGACAAGTAATTCATTGTGCCAGTTTACAAATTATATAACCCACTAAAGTTACATTTCACTGAGCATTCATCCTCCATTCACAGCAAGGAGTCTATTCACTAAAAGGTGAGATTGAGGTGAGATCAAAATTTCATCTCACCGGCTTAACTATCAGTTGTACAGGAACTAAAAAGTTGGTCCTGGTCGGGAAAGAAGGTGGCCCATTTATTAAGAAAAAGTGAAATGTTTTAAAGATTTTACTATACATTATCTATAGCCAATTGAGCTTTTCAAGCAGAAGGAATTCACCAAAGAGTCAATGTGCACCCATTTTCGGCTCTGTACTGGTGCCTTCACAGTATGGACATATTCAGATTCCATTGGTGGAATGAAAATTCACACATTTCGTGCTACTGAGGTACTCCGGTGTGCCTCTGAATATGTCCCCAATTTGGAAATCATAGGCAAAGCCACATTACGAATATAGATGAATTCCTCTTATAGAAGTCAATGGGAAGACTTATAAATTATTAAATTATATTGTTATACACAATCACAGACCTTCACCTCTGGAATAACAAGAAAATAGGAAAATACCACTGAAATGGGTACATGGAAAGAAAATTGCTGCAAATAATCAGCAATAGCATTAATTGCATGGACAAATTAATTAGCATATCTTAACATGCATCAAAGTGGCCTGAATCACGTGAGATCCCAGCAATCAGATCTAAATTCACATGATACACACGACTCAATTAGGATCATTATAAAATGGTGGGAGATGCACAACCACACCCATTGCTAACCCCAGGCAGAGAGCGGGAGAGAGAGATAATTATGCAGGCCCTCCATGTTTATCATCTCCTGAGGCTGAAGGATGTATAGAGAGATGACAGCAAGGATGCATTTCTGGCTGATGGTCAGAAAGTCAAGGCACATCATGGCCAGTTACATCTTGGAAACGCTCTCTGACTGCAGCATTCCATGTACCCATCCTGGATTTATACCAGCACATAAGACAGTATCTGGAGCCTCTGACTGGAAGAAACCATTCAATACCTGGGCTGGTGAGATTGCCATTGCATATACTGCAATATTCCATACTAAGGAAGATGCTTCCCAACTTGTTCCATGGAGGGATTGACAAGACAGGAGATTATCAATGCATCTGTAGATTGATTTTCTTTCACATATTCTATTTTTTTAATCATGCAGCAGGTGCATACTACGTTAGTTCTTGAGTTTTGTATTGATCATACATATTAAAACCTTTTTGAAGTATCTGTGGCGTAACACCAAATATAACATGTAAGACCATCTACTTTGTCAGATACATGTAATAAAGACAAAAACACAGTAACATACAATAGTTAGTAACAACCCACTTTCCCAAGACTCCTAGTTTTCAACCAAATGGCCCAACATAAACCAGCACAGATCACAGATTACCACATGTATGCAGGTTGCAGGGAGAGACTGAATTGAGATTTTTGAATAGCTTGTTAGGTCATTGGAGGTGTGACATTGTTAACATATCAATAGACAAATATTGTATAGATTAAGTTGGCCTGTATTTGTGTGGTATGTGGTTATCTCACAACTTATATTCTGTTCTTGTCACTTATTAGCTGTGTGTAATTTTCAACCTTCAAAAATTATAATTGTTTTGTGCATTTCTATATTTTTATACTTTGGTATTTTCAGGCTATTTTTTTATTTGTGTGAAAGCTCCCATAAGCCATTATGGGGGAGTGTAAGGTTTTTGATTTTCCGAAACTATCTATGTGGAATCACCTATGATTTCCAAATCACTGGCATATTTAGAGGCACATCAGAGCTACCTGAGTAGCACAAATTCAGGTATTGTCTTGCCACTGATGTGATCTTAAAATGTCCGGACTTCAGAGGCATGATTTCAGGTCCGAAAGTCAGACCATTTTGAGAAAACACTTTCATCTTTTGCTGACAGCTGTTCTTTAAGGTACCCAAAGCAACACAATTAAAAAGGTCAAATTAAATTTCCCTAAATCTATGATTTATTTTTTAAAAAGCACATAAAGTATAGTTCTGTGTAAGATTAATTTTTGTAAAAAAAATAATTTGTGGCATATGCCTTTTCAACATTTAGCATCTATGCCATACTGATGCAATATATAACATCTGATATAAGCATGTTTCCTTGGGTTCAACGGTTTAATATTTTTTATTAGATAAATGCTTTCCTTAACTAACGGGCTATATAAGGTCATTTTGTTCCAAATAATTACTTTTTTAGGATCTTATTTACATTGTAATATTTTTATTGATATGTTAGATTATTTGAAATTATCAGTGTTTTTTTGTTTTTTTTACTGGATGTTTTTTTTCTAAGCTAACACATTTGGAAAAATGTATTTTCTGTGTGCAAGACTGAGAGTTTAAAAGCCAATATCAAAGCAGTAAAAAAAAAAATCTGCAAAACATCAATGTGAAGACATCAGTGTCAGGATCTTGGTAAAATGTAGTCCTTTGTACATAAATCAAATGCATTTCAGAAAAATCTATATAGACTTTGCAAAGTAACATTTGCTGTCTGAGGTCAGTGGAGGCAAAGAGACATGTGCTCTAAGGTCTCCTAGATCATACACAGCAATTTAAACTAAATCCAATATATATAAACCCAGAAAAAAATACTATGGCACACTACTTAAAGGGGAATTTAAAAAATGTGTACTTATAGTTTTTGTGGCAATATCTTTTTATATATTACTGAATATTATTTATCTAATTGATTTTTGCATAGACATTTTGTCTTGACTTATTCAAACAAATATATATATATTTTTTTAACAGATGAAAATGGTGAATAAGTGCTACTCACCGTGTGATCAGGTAAGTTTCATTTTTTTTTATAATTTTCAGAGAGCTTGGAAAATGAAAATAGCTTTAGTATGTATTAGATGCAAATTAATCCCTTCTGTTTCCCAGATGCCACAAAAAGCATTATATTTTATTTCCTTATGATTATTATTATTATATTTATAGTGTTTCATTTTTTTGCTTATGATGTGCATGAAATTGTTATTTGTTTTAGTTCTTCCTTTATATAACAAAATCTTTAAAGTGTACACAGGACTAACACATAATGACCCAGTAGGGATGAGCGAACCCGAAACCGCACTGTTCGGGTTCGTACCGAACATTACGGTTTTTGGACCCCGGACCCGAACACGGACATTCCACTGTATGTTCGTGTTGGAGTTTGGGGTTCGGCGATTACATTGTATGTAATGCTACTGGCTTTCTATAAACCGAAATATAGTTCCCATTCATAAGAATTTCTTATGAATGGGGACTCTATTTCGGTTTATAGAAAGCCAATAGCATTACATGTATTCCATAAACCGAAAGTTTATAAACCAAAAGACATTCGGTTTATAGACTTTTGGTTTATGGTTTATATAATTTGCATACAACGTATTTACTGACATTTCCCAGCATATCAGATAACTCTAGTTCTCTTGGTTGTGTCTACTGGTCTACATTAGAAAGGACCTAATAAAATAATCAAGACATAAATAGAACAAAAAGGGCCACAATCCAGGAATATTCAGTAAAAGCAAATATAATAATGAATGCGTAGGTTTGTCTTTTTTTCCATTTTGCTCATGTTTCTTACAACTCTAGATCCATATTAAGCATATTAATACAATTTACTGAATGATCTATGATATATAGATTCGTTTGGCATGCTCTCCCTGAAGTAAACCCATGTTGCCTCTGATCTTGAAATCCATGTGTTTTTAGATGTTCAACCTATTCTTTAACAAGGTTTTCATTATTTTCCCTACTACTGAATTAAGACTTACTAGTCTATAGTTGCCTGACTCCTCTCTACTACCTTTCTTGTAAATGTGCTCAACATTTGCTAATTTTCAATCTTCTGGGACTACACCCTTTAACAATTAATGGTTAAATAAATCTGTTAAAGGTTTTGCTAGTACACCACTAAGTTATTTTAATAACGTTGGATGTATCCCATCAGAGCCCATCAACTTATTTGTCTTTACTTTAGATAGCTGAAGTAAAACATCTTCTGCTTTAAACTTACATTCATCAAAAGACTCATTCGTCTTTTTTCCTAAATGAGGTCCCTTGCCCTCATTTTCATTTGTAAAAACTGAACAAAAATATTCATTAACCCTTTAAGGACCAGGGATTTTCCTGGGCCAAGGACCAGAGCGTTTTTCAATTTTTAATACGCGGTTTTTGAAACATAATTTTCCTCTCTCTCATTTAACGTACCCATACAAGTTATATGTTGTTTTTTAAAGGACAGTTAGAGCTTTCTTTTGATACCCTATACATAAAAATGATTTACATTTTAGTATTCAAAAATACATATAAAAGAGGAAATTTTTGAGGAAAAAAAAGTTTTTCCCCATTATTTTCCCAATAATAAGCTACATAACTAGTGCAACACTAACCCACTTATCCCCTCTAATTAACTAACTAATAAAAAAGAAAAATATTGGTTCCCAAACCCCCGATAACAAAAAAGACAGAAAAAAATTCTGAAGAGTGCGATGTCAGATCAGTAAAAATCATGCAACAGGCATGCAGGGGTTACATTTTTATTAAATAAATATATTAAAATTACCTTTATTTATTAAAAAAAACTTTATAAATTGTAAAAATAAAAAAATCTGTTAAAAAAAAACTAAATGAGGGCCATAAAGTGGAAGGAAACCGATCACAGTTAAAAACTGTGATCAGCAATGAAAGGGTTAATTTCTTTTTTTTTTTCACCTCTGTGTATTTAATTAATTTATTTTTACTTACAGGTCACTCTCTGTGCTTCACTATAAGAATGTGAAGCACAGAGAGTGAATTAGAGGCAAAGTCAGTGTGCCATCTAATTTGCATGTTAACGCGGTGATCACTCAATCACCGCGATCACATGCCCGGAAACTGACCGATCGGGTCCAGGAGCTTTGCCTCGGGTGCGAGGCTTAGTCCTGGACCCGTTGCAGACTAGCTGGCGATGCACACGGAGCGCACCGCCGGCTAGACTGCATGACGAGTTAACTCGTCATAAGGTCGCTAATGCGGCGGCTCTTATGACGAGTTAACTCGTCTTAAGGTCGGGAAGGGGTTAAGGCAGGCTGCTAGGCCTTTATCCTCTTCCACATAGCATCCTTCTTTTGTTTTTAATCCAACTAATCCTTGTTTTACTTTCCTTTTCTCATTTATGTATCTAAAACATGTTTTATCCCCCTTTTCACTGACTGGGCTATGTTCTCTTCTGTGTGTGCTTTGGAAGCTCTTATAGTTTGCTTTGCCTCTTTCTGCCTACTCTTATAGATCGTTCTATCTCCCTTACTCTGAGTTTTTTTTATAATTACTAAACAGTAGCTTTTTGCTTTTTACTATTTTGGCCACCTCTGCAGAGTACCAAAGTGGTTTCTTAAATTTTTTGCTCTGACAGAGGTACCCCTAATGCAATTTTCTGTTGCCTTCAGTAGTGCAACTTTTAGATAATCCCATTTTTCGTGGACTCAATTAAATTGCTCCAGTCTGATAATAACTCATTTACACAGAATCTAATTTTAGAAAAGTATTTTTGTTTTTTGTGTGGTGTGTCTGCGTCACTGTTCTTATATAACACCACACTGACTGGTGATCACTAGATCATAGTAATATCTGATAACAAATCACCTATTGTGAACACTAAATCTAATATGGACACATATACTGTCCAGCTTTCATTTCTTCTTAGAATATACTTATACAGGTTATATTTAAGACTGAGAAAAAGATTGAAGGCTTATCATTCAGACTAATTTAAATTGTCCCACCCTCCCTTTGCAAACTTTGCTACTCAAACCATTGATAAACTATTTGTCAGGCCTCTAAAACTGCTATTTTGCAAAACCTCAAAACATCCACAGTGAATGAAGAAAATTTTGACTTTTCACACTGGTGGAATTATCTCTACTTTTGGTGGCGAATCTCAATATAATACACTTCTTTTTTGTAAGAATTACCTTAACATCTCCCTGGAGGCTATATGAAGAACAGAACCCCATTCTCTTATTTTATTTCATTCAATAACACCTCATTAATCCACGAGGACCAACCAGCCCATATATTCCCTGAGGGCTCCTTATGATTTTTCTCACTATGACTTTTAACTTTGATTTTTCATTAACAAACATGAACCAGATATAAGCTAGAACCCCACCATCCACCAGACTGCCCAAATGAGTGTTCTTATAGGAAACCTTTTAATGTATTATAATTCATCACAGAATTTTTTTGGGTCACACTGTAAGAACGTACCCATTAACATCCATCTCATGATAAGGCCTAGATCACAACATAGAAGTGAAGGGGTTACCTCAAGGGCCAGAACCCCCATTTTGAAGGGAGTGACTCAAACCACATTGGAACACCTTTTCATTAAATTTGGTTCATTGCTGATTTTTAGAATAGTCGGAACAACTCTCATCCCATTTAAAATTACTGCACTTTTTCATTTTTTTTTTTTGTAAAGTGCATTTATTTGTAAGTCAAGTTGACCTTTGTGGCATTTAGCCCCATTCATATCAACAGAGTAATCTATTCAAACTGCACAGGAGTTTTTCCTGAAATAACGTAGAAAGTAAACAATTTGTGATGAAGTCGAAAAGAACATACACAGTTTCACAAACCAGCTACTACAAACGTATTATTCTTTTTTTTTTTTTTTGCAATTTAAAATATGCTTGTCTTTTTTATACAATAAACAATGGGATATAGAGAATCTCATGAGAAACGTTTTTTTCCCCTGTAGCATCTTTCAGCAAAGTATTTGAAGTTCCTTCTCTTTTATGATAAAATCCGACTGTCACAGACAATTTACACACAATTTATATTTACACGCCACTCAATTTACTAAGGAAAAACATAATTTAACAATCCACATTATGAAGAAAGTAACAGTATTGTCACTGCTGAGCCAATTTATTTTCCCTTTTGTTACTGTTCAAAAATAACCTACAGAACTTGCAATTTTTTTTTATCATTTAGGGATTTTCCCATGCTGTTATTTTCTGAGCTTGTAATTAAACATTAATTGACATTAATTCAGAGTAACACAGTATACAATGTAATTTTCATGTTTACAAAATGTTCCACGACACATAAAAATGTTTTATCTGCACCCAATATGAATGCAACTTTAAATAGCACAGCTTTAATTGTCAAAAATAAATTAAACTGAAGATGTATTTTTTACTTTTTTGTTCTTACATTTACATATTCCCAGTCTTATAGCTCCCCTCTTCCACTATTCACTTAATTCAAATCTATTTATATATGTATGGTTTCGTGCTGTTTTTCTTTCCTGCTGAGCTACAGCTTATTTTTCAGTTATAGTTTATTATTCTTTACTTCTTAATTCTATTTTTCATTTATTGTAATGGTACAGGAAAAAAAATGCCAGAGCACTGGATATGTTGCTCTAGCAATTCGCTAAGCCTAACATGAAGTGACCATACATTTCACATATTTCTATGTAAAGATACTTTTTCTAAGCTGTTTCATACAGTGACACCTCTTGAAACTGTATACAGTCTGATACTAATTATATGTTGAAGGCACCCTTGAAAACATTAGTATTATGGCAAATTAGTTACAGTTAAATAAGGGCTTGGGAAGGTCATGCAGTAAAAACAGCTGAAATCTACTCAAAGGGTTCTCTTTAGAGCTTCTTACAGATAAAGTAGAGTATGCTCACACCAGCAGCTTAAAAATATAGAGTTTTCTATCTGAAATATATTGGCAAGAAAAAACCTTATTGCATATACCATTGTATTAACAATTAATGCTGATCTTGGTATAGGATTTAAAGGGAATACAGATAATGAGATCTATTTCATGACCTAAGTTATTTAATCTCAGGTGATGGAATGCTATGGGCTGCAATAGCACATTTTGAGTTAACAGCCAGTGATAGGTGATAACACGCATCATTCCATAGAGCCCACTGTTTGAATGCTTTATCGCCTTCACTTTACAGAGAATAGTAATGATGATCTCGTGCAAGAGAAGGTAAACAAAGAGAATTCAGTAGATATGAGGATATTGAGAAGAGAGAGGGATGACACTTATATTTATTGATGATGTGTCTAGGATGAGGTGGTGATCAGCAGGGCTGGATGCAGCAGCGATTTTGGAGAATAAGTAGAAGTAACCAGGAAGAAGCCTGCAGCTGGGTGAAATGCACGTTAGTGGGTTTTTTGTTGTTGACTATTTTATCTATCTTTACTGGTGCCTACATCCTCCATTAAAAGTTAGGGAATTACCATGTGTATATATATATATATATATATATATATATATATATGTAAAATAATATGACAAAAGTTGTTCTTATGGAAAATTACAGAACTTTCAGAGACAACTTGTTGATGTTCCAAAAATCTCTGTTCTGGCCTTGGAATAGGGAGATGAGACCATTCTCATAGAAATTACACCTCTGCAGTGATTTGGCTTCGAGAAGCTGTTACAGACAACAGCTTACTATACACACTGTCCAAATTAACCCTTCACTAAGATGCTTTCTCTAGTGTGCACACATTTTGATTTTTAACCTTTCTTTGTAACTAAAACTTTCCATTCACCTTATTAGTTTTGTAGCCTTCTTCTGCACTTTCTCTAGTTCCATAATGTCCTTTTAAAAAAAAAAAAAAAAGGCATTCAGAACTGAACCACATATTCAAGATGGGGTCTTTACCATGGAAGAGGCAGAATAATATCTTCCTCTTGTTAGTCAATACCCCTTTTAATACATGCCATTATCGTATTGGCCTTTGCAGCCACCAGCTGGCACTGTGCACTACTGCTAAGTCTACTGTCTACAATTACTCCTAAATCATTTTCATTAGTTTATTTCTGCAAGCTAACACCATTTAAACTGTATGTTGCATTTCTATTATTGTACCTAAAATGCTTAATTTTACATTTGTTTACATTGAATCTCATTTGACATTTATCTGCCCAGTTACCCAATTTGTCCAAATCCTCTTGCAGTGAACACATCTAGTTCAGACTGTATAACCCTACTTAATTTTGTGTCATTGGCAGATACTGAGACATTGCTCCCTATGCCCACTCTGAGATCATTAAAAAACAATGTAATAAGAAATTGGCCAAGGACAGATCCCTGTGGTACGCTACTTATCACATCTGTCCAGTTTGAGAACTTCCCATTTACCACCACTCTTTGTTTTCTATCTTTAAGCCAATCCACATACAAACATTTTGTCCTAAGCCTATTTTAATCAGTTTGTACTGTAAGCTTTTGTGTGGAAGCATATCAGTTGCCTTTTGTCTAAATATATCACATCCACCGCAGCATTCACTTCTTCGTAGAATGCAATTAAGTCAGTTTGACAAGATCTGTCTTTCACAAAGCCATGTTGGCTCCTGCTAAATTCCTGTTCAATATGACATATTAAATATATTCGCTTAGCAAACATTCAAACTGTTTCCCCACCACAGATGTCAAGCTTACAGGTCTATAATTGCCCTTTTTAAATATGGGCACCACATCTGCTTTTTGCTAATCTGTGGGCACTATGCTTGAAGTTTGTTACAAGATGTAGTATGGCAGCCCAGTTATTTTTTAGTTTCTGCTGATGTATCATCTTTGTACACATCTATAGATCATATTAAGAGAATGGTGGTAATTAGATGTACTTTATAAAATGACACAGATTTGAACATTGATCAATCATACAAATTTTATTATGAAAGCCATTGATTTTTTTCTAAAATATAATTATTTATATTTTGAAGCAGAATAATAACTCCAGATTTGTGGGACAGATATGGTGACAAGGTTTGCGGCAAGTTACACGACTAGATTTGTTGGGAATTGGGAGTCGGCCTTTATAGGGAATTCCAATCCTTTTGGAGCAAACCTTGCCCTCTGGAGAAGATATATAGATGACATTATTTTTATCTGGAAGGGGACAGAACCATATTTGGAGGCTTTTAAATTATATTTGAATAATAATACATGGGGCCTAATTTTTACCTTTTGTAGTAGCCAGGAATCTGTAGATTTTTAGATATACATTTTTATGTAGAACAACACATTTTAAAATCTAACACTTTTTTTTCATGAAGGTGGACAGCAACAATTATATTGACACAACTAGTTGCCACCACCAAAATTGGCTAAATAACATTTCCAAAAGCCAATATAGGAGAATTTTAAGGAAATGCACTGAAGTGGCCACTTTCAGAGAACAGGCAGGAGTGCTTAAAGATAGGTTTTTACAAAAAAATTATGATGTGAAGATTTTAGAGAAAGCTGAACAAGAGGTTCTAGAATTAGACAGAAGTGATATTCTGAGAGGAAAAAAGAGGGTGTGGTAACTTGTCTTGCTTTCTAAACAAAGTAAGCAGGCCTAGTTGGGAGGGCTTAGAAGCTTTCCCTGTCTCACACTATTTTCTTAAAGGAAGTGATGCATGAATACACTGGAAACCAGGATGTGATGTAAAATACATCATCATAATTAAGGTTTTATAAGCTTTAGCCAGGCAGAGAATCACTAAGTTTCTTTTCTTCCTTGGTGGAGGTGGTAAGCGGGAACTTGAAGCAGTGAGCCATTACTAGATGTGAAGCCTAACTGTGGGTGAGATCAAGCGTGTGGGGAAGGGGTTTACTATGTGATATAGATATAGAGAGGTTAAAGGGGTTGTTGCTCTGTGGCGATTGGCTGTGTGTGTTTGTGATAAATGTGTAGTATTTTGTTGTTGCCTTGTAATAAATACCTTTTAATGTAGATATATATATAAATCTGGTGATACACCAAATATGGTGATCACAAATCTCAGACTTCTACAAAGGGTATTTATAAGGAAATAACATATTAATAGATAGTCAGACTCCAGCTTCTTTGGGAGGAGAGAATATTTTTGTGTAGAGAGATCCCAAAAGCAAGACAAGTTAACACAGAGGGGACAAAAGAGGGAAAAGATTCAGTTTTGCTTTTATTTCAGATTATAATATTGTGGTGCCCAATATAATGAAACATTGGAATGTCATTTTGGTGCATAACATATTGGGAGGCATAACCCCCTTTAAAACCTAGCGTCATCTTCAAAAAATCGCAGAATCTTAAAACAAAACTACCCCAAGTGTTATAAGACTTGCCCCCCAAAAATATGGGTCCAGTTGGTTGAGAGACAAGTCTCAGGGTTTCCACAAATGTGGTAATTGGCATGCACAAATCAGATGAGAAAGGCTGTGGATTTTGTCTCTATGACCACTGGAAATTTCTATAAAGTTTTTTACATAATGTGGCTGTGGGCAACAATATGTAGGCCAGACTAAGAGACCCCTAAAAGTTTGCATTCTAGAACACCTGGTAATGATAGAAAAAGAGTGCGACAAATACAAATACAGCCTTCCAAATCACTGTAAACATTGCCCTCAGGGTTCAGCAGGAAAAGTAAAATGTACGGGCAAAGAAAATATACCCAACTCTTGGTGAAGAGGTGATAAATTACAACAAAGAGAGGCATTTTGGGGTTTTTAACTTAAACACCTTTGACAAACTTTAATGTACATTTTGAATTGAAGGCCTTTTTGTAAGAAGTTTTAATCCAATTACCATACATTCATTTTCTTTTACGAGAGATGGGAAACCCAAAGAATTTTCCCTTCCTTTCAATATAGGTTAAATATACTGCTAGGTAGCAAATATACTGCTTAGGACCCTACATGAAATGTTCCATATACACATTCTGATATATACCCTAATGGTTATATATATTGTTTGGATGAGTAATATGGTATATACACCTTTAAACAATACTATAATACATATATACACCTTTTAAAAAAGATGGAGATTATCATATGATTATTTTATCTGCTGCCCACAGAAATGAAGTACAATATGTGATCGATTTATATGTGATTGATTTATGTATATCCATTTAAGAAATCTAATTTGTTTTAATTAATATGCAAATGCAATTTTTTTTTTTATTATATTTGAAGTTTAAATTATTTTTATTTTTTTTATGTACTTTTTATGTATCATTTACTGCATCATTATATATTTCTTATGACTTTCAATTCCAAAAAGGACATTTTTCTTGCTGCACACCAGGAGTAGAAAAAGGAACCTTGCAAGTAACAAGAATATTCCCTGATGAAGTCTCTTAGCAGACGAAATGCGTAGGATTGTATTTTGGATCGTTGTTTGGTTGTTTATAGCTACCGATGTTTCTTGTATACGCTAAGCAGAATTTTGGTCTCTGTCAGTCACCATATCCCGGAAGTGCTCTGCATCGTTTTTTGTCCCACGGAGTTGCCCAAGGCGCTTGGTTTGATCTCCACCAACACATTGGTGTGTCTGGACGGTAGGAGGATCTGACTTAAGGGGACTTTGTGTCTTTTGCCAGCAGCGTGATTATGGTTGATTCACATAGTTTATACCTCACTGGATATTAATAACCAACCTTACCAAGTGGATCTTTGATCTTGATTTTTACTGCAAGAGTTTCATGGACACCTCACTTTAAAAACGTGTATGTACACGTTCAGATTGTGCATTTAGAGTTCAGTCAGTGTGCACACAGACTTCCTGGAACGGAGAGTGGGCGTACTACGAAGTCTTTGTGCACACTAACTGATTGAGGAAAACAGCTGATAGGATAAGCAGGGTGCCGGGATTCTGATCATCCGCTTTTACGAACTTCTCTGGCATACGCTTTTGGAGGCTGAGCACTCTACACTTCCGCCAGTGATTTTTATATAGTTCCGGATCTTGCCACATGGGACATTGAAGTTCGTATTTTGGGGTTTGAACGAGAGATGGTCTTCTTTCCCCAGAGTCTTTAAACTAGAGCTGAGTTATAGGGCTCTGGTACATCTGAGTGCTATACCAGGGGGGATCCTTTGTGGCTTTATCTGTGTATCAGCAGTACCACACATGTTGTGTCTTTGTTTTTTTCCATACATGTATCTTTGAATGTTATGAAATATTTTTGATAAGTATATTTCTATTTCTATTAACACTTCTTATCAAGCACATCACTCTTCCACGTTTTCTTCTTTCTTTGGTGTGAGGGATCACATTTAGTGATTGCAGCTGTTTACCATATATTTATTGTACACAATGTATACTTTATTATACACTCCTTTCCCTTCCTTCCCCTCCTTACCCTTTTCTCTCTTTTATGCCCTTCCTTCCTGTACAGCACTAATGATAAAAATGTCAAGCAGCCAAGATACCTGTTTATAGAACATTGTTAGAGAATTAGCAATGTTAAATACGCTGTAAAATGTATGAAATTCCTGCTTCTCTGTCACTCTGTAAAGAGAAGTGGAGTTTAGGGGTTTGAAGACATTCAATGTTTGAAGACGTTCGAGTGGAGACAAACAAGTGCTTAGCAAGTAAGAGATCAGAGTTATTGGCGCACACTATTAAATTACAATGAAGTACTATTTTCTGTACATTTATTAAAAAACCATTTGTTAGCAAGAGATAAGATCAACAGGTTAAAAATAATAGTCTAAGAGCAACGGAAAACAGTGTGTTGAGAATATATTGAATAATATGAAGGGAAAGCTAAGAAATGCTGGAGATAAAAAAAGGGAGGGCAAAAAGGATTTCTCATTATTTAAACTTTTGATTTACATTATGTTTCATTAAAGTAAATCAACAATGCCCATTTAAGAGTTTATAACCGTATAAAGCGTAAATATTAGATTTATCTTGCTGCATCTGTAAAACAAACTGCTCCTTTTATATTAACAGAATCCTATTATGTGTGTGCTGGATTTAATGTTCTATCATCCAGGGTTGTGCTCTATTGATTTCAATCCAACCTTCTGGTGAGATCAAGCCTCCATGTGAACACATACAGGTCACTAGGTCCCTTACTAATCTCCTGGAGTACAGGATGTATTCCCTGGACAGACTGTATTCAACTGAAGGTGATCATACCACTGATTGACCTCTATGTTTATAGGAGCAAGCATCACACACACAGGCTGCAACAATAATATCATGAGGATATATCATTGAATATAAAGTGTTATTTCTAACGTGCCATCTAATTCAGGTTGGCTTTACTTTATCTACAGTTCATACAATCTTTATTACATTGTGAACTATGATTGTTATAGATAGAGTATTATTTATAACTACTTTAGATTGTGCATTGCAGAAATATCTCCATTCGTCATCTATTTTTTCTTAATGTCCCCTATCATAACAGACATGCACAATATTTTCTGTCACATACAGCAGTCTGTTCCCTGTGATGAACTGACAAACAAATTGCAGTCATTAGAAATGAAAGACTCACAAAAGGATTTTTTTTTAACTTGTACTTTTTTGATAGAGGTAAAAGTTACACTTGTTCCATTAGAGCTAGTAAACCTGACGTGTCTTTAGAAATTCAAGTGGGTTTCTCAGCTGTGTCTGTCTGCCTCCATTAGAAGCATTAGAAATGAAAAAAAGTTTAGTGGCTCTTATATGGCTAAACACTGGATAGAGTCTCCAACACACCTATGTTTCCAGCTCAGTTATAAACTTAGAGAATAGACTCAAAATGTTATACTGTCATAGGAAAAAAGTACACATCCTTTAAATGATATGGCTATCCATATCAGGGCATAATCACAATCACCTGTTCTTCAGCAGGTCTCAAAATACAACCTCAGATGAACAACAACACATGACATAGTACACCGGGTCATGATTTATTAAAAAAAAAAAAAAAATACAAGATGGAAAAGCTGTGTGTGGAAAAACTAAGTACACCCTTATTGCCACCTTAGGAATTAAAAGGCTAAGCAGCAGACTTGTGGTGCTAATCAAATATCCTGTAACAAACCAGGTGATATGGGATCCTGAGCGCCCCGAATTCAGGAGTTATGTTGCAGACGAGGAGACAAAGAGTCGGGTAACCACAGGACCAGGAAACCTCAGCCTCTCTGTGCCACCTTGGCCACCTCTCCATAGCCGATGACTTGTTTATGCAAGGATCATGGCTTGGAGATAGGGTCATGTAGACATTCCATTGATTGCACTTTGCCTTTGGTTTCATGGAAAGAAAACAATCTATAGACTAATGGACGGTAATGTCAGTGTAAGGATGACAGTTATTTCAAAGAGTCAATGAATCCACAGGAGAAGCTATAGAAAATGAAAAAAAGACATTAGCGATTTCTAACATTTTGAATAACTTGATTATTAACACCTTTTGACAGATTATAAATTCACACAGATATGAATGGTGATATTATTATACACACGGTGTTGGTTACCATTTAAAAATATTCACAAGTCTGTCAAGATATGCAGGGTGAGACACAATATAAGAACACCTGTGTGTCTATTATGTTAAGGCTGCAATTACAAGAGAACGTGGAATACATAAGTCTTTTGCATACTAAAGAGAATGCCAATCATCAAGGAGATCTAAATGTATTTATTCAAAATATTGGCAATTGACGTGAAATATGTATAAATTTAAGATAGTTGTAATTAAAAATGATGTAATATAATTAAGCGAGTGACAACTTGGTGAAGGAGGTTTGATATTATAACAAAATGAAAATAGGTTGCTAATTGCTTAAAAAACTTTATTAAAAAATAAGTGTATTCCATGCATTGGAGCTGGAAATATACAATAATTTGGGGTATAAAAGGGCTATAAAAAGGCTTCAGTCCAGTGGTGTAAAAAAAAAAAAAAAAGCTTTTAAGAAGTGCTAAAAGAATATCCGCTGAACATTTTGGCGGTTTATCTTTGATAAATAATTTTACTGCATCTTCACAAATCAAATTGTGATATATCCACACCGTATTAGTTCTGATATATATTCTGCACTTGAAGCACTTAAATTTCACCTAATGCATTTTTTATTGGATTTACTCTGTTCTATGAAATACGTGCACAGTCGAAAATAACTGCAAACAAAAGGTTACATAGAACAAGACTCCGATAAATCAAGTGCTATATTTAACATAGCTAAAAATCAATCTGATTTTCCACAAAAAAAAGGCCTGTTTTTGTAGCTACAATTAATCTCTTTATTTAGCAGATATTTAATTGAAACCAGTTTACTATTTACTATTTATATGCATTGTGCAGTACTGGATGAGCGATACAGTAAACACAAGGTAACTGTGATCTTTGGTTTCCAATATAAAACGTACTAAATCTGTAATATCAATTAATAATCAAATGGATTCATTACGCATTCACAGTCACAGTCAAACGTTGTCACATTTAAACATTAAAATCGGAACACGGGGAGTGTTTCTGATTGTTTTTATCAATATATTTATTCTATCTATCCCAGTGAGTCATCCTCATATCTTTTACCTATTTTTGTTTACACTTTTCAGCCAATTTTCAGTAACATTGCTATTGGTTACAGTAGTTCTATTAAAAGTGGTTCTATCAAATATGTTATATGATACCTTAAAAAACGGCCTGGATACTTTTTTAATGAGCAATAACATAGAGGGCTATGCATGTTAGTATAGGCATTAATATGTATTTAGTGCTTGTTGATCCAAGGAGATCTCTGATGTACTATTTGATTTTTTTTAGTTTATGTTCTAAGAAGGGAACATCTTTCTTCGACCCTCCTGCAGTCAGCATATTTGTTTCTACCAGAAAATGTATAACAAGAAGGTCCTGTTCTAAATTTAATTTAGAGGCATCCAAGTGTTGGGCATAATTCAAGCACATCCAGTGGCTGCACACATTGTAGACAGGACTAATCAAAAATTGCCATATTGACTTTATTGTAGATATTTTTTTAAAACAGCAAATATGGCAGAGAGACAGTGTCTCACGCAGATTTGTGATCAAGCCTGCTTAGGTGTAATGCGTGAGACATTGGATCTCTGCTGTATTTGTTGTTACAGTTACAGTATGTGGCTATGTACATCACCAAATGTGGATTGTACACAAAGTGCCATTTTTGTTCAAGATGTTATCCACTGAAAATTCAACATGATAGCATGGCACTGCAGACCCAGGACTGCTCAGAATGTTTTTCTATCATGATATCTCAATCAAAATTGTGGTAAGCTTGCATTTATCTAAATAGCCTCAATCTAGCAAATTATGTTTTTGCCTAAGTAAAAAACAACTGATTTTAAAGAATGAATAAATGGACTACATCCTCACAAACCCTAATTTAAGCGACAACCTGCAGTTCTGTAACCTGTGCATGATTCTAGAGGTTGTGCACACGTTTGCCACCATGAGTTGTCCCTTGTGAAGTCTCGGGTTCACTGTGGTTAGCGGGGTCGTCTACTTTTCAGAAACATTCCATTTAGTAAAACAGGTCGTGTGGCTACAATAATGTCTACTCTACACCAGTCTTTAATGCTATGTATTTGAAGGCCAGTTACAACCGAATAAACAATGCTGAATTTATGAAATACAATGCTGTATATGTTTGTATTATTAACTATTCTAAAGTACCAGTAGCTATCAAGCGCTACATTAATCAACAGAACATGCATTGGAATATCCCAGTGAACATGATGGTGTTCTAGCCAATTACAACCTGAACCCATTGGGAAAGAAGATAAAAACAAATGTTACTATTTTCTGAATTTGCCTAATAATTTCTGTCTCTCTTGAGTATTTACATAAGAAGGACTGGCTAGGTTAGTGTAGGATCAGATAACCCATAAAATAAATACATTTCTCGAGTTCTAAATAAATAGTGTGGGTGTGGCTTTTTGCTAACATTGCCCAGTCCCTCCCACACACCTATTGTATTTTTGTCATGTCTCCATGATTTATCTGGACATTCCACACCCTACTTATTTGCTTCTAGTGGCATCTTGGAAATAATGTATGGGTTATTTCTGATTACAAAAAACAAATGATGTGCACTTACTGTGAAAGATAACTATTTAAGTACAGAAGTGTATACTATCATCAGGTCATATCCCTGAAACTATGATTCTTAATGTAATGTTTCATATCACATTTTATAAACTGATCATATTTGACATGTAATATTGAACATCTCTTTCCTATACAGATCATACACATGGGATGGGTGAGTGAAAAGATGCAAGGATCTGATGGATCACATATTTATAAATTCAAGTTCCTGGTTTTAAAGGGGTCATCTTTCTACATTTTCAAGACACCACCAGTAAGATACTGGCTTCTATTTTAATATTTCATCACTCTATCTGCCATTGATTGTATATTGTCTGTGAGGTTCCTGTATCATGCTATCAAAACTACTATGTATAAATGGGATTTAAATCCAAACTATGGTATGGTTGACAGAGTGGCCATTTTTTTCCCTGAACACTTATAACCTATGTATAACCTGCAAATAATGTTCCCCTGTGGATTACACAATACATTTGTGTCCAGGATCAGAAAGCAACTACCTTAATTCATTGGAAAATATAAGTGATAGGCAGTATAAACTTTAAGTGAATCAGTACAAAGTGGACAAAGCAGCAAAAACACTCGTGTCGTTCCTCCAGAACAAGCACAAAAACAGTGAATATAAAATGGTAACGTGTTGCGCAAAAAAATTATACTTATCTTTAAGACAAATACATTCTCAGTAGAAATACATGTAAAAGACACAAAAATACAAAAATAATGTGTAGTATAGTAAATGAGAGGCTAAAATTAGATATTATCCCCCAATGGAATCTCACTCACATAATACTGAGCCTTCAAAACTGTCTCTGAGTGTTATAAGCGAAAAAAAGATCTCTTAGTCCTATCATCCACAGGAATGATGTAGACAGGCAGTGATTAAAACTTTGACGGGAGTACTGGTGATGTTTTTGCTGCTGTTTTTTATTCTTCTCTTTTATGTAATCCTCAGAATTTGGGAGAGGTATTAAAGATTTGTGATATATATTTTATTACATCTGGTTGTTTTCTGTATTCTCTGGTTATTACCACCAATATGACCGAGTGAGCCCTTGTGAGTTTCTTGGAGACATCCTGATTACCAGCTCCATCGCTGCCTGTCTACATCATTCATGTGGATGATAGGACTTAGAGTCCTTTCCCGCTTATAACACTCAGAGACAGTTTTGAAGGATTAGTATTATGTGAGTGAGATTCCATTGGGGGATAATATCTAATTTTAACCTCTCGTTTTCTATACTACACAATTTTTTTGTATTTTGTGTCTTTTACATGTTTTTCTACTGAGAACTTCTTTGTCTTAAACATAAGTATTATGTTTTAAAAGTTAAATGTATCCAGGAAAAAATTGCCACACAACAGTTTCAAATGTTCACATCTGATCACATTACTTTAGGAGCACTGCGAGCGGGGATTGTAAAAGAAGCTTTAGAAGAATTAAACAGAAGGGATGAAAGAAACACTAGTTTTTTTTGTATCTTTTTACCTATTGATATAAGTCCATGAAAGCCATGAAGAACAAAATAAAACTATTTTTTATATAGATCCCATATAGTCACATTTAATTCATTTGACTAATTATATTATCATTATTTTATAATTATATTTTTATTGCGGATGAACAGTTTGATATTTTTTTATTAATAAAACAACAAATATGCTGACCCCCAGGCATTAATGAGTTGGAAAGCTACACAAGTTGGAGATTTTTTTCTGGTTTTTGTTATCCATTTCTAAGGTTATGACAGCTCACTCTTTAGCAAACTTATTTAATCTGTGTAAGCCGGTAGAATAGAATTGATATGGTGAAAGAATACATATAAAGTACATTATCGATCCCTTTTTGGACCATATAGTTTTATCAGGGGGAGGACATGTTGTTTAGAATCTTGTGTCAAATGTGTCAGATCTCCCTGCATCTGGCCCAAGATGTCAGCCCCCAGAAAGAGCTGAATACACATTATAGATACAAACTGGTATACTTTCAAAAGGTGAGTAAAATTAATTTGTCTATGTGATTACCCAGACCCTGATAGGCTCAACATATACACTCTGGGATTTATTCACTGCTCTAAACCATGAATTTTGACTTCCAAGCTCTGAACATAACTGAATTTTCACAACAAATAGATTAGTACTATCTAATTAATTCCTTTACAGTCAGTTGGCAACACTGTTTTGGGATCAAATATAGGCCAATTTAGCATTTCCAATTGGCAATACTTAGATAATCCCCAGACAACATAATTAGTAAATTAATTAAATAAAAATAAATTAATCCTGCCTACCAACCCACCCACTACCTCTTCCTTGCCCAGGTAGGGGAAGATGATTCTAATTAAAATGTACCTTTAAAAAAAAGTCCAGGCATACAAAGGCTCCCTATAAATAAAATAATACCTGAATTAAATTTTCCTCGATCAGCAACTCCCTCACTTCTCATCTTCAGCCCGGGGGAAAGTGGCCATCCAAAAATAAAAACCGATTCTCAAAAAACGAGCAAGTTTGTATTTACTTTTTCCCAGGGGAAGATCCATTGAAATGAATGGGACCCACTTTCATTTCTTTCCCATTCATTTCTATATGCTTCATCTCGATGTTTGCAAAATGGTTGGTGAATACCATTTTGCACGGTCCAGATGTGACATTTGAAGGGGGTGGGCGAATGTGTCCGAAGTTGGAGGTTGAGATTAGTGCTAATCTTGACCTCCAGTCTTGGATTCTAGTGAATAGACACCTGGGAATGAACTGCAAAAATCAGGCATTAGTAGCTGGGATGGAAACATGGGGACTTTGAGAATTATTTCCAACTCCATTATTAGTGCATATGTATCACATTGAATAGACCACAGTGTGAAATAAAAACAGCTGTTTCCTACAGTGCTAAATGTGAAAAAAAAAATAATGATAAAGATCCCTACAAATGAAATAAACTATAATTTAAAAAAAATTGGCTTCAAGATAATGTTAATTCTAATGAGGCAATTGAATGTCCGGTAGTTTTTGGAAGAAAAGGTGGCAACCGACATGCAAAAAATGACTATTCAGTGAATATAGTCTACAGTGTTTAAATGTTCTTCTGTGAAGTGCACATTCATCTAATACAACAGATAGATGAAAACCTATTGAGCAATACACATAAGGTATAATATTTCAAATATATAACGTTAGTTACATAAGTTGTAGTCTACAAGAGAAAATAAACTGGCTGATAAAGGCCATGAACAACACGAGCATAAAACATTCTATTGCACGTACACTAAAATGCATTGAGATGTTTCAACAAATTTAGAAACATAGAAACATAGAATGTGTCGGCAGATAAGAACCATTTGGTCCATCTAGTCTGCCCAATTTTTTTTTGAGTACTTTTATTAGTCCCCCATTCCCGGTCTTATAGCTAGGATAGCCTTGTGTCTATCCCACGCATGCTTAAAATCCTTTACTGTGTTTACCTCTACCACTTCTGCTGGAAGGCTATTCCATACATCCACTACCCTCTCAGTAAAGTAATACTTCCTGATATTACTTTTAAATCGTTGCCCCTCTAATTTAAGACTATGTCCTCTAGTTGTGGTAGTTTTTCTTCTTTTAAATATACTCTCTTCCTTTACTGTATTGATTCCCTTTATGTATTTAAATGTTTCTATCATATCCCCCCTGTTACGTCTTTCTTCCAAGCTATTCATGTTAAGATCCTTTAACCTTTCCTGGTAAGTTTTATCCTTCAACCCATGAACCAGTTTAGTAGCCCTTCTCTGAACTTTCTCCAAAGTATCAATATCCTTCTGGAGATACGGTCTCCAGTACTGCGTACAATACTCCAAGTGAGGTCTCACCAGTGCGCTTTGTAACACAAACACAATATTACATTTCATTATGTATTTGTATAATTCATCTTTTTGGGCACTGATTTTCTCATACATGTTGTAGCGTTGTTACAAAGGTCTTTAGATGTGTAAAAATAAAAGACGACCTATTAAGTCAGATAAATAAAGTGTTAGCGCTAGAACTCAGGATTGAATAATGTTCCGAAAAAATTAAGATGATAGGAAGACATCCTTTCCATATCACAATTTATGACACACTGTTCAACATGTCAAAAGGAGCAAAACAAGATGGGTAGCGAAGCTGAGATTGGTACATCAAGAATAGAAAAGAAAACCCTCAAGGCATTTACTGCATAACTGTCTATAAATGTCTTATAAATGTCAAGGATGTCATTTGCAAAAGAGAGAGCAAATACGACACACCATTCATTTTGAGTTTTACTTAAATATGGTAATAAATAATGTCAGTTACTGGCATGCACATCTTAGATCAATTTACTTTCAGGAAATGTTACTAATGTGCAGATGCTACAATGCATAAAACAATATGAAAAGGTTATTAAAGGGACAGTGTCACCTAACCATTTTTAACACTGTGACTGGAGAGCATATGAAAAAAAAGATCTATGCATTGTATTATCAAAATTACAAGCAAATGCATAAATACAGAGTAAATGTGTGTTTTAGTGTGACTCTGGTGTCTCCTTCTATGATATCACCTACGGCTTGATGTGCTAATGAACTGCTTTTCAATGGGAAATGTATAATCATTTGCATATCAAGGAACTGATGATGTCATAAACAGATTATAAAAAAAGACACATTTAAAACACAATGGGGGTTATGGATAAATAGTGGCGCTGCTTTGTGTCTAATCCTGATACCTGCACCTGTATGTTATTTATATTACTATCAAAATCGATTTTATACACAAGAAAAAAAGGGGCAAAACTGTGACTTATTCTCAATATGCAACTTTTTATTTTCAATGTGTAACATTCTATTCTTAATATGCAACTTCTATTCTTACTTTGTGACTTCTTTTTTCTGTGCAGATGGCACTATATCCTGTGACAAAATTCTTAAACAGTAATTAGATATTTTTTTTATTGTAGCTTTTTCAGACATTATATATGGCACTACATTTCTGAAGGAAACACCTGTATTCACTTGCTTGACATTCTACTAGAACAATTTTTTTTATACTATACCTTCACAATATTTAGGTAACTGGGTCTATTTAAACAGTGCAGTAGCAGTTTAGGTAGAGGGGGATTAAAGAGGTTAATAAAATTAAAATCTCTCATTTAATCACAAGAACCTAAAACCTCTCTAAATTTTAGGCAATAAACATTTTTGAAAGGGAAGTCAACAATTTGAACATTGACACTAAATATTAAAACCTATTTCTTGCAGACATATATTTAAAATTCCTTTCACTATAAATATGATTTTCAGGATTCAGGACACAGAGAGAGTTATGAAATAGATGTTGTTTATATTGTAAAAATGTATGGTCCGTTGGTTTATAACAGGCCAATATGAAAAATGCTGAAGGTATTAGGGGCCATTGAAAATGTTTTTTTTTTTGTTTTTTTTTACCTTTTAGACCTAGTTGCTGGTAACATATGTTGTTAAAATTTATTTTTCAGTGTAATAAATGTATAACATGAGTAAAACAGTTATTTTAAAACTATAAGTGTCTGAACTTGATGTAGTAATGGAAGAATTCTTGAGTATTTTGGATGCTTTATGGATGATAATGGGAATCTGGTATAAAGAGCAATTCTGAGGCAAAGTAGAGCAGTTATTATAGGAACCAAAAAAAGTGTGTGACTGCTCTATTTGTACAACTTTTAACCATTTAACTGATTTTGACATTTCGGAAATCAGATTTGTATAATCTGAAAAGTAAACCCTGAAATTAGCCAACAGCAGACATAATGTGCAGTTGTTCAAGGGATCTGAAATCTACCCACGATATAAGAAAATACATTTTTGGACTTTCCAATCTATTCAACTCAAGTATTGATGTTTCATATTTCGTTTACAGGAGTCATTGAGCAGATTAAGATGAATTACTTTATGCATGTACTTTTGTTTGGCATACATGTCATAATGCCAAATATTTACTAAATGCCTAGATTTATTGGTCTAGCTTTTTATTTATTAGCATTATCTGGTGTTGTGGCAGTGTACTAATTAGCAAATCCGATTTTCTCTGTTGAATTTGAGTCTTAACAGTGGATTTCAGTTTGTCGATAATTAAAATGTTGCTTTGTAGAGCTCATCCTGTTGGCTCAAGGATGCAGTTTTACTATATGTGCTGGGATTTATTTGCAGATAATGGGTCCGAGTGGAACAAGGCAATTGTGTGAGTGTCTTTTTGGTTTACAGTCTGACTTTTTAGGTTAAACCAATTTATTTTGTTTGTTTGTTTTGGGTTGGATTAGTCATACTAATTAGAATATGCGTCATTTAAGTTCTATTAAGCATTTTAATCAGAAACATTTTAATTAAGCCACAGATCGCCTGTTTGAACTTTTCAGATGAAGCTTCATAAATGAGCCTTGGTTGTCAGAAGAATCAGGATATTCATCTGTTCCCAAAATATTATTTGATGATTGGTGTAAGCCCAGGAACCATGCAGTACCATAATTACTGCTATGTAATGGAAGCCTATCCACAAGGGTGGTAGTCAAAGGGTATACAGCACATTAACCTGCAAATAATATAGATGATTGAAGATTTCCATTTTTGAAAAACATAAAAATCAAACAGACAGATTCGGACTTTTGTCTGATTAAAGGTTACTGTGGGGGATTTAGTTATGTGCAACACTGATGTATTGAAATGTTTTGCATTTATCTTTAATTACGGTTGTACTATGTCCACTATACGCAGCCAAGAGAATATTTTCGATCTCTTTTTAGAATACAGTTGCAAAATAACTAAAGGAGGAAATATTTAGCATCTTTATGGATGTTTCCCAGAAAACAAGTGTTTTAATTTAAAAATGTACTATTTCGTTTATATCATCCTTCGTTAATAATCTGGAATTTCATTTGACATAGCTTCTGCTACGGGACCAAAATAAGTTGGCTTTAATGAAATCATTATTAGAGTCGTCTACAGCCACAGAGAGAACTGGATTTAAAAAGTGTGCACATGAATGGGCATAAGTCACCGAATACAGAAGCATTTTTAAGTGCTTTGAATAAGCGCCTACACACATAACAGCTGTCATCAATATAGCACCTGACTGTTATTTGTTCTTTGTGTAATGAAGTTCTCAGTGGGATAATCCGCTTTATGCGTACATTTCTACTTTTCATTATGCTCCTAAGCATTTTCAAAGAAATATGGGAATACCAGTGTGTGTGTTAAACCATCAGTCTGTGGCACATCCTGCATGGGCCCCAACACCTGACTAGTGACACAAAGATGTTGCTCCTTTGATCTATTGATACATGCTGGAAAACAATGCCTAGCTCAAAGTGAAATGAAGCTAAGAATCTACTTATTAAACCTCTGTCAATGAACAGAATTCAGATGAACGTGGGAGATGTTGCAAATCCTCAAACCTAAGTTGTATGTTTGATAAATGAATTAGAAAAATGATAACACGAAATTAAATTAAATTAAATACTGGTTTTCAGGTTTTATTATTATCTGTATGATTATTAAATGTTATGTATAGTTTTTAATGTTTATTAATTAGAACATATAATAACAAGAATAATTATTTGTGGATTAACATGTAAAATGAATAATGAAAGGTGCACTTACTTATCCAATAATGCATAACAAAAAAAAAAAAAGAGAGACATACAATTTTCTTATAAACATTTCCAAATGAAATGGTGATGTAGTCCCCCCAGAGACCACCTTACTGCTCGTTCTCTACTTGCATTGACACCAAGCGGATCTATTCACTACAACGTGAGTTAAAGGTGAGTTAAGGTGAGATAAACATTGCATCTCACTAACTTAACTCAACTTGCATTGTTCAGGTACAAACCTGGTGAGTTCCTCCTGCAAGAAGAACGGAACTGGCCCTGCATTATGCATTGTTTAAAAGTGAGCATTCTAAGACATGCAATTGTGCATTATCCATGGTCAGCTGAACCCATCTAGCAAGAGAAACTCCCCAAGTGTGGACCTGTATACAATGAGGTTTTTTTTGTTTGTTTTTTACTGTCAAACTTTTCATATAGCAGCAACAGGAAGATTACAGTTCTGTGTTTTATCACTGTATGCCAATACAGTTTTCTGTGATTATGTCTTGTGGAGCTTTATTTGTTTGTTTTTTCATTCAATATACTTTATACGTTTTTTCTTTTGAAGGTGGTTTTAAAATTCTTGAGTACATTTTGCTACATTGTCAGGCACCATAGTTTTTTGTTGATTCCCCACAAAGATCGTTGATATGAAGTCGAGCTAGCATCAGCACACTCAATTGCTAAAATAACCTCTCACTAAGACAAGTATGTTTGCACTAAAATGTCATATCCTGTCATCTACTGCTACACAAGCTTTAATGATTTACATCCTAGGGAATGACACCTCTGTGTTATTCAAAGCAGGGTTCTACTTCAGACTATCTATCTATCTATCTATCTATCTATCTATCTATCTATCTATCCATATATCTATCCATCTATCCATCCATCCATCTATCTATCTATCTATCTATCTATCTATCTATCTATCTATCTATCTATCTATCAATCTATCTATCTATCTATCTATCTATCTATCTATCTATCTGAGCTTGGAAATTATCTATCTATCTATCTATCTATATATAATCTCAGGAATTATCTATTTTTATCTATGTATCTATCTGTGCTCAAGAGTTATCTGTCTGTACATCTATCTGAGCTCAGAAATGATATATCTACTCATCAGTCTATCTATCTATCTATCTATCTATCTATCTATCTATCTATCTATCTATCTAATTATCAGACACAACATCTATTCTAAAGTTTCCATTAGAGTTACTTAAACATACCTATCTGAGATGTCCCATTTAGGGATTTAGTCCCATTATAAAGTCATATTATATTAAGCCCACTACTACACACACGATTTCCAGCATTGGTGTGTCCTAACATACAATTATGTTGTGTTAGATCATGTGACTAACTCTTCAATTCTGTCATCTCATCAAAGTCTCATCAAAGGTGTTTCAAAGCCTCTTTAAAGGACAATTACACTTTTTTTAACCGTTGCTTCCTTAGTGTCCTCTTCCTCCAAGTAAACCCGATGTATATTGTTAGAGAGAAACGTGGGATTACTTTTCGTCTCTGTCTCACAACTGAAACAGAGCAGGTGGAGAGGCTATTGCCTGCCTCAGCAAGTTCCACAGCTTATCATAGAGGGGGCTCACCCCACTCATCTAATTGGGGTCTGAAAGGAGCGCGTCTCTCTCTCTGCTGCTTAGTTAAGGTCCCCTCTGTTGACCTTTGAAAGTGAGGGTCTCTAGACATTCTAGCTTCCCAGGGAAGCATGAAAGCTGCCAGTTAGAGGGCAAACTAGCATGTACCATCACAAGTCTGAGAGAGTCTGTTTAATGAATGTGCACTGAATCCTTTGTGTACTATATATAACTATTAGTCATTTCCACAAACAATATGTATTTGTCCAGGTGAGTCTACTTTTACTATATGGGTAGAAGAAACAAATTTGAAATTTCAGTTCCTATTTGAGAAGTTAATTAAATAAATAGAAACCATTTCATAGAATAAAAGTACCTTTTGATACCTAAATGTTAGAATGCTACTTTGTGATATATTATATCTCCAGCTTGTGGATTTGTTCCTGTAATTTAATGTAAAACTATAGAAGTCTGTGTGCAGATTAACTTTTGCAACATACTTATGTATATATTATATATATTGCACTATAGTATATATATAATGCACTTGTACAATAAAATAGATGATGTTATTTGATAAAGTAATATATTCCATGAATGACAAATACAATTTCCATTGTTTGCATTTTTCCAGGTTAGCACATTAGACTGGGTTCGGGCGGAAAAAATGTATAACCTCTGTGAGGTTCTGTTTAAAGTTAGCAAGGTAAGTGATGTCTTATGATTCATGGTTTAAAAAAATACTAGCTATAAAACAATGTATTCATATAAAGCTTTAATTCCAACCTTCTTATGCTAACTTCAGAACAATAACTTGGCAAATAATTATTCGTTAAACAAGTTAAGAACCAGTGGTGAAAGATATACAGGATGGGTTAATGAGGCAAGAGATAATTCTATTCATGGCATTCCTTCTAGAATTATAGCATTTCTATTATTCCTTCCTGAAATATGCATTATATATTAGAGTATATGATCCATTGCTAAGTGTGCAAATATAATACAGCATTGCTCATGAGAGAAGACCAACATGTACTCGAATTATAGCATTTCTATTATTCCTTCCTGAAATTATACATTATAGATTAGAGTATATGATACATTGCTAAGTGTGCAAATATAATACAGCATTGCTCATGAGAGAAGACCAACATGTACCAATTATGGCTTATACCCAACCTTTTGGCCTAGTCCTCGGAAACATCTCCATGACACTGAAGAATCAAATCAATGTTTGATGTTTTTTGTTCTGTCTGCATGTCATTAAACCATTATTTAAATTAGTGCTAGAGTTTATTTTGCAGCAAAAGGCTGGCTGTGTCTCTTATTTTTTTTACATTTTTTTATTGACAATAAAATGAATCAAATATTTCATCATGATCGTTTTGTCAACTGAAAATGGTAGGCAAATGCCTATGAGATTATATAGATGTGATCTATAATATAAGAATAATATGGGGAGAAAATACAAGCAATAATCCATAACAAGAAACAACTTAAACCAATTTACAATAGGTTCCAGATAGTGAGGCTTTAAACAATGTTACTACACAGAGATTATTTAGGTATTGTTAGGGACCAAGTAGCCAATGATATTCACAGTTAAAACAATAAAGGTAACAACAGTGCCCTGAGAGGTCAACTGTGTCATATCCACCAGCGTTGCAGTATAATTTGACAAGCATTACCTATAAGATAGAACGTCCAGACGAACCACATATATGTGGCCACGAGACCATCACCCCTTGAGGTAAGCATTAGATCCTCCACTTTCCTGATGTCCTCCACCAACGCGGACCACATTGCATATGTTGGAGGGCGTAACTGCTTCCGCAGTCATGGGATGAGAATTTTAGCCGTACTAAGGAGTGGTGGTGTGAGTTAGCACTTGTATTTGCCAATAAGGTCCATGGTGTGGCGTAGTAATGTGTAAAAGGGGTGAAGTCTTGATTGGCCACCAAACAGTCTGTATAACCAATTTCCAAAGGGTAATGACCCCCAGATGGGCATAAAATTAATATTATTAGCATATCACCAACTGGTATCAGAACGTGAAGGGAAGAGTTTATGGAGAATTGTCGGAACCCTATACCATCTAGTTAGAAGATGTCTTGTGTAAGAGCTGTGCCCCTCTTAAACCTGACACAATGCGTTAATCCTCAGTGATGCCAAGTAAGATGACAATTATTCCAACTTTCATCGTGTAACACTGTTGCATAGCGCTAACAGTTAGCAGCACTCTTACAGGACATATCTGAATGTTCTATACACAGTATCCAATGTAAAACATTATAGTATTACATGTTTGTTTGTTTTTTTATGACATATTTTAACATATAAGCAGTAGGACTTGAGTTTAAAATTTTGACAAACTCTTACAATTAAATTGTTATATTAAGCTTAATTTTACAGATAAATTAAGCATTAGGGATTGAAGAATATGAAAGGAAACATGAGACAGTAGCAGATGTTCTTTTTTGTATCAATACACCTTGTACTGAGTGAGGCTTGACATTCAAGGGAATAGCAGAAATCAGACATTCAAAGGTGACCTGGCAAGACAAGCAAATTTGAGATTTCGTTTTGTACAGCTCTGTTTACTGCTTTGTAAATAGACCGCACTTTATTCTTAAAGGGACTCTGTCAGTCTACTGAATGAAGAGAATAAAAACAAATTGTTTTAGTAAAATTGAAAATGTAAATGCATAAGAGAAACAGATGTTTTAAATGTGTCTGTAGAGTCTAGTGCTTATTATATCCCTTTGTGCATATCAATGCAAATTACACATTTCCCATTAAAAATGGGTTCATTTGCATATCAATCCACCAGTGATGTCATAAGCAGAAGACACCACAGACACATTTCAAAGATATTGCGTACATTTTTTATGCTTTTATTGTGCAACTTTGATAACCAAATATAAGGAAAAAGTTTTCTTTAAAAATATGTTTTTATTCTTAATATTCAGGGGTCTTTCCACTAAAAGATGAGTTGCAGGGGAGTTGAACATTTCATCTCACCATTTTAACCAAACATAGCCTGGGGCTAAGAAAACCAACCCGGATTGTCCCTGTGCCATGTATAGTTAAAATGGGGAGTTGAAATGTTCATCTCACCTCAACTCACCTGCAAATCACCTGTTTGTGAATAGCCCTCTCAGAGAATAAGTCATGTTTAGATGAACAGAGTCCCTTTAAGAATGACATGTGATCAGCCTTCTGTATGTGTGCATCAGTTATGTTTGATTCATGAGTATGGTCCCATACATGGTTTACTTTGCTGTAGTCTTGAATGTGAAAAATAAATTACACCTAAACTCTGCTATAGCACAGGGCTTGGGATCCACAGAATCCCACGGAGGTATACACAGGATCACAAATCATTGCTAAACTTAGAAACAAAGCTGAAGGCAGATTAGGTTTAACATTACAACAAGGTTTACCCATAGTTTTTAATTTGATGTAAAACATTTTAAGTTTGTTTTATTAATGTTAATTGTAATGAATTTTCCAAATTGTTTATTTTCTTTTACTATTCTCTGTATTACATGTTGTATTTCAGGTTTGGCCTGCTGATGAAATCTGGATTCAAGAGAATCTACATTTAAGTCTTAATCAAAATGAGGAACTGGATGACCAGCGACCATACTGCTTTAGTGTAATGGTTGGACATGGGAAAAGTCATTACTTTAGTGCAGAATTGGGCAGTGATTTGCCAGCATGGGAAAAGTCATTCCAAAGGGCAATATTCATGGAGGTTCAGAGAACAGGGGTGAGTATGGAGAGAGACGATGGGTTCCATTGACTGCAAAATGGCAAAAAATCAGGCATTTCTAGAGTTGGAGTCATTTTCCAAGTTGCTGAGCTTTTCAACTCCGCTAACAATGCCCGTTTTTTGCAATTAACCACACTTCACTTTTGTCACATTGTTTTCTAACAATATTTTGTATCTAGGTTTCTTTGTTTGTTTGGATTGCCCTAAGCAAAAAAAAAATGTTGGGGTTAGAGTTGTTTGATTTTTTTTGACAGGTGGGACACGAGGGGTGGAGTCAAAGAGGGCATGTTTACACGACTCATGTGACATTGAAACACACTCGGTTGAGCTCCAGTCTCTCGATAAGGACATGTACTAACACCAACACTGCACAACCAGGACTTACCCCTAACACCCAGTACACGCCTCATTGCCAACATTCCACCTCCAGGACTTACCGCTGCCCCCCAGGACATGAACAATTCTTTCACATATGGAAATATTTCAAAGTCTTTAATGCTTTCTGATACCCATGAACAGAAAAATGTACAGATAAAAAATATGATATATTAATTGTCCAGCTTTATAACCCAACTTCTTCCAGGATTTATATTTTTGCTGCTGTTCCTTGCTTTCAGTATATTTTGAGTTTGAAGCTCGTCGACCATCATAGGCAGTCTCGTAGCTTCTTCCCTTCTCAATGCCCTATAATTACCCCTTTCATGAAGAAAGCCTTATGTTAGCAGAATTGCAAGATAAGTGCACGGTTTAAAAGAGAAATGTGGTTTTCTTATCTCCTGTTTATGACGTCACTCTGTGGTATCAATGGAAAATTTGGAAATTACTTTGTACATATTGTGCCTCATGGTGACATCATGTTGACGTGTTTGCGAAAATGAGGACCACCAATTTTCAAATTTGTGAATTATGTGGTACCTTTTCCAAAAAAGATGTGTTGTGGGTCTAAATTTTTATGTGGTGCAAATGTCATATGAAACTGTATGATCTTGTTGTGCCTTTTTTGAGTACAGGAATGTGTCTTGAAAATATATGCCACTTATTTAGAAGTATAATTTTACAAGAATGATTATAAAAAAAATTGTGTGCATCTAAGTGATAACCACACTTGTGAATATTTGTTTAGAAGAATCCTTAGAAGAATCCTTCATTTATAACATATTATTTAAATCAGTGTTTTATTAATAGTATTTCCTTTGTGTAAATTATTGTAACTCAATGTTATTATTTATGTTATACATTTGTTTTATATTATTCAACCTAAATAATTAACTTTTAGGTTAATGATTGCTAGTACAATTAAGTAAAACTGGCAAATCAATATATGTAATTATTTTATTGCATTAATAACACTAACTTAAATGCAAATAGTATGACTTATTTCAGATACATTTTTCATTTAAAGAATATTATTAACAAATTTGAGACATGAGAAACATACCAAAATACAGATGCATCAATGTCATTTAGATAAACATTATGCGAAGGTGTAGTGCAGCTCTGGTTAGTTAATTACTGAGCAGTATCTTTTACTGGCTGAGGATTAGATAGTTTCATCTGCAAAAAAAAATAGTTTCATCTGTGTGAGAGGTGATCCCACCAATTTCACCCACCGTCCTCCACTGGAGGTATCATGTCACTGAGGAATAAGCAAAGTCAGCAGTCAAATATTTCCTTTCTATGGTAAAAATAAATTACATATCGAACTACTCGCACCATCCAAACTGTACTTACAAAGGAGCCACATTATAATAATAAATCAACATAAAAAGGTTTTCAAAAATAGTGGCGTACGATGCCTAACATAGAAAAAACCCTCTACATTACTTAAAAACTAGTATCAATGCAATGGAAAGGAATATTAAGGAAAGAGATGGTAAATAACTTGAGAGATGAGGAAGGGAATGATTGGCCAAAAGAGGAAGATCCCGGCTTCCAAATTACTTGAAATGTATCCATTTTGTTGTAATGTCTGGCAGTTATGTTTTCCAATACAAAGAGGTTCCAGACGCTTTGATGAATTTCCGATTTAGAAGGTGGAACACCTCTACTATGCTTTGTAATTGCTTATGTTGTGGCTACGCAGATTCTAATAGTTTATTGGTTTTGTTGTTTAGAAAATGTTGGGTTTTTAATAGTGTGAATCAGAAGTGTCACTTTAACAGAGGGTATGATTTCGATAGCCAAAGCCTGTGAAATCAGGTTAAAAGAGTGTTGCCGTATCGGCTATATTTTTTTGCAAGTCCACCCAGCATGAAGATAAGGAGCAGTTTCACTGTAACATGGAGGAAGAATCCATCTGAATGGGGGAAAGATCATTTTTAGTTTCTCTGGATCAAGGTATCAGCTAGAGATTATCTTATATGCTCTTTTATTGAAAAGGGTGAATGCAAAGAATACGTTTTATGAAACAATCCTTGTTAGTCTTCATCTCTGAACTGGATCTGGAGATGTTTTTCCCAACTGTGCTTAAATTTAAGGATTTGATTGTAGAGTTGTGAAATTATTTTTTTTTTTTTTTGCAAAGGAAGGTTCCTTCAAATGAATTTATTTCGGGATTGCCATATTTGGATAATTGTGTATTAATGTAATGTCTGACCAGTGCGTGTCTCAATATTTTGGTTGGTGAGATTTGATGTGAGTTCCCTAATTGTTCAAACAAGTGCATTTTATTATTCAACAAGAGCGTTTACTTATTGTAGTTTCCACTGGAGGTTCTCAGTGAAAATGATTGTTGTGAGTTTTGATCCACAATGAGTGAAAGTCAGAGTTGTTTATGTGTTTTCCATGGGTTATATGACATGCGAGTAGTTTAAAGAGCAGGATTGCTGTCTTTAAAAGGGCAGTGAATATACAACAACATTTGAAGTGGCCAGGGTTTCACAAAATATCATTCAGTGTCTTCCCAGGACAATATGCCCTATTTGTAGGACCAGGCATACAATTGTGCCAGCCTGGCTGATACATATTATACCAAAAGTTTAGGAGTTGCCAGCCAACAATAACAAAGTGTGTATGTCCTTTAAATAACTTAGATTTATTGGTATGGGGAGACCCCTAAACAGATAGAGATTTCTGGGGAGCCCATTCATTTTGGCTCCACACATTACGGATAATTTAATTACGACCTGTCTGAAGAGTATTCTGACATGTGATGAGTTTATTCATCAGTCGACAAATAGAAAAGAAGAAAATCACTCACTTTATCAATGCTCCACGGCTTATATATCCCCCCAATGTATATATAATGTCTTATAAACTACATTCCCTCTATAAGTACTTCTCAGGTGACTGTGTACCTTTAAGATTCATTGTTCGCTGGTAACACAAACCATCTGAAAAAAAGAGAGAGAAAATATAAGGTTATCTAGGTTGTGCTGCTCTCTACTTTGTATATAGCATTATTTGGAGAGAGAGAGAAAGTGTTGCTAATTCTGAATGTTTCTTGACATTACATCGTTAAACTCTCCACAGTATTGTGAAGTTGATGGGCGAAAGAATCCATGTAATGCTGAGAAAAACGAGAGGGTTCAATTTCTCTCATTCAGCTTTAATTAAATGTATGCTGCACAGAGTCTTACAACCAGACTGGCTGAAGACAAATAGCTGTAATTAGCATCAGTGAAATTGGGCTACAAAACCCAGTCAGAGATGGACATGGAGTAGTAGAATAAATTAACATTTTCTATTCACCCTCCCCAACATCTCACTGCAGCAGTGATTATGGCAAGTTTACCACATGATAAATAAAGTAATTGCACTGATCCCTTATACAGGATCTGTGAATAAAGAATATAAATCACACCTTTAAATCTATGCAGCAGATTATCATGGCTTTTTAAATATATATATATATATATATATACAGTTGCAAGAAAAAGTATGTAAACCCTATGGAATGATATGGATTTCTGCACAAATTGGTCATAAAATGTGATGTGATCTTCATCTAAGTCACAACAATAGACAATCACAGTCTGCTTAAACTGATAACACACAAAGAATGAAATGTTACCATGTTTTTATTGAACACACCATGTAAACATTCACAGCGCAGGTGGAAAAAGTATGTGAACCCTTGGGATGTCTGGTGTGAATCGCTTTCTTGAGGTCATGCCACAGCATCTCAATCGGGTTGAGGTCAGGACTCTGACTGGGCCACTTCAGAAGGCGTATCATTCTGTTGTTGATTTACTTCTATGCTTTGGGTTGTTGTCCTGTTGCAACACCCATCTTCTGTTGAGCTTCAGCTGGTGGACAGATGGCCTTAAGTTCTCCTGCAAAATGTCTTGATAAACTTGGGAATTCATTTTTCCTTCGATGGTAGAAATCCGTCCAGGCCCTGATGCAGCAAAGCAGCCCCAAACCATGATGCCCCCACCACCATACTTCACAGTTGGGATGAGGTTTTGATGTTGGTGTGCTGTGCCTCTTTTTCTCCACACATAATGTTGTGTGTTTCTTCCAAACAACTCAACTTTGGTTTCATCTGTCCACAGAATATTTTGCCAGTACTGCTGTGGAACATCCAGGTGCTTTTGTGCAAACTGTAAACGTGCAGCAGTGTTTTGTTTGGACAGTAGTGGCTTCCTCTGTTGTATCCATCCATGAAATCCATTCTTGTTTAGTGTTTTACGTATCATAAGTGACTTTGCCAGTGACTTGTGTAAGTCTTTAGCTGACACTCTAGGATTCTTCTTCACCTCATTGAGCAGTCTGCGCTGTGCTCTTGCAGTCAACTTTACAGGACGGCCACTCCTAGGGAGAGTAGCAGCAGTGCTGAACTTTCTCCATTTATAGACAATTTGTCTTACCGTGGACTGATGAACAGCAAGGCTTTTGGAGATACTTTTATAACCCTTTCCAGCTTTATGCAAGTCAACAATTCTTAATCATAGGTCTTCTGAGAGGTCTTTTGTGCGAGCCCTCATTCACATCAGGCAATGCTTCTTGTGAAAAGCAAACCCAGAACTGGTGTGTGTTTTTTTATAGGGCAGGGCAGCTGTAACCAACACCTCCAATCTCATCTCATTGATTGGACTCCAGGTGGCTGACACCTCACTCCAATTAGCTCTTGGAGATGTCATTAGTCTAGGGGTTCACATACTTTTTCCACCTGCACTGTGAATGTTTATATGGTGTGTTCAATAAAAACATGGTAACATTTCATTCTTTGTGTGTTATTAGTTTAAGCAGACTGTGATTGCCTATTGTTGTGACTTAGATGAAGATCAGATCACATTTTATGACCAATTTGTGCAGAAATCCATATCATTCCATAGGGTTTACATACTTTTTCTTGCAACTGTATATATATATATATATATATATTTAAAAAGCCATGACGGCTTAAACGGTATGTTTATAGATAGTTATAGAAAATAGGACGCATGCTCGTAAAAAGCCACCGACCATGTTAAAAATAATATTCTCCCACTGTCAAAAAACAATGGTCAGTAAGAGGGAACATAGTGTGTTACACTTCCTAACTGATTCCAGGTGCATACCTAGCATCATCTAGATCACAGCACCGATATCAGCTTTGCAGCTCAAAAAAACAGGTTTACATTTGCAGCAAATACAGCGCTCCCTGCCATCAAATAGTGGATTGTAAAAAATATAGTTTGCAGATTAGCGCACTTTGTCTCCTGCAATGTCAAGAATTCAGCCATGGAAGCCTTTCTTTCTCTGCCCCATCTCTCCATTTTCTGTATCTCTCCCTTCATCTCCACCTAATATCTCTCCTCATTTGTCTGTCTCTCCCCATGTCTATCTTGTCTGACTCTCTCCCCCCATCTTCCTGTTGTCTGTCTCTCTCCTCCCACCTCTCCCTTATCTGACTATCTCACTTTTCTTTCTCTCTCCCCATGCCTGCTTTTGCCTGTCACTCTCCCCATCATGCCTTGTGTCTGCCTCTCCCCCCAAGTCTTTCTTTTTGTCTGCCTCTCTCCCCATCCCTCCTCTTTTGTCTCTCTACACCACCCTACTTTTGTCTATCTCTCTCCTCATCCCATATTTTCTCTTTCTCTTTCCCCATTCATCTTTTTATTTGTCTCTCTTGCCTTATCCCTGCATTTGTCTGCCCCCTCTCCTGTTTAAATACTTCAGGAAGCAGCAGATGTGATAGTGTGCACCTCATTCAGAGATTACTTACAATCCCTCCTCATAGTGATGACTATAGTTGTCATATTCCATTGCTCTGAGTCTTCCCTATGTGTAGACAGTGTGATTTAGCTCATACTGAGGTCTGTAACTAGCACACACTATCAAACCTATAGCTGCCTGCACAACTCCCCATAGCTTTGTTTCGTGCAAAGTACACCACTGCTAAGATGTTTCACAATTGATGCACTTAGTCATGGACCATAAATCATTATAGAGATATATTAACCACTTAATATAACACATTTTAATTCGGCCAATACAGTGTCCAATAGGAGCAGTGCAAGATAATTTTCGGTCATTTTAGCCCTACCCTAAATATATACATACTTGTTTCATTGAGTTCTTCCCATTTCTTTTTTTATATATTATTTTCCAAAACAATAAAAATCACAGAATATGTCTCCATTTCATTTGGACTTGACAATAAATAATATAGCATTAGAATTATATACTTCAAATCCTATATATTCCTTTATCACTTAATTTAAGAGGCATATGTAACATACAAATAAATTAAATTGGTGTGTACAGTTGAATTAACCTTTATCAATATCCAATTTTTTGCCACATTTTTACCACAATAATTTCCTTTTTTTCTGCCAAATCTCTAATCCATCTCACGGCACTCTCCATTTTTATTTGACAATTTAATTGATTCTTTAATTGGGCTTTCTATAGCATTTTCCCTTTTCTTAAGTTGTTTATTACAAAAATATGGACTGACAATCAAGCCAAGAGAGTGCATTGTACTGCATTAGTAGTTTTCAACTAGTAAACAAAGTCTCATGCCGTTCTGGAGAAGTTTTAAGTAGTTTTTCTGTCACATCTCTCCCTGTTCGGATGTTGAATAAAATATGCTCTAAATACATTAGGCATTGATGGATGTCACGTGAAGTCAAAAAGTTTACTTTATAACTTTGTTGATTCTTCAACAAGACTTCCCTAATAACAGTAAAAATGTTCCAAAGCGATAGGACCACTCAAGGGTCCTTAAATACAAAAATGATTCTATTTTACTGGTACAAATATTGACCTTTCAGACATGTGTCTTCATAAAGGTTCCATACTGGAGTAGGAAATGTTTTACCAGTAAAATAAAATATTCTTTGTTATTACGGTTTTTGGTATTACTTTATTTTATGTTATTTATTTTATTTTATATTTCGTTTTATACATATATATATATATATATATATATATATATATATATATTTTTTTTTTTTTAATAACTACAAATTTTAATAATAAAGAATTTACACACAAAAAAAAAAAGACTCTGGAGTACTCCTATTGCGTTGGAATATATGGATGATTACAGGAGGCACCAGGTTATGGAAATGTAGCTGTGATTGCCCCCATGTAAGACTATGAATTATGTATGTATGTATATGTGTGTGTATATATATAAACCAATCAGCCATAATACTATGACCACTGACAAGTGGCAAGCCAGTGGAATCCAGTGGAATGCCATTCATGTGAATGTTACTTTGACATGTACCACCTACTATGCATTGTTGCAGACCATTTACACCCTTTCATGTACTCCCTGTTGGCATTGGCTTCTATAAGCAGGATAATGTGCTCTACCACAATACAAAAATGATTCAGGAATGGTTTGAGGAAAACAATAACGAGTTTAAGGGAATTTTGGCATCCAAATTCCCAAGAACTCAATCCAATTGAGCATCTGTTGTATGTGCTGGATAAACAAGTCCAATACATGAAGCCCCCCTCACAACTTAAAGGATCTGCTGGTTCCAGATACCACAGCACACCTTCAGTGGTCTAGTGGAGGACATGACTTTATGGGTCAGGGCTATGTTGGCTTCAAAAGGGGACACAGTATGAGCCTTGTGGCTGATCTGTGTGTGTGTGTGTGTGTGTGTGTGTATATATGTATTCAAAATAAGTACCAATTAAAAAATGGTGAGTCATGATGAATATGAAGCATATTAATTTGTGTAGAGTAATAATCTATATTTGTGTTAGCAGAATTGTCAACAAATGCTTAGTTTAAGATATGTTTAAAAGGCTTGTCTGTGCTTTCTTTGGCTTATAACATGTGATGTAATATGCTAATAACACATTACCCATTGTGTAATTCATTTGAATGTAGGCCATAAGCTGATATTACATACAGGAGACACCGCAGACACATGTATTCTTATTTTACTCTTTATCTATGCATTTGCTTTTCAACTATGCTAACTAAATGTGTAGATATTTTGTATTGTCTCCATTCACAGTACTAACTATATTTAGGTGAGAGAGTACCATTAACCCCTTAACCCATCTGGATGTCTATACATCCTGCATATCATGGCCATTGAGGACCATGAGGAAGTATACAAATGTTCACTCACTGTTTCTATGTATGCATCAAAATGTAGGCCACTGATGATCCAGTATTCCCGCTGATGCATAAAACATTCACATTTTACACTGCACACAATCATGTCACTGGTTTATAAAGTCATTTTAAAATCACCTCAAGGTGGAACTATGTTAAGATTTCATACTAACCTTCAACACCACATATCTTTCCTCTCATATCCTTCTATTCAGCAGTGTCATCAGAGGCGCTCTAATCTTATTAGAGAAGTGTACAGTGTCCCAAGGGCTGCAATACAGTAATAACAGAGATATGTTTCTCTTGCCTGGTGTCTAGTAACTACTTCACAACTGGGTAGTTCTGGCTAATCTTTACCACCTCAGCGCTTAGCTAATACTACCATAGTCAAATCATTTTTTCTATTAATGGGTAAATAGCATTTGCTTCACAACAGGAAACCCCTCTCTTCAGCCAACAAAGGTAGACAGTGGGGAGGCGAAAATGAGGTATTCTAGTAGCAGAGGGAAAAGATAAGGAGAACATGTTACCCCTCTTTTTTTCTCCCTGGAAAAAAAAAACCTGTAGATGGACCACCAAGACTCACCTGGCCTTTAGCTAGCAAGACACAACTGTCAATAGACTGTTTGATTTTGCTAAAGTAGTAAAACGTTTTGCATTTCATTTATGTTGTAAGGATGAATAAAGTTAATTTTCCAGAGTTTTTGGATTTTATTTTACAGACATGAATCAAGCCTGATGTCTGGTATTGATTCAGCTGAATTAGTCGGACATGTGTTGTTGAGTTATACCGACACTCCTTGATGATTTTTACTTGGGAGGAACGCCACCTCTGTGTTCTTATTGGTGGAGTCGAAAGGTTGTCTTTGGGATTAATCCGCTTGATCACTCAAGTGCCGGTCTTTTCATTTATCTATTTAAAGTTATGTATCCACTTATGATCTGGACCAAGTGTTATCATTCTAAACTTGTCAGGAAATAAGGTGGCTCATTAAGACACGCGAAGTTGGAAGGTCTCAAGCTGCAGAGTTTTTAAGGTTGCGGATGGTTATTTTGGAATAATATATCACTCATTTAGATACTGTACTTTTGAAAAGATTTGCGTAGTAATGCCCCTCTCAGCCCATGGTGGACTGATACATGCTAATTTACGTATAAATGAATGTTCTCGATGATTAGAGTCATTTCAATGAATATATAATGAAGTAATTAGATAATTCAAGCTCATTTTTTTCCTGCATAATCTCTGGTGACACTCCTGATATGTGTATTGACCCTCTATTGCCTTATGAAAATTGAACAATATCATGGCGTTAATGAAAAGTATTGAACTTTGCTGCAGCAAGTAAAAGGATGAATTTCAAGCACTTTTATAGCCATTTAATACCCTGATTTGGCACAATTGCTCCTTTATATTCTTTTTTTTTTTGCACAGTCAGTGGGTTTAAAGTACAAAATCAGCTGGTAACAGAATAAAAATGCTCTGAATTGTATTAAGTGAAGCTTAAAAATATAGATTGATAAAAAAAATACAAGGTTTTACCATTCTGATGTTTGTGATATCTATGGAAAATGTATCATTATATACAATGTATAAAAAAAATAAACCTGCTGTATTAATGTTTTAATGAGTTAAATACAGTGGTGTTACTCTGTGATGACTCTGAACAGGACCATACTGTTATAACAAAATTGACCAGAGAGCAGGGATCTTTCAGCATTTAGAACTGTCCGAGGTCCAGGAAAAGTAGAACAATTTAGCTACTGATCTAAGGAGAAATTCACAGGAAAACGTCAGGGTGACACCTGCTCAAATATTTATGAATTTTGCTGTAGAACATCAGAGAGGAATGATATCAAGTTTGAGACATTAATTAGAGGCCATTCTAGTATAACTTGATTTTCAAATATGGAGATCTCATTGGAAAAGTTGCCTTGATGTCATGGTGTCAAACTGACTAACCTCAGAAACATGCAAATCCTGGGCAAATGGGCATAGTACATAAAGCTCCAATTTGAGGAAGGGGAAAGGAACATCTAGTTTGCAGATTGGAGAAAGGCAACCCATAAAATTCTGAAAATATACACGTTCACAATGAGATAATTAATATCAAAACAATAACAGTTGCAATTAAAAGGTACCAACCCAAAAGGGGTATCAGAATGGGGGCGTGTCTTGTAGTCTATGATGTGGTCTCTCAGGGCGGACGCCACAGCCTGCCTCATTCGGATCGGGTGCCTTAGGTATGTCGCTTATTAAGTGCCAATTGAGTTTTAATTTATTTTAAATTGTGTATATATATATATATATATATATATATATATATATAGAGAGAGAGAGAGAGAGAGAGAGAGAGAGAGAGAGAGAGAGAGAGAGAGAGAGAGAGAGATGTGTTGATGTACCATCACTATTAGACTGCTTTTAAAAATGAAACCTATTGGTGTGAAATGCGTCAAGGGTTTTAGTATTTTTTCTTGTCTCATTGTCCCTGCTCTACGTTTTTTATTCTGTCTGAAGGACCAAGAAAGTATTTATATACCTTTTTTCACTAGAACTAAACAAGACATCTGCCTCGATTAGTTCCGGATGACCAGTTAACACACTGACCAGGAGTAGGCTCCATGTGTTCCATTGCCTGAAGGAGGTAGTATTTATTTGTTTATCATTTGCCCATGAGGCTGGAGCTGGTCACATTGGCAGCTATATTCCATTTCACTCTCTGACTGCTAGCTTCTGTGCTTCACTGTGTAATATTTATTCTGATGTAATCACCTATTAATCTTTTTAAATGTAGCTAATAGATGGTACCATATCTAGGTTCCATCTATTGATTGGGTGTAAAAATTAGATATACCAGAGGCAGAGCTGAATGAAAGCCCATATGTATCTGTGAAGTTTACACAGGAGAACAGGCACAGTATTTTCAATGCTTGTTTCTATGAAGACAACTTCGTGCCACTTTAAGTCAGTTTTACGGTATCCTCTGGTTCTGCAGCTTGGTGCCTCTCTCCTTTGAGATTCCATGTTTGTTTCCTGATTCTCTTTTATTGATTCTTGGAAACTTTGACCTTTAGATTGTGACTTTCACATCTGAAAATAACAGAACCAACTTTTTTATTTTGGCTCCATTACAACTTGAGACTGTCAAGATGGACCATGACCTCCCTCCGTCTGTTTAAATTTGGGATAAACAAAACAACAGGACAGTTTAAAAGACATCTGTTATGGACCAATTTGCATCCTATTATGTCTACCTATGTTAAATATGCATTAGAAAGAAGGTTGAAAGAACTCATCCCTGTGGATTACTAATTAGCCTTGCCATACAGGATCACTCTTGAGATCCATTGCTACTATCTTTATTGTCAATCTGCCTTCCTTAGTGATGCTTCTTTTTGTACCGTCAGACGGTTTGGTTCTCTTTAATTATATGAATAGTCACTAATTTCCTGAAGATACACGCATTCTTCCATGTTTTCTTATTGAAACCATATATTCCATACACCGTTCCATGTCGTGTTACTCTTCATTAACCAGCTGCTTAGATAAAAGGCTTCCCAGAGCATTCCTGCTTTAGAGCAGGTAGGCCTGCATAATTTATACACTGGAGTGGTTATGGCCCTGAGAAGAACACATGGATAACTTTTATTTTATAAAAGAAGCCTTTACAAACCTGACTGGCTTTAACCCCTTAGTGGCATGACTTTTTGGCTCTGTCTTACTCTGGGTGACATGGGTTGTTTCAACTTTTCTGCTGTGTTTGTCTGTAATTTTCCTCTTTTTCTCATTTACTGCACCCACACAAATTATATATTGTTTTTATCAACATAAGAATGACTTTATTCCTGATTCCTGATATTATTAATTATTTTATCATATTATAAAATTTACTACAGAAAAAAAATAAAATATGTTGAAATTTAAAAAACTTTTAACCTAACTTTGACCTGAATTTTTTTTTTACACAATTACAAAATATAAAAAAGACCATGTCTATATAGTTTTGAACTTTTGTCCTGAGTTTAGAAATAAGCCATTGATACAAAAGAAGGAAAGAAGGAGCACAGTGTGATATCTTGTGTATTTCCCTAATAGTGCAGAAGAATAAGTGACAACAAACCAGTGAATAAAGAGCAAAAAATAGTGCCTAATTGGTGTCTTTAAAAATAGCAGAACATTTACACAACTACATAGATCATCTCACAAAAAAATGAGCAGTACACTGCTCTATGTGCACCCAAATCAATGATATTGAGTTCCAATCATGGTGCAGTGGACCCTTTAACTCCAAATCTCAATGTATTCTTTGATCTCTGCCATCTCATAAGCAATATGTGGGTTGGGATAGGCAACAAAATTGCCACAAAAGTGTAATACAGTAAAAAGATACACATTAATGTTGAAAAGGTTAAAAGAGGCTTATTTCACACGACCACAAACGAACAACTCACTAATAATCCTTGATCAGCATTAACTAGCTGGTGGTAGGGTGGATGACTCTGCTCCCAAGTTGTTTGTTTGCAATCATGCAGTTTGTGAAGTAAGCCACCTTTAATGTTTTTAACACTGAAGGTTATCTTTTTACTCTGGACAGTACATTTACTGTTATCTTACCACACGAATAGTGGTTGTTTGGGTCCTCTGTATGAGTAGCTTTCTGGTCTATATATTTTCCTCTTGGTGTTCCATGCTCCGGAAGACAACTAATTACTGATACTAAATTGCGGTTTTGACCATTTAGTACAGGATTTTCACTGTTTTTGACATTTACAACATTTGACAATCTTTACTTACTGTCAAAAGATGGAAGGAGTCTGTCCTGTAGCTAGTGGGGAGAGCATAATAGGCATGGAAGCTACTATGGATGGAGATAATGAATAAAGTAACCATACAGTTTCTGGTAATACATATAAACAACGTGTATCAAGAGCGGCACGTCTATTTTCTGGCCAGCAGCACACAAATGAGAATGTGGATCTCTCTACTAACTCCCCAAAGTGGACAAGTTGATGTCCAAAGAGACACGTGGTGGGATATTTACACCTTTGAAAAATACATTTAATTAAAAATGGTACCACGTGGCTCCGTATGATGAATTTTCCGAATTTCCCCTATGAGAATAAAGATTTTTTGTTGTTGATTGGACTACTATCCTAACAGATTGTTCATTGATACTGATGGAGCTGATTCAATATAACAAACATGAACTTTACAAAACTACTCAACTACAACTTAAAGATTTAAAGGGCTGTCTATCAATGGCACAAACAATTAAAAAAATGAAAGTGTCACTTTCTGAGTTTCAAGATAACATCTCAAAATTGGAAAAAATAATTATACGGAGAAAAAGAAGATACGTTTAAAAGAGACAAACTTGACTATGACCTACAACAGGTGTACACCTGGCTGCAACAACGATGCAAAATATTGTAATCTTCAAAGGGACGTCCAACTGCAACTAACATTAAAAAGCATTCAGACAAAAGAGCATTGAGTCAAATGACACTTCAAATCCTATGTCGGCGACCTCTCCTGTCTTCTCTGGGTCATCAGAGGATAGGAGCAGATGGGCACTCGTCTATTTGACTCCACTACTGACCTCCAAAAAACCCTATAACAGCTGGGATAGGTTCACTTAATGAACATCTTTCTGAATGGGTGGATCTTTACCTCCAACCCTTGGTCAATAGATTACTTTCTTATCTGCAGGATACCAAACATGTACTCAACATTCTGAACCACGTTGAATGGCAAAACTGTTACATGTGGATTACAGTGGATGTGGAGGCCTTGTACTCATCCATACCTCATGATAAGGGATTGGAAGCAGTCCATTATCATTTGTCCAAATATATGTATTGTAATTCTGATTTGATAGATTTCATCCTATTGGCAATTAAATATCTTCTCAAACATAACTACTTCATGTTTAACTCATCCTTTTACCTCCATGTTTGCGGTACGGCCATGGGCGCTAAATTTGTGCCAGTCTTCAGCAACCTATTTATAGCCTGGTGTTTAAAGTCCCACGTCCTTGGGGGTGACCTGGGTGATTCAAATATTAAACATATTGGATTTTATAAGCATTATAGTGACGATTTGTTACTGATATGGAATGGTCCAGCTGAAGAGCTTGCTGACTTACTGAGAATCTTTAATGACAATAACCTAAATCTAAAATTTACTATGGCACAGGATCTTAACACAGTTCCATTCTTAGACTTACAGTTGACATCAGAAATGTGCAAAATCTCTACGTCTCTGTATATATAAAGACCATGCTGGAAACACTATTCTACATGCGAGTTCATGTCATCCTCATCACACTATCACACTATGCAAGTAGGACAATTTTTATTTTTGAGATGCAACTGTACAAACTTTGATATTTTTGTAAACGAGGCCTGCTCTCTTCGAGGCAGACTTTTGTCTAGGGACTACCCCTTTAATATACTCAAAGAAGCTCTTAAACATACAGTTTATGTAGATAGACAAGATTTGTTGACCCCCAAAAAGTTGATAATGATGCAATAGGGAAACAGAAGGACATTTCTTTCTTTATTACATTTGCTTATTGTCTACTTCAGTAGACAATTCCCTAGGATCAGACACATCATTCAAAAACACCTGCCAATTCTATATACAGATAATGCTTTGAAGTCAGTCCTCTCTGTTGGCTTCAAATTTGTGACAGAAAAGCGGCCACTCCCCTAGTTTGTTTCAAATCTCTCAGCCAACCCCTACCTGGTTACATCAAGTAGGGTGTTATAAATGTGGTGGACACCCCTCTAAATGTTGTCGAATTATGCAGGTGGGGGATCGGTTTATGTCATCAGTTTCTAATAAAACAGATAGATTGAAACATTACATCAACTATAGTACTAGGAATGTAGTGCACCTTCTTACTTGTATGTCATGTCTGAAACAATATGTAGGTAAAACCTCTCGTCCCCTCAAAGTCTGAGCCAGAGAGCATCTTTCGGCCATAACAGTTAGGATACGAGAGATATCCCTATAAGTACACACTTTCTTATTTGCAATAATAGGGATAGTAGCAAGTGTAAAATACAGGGGATTGAACATGCAAACTGGATGGTCTGAATTCTAGATTGTATGTACAGCACTTTATTGAATAGATTTTGTTCACATATCTACAATTCCAATTATATGCAATCTATGATGTAGGTTTGTAATTATTGTATTTTTGTAATTCAATTTTTTCATGTTTTTATCTTATATGCGTGGGTAAATAGAATTAAATTAACCAGGTGCAACTTACCTTGGATTTGATTCACTGCCTATTTAAACCGCCTCCTCCCCCTCATTAGCCTATGACTAAGTGCCCATGCTAAGGCACGAAACGCCTTAGGTGGATTACTGCAATTTTTTCTTTTTGTCTCCTTCATGCATCTCGATTTATATGCTTTTAATACTTTTGGATTAATAAAGCAAAATCTTTTACACGTGATTCCTGGCTGCAGCTATGTTTTTCTAGTCCGTCTCAGCTGCTTTCCTTGCATCGTTGCACTATACACTTTTTACAGCTCTGGACACTACATTTACTGCTATCTTGCTGCACAAACAGCGGCCGTTTGGGTCCTTTATATGAGCAGCTTTCTGGTCTGTATATCCTTTTTACTGTAGCACATTATTGTGGCGATTGTGTTGCCTATCTCTAGGTCCATTCTATGTTGGCAACAGAATGGCTGCCAATGTCACAACGGGGTTAATGGCACACAGTCACCTAAAACCTATTTATACCTGGAATCTAGAGAATAAAATATTAGCAATAATGATCCATATATTTTGTTAGCAGAATTCCATATAAATGTATGAATTAAGAGAAATGTGCTTTAAATGTGTGTGTGGAAGGTAATAATTAAATAAATGATTCAGGAAAAAAAATGAATTCCAAAGAGACATCTTCCAAATCAGAGATCCTCTGCTTAACTGCTGATACACGATTTCTCAACAACTTCCCCACATCTTGTCAAATCAATTTTAACTTCATCACTTTTACTTGAAAAAGCAAAGTAACAAAGATATATAGCTTGCATGACGTCTTCAAGGTGAGGCTCATGGTATTCCGATGGCCTTCTAGCCAAAGTGAATTCCTTACTATATAGAAATTCTTGTCTCAGTCCTGATCCTGATCCGAGACTTCTGTCTCAGCCAACAGCTCAAACCCCTTCTTCATATTCTTGATTTTTTTTTCTATTTTGCTTTTCTGGTTTATTTTGGCTTAGGTTTGGCAGCCACAGTTTCAAAATTTCAATAGAGAAGCTTGACGAAGCCCAGTTTATATTCCCAACAGATCATTTTGTGTCTCTTACTCTAAACTAATGATTTATACCATCACAGAGCTACAGATTTTGGTGCAAACTATTAACAGGTTTTCTTTTCTTTTATCCAGCTGTAAACAGCAATTTGCTTACCCTGTTTATTTGCCAGCTTTATTTTTACCATCCAATAACAGCCAACATCTGAAATGCAGGAACTTGAGATCATAGAGACGCTGAATACTCATTCTCTTTCTCATTCACTCCTTCTACTCTGCTTTAACCCCTTAGTGACAAGACAGTTTTAAAAGTGTTGTACTCTTGGTGACAGATGTTTTTGTATTTAGCTTAAGTTTCCTATGTCCCTCTTAAAGTATCCACTTATATTGCATATTGTATTTCAAAATAATAAGGGTTTATTAAGATACCATTATTGTCATTGTATCATAGAATTTGCTATAAAAAAGAACATATAGTATGATGAATACTGTACTTTTAAAAGAAACACTTTGATTTGAAAAAATCTTTTTTACAATTACAAACCATAAAAAAGACCATCTAAATAGTTTCTAACACTTGTACTAAGTTTAGAAATATGCCATGTTTACATGTTTTTCTGTTGTTTTTTTATGCAAATTAGAGGGCATTAATCAAAAGTAGTGTTTTTTTTTTAACCATTTTCACCTACAGTGACATTTTTACGCCATCCCTAATTCTAACCACAAATCATAAACCTAGCGCTAGTACTAACCCTATCTCTAACCTTAACTCATATGTGTCACTCTAACCACAGCCCTAGATCTAGAGTACTAGATCTATTAGTTTTGTTCTATGTATTCCAATGTAATGTTGTTGAATGCCTATAGGGGCAGTCCAACAACAGAGCAACAAAAGTAATTTATGATCACTTTCATCGCTCTTGCCAGATACAGGGCAGCGTCATATTGGGGGACCATGCTGACTTCCAAGAGGGAATCTGGATCACCATGTGGAGTGAACGTGGTGGGCTGGGGGCCACATTTTGGTGTTACTTAATGCCTCGACATCTGCAATCTCTTTGGACTTGCAAGTTTAAAAACAGATGTTGATTTGGTGGAATAAATAAAACACTATGCTCTATCCAACAAAACTACAGATTGAAGATGGACAACCAGACCATTTTTTGACACAGCAGTAGATGCTTCGAATTGCTTGGACTTAAGAACTAAGTCAAGTGATGTTTTGTAATATCTTTTTCTTGTTTCTTCTTCAGTTTTTTTCTCTCTCCTTTATTTTAGAACTAACATGTGTATTTTATCCCTGGGAAGGGGGACAGGGGCTGGGAAGGAGTAAGGTTGGTTTCCAGCAGCCCATCCACCCAATGATGTTTGTGATCCTTTGCTCATCTTGAGTAGGGAGGATAGTCAAACCCCACATACCAAACAATGATTTGTTTTAAGGTAGTGAACCCTGTGTATGGATACTGAATAGGGAGGGGGTAAACTTGGGGGGGGGGTGGAGGTTTCTAACTGTTCACAAGTAGTGTTGAGCGAACCCGAACCGCACGGTTTTTGGACCCCGGACCCGAACACGGACATTTCACTGTATGTTCGGGTAGGAGTTCGGGGTTCGACGATTACATTGTATGTAATGCTAAGGGTTTTCTACAAACCGAAATACAGTCCCCATTCATACGAATAGATCAATTGACGTATTCGTATGAAAGGGGACTCTATTTTGGTTTATAGAAAGCCAATAGCATCACATGTATTCCATAAACCGAAAGTCTATTAACCGAATGTCTTTCGGTTTCTAGACTTTCGGTTTATGGAATACATGTAATGTTATTGGCTTTCTATAAACCGAAATAGAATTTCTATTATTAAATAAGAATTTCTTATGAATGGGGACTCTATTTTGGTTTATAGAAAGCCAATAACATTACATGTATTCCATAAACCGAAAGTCTATAAACCGAAAGACATTCGGTTTATAGACTTTCGGTTTCTGAAATACATGTAATGCTATTGGCTTTCTATAAACCAAAATAGAGTCCCTATTCTTATGAATCTGGACTCTATTTCGGTTTATAGAAAGCCAATAGCATTACATGTATTCCATAAACTGAAAGTCTTGAAACCGAAAGACTTTTATCAAGACATATATATATATATATATATATATATATATATATATATATGTCTTCACAATGTTACTAGTAAGTAAATAGGGGACACAGTTTCGATCACTTCTTCATTTTTAAATCAGTGTCCGCCATGCAGTGTTTGATTGATAGTAAGGGTAGATAAATATGTTTGGATTGTAAGATTTTTGATAGGAGTTTCATATAATAACCTTATATGTTCCACCTCCATTTCATAGTGAAACCTAGGCAGAATGGTGTGCTTTTGTAGCCAGTAACCCTTTGATGGAAATTCTTTGTTTTAGGGATTTCCATATTTGTTAAGACCTGAATTTTGATAGAGTTAATACTTTAATACCAGTTAATAACATTAAGTTGGCTGAATTTGAGATTAAACAAAAAGAAAACATGAATCACACGATGCAGTGTAAGTAAAAACCGCTCTCCCACTGATTTACGTTTCTCCGTCTCTGCTTCGCCATGCGCTAACGCCAGGCACAAACAATTGCTTGGACTTAAGAACTAAGTCAAGTGATGTTTTGTAATATCTTTTTCTTGTTTCTTCTTCAGTTTTTTTCTCTCTCCTTTATTTTAGAACTAACATGTGTATTTTATCCCTGGGAAGGGGGACAGGGGCTGGGAAGGAGTAAGGTTGGTTTCCAGCAGCCCATCCACCCAATGATGTTTGTGATCCTTTGCTCATCTTGAGTAGGGAGGATAGTCAAACCCCACATACCAAACAATGATTTGTTTTAAGGTAGTGAACCCTGTGTATGGATACTGAATAGGGAGGGGGTAAACTTGGGGGGGGGGTGGAGGTTTCTAACTGTTCACAAGTAGTGTTGAGCGAACCCGAACCGCACGGTTTTTGGACCCCGGACCCGAACACGGACATTTCACTGTATGTTCGGGTAGGAGTTCGGGGTTCGACGATTACATTGTATGTAATGCTAAGGGTTTTCTACAAACCGAAATACAGTCCCCATTCATACGAATAGATCAATTGACGTATTCGTATGAAAGGGGACTCTATTTTGGTTTATAGAAAGCCAATAGCATCACATGTATTCCATAAACCGAAAGTCTATTAACCGAATGTCTTTCGGTTTCTAGACTTTCGGTTTATGGAATACATGTAATGTTATTGGCTTTCTATAAACCGAAATAGAATTTCTATTATTAAATAAGAATTTCTTATGAATGGGGACTCTATTTTGGTTTATAGAAAGCCAATAACATTACATGTATTCCATAAACCGAAAGTCTATAAACCGAAAGACATTCGGTTTATAGACTTTCGGTTTCTGAAATACATGTAATGCTATTGGCTTTCTATAAACCAAAATAGAGTCCCTATTCTTATGAATCTGGACTCTATTTCGGTTTATAGAAAGCCAATAGCATTACATGTATTCCATAAACTGAAAGTCTTGAAACCGAAAGACTTTTATCAAGACATATATATATATATATATATATATATATATATATATATATATATATATATATATGTCTTCACAATGTTACTAGTAAGTAAATAGGGGACACAGTTTCGATCACTTCTTCATTTTTAAATCAGTGTCCGCCATGCAGTGTTTGATTGATAGTAAGGGTAGATAAATATGTTTGGATTGTAAGATTTTTGATAGGAGTTTCATATAATAACCTTATATGTTCCACCTCCATTTCATAGTGAAACCTAGGCAGAATGGTGTGCTTTTGTAGCCAGTAACCCTTTGATGGAAATTCTTTGTTTTAGGGATTTCCATATTTGTTAAGACCTGAATTTTGATAGAGTTAATACTTTAATACCAGTTAATAACATTAAGTTGGCTGAATTTGAGATTAAACAAAAAGAAAACATGAATCACACGATGCAGTGTAAGTAAAAACCGCTCTCCCACTGATTTACGTTTCTCCGTCTCTGCTTCGCCATGCGCTAACGCCAGGCACAAACAATTGAAGCAAAACTGGAAGGAAAATAGCAGTGAAATCCGGATGGAGAAAATAAATGAGATAGAACAACGGACAGTCTGCTAAAAAGGGATTTATTCCTCAAGCAGAGGCAGCCATGTTGCCAATCAGTAATCCCCTAACCCAGCTTAGCAAAGCCTTGACAAAGTGCCAAGTTTTGGCACGAAACGCGTAGGCATATCTGTTTCACTGGGTTAGGGGATTACTGATTGGCAACATGGCTGCCTCTGCTTGAGGAATAAATCCCTTTTTAGCAGCCTGTCCTGTGTTCTATCTCATTTATTTTCTCCATCCGGATTTCACTGCTATTTTCCTTCCAGTTTTGCTTCAAGAATATGAGATTAACACTTGATATTTTGAGATTTAATAATTCAACAACAAAAACCTATTTTCTCATTTGTCTGCATCATATTATGGAATGTCTAGGATAGATATGGTGTTGGTATCTAGGTCTATAAGTGAGGTTAGGTATTTATCAAGGGCTATCACTGATCACTCTCCTATATTGATACCACTGGATGTATATCTCTAGCCTAAAACTAGATCATGTAAATTGCAATATAAAACATAGTTTGGGGTGGAGATTCTTCTCCCGCACTGTAAAGTGTCGGGTTCTAGAAAAAAAAGGCACAATCGCTGTATATAATGAACGGCACTTGGTCTTTTTTCAGTTCCTAACACTTGAAAGTGTGGGAGATTTTATATAGTTCTCTTTATTGAAGTATATGCTTGGATACCCAACATAAACAATTTTTAGGATGATGGAGTCCCTTTAACAATAAGTTACATAGAATGTGTCGGCAGATAAGAACCATTCGGTCCATCTAGTCTGCCCAATTTTACTTTTATTAGTCCCCCGTTCCCGGTCTTGTAGCTAGGATAGCCTTGTGTCTATCCAACGCATGCTTAAAATCCTTGACTGTGTTTACCTCTACCACTTCTGCTGGAAGGCTATTCCATACACCCACTACCCTCTCAGTAAAGTAATACTTCCTGATATTACTTTTAAATCGTTGCCCCTCTAATTTAAGACTATGTCTTCTAGTTGTGTTAGTTTTTCTTCTTTTAAATATACTCTCTTCCTTTACTGTGTTGATTCCCTTTATGTATTTAAATGTTTCTATCATATCCCCCCTGTTACGTCTTTCCTCCAAGCTATACATGTTAAGATGCTTTAACCTTTCCTGGTAAGTTTTATCCTTCAACCCATGAACCAGTTTAGTAGCCCTTCTCTGAACTCTCTCCAAAGTATCAATATCCATCTGGAGATACGGTCTCCAGTACTGCGTACAATACTCCAAGTGAGGTCTCACCAGTGCTCTGTACAATGGCATGAGCACTTCCCTCTTCCTACTGCTAATACCTCTCCCTATGCAACCAAGCATTCTGCTAGCATTTCCTGCTGCTCTATTGCATTGCCTACCTACCTTCAAGTCCTCTGAAATTATTACTCCTAAATCCCATTCCTTCATGTGTCTTATTACATCTAGTGTATCTAAACACTTTTCATGCCATAAACTTCCTCACCTGAATCAAATTTTCATTGATATGCATACTTGCTGTTTCTTAGATAAACTTCTTAAAGGAACTCAGTCACTTAAGCTTAACAGAATGGTCTGTGCCTGATGTTTAAAACCAAAGGTAATAGACGTGTGGGCCACGTCTATTGTTTAGGACATTTCTTGTGATTTCAAAAAAACCCTAGTACACATGGAATTAAGTAACGATGTTCCAGACAGCACACAACATTAAGGTAGGTTTCAAGGAGTGAGCCATACATCTTTTCTAATGTTTCTCAAGAACTTTGTTTTGGGCAGTAAATCAAAATCAAGTGCTATACTCTGAGCACTCTCTAAATCATTGTGCTCAAACAAGATGGGTTTTGTGGAAACTGAGAGGAGAGAATAAGTGACTGATTTAACTCAATACTTTAAATGGAGCTACACATTCTTCACCCATCTTTATTCTTTAGATCTTAAAAATATATATATATATTATTGTCTCCAAATAAACAATAGAAGTTTTCCAGAAATTCTGTCGTTTTTTTCACACTTGGGGAAAACGTCCATTTGTCGTATAAAAGAAAATGTGTGAAAGCTAATGGATATCGAATCCCATGCAGAGTGTATTATGTAAAAAGCTTGTCTGTGTTCAGCACTTATGCAGTTTATGTATTAAATGGTCCTTGTAGGCTGTGAATGAGTTCATGTGTACATGTGCCATCATGATATCTTTAAGTCAGGAAAAAAAGGCGCAGGGTCTTGGTAGCCTGAAGTCTTTGGGTTGTCTTTAAATCAGCTTTCACCTTCATCCCCCACATTTAGTTCCTTGCAAAATCCTGTAATTAACACTAAAGGAAACTTTCACTCATTCCTCAATGAAGAGCTGTCAATATACTATTGCACTCACTTGTGAGTTCCTGTTGTGATTACTGTAATGCTACCCTGACTGACCTTCCTCTGGTTTATCTTTTCCCTTTGTCTCTGGAATGCACTTCTGCAGAGCATCCAGCTCTTTTCCTCATTCTCATTCTTCAAAAAAATTATCAACCTCAACACCCAAAAGTCATCAACCTCAACACCCATTAAGTTTCCTCTGGCCAAACCCACCTAGCTGCCCCATCCTTATTGCGGCTATTCACTAACAGATGAGTTGTAGGTTAGATGAGGGGAGAGTTAAGTTGAGATGAGATGAACATTTCATCCCACCAATGTAACTAAACGTTGTGTAGGGCCTGGTGAGTTTCCCCCACTAAGCTAACTCACAAAGTTTGTCCCTGCACAATATATAGATAAACTGGTGAGACAAAATGCTCCTCTCACCTCAACTCAACTGAACTGCAACTAACTTTTAGTGAATAGCCTTCTATGTGTCTACGAGTTCCACCAGTCCCTCTAGATTGTAAGCTTGCGAGCAAAGTAATGTTAAAGTAATTTATATATGGCAGCATACATTCAGCAATTCCAGCTTGACACAAATTTTAAAATTAACAACTCTATAATGTATATAGCTGGATATACTATACAATTAATTGGCATTGAAATATATTGATTTATATATGATTTTATATATATATATATATATATATATATATATATATATATATATATATATATATATATATACCGGTATATATGAGAAGGTATAAATATAAACCTTGTCACTTATTCGTATTTGTGTTTGCTACATCACCTTGAAGTAAAGATTTCAATAGAACAGGTTTAGAAAATGAATGTAAGTATGCTAAATAAATTTACATTTCCTAAAAAATAGTCCTATTTAATGCGTAAACATAGTAGTGTTGACTGAAAGAGATCATTACATTATAAGGCTTGCTTTAATCAAGATATGCATATATTTGAGATATGTCAGCTAAAGAACTAATCAGCAAATATGAGAGGCTGATTTGGTTTGTTGACATGTCTGGAGGTTAACAGTTATTTTTGGAAACTAAAACACTTTGTTAATGTTGCCATGCCATGTAGACTTTCAGGGTTTATCTTCTTAAAATCAATCAGCAAACTATATGTACAATGAATTTTAATACATGAAAACATAACATGTGCACATTACTATGTCAACATAACAATTTGTAATGCAAATGTGTAATTAAATATTGCTTTTTTTCTATATTACATATTGCAGATATTCACAGGGAGTACAATCATCAGAAAAGTTTGTTCTGGTGCATATAATGCATACTGCAAAATGGTACACCAATGAATTCAACGTTGACAGTAGAATCTGTGTAGCTTTATTTGCTATGATATGTTTTTCTTCTGTGATGTATAATAGAAGGTACCATTCTCAGATTTGTTCTTTTTTTTTTTAATGACTGACCAGTTGTTAGTATAGGTTTTAAAAAAATAATTAATTTTAAACAATGTTATTTTTTATTTTAAAAATGTAAAACAATATATATATTTAAATATTGCATACATGGCCAAACGTTTGTTTTGCGTGGATTCTTAAAAAAATATGCCAACCCTGTCAGACATAGAATGGCTGGTAAAATTGTTTACATCTTGTGTATTAGTTCTGCATTTTAGTTATTCAGGTTTTAAGCTTTGATTATGTTTGTGGTACAATTCTGGGCACCACACCTTCAAAAGGATATTATAGAACTGGAAAAAGTGCAAAGGAGGGCTACAAAATTAATAAGGGAATTGGAGGATATTAGTTGTGAAGAGAAACTAAAAAAGTAGCAGTTATATACACTATAAAAATTGCATCTTAGAGAGGATATAATGATGCTATAAAAATATGTGCAGGGGCAATATAAAGAGCTCTCTAGTGATCTGTTCCTTAACAGAAATGTACAAAGAACAAGAGGTCACCCCCTTAGACTGATTTCATAGACAACAAAGAAAGGGATTCTTTATGGTAAGGACAATACATATATAGAACTCACTGCCAGGAGAGGTGGTGCTAAAGCAGGATTTATGGGCTGTAAATAGTGAAACTTTCAGAGCTTCCAAGTAATTGTTCCCCCTATGCGGCAAAATTGAAAATAGTTTACTAAGGGATGTTTATTGCCTTCTTTTGGATCAAAAGCAGGAAGGGTAGAAAGAAGATTTTGAATTTGATCGGCTTAGACCTTTTTTTCAACTTAAAGTACTAAGTTAGGATGTGCATCTATTTCCACAAGTGACTTATTACATACCCTTCTTTTCTGCACTAATACATTTTATTCCTTCATTATGGCAATTGGAAAGAGCCTAAAAAGGAAGACTTTCAAACACTGTTTTCTTTTGTTTATCCCTTCAGGAGCTGTGAACGCTCTTACTGTGGTTATGAAAAATGTTTATTGTTTAAAAAAAAAAAAATATCGATCACTAATGGATTTCAAGGGTTGGGCGAAGGATGGATGAGGGTTATGATTATCCATCATTAAACTTTAAAAAATATATATATATATTTCCTCTTGGCCCTTTGTAAAAAAAAAAAATAAATGATTGCCAGTGACCTAAATAAACAGAGTATCAAAGGAAGAAATGTTTGGTATAATGAGCAGTGTAACTACTGCTTTCTATGTGTACTTCCTCCAAACTTTTTTTGTAGGTTAATTTGACAATCACTGGTGGAAAGTGCATATTTCATTATGCTATAAATGTGCTTAGATTGCAGAACTCTGAGCACTTTGTCAGCAATTAGTCACATTATTGTAGCACTTTTATGGTCTCATGCTGTACCAGTTCCCTTGATATAATACATTATAGTCATATTGTTAGTGTCGTAAATCTTAAAACATTTAAATAACAGTGCATAGTACACTTAGTATTCTCCTTAAACTCCACTCCTAGAATAATAAATGTGTGCGGGTGCTTCTACTTGCTACTTTGTAGACTGTATTTCTTTTATTAAAATACAGTATGTATTAAGAAATTGCAAATGAAATATATTGGACCTCTATTAACTAAACATGTGTTAATCATGCCCTTGTATATCTAGTCTGTAAGAGAAAAAAATAGTGAGAGGGCATTACTTTAATCTCATTAACTATCCATACTCCACGAGTAAAATAAAATGAGCTACTGTAAGAAAAGGAACTGTGCTGTTTAAAGGGATTCTGTCAACCTAAACATTCCTTATACTGGGAAAGTAGAGAATTAAAAATGCTGGAACATGAGCTATACATTGTATTGGAGGAATCGCCAGCAAATGCCTAAAATTGTAGAAAATATGTTTTAATTGTGTCTGTGGAGTCTTCTGTTGATAACATCAGCTTGTGGCTTGATGGGCTTTTACATATTTCCCACTGGTCATTTGCGTATTAATGGTGTCAGAAGCCGGAGAACCTACAGACACCTTTAATGAAGAGTGCTAGGTGCAAAATGTATATCATTTAATCTATTATCATCTTGACGTTTTGTGTTATGCACTAAGAATATGTTTATATAAGACAATTAGTAGAGTGGGTTGGGCATGGGTAGGCACCAGCATTGTTGATGACGGTGGACATTAAAGGGCCTGTGTTACCTAGATATTGATTATACTGGTACGGTAGAGAATATAAAAGGATTGAAAATGATCTATTCAATGGCCCAGGTTATTTGGCCTCTGGATATTTAAAAAACAGTGTTAGCAGTAAATAAACAGGCAGTGATGATTCAATGTCTGCTACTAACTCCGTTAATGGGTGCTGTAATATTATTACTGCTCCTGTTAAAATATCACACCATGCTTTTTATGGAGGTTTAGAGGATCCGGCAAATTATTTTATCCGTTAATTACCGGTCAAGCAGTGATTCTATGCATGCCGATAAAAACTCACCGGCAAAAATGTGTAATTTTTTTGCTCTGCAGTTTTTCACACACAAAAAATTGGGGTAAATGTGCAGTGAATGCCTAACGCAGATGCTATTTGCACATTTGAACCCACCCCATGGGGCTTTGAGCACTGTGCTCCGAGCTCCAAATAAAATGAACCTCCACTATGTGCCGGCTCAGGCCAAATGCCCCTGGTGCTTTAAATAAATTAACCCCTCTACCTGCTATGTGCTAGGGGCTGGCCATATGCACCTGGTACTTAAATAAATTAATTACCCCCCCCCCTCCCCTATCATATGTGTCAGGGGTTGGCCAAATTCCCCTAGCACATGACATAAAAATAACCTTCCCTTACCCTATGTGGCAGGGACTGGCCAAATGTCCCTGGCACATAAAATAAAATAACCCCACTACCCTATGTGCCAGGGACTGACCAAATGCCACAGGAACATGCAATAAATAAAATGAATTCCTACCTATACCCCCATACCTTGCCCAGGTAGGGGGATAATTTATATATTTAGTGCATGGGGCATTTGGCCAGCCTCTGGCACATACGGTAGAAAAGGGAGTTGATTTTGTTTATTTAAAGTGCCATGGGCATTTTCCCAGCCCATGGCACATAGGGTATGGTAGGGGGTAATTTATTTTGTTTATTCAAAGTGCCAGTAGTTCTGTAAGGTTTAAGGATGAGTAAAATGTTTCCTCTCAGAGCAAACACTTATTTATCATACACTTTGTTTAAAAACTCTCTGGACAACAGGTGGTGGCAGTTGCCTATGTTTCAACACACACTAGAGGAGACAGCAAGGATATCATGTTGTTTTTACAAAATGCTTGTGAAAGCCTGCGAATGATTACATCTTACCATAAGTGCCTTATCCCAAGGGTTCCCTTATTCAGAAAATCAAGAACTGTTTTACCTGCGTCATAGTAAAAATGCTTCATAACTTCCATAACAGCAGCAAAGTCAAGCTGAACTAAGTGAAGTGAAAAATAATTGCTCTAAGGAGGACCTTGATGTTCAACATGGAATCATATATGTGACATTTAGAAATGTTGTTTGTTTGTTTGTTTAGTTCATCTGTTCATATCAGAGATGCTAGTGCAGAAATATAATTTGTAAAATGAAATATTGCATAAATAATAATCATGTTTCCCCAACAAAATAAATAACTGTTTGCTATTCTATAGTAGAATTAAAATGGGATTTTGCACTACTTATTTAGAAGGGAAACTTGGCCTTCAAATAAAAATGGTTTTAATTTTGCTTGCTCAAGTACAGGGTTTCCTATCTGTGAAAGTAATTTCTCTTGATTGGATACTGTGTGGTTTGTTGTGGTACACCTTTATATATTGTATCTATATTTTTTCTATGAGTTGAATAGAATAAGTCTTCTATAAGCACTGTTTTCTTTTACAGTGGAAAGTCAGACTACCTTTTAATTAGTTCTTGGTTCATTACTCTGGGTAAAAAATGAAAAAAGGAGGGCTAAACTGGCAACCCACTGGTGCATGAACACATCTAAATGTATCCATAAATGCAAGTCTGCAACAATCGCATGTAATGTAAACATCCAAAAAAACAATTACCCAAAAGTGAGTCACGAGCTGGTGTGGAGTGGGTCCCGGACCTGTGCTTCAGCTTCATCAAAAAGTCTAACTTATTTTTATTGGGGGATGAATGATAACGTTGTGAAGAAATCTGCGTTCACCTTCTGAGAAGTTCCCCTAGTATGGTGACAGAGTTGTTGATAGTGTCGCTGATATCTCTTCCAGTAACCCCTCTAGTATTTGTGGCTGAGGTGGTACTTTAGGGATACAATTTCAAACTTAGCCTGATATAGGTCAAGTGAAGTTTGGGTTTGGTGTGGCAGAAACATGGCAGTGAGTGTTTAATGTACTTATCTTTGAGAGTGACTTCTCAGTTATGGTCCTGCTGAAGACAAAATATAGGAAAAGCACAACCTCGGAGTTGCTATGTCTACCATCCCGCCCAGACAATGAGACAAAACGCACCTCTGGCTTTCCTATTCATTCTAATTAGTCTCATATGTTTCAATGGGTTTTTCTTTTATTGGGTTTTTTTCTCAATAGCACTTTCATTTTAACTTGCACTGCAATTACTGCACTATTCATTTTATGTTTGTTTGCAATTTTTTCGTGGCATCAATTATAATGTTTTGGAAAATGAAATTAGTTTTGGGTCGTGACTACATGACCAAGGATGAATGTGGGTCCTGGGGATAGACCGGTTAAGAACCATGACTTAGAGAATGTAAAACGCATGAGTATCTTTTATAAGAAGATAAATGTAAAATACATAAAGAAGAAGAAAACACACTGCGCCTAGTTGTGATGGAAAAAGCAGCAACAAAATCGACCAGTGTCTCACTCCTGGTAACAAACAAAACAAAACACACACGTAAAAAAGTGCGCTATAACCCAACACTCTAATACACACACAATAAATAAATAAATAAAATCGGGGTTACCCTTAAAATATAACGTAGTCAACTCAGTGTACGTCCGAAGGGAAAAAAACAAATATAAAAATAATATAGTGTAGTAATCTTTAACAGAAAAGTGCCAATATTCAAAATAAATGAGAATGCACTCACATCTCCCTGAGCAGAGTTCTGCTCAGTCTATAGCACATCCAGGGAGCCCACAAGGGGTTAATGATCAGCAGGTCTCCAAAAGACAGCAAGAGAGAGTAAAGGGGAGACTTTTAGTGTGAATAGATTTAATATTAAAAAAGGTACATAAAAGTCTTACATTCCATAAAACAGGATTCAGCATACAGGTTCATAGAGGCCTTTAAGTTCAACCGAAATCAGTTGAGAGGGAATACACAGAAAGAAGATTGACTTGTTGTAGTTTTCATGATCGCCACTGAGAAGGTTCTGTTAGTTAGGGACTGCTTTTGACACAGCACCAGTTGGTGCGAAATGCGTCAAGCGTGTGTCGTATCCGTTTTGTTCCTGTCTCCCTGCTCGATGGTTTTATTATTCTTTTTTTGATTTAATAAAGTTACTTTTTTACAAACCAACTATGGATTAATGCTGTTTACCTTCCGGATGACTTCAGCTGGCACTACCTCTGTTTGTTCCTGTTGTCTGCCTGGGGTGTGAGTAGACCCTTTTTCTGTGCTACAGCACCTGGAAGTTAATTTTACTCACTCCACTGTTATTTGGGGCTTGAGCCGGTCAGAATCTGCTTGGAATTCCTCTCATTATTGTGGAATCAACATGTGCTGTTGAACTTTGTTTCAAATGTTTGGAATGCTGGGAGGCTTGGTTTCAGCTAGGTTTGTGTAGTGGAGGATTTGGGGAACAAGGAGGATTTGGGGAAGCAAGCAACAGCAATCTCTGTTTCATGTCATATGCAGTTTTTTCCTTTTACTTACATGATACTACACTAATCCAAGTATATGTTTAGATACCACAAGTGGAACTGACCCATTTCATTTGTTTTTTGCTTCCCATATTTAGTTTCTCACACAGTAAAATTATTATATGTTACTTAGTGTATGCCCTCCAATTAACTGTTATTTTAAAGCTGATAGCTGATGCAAATTAATTATTAATGAATCAGTTTAATGAATGTGATATTTTTACAATGTATTCATTATTTTATTACTATTTGTCTCACTGTTCAAATCTTTTAGCTGGGATTGATATGAACTACAAAACTGTCTGGCAACTCATTAGTTAACTGCCATACATACTTTGAAAGAATTTTCCCCCCAAAAAAAATATTATTCAAAAACATTTGATCCTTGGCAGTGTTCGAAATGTGTGTGCCAAATAATTTTATCTATGTATAGTTTTAGAAACCTAATTTACCACATTGTTAGAGGAACAAACAAGAAACTAAATCACAAATATGTGGTGGGTAATTTATTTTCCACAAAAAAAAAAAAAAAACAATATATGCACAAAAAATTACTTTTTTACTGTGAATGTAGAGCATACAATATGTACTGAAAAGGCTGTCTGCGGAGTCTCCTGTTTATGACATCACCTATGGCATGGTACGCAAATGAACTGCTTTTCAGTGGGAAATGTGTCATTTGCATACCGTGCCACAGGGGATGTCATAAACAGGAGTCTCCACAGAAACATTAAAAATAAAATTTCTCTCCTAATTTAGGCCTTTGCTTGCAGTTTTGCTAATACAATGTATAAATCATTTGCAATCATTTGTTATGGTCTAGATTCACAGTAAGAACAATTTTCAGGTGATGCAGTCCCTGTCAGCAAAACTGTATGTTTAATTCAAAGATTTTATCAAGTTATACATTTTAAATGGAAACACTTTATTGAAACAATACAAATAAAGTAGCCATCTTCGTTTCTACAGCTCTGTCATTCTTGAGAAGATTTGAAACAATATGTCCGCCCCCATGATAGTGATATAGAAGCAAAGAGGACTCATTGAGGTACTTCATTTGTATTCTTTCACTAAAGCATCTCTATTTAAAAAGACTACCATGTAATCTTTCAATTAAACATAACTTACTTTTTGCCAACAGAGAAACAACCAAATAAAGAAGCAAACTAATCACTCTGGTCCTCTCAAGATTACTTTAAAACAATTCAAAATGAATTCCCTCCAATCTCGTTTGCTATTTACAATGGGCAGCTCAGCAACTGAAAATGTTTTAATCACTTTGTAATACAAAACATATAAAAGAACACTGAGGTGGTAAAATCCATTTTATTTTCTGTTTCTTTTTTTAGTCCAAAACATATACATGCAACAGCCAAGGAGATGTTGTTTGTTTGACTATAGACTTTCTTTCTGGATTTACTTGTTTTGACAGCAAATCAAAGGTAAGAGAAAAAAAACTAAAGTTATTATTCTGTCAATGTTTCCATATTTTGTTGTAGAAAAAAAAAAATACACAAAAACTATATCGAGCTGCTTTGTTTTTGGTTCAAGATGATCCTATTCTATTCAAATTCAATTGTGTGTTTTCGCAAAACAATTGTATGTGAGCTGACAATGGTGTGTTTTAATGAGCAAACTAGCCAAAAAGAAACACGCTGTTTGTTTTCTGTGTATAATCCCATTAGGTGATGCATATAAAGGGGAGTTAAGGAAAATACATGTTAGCCAGAAAAACATAAAGATATAGATATAGATAACAAACTGAGAATGCATAAATAAAGTATCCTAGTATGTAAAAAATATGTATTGGACTCACCTTCCATATTAAAGATAAGTTCTTCCTCCCGATATCTAATCAAAGGCAATATTAACCATACTGATGGAATGTACATTTTTGAACATAAATAACGATGCTTGGAGACACAGTCAAAAAGTTTGTAAGAAAAGGATTATGACTTTGTTACAGGAGTAATCCAGGCACCAAACTAGGTTTTAAGTATCTGATGGTGTTTAACCTGTGCGTTGTACATGGATTTTTTTCAATGCTAGTGCATGCAACTGCTCTTGTTTGCGTAGCAAGATGACAGCTCATTTTAACATATGATTACACAATGTAAACAAAATGCAGAGAGGTACTGTGCATCATGTGCAATCAATTGGATGATGTCCTGACATATGAGATTCTAGTGATGCCTATTTTCTGCACAGAGCAAAATTCAAAGGAGGAGTTTGTAAAAGGTATGTTTTTTGAGTTAACTAAAACTGAAGGAAAAACTGAAACAGATAAATGCATATTTATATTTTAAAGTGCCAGCTTTAATAATCATATACGTGTTTGTCCAGCTTCCTTTTAGGCAAAAGTGATCCTTTAACCCCTTTGTGACAATGGACGTTTCAGGCACGTCCTGCGGTGAAACAAGCGGTTTTCGCTTTAACGGTTGCCTCGATGTCAAGGCAATAGCCAGCACCAAAATGTCCTCTTTGGGGCACCCACGATTGACCCAGAGAGCGATCTTGGGCGCCATATTGACAGAGCAGCATACTCCATCATTATGGCTATGCCCTCTTGTGATCAGAGCTTCAGAAGTGAAAGTAAATTCACTTCCGTCTCTCTGAATATGTTGCTTTACTGCCCCTAGAAGCAGCAAGCAACATTGCAATGTAAAATGTTTTTAATTAGCTTAAAGGGATAGCATAAGGGGTAGAGTTGAGATTAAACTTAGTGTTAGGGTTAAATGTAGAGTTTAGGTTGGGGTCAAAAGGTCAATGTAGTAAAAAAACAAACAACACTAGTTTTGGTTTTTGCCACATAACTCGCAAAAAAATACTGAAAAATATGGAATATCCATGTTTATGAACTAAGGACAACATTCAGAAACTATTTAGACGGGGTCTTTTTTAATGATTGTATTTGTGTAAATTATATTTTAAGTCAAATTTAGAAAAAGTGTTTTTTTTTTAAATTTTTTCATCATATTTTATAATTTTTTTTGTAGTGAATTATAAGATATGATGAACATAATGGTATCTAATGAAAGCCCTTCTTATGATGATAAAAACAACATGTAATTTGTGTGGGTACAGAATGTGAGAAAGAAGAAAATTACAGCTAAACACAAACACCCCAGAAATGTCAAAACAGCCATTGTAACCAAGGGAAAGTCAAGGTAAAAAGGTCTTGTCACTAAGGGGTTAAACAGAGAATCATTATACAAGTTCCTCCTTGTGTATGTATGTGTGTGCATTTGTGTCTATAATTCCTTATTTTAACGATGCCATCACCTCTTTCCCATTCCTTACAACATATATGCATTTGTCTCCTGCATTGTTCTTTAAGTTCAGATGACAGCTGTATATGCTAATTGGAAAATAAGGATGGACACATTTATTTCTAAATAAATCAAGCCTCTTTCCTGGAAGCATTAACTCTGTTAGCAAAAACAATGTACATGATGAAATGGAATAAATACATATTTATTACTTAGAAAATTGAATCATCTGACTTGTGTTCCTACATGCCATCAGGTCGACGAGGTTTAAAAATTCAAACACTAAAGATTGACATATAACATTTGGCATAAACATTAATTACACTTCTAGGTTTTTATACATGCTCATCACATTGTACTAAATCATAGGGTAGATACATGATGCTGCAAAAAACATTTGAATGGATCTCTGACTTGAAAATTATCTATTTTTTCATGCATATCAATGTGAGATTATAAAAATGTACAGTATTTATTAACATTTGAGTATCTATATTCTCAATATGTTTAATTTACTCACAAATATCACATTTGCCATTTCAACTGATCCTCCCACTCACCTGTCAGGATTTGCTTTTGAGTCTGGGGAATGTTTCAACAAGCAAAAAATCTCCCAAATGATAATTATTCTTGTGCAAATATGTGTCCAAGAGGAACCAATTAATTAATTAAGGAGAGGATCCCATAGGAATGACCTTGGTATCCAATAGGAATGACCTTGATCAATTAAAGGGACTGCATCATTTACTCATTTTTATTCTCGCAATTCACAATAAAAACAATAATTGAAAATGAGCTGTACATTGTGTTGAAAATGTGATTTAAAGGTGTTTGTAGAGCCTCCTCTTTATGATCTCGCCTGTGGATTGATATGCAAATTAACTACTTTTCAGTGGGAAATGTGTAATTTGCATATTAGGTCACAGGTGATGTCATCAAACTGGAGACTCCACGGACACATTTAGTAAAAGAAATTCTCCAAATTTAGGCATTCTCTTGCAATTTTGCTAACACAATGTTTAAATCATTTTCATTCATTTTCTAGTCTCTTCATTGAAAGATGATACTGTCCCTTTAACTGATTTCCCTTTGGACACATACAAAGTATACATTTTGATGGCTACTTGATTTGGAGATGAGAGCCCAAATAGCATCCGACTGGGTGTCTCAAAACACAAGGCGTGCTTGCCCGTGTATACAATCCTCACTCAGGACATTATCTTTTCAACCCTGGTGAACCTTGTCGGTGAAACGTATGTCCGGCATGTCATTGATAGTCAGAATCACCTCCTCGGGCATCTAACAATACCATCTGGGTTCTCATCTGTAAATCAAGTAGCCAGCAGTCAGCTAATACAATGTAAACCCCTCACAGTCAGAGCTTTTTGCTGGCCGATGTTGGGATCTAGCTAGCTAGCTAAATACAGCTTTGACTTTACTGTTAATTGGATAATTTGCCAGATCACCTTGATTAAGGAGCAAAGAGCCAGATACCCTGAGTCAACCACTTTACATCCAGGTGTTTTCTTGGCTTCAAGCCTTCATATTTGGTTACTTTTAAATGATTTTACCAAGATTTTTTCTGTACACTGCAGCTTGTTCTCCCTTCAAACCCAGTACAATTGAATTATCCCACTGAAACACAATTTTATGCAAATTCACTGCTAATTGGTCATAGAAATATCGGATGTAAGCGTCTGGGTGGATTAAGCATTTTCTTGGAGAATTTCAGTTAGCTGATTACTTTAGATTAGCCTTATTTAGCAATATACTGCTCACCAATATGGTAGCAATTAAGGAAGTGTGATAAAGAGGGATGTCTGCTCAAAGTATAAGTAAAAAAAAACAGTGGACATTTTTGGTGCCTGGAGTAAGCGTTTAATGATGAAAGTATATACTTTTTAATGTTTCTATTACAGAATGTCATATGGCGGTTTAAGTTTTCCCAGCTGAAAGGCTCATCCGATGATGGAAAAACACGAGTAAAACTACTTTTTCAGAATTCTGACACCAAACAAATCGAAATGAAGGTATGTGATATGACAGAACAGCCTGTGCCTGCTGGAGACGATCAAAGATTGTGACACAGCTAATCATCTCAATTCCATAATAAAAGTTACAAAAATGACTGCAAAAATGACTAAATGTTAATATGTGCACCATATCAAAATGAGCATGGAGTGAGAGATATACTCTGATGTTCATAACTGATTAAGTTTCATTTAATTGAGTGTTTTTTAGATTGGCCCTTGAAAGTTAATATTTCTAATCAAATATAGTATTTTTGTAGCGTTGTATGTTGAGAACAGTTAACAAAACAGTCATGCTGGCATAAGCAATTTAACATAAAAAAGAAATAACGAAATCATGGGGATTTTTGGGTTGACCAATAGAGAAAACTTTATTGAATCAAAAAGAAAAAAAAAATAGAAAACAAATCATAGTAAAAGAAATATCACCCTCTCATCAAAGTGTGGTTTATTAGGTTGTTTATTTTTCAAAGAAAATGTTTATGTATTCCTTAAAGAGTGAGTAATACCTAAAATTATTCGTTTTTACATATTGTTTCTATCTTGTTTTGCTTAAAATACATATCTAATATTGAAGGTTAGCAATCCCCTCTGACTCTTACTTTTTCTCAGTGTCTGCTCGTGGGAGTGGTTTGTCAGATTTTCATTTTGCCAGACCAATAGAATCAATAGCAAAGGCGTATCTGTCAGGCTGACAGTATGATAAACAGACCACACCCCTTTCATTAATTCAGGGTTCAAATCTCCTACTCTTTTGTTTTTACTCAACAGAACCAGTGATATTGTCGAAATGAAAGATGATAGATCATTAAAAAAAAGTGACTAAATCAACAGAACTGGACTAGTTTGTCTAAAAAGTTTTCAGATTTTGACTTTACTCGCTCATTAAGTATTGCTCGTCTTGACAACAACAGTTTCTATCACCGTTTAAGAAATTCTTGCCAAATTACAAATAAATACTAGTATAAATATATTTTATTTGCATGGTATTTTATATATAGATCAATACGTGTGAGAAATTGTATTTCTTTTATCAACATTTTTTCCAAACCACATACTGAGTCTTTATACTGCCTTCCAGCTGCTAAAAAAACTCCAGGAAGCTTCTTTATTCAGACAATTTGGTAGAGAAGTTTTCATCTTAATGTGAAGATCTGTTTTCTTAAAACACTTAACGGAGCATCACGATTCACGGGTGGCTGAAGGTTCCTGTTTTTCTTGCTGTGTTCATTCTTCAGTCACTTTACGTTTGTATAATTTAACAAGAGTCAAACCCGTCAAAACTGCCTTTACCTTGGTCTCACTCATATTTTGTTAATAAATAGTGGGTAAAGTAGAAGGCAACAGAAAAAAAAAGGAAAAGAACAGTTTAGTTTTCCGTGTTAACCCTTTAGCTGCGTGAGGAATAGAAAACCAGTGTGTATATTTCATAAAAAGAAGAAAATAAGAAATACGCTTTGGATTCTTGTGCAGGCCATTGCTATCTTATGGATTTTGATTGTAACAAATTTGGAGCTTATCATAGTTTATATGAGGAGCTCAGGTCAGCCAGCCACGAAGCACAGTGAATTAAAACAGTGGGGGATAGTATTAAATACAGAGATGCTACGGCTTGAAAGAGAAGCAAACTAACAAAATTAGCAAAAAGCACTGACTGATGTTTAGCAGAAATGTTCTAGAATGCAAGTGTTTTGTACGTTGCCATAGGCCTTTATTGGAATTCAATGATGCAAGGCTGGCAATCCTGAAATGAAAACCATATGCAAAATATCAAACAAAAGTTTATAGGAACATGCCTACAAGTTTTACAAAGTATTCATAAATCATGTTGCTGAAAGATATTTTTATTTGCTCTTTATAAGAACACCCACAGCACTACTTTAAAGAATTGCATTATTTTATCATAAGGCTGGTAAAAAGCACTAGTTCTATACATTATGGTATACAGTAACAGTCCACAGCTGCAGTTGACAGACATTTATAATTTGCAAAATTGCAGGGTGTATACTTTACTCCCCTTTATGCAGCTATCAGGATGTTCCTCTCCTGTTGTTGCGAAAAATGATTTGGTAATGGACAAAAAATATTTGATGCTGGGGTACGAAGACACTGCCCAAGTTTTTTGGCATACAAAATCAATAAATGCCCAGCACTAGATTGAAAATTGAGAACTCTGGTGAGTTTTCGTCAGGCGTCCAGTACAGATATCACTTACCAATTAGGCACGTTGCAAAATCCAAACAAGGGGGGGAATGTGAATAATGATTCCGTAATTGGACACCACCCAGGTCTTTATGACATACAAAATCAATGGATGCCCCTCACACTTCAAATGTGAGAACTTTATTAGATCTGACGAAAACTCGTGAGAGTTGAAACGTTGCCTGCATCTGATAAATGCCTGGCTTCCTCTCCTGTAATGACTTCATCTCCTGACTGTACCTATCTCAAGAGTAGGCAGAGATGGTACAATCAGAGTTTGCCCTCTGAGGCAGAAGAATTGCACACACACAACCATTGACAGCGACTCTCCTTAGTCCAGCTGAGCCATCAGCACTTGCTAGAATGTTGAGTGAGACAGTATAGACCCCGTAGTCATCTGTTTCCCTTCCATGGGTATAAAGTATCTGTTACCCATGATGTTTTGGATTATCAACAGGGAAAGTTCATCTTAGATATCCACCTTAGACTTATCCACGGTGTAGTTATTTCATTCTGTTGGAATTTGGAGTTTTGGAGTGGAGTTCTGTTCCATTATTCAAGTATACGTCCGTTATGGTTAATTAAGCTTCTGACATGTGTGTGATTTCATCAGTCTAATATAAGCAAAGCAAGAAGGCAAGATCACCACAAACTGATGGAATTCACAGGAGCTACATGTGCCACCAAAACTGATATAAAAGATCCATTGAGCAAAGATTAAAAAATTAGGTATATAAAAACTCTAGAAAAACACCAATATACTTGTTAATTTACATGTCATTGAATCAAACCATGATATTCTGAAAAGGTTTCATCCAACAACGACTTGCTGAATCATTGCATAATTTTGATTAGTCAACAATAACTACCAATAAAATAGATTATCTGCCAAATTGTTATTAATACAGATTAATATAGATCTTATTCCTAATGATTTAGATAATGCATTCAGTATTTTGTGTGCAAACATGAATTCATAAACAACCATGTAGCAAGGTTTTATAGCTCATTTGTTTTTTTAGGAATAAAGTTTGATGACTTAATAATGAAAAATAATTGTCATTACATGTAAGCTCATACAAGGATAACAAAACTGGGATGGCTAGGAACGACGCAATAAATTTGTTAGGAAAAAATATTTAGTACTGTTAATCTTTAATAGCTGCTGCAAGTGATTAATTCCAAAACCAAGAAGCATAGCTGAAATTATATATTTTTCTGCTAATATTTGCAAATGAGATTTTAATGTGAGTAAATAAATTCAAAAACGTTTAACCACATAGATTATGGAATACTCTTTATTAACCATGTATATTTTGTGTAACACCCAACAGTTGCTATATCCTGATTCTAGAATACTTTAATAGTGATTAAGGGCAAACTAAGCATAGATAATTGCAAAGAGATATATCAAGTCACAAGTCACTCAAATAATTCATAACTGTTTGTAACCATGCAAAAAATTCAAAGTAATAAAAAACACAATGCCACATTGCCACTGTTTGCATAAATAATGATTACTACTTACTGTATTGATCATTTCACACCAGTAATTATTAACTTTGGGCTAAAGGGTCTTCATTTATACAAACAGAGGTGTTATTGGAGCACTTGTTTTTATTACATCATACAAGGTGAATCCATTATAACGCGGTTCTGGATTTAACGCAGTGACCTCACGGTTCCTAGAAGCCATCTGAGCACCCGATGTTTCTTTTGCTTCTGTTTAGATGTGACTATATCCTGAGCATCATACTATAGTGGGCTAACCTATAGAATGACTGCTGTATCTGTTTAGTTTTTGTTTTGTTTACTTTAAATATTAACTAATTATTTAAGTAAATGATTCTCTAAGTAAATGTGTGACATTGAAATGCAGAAATTCTAAAAAAGTTATAGGAATTATAATAAAACCTTATATAAAAAACTCAAAAAACAGTGCTTTATTGAAAATATAAAAATTTAATTTTAAAATAAATCTAATAAATAATTAATAAAAGAACCCAAAATTATTATTGAACAAAAATCTACATAAACATAATAATGCATAAAAAATACAGGACCATACAAACACCCAGTAATAACACAACCAAATGGGCCAAAAAGCAGAGATATTATTCATCCAGTTTTGGAACATCCTACCCCACTTGTACTACATGCGCTTATCTCATGTATTTATGGGAGCGTATTGGTTATACAGTCCTACCTACATTGCTCACATTTCTCTGTTGGAATGTCTTGTGTTCTTTTATTGCATATACTGTTATGGTATACACTGAGGAGCATAAGGAGTGTATTCATCCTCTGAAGTTATCAGGTTGTACTCTTTCATTGGTGAGGAATATATCACCTTAAAAATATGTATTTTATGAACAGAAATTACTGTATGTTATAATGAGGTCAGTGTGCTGGTTGTGTAGAGGCATGAGAAGGGTATTTATGACTTGTGGTTCAAAAATGTGTATGTACAAATGTGGGTACTCTCACAATATAGATCTAATATTTGTCTCATGCAGAAAAAAATTACGCTGGTGTTGTATCCCTTTAAATGTACATCATATATGCGATACAAGGATAAAGCAAGTGAGGGTGTACAAATATACAAATTTCAATAAGATTGGCCTATCTCATGTAATTGAACAGGTCTTTTGTTGTCTTATTCCTCAATGTAAAAACACAGAAAATGGGCACAAGTACAGTGCAACATTGTATTACAATATGAGCCCAAATTTTACATATTAATATCCCCCCTCTAGTTGGAATCACTCACTAGAAGCTGAGCCTTTCAGACCTTGCTCGGCGACGTAAGGCAAACATAATGTTAGTGTTGCTTGAATTCCCACATATCAGCAATGACAAGGCATCATTGAGAGGAGAACAGAGAGAAATATAACAGAAAAGGCACCAGGCATAAAAGTGTAAAGAACAAATTAAATACTGTATCCACATACTTTTTAGTCTTCAAAGTCCAACTTTCACTTACTCCGGCAAACTCGACCATACAGAGTCCGTGCATTTATTCTCCTTGCAAGTCTAAACAAAATATATTTGACAGAATGGGTCACTAAATTTCTTTTGCCCACCCCCGTCAAAATATATTGTTTGTCAATACAACACAAGAGATGCTATAACATTTATGCTCTCAAATATGTCAGGCTTTGATGTAGCATTATTTACTACCCCTCTGTGGTTTGTGTGATGCCTACCTAGGAAAATTAAATCCTGAGTTTTGATTTAATTGGAAAAATTCTCCAATTCAGCTACTTTGGCCTTCAGTTTGAAATTCTCCTCTCAATTCCCTGCACTTAGCTCTGTATTGAGAAGACCTTTAAAAAAATGAATGATTATAAGGAGACAATGTAAGACCCATGCAGATCACAGTGCGATCATGTGAAAGTGTAAATGTTCATTTTGCTTAGTATGTGCTAGGATCTTCCCCTTTACATATAATACAATCATCTGTACTGTGCTGCTAGCTTATATTTTATGTTCACGGCTTAGATGGATTAGAGTAGGGATAATAATCACCACCACGAGCTGATGGATAAATGCAAAAAATGCAATAGATTTTCAAAATAAATGTGGAAAGAATATGTGATTTGTCATGGTTATATGGAATTCTGCATGCAGACCCAGTTTACAAAGAGTCCTCGTCACAAAGAATAAATAGAAACAGAATTCAGTTCATTGGTTGCAATAATACATGCAGAGAACACCACTACTCCAACTTATTTCAGGCTTGCTTTAAGCACCACACATGTTACTGGACCTTTTGGATTAGACTCGTGGATGCTGGATTGCTTTAATCTCCTATGACCTTATGTCAGTGAAGAGTTTGCTCCTACAATCCAAAAGCTAAAGATAAGTTATTTGAGGCCCGCACATCTCAGTATCTGGGGTCGTTGGGTAACATTTCCCCCATAGTTAAGGAAATCATTGTTATAATCATCCAACACCATAGACCAATGTAAAACAAAGAACCAACTGTGTTCTTCAACCACAATGGTGTCAATCCAAGGCCCTGCACCTTTTGGAGGCCTACATCTGCCATATTCCCTCAGCAGGTTCATATAGTGACAATATGGGTGATGCACTCCATCAGCAGCTGGAGGCTCACAGGTTGACACCTTGCTTTTAAGATTATATCCATGCAATTTATCATGTATCAAGCTTTTTTTGTTAATTGTGATTATTCATTTATTTTGATACAACCTGTTCTTACTTAGTTCAAATGTGTGCAGAGGAATCATTTTGACTTAGAAATGTTTGACTTCTAAATGGAACAGGTGAATATGTAATTCTCAACACAACAATCCAGTACTGGAACGGTTTGTGTGGGTGAGCTATCCATCAATCAATTAGGAGATTCTAGCACAATAAAGAGAAAATTGCAGGGAATTTAAAATTTTAGGGCAATGCAGTTTTCCAACTAAGCTACTTTGGTCTTGTTAAAGTTCCACATACACCCACCCAGAGCAGGATTCAAACTCATACTTCTCGGTTTGTTGCTCTGGCAGCTTAGCCATTGGACCGCAACCTTCCTGCATTTCCATGTGTGACTACCAGCCTATACTTTTCTTCTACCTGTGCAGTTGTTCTAACTATCCATTACCAGGTTCTGTTCACATGACCTTGTTTGCCATTGAAGCTGCTGCATATGTTCTGCTTGTTATCTATACAATTCATTTTGTAGTTTAGCCTTGCCTGCAAATGGTCTTATACCTGTGTCCTAGATTCAAAGAGTGATTCCGGTTTTCTCCTGTGTTGACCTGACTTTGTTTATCCTGAATTCTGGCTTCCTGACCTGGCTTGCCCCTTTGCTGACCTATTTTTCCCCTATTCATCGACCTTGGCTTCCTTACTGATCATTCTCCTGCCTGCTCCACCTGGCTACATGGCTGCCTACATCGTGGGGCTCAAATCCTGGGTAAAGGTAGATGATGGGCTCTGCTCCAGTTCTTAGAGTTTTTCCTGTTATCTGTGTGGTCCATGCCAGGGTTCCGGTTCTGTACCTTAGCGTAACAGATCTAAAGTTTGACATTCTCATCTCAGTACCCTGCAATTTTTTCTTTATTGAGTAGACCCTCTGGTATCCATCTACACACAAGATGCTAATATAACTGGGCCATCCATGCATCAATATGTAGTATCAAATAAACGTATTTGATTGCAATCTTTCAGCAAACCGGCGCTCAACTTCTGTAATATTTTCATTCATCCAGCTTTTTAAACACAGCACAAGGCAGGAGCTGAGCACAGAGCCTGACGCATTTTGCACTATGGTGCTATATAATATACAGTCATAGGACTCTTTGAATTCTATGGTCATTAATTATTATAATTTCCTGGTTATCAATTAATTTTCCTATTTTACACAAATGTATCTAACTGTGATGTTCTGAATTCCCTGATTTGAGGAAACCAAAAAGTCTGGGACGCTCACATACAGGGTGTTGTTCTAGTCCAAACACTATAGGACTGTAGCGGTTAGCATTGACATTGCAAATGTCTGGGGACTCCATATCCCATGATACTGCTTTTAGTGCAGCTTGGTTTTGTGAATTTAGAGCTGTTATCACTATATTGTAATTTTATTTTGTGTTAATTAGGGACACACTGCTTTTAGTGCAGCTTGGTTTTGTGAATTTAGCGCTGTTATCACTATATCGTACTATACGAGTGGAGGACAGAGAACCTGGAAGAACCAAAGATTATCCCCTGTGTACACAGTGTGTCTCTGTGAGAAGTCTATTTTCCCTTGGGAGTTCTGTGAGTGCATAAATAGAGGGGAGCTGCTGCAGCCTCCCCCAGCTTCTATTTCTTCAATTATATCATCACCATATACTCACCTATAAGGTGTTTTATTATTTGCTCACTTACTACAGTTTATCTTTAGCGCACTTTTTGTACCTTTCTTTCTCATTTGTTTTTATTGTGTGTTAATTAGGGACACACTGCTTTTAGTGCAGCTTGGTTTTGTGAATTTAGCGCTGTTATCACTATATTGTATCCCATGATGCACAAGCTTCCCAAACAGTCTCAGTACAAAAGTTACCATCACGTTTAAAGAGCATATTGCCCAACTGACTTTTCCTTTTAGAATGTAAGCATATTTCAGCAGTGTCATCCTCCAGTATACCAAATTGTGTTATGTTATCAGCCATTTTTGTGGCTTTGTACATCCAGTGTAAAGCACATAAACAACATGATGAAACTTTATAAATAGAACATTTATACTGTGTCCTTAACAGAATTTCTGTTTTCACAATAAAGTTAATTTGTTGGTTTTTTCCCCCCTTTTTTAGGAGCTTGAATTTCCTGATGTCACAGCCGTTTTACATTGCATACATTCGTTCATTGCAGCCAAAGTTGCATCAATGGATCCGATGTTCATAAGCAGCCAAAGTATTGCAAGAAAATATATCTACAACACGTAGAAACGTACAGCCAAATAATAAAAGGAGTTAAGAACTGTTTTCCTATGGAATCTATATCATGCACAATAACCTAAAAAAAATGACTTTCTAAATTAAATCCACAAGTATTTTTAATGGTTTCTCATGACTGGCAACATAAAGCATACATTAATTTATTTTCAATTCCACGTATATGTAATTAATGAAATCCTCTAAAGCACATGGTTCATTTTTCTTATATGCGTAAAGGATTATGATATAGCACTTTAAAAAATAGCTGTTTTTTGGACTGAAATTCTGAAAACATGTTCAATTCATGAAAAAGAATAGGGTACCATTATTTCTAAATAAATGGCATGCTCCTAGAATTTTAGAATTTCATAGTTCTATTTAGATATCCCTGTGCTGCACTCTAAATGCAGTTTTAATTGTCATTTTCTGTTAATATATTTTCTGGTTTTACGATTGACTCATAGAAATGCCCCAAATATTTATGTATTTTGATAAAAATCTAATACATATTGTATATTTCAGTTGTGTGTAATAAAGCTTATGGCAATGTAAATTCTTATAAATATTTACTTTCAAGAAAATGTTGTAATTGTCTATTATTTTTTTTTAAAACAGTTACTTGCGTATAAGATTAATTGTGTTTAAAAATAATAATGGGAAAACGCTAAACTATGTTATTCATTTCCATTTTTTCTTCAGTTTTATAGCTTTTTAAATACTATGTAGTTACATTTAAGATTCCATTGCCAATTGAATTATATCTCTATTTGCCTAAAAAACCTAAAATATATATATATATATTTATTTATATTTATAAAAATCCAAAATATGATGCCCTCATCTTTCTGATGCAGAGCGCGACTTTGCCCAGGTGCTGTGATGCTCTATATACAAAAATCCACGCACTCACGGGACTTGGTATAAATAATTCCATGCATTAATTATTCCGTAGAAAAAAACTCTAACATGAGTATCCTATCAACGTTTTGGTTCGCACCACGAGCCTTTATCATAGGATATCATAGGATACTCATGTTAGAGTCTTTTTCTACGGAATAATGAAAGCATCGACTTATTTGTACCAAGTCCCATGAGATTTTGTTTGAATTTTTATTTATATATATATATATATATAAAAAATATAAAAATCCAAACAAAATCCACGTATATATACACACACTCTGTCTATTTGGTTGTTAGCATGCTAACAAAGGTTTGACATTTGTAATTAATACATTAACAACATTGTTTTTATATTTTCTTTAGGAATTCAAGATTAGCAAATAAACATTCACTACACTGGTAATAAATAATTGCTATTCCCAAGATAATATTTGCATTTATTAAGAAATATATCTGGCAGGAGAAGTAGTTTTTGAATAGCACGACCTGATTTATTTTACCATACTGTTTGCATCCAGTGGAGCGTATAAAAGATGTAGCACAGGCTAAATCAATAAATGGACAAGGTAACACAAAAATGAACTGGCTGCAGAATAAACTTTAGAATTAAACACACAAAACATAGAAATAAACCATTATCGTACAACTGAAATAATTGTAAAAATGCATTTAATGTGGCATGTTATAATTCATCTTGCACTCTTTGTGTGGGAAGGAAGGATAAAATGTAAAATATCTAATTACAAATATTATATTAACAAAAAAGCATATAACTGAAAAAATAACAACTAGGAGTAAAAACACTAAAAACTAAACTAAATATTATTTGCTAATGTAACTGAGCAATGTATGAATGTGTCAACTGCAACATTAATTTTTATTTCAATTCTTCTTCTAACAACAGAGATATCCATGTATTCTTCACATTAAATAATTTATAAAAAAATGATAAATCCATGTAAATGGAATCATAGTGCTCATTTTGTGTCAACATCAGGCACTATCCGCTGAGCTGGTAAGTACCAGAAATACTAGCAGTCAGAAGTATGAGTACAACTAGTTAGTTGCATGATAAGTACTCATATAGAGCCATATTTGTCAAGCTGAATATGAATAACATAACTAGTCTGCCACCTAAATGAAGCTACAGAGCCTTTATAAGAAGGTATCTGCATTAAGGATGAGCTAGTTACCTTGCTTTGGAAAGTGTGATTGACATCCAGGGACTTTATTTATTGTATTCAAAAAGGTAAAATAAGAGTAGGCTTTATAAGGCCAATCGGAACAGCCTATGCCTACATACATCAAAAGGATGGAAGAAAATGGCCACGGTTCAGAAGGAAAACGTCCATAATTTATTGTCTCAACCAAGTGATTTCTATGCTAAAATGATGGGAAGGTGTATAAAGACAAATGTTATCTTTTATTTAGCATATTTATTATTAAGCTATTTAACACAAACAAATGTACAATGATTCACCCGTTTGCTAAGATCCAACTATGTCAGTAATCTCCTCTCCCAAATAAGTTTCTTATGCTTCACTTATTACATTTTATTAAGCAAATAAGACCATTCTTTTCCAGGCAAAGAGATGTATGCAAGTTGCATGTACATTAGAGATTCAGGAACAGTGATGATGGTGCAAAAATCCAGGTAGCTAATCCATCTGGTAAGTGATAGCTGAGACCATTCATAATTTAGCAGGAGCCTTAGGAAGTAGTTGTTGTGTTAAACTACAGTATATAAATCTTATTCTAGATTCTTTTCGCAGTGCAATAGTTCTAAGATTAAAAGTATATTAGTTAACCTATATTTTACAAACACTGTACACTGTAACATAAAACGAATGTAGTTATAGGATGTTGCTTGCACAACTGTATTTAATTTATATGCTAGTAACCGACTCATATTTTAACAAGATAGGTGTGCAACTTTTCTGTGAAACAAATTAACTTAAAGGGACACTTCTGCATTTTTTTCATGCATCTGGTAGTGTTTATAAACATTGTACAAGTTGTTTTGCATAAAAATGCATGGAATAAATGTTATGGCTCACTTTCAAAGTTTCCTATGGTAGTGATTTACTAGATTTGGTTTACATTGCAAGAAGACAGTTTATTCTATCAAAACAAAGCCTAGAGAAGGGGGCCTAGAGTAGGAAACCAGTGAGTTCATGAAATACATGCTTCATTCAACAGTAATCATGTGCACCCTGCATCTTTATGGAAGGCGACTGATTGGTTCACAGGAGATGTTGAGAAGGCCTTTTTTTGTCTAAAGCAGTGGATGTAATCGTGGGAAGGATATAAAAAAAAACAACCCAGAATAAATATTTCATCTTAGAGTGTTGGCTGTCAAATGTATTTATTTGAAAAAGAGAAAAAAAAAGAAAAAAAATGTCTGTTAAATATGTATTTATTTGTCTAGTTTTCTACTGATCCTTTAAGTTTTTTTTATAGCACTGACATATTCATTGTCTGTTTATTGAATAAAAGTGTGAAATCTACATTCTATATACAACCAAGGACACTGAATATAAATAACCATTAAGCTCTTTCACATTAACATTTTTAATCTCAAGGATAATACTACATTAATAAAGATATGATACGTTTTAGAGGAGATAGCTCTTGTGCTTGTACACAAACATAGGACATTGCCCGTGGCTTTTATTCACATATCTGTTGTCACATCACATGACCACTCCCGGAAACATCAAAACAAACATTGTTCTTCTTCCAGCCAATGTGAATTATACCTTGGGTCTTCTGCTTGACAACTTGGAGAAACTTAGCACAGATTGTTCAGTAGAATGCTGATGGGCTAAGGAGAAGGGACAATACAACATAAAAATAAGTTGTGGATAGGGACATAACTGTCTAGAGAATAATACCCATACTTTTACTGATTCTACTTCTGTTACTACAGAAATTCACAAGACAGATCATAAATGTATATCTTTGAGTTATAATGTCTCTGTGCATGGCATAAACATGCTGAATAATACTGGACCTGTAATCTTAGAAAAATCATTGCCTTGCTTGTTGAGTTGTCAGTCATCACTGTATGTTGCTGTTGTTTTATTTTATAGTTTTTTTTAATATCATATAGATGTAGAAAGGTCATGTTAGAAGTAGCAAGAACGTACAGGAGAATAGGAACTGAATGTATAACAATGTTTTTTATATAAATAAATCCCAATTCCACCAACACACACAAACAGTTTCGCTGTTTTTTTTTTAAGTGTGTAGGGAGCGCTCAGTGTGATGGAACCCCTTCTGTCAGAGCCTACTTCTTTGGGGCAGACAGTGATTTTAGTCCCTGGATCTCTTGATCTCTCCAGCCATCCAAAACTAAGCTAAGGATAAACTTACAAAGTACAGGGTTACAGATAATAATAGAGACATACAGCACACATGTACATCACACATAGGCCAGGAATAAGGAGTAAGGAAAACAAAAAAACAGACAAACAAACAATTACAGAATATAATACACCAGAGATGGTAAATGATAGAGGTCTGGTTAAACCAATTGTCCAAATGATGATTAAGCTTGACAACCACATCAAGGTACCCCACAATTAGGTAAATCCCTAACTATGACAGAATTTAAAGACTTACAGTGCACAGACATACAGACACAAAGCAAACCTGAAAACTGGAGATTGCAAACTGCACCGAAAGGAAACAAACTGAGGAAACTAAACAAACGGCAGAGCAGTTTAAGTAGGAGCAGAGAGGCAAGATCATGCAAAAATTTGAAAACCCAAGGGAAGATTAAAGAATAGTTTAAACAGACCTAACCTCAATATCTGATGAAAAAGATTTAGGAATAATTATTTCAGAGGACTTAAAGGTAAGTAGACAATGTTAGAGAGTAGCAGTAAATTCTAGCAGAATGCTTGGTTGTACTGGGAGTATAAGCATTAGAAAAAGGGAAGTGCTCATGGCATCATACAGAGCACTGGTGACACCTCACTTGGAGTATTTTATTCAGTAGTAGAGAGACCGTATCTGCAGAAGGATATTGATACTCTGGAGAGAGTTCAGAGAAGGATTTGAAGGATAAAACTTATCAGGCAAAATGAAAGGATCTTAACATGTACAGCTTAGAGGAAAGACAAGACAGGGAGGATATAATAGAAACATGTAAATACATAAAGGGAATCAACACAGTAAAGGAGGAGAGTATATTTAAAAGAAGAAAAACTACCACAACTAGAGGACATATAAAGAGTGTGTGATAAAGTGAATGGTGTTGTTTGTGAGGGAGTTTATATTTCTGCGTATGACATTTAACCCCAGGGGGAGTATTTGTTTTATGCAACATAAATTCATCTTTAGATATGTGCCCCTGGGGTGGAGCATTCGGAGAGTAGGGTGGGCCGGTGCTCCACTTCTCAGTCTACAGGTAACTGGGAGAAATAAGGTCCAGGTCATTTAGACTGTCTCTAACACATTGCTCAGCTGCAGGTAATCAGCTGCAAAAAGGGAAATAAACTCCTCCCTGCTAGGCAGATAGGGATAATTTGTTTCTAGTTTGGGGCTGGAAGCAGCAGAATGGTTTATGACTGAACACTGAAGTGCAGAAAAGTGACAGTGACCAATGTTGGTGAAACCTGTATTTTATTCAAGTTTAACCCTTTATAGATAGTGATATAAATGTTAGTAAGAGCTCAGACGAGCTAGGATTTTGTTTGTAGGGATTTGTTATATTATTTATTTTATATTGTTTCTGATGCTGCCTCCTGAGTGAACTTCAAAATAAAGTGCCGGCTTTTATGTTTTACCTACAAGTCTGTGCATGTTTATACCCTAGAGGATCAAGCTATTTGCAGTACAGGATCACAATAGGTATAGGTTTAAAAGGAATATCAGAAAGTATTGCTTTACAGAGAGGGCAGTGGTTTCATGGAATAGTCTTCCATTGGAAGTGGTTAACACAATGAAGGAGTTTAAGTATGCGTGGGATAGGCACAAGGCTAACGTAGATGTAAGATAAGGCCAAGGACTAATAAAGGTATAAAGAAAATGAAACAAATTAGATTGGCAGATTGGTTCTTATCTGCTGACACATTATATGTTTTTATTTGAAATGCCCAGACCTCACTGCACTCCAGGTCACTGTTTAGTCCATGAATCAAATAAATCAACCATGTTTGAAGACAATTCTACCCAACCGGCTTAAATGATTGGGCTGCAGCAGTAGCAATTTTTGCATATTGAAATGCCAATGTTTGATATCAATAAAAAATGTAGCAATACTGAATTGAGTCATTGTTGGTTTTAGTTAATTTCTAATTTCTAGAAATAAAAGTATAACTGAATTGTGCCCTACTCAAACAGCTTAGTAAGTAATTTTATTATTATGATCAGATGTGAGTTGAAAGTAGATGTTACTACACAAGTGATAGTTTGCAGTAGATCCGAGAGAAACATGCCACTCTATCTAAAGTTTTAATCCATCATAACATTTTCTGTAGAAGTTAAAAATTATCTTATGTGAAGCAAGGTATAATCATCCATCTGTAAAGGTTAATCTTATATCTGTTAAAACCTGACCCTTGGAATTCACCTGATGCTATTAAGGTGAGGAATATTATTTTAGAAGCTAGTTCTCAGAGACCAGTTTCCAAGCTGTTAATATTTTTTATTAACCTTCAGCTCTTGGAAGCAAATGAATTTAGGGTCACATTTAGCAGTAAATTTAATAGTTGTGTTTAAAGGACTTTCTGGTCTCATCCCATAATAGAGGATCTTGTGTCATCCACACAGCTAAGAATGTAATTATTAGGTCTTTAGATCCAGTATTTCATAGGAATATAGATATTGCCATATGCTCTTGCCATTTTTGCAACTTTCGCAGTTTCTCAGTGCAACATATTAATGTTTCAATTATTTCAGGAAATTCATGAAAAATAAAGGTGAACCAAATAGTGTGATACTGCAGTAGAAATGGGTTTACACCATTAGCTTCAATCTAACCGCTCTGACGTGTATAAGACCCTTTCTGAACTATAAGCTAATCAGCAAAGGATACTTATATAATTAAGCTGGAAGCTACTAGGTAAGTGCTCAAATAATTGGTAGGCAAGCTCATTCCAAAAGTTTTGAAGTGTAAAAAGGACAAATCTTACACCTATAACTGACTGTAAATAGTTTAACAATATATAACAAAGTGCAGTAAATATAGGACATAGGCTCCAGTCACTGAATATGAAAAATATGAAAGAAACCATAAAGAAAGCTGCATATAAGGGAAGCCAGACAGTGAACATATTACAAATACTGGGGATAATACAATTATTCATTTTACATCTGGGCCATGCCAATGACAGATTTGTCACTTTCTCTCTCTTTTTCAACAATGTAAAATGAATAAGAGTGACATCATGGCTCTTTAAACTTTAGACCTTTAAAATGAGCAGTGGAAGCTATCAATTATTACTTCTGCTACTCAGATGGTATTGCTGCAATGCCTCGATATCCAGGCATCCAGCAACAAAGAAATTTGGCTCGCCCTGGCTGTCAATCACTCCACGGAGCGAATGCCACATTGAATATCAGCTTGCCATTACAATATGACACTGCTCTGTTGTGGACAAGAGCTTTGGAAGTGATCATTCACTCTGTTGCTGTTGCTAAACTGCCTAAACATTAACCTGGAAGGGAAAAAAAGTTGAGATCTAGGGTTTGGGTTAGCAATTAGGGTTAGAGTTAGGTTAACGATAGTGCTATAGATAAGGTGATGATTAAGGTTTGGGTTAAATGGTCACTGTAGGAGAAAATAGTTAAAACAAAGCAATAGGCTATATCCAGTTATTGCCCTATAACTTGGAAAAAATAACATAATAACGCAAACAGTTTGGAAACTCAGGACAAATATTAGAATATTTATAACACTTTTTAATTTGCATTTGTAGATGTGTAAAATATTTTTAACATAAAAGTTAGAAAAAACTTTTTTTTTCCCCATTATATTTTTTAGTAGTAGTAAATTACTTGATATTATCAAAATAATGGTATAGAAAGAATATATGATTTGTGTGTAAATGAGAGTGGAAAATGAATCTAAACACAATCATAAGTGTGACTTATGATTAAGCGTGTGTTCACGCGAAACGCGTCAAGTTTTTTCCCTCCGTCTACTGCTGTTATATCCATTACCATTTTTTGCCATTAAAATCATCACGGATTTATCACCAAAGATCCTGAGTGCTGATTCTTCCTTTTTCTCTATTTCAATTTGTTGGTCTTTAAAACGCTGGGTTAGCGGGGGAAGCCGGCATCTGGATCTCACGCACAGCTGAAACACCCTTGCAGTGCTGGAGAAGCACTGAACTAGGGCGGTGGAGCCCGGACCTTTCCCCCTTGGCTTAGGGGTTATCTCTGTTTTTTCAACCTAAATTACTATGTTACTATGTTAAATAAATATCATCACTGTCTGAAAATGGGAGGAAGGCAACAAATAAAAAGAGAATCAACATAAACGTCCCCATAATTGACACAAAATTTCATCTATACATTATCTAGTACTGATCTGGAGTTCTCATAATAATTTTGGGACTGATACTGATTCTTGGTGAATGCAGAGGCGCACCATACTCTTCCTTAAATACAAAACAAAGTGGTAGGTGCGCTATGTGACAAACACCAGTATAATAAAGGAAATCTGATAATTGCCTGATAGTAGGTAGCCCTTATATGACGGTGTACAGTCAATATCTTAAAAAAGATAAAAAAACACAAAGACCATAGTATAATATAGTCTAAACATAGAGTAATCTTGTGCAGGAGAATAATGCACTCACAAACAGAAGAAGAAAGGAATCTTATCTGTAGTTTCTTGTGTGGTCCTCTTATTCCTCATCCAGTGGATATGTTGTATGGAAATAGATGAAAAGAACCATAAGTATGTAATAAATTACAAGATTTTAATAAAGCAATGAGGTAGCTTACATCTAAAAAAGGAGATATGCAGCACAAGAGATGATCCCAGACGATGGTTCTCAAAGCAGGTCCCACGCCAATAGAAAAATCCAAGTGAGAGCAATATTCCAGAAAATAGGATAAAAAACAATAAAATGTGATAAATGGTCCGCAGTACAATGAATCACGCTACGCGTTTCGCCTTCCTGAGGCTTCCTCTTGGCGTGTGATTCTTGTACTGATGTGTAGTCTTTAAATATTCGCGCTCCTTCACTTCCGGGTTTGTCTCTTCTGTGATGTCATCTCACCTCCGTCGCATATTGAGATTTCTGATGGGATCTCGCGAGATTTCGGCCATATGATTGGCTTGGTTGGCAGTATCCCACATAGTAAGGAAAAAACACGGGGGAGGTGTTTTAAAGTCCGTTTTTTTTTTTTTTTTTAAGATTTTAAGCGCATATAGCTCGTAGCAGGAGTCCATATGTAAAAAGGTGCTCACATAAAAACACATATATATGTGTATTTACCTCCAAAATAGAAGGGGGAAGCAAATCTATAAATGTGTATACATGGGAAATCCCAATAAACTATGTAAAGTTTAAGGATAATTTAGTAAAAAACATATACATATAATTAGATAAAAATACATATTCATAAAAAACTCTTTCGCATACATGAATATGTAGAGATATAGAGAGCAAAAATATATACATATGGACTTACCTGTGTACAAACTCTGTACTATATAATAAAAACACGAATATATCAGACTTATATTGTGTATAAAAAATGTATGTGCAAGAAGAGAAATACAATTTATATAGAACAGATTATAAAAACAGATTATAAAAAATTGTATAAATCAAACTCTGCATTGAGACCTTTTGGCAAAAGGGTGTCCACATCGAACACCCATCTCATCTCAACCTTGCCCATTTGTTTAATATTGTCTCCACCCCTCCAATGTTTATGCACCTTCTCAATAGCCCAAAATTTCAGACCTTTCGGGTTTTTATTATGTTTGTCCAAAAAATGTTTGGATAATGAATGTTGGGTAATCCCCTTTCTTATATTTCTGACGTGTTCCCCCATCCGCTTTTTTAATGTTCTAGATGTCCTACCGATGTATTGGAGGCCACATGGGCATTCGGCCAGATATATTACATTTGTGGAGGAGCACGTCAGGAATTTGTTGATAGAGAATTCTCGTTTATTTGCAAATGACCTATATTTAACAATGGGGTATTTTTGTGGTGCAGAAACTTTACAAGCTTCACAGCTTTTGCACCCATAGAAACCCTTGTTTTGAGTAAGGAAGTGTTGGGGGTCTTTCTTTTTTTGTTTTTCTAAAAAGCTCTTTGTCAGTTTATTTTTTAAATTTGAAGCTCCACGAAAGATTACTCTAGGTTTTTCCGGTATGAGATTTTTAAGAGAATCGTCTTTAAGGAGAATGTGCCAATGTTTTTTTATGATTTTTTTGACTTTCTGTGATTTATTGTTATAATCCACTACTAAAGGTATGTTGAATGTAGTGGACGTTTCAGGTGTATTTTTGGGTTGGAGTAGTGTATCTTGATCTGTAGCCTCCAAATTAGTCATGATATTGTCTATGGCTGGTAGCTCATGCCGGAGCAGTAAAAGTATCAGTTGTATTTTAATTCTAATCTTTTAATCTGCTGAAGTTGTATCAAATATATGGGTGACATTAGGAGTATATTACAAAAGCACATGTGTTATGCAGGACAGAGATGTGTTAAAGAAAACTGAAATACAATTTATTTCACACATAGTTCCAGGAATTAAATACCTATTTTAAAACAGGATTACAATATGTCCTTGAAAATTGTCGTTCAGTGCAGCGCCTACCCTTAAATTGGTCCATGTTGCTCTAGGAGCATGGCACAACCACTCATTGATTTACATGCCACTGCCCAGTGGACTACAGATCCCAGCAGGAATAGCACCAGACAACAGACCAGAGCCTATGAAAGGGTGTGGTGAGTGGCACGAAATGGAGTCATGAGAAGACATTTTAAAAAACTGCTGGTAATGATCTATCAGTGTACTTATGTGACTGTGTATTTGAGTGTGTGCGCATATATCATTGTTTGTGTGTTAGTATATGTGACTGTGCATATATGTGTATTTATGTCTGTGTGTGTCTGTGACATTATACATAAGTGTGTAGATATTGGTGAGAGTGTGTGACCATGGGTGTGAGAGTCTGTGTAAATGAGAGTATGTTTGTGACTATACATATGAGTGTGTGTGCATCTGAGCACCAGTGATGAACTCTCAACCTGCCTCCACCAAGTATGCCACTCGGGGTCTGTTTTCCGGTTATAATGTCGTTGTTGATAAATTATGTAAAAAATCACATTCTCACCAAAAGCTGCTTTCTACACAATTTTGAAGCACGGTCATTTATGAAATGTTGGATGGTTTATACATGGTTTTAAAAAATATTGTACAAGTTTAGGAAGGGTCAGTTCCTAATTAATACATCTGAATAATGTCCCATATAATGTGTTCTGTATACTCTTGGATTTGGTCTTTTTAACCCCTGACAGGACTATTTTGACATTTTTTTTTACCTGACAATGGCTGTTTTCGCATTTCTGTGGTGTTTGAGTTTAGCTGTAATTTTCCTCCTTCTCACTTAATGTACCCACATATATTATATACTGGTTTTATCACCATAAAAAAAGCATTATGTTGATACCATTGTTTTCATCATATCATATAATTTACTATAATATTAAAATATGATGAAAAATCTCTAAATAGTTTCTCAATGTTGTCCCATGTTTAGAAATTCCCATGTTTATGTGTTGTTGTATTTTTAACTTATAGGGAAATAACCAAACATTGTGGTTTTTGTTTCCCAACCAATTTATCCTACAGTGCCCTTTTGAAACCAACCCTAACCCTCAATGTAACCCTAAATCTACCCCTAACCTTAAATCTAAACTTGCACTAACCCTAATTCTTACCCTAACTCATTTGCAACCCTAAGTGGAACTCTAACCCTTACTCTAACCACAGGTCTAGGGTTAGTTGTGCCCCTTTTTTCCTTCAATGTAATGTTGTAATGTCTTGAGGCAATCAGGCAACAGATACAGAGTGAAAGAAGTGATTTCTGATCACTTCTGTTGCTTTTGCCAAATATTGCCAAGTGCCATTGTGGGAGAGCATGCCTTAAGTTGGCAAATTTCAGTGCTGCATGATGCCTTGGCATTGAGGCATCTTTACAACACCAGTAACACATAGGCAGCTATCATTGATGCGGGTTTTAGCCCAGGACACACCAGGTATCTCCATTGCCACTAAGTGACATTTCTTTTATGGTGTTCCTGTTCTGTCCAGTGTCAGGAAGGGGTTAAACACTATAGGTAAACCATATTATACGTCAGTCTTATTAAAGTATTTTTGTTCTATTAAGCATGACTCCTACACAGAATGCACTGTAGATTTTCACAATGGCTGTTCTTTCAGTCTCTTGTTAGACAAGGATTTTTCCTGCTAAAAAGCTGCAAACAAAATAATATTTAATCATATAGGTTTGTACGCTTTTATATTTTCAGTATTCTCAACTAATTATTTAAATATTTTGCTTTATGTTTGTGTTTGTTTTTGTTATTCATTCTACCTTGAGACCTATATTTTTCAGCATGTTTTTATGTATTTGTTTGTGATTCTAGTTCACAGGCGTTAACAAAGGCACATTTTTTTAAGCTCAAAAACAGTCTTACTCCCACATCAAACAATCTCTCTAGATAAACGTTTTAGTTTTTTGTTGTTTGTGATTGTGTTTTTATATTTTTAGGCTCTTTTCAGTTACCCTGTAAAATGGATTCTAATAAGTTTCAAACGGAATGTTAAAGCCAGTGATAGCCTTTCTATAGAACTACATACGTTTTTTTCCCTCAGCAGAAAAACAGGTGGTAGATTTGCTGTTCAAGATTCAAATGGCTGCAAAAAAATAAATAAAATTAAATAATTTTGTGATGCATTGATTTATTCACAAAAAACCCTACATACGCATGCTGAACAAAAGATGAAATCTAAGATGGGATAATATAAATTGGGCTGACAGATGCTTACATTAAGTCACTCAGGATAATCTACAAATTATACAAACTATCAGACACATCCGGTATACCATTATAACAATCAATAAGCCATCTTCTGGCTGGTACAGTATATTAGCAATAGGAACTGTCCTAAAGTCTTACAAAAAAATCAGTAATTACTTTTCACAAGCATATACCTAAAGTTTTTGTTTTGCATTAAATATTAGGTTGCACTCTATTTTTAGGCACAAACCATGTGTATGTGCTTTGAAGGAGAGATTGTAAATTGACAACTCAGAGTACTAAGTATAGTTCTTTCCAGCTGTATCTGTGGACTCTGTCGGTGTTGAGGATGATCATGCATTACATGTAGGGTTTTATAAGAATCACGAGGTCATACATTTTTGCTTTTAAGGTTAAGTAGACAGGGGTATCAATGTGCTGATGCCCTACATCTCCCATAATTCTTTTGTCAGCTAAGAGTCTGGTAGAGGATGTAGGTCTACAACAGAATGAGAGCCACATGATGTCACCCCTGTAAAACATTATTTATAAATAATGGACAATTGCAGTTGATAAATTGTTTAATTTTCACTGTATTGTGAATACTATGTGGGTTGTTAGCCGTAATTACCCATTTATTTTGCTTGGGTATAAAATTACACACAAGCCTTTCTAGTCTGTCCGCAAACATATGTCCCTTTTAAAATTAGGTGATCCATGGAGGAACACTTACTGTCATGTATCTTGTCCAGAGCTTTCCACATAAATGGTGATACATGGTTTTTAATGGTCCTATTCTTTTAAAAGATAACTGTGGGACATGGTCCTAAATGGTCCTAAAATCCCAACAAGGGATCTTTTCTTATGATGTTCTGATATTTTTTTAGGATTGATTTTATCTGGGCCTAGACGGTCCACTGGTCTTTTAGAATCCTTTAGGGTGGTCTCCCTATCAATCTCATCTATATTGATTTTTGCATTTTTCAAACATTTTTCGGGATAATGTTTCTCCTGAAAACTTTTCAATAGAATATCACCTTCTACCTCAACATCTTCCTTTCTACTGCAGTTCCGCATGATGTGTTTTATTTTTCTGAATGGGAGGTCATACATATTTTGTTTTTAAAGTTTAGTAGACAGGGGTATCAAAGTACTGATGCCCTACATCCCCTCATTTTAAAAGCTATCCATCCAAAAGGTCATTCTTGTCCACATAGTTTCTGTATTTTCTGCTGTGTATCTGGTGCTCTGAGTCCTGGAATAAGGTGACATATAAAACCTCTAAATGGGGGGGACTACAGACTTGAGGTGAAAGATAAGCTCAGTTCATTTTTTATTGGCATATTCCACAAATGCTGCAATGGATTCAGAATCTCCCTGCCAGATGATGACTAAATCATCTATGTAGCATTTGCATACAATGAGGTTTTCCCTAAATTGATTATCGTTCTAAATGACTTCTTCCTCTGAGTATCCTAGTGATAAATTTGTATTTGATGGGGCAAATTTAGTCCCCTTAATTTTGTTGTAGAAACTTTTTTCAAATGCAAAGTTATTGTGCTCTAAGACAAAATGTATACTGTGTAGTACAACATGTCTTTGATCTGGGGCTATTGGTTCTTGAAGTAAAAAATGTTGAACCACTGTAAGTTCTACTTTATGTCCTACTCTCTTTGTCTTCATACATGTCAGGATTTATCCCGCAGCCGATCCCCCTATTGGCTGCTGATCAGTTCTCTGAGATGGGCGTCCTCTTCTCCAGGGCACGGAGCCCCTTCCTTGTTGTGCACATGGCTCAGGAGCGTCTCCTCCAGTGATGTCACACCAAGTGCCATCATACGATGTGTGGGACATTTAAAAGGACTCCAAACACCTAATTCAGTGCTTGGTTATTCTTTTCAGTGAGCTTCCTAGCGTTTCGTAGTAAGTTTCCTATTATTTCCTGTTATTGACCCTTGATTGTTTCTGACTACTGATTCCTCTCTGGTGCCCTTGATCTTGGACTGTCTTTCATTTCGCTGTTTGCCTGTGACCCTGAACCTGGATTCCTGACTACTCTGCTGCCTTTTGATGTTGTACCTTGCCACTTCTTATGCACGCTGTGTATGATCTGCTACGCTGTGTTACCTGCTTCTGTGTGCCATCTGCTAATCTACACTTCTGTTTGGAATATAACTGCTGATAATATCTGTTAAGCTGTCTTACCTGCTGCGGTGTGCCATCTACTAAACTGTGTTACCAAGTAGTTACCAAGTGGATTACAAACCAAGTTCGTACCTCACAGTGTGTCTCATTTTTGCTATCAGACATTTCTCCAGGAGTTGTGTTATAACCCTGCATATTGGTCTCCTCTCCACAATACACCATTAGCCAAGAGGGAGTGATCACTCCCAGTACACAAGGGGCCTGTTTACTGCAAATCACATTGCAACTACCACCAATGCTCAGCACATCAGCAGTTGGCATTGGATTACACCCTCAGTTCCATTCACACTACCTCTACATGATAAAAACAAAGATGTGAGATCCCTCTCAGCGAGAATGGCCAAAAGCTGAAATAGCCAGCCCTATAGGATGTGACCTACTCAAGAGAGGAATCACCGTTTTTTGCTCGCTTGCACCATTTCAGAGGAAAGGCATTAGATATACCATGGAACACAGTGAAGACAGTCATCAACAAGTGGAGAAAATATGGCACAAAAGTGACATTACCAAGAACTGGAGCTCCCTTCCAAAATTGATGAAAAGACGAGAAGAAAACTGGTCTGGGAGGCTACCAAGAGGCCTACAGCAACATTAAAGGAGCTGCAGGAATATATGGCAAGTACTGGCTGTGTGGTACATGTGACAACATTCTCCCGTATTCTTCATATGTCTGGGCTATGGGGTAGAGTGGCAAGACGAAAGCCCTTTCTTATGAAGAAAAACATCCAAGCCAGGCTACATTTTGCAAAAACACATCTGAAGTCTCCCAAAAGCATGTGGGAAAAGGTGTTATGGTCTGATGAAACTTTTGAACTTTTGGCCATAATTCCAAAAGATATGTTTGGCGCAAAAACAACACTGCACATCACCAAAAGAACACCATACCCACAGTGAAGCATGGTGGTGGCAGCATCATGCTTTGGGGCTGTTTTTCTTCAGCTTCTTAGTTAAGATAGAGGGAATTATGAACAGTTCCAAATACCAGTCAATATTGGCACAAAACCTTCAGGCTTCTGCTAAAAAGCTGAACATGAAGAGGAACTTCATCTTTCAGCATGACAACGACCCAAAGCATACATCCAAATCAACAAAGGAATGGCTTCACCAGAAGAAGATTAAAGTTTTGGAATGGCCCAGCCAGAGCACAGACCTGAATTGAAAATCTGTGGGGTGATCTGAAGAGGGCTGTGCACAGGAGATGCCCTCGCAATCTGACAGATTTGGAGTGTTTTTGCAAAGAAGAGTGGGCAAATCTTGCCAAGTCAAAATGTGCCATGCTGATAGACTCATACCCAAATAGACTGAGTGCTGTAATAAAATCAAAAGGTGCTTCAACAAAGTATTAGTTTAAGGGTGTGCACACTTATGCAACCACATTATTTTATTTTTATATTTTTTCTTCCGTCTACCTAAATGATTTCAGTTTGTTTTTCAATTGAGTTGTACAGTTTATAGGTCACATTAAAGGTGGAAAAAGTTCTGAAATGATTTATCTTTGTCTCATTTTTTTACAGTACTGAAACCTGACATTTTAACAGGGGTGTGTAGACTTTTTATATCCACTGTGTGTATATATATATATATATATATATATATATATATATATATATAAATAAATAAAAAATTTTTTTTTTTTTTTTTAATTAATGAGTTGCTTCTAGTACAACATGTGTGAGTAATTGCAAGTGCCATTCATTGCAGGATTAATAACAGTGTCTTCTGTCAAAAATAAAGAAACACAGCATTGTAAGAGAGGCATGCACTAAAAAAAACCGCAAATATATTTTATGTGCAAAACTATTTTTGCGCTTTGCTCCTTTTGCAATGTACTAAGCATTTAACACTCAGACAGTACATACGAGCAAATTGTGAATTAAAACAGGCACGTTTGCAGATATTTTTTCTACCTTTTTTATTAGCACTTACTAAAAGCTGGAGTAATTTTCACTTGCAAAATCAGAATTATTTTTCACCAAATATTCCCAAAAGTCTTTAGCGTGCGCAAATATAATCGCAATGTATTAGTGCAAACCGGAAAAATGCACACTACATAAAAATAAATGGAAGAGGCACACATTGGAGAAAAAAAGTGCAAAATGTTACACAGATTCTCAAAGTGCTCCTTACTCATGTTCTAACTAACCCCCCACACTGCATTTGTTTAGTACATGACCACCTAAATATTTTATACTAAGTTAGTCTATCTTCTAAATGACTGCTTTTGATGAAACCCTTTTTCAAGTTTTTCTTTTAATCATTTATTTTGCTACATAAACTTCTAATAGTACAAGGACTCCTTCTCAGAAAGTCCTTAACCCGAGAACAAAATGCTGTACACCCTACTAATCAAAGCACTGAAACATATCAGTGTTTGGAAAGAGCAATGCTCGTTACGTCAAACGCACCCAGTTCTGCCTTAGACACATTAGTTTCCCCAAGGAAGCTAACATTCAGTATGAATAAATCAAAGATTCGGAATTAATTGCCTCGATTCATAGAATGGCATATGCTGAGGATTTTAATGAATTACTAAAGATATATCTGATAGGAGTTTAAAGAGTCGAAAGCAGAGTTAATTTCTCATTAGTATTATTTTAGATACAACACATTTTTTTGTCTTCAAAGCAGGCCAGAGCTTAAGGCAATGTTAGAGGAATGCAACTGTTTTAATATGTCATTGCAACTGTATCTCATCAGAAAAGTATTCCCCTGTAGTAACAGAGAAATGTAATGCAATCTGCCATTAATTTAGGGGGGTAGAGTAAATGAGAGAGATACTTTCTTCTTTCCAGATAGCGGATCTCCCATCTAGTTCATCAATCTCTTAAAAAATGCATACGCAACAAAATTGAAAGATGTGGCTTTTTTGTTATTCTCTTTCAAATACAGGGTATTTTATAAATAATGATGTTCTTCACCCGTACTAAAAATATAACTGTTTGAGCTCCAGATGAGAAGCAGTATGGTGCTTGGTAATGCCTCCTGTAGCATTTTTAAAGGGATGTTCCACACAGCAAATTCACTTTGATGCATCATGTGGTGTTTAATCTGTATATTGTAGTGGGTTTTTTTTTGCATACAAAGGCATTGTTGGGAACTTCTTTGAAAGTTTCCTTCCCTGGCTTTATTTTATCAACAAAAGCCAATGTTAGCATAAGAACTGAACCCTCTTACACTAAACATGTGCATTAACGGCTTCATTCACCTCAGATTTGCTCCCAGAAGAGATTTGGGTCTCCTGTTTTTTTTACATGAGGCTTAAGATTTCTTTAAAATCCATCAAAAAGATATGTGATTATTTTTAACTTTTCCATTTTAATATGTATCTATGTTATTTTTCTGAGTGAACCTTTCCGAAGTGAACCTTTCAACATAAACATTTAAATATTATTAAAACAGTGATAAAACAACTAAAAAGGTGAATTTGAGGATTAAGTTAAACGATGAATCATCACGTACATTTTTTCAGGTAAACCTAAGCCGATGTGGTGGGTACAGATACTTGCTGATGACACTTGTGAAGCAACACAGTTACCTAAAATCTTTCAGCCAATGGTCCAAGAGGACAAACCAATCTTACCCAACCAGCCTGAATGAATAGACAACACAGGTAAAAACCCACTTTCAAAATACACAGCTCACAAGGACATAATTTTGTCTATTCACTAACTGGTAGATGAGATGAGGCGAGATGAACATTCCATTTCACCAATTTAGCTATACATTGTGCAGGGACAAACACGGCGAGTTTCCCTGCTAAGCTTTTGAACAAAATGTTTTTGGAACACTTTAAACCTTTAATGCCTCCCCCATACCCCTCTCCCCCATAATTCTGAATATGTCCATTTCTGATTACAGTTTAATCAGCATATAGTAGGCAATTTCCAAATATTTTCAAATTGTTTAAATATTCAAATCTCTTGGACAGCTTACCGTATCACCCAGCTGGTCTTGATTAATGCCACACACAATTACTGTAGACAATTAATTATACAATATACCTATGGATTATCGATACATGAGGAATAAATAAAACATTGGTAGCACTATGGTAAAATAAACACTGATCCCTATCTGAGTGCTGATAAACCCTGAAGTTCTGAGTGCTCCTCTCTATTTTTGTATGTATAAATGATCTGCACACTCTAAAAACATATATAGGCTGCAATGTTAGTGACTATTGCTCCAACATTGTGGATATCATATATTTTTTAATATCATTTCTTTGCAGTAATAACAGTTGATTTAAATAGAGAAGCAGGAAGATGAATGTATCGGTAGATTTGTTGTCGTAAATGTTTAATCTGTACGAAAATATGTCAGCGCAAACCATTTTTAATACTGGGAACTACGACGCTTCTTAAAGGTCTGCTAGAGAGAACTGCGTAGAATTAAGATGGGAATTTCAAATTTTTGACCAAAGTAGCTGAGTTGGAAAACATCCTCCAACACAGCTGAAAGGGAGAATTTTTTCAGCTCAGCTACTTCGGCCTTATGTTTGAAGTCCACAATGCATTTCCCTGCAATTCTCTCTATTTCGAGCAGACCGTTTAATAATGTAAACACATTCTGCTCACAATTATAATTATATTTAACTTATGTGTTATGATTCTGTATGATTTTAACATTTTTGCAATATGTGCAGGTTCTTTTTTCCATTACCATATGATTAGTGTGTATACAAAGTATTTAAATTCTGTTCAAATTCTGTTTAACTGGATGGTTTGAATGGCAATGTGAATGTATCAAAGCTACACAGCATGCATAGTAGCACCACTTGCATTTGTGAAATCAGAATAATAACCTATTTATACATCCATAAAGCACATGAAGCTGTAATTTTTCCCCCTTGGTGATAGTGGCTGTGTGCCAGTGAAACGCGCAGGGTGGAGTCTTAGTGTTTCCATTTATATATGGTCTTGCCATCTGTCCTGCACAGTCTGCTGCTGAAATTCCTATATTATATGATGGGGAGAGGAACACTATCGCCAAGCAGATGGAGATAAGGATACATATAATAACTCAACTAGATGTGCCTGATTTGCATTCTCTAAGCACATTCATTCCTAATAAACAGTTACGCAATACTTAATATACATCATTTTTGTCAATTTCTTGCATATATATTTGGAGTTATGTGGGGTGCCTGTCCAGAAGTGCATTTGGACTTGCCCCTCTCTCTTAATCTATACATACATATAGTAAACAGTCACAGTCTGTATTGACCTAAAAATCAATTTATAAAAGGACTGCATATTATGGTGCCGAAACAGAGGTTCCACCAAATCTCCAAGTACAATTTCAAAGGATGCCCCGCCCACAATGTTATGATAGTTTAAGAACTTGCTGCAAAGCACTTGCCAATGTTTTGGTTCGTTGTACCAAGACGTTGCCAAATGTGTTGCAATAAAAAATGCAAAAATTCTCACAACATTGTGTGCTGGGCATCCTTTGAAATTGCAATCTGTATTGACCACACATAACAGGAACTTTTCCAGGAGAAGAATGTGCACATAACTGATAAATGACACTTGCTCAAAAGAAGAAGTGTCTCTCATGTGAATGGCCTAGCTGGCACTTGTATCGCTCCATACTGAGGCTTTGTGCATGTAGACAAGTTTGCAGCATGAACATTACAATAATGGATTTGGAGTTTGCAGCTACATGCTAAAAAGGAATTGGTAAGTGTTAATGTTCTAAACCAGTATAGTGTATTTCTTTATGATTCCCAAACTGAATTACCAAGCACATTATGTTATAGTTTTACATTAATTTAATGAGTTAATTAATTTGGGGGATCACACTCGTTAAATTAAAGTCACAATATAACAGAATGTACTTGGTAATTGAGTTTTGGGCATCATAAAATAACTCTTCAGTGCAGCACCTGGCCCTTAGCTTTCCAGCAACTATAGTGTTTAAAATGTGAACTCCCCAGGCACACAGATTGCCACATTAAGGTAGAACAAACATAAATAAAAGTAATACTAGTATTAACATCTGACCACGATGTGCAAAGTTAACATTGTTTAAGGCAACATTTTTTCTAAGCAAAAAACAACATTCCCAACATAACAAAACTCACAAAGTTTGCTAACAGGAAGAGTTTGCTTTTTCCAAAGTGATCAGTTTGTCCACTACTTCAGCTGATAAGTGATATTATAAATATACTGAATTTGGTTTGTATCTTAACCTGCAGTAAGAACGTTAACCCCTTCATGACATGGGACATGCCAGGCACATCCAATGAGAAACTCACTTGCCGACATAAGACATGCCTGACACATCCAGGAATAAGCTTAGGAAGCAATCAATTATCACTTCCTTTGCTTCGCCAGTGTTGCCGCAATGCCTCAGTGTTGACAACACCGCTGGATTGACCAGCAATTGCTCCATGGAGGCAGCAGGCCATTCCAATATGACCCTGCTTTGTTGTGGCCAATTTCTAAACTTGGATCACATAGAATCTATTTAACAGGGGTTTTTTATTAGTATTTGTAGATGTGTAAATGATGTACTAGTTAGAATTTATTTTTTCATCACATTTTGTTATTGTTTCATAGTAAATTATGTGATGAAAATAATGGTATCTAATGAAAGTCTTTCTTATGCTGATAACAGTTTATAACTTGTGTTTAAACAGTAAAGGAGAAAGAGGAAAATGACAGCTAAACACAAACACTGCATGTGTTAAAAACACAATTGGGGCTATTCACTAAAAGGTGAGTTAAAGTGAATAGCAGGTGAGTTGAGGTGAGATGCACATTTCATCTCATCAATTCTGCTACACATTGTGCAGGAGCAACCCTGAGGAGTTCAATTAGCGGAGAAACTAACTGGACAAAAAGTAATCTCACCAAGGAGTAAAAGGGCTTGTGAAAAAAAGGTTTTCTTTTCTATTTTTTTTTTTTGCTTCTTTTTTTTTTTTTTTATATACCCTATTTATCGGTATATAAAAAAATGATGTGTGCGTGTTATACGCCGAAAAATAAAACAAATCTAAAACTTACCTCATTCCTGCTCTGTCCCCCGGTGCTCTGAAGCTGCGTGGCTGTGAGGGAAGCGTTGTGAGCTTCCCTCCAGCCGCGCGGTCAATAAAGTGTGTTTTTTTTAAAACAAACTTTATTGTTCCGCGCGGCTGGAGGGGAGCTCACAACGCTTCCCTCACAGCCACGCAGCTTCAGAGCACCGGGGGACAGAGCAGGAACAAGGTAAGTACTGGGGTCTGGGGAAGGGGGGGGAGGAGGGTGGCATAACGAGCATACTAAGGGGCAATATCCTGGCATATTGGGGGCAATATCATGGCATATTAAATGGCATATTGGGGGCAATATCATGGCATATTGGGGACAATATCCTGGCATATTAAAATGGCATATTGGGGGCAATATCCTGGCATATTAAAATGGCATATCTGGGGCAATATCTGGCATATTAAAATGGCATATTGGGGGCAATATCTGGCATATTAAAACGGCATATTGGGGGCAATATCCTGCATATTAAATGGCATATTGGGGGCAATATCCTGGCATATTAAAATGGCATATTGGGCTTCAAAGTTCTTTATTTGAAATGTAAGTTTTTTTTCCTGAAATTTCCTTCCTAAAATGAGGTGCGTGTTATACGCCGGCGCGTGTTATACGCCGATAAATACGGTATATCAATATCACAAAGCATTATAAAGTTAGACTGAACCAGTATACTGCATTACATATCGAATAGGGGGGAATAAAAACAGTTGTATCTATACAAACTGCAGTAGAAAGCCACATAGTATAATTATGCGAAGTATTCCCTTGATAAGGGATAACTCCCTTGTGTCGATGATGCAGATTTCTAAGAACTCACCTTTTGTTATTCCCAACTATAAGATATGTACTGGTGTATCTCTGTATGATGCTTTGTGACTAATCTTTAAATCTGTATATTTTTGTGATTTATTAATGTATATGCATATATTTGTTTTTTATAATGTAACTTTTGTATATTAAATACATTAATTAAATCTTTATACCAAACCCCATTGCTGGATTTTTTTTAAAGTTATGAGCACTGCCCACCCCTTATCAAAGGTAAATTACCGTATTTGCTCGATTATAAGACGACCCTGATTATAAGACGACCCCCCAAACTTTGGATATTCCTTTAGGAAAAAAACTAAAAGCCTGAATATAAAACTACCCTATAGGAAAAAAGTTAAACTTGTATATATTCACATGTAAATTGCTTTTTTAATAAAAAATGATGATATCAAAAAATGCATTTCTTGTTTTTATTTCCTTTTATGTGCCAATGCTGCCTTTCTCTTTCCCTTGCCCCCATGTCTCTGTCTCTTCTTAACCCCCTCCCTCCCTTGCCCCCATGTCTCTGTCTCTTCTTAACCCCCTCCCTCCCTTGCCCCCATGTCTCTGTCTCTTCTTAACCCCCTCCCTCCCTTGCCCCCATGTCTCTGTCTCTTCTTAACCCCCTCCCTCCCTTGCCCCCATGTCTCTGTCTCTTCTTAACCCCCTCCCTCCCTTGCCCCCATGTCTATGTCTCTTCTTAACCCCCTCCCTCCCTTGCCCCCATGTCTCTGTCTCTTCTTAACCCCCTCCCTCCCTTGCCCCCATGTCTCTGTCTCTTCTTAACCCCCTCCCTCCCTCCCCTTTACCTTGATCCCTGGTGGCTAGTGGGGGCAGCCGGGGAATGTCTGCACGATACGTCCGTCATAACAGCTGTCCGTCATAATAGTCTGCCGTGTCGGGCAGCATGGAGGATATCTGCACGTATCGTGCAGACATCCCCCAGCTGCCCGCTTTTCCCTGGTGGCTAGTGGGGCAGCAGAGGATGTCTGCGCGATGAGCGCAGACCTCCCCTGCTGCCGCCCGGCACGCTCGCCGGGACTTCTGTGACGAAAGCGGAAGTTCCCGGCTTCTTCACAGAAGCCCCGGCGGTCGTGCCGGGCGGAAGCAGGGGAGTCTGCGCTCGTTGCGCAGACATCCCCTGCTGCTAGAGAGGGGGATCCAGGTCCCCTGCAGCTCTGCTGGGGACCTGGATCCATGTCTTATAATCTGACCTCAATTTGAGGTCAGATTATAAGAGACCTCGATTATAAGACGAGGGGGATTTTTCAGAGCATTTTCTCTGAAAAAAACCTCGTCTTATAATCGAGCAAATACGGTAGTTGTTTAATGGCCTTTCTTGAAAGTCAGATTAGAGTTATGGAGAAGCATATTGCAACATTGAGAGATATTGACAACCTTGAGAGGATTCGCTTTCTCACTAAGCAGAGTTTGGCTGGGTCTTCTAGCAATATGGAAGGAGATCAGTCAGAAGGGAACTTGGCATACAGTTGGGTAACGGTTAGATGTGGTTGAAGCAAGGAAGGGAGAGGGCAGCCAGTCCTGAGTTTTTTTCCATCCCAACAAATTTGCTAATTTAAGTGAAGATGTTGGGAAGGCAGATTGGGAAGTAGGGATTTTAAAGCATGGCTGAAGTCTTGATTTAAGAGAGCTTTGGGGGGCTTAGAGCACTGAGACAATTTTGCTTTGGGGGCACAATCTATATTAATTATGATGTATTGCATCTGAATGCAAGAGGGTCTAATGTGCTTTGGGAGAGGATGGCTAGATGGCTGGAGGAGATTTTCAACCAAAAATGGGGTAGACTGATAAATACTGGGCAAGATGTTATAGAAAGAGAAGGTGACTTAGTACCCTTTTTTGACATTTCTGGGGTTTTTGTGTTTAGCTGTAATTTTCCTCTTTCTCACATACTGTACCCACATAAATTATATATTGTTTTTATCGCCATAGGTAGGGCTTTCCTAGATAACATTATGTTCATTATATCTTATAATTTACTACAAAAAAAATAAAATATTATGAAAACATTTAAAAAAAAACTTTTTCTAATTTTGACCTAAACATTTATTTACACATATACAATCATTAAATAAGACCCCATCTTAATAGTTTCTAAATTTTGTCCTGAGTTTAGAAATATGCTTGTTTACATGCTTTTCTGAATTGTTTGCGAGTTATGGGGCAAAAAACTAAAATAATGTGTTTTGTTTCACCTACAGTGAACTTTTGACCCCAACCCGAACCCTAAATTTAACCATAAATCTAACCGTTATGCTAACCCTTAATTTATTCTAATTTTAATTTAACTTTAACCCTTACCGTTATGCTAACCCTAATTTAATTATAACACTAACCATGATTCTAAACCTAACCCTGGATTTTTAGCTAATTAAATCTTTTTTTTAACATTGCAATGTTGCTGACTGCCTCTAGGGGCAGTCAGTCTAGGGGAAGAAACAACATCAGAGCGAAGGAAGAGCCATTTTGGAGGAGCATGCTGCCCTGGGCACCGGATTCCGGTGTTGCTTTATGCCTCAACCTCGAGGCATTAAAGCATCAATGTTTTAGTGGTGTTTGCAATCTTAGATCGCAAACACTGCTAGTTTTAACGCAGAATGGACTAGGTCCGTCCAATGTCAGCAACACTTTGCCAGACAGGACGGACCTAGTTTGTCACATGTTGGTAAGTGTATGCTTGCAAATGCCAGATGTTTTACTGGTAAAGTAGGATATTTGGAGCGAGTAACTGAAAATGAAAACTATGACTTGATTGAATAACAGAAACATGGTGGGATGACACACATAATTGTTCAATACATTTGAAGACATATATTGAAAAATGCATAGAGTGCTGCCACGAGTAACAGTAGCTAAGGTAAGTTTGATCCAGGATGAGTCAGACTTCACTGGAGTAGAGAAGAATTTTTTTTTTTCTCACTTTGAGATGACATTACTGCCTTCTTGATATGAGTGATATGGGATAACTATTCTTGGTGGGTGGAATAGTTGAACTTGATAGACAATGTCTTTTTTCAACCTAATTAACTATGTAACTATCAATAAATCAATTGCTCTGCCAGCAGCAGCTAAGAGAAGATAAAAGCAATGAGTCTTTGTCTGTGGAAATTTGAAACGGGTATTGCTGAATGTATAAATGTAATCTGTTATCAATGTAGCAATGCTCAGCTGTGAAGGCAATTTACGGAAAGGGTAACTCTATAATTGTTGCTGTTGTTGTTGCATTATGTTCACAATTTTGTTATTTTACTTTACATTATTTGCATATTAGTTTATTCTGCTATACAACAAAATTAGAGTATCAAATGACAGGCTAAATTAGCTGAGCTGTATAAATTTGTTTAGCTTGCCAATTTTTCTAAGGGTACCCCAATGGTCAACCTAGACTTGTTATATGTTACTGCAAGTCATTCCACTCACAATTAGTCCATGATCATTTTTTTTCATCTTTATTATTCTACTTTAAAAGAGATCCATTCTATTGTGCAAGGTTAGTATTTTATGTTTTCTCATAATTGATGTCAAATAAATAATTGAACACTTCATAAAGCTACATACAGTTTGACAGTGTAGTCCAGTGTTTTACCTTGTTAGATCATATAACATGCAGATGCTTAGGTATGGGTGACATTATTCATTCCATGAGGTAAAACAATAGATTCTGTGGACTATATCTGGTCCACAGGCTGCCAGTTGGACATCCGCATTCTAGCAAATGCAAAACTATAAATATTTGAAAGTTCATAAAATCTCCTCAAAAACAAAAAATGACAGCCAACTATTCAAATGATATACTGTTTTAGTGTTATTCTGACTTTTTATACAAAACTGCAGTAATCAGTAATTTTTGTTTTAAACATTTTATTGAGATAAATGTCTAAGTTAAAATTTCTAAATGTATCATAACTGTGCTAAATGTTACATAAACTTTTGTACCAAGTAAATGATCAATATAATATTGTGTTTTTCAAAGATTGGACGCTTAAGGGGATGTATAATCCTCAAGAGGAAATTATTTTCCCCTTGACCAATTTAAAATGCATTGGTGCATGAAAGAGTCTTGCAGCGAACAAAAGAGCCTGTGGGCTTTGTTCAGTTTCATTGTCAAGAGTTTCAAGTCAGTTATTGAGAACACATTTGGAAACTTATCCCTTATATAAGGTATGATGCTAGTTCATTTACAGAGCATAAAATTATAATGGAACATAACCGATACAGATCTTTTTAATTATTGTAAAATATGATTGTTTAATTTGCCAAAATTTGAAGATTATACCTTTTAAAATAACACTTTTTTTTTTATAAAAACATCTTCACTGTGCTAAATCTTTACTGCCTTATGGATATTATATTAGTTAGAAAAACATAATGATTTTTAGACTTCTTTTACATGCGGTTGTTGAATTTTCTAAGTTATGATACATGTATATTTATATCTAAAACTCCTTATGATGTAATAGCATAATGTATATTGTTTAAAGCTGTAGAATTTTTTTTATGAATACCAGAAAAATGTGTTAAATTTAAAAAAAAAAAATATATATATACATGAGTGTATGTATGTGTAAATATATATGTATATATATATATATATATATATATATATATATAATTTATTTATTTATTTATTTATTTATTTTATATAGACATATACATATGTATGAACTTTAGTTATTATTTTTCAGTTGAAGCATATTGAATAGTTTTCTACTATAATTTTAAAATAATCTTTGCTTTTATTACAGAATGAAAATATTTCCTCTATTTGGATTTTTTATAATTATGGCATGTTTAATGCTTTTCTGTACAGACAAATATAATTATACATCTCAAGGTAGGTCATGTATTTTCTTGTAATACAGTATGAGCAATGGACAGATCAGTGAAATAGAGGGAATATAACAATTTTTGGGCAATATCACAAACTGGAAAGTGAAGCAGCACTGCAACCCATAAGATGCTGGAAGATATTGACCTGGACATATAGAAGACAAGTGAATAGAATGCGACATAACACACTATACTTCAACTCAAGGTGTGAAGGGCTATGATATGATGGGGGTCTCTTCGATGGCCTGAGTCGATTTATCTGATGTCACTGAATCCAATCTTCTGCAATAGAAACATTTAGAGTAAAAACAATAATTAGTCATTTTTTGCATCATTGAATCAGGCCCAATAAGTGAACGGACAAGTTAACTGCAATACAATCAGGCACTGAGAAGGTAGGCAGGAAAGTTGGAGGCAATAATTAATGCCCGTCTCAAGTATCTAATCCTGTGCTTCACATTACTGAAATAAACTATGACTGGATAAATCACATAGGTCTTGATAAATCGTGTAAGTCTGCAATGCTGACTCACCAGTCACCTAATGTGTTCTTATTTTGTAAAAAAAAAAAAGTCAGTGTATTAATGAAAGTTTTATGGATTGTGATATCTAAAGCAGAAACAACGTGCCTAAAAATTAAAGGATCCCCTCAAGAAAGACCAAACTTTGGGCCTGAACTAATTGGCCTGAAGTTCGGAAAAATTAGCCCCACACGCTAGTTCATGCTGAATGCTTTAGAAACCGAACAGACCGAAAATAGCCTCTAGCATCCCCATAGAAGTTCATTGCAAGATGAATTCGGCTGTTGTGGGCATAGCCAAATTCATCATGAAATAGAAAATTAAATAAACAAATAAAAAAATAATATATTCATCCCTCTAAAATATATAAATTACCATTCCCCTGCCTGATTCCGCAGACCTCATAAATAAATAATAAATAAATGCCTTACAGGGTCTGCCACTTTCCCCAGACCCCATAAATAAATAATAAGTAATAAAATAAACCCTCCTTATCCCCTTGCCCAGGTGGGGGAACAATGATTCACCTGTAAAAAAAATATCACCCTTTGGGTACCAGGGATGTGGGCAGTGAAAATACTGTCTACCCCCACAGGCACCCAAAGTGTGCCCTGGGGAATAAAAATCATTTATGCCACCAATGTGTTTTTTTATTTTTTAAATAAGCACTAAACACAAAGGAAGAAGAGGAAAGTTGCATTTAAAAATAAAGTGAATTTAACAGTGCACAATATATTAATAAAAAAACCATTTGGGTCTAGTCACTAAAATTCAACTTTTGGCACCCATGTTTGACATAGAAAAAAACCCCAGTTTGCAATCTTTCCCCATTGAAAGTAATGTGAGGCAAAATGATTGAAGCTTTTTTTGAGACTAAGTCAAACACAGTTGCCAAATTTGACTTGCTCTCAAAATAAAAAAGTCAACCTCCAAAGTTGAATTATTGTGAATAGACCCAATTGTGTCACCGTGAATAATGCATTCTTTCCTGCTTTAACTTTTTGAACTTATACACTAATTTTTACTATTGATTTAGAATATATTTAACATTTATATTTGTGTACTGATAATTTGTTGATTTTTCTGCATTGCTTGCATTGGTAGAGTCTACAAAATGAAGTCACTAAATGATATATTGTGCTGAACTGGAAACCGAATAACAAAGTTAACCCAAAAAGAGTTAAAAAAAATCCTTTCATTAGTTTTGTGACCTATAATTTACAGTTCGGTTGTCAATTTACCAAAATTCACTGTTTAGTGAACACAACCCTTTATTTTTTAAACTGATACTGTTTTAAACCAGTTACTGGTTTAAATGGTTTCAGTGGTTCAAAAGACACGCCACATTCATAAGTTCGCTCCAAATATCTGTTTCTACCTTTATGTGAAGTAGTGTAGGGTGTACTTTGAGCAAAAAAAAACTCAATTATATTTGTAATCTTAAAATGTGAATGGCTTAGTACTGTACATATTATACTAATTATTAGTTGAAAAATATTCCCCATTCTTTTCCCATATAGGGGCTAAAGCATGTGAATTTTTTTTAGACATTAAATCTATATGAAATTGATAACAGTGGTAACAATGTATCTTCCTGTGGTTATTTTCTCTCCCCATCTGGAAATACAATAGATTATAAAACACTAGAGAACCAGGGATTCAAGACAGAGACATTAGTAATGATAGTAAATCCTATCATTACAAACAGGTTAAACAAGATGGAATATTTTTAATTTAAATGCGTGGCATTCTACAGAAATTTAATTTTAATGGAAAGTCAGAATTATTAAATTGTATGCTTGTTGTCAATGGCGATGGACTAAACCATTTTATGGATAAATGTTTCCATTATTTCTTCAAATAATGGGATAGATTTAACTCTAGTAGTTATGTTTGGTGTAAGTATTTTTACTGCATTTTATTCCACACAGAATAACAGGCTTTTCATTGAAACTATAAATTATAGAATATGTCGACAGATAAAAAACATTTGGCCCATCTAGTCTGCCCAATTTTCTAAATACTTTTATTAGTCCCTGGCTTTATCTTATATCTATGATAGCCTTGCACCTTAGCATGTTTAAACTCCTTTACCGTGTTTACCTCTACCACTTTAGCTCTACACTGGAAGGCTTTTCCATACATACCCTTTCAGTAAAGTAATACTTCCTGATAATACTTTGCCCCTCTAATTTAAGACTATGTCCTCTTGTTGTGGTAGTTTTTCGTCTTTTAAATATACTCTCTTCCTTTACTGTGTTGATTGCCTTTATGTATTTAAATGTTTCTATCATATCCCCCATTACTTCTTTCCTCCAAGCTATACATGTTAAGATGCTTTAACCTTTCCTGGTAAGCACTTTATTATTGTATTATTGTGGGGGCACTGGGTGCCATTTTTGTGCCTTGTACACCCCCAGTATCTTAGCGTTCATTTTTACGTTTTTGGGGGATTAACGGCATGTGTTTAAAAACGGCCATTATTCCTTTACTGTCAAAAGTTCTGCCTATGTCCTTGGTACCTACCAGGGCCCATTATAGATAACTATTCTTGCACTAATAAAGGATTATATTTTTACATTCAGCAATAATTATTTCTGACTTTCATTTATCTTCTATTAGCTGCTGCTGTCAGAGTGATTGATTTATTGGTGTTAATATCTCTGTTTAGAATAAAATGTTGCCATAAACAATGTTACCCTGTCGATGTTGCTCCCCACTGATATTTATTCAGCTAGTGGTTTATGGAACACTATGGTTGTTGGCACTGTGAAGACAGGTGCAGCTCCGAAAGGGATTTTGTATGAATTACCGAATGTATTCTGCTATAATATAACATTAAATGAATTGTGTTTGCTACCTCATCGATTGCATCTTAACCCCTTAGTGACTGGACTTTTTTGAAAATGATGTGACAAGGGCTGTATTAACATTAATGCAGTGTTTGTGTTTAGCTGTCATTTTCCACTTTAATATTTAATGTACGCACACAAATTATATTCTGTTTTAACACACATAAAAAGGGCTTTATTAGATACCATTATTTTAATCATATCATATAATTTACTATAAAAAGATCATACATTATGATTAAAAATGTTTTTAAAAAACAAACAAATTTTGTTTAACTTTTACATGAAAAATCATTTACACATCTACAAACGCAAATAAAAAAAACTGCTCAATAGATTCTATTTTTCCTGAGTTTAGAAATATCCACCGTTTACAGGGATTTTTTTTCTTAACCTTTTTCCCAGTAACCTTTTGACACCAATTTGTAATGTTCCTGACTGCTTCAAGAGGAAGTCTAGCAACAGTGCAACAGAAGTGATCACTGATCACTTCTGAAGCCATTGCTGTCAACAGGGCAGCTCCATATTTCAGGGACATACTGCCTTCCAGTATAGCATCTGCAATCACACCGGGGAAAAATCATAGAGCCGTGAGTGGTCAAATTTTGGTGTTTTTGGATGCTTTGTACTCAAGAAGTACCCCAGCACCCACTCTGCACTCAGGACTTAACCCAGCATCAATATTTGCTCTCAAAAGTTTTCCCAGAGCACAGATTTGTATTCAGGACTCCCAGTGGCCATATTTGCACTCAAGATATTCTCCAGCATGCAATTTGCACTCAGGACTTACCCCAGCACTCAGATTTGCAAACACAGGACTTACCTCAGCACCCAGCTCCAAGATCATTCAATAGCGCAGTGCGACAACATGCCGTCCACCTGTGACATTGGCTCTCTGCACCACCCTTGATGTTAGCAAACTGGCCACATGCCACAAATGAAAGCTTGGCATGCCAGTTGTGGCACACATGCCATAGATTTTCCATTGCTGCTCTATACTCATATATAGGCAGGGGAGGGCTGGTAAGGGGTCCAAAGGTTCTCCAGGCTGCTCTCTGTAACCTAACTGGGTTTGCACCACTTTTCACTTCTAAATAATCCAGAGGAAACCAGGAGTGCTTCAACCTAAACCAGCAAGCCTCAAATGTTGAGCCCATATTATCAGCTGGCCCATGTCTTGGATGTTCCCTAGTGGAGAATCCCTGATACAGACCAATTTAGCAGTAAGAGGATTTATGAGAGTAATAGGGTTCAAGAATGGCAAAGTCTTTCTATAAATGGAAGTTATAGCATGTACTGACATTAGACAATAGACTGGCACTTAACTGGATACTGCAAGAAGCTGTAAATATTTAGGCACAATCTGAGTGTATAGACTATAGTTAGACACAGGACCGCCAGCAGAAATGTCATGGCCCTTACTCAAAAAAATATCTGCCCCCCCATCTCCCTCTCACTACCTCTCTTTTTATCACTTTGTATATCATGCCAATGATTTAAATACATCCCAGGACATGCCTCATTACCCACACTGCACATCCAAGACTTCCCCCTTTAATATGCAACGGCCAGTTTGCCCATGAAAATAACATATCCAGTATGCCCATTAACATATCTCAGCCAGTATGTCCATTTACATGCCACTGTTTGCCCATTAATATGCCACTGTTTGCCCATGAACTGGCCACCACCAGTTTAACCATTAATTTGCCACCGCCAGTTTTAGTATTAATATGTCACTGGTTGACCATTAATATGCCACAGCCAGTATGCCCATTAATATTCCATAGCCAGTATGCACATTAAGATGCCTCAGCCAATATGCCCATTTATATGCCACAACATACTCATTAATATGCCTCAGCCAGTATGCCCATTAATATTCCACTGTATGCCCATTAATATGCCACAGCCTGTATGCCCATTTATATGCCATCTATGTCCATTAACATGCCATAGCCAGTATGCCCATTAATATGCCACAACCAGTATGCTCATTAATATGCCATAGCCTGTATGCCCATTAACATGCCACTTTATGACCATTAGTTTGCCAGAACCAGTCTGCCAATTAATATGCCATCTATGCCCATTAACATGTGAAAGCCAGTATACACATTAGCATGCCAGTCTATGCCCATTAACATGCCACAGCCAGAATGCCATTTTAAATGCCACTAAATGCCCATTAATATTACACAGTCAGTATACCCATTAATAAGCCATCTATGCCCATTAATATGCCACAGCTAGTATGCCCATTAATTTGCAACTTTATGCCCATTAATATGCCATAGCCAGTATGCTTATTAATAAGCCACTTTATGCCCATTAATATGCTTCAGCCAGTATGCCACAGACAGTATACCCATTAATATGCCATAGACAGTCCTCCCGCCTCCACTTTCAGTCTCTCGCACCTAACCTCTTGTACGAGAGACAGCATCCTTCCATGCTGCCGCTCTCGCAATTTTCCGCGCACTGATCTGATTGAGCACCGGAAGTTCTCGTGACCTTGGTGCTCTGATGTCAGATAAGTGCACGCACAGCATGAGAGAGGAAGCATGTCTGTGCATTGCACAGACACCATGATGCCTTCTCGCGCGGAGATGTTGCAAGGGGAGATTATTTGATCTCCCCTCGCCAGTGTCTCTGCCGGCCCCCTGGACCCGCCAGTCATGAGATGGGTGTATCGTCCGTCACCCCCTGATGGCAGCCCTGGTTAGACATACAGGGGGACATCAAACTCAGAGTTCAAACCTTCAGTAGTTCAAAAATCCACCTAGTTTCAAGGTGTTTAAGTCTTTGTACCAGGTTGTCACCTTTAATATTAAGGATTGCCTTTTCTATACCTTGAACCATCGATTTTGTTATGGGTTCCCATTGGAAACAGAAAATATTTGAGAGCATGTGTGCATTTATTCAATGTGTACTAAAGTTGCATTAACTTACACAAATAGAGAATAACCACATTTTTTATTTTATCCATTTTTTCCTTGTTTATTTATTTTATCTATATTTTTCTAAATAATCAGTACTCTATGCTCTGTCTTAAAATTTCACCAATATAATGCCTTTAAGATTTAATATTCCACTTTTTGTATTAACATTGAATTCAATGATATATATATACTGTTAAATTATTATCTGTAAGGGTTACCTCTAGGTCCCATTCGGGGGCATCAGATGCAGGGTTGCCATTAGCACGTGCATGCCTCTCCGCAGTGCCTCTCTGTAGTGCCTCGCTCCATGCTCAACGAGACACACTTCCTATGGCTTGAGCTATGCCATATGGAAACTCTGTCTCTACGCCATCTTTCTGTACGAAATTCAAAAGAAATATAAAGGGACTTTTACCTGTCTACCCCCCCCCCCCCGCCTCATTTTAACTTCAGATGCAGGGAGAATATTGGGAGGGAGTCTTCACTGAAACTTTGCCGGTGCCTTAGCCTATTTGTAGTGTGCGTTTACTAGTTTCAAAATTTTGGTATATTTGGACTCCGGCTTGTTCTGACCTTTCTGCTTCCACGCATCCCTGGCCTCGGCCTGTTCCTGTTTATCCCTCATTCTATGTATCTGATCCCGGATAGTCTGACTTCGTATTTTGGTTCCTGTTTTTTTCTCCTGTTTGCTGACCTCAGCTCGTATTATTGTATATTCTACCTTCTCCTGCCCTTTGACTCCATTCTGTTTTACTTATCTATGTACCCTGTACATTCCTCCCTTGTATATGGGTATATGTATGAATATTTCTGCTGGGAACACACACTTTACATAGTATGGGAACACATGAGTGAAATAGCGCACTAGCCATTTGTTAAAATTGTATTTCTAAGTATTACCGTATTTGCTCTATTATAAGACGAGGTTTTTTTCAGAAAAAAAATTCTGAAAAATACCCCTCATCTTATAATCGAGGTCGTCTTATAATCTGACCTCAAATTGATGTCAGACTATAAGACTGGGATCCAGGTCCCCCACAGAGCTGCAGGGGACCTGGATCCCCCTCTCTAACTCCCCCTGCTACCGCCCGGCACGACCGCCGGGACTTCTATGATGAAGCCGGGTCCTTCCGGCTTCGTCATAAAAGTCCCGGCGGTCGTGCCAGGCGGCAGCAGGGGAGGTCTATAGGGTAGTCTTATATTCAGGCTTTTAGTTTTTTTCCTAATGGAATATCCAAAGTTTGGGGGGTCGTCTTATAATCCGGGTTGTCTTATAATCGAGCAAATACGGTACTTAATTTCCTTTATCTCAACCAGAATAAGTTAAACTCTGTCTCCTGTAGACCATTACTAAAACTCACGAATGGTGACTGATCCAGTGTTTTCCCAGTGCTCCTAGGGGCAATAGAGACGCACAATTCATCATATTCTAAAGCCTGTATAAATAACTTCACCTTAACTGCACTATAATTGAGAGCTTATTACATAAACCTGTAATTAATGTTTAGCCTAAAGTCGCGTATTGATTTCCTGTAGATGGACATACTCTGGAACTGTTATAGAAATTACTATATTTAATAATGTTTAATAACACTGCAATATGGTTGGGATTTTTTTAAATGGACCTGCTACCTAAAATTGTAATTATGATTTCATAAGAACAGATCAATGGAACATTAATACCAAGCGTCCCGTGAACATTTGAGTTTGATTCAAATACTTACAAAGCATTATCTGTGAGATGTTACCTTGTCAATATCTCTGTGTTTGTTATCAGACTGCATAACCAGCATTTTACTATCCATCCAATTTCAATTTAATTCGCTCAAATTAATATTTTTATTTTTCTTTCATTCATCATTCAGTGATACCATATCAAAGCAAATCACAAAAGCACAATTTGTTTTCCGTGTAGCCTAAACTGACTACAATAAATGCACAAACCCTAAATTGTCTACAACTAGCTAGAAAACTACCAGTATTAAGTAGTGAAGGTGAGGTGTGATCATGCAGTAGAAAGCATCAAGCAGTCAGCTCAGGAACAACGGGCAATCAGGATGGCAATGTAATAGGGGGTTACATTCTAAACATATAAACAGATGCTTTTTGAAATCCATATTGTTTTTACATGTAAAATCAAACACAAAGATCTGGGACACCTATCCCACGGTCCTGACCAGATTCTGGGTGTCTCTGTGAGACACTAGAGGAGACCAAATGCTGTAAATGTGCAAGGCTATGTGCATGCTTAGTTGCAAGTTAGGAGGTACGTGTATCTTGCTATTTACCGTTAATTAAACTTTGCAAAGATAATCAGAAATTTGCAAGTCCTAAGGTCAAATGGTCCAGTGCACCACTCCACCATTTCAAGTATTCTACACAGGTCAGATCCTTTGTTCACTCTCTGACAATTGTACATTGAAACATCTTCTTTAGGACAAGTCCAAAGAAGCATCTTTAATACCATACATGAATTCTCCCCTCTGCCTTCTCCTACATTAAACAGTATTGTTCAGTGTGTTTTGGTACTTGTACAAATGTGTCATGTAACTATGTTTATATTTATGAAAGTGCCATAGTTTGAAATCTCCATGTGTTCCTGTCTAGAAACCTCTAATATCTGTGGCTTTATAAACAACACCAACAAGACAGTTGAACGAGCAGAACATAAAATGAAAAGGTAAGTAATGTAAAAAAAAAAATATCAGATCACTTAAAAAGAAATGGTTCAAGGAGTAGTACCTTGTTAGCCATGGAAAAATAGGTGGACATTATTTTCCTTCTATTGATCACCTAAGTGGTATTTTTTTTTTTTTCTTAAATAATAAAGCATTGTAACTTTTAATGTTAACTCAGTGCGATAAAAAAAAAGTTATCAAATTAATCAGCTTAAATGGGCTTCTCAACCGACGGTGTTTGTCTACCTCTCAACGTTCTCCTTATTAGATGTCACTGAATTTAGAGTCCCCTGGGAAAGTAAAACTAAAGGAGAACTGTAAATTGGTTTAACTAAAAATAAGTACTTTTCATACATTAGAAAAACAAAAAGAAATGAAGCTAGTTGAAAAACAAAATTTGGAGGTAACTTTTTTAAGTACAATTTATCAGTGGACCAAAGGTTTACTATATTGAATGTCAAAGAGGGAGGGAACCAAAAAAAGTAAAACATATAAAGAGCCCAAGAAAATGCTTGGTTTTACTGTTTCTTCCAAAACAAAACCCAAGAATTAACTCTTTGAAATCTACTCTGCAAAACGAATTTAATCAAAACAAACAGCACATTCAGACATTATCAAGTTACGTTGATGACAATCATAGGAGCAACACATTTGGCATCTATCAGTGATTTTACTTTCTTCCAAAATATTCCCATTTTGTAAAAACAGAGTTGTTCAGTGATTTCCTCTGCCTTTGTATCTATGTGCTTAAAATAACACAATGGATAAAAAAAAATGGCATAATAAGAACCTTGGTAAGGAATTTGTAATTTTACAGATTATATATATATATAAAATGATGGCCTTGGCATTTATATAACTAACATCGTTTATTTCTGTACCCTTTGTTAGAAGTTTACATGAAAAAACAGTAGGTGGTTCCAGCTATTCAAATCTGCAGAATGAAGTTATTGCCAGAGCTGCTGTAGAAAAAAACAATGCTATACAAATAGCAAGAGAAAAAACTCCAAGTAAGAGAAATGCTATTCTTTCAGCAGGTAAGAGTGGTTTTCACTTGAAATAATATTTATGTGTGTGTTTGTGTGTGTGTGTGTGTATTTACATATAAACAAAGCAAAGCACTCCAAGGGGTTAATTGCTCCAGTACTAACAAGACTCTAGAGTAGACAATTAATTTAGCTATGGCAAGGGGTGGGTTGGCAAGGGGGACAGGTGGGCCCTCTGTGCTGCTCTCTAACCTCTCTCAGTGCACTGCGACTACACCACTTTCACTTGTAAATGCCCCAGTCGGTAAATCTTACAAATGTTCTCTCCAATTGTCTTCTCTACCTATCAATTGCTGTACCTTATCTGTCTATCACGGATGATATCAGATGGGCTGATGAATTGACAACAAGGGCTAAATTGTTTTTGCCAACAGTTGGCAGCCCTCCTCTGGCTATGACTTTAATCAAGATATTTAAATATATAAATAGTGAGGGGGGGGGGAGGGTAGAGAGGGAGGGAAAGAGAAAGTATTTTTTTAAATATATAATTTTTTCTAAAAATATATATTTGAAATATATATATATTGTGTGTGTGTGTGTATATATATATATATATATATATATATATATATATATATATATATTTATATATATAAATACACAATATATTTTTATTAAAGTATGTAATTACATCATGTATATATTATATAATATATTTGTGAATTATGCTGAACTGCTGAAAAGATACCCAAACTACATATGTTATATTGGGGGTTGGGGCCTTTTAAATTAATGAGGCAACATGGTAGAATGTATGGATTACTTCGGAAAGGTCAGTGTCATATAAAACATATGAGCTCCCCTACCCAGTGCATTATTTAAAATAACATTTATTGATAGCTTGTGATTTATTTTTCCCAAATAATTTGAGCATAAACTTTAATATAACATATACTGGAGATTCTTCCCTATGTAATAATATGTCCAGATTTAACAAATGTGAGTATAGCAATATCATTTAAAATGTTACATAAAGTTAAAGGGCATGCTGCCTCTGGATATAGATATGGATTCCTTGAAACACATGTCACAACATTAAACTTGATTACGTAAAATACTCGTATTAAGATTCTCAAAATGGGAATAATGCTTGACCATCAATTTATACATTTCTTACGACATAGTAGAAATCATCATTTACAAAATAATTCAATTTAAATGTTTACAATACTTGTATGATATTTATAGTAACATTAAGTAACTATTTTGCTCATTAGTTATCCTGTTAGAATTATATTTAAGGCTTGTCAGTAAGAGCAAAAAATTGAAGAAACCACTGTGGTACTCTGCAGAGGTGGCTAAAATAGTAAAAAACAAAAAGCTAGCATTTAGTAATTATAAAAATACTCAGAGTGAGGAAGATAGAAAGATCTATAAGAGTAGGCAGAAAGAGGGAAAGCAAGCTATAAGAACTTCCAAAGCACACACCGAAGAGACTATAGCCCAGTCAGTGAAAAAGGGGGACAAAACATTTTTTAGATACATAAATGAGAAAAGGAAAGTAAAACAAGGATTAGTTAGATTAAAAACAAAAGAAGGATGCTATGTAGAAGAGGATAAAAGCTTAGCAGACTGCCTTAATGAATATTTTTGTTTAGTTTTTACAAATGAAAATGAGGGTAAGGGACCTCATTTAGGGAAAAAGACTAATGAGTCTTTTGATGCATGTAAGTTTACAGAGGAAGAGGTTTTACTTCAGCTGTCTAAAGTAAAGACAAATAAGTCGATGGGACCTGATGGGATACATCCAAAGTTATTAAAAGAACTTAGTGGTGTACTAGCAAAACCGTTAACAGATTTATTTAACCAATCATTGTTAACGGGAGTAGTTCCAGAAGATTGGAAATTAGCTAATGTTGTGCCCATTCACAAGAAAGGTAGTAGGGAGGAGGCGGGCAACTATAGACCAGTAAGTCTTACTTCAGTAGTGGGGAAAATAATGGAAACCTTGTTAAAGAATAGGATTGTTGAACATCTAAAGTCGCTTGGATTTCAAGATCAGAGACAGCATGGGTTTACTTCAGGGAGATCATGCCAAACTAATCATATTGATTTTTTTGATTGGGTAACTAAAATAATAGATCAGGGTGGTGCAGTAGACATTGCTTACCTAGATTTCAGTAAGGCTTTTGACACTGTCGCACATAGAAGGCTTATCAATAAACTGAAATCTTTGAGTTTGGATTTCAATATTGTTGAATGGATTATACAATGGCTGAGTGACAGGCAACAGAGGGTTGTAGTCAATGGGGTATATTCGATGCAAGTTCTTGTTACTAGTGGGGTACCTCAGGGATCTGTTCTTGGACCCATTCTCTTTAATATTTTTATTAGCGATATTGCAGAAGGTCTTGTTGGCAAAGTATGTCTTTTTGCTGATGATACAAAGATTTGCAGCAGGGTTGATATTCATGGAGGGATAAGCCAAATGGCAAATGATTTGGATAAACTAGAAAAATGGTCAGAGCAGTGGCAACTGGCATTTAATGTGGACAAGTGCAAGATTATGCACCTTAGGCGTAAAAACCCAAAAGCAGAATATAGACTATTTGGTACAGTCCTAACCTCAACATCTGAGGAAAGGGATTTAGGAGTAATAATTTCAGAGGACTTGAAGGTAGGTAGGCAATGCAATAGAGCAGCAGGAAATGCTAGCAGAATGCTTGGTTGCATAGGGAGAGGTATTAGCAGTAGGAAGAGGGAAGTGCTCATGCCATTGTACAGAGCACTGGTGAGACCTCACTTGGAGTATTGTACGCAGTACTGGAGACCGTATCTCCAGAAGGATATTGATACTTTGGAGAGAGTTCAGAGAAGGGCTACTAAACTGGTTCATGGGTTGAAGGATAAAACTTACCAGGAAAGGTTAAAGCATCTTAACATGTATAGCTTGGAGGAAAGACGTAACAGGGGGGATATGATAGAAACATTTAAATACATAAAGGGAATCAACACAGTAAAGGAAGAGAGTTTATTTAAAAGAAGAAAAACTACTACAACTAGAGGACATAGTCTTAAATTAGAGGGGCAACGATTTAAAAGTAATATCAGGAAGTATTACTTTACTGAGAGGGTAGTGGATGTATGGAATAGCCTGCCAGCAGAAGTGGTAGAGGTAAACACAGTCAAGGATTTTAAGCATGCGTGGGATAGACACAAGGCTATCCTAGCTATAAGACCGGGAACGGGGACTAATAAAAGTACTCAAAAAAAAAAATTGGGCAGACTAGATGGACCGTATGGTTCTTATCTGCCGACACATTCTATGTTTCTATGTTTCTATGTTTCTGCGAAGGGGACAGGACAGAGCTCTGCTAGTATAAATAATGTCAACCTTCTGCATTGTCGCAAACCACAGCATTGCTTTTCTTTCTTAATATTTGTCAAGCATCAGGACCTTGTTTCTCATAATGCATTGAGAAGTTGCATAAAGTGGTAGACTTTTAATATTTTTAGTTAGATGTAGATTGGTAAAAGTTGTGGGGGAGCGCTTTCCACAACATACATGGTTCTTTTTCTTTTTTTTATTTATAACTTATATTATCAAGTTATTATTATTACATTATACATTTAAAAAAAAAAAACAATAAACATTCATTACAATATCATACAATATCAATAATAAGGTATTTCCAAATATAATATAAATAATCATTTACATTAATATATTATCATGTAATATAAGCAATTACAATAAATATAATATATATATATAGTAACAACAATAAACATAATATTACAATACAGTATATATATAATAAAAATAGTACTTTCATTTTTTTTTTTTATTAATTAAATATCAATCATATTCATTTCGGTTTAATTTTATTCATCTATTACTTTACCAATTCCTTTTAATAATTAATTAATTATTCTACTATCTCTATTTATGTGATTTTATTTTATATGTCACTTTATGTCACTCCCAATTTTTTTCTATATATTTGTTTTTTTTTGGTATCTTATCTATTATTTTCATTTATGTACATGGTGTTCTACCACTTAATAGTTGTTTAGAATACCACATTGTTTCCTGAAATGCCATTTGTATTTTTTCCTTGTAATTATCATCCAATGTATCTATATAATTCTCCCATTTTTTTGAAAAAATATGCTGTGTCTTTTTCTTTGTCCATCCAATCCATTTTGAGTAAAAATAAAATTTTTATATGGAATAATGACATCGTTGGTATATCTTTACTTATCCATTGTTGTAATATACATTGTCTTGCTACATACATGGTTCTTAGTACAGTAAGGTATCAGCACACTCATAAATATAATAAAAACAACTATACCTCAGTTTAGTGTTAGTACCCACCAATCTGAGAGACCTGATGTAGTGGTGGGCATGATATGGCCATGTAATGTGGCAACTTTCATCTTTAGATAGGGGTTTCAAAGTAATTATGAGTGTGCCATTAACTTAGTATATTGTTTATAACTTTACTTACTTCAGTAGCACCCCTAATGATATGTGCATGTTCAGGTAAATACTTCCTTATGCTATACTGTCAATATATTTTGAAGCTTCTGGGTTAAGCTCTCCCCCCATCACAGTTGTCCATACATAGTCCAGATTATTCTATAAGTGTGTCAGTTTATACTGCATTTGACTGAATTACTACAAAAATGTGTTACTAAATCTCCAATTTTGATTCCTTTGTGCACTGTATTAGTAATGTTGTATGAAAGACAAGTTGATGTGGATGAATGTTAGTTCTCATCAAATGATCTAATAAAAAGTCCAGTTTAATTCTGAACCCAGTTAAAACATTACTTTTCTTGTGGATAGAGTATGGTACGGTAACAAATAACGGTACTATTTTACAGTATTCATTGTATCTTTATTTGTATTTTTAGGATTTCCACAATCTGAAGTAACCAGTATCATTTCAAAAGCATTTGGTTGTGTCAAACAAAACATTTCTCCTCAGTGTTCAAACAGTTGCGTTTCCTTAAAATATAGGCATATTACTGGTGCCTGCAACAACAGGTAAATATTTGTTTTATATTTATAGTCCTGTAAGTTGTGAGGTGAGGCCGCCATGGATTGGACTTGTGGTTGTGTTCCTCAAACCATTCCTGAACCACAGTAACTTCACATATCTCATTATATTTATATTTAAATACACCGATCAGCCATAACATGATGAGCACTGACAGTGTGGCAAGCCGGCAGAGGCAGTCTGATGCTTTGAGCAATATTCTGCTGGAAAACCTTGTGTCCTGCCATATATGTGGATTTTACTTTGACACGTACCACCTACCTAAGCATTGTCGCATACCATGCACACCCTTTCATGGAAACGGTACTCCCTGATGGCATTGGCCTCTTTCAGCAAGATAATGTGTCCTTGAATGGTTTGAGAAATGCAAGGTGTATAATGAGCTACAACTATCCCTCTCCACACAGACACATTATTATACTGTTTTGGAAACACATTTGGAATTACATTTTAGAAAACAATGCCTATAAAGCAGTTAGTGACTTTGGACTTGGAAGACGAATTGAAATCAAACAAATAGAGATAGAATTAGATTTCAAAGAGAAGATGTGGCAGATTGATCTTGATGCTAATTAGTAGATGAACCCATTACTTGATATTGATTGACTGGGTTTATATCCATGCAGGCAATGGAGACATCATCATTACTTTGGTGTGAAGATGAGGTAGTCATTTCTTTGTTAGTTATTTTCATCCTGCTATGAATACGTAACAAAATCTATATTAAGTGTGAATTTGTTTTAGTTGGGAAATGTCCCCCTTTTATCAAATTGTGACAGTGCCCAACCACTTGTAACATCAAAAAATAAGATGATTAGCCCCAAAGGCCTAGTATAGCTTTTCATATTGTGAATAATCATTTTCCTGCTTCTTCTTTAAGTGCTATGGAGCTATAGGGACAACTGTGGTGCAAAAAATGGAGCAGTCAACTGGGACATTCCACTGGTTTCCATGGTGATTGCTTTGCTTTGCAAACCTTGCTTCACAGCCAATCTTTGTAACAAAACAAAGTGTATTAGAGCCATTCTTTCAGAGGTCTGGAAAATTAATGAACCATTAAAACAAATTTTAACTAGTGCTTTTGAGGATGTGTAACAAAATATGTTCACAACTTTTATGTGGCCATTTTTCTTTCCCTGTGATAATTAGTAGAACTAACATTAGCGTACAAACTGCCGCCATAATATTTATGCAGTCAGTGGGTAATGGAATTAAAAGCATTACTCAGCACCTCATAATGACATTGTTAAACAGCAACCTCATTTTTTAATTCTGACCAAACAAATTTCTAAAATAATAGCATAGCGTGATGCATTAATGCTCAAGGATTAATAATAAATTTAATTGACCAAAGTAACTCACTGTACAAAAAATTATTAAAACATAAAAAAAATCATTGCTAATCTCTTTCCGAAACCATTCGCACTGTAATTTTTCTTGCTTGCTTCTATAAATATAATCAATTAGCTTCACTGCTGTAAATGACCTGCCATTTTTTAACAAAGTTAACTTATAATTAACATATTTCACTTTATTATTTTGTGATATACACATTTGACTTATTTTGTAAGTAGATGACATGCTTTATAAACTATTTGCAAATTATACAAATGTGCGAATTTTGCTTGAGATTAAATGAAATGTAAAAGGGATGTTAGTTTCTCATTACCACAGCATGTGACTTGGAAAGTTTTGGAAACGTTTGTCAGGGTAGAGTTTTGACCTAGTCGTGCGTGACTCAGGCAGTGTCAGTGTCCCTCCGGCAAAACTTTGGATATAATTGACACAGTCGTATTGTCATGTTCATATTACAAATCATGTGTAGAAAATAAAACAGGGTTTTACTTCTTTACTTACCCCCCTCACCTCTGATGAGAAATTTCACCTCGGTCTTCAATATAAAACAATGCAAAGACTATTAAGCCAAGATATTGAATTCACCAGACATAATGGTAGGTGATAGCCCTCAGCCTTTATCAGATATGACTCCCTAATCTCCTCTCACCCCAAATCTAAAGTTCACACACCTACAAATTAAACATTTTATAATCTCTCTTTAGAAAGCTTCACCTTTACCCTCTGATTTGACCCAATATGAACAATTATACTTATTAGCACAACAACTTTCATAGACTGATCTCACTCTAATACCACATTCTAACTGACCAGCTTTGGGAACAAGAACTTCAAATCAGTATCTCTGTACAGGACTGGAACAAGATCTTTGTAGCTACTTCTAAAAGCCAAGAATCCGCATACACCATATTTGCTTGAATATAAGACGACCCCCCCAAACTTTGGATATTAATTTAGGAAAAAGGAAAAATGCTGAATATAAGACTAGTAAAAAGTTTTACTAGTAAATATTAATTCACATGTATAAAAAGTGAAAATAGTTTGTGAAAGTGGTGCTCAAACAATGTATAAAGTGATGCAGCAACCTCTCTAGCGATGTACCCTTTCAAATACAGCACCACAGAAGTTAGAGAGTTGGGTGATGGTTAGGGTGCGCAAGATTTAAAAAAATCAATAAACTTATCTTATCCACTACTGTTGGTTTCTTGTTTGTACACAATATTCACATGTGAAAGAAAAAAACGGTATAGGACACAGTGCAGATTGTTTAAGGTAACCCCGGTTGGTAGCAAGGACCCTTTGACTGATTCCACTCACTTGTGGAAGAGCCTACAGATCCAGGCTCAGGATGGCAGGCATAGGGTAAAATGGCAGAATAGTTCCCAAAATGACAATAAGATTCCGGAAGTTTCAGGCAGGCAATAGACAACAATATGGAGGAAAAGAAAATAGTTGTTTCAGAATGCAAGTGGTTTAATTAAAAACCGAGTGGCATTTGTTTACATTTAAAATTCTTGTAACCAGCACATCAAGATTTTGTACGTGACATCGCTGAGGCTTTTTTGGAGAACTCCGTCTCCCCACTTCCGGGTCTCATGGCATAGCTTCTCCCCCTTTTGCAAATCAGTTTCCTTTCACTTTATGGCCCTCATTTATTTTTTTTTTTTAACAGATTTTTTTATTTTCACAATTTATAAAGTTTTTTTAATAAATAAAGGTAATTTTAATATATTTATTTAATAAAATTTAACCCCTGCAAAAAAAAAAAAAAGATCTGCTTGTACATTGATGTTGCTGCTATCACTCGCCTTCCCTGATTGATACTGCCGTTAACCCTTGCCAAACCTTTAGTCCACTTAAACCAGTTTGTGTTAAAACATTGTAGGGATCGCAATCAAAACTATTAACCATCTGTAGTCCTTTTTATTGAAAACTACTTTATCTTAAATAAAGAAATACTTATAGTCCGTAATCTTAAATATAATATAAAAAATAATAATTAATATCTTAGAGAACGCATATAGATTCTTTATTAGAAAAATATAAAAATATAAAATATAATAATAATAATAAAAGAAAATGTCTCTATTAAAAAACATTATGGATCCAAAATATCCATACACAATTACATTTAGTTACAGCATTTACATACCTAAAAATTATTTATTACAACATTTATATACAAAATCACACTTTATTACTTTCAGAGAAGTGTTTTTTTTTATTATAATTAAATGACTGTGTGTTTGTTTTTACTACTTGGTTCTCAACAATAAACAGTCATTTCACAATTTAAAACAGACATACGATTGCTACAACTTTCCTGCTTTGCAACTACATTTTATGTGCTATTATACCCATTATCTACTCCAGGAAAAGGTCAATCTATTAGTTTAAAATATTATTAGTGACATATATGTGGTTTTATAAAAAAAAATAATTCGAAGTCTGGAAAAAGACAATTGAGGGAGAAAATCCATCTCATTTCTGTCTGTGTCTGGTCACATCCTTTATCCCCAAAAATGGCATCCTATGTGGGTTCTTATCATTAAATTCTATAAAATGGACTGGAACACCATGTTTAGTACACCCTCTTTTAATGGACCTATACATATATGTAGAGGTCTAGAGGTTCGTCCAACATATTTCCTTCCGCATTGATATATTAGCAAATATATTACATTCTTTTCGCAGCGTGTAAGAAGCTCCTGAATTATGTGGACTTCTTTCTTTTCTCCCTCAAATTTCTATAATTATTATATTTATTTTTTTTTGGTAATTTCCCTACACGTCAGGCACATACTGCAGCTGAAAAAGCTGTGAACTCATTTAGGAAGTGTTTGGGAACAGTTTTCTTTATTTCTAGTTGCTCTCTACTATTGCATTTCTTAAATTGGGAGCACCTCGAAAAATCACCCGGGATGCTTTAGGGATTATATCTCAGAGGCTCAGATCTTCAAGAACAATATGCCAATGTTTTTAAATGATACTATTAAATCTGCTACTGTACGCATGGTACTGAGTAATAATCCGAAGAAACTGTCCTTTGGGGGCATTGTTGAGCCATGGACTATAGTAACAGCTAATGTGTCAATCTACTTTTTTTTTAAATTAGATTTTGTACATATTTCATTATTTTGTAAATATATTGTGAAATCCAAATAATCAATAGATTTAGTATCATATAGCGAAGGCAGGGACAAACCCCAGGTGTTGTTATTCAAATAGGCGAGGAACACATCCAATAATTCACAAGAGCCATTCCAGATAAAAAAACAAATCGTCTATATAACTTTTATAGACCACAATATTATCTTTCCACAAATGGTCATTATATATGTATTCCTATTCCCACTTTCGTGTACCAAACAAAGTTGCATTGATCTGAGTGAAAATTCAGATCTTTTTCCAAAACAATTCTAACTGGTTCTATTTCCCTTGAATTCTCAGTATTTGTATATAAAGGGGTAAGGCCACTGATAACCAGCAAATAGTTTTCTTGTCATTTAATATTAGCAGGGTTTGGAAAATATTTACTGTGTTTTTTTAAATGAGGGACCCTGTTTGACACATGGTTGTAATATGCAATCTAAATATTCAGACAATTTTCCATCCAGGCGAGGATACAAGAATTTTATGAAGCTTGGGTAATATATAAAATACCAGTGTTTTAGGATATTTTATGTTTAAATAGTTATATTCCTTAACATTCAGGATTCAATGTTCCTTCCCTTTTGTAAGGAGGGCTGAAAGTTTTTCCTTTATTAGTGAAATGGGGTCTGCTTTTAAAATTCTATACGTTTTGGTGTCATTTAATTGTCTTAAAACTTCCTGATAATAGTCCTGAGTGTAAGATAGCTATCCCACCACCTTTGTCTGTTGGTTTCACTACCACATCTTCATTAGATTGTAATGCTTTTAGAGCCTTTTTTTCCTCCATGCTCAAATTATGGCTATATGTGTTCTTTTTTGGATTTTTTTTTACATCTGTCATTCAATGCTAGAGTTTCAAAAGGTTCCATTTGTGATTTTTTTTTAGATAATTTGGGTTACATTTTGATCTCTCTTTAGGTGTTGGATGTCTAAAGGTGGAAGTGGCTTCTTGTGTTAGATGTCTGGATATCGGGTCTTTCATAAAGTATATGTTAAACAGAGAGAATGTGTAAATCTATTAAGATCCATGTAGCTATTAAAATGATCTATTGATTTTAAATCCTTATTTAGCTATTTTATTTCTGCTTGTGAAAGTGTATGGTGACTTAAGCTGAAAATTCCCATTGGGGCTATTGTCTGAAACCTTCCTGGTCTCTCTCTTTTTTTACAGATTTTCCTGCCCTTGTTCTTCTATGTCCATATCTCTTGATCTTTTTGTAGGGGTTTGTATGGTAGTGATGCCCACCGAATTTCTCCTCCGTCTTTGATCTAAAAAAAGATGAGGAGGCAGTGGATACTTCTCCTATTGTTGAGCTAGAGTCCTCATTCAATGAATAGTCTGCCAATGTAACAAAATTATTCTGAACTGCTATGGTGTTGGGGTTTTCTACCCTAGGAGTGGCTATAGAGTTTACATTTTGTTATGAATACACTAAAGGTTCACTCTAAGAGTTGTTTTTATATGTTTGATTGTTAGGATTGTTAGAATTATAATGGCCCCCCATGTCTTGGGGCAGATTGTTTTTAATGAACCTTTTATTTGATTGGGGTCTACAGCCGTTATAATGGCCATACATTCTTGTGCCTCCCTCTTGTCGCCCTTGACGAGGGGTATTGTGATTGTTATAGAAAGGATTTTCAAATTAATTTAAAACAGTAGTACATACTTGACTGCATATTTGAGTTAAAATATGATCCATATTTAATTAAGGTTGCCCTCACAAAAAGGGTGTGAAAATAGTTTGTGAAAGTGGTGCTCAAACAATGTATAAAGTGATGCAGCAACCTCTCTAGCGATGTACCCCTTCAAATACAGCACCACAGAGTATCATTCAAAAACACTGGCATATTCGTCTTGAAGATTCGAGCCTCTGAGATATAATCCCTAAAACAATCCGTGTGATTTTTCGAGGTGCCCCCAATTTAAAAAATGCAATAGTAGACAGCAACATGAACAAAAGGAAAACTGTTCCCAAACACTTCCTAAAAGAGTCCACAGGTTTTTTGGCTTCAGTATGTGCCTGGTGTGTAGGGAAATGACCTACCAAAAAATAAATTTCAAGAAATTTGAGGGTGAAAAGAAAGAAACACACATAATACAGGAGTTTATTACATGCCACACAAAAAAATTAATATATTTGCTAATATATCCATGTGGAAGTAAATATGTGGGAAGAACATCTAGACTTTTACAGATATGTATAGAGGAACACATCAGGTCCATTAAAAGAGGGTGTAGTAAACATGGTGTTCTAGTCCATTTTACAGAATATAATGAAAAGAACCCACATGGGATGCTGTTTTTGGGGCTAAAGCATGTGACCAGACACAGACAGAAATGAAATGGATATTCTCCCTCAATTGTCTTCTTCCACAGGGACTAAATGCAGACTTTGAATTATGTTAAAGAAAGAAGAGACAGCGCCAAAATAAACTCAAAGAAACAGAAAGTATTATATAAAAATGTACAGATCACTAAATAAAATGTGTACGCATAAAACATAGGGAGGTCCTGTGCCAATATGAGATATAGTATGACGCTGGTCACAAGGACAAGGTGAATATAAAATTACATACAAAATGAATAGAATAAAATACAAAAAAATGGGAAAAGAATATAAAAATAAGCTCTTACCCCACTTATTCATCAGCTGCCTGTGAGGAGGATCCAGGTCCCCAGAAGTTATGCAGGAGACCTGGGTCCTAGTGGTCCTAGTCTTATAGTCAGACCTTTGTATGAGGTGTGATTATAAGCCAAAGCTCAAATATAAGACAAAGGGACTTTTTCAGCACATTTGTTTGTAAAAAACTGGTTTGTTTTAATTTGCTGCGCATGATGCACATTAGATGTATATTAAAAACCTAAATGAATAACCTTATTTAAATAGCACAGGGAAAGCGGTTGACACATGAATAAAGATGGCTTGCATGGTCAGAAATTATGGAATTTAGCACTTGCCTTGACCTGCTACAATCTCCTATAGCCAGCCCTTCGATGAACTGTCACAACCACACTATTTAATATAAAGACACTGGACAGATACCCGTCATTCATAACAATTCTATTATAACCAGCAGGAAATTGGTTTCTATTCTTTGTTTGATTATTACCAGTTACAAGTTACTTAGTTTTACTACATTATTGCTACACCCACGTTTTACTCCTTTGAATGATGACTTTACTTGAAATAGACCAATACAAATATTTGAAAGTGCTGTAACATTTGTTAAAGTTTGGTATCCTTCACAAACATAAGTATATTTTTTACACGTTCAACAAACAGCGTATTTATTTTAGTGGGACCTATTCTGACACCTTCACATGCTTAAAAGTATAGAATAGTGCAAGTCATTACAAGTGATCCCTTTGTAGAAAAGTACTATATAAATTGTATGTATTATTTTAATACATTTCATGTTTTCTCATGTTTTTTTCCATAGAAATCATCAATCCTGGGGAGCATCAAATACCTTATTGACTCGCTGGCTTCCTTCACAGTATGAAGATGGAATTGGCGAACCTAAAGGGTGGAATCCAGATTTCCTTTACAATGACTTTTATCTGCCTCCGGTACTAATATTAATATACTGCATATAATACATTTTATGTCATACCCTAGCTATTATTTACTTTTACACAATAACTAATGAAGACTTATCTTATTATTAAAGTTATTTTCAAGCACTGGTGTATAGTTGACCTATGCATTTAAAGGACACTTTTAGCAACAAAATAACTTAATTGAAATATCACATCAAGTGTAGGCATCTTACATAGAAATGCTTTAATGAAATAATACAAATAATGCACTTTATTGAGCGCTCTGTGTTTCATATAACAGGGGACAGACATGTTGTTTCGAATCTTGGGACAGATCTGCATTCATTTGCATGAAGGTTAATGCAGATCTGATCCAAGATGCTACACAACATGCCTGTCCCCTAATAGAGCTAAATGAAGCAATTCATGCTCAATAAGGTGCTTTATTTGTATTCTTTCATTAAAGCATCTCTATAAACACCATCTGCACTTGATGTTATCTTTCAGTTAAACATGAGTTATTTTTTGCCTACAGTTTTCCCTTAAAGTTATACTAGAGATCTACTGTACAATCCATCATTTTCAAAAGGTGTAGCCTAAAAGATTATATACATTTTTGGAAAACGTGGCACGTTTTGTATGTTCACAATAAACTAATATTTCAAAGAGAACCTTGACTCTAGAAAAAATTTAATCAAAATATTCAAATATGGAGGTTTTTAAGGGATAATGGAAAAAAGTCTTAAAACTGATCTTTTGTTATACAGTTGAGCCCAATGTGTATTTCCATTAAAACGGTATCTGAGTTATCCAGGAAGATATCTCTAATGCATTTGAAGGTTGTTCTTGAAGGAAACAACACTTTTCCATCAGAAAAATTTACATTTTCCATAATATTAAGCTTACCAACATTTATCTCTTTATACATAATGTCTGTAAGCTTACTTATACACATTGTAGTCATTCTAGAAATCCATCCAATCATGGGCAACATAGGAAACTGATAACAATCCCCTTTCTTATGCTATATTTTATAAATCTAAGGATACGACTTTATACAGTTACAAAGAATTTCATGAACCCCATTCATTTCAAATTCATGTGCACAGAAAGTTTAAGACAACTAACAAGTTGTGTGCTTTTCTGCATGGATTTTTATATATAAAAGAATGATGTGTTCCTTGTATTACTAGTTAAGATAAAAAAAAGGTAGAAGAAATGGATTCTTATAATTAATAACCCATAAAGGCCCCAGTTGCCTCTCTAACAGAATGTTGAAATAATTAATGGGAGGAAGAAGGGTGAATAATAAATCTTTAATTTTCTAAGGGAGAAAATAGAATTTGCAGTAAGATTGCATCATTACTTGATTAATGAAACCTCACACTTACATATTGGGAATTTAAATATTAGACAATGGAGTCCACTAATTGGGAGTTAACAATAAAACATCAATTTTCAATACCTTATTTGTTCTAATATTTCAATTAAAGTTTTAAAATAATATAATATAACATACAACATTGGCATATATATAATGACTTCTGAACCATTGTCAAAACGAAACAAGCAATCGAATAAAATACACATAAATATTATAAATATCTGTATATCAAATAAGTAAACTAAGAACAAAAATAAAAAAGTGTCAAGTAAACAATAACAACATAGTACTACACAAAAATCAAACTATGTAATCAGTGGGGGGGTAAATTGGTTAAAGTCAGAATTTATCTTTCAAATCATCTTCCCACGTTGCCCATTCATGCTGCAATATAGATGTGAAAGTAGATGGATCACGAAAAGCCAATTCACACCTTTTATTTTCTAAAACTTAAATTTTGGGACACGAATAGAAGACATGGAGTAATGTACCAATTTGACCGCAGTCTCTCCAACATGTATTATTTTGGCTAAGGTGCATGTTAAAGAGTTTGGAAGGAGTTAGGTACCATCTATAAATTAATTTGTATTGGGATTCCAAATGGTTTGTACATTGAGTGATACCTTTTAATGTCTTATTTGATAACTACTGAGAAAAATAAATTATGTATACTAGTTGTCCTGCTAAAATATACAACTTTTTTTGGTTGAAATAGGGAAACATACCAACTTCTTTAAAACTGTAACTGGATGTAAAATTGGATAATATTAGGTCACCATTTATAAATCCAAATGAAACATTTTACATTTTGCTGTTTTAAATATCAAATCTGAAAATCAATTTCTCTATTTTTTCAGGTTAGAGAAGTTACAAAAAAAATCATCCATGCGTCAAACAATGCTTTTAAGGAAGATGATTTATATTCACACATAATAATTGAATGGGGACAGTACATGGACCATGATATTGCTTTTACACCACAAAGTCTAGGTAAAGCCTCTACATCATTGGAAGTAGACTGCAAGTCTACCTGTGAGAATCAAAACCCATGCTATCCTATAAAGGTAATTTAGTAGTAAACCATTTCCATCTTGAAACTATTTACATTTTTGTGCATTTATATTTTGCTGTCAAAAAATAGATATATTTTCAAAAGGTTTATTGTTGATAATTTTATTTTTAAAGAAAATAATCCAAAAGTCAGTTAATTTGCTAATTTGCCCTATTGTATAGCAATAATATTAACAAAAAGTAAAAAGAGTTGACATTTTATTACTCAATCTTATTTCTGGATATATTGTTTATGTTTTGGAAGGATAATGTACCAACTGTAGAATTGTTTCAATCCCAGGGGATGATTGTGCAGTTCCCACAGTGGTTGAAGCAGCCCTGCTTCCGCAGTAGATATAATAAGTACAATTAAATTGTGTAATGCTAAAATCCCTTCGATGTTGGTTGGCAGAGACACTTCAGAATGTACTTGAAAATAAGATAATATCTCAGTGTGTGTGTGATGGGAGACAGTGTGTGTGACTGAGTGTTACCTGGCTGAAAACATTTTGTTATTGTTGGTATTCAAGAATAAATTAGTTTTGTTGACAAATATTTAGGTGAATTTGTGTTTAATTCTGGACTGGGTCCCCAGGAAGGACTCGAAAATGAGAGAAATCTCAATGTATTCTTCCTGGTAAAACACGTTCTAAATAAAAATAAAAAAAAAACTAATGAAGCCTGTCATAGGTTTTGTTAAATAATCTATATTCTGAAATGCATTTGCTACTAAAAATTATAAAAAGTTTTTAATTTGTTTCCTTATTATACACCATATTGTTGTATAGATAAAAACTGTCAGTCAGCAGCTGGAAAGGCCAATAAGATATTGGCATGTATTCAGAGGGTATTGCTTCATGGGAGTGAGATATACTTTTGGCTCTTTGCAAGGCTATAGTAAGACCTCACCTTAAATATACAGTGAAATTCTGGACACCAGTTTTTAAAAGGACATTATGGAACAAGGGAAAGTGCAAAGGAGGGCTACAAAATTAATAAGGAGAATGGAAGATCTTAGTTATGAAGAGAATCAAAAAAAAAGTTATGTTTATGAACACTAGAAAAATGATATCTTAGAGAGATATTATAAAGTTATATTAATACATGCAGGGCCAATATAAAGAACTCTCCAGTGACCTGTTCATAATGTACAAATAAGAAGTAGTCATTCTCTGAGACTGGAAGAATGAAAATTTCATAGTCAGCAAAGGAAGGAATTCTTTAAAGTAAGAACAATACAGTTATGGAATTCCCTGTTAGGAGGGCTGGTGCTATAAAATACAATAGGTGGCTTCGAAAATTGTCTGGAATTTTTTTTATTTTTTAGAAAAACATAACATACAGGGCTGTAAATGCTAGAATTGACATTAATATTTAGAGCTTGTTGTTTCAAGGAGAAAAACTAATTGCCTTTTTGGAATCAAGAAGGAATTTTTACCTTATGTGGCAAAAATCAAATTAACATAATTGGGGGATTTTGCACCTCTTTTAGAACAAAAGTGACAAGGCAATTTGGAAGGATGGACTGTGATGGACTTTTTAACCTTAAATTATTTCTGATATCTAAGCCATTCCTAATGAACAAACTATTCTGATTTTTATTTTTTATAATTCTCCAAAAACGGGGCGCATGTACATGTAAGGAAAAAGATAAGTGCAACTTTGTATATACAGGAATCAGTGAATGGTTGGTAGTTACACTCACAAAAGTCTATGAAAAACAGGCTCCTCAGATATGTCTTTGATCTTCGTTTATATGACTCATGCAAAAAAAAATGTAAATACAAACATAGTGTGACACAGTAAGTGCAGGTTGCTTGTACTGATTGCACTTACAAACTCTAAGCTTCACAACGGCTCATTACAATAAATCTTTTAATCTTCTTGTACTTTAAAAAGTTATAAACAGACAAAATGACAATTGCATAGTACCACTGACAAGAATATAAATGAAGGATAATTGCACTTACAAACAAATGTGCCAATTTAGCATGTAGAAAATAGCAGCAAGTAAGAGTCACTGTCCAGCAGCAAAGTCCCACTATTCCAAGACAAAAGATCCACTTTGTGTTTTTCTGGAATAACAGCTTCCTCAGGAGGTGTTTGTGTATTTCAGCAGACTTTGCAAATGTCCAAATTCATGTGTTTTATTTTTTAGAAAGTTGTTTTAAAATATATAAACGTTGACCTAATATGTGCAAATTGTTTGATCCAAAATTGTGCTTCCTAAGTCTGGACCACATTGGTGACATGAAAAAACAGAACATTTATGATACTTAGGTACCTTTGATGGGTCTCTGAATATGCCCGTAATTTGGAAATTTTAGCCAATACCACATCGATATCTGCTGAAACCAAAAGCAGCCAAAATGCACCAAAACAAAGTGTTAGCTTCAAACACCCCATTTCTATGGAAGTTTCACACAAAGAATAAATAGCCTGAAATTACTAACGTTTAACTCAATTAAAACATAAACAAAATTCAGGGATGCGCATATTTTCAACAAAATGCAACTTTTTAAAGGTTGAATACTACACACAGCCAATAAGTAACAAGAAAATAGTTCAAGTTGTAGTTAACCACATATCACAGGCATACAACATAATACAATGCTAAATTGAAGAACACAGCTGATTTCATGCTTCAATATTTGTGAGGATAGTAAATTGTGTTCAATGCAAAAGTACAAACGACTACAAAAGTTCACTTTTGAGGAAAATCCATCGTTGGTTAGAGAATTGTCCAAACGTGACACAATCAGGTAACTGGGGCCACAGCCAGAAACACCAGCGAGAAGATGAGAAACACCATCTGGAAAGGACTCACTGAGCATGTTACCACAGTCAGAATGCCGGAGAGGTCAATAGCTGTTGTTAAGAAAATGGTAAGAAATATCCTAATACTCATATCATCATAGACCACATGATTCATTCCCATCCACACATAACAAACACACCTGTAATTTCTGCCATACATTTATTTCATGAGTCAAAACTTGTATGACAAAGTCACATGCCTTCACGATGACTAACGAAACTCATCATGTTTTGTTGTCATATTGCAGGTACTCGAATATCATGATACAAATGCTGAAGAAGAGAAAAAAAAGGCAAGACCAACAGATGTGGCACAGCAACACCCATCCAACCTCAATGACTATGAGTTGGCTCTCTGCAAACTCATAGCTACAGCAACTACCCATGGATCTGAAGACGACAGTGATACAAACACATCAGCAGGTACATACAGTACATATATAGATATGTTAAAATGTTCATCACAAAATCTGGATTTGCAAAGTAGATGTTCAGACACTGCAAAATGGGTTTAATATGTATCAATAATTGCAAAATCAAGAGCTACGGTAGTATGCACATGCTGCAAAAATAGAAGACGTCAAAGGAAATAAACCAATCTACAGATGAATTGAAGATCTCCTGTCTTATATTTACAAACAGTTGTGTAACAATGGGTTCGGAAGAGCTCAGTAAGCATGGTACTGTCATAGAATGTCACCTTCTCAATAAGTCAGTTCATGAAATACCATCCCTGAGAGGTATTCTACGGTCAACTGTAAGTGGAAGCATTTAGTAACAGCAGCAAGTCACAGAGCGCAGTCAGTGAGTGATGAAGCGCAAGCTGCATTAAAGTCATCAGTGCTGTACTGATTCCATAGCTGAAGAATTAGAAACTTCCACTAGCATTAATATCAGCACAAAAACTGTGCGGCAGGAGCTTCATGGAATGGGTTTCCATGGCCAAGCAGCTGCATGAAAAGCATAAGATTAAGTGGCTGTAAAGCACACCGCCACTGGATTCTGGAGCACTGGAAACATGTTCTGTGGAGTCTTCACTGTTTGGCAATCTTATGAGCAAGTCTAGGCTTGGAAGATGTCAGGAGAACATTACCTGCCTGCCTGAATTTGGGCCTATTCACTAAAATTCGAAAATAGCTAAAGGAGATTAACTTTGAAGGTCGACTTAGTCAAATTCAGCACCCGAGTTTTACCAGGTTCGAGTCTCAAAATAAAAGTCCTCAAGTTATTCTCACATTTTAGTGAATAGATCCAATTGTGCCAACTGTAAAGGAGGATGGATAATGGAATGGGGCATTACTTACTAACTTCCCCTTACTTTCAGTGAAGGGAAATCTTAATGCTTCAGCATAATAAGACATTTTGGACAATGCTACTCTCCAATGTTGTGGGGACAGTTTGGGGATGACCTTTTTATATTTCAGCATGGCTGTTCCACAGTGCAGAAAACAAGGTCCATAATGGCATGGTTGGATGAGTTTGGTGTAGAAGAACTTGACTGGTCTGCGCAGAGCTCTGACCTACACTCAATTGAACACCTTTGGGATGAACTGAACTGGAGATTGCAAGCTAGGCCTCCTCATTTAACATCAGTACCTGACCTCACAAATGCTCTATTGGATGAATGGGAATAAATTCCCACATACCCAATACTTTTGTCTGTATAGTGTATGTCTCATATAGGTAAAATATGGAAATATTCTTGTTATTTTTAACTCTTAAGATAGGCTTAAGTGTCAGATATACTGAAAGTAAAACATAAAACGGGTCAAAAGCAATACCTTTTTATATGCTGATAGCATGCACATATTATCCATGTTATAGTATGTATTTAGAATGCGATGTAATAAAAGTCCCTGTTAATGTCATAGTCAGTTGTCCCAATACTATGTAATGTATGAAGTAATTTCCATGGGAGGGAAATAAACACTTTAAAATCTTTTGTAGTGTACTTTAGAGGTCTTTAAAGCTGAATTCCCCAGCTAAGATCTGGAGAATTGCAATGGGTGAATTTCATATGTTTCCTGAATTCAGAGTGTTTCCAGGGGTGATTATTGGTTTTAATAGCAAAATTGTCCCAATATGAATGCTTCTGATGCTTCAGTTTCTGAATGGTGCGAAGAGCCTAAACGGCCCTTGAAATCAAGGATATTGAGTAGACAGAATTCAGAGATTTCTGAAATATGGCTAACTTGCCAATCCGAATCCATTTTAGGCCAGACTTCTACTAGGAAAATGTAGAGGTATTTTTCAGATGTTAATAGAAAATGCTAACCTTGAGTGATGATACATATGAATAGCAAATATTTACCGGTCCATTAACACACCTGGAGAATACACATACAATATTGTAAAGAGACATGCATGGACAGTCTTCCCTATTACACTTTACACATTTCCATTGACCACAGACACTTTTAAACCATGATTTTCTCAAGTTATGCAATTCTATTAACACAATGTATACATTCTTTTTATTTGTTTTTTTATTTTCTACATTCACAGCATAAACAATGTTAAGATCCTTTTAATATGTAACAAAAATATATTTGGGGTTTTGGCCCTCTTTAACACTACCAGAACATTAGATAATACAAATGTATGTGACAATAGGGAAATTATCTGGTAGTGTCACAAGATTATGTCACAAACAGTTGACACTATATAGCAACATGTTTCTCTTAATTTATGGATTTTTGTGCCCTTTTTCTAACACTAAAATGCTTATTTTTATTCCCTGCATTCCTCATATAAGAAATAATAATCCTTTAAAGGAGATTTCTCTTTGATTAAAATCTCTATGAGGGAAACATCTATGAAGTACCATTTAAAAGATATACAATAGTTTTTGTTTAGAAAACAGACTTTGTAGAAAAAAATTATGAAGCAAATATTGTAATTATAGATTTTGGTAAATAATATATATATACTAAATTATGGTATATATGCAACCATTTCCATGCCAACAAACACTTTACAAATCGCTTGTAGTGTAGTTAAGTGGCCTTTAAAGTTGAATTCACCAGCTTCTGCTTCATTCAAACGGTCAAGTGACCATTGGTTGCTCCAACTGGTGCGTCTGTGTTGCACTTATGTAAGGTGGGAGGAAGGCAAGTATTTATGAATGATAATACAGATGAGAATGCTAAGAATAATGAGGAAAAAATGATAATGCAAATGTAAACAGGTAGCAAGAGTGACAGTGAGAAAATTGACATGGAAATCCAGGGGGAGCCAAAGACACAAGATGTCAGTGCTGGAGTAGAACAGGAAGCACAAAACATGCAGTAGATTCATAGGTAATTTGGCCCATTGTCTCAAGACAAAAAGGTAAATCTTTCAATGTAGTATTTTTTTATCTTTAACTTTTATCTCTATTGAATAATTTAATATAAGTAAACATAGACTTGTAATCCGACAATACAGTATATGTATATTTGTATTTTTGTTTGTAACTAAAACAAGGTTAAAAGCCTTGGTTACAGCCATAGTTGTGGTAAAATGCAGGGTAAATCTAGGAACATCCTCCAAACTCATGTATTAATTTAAAAATTGTAATACAAAGTGGTCCCACTAAACTAAATGTGTAAACATGGGTAAAAATAGGTTGGAAGTCATAGTAACTGCAAAAACAAGATTAGGAAACTAATAATAACTAATAGAGATATCCTATATAGAGTTGAGCGAACCCAAACCGCAAAGTATGGGTTCATACCGAACATTAGGATTATTGGACCCCGGACCCAAACACAGACATTTCACTGTATGTCCGGGTTGGAGTTCGGGGTTCGGTGATTAATATCGCATAAATAAATTTAAAATTACTAGTGACTGGACAGCTATTGCTGCCCAGTCACTAGTAAACTAAGGCGCCCCCCCTGGTCCCCACCCATTGCCCTCTCGATTGGGGACCCTAATAATGTTAGGGGGGACCTAATGTCCCCCCCCCAGTTCCCACCCATTGCCGGCGGGTGGGGACCCTATAATAATAATGGTGGGGGGGACCTAATTTCCCCCACCGGTCCCCACCCATTGCCGGCAGGTGGGGCCCTATAACAATAATGGTGGGGGGGACCTCATGTCCCCCCCAGGTCCCCCCCCCATTTCCGGTGGGAGGGGACACTATAATAATAAGGGTGGGGGGGACCTAATGTCCCCCAAGGTCCCCACCTATTGCCGGCGGGTGGGGACCCTATAACAATAAGGGTGGGGGTGACATAATGTCCCCCCCAGGTCCCCACCCATTGCCGGCGGCTGGGGACCCTATAACAATAATGAGGGGGGGGCATAGTGTCCCCCCCACGGTCCCCACCCATGAGCGGTGGGTGAGGACCACAAATAAAGTGACTAGGGATGCCCAGCCCCTAGTCACTTCCCCCCCACAATAAAAAAATGCCTACCTAACCCCCCTCACCCTAATAATAGTGAGGGGGTAAGCAATAAACTAACCTGTAAAAAAATAACAATTTCGTACTTACCATTTGATGTCTTCTTTTTTCATTCTTCTTTTCTTTAGCCCCAAAAAAGGCCAAACAAAAAACCATAATAGGGCCCCGTGCAGACTGAGCTCTGCAGGGCGGGGGAAGGCTTATAAAGCCTTGCCCGGCCCTGCAATTAAGCTCAGAGCACTCTGGTTGGTTGGTTTAAGCCAATCAAAGTGCTCTGACAGGTAAATGAAGAGACTGACAGGTAAGTCTCTCCATTTACCTGTCACAGCACTCTGATTGGTAGGTTTGAAATCCAACCAGAGTACTCTGTGTCATTTTACACAGCGTGGGAAAATTATTTAGAATTTTCCCACTCTGTTTAAAATGGCTAGCACTCATTATTGTTATAGGGTCCCCACCCGCTGGCAATGGGTGGGGACCTGGGGGGGACATTAGGCCCCCTCACCCTTATTTTTTATAGGGTCCATGCCCGCCGGCAATGGGTGTGCACCGGGGGGACATTAGGTCCCTCCTAACATTATTAGGGTTCGGGGGCGAGTTTGAGCCCGAACCCGGACTTTTCTTTTGACCGAACCCGCCGAACTCGAACATCGAGGTATCAGCTCAACTCTAATCCTATACTGTTGCTGCTGCAACTCTCATTTGATACTGAGCATGGCTCAGTGTGGGGATGTTACTGAAGGATATATGGTGCAAATTAGCTGGTTGATGTCAATTTTCTGTTACTCAAGATGAAACCCTTTAATATTTTATTCCCAGACATTGAGGGCTGTATTCAAGCCTAGCGCAGGGATTTTTGTCTATACAGTTGAAGGGACCCACAGCATCCCAAAAATACATCTAAAATGGCAGCATAAAGAAAACTTAGCAAATACTGAATTGGTGTGAAACTCTATTAGTTATAAACACATAGACTCCTCTTTAAAACAAACATTATTATAGGCATGTCCACCTGACCAGGTATCTTGGACAAAAATATGTAGATAATATAGATAGAAGGCCAGCACCACTCACAGGGCTAACCTCAGAAACCCAAAACTTGCCCCAGCACCCAGATTTGCACTGAGGATTTGCCCCAGCACCAAAATTTGCACTCAGGACATGTCACGGCACCAGCATTTGCAATTACAGGATTTACCCCAGCAGCCAGATTTGCAATCACATGATTTACCCCCATACCCAGATTTGTAATCACATGATTTAATCCAGCACCCAGATTGTACTCACAGGATTTACCCCATCACCCAGATTTTCACTCAAGACTTATCCCAGCACCCAAATTTGCACTCAGGATTTGCCCCAGCACTCAGATCTGCACGCAGAGCTTGTATCAGAACCCAGATTTGCCCTCAGAACTTGCCCCAGCAACCCATTTTGCACTCAGGATTTGCTATAGCGCCCACTTTGCACTTACAGGACTTACCCCAGCGACCATCATCTACGTTTGCATCCAGGACTTGCTCCAGCAGCCAGGGCCGATCCTAGGGTCACGGGCATCTGGGTGCAGGTTTTCCTTTGGCGCCCAAGGGTGGGCGTGGCTATATTATGAACTCCTCCCCTTTAGACATTTCTGTTCCAGACATGCCCATTTCAATATTGGGGAGAGGGGGAGGAAGAAAACTTTATTTTAATGTAAAGGACCAACGTTTATTTTAAATAAAGATATATATTTTGCCATAATACTGTGTAGTGGTTTTATTTATTTCTATGATGCTCAGCCAGCAACATGGGAGACTTTTTGCTGGCTAGCAGAATGAGTTTTTACTACCGTTTTACTACCATACTTCAAATGATTCCCAACCAGCCAAAGTCTCTCATTAGTCTGGCTGAGCATCATTGGAAAAGAAGTACACAATGAGTGATAAATAATATTCCACCAAGTCAGTCACTCACGTGTCTCTCTCTCTCTCCCCGTACCCTCATGTCTGTCTGTCTCTCCCCTTACCCTCATGTCTGTCTGTCTCTCCCCATACCCTCATGTCTGTCTGTCTCTCCCCGTACCCTCATGTCTGTCTCTCTCTCCCCGTACCCTCATGTCTGTCTCTCTCTCCCCATACCCTCATGTCTGTCTCTCTCTCCCCATTCCCTCAAATCTGTCTCTCTCTCCACTCATGCTCCATGTCTCTCTCTCTCTCCATTCATGCTCCATGTCTGTCTCTCTCTCTCCACTCATACTCCATGTCTGTCTGTCTCTCACTCTGCACTCATTCCCCATGTCTGTCTCTCACTCTGCACTCATTCCCCATGTCTGTCTCTCACTCTCCACTCATTGCCCATGTCTGTCTCTCTCTCCACTCATGCCCCATGTTTGTCTCTCTCCACTCATACCCCATGTCTGTCTGTCACACCCCATATCTTTCTCCTATACCTCCTACCTTCCATGTATTTGTCTCTTCCCATGTCCCTTTTTCATGCCCCCTACTGACCTCATCTCAGAACTCAATTAGCACTGCCTTGATCTCCCCGCACATAGTGATGACTCTGACCGTTATGTTCCGACGCTCTAAGTCATCACTGTGCACGGAAAGAGCAGAAAGCACTGACTGAGGTCTAAGGGGAAACATGGCGCCGATCTGCAGAGCTGGCTCTGAGAGGCAGCAAAGCAGCACATGGGCAGCCCATTTGCAGAGGTGTTCTTAGGGTACACTTTGCCATAAACATAAGCAACAGCCAGTTTGCCTATTAAAAATGCTACAGTTTGCCCAATAAAAATGCCAGTTCGTCCATTAAAATACACCAGTTTCCCACGTAATATGCCAATTATTTTGCCCATTAATATGCCATAGCCAGTTTGTCCATTAATATACAACAGCCAATTTGCCCACTGATATGTCACAGACAGTTTTCCCATTTATATACCTATGCTAGTTTGCCAATTAATAGGCTACAGCCAATATGCCACAGTTAGTTTACCCAATAAATGCATAATCTCCTCTCCTGCCTTCCCCAGTACTCACCTTGCTGCTGCTCTCGCGTCCCCGGCCTTCTCCTCCGCACAGTCTTCCCTCTACGCACGGTGAGTGCAGGAGGCGGGAAAAAGACTCCAGCTGGTTGGGGGCTGGTGCCCTCCATGTGATAAATTGATGAGCGCAGTGAGGGCCCCGGGCAAGAACACACTTGCACACAGCCACACATAAATCCACACAGTCATACATAAATACACACAGTCACACATAAATACACACAGTCACACATAAATACACAGTCACACATAAATACACAGTCACATATAAATACACACAGTCATACATAAATACACACAGTCATACATAAATACACACAGTCACACAAACACAGTTACACACTTAGTCACCCTCACAGACATACATTTACACAGACACCCTTATACACACTGTCACACATACATAAATACACACACAGCCACCTTTACACACTTAGACACAGGATACACTTGCACAGACACTCATGTACACACACTTACACAGACAGTAACACACACATAGTTATACACATTGACACACACATACACATTAACACACACTTACACAGACAGTAACACACACATAGTTATACACATTGACACACACATACACACTTATACACATACACACACACTTACACAGACAGTAACACACACATAGTTATACACATTGACACACACATACACACTTATACACATACACACACACTTACACAGACAGTAACACACACATGGTTATACACATTGACACACACATACACACTTATACACAATCACACACACTTACACAGACATTAACACACATAGTTATACACATTGACACACACATACACACTTATACACATACACTTACACAGACAGTAACACACACATAGTTATACACATTGACACACACATACACACTTATACACATACACACTCACTTAGACAGTAACACACACATAGTTATACACATTGACACACACATACACACTTATACACATGCACACACACTTACACAGACAGTAACACACACATAGTTATACACATTGACACACACATACACATTCACATACACTTCCACACTTTCTTTTTTTATTTTATATTTTAACAATACCCTCCCCCCCCCAAACTGTTATCACCTCCTCCTCCTTGGTAATCCAAGCACAGAGCAACAGTGGAAAGCTCCGCCCCCGTCGCATTCTGTGATTGGCTGCAGGGAGGAGGATGTTCTCTATGGTGTCTTGGCAGATACTCTAGAGAACGTCCTCCTCCCGGCAGCAGCCAATCACAGAACGTGACGGGGGCGGAGCTTGCACCCGTCATGCTGTGCTTGCTTTAACAAGGAGGAGGACGGCAGGGAGAGAGCTCCCTGCTTCAGCGCCTCTCCTCCCGTGCGCCTGGGCGCGGTGCACCCCGTGCACCCGCCCAGGATCGGCCCTGCCAGCAGCCACTTTGCACTCAGGACTTGCTCCAGAACCAATGTTGTATTCACAGGATTTAAACCAGCAGCCAGCACACAGATTTGCACTCAGGATTTGTTTCAATACCCACTTTGCAAATTGGGCTAGCTCTAGTCCCCAATTTGCACTCAGGACTTGCTGCAGCATACAATTTGCACTAAGGACTTGTCCCAGGGCCCACTTTGCACTCAAGACTTACCCCAGCACCCAGATTGTCACTCATAGTATTTACCTCAGTGGCCAGCACCAAAATTTACACTCAGGACTTCCTCCAGCACCCTGCTGTTGCTGACGCCTTTTTACTGATGGACTGGGTCCCCAGGACATACTTGAAAACGAGAGAAATCTCAATGTATTCTTCCTGGTAAAACACTTTCTAAAGAAAAAAAATTAAAATGTCAGCCCTGGCTGTATTCATGAAAGAGGGAATTGCATTGAATTAAAAACGTAAGGCCAACATAGCAGAGTTTACTCTATTGCTTGTTTTATTTATTGGTGTTTTAGGCTTGGTAATGTATTCAGTATTTTAGCATTACGCTCTGGTAAGGCTAATAGTCCATGTGAGTGTGATCAAATGAGTAGAATAAACTTGAATAACATTAATATCCTCAGCACTGCAGCTATTCCGAAACCCTAGATCAGGGGAAGACAACCTTCGACACTCCAGATGCTATGAACTGCATTTCCCTTGATGCTTTGCCAACATTACAGCTGTAAGAGCATCATGGGTGATGTAGTCCACATCATATGGAGTGTTGAAGGTTGCCTACCCCTACTGGCCAGTGGTAACATACAAAAGATGAGCATATCCCAGTGTACTGTGCTGTGGTAATAATAATACTTTGTTATTATTATTATTATTATTATTATAAACAGATACCAATTGGTGGAGTTTCAAACAATAATAATAATACAAATGCAGCTTACAAAATAATTGAACTAATATGGAAGCAACCATGTAGAATTCTAATGGCTGTTGAGAAAAAAAAGAGCACTGTAAATTGATGCCATTACTATTGATTTATCGTTACATCTTTTTAGAAAGACCAGAAAATAAAGAAACTTGATAGACTTTTCAAAAACAAACTTCTATGGTACTTTTTTCGATTTCCTATTACCTAGAATTCGAATTTACTTCATGTAACTTGAATACATGTTTCTGAATTCATTTCCTCTTTCAGATGTTGTGACAATAATGAAGACAGCGAATAATTAACTATACAAAGAGCTCTGCAGCTGGCAATTTTTGGAAAATTTGATTTGGCTGATAAATTAGATATAATCTGCGGATCTCTATCACAAGTGAATTGAATATGTCAACAAGATCACTGAGCCATTCAGTATCTACCTTTAATTTATGGGGCTATTTAATCTTGACTGAATGAATTACGTTCTAAAGGAAACTAAATATTAGCTAATCAGCCTTACATCCCAAATTTGTTCTAAAGAATGCAGCTTGGAATTGTGTTGACTTCAAGTAGGTGATGTACGCTGATAGATCTCTAGTCTAAGATTTCTAAGGTTCTATGGACGAGTGATAAAATGCACCATAACTGGTCATTTCTATGGAACTGGGACAGAAAAGATAATGGATTTATAGGATATAGCTACATTTCTGTCACTATTATTTTTACATGTGTAAGGGCGTAGTATACACACCAAAACAACTCTATCGTTATTAGATTTGTAAGATTTTGTACAAGATAGTTTGCTCACAACAGGCTCAGTGACAAAACTAAATATGTACTTATTCTTCTTTGGGGGCATAAGGCTGCAACTATGTTTTTTTACTTGGACTTGCATAGTCTGTGCTTTGTTCTATCTGCATAAGCTATGTTATTATAGATTTTCGCAATTTTGTTCTTGACCTACCTGTTCAGATTCCATCTGACGGCTACATTTGGGAAGGATCTTCAGCCATCTAAATTAGTTGGCTATACACTGATTGTGTTTGTGTTTGGTTTTCTTTTTGGAATTTGGCTTTTCGATATAGATCACCCGCATGCACCTGCATTCAGACCCATACAACGCAACAGATGTGGCATTGCTATTATAAAGTGTGTATTATTATTGTAGCTTATTGTGTTTGTAAGACAGGGACTGATGTCTTGCAAAGGAACTGCAGGCTTTTCCATGCCTGGATTTGGTATTTTTTTGGTTTGTTTGTCAGGTTCTGCAGAGGTGTAATTTGCTTCTGCTGTGCTATCTGCCCCATACCAACAGTATTTCATATCTGCATACGAACTGTGCTGTCCTTACTGTGGATTGCAAATTAACTGCTTGCTGCTTGCATGTGAACTGTGCTGTCCCTACTGTGGATTGCAAATTAACTGCTTGCTGCTTGCATGTGAACTGTGCTGTCCCTACTGTGGATTGCAAATTAACTGCTTGCTGCTTGCATGTGAACTATGCTGTCCCTACTGTGGATTGCAAATTAACTGCTTGCTGCTTGCATGTGAACTGTGCGGTCCCTACTGTGGATTGCAAATTAACTGCTTGCTGCCTGCATGTGAAGGAAGCAGGGGTTAAACAATGTTTAATTTTCCTTTACTGAGCAAATTGGCTGTGGCATATTGATGGCAAAATAATACTAGCATATTAATGGGCAAGCTGTGGATTATTATTTTAATTGGCAAAGTGACACTGTGGCTTGTTCTGAAGGGGCAGCTCTGTGGGACAAAAGTCACACTGTGACATGTACTGTCGGGCAAATTGACACTGTGGAATGCCAAATTGTATGGGTGCAATATGAGTGCAAGCCAAGTGCTGTGGGTGCAATATAGGTACATAGCAAGTGCTGTGTGTACTGTATGGTGCTGTGTTATGTCCTTTAGGTGCAATGTGGGTGCAGAAAAGGGGAATAAAAACAAGAAATGCAATTTTTCAATAACATAATTGGGTCGAGGGGGGCCCACTGCTATATACTTTTCAGAGGACCCACTAGGGTCTTAAAGCTGCCCTGACTCAATTTCAACTGAGGGCTTGGGATCTTCAAAAGTGAAGGATCATTGCCTTATACTTTGCTTCCTATTACCCTACATCTTATTACTACATTCTTATTACCATTAATTTGGCTATTACTGTGGTTATAATATTTTTCTAGCACTGTTTATTTTATCTTTCAGCTTTTATTCATGTATTTACTTTTGCTTGTAAAGTTGAGTTGTGCTTTGTCCTATATTCTGTTTTGTTTTTCCTTTAAGAACACCAACAGAACCTATATTCCAAACCTAAAAAAAATATAAATCTCCTGGGATCACTGAGCTACTCAAGTTGCTTAGATCAGAGATATTCAACCTTAAATTAAGTCATGAGTTAGAGAGTATGATAATTACCAATGTAATTAAGAACACAATTACATGAACATGCTAACAATTAAAAAATAGTTTGAAGGGTAAATGTACAAGCTAATTTATATAGTGTATAGTGCACTTTATACTTTTGTGCCGTTGAGTTAAATTTTGCATACACATTTAATCTGTTATCGTTGCTGTAGCAAATGAGTTAACTGGTAGAATATGTATTGTCTGGCAGTTCAGAACAGTGCGAAGAGCAACCAAAAAAGATTATTTAACTACCAAATTTATATTCAAACAGGCTAAAGAAACTAAAGCTAAATGCATTTTATTTAATATGTGCAACATTTATATACTAGATCAGATTCTTTCTTCCTTAGGAACAAGACTGGGCTATAGTATAATGTGTACTTGGAATACTAATATTTATTTTATGATTTTTTATTTACTTAACAAAGAAAGTTACAGATTAGAGAGGGAACCACTGACTATAGCTATATCTATATATATATATATATATATATGTGAGGCTTACTGTCATGGTATTCATTTATTTTCAAACCATTTTCTTAATTTACTTCAAAGGTTGGATATAAACATATATATATATATATATATATCATTTGAGGGGAGGGTGTGCAACTTTTTTGCATTGAGGCAAATTACATAAAGCAGCCATTCAGGCAATCTCAATAGCCCCCTCAGTAGGTGCTACGCAACTCACAGTATGGTAATACACATATCTTTCAGAAGAATTCGGAAAATGTTGTAGTGCACTGTGAAAAATACAAAAAGGTATATCCAGGGTTTGTACTACAACGGAAGACAGATCTATGGCTCAACAAATACCAGATAACAAATGACGCCAGGTTTTCTAGACTACAGCTAATGATGCTCAGCCATTTTGACTGCATCAAAGTCCTGGAAGTTGTGATTGTCCAGAACAGTTCCAAAGCCTAACTATCAACATCATTGCCAGAGGATAGAGACAGAGAGCTGAGAAATTGAGAGGAACCTGAAAAGGATGTGGGAGAATGATAGAAAGAGATGAGAGAATAAGAGATAGAGAGGCATTGCAGTCCCTCTATCTCCTCTCTCTGCCTCTCTGTGCTGAAAGAGAGGGCTGACCGAAAAGAGAGAGTTTAGAAGACTGAGGCATCTGAGAGAGACATAAAGATGTGAGAGACAGGCTCACAATCAGAGGAGTAAATATTGTATTTTAGACAGAAGCACCAGAAAGGCAGTGAGAAAAACTGAAAAAAAATGACAAAGAAAAGAGGAAATTTCAGAATTGTTTTTACAGTATCGAAACAGGCTGCGCCTTCTACCACCTGGCTGCAATATAACAGCTCAGGATACAAAATGGTCAGTCTGGGTGGCAATTGCCCCAAGTGTAAACTATGCCCACGACAGAGAGACCATTGATAAGACCAGTTGTGGCCAGTTCACTCTGGGCTCAGAACAGACAGTGTTAGTCTAGTGGTGTAAAAGCCATGTCGGGGCAAGTGGAGTTGTCGTATACTGTTGAAAAAAATTGATCAGGGCAGAAGCCAGGTAGGCAATGGGTAACCTTGGATCAGATTATTTAGCAGCTGCACAAAGGACTGGTCTAAACAGAAACATGAGCATAAGAGTCTGCATGGTTTTGTTAAAAACAGATCTTGAAAAACTAACTATATTCTATGAAGAACTCAGTAAAACTATAGATATGGGTATGGTGGTGGGTGTTATTAAGACTTTGCTAAAGCATTTGATACTGTTCATCAGAAAAGGTTACTTCACAAATTGACACACATAGCCTTAAGATCCTGGACCTCTACATTTACTTTTTTTTAGCACTGATCTCCCAAGTTGCCTTGAAAGCCATGTCTCAGCATGAACAGCCATGTTTACTGATGACAAAGAAATTAAATAACAGTGCAACATATACTTTAAATAGTATCTCTCTGGGAAAAGCTACGAGTGAGAAGGATTCAGGAATATCATACTGCTGCTTTAAAAGGCAGTAGTAAGACCTCACACTGAATATGCAGTGCAATGCAGTGCATCAGTCCTTAAAAAGGACATTATGGAATTAGAGAAAGTGCAAAGGGGGGCTACAACATTAATAATAGGAATGGAAGAGCGAATATAATTGTTTTGTTTGTATACATTTGAATATGGTTTCTTAGAGGGGATATTATAATGCAATTTAAATACATGCATTAGAACCAATCTAATAAACTCTCCAGAGGTACAGAAGTTATTCTCTGAGTCTGGAAGAACAAAGAATACATAATCAATGAAGGAACATATTCGTTATGGTAAGGACAATAAAAATACAGAATTCACTGCCAAGAGAGGTGGTGCTGTGAAATTCAATTGATCTCTTCAAAAAGTGTCTGAATTTTTTTTTTTTTTTTTTTTAGGATATTAATATTTAGGACTTGTTGATCTAAGGAGAACATATGTAACAAAATCTTGCCTACTTTTGTATCAACAGCAGGAAGTAAATTGGGTACGAAGATTGAAGTTGATGGACTTTTTAAACCTAAATTACTATGTTACTATGATAAGCATAATACATGGTGTTTACATGCTTTCTGTTTTTAGTCTGCATGGACGAATATAGGGTACATGTGTGAGTGAATTAGGACTGTTCTATGATTTAGAATGTAAGTGGCATAAAGGTCTTGAATGCCAGTTCCAGTGGGTGCCAGGTGGGAACAAAGGGAGCGCTAAAGTGCTTTCATTTATTTTATATCTGTAAGATAGGAAGTTTAGATTTGTCTTATGAATCTGTTCATCAAATCCTATTTATGAGGAACGTTTTAGGAAGCTCTGACATTTTAGGAGAGTATAGTTCCCTGTATTTCACCCTTCACAAATTTCAAAGTGGATATGGATTCTCAGGACCTGAAGCCATTCATTCTTTACTTAATAGAGTTATTAAATGTGGCATTTTTGTGAGCATAGATGCCTGTGCTAAACCATCAGTTCTTCAAGTCACTGAAAGTCAAGTTTCAAAATGGATGCTGCATAATTAATAAGATTATAGATGCCGTAGAAGTAGATGCCGGAGTAAGCAAATGGTTTTATGGTGTAAATCCTTAGCCAGTGATTTTCTAGACCTGCTCAAGTGGCCAACTATTAAAATACAAACGACTGTTAAAAGATAATTATGTTAAATTGTGCTAGTGATTCTATGCTTAAGATTATATTATATATCAACTAATATCGAGTACAATATTCAGCACACAGTCAGTCTATGTAACATATATTATTATTACGGAATTGGACCTACTTTATCTTAAAACCTTGCAATTAAACTCTCAGTTGTGTGAATTCAATGAGAAGTCTAATCTAGTTAGCCTGTAGTTGTGGGAGTGATTCAAGGGATACATTACATCACTTACATTGCACTCAAGGCTGGTCTGTTCATTTCTCTCTCTTTTTTTTTATTTTCTTCTAAGTTTTACAAGATAAGAGTACCTACAGTTTTCAAAATGGCCCCCCTCAATCAAATTCCCACAATGGCTTCATGTCCATTCTGCATTACCCTCTTGTACCAGTAGATCATTGTCACAACTTATGTGCAACGCTGAGTGTGAACAGTCGCCATTGTGTAAACATGCGTGTATGAACCAAGTGTCTTGTTGTTAACTGCCCTGCACAGTCCCCAAGATTTGAGCATCCAGAAGTGTTTAATCCTTGTCTACTGCCATGCAATGGAGCCATGCATTTTACTTTTCACAAATACCCAACAATAGCACCTCATTACAGCACACAAAAGCAGTCAAGTTGCATGCTAGACTTCTTGTCTTTCCATTCCAAATATCACATGAGTCACTATTATTGTATTTGTCAGCACAAGATCATGGTTGTGTGAGGTTTAATCGGAGGGTCTAGTGCTCAGGTTTGTGTGTAAGTTGCCTCTCATTAATTATTTAAAAGGGCCTTATAGAGTTCTGGGATTGTTGGGGAAGGACAACTGTAGCAAATAATGAACAATATGGGGTGTAGGAATTTTATATAGAAATGATTTAATGAAAGAACACAAATAAAGTACCTTATTGAGTCATCTTTACTCCATATAGATCCACCAGGAGGCAGCCATTTTGTTTAGAATCTTTGGTCAGATTGGTCAGATCTTCGTTTATATGACCCAAGGTAAGTGAAGATCTGACCCAAAAGTCTAAATAAAATGCCTGCCCCTAAAAGAAACACATGGAATAAATAAGGCTCAATAAGACACTTAATTTGTATTCTTTCATTAAATAATTTCTTTATAAATCATCTATACTTGATACAGGCTTTCAATTAAACATAAGTTAATGTTTTGCTACAGTTGTCCTTTAAGTCCCATGATTAACAATAGTGGTCCAGTTCTATCCTTTAGCATAACAAATAACTTAAATATATGTGACTTGTTAATTTGCATGTACATCTTAAAGTGTATATGAAAATGAAAAACCCTTTATATTTCTGTGGATATTTATCATCATATGATAATAATCTGCTCAAGGATATAATTTGCTTAATATAAAAGATGAAAAGATTTCTCTCCAATAACTTTTGTACAGATCTTATTTCTTTGTCGAATAATGGCACTATTGCAAATAGTAAGCATCTGTCTTCCAGACATATTATACTGCGCAATAAACATGGATTTTTCACTTTTGTTAATGTAGGTATCAATAAAGCAATTATTTATATTGGTTTTCGAGTTGTGTGTGCATGCTTGTGTAAGTAAACCAGCAGTACTCTTATCTATTCTTCATATAACTTTAGAATTGTGACAGTATGGAGTAGCACTGTCTGATCAGCAAGGTTGGCAGAAAAATATCAATGAAACTAATATAAACTATCTTCCCACACATTTATAGTGAGCTCTAGCAATGTTATCACATCTAGAAAGGAGAAGACAGAGAAATGTTTGAGATCATGAAAGGGGAGGGTAAGACGTGAACATGAAATATGCAACAATTCTACCACTTTTACATTACACCATGACTGTACATTATGATTCAACTATATCGATATATCTCCGCTAATCCCCCTTCCCCTATTCAGCTGTGCCCCAGTTACATTACATAATAACATTGGGAGCTATACGCGAAAAGGGACATGCAGGTAAGTCAAGCGAAAATTAACGTTCCACCTCGCCAACTTAACAATATATTGTGCAGGCGCCAACTCACCTACACCTCACTTTTTAGTAAATAGCTTGTTAACTTTTAATTATACAACATAAAAAAAAAAAAATTAATTAATGTACGCTTGGTACAGAATTTAAATCAGTATTACAAACTCAGTTAGACAAACGGAGACCATTCCTTAGAGAGTACTGCTTGCAGTCTTATATTCCAGAACAAGCGTTTCAAACTGCAGCTCTCCATCTGCCACTATACTTTAGAAACACAGAATGTGTTGGGAGATAAGAACCATTCGGCCCATCTAGTCTGTCCAATTTGTCAGCTAAGAAGCTGGCAGGGGAGTATGAGTAATGTAGTTCTCCAACTATTACAGGGCCACGGTTTGTCACCTCAGATCTAGAAGGGGACAGAATAAACACAAGGTGTTAGAAATGGCTGCGCGTAGAGGGGGACTGTGTGAGCCGTATAGGTAGAGTCAATGGAGACTATGGTTGATAGACTAAGTCAAGCCCCATTTCTCTCTGTCCTTCCTTGAAGGTTATTGTTGGATGACTCCTAAATGTAATATGGAACGTCTAGCACCATTTTACAATATGTCTGAGCTACATCAAACTTAGATGCACTTTTACAGGTTGTTAGTTTTCTTTCTTTCTTTTTTTTTTTTTAACTAGTTTTACATTTTGGATGGATGCATTCTTGTTTAAAAAGCAGAATGTATCGGTGCTTAGAAATAAATTCAGATAATAATAGCATTAATGACGTGCAGCCTTTTTTCCTAAATTAGTTGTTTTTCCAACTACATTTAAACACATGATGTATTAAAACCCTGCTTGTTGCGTGCTTCCATTTCCTTTTTATGTTAATTCCATGTGATTTTAGAAGCAACTTAATATAGAAATCATTACGCTGCTTTTTAAAATCTGTTTTCTTCCATTTCTCATTTTGAAGATTTTACATTTCCAGTGTACATATCACATGTCAAAATATTCCTAAAATTGTTCTTTTTTTCCATGTAGGTATCTGCAAACGACTCGTTATCCCAAGGTGGCTGTATACCATTTTATCGTTCATCTGCTGCATGTGGCACCGGTAATCAAGGTGTGATGTTCAGAAACCCATCAGCAGCAAACCCAAGAGAGCAAATAAATGGTTTAACATCATTTATTGATGCATCAACAGTCTATGGTAGCACAGCGGAAATACAAAGCAAACTGAGAAATCTCTCTAGTGACGAGGGCCTGCTGCAAGTGAATCTAAAATATTCCGATCACGGCAGAGAATACATGCCATTTGTAGATTATACACCGTCACCTTGCATACAGGATCCTAAGTCAGTCAAAGCTGAGAGAATTGAATGCTTCCTTGCAGGGGAAAGCAGGTCTAATGAAGTCATATCTTTAGCAGCGATGCACACATTATGGCTAAGAGAGCATAATCGTGTAGCCAAATCCCTGAAAGAACTCAATCCCCAGTGGAATGCCGAAACGACATACCAGGAAGCTCGGAAAATTGTTGGTGCTTTACATCAGGTGAGTACACAGGTTCTTGAAAGTGACGTGTTTTAGCTTTATTATATACATTTTATTAGAATAGCTATGCCAGTGGTAAAAAAAAAAAAAAAAAACAGTCCTTAACTTCCAGTATTGATAGGTGAGATCCTATTATGCTTGGAGAGTATAGTATCCATAGGGAGTTTTTTTAAATGGTAAGCAGTGTCCAAAGAAGGAGTCTGAGAGACATCTCTCCAATTTATCAGTATGCTATAAAAAAAGGTATAAACTAGTATATTTGATGATTCCAGTAACCACTCCTGAGAATGAAAAACACAGTCAGTTGCCATCTCAGAGATAGGGTCTAGACGTAAACATTACTCTACTGAAGGAAAGAACCTCCCCACCATCGTGAGGTTTCTTTAATGAATAGACCAGGTTATACCTCCACATCCAATACATGCATAGAGCAAATGGTGAGTCAATATCCTGGATTCTTATGAAAACTTGTCTTTCAGCAATACTCAATACTGCAGGGTCAAAACACATTGCTCCTGAAAGAAGAATGCCTATGGATAATGCAAAGTTAAATATTTAAGAACTCTCAGTTTTTACAGATCTATGCCGAGCTTTGTCGTTCGAACCGTAGGAATTCACCTGCACGTAGTATCAGTCAATTCAGCTCACCTGAAACTCACCTCTTAGTGGATAGAGGCCATTGTCACAAATTTCTGTTCCTACATTTATTTATTTTGTTCTCATTTTCCTTAAATGCTTTGTATCCTGTGCACCTACATTACTAGGAGTAGAATAGAACTCGAATACAGGTGAGCCCAGCTATAACACAGGGCTTAGGATCCATGGACTCACATTGCAATACAAACGAGAGCACCATGTTTGACCAGAGATTTTGCTAATTGTCTGCTTAAGTGAAAGTGAGATGTGGATGTGAAAGCAAGATAATGTGCTCTAATGGCTCCCATGGAGGAGGCTCCCATTATACAGGCACCATGTTGTAGCACATAGGTTTTATCTGTTCATGTAATTATATTAAGTCTACAGATGACCCAGCAATGACTCGGCAGTGAAGGTCGTCATGCATTTTGGATGATAAAACAATAAGATCTAAATAATGGCATTTCATCATTCTTGTGTGAGCTTCTGCAGGATCTCTCATCATGAAGGAGAACATTTTCTACTTTTGAAAAGAGAGATACATTCTTTATACTTTGCCTGTCAAAGGGAATTTGAAAATAATGACAACATTGTAAAAAAGAAAAAACTGTGCATCAAAGAAAGCAGAGTGTTTAATATGGAAACATATATACTATTTGTAGAATATATATCTGTGTAAAGAGGTTTGGGGAAAAAAATCACACACATATTTGCTGTCAGCAATAAGTCAAGCCCTAATAAAAGCAAATCTTAAAGGGGCACTCAACGGTACCACTTTTTTCCTGTAAAATTTACTATTTTTGGAGATAAACATGGGCTTACGTGTGCTGTGCCTCTCAGCTAATCTGACACTGTCAGCACATGCTGAGCCACTCAAAATGACTGACTGTAGTCTATTGGGTCTAGACAAGTCTTCTTGCTAGTGCAGTAAGAGAATCTCGTTGTTGCAAATAATTACCATATTTACTCGATTCTAAGATGCACTTTTCCCCCAATTTTAAGAGTTCTGACAAAGGGGTGCATCTTAGAATCAATGGCATCTGACAATTTTCGTCTTGGAAGCTGAATTTTTCATCTCGTACTTCGAGATTCACCTTCTGGAAGCCGAAAATGAACCTTTTGGCTAATGTGAGGAGGGTGGCGTTTAGGCGCTGGAGGATTTGTGATGTACTTTGTGGGACGTACACCTCTTAAAACTGTTTCTTTGAGTCTAAGACTTTTTTAAGATGCATCCCTAAAAAAGGTGTGCGTCTTAGAATTTATGGCGTCTTATACTCTGTATTCAGCTGAAAGGTCACAAAGTAGGTACCAAGAGATGTGAGAGACAACACGGAAAACTGGGGTAGTCAGTGTAGATTTTTAATGTACTTCTTTGATCCACCATTTGGCTCCCATTGAACTCCTGTACTCTATTGTTTCTTGATGTTGTTGTTATGTTTTGGATTGGTATAACATGGGTCAACATATATGGTATGAAAGATAACTCTTTTTGTTTCAAATTTCATTTTAAAGTAAAACTGACTAATATCAGCATAGTGTAAGTTCTAAGTTGAAAGGCCGTTTGAAAGAGGACTTTCCAGGTAGCTAGTTGTATATGTTCCAGTTCCTTTATCCCACGATACATTTTCTGTTAATAGACAGGGATTCTTTACTTACTTTCATAATTTACAACTCTTCTTAGTTTATACTAGACATCATCATTACATTCAGGTAATATATACATGATTACAACACAAATCTATTTCACTTAGTCCAATGTTGTCAAACGTTTTAAATGTGAGAGAGCCACATACTGTGAAGAAGATTCGGTAAGACAGTGGACAATATTAATTTCATAGGGTAATACAATATAAACTTTGGGCTTTCTAGGATAGGGGCTACCCAAAATCCCCTGAAGGCCACATCTGGCCTATGGTTTGCCAGTTGCATACACCCTAGCCAATGCAAACTCTGTAATTAACACATCAGTGGTAGCCAGGTACATATGATCTGTAGCCCAGACCTTTTAGAAAAATATTGAATTCTAAGAAAGAATATTGGAACAGTAAACTATATACGGCTATATCCAGTTTATAAAAATAAGGTCATCACAATGGCCTGTTGTGAAATGCAGTGAAAATGTACAGTTTGCATTTTTTTTTGTTAGCTCCCCCTTTCAAAGGGAAAGCCTGGCTAGATGTGATTACAAATCCACTTAAATGGAAGTGCATACTGTAAAACTGATGTCACACATTTGGTTTGATTGTACTGAAGAACAAAAATCAGGGAAGAGAGAGGATGGCCTAGCTGATTAAAAAGTAATAGTTTGTTGGAGTCATGCATAGATAAGAAGTGCTAGCAGTACTAATGACTCGGAAACATGGAAATGCTAAGTCAAAACATGGTTGTTTGGCCATAAATATAAGGTCAAGAATTCTATTAAGAACCAATTTATCTGTCTTTATTTCCTGTGGTAGCAGCTGGGCAGATGGGAAATACTTCAGAGAGGGTCACCAAGGCTAATAGATAGAGAGAGAAAGAATGGAAGCTTGGCAGGATTTTACAGTACACATCCTAATAAGTAGCGCAGTAACATCACAAATCAGGATGCCAGAGATTCCTTACTATTTTTTTTATTGTCATTTATATGAGAAACAAGACTTATAACATAAGACTTTATGCTGAGTGCATCAAAAGCAAAACTGTTGAAACATTCTACTCAAAATGTGTTATTTGGATATTGCTCAAGGACAAGGCCGGATTTGCAATTAGATTGATGAGGTAACTGTTTCAGCAGCATAAATATCCAAAGGATTGCTGAGAAAACCTACCTGGGAAAATGAGTTGAGGGTATGAGTGCCACATATATACAAGCACGATGGCATTAGTGATATTGGGGAGTATATGATAGTGGAGCCAGGGACGCTTTAACCAATGGCCACAACATGGTCCCGCTGCCCTCTTGGCTGTCTCACATGGACACAGTCATGCTAGGTCAGCAGCCAGCAATCCACATCAAGTTTGACAGCAGGTCACATCCGGCCCTCTTCCTTCACTCAACATGCATAAAGGGAAAAATACTCAGAAACACCCTGGGTCATGAGAGAGCAGAAAAAGGGGGAGTACTGGGGAAGGGGAGAGAGGGGGTAATGTTTTTATTGTGCAAACTGGTGGTGGAGTATTAATGGGCAAACTAACAGTGACATATTAATGGACAAATTGGCTGTGGCATGTTAATGGACAACTAACAGTAGCATATTAATGGGCAAACTAACAGTGGCATATTAATGGGCAAACTAACCGTGGAATAATTATGGGCAAACTAACAGTGGCATATTAATGGGCCAATTGGTGGTATATTAATGGGCAAACTAATAGTGGCACATTAATGGGAAAACTAACAGTGGTATATTAATGGGCAAACAAACCATGACATATTAATGGGCAAACTGTCAGTGGCATATTAATAGGAAAACTGTCAGTGGCATATTATTGGGCAAACTGTTTGTGTCATATAATGGGAAAACTGGCAGTGGCATATTAATGGAGAAATGGGGGAACATTTTAATGGACAAACTGTGGCACATTTTAATGGGCAAATTGTCTGTTGCATATGTTAATAGCAAAGTGTCTTGTCATGTTAAGTGGTACCTGACTGTGGCTCATTTTAATTGTCAAACTGATGCTGTGGCAACTTATGTGGGGCAAATAACATGTACCATGGGGCAAAGTGACACAGTGGCATGTCCTGCAGGGCCAGTGGCAAAGTGACACTGTGATATGTTCTGTGGGGCAAATTAAAACTGTGGCCTGCCAAATCATGTGGGTGCACCATGAGAGCAAGCTAAGTGAGGTGGGTGCAATAAAAAATGCATGGCAAGTGCTGTGGGTACGGTAAGGTGCTGTGCTAAGTAATTTAGGTGCAATGTGGGTGCAGAATAAAGGATTAAAAACAAGAAATAACATCTTTATTACATATAAAAATAGTTGCATATAATATTAAAAAGTTTACATTTACACACAGTTTTACATTTCGGCTTTAGTAAAATTAGGTCGAAGAGGGACCACTGCTAAAGACTTTTCCTAGGGCACACTAGGGCCTTAAAGTGGCCCTGAGTGGAGCTAACAACAAGTGAGCCAATGTATAATGCTAATACCAATGAATGTTTGCACCAGTTTAACACGACTGTGTTGGACCAGCACAAACCATATTTAAAGAATCAGTTCTTTGGCGGAGGCTAACTATTCCGCACAATAAAGTGTAATTTTGACTTCCTGGTACAGGAGTTTATAAACATAACCCCATGATTTGTGCATTAATACATGAGTGACAAAAGATATATGAACATACTAAGTTGCCTCAAAATTATGTGGCAGAAGATTATGTAAAAAAATTAGTTTTTACTTCCTCTGCCTCATGAAGAGGAGAAAGCTTAGTAGTGCACTGCTCAAATAAGCCTACTGGTAAACGTAAAAAGGAATGGCTTTATTAGTTAGCCAACAGGGGTTCAGAGTTCAGCCTCTTATGCATATCAGAAATAAGAGAGTGGGACATTTTTGTACAATCAGTAACCAATTATTGATATAAACTGTAGACCTGGAAAGACAGGTTTTCCTGAGCATGTTAGTCTTTAGGGATTTCGAAAACTTCTAGAAAAGTCTGTGGCATGGTAGGGCATTACATAAAACAAAAAGGTTAGTGCTAGAAATGGATTTTTGTCATCATAGTATTTGTCAATTATTTCAAGTTTTAACACATGGCAGCTAATCACCAGAGTATGCACCATTGCAGAAACAATGAACTTGAATATATGCCAGTTTTATAGGGCAGTTACAATAACAGGAAAGTATAAGCTGTGGCTAGACTAGTGGCAGCCATTGGTTCACAACCTTTAGGCCATGAACAAGGCTTGAGGCATAGACTCAGAGCAGACAAAAGCATCCAGGAAAGTCAGGGTTGTTGGAGATCAAGTTCAAAAAACGAGTCAGCAAGCTGGAGTGGTCAAGCATGGCAATATGGAAGAACTCGCTGAACAGTTAAATGGGTTTTTCTTGTACTAGTATGTATCAATAGGAAAGTTGGATAACAGGACTCTATCATAAACTCCTGTGTATTGCATCCTCCCGTTTGTGTAGTCCTTTCACTAAGCAACTACTGCAACAAAGGTGAAACATGGATTTATGGACAGTGAGCACAAAAGTATAAGTGTCGGATGAAAGATTCAGGCTGTGGGGGTGAAACAGAGAACAATTTCTATATAATCATATTTCTTATTACAAACACATGAGTGGAGACGGACTGCGCAACTTGTTTGTTTTGGGCCCACAAGTGGTTACTGATGTATTTAAGGCTGTATAATGAGTCCAGATTATTGTGTGTATGTAGAATATTGTAGAAGTCCAAATGCCCATTATAAGAATATGAACAAATGCAGTGTTGGAAGTTAATGCACACTGCCCTAGATAGCAAACATCAGAACAAAAGGCACATATAGGACCACTGCGAGGAAGGTGAGCATGCTCTGAAGAGGAAGCTTTAGATTCCTTAAGAAATTTTCATTTTTGAATATACAGTATTAGAAGGACAGTATGGAAGTAATTCACTCACAACAGCAGTGAACAAATAAATAATAAACAGTCCTCAGTTCTTTTGGAAGTTTGAGATGATATATCCAATCACTCGGCTTGATTTTATCCCAGCTCACAGAGAAGATGGCTATTAGCGAGAATTCCCTGCGAAAATGATCTCTGCTTGATGCAAACAATAATTAAACCTGCACACAATTTCACTGTGCATTCTTTGTATTCTTTGTATTCACAATCAAAAGCTCAAAAGAAGCGAAGATAAATAAACGAAAAAAATGTAATTCGAAAATCCCACAGGACAATTTACCTTCATATACTGTCATTTTATTTATAAAGCACATCAATTCTACTTCATGTTCTCATCATTTAACGTCATTATGCTCATACATATGTTTTAGTTTAAATGAGAACAGTTAGATGGTGTCAAGTCAGAAAAAGTAAGAACAATAGCAAAGTGGACATAAATGAAAAAAAAAGAAAAAGAAAATCATGATTAAACATAAAGCAGACATGATGAAGAGGCAAAGAAGAAGTCATGGGTGAAGTGATATAGAAAAACCAATTAGGAACAGGTCCTGTTCCTATAAAAAAACATCTGTCTGTAATTGTTCAGGCTTTGTCTACTTCCTCTCTAACTAAAACATCAGCTCAATCTCATTTCAAAGTCTTGATTTCTGTCCATCAATGCTTTATTTTCTAAAAATGCTTCCATTTATTGGACTGTCTTACCACAATGTAGTGTGTGTGTGTGTGTGTGTGTGTGTGTGTATAGCACTGAAATGTATTCTTGGAAAATACTTAAATATACTAAAATATATGAAATCATTTTGGACAATCTCTTGGGCTATTGCATTTTGGTAAAAGTTTCACATTTAAAGTATTGAAGATATTTAGTAAAAAAAAAAAAAAAATAAGAGGGACTAAACCCACCACATATTAATCAGGCAGAATTTTACTTTGGATTAAACCAGATTTTAATTGCAGCGCTAGTAGCGTTCCAAAGCAATTTCACTTTATTCTGGAAGTCTATGTTAGGTTCCATATCATGGATTTACATTTGGGAGGATTTGCTCACCTCCACCACAGCTTCAGGGTTTGTGATTTGAGACTGAAATGCTCACAAACAATTGAAAGGGAGCATTATGCTCAACCAGCTCTCTTAGCTGCCGCAGAATTGTAGCCCCTTAGTCTTCACTTTTGCAAATGTTAAGGGAAAATATATTTGAACCAGTGCACAATAGGAGCTCCCCTTAATCAAGCAAAAATTGAAATGTAAAGAAGTAGACTTGCCTGGCTCTTTCTTCAAGGAGTGGTTTCTATCCCTGATTTAAAAAGTCCCACACTGGTGCTAAAGGCACTCCAGGTGTGTCCACTGCCATCTGGGAACCCTATGGGTTTTTTTTTGGCTTCCAGCCCTCTTTCTTTACTGGGTTAGCTGACTTGTCGTCCGGTTTAGGATTTCCACCATCCACACTAGTATGAGAGTGCCTGAGCCCCTCCGACCTTGAAAGCTAAGCAGAGTCAGCCCTGGTCAGTACAGGGGTAGGCCACGGATTAGGAAACCCCAAGTTATGAAGGCATTTTCTTTTGGCTACCTTCCCAACATAGCCCTTTTTCTTTATGAATTGGGTCACCCTTCTGCGTTGGCTGACTTGCTGTCTGGTTTGCACTTCTGTGTCAGCTGTCTTGCCATCCGGTTTAAGATTAGCCAATTTAGGGCCTCTCATTGCTTCATCCAGACTGGCCTAAGACTGCCTTATTCCATCTGACCTCTGTGTATGAGACTGAATAGGAATCCCACATGCAGTAGGCATTTCTTCTACATTTTCTGGGTCAGCTTGACATCTGGTTTAAGATATGCCCTTTGCAGCTCAATGTGATAGAGAGTGCCCAATCCCACATGACCTTGGAAGCGAAGCAAGACCAAGCTTGGTCAGGACTGGTGTGGTAGACTAAATCAGGAGCCGGTGCTAAAGGCTTTTTTTTTTCTTGGCCTCTGGTTTTTTTTTCAGCCCACTTTCTTTACTGGGTTGGCAGACTTACCCGTTTAAAATTTGCCCCTGTAGTTCAAACTATTGCCTACAGCCATACTTGTCATGGTGTGCCTGATCCTATTCAACCTTATTAGTTATATTTTTATAAAACTGGACTTGTTTTATTCTTTAAATGAACAATTTTTTGATAAAAGCAAAAAGAAAGAAAGATGTGTAAGATTGTGTAGTATGTAAATTATATGTTGAGGACTTGACTTTAAATTTTAAAATGTCAATTACACTCATTCTGTTTGTTTAACAAAGACATTTTCATAAGCAAATGTGCACACTATATTAATATTTTAGATTTTTGTTCTGTGTTTTTAAAAGATTATCACTGTTCGAGACTATATTCCAAAAATTCTGGGACCAAAAGCTTTTGTTCAGTATATTGGACAATATGGAGGATATAATGAAACCATGAATCCATCTATATCGAATATATTTTCAACAGCTGCATTTCGCTTTGGCCATGCAACAATACCACCTATTGTGCACAGACTAGATTCTCAATATAAGGATCACCCACAATATCCAAACCTACTAATGAGTGAGGTCTTCTTCCGCCCTTGGAGAATTATTAAAGAAGGTGAGGATAATCCCAATGGCACCAACTTGTCTCTTATCATCATATGAAAGATAAAGTTTTTTGTTCTAATGTTCTAGTGGATGCTGTCATGGTTGTATTGATAAAAAATATATATTTATTTTGAAAGTACAAAAAATACAAAACATCACATACATATCTATACAATGATATACCCTGTTGGACATGTCTTTACCTGTCTATCTAGCGACTTTGTCGTATGTTTATGTCTTTCCGGGACAAACAATATTTACGAAACAACATAAACAACAATAAACTAATATACACACTATAATAAGGTTGTATTGATAATATAAAGCCAAGAATGAGTGGGACTATCACTGACAAATTTTAAAGGTGTAAACAAAGAGAGACATCCCCCCAAACATGGACTCAAATCCTGGACTCTCAGATTAATAGATATTGGACCTACCTAGTTACCTGTCATGGGTCTTTCTTTTACAGAAACATACTACTGGGCCAAAATAGATGGGAATATTAGCAATGCATGATTTATGGAGATTGAAGAAAGCAACCTGGCAACTTAAGAAACCTTAAAGTGCATTCAAGAATGACTGACATCTGCCTGTTTACACACAGCCTCATGTATTAATTAATGCTTTTGCATGTGGAGATTAAATGTTACATGACTCAATGCTGAGTTGCATTTGACATGAGTAAATAAATGTGCCCACACAGGATCTATCAACACTAACTATATAAATATTGATCTAAAGAGGGATTTTATTAATGCTGGATTAGCATGTTGAATGCTAGCACTGTGCTATGTTTGTCATTTTAATTCCCTCAAATTGATCACATTTTGTTCAAAAGGCTTGGTACATATGTTGTAATATGATTACAACATCTCAGTTTAGTATGTTTCAAAGTACAATTTTTTGATTTACTTCCTAACATTTGACAGTAATTTAATATTTGAACATGGCATTAAACTCTAATAATCTCTATGAATAAAAAATGCAGTTTAATGATAAAGCTTCTACTAAGCCTCTATTAAGTTTCATTAATATAAATTAGGTTGTGATGCATAAAAATGTCATCTTACTTTAACATATCTTGAAGGTGGGCTGGACCCATTATTCAGAGGACTGCTCGGGAAATCTGCTAAACTGCAGACGCAGCAAGAAATGATAAATGAAGAATTAACAGAAAAACTCCAAGTGTTATCTAACAATGGGTCAATGGATTTGGCATCTTTAAATCTGCAAAGGGGTCGAGATCATGGACTACCAGGTATGCCATTGGTCTACTTTAGCAGAAGAGTGGTAAACAAGAATGCTGAGAGATATTTAGAATTTCTATATCTAGAGGTGAACTTAGAGTTTCTAGATTGGCTATTTTTATCGGACACATATAACTGTAAATTTTCATTCATGTTGCCCTGTAGTATGAGGAAATCATATGCGTCCAGAGGAAAATATTTTAAAAGGCACTGCCATCTCTATATTGAATTTAGTGAAAGCAGGTGTCTACACCGATCAGCCCCATTTTGACGCCAAAACAGCTCTGATCCATTGAGGCATGGACTCCACTAAAAGGTGTGCTGTGATATCTGGCACCAAGACTTGCAAGGTGAGGGCCTGCATGGATCAGACGTGTTTGCCCATCACGTCCCACAGATGCACAATTGGATTGAGATCTGAGAAATTTGGAGGCCAAGTCAGCACCTTGAACTCGTTGCGTTGTATCAGGGCACATTATCCCACTTAAAGAGGCCAATACACTCATGAAATACCATTTCCATGAAAGGGTGTACATTGTGTGCATCATTGCTTAGGTAGATGGTATGTGTCAAAGTAACATCTACATGATTGCCCAAACCATCACACTTCCTCTGCCCAGCTTGCCACCTGTCACTGATCAGTGTATTTTCCACGGACTGATATTTTATAAGAGGAGTTATTGAGGAAAGAATGTGAGACTTTGTACATTAACAGTGAGGAAAATTTACAGACCTAGCACATCAGCTGTAGTGCTTCACTGCAAGACATAGGAGAAAATGTTGGTGCAATTATCCTGTCACATATGTTATACATAAAGTATTATATTTCTGCCTAGGACAACTAGGCCTAGGCTTAGTATGGAAGACCGGAGAGGGGGCAGCGGTAGACAGAAGGGGCTAAAACAGAGCTAGTGCTACCATTGTTGGTGGTACATCCTTCCCCACTGCCTTACTCTACCATCCAGGCTGCCCTCCCTTTATCTCCAGGAAGCAACAGTAGGAATGGCTTTGGGGCCATCTGGTGTAGTGGAAAGGTTATGTGTGGAAGGGGTGCAACCAGGAGAGGAAAGTGTGAGATAAATGAGGGTTAGAGTATATGAGTGTAGTTGGGGAGAGAGATGACTGAGGTGGAGGGAAGGTGGCAAATGAGTGAGTTGCATGAGTTTAGTCAGATCTAGGACAGCACCAAACCTGAGTACACCACTGGTCATATACATAATATGATGCTAATATGATGATAATACTAAACACATGTGAACATGCTGCAAGTAGAGTGTAATTGGCTACATGGTCTATAAAAAAATTCTGACCACTGAAATTGTGCCTTGAAGAAGCAGATGAGCTTAATTATACTCTGTAACCTTCCATGGAGAGCGCGACAAGCACGCTGATCCTTTCAGTAGGATTATTTTAACAAAATGTTTAGAAATGTCTGCCGTGGAGGAGGAAGTCCCAGGAAACAGTCTCTTCAAATGAGACTAAATTATATTTTTGTCTTGTCTTATTTATTTAAAAAAAATAAAGATACACATTAAGATACTTACTATTAGTAGCTAAACCTAGTTTGTTGTTGCACTGTCCATATAATTAGCAACAGTTGGGAGTTTTCATTGGGTCATAGAGCAAAATTGTCTTGTCAAGAACATTCTGCCAAATCTCTTTTTACTGGCAAGCCATAATCTTTTCATCTTTTGGTTGACATTCCACCTTTTGTTTTGCAGGTTACAATGACTGGAGAGAGTTTTGTGGTTTACCAAGATTATCAGACATGACAGCAGCAGTCTCCGATAAGAATCTATCAGGAAAAATCCTAGCTTTATATGGTCATCCAGACAATGTTGACGTTTGGCTTGGTGGTTTAGCTGAAGACCTACTAAAAGGAGGAAGGACCGGACCTCTGTTCGCATGTTTAATCGGAAAGCAAATGAAAGCATTGCGAGAGGGAGATAGGTACATATAACTCTTCATCTATGGCATTGTTTACATTTTTCTCAAAATGCAATTTGTCCTTCGTGCTCCAGATATACATAGTTACATAGTTACATAGTAGTTTAGGTTGAAAAACAGACTTGTGCTCATCAAGATTAACCATTTTTCTATTCCTCGTTTACCACTGTTGATCCCCAAAAAAATAGTTTTTCAGAAATTTTAAATTCTGCTTTCAATGGGGAAAAATTCCTTCTTGATTCCACAGGACAATACAATTTTCATTGTGTTAACAAGCACAAAATAAAAAAATAAAAATATATATACATATAGCTCAAAGTTCTGCTCTTTTAAAAAGGTATCCAGGCTCTTTTTAAAGGCATCTAATGTATTCACTAGCAACATATCTTCCTTTGCATAAAGAATTCCTTCCTCTGTTATAGACAAAATCCCTTTTCTTCAAGTCTTAGCAGGTGACCTCTTATCCTTTGTAAAGTTCTGTTAATGAACAGGTTTTTCTAGAACTATTTGTGTGGGGCCAGAACATATTTAAATAACGTCATCATCCTCCCTCTAAGACGCCGGTGCTCTAGTGTGTTCAAATGAAACTTTCCTAGCCTTTCTTCATAACTAAAATGTTCCATTCTCCTTGTCAGTTTTGTAGCCCTTCCTTACACTTTCTCCAGTTCCATAATGTATTTTTTCAGAAAAGATGCCCAGAATTGAACTACATATTCAAGGTGGGGTCTATGGAAAGTTATATTACATATTTGTGAATATTTTCACTATTTCTGAGTAAATCCTATTGATGTTAAAGCAGGCTTGGAGCCCATTAGCCAGGTCAGCAAGGTCTTTCTGCCAGTAGCAATATCAAACATTTCCCACATGGTTAAGCTTCTGAAGTTTGAATGACCACTTTGTCTTATAGGTAGCAGTAGCAGGGCTGAACAGCTGGGAACAACGGAGTAAAAATTGTAGTTAAGCTCCTGACCAGACACAGCTGAGGAGAGTTAGCAATGATATCAAGGTTTATAGATTCAGGTTTATCAAAGCTGAGGCTCGACTATGAAAATAGACTAGAGGAAGAGATCCAGCAATATGGAAGTCAGGGTTATAATCTTTGTAGAGTGATTTCCTGACTGAAATAGTCGGGTTTTTATCCTTTGTTGATTGTTCCAATGTTATAATCCTTATTATTTGCCTTTAAACATGTTATAGGTGGTTCTTGTGATTAAGACTAAATCATTATTTTATCAGAGACCTGTTATTATGATAATTTTATTAATTTACAAGAGAACATTTCATTTCAAAATAGCCCAAGGCTGATCACATTTCTAAGAAGGCAGACGTAAAGCAAATTAGATGAGTGTTACGGTTTCTGAATTTCACAGAATTGTTAGAGCATTAGAAGTGGGATTATGGATATAGGATATAGGATAATGTTTGTAGGTAAAGTCTTAAAGCGCCACTCCAGTTATTTATTTATTGGACATGTTTCTTTAATAATGTCATAAGTTTCATAAAATGGAGATGATAGTATAAAGAGATTGTAGAGACATGAGTATAAAGTCCAAATCTAGATGTGTTCTGGCTGTATACCTCAGGAATATGTAGGAAACAGTCTGGTCTGGTTGCAAAAGGATTCAGTGTGTGTGGGTCCAAGTGAGATCTCAGGAATATGTAGGAAACAGTCTGGTCTGGTTGTAAAAGGATTCTGTGTGTGGGTTTCAATGATAAAAAGTTTTATTTCTGGAGATAATTACATTGCATTGTCTATAATCACCTCACTCAAACAGGCAGTATTTTTACTAATGGTGTAAAGTACTGGAAAGTTTGTTTCGTCAAGCATGAACTGATTTTTAGCCTAACCTTTTTAATGAATGAACATACTGCAATGTCAAGTAACTAAATACTGACATGAATATCCAGATGTCCAATTAAACATAGGAATTAATTGCGTAACATATTTTTACTAATGAATACAACCTTCCATCTGACTTTAAGAATGTTTCTAATAAATTCAACCATTATGGCCACACTAATGCCGCACTGCAACAAACACAAAAACACATATAACTTTTAGTTTGTGTTATTGAAGTTGACTTTTTTTCTGATAAATTTGGATGCAGTACAGTTATTTTTGTATGATGCAAACCAAGGGGAGATGCTCGTACAAGTTAAGGCCCTATTTGTTGCAGTAGTGATTGTGCTTTGCACTCTTGCTAGGATACCTATATTTTTTGCTAGCAATGACAAACACCAAATAAAATCTATTTCCCTGAGCCAGCGAAACAAATGTCCTTTCTCAGCAAGAATAGTATACAATAAAATAGCTTTTCATCTGCCAATGAAATTAATGTTGTTGGTTTCACAGTAACGAAATTGTGATATTAGTGTCGGGACCTGTTACTCCAAAGCCCCTTGTTGGAAAAGATATGATGTAATTCATACACTTTATCTTACGTGTCACTGTCTGGGTAATCTTCAGGCAACAAATAAAAAAGAATTTATTCATTTAACTCACACAGTTAAAAATGGCTTATGTTTAAATTATTTGTGCAAACTTCTGAAACAGCTTCTTATTCTCATCACTTTATAAACCCATTCCAAAATATCATTTCAGGTTTAAATATAGATATATAATAGAAACATAGAATGTGTCAGCAGATAAGAACCATTCAGCCCATCTAGTCTGCCTAATGTTCTGAATACTTTTTATGCATTAGTGCCTGGTCTTATCTTATATGTAGAATAGCCTTATGCCTGTCCCATGCATGCTTAAACTCCTTCACTGTATTAACAACTATCACTTCTACTGGAAGGCTTCAATACATCCACTACCCTCTTAGCAAAGTAATACATATTGATTTAAACATCTGCCACTCTAATTTAAGACTATGTCCTCTTGATGTTATTTTTTTTTTCTTTTAAATATAACTTCCTCCTTTACTGTGTTGATTCCCTTCATGCATTTAAAAGTTTCTATCATATGCCCAATCTCTTCCAATCTGTTCATGTTAAGGAAAAAAAAGTGTGAGAGTGACCGTGCTGCCAACGTATAAAATACAAATAAGAAGTATATATAGAGCTGCTCACAGAAAAAAAGGAGGCAACTAATTATCCTCCAATTAAAGTGAAAAAACAAGTGTACTGGAGCGCTTACATAAATAGTGAAGTAATCAGGAAAATGTTAAAATAAATATAAAAATAAAATCTCTGATGAATAAATACTACAAAAATATATAACCAGAATGACAAAAGAATGTAGTAATGAAATATTAATGTAATACTTAAACCAATAGATATATGCCAAGGATCCGTCAATAGATTTCAGTGGCCCAAATGGATATGGAAGAAAAACAGAACAATTAAACCATAGTGTATTCTGTATATAAGCAAGATGGCCATATGTCATATAAAATAAAAATGTATAAAAAGTAGGTGAAAACGTATATAAATGTAATAAATATAATCTAAACAAATTAAAACCGGTTTATGAGCCAAAAATACACAAAGTAAAAAACAGACAATATACAAATACATACAAATAAAAGCAGGAGAGCGATACAGAAAAAAACTAATAAGATAGCAGCAATGAACTCTTACACTAAGTGTTGGTGAGATCCGATGAAGGGTCATCAACGCCTTGTGTCTATTAGTCGACACTGACTATGAAACGATTTCACTTCAGAGGTGGACCTCAGTAGTGTAGGAGCTCCGATGAATGAATTCGTCAAAGACGAATACCAGGTGACGAACTTCACATGAATGGATGTTAAGGTCCTTTAACTTTTCCTGGTATATTTTACTTACCACTTTGGCACTAAGAGACATCACATCAGTCTGCACCCTACTAGCATTTACTCATGACTTAGGCATTATATATCAATAATTTACCAAATGCAATTGCATTAGGTGTTTCTTGGTGTTCCCCACAATTAGGGCCCATGTTTGATTGTGACCTTGTCACTACAACAATAAAGAATAAAGAGTATCCATGACCTACAGAAACACTGCTCTAAACTGACAATAGAAAGTTTCATAACAATAGAAAGGTTGCTGGTCCAAAGGCACTGATTCTTAATGAGAAAAAATAGACATAGACCAAATGATCGGATATTCCAAACATTCGCAAATGTATTCAAAATGAAGCAACGCCAGAAACATTAGCACAAGAAAATGAACAGCCTAATGTAAAGACAACATCTTACTCAATGTCACATAAAAATGGTGGCAATCTGATGTGTGCCCCCGTGCCTATCATAACGTCCCACCTATCATAACAAGTGTGCTCTGGTGTGATAAGAATGTCTTGACCTAATATGTCACCTCATTAATCCTAACAGAAGATTTAAAATGTATCTCTCTGCTATGCAAATAGTATGCTAATAATAAGCAAATGGTATGCTAATAATGAACCAAGGATTGTGGCCATAAATACACGTGGTCACATCCACCGAGCGGTACTATTCATGTCATCACATCTGTGAATAACAGTTGTATTACAGCTGTATTCATAACCACATTCCTTTGATCTAATTAAATCCCATTCAGTGCAATCTATCTGCTTAAATCAGTTGTACTGTGTGCAAATTGTCTGTTCTACTTATCAGTGGGATTTTTGGTTTGCTGATCCTGTTAGCTAAATTTGATCTGAGACTAGCTGCTGCTCCATAAGGTTTCGGCAACTGAGTAATGTGTGTTCATGTTATGACTGCCGTCTTGTGATTAAGTAATCTATCCCTGCAGAATAGCAAATGACTGAATTGGGACACCTTGATGAATTTCTTACAAGTCTTACCTATATCTTGGGAGTTTCATATCTGAGAACAGGTAGAAAAACCTGCATAACAAAAAGGACTGTGCTACTTACTGTTTATGAGGCCAATGCATTTACATGCTTTTTTAATTGTGCCATACTTACAAAAGACACAGACTTGTGATAAACTAGTAGCTATGCTAAAGGCACATTCCTCAATAATGCCATCTGTCAGCGCCCAGAGATTGCTTTTCCAGAAATAGATGTTCAAATGAAATATATTCAGAGCTTTTCCGCATTCATTGTTAGGGTAATGGTAGGATTTTGTATATAGAAAATCAGGGTGGTCATTATCAGTTATTTAAAAAAAAAAAACTATCCAAAAACAAGTCTTGCATTTGTGTAAAACAGAAAGAATATGAGGTGCGGGGCATTGAGTGTAGTATATAATAACATGTTTACATAGAGAAATTATCATATGGGCGTTAAGTGCATTAAGTGTTCACTCCTCAGGGTTGCAGGTTGGTAATAGTAATACCTTGAGGGTGATGGGAAATGTTTCTGACATTGCCTTGTGGCTTTATATGCAAATGATCCGTTTCCTATTCAAATCAGTTCATTTGCATGCCAAACCACATAAGCAGGAGATACCAGACACCTATAAATGCCTTGAAAGAAAAATGGGGGTCATGTATACAAACTGGCACATTGCAGAAAAAATTACTTTTTTAAAAAAAAAATTATAAGTATTCACCAGATGTTGTACGCTTAAAATCTCCACCATTTTGTGATTACAAGTGAAATCTCAGCCTGATGAAAGCTTCAGAATATATATTTTTAAAAATGGTGCGTTCCTTTAAGTATTTACATGGTAAGACATACTACTACTTACACTGTTCCATTTAGTCCATATGATAACAGTGAATAATTGTATTGCCCTTTAGTCAGGTGAACCAATTGCATTAACACAAGTAGCAAATATAAACTTTATAATAAATAAAAGGAGTGGAGAAAATGAAGAGAGTTAATGATAATACCAAATAAAAGCTTTAAAAAATACAGTTTCTCCAGTATATTTTATAATTAACTTTTTAACTTTATTCATTTTTTTATTCTAATAGGGGTTGAGGTAAATGTTTGCACAGAACGTGGATGCCATTCTGTGTGTGACTGCACTGTTGGACAGCTCCAAGAACTGTTCAGCAGATCCATCTCCCAGTGGGTTGTCGTGTAGCTGTGTCCCCCACTGTTCTTGAGTGATGTGGTAGATGTCAACATTGTGGTAGAATATAGCCAATGAACAGAGCCAACAAACAAAAACAAATATAGACTAACATAGGTTTAAAGAACATCTGTCAGAAAAAAAACAAGTTCTGCTCATTTGAAAGATTGCACCAAGTGTAGGCATTTTAAAAAGAAAAAAATGCTTTAATAAAAATAAAAAAAAAATCCAAGTAAGTACCTTATTGATGCTGTCAGGAGGCAGACATGTTGTTTAGAATCTTAGATTAGATGGGACAGACAAAGAACTCATTTGACCCAAGATGTCCATCCCCTGATGGTGCTATTCAAACAGAAAGGGGTCAACGAGATATTTTATTTTTCCATTAAAGTATTTGTATTTAAAATGCCTACCCTTGATAAATCTTTCAATTAAACATAACCTAATATTTTGCCAACAGTGACCTTTAATGTCTTTGGAACAATATGTGGCTAATATATCTCCCTTTAACATATTTATTAAAATACCCTCTCAGTTTGTACTAAAATGTTGATTACATATAACGTCTTGTTTACTTATATTTTATACTTTTTTCGTATAACTCCTTATGTCAATCAAAAAATGAAATATTCCAAAATTTAAAAAAAATATAGTTTAAAATATTGAATTATTCTTGTGATGTGCCAAGTGACTAAAGCAACAACAATTTAAAAGTAACTTGACAGTGTTGTTCCAAGATAAGCATGTCCTGAATTCATCTATTTATATTACTTATTTTCCAACCTTATAAATAAAAGGTTGCTTGTTGCATTAATTCCGAAATTCACTGTTAATTATGTATAAAGATATAGAGATGGGCATTAATCCGGCTAAGATTCCCAGAAGTAATGATGACCTTGAGCCAGTTTTGTAGCTAGGAATTTTTTATGCTATTCCATGGCTGACTTTAATAGAAGTTATTTGTCTTAATGTGATAATGCAAAAAATATAACCCTATCACCAGGTGGTTATTTTCTTTCTTTCTTGTCTTTGGAAACAGTTTCTGAGTATAACACAGCACAGTAAGAGATAGTCTGTGCCAGTCGACAGAGAAAAACATACTGTATATTTTAGATTCTGTCAGCACTGTCTCTAAAAAAAAAAAAATATATGTATATATTTGAGGAATGAACAATCTATTTTAAAGAATGAAATGTTGTTTTTTTCTGTAATGCGTAGTGGAAGTTCAACATTATATAAATTCAGCTTATTTGTTTTATCATATTTAATTACGTTTTCATAAAGAGTGACACAGAGTGGTCTATTCACTATACTGTAGTGAGATTACAAAGGGAACTGCGAAAATCAGGTCAAAATCGATCAGTTTTTCTAATCAATGTCTGGGGGATAAAGTTTGTTTGATGCATGTTTTTTTTTTATATATATATATTCACCTGTCGGTTCACCAGAGTTCACTGATTAGTGAATATAAACCAAAACTAAAAGTTAATACATTGATAATGTATTTTTAACATTAATGTGTAATACCTGTTTTTTTCCCTGCAAATGTTAGGTTTTGGTATGAAAATGAAGGCATTTTTACCAGGAGTCAGAGAGCAGCGCTAATGAAACACTCTCTATCACGCGTGATTTGTGATAACACAGGCCTCACGCATGTGCCCCAAGATGTCTTTCTAATGGGAATGTATCCAGATGATTACAAATCATGTGACATAGTCGCTGGTATGAATCTTCAAGCCTGGAAGGAACCTCTAGTGAAAGGTAGACTGAAATAATACCTCTTTATGGAAGGTTTTCTACTTAAATAATGTAGGTTTTCTTGTGTGCCTTGTGAAGAGACACAGAATCTTTCAGACAAGTTACATTTCCTGTCTATAGCAGGTGAAAATTACATTTTTAATAAACATGTGTACAAACAATTAAAGATACTGTATCAATTAAACATCGTTTTTACTGTACATGTAGAGAATAAAAAAAAATATTTATGCAAAACTGCAAGTAAATGTATAAATTAGGAGAAAATTGTGTTTTAAATGTGTCTGTGGAGACTACATCTTATGACATCACCTGTGGCTTGATATGCAAATGAGCAAATAAATGGATTCAGACAGGGCAGAATAGCCAAAAGAGATGGATCCCAAAATTCGGCTACACTATATGCTACGATTCGGATCTTCAAAGCCCTTCGGTTTGGCAACATTTCGCCATAAAACATTTCACCATAAAACATATAGGTGTCTTACAGTATAAGGCAATTAACCCCGAATACAGTTCAGATTCGAGGATAATAATCCCATTTTGGCAAATTGAAATTAAAAACTTATATAAAAATAATTTAAAAAGTCAAAATTAAATAAAAATAAAAGCCCTTTAAATAAAAATTAAAAAAATCTGCCCAACAAAAATTAGGCTATTCGTCATGGCCCACCCTGATAATAAACGGGGCTATGAACTGGCAAAATGGTTCCCAGTCATACATGGAAGGGGGGCAGGCAAGCAACTCTAACCCCCCTATTAACAACAGGGTTAGGGACCACCCAAACACATTTGACAGTCTATAACAGCAATCCATATATGCATCCCTAAACAATACCAACACTTTCTGCACTGGTAGCCTGGGTGATCGCTAGCTACAGGATTTGCTTTTGCCAAAGTTGATGAAATGGCTTTGGAGCAGACGTGTGGGATCTTACATGGAACCATCAAGTCCAAATGAGGGCTTAGATGTATACCATTTTGACTTACATTACATTAAATCTAACTATGGCTGCATAGCATGCCTATGTTTAAGTTCATTTCACTCTCAGCATTCAACCTTTTGATATTGAGCATTATTGCTGAAGGATTTGTTTCATTTCTATGAAATGGGTTCAAGTCAGATGGGGTGGCTCTCACCTCCCATCCTGTTATCACTATGACAAGGCTGACCATGTTATTTCAGAGAGGTGAGTGGATTTCTTGTGGGGATACAATGGTTAAATATGTTGTGTTACTTGGTCACAAAGAATAATGCGCTCTGCTGGATCTTGCATGCCCTAGGCATTGTTTTTGTTGTAGAGCTCTTCTTAAATATGTGATCTCAGCAAGCAAAGCCAACATTTTATATACCACCAGGTGGGTACATAATTACATTAGCAAGGATTAGTAAATCGATGCATATGTAATGTGTTCATTAGCGCTGCTTTGCAAATTCAGCAAGGTGCCTGGTTAAGATACACAATGTAACGGCAAGTGTAATAGATGAATGAATGGTGTGCGTAATGCTTTCTGCCTATACTAAGACTATGACTTCACATGTCTTGGAGTTTATTTATTCTCTCATTGCAATGTTCCTCCCAGTTAAGGCCTCCTAACTTTCCAAGTTTTAAATGATGCTTTCCTTTTGGCATAATTAAATCTATGAGCAACCTTTTGCCGTCAGTCGGTATTGAGGACTAGTCTTGTTAAATACTATCCCACAGTTGCCAACTTTTTGCAGTGGCATCATGGTAGCGCCTAAAGTGGGCGGGGATAACATGACTTTCACACGGTGAACTCCAGTCTACAAAGTACAGATGGGGGTGTTTGGAGGCCATTCACATGAAAGGACAGGGTCCCAAAAAATTGGGACTGTCCTGGCAAAGTCGACACTTTTGAAAATCATGCTATTCAGTTGGACTTATTTTATCATACTTAGCTCATCAACAGATTTTAAGAAAAGTACACTGGATGCACATTGCTCAGAACAATAATCTTCATCACTGCATGTGCACCCAGTTTACTGTGCATAGCCCCAGATACACTCAGCTGCTGTGTCTCCGGGAGGGATAGTGGTGCCGATTGTTTTGACTGGCACCACATAATAATATATATATATATATATATATATATATATATAGTAACCCTATAGGAAAATAAACTTTTGCCAGTAAATATATTTTCATATTTAAGGATGTCTGTGTTCAGTGCACATATAACCTCTGGCTGTGGGCCCCCCAGGACAGCAGGCCTCTGGCTGTGGACCCCCCAGGACGGCAGGGCCCATTAATGGAATACTGGGCCCCTGTTGGCACCCCTGTAGTTATAGACCACTGTGCTAATGTAAACCTTTATGCTGGTGTTGAACCCAGCTGGTGTGATTACTGTTTTGTGGGGGAATACCCTGTATTGGGGGTTAATATTGACCTTAGTAGATAATTTGATTGCGCCCTAAACCTCTTTTCAGCTTTTTTTTTCACAGATCAACATAACATATTACACTAGTAATCGTCTCTCTACAATTAAACGGATGCAGAATAACTCGACTGGAATAAATATCGTACCAGAAATCATAGCAGTTATGGACAAAAAACATTAATATTGCTTTTATGAGCAAGAGGTCTATCTATGCCACTTTAAAAGAAAAATATATGCCTTCAAGCAAGAATTGCAGGCCATAGACAATTTTATAAACATTAAACCTACACTTTTATTTGCATCAAGATTGCATCACATGAATATATTTACATTTTCAAAATTTTGTAATTGGTTGAAAATGTAGTTTTTCCCATAAAAAAAAAAAGTGATTCACATCTATAATCCCAAACAAGGCCTGAGTTGCAAATAAAATATAAATGGTTCTATACAAAAATATATTGTTGTGGGTGAAGAGATTTAATCTGCATCTCTGACTTTGCTGTGCTTGTTTAGAATGTACAATTGTGTAAAACAAAATAGGAAGGGTTTACCATTTTTCTATAAGGCATTTCTTTCAATACAGTAGGGGGGGGGGAAAGGGGAAAAAAGATGCAGAGAAGGTGCTTACTAATGTGTATACATTGTATTGTAGGCAGATCCTGCGGTCTCCCGAGGAAGATAGAAAACGGTGATTTTGTCTTTTGTTCAGAGGCTGTTGTCATTTATATTTGCCACCATGGGTTTCGTTTAGAAGGACATGAAGAATTAACCTGTCTAGGAAATCAATGGAGTGCCCAGCCACCATTTTGTTCAGGTATTCTTCAATGAAGTACAATGCAAGTGTTCTGCTGTCCACTCATTGAAACACTGAACTGAAAACAGATTGGCAAAAATCAGGCACGGATATCTGATCTGCAAAGAGAGACAAGCGGGAGATTATTTTTTTTTCAACTCAGCTATTAAAGGGCCTGTCACCTAAATGTATACGATGATTGTATATAATAAAAAAAAATATATATCAAAATGATCAATACTCTCTGTTAGCAGAATTGCATGCAGATGTGAAAATATAAAAATTAAATACATTTTAAACGTGTCTGTGGTGTCGACTGTTTATGATCTCATATGCAGTGTGATATGCAAATGAACCAAGTATCAATGGAAAATGTGTAATTTGCATATCCCATCACAAGGTGACATCATGAGACACCACAGACACATTTAAAACCCATGATTTTTTTTTATAAACTTACATTTTCATGCAGCTTACACAAAGTACAGATCATGTAATGCCTGATGTTAGCTATTCAGTTTTCAGTATACCACACTTCACAGGTTATTGTACAGATCCCAGAGAGATCTACATGAGCTACTACGATTTGTAATCTAGTGTGGAAGCAGCAGATCCTTAGCTCTGATGTACATTAGTTTAAAGGCTTCTACTGAGCAGAAAGGAAATATATTTAGGATGTTATTTGTAATATAAAGTGATTTAACATATTCTTTAATTAAACAGTTATAACATGGTTTACCCTGTGTTGATACATTTATGTATTTTTAATAATGAAACCATTTCACTTTATTATTTTTTTTCCTTTTTTTCGGTGCCAGATCCAGTGACAGTAAAACCTTGTTCTGCAATGTATATTTCTGTGGGAAGAGTTAGAGAATGTGCAGGGTTTATTGATTTTTAAAGTGTCCCTTTATGGACAGTTCTATTTCATTGACAATTCCCTTCCTTCTCAGCGATCCCATAAGCTCCCAACTCAACTTCTATATTGAATGAGAGAAAATAAAATATGTTTCAGGCACTTAAAGATGTAACCAGGGAGAAATGAGTTAAGAAAGGGAGTGCAGCATTAACTATAAAAAGAGAATGCTAAAAATAATGTACTTAAAGGGAAATTGCATCAAATTGTTTTTGCCATTTACATAAAATGCATGTAGTTCTGTTGATTAAAGTGAATTTTTTTGTCAAACACTCAGGTTATGATAATGCTACAGTAGGGAAATGCTATAAATTGGGCATTGGGATATACAGTGGAGAAAAAAATGGCTGCAGAACACGGCACAGGAAGTCTAACCCTTCAAGCTTTTAAAGCAAATTATAAATCTCATCATGTGCCGAACGTCTCACGAAGCAGTGGCTTTTTCCTGTCTAGTAAAGGAAGCCAGAGTTATGTGCCACTGGTAACACATTGCTGCATCCTCACTGCGTCCATATCCATGATATCCAATAGGCAATGTGAACATTTAAAAGTATAAGGACCGGCACATCCTTGATCTATTCTTGAGAATAAATGTATTAAAAGACAAGGGTACATCATGTTCAAAGGTGCAAAGAGAGTATAGCAGACATTTTCCATGTTTTGTATCTAGCTTATTCATGATCACTAAGTGCCGCTAGACACGAAACATGTAAAGTGTCTGCTGTACTCTCTTTGCACCTTTGCACATGCTGTACCCTTGTCATTGAATAAATGTATTAACAAGAATGGATCAAGGAGTGCCAGTGGCTTCTTTACCTTATACCTTTGTATTTCTGCAGCGCGGACGGCTGCCTACACCTGGAGCACCCAGGACCCGCATTATATCTTGCCAGACATTCACATACCTTGCCAGTGACGAAGAGCCCATTTTTCTCCCCTCCTTAGGGAGAGGATTACAATGTGAGCATTTGCCCACTACCCACAGCCAGATTAAATTTCCCCCAATCTGAGAACTAAATGGGCACAAAGTTTGAGTAGTTAAGAGAGTTGGAAAAAAGTCTTAATGTGAGGTAAGGTGCACAAAATACATGTTACAAGGGACCTTCTTCTTCCAGCACTGGCCAGGCATGTAACTAGGTAGGAGAAACTGCCTGGAGTCCCATTTAGATGAAAATGCAGGGGCCGGGGGAATTAAAGGAGTGCCAATAATCTGTTCTTGGATTGATAGTTGCTTGTTATAATGCTTTCTTATTTTTGTAAATTTCATATGTGAGGAGGAGGGGGCCCTCTATTGAAACCTCTGCAAAAGGCCTATTAGTTCCTTAAGGTGGTGCTAGTGCCATCCATGCACAAGGTGACACAGAGGTCTGTATGAGTATTGTTCCACGTGTTTGACTTGCTGGTGGCAGCAGGCCCAAATTGTGAAATTGTGAGGCCCATTACTGATTGAACAAAATCCTGCTCACCACCCACAAACCAATCACCACAATTTAGCCACCATCCCCTCTCTCCTATGACCAAATGTAGCATTCACATGTAGCTACATTTCCCATGATGATGAGCCAGCTATATATAGTTGGTGTATCGGGTTGTCACCCAGCAGACTGGTAAACAGTAGTAAACTGCATGTTGAAGGGTTGGATTGGCAGGTATGGGGTCTCTGCAGCACCAGTCCATCGAATATGCAGCTTAATCCTAGCTATACCATACAGCAGCCATGGCCACCTGCCAGTAGGAAATACCACATCGCCCATTGCCTTTTGAAGCAGACCTTTAAATCCTCAATGCACCATGTGTTGCTTTTTCTCACAGAAATGTATGAAAATTATATTTTTTGCTCAAAAATAAAAACAATGCAAGTAACTGCTATTATTTTCAGTGTTTAGTATTTCTTTAATGTGGGTGAAATTGCATTCCTGTTGGTACACATGCTGGGAAAGGCAATTGTGTTTTCCATTTGCTTTAAAGAGGCCATTCCCGGTACAAAGCTACTTTCGAGCAGAACATGAATATCCCAAAGGAAAAACTGTTTGACAGACACTGCTGGAGAAAAGAAATATCTGTAAAGCACTCTGCCATACTAACCTGTCCATTAGTTCCAGCAGTAAAGTACAAGTGATGTGTATTACAAAAAAATATTGTTTTAACTACTGTATTTATGTCTGTAGACTCTCACTCAATGAGGATGACATAACATGTGGATGAATATGGGTAGAGTCTATTGGGTCGATTCACTAAAATTTGAGAATAGCTTGAGGAGGTCGGCTTTGGTGGTCGACGTTCATTTTGAGACTAAGTCAAATTCGGCACCCGATCTTCGATCGTTTTGCCTCCCATCATTTTCACTGGGGAAGAGTCTTGCCCGTTTTGTTTGTTTTTTTAAGTGAAACTCGGGTGCCGAGATTCAAAATGAAAGTCCAAAAAAACAATATACTGGCCAGCACTTTAGTGAAAACGTGTTTTAATTCTGAAAATTAGGAATCGTTTCAACCACCAACTGAGATTTTATAGCGCCATATGGTGTTGGTCAGTATATTGATTTTTCAGACTTTTAAGTCTTGGGTGAGACTACTGACCATGTCCCTCACAGCACTGAGTCTGAATCCTTTTTTTTTTTTATTATTTGTGTCAAAATGAAAGTCATCCTCCAAAGTCAACCTCCTCGAGGTGAGTAGACCCATTTTCGAGAGCAGCCATACTGTTTGAAAGCTGAGTCAGAGCCCAGTAGGCAGATCAACGTCTGTCAATAATCACACAAGTCTGTTGCCCCTGAAGTTCAGGTATTTCTGGAACCACTATGCAAATAAAGTTTTAAGCAAGCAGAAGTGATCGGGCATAAAATAATTGCAGGACACGGCACAGGAACTCTAGAGAAAGATAAACTGATATTTGCCTGGCATGGCTCGGGCCTAACTTCATCCACACAGTGCTTCACGTGGAAGTCATGGACTGTAATGTTCTGCCAGTTAATGGGTGGTGGTTGTCTATATATTTTTTGAATAATGGTCGATGTACTTAAATGCTGATTTCTAAAACATAGCTGGAACTGGCTATTGCGATTTAAAGGTGTTGAGCATTAAAAATAGCATTTACATTAGTGCACTGACCTTTTTTGTGACAATATGAGAAGTTCAGTGCTGTCTATAAACCTGCAGACTGCGCAGTGAACCTTATAGTTTAAGGACACACTACTCCATCCTTTTCATTGTCAATCTGGCAAGACATTCTTGTATCTATGCTTTTCAGGCAGTAATTTTGTTCATATTTGTTAACTGTTTTTAAAAAAAATATATAAAACGAATGTATTCATTTGATTTATTGCATTCCAACGAGTGCTTCAGAAAAGGCCAGGAGGCTTGAAACAGAGCCCATAAATTGAGCATTGACCTTATCCTGATTTGTAATTTGCTGCAATAAATACCACAATTTATCAGGGCTGCTGTTCTTCTTTGTTTTTTTTGTTTTTTTTTTAATGTAGAAGACATTAGAGTCAGTGGTGGTTCCAAAAATTGAGTCAACAGCAAAAAAAATTATTTTTAGTTTAAAAAAAAAAATAACTCTCAAGGTTTGGAAATCAAGGTGTTCGCAGGAACCGGAATTAAGGCGAGCACCAAGTAGATAACCGAAAAAGTGAGATGAGTTACTGAAGATGTTATATTGCAGCAAAATTCACTCACCTATGGTGCAGAATTACAATGACAATTTATCAGATCCCTTATGGATTCTACAACTTTGCATACTTTCCATCTTAAAAAGGTGATCATAACATTTGTATCCATGGTTATGTTATTCCAAAGTTATGTTACTGTTTGCCTACATTGAGGTACAGGTCTCAGGAAGACTACAAATATGTCCCTGTAGCAACTTACCCCTCAAACCATCCTCCATATCACAAACCATCCCATATTCTGCAACCCAATCCCTTCTATCTCATCTCCTTTAGCACAGTACCACAGTTCTTCTCCTTGCCAGAACATCATCCAAGTATTCCTCCAAGCAGCTTGTCCTCATATTCCTTCCCTCTACCAAGTTGTGTATGTCCTTCTCAGAAGAATGCTGCCACACAAAACTTTCTATAATATTTTTAAAGTTTTTCCAAAGAATTTATGATAAAACAACTTGCAGTTTAAAATATTACATTTTTTTGTTAGCATTTATATTTTGTATAATTATTTTAAAATCCTTTTAAACTGATTTTTAATGTGCAGTTTTTGTGAAGATATCTAAAAATACCAGATGGACAATCTCCAGCGAAGGTGTATTCCAACCTACTTAGTTGACAACCTTTTTGGTCCTTTTAGCTCTTTTATTGGTGGGCAACTGAGTTTGGCTGTATGTCTCTCTTTGATGGTGGGCCATGGGCGATTTCCCACGCAGCTCCAACTGTAATAAACTGATCCCATAGAACAAACGATGGTCACAGCATAGCCTCTCAATTACACTTTTTGAACCATTGTCTCCCAATCAATCCAATGCTGCAGCACTACTTAAAAAACAGGAATAGCAAAGTGTCTGACAAAGTCTGTTAAGGTCCTTAGTAGTGTTGAGCGAACCCGAACTGTTCGGGTTCGTACTGAACTTTATGGTTTTTGGACCCCAGACCCGAACACTGACATTTCACTGTATGTCCGTGTTGGAGTTCGGGGTTCGGCGATTACATTGTATGTAATGCTATTGGCTTTCTATAAACCGAAATAGAGTCCCCATTCATAAGAAATTCTTATGAATGGGGACTCTATTTCGGTTTATAGAAAGCCAATAACATTACATGTATTCCATAAGCTGAAATTCTATAAACCGAACGACATTCTGTTTATAGATTTTCTTTTTATAGAATAGCAATAGCATTACATGTATTCTATAAAACAAAAGTCTATAAACCTTTCGGTTTATGGAATACATGTAATGCTATTGCTATTCTATAAACCGAAATAGAGTCCCCATTCATAAGAATAGGTCAATTGACCTATTCTCATGAATGGGGACTCTATTTCGGTTTATAGAAAGCCAATAGCATTACATGGCTATTGGCTTTCTATAAACTGAAATAGAGTCCCCATTCATACGAATAGGTCATAGGCCTATTCGTATGAATAGGGACACTCACCCACATTTTACTTCATTTTGCAGCCCTCTAGCCCTTTCCAGGACTTTTTTAGAGGCATTTTAGTGGCCAAAAGTTTGTGTCCCCATTGACTTCAATGGGGTTCGGGGTCAAGTTCGACCCCGAACCCGGACTTTTTTCCGAAGTTCGGCCGAACCCGCCGAACCCAAACATCCAGGTGTCCGCTCAACTCTAGTCCTTAGAACATCATTTAATTGTCATAAGTCCAATAAATGACTGCCAGACGATTGATCTTAAAAATAAATAATGCACTCAAGCATTTACATCATCGTTCGTTTTAGGCAGAGGCAGGACAGTATGCAGCCAGAAAGGCTTATGTGTTTTGGTCAAGGTCGCACATCTTCATAGAAACCAGCAACACTCATATATACAAGTCAGTCCAACGGGCAATTATGTGGCAAAACAATCAGATTTATGAATTCCAAAGGCTTAAAAAAAGTGTTCAAAGTGAGCAAACAATTTATCATAAGCCAATTACAATCAGGCATGTGATGGTTTCTGCAAGCAGTGAGTTATTGCTATATAAGTTACTTTATAGTGCATGTGTTTCTATATCACTTTGTTTCTGTATTGCCCATCTGCTATGCATATAGATTCCTGGTTCTCGGTTTCCTTTCACTTAGTGAGTGTACTGTATGTTATTGTATATAAGGACCCTAGTCTAGTTTTATATTCCTGATAATGTATTAACTTTATCACTCTGTAATATTCTGCATGATATGTTGGTGATTTTTTAAATAAAACATAATGATAATCATAATATAATTCAGACTTTACTCCAGCACCATAATATTATTCTTTTTGTCAAGATACATGATCAATATATATCTAGACAGTTAGTCAAGTTACAAAGCAAATGCATAGATCAAGAGAAGAATTTATTTTTAAATGGGCTGTCTCTTATTTATGACATCACCTTCTGGTGTTCTATGCATATGAACGTCTGCCATGAAAAATATGTCCCTTTGAATTTCAGGCCACAACATGATGTCATAATTAGGAGACAGCACATATTTATTTAAACATTTCTCTTTTAATCTATCCATTTTCTTTCCATTCTGCAAATACAATAAATATATAATTTGTTATACTCTACATTCTTATTTTAAGTCTTATTTAGGTTCCAGAGTCACTTTAAAAACCTGGACATATTGGAAATCCTGTGATACCCACAGCAATTATTGTATCATTAATAACACGTAACATCTGGGATTAAAAGGTTTCACAAGCTGATACATTGTTATATTCCATATGCTTGATATAAAATGAGTCCTTTTAATACAAGATTAGTTACATTTATTTTCCTGATCTGAAGATATTAACGAATGTGAGGACCCTCTAAACTCCCCCTGCCACCCATCAGCAAAATGCAGGAACACATTGGGCAGTTTCCAGTGTCAATGCACAGATCCATATGAACTTGCGGAAGATAAGAGGACATGTGTAGGTAAACCATTTCTCTCTTTTATTATTTACTTCCAATGAGGCTCATCCAGTTCCACTGTTCATTACAGATTTACAGTTAAGTAGCTTTCAAAGTCTCTACTTAATCATTGGGGAAATTGTTATGAATAAATGTCAAACAGACCATAAAAAAAAAGAGAATATCATCTTTCTATTCTGGAATACACTGTGCCCTCTAATGAATAACCCTTCTTATCTGCCATTAATATATAAGTGCAAGACACTGTATGGATCTTCAGCTTTCAACAGAGTCTTCACATTTAAGGAAAATGTAATACTTCAACTGAGATTAATTTCTTGTCCATTTATAGAAAATCTGTGTAAAAGGTTATAGACATGATGTAGTAAAATATGTGAACTTATAGGCGCTCTATTAAACTTATAACTTTGTTTGGTGATGCAGCATTAAACCTAAGGTAGGAATGCCTTCACAAAACACCTTTGATAGCAAGCAAAGTAGTGAATTATAGTGAGATTGCACAAACTACTATAATACAAACTCATCTTAATTTTTGCTCCTTTGGTACTTGGAGAAAAAAAGAAAACATCATGTTGCAATATACTATGTACACCCTATATATTGATATAGTGCTGGTGTTACTCACAAATAATGAGCCTTATAGAAGCAGGCTCAAGGGTATGTAGTGTGGACAAATTCCAGTGATGACATTTTAGACAATGACATTGTCATACCGGTACCACGTAGGTATTCTCAGTGAGACATTGTGCCAGGATGCAGGATAGTAATGGAGAGGCACGTTATATTCCATGTTTTTACTGGTTAAAAAAAATATTAAATACATTTAATATACTGTGTTTCTCTCCAAACCGGCCAGCATAAGACTGAGTAGTTTTAGGTGTACAGCGCTCCTCCATATCACAAAAACAAAAGGTGCCTATAAGCGCAATATTCATTGAGTCTTATAATCCTCCACAAACCAAACAATATAGAGAGTGCAGCTCTCACTGGGCTCAATCTTCATAGCTGCCCTTATACTTCCCAAACAATCTTATTTCCAAACAGGTAGTCAGAATCTCAAAAAAGTAGAGAACAAACAGGCGTAGAGTGTATTATGTCGCTGATGTTAACATGCATAATGTTTGATAGGAGAGTCTTACGTGGTACTAAATATCACACGAACACTCCTCTATATGTTTGCAGCATGTATCTTCCCCACGAATGGACTTGGGTTTTTCTGCTCTCCATACATGCAACTCCTCTAATATGTTTCACTGTTAACACAGCTTCTTCAATTGGACGTCCATTGGTGTACATACTGTATTGCACTATGATGTTTCTCTTTGGATTTTCTTTCCCCCCCCCAAGTATCAATGGATCAAAGATTAAGATTAGTTTGTATTGTAGTGTTTTGCACACCCTCAGTATAATTCACTAAAGAATTATACTTATAGATTATAGGTTATAGAGATGTTTATTTTATATTAATTAGTCCAGGATGTCTGCATTTTATAGCAGAAAGCGGGCTAGCATTAGTTTATTATTATCTGCCCATTTTATAGCCACTGACCATGTTTTTTTTCACAGTCACTAGCCATATCTACACAGACCAAACAAGTCAGCAGACCTGTATTAACTACAGTCCCCAGTACCACAAGGGATTCTGGGTAAGGATAGGCACATAAGGCCAATAATGATGTATTCCCTTTTGCCTCAATATCCACTTTATATATGGACCCCATGTTCCAAGCCTCGCAAAAAGTATGTAAGATGTCCATAGGTTGATTTTCTGGCATTCGGCCTTTATCCCAGGCTATGTTAAAATGTGATCTTCAAAAGCATACATATTCTCTGGTATTAAGACAAAAATCTGGTCATTGTAGGCCTAATGTGCATATTTGCCCAGCAACCCTTGCAGCACTGATGATTTCTATGGTTGACACAATTCTGCTGACTTTTTTGGGATGTGCAGCTTAGTGTTGAGCGACCCGAACCGCAAAGTTCGGATTCGTACCGAACACTATTTTTGGACCCCGAACACGGACATTCCACTGTATGTCCTGGTTGGAGTTGGGGGTTCGGCGATTAATATCGCCTTAAATTTAAAATTACTAGTGACTGGACAGCTATTGCTGCCCAGTCACTAGTAACATACCCCCCGCCCCGCCCTGGTCCCCACACATTGTCGGCGGGTGGGGACCCTAAAAAGAATGAGGGGGGGACCTAGTGTCCCCCTCCAGTCCCCACCCGTGGCCGGCGGGTGGAGATCCTAAAAAGAATGAGGGGGGACCAAGTGTCCCCCTCCCGGTCCCCACCCATGAGATGAGGGTGGGGACCACAAATAAAGTGACTAGGTGACTAGTCACTTACCCCCTGATTAAAAAAATTCCTACCTACCACCCCTCACCCTAATAATATTATTTCCTTATCCACATTTGCTTTCAGGGCACTTGTCCGACTCTCACCCACATTTTACTTCCTTTTGCAGCCCTCTAGCCCTTTCCCTTACTTTTTTAGAGGCATTTTAGTGGCCAAAAGTTCCTGTCCCCATTGACTTCAATGGGGTTCGGGTTCAGGGTCAAGTTCGAGCACGGACCCGGACATTTTTTTCGAAGTTCGGCCGAACCTGCCGAACCCGAACATCCAGGTGTCCGCTCAACTCTAGTGCAGATATGTTTAATATGCTCTGCTGACTGTTTTGTATTTTATTGTGGAGGGGTTTACTGTTGCCTTTAACCCTCCACAACTGCTTTTGTGCTTGCATTTTGTACTGTTCCAAGCAATGTGAAACTAAACTGAGTTCTATAGGATAACAAAACAGCTGGGCTGTGCCCGGACAGCTGTATTAAACTGCATGCATATTCTCCAAATGAATATTGAGACAAAAAAAGCAATCATAGTTGACCTTTTTTGTATATCCTTACCCAGAATATTTGCAGTACTTTATAGTGAGAATTTCTACGTTGAAATCAGGAGCGTTATAATGCTGTGTAGCAATGTATTTTACAGTGGCCAGGGTTTCCTGTTGCTTTTTCCTCATCATAATTGATGTTCTTTGTGTTAGAATTCTAGCTTTCATTTGGCCTAGAACACCAAACACCAAGCCAGAATACAATAATTATAGGCAAATGGATCAGTTCGTTTTTTTTCCCCTCTTATGTCTACCTGCAGCTAATATTACCTAGTTTCTATAATAAAAAGCATATAGATCTTTGAACTTAACTCACAGTTATTTCATTATGAAAAGCCTTCCACATTAAGACATTTTTTCTCATTACAGATATGTTACTCCAGTAATACTTTATTTACACTTAGCATCCTACAGATATGTGTTTTGTCTACAGAATGCCTTCTAATCATTTAAATCTGTGTCATTTATTTAAGCTGGGAAAGGGTCCAACTTAATATTGAAAGCGAAAATGCAGCTAATTAAATGTATTATCTGCACAACACACAAAATCATTTCTATTTTATTATTGTTTAATGAAGAAAAGAGGTTCTGGGCCACCCAACATTTTAATAAACTGTTTTAAACGTCAATAAGATACAAATCTTAATTTATCAATGTGGCTGAATGGCTAAACATGTGGGTCTGAGAAGCAGATAAAAATTGTTGGAGAGGGAAAAAGTTCAAGGTCTCTAAATAACACGTACAGAAATGTGTAGTGTGGTTTATTTACCTAAAGGTTAGAGATAGCCAATAATTATATTAATACATTATTCTGGTGTACATTTAATATAAAAGTTAAGGTCATGTTATGTTATCCCTGCAAACAGCTTGCCTGTGCCATGTTAGCCTTCAAACAGCCTGCCTGCGCTATATCTGTCTCCATGTGTTGTCTGTGCCATCTTTGCATCCAAACAGCACCTCTGTGATATATCAGCCCCCAAAGAGCTTATCAATGCCATCTTATTCCCCCAAAAACATATATATGCCATTGTTGCCTCCAAATAGCTTCCTGTACCATGTCGCCCCCAAAAATCTTATATGTGTCATATTGTCACCACAAACAATTTGTATGTGCTACACTTGTCTCCAAACAGCTTGTCTGTGCATATAATCCCCAAACAGCTTGTTTATGCCATGTTAGCCCCCAAAAAGCGTGTCTGTGGCATATTTGTCTGCAAACAGCCTGTACATGCCATGCGTCCACAAACAGCTTTGCTGTACCATCATTGTTGCAAAACAACTTTGCTGTGCCCTATTTGTCCCCAAACAGAATGTCTGTGTCATTCTAGCTCCTCAAAAATCTTCTATGTGCCTTATTTTTCCCCAAACATCTTCTCTGTACCATAATGAAACCCAAACAGCTTGAATGTGTAATATTTGCCCCAAAAAATTTGTCTGTGCCACCTTAGCCCCAAAAGGGCTTTTATGTGCCATATGTGTGCCAAAACAGTAAGTGTCAGAAAATAGTGTGTCTGTGCTATCTTAGCTCAAAGACAGCTTTTCTCTACCATCTCAGCCCACAATCTGTATGTGCCATCTTAGCCCCCAAGCGGCTTATAGGTGCCATATTTGTTCCCAAACAATTATTATTTACCATATTATTTTTTTATTATTTTTTATTACTTTTCAAAGCAGAGGCTTTGTTAGATCAGAGCCAGACAGAGGAGTAGTAGAAACAACAGGCACAAAGTCAGGTTTTAGGGTTCAAAATGGCCTGTAAACAGTGGACTGGAGTATATATGGATAGTCTGGCAACAAGCCGAGATCATTGTACTGGAGAATATCAGGATAGTCTGGAAACAAGCCGAGATCAATGGACTGGAGAATATCAGGATAGTCTGGAAACAAGACGAGGTCAATGGACTGGAGAATATCAGGATAGTCTGGAAACAAGACGAGGTCAATGGACTGGAGAATATCAGGATAGTTTGGAAACAAGCCGAGATACAGGATGGTCATGAGGCAAATCCAAAATACAAGGAAGCTAGCAAAATGTACCAGCTGGGAGACTGCTGGGAGAATGGGGTTTATATAGCCCCAGGGCTCATCACAGCCAGAGAATAGTATGACTGCTATAATTGGTAATAATACCTGTAGGTGGCGTCTGGAACAGGAGCATGCAGTGCAAACCCAGAAGTTAGGGTTTGAATTCTAGCTGATCATGACACTACACCACTTTCAAGGGTCAAGCACAGCGCGCCCAAGCTGGATATTCAGACTCTTCTCTTTTTTTCTTTTTCTTTTTTGAAGTTGCTACAAAAGGGCCAGGACACTCTTCATCAGATCACAATTCTGGACAAAATGGGAAATCACATATTTTGGGTGCAGAGACCAAAGCAGTGTCATTATAATAGATTACACCTGCAACACACACAACAATTAACTAATGAGTGGGATAGGTGCTCAAGGCCCCCCAAAATTATATAGATCATAGTAATATGTGAAAGAATCTACTAAAGAAGATCTAATAAACAGCACTCAACAGACATAGGGACATGGTAAAAAAAAAAAAAAAAAAAAGATTTTATTATTTCTTTAACCACAAATGGGCATTTGGTAATACTAAATATCCCTCATTAATCACATAGAAACTTACAAATTAAAATAACAAACTCCCTAGAAAAAAGGTCAAGGCTCCAAAGCACTGAAGCAGTTTCATACAAGAACAGCATGGGTTCTTGACAGGCCAAAATGAATGGAACACTTATTCACTGTGGGGTGACTACTGCAGTTCTGATAATTGTGGTAGGAACAGGGATATTAGGTGAATCAGCATAGGAGGAATCCTCAAACCCTTCTTCCTCAAAACTGTCCTGTAAGCACTCCAAATTGGAAGACACAGGTCTTTCCTAATGGTTTCCTTATATCCTCTGGCTTGGAAGGTCAAATGGGGCAATATCAGATGTAATGTCCAGATCTCCCACAATAAAAACATAGGTTGTTGTTCCTACACTAGGACCATTCTAACCCCTTGCTATATCCTTATATTCTGAGTTCTGTGTTACACTCAGGGAAGTGAGAGCTGGTATAGGTGCAGACCAGAATTGCTGGGAGGCTTATTGCTATTTGTTTCAGCAACTTGTTTCTGAGAGCGCAGCATTGGTGCTGACTTCACCCTGGTTATCGTCCCTGAAACAGGACAAAGGGCGGCAGTGACAATAGACCTTAGAAGACAAAGCCCCTCCTGTAGCAAGTTAAAACATGTTTGTTGTGTCTTAAAATGCCTAGACAAGGACTCAACTATGTCAGACAAAAACAGCCTTGTGTGTGCTATATTTGTCCCCAAGCAACTTGTATGTGCCATCTTTGCCCAATAAGCATGTTTGCCACCTTAGCTGCCATGCAGTGAGTCTGCACATTCATAGACCTCAAACAGCATCTATGTGCCATATCTGTCTCAAGTTTCCCTCTTTAGGTATTAGTCATCAAATTCTTTTGTTACGCTCCCTGGGGAAAGTTTGATAATCCATTCTTTTAAAGTATTTGAGGCATCTATTTCTGGGGTAAAATTTAAGTGAATTAATTTTTTTCATTTTTAATTGATAAATAAGCTGTTCTTTGACCATAGACCAGCTTTAAGATGCCAAAGGTCTCCAGTTTCTAGCATCAGTAGGTAAATGTTGTAATAGATGATACAATGTCTCTGGTGCTGTTTTATATCAGACAATGTGGGATCCCATTGAGACATTATATATCTCTCTCTCTCTATATATATATATATATATATATTTTTTTTTTTTTTTTTTTTTTTTTACATTTTTATAATATATTTTTTTTTTGTATTGCCAGTTGGTAACACATACTCAATATATATATTTAAAATAAAATAATTTTTAATAAAAATAAAGATTTTAGAACTCTTAGATCAGTTGAAAGTGGTTTATTAATCTTGTCTGAAATCCTTACATTATTTAACAAGTAGCATAAGCTGCAATAGGTAGCATTAATGTGTAGAATGGTATGGCAGTGGTTAACAGCTGTATAAAAACGGGCTGCGGATGACGGAATCAGCGTCCATGAAGAAGCACTTTTTGCGAAACGCGTAGATGGAAGGTGGAGGAGCTAAGATAAGAGACCTAAAAGTGAGGAGACGGAGCTCTCTGGAGAAGCCTCTACAAAGTTTGCATCCAACATACCTTCGGTGAGCTGATTGCAAGAAACCAATATGTAAGCAGATGCTTTCTTGTTTTTAACTACACCACTTTCATTCTCATACAATTTTGCGTCTCCTCCATTTTGCTGTCTGTTGTTGCCTGCCCAAATTCTCTGATATCCATTAATGTTTTTGAAGCCTTTCTACACATTCACTTTATGCCTGCTACCTTGAACCTGGAAATTGAGCCTTTTACACAAGTGAGTGGCTTTACCAAGGGGAGTCCTTGCTATCAACGTGGGGGTTGTTAGTGTCAGTCTGCACTATGCTCTCTGCTGTTTTCTTTTCTGTGTGAATACCATGTACAAGAAAGACAAATCAGTTCTGGAAAAAGATACGTTTGTTTTTAATTTTGCACACCCTTATTATCACAAATGATTCAGTCTCCATTGTGATCTTTGTCTTTTAAAATCATCTTTCATCTCTAACAGAATAGCGTTATGATCTAACCAGGCTGTGCTTAAAATGATAACCTTTTTAATTTGTTCTAATTAAGCACAGACCTCCAAATATTAAATCTATTCTTGAGAAAGCGATGTGTGATTCAGCGAAACAGGTATATTTTCTTTCATCGGGAAGAAATATGTGCCATAAATCTAGCATGGTATATTTTCATGGCATATTTTCGTATTATTGTGAGTGCTTTTTCCCACTTTATTCCTGTGTGTCTGTCTAAACTTGGGCCCAGCACGCAATTAAAGTCACTCATCAATAACAAAGTTCCTTGTTCCACTCCATCAGTTTTTGTAAGTTAATGAACATTTTTACAATGTGGAGTACCATTATTATATATCACAAATCATAAAGGAAGGGGAAAAAAACATGTCTAGCTTAGCGTTATAATCACCAAATAGCCCCTTTGTAAACCGTTACCTCCGCTATATCTTATAATACTATATCATATAATACTAATAGAGTAATGCTACCTCCAAAAATTTTGATTGAACCCCAAAAAAACAAAAACTTTTGTAGTGATCAGGAGTAAAAATTGACCTATTTCTTCCACCACAAAAAAAAATTACTACTTATCAATCTTTTAATAATTCCCACAACTGTCAGAAAATGTAACAGCAATATTCACCTTTACCCATCCGTTATCAAAATTATCTGTTATCCAAAATTTTTTTCGTATTTTGCCACAAGTTGCATATTGCACACACACCTGTCAGAATGCAAGTGCACCACAGTTGTGCAGTGTCAAACCCTCTTAAGCTGCAGTACAGCTTTCCATGCATGTTCAGATCCCTCATGCCCACAAAGGGGTAATACAGCAGCACGTGTACAGGCCTAATGCTCCGACAGCAGCTTCCCAATGATGCCTCACATCACAGCTACATTAGAGTAAAAGTAATATAATTGTACTATTCAGTATTTACATTGATCTACTGTATTGCATGAGAGCTGAGAGGCTTTTATATATATATTATTGGTGAAAGTGATCCATAATCTTCATCCCCTTCCCCGACACTAGGACGTTCTGTGCCGTCCTATTTTTGGATCCCAAAAGACGCTAGGACAGCAGAGAATGTCCTGGGTTTAACAGTTCAACACATTCTTATAGTGTATAAATGTGTACAATTGCAGTACAGATTGAGTATCCCTTATCCGAAATGCTCAGAACCGGCAACATTTCGGATAATGGATACTTACAGATGATGGATCACCAGTCCTATAAATGTTCTACATTACCTAAATTCAATGTGAGCAACTTTCTCCCATCAACTTGCTCAATTTGTATTTAGGTAATATAGATAATTTCCAGCGGTGGATCTGGTGAACTTACCTGCTCCATGGTGCTGCAGAGATGATCTGTCCATCGCATGTAGTCCCTCCCTCCCGCCACAGCGCTCTGGCAAGGGATACTCAACCTGTTGCAGGCAGCAATTCAATTTAAAATAAAGCTATATTACACTAATAATATATAGCAATGATATTACACAGGGCAAATATTATACAGTAGGGGATAACCATATTATTATTGTATTTTTGATCTACAGTGCGTTTGACAAAAAATGTCTCAATGGTATCCCACATTGTCTGATATAAAACATCAGATATCATCTATTACAACATTTACGTACAGATGCTAGAAACTGGAGACCTTTGGCATATTAAAGCTGGTCTATGGTCAAAGAACAGCTTATTTATCAATTAAAAAGGGAAATAGAAATTCACTTAAATTTTACTCCAGAAATAGACTCCTCAAATACTTTAAAATAATGGATTATCAAACTTTCCCCAGGGAAACTTAAGATAAAACCAGCCATGTATATTATATAAATATTATATAACCCAGTCATATGATTATATCGATCTGCTTTATTTAATATTTCTATAATTAAAAAAAATATATGGCTTCATATATATATAACACAGTCAGACTTACACAGACAACCTCACAAACTTATACATACAGTCACATAGACACACTTACACACACAGTCAGACTTACACTTACTTACAAACACAGATACAGTCAGATTTACACTTACGGTACATACATACACAAACACAAATGCTTACACACAGAGATTTTTTTTAACATTTGTTTGTCCCCCTCCCTGCACCATTATCTTTCATTTGCAGGAAGGGGAGTTGATCCATTTCAGCTTTTTCTTCTGAGCACACAGATGTCGGGCGCTCTACTAGGCTAGGAGCACGAGGGGGCCGAGCTTTTACCCTTCGTGCAGGACATTGATAGATCGGAGCTATGGCTACCAGTGGCACTGTCACACGGGCCACACCTCTGTGTCTGGAGGGCCTGTACTATACGATCAGTGCTGATCGCATAGTACAGGTTTCAGTGCAAGTGACATGCCAGCCCATGCCGGCTGGGCCAATTTTCATGTAGGGGCCTGGAGCAGCAGCTCCATCCATCCCTATGTTAATCCGTCCCTGGGTCCAGGAACATTTCTTTGGTTGTGAGGCAGAGTCCTGGACCCGTTATAGACTCACCACTTCCATTTCCCTAAATTTGGGGGAGGATTGCAATGGATTGTGATAAGTCCCTAGGCTACTTCTCAGATCTCAGATATCCAGCATGCAGTTGGTTAAACAGGTGTCTAAAGGAAAAGCCAGCCCAAATTTTTTTTGAATGGCTGCATGAAATAAAATGTGATTAATTTCCATGTCAGGGTATTATCTTGTATTTCCATGAAAGGTATCAAATAGTACCTGCAGTATGCCTTTTACAAGAATTGTCACGTAATTTAATTTATTTACCCACAGTGCCCTGCACCTGGAGAACTCCCTGTAGAACCTAAAATTAGGGATGTAAGAGATCTAAGCACCATTTTTGTGTGATGCTGCACAGATTATTAATAACATGTGAAATGTATATGTTTGTTAATCATGTTTTATTTTAGATTCTGGAAGACTTCCAAAGGCATCTGTAGCATCCATCATTTTAGTAGCTGTTTTGTTTGTGTCATGGGCAGCAATGGGCTGGATACTATTGTACAAAGGGTGAGTGGTTTTGGAGCTATGTTTTATTTTTTCAATACATAGCAGGAGAATTAAAAGCAGTTAACACAGTAATTATACTAGCCCTACCCAAATTATTTTAACACACAAGGTTCAGCATAATGATCCATTATAGTGATAAATATTGCTGAAGCAACATATTGACTTTAATTAAAACCAACACTCTTGATGGCAATGCATCTATATGCTAATACCAGCAATAATTATAAACATATTGATACTCATTGAGATATAAGGTTATATGTTGCGATACATTTTATTTTCTTAGTTTAGCATAGATTTGCTCATTCTCCATAATTTCACTGATGAATCTTTTATACCTTATGACTACTTGTGACTAGAGGAATGACAAAGCCTTGCCCTCTTTAACTTTCAACTAATATTTTGTGACCCCCCCTTTCACCATTTACATCCCTTTCTCAAGGGAGATGAACCATGTGGTGTATACTCATTCTGTGTTCATCGGTGTACAGTTTTTCTAGAATACAACATCATAGCCCTGCATGTGGCCAGCATATGTAGACACATCAGCACAACACACACACATACATAAACACACATACAGACACACATATACACACACACACGCACCTTGATCAATATGGAAATTTCAGTGGGTGTTTGAGACCCAGCTGTTAAATAAAAGATTAGGATTTTAAATAGAAATACTTGAATGAAATAATATAAATAAAGTATCTTAATGAGATCTCTTTGCTGGGACATCTCAGAGAGCGGACATGTTGTTGAGAATCTCAGGTCAGAGTAAGGAAGAAGATCTAACCCTTCTGCCTCCTGAGTGCATTACAAGCAAAGAGGGCTCAATAAAATGTAGCTTATACATACAGTCACATAGACACATTCACACTTACACACACAGTCAGACTTACACAGACAACATCACAGACTTATACATACAGTCACAAAGACACACTTACACACAGTCAGACTTACACTTACTTACAAACACACATACAGTCAGACTTACACTTACATATATACACACAGACAAGCGCTTACACACAGAGATTTTTTTTAACATTTGTTAACATTTGTCTTCCTCCCTGCCCCGTCAGTAAGAACATCTGACCCTTCTGTCGCCTGAGTGCATTACAAGCAAAGAGGACTCAATAAAATGCTTTATCTGTATTTTTTTTTTTTGTATTTAAAAAAATTCCTACATTTTCTGTAACCTTTGAATTAAACAAATGTTATTTTTTGCTGAAGTTGTCCTTTAAGGCATATACACCATTAAAAAAAACATATAAAAAAAAAACTTTTCACCTTTTGTATTTGTGAAAACTAGCACTGTAATGCAAATTAATATACATGCATATCATACATTATTTTGTTTTGGTTCTATAGTGAAGCCTTGTTTAGAACTTCAGCGAAGTCTCTCCACGTAGAAGATGCTAAAAAGCTCTCCATTGTAGTTGGTTGCTCACCATGTGATGAAACATCTATGTCCTCTCCATCATTTCCCTATGAACAAATCCATAAGGTAATATTATACATAGTGTAACATGTTCCAGGTAATTCTTTTATTACTTTTTACCCTTTAGAACATTAGTATGTTTTTGAAAATGTCATGTTTAAATCGAGTTGTTAATTGTACTTGTATACTTCTGTTTTAATCTATTATAATATCAGAATAATAGTTATCATTTTTATTTACAGCATAACATATATTGTAATATTTACTATATAATGTATTATATATAAATGGCATCACACAAAATGGAACGTTTAAGTATACATGCAACTGCGGCGAACTGACAAAATGCTCAACTAAACAGCAAATTTACAATGTTGTCTATTCAATAAACTGAGTTAATTTGTATCATGATATTGAATATCATAAACTACAATAGAACATTTTTTGTCAAACAACAGTAATAAGTAGACATGTGCATTCGTTTTCGGACGAATGCATTTTCGTCCGAAAATAGCATTTTCGTCCATTCGTCCGAAAAACGAATAACGAAAATGCTAAGCTAACGAAAGCCGAATGAACGAATGGTTAATAAACGAAAAACATTTGTTCATTCGTAGTACTATTGCATTCTATAAGCCGAAATAGAGTAGGTTTATAGAAGACAATAGCATTTCACTACACGGAGACAAAGTCTCCATTCATAAATTTATGAATGGAGACTCTGTCTCCGTGTAGTGAAATGCCGACAGCCTATAAACCGAACGTTCGGTTTATAGGCTGTCGGCTTATGTAATACATGTAATCCTATTGCTATTCTATAAACCGAACATTCGGTTTCTAGAATAGCAATAGGATTACATGTATTCTATAAGCCGAAAGTCTATAAACCGAACGTCCGGTTTATAGACTTTTGGCTTATAGAAAACATGTAGTACTATTGCCTTTCTATGAACCGAACGAGAGCCCCATTCATAAGAATTTCTTATGAATGGGGCTCTCGTACGGTTTATAGAAAGCCAATAGTATTACACGTATTCTATAAAACGAACGAACAAAAACGTAACGAAACGAAAATAATGAACGAATTTCGTCTGAAACGAATGCAGTAATGAACGAAATTCGTTTTAGACGAAAGAAATAACATTTTCGTCCGAATGGACGAAAACGAAATGAAAATTTTAGTTTTGCACATGTCTAGTAATAAGTGATATTTCCCATATTAACTATTCAATGTTTAGTGAACAATGTAATTAAACATAGAAACATACAAATATTTTGTCTTTGTTTTCTCACATTTATATATTTCTTTTCAGGAAACAGTTGATGGACATCATCATTTACTGCCTTTGTAATGCATAAAATAATGTCTAAAATTGTTGAAAATACTTTCACATTTTTCTTCTTTTACTGACGATGACATTGAACATTTGATAAAATATTCTCCAAATAAATGTTCCATGAAATATTGTTTTTTTTCCCTCTGTTTTAAGGATAACTTGACTTTTCATAATCCAATCCATGTGTTTAGAGATTTGAAACCATACATATTATATGTGACAGGCATTAAATAAATTATGCTTGAGTAAATTAGCTAATTAAAGTTTTGGATCAATGGCTCTTGTAGACTTATTGTGTTTTATCTTTTCCATGACTCACCAATCTTAGGTTAAATACCTTTACATAATGATAATGCAGTATGTAATGAAGATAGAATTATGGCGGACATTACATTAAGTTAAATGGAGAGTGACTCTGTACTATATGAGTTAAAATACATGTATGCATATAAGAATTACTGCCAAGAACAATTATTGTTGAATTTAAAAAACACTGGGGTTTTCCGTAATAAGTCATTGTCAAGCCCTGAAATAATGGATCCAAGATGGGTTCATTCAACCTTGATCTCCTCTTTGTGTTATTTAATTTACTTGCCTCGCCTTATTTTTTTTAAAATGGTCTGCTTTCCATTATAAATAAACCATCAAAAAGTACGCTTCAGATGAATAAATGTGACCTTGTTTTCACCAGTGTTCATACAAAGACATCTCCATCCAGTTATCGTCACACAAAGTAGAGAGGTATCGAAAACTTGAGTGAAATAAGACATTGTTAAGAAGAAAAAGAAGGATGATAAGAAGCAAGAGAATGATAAGGAGGAGAATAGCTCAATCAAGATCAGGGAACGTGAATGCTAACATAAAACAACAGATTTGTTTAAAAATATAAAAATTCATTCACAATGAGAATTCTGACTAGATAATAAAAACCATTCAATGAAACAAAGCATTGTGAAGGTGTGCAGAACATAGAATTACTTACTTATCTTTTGAACATTATTTACTTGCGATGTTCTTTAAATTCTTGACATATAAAAGATGATTTGAGAGGTCTGTCCTGCTGAGCATTACCTCTGTCCAGGGCCGGACTAGCCTACTGGGATACTGGGAAAATTCCTGGTAGGCCGCCTGCCCTGTGGCCGCTTTAAGTAGCTTGACCGCGGCTGCTTTAAGCAATTCGGCACGGCAGCATTAAAAAATTTGGCACGGCCGGAGCAAGGGCTTCCTTTAATATGGTGCCTGTATTGCTGTCACTGTGCACAGTGTAAGGTCAGCTACTGCAGCAGCTTCACGTGCCACCGCAGCCTATATTATACAAAAGGTAGAAATGATAGGGAAAAGGGATAACAGTGGTTGCGGGTGGAGGGAGGAGAAAATACATACAATATAATTTAAACCGAAATGACGGGTGTGGGAATACAAAGGGAATGAGATGACAGGGTATGAGGGAGAGAATACAAAGGGAAAGAGATGACGAGTGGGGGGAGAGAATACAAGGTGAAAGAGATGACAGGGGTGGGGGAGGGGGAATACAAGGGGAAAGAAATGACAGGGCCGGGGGGGGGGGAAATACAAGGGGAAAGAGATGACAGGGTGGGGAGAGAAAATATAAAGGGGAAAGAGATGACAGTTGGGGGGAGAAAATACAAGGGGTAAGAGATGACAGGGGTGGGGGGGGAGAAAATACAAGGGGAAAGAGATGACAGGGGTGGGGGGGAGAAAATACAAGGGGAAAGAGATGTCAGGGGTGGGGGGAGAAAATACAAGGGAAAAGAGATGACAGGGGTGGGGGAGAAATACATGGGTAAAGAGATGACAGGAGTGGGGGGAGAAAATACAAGGGAAAAGAAATGACAGGGGTGGGGGAGAAATACATGGGGAAAGAGATGACAGGAGTGGGGGGAGAAAATACAAGGGGAAAGAGATGACGGTGGGGGGAGAAAATACAAGGGGAAAAAGATGACAGGGGCGAGGGGAGAAAATACAAGGGGAAAGAGATGTCAGGGGTGGGGGAAGAAAATACAAGGGGAAAGAGATGACGAGTGGGGGAAGAAAATATAAGGGGCAAGAGATGACAAGGGTTGGGGAGAAAATATAAGGGGTAAGAGATGACAGGGGTGGGGGGAGAAAATACAAGGTGAAAGAGATGTCAGGGGTGGGGGGAGAAAATACAAGGGGAAAGAAATGACAGGGGTGGGGGGAGAAAATACAAGGGAAAAGAGATGACAGGGGTGGGGGAGAAAATACAAGGGGAAAGAGATGACGGTGGGGGAGAAAATACAAGGGGAAAGAGATGACAGGGGCGGGGGGAGAAAATACAAGGGGAAAGAGATGTCAGGGGTGGGGGGAGAAAATACAAAGGGGAAAGAGATGAAGAGTGGGGGAAGAAAATATAAGGGGAAAGAGATGACAAGGGTGGGGGAGAAAATACAAGGTGAAAGAGATGATGGGGGTGGGGGGGGGAATACACGGGGACAGTGATGACAGGGGTGTGGGAGAATATGCATACAAGTCGAAAGAGATGACATGGATGGGGAGAAAATACATACAAGCGGAAAAAGATGACAGGGATGGGGGAGAAAATACATACAAGTGGAAAGAGATGACGGGGTGGGGGATTGCGTGTGCGGCAGTGTATAAGTGTGCATGCGTGTGCTGCAGAGTATAAGTGTGCATGTGCAGCAGAGTATAAGTGTGCGTGCATGTGCGGCAGAGTATTAGTGTGCGTGCTTGTGCGTCAGAGCATACATGTGCTTGCGGCAGAATAAATATGTGAGTGGGAGAGTGTAATAAATGGGAGTATCGCCAATAGAAAAAAGAAGGGGACTCGAACTTGATAGCTCCATTGATATTGTAGCTCTGTTTTGACAACTGTGTATATGTGTCTGTGTGTGTATATGTGTTGGTGTGTATGTGACACTGTATTTTTGCTGAGTAGAGTTGAGCGGACACCTGGATGTTCGGGTTTGGCGGGTTCGGCCGAACTTCGAAAAAATGTCCGGGTCCGTGCTCGAAACTTGACCCCGAACACGAACCCCATTGAAGTCAATGGGGACACGAACTTTTGCCCACTAAAATGCCTCTAAAAAAGGTCATGGAAAGGGCTATTTGACGGTTCTATTTGACTCTCAGATATGAAGTGCACCGCAAGACACAAATGTACTATTTACCACCCAAAACTATTCGAATTTTTCAAAGTGCGCTGTAAGCACAGTATTTGACAGTTCTATTTGACTCTCAGATATGAAGTGCAGGACGCAAATGTAATATTTAACACCAACAAATTGCAGTATTTAAAAATGCCTAGATGTTGCCCACTGAGCTAACAGAACAGGATTAAAGTCATGTGCCTGGCACACATGCAGTTGCAAGTGCACTGCACTCTCTGTGGCACTGGGCTCAGGGCAGAGTACAAAAATGTAGTATAGCACCCACTAAAATAATCGCTGTAGTTTGAATAATAGCTGTAGTTTGCAGATTCAACACCAGAATTCTTTACTAATCTGTCCCTCACAGCTGCAGCATCCTCTCCCATGTGATGTGCGGTGACTCCAGCTTATATATAGAGGCTGGGTCACATGCTGCACTGGTCAATCACAGCCATGCCATTAGTAGGCATGGCTGTGATGGCTTCTAAGGGCAAACAAGTCGAACGCTTGTTGATTGGCTGCCCTGCAGCCTTTCAAAATGCGTCATTAAATCGGCGAACCCCGAACTCCAACACGGACATACAGTGAAATGTCCGTGTTCGGGTCCAGGGTCCAAAAAACGTAAAGTTCGGTACGAACCCGAACAGTGCGGTTTGGGTTCGCTCAACACTATTGCTGAGGGCAGGATCATCAAGGGGTGGTAAAATATGTCACATGCAGCACCTTTTCTTTCCTGCATGCACCAGTGACTGGGTGTCATTCTGCGTGCTAGGGTAAGTGCTGGATGTTGGGAAAAGTCCTGTGAGTGCAATCTAAGTGCTGGGGTAAGTTCTGGATGCTGTGGCAAGTGCTGTGAGGTCCGTCTGCATATCCACAAAATATGTACTTATATCTCACACACTGCACTGGTATATACCCCTGCATAGGGCACAATATGCCCCCAGTATGTACACAAGGTTATATCTCACACACTGCCCTGGTATATACCCCATGCACAGGGCAATTCATGTAACTTTTATTCATACTGGTGGCTATGTATTGCACTGTGCATGGGGTACATATCAGGGCTGTGTGTGAGATTTAACCTAGTGTACATAGTAGGGGCATATATTGACCTGTGCCGGGGTATATATCAGTCTTATCTATAAATGATACATTCTTCAAATGTGTTTAAAAATGCAAGGTTTTCAGTTTTCTGAATAAGAAGCTAATGATACAATGATGTAGAGCTGGTTTAATGATGCAATGCTATGGAGCTGGTAAAATGACGCAATGCTAGAGGGCAGTTATAATGATGCAATGCTATGGGGCTGGTGTAATGATGCAATGCTATGGGGCTGGTGTAATTATGCAATGCTATGGGGCTGGTGTAATGATGCAATGCTATGAGGCTGGTGTAATGATGCAATGCTATGGGGCAGTTATACAATTATTTACAGGTCTGGTTTTTGTCCCCAGGTCTGATGTAGATTTTTTCACAACAGGTTGGACTATATAATATAGATATTCAGAAATCCTGGATGTTATTGAATGTATACCTGGAACAATTGGTTTGCCCGGGGGTGAGGCATTTGTGTAACTTGGTCGTGATACAAAACACTGGTATCGTTGGGTACTCAATGTGCAGATAGTTAAATTTGTTCTCTGTTACAATCTTTTTATCTTTCCCTTGAAAAGTAGAGTTATCCTGTAACTGTCATAGACCACTTTATTGTAGTCTTCTCTATTCATTATTGGTGCCACTCCCCCCTTTATCTATGGAATTCCCATATAATATCACAGACCTATCTAAACTTTTTTAGGGCCTTCCTTTCTTCTCCATTTAAATGATGTGTATATTTGTTAATATGTGGGATATTGTTCATATCATGGTTCAGTATCAAGGTTCTGAAACAACTCCATTTGGGCTATTCTCTAAAAGTTGATTTGCAGCTGAGATGAGATGAATTAAGGTGAGAAGAACATTTCATGTCACTAATTTAACTATGTATGGTGCAGGGACAAACATGATACTTTTTCCCTGATAAGAAAACTCACCAGGTTTGTCTCTGAACAATGTATAGCTAATTTGGTGAGATGAAATGTTCAACTCACCTAATCTCACCTCAACTCACCTAATCTTACCTCAACTAACCAAATCTCACCTCACCTCAAGATTTTGTCTTGTTCTTGGATACGCAAGCAGATTTATTGTGTCTACGGATGTATTAAAGTGATCCATTTTATTAGCTGGGGCATATTTAAGACCTTTGTTCAATCAATTTATTTGAGGTTCTGTAAGTACCTTTTTTACGTAAATTGAATATGCCAATTAGGGTTATGATCTGTTTATCCTTATTGATCTTTGCCTTTCTTTCTATCTATCAGGTTAGATCAGTGTTCCCTCGTGGCAAGAATGGGGAAAAAAGTTCAGCTTACAGTGGGAGGTGGGGCAACATTTTACAAATGTACAATATTGTATAAATCAGGCATGGTATGTCTCCAAGACATACTTGAAAATAAACTGTCAATACTTGAAAATAAATCACAAATAAGTCTTCCTAATAAAACACTTCTTGGATAAATAAAAAGTATTCATAATTGTGTGGTAAATGAGTAAGCTTTAATCCATATAACCATTACATCGTAGGCAACACTTAAACCATTTTTTTTCCAAATTCAAATGCAAGAAACAAGTTCATAAGAACCTTTAAACCATTATATAGATTTATTTTGTAGGAAACACATGTTGGTCTTTCAAATGAATGAACTTAATTACCCACGGGGTATATCTGTCTGACAAATTATGCAAGATCTGTTTCCTCTGTAGGTCTGACTAGAAACCACGTTTGGTCAAACATGTGTTATGTCTTTTTCCCCCCCCTGTATTTTTCTTTATTTTCTCACTAACCAAATACTTTCCTCATCTTTACAAAGTTTGTAAGATGGTCAGACACCTTATACTTCAAATGTTATATTATAGTCCCAGATTTTACACTACAAGAAAAAAAAAAATCAATTAGCATTCAGCAGCTATTAGATGGGTTTAGGAGTTTCAGGTACAACAGGTCAGCATGCACGTATTATATCAGTGGATTTTACTGGAGGAAGAGAACAATTCACAATTCAAAGGGTCAAGGGAGACGAGAAAGAAGACAGACCGAGCAGAAAAAAAAGACCAGAGCTACAGTACATAAAAGATAAATAGAATGCATAAGTTAAAGGCATGGCAAATCCTGCATAAAAAAATACCTGATTTATAAATACCAGTTGGAGGGATTTTACAGATCATCTCTAGCACTGAACAACTAAACCGAAAAAGTAAATACAGCCAATTGTTTCACGATAGTACCATGTGTGTCTCCCTCTAGATTATAAATTTGTAAATTCCCTTTTATGCTCTGTACCAACTATGTGGCTGGAGTCTGCATGCCTATAATGCAATCACATAGATAACCCATTTAGTAACTTTTGGTGTAACTCACACAGGTGTCACAGTTCCCAATGCCTCTACAGAGAAAAGGAAATAACAAAAATAACAAAAATAAAAACTTTCCTCCTGCCTCTTCAGTCACCTCATGTTTCTCATGTTCCCCATTCCCCATATATTGTAAGCTTACAGACAGGGCCCTCTACCTCATGTTTTATGTAAGCTTAAGAACAGGGCTCTCTACTTTAGTCTCTATGTCTAATTTGTCTGTATCTCCATTTTATGCTCAGTACCAAAACGCTGAGCACATTGTTTGCTATATATAACTAAATGGTAATGTAATATGCCAAATGTTGTTTCAATTGCAGGCGCTAAACAAATGTTAATGTACTGATAACCAGCATAGCTTTTCAGGTAGCACTGGCAAGCATGCATTTCTTTTACCTTATCTAGGCAGCTTGGGATTGTAATGTGCATGTAGAAGTAACATAGCCAGCGCTGTATTTACCGGTAGGCAAACAAGGCAAGTGCCTAGGGCGGGCCATTAGTAGAGACAAAAAAAAACAAAAAAGCTGCCCCTTTAAAAAAAAAAAACGCACTTGCCGGCAGAGACGGGCAAATTGGCAGGGGCATATTAATGGCAAATAATACTGGCATATTATTGGGCAAATTGGCTGGGGCTTATTAATGCTAAATAATACTGGCATATTATTTGGCAAATTGGCTGGAGCATATTAATGGCAAATAATACTGGTCATTATTTATGTAACGGGGTGGTGGAGGCATGTAAATGGGGCGATGGTGCATGCCCTTGGTGTGCAACATGGGTTATGGGTCATGTCGTGGGTGTGCATAGTGGGTAGGGGGGTGCCCAAACTTTGTCTGCTTATGGCAACAAAGATACACCACTGAACATAGCTACCAAAGATTTGCTGAGACAGTCCTATTTTCAGGGGTGTTGTACTGTCAACTTTGGGTCTGTCCCAGCTTTCCTGCTGCTCATTCACAGTGCTTTGAACTGTATACAGGCAGCATGGTGTTTCAAATGTGTATGTCTACATAGAGTAAACACAATGACATGAGCTCCAGTCAGGGAATGTCACATGACATCATGTAAACTCCACCCACATGTTGGCAGGTATGAACTAATTAAAGCATTTAATAAAGATGGCTTTCTGGATGACCAAGGGTGATCCTAACCCTCAATGGAAAACAAGGAGAGACAATATGTCAGTTTCAAATCCTTGAAGAATAAATTCTTCTCAAACAAATAACAGTTGTTGTGGTAATCCTTTACTTCATAAACAATTCTTTAAAATAATATATATTTTTTTAACTTTTCATCTCTCTAGATATGTGTAGTTAAATGCCTTAATTCCAAGTAACAAAAGTAAAAATGCCAAACTTATTGGCTAATCCTTTTTTTTTTCTTCCAGCAGATGAAAGCTGAGGCAAAGAGAGAGAAATGGGTTATGCCATTTTGTTATATCAATACTAGTAAAGTGCTCCAAGTTCATATCTACCTTTCCAAGAGGCCTCACAGCAGGCTCTCTGAAAAAGATAGAAAATATAACCCCGCAGCTTTAATAGAATATTGCAGCTGTGGACTTTAAAAGTGTGTGTGGACTTCAAATTTTATAATCTAGGCTGTGACATTCTATTAACATTTAAGCTTTTATGGGGTCCGAGAACTTGCTCTGTCGTCTTCCTTTATTAATATTATTAATCATTAAGAAATGTCTCTCAAATGAAATAACAATTTCTCTCTATCATAAAGTGCATTGTCTTAGTGAAACATTTGATTTGGGGGTTTGTGTTGACGAGACTAATTTAATCCCATCTATTCTGTTAATAGGGAAGGAAAACTGGTAACAAATTCACCGTACACCAATAATGTAGTGTTTGAACAACTCAATCACAGTAACATATGTCATACCATGGAAGCTATGTGTTTTTATCAAGTGGTCATTAGTCTCCTACAAACCTCAGAAGAGTTGAAAATAAAGATATTTCCAGTATGAAGTCACAATCGATATGGAATTAGAAACCCCCCACTGAAAAACAGGGGGATCCAGTCTTGATAAATGTGTTGTGCCGATTGGCCCTCCAGTGCGATTATAACACTCATCACTGTAAAATGTTAAAAGAGTTAAACTGGCTGACGCTTGCCTCCAGGCGCACTCTCCACCTAGCTTGCTTAGTGCATAACCACTTCTCTGGAACGCTCCCCCCCACCTGAGCGGCATGCTCGCTCTTACTCCCTGCACATCCTACAATCTCAGATACTACACCAACCCTTCACTAGCGATCCCTCACTTCAAAAAGGAAGTGGGCCGAGGTGCGTTCTCTTTCAGAGCTCCTCATATGTGGAATAGCCTTCCTGTTTCTGCCAAATCATCATCTAGTCTAAAATCCCTGAAAATAAGTGTCTCCCAAATCCTCAAAACAGATTATATCTGTTATTAGTTTACAAGCTCCCATGTATATTGTACATGTTATTGTTTTCTCTTTTAGTTTTTTTGTATCAATAATGATTTACCCTGTATGTTCTCTTCCCAACTTGTATATACAAGTTATAGCACAGGTACAGAAAAACTAGCAAACTCAAATGTTAGCAGTGAGAAAGTGGCAGTAAGACTGATGGAGCACAGTCACACAAGTTGGTAAAGTAAGAGTGTAATATAAGTACATCAAATGTTCAAATCATATATTATTCAAAACTAATTAAATCAATAACTGCCAAGGTAACTTAAAGAGACAGGAAATGATTATATCACTTGTGCTTCTGTAATAGAAACTAAAGTTTTTTTTAAAAAAATGCCACTTTAATATTTGAAGGTGTTTGCATGCAAATAATCTTGTTTACATTCATATATAATGCATAATGCAATGAAAGAAGAGTTCTTACAACATGGAACATTTCTGATTAAAAAAAAAAAATGTCTTTTATCTTTTTTAGTTACTACCTTTACTGTTGCATGAGATGAGTGCTACACAGCTATACAGGCTCCATGTATCAATCACAATCTCTCACAACTTCAAAGTCAATGACCCAATTTACACATCACAATGTGCATAATATGTCAACATTGTTATACGGATGGCATTTTGAGGATTCAAATATGCAGCAGATTGCTGTAGTCTGTTTGAACTTACGATTTAATAATGTACGCATCTTACAGAGTGCTAATGCAGTGAAAAATGATTGTGTTAAACTGTAAAGAGAGCACTAACTGCGCCAAATATATATTCTACAGTACAGCGTCATAAACGAAAGACTATTTTCAGAAAGGCTGCAGCTCACTTTTACATATGTATTAAAAAGTTTATTTGTTTCTACCCAGTTTTCAGGCTTTTATGATCCCTTCTCTAGAACAGATACAGAAATTCAGAGGGGAGACAAAGTGTGTGAAGGTGAAGACAGAGAGGGGCTATCCTCTCATACAAGAGCATGTCTATGGGGTCTGACTTTCCATCCTAACCTACTGATGCAAGTGAGAGAGTCATGTGATGTGATGACTGGATAGTGCACTGCTGCTTTAAGCATTTCATTGAGTCAGATTACATAGCAGCCTATCTGTAAACTACCTAAATTATGTAAAACATAAGGAAGTCAACTCTTCTGAATCATTCATCCCTCAAGCTGCTCTGGTGCTTACATCCTACTATACTTCTGAGGCTATGAACATTCATGCTGGTGATCATTGTGGGCAAGTATCCAGATCCTGTTGAATACATACATAAAAGATGTACCTAGAGCTTTAGCTCCTTCCAGTTAATCAGGGTGATGCGGGCATGTAATGGACGTGGTGGGGGTATGTAATGAGGGTGATGGTGGCATGTAATGGGGGTGATGGGGCATTTAGTGTGTATGCAATGTGGGTGATGGGGCATATAATGGGGTGATTGGGCATTTAGTGTGTATGCATTGTGGGTGATGGCGCATGTAATGGGGTGATTCGGCATTTAATATGTGTGCAATGTGGGTGATGGAGAATGTCGTGGGTGTGCAACGTGGATGATGGGGCATGTCATAGGTGTGCAAAACCAAGATACACCACTGAGTCTGCCTATAATAATAGTTTCACTGTATTCCTTCTTCATGATGATAGCGTCATGCATAACCTGAGTGCCTAACCCTAACCCTGAGTGTGTCTAACGTGATGGGTACCCAGTGCAGCAATTCTCCCTGCCACTTTGCATGGACACCTCTAAAACTAGGGGGTGGGTGTGTCTCCCTGGCAGACAAAGCGGATCTATCGTCATCATGATTACCCTATGTTGGGATCATTTTATTAAAATGCTATATGCTGTATATAAATGCTTCACTTGTGTTTTTCTTTATGCCATAACATGTATTACTATCCTTTGGGAAAAATACCTTTTTGGACGATCATTTACTGGTGATTTCACACTGTACAAAAGTTTAAATCCCACATAGGATGTGTGTCGGCAGAGACCATCCCCTTGACAAAGGCATAAGTGGAAATGTTGCAGTACCTGTTATTAGTGGGTTTTATCTTTATAAACATATGGCTTACCAAGCATGTTATCTAGTTTGTGTCAACCCATATATCTGTCTGATGTAGAATCCTTTATACTTTATTTTATGTTCAAGAAGCCATATTGTCTGTCCCATGCACGCTCCTTCACTAAATTAACCTTTACCACATCTGCTGGAAGACTATCCCATGCTATTCTCCACAATGTAATACTTTCTAATATAACTTTTGAACCTCTGAACTTCTAATTTAATATAATGTCCTCTTGTCCTGGTAGCATTCCTTCTTTTTCCTACCATGTTATTCCAAATGAACCTACGTAGCCTTAGTTACTCTTAATGCATCCAGTCTCTGAAAAATTTGGTCTGTTCATAATATATTAATATAGCCCTCTAGTTAGAAATTAATTATAAATCCCATAATGCTGAAGGGTCATCGGCCTAGCTTGGCATCATAGGAATTGTAGTTCAGCAAGAGCGGCGGGAGGGCTGGATTCCCCACTGTGGACCGTTAAATACAGCATCGTTTAAAGTTTTTCTTTTTAAGATGAAAGTTTCATTTCTATTGAATCCACCCAAACCCTGCATTCAGATGACATAGTTCATCGAGATCTGCCACTGACTTCAGCAGAGAAGAAATGTGTTAATTATTAAACATTATTCCCAGGCGGCAAACTGTTGAGTTTTTTTTTTGTTTTTTTCTATCTGGCTGCAAAAAGTATAGTGTCATATTCAGAATAGCAGTGAACGAGATTCGTCTTTAACATTTTAACCTTTCGTACTGCATCGCTTTGTTAAAATCAAATGACAAACCAGATATTAAATTGTAATAAAAGGACATCAGTTTAATAGGGAATTAATGTCTATGTGCTTTGCACTCCAATTAATTAAACTGCAGAAATGAATAAGAGATCAGTTTCACTGAAATAAGAGTGACTCAGTCCTTCTTCTGGCAGGGGTAAGCATCGTCACCGTGGCTTTAATAAAATCTTTCATGAGGCACTTCACACATTTAACTCTGGGAACTAAATAATACTGATCACTAAGGAATAACAGGTTCCATGCAGGTCTAGTGACACCTGCTGGTAGGTTTCAGAAACATCCGTCATAATTAATTCATGTGCTTTCTTCTATACAGTTTTATTGTATTATGAAGTTTCATTCACTTATAAGGCACCATCGTTCTCTGGGCTGTTACTATAGGCAACCAAATACATAGAAATAACAAGTAATACCATATTTGCTAGCATAAAAGATGACCCTGATTAATAGATGGCTCCCCACCTACCATAAATTGGAAATTATTTAGATTTAAAAAAAGAAACCGCCTAAAGAGTCTACTTGACACCGAGAGTTGCAGGGAATTGAGATGGGAATTTAAAATGTTAGGCCAAGTAGCGGAATTGTATATATGAAGCTGAATGGGGGAAATGTTACAACTTGGCTACTCTGCCCTCAAGCTACCTCAGTTCCCTGCAATACTCTATGTATTGATTAGACCCTCAAATATAAAATGACCGAATGGGAAATAATTTTACTGGTAAATGTTAATTCACATGTAAGCAGTTTTTTTCATATTTAATGTTATTGGGAAAAATGCATTTCATGTGTATATACAGGTGATACTCGAAAAATTAGAATATCGTGCAAAGGTTCATTTATTTCAGTAAAGCTACGTAAAAGGGGAAACTAATATATGAGATAGACGCATTACATGCAAAGCAAGATAGTTCAACCCGTGATTTGTCATAAGTGCGATGATTATGGCTTACAGCTCATAAAAACCCCAAATCCACAATCTCAGTAAATTAGAATATGACATGCAATCAATAAAACATGGAGTGTACATAGAACAATATCGGACCTCTGAAAAGTATAAGCATGCATATGGACTCAGTATTTGGTTTGTGCCCCTTTTGCAGCAATTACTGCCTCAATGCGGCATGGCATGAAAGCTATCAGCCTGTGGCACTGCTGAGGTGTTATGGAAGACCAGGATGCTTCAATAGCGGCCTTATGCTCTTCTGCTTTGTTCGGTCTCATGTCTCTCATCTTTCTCTTGGCAATGCCCCATAAATTCTCTATGGGGTTCAGGTCAGGCGAGTTTGCTGGCCAATCAAGCACAGTAATCCCACTGTCATTGAACCAGGCTTTGGTGCTTTTGGCAGTGTGGGCAGGTGCCAAGTCCTGCTGGAAAATGAAGTTAGCATCCCCATAAAGCTTGTCTGCGGAAGGAAGCATGAAGTGCTCCAAAATCTACTGGTAGATGGCTGTGTTGACCATGGACTTAGTGGACCAAAACCAGTAGATGACATGGCTCCCCAAATCAACACAGAGTGTGAAAACTCTACACTGGACTTAAAGCATCTTGCAGTGTGTGCCTCTCTTTTCTTCCTCCAGACTCTGGGTCCTTGGTTTCTAAATGAGATGCAAAAGTTGCTCCTCAGACTTGCCAATCTGCCCCACAGTCGTTATTACATCCACAAACTTTCGTGTGTGTGACAATACTTACCAATCTGCCCCAGACTTGACAAGAATGTGCCCAAAGACTTGTCAACCCACAGATTTCTCTGGTGTCTAGTGGGGGCAGCTTATCCATGTGCACTGATCAGTACGCACAGACATTCTCCAATGCTGTTCAGTACTTGAACCCTGTCAGAAGGGGCAGCATTAGAGGCAGTACGTGTGCAGTGCATCTCTATGGGGGACCTGGATCTTAGTTTTATAGTCAGACCTTTATTTAAGGTCTGATTATAAGACGAAGCTCAAAAATAAGACAAGGGGACTTTTTCAGAGCATTGTCTTATATTCGAGCAAATACAGTATAACAAGTTTAAGGGTCTATTTAATAAAAAGAAATTTGCAAGAATTGAGATGGTAATTTCAAACTTAACTTAATTCTCCCCTTCAGCTGCATTCAGAATATTTCATTACATTGGCCTAATGTTTGAAAATCCCATCTCAATTCCCTGCAATTCTCTCTTTAATTAGTAGACCCTTTAAACATACTGGAAAAGGAGGTGAGAACTCAGCGTACAGTCTAGAAAAGTAAAAAACAATAGTTTATATATTCTGGGCCAGCCTTAGGGTTGTGCGACCTATGCGAGTGCACAGGGGGCTCAGGGGGCACCACAACAACAACAAATGTTTGCCAGTAGAGGCACTGGCTTGGGAGATCAAAAGATCTCCCCTCACCAGCCCTCTGCACGGCCGAACTTATGCATTAGGGAAGGGGGTGGAGCTCACTGGGTGGGAGGTTAAGACCACCCCCAATTTAAAAATTGCTGAGGGCTTCTCGACCGTCACCCCACTGTCGAGAAATTGTCGGGATCTTACTATAACATTCCTACTTCCCACATTGATCAGAAAATTGTCCCAGTCTGTGGTGTCCGTTGGTGGGTTTTCCCCCAGAAAAGATCTAAGTCTCAGATAGTTATAAAATTCAGTTCCTGTGAGATTATAGTTCCTTATTAGTGTCTCAAAGGAAGTCAAGTTGTTATTTGTATATAGATCGCCCAATATGTTAATCCCAGCATCAGTCCATCTCTGTAACGTAATGTTATTTATACATGTCGAGGCAGTCTGCAGGGGGGCAGCTTTTGATAAAGTATCTTCTATGTTTAATACTTTCTTTAATTTATATAGTGACATCATTACCAATAAGACATATTAAAGTCTCTCAGCATTCGTGAAATACAGTAGAATCAATGTAAATACTGTATAGAACAAATAAATCACCTTTGCTGTAATGTAGCTGTGATGTGAGTCATCGCTGGGAACCTGCAGTTGGTGCATCAGGACTGCACACAAGCCAGTGTGTTATCCTTTGTGGGTGTGTTTGCAATCTGACAGGTGAGTGTGGAATTTGCTACTTGTGGCAAAACCTAAAAAAAACTTTGGATAACAACAGGGGTATGGGTTACTCAACCTGTACATTTTTTTATTGGCCTAACAGCATTTTAGAAAAATTTATAAAGGGTGCTCGTCTTATAATTTACTGTTAGTCCAAAAATATGTATTTCAAGATTCTGCAACATTCTGTTATTTTGCATCATAATTAATATACTAAGGTCTTGATATACTACACTATGGTACATTTAAATTGAAACGGTCAATGTGTGCACTAAATATTGTGTTAGAAAGATAATAGTCTGAACCTACCCTGGGTTGGCCACTAGGAAAATTCTAATTTTTTTCTACACAGTATTTGAAAACTATGCTAAATTGGTTCACAGTACATGATGTGCTCTGTCATAAACTACATGTTATTGTGGCATGATTATGGCATGTTTTATGCTAATGAATAACAAAGTCAGAAAATGAAATACCCTTTTTGCTCAAAGGGATAATGACCTATGCCACTCATTTATTTCCCTTTTTAATAAACCTTGGCCTAAAGTGTGGCAGCCATTTTTCTGATCATTGCCGGTGTTTCTCTTATTCAAAACTCTCTTTGGTAGAAAAAATGTATATTACAGCTGTCTTTTTAAAGAGAGACTAAACCCTCCTCATCCACTTCAGACATAAGACTATGAGTAAGCATCAGTTTAGGCGTTAAAGGCGTTATTCGTCTCATCTGTCCCGCTTGCAGAGTCACCTCCTGGTTTGGTAGCCTCACGTATATTGGATTAAAACCATCAAATGCATGCAGTGTATCCGGAGCTTTATTTCAAGTCAACTGATGAAGGGATTGTTAAGCCACTGGTTTCTTTTTGTCCTTTTATTGTTTACCATTCGGTGGAAGCACCGAGCGATTCCATCTGTCCTAGCACATATGCACCTAGTGCGTTGGTGAGCGTTTACATACTTTCTATAAGCTCACTTATGTCAGACTGAAAAGGTTTGTAAAAGATTAAGTGAGAACCTTCAAAAATGCAAACTGCAGCTTCAATAAACTACTCTTTGCACAAGCAGACACATTTCTCGCTTGGCAAGTTCAGACAAACTTTAATGTGCATATGTATACAACACCAGTGGAGAAGCAAAACATCATGTAGACATTAGTTAGACATTAGACAAGTTAGACATTCATACAGAGGTGTCACTAGGGTTGGTGTCACCTGGTGCGGGAACTCATGGTGTCACCCCCCTGGATTTCCCCCAGTATCATGGCAGATTCCTTAGTAATGCCAGTCAGATGGCCCATTAAATATGCCACACACAGGAGCCCCACAAATTATGTCACACACAATAATAATATGCCAGTATTATTTTGCCGTTAATAAGCCAGACAATTTGCCTAATATGCCAGTAATATTGTGCCATTAAGATGCCAGTATTATTGTCTCATTAAGATGCCAGTAATATTGTGCCATTCAGATGCCAGTAATATTGTGCCATTAAGATGCCCCAGCCAATTTTCCCATTGAGATGCTAGTAATATTGTGCCATGAAGATGTCAGTATTATTGTGCCATTCAGATGGCAGCAATAGTTTGCCATCCAGATGCCAGTATTATTGTGCCATTAAGATGCCAGTGATATTGTGCCATTAAGATGCCAGTAATATTGTGCCATTTAGCCTTCATATGTAAACAACAGCAGTGGAGAAGCAAAAAATCATGTAGACATTAGTTAGACATTAGACAAGTTAGACATTACTAGATGTTTCACAATTAGCTTGATGCTTTTTAATTCCCCTATAATCATGAGAGATGTGGTAATTTGCAATCAGAGGAAAAGAAAAATAGATTGTAGAAGTGACAAACACAATATAGTAGTTTTTCCAGGAAGTAGGTATATACAGCAGATGCAGAACATGTGTGCATTGTGAATAAACAATGATCAACTAACTTTTTAATGTGGGTATTGCATCATATATATATTTAACAGGTTCTGAATATGTGCCCACAATAATGAGGACTCTATCACCAGTATAAATGTTCTTAACCTGAGTATTTACAGGATGTAAGCACCAGAGCAGCTGGAGTGATGAATGATTGATTCAGAAGAGTTGAGTACCTTATGTTTTTACATCATTAAGGTAGTTTATGAATAGGTCCTGGAAAATTATTGTTAAATAACTTTTAATTTGCGCATTGTATAATGATTTGGCTAGCACTGTGTATGCATGAAAACTTTTAGTTAGGAAAGAAAGAGAACTTTGGTGACCTGATAAGTGAACTATAAAAATTAGACTTCAATAGCAGAGTCAGAAAAAAGTTGAAGACGTTTTTCCAAGTTCGCTTTTAATGCCTGATTTTGTTTAATGCCTGATTCAGTTGTCTGTGAACCAGTTCATTTTTTACTGTAGTGTGGACTGAATTTGGGCTACTAAGGAAGCACTAAAGGCACGAAAATAGGCAATTGAAACAGTAGTAACCTTTATCCTCCAAAATAGCCAAAGTCTGCCTGAAATATAAAAAATTAAAATAAATATATATAATAAAAATTATGAAAAAAATATTCTAAAAAATGGAAAAAAATACCCCCCCCCCCCCCCGGGGCTAGCAGACTGTCGTAAATAAAAAAAACACCCTCATTACTCTCATTTTATAACATGCTAGATGTGATGGTAAAAACCCACCACCTAAAAATCAGGGGGTAGCAGTTGTCTTATTAAGCACTAATGTACACATACCAGACCAACAAGAGGACATGCTTTTCATACATAAATCGCAGTGCTACTTCCACTGCAAGGCATTCTGGGTAGGCATATTCAAATAAGGTGATCTCACCTCTACATACACTTTACATATGTACCTTTTCACTTTACTACCCCATGATTTTTAAGTGGAGGGGATTCCCATCACCTTCATCCCCACCATAACTTTATTCATTGTGCTTCTCGTACTGCCCCAAGCAGAAAGTCAGTAACCAACCTCCTGCCAACAAGTTCCCATTATAGGAACACTAAAAGTTATGTTTCACTTGTGCTTCTAATATAGAAGTGACATTTTTAGTTGTTCCTAATATGAGGATACACTTGTGTGTACTTTTGATAGGAACCAGGCAGCAGTCTGGTCGGCGACCAGCTCTTTCTACTAGTGCAGAGAGAGACCCTCATTTTTTCATGGGAACATGCATTCCCATACAAAAATCAGCAATCCCAGTCTGATCCTATGCAAAAATGAGGGTCTCTTTCTGCGCTAGCAGCAAGAGACCCTCGCATTCGGCAGTCAGAGCGGGGCGAGCCAGGAACAGAAACCAGGAAATGCTGTGTCTCACATGTGAGACACAGCATATAGTAAATTGTGTGTATCTATTAAGATTCACGTCGGGTTTATTTTAGGGTTAAACAAGGTGCAATGTTCATGTCCATGAGTGGTTATCTGGCTCTGCACCTCTGTCCCGGGCTATATTTAAAGGCTGTCCAGTACAGTGGGCATTTGCATTATTAACTTTATTTGCAAACGACTTCCCAGAATCCCTTGCAGTGGTGGTAGCACTGCAAATTTAGGATTTCGGTGGGGAAAACCAATTCTTCTGGCTTGTCTTGAGTGTGTAGATTTGGGTTTAAAAATGCCTCTGCTGACCAGTAGATGGCATAGTTTCCTTCTATATAACCTCCCTAAGGCTTGAAATTTGAACTTATATGCAGTGTCCACATTACTCTGCTTTGGGACCTGTACTTTTTCTTGGCTCTGAGTGTTCAAATTCAGATGTGTGCTCCCTTAAACAGGCTCCATTTTTAATTAAACTATAGTGAGACAAATGTTCGTGATTTTGTTTTTTGCATTTTCCCCATCGGTTCTTAGCTTTATCCGTTCTTAAATGAATATCTGGCATGTGATCATATATCCTACATATCCAGTCCCATATATTTCGTTACTATCAGAAATGTATCTTTGGTTGAATTAGCAAAGTATGAATACAAAGTGTATGAATATAATAAAAAAAAATAAAACAATCAAAGCAGTAAACACTGACCACTGTAATATCAATACATATCAACATAATGTACATGTTGTGGCTTCACCAGCATAAGATGCTTTCAACAATTATTATTATTATTGTCTCATTTTTTTCAGAAAGCACAGTGATATGTGTTGTGCCACTTCATTATTTTTTTCAAAGGGGGCTATTCACTACAAAGTGAACCGTGGTGAACTGAGATCTAACCTGAAAACGCCAGGCATTAATAGTTGAGGAAAGATTCTCCAACTTGCGTATATTTCCAACTGAGCTGATTTTGACATTCACTTGTCAGTTGTTAATGAATAGTCCCAGTGTGCATCTTATAACCTCAAGCGGAAAATGTATACTCTTTTGGGATGAAGGCTGTAACAATGTATGGCAAACATTACTAAGCCTGAGTGACCATTGTTCTGCAGGATCCCAAGTTAAAGATGTCAAAGTGTCATTCTCCCTGAGATTATTCTTCTCTTTCCCATTTCCCTTACAGACTCTGCTCATTTTAGATTGCCCTTCTCTATGTTATTGTTCCCTTTCCTTTTGTTGCCCCATCTCAGTGTCCTCCCATGTGCTCCACTTACCTCCATGTATGATGATGGTAATAATGCACTCAGATGCTACGTGCCACCTCAGAGACTCCTGAGTGCCACAGGTGGCAGCCGTGCCATAGGATCGCCATCAGTGCTATAGTTGAACAGCATAGGTCATCAGCAATGGTACCAGCCCTAATTTTGGCATTATGTCCCTGAAACAGAAGCTTGATATGCAGATGTATAATAGGTTATGGGTTTTTCTCAAATAAACGTCACACCAGTTTTGAAACATTTGTAAGAATTCTGTGTAAATTAAACTGATACATGCTTAGACAAAAAAATAAATCAAACATGTTTCTGTTTTTTTGTTATTTTTCTTCATTTACTTCAGACAATAGTTGCTGTGAAGTTCAAATGTTTTTATTTTTTTGCTAGACTTTTAATTGTGGTGAATTAATAAACAAGTTACACAATTCAGGCCAAAATTGGAAAGCCTGAAAAACTCTCCATGATTTGTGCTTTGAGATATGTGATATTGAATATGTACATAATATTTCAGAATCCTTTATTTCTGGGCTGACCAAGGATCTTCCACATACCACAGAGTAATGAACCAAGTCATTTTGATTGCAGAACATTTGAAGTATTACCAAAGTAAATTAAAGACTAAACAACTTTAGATAATTGCTGTCATCACTTAAGGCTTTGAAAGCCGACATCAAAGGGTGCTGAAACTGGTTAGGATCAGGGCAACTTTATCAGGTTGAAGGGACAGTGGAGGATATCACACCTGTGATGAACGTTCAAAGGAAAGAAATGTTAAAGGGAGAGACTTGACTCTCTTTTTTTTAGGTCTAATCCTCTGGAATTTTGCTGATACAGATTGAAACGTATGATTTGATTTGCCAGAAAGTGTTCAAGACACAAGTCCCAATTGACCAGTTGGGCTTTCAAAACAAATAGCTACATCCCCATGCCATTGTATCAGTGGCGGATGCTCCATATGTGCTACATGGAGCGCTCGCGCTGTGTATTTCTGGGGGTTTGTGTGCTCCAAGCAGAGAGCTCACAAACCCCAGAAATACATCCAAAAGATGACGTTGCACTGAATTTGGCAACAGAGTCACTCACTCTGTTGCCAATTCAACAAGCACTAAAAGTATTCTAATTTTCCTATACTTTTCGTGCTTGCTGAACTGGCAACCGAGTGAGTGACTCTGTTGCCGAATTCAGCACAGCGTCGTCTTTCGGATGTAACAACGTCTCTCGTGTATTTACGGGGGTTTGTGTGCTGGTTGTGTGCTGGCTGTGTGCTGGCTGTGTGCTGGCTGTGTGCTGGCTGTTCTCAGAACACAAACCCCCGGAAATACATGAGAGACGTTGTACCTCCGAGTGACAGGAGTGCTCTCGGCTGGCAGCATGCCTGTCACTTAGGGGCACGATACGCCTGTATCACATGAACATTGTTTACATTGGAAAATGGAGTGAATGTAGAGAAAAAATAATGATTGAAAATAATATATATATATATATATATACCTACATATATACACTGTATTAGCAAATTGCAATCAAATGCATAAAATAGGAGACAATTATGTTTTTAATGTGTCTATGGTGTCTCCTGTTTATGACATCACCAGTGACTCAATATGCAAATGACACATTTTCCATTGGAAACCAGTTCATTTCATTTGATCAGAACAGTCCCATCAAATATCTGATTGTCCCAGCATAACTGCCATTTATAGGCCTTGCAATGCACTCTGCACAAGAGTCTGTAGAAAATAATTAAATACAAGTTTTGTGAACCCAGCAACTGGGTGTTATATGGTGTGATGTGCTAACAACGAGGTAAGAAGTAAAACAAGATAAAGTGAACCTGTGCGCTAAAAACCACTCTATTCACTAAAACATTACCCTTTTTAGAAAGACGAATTGTCTCCAGTAATATGCAAAAGGAAAAATAAAAGAGATAATAATATAGTTTAGTATCTCTTTAAATGTGTCAAAAAAGTGCAAAAAATATATAAACTGCACACTCACATGTCCCTGAGAAATCAACTGCTCAGGAAAAATGGCATTGAAGGAGCCCAGCTGTGCCAGGTATGATGTATCCAGTGGTTCCCGATAGAATGATCACATGGGGAGAGAAGGTAGGAATACAGGTGTAAAAACTTTAATAAACAACAGTAAAATCAATAGTAAGATCTTACATTAAAACTTCTTTAAAAGTCCTTAACAGCAATATCTTGAAAAAAGCTGCAATCCCCCTCTCTTCACCAGGTAAGAAGTGATTGTGAGGATTGGATCTACCTGTAAAGTGCTGGCAACAAGGCATGCTATGGTAACATATCATATCTTCTGGCATGTTATAACCCACCATCATCACACGAGTATAAATATGTGTGAGTAAATAACTGGTTATAAAAGAGCTGAGGCTGATTGCACAGATTCCTCAAATCATCTCATTCTTCATCATACTGAAAGCACTGTATAAAGAGCTTTGCTCTTTTGTGTGCATTAGAAAGGGATGACAGGTGGGAGGGGTGATAGAAGTTCTCTTTGCAGTAATGTCACTGAGAGGAGGGCTTTAGGTGACTGACAGGACTGTTGCAAGTAAACCCCAGGAATGTTTTACTGATTTTTGTTAGGACAGGGGACATTAGGAAAGAAAAGAAAAGCTAGATCTGTTACTGGAGCTTCCATTTACATATTACAGCGCTTTAATGGAGTCATGCTACATGGAAAATCACCACCCAGCCCCCTGGCACATAAATGACGCCCTGTACGGAAGGAATTTTTCTGTATATGGGTTCCTGCAGCGATTTGGGAAACTTTTCTTGTTATTTATGTTCCGTTTTTTCTGTTTCTGTAAAATAGCAGCTATGAAATAGAATTGAGGGCAGCGTAATTTTCGATTCTTGCCTCATACACAAAAATAGCTAGCTGCAACTGTCTATACTGGATTCTGGGAATTAACTTTACCTAGTTGTTGAGTTAAAGGAAACTATAATTTTATTGACACATTGCCTCGCCTATTAGTGAATAACCCCCTAAAAAGGGGCAGATATGTCGTTCAGACAGGGTAACATATTGCTAGAAGAGACCAAGAATGAGATAATGTAAGAGTAGTGAAGGCTAGCGCAGCAGAAGACCAATTCAGGGGATGTGTATTTTTAGAAACCAGGAAAATGGAGTTCTATGTAAATAATCTAAAAAAAGTCAAGAGCCATGGCTCCCTAGTTCCTGGGATTTGTCAAGCCCTGGACTAGAAAAAAAAAATTAAGAATAACTGTCTTATTTTGTAGAGATTGAAGGCCAACCAAAGTGACATGGATACCTAGATGATCGATAGAGACTCCTATCCTCCTTCCAGAGGTGTCACTAGGGTTGGTGTCACCCGGTGCAGTAACTCATGGTGTCACCCCCTGGATTTCCTCCAATACAATGCCATACAGATTCATTAGTAATGCCAGTTAGTTGGCCCATTAAATATGCCACATACAGGAGCCCCACAAATTATGCCACATAAAGGAGCACCACAAACTATGTCACATAGAGGAGCCCCACAAATTATGCCACATACAGGAGCCCCATAAATTATGCCACACAGAGGAGCCCCACAAACTGTCACATAGAGGAGCCCAGCAAATTATGCCACATATAGATGCCCCACAAATTATGCCACATACATGAGCTCATTAACTATGCCAAACACAGGAGCCCTATTGATAATGCCACATCCAGAAGTCCCATAAATATGCCTCACACAGTAGCCCCATTAATTATACCTCACACAGTAACCCCATTAATTATGTCACACACAGAAGCCCCATAAATATGCCACACACAAGAACCCTGTTAATTATGCCTCAGCAAGGTGCCCCATTAATTATGCCACACATAGGAGCCCTTTAATTATACCATGCCACACAAGAGCCCCATAGTTATACCACACACAAGAGCCCCATGAGGTGACAATTGTACAATTCTAAAACAATAAATATTAATACATGTCTCTCTCTCACTAGTTGCATTTATACTTGTTTGAACTTTTAAATATTTTATTCAACTATTTTTGTACATAATAAAAATGATATTGAAGAACTTCTTGTTTTTATTCTCTTCCTCTGCACCCACATTGCACCTAAAGGACTTACCACAGCACCATACAGTACCCACAGTACTTGCCATGTACCTATATTGCACCTACAGCACTTGGTTTGCATTAATATTGCACCCACACAATTTGGCATGTCACAGTGTCAATTTGCCCCCAGAAAATACCACAGTGTGACTTTGTTCCACAGAACTGCCCCTGAAGAACAAGCTACAGTGTCACTTTTCCCCACAATACATGTTATTTTGCCCCACAAAACATGCCACAGCAGCGCTTTGCCAATTAAAATAAGCCACTGGCAGGTACCAATTAACAATCCAAAGTCACTTTGTCATTAACACAGGAAACAGGCAGTTTGCCTATTAAAATATACCATAGTTTGCCCATTAACATGTCAGTGTTAGTTTGCCCATAAATATGCCATAGCCAGCTTGCCAGGTAATATGCCATTGTTAGTTTGCCCTTTAATATGTCACTGTTAGTTTGGCCATTAATATGCCACAACCAATTTGCCCATTAATATGTCAGTGTTATTTTGCCCATTAATATGCCACAGCCAATTTGCCTATAAATTTGTCACAGCCAATTTGCCTATTAATTAGCCAGTGTTATTTTGCCCATTATTATTCCATGGCCAATTTGCCCATTAATATTCCAGTGTTATTTTGTCCATTAACATGCCACAGCCAATTTGCCCATTAATATGTCAGTGTTATTTTGTCCATTAATGTACCACAGCCAATTTGCCTATTCATTTGCCACAGCCAATTTGTCCATTAATATGCCAGTGTTATTTTGCCCATTAATATGCCTTAGCCAATTTTCCCATTAACATGCCAGTATTATTTTCTCATTAATATACCAGTGTTATTTTGCCCATTAATATTCCACAGCAAATTTGACCATTAATATGCCACTGCCAATTTTCCCATCAATATGCCAGTGTTAGTTTGTCCATTAACATGCCACAGCCAATTTGCCCATTAATATGCCAGTGTTAGTTTGCCCATTAATATGCCAGTATTATTTTCCCAGTAATATACCAGTGTTATTTTGCCCATTACTATGCCACAGCAAATTTTACCATTAATATGCCAGTGTTATTTTGCCTGTTGATATGCCACTGCCAATGTGCCCATTAATATGCCAGTGTTATTTTGCCCATTAATATGACACAGCAAATTTGCCCAATAATATGCCACAGCCAATTTGCCCATTAATATGTCAGTGTTATGTTACCCATGAATATGCCACAGAAAATGTACACATTAATATGGCAGTGTTATTTTGCCCATTAATATGGAAGTGTTATTTTGCCCATTAATGTGCCACAGCCTATTTTCCCATTAATGTGAGAATGTTAGTTTGTCCATTAATATGCCACCATCACTGTGTCCATTAATATGCCAGTATTATTTTGCCATTACTATTAAACAGTCAATTTGACATTAATATGCCAGTGTTATTTTGCCATTAATATGCCACAGCCTATTTGCCCATTAATATGCCACTATTATTTTGCCATTAATATGCTAAGGCAAATTTGACAATTAATATGCCACATCCATTTTTTCCATTAATATGTCATAGGAAATTTGCCCATTGATATGTCCCCATTGGGGGTGTCACCCGTTGTGATTTGCACCCCCTTTGCGATGCTACTCTCTCCCTCTACAGATAAACATTTTCTATTTGAATATATACATGATCCTCGTGATTTTTTTTTAGACGAGGGCAGAATTTTTATGTCACCAATGCTCCACCTTATTAACCAGTCTGCCCCCACACTTGCCAATTTAACACCACAATTGCCAATCTGCCCCCAACACTTGCTAATCCATCCCCAGATTTTTCAATTTGCCAATGCATCTCCAGACTTGCCAATCTGGCCCCACACTTGCCAATCTGCATCCAGACTTCAAAAATGACCCCAGACATGAAAATGTACCCCCAGTCTTGAAAATTTGCCCCCCACGCTTGACAATTTGCCCTCGCACTTCTCAATCTACTTCTTCACACTTGACAATCTGCCCCCAACAGTTGACAGTGCATCTCCAAATTGTCAATCTGACCCATCACTTGCCAATCTGCCACCAGACTTACCAATCTGCCAATGCATCCCCAGATTTCTCGGGTGTTTGGTGGGGGCAACATAAGTCCTCCAATGCTGCCACGACACACTGCTGGGACTTCTGAAGTGAAATTCCGTGGTCATGTGAACTCCCAACGTTTCACCATAGAAATTCTCTGGTTGCCTGCAAGGAGATTCCAGGCCCCCTGCAACTTTATGGTGCACCAGTGTTCTGACATTTTTTAAGGGGAAGGGAAAAATCCAGGGGCTTGCCCCACCTTGCCCTCCCCTGCGGACGCCCATGATGCACCTATCAGTTTTATGGTGCCTTTCTGTTACAACAGCATTATTTTAAGTTGAAATGTTAGCATTGAAAAGATCTTTTAGGTATATCTGGCAGTCTGAAGGCCAAAAGCTGTGACAACATGCCTCTCTTTCTTCTATTGTGCTTTACTTTGTTCTCTATTTACATTTTAAAGACCATGTTTTAGAACATCAACAGGATATTAAACTTTAATAAGTGCTACTTGTTGTGTTCCAGTATTTTATGGAACCTTGTGACACCCATAACTTATTCCATTGACAATTATTTCTGAAATGTAAATACCTTTACCAGTTCGTAAGCGAGGTCAGCCAAAAAGTCCCAGTTGTATAGATCTGTACATGTCACGCACTGCATGTAATGCTGAATTGCACATTTTAACAAATGTCTGGCAGGGGCTTCCTTTAATCAGTAGCAATGAAAAATGTCAACAGTAAGTAACACAAAGATTTGTCTTAACCACAGTGGTAAAAAGGTTGTGGGAAACATGAACGAGCAAGTTTTGGAAGCCGTTGTAACAGCAAAGCACACAATAAACAGTAAGGAGAAAAAGTTTCAAGGCTTGAAATGTGTAGCCTCTTTGTTCCATAAACATATATTAAGATTAATATGAAATTCCTAAACATCATTAAAATATGTAATATTTGAAAATGACAGTGTTTAATAAGCAAACGTTCATCTTTAAAAGGGAATAAACCCTCCATGTGATCTTTTAATTCTGTAAGATTTAATATGCTTAACACAGAAACATATAAACATAGAATGTGTCGGCAGATAAGAACCATTTGGCCCATCTAGTCTGCCCAATTTCTGCCTAAATAACAAAACGTATGATGTGCCTGTTGAGCATTGTTCACATGGGATTTGTTTTTGATTTGGAAGCCAATCCTTCTAGCCTGCCATGTCGTGGAGATGCAACCTGACACCCTTGATTCCTGTGCGATTTCTATGACACCGAAGACACACCTCCAGCAGAGGAGAAGATGATTACACACACTGTTGTAACAACAGATGGTCCTCTCCTGCGCCGCTATTTGCTGTGTGGGTGAAGTGGTCGATGATGGAGAGAGATGGTCATTGGTAATCAGTCAGTGGCCTCCTGTCTCATTAAAACACTTTAATAAGCACATGTTCAACTTTAATGTTGTACATCATGTTGCTATATTTTTTACTAAACCATAAAATCTGGCGAATCTGGAGGCTGTTTTTGCGCTTCTGCAGTTTTTGTGTTTAGCTCCAATTTTCACATTTGATGTTAAACACAAAAACTGCAGAAGCGCAAAAACAGCCTCCAGATTCGCCAGATTTTATGGTTTAGTAAAAAATATAGCAACATGATGTACAACATTAAAGTTGAACATGTGCTTATTAAAGTGTTTTAATGAGACAGGAGGCCACTGATCTCAACCCTTTTTGTAATATTGCAGACTGCTGCTAGGGGCAACAGAAGCAATATTTCACCACTTCCAAAGCTCTTGACCACAACAGGTCAGTACCATTATCGATATGGAGCTGTTCTTCTGGTGTGGTGCATACTTTTGCTACTAGCAGCGATTGTGTGTGCGCCGGAGTGGCTTTTTTTCGGTGTGTTCTTCTTCACCTACAGTGGCGCATGACGTACATGTATGTCATATCACCGTTAAGGGGTTTATAAGGGGAGAGCAAAATTCAGAGCAAAATTGCTGTTTTGGAAAGATGGACAAGTTTTAGAATTTTTCCAACTCGGCTATTAACGCCTGAGTTTTGCTTGTTCTGTTGTCAGGCTGCGGTTTCGTGAATAGACTGTGGAGAGAATGAGAGAGAACTAGAGAATTATGAATTGACTGGTTAGATAATAATGCCATCTGTGATATTTGTCCTTTTGTGACTGCCATTCTGTATACATTATGGACGTAAATACATACAAACTCTGGTCTGTCTGCTTTAACAAATATTTATTTAGCGGCAAAACAACTGTAGTATACAAATAATGGCACATAATCTAATTAACTAGAGCAACAACAACAGCAACCTTTAGAAGTAAATAAAAGCCATCACATCTCACCCACAGCTTAATCTTGTTCAATCTCATAACATTACCCATGTCTCCTCACAAACACAGCCAAGAAAAAAAGAGAAGAGAAGAGTGAGAGGGACTGGTAATGTTTTCCTGACTTGTAACCTCATTACCTTATCAAAGGCAACAACTTATGTTTCTGTAAAAAGGTATAGAAGAACAATACACTGTGCACAATAGTACATTTTGAATTTTGTAGATAACAATTTTTTATATATATATATTTCCCATTAATAACATGAAAAATCCTTTCCTCATGAATACAATTTGAAAAATTAATGATTGTCGTGGTAGGAGAAAAATGTTAACCCCCCCCCCCCCCCCCCCTCCTATCTAAATCAGGTCCTAGGGACTCTCATAAATGGTAATAAATATGGTGGACCAAGTAGTCACATATCCCTCTGAAATAAATTAAATCAAAATATATAATAGCCCCCACCCATAAATAAATAGCCTCCCAAAAAATATTTAATAATCCCACTATCCGACAGCTTGCCCACGGCTCCTGTCAACATAGTCAGTAAGTAATTAATATAAAATAAAAGACTTTGCTCAGATATGGTGTGATGATTCTAATTAAATTACCTGAAGAAAAAAACACAGAGACAAACAAACCAATGGAGACCCACTGAAAACAGACAACAGCTCAAATAGCCTCCCCTACAGGATATAACCAACTCAGCCAGAGAATCACCATCTTTTGCTCGCTTGCACCATTAAAGATTAAACCTCCCCATTAGCATTTCAGACTGATCCCGCCATTAAGGGCAGTCCAGATCCAAAATGCCTGGCAGTTCTACTCTGCTCGAGGAACACAGCAACCACAGACACACGTTTTGAGCCTTCACTGGCCTCGTTAGTATGGTATGGTTGGTATCCCTCCAGGTGCAGCGAGAAGGGACAATTGTCTGGGCATTTCCCTATAACTCGAACACCCTTCATTTTTTTAATGAATATCAATTTTTAGTGCTTTTCACAGAAGGGAGTTAAAATGGAGCAACAAAACAGACCCAGGGGATAGAGAGGTGGACTTCCTTTTCGTGAATAGCGTAAGCGGGTCGAATTGGGAGGTTGAGTTTAAAATAGTCACATTTGATTTGCCAATTTGACCTACTGCTCCTATTCTCGAATTTTAGTGAATAGTCCCCTCTGACTTTCCTGCTACGTTTATACGGAGTACAGCAGGAAAATAAACAATTGTCCATGATGCTGACCATTATTTTACATTTGGTCCTATTGCAATGTATTCCTACTTTGCTGCATTTAAAAGCTTTATTTCTCATTTGCATTTCACTATAAATGTAGATTACAATGAAGCCAATCCAAATGGCACTAATGACAATACAAAAATTTGCTTTGAGGTCAATTAAAAAAAGATTTCCTATAAGGAAATGAAGACGTGCCACAAGGGAGGTTAATTGAGAGGATGTAGGTGAAGTATTCAGAAGATAGGCAGTGTGCATGCAAAAGAAGCATGTTTAATTTGGTGGTAGTTGGTTTATAAACATAAACCGAGTGGTAGCAGAGCACCTGGTGAAGGCCTCTTCTTTCCTGTCACAGGACAATTTGTGTTCTTTCCAACTTTACTTATATGGATTAAACCCTAAAAATAAACCTCTCTGAACGGGTCAACCTAAGACATGATGTCATTTGCTGGAAAAACCAAAATATCTATGAAGCCTCAGCATGTGCTGGCTACCTTTTAAATTCCATACATCTTGTATAACTCCTGTGAGGCTCTGGCATCCCCCTCTTCTCAAGGTATGACTACTCTCTCATGCCTTACAGTCATTCTTCATTTTTCACATTTGCGTTTCTATTTACATTCTTATTCACAAGTTCTTTCTCAACTGGCACACAGGTGGACCACGTGGAGTAACTCACGCTCGCTCGGCTGGTTAAGTGATGCAGTAACTTTGCAACAAGGCTTCTCAAAACTCTTTGGTTTATGGACAAAGACTATGCAATATCTTTTAAATAGTAGTTCATAGAAGTAACATTCAAGAACAGTTTTAAAAATGATTTAACAATAAGAGGTTGATGGCATCTGAGCTAGAAGGTAAACTAAAGCAGTCTACCTTTGGTAAAGACCTGTATCATTTGTCTGGGACTGAGAGATTTCATGATTACAGTTGCTCTTCAGCAGTTTGGATCCACAAGAATAGCCACTTCAGAAAGTTCCAAAGGAATTGAAAACTGAACCTTTAGGGACACTAGCAAACAGGTGAACTGCTAAAAGTCAGAAACCCTGCAAAACTATATATATATATACACAATACTGCATATTCACTACAGTGTGTGTGCATGGATGTCTTTAATGCAGGGCAAAAGGGATAGCTTCCCAGGGCCCAGACAAGTTGCCCCTTTTACATTTATATAAAAATGCTTTATTGAAAGAATACAAATAAAGTACCTTATTAAGCCATCTTTGCTCCATACAGCTCTATCAGGAAGCAGACATTTTGTTTGGAATCTTTAGTCAGATGGGTCAGATCTTTGTTCATCTAAACCAAGGTGAGTAAAGATCTGACCCAAGATTCCAAACAACGTCTTCCCCCTGAGAGAACTATATATTGTAAAGAAGGCTTAATAAGGCACATAATGTGTATTAAATAATTTCTTTAAAAATCTACACTTCATACAATTTTTCAAATAAACATAAGGTAATTTGTTCTGCTACAGTTGTCCTTTAAATGCTCCAGGACATGTGTTGTGACCCTTGCTTAAAAAAAATAAATATTTATTTGTCCTTTAAATAGAGATTACGATAATAGATAGAATATGCATGCAAATATTAGAGGTCTTTTGAAGGGTATATTTTATGTTTTATAGTGACATCCCAGGGACATCCTTTCTGGTTAAATACTTTGTTATTATTGATATTTGTATTATTTGGATTATATAGGTTGTACTCAATAAAGAGAGAATTAATAGGAATTTCAAACTTAAACCCAAACTAGTTGGAAAAATTCTCCCATTCAGCAGCTTTGGAGAATTTTCAAACTCGGCTACTTTGGCCTGAAGCTTGAAATCTCCATCTCAGTTCCCTGCTCTATTTATTGAGCACACCCTTGGGTTTCCCTGTTTTCCAAGACCATCTCTTATTCCATTAGAGTCCCGCTCCTCATCTCCCATGAGCCCAACAGCCTACTGCAGAGATTATGACCTATTGTTCTTCATCTTCTCCTGCTCTTAATATCTATTTCCCTGCTGGATTTTATATTCTAAAAGACATATGTACATTTATATTATCATGTGCGCCAAGCTTTGCATATTTTTGCCATGACCAATAAGCAGTTTAGTAGTTGTATACATTAAGTCATTACTTGCTGTCTAAAAACAAGAAATCATTAAGAAATGGTAGAAAATAAGTATTTTACACAATGTATTCAAATTGTGGTTAAACTTTCATATGTTCTTTTAATTTAAAGATAGAAAGACAGGGGATGGGACACTTCATCGTGGCTGCATCCGCGCAGCCGCTTCACTGCCGTCACTTCACCACACGACAGCTCGTCGCGGGATATTTCATCGCAGGACATTTCATCGCTAAAGGTGAGTTTTAATGTGTTAGAGTTAGAAGATAGAGTGTTACAATTAGAATTTTAATATTGGGATTTAGGGTGGTTATAATTAGGGTTTAGGGGGTTAGAATTAGTTTTTAGGGTTCGGAGTTAATTTTTGTATTAGGGTTCGGGGGTTAGTATTAGGGTTTAGGGGGTTAGTTTTAGAGTTTAGGGGGTTAGTATTAGGGTTTAGGGGGTTAGTATTAGGGTTCGGGGGTTAGTATTAGAGTTTGGGGGTTAATTTTAGTATTGGGGTTTGGGGGTTAATTTTAGTATTGGGGTTTGGGGGTTAATTTTAGTATTAGGGTTGGGGGGGCACTTTGGGGGGGATTAATTTATTGGGGGGTATTTTATTTTAACTTGTACGTTTGTAAGAGCTGACAGTTCAGCGCTGAACTGTCAGCTCTTACATAGCCGCGGCCACGTTATTCTTCATTGCTGTCAGCGATGAAGTCGCCACTCTAAAGTGTCCTAGACCCAGAAAGACACTACTAACTGTGCTGCAAACACGAATCATTGCAACTTGCTAGTCCGAGTCCATGCATGTTGTGAACCTAAACCTTTAAGAAATATTTTAAATAAAATAAAAATTTTCATTAAGTATCAATATATAATTTGTTGTAATGGAATTCATGTGAAAAGTGTCATTTACAGAGGTTTACTTATATAATGCAAGATATATGGAAACTTTATATAATCTCTACAAAAGATACTGAATATCTTATGATAGCTCACCGAATCAACCTCAATAAAGTATTCCACTTACTACACATGCATATAAGTAACAATTACTTATTAGGGTATAAGAGAAAGTTGTTGATTAGTGTTGAGCGAACCCGAACCGCACTGTTTGGGTTCGTACCGAACGTTACGGTTTTTGGACCCCGAATTGAGGTCAGATTATAAGACATGGATCCAGGTCCCCAGAAGAGCTGCAGGGGACCTGGATCCCCCTATCTGACAGCAGGGGAAGTCTGCGCGATGAGCGCAGACTCCCCTGCTTCCGCCCGGCACGACCGTCGGGGCTTCTGTGAAGAAGCCGGGTACTTCCGCTTTCGTCACAGAAGTCCCGGCGAGCGTGCCGGGCGGCAGCAGGGGAGGTCTGCGCTCATCGCGCAGACTTCCTCTGCTGCCCCGCTAGCCACCAGGGTAAATCGGGCAGCTGGGGATGTCTGCACGATACGTGCAGACATCCTCCATGCTGCCCGACACGGCAGACTATTATGACGGACCAGCTGTCCGTCATAATAGACTGCCGTGTCGGGCAGCATGGAGGATGTCTGCACGTATCGTGCAGACATCCCCCGGCTGCCCCCACTAGCCACCAGGGATCGAGGTAAGGGAAAGGGAGGGAGGGGGGCAGAGAGACAGGGGGGACAGAGCAGGAAGGGGGGAGAGACAGAGGAAGGGGGGACAGAGCAACAAAGGGGGGGAGGGGGGCAGAGAAAAACATGTGGGGGGGAAGAGACAGGCGAGGGGGGAGTGGGGACTGAGACAAAGCTGGGGGCAAGGGAAAGAGAGAGGCAGCATTGGCACATAAAAGGAAATAAACACAAGAAATGCATTTTTTTTTTATATAATATTTTATTAAAAAAGCAATTTACATGTGAATATATACAAGTTTAACTTTTTTCCTATAGGGTAGTCTTATATTCAGGCTTTTAGTTTTTTTCCTAAAGGAATATCCAAAGTTTGGGGGGTCGTCTTATAATCAGGGTCGTCTTATAATTGAGCAAATACGGTAGATATATTTCCCTAATTTCTGTAGATACTAAAAGTTATTTTTTTTCTATTTGGAATTCATGGATACAAACATTTCAATGTTGAATTGAGTGTAATAAGGGTTGTATCTTCTTGGAAAAAGCTGGTATCAAGCATGACAAAGGGCAGATAATTGGCTTGCCTAATGTCTCTACAGGTGGACATGAGAGATATAGTGTAACACTGTTTCAAAAAAGATAAATTATTTATTAGAACCACCAAAACTTACAAGGAAACATGCACTGAGTGTCAGCTCAAGTGCAATAAAAGTATAAAATGTATTCAAGGTTACCGGATCACCGTCCCCACTGTGCAGATGGAATTGCCAGAAGATTAAAGTGCGCAGGAAAGCTTCAATCCTTGCAAGGTGCTTATAAATTATTATTTGGAGAGCCTCCAACTTGTAAAGCTGATTCCATGTGGCTGGGGGATGGGACTGGATCTTAATAACGAATGTATCCAGTAAAAACCTTGATAGTCCACAATCGTAAAATAACCAAAGATTGCTGATATACAATTCTGGTAAAATGCCGTTTAACGCGTTTCGTCAACTTCATCAGGAACTGGGCACCATCACCTCACACATTTACAAACATCAAGCATGTGCTTAGGTGAAAAGATGGCCTCCACATTGTAAACATCTGTGTATATGTATTGTCTATGTGTTATACTTATTATATGCCTAATTCAAATAAGTTTTAGAGTATGTTGTTTTTTTTGTATTTTATTTTTGTGGTGTTTTATATGTATGTTTTAGATACTTAAAATTAAATAAAGTAATACAAAAAAAGAGAACCAAATAATCTCCATATTCTGAATAAGATCCCTTTTTGACTGCTATCAGCCATACGTATGATGTTGACAAGACCTTCATTTGCCAAGATGTTATCAGTTCCTCATTGGCATATTCTGTACAAAGGAAATTGATTTGCTTTCATCTTATATTCTCTCCACAGTGTACGGGCTTTGGTATACCTTTGTCTTAACCTTTCCGTTTGTGTCTCCTTTTGCTGTTTGTATACTTGAAAACATTTTCAGGAACATATTTTACACTTGAAAAATTGTATACTTGACTTGAGGTGCAAATTCTTGAAATTGTGTCTTTAAATAAAATAAAATAATTTTGTTTCTTACCTGTAAAATTTTTAGTCTTCATTTTATAAAACAGAATGCATTTTTTTTTTCTTTTTGCTATACATTAAAAATGACAACAAAAAAAAATCATTATTCAGATTAATAGTTTGGGGTTATCGCAGGCCTTCTGCTTGAGGCAAAAACTAACTGCCAGATAAGTAAAATCCCAGACCATCCAGAAGATTACGTGCGTGCAAAGTCTGCCAGGATTAGTTCTCAGACATCAGCAAAGTTCAGGAAATCCCACAGCTGTTAAGGTATTTCCCATTGTTTACGCTTAAACCAGGGCCATCCGTTTCCTATTAGAGCTAGTTTAAAGAACAATCAATGCAATTTGTTTTCCAATATTTTCTTCATCACTGATTTCCAGTTCAATTAAAAAATATGCATTTCAAATGAAAGTGACTATTACATATAGAGTATGATACATTTGTTTATAAAAGTTTTATAATATAGTATTGGTACAAGTACCACTAAAACATTGATTGTATACTCAGAATGTCATCAATATCTCCACACATTCATCCTTGGGACTTTTCCAAATAGATAATCTACAGCACCTGCAAACTTTATAATTGCAGATAGGAAGCAAGCAATACAGGGAGTGCAGAATTATTAGGCAAGTTGTATTTTTGAGGATTAATTTTATTATTGAACAACAACCATGTTCTCAATGAACCCAAAAAAACTCATTAATATCAAAGCTGAATATTTTTGGAAGTAGTTTTTAGTTTGTTTTTAGTTTTAGCTATTTTAGGGGGATATCTGTGTGTGCAGGTGAATATTACTGTGCATAATTATTAGGCAACTTAACAAAAAACAAATATATACCCATTTCAATTATTTATTTTTACCAGTGAAACCAATATAACATCTCAACATTCACAAATATACATTTCTGACATTCAAAAACAAAACAAAAACAAATCAGTGACCAATATAGCCACCTTTCTTTGCAAGGACACTCAAAAGCCTGCCATCCATGGATTCTGTCAGTGTTTTGATCTGTTCACCATCAACATTGCGTGCAGCAGCAACCACAGCCTCCCAGACACTGTTCAGAGAGGTGTACTGTTTTCCCTCCTTTTAAATCTCACATTTGATGATGGACCACAGGTTCTCAATGGGGTTCAGATCAGGTGAACAAGGAGGCCATGTCATTAGATTTTCTTCTTTTATACCCTTTCTTGCCAGCCACGCTGTGGAGTACTTGGACACGTGTGATGGAGCATTGTCCTGCATGAAAATCATGTTTTTCTTGAAGGATGCAGACTTCTTCCTGTACCACTGCTTGAAGAAGGTGTCTTCCAGGAACAGGCAGTAGGACTGGGAGTTGAGCTTGACTCCATCCTCAACCCGAAAAGGCCCCACAAGCTCATCTTTGATGATACCAGCCCAAACCAGTACTCCACCTCCACCTTGCTGGCGTCTGAGTCGGACTGGAGCTCTCTGCCCTTTACCAATCCAGCCACGGGCCCATCCATCTGGCCCATCAAGACTCACTCTCATTTCATCAGTCCATAAAACCTTAGAAAAATCAGTCTTGAGATATTTCTTGGCCCAGTCTTGACGTTTCAGCTTGTGTGTCTTGTTCAGTGGTGGTCGTCTTTCAGCCTTTCTTACCTTGGCCATGTCTCTGAGTATTGCACACCTTGTGCTTTTGGGCACTCCAGTGATGTTGCAGCTCTGAAATATGGCCAAACTGGTGGCAAGTGGCATCGTGGCAGCTGCCCGCTTGACTTTTCTCAGTTCATGGGCAGTTATTTTGCGCCTTGGTTTTTCCACACGCTTCTTGCAACCCTGTTGACTATTTTGAATGAAACGCTTGATTGTTCGATGATCACGCTTCAGAAGCTTTGCAATTTTAAGAGTGCTGCATCCCTCTGCAAGATATCTCACTATTTTTGACTTTTCTGAGCCTGTCAAGTGCTTCTTTTGACCCATTTTGCCAAAGGAAAGGAAGTTGCCTAATAATTATGCACACCTGATATAGGGTGTTGATGTCATTAGACCACACCCCTTCTCATTACAGAGATGCACATCACCTAATATGCTTAATTGGTAGTAGGCTTTCGAGCCTATACAGCTTGGAGTAAGACAACATGCATAAAGAGGATGATGTGGTCAAAATACTCATTTGCCTAATAATTCTGCACTCCCTGTACTTAAATTGGATTGATGGAAGAAATCGTGTCTGCACGATTCTAAACAGGATTTCATTACATTTCATTAGTATCACAAACAATTAGTTAAGACATCAGTTCTAATTTAGCATGACATTAAACCATGTATTTATTTTTCCTGGATTGTAATCAATCTTTACATTGTATCAGTTTACCAAGGTCTGTTGAATTGTCACAATCAATTCACTGTAGGTGGAAATGGTTAGAAAAAAAAATATTTTTGGTTATTGCCCCATAACTTGCAAAAAAACCACAGAAAACATAGAAACAAGCATATTTATAAACTCGGGACAAAATTTAGAACCAATTGTATTTGTCTAAATAATTTTTAGGTCAAAGGTAGAAAAAGTGTTCATTATTTTTTTTCCCATCATATTTTATGATTTTTTTGTAGTAAATTATAAGATTATGAACATAATGGTATTATATATTGCGATGAAAACAAGATATAATTTGTGTGGGTACAGTATGTGAGAAAGAAGAAAATTACAGCTAAACACAAACACTCCAGAAATGTCAAAACAGCCCATGTCACCAAAGGAAAGACAAGGTCAAAAGGTCATTTCACTAAGGGGTTAAATACTACTTGTTTTGTTCCTGTTCTGTGTACCCATGTGTGCATAGAAACATGTATTTCATAGTATTTCTATTGCGTTGTAAAATATATTCTACTCTCCAGTAATGCTACATTAATCAGTCGCTATGCTGGGGCCTACAATCTAAATTAAAATATGTCTATTCCATTACTTCATTCGTTTGGGGGAAAAAAGTGGAATACAGAAGATAGTTCATGAAATAATTTCTGGAATCGTTGATTTCACTCAAGCTGAAATCATACAGATGCATACCGTGTTGGCAAAACATTTGAAGATGAGAAATGTAAGCATCTCTGTTATCATGGGTACTTGAAAAAGGCACACCTCAATTTATTTAAGCTGAGCTTGGAGTCTGGGACAATAGAGCAACTAGAGGGTCAGACAGTTTGTAAAATTAGTATAATAATGTACTATGAAAGTACAATAACATCGTACACACACTCGGTATGCAGAACTTGGGATACAGTTCACTGGAAATAGTTTTGATATTTATATCTACAAATGTCCAGTACATCATCTTGTAACATTTCTAAATTAAATCCATATATTGTTCACCAATGTCAATTAGTCCTCTGTCAATAGTGGTAAGTTAATGATGTTACATGGACCTTCATACACCTTGCCACAAAAAATGTCTATCAGCACCTCCCAACAACAGTCTATGACTATATTTGTTTGTGACTTAAATTGATGTCAACCAGAGTGGAATCAAGTTTCTGATTTTAACATATGATCTCCTGGATTTTAACCACAAACTGTACAAGATATAGTATATTGGGGATTCCGAGATACAACCATTGATAATGTTTTTTTTTTTTAGCTAATAGAATATGAGATCCATGGATGCCAGGCCTTTATCCCAACAGGTTGTACCAATATTAACAAAATGATTTAAAATCACACACAGAACATCTTTAGCATACAAGGTTAGACGTAAAACGGCTGTGTGGAAGATCTGCAGCAGCTGTAATGGTGATTCATAATTAAAGGATGTGGTGATGACAAATGTAACATTAAATACGAACCATTTGAAAAAAAAAAGTTATTCCACAGTCACTATGCTGTATGCCATATAGTTGCTATAATAAACATGTCAAATCCACCGACTTTTTAATTATCTATTTAGTGAAGTGACCACCCAGATTGGAGCTGCTCTATTTCTCCACAGGAAAACCACATGGCCCCACCATTTGAATGAATTCCGTGGCTTAGCAGGAAGCTGCAATATCCATTACAGACAGCTTCAATATTGCTGGATTACCTTAAATCTGACCAGGATGACACATTTAGGCTACCCAGTTATATGTTTCTACCTGAGCAGGTAGTGGATGCATGGAATAGCCTTCCAGTGGAAGTGGTAGAGGGTAACACAGTGGAGATTAAGCATGCGTGGGATAGGCATAAGGCTATCCTAGATGTAAGATAAGACCAGAGACTAATAAAACTTTCTGGTCAGACTAGATCGGCCAAATGGTTCTTATCTGCTGACATGTTCTATGTATCTATATTTCAATTCCACTAGAGATGCTGACATTTACAGATTATAGCTAGGAATCTTTCTCTGCTATTGAGCATTGGCAATACAAATGGACCAATATCTGATAACAAGGAGTATCCAAACAACAGCCTGCATCAATATTGTGTAAACTGTTAATGGGATGAGTTGAATGGCATCATTAAAAGGGACTGTATCACCTAAACATTTTTTTACTGTGAATGTAGAGCATACAAAATGATTGTATTAGCAAAACTGCAAGGAAATGCCTAAATTAGGATAGAAATTTGTTTTTAATGTGTTTGTGTAGTCTCCTGTTTATGACATCACCAGGGGCATGGAATGCGAATTACACAATTCCCATTGAAAATCAGTTAATTTGCATACTGCACCACAGGTGATGTCATACACAGGAGACTTCATAATTTTTTATGCTCTACTTTCACAGTAAGTACAATGTTCAGGTGATACAGTCCCTTTATCTGGTAAGACAAGGGAGTAGACAAATGCTACCAAATAAACCATTAAGTTTGCACGAAAGAACAAACTAAGCACTGAATCAGACACGGGTGGCAAGATTAACAATCCTGGCCTAAAGTAGCCACCCTGAAAATCCAAGAAATTGTAACATTACAATTTGTTACAAGATTCCCAGGATCGTTTGCACAGTTCTATTCTGTGATGGCATTGTGGCTTCCTAACCTTCCCCCCAACCCCCCCAGGCATGTCATATTTGTGTGTTTTGTTAATAACACTACCTGTAAATGTGCTCATAACAACTATTATTAGTATGAAGTCCATGAATTTAGCATAGATTTAGTAGGTATGTGTAGTGTAAGTTTTTGTGAAGTATATCTCCATTAACAAATGCTTGCTGAGAACTGGTTTTTATCCCTGCGGTCATGAGCTTATATTGCATACCTCCCAACTTTGCTCCCCAGTGAATCGGGACACCAGGTGGGCGTAGACTGAAAGGGGCGGGACGGAGTCTGGGGAGGGAGGTGTCAGTGCTACCACTCATGTGCGGTAACACTGTCACCCATTTTTGATCCTGGCTTCTGAATCCAGAATCGCTACTGCGCATGTGCACAATGCTGCGCATGCCCAGTAAGCGTTCTCTGGTGTCTGGGAGACTGGAGAATGCGATCGGGATTGTGGTCCTGAGTAATGCTGTCCCACTGAGCTCTAGCTCTGTCCCCAAAAGCGGGACAGAGGTAGAGCGTGGCGGGACAGCGGGACATGGCTTCCAAATTTTGACTGCTCCTCGTAAAAACAGGACAATTGGGAGGTATGATATTGGTTTATTACTGAATCCGTTCCTGGAGCAAAATGTTCGCCAGCCTTGTTTTTTCACACTATGTCTGATGAAGTAACAGTCCGATGTTGTGAGCAGTGCTTATTCTGCTGTTTACATAGTCTTGAATTTTATGAATGTATTAAACTTTAATACTTTCCACATATATGCTAAGCAGACGGATTCAAACCAGAAAATGTTGTCAAGCTGGCTGAACTGTTTACACTGAACTAAAATGACTTGAGGAGTCGATATGTGAACAAGAGAGTTTCCTGTTTCAAAACAACATGGATTAGGCCTGGGAGACCAGAAATGCCCCATGACTAAAAGAAATGGAATGCTGCCACAATGTAAAAAAAAAAAGTCACGCTCCATTTGCAATTACAAGAAGAATAAACTAGGACAAAACAAAACAGCTGTCTCAGCATCCTATAGAAAATAAATTAGAAAGATGGAAAATAACAGAAACCACAAATAACCCAGGTTCACTTGTAGGAGTTTTTATTTCCTCCTCCTTTTCCCAACTCGTGTATTTCTAAAATAATAGTGATTGTCGTTTATTTTGTGGTGGGAGTAAAAAACAGGTCAAGCTGAAGAGAAAAACATCACAAGAACTTTTTATAATAAAATACTACTTGGTTGCTGCACATATAAATAATAGAAATGGCTATTGCCATTTCTAGTTCAAATCGAGGTTACCACCTAGTTTTAATCAATAAGCATTGCTCATTAATAGTAACATATAGATAATATTAACGACTAGGACCATGATTAATCAATGGTCTAATCATTTAGGCAAATTAGCCACCTGCCTGGTCACATCAAAGCCAAGTATTGTCATTGACGAACACAAAGTAAGGAACGTGCGCTAATTCCTTTTGAATGAGACACATCTATGCCCGTCTATGAGACAGTGATGGCTAACCTTGGCACTGTAGATGTTTGGGATCTACATACCCCATGCTCAGTCAACAGTATGACTTAATGAGCCTCATTCAAACATCTGCAGTGCCAGAATTAGCTGTTATTGTACTATAACCACCTTAATTTATAGCATATGAAATAAAATGGGATTTCCCCCCCATAGTTCTTCAAGACATGAGAGATATTTTGCACTGCATTTTCGGGGCCAATGTTAAATGATGTATCGTTTTATTACATATTCCCAATTCTTTTCATATTTTGAAAATGTGATTGACTTTCATAATCATGGCACTTTTTTTTTTTTTTTTTTTTTAGATTAGTGTTTTCTTTCTTACATGTGTTTTAGGAGAATATTCTACAGATTACTACAATGCATTTAGGACTGTGTTCAGATTGTCCTAGTAAGTCAGAGCCCCAGATTTTGCCCTGCTTCAGTTCTCCAAATGAAGCTTTCAAATCATGCCATTCAGGTATAACTGCCCCGGGGACGGATGGTATGCACCCATGTGTATGTAGTCTCTTGGGGACAGAAGCCATTTTAACTCTTCTGCAATGTTTGAGTTAATGGTAATTTTCCTCTTCCTCATCTAATGCATACACTATTATGCACTGTTTTATTTGCATGAGAAGGACTTTCTTTAGATACAATTATTTTCATTATATCACAATTTACTACAAAAACGTTTACATGTAAAATCTTTTAAACATCTAAAAAACGCTAATATTAAAATAGTTTCAAATATTTGGTCTGAGCATAGAAATGTTTATGTTTTTTTCTGTTTTTTTTGTGCGCAAATTATAGGGCAATAATTGCATAGCACATTGCTTTCTCCTAACCATATACTCCTATAAGACAGATCTTGCCAAACTAATAATTGCATTTTATGAAATAGTGAGTAAAATTATAGATTTGGGTACAGCAGTGGAGGGGATCTATTTAGACTTTGATAAGTCATTTGACACAGTTCCACACAAAAGTTTACTGTAAATATTGACAGATGTAGGCTTAGGGGGAAACATTTGTCCGTGGATTGGCAACTGGCTGAAAAATAGAATGCAAAGAGTGGTGGTAAATGTGAAGGTCTCAAATTAGGAAGGCTGGGTTGTCTTCTTTTTACTTTATTAAGAATCTCCCAGTGGCACAAAATTAAGTTCGGTAATAAAGTCTGAATCTGATGTGTCATAATTACCAGAGGATTTGGACACATTGGGTTACTGGGCAGAAAAATGTCAAATGAGTATAATAATTAAAATGAAATATACAGTTTATATTGTGTTTCTCTGGGAAAATCTATTAATGAAAAGGATTTGGGAGCAACTGTGCTAAATTGTCGCCTGGTGGCTGCAAAGACCAATGAGATCCTGGCATGTATAATAAGGGATATTAACTCACAGTAGTGAGATTTTAATTTACCTCTTTACAGGTCCATGGTAAGACCCCACCTTGAATATACAGATCAATTATGAGCATTTTAAAATTTGTACATGCTAGAGAGAACAGTGTCTGAGAGGTGATATGATAATGATTTATAATCCATACAAAGATCTGTTCATTAACTTAATTGTACAAACGACAAAAGGTCACCAGCTAAGACTTGAAGAAAGGAGATTTTTGCATACAACAGCGTAAGGGATTCTTTACGGTAAGGACAAAAAACAATATGGAATCCACTGCCTGAAGAGGTGGTGCTATAAAATATAGAGATGCCTTTAAAAAGTGGGCTGGATACTTTAAAAAAAAAAAAATAATGTATGTTAGTATAGGCATTAATATTTAATTAGCGCTTGTTGATCCAAGGAGAAATCTGATCATATTGCCAAAATTAATCATATTAAATAGCCAAACTGCAGATTTCTCCACAATTAACCCTGACCTGGACCAATTTTGGCCCAGATAGTGGCATATGGAATAAACACCTTAGTAATTTATTAAAGTTATATTGTATATTATAAAAAAAAAAAATGTTAAATAATACCCATCACCTTTTTAATTGTGTAGAAAAGGGGAATAAAGTAAGAAATCAACACATAGTTATTGCATGTGTGACACGTGTGACGTTGGGAAGTCTCATGATTTTTGGACAGGGACGCACAGTCTATAAAGACCCTAATCGGGTCTCTGCTATTGCATCCCTGTCTACCGATCACCTTGTGATTTGTGGCCAGGGACAAAAAAAGTGGCATTTGGTTGCTTCCATCGTCTGGTACGCAAGCCCCATGTGCCATGAAGGGGTTCATTTCAGTAATCAGAGCAACAAAACATTATGCAAGGAAGTGTACACGGAGATAAGCTTGCTTTATCACGTACAACCTGGGAAAGCTTACCGTTGCCCCACTTTAGAATTACCGAATGTTCCCTTTTTATCACGTAATTATGATATAGCATACCCTTTTTTCTTTGCATGAAGTTAAACTTTTTATAGACGGAAAGAATTCATCCATAAGAAAAATGCTGACATGTTTATCAGGGAGATGAGAAATATAACCAAATGGATATTCCATTTAACAAATAGCCTTGGTTCACAAAATGATCATTTTATTTATGTATAAAGTGATTTACTATAATTTGACACAAAGATTTCTTTTGTTTTCAGTTTTATAACATTTTTCACTTTGTTTTTTGGGGGGATCCACTAGTAATTCTTAAAAAATTAGTAGGAGAAAATTAAGGTTAAGTATTTCCACCAGGAGTATGTGTAGTTTGCCACATCTGATTTACACATTTAACTGCAGGCTTATGCCACACTGTTAGGTTCAAAAAGAGTCAATTAATAAAAATAATTAGAGCAGCACATCCTGGGCAGATGCCAATATTTATAACACAGGTTTTTATTACAAAAAAAAAAGAGAAAACAAAAATCACAGTAGAAGAACGGTGAACATTTGTCCAGAAAGTAGCAATAAAAACAACACCCCAAAAGATTGGAAATATGGCCTATTTATTTGAGAAGCATTCATTATACAGTGCAAACATTTCTTTGGTAAAGTCGAGGTTAACAATAATAATAAAAACAATTTAAAAAAGTCCAAGGCACTCAATTCTTTTTTTGGTAACTTTACAACTTGACAATAAATATGAACAGTTTGTGGCATTTTGCAATAAAAAGCCACAAAGTAAACAAACAAGTGACTTTGATATGTAACTCACTAAATGGGAATATGATGTTTATTTAACCATTAATCTTTGCCACATAAATCTCTGGCAATGTAGGCTCTGTGTGAATGTTCAAAAGACTTGTTGCCGCATGTATATGTACTTCACATAAGGAGGCTTTGGAAAGAAGGTATTAAAGGACAAGGATTGGCTGAATGAAGCCTTTATGTTCAGTGGCAATACACCCATAACACAAGGAACAAAATTGACTTGACTTTCTTCCTTCGAACAGTATAAAAGTACAATTAAACATTTTTTCCCCGCCTTGATTCCTTGAGAAAAGCAAGGGTAAAAATACACGTCCCACTTCTTCTAAGTAAACTCAACTTGTATCTCGATACATACACGCAGGTTTACTCTCCGATGGTGTCTCACGGCTGACACACAGCTGGTTTGAAGTCTGAAGCACGCCAACAGTGTCAGAATGCACGCAGCCAATCAGAGCAGGGGACTAGTTATGGTAAGAGACAGTCGCCGATCAGTCTGGGATGCCTGCTTCCCAGGGAAACATGGCAGCTGCCAGTCAGAAGAGAAATTGGCATGTACAATAAAAAGTACAGTGCTAGTTTATCCCCAGACTTGGGACTAGTCAACTACTTTTTCCATGTTTGGTTGCCCTTAAACTTGCAGTCCCCCATAGCTAATGACAGTCAAAGAGGTTCTACTAAGCTTGAGAAAATGTTTAAATCGAAAACATATGGGGCACATAGATCTGTAGGTTATTACAAATCGAAATACACACACAAAAAAACATTGTCTGATGCAATTATTTCTTCCAAAATCAGTAACAGCAGTTTCCTTAGCAGTGAAAACATAAAATAATTGTATATTTGCATGACACAAATCAGGAGATGGATAATGATAGCCAATTATCCTCTGATGTTATGATTTAAATAATCTGAGGCTCCAGATGTTACTGTATCATCATATTAATAACTATAATGGGTGGATCACCTGTAGGGACTGTATTTGAAGGTGTGCATGGGATCAGAAACAGGTGGAATTAAGGTACAATCTATTCAGGTTGATATATATATATATATAAAACCACAAAAAACAGTATAAATTCAAAAAGTGTGATTGAGAGGGATGGCTATTTATTGCTTGGTGTAGACCTTAAAGCTAAAGGTTGCCTATCACAGTACATCCTTACATCAGCAACGATCCCTGGCTGGACATTGATATTAACAGTGCAACACTCGTTTGCATTACCTTTTCAAAAGACAACTTTAAAAGCTGGGAGACATAACTATGAAGAAACCTTTGTAATGAGCAGTGCATCAGTAACTTCCTATTAGTAGACCGGTTTGGAATCTGATAATACAACCAAACCTGCAATATAAGAAAGTTTATTAGTTTTGTGTTCAATGTTTGATAATGAGCACCATAAATGTAATGCTTAATGAGGTATGATTGTTGTCCTTCACAAAATGTTAGAAATCAGGCTGGCAACGGGAAGGCCAAACCAACTTCAACAGCAGAGCAGGTGCAACCAAGATGAACACTGATATCCATATAGGATTATTAATGGACAACTGTAGCCAAAACCGAAGTTCTGTTTAAATGAACGATGACATCAAGTATAGGCCTTTTATAAATACTTGAAAAAATGCAAGTACCTATACTGGTACTTGAATTTTTTAATAAAAAAAAAAAAAACACAAAGTATCATACTGAACCCTCTTTACTCTATATAGGCAGACATTTTGTTTAGAATCTTTGGTCAGGTGGTTCACATCCTTGTTCATCTGAACCAAGGTGACTGAAGATGTGACCCAAGATTCTAAAAAACATGTCTGCCCCCTGAGAGAACTATATGGAATAAAGCAGGCTCAATAAAGCACTTAATTTGTATTTTTTTCCATTAAAGAATTTCTTTATAAATCATCTACACAGGATCTAATCTTTCAATTAAACATAAGTTAATTTTTTGCTACACTTGTCCTTCAAGCACATGTAATATGAAAAGTACGGCAGTATCTGTGTAATTCTAAAACATAAAAACAATGCATGTGTTGTTTACCACCGAATAGACAAATGCACTAAAATACAATCAGGTATTTTTTGGGAAACAAAAACAAGAAACACATACAACAACAAAAGAAACAATTTAAGTAGTCAAGCCACAACAATAGCCTGTCCTATGCAAAATCGCTAATCATAGAACAGTATTTTACCAAAGTTTTTTTAATGCAGATTGGCACACTATAGTTTTTTTTTGGCATAACATATGAACGTAGCCTTTTTCTGCAAAACCTGGGCCTGAGTCATGACAGGATTAAACTATTTTAGAGAGACACAAAATGCTGGTATTTAATTCTTGTAGACCATATAGTAAGAATTTTTTTTTTTTTTTTTTTACATTTTATTATATTTTTTAAAATATATAAATGATTGCCCTCGTTATAAAAAAAAAAAATGAAAAAAAAATCTTTATATATCATAAAAATACACAATGCTACAATGCCTAATTTCATTGGGTTGTAATAAGTTTACACAATGGCATAATATGACTTGATTATTAGCACCAGTTTGTTTTCCTAACCTGAGAAGCATTTACACCAATAAAATATGGCTGACATAAATTCCAATATCCTGTCACTGTTTATATACTTCCCTTTCATAGAGACCATATTGTGTTTATGTTTTAAAAAAAAAAAGTTAAAAAAACAAACAGTAAGTAATTTTTTGATGCTACAGTGGTATCTTGTTTGAAAAGATTTGGTAGGCTTGAATTTTTTTTTTTTTTTTTTTATAATATTCTAGTAACTGCAATTGTCATTATCAATGAAGAGTTTCTTCCAGAGTATTATGCTTTTTGTGCCTTGTCTGTGCAGACTGGACAACAAACTCCTTCCTTGTTCACCGGTGTCAGGCAGGTAACAGGTGGGCAGGACTCCACAAAACAAGTAATATGACCATCCTAGAACAGGACAGAAAAAAAGGACAGTTATAATACAGACAATAAGTTTTAGTTTGGCTGTTTCTTTTTAACCTTAAAGATCCTCTTCAAGCATTTTTTGTTTAATGGAATATCCTGCCTTAAAATGCTTATTATTTTTGAATGGGCAGACAGGGAGGAAGACAACAGTGGGTACTTGCCAGCAACCCTAAAAAATGCAAAGGGACAAAGTCTGGGCCTCCAGACCCCACATGGAGTCTTCCGGATCTTCCCCTTCCGAGTAGCATCCAACTATGGCCCTCCAGCTGCTGCAGACCTACAAAAGCCATACATTTCCCACCAGCTTTCAAGAATGGCAGTGAACAATGGTGGTTGAACAGCGCTAGTGTGTAGCATTTTCTATCCAACTGTGTTATCTGTAGATCAACCTCCAAACCTTATCTGTCAGTATATTGGTCTTTCGATCAGTCTTTGTACCTTATCTGTCAGTATATCTGTCCTGCCTGTCTCTCTCTCTGTCTGTAAAAGGTAAGCTTTCAAAGTAAGTATTGCACAACTTATAAGAAAAAAAACCAAATACATATTTATTTTAAAAGTGTTTTAGTATGTTATTTAATTATTTCTGTTTGAAATACGGTTAGTATGAAGAACAAGACATTTCTAAAAATTGTTTGTGGTGGGCATAACCACAATTCTGGGAATGATACAAAACCACAGCCACCTTTGATGTGTAGCACAATGGCTCTTGAGAGGGAGATTTGTAGACATTTTATGCTGGCTCAAAAAGGTCTGCACCTTTTATGTGAATTCCTGCTTCCCAATTTCATATCCTTTAATTGAAGGCAGGTTGCAGAATATTTTAATAATGCTACTGAGGTTATTCGTTAAGTAGGCCAACATTTCAGCTATGTTCTCCATGACCGTAAGGAAGCCTCATTTCAGTTTCTATCGGTCTTTTCTGGAGCATTAGTAGACACGACCTCTGGAGTGCTAATATAGGACACGTAACCACAAAGTGCTATAAATTGTAACCAATATTCAATTTGAAACATATACCTTAAGCCATGCAGAGACTAGAGATCACCATTAAAAGAAGCACAAGAAGAGTATAATGTAACCCTGTATTATGGGACAAGACTTTAGGTGTGGGTGGTACAACAAACTTACTTAAACCTTCTGTTTTAATATATGTGCCAACTTTTCCCTGGTTTACAAGAAAATGTATTTCAACAGCATTAGTTCCAGTTTTGTTCTACATTTTGGCACTGAAGGGGCTGCATCAACTAAACATGTTTGTACTATGAGTGAGAGAACGTGTGTTTCTATATGTGTTCAGGACGTCTCTGGTCTATCACCTTATGGCTTGAAATGTGTATTTAGTACATCAAATGGGAAATACCTAACTTACGTATAACAGCCATAAGGTGACATCATAAACAGAAGACACCACAAACCATTTAGACCATGAGATGGGAGACTGTTTTAGTTTTGCGCCTCTTCCATGTATTTTTATGTAGTGTGTATTTTTCTGGTTGCGGTAATATATTGCGATTATATTTGGTGCTTGCGAAAGGCTGTAGAAAGAGGTCTCCTCAAGAGCTAAGCCGGCTCCACTTGTAGCAATACAAAATTATTGCTACGCTAAAGGCTTTTTTGACAATTTTGTGTTTTTTTTGTTTTTTTTTATATAAAAACAGGCAAGTTTGCGAATATTTTTTTCTACCTCTTTCGACAGCACTTGCTAAAAGCTGGTGTAATTTTCACACGCAAAATAAGAATTAATTTTTCACAAAATATTCGCAAAACTCTTAAGTATGCGCAAATATAATTGCAATTTAATAGCACAACCGGAAAAATGCACGCAAAATAAAAATAATAAACGGAAGAGGTGCAAATCTAGGGGGGGGAAAAAAAGCACAAAATGTTACAAATAGTCGCAAATTACTCCTTACTCATGTTTTACCTTCTTTTTTTTACCACTGCACTTGTTTAGTACATGGCCCCCTTAGTGTGTGCTTTACTCTTTGTCATATGATATGCACTACTTTCTTATATATAAATCGTTTTCTTTAAATTAAGGTCCATTCCACATCAGAAGTAGTCTAAAAGAATAGCAGGGTTTTCAATATATTGCCATCTTTCTCACTTGGTGCATTTAGACGGTGTAGCATATCTCACCCTCTGCTTCACAGTTCCAAACTTTGGGTTTCTGTTCAACAGAAGGTGAGAATGGCAAACAGATGCATCCTGCATAACTCCCACATTCATGAATAGAATTGTAGAGCAATGGGTTACCCATCTGAGTACCAGATGTGAGAAGTGTGTGTCTGCTGATGGTTCAGCAGTATGTAAAGATTGCATGGTCATATTTTAAATCTTTAAACAAGAGTGAGAGGGCATACTCACATTGCATTCACACTTTGTACAGGAGTCCTTTTTCCATTTTTCATTGGTAGAATGTAATCTGCCAGTTTCGTCAGTGCAATCTGTATTACTCAGACGTGATTCAAGCTTTTTGATCTAAAGTTTTAGTAAAAAATGGGAACAAATCATTATATACATTTAAAAAAACCCCACAAATTTCCTTCCACCTGTCTAAAATATTTTTTTAGCAAATTGGATCCATGTGCACAGGTGAGTTAAAACCAATTAAACAAAAATTATATATATTTCTTGAAAATAAAAATAAATTTTAAAAAATTGTTTATTTTATTTTTTTCAAAATGGAATTAAGAAGGATAATTAACTGCCTATAAAAGCAGTACCAAAAATAACAATTTTCTGCAAAGTAATATCACTTATACACATATATTATAATACCTTAAATAGTTTAACTTATTTTTCCTACTAAGCCATATGTTCTACTGTGGTGATTTATTGTTATGGACACAAAAACATTTAATAAATAGGACGACAACATGTTGCCATCCTAGCTTACATTACTAAAGCCTTCTCTTTCGGCAGCAGAAATGACAGAAAACAGATGTTAATGTCCACTTTTCTTTCTAGCGAAGAGTTTTCTCAGCCTTCAAAATAATTGTAGACCCATTGCAGATATTTTCTAAAACTCCTTAGGGGTTCTTACTACTTTCCTAAGTTGTCCAGAAGTCTTTTGACCTCTCATAAGATAAATATTTTCTCAACAAAACAGTATATTTCCTACATTGATTAATTCTGGTAGACAGAGCTTTATGCTGCTCTATTTCCATTTCTAAGTGGTACTGTGGAACCTTGCAGTACTGCCTCCTCAGAGGCGGTCCTGGACAACAACCAAACTTTACCAATGACATCTATGCGTCAGTCTAGCTAGACATCATAGTATCTGAAATTTGGCTTTAACAATTTAATGTAATATAAAAAAACATTCCTGCTTTTATATGCACTGATATACTTTTCAGAACCCCTTTGAATTGTTAGGATATAATGTATATGTTTCACGCTATGCACTATTTTACATTATTGGCTCTAAAAGCTTGATTATACTAAAAATGGTTGATGAGATCACTCTGGTTTTACTCTCTTCATCAGAGTTTTACAATAATGGTTTAATGAAATTACCTCCTTGTAAAAATTATTTGTTTGAGATTCGCTTTTATTTAAAATTGTAGCAAACACTAAAGTGTTAAAAAGTTGCTACATATCCTATGTTATAATATTCTATGTTTATATTTTTGATATTTGTACAGCTGGAAAAAGAAAATAAAGATATGAATAAAAAAAAAAAAAAGTTACTTGGGCCAGTTGTCTGAACATCTTGGAGCACTTTTAGTGTCCTAAATGTCAAATCTGTAAACCATCTTGTATGTATTGTTAAAGCCAGTTCCTTTAGGGCCGTTATTTGCTCAGACATATTGGGGATAAGGTCTAAAATTTGCCACAACTTAAAAATTGCTGGTTGTTATGTATAAAGGTGACTGCGACTTTTTAACATTTTTTACACATCCCGACAACACATCCCGACACGTGGGAGTAGAAGCAGCGCCACCAATCAGCACTGAGTGCCAGAGCAACCTGGAAGTACTAGAATGGTGGTGGCGGTACAGACTCCAAACACTTGTTTGGAGTCTGCTTTATACGTTGGCGCATGTGGAGATGGCTCCCAATACTGGCACTATTCCCATGTGCACCTTGCCTTGCATTTACATAAACCCCAGTTGACTTGACCCTGAACATGTCTGATGCGAAACAAACACAGATCTTAAATAGTAAATAAAGCAACATACATCACTATATTTACAAATACGGATCGTAATTGGTTTTATATATGGCAAAAGTCAATCTGGCATAATACAGATACAACAAGTGCCTACTTGACATTTCTACATGTTGTTAAGCTATTATGTTTTCAAGATATTTGGTATAAAAATGTGGGATTATTATCTCCGTTAAGATAAATGTAGGGGTAATATGGAAGCCAATCCATTCCCATCAATCCAAAAAGAAAGGAATGTCATAAATTGAAAGGAATAATCATGGAAACCTCATGACAAATAGCTAAAATGTCTACACACAGATGTGGTAGCTTTTTAAAGCGACCATTCCACCTAGCTTATTTTCTGTATGGTGTACAGGTTTTTTCATATATGTAAAATGCACTTATTTTTGCTTTAAAATTATTTTCAGATCTCTGGTAGTTTTTCTATTGTAATTTTTTTTAAATTTTTTATCACAGAGGCTTCTAAATTCATGCACATCCAATAAGGGAGGCGTTACCCCTTATTGGATAGCAGGACTGTTGCTAATGGATGATAACTCTTCATCGCTTCCTAAGAACTGCAAATAAAGTGTAGAAGAAAACAAAATGTATACAGATACACTGAACAAAATTATAAACACAACACTTTTGTTTTTGCCCCCATTTTTCATGAGCTGAACTCATGCTGACTGCAGGAATGTTCACCAGAGCTGTTGCCGTGAATTAAATGTTCATTTCTGTACCATACGCCTTCTCCAAAGGCATTTCAGAGAATTTGGCAGTATATCCAACCTGCCTCACAACCGCAGACCATGTGTAACCACACCAGCCCAGGACCTCCACATCCAGCCTCTTCACCTCCAAGATCGTCTGAGACCAGCCATCCAGACAGCTGCGGCAACAATCTGTTTGCATAACCAAAGAATTTCTGCACAAAATGTCAGAAACTCTCTCAGGGAAGCGCATCTGCATGCTCGTCATCCTCATCGGGGTCTCGACTTGACTGCAGTTCATCGTCTTAACCGACTTGAGTGGGAAAATGCTCACATTCAATGGCATGTGGCACTTTTGAGGTGTTCTCTTCACGGATGAATCCCGTTTTCACTGTACAGGACAGCTTGTTTGGCAACATAGGGGCGAGCGGTTTGCTGATGTCAGCGTGGCGTTCGAGTGGCCCATGTTGGCGGTGGGGTTATGGTATGGGCAGGCGTATGTTATGGACAACGAACACAGGTGCATTTTATTGATTGGCATTTTGTATGCACAGAGATACCGTGACGAGATCCTGAGGCCTATTGTTGTGCCATTCATCCACGACCATCACCTCATGTAGCAGAAACTGCACATTTTAGAGTGGCCTTTTATTGAGGCCGGCCTAAGGCACACCTTTGCAATAATCATGCTGTCTAGTCAGCATTTTCATATGCCATAACTGTGAGGTGGATGGATTATCTCGGCAAAGGAGAAGTCCTCACAAACACAGATTTAGAGAGATTTGTGAGAGAAATAGGCCTTTTGTGGACATAGAAAAGGTCTTAGATCTTTGAGTTCAGCTCATGAAAAATGGGGGCAAAAAAACAAGTGTTTCGTTTACAATTTTGTTCAGTGTAGATCAGTTTATATTTCTTTATATGATAATGGCATATATTTATTTTGACACTAAGTGGAACTGCCCCTTTAATTCCAGACAAGTCAGATGAAAGGACTTTGCATTTCAAATGTACAGGATCTCTTAATTTTCTCATTGTCCAGTCAAACATCTGGTTCTGGAACAAACCTCTCCCAAAACTACACAAAGTCATTTTCATACACATGGTTCCAATGTATTTTGGCTCCGGCAGATGACACTATGTGCTCAATATTCATACTTCCATTTTTTTTGGCCATGTTGAGTTTTAGCTATCCAGGAGTGGGAACAAACTGTCTGCCGAACTCTGTGTTGTAAAATGGTAGGCTGAGCTAGGTCTGTGGAAGTTTAACATTGACCTAAATATAATACAACAACAGGGTAGATACTGATCCTTTACTTGTTATGAAGTTGTTGGCTTCCAGTCCTGCACCAACGAACATAACATACTGTGAAAAAACTATGACATCCTTTCGCAGCATTAAAGGCACAGCAAGATATATATTATTCAAGACTAAAAAGTCTATTGCTCGTGTTAAATCAGGATTACCTGTTTTCTAAGGCTAGTTATCGTCTTTTGCATATCCACAACAAAATCTTTAAAATCGTTCACCAGCGGTATATTTTTAGGAGTCTCAGTGTCCAAAGTAGTGTTCACAACATGATTTGATGAGCTGAAAAACAAAATCAGAAGCAAGATTACTGCTTGTACTCAAAACAAAAAGAACAACCCAAGTCCATCTACGCAGGCAAGGTTTGAAAACTACAGCCAGCCATGCTAGGCATTATTCCTGGCCCAAAATGTAGCCCACAACATGTAAGATCAGGGGGTATGGATTTATCCTCTCAACGTTTACTGTGAAAGAGCAGAGATTGAAGATCTGTTTAGCTGTGCTCCCTTGGTGTTTTCCTCTTCTGGAAGCTTCCTACTCACAGTGCACGGGGGTACAAGATAAGACACTCTGTGATGAAGCAAGGAAGACCAGGTTTGCTTTTTTACCTTCTTCTCCCACACTTGAGCAGGTAAGCAAGTGGTAGAGGAAGGTTTGTCTTCACCTGACATGGATTACACTTATTGGCTGACTGAGCATCATGGTAAATGCAACCAAAAAAGTAGTAGGAGTGTCAAAGGTCAGCCTTCACGGTTTACGGCACTCTTGCTCATCATTATGGGGAGTTCTAACAAAACCTTGAGTGGCAAAAGGCGATGATGGTTAACCTTTGACACTCCTATTGTTGTTGGTTACATTTCCTGACGGATGTGTATGCATTACTAATAATTGTAGTGTCAGCACTACTGAGCTTCAAGCGTAAGTGGCAGTAGGCAAAATCTATTTATAAAATAGGGACGATCCTAAAAGTGGCACTACAGGTGTCCTTTTCTTTAACAAATAAAAATACTGTACCACTTCTCCTCTGTAAAACCATGAGTATCTTTATAGACTTGTTTTACATGTATTTATGTCCAGATTTGTGTGAGTTATACACAAATCTCTGCCTAAAGCAAAATTAGTGGCTCTTTAACAGCATTTCATTTTTGTCATTCAGAGACACTTCTTCCCAGAGCACACACAAGCCACATGGCAGTAGTGGAGCCACTACATCAGCCTACACATTTTGTAAATATTTGACTTAATGATTAAAAGCCAAATGCTCAAAGCCATGCCTGTCTATTTAAATGAATCCTCAGGTGTAGTTGGTCTCTAGCATATAAGATTACGGACTTCACATCTCTATGAGCACAAACCATAAAGGGATTAATCTTCCCCTTTACAGTTTACTTTGGTTATAAATAGGACATGTGACTGACCAGCTTTGTTTTTCTAGAACATCTTCACATTTTCTCCAGTTGAGATTCTTTAATTTTATCTGGTCCCTATTCCACCTGTATTTCTGTTATCACTTCCTGTTCTCTTTCTGTTTTTGCAATGAAAGAGGAGTGTCTTACATAGTTTTAAAAAACAACAACAACAACAACAACAACAACTGAAGACCCTGGAAAAAAAGCAAAAAAAAAATAAAATGGATGAGGGTTATATATGATATATATTTAAAGATAGAATGTTGCTTACCCTGGTACTTCTTCTCCTGATTGGCTATTCTGGGGCTGATCATCTTTGTAACTGTGCTCTGCAGAGCGCTTTCCTCTAAAGTGGGTTGAAAAAGCACTAAACTGCCCTCTTGTCCTGCAGTCTGATAATGGGGATTAGAAAGCATCAAATATTACATTCACAGGAGGACCGGTGATATGTATACATTCGTTCAAATAACAGACTGTCTACCAATTATCCTCATTAAATAGGTTGTTACTAATAATCCTCAGAAGCCCTAACAAGAATGCAGGCTATCAGGGTATGTCTCACCTCGTCGGACCACTCCGATTGTGGTAATGAAAACGCTACATGAGTTCTTGGCCTGCATTCTTTGCACCTATTCTTTTTCATAATCCCATTCTTCAGTCGCTCAGAGTTTCTCAAAATTTCAACAACTTTTACCAGTTAACAACTCTTTTCCTCAAAGGCCAATAACCAGGGGAAGAGGGTAAATTAGAAAGGCACAAGAGACAGCTGAGCGCTGCGTGTGTTAAAACAGTAGGACAAATTTGTCAGTATGATCCTCATGAACCACTGTTTTTAGGATGGAGTGTTACAGCCAAGGGTAGGACATTATGTGTGTAATGGACATTTTGATGACACTCTATGGACCTTCGTAGACCTTGCCATGGACACTGGTGTCATTGGATGGCTGGTTACATACCTAGACACATGAAGGTGCTATACCTTTCAACATTTATAATCCACAGAATGTACTATACAAACTGTGTCTTTATAAGTTTATAAAAAAACCAAGGACACCATATATAATTATGGATTCTGGCAACCAAGGATATAAGGTGACCTTCCCTTATGTCAGTGTTAGTCAACTTTTTATTGTGGACATCCACATATACTGCAGAATGATCGTTTAGGGTGCTGGACTTTTCAGCCTGGATTAGGCCACACAAAACGTTTTGGGGGTTACATCTGGCTTGCAGACCCCTAGTTGGACACCTGTCATATGTCATGCGCAGATATTTAAATATTTTATTAATTATTTTCAGGGTCTTATTAAAGAAAATATATGTTTTTTACATTGCAAAGTGAAAAAACATGTCTGTATTGCAAGTTTGTTATCTGCACCTGTGAGGGTATCATATCTCTGCAAGCCCACAAACCATCTCTCTCTACACTGCCTTAGTTTTCTGCTTCTATAGGTTACAGAGTTATGTTATTATACAACTCCTGCATACGTTATTTTAACACTTAAGTGAATAATAACTAAAATACATTATTTTTACTAGGTAGCCTACACTGAAATTTCTCTTATGCAAATTATTCCTGGCTGTGTAATTATTACCTCAGTTATCCTATGTCAGCAGATATTTTATACTGTTACAAATTATTTTGGTCAATTGACTTAATAATAACACATTCTGCAAAACCAAATGTCCAAACTCAATAGAGACCAATTCCTACCTTCGCAGCAATCCTGCCACATCCTCAGGTCCAATTTTGAAATTTTTGTACAGTCGACGTAGCCATGTGGGTATTCGGCTAGTTTAAAGACATCGTGTTGCACTTTAGTTATATTGTCTCCATTGTCACACAATATCCTCGCCAACGAGGTCTGTTTGATTTGAGTGATCTGAGCAGGAGTGAATACACCAGGATTTTCAAACCATAACCTGTTGCAATTTTCATAAAAATATACAGAAAAAGAAAATAAATATAACATTTTCAAGTATTTTTACATAGTACATGCATACATAAAAACCCTTTCATTTCAATGAATACAAGAAGAACAGTATTCAATATTACCAGCAATGGAAGGATCTGTTGGACTTCCAGCTGGTATCAGTACTCTGTGATGACTGAATGGGCACACCTCTGACACACAAGTGTCATCCCTTTAGAGTAACCACTCTGAAGACGTGATAAAAGAGAAGGCGTGGATGACCCGAGCTACAGAAGGGTCAGAACCATTCCAGAGTCCCATGGACTGTTCTTTCACGGACATGAATTACTGCATTTCATAATCAATTTTCACTTTAATCTTGGAGCCTACGGCTCTTCTTGACTATGGCTGAGGTTTCCACCTCTTCTGGCCAATCTATAGCCTTCATATACTTAAAATTGGCAAACATTTTACCGGACTGCAGGTTACCGGTAATTACCGACTGGGTGACAACACTCACTATGGCCAAAAAAAATAAATTAGATATTGAGTGGGAATATCTTAAATGTTCAGCAGTTAAAGCAGTTGGGAAGTGTCAAGTTCATCATGGCAACCGGGAAGTACAGGATTGGCAAACATGGTGCTCACACCAGACTTGGCATTACTAGGTAGACGGGCCATGGTTATACATTTCCCATCTTTGTTCTAAAAAGGGGAAAACTTGATTTTTTTTAAAAAAAAATCTCTGGTCACATAAGTGCCCAAATCATTATTGATTATATGTACCAGATTCTTGATAATTTCTTAAAAGGTTGGTAAATGGTAAACTTATGTTTTGGAGTCGGTCAATCCATTACTTCAAGAGGAATTACCTCATATATACAATTCCTTACTTCCTTTTAAGTCTATATTTTAAAATTGCATAGCTATGTTTGTTTCTCAATAAGGCTTTCACCACTGACTAAATATCACAAATGTAAAAAAATTGTCAATTCACAACATATTGCTTCATTTCCTACCTGTCTCCATTTCGAACATTTTTAAACTGAGTAGACAGAAGGCACATCAGTGTTGGTCCAAGTCTACTTCCAGGAATGATGTCTTCAACCATAAGTGCAGGGAATAAATCAACATTTAGAGGTGAACCATATAATCTGCAGAAAATGAACATTATAAAATACAGTATTGATAAACATGAACGTAACGTATTGCAAAACGTATACATTTGACAACCTGTATACAACATATAATATATAGTCATTACTAGAGATGTAGAAGTAAGCAATGACTCAGCAATGCACATTCATGCACAGTTACAAAAGGTATCAGAAGCGTGTTTCCAAAGCATTACTGTGGTATCTAACCCCCTAATGATGGAAATGTAACCATATATCCACTAAAACATTTCAGATTGCCAGTGAGGGACTATTTCCTTTTGTGAGAGTGGTTGAAGGTGTTGCAATGGGTGAGCGTGAATTAATAGCTAGTTATGTCATTTGGTCATCTAAAATAAGATGAAAGTATCTTATTTAAAAATATTATCGCCTCGATTCCAGTGGTAACAGACTTTATAGTCAGTTTTATTGCACTGGCTCTCGGTGGTAGGGACAATAGACAAAAAAAGATGGACAGAGGGATATGGGCTGAAAATAGAGACACTTGGCAGGTCTGGAAAAGTCATTTTGCTTTTTAATTTCATGCCCCCAGTGTTTAATGTCAAACGGAAGCTTTGGTCAAACTGGCTTTCTAAAAATACAGAGCTACAAAATGTCTTAAGAATATGTTTTAACACATATTACCCTTGTTTTGAAGTAGGTCTTTGGTCAAATAAGATAATTTACTTTATACAAGTTTACCTTTTTAATTTCTCTCTAACATCTGGATTCTTAATTTCATTTCTCAGATCTTCAAATGTGTTGACAGAAGAAAGATTGCAGAAGACCCTGAAGTCATGATAAGGAGGGATTCCATGGTCACGACCTCTCTGAATATTAATAGCTGCAAGATCCAGGGCTACTGTATGAGCCATGGAGAAAAGCTTTTCAGTTAGTTCGGTGTTTAGCAACTGGGATGGAACCCTCATTTTCCCTGCAACTCCAATGAGCCCTCTGAGTATGGGATCAATGCCACCCTCGTTTACAATTCTAAATGGAGAGAAGAAGGCTCTGTGAAGAGGTAAATGGCCTTGAGGAATAGGTTCAAAATGTTCATCCAGTCTGTACAAAATAGGATTGATCAGTGTATGGCCAAACCTAAAAGCAGCTGTTGCAAACTCATTGAGTATGCCAGCATTAACATTTGGGTCATAACCTTGATAGTCTCCAAGCATCTTCATGCCAACGTCACCCAATATTTTTGGCAACCAGTGATTGTATGTTATATGTTGCATTTCAGCTCCAACAATTTTTCGAGTTTCATGGTAAATTGTATCTCCATCCCAATGTGGGTTGAGCCTCAATAGTTCTGTGGCAATTCGGTTATGTTCCCTAAACCATAAAGTGTGCATGCTTGTTAGACCCAGCTGCTCGTTAGCTCTGTGGTCACCAGCTAAAAAGCATGGTATGGGACTTTCATTCTCATCTCTCATACATTCAGTGGGAGGCCCAGTTGCAAATGGAAGAAGAGGTTTTCCAGATCTTTGAACAATGCCCTGTTTTAAAAGGCCTCTATGGCTTGCAGAGTCTTTCACTTCCTCGGCTTCATGATCAGAACTTCCATACACATTGGAAGCATCAATGTACGAAGTCAACTGGTTCATCTGCTCTCGAGGATACACCGAATTCATTAGGAGAGAGGTCATGCCACTACCACAAACTGGGCTTGAACGTACAAAAAACATACAACGTGCATTATTCCTGACTCGTGGATCATTTGGTGGAACCACAACCGGGAAGCAGGGAGCATCATTCGTACAGACAGAACTGCAATCCTGGCCATCGGAAAACCTTGCCTGGCTAAGAGCAACGACTGTAGAATCAAGGTCGTGGTCAAGAAACTGACCCCACTGCATTAACATGTGAGTGAATTGTTCATCTGGTGTTACTGTCTGAGTTCCTATCACATTTGTTGAAACAGAACGAGGTAAAGGAAGAGCGAATCCGTTATAAAGCCTGTCGGTTCTTATACCACGGGGTAAATTAAATCCATTCTCATACACGGATTTTAGCAATCGTTCAAAAGCAGTCAGGGACGCACCCCACATTGGATGCTGAAGGTTATTGCAGGTGCCATCGTGGGTTCTATACTTTTGGTGAAAGCACATATTGGAGCAATTATTGATTCGTCTGTGAGCTGTACAACCAGAGAGGTTTGCAATCAGATTAAGATATTGTGGTGACACGAGGTCATTATAGTGATAGCCTGAAGAAAACAAAAAGGACAAACAAAAAGGACAATCAATAGACATAGTATATTCCTAGAAAGGTAAAAGAGATGATCTTAATTAAAACAAAACATACGTCCAAATAACTGTTAAATATTTTTTTATTAAAAGTAAATAAATATGAAATTAATTTCTAAAAACACCAACTTGTTCCATTCAGGTTGAACATCAAGCCATTCTGCACATGATCTTGAATTATTTGCAAAGTTCTTTCAAATATTTCTCCAGCTCTCGCTTGTTCCACTGTATAGGGATCCCGAGGATATCTGAAGAGCGCTAACAAATCATTTGGAGAACGAGGGCGACTAAAATCAAAGAAAAACGGAAAATGTGATTAGCATGGAACATATCAAGTATGTTATGTTGGCTCACATACACACAATATGTGATGTGTGGGGTCACCGTGTGCTACAACACTCGGTTAATGGATATTAAATATGTTTAAAGGTGAGAAGCTGCATTGTAAACTGACTAGTTCTATAATATATGAAATCTGGGGGGGGGGGGGGGGGGTTTAGGTCAACAGATCCCATATTATCTCATCAGAGAGTGTGCAGTGTTTTATTGTGCATTGTGAGTGTGCAGTGTTTTATTGTGCATTGTGAGTGTGCAGTGTTTTATTGTGCATTGTGAGTGTGTAGTGTTTTATTGTGCATTGTGAGTGTGTAGTGTTTTATTGTGCATTGTGAGTGTGTAGTGTTTTATTGTGCATTGTGAGTGTGCAGTGTTTTATTGTACATTGTGTTCAGTGTTTTATTGTACATTGTGTTCAGTGTTTTATTGTACATTGTGTGTGTGCAGTGTTTTATTGTACAATGTGTGTGTGCAGTGTTTTATTGTACAATGTGTGTGTGCAGTGTTTTATTGTACAATGTGTGTGTGCAGTGTTTTATTGTACAATGTGTGTGTGCAGTGTTGTATTGTACAATGTGTGTGTGTAGTGTTTTATTGTGCATTGTGAGTGTGCAGTGTTTTATTGTACATTGTGTTCAGTGTTTTATTGTACATTGTGTGTGTGCAGTGTTTTATTGTACAATGTGTGTGTGTAGTGTTTTATTGTACAATGTGTGTGTGCAGTGTTTTATTGTGCATTGTGTGTGGGCAGTGTTTTATTGTGCATTGTGTGTGTGCAGTGTTTTATTGTGCCTTGTTTGTGTGTAGTGTTTTATTGTGCATTGTGAGTGTGCAGTGTTTTATTGTGAGTGTGTAGTGTTTTAATGTTCATTACGTGGTACCACACATGCATCACTTTTCTAGCATTACAAATGAGTCAATTTTGGGACACTGGATACTGACAATGCACCCCCAATGGATTAAACCTAGTTTTCATATGAATTTGATATTCCTGGTCTAAATAAACTTGTATATAAGATATTATGGGTTCCATGACAGTTATTCTCATCTTTTAATCATTTGTACAATGCATCACTATCATTCATTGTAATACCAATTTAATTTGTTGCTGGTAAATGATACTGTTTAGCAAAATACTGAAATGTAGAACACACGACTATTAAGAGAAATAAAATATATTCAGCAGTTCAATTAACATTGGATTAGAACAAATGGTAGTGAGCCTACTTGGCTTTGAAACATGCATAGTTTTATTAGTAGAAGGGAGGTAATATTTATACTGCCAAACTGATTTTGAAACCTTGTTGCACAAAAATGGAAACTGTTCTGTATTTAATGTCTTCAATTAGTCAGAACCGTATTTATATTGCAACAGAGCTCGATCCCCTGTGTACTGTCAAAAGTATATGGAGCTAATTTCATCTGATAACTTCATATATAGATCAAATATCTATATATCTTTTTGATGGGATGCAACCTTCACAACAACAACAACAACAACAACTGGCTGAGGAGAAACAAGACCTTTTTTTAATTGTCCCTGGGCTAAAGGAGTGCTACAATATCCCCACTTGGTTTGCCACCACACACCATCCTAAAACATTTTTGTCTCAAGGAACAGTCCAGCAATTTACAATGATAAATTTAACGGGACGGCTACCCAAAGTCGGTAGCACCTCTGCCCACTGTGGGAAATCACCTCCTTAGCGCCTGATTACAGCTCAGCATCCACCCAGCAAGTCTTTCTTGGAGCCTTGTTTTTTTGTACCCAAATAGCAGACAGGACCACTAGCAGTTAGGTACAGCAAGAATGAACAACATTTATTTGTCAAACAGCACAGACCTATATACACACACACAAACATGGCATCAACTAGGGGAAAGGCACATGGAAGTAATTATAATATGGTAAGCCTCAAACAATAGAAGATCTTACTTAAACCGGTAATTTAAATACAGTAAGACATAATCTAATTAACCATGGTACCTTCAGATACAGACTACAGGAGACAATAAACACAGGACAGTAAACTCTAGTGTTGAAATGTGTACTTATCTAATCAATAACATATAATAACAATGCACACACTACTTGGAAGATGCTGTCTGGGCAGAAAGTCTTGCTGCACTGAATGGGTGCCTCTGTACAGGGCAAAGGCCCTGGGTAGTATAAGACTCTTGGGGCTTTGGGAACAGGGGACAAAATGGGGCCCCATAGAGCAAGTCAATAATAAATCCAGGGGACAGGAACAAGTGGTGCAGTGATTTGTCCTTTGAGAATGCTATAAAACCTTCCAGTGTCAGTGGAGCCTAGGGAATGCATGCTTCAGTGACACATAGCTCCTTCCAGAGGGGGTGGTTCTTGACCCACAGGGGGTCCATAGTCAACAGGGAGTCTTCTGACCCCAAGGGCCCTCCAAGAACCCCAGTCACAGTGGCCCTCAACATTCACTTTGTGACAATAAATAATACCATTTATGAAAGAACGGTTAACATCATGTGACCGTTATCTGCAAACCATATTGAACAATGTATGTCCAGGGCAAACAGTCCATATAATCACAACATGATGTTCTATTTTGACATCTCATTCATAATTTCTTGGACAATTAAATTACTCTCTTACAAGTATGAGAATGAAGAGAGTTTAAACGAGGACACAGAGTAGAACACAGATCCGAGGTTCTATTGTTGCATGTATCGTTTCCATAGAGGATAGACTTTGCCCTAATTATGATCTGCAAGGCTATGAAGCACGAGTATAAACAGGCTTACTTCTTATCTTTATACTGCACCCATAATTGAACAAGGCATATCTGAAACATATCATTCTAATCTGTTTGTGTGTTTTTCAATGAAACATTAAACAATGTTCCAGACATTGCTATGTCTGTGAATGAGGAATTTTCCATTTGCTCATTTACATTTGTGGCCAAATATTACATAGACATCGACATATATACCTAGTGGCACAACTGTATAAGCAATTTAACTGCTTAGGGCTCCCCTTGCTTAGAGAGACCCCACAGTGCCTAAAGGTTGTGGACAGGAGGCCCCATCTGATTCACTTAAGGGACCCCAAAACCACACTTGTATATTATACACACATTTTATTAGGAAAATAATGACCACCATGTTTTGGCTATGTATTAATCATGTCATTTTTGCCTTGGTCATAGTAATAGTTATAGGCAGAGGTTAATGCAAATAAATATACCATAGTTTCTTTAATTTTTCCAATAAGTCTGCACTTTGGGTTCTTTCCAATTTATGCTTTTATTATAGAAACATGGCCGGCAAAGACTGTGTGTTAACATCAGGTTTAAAGCACAGTAGTGGTACGAAGTTTAAATTGTTTGCTTCTCTTAAAGAAACAAATGTTTATAAAAATACTTTAGCGCTTGTTTAACTGAATTCTTTAAAATGCAGAGCCTTAAAAACGACACATTTATCAAAGCTTAACTGATCTGGAACACGGTGCTGTCCTCCCATACTCCATGACCAGAACAATTAACTGCAATCAATAATTGGGATTATTGATATTAAGCCTGTAAATATTGCATCTGTTTATTGGTTTTATGTTTAACACATTCATCTATTCAAACATTGTTTGTTTGTTTTTTTACATTTTATCATTATTCAAATAAATAATATATATTACATATATCCGCAATGATTTTAAATAAAAGTGTGTGGGGGGTAAAACATAAGCAGACACGGGAAAAGGTGTTAAATTTTCTTAAAAGAGTGTATGATTTATATTCCTAGAAAGAGCTCATGTCCTGTGGACTGGATAAATAAACACATGAAAATGCTTATGAGCAACAAATCTACTTGGGAAATGCTTGAGTGCACAGAGAGAAACAGACGGCATCTTGAAGGTATTATTAACCTGGCTCGCTTGACTCTGTGCAATTAAATCAGGAGACACCTAGTAAATGTGGTAACGGGGGCGAGGTGTTTGGATAATAATACAAGTGCCAGAGACACAATCACAAAGAAGCCTTATACAGAGATCTCATGTGTTCAGAGGTAACAGAGTACAGGTCCGTTATTGGCTCTGTATGGGATTAAATCCTAATTCCAAAGAGTTAAACATATTAATAATGGAATAAAGAATTTATTCTATGTGTAAATTAAAAATAGAACACAAGGTTCCAATAGAAACCACACACTATCTTTGGTTCCGTTTCTATAGCAGGGCTCGAATTAATGACTGTAGGGAGACAATACCTGTCAAACAAATGTGTGCGAGTGGAGTTTATTGCTCGGTCAACAGTTGCAATAGCTTCAATAATTGAAGTCGCAACAAAAGGGTCTCCAGTGCGACTGACTTCAGGCACTAAAAGCAGAAAAAGAAAGAAAAGGGGGAGATGGGATATTAAACCAGGATATTTTTTTTATGTAAATTCACAAGAAATAAAAAAAAAAAAATGTAAACATTTTTTTAAAAAGTCAGGACAATTTATTAAATAAATAATAAAAAGAAAAACTGCAGTGAATACAGAGAAAAAAAATTCAAATGATTACAAATAGTTTTAAAAAGACCACATTGTTCTGCTTGGGAAGGAAAGTGAACATTTTATGGTATTTAAGAAATACCACTTTAAACATTCAATATTGGATCAACAATTTATTTAAATCACCAAAACTGCTGATTAAACTATTTGAAGACCTTCTTCCTTTCTAATTAAGCATAATTACATTTTCCTGTTTCTATCAAAGTGAAATGTCAATAACAGATGAATGTAATCCCTTCACAACACTATCAGTAATTTTGATCTTTTTCTGTTCCTTTTTTTGTTTCGTTAAGTGGACTGTCCAAAAAGAGACCTGCGGCCATAAGCTCTTACACATAATTTACTTTAATAAAAAAAAAAAAGCTTAAACGTTTTTAGACAACCGCAGTGTGCTTATTTAATGAGTTAAAATGAATGTGCCAGACTGTGAGAAAAGAGTAAAGCTATCTTTTATCTGACTAATACCACTGGAATTTGTTATAAACAAAACAATTAAAGGGACATGCATAGCCTTACCCACCGAATCTTTGCATATTAACCCTTAGTGGGTCAGCTGTGCGTTAACTCAGAGCTTGAAATGTATATACTGTCGGAGAAGACTTAAATATGTATATTTTATTTCGAAATGTAAATCTTTTTTACTCCTTCACTTACCCTATTTTTATATTCATATATATTTTAGCAAGATAAATCTTCAAAACATAATAAATATAAATAAAGGTATTCAATACAGTAATGGAAAGGAGGCAACATCTAAAACTAGGGACAGACAAGGCCATTTACTAAAAGTGAACAGATACATGCATCATTTTGTTGCAGTTTGCTTCTCTGTTCTGTTTTAGTGACTAGTCCCCAAAGTCTTAAATTAGAAGGTGAAATGTTTAAAAGTAACATCAAAAACACACCGGTAGACGAAAATAGTCCAAAAGACAGGCAGGGGTTAATAAAACAAAGTAGTTTAAACATACATAGGATAAGCATATGATAATCCTAAACATAAAGAAAAGGCCAAGGGCCATATAAGGCATGAGGACTTTAGGCCAAGCTTGATGCGTCAAAAGTCTTATCTGCCGACACCCTGTATTTTACCGGCAAGTTGGTAAAAAATTGGCTTAAGGCTAATGTTAAGTCTATGGAGGAAGTAGCATGGCCGGTATTTTTTTGATGAAAAGGTGGCAACCCTATTTCCACGGCCTTCGTATTGTTTTATTCAGTTACCATACAAAGACAAACACGTCAAAATATGTATTTTGATATCATCTTACCCAACACTGTTAGAACCATGCTAACAGAAGAATAGCCAATGGTATTACGAGCAACACATTCATATCGTCCTTGGTCGGCTCGTCCAACATCTCGAATGGCTAAATATCCATTAGGGCTAATGTGAAACTTCCCACTTTCTGTCACTTGAATTCCATCCTGTGCAAAGCAAATCCTCAGTTACTTTAGGATTATATATTAGAAAAAAGCAAAACATTTTACATGATTATAAAGAATGAGGGGGTTATTTGGCCCCTCATGGCTTATCTCATCATTACCATAGAATTGCAGAAAGTGTAATATTGTAACAGGACGTTTACCTCATCTCCATTTTAATACTGGGTACATTTGAATCATACTGGGTACATAATCTAAAGTCGCCAAGGTAGAGTGGATGACAATGAAAACATTTATGTAGTTAAAATATAGATAAACAATCAGAATTTCATTAGGAAACATTTCCTTATACTATACTATAAATTTGAAATTAAATGGCCATCCACCAATTTCATTTTCAATCTAAAGCCCATGTCAATTAGAACACTGAAATGTGTGCCGGGCGTACACTCCATAAGTCAGGGAACCATGGCTCTTATGAATGTTATTGACGATGCCCGTTTTTTTTTTTTTTTTTTTTTTAAAGCATTTCATAAAGGACGCTATGATGTACAAAAATCAGTTTTAGCTCCTAAATAGGTCTTTCAAGTTCCTTTAAAATGTTTATTAATGCCAATGTTTATGGAAAGACTTATCAGGTGTAGTAATTTACTATGAAAAACATATTCATTGAGTAAGGCAATGAGAGAGTAGGAATTTTCTGACGATAAAAATAAACATTGCAAGAGGATCAGAGCAGATGAATTGGATCGTTTACTGTAAATGGGAAGTAGCAGCTTCATTCCGTAGCTAATAATTAGCACCCGGTTTTGTTTCTGACAGTATTGATTGGTGACATCACTGACATGTTGCAAGTTTTCTCTATGGATGCTCTCGACTGGCTCCCAGGAGAGGCTTGGTAAGTCCTAAGCCTACGAGAAAGCATTGCAAGTATGTTTTTGCATAGTTATTTATTTATCCTGTGACCCTTTAAAGAGAGCACCTCTCAGTTTCTGACAGGAGAATGCAAAAAATGGCAGCATGGAGTGAGTGCAGAAGCTAGTCGTTTATATCAGTCCTGTTGATTCAAGAATGAATATTGGCATATTATCTTTGTAGGTCCTAATTTATATAGCAATCTTTCAAACTGCTACAGACTGGCAGAAAACAAATCCTTGCTAACCATCTGAATAAAAATAATTAAAAACCACCACAAATTATCATCAAATACCAGAACCTACTTTGCGAATTACCACCATGAACTACCTAAGCAGTCTTGCCACATCTACTTTACAAAGAAAGGCCGCATACTGGGAGCAGCAAGTAATGAGGCTGGCTGGAGTAGTAGAATAGAATGCCAGGAGAGAATGTCATCCAGGATGGTGTTACAGTAGGCGAGACATTAAGGATGAGGTTTGTATACTCCTTTAGTGAGGAATGGGCAAATGTGAGCAATGTTCTGCCAAAATCTGACCCCACAGCTACATGCTCGACCACAAGGAAAGATGTGTCATTTACCCGTGAGGGCAATGGTGGTTATGAGTGCTGAGACTCAAGGAAGATTAGTCCATCTCCCATTGTTGTAATAGATTTAAATAGTCAGTGAATGGTTACACATACCATTGCATATTAGAAGTATACACCTTCAGATCTATAATGAAGAGTCTGAGCTCAAAACGAACTATTACTTTTTACATATATAATAACTCTGTAAAAAAATTGTTCTAAATTAAGCTTAATGTAACTTATTTAATTAAGTATCCTTACGAGGAGTATAAATCATATAAAGACAAGACTGGGAATGCTTTAGCAACATATAATTGCACTCCTACTCCGTTTAAAAATAATATAGCTCCAATAAAATTAGTTTTATTTCCCAATGTGATACAAGAACTGTATCTTCTATTTAGGATTTCTGAAGATCTGCTTGTAAACAAGATAGATGCCAGAAAACATCATATAGTTCTCAGTAAAATAAAGGTAAATCCTAGTTGTACTAACCCAGCCAATCATGGTTGGGTTAGTGTGGATGGACTTGTAGCCCAACATCAGATTGAGGGTGCCGGTTTGCTCCAACAGCAAATGAACACCATCATTAATAAGATTAAATCTCAACTTAAACCTAACCCTAATTAATGAAGAGTGCTTCATAGTGACTATTCACACTAACTAAGGATAGAAACAAATCTCGGTAAACAAATGCTGCAATGTTTAAACAGTGGGAACTTGCTATGACCCCCTGAAGGAATGTGTAGGAGCTGTTGAAACCCATCTAAACTTGGAAACATTTACGGTTACCTTGTTCCATGTTATCACGGGCAGCGGGTCACCCTGAGAACTGCAAGGAATCTGTACATCTGTGCCAACTTCGGCAGTCATGTCATTCGGGACAGTAGCAAACACAGGGGTCACTGGAAGAATCAGACATCAATCAAACCAAGAATTATGGGTGGGACCCCAAACAGAACATATTGCTTATTAGTCAAAGGAATGGTTTGTTTAAACGATGTTTAAACAAGCATCTGTTTTTGGAAACGCATTCAGAGAAACGTATAGGTCATCGGCAGTTCTTGCAAAACAGACGGAATGTTCTGTTGGTCTGCAATCTGTCTGATAAGACTTTAGCTGCACAGATTTGCAACAGCTTGCGAGTTACGAATCACAGTGCAAGAACTCAAACATGCAACATTGCTCTAGGTCACTAGTGGCTTTCCTAGAGCCAGCAAGGCCGAGTCACTAATACCGAATCACTTTGAAGAAAAAAGGGGGGAAAAATGAATAAGGACTTTCCATGAGGTTCTAAGTATATATTTAAAAAAAAAAATACATTTGTTTGCAGTAGGAATATAACTGTCTGAGCACAGGTCAGGAATATTGAAAATGGCCTGCTTAACTGATCCCTTTTTAAAAGGAAAATGAATGTAATGAAACGGAACTAAATTGACTTATTGTGGTCTTAGCCAGAAACACAGCTTCATAGCAGTACCTTATTTCTCACAAAGTCTAAGTGAAAGATGGAAACTTTCTGTCTTAACTTCCAGGTTTAGACCTATACCTACAATTAGGTTCTGTTCTTTGCACAAAACGCGTCAGGTGTGTGCCACTATGTTATGTATTATTGTGGATATCTGCTGTTATTACATATCTTTTGCTACAAATAAAGGATTACTTTGATTAGACTTATGGCTTCCTGATGAGCCGGGCGTTTTTCTGTTCCTAAACTTCCAGGTTTCCCAGTTTATAATCACTGGATGTAAGACAAAGCACAATAATGCAGAATGCATCCAAGTATATCTTGCTAGGGTTACTAGCTGGCAAAGTACCAGAAGGACATTTTGTTACAGTTTGGTAGTTCTCCAGTAACGGAGAGTTGATGTCGTCCGCACAAAAATGCTTCTATTTGGCACAATAAATTATAAGTAATAATAATTTGGCTTATCCCCTTACCTCTTGCTTGAACTGTAAGTTGTGCTGCTGCACTTTTCGATCCTACAATGTTTACGGCTTGACATTCATATTGGCCTTGGTCATGTAGAGCAACACGCAATATCCTCAGTGTTCCCGATGACAAGACTTGGTGCCTTCTGTCAACGGCGAGCTGGTTTCCTAGAGTACAAATTATTGTGTTGATTCTATTCAATACACCTCGTGTAATCGGTCTGTCCTTGTTCGTCTAACATAGTATGCAGTTCCCCTGTATACTCTGTACCAAGCGCTATGTAAATTGTTGGCGCTATACAAGTAAATGTTAATGTAAAAATGCAATTTTTTCCACTTTTGGTATTTTGTATATTTGTAAAGTGCTTTTATGTATCCAGATGAAAATATTAAATTTTTTTGCCTGATATTGATTCAAGTCCAGTGTATATGCCTCTATTTTGTATCACTATTAATTTAATATTTAAACTAATATTATTGAATAAAGTGGAATAACTTAATATCTACCTGTGTGAGTAACTAAGATAAGATAATAAAAAAATAACCCAAATGCTTATTTAAGCACAATTACACGGCTCTAAAAGTCACACATTTTTCTGCAGTCAGTTCTCCTACAACTTATCAATGGTTTTGCTAATGTACCTTGCCCGCAAATAACTGAGAATCTTTCCAAAATCATGCCATGTATACTGTCCCCAATTCCTACATACATCCCAACAGCGCTCGAGTGCGTCCCGCTTACTGAACACAACGCCTTGTGAAGTCTCTAGACAACACTACATCTGGTTTACCATTAGTATTAGTGAACAAATAAAATGAAAGATGAAGTTCCTATGAATATACTACGATTTTGATTTAAGTAGGCAGCTTTCAATGTGTGCATTAAATATAAACAACAAAGACGATCTATAAACAACAAAGAAGATCTATGGCTCTCTCTTACCTCCTTTAGTCCAGGCAATAACTGCTTGTGGGTTGCCTTGTGCTTCACAATGGAAATCAACTGTGTGCCCCTCAAAGACATTACGATCTTGAGGAATTACTGTAAATTGGGGAATGGCTGCAGAAAAGAAAATGTTTTAAGCAATGTTAATGTTTGACGTTTATCATAATAAACACACAAAACTGGAAGACTCCCATGCCAGCAAATTATGGTGGAATACAAGAGAGAGTCTAGTTAATGTTATTCATTAATGGATGGTTTGAGAGATAGTGAATTCATCAATTTAGATGTCCATGCATGTACAATAATTATAAGGAAATGTACATCTGAGCTCCCATACAGATCGGTATTTCTGTTCTGGACTACCTTTAAATCTATCATACAATGGAAACATGTTACCCCCTTTAATAAACAAGTTAGCCAACATTTGTTTGAGACTTTCCAAAGTGCATTACAGTCCCAGAGGTCATTATTAAAGAGTCAGATATGTTTTAATGGTTAATGCTTCAATCTTGCGGAATACAGATGCAGTTCCCAGTTCTATGGCACAGCTGGCACTAATAATGTAGTCTGTGGTCCATCACCAGGTTCATTCACACCAGGTGAAAGAAATGTGATCCTACACAGGAGAGAGGAGTTTATGGGAGCTAAAGTAGGATTTGTCTCAAGTGTTAAAAGCATGGCCTAGTTTTTCTGCAGCATCACTAGATGCTTAGCTGGGTTCCAGCTTCATATGGTTTACATCTGTTTGAACAGAGATACACACAACACATCATTGGGATGAAATTAAGGCCCTCAAAGGGTCAGCCAGAGATCCTGGAACTTGGCGCAAAACAACTGCTAAATGATAGCATACTGTATGTGAGGTCAGGTGTCATTCACAAGCAAATTCACATCGAACAACACATTTGGACTTTTTGCTTTTTTTTTTTTCTCCCAAGATCTCCAAAATATCATTACATAAAATAACCCTTGTGAGTTTCTACATGTTCGGTGTCTCTTTAAAGACCAGCACTGTACCACAGAACGTAATATTTTTGGAGACTGTAAGTGGTGATTGATCGATGTGCCCCATTAACCTTAACCTAAATAGTGTGCTCACCTTGCACTATAATGACGCCGGTTGAGTGGATGGTGTCAACGCTGTTCGTTGCAAAACACGTGTATTCTCCACCGTCATCTGGGGTGACCTCCTGGATGTAAAGTCCTCCTGATGGAGTAATAGTGATGCGAGGATCACTCGGCAAAGGTGATCGATCTCCTCGTGTCCATGTGATTCGGGGATGTGGCTGGCCGGCAGCACTGCATTCCAGTGTAATACTCTCCCCAACCAATACTTCCGTGTTTTGGGGCTGAATTACAAAACTGGGTCGAGCTGATGTAGGTAACAAGAGGAGGACAAACAAAACCCGACATAAAGAATTAACACAGCATAAATAAATATATTTTAATAAATAAAAAGCAAAAAATTAATTTGCAATTAACACAGAATATTTAAAAGCGGTCAGTGTAATTATATATATATTGTATTTTCTGGCGTATAAGACTACTTTTTATCCCAGGAAAATCTTCCAAAAAGTCGGGGGTCGTCTTATACGCCGGGTGTAGTCTTTTTACTTACCTCGTTGCTGCTCTGCAGGTGCGCGCGGCTGTGAGGGAAGCGTTGTGTGCTCCGCTCCAGCCGCGCAACTTCAATAAAGTTTGTTTAAACTTTTTTTTAAAACAAACTTTATTGAAGCCGCGCGGCTGGAGGGGTGCGCACAACGCTTCCCTCACAGCCGCGCACACCTGCAGAGCAGAAACGAGGTAAGTACTGGGAAGGGGGTAGGAGAGGGGCAAAATCCTGGCATATTGAGGGAAAAATCCTGGCATATTGGAGGGGCAAAATCCTGGCATATTGGAGGGGCAAAATCCTGGCATATTGAGGGGAAAAATCCTGGCATATTGGAGGGGCAAAATCCTGGCATATTGGAGGGGCAAAATCCTGGCATATTGGAGGGGCAAAATATTGGCATATTAAATGGCACAATAAAGGCATATTGAGTGGCAAAATACTGGCATATTGAGGGGCAAAATAGTGTGTCTCAGGTTATGTGTCTATTGGTGTCACTGTGTGTGTGTAAGTGTGTCACTTTCTGTGTAAGGGTGTGTGTGTAAGTGTGTCACTGTGTTAGTGTAAGGGTGTGTGTGTATAAATGTCACTGTAGGAGAAAATGCTCGTTGGAAGAGGGGTAGTCTTATACGGCGAGTATATCCCAAACTCTAAATTTTAACTGGAAAAGTTGGGGGTCGTCTTATATGCCCAGTCGTCGTATACACCGGAAAATACGATATATATATATATATATATATATATATACACACACACGTATATACACATACAATATATACACATACAAATCCAAGAAACTGAAGTACTTACAGGATTGATAGATATATAAAATTAAAACAATATTACCAAACAGATTAATATGATATCATTATACCAAAGTATAATACATTTGCTGTAATTAACCTGTAATATATATGAATGTTTCCGAAGTGAAAAGTGGCCAATTTGAAAATGTATGAAAATAGAATATGTAGGGCCTTATTTATCAAGACAAAACTGGTGTTAGATCAGGAAAAAGTGGTAAAATAGTAGTAATAACCATGGAAAGCTATGATCCGAATTTAGCACTTTTTTTTAAAAATAGCACCTATTTTTGGCTTGATAAATCTGGCCCTTAGTGTATTCATGAATGGGTGGCCAGCTTGGCTTATTGCTCTTTGGCAGCGTGCGTCTCAAATGGTGTTCAAGTCTAATTTCTTGCCTCCAGCATTATTTTAATGTACATTTTACCATACTGTATTGCACTATATAATATATACTAAGTACTTGACCAGAATTGAACTGTGCAAAACAGGGCAAATGATACATTAGCCAAAAAAATGTGCAAACAACATTTCCAATGACAAGGTGATGTTAAGGTACTGGCCGCGGCTGGTCCAAGCGTCACGGGTCATCTTAGAATGGTTCTGCTCTAGTGATACAGTCACCCCACCTACTCTGAGCATATTCCCACCAGTTTGGCAAACTAGTTATGTATGACTTTCATATATAACGCTACTTTCCACAGCTAAAGCTAAGAAGCAGTAATTACAGTCAAAATAGGAAAGCAGTTCCCGAAAGTTGACATCAGATATGTAGCATGTGCCAATATGAGCACAAATCAAGATACAATTATTCTTATTAACGTTAGTTGATGGCACAGTCGGAACCCAGGAGACCATATTGGAGAAAAACAAGCAACTTTCTGGAAATCTGCAAAAGTCATTTAAGAGAAATTGTAGACTGAGACAAACTATTAAAATGCCAGGCCTACAGGAAGCCAAGTAGTCTCCAGTTCATGCTTAGAGTACTATCTCTTTAAAAACTATGTTTGCAGTGTGACTAAACCATTATGCATGCTTTGTGTTTGTAAATGTAAAAATAAAAATGCATTTATATGTTCCAGTTTAGTCTTTCTAATAACTTGGAAACTTGCAGTTTCTTGGGACATCCTACCACAAGGACATCTGCATGGGAATGTCAGTGACATCACACAACTGTTTCTCTCAACCAATCACGGGGTCATCCGCTAAGACTTGAGGTAAGTAGACTTCAAATTGCTGAACAGTGGTAAACAAGAACAGTAAAACGTGATAAATGTGGGGCCTTTTTATAACCTAAATACTATGTAACTTCTGTCAAAAAACAAAGCAGAAAAAAGGGAGACAGTGACTAGCTGGAATAAAGCGGAATTTGCCCAGTTGCAAGAGGACCCATCTGTGTGACTGAAACCCTCCAACACCCTGGGGCTAAAATCACTGTTATAGGAAGCAGACACTGATGGAGGCATCCAGCCAGGGTACCGAAGGGGGGGGGGGGGGGTGTTCCATCGCACCATCTATCCAAACAAATGTAAATAAAAGAAGGTAATAACCTGTTCAATGTATAACGCTACCAGTTACACCAAACCTAGTGTGAGAAACGTATTTTAAGTGTATCTGTTCTGTTGCTTATAACAACACCTTGTCGTACCATACATTGAAAAAAAAAAATTTAATGGAAAAACATGGCATTTACATTTCCTAATACAAGGTGAGATAATAATAGGGGTCATCAAAATGCTCTGTCAAGGACGGTATCAATAGGTGATCACACACACCAATAACTAAATGTTTGTACTCATTTGTGGTCTTTAATATTGTAATATGAGTAGACGACAGGGCTGTCACCAAGATGGGTAAGTCTACGGAGAAAATAGCATGGCAATTTTTCTTTTGAAAAAAAAAAATTATAAAAATGTTTGCAACCTTAATAAGGTCTACTAACCAGAATATGTAAAATCAATAAATAAAAGGTTTTTACGTAATCATGTATACCTGGTGTTCCATAATATCGGAGAGTCACTTCGTGGGTTTTTACCTCGCCGGCTACGTTTTTTGCCATACATTGGTAAACTCCCTGGTCGGTCTCTTGAGTATTCTGAATCATCAATGTTCCATCCTCTAAGAGATTTAATCGTGAATCATCTTTCATGCTCAGCTCATTTCTGTGCAAATAACACAACAAGTTTACTTCTTAAAACTCATAAAAAAGGAGAACATTCATGCATTAACTAGAATTTTAACAACACAGGACACAGTCCAAATTGAGGCTCCAGAGAAACAACTCGCAGACCTTGTGTTTTTAGACACTTATGGACATGCTGGAGACTTCTTCACTACAAAAAGCTGTGAATGGCATGAGCCACACGTGGAAAGTAGTTTTGGCATTTTATTGCAAGAAATAAACCAAAGTTGGTCCATGTTCAGATGTGTTCAAATTCTTTAGAAAAGGATTTTTTTCGAGAAAAAAAAAATTAATAAAAAAAGGGAGATCTTTAAAATTCAGAAATTCTAATAGCAGGCAGTGTAGACATGCCACAATGAACAGGAGGTAATGTCAGTTGCAGTTTTCCTGTTCAGTGCCAAAAAACTCTATAAAACATGAAAATGTCTGTGAAAGTGGTCAGAATACGCCACTTCAAGATCATGAAAAATCTTAATCTCACTGAAATGAAATGAAAGATGTAGGAGTTGAAAATCTGGATCTTTAGGATCTTGCCCTCCACTGAATCCACAGGGATTCTAAATCAGCTAACTCTTTAATTGTCAAAGACTATGTTAATCCTTTTGATAACTCCTGCTTCCTTAAAGGAAACACAGGTTAAAAAAGGTGCCCTGCTGGTTCAGAATAAACCCAACATGTATCTTAATTGGTACACAGGGGTTTACTCTCTGCTGTGTCTCACAGCTGAGATACAGCAGGTCTCTCGTGTGCCGACAGTGTCAGAGAGAAACCCTCTGTTTTGTATGGGAGCACCAGAGCAGACATGGTTGCCTGCTTCCCATGGATGCATGACAGGTGCTGGTCAGAGAATAAACTGGCATGTACTATCAAAAATACATGCCAGTTGTTCTGCACAATAGGGACAACTAACTTTTCACGTGTGCTTCTATATTAGAAGCAGAAGTGAAAAATGAAGTTTAGTGTCTCTAACCGGCATAAATAGGCACTTTTTACCTTATAAACTGCTAGTAGGCATTACCGCATAGAATGGGAATGGCCCATTTGTATATACACAATCCACAAATCCATTGGCACACACAGAGTTGTTTTAATTGTTAACGTACTTGTTTCGAAGCCAGATGATCTCTGGTTTGGGATTGCCTTCAGCTCTGCACGTGAAGTACACAGTGTTCCCGAAGGTAACATCCACATCTTGTGGTTCTGATGTAATTCTTGGCCTCTCTGTATCAGAAGGGAAATAATGTGAGACCAACTTGACTTTTCACTAATGAAAATGGAAGTTCTTTGGAAGTGATGTATTGGCTCAGTGGAGAATTTTAATTATTTACTAAGACTAACATATTTTACCCCCCACTGAAGGAAGGAAAAGCATGGCACAGGCTGGAGGATTGAAATGTAAAATAATAAGCAGGGTTATTGTGACATTTAACTTGTGCCTGCAAATCTTCCTACAAAATCCTATTAACATTAACCGTTTCAGATTTCCTACATCTACACATGTACCGTTAGTCATTAACACATCCCAAAGATGCTCAATGTTCATACATGAAAACTCAGAACTCACCACAGTTAAGCTCGCTTGGCGTAATTGTAGACAGTGATCTTCCCTGAAGTCTGCGTGGGTACTCACAGGTGGCGGCAGCTTGGGCATTACCCGACTCAGAATAGATCTTCAGTAGATCCGCCAGCCAGAGCATCTCACAGTCACAATGAAGCGAATTTGAGTCCAACCGCCTGTGTGAACATTCATTTAAAAAGTCAAGAAACAGTTCCTTTTTAGAACAGTATTTATGATAACATAGAAACAAAGAATGTGTCGGCAGATAAGAACCATTCGGTCCATCTAGTCTGCCCAATTTTTTTGAGTACTTTTATTAGTCTCCCGTTCCCGGTCTTATATCTAGGATAACCTTGTGTCTATCCCACGCATGCTTAAAATCCTTGACTGTGTTTACCTCTACCACTTTTGCTGGAAGGCTATTCCATACATCCACTACCCCCTCAGTAAAGTAATACTTCCTGATATTACTTTTAAATCGTTGCCCCTCTAATTTAAGACTATGTCCTCTAGTTGTGGTAGTTTTTTTTCTTCTTTTAAATATACTCTCTTCCTTTACTGTGTTGATTTCCTTTATGTATTTAAATGTTTCTATCATATCCCTCCTGAAAATTATGTTTAATGATGTTGTTAATATAAAACCTACGGGTGAGTATAACTGGGCTCAATAAGGTTTCTGTGAATTAAGCATTTTCACCGCTAATCTAGACTATACAGACACACTGAAAATTCTACTTCGATTACAATTCCCTTCTAAACAACCCAAGTTTAAGAGTGTGCTTCGGAACGAGTTTTTAATAAGACGGACTTCCTTCAGTGTGTTTCGACTGAGTGTGCATTGTGCGTGATTAGAATATGTGTACATAGACTTAAACATTAATAAAACAACAATAAAACGGAAATGTTCTAAAACAGCTCCACGCGTGCCCCCACAATCTCTATGAAATAACTACCTGGGCTGAAATAGGTTATAATTACCCCGAGGAATCATCTGGAAAACGTAACCACAAAAGATTTGAAAAGAAAAACAGTTGGCAAAAACGTAAGTGATATTTAATTGCAAGAGTGAATGAAGGGAAGCCATTTTCAATCAAAATACTTTCATTAAATAATACACTATAGTAATGTATTTTACCCTCTTTGGTCCATATAGCTGTGGGTGTGTTTTTTTTAGAATCTTGGGTCACATTGATAACATGCTTCATCTGACCCAAGATGTATGCGGACTAAGGTACTCTATTTGTGTTTTTTCACTGAAACATTTCTACTTAAAATGTCTTCAAGTGATGCAATCATTCAATTAAACAAAAGATTTTGCCAAACCGTTTTTTTTCCCCCGTTTACAATGCCCTTTAGTACATAGCGCATAGTGTATTGAAATAACCCAACCTGTAGACACAAAAAAAACCTTGAAGACAATGTAACGTAACATTGCACATCCACATACTTACAGTCTTTTCATAGATTCCAATTGGCTAAATGTGCCAGGCACTAAGTGAGTAATTCTATTGTTATGTAGAAATCTGTTAAGACACGGAAAGAAATGTTTTAGAATTTATTCTTTTAAATAAAGTGCATTTACTGGTTGGTGATGGGACAGAATGTGTTCAAACTGTATTCCTGTGATCATCATGACCAAAACAGTTGGGTTATAGCTTAGAATGCAAAAAATAAAATATGTCTTTACATATACAGATGTTCTGAGGGAGGGTGGAATTTACCTTTTAACCTTTGACCTATAGACTATGTGGTAAAATGAATAGTCAGTTCTGTTTTTCCAGAAAATGTAAAAGGTGTCTTTGTTGTAAGCATACAGACATGTGATGATATCATGGTTTGGGAATTATTCCTGCATATGAAATTCTAGTTTCCATTCCGATAACCAAGTGGAATGTAAAATGGCTTCAAAAATATACAGAAAGGGTATAAGTGTAAATCAGGAAGCAATGTGTAGTCATCGATGCACAAAGGCTCGCTTCACCCAAACTGAAAATATCTCCATTATTTCATGCACCTGCTAAACCAAAGACAAGTTTGTCTCTCCCACCCAGAAATAATAGTCTGGGATCTCAATAAAGCTTCATTTGCCTTATTAAACACTGTTCAATGCATAATTCTACAAGGCCTGTAAACACTTAGTTCTGAGAGCTACTAGGGTTCTAAGTCATTGATGTGGGACATCATTAACTGTGTATTGAAGAGCCTCAAGCAGCCACTGACAGCAAAAAAAGTAAGTCTTCGTATTGTAAATAAAATAAAATAAACAAGACTCACAGTCTTTCAAGCTTGGGGAGATGGTGAAAAGATTCTGGTTCCAATGTCTCAATATGGTTAAAGTGAAGATACCTGGAAAGTCAAAACAATGAAGAATTATAGCACAATCTGGCAACTACATAATATGTGTGTGGCATCAGAGTACATTATATGTGTGTGGCATCAGAGTACATTATATGTGTGTGGCATTAGAGTACATTATATGTGTGAGGCATCAGAGTGGATTATATGTGTGAGGCATCAGAGTGCATTATATGTGTGAGGCATCAGAGTGCATTATATGTGTGTGGCATCAGAGTACATTATATGTGTGTGGCATCAGAGTACATTATATGTGTGTGGCATTAGAGTACATTATATGTGTGTGGCATTAGAGTACATTATATGTGTGAGGCATCAGAGTGTATTATATGTGTGAGGCATCAGAGTACATTATATGTGCGAGGCATCAGAGTGCATTATATGTGTGAGGCATCAGAGTGCATTATATGTGTGAGGCATCAGAGTGCATTATATGTGTGAGGCATCAGAGTACATTATATGTGTGAGGCATCAGAGTACATTATATGTGTGAGGCATCAGAGTACATTATATGTGTGAGGCATCAGAGTACATTATATGTGTGTGGCATTAGAGTACATTATATGTGTGTGGCATCAGAGTACATAGGAGCATTTGTAAAGAATATTTTATACCAATTATACTGCAGACAAGAAGAGAACCAAAAAGATCTCTACATGTCATTTTAGGATTAATGTTGTCAAGGTAGGTAGAAAAGAGATCAGTTCATATAATGTATATACAATCATTGACAGAGTGACATTTCACATTACTGACTGGATCGGGGATTGACCAATGCCCAGAGGTAGGGAGCCACAGCTTCCAAAATCCCTACTGCTGGATCCCAACTTGCATCATTGTTTTACATTGTCTTTTATGGAAGTAGCATTTCCCGACTCCTAAAATATTTAGTATTCTTACAAATGTATGGATCATAAACTCCATCATGCATAGCTAACCAAACAAGACACTTACAAATGAGAAAAAGATCTGCTAGAAATCTGTGATAAATCAAGGACGAAATAAAAACTTTTTATTGAAAAGCATAACTTGTGCAATGCAAACATGTACACAGAGTGATACTGTCTTGTGTGTGTATATATATATATATATATATATATATATATATATATACACACATATTATATATATATATATGTATATATATATATATATATATATATATATATATATATATATATATATACACACACACACACACACACACACATATATATATACACACACACACACACACACACACACACACATATATATATATACACACACACACAGTGTGACATGCCAGAAGTAACAAATTTCCTCTATAATGAATCAGTTAAAGGGTTTTCACCAAAAAGATAAATGTAAGTGGCAAAAGAATAAAAAAAAGCAAGTTACCTGGGATATTCTCTCAACATGCCAAAGAAAGAACAATTCCTACGCTGAAGTTAGAAATGCACTTGTGATTAAAATAAAACATAACTGACTGGTATGAACAAATACCCACCTTCATCTTCATAACTGATACTCATGTGCTTATTACACAGAATACAACCCCTAGTTACGAAGACAAAGGTTGGTAATTGTTAAGGTCAGTAGACTATGTTCTATTTCCATGAGTCACTTTTGTCAAGTTATTAGATAAATTAACACATAGGTAACCTCTATCTCTAAAATATTAATAATTAAATGTTCACGTTAACTAAAAAAAAAAAAAAAAAAGTATGTATATATTATTGCAGAGATCAAAACAAGTATTAGTAGAATTATAGGTATCATTAGTAAGTAAGTAAGCCCTACCAGTTGTTTCAGTTAGGAAAAGTGCCAGCACTAGAGTGAAGAGAAGAGACATATTAAAAGACACAACGTTTTGAAATTGTCTATATTATATATATATATATATATATATATATATATATATATATATATATATATATATATATATATATATAAATATATACACGACAGACGTTACACATATAAATATATACATGGTTGAAAGAAATCTAAGTAAATTGGGTTCTGTAACTTTAAATGTATTTAATATCTAGTCTTATAGAAATATAGGTGTTACGAGTTTTTTTTTATGCTTGTTTGAGCTAGGCTGTTTGTCTCTTCCAATGGAAGCACAATGTATGGGGATGGTGGCATGTATTTGTGGAAAACTAGTTGCAGCATATATGTGCTTCAGGAAACAGTCCTGTGGAATATGCAGACACTGTATATGTATAAGAAGAAAACAAACATATACAAGTATTTTTAGCGCAAGTATATCGGAGTCTGTAGAAAAGATAGGAAAGGTTAATAAAAAGGCATATTATTGTCTTTAGTAAAACACTTTACCATGTATAACATTTTTGTTTGTACTCTGGGTGATGTTGCAGGTGATGGTTTGTATACAGTCCTATCTGTGACAACAAAATTCTTCACATGACATTGTCCATGAGCTTCTAAAATAGGTATCTACAAAAGCTGAGAGAGTCTATTGTTTGTGTTTAAGTTCAGGACTGTCAACAGGAATCTGACTAGTCTGTGCAGTAAGTGAGGTGATGGGTTAAATGCCAAAATAGGCACTAGAGCAGCAATGGTGGATCTATGGCATGCATGGAACACCAGGCACTGTGAAGTGTCCTAAGTGGCACTCAATCTGTCGACATTGTGGCAATGATATGCCCAAGAAAGGTGCCAGAGGTGTACTGATGGGTGACAGCAGGAGATATGGAGAGGGTGATAAAAAGGGGAGAAGACTTGTTAAAATGCTTTTGTTTTCTGCAGAACATTTGGTACAGTGCCCAAAAACATTCACCATCACTGCGTTTTAATTTCAACAATTAAAACACTCCATTCCATTAAATAAAAACAAAAACCTGAAACAGAGGAGCATACATATGTAAATGTATATGGGCACAGGTGTTGCTTTGCCTTACTGCCCACATAATTCTTAGATTGGATGCTGCAGTTGGTTCACTATTTGATATATCTCTAGTCATCTTCATGACCTTAAAAAATAACAATTGAGATTTTCAGTTTGACCAAAAATACTGGTTTAGTTTTGTTTTATACATTACACTGCATTTTTCTTCTAAATCTGAAAAGATCATCTTAGAGAAAAAATATACAACAATCTGAAGGATCAAATTTACTAAAAGGCAATGATCCAAGCAACAGTTTACACATATTTTAAAAAGTATCTTTAGAAAAAATGCATTAATAATGTGAAGAATTTTGGTAAACATTGAGAATAGCCATAAAGAGAATTTATCAGCATAAACAAGCCAACATACCAGACATTCAAGGATGTCATACTATTAGAGGGGAGTATTAACCCATCTCTAAGGAAAATCCATCCCCAGTGATTCCAGTATATGAAATTGTGCAGAAGATCAACAAACAGACAGTACCAGAGACAGTCAAGGGATCACATGAAACATGGGAAAATTATTTAAATAGTTACCCCTACTTTAATGGGAAATAGAATTTAACGCAATTTGAAGAAAAAGGTTTAGAAAAAAAAAAAAAAAAAAAAAAAGAAGATTCCCACAAGTTAATGTTCAATTTATGTGAATTATTATATGTACATATTATATAATATAACGTTTATTAACCTTCTGCACAATAAATAGATGTCTATCTCTGGCAAGTATACGAGTGTATGAGAGATATCGATACACACGTGTAACGTGTGTTAAGGGGGGCATATTATTATAGGTGTATGTGTGTTAGAACAAACAGACATAAATATATATTGAAATACATACCCCATAAAACACACACATGCATGGAATATGCAATAATAAATTCTATACATGGTTTTGATTTTAAATGTTTAGTGTGGATTATAATTATGAAGAGATTAACAGAAAATGTGGGAATCTTCTCGTATATAGAAGTATAAAGCGGCTGCATAAAGGTTAATTATAAGGCCATATTGGATGGTGGTTGCTCCACTTAAAACATTACCCCACCATTTCTTTTTATGCAAATCTCCCATAAACGGTGACTGTAGATGAGACTTGTTCCATCCATTTTTCAAATTGTATAACGTTTTTAAACCTTGCTTGGAATTGGGATGTATTTGAGGTTTAGGATACAATTAAACCTACCACATGCATGCTTAAACACCTTTACTGCTTTAACATCTTCCATTCAATCCCACTAAGTGTCCGATACATACATATAGACACACACACACACAGACAGACACACACACACACACACACACATCCATTATGTAAAGTAAAGGGGAAAAACAATGATCTGTCTTATCAGCTTTTTATTCAACTCCTCCTATATCCTAAAAACTACAAACAAAGTGATTGATTACTATAATGCTTATAAAATGTCACTGAATTCCAAAGCCCCAGTGAACTTTTATTCAGTGTAAAACTACAGGAGAATAGTACTTTTTTTTTTTTTTTTTAAGCTAAAATGCATGCATGTCACATTTATTAGAAACATACAGAACATAAACTGGGTGGGACTGAACCTTCCCCATTATCTTATGTGAATTCAATTCAGTTTTAAAAAAAGTGTCAAATGCTCTCAATCATCTTGTAAATATAAGAAAACCCTAAAGACTGGTAATAGGAGATGACTATGAAACCTATGAAAAGGTAAGGTGATTTAACAGATGGATTAAGAGGTGAGTGAAAAGAACACTCTTCAGGCAGCTGTATTACTTGGCTTTAGCACTAGATGCTAGGAATACATTTCGCTTACTGTCCATAGAACACTTCTCTACAGATGGTAAGTGGCAAGCACTGAAGGGGGTGATCCATCAACCTACACCATAAGCATGAAATCTATTAACCTTCGTTACCCCATTGTTCTGTAGACACTTAAAGAGTTCTAACTCTAATCTGTGGTTTGATTTGGAACATGTCCAATTTACAAGGTTATAGGAGGAGGTTTAGTACGAGTTTATTTATTGCAGATTTGGTAGAAGGGGGCCATATAAAACCAGCTGTTATCTGAGACTTGCATTTAACCTTTAATACATTTCATTATTTCATAAAGTCATTTTCCAGGTGGTATTTGCTGCCAAAGACAATTTAAAAACAGAAAAAAATGGTTGCCTATTGAAGGAGAAGCAATTATTGGCAAGTACTGTAATGGGGAGAATAACCTCACCAGTGTTTACATTTCTCTATAACAAGGGTCAGAACATGTTTGAAACAATGGAGAAATGCATTAATAACCACATTTCTGGGACAAGAGAATCCATGTAAAAATATAGCTTTCAGGAGACCCGCACATTATGTGACTTTGGACATTGTTTCCACTTATTTGCATCATATGCCTTTAAAATATAAATAGGTAAAAGGAAGAAGACAATCACAATGTAATGTTACTTAAAAACACAACTCACAGCTGCCACTCCCATACTAACACATGTCCACATGCACATTATAGAGGACACTCTGTATACCAGTCATCTGCACATGCACAGTTGCACTAACAGGAGGTAAGGCAAGTCAGCTCTACTATACGCTCATCTAGTTTGCTGAACAGCATCCTAGATGCGTATTTAACAGCTTGTGCAGAATTCATACTCCTCTGGTATCTCAGCGAATCAGTGCACCAAAGGATAAAGTCAGGACCTCCTACGTTGGAGAGGAGGTCATGTCCTTCAAGGATGACGTTTACATAACTAAAAACGCACCCTACCATACACGCCTCTCCTATATTGCATTTAAGGCATATCTAAATACTGTGTTATGAGTTATTTACATCCATTACAAACCAAATTCTCCATGGATAATATCCATCAGTTAACTTAGTCGTTCTGCAGGCCAATGCTACCATGTACACTGTAGGGACGAAAGTATTGATACACCTGACAGTGAACACTCCACAGAACACATTTCCACTGCTATAGAGTCCAAGGTCTGAGTGTTTTACACCACTCGATCAGATGCTTAGTATTATACAAGGTGATGTGAGGCTTGAATGCAGCTGCTTGGCCATGGAAACCCATTCAATAAAGCTCCCGCCACACAGTTTTTTTGCCGATATTAATGCCACTGTTTAAAGTGGCCGAGTGTGGAAGTTTGGAACCTTTTAGCTATGGGATCAGCAGAGCATTGGCAACTTTTACAAGTCATGTGTCTCAAAACTTGGTGACCCCACTCTGACTTTATGTGGTTTTCTGCTTCTTGGCTGAGTTGCTGCTATTCCTAAATTCTCTCCAATAATACCACTTACAGTTGACTGTGGACCTATCACAGTACCATCTCTGAATTCTTCTTTAGAATGACCCATTTGTTTCACAATTTTTTTTAAATGCAGACTGCATGGCTAAGTGCTCGACTTTATACACCTGTGGCAATGGGTCTGACTGAAACACCTGAATTAAGTTCCGTGACTCAATACTTTTGTCCATCCAGTGTATATAAAATTATCTCCGTATAGCAAAGACAGTTTATAACATCACTTATATCAGGAATTGACAAATAGGTGTAGACATTCCATGGAACTCTGTATTAAAAAAATAATAATAATAATAAAAAAAAAAAGTTCAGACTCTGAAGTAGGGATTTTAGGAGCCCTGGCTCCTGGGATTTGCCAAGCCCTGAATTATACTGTGCTTAAGTGGTGGGCGAGCTTTTGAGATTTAATATATACAATTAAAATAGATAAGGTGTAGATGTTTAGACAGATCTGCTGTTGGATTAAGTCAACTCACAGGACAAAATATCACATTAATATCACTCTTACTATACTGCTGAGGTATTTCTATTTATTTGTATTAGGCATGGAATGATGGGAATTAGAAAAAAGACAGAAAGCACATGACAACGCACCTAAACATTTCAATAGTAAACATTCATAGTGGTTATTCAAAGAGCAAATATTAAAACCTACAAGGTCTTGTGGACACTGGGAACATGAAATAACAGTTGGCCACTAGGAAAATAACACATTGTCTATTGGATTAAAATGAGTGCACAATGAACAGTGTATAGAAACAGGGTTATAGGAGCCTAATTTAGAATGTTGGAATCCTGACACATACACTGTATAGATGTGGAGAAATTGTAATATATGGGATAACTGCACAGGAGAACAATGGGCACTTACAGTTGTTCTAGAGAGGCAAGTCCTTTAAATGCTTGCCTGTCAATGGATTGGATTTCATTCTTGTACAAATAGCTGAAACAAGAAACAATCAGTAATATTAGTACTACACACAGATGTTGTATTAAGGTGCATATGATCAATTAGGCTGACAAACACATAAAAGCTAGTTTATGGGTAAAATACAACACAACACATTTGCAGAAAGCGTCACATACATTCTGAGGTTCTAGGCTCACTACCCAACACACTGCAACAACAGATATGTGCAAAACCTAATTTGACCTATTCATTTTCTCTTTTACTTTTATTCTTTTACTTACCTTTACATGCAACATTCAGTGCTGTGAAACTTTTATATAACTTGCTGTACACATAGAAACACAGAATGCATCAGCAGATGAGAACCATTTAGCCCCTCTAGTCTGCCCAATTTTTAGTCCCTGGCGCTATCTTATATCCAGGATAGCCTTGTGCCTATCCAACTCATGCTTAAACTCCTTCAGTACACTACTTTAAATATATAAAAATATTAATAGTGGAAATGTAGAACATAAAAAATGATTTATGTAATGTGTTTGCCAACTGCAAAAAAATAGTTTTCAGTTGGTCTGTGCCATCTGTTATTCTTGACATCACCTTGAGACCTGAGATGCAAATTATACATTCTCAATTGTAGCAAGTCTTTTATTTAGATACAGTGTCACAAGTGCTAAATAAAATAAGGGACAAACACATTCAAAACACAGTTTTCCCCCTGAATGCATCATGCTAGCAATAGTGTTAACACAATTTGTTTTACTCAATCCAATGACTATTCGAACGAAATGTCTCACATTTGCTCTTTATGTAAATCACTTACTGCAAACTCAACTGTAAAGTCCCTAATTAGATGAACTGTGGTTAAAATTGATGTTTTTAGTTGGGGAGCGGCACAGAAGGCTAGAATGCATGGCTCAATATCATGAATGAACTGTAAAATGTTGGGCAGGAAAAACTCAACCAATGATTTCAATTATTCTCTAGGAGCGGCCATTGATTATATTCAGAGTCCCACTAAGATCCGAATTAATCTTGCAAGAAACTGCGAGTGTTCAAGTATTGTTATATGCCGAATTACCCTAGCGGGTTTGTTTGTGGGGACTTTTGTCCTGAAGCGTTTCATTTCCAGAGCCGGTATTTGGGCTCTGGTCCATGTGAGTTGATCTCCGGGGGGGGGGGGGGGGGGGTGGGGTGTTCGTAAAACCTAACATTGTCTCACATTCCTACACATGATTTGTTATATGTTTTTTTTTCCCATATATGTGAAAAAGATAAGTATATCTGTGCAACATTTTCTTGATCTCTGAATCTAAAATTGTAATACAGTGTGCTAATGTCACTTTCGTATAAATAGATTAAAGTCCATCGGGACTGAAAGGTGAACTGCAAAAATAAGTCATTAATAGCCTTGTTGGAACAATAGGAAGTTGAAGGCATTCTTCTCCAATTCATCTATTACGGTAATATTGATTTTTGCTGTTCACATTTTAGCGAATAGAGTCCATCACCTCTAAAACAGAACGTCAGTCATATATCCATTATCACTTCGCAGTGGCGTCACAAGGGGGGTGCGGACCACACCGGGCGACACCTTCAGTATGAAGCATGGATGTGGCTGCCGAAATTTAATAAAATAAATAATCAGATGTGGCTGCCGAAATTAAAAAAATAAAAAAAATAAAAATCAGTGCCAAGGTATATGACATCATGTCATATCCACTGACTGTATCACGCTTGGATGTGGCTGACCGTGCAGGAGGGAAGACTGCATGGAGTAGACGGCCGGGGACACAGAGCAGCCAGGACGTGAGTACTGGGGCTGTGGCTTATTACTGGTAAAATAATACTGGCATATTATGGGGCAAATTGGCTGTGCCTTATTAATGGGAAGATAATACTGGCATATTAATGGGCAAATTGGCTGTGGCATATTAATGGCAAAATAACACTGGCATATTGGGCACATTGACTGTACCGTATTAATGGCAAAATAACACTGCCATATTAATGAGAAAATGGCTGTGGCATATTAATTGGCAAAATAATAAAGTGACACCATGGCATGCCAAATTCCATGGGTGCAATGCGAATGCAAACCAAGTGCTGTGAGTGCAATATAGGTCCATGGCAAGTGCTGTGGGTACTGTGGGTCATGTATTAATTCCTTTAGGAAATGCAATTTTTCAATAACATTTTTATTATTTATGATAACAGTTGAATATAATATTAACAGGTTCATAAAAGTATAAATGTGACTAGTGAGAGAGATGTGTATAGATATTTATTGTTTTAGAACTGTACAACTGTGTGGCATAACAGGGCTCTTGTGTGGGCATAATTAATGGGGCTCCTGTGTGAAGAATAGTTATGGGCTCCTGTATGTAGCATAATTTGTGGGGCTTCTGTATGTGGCATTATTTGTGGGGCTCCTGTATGTGGCATATTTAATGGGCCACCTGACTGGCATTACTAAGGAATCTGTTAGGCATGGTATTGGAGGGGGGGGGGGGGGTGACACCCTGAGTTACAGCACCGGGTGACACCAACCCTAGTGACGCCTCTGACCATTAGTATGAAAAACATGCTCTCATTAATTAACAAGTACAATATATTTGTGTTCATATGGGTCTTATTACATAAATGAAAAAAATAATAATGTAGCCTGCTAATAAACTTTGATAGAGTTTTAAGTTTAAGTTTTCCAAGGCATACCAATACATATATATTATACACACACACACACACACACACACACATTAAAAAAAAAAAACAGTACACAAATGTCTTAGTTTTATGTTTTTGAAAAATGAATATATCGTATAACACCATTCTACTTGAGTTTTATTTGCAGATGGTTATAAACTGCTGTTGAGGTGATTTTCTTTTTTTCCCCTCTAGTGTTCTCATATTTCTTTTACAATATAAATGTGATGGCTTCAACTTAAACAGGCCAATTTTTTTTAAACTAAAAAAGAAACATAAGTGTCTTTTGTTTTCTTTAAAACGGAGACCACACATTTGATACACTTTAAAAGAACTTAAACAGCATGTGGAGAAATTAGACAGAAGGAAGAACTACAAAACATTTTAATAAAAACATATTAACTATTTCCTGCTGTGAAAACAAATCTGTAGAACAAGAAAGAAAAAAAAAGTGATTGAAAGACAACTATACTCCAGCCCACCATCACCTTGGAAACAAGCAAACATGGCAAGTGAGAACATGGTTAGGCCTGGGGGGGCAGGTAGCCTAAAATGAACCTATGATTCTGCCATTTAAAAGACTAAATCGCCTCACAAATGTCATAAATCATTATCTACTGACAGCACGATTATATATATATTCTGCAAAATGTGTCAGATCCTTGGGGTATAGATTCCTTTCTATGCTTGGTGCTACCATTTTGCAGTAACACAAAAACCTTGATCCACAACTACACAGCAAAATGCATAGTTTTAAAATATTTGTGATAATCGGTTTAAGCTTGTAGGAATGTGCTACATTTGGCTCTCTAGTTCCAGTCGATGACAATACATTTCCTTTCCTCTTAAAGGATGGCTCAATGCATCAATATAACTTGATATGCATCAATATAACTTGATATGCATCAATATAACTTGATATGCATCAATATAACTTGATAAAAACCACAGTTGTAATAATGCAAACCTCTATGTGCTGTGGAGAGTTATGAATCTTTACTTTTACTACTGGAGCGCTGAGCTACCATTAGTTTATTCTTATCTGCACAATATCTAGTCACTGAAGATAATTGGATCCAAACTGTTTTATAAACACAAAAAAGATCCAAATAATTTGAATAAACATCTCGTTTAAAATGGGTCAGATAAGATTATTTTTTCTCTACTTACCTGATCTCTTCTGATTGCTTCTTGTACAGTACAATAGAATGTTTCTGTGTGCATTATAAATAAAAACCCATTTATATTAAGCCAAGACTGACAGATAAGTAATGCTAGTTTTTGTTTTCATCTGCTAGATTAGCAGGACATGTGACCTCTTTCTAAACAGTTCTAGCTGCTGTACCATCAAACAGCTCATCACAAATATTTTTTTACTATTTAACAGCTTTCCGCTCATTTCGAAATCAGACTTGTTAGAGATGATGTAGAAAAGAGAATAGGAAATGGACATAGGAGTAATATGCATTAAATAGAGCTTCCTATACTACCTACTTGTTTGTCAAAATATATTAATTGTGACATCAGCTCTATGCTGATGCGCAGCTTCATATGCCGATGCACAGCAAGTATGCAGTTTCTGTGAAACGCCTGTCTTTTTATTCCCATGAGACTTCAGTTTGTCAAGACTTTTCTCATAGGTGCATTCAATAAAACAAAACTGAGGTGCAATCTATAATGAATATGAAAATCAGATAAATAAAAAAATCTGCTCACTAAAAGTGTACCACCCAAAAAAAAAACTAATCTAAAATGAAATTATTTATATACAAAAAGGGGTGGAGAAAAACATCAACACGTAAAAATGTGCATAAAATAGTAAGTACTTAAATTCAATAGGGAGTGAGAACAGTGAATGTGTGCAGGGTAATGGGAGTTGCACACACTCACGAAACGAGTTGAACCTCGTTCTTGGGCTCAAAAGTTTGTAACAAGCATTTCAGTATTATTCTCTCCAGGGTTCCACAAATATTCACCTGATATATAAAATAGGACGAGATGCTTACATGACATGATTGTGAGATTACCAGAAGGAAATAGTGAAAAGTATGAATGGGTCTGTACACTTACAAGTATCGGGTGCAACGAGGGAGCGTCATTCACGCCCATAAAGCAAAAAGATAGGAGACTCAGCACACCGTTTAAGGGAGATTAATCCACCAAAAAAATAACAACGTTTCAGCCCAGCACTGAGCTTTTTTCAAGAGAAAAGAGACTTGAAAAAAGCTCAGTGCTGGGATGAAACGTTGTTATTTTTTGGTGGATTAAACTCCCTTAAACGGTGTGCTGAGTGTCCTATCTTTTCTTATTACCAGAAGGAACTCACTATAAGAGCATGTGAAAGTACACTTTCTCAGTGTGCAGGTGCTTGAGTATCACTCTGGAAAGGTGGCCAACATCTGACGTCATCGGAATTCGAATCTCACAAGATTACAAGGTGCTTCACTCTCTGTTCAGGGTTTCTCAACTGCACTTGAGAAAGTCCAAACAGAGTAAATGTAGTGCGTCCAGCATCCCTGATTTAGTGAGATTTACATTCATTCAGATTCTGTCTCTCTCAAGTGCAGCTGAGAATTCCCATTACCAAGTGCTGGCTTTCTTGTGTGTTTAGACCCTCTTAAAGGGAATAAAATGGAAGTGTGTTATTGCACACATTCTTAAATGGTGAACACACTGTTGTATGTTTCCATTAATCCTTGCAGCAGGAGTGTGCCGGCAAAGCATCTGGTACTTCCAGAGTACATAAAAGGGTTAAAATGTACATGGGAAAGAAAAATAAACACACTCACCTGAATACAAAAGTTTTATCTTTATTTTCACTTATGTGTATCGAATACACAACTTGTTTTAAAAGCATAAAGCAAAGGAAATCACTTTGAGCCATTTAAAAAAAAAAATATGGTAATAATTTAACTGATGGGGTGCAAAGTACAATGTTGGCGAGTAAAGCTCGTCACAGGCCAACATACTTTATGCATGTGTTCATATTTAAAAGCCAAGAGCATGCTGAAAGTACAGAAAATGTAGCATTATACAAATAACAAGAAAATAATACAAATTGGCACCAAGTCTATAAACATGATAAGTTTGTTTTCATAGTATAAATAATTATGCTTTTGCCAAGTCCTATAACCAAACGTTCTCAGTTGTATTATGCTTTTACCCCCGGGGCAAACTTTCTGAAGGTGTACATTTTTTTCTTAATAATTTGATAGATTACTTATTAAACTGTTTTTGTTTGTTTTTTTTGTACAGAATTCATGTTCCCTGGATTTCACTCTTGTTCCATATCAGTAGGTCTGTGTCTAATCAGATCATTGGAAGTTCTCCATCTCAGACCAGAGGAAGGCGGGGGGGGGGGGGGGGGGGGGGGGGAGGTCAGTAAAATTGACAAAAAGTGATTATGCTTGTGTATTTAAAAAAAAAAAAAAGACTAAAAATATACAGAAGATTTTTGTTTTTATAACAATTAACACATGTCCCTTTATTTATCATGCATTTAAATAATTTCACTTCATGCATCTTGAAGTCAGTATCTAACAATTTACAGTATCGATAACTTCCAAGGACGTCAAACACTGTTAATCAATTTGACCTCGAGTATAAAGGGTGTCTGCCAACTCAGGAGTATTTTCATTGAAGGCCATGAAAATGATAGCTACATGGTAAGCAGAACTGCAACAAAGTGTTTAAAAAAATCAGTAAAATGGAAACAAATGAAAGATTACAAATCTATGTAGACTGTGTTGTCAGTCTGGAAATATTGCTGCCATTTTATAAATAAGCAACGCAGAAGAGACAAGCAGGTCAAAAACCTTACAGCTACGTAGCCTATTTGTTGCTCAGTTTGTTTACATAAGAGAGAGTGATGTATAAATGTCACTGTGCCGACTCCTATTTATGACATCATGGGGGGCATGTACTAAACAAGTGCAGTGGGGAAAAAATAGGTAAAACATGAGTAGCAATTTGCGACCATTTGTAACATTCTGCGCTTTTTCCCCCTGATTTGCGCCTATTCCGTTTATTTTTATTTAGCGTGCCTTTTTCCGGCTAAATTGTGATTAGATTTACGCACGCTAAAGAGCTTTGCCGATATTTTGTGAAAAATAATGCTTATTTGCGTGTGAAAATTACACCAGCTTTTAGCAAGTGCTGTCAAAAGAGGTAGAATTTTTTTTGCAAAATTGCCTTTTTTTATTCTCAATTATGCCCATTTTTTATTCGCAATTTGCACATATGTACTATTTGAATGTTACATGTTTAGTACATTGCAATAGAAGCAAAGCACAAAAATAGTTTTGCACATAAAATATATTTGCTTTTTTTAATACATGCCCCTCCATGTCATGCTTTACAGTCCCACTACTGCAAATACAGTTACAGTGATGGAGCCTCTTTAAGGGTGAACTAATTTGTCTATGGAGAAATGATACAGGAATGGCGTTTGATAAAGTAGTTTTAGAATTATCATAGGACTACATGTGCAAATGATCGTTTCACAAACATGGCAGACCACAGTGAAGCATGAATGGCTTAAATTAAACAATTGACCAGGATGATGGGTGATGTGATCACTCACATTTTTGGATTATGATATTTACCACAGTACAGGGCGCACAAATTATATATATATTATATTATTGTATTATTATTTCCGTGTGTTGCTGAAACATTACTATCACTTTGCTTCTTAACTGTAGTAAAAAATGAAAAATGAAAGCTAAATAAATAAATACTCACAGGTATTTAAGGTTTTCAAGGTCTTGAAATGCACCACTCGGTATCCTTTTAATTTGATTGTTGTTTAATAGCCTATAAAAAGGACACATAGGGTTAATTTACTTACAATGCATTTTTCCATTCATCGAAAAACAGCCAGCCATTCAGGTAAAATATTTTTGTGTCATGCTAGTCAAGTTAGAACGGGTCTCCACACACTCCATGCAGCTCTAAAGGGGTTTTGTTTTTGCCCCTGCCTAAAAACCACATCCCTTTTGCTGTACTACATTCTTGCTGTAGAAAGACCCAGACACCCTGCTTAAAGGGACACTACCACTTACATAAGATGTAACTAGATAACTTGGTCATTTAAAACAAACACATATATAAATCATATGCCACCGTTTTTTATTTAGATGACTGAATTAGTTGCATATAAAAGTAAAAATAAAATTAGGTGTGTATCTCCTTGCTCCATTTTGTAAATATTTCCCATGATGTAACATCGTCCAAAATCTTCCAGACAGTCTCACTTTACAACTGTGGCCAAAGCCTGCATGATGATGTCATAAGATACACAGGAGCCAGTAAGAGAGCAGGGGTGTATCATAGAGGGCAGGACTAGGTGGCTGTGTACAACTTTTTTTTACCTGCCTTCCAACATAAAGAGAGAAGACTGATCTGATCAAACAGGATCATAACTCCGCCCCTTGTGATGTAATAGTTACATTACCCTTCCATTCAATGAAAGCCCATGATAAGAATTCTTTCTTATTTTGTGTCCCCAAGTGACACACATTTGTGCGGTAAAATCACTAGGGGGAGGCACCCAAAAACACCATATTTTACAAAATGGCGGCGACCTGTCACACTTGTTTAGTTTAATATTGTATTAAATAGTACACATAAAAACAAAATACAATTCTGAAATCAACAATACAAAATAAAAAAATAAAAATTTAAAATTTTTTGGTGGTAGTGACCCATTCTCCAATATTTATTGTCAAAAAAGGAAAAGAAAACAAAATAGCAATTGAGAAAATGGGTATAAAAAAAATAAGTATACTGTCTGGGGGTAAATGGTTTGCAAGATGCCAGTGTTGGCATAACACAGGTGTTTATCTAGATTGTTGTCTTGTGTTTTATCTTGCTAGTTCTAGGTTTATGTGCTTTATCTATAGTTGGGCTTATTGCAGGCGTCTTAAGTGCTACAAATTATCCAAATCTCAAGGAGAGAGAGAGTAAGATGAATGATGTTGGTTACTGATGGTATTTCCAAAGGTACACAGGATTGTTTAATTCTGGCAATAACTTGTGGAGTCAGTGAGATTATACAGTCAATATAGATGGAACAAGAGGACCCAGAAAATAATATTCAAGCTACAAGCCCTTAATTACTTGGTTTGGACACATGTTAAAAAAACAATTGGCTTTGAAACATCCTAAAACTAGATAACTCCTTAACTAAAGTTAGAAAATACGGGTCAGCCGTTTTAGGTTTTTTTTACATTGTTTTCTAAAAGGAGGAAAGGAAGGGGTTAAATGACACGTTCCACAAGGTGAATGCTATTGAATGTTGGCCGGTCTAATTATTGAACCTAGGAAAACTACACATTACCCCTAGGTATTACATATTTTGCTCAGTCAGTAGGTTGAACATTCCATTCATAAACACAAAGAATGAAAAGGACAGGTGCGGACGATGACATTTCTTGATGGAAGCTCTCTAGTAGTACTTTTTTTTCCCGTTTCTTGGGGTAGGGAATGAAAAATATGTTAACATTTGACCTCGTGAGACTTTAAAAGATAAAGTTGCCCATTTAAAAAATGTCATGGATTATTAAGACAAAAACCACACAAAAATAATTAACTTGGATTTTGCGTAGATTCAGGATTATAAACACGCAAGTGACTTTCCTCCACTATTTATAAAAATGTAGGGAAAGAAACGCATAAGGAGACCTCGCTCTTTGGATGTGGGTTCCCTAAAATAAGGAGTTCACTGATGATCTTCTCATGAACACTTGTAATGTCCAATACCAGCAGAGTAAACTGTTTTGCCGATACATCTATACAAAATATTTTATATTACATTATCTAGCTGCATCTTTGAACACAGGCAAAGTGCATTATTTGGTATTATAATCATTTAAATTCATCATCAGTTACTATGTTACTCGACTTTCTCGCTCCTTAATTGTGAGTAAAACCCACTGATCTTGAGTGGACTCAAGGAGCTGCTAATATGATATCAATGTAGTCCTTAGAGTGTTTATGAAAATATACTTACAGAGTATTAAGATTCTTCAGGTGTCTAAAAGCTCCGGCTTGAATATCCTTAATTCTATTGAACCGCAAGTCCCTGTAAAATACAAGCAAAGAACTGTTAATTATAGATATGTGTAAACATAACAAACGGAAATATAGTACACAAAGTTTACACTGCTCATGGACATTTTGTTTACATACCATTGTATGCACAGCTATAGTATGGTAACTAATAATCAATGTGCAGCTATATGGGCTCATGTCATAGACCCTCACATAGGCACAAGTCTGTACATACGTTAGACACACCCTAGTAAACACCACTACCAACCACCCACTCATAGCTATCACATGTGGGGCTTTACAAGAGCAATACAAAATCGATCTAGCATTAAAAAAAAAAAAAAAACAGTTGGAATTTTTTTTTCATAAACGTAAGCAGCGGGGACGGGGTTTTTTTTAGAATTTGCCAGTTAAATAAATATGTTTTATGGTCAACAGGTGCATCTTCTTTGCCAGCATGTGTGTGAAAAACTGCATGGAATAGCAATGCTTTTGGGGGGTTGTTGTCTTTTAGTGAAGGGATAATGTTGGGGAGATTGATTCCATCTCCATCAAATACAAAGAAAAGAAGAATAACCTAAGCCTAGGTTACAAAGACTGCTACTATAACTTTGCCATAAACCATTATATAATATTATAGTCATAATATATATCCATTTTACACAAATATTTTACATGCAAAAATTATATTTAGTGATTGTATATAGCCTGATTATAAGACGACCCCCCCAAACTTTGGATATTCCTTTAGGAAAAAAAATAAATGCCTGAATATAAGACTACCCTATAGGAAAAAAGTTCAACTTGTATATTTTAACATGTAAATTGCTTTTTTTTAATAAAAAAAATTATATCAAAAAATGCATTTATTGTTTTTATTTCATTTTATGTGCCAATGCTGCCTCTCTCTTTCCCTTGCCCCCAACTTTGTCTCTCTCCCCCCCCCTTACTGTTGTCTCTCTCTCTCTCCCTCGCTCCCCTTGTCTCTCTCTCCCCCCTGTGCCCCCTCCCTCCTCTTGTCTCTCTCCCCTCGCTCCCCTTGTCTCTCTCTCCCCCCTGTGCCCCCTCCCTCCTCTTGTCTCTCTCTCCCCCCCATTTTCCTCCATTTGGCTCTCTTCCCCCCTTCCCTCCCCTTGTCTCTCTCTTCCCCCCTTCCCTCCCCTTGTCTCTCTCTTCCCCCCTTCCCTCCCCTTGTCTCTCTCTTCCACTCTTCCCTTGTCTCTGTGTCTTCCCCTCTTCCCTCCCCTTGTCTCTGCCCCCCCTGCCTGCCCTCGTTGCTCTGGTTCCCCCTCCCTCCCCTTGTTGCTCTGGTCCCCCCTCCCTCCCTCCCTCCACCCCCCTCACCTTGTTCTCTTTCCCTGGTGGCTAGTGGGGACAGCTGGTCCGTCATAATAGTCTGCCGTGTCGGGCAGCATGGAGGATGTCGGCACGTATCGTGCAGACATCCCCCGGCTGCCCGATTTTCCCTGGTGGCTAGTGGGGCAGCAGAGGATGTCTGCGCGATAAGCGCAGACCTCCCCTGCTGCCGCCCGGCGGAACCTGCGCTCATCGCGCAGACATCCCCTGCTGTTAGAGAGGGGGATCCAGGTCCCCTGCAGCTCTGCTGGGGACCTGGATCCATGTCTTATAGTCTGACCTCAAATTATAAGACGACCTCGATTATAAGACGAGGGGTAGTTTTCAGAATTTTTTTTCTGAAAAAAACCTTGTCTTATAATCGAGCAAATACGGTATATATCACTAAAGAAAACTAATGGGTGACAGTTGTGTGGACATAAATACAAAAAAAATCCACCAACATTGTTAATATGTATTTTTTATTCCCCTTGTTTATCTGAACAAGAGGAGACTGCATTTTGGGAAAAGCTTGCCCCGCTCTGACTACCGAATGCGAGGGTCTCTCGCTGCTAGCGCAGAGAGAGACCCTCGTTTTTGCATGGGATTAGCAGAGGGGGACCTAGTTAAGGAGGGGTATAAGCCTCTATTAGATGTCACATACATAAAGTGGAGATATAAGTTTGAAGCATTTTATAGTATTCGGTACTTAATCTGTCTGGGCCAGGTGATTTATTATTGTGCAGAGACTTAATAAAAATGTTTATTTCTTGGATAAAGAGAATGGCAGGGAATTAAGAGGGGATATTTCAAACTTATGGCCAAAGTAGCGGAGCTGGAAAAATTCTCCCATTGAGCTTATTTGGCCTAAAGTTTGAAATTCCCGTCTCGGTTCCATGCAATGCTCTCTTTATTTAGTAGACCTTTAAGATTCTCTTGCTCCAGAGGACTGAGATTAGGAATGTGCATGATTAAATACTGATATGATAGCAGAAAGTATTCTCTGGCTTATAAATGTCCTGAAAATATTCCACAATTCAGTCATCTCTATTCGACTTGGATTAACCAATTTAAGCACTCTTGTTTCTTGAACTTTGAGTATCTTACTAAAATATGGTTTACCTGTGTCGTTAACCCATAAAAAAAAAAAAAACTATTCTATTTGATGATGGCAGGGTATTATTTAACAGTTGTACCAGAGCTCAGTAAAACATGGGCATCTTGGAGGCCCACCTCCCAGAAGTCCATAATTTAGAATGTTAAGGATTGTTAAACCAGTGGTAGAATATATATATATATATATAGCCTGTTTAGGGTAATGCACCCATGCAAGTTGAATCTTACCTACCTTTTCTTCTAAAAGTTCTAAAGATTTTACCTCTGGTGAGTTTAAAAGAAACTTCCTCATTAAAATCATTATGGAATATTACAACTGTTATTACACTTATATATACGAATCTATATAGCGTTTAAGCACAGAAAGATGGTGTCATCAGAATATGGGTTAACATTTTACACCTCTACTCATTAATTCTAGAACACATTACTGGGGTAAAAAAAAATCCAACACATTTTTCCCATACCCACCCTTTCCAGGCTTGTCCAAGTTGATTAACTAAAGGTAATTATTAGTAGAAGGAAATTAAACAAAGCATGAAGCATGGTGCAGCATATATTTATTGTAATATGCATGGGAAAGAATGCATAGAACAAAGAAACAGAAACATTAACACTAAAGTAGTACTACAAATAGCACCCCGACCTATTGGGTGGCTGTGCATGATGGGAGACCATAACTGTGCATGTTTGGCTAACATAGAGAAACGGTCTCTATATTACATAGTAGAGTCACTATAATGATTCCCTTGCAAAGAGATGTTGACCCTCAGGAAGTACAATGTAAGATATAGTAGTTATTTCCTACCATAAATTCAATATTTGGCATGTTTGCTTTGCAGTAGCTGGGGAAAAAAACCCTGGTCTTTGCCATTCATATATAAGCTTATTATTGTTGCAATCTCTTGAATGGACTGTACCACATGAACATTGTTTCAATCATTTTATATTCTCTACAAGTACAGTGAAAACAATCTATACATTGTGCTAGTAAAATTGCAATAAAATGCCTAAATTAGATGAAAAATACATATTAAAAATTGTCTGTGAGTCTTCTGTTTATGACATCACCTGTCAAACATTTTGTCTCCATAAACAAAGTATGCTTTGTTGGCTATTTAACTTATTGGGAGGTATGCCATTCTCGTACTCTTTCCAGCAGACATGTTTTGGAGTTAAAACCTTACTTACAAAAGTACTATTAGTTCTCTATTACGGGAGGGGGCACAGTGCGCCAAGCTAGCAATTGGTCGCATTTCTGAGAAGCTCCTCATGCAGCTGGCAAATACAGCATATTTATCCATGACCACTTTGCTTAAATCAAGCGCCACACTGAAAGTAAGATTTACACAAAAGACAGGGAAAGGAAATAAAATGAGAAGTCCCAGAAACTCAGAGGCCAGGATATTGGAGTTTTACCAACAAAGCCGGTTAGGTCCTCAACCAACACATCTGTGGCACACGCTTCCCACAGAGATCACTCCTTGAAGGAACCCGAACCGCATCGGAGAGGAAAAGCATTCTGTGCCTGTAATAGACCCAAATGCAGATGATGCTCCAGCTATGAACAGGGCCTTATGGGTCTTTCTAATTGTCCTTAATTGTGGTACTGAAAAAGGAGCTGGCGGGTGTGCGGTCGGCGCATTACAGCAAAAGACGAAGCTGCTAGAATCAAAGGTAGCAGAAATAAAAAATGAGCACACTGGCCAGACCAATCTGGTGAGTCAGAGCAAAATGCCCAATCTCCAGAACCCAGACTCTGACCTGCGAGAATTCTGAGATTCAGATCTTTGAGGATTAGTCCTTGACCACCATGAGCCCCTAACTACACACTTGCGGGAGAGAGTGAGATCAAATGGCGGTGGTGCCCTGCACAGTTACGGACTATTCAAAATGATGACAAGCAACAGTCCATTGATACCCTGGAGGACACACCAAGCTTCTTAGAGGCCCTGGGGCACCCACAATTGCCAACATAACAAACAACAGATTTAAGCAAGTCATCTGAATCGTTGACTGGGGCTTCAATGAACAGACCTCTGTAATTTTGATCACACTATTTCTGAACTTTTGTGGTAGAGGACTCATGTGCCTATTTACATTCCCACATTTTAAACTTTTTTTTTCCTGCCAAGCCGCATGCCAAAAAAAAAAAAAAAGTAAAAACAAAAACAAACAAAAACACAGTTCCACTACATATGACATCACGTCATATTCGGCGACTGTATTTCCCTCCTGTATTTCCGTGCAGTCTTCCCTCCTGCACGGAGGAGATGGTCGGGGACACGGAGCAGCCAGGAGGAGAGTACTGGGGAAGGGGGAGGAGGGTGGCATATTATCGGGTTAACTGGTTGTGGCTTATTGATGGCATAATAATACTGGTATATTATTGGGGAAAATTGGATGTGGCTTATTAATGGTAATATAATACTGGCATATTATTGTGCAAATTGGCTGTGGCTTATTAATGGCTTTATAATACTGTCATATTACTGGACAAATTGGCTGTGGTTTGGAAAAAAATTGACTGGGATATTAATAGGCAAATTGTGGCTTATTAATGGCAAATTAATACTGGCATATTAATGGCAAAATAATGCTGGCATATTATTGGGCAAATTGGCTGTGGCTTATTAATGGCAAAATAATACCGGCATAATAATGGGCAAATTGGCTGCGGCATATTAATGGGCAAATTGTAATTTTATTATGCCACAGCCAAACAGTGTCATAATTTATAAAATGGAATAGGTGGTGTAGTGATGCTAGATCCTGATGAAACCTAGTGAATAGGTGAAACGCGTTGATCAGTACTACTCATTGGAGATAGAGACTCTTCAGAAGTTACCTGTCTTTACCTGAATCAAGATCCTGCTCTTATCCTGTTCCTGTTTTTACTTCCTTGCGGATGTTCCTGATTTGAATTGTAAGAGATCTTGTACACTCTTTTTATTAAATTTATGGCTATCAATTGATTCTCTCTTCTCATTCTTGGAGGTTGCAAGAACATCAACCTGGGAGAAAAGAGCCTCTACTTTTATACACAGTGTGTCCTATATTATATGGACTAGGTGTAAGTGTCATATGTCTGATTGTATTTTTGCACAAATATAAAAGTTTTATTTATTATATTTGTCACTCACTAGCACTTTAGCCCACTGTCACCTTTTGTCAAGTGTCATAATTTAAACAGCAAACTGGCTGTTGAATATGTTAATGTCAAAGTGACTTTGGCATGTTAATTTGTAACAAACAGGGGCTCCTGTGTGAGGCATAACTAATGGGGCTCCTGTGTGAGGCATAACTAATGGGGCTCCTGTGTGAGGCATAACTAATGGGGCTCCTGTGTGAGGCATAACTAATGGGGCTCCTGTGTGAGGCATAACTAATGGGGCTCCTGTGTGAGGCATAACTAATGGGGCTCCTGTGTGAGGCATAACTAATGGGGCTCTTGTGTGAGGCATAATTAATGGGGCTCCTGTGTGAGGCATAATTAATGGGGCTCCTGTGTGAGGCATAATTAATGGGGCTCCTGTGTGAGGCATAATTAATGGGGCTCCTGTGTGAGGCATAATTAATGGGGCTCCTGTGTGAGGCATAATTAATGGGGCTCCTGTGTGAGGCATAATTAGTGGAGCTCCTGTATGTAGCATCATTTGTGGGGCTCCTGTATGTAGCATCATTTGTGGGGCTCCTGTATGTAGCATCATTTGTGGGGCTCCTGTATGTAGCATCATTTGTGGGGCTCCTGTATGTAGCATCATTTATCAGGCTTCTGTAAAGCATTTTTAATGGGCCTTCTGACTGGCATTGCTAAGGAATCTGTTTGGCATGGTATTGGAGGAAATACAGGGTGGGTGACACCCTGAGTTACCGCACTGGATGACACCAACCCTAGTGACACCTCAGCTCTTAACGAACACATACGCACTAGAAACATCAGAAAGGCATAAAAGAAAAGAAAAGTTCTTCTCATTGCATACTGTTCCATGTGCTCAATTCTAAAACCCTACACTGCTGATAACTCTTTGGAGTATCTAACTGTACAATCCACACAATAATTGATTGGGCTGCGTGACCAGCAAGCACTGGCTAAACATCCCAACCCATGGTAGCATGCTGTGACAAAAGCTTATTTTGAACTGTTCCTAAGCTTGCATCCAGAAGGATATTATTTTAATGATTTAGTATATAAAATGCTAAAAATATGCCAGCATAATGCCAAACATTTCTTCTTCGCATATTCCTCCCATTAGCAATGTTTAGTCTGAAGACTGCCATTAAGACTTCTAAATGGATTTTTTTTTAATACTTTGAAAATTCCACACATTCCTCGTATTGCCTGGTGAAAGTATTTGTTATTTCTGTTTAATATATAAATCTGTACATTTCTTCCATTTAAAAGGGACTCCATCATCTGAACTTTGCTCTGTATACTGTATACTGTATACTGTAAATGCAGAGACCCAAAAAAATTATGAAATATAATCTTTACATTGCGTTAGCAAAATTGCAAGCAAGAGCATTCATTAAAAGAAAGATATGTTTTAAATGCCTTTTATCTTGGTCTCATGTGCTGGTACAAACAACTTACTTATAAATCGTCAGCATGTTCTGGGCTTAGGGTTGCCACCTTTTCTTAAAAAAAATACTGGCCTTGGTCCTGTCGCCATAGACTTAACATTGGCCTGATGCCAATTTTTTACCGGCCTGCCGGTAAAATACCGGCCAGGTGGCAACCCTATCTGGGCTCCTCCCTATACTACAGTGCTGACCTATTTTGTCTGTCTTATAGTCTTCCTAGTTGTTCATACTCGCATTTACTCCTGCTCCACTGGCATCACGTTAGAATTAGTATACAGAATTGCATTTTTTTTACTCGCATTTATAAAAACGTTCCTCCATCCCAGTGGCATGCGGTCACACCATTAGTGTGGTTACCGTCTGTTGCAGTACCCTTAAGAAATCATTATCCCCAAATCTTTGTTTTGTGACAAAGACTGGCATATTTTTAGCATTTCCTTTTTATTGCTGTAGAAAAAAAAAACGAATTTTAGGCATCATTACCATTAGTTTATCTTCATCGCTGCCTTTGCTGGTCAGTGACCATAATGTAAATCTTGATTTGGTGTAAATGCACAGAGGCCTACTAGAAAGTAGATATCAAACATATCAGCAGTGTTGTCTTCCCATAACAAGTTACCTGTACATAACACAAAAAAATGGTCCTGGGGCAAATTATTAGATCATAGATATATGTCTATGGGGTGGATAGAAGCCAATATTTTGGTCAGCCGGACTCAAGCTCAGGTGGTCTCTGAGTAGCCCGAATTGATATGAAAATCAGAGCTACCCGAGTAGACACTTTAGCGTCTCATTAAACCATGGAAATAGTATAGGATCACCACTAATATTTATCAAGGGCAATTATGCCAACAGGTTATGAATTTGGCTCATTATTTAGACATACACACAGTTCTGGAATGCACTGATAATATTAATCAAGGTGATATTGATACCACAAGTTAAAAATGTAATATCTTGTGCATTATATCAATGTAAATAACACCAATATGTGGAGTTCTTTTCAGGGTTACAGTTCTGCATTGACAAATTCCAAAAGAACACCAGCCGACACCAGGTGGGATTAGGGAGACGGCAGGGCAAATAAGTATTTGCATAGACTTCTAATAAAAGATGTGCATTATTGAATGCTTTAGCGTGGGTGACAGAGCATCTCAATTATGTTGGTAAACTCATTTGTGCTGATCCAAGGGGTATCTTTGGAATCTGGTCCGAGTATCTTTGGTTACCTCTGTTTAATGGCAGTTTTTTTTTTAGACATGCAGCCAAATAACAGCAGGAGATTTTTCCTGCATATGATCTGAATCAGGGTGAATGAGAGAGAGACAAAACCACAAGGTTTGTTTCCTTTCCCATGGAACAGGATTAGATATTTGTGCTTCAGACAAGTCTGGGTATGCTATTGTTAAAAGTTCATTAGAATCCCCCCTACACACACACACACACACACACACACACACACACACATTATTTGGTTGAGCATTTGTGTGTACATTGGAGCATGCTCCACCTTCAGACTCGCTTTAAAAATATTCTGAGAGTACAGATGTATGCTTAGAATTCTACATCATCTACAATTGGGGCTGCACTTTGTCAAAAAATACCGGTCATGCTATTGCCTCTTTAGCCTTAACATTGGCCTGAAGCCAATTTTTTACTGACCTGACTGTAAAATACTGGCTGGGTGTAGGGTTGCCGGCCGGTAAAAAAATTGGCATCAGGCCAATGTTAAGTCTATGGAGACAGTACCAAGGCCGGTATTTTTTTTTAAAGAAAAGGTGGCAACACTAGCTAGGTGGCAACCTTATCTATAACTGGGGCATCATGCACATAATCATTGGGTATAATACATTCCCCCCCCCCAAAAAAAAGCAAAAAGAGGTAATAAAGCACATTTTAAGTGTATATGCCTTACTTTGGTTTTTCCTACTTATAGTGGGCTTTGAATATGCATTTGTTTTTTGTTTTTTTATCCTGAAATGGCTCATCCCACGGAAGCAGTTACTATCAGGTACCACATCAAGAAGATGGCAATAGACCTGCTGTAAATGGAGCAGCCTTGTATTCTTAATTACATCCTTTTTGTGTGGAAAAAAAATACTGGCCACATTGGGTCAATTGATTTTTTTTTTTTAGCAGCCTGGTAATTCTAAACAGTATACCACTGATTTATGATATATACGACCAAAGATAATAAGCATATTCCAATTGCATATGGGTAGTATAAACCATTCTATCTTCACTTGCCCTAGAGTTTGACAACTACACAAAACAATCAAAAAAATGTAGTCCCGGTCAGCAGAGTTAGAGGTAAGAGCCCCTGGCCCTGAAAAATCCCAACCGTGGAAAAATGTGGCTCCAAAATATTACATAAATCACATACAATAGTAAATCAAGTCAAGGGGTAAAGTTTAATAAATCAGTAAAAGGAACCAATTTTCTACGGCTAAAATTAAATAAATGGTTAACAATTTTGAGAATCCTATAAAGGCTACCATGAATCGGAATCCCTGTCAAGAATCTGAGATCACAGGAGTTGTGAACCTAGTTGTGGTCTGTCAAGAGAAGAGGAAATGGTTAAAGACCGGTGACAGACTAAGGCATTCATGAAAATAGATCTGGTAAATGTGTTAAGAGAATAGACAAAACTCCTGACAGCTGCTCATAGTCTAGCATTACATATCAAGATAGCAGTAAAAACTAAACTTAGAGTGGTCTAAATTATGGATCATTTTATATAGACAAGCATTCCTGGGGAAATGTTTCCCATTCTCGCCCCAATCATTACCATTACGAATGTTTTAAATTCGTGTGAAGGGCGATCTTCCTAATGCAGCGACACCAACCATTCTTTTCAGAATGCCACAGCATACTTTTTAAACAAATTTGAGACAAAGGACGTGTCAGACATGTCCTGCGGTGGAATAAGTGGTTTTCGCGATCAACGATTGCGAAAACCATTCTGACGGTACTGCTCTATTGCCTCAATGTCGAGGCAATAGGTAGCACCGAAATTCCGGCTCTGGAAGGTCTTGCGATTTTTTGCCAGAGACCCACAGGGTCAATTAAGACCCTGACTGGGTCTCTTCCATAGTGTTCCTGGCCACCGATCACCTTGTGTTCGGTGGCCAGGAACAAATCGTGACGTTTTGGTTCTTGCGTTGTTTGGGACGCAAGTACCATGCATCACAAAGGGGTTAAAGGGACTCTGAAACCAAACACACAACAGATGTGCAGGCAATAAAGAAAATACTTAATTGAAGATATATATGCTTCTAACAGTGATACAAATACTGTAAGCAAGCTATTTGCAGGCAAAAATATTAATGAGATGTTATAAATTTGCAAAATTGCGGCCACCAATAGGAGAGTGTGGCATGATATGCTAATTTTGAAACACAATCCCTACCAATGTGTTTCAGATATTTGCCCACAAACTGGTAAATGGATACAAGCACTTCCTCCTAGCAGGGGAGGTGATGTCATGTCATCTCCTGGCAACCTAACAGCTCAGTACAGATACAACTTGTGTGAACGGGACAAATTTAAAATTTGCTTTTTGACATGCTGAAGATATTGAAGATAAGCTACTGCTTGATCTACTGAAGATTTTCCTGTACTATGCATTTGGCTATGGTAAGCCAGTTATTAGGTCTCAGTAGGGGGTGGGGCTGTGTTTTCCGGTGTTTTATGAGATGTTATTATTTATTAGTACCCAGTTCTATTGCTCTGGGATTGTGCCATGTGGCCTAAGCATTGCTCATGAACTAAAAACTTAAAAAAATTACATTGGATAAAGAATTATGCTATTTGTTTAATTACATTTGTTATGCCTTTTATTTGGACAGCCAAAAAGGCAAAAAAAAAATTAAAAGAGAGAAAACAGAAAACTGCAATTGCCTACATTAGAGAAATAAACAAAAAGTTCAACCAGGGTAAAAAAAAAAAAAAAATAATAATAATATTATAGTTATAGGGAAATATTCTCTGATCTTTAAAGAAATATTTCAGAATGTACTACTCATTAGCATCCATGTTTAGCTTGAAAAAGAAAAAATCATGAAAAACTTCCTTAAAATGCCCATAAAACGGAGAGAGGGAAGAAAAATCCTCATGCTGCCAACAGTGAGGGGGAAAGAAAAAAGCAGCCAATGTTGCCAACAACCAAAGCAATACTCTTCTCATCCTAGAACAAAAGTTCTGCAGATGCCAGCAAGACAGCAGTACCCGTGTCTATTTTACTCTCATTCAGAGCCATCACAGCAGGAAATGCTAAACACTCAGGAGAATAGCCAACACATTGAAACAGACCAGAGCATAAAATTCACACAAAGAAACTTAGATAATCAACTTAGTTCCCTAACTGGATGATGTCAGTGGCATGGTAATGCTGTTTTAACTCCAGCTTCAAAAAAATGTGTCATTTAGCAGGGTAAATATTGCCTCCCCTTTCTCCAACCTCCCTCCATCCAACAAAACCAAATGCAATCTAAAGAAAGAGCGGAAAAAAAAAACAACTTTCAAAATGTAAGTGTACACTTAAACATAAGTCTCCAAGGAAACATACATGTGGGATACATCAAATTAACTTTAAAAATGTGGGGCAGGGAAAGATCTATTTAAAATGCTCTCTCAGGAATTTATAGAGCTTGAAGCACAGTGCCATACAGCCGATCTTGTTACAATCTATGGCAAATCATGTGCTCAAATTAAAGTGCCCATTAATATGCCACAGCACTATGCCCATTAATATGCCACCGCCAATATACCCATTTATATGCCACCACCAATATACCCATTAATATGCCACTGCCAGTATGCCCATTAATATGACACTCTTTGTCCATTAATATGCCACAGCTAGTAAGCCCATTAATATGCCACAGTCCGTATGCCCATTATTATGGCACTCTTTGCCCCTTAATATGTCACAGTCAGTATGCCAATTAATATGCAACAGTCCATATGCCCATTATGGCACTCTTTGCCCCTTAATATGTCACAGCCAGTATGCCCAACAGGAAACTATTTTAAAGCAGTGGCTCAACTTTCATACTCATTTGAGGACATAGAAGTGGGAGAACAATTCAGTTTACAGTGGAACAGTTAGAACCTCAACACATGCATTTTTATTACGTCTAACTGCAGATGAAGATCCCTCGTCATTGCAAAGGCTTCAAGGTTCCTAAAATCAGCTTCCATACATCACTTACACTTTAAAGTGAAAACCTGACCTCCTCGCACTATTCTTGAATTTTAGTGAATAGACCCCACAGTGTTGTTATCTGCAGTAACTGGAAACATAGAAACATAGAATGTGTTGGCAGATAAGAACCATTCTGTCCATCTACTCTGGAGAACCCTTAGTGGCTCTAAAAGATTAGCAGGATTTCTAACACAGCAAAAAAGTGTTCATCAAAGTTGCAGGAGACCAAGAGCTGCTACATCATAACCAAAAACGCCGTTTTTGAAGAAGTTCATAAAAGTTATCATATGTCAGCAGATATAAATCTGCATTACGACCAAAATCAAATAAATCTTCATTTACGACCACATCAGAACTAAAAAAATATTGACGTCCATGGAGATTGTAACTACTAGTTAGGTAGAATTATCCACAGGGTCTCATGTTTTTATTATGTTACAATACTTGAATGATATATAGACATGCAGAATCTAATGGCAGATTATCAGTTAATGGCAATATTAATGTACCCTAAACATAAAGTACATAGATACATGTAAAATATTGCTTAAGAACTGTAAAGCATTTGTAAAAATTAATCTGCAGTATACAATCCATCAATGTAAGTGACATTGTACAAATCTTCTGGCTTTGGTGATGCATTTTCAATGTAGGAAATATAAACCCAGATGATTAAAAAGATGCACACATGGTATATCTAGTTTTTTTTAATGTACCATTTGTAGGAGTTTATAGAGTTTCTATGTAGCATTTGCACTTGTTTATAGAGGGGCATTCCATATGAGTACATAATTGAAAGCATTTTCTTTATTTCGATTACTAGGCTTCTCCCAACTCTGCATGAAGCATTTTTAGAACAATAGAAACTTCCAGGATTCCAGGATACTTCACCCCAGACAATAAGAAAGCCAGGACTGATGCAACAGATTTTTATTGGATGCAGTAAAATTATAACAGCCTACAGAACTCAAACTTGGGAGTGTGGCTGTTTAAGACTGTTTTCATAGACCATCTATTAAATAAATAACATAGAATAAAGGTCTGTTTAAAAATAAATAAATAAACCCCCCACTAAAAATAGTGTTACGTGGCTGCTTTGCAACCTCCTGGGATCTGCTACTTGTCCCACTAATTGCTTGAGTCTTTAACACACTATTGTATTTTCATTAATTTGTATGGAGAGGCCATCCACATGCACTCTGCGCAGTTACCGGGACCTACTGGGCCCAATGGATCCAAGTGTTTGGCCACAAAGCAGAGAGATAGCAGAATAGTAGACTATCTGGAGTTATCATTTTGGAATGTGGACAACAGTAATAGACAAGCATTGAAAAGGGGAAATGCCACGTTAGTGGTGTTTAAAATATACATTATTTCCCGCCTAAGAACACTTTTCATGTATATTTTAATACAGGAAACGGATTCCCATTCCCCAAGGATGGCCACTAAAAGGTGGGTTGAGGTACATTAAAGCAAGATGAACGTTTCATCTCAATATAATATATATATATATATATTGTGCAGAGACAAACTTGGCGAGTTTGCTTAATGGGATAAACTCATCGGGTTTGTTCCTTCACCTAAATTATTGGAGATAAAATCAGCATCTCACTTCAACTCCTCTATCAGTGAATATCCCCCCTCAGAGTTAGCACAGCACAGTTCAATGTCAGATACAAGCTCAGTCAGACTCGCAATGCAAATTCAGAGTCAAGTTCAAGACATTTTGGGACAGGCGGCACTGATTCTAAATCAAGTCTAAGCTGGGTCAAGACACCATGATAGAATACCAACATGAAGAGCAGGGAGCCTGAAGCTAGTCAATGATTGAGCAGGCAAAACAAAGACTGATGTAGTAAAATGTACGATTAAGGCCATGTATGTTCTGCTCTCTATGGCATTACCAGCAAGGAGTAGGTGACTTTAGCCACTGTCTTATACATCCATGAGTTCACTGGTCTTTGAGTTACATTTGTAGGTTATCTGTTCAAGAGTAATTAAATAATAAAAGGGAGTAAAAGATGTCCAGCATATATTTTTGACGTATTCTCCAGAGAGGAAGTGCTCAAAAAACAAGTGGTAAATTGTATAAGATTGATTTTCTTCAATGAAATAACTTTAATTTAAAGGTCATTTAGATACATAATGTCGTGTGAAATGAGGCCAAGAGAAGATAGAATGAACACAGTCAATGTGCGATAGTTTTAGACTCCGACTAAATAAAGAAATCCAAAAATAAGTAAACATTTGTCAAGTCCAGTGCAGACTTCAAATGTTTACACATAAGTTAGTTGCCTCTTTAATTCACAAAGATGGTATTTGGAATGGAAATTAAGACCAGGTGAAAACAGAATACTCACAAAACCACAAATTCATGTGTGTATTTGACGATTGTTACCAAAAAATGTTTTGTTTATCCTTAAAAAGATGAACAAAATAATCTGATCCAAACTGGTGTGATGATTCCTATTCTACACAAAAATGTATTAAGCATCAATTGGCCACCACTACACCATGTAAGCTGGAGAAATAGTGATCCAGCATAGCGTAGCCCCCAGGCATCCTTATTTTTGAGGGACGGTCCCTCATTTGGACTCAGGTCCCCCACTTTTGTATACAGTATGTGTAGATTAATATGTAACAGAGCTCCACAGCAAACATACGCTTCATAAAGAGTAGGGATCGACCGATATTGATTTTTTAGAGCCGATACCGATAACCTGTGAACTTTCAGGCCGATAGCCGATAACTTATACCGATATTTCGTGCATTTTAATTTTTTGGGAAAAAAAACAATTTCTACACAAATCTGCTGTTAAATGAACATGTTTATTGTTAACGTTTAGCTTTTTTTTGTAAATCTTTTTCATTGCTAAATAAAAATAAATAATGCAGCAAAACAATGGTGATATGGTCAAATACAACAAATTGGACCACTTTTTTTTTTTTTTAAATAAATATCAGTCAAAAGGTAACAAGAACAACAATGTTCAATTGCACATAGTCCATACTTAGATTAAATCTTAGTAAAATGAGCAGCAATGACATAGGCAATTATATCAAAGGGACACTACAGTAAATATAAGCAAGGCATCAAAACAGCTTAATTAACCCCTTAGTGACAAGACATTTTCACCTTGACTTTCCCTTGGTGACAATGGCTGTTTTGACATTTCTAGGGTGTTTGTGTTTAGCTGTAATTTTTCTGCTTTCTCACATACAGTACCCACACAAATTATATGTTGTTTTTATAGTCATAAGAAGGGCTTTCACTAGATACCATTATGTTCATCATATCTTATAATTTACTACAAAAAAAATCATAAAATATGATGAAAAATTTAAAAAAACCCACTTTTTCTAACTTTGACCTAAAATATAATTTACACAAATAAAATCATTAAAAAAGACCCCGGCTAAATAGTTTCTAAATGTTGTCCCGAGTTCAAAAATATGCATGTTTCCATATTTTTCGGTATTTTTTTGCGAGTTATGGGGCAAAAACCAAAAATAGTGTTTTTTGGTTTTTTCCTATATTGATCTTTTGACCCCAACCCGAACCCAAAATTTAACCCTAACACTAAATTTAACCCCAACTCTAATCCTTATTATATCCCTTAATATTTTTTAACTTTAATTTAATTTTAACCCTATCCCTTATGCTAAAAAATATTTAATTTTAACCCTATAGGCTAATATAGCTAAATAACCTATTTTTATTTAATTAAATATGTATTTTAATTATTTTCCACTAGGGGTAGTCAAGTAGCATATTCAGAGCGACGGAAGTGAAGTTACTTTCACTTCCGAAGCTCAGACCGGCAGAGGACTTAGCCATATTGACGGAGCAGCATGCTCCGTCAATATGGCTCCCCACGATCGCTCCGTGGGGCGATCGTGGGGGTCCCAAAATAGAAATATCGGTGCTGGCTATTGCCTCGATGTCGAGGCAATAGACCAGCACTGTTAAAGCGGTTTTCGCGATCGTTGATCGCGAAAACTGCTTCATTCAAATATTATCGGCATTATCGGTAAAGTTAGATGCCGATACCGATAATTTAGGAAACTGTGAATATCGGCCGATAATATCGGTTAATCCGATAATCGGTCGATCCCTAATAAAGAGTGTGAAGAAATTTCTGTCTGGCATCATAGATTTCTAACAAGGACTAGGTTTATTTGGACCTCCATATAAATTATGTAGAACGGAATTCCTGAGAAGGGCTATTTCTTTGAACTAGTACAATTGTTTTATCAATTTATGTGGTTTGGGAATGCCACTAGTGGCATTTAGGGCTCCATTATGAAACACGTTGACTTACCTGCCTGAATATCAATTTCTAAAGTGGGTTTGAGCTGTATTAAAATGTGTTTACAAATGATTTTGTGTAACTAAAATACGTAGTTCATGTTCTAATTGACGACCTGTTGGCTATAAAGTTTTTAGCAATGCCCCACAGTTAACCAGTGCCCCCACCTAGTAAGATATCCAAGTCCTAAGTGTCTCTCGTTTACTATTTTTGAAATGTTTGGAGATATGGCATTTAGAAGAATAAATTTGAAGGTCAGTCTACCTCTTACACATCACCCTTGACAATTCCCAAGAGTAAAAAAAATAATAGGTATTAGGAATTATAGTTCTGGTACTTTATTTCTATAGAATTATATAGATATACATAATTTACTGGCTTCTAAATTAATTGTGTTGGCTTAAAGCTGAGCTCCTAAATTCTACAAACAAATTTCAAATAATTTGGCTAGCAATCCATAAAAAACGCTAGAAAAAAGCTCCAAGTAACAAAAACTAACAATAATTTCCTGCATTATTTGCAGCTGCAGTAAGTGTGCCCATTTTTGTATGCTCAGGTAAGCATAGTTTTTGCTGCAAAAATATAATAATCCATTCCTAGTCTACTTTTTAATTTTAAAGAGCACAGTGATGTTTGTCCAGAACTGCGCATGATCCCCATGGCATGATGCAGAGTCCACATGATCTAAACATCAAAATATGCCATGGCGCATATATATATATATATATATATATATATATATATATATATATATATATATATATATATATATATACACACACACACACACACACATATATATATATACATACATACATACATACATACATATATATACACACACACACACACACACATTATATACACACACATATACATATACACACACACACACACATACATACTCACCAAGCCTTTCCACAGAAATACATGCGGACATTATTTCCATCTGCGTTCCACTCTGACCTCCTCTGTTTCTTACATTTGTTCACGTTTTCTCACTGGGCCGCCAGAAGAACCTCACAAGCCAACTTCTGATAGTTGGACAGGCAAGACATCAGTGCAAGGATACTAATGTCTGTGGAAGTCCATAGAAAATCATTGCAACATCCGTAGCAAAGTCTAGTAAATGTCCACCATGAACGACGTTGGTCTATAACAGGTCCGAGACTTTCCTGACTGGGTTGTTATTCCCTAGGGCTGGCAATTAAGTATCATTGTTTGTACGGATGGTTTCGTAAACTAGCTAGTTTTCAATCCAAATGAGGCCTTCTTTTTGATCTGAAGGCACACTTAACACAGTTTGAATATGGAAGTACTGTGGACGTCAGTCACGGCGGTTGTGATCTTCACAGAACCTCACATTCCGTGCTTACCTGCCCTGACTTGTTTCTGATGTATCCATGTTTGTAAAAGGGCAATCTGATAAGTGCAGATATGCAGACCATCATGTCAAAAGCAGCAGAGATTCAATATAAATATAAATCCTCTTGGAAAACTAAAACCTTGTTAAATGCAAGGGGGATGGACATCGGTTTACCAAATGTATACAAGTTTACTTTTCTTACATGTAACATGTTCTTTGGTTATCCGTGTCAGCCTTCTCTTTTCTTAATGTTAATGAAATACTTTAGTTCTTTCTTAAACTGAGAATCTATTTTATATTCCCGTTGCAACATAACTTTTAGAAGAAAAAAAAAAAAATCATTCTTATAGCTTGGAAAAGAAATGTAAAAACATTCTTGGAAAATATGAGTATTTGTGCATTCCTTGAACAGCTGGCCATTTCATTTCCAGGGATGTAAGGTCTCTTTATTTCACCTTGTTTCATGAATAGAATTCATTAACCCTTGGACGTTACGGCGAGTGGAGCAATGCATGGCAAACACTAGACATGTCAAGTGCCTTTTGGGACTCAAAAGACAAAAAAGATCAAACACTAACAGCCTCAGGTAATCTATAGATTCTACCATTCAATCACAATGCAAGACAGTGTTACTACAGCACAGCAACATGCTTATTTGCAGTGGTTATATATCCCCATTAGTGGCTAGCTGTTTATAGTGGTCTTTCACTTTGACATCTCTGAATATGTGTTTGTGTCTGCATTTTCCTTATTAAAAGAGAACGGTCGGATTAAAAAAAAAAAAAAGTTATGTTCAATTTAAAGAGTGCATCAAGTATAGGCATTTTAAATAGAAATGCTTTAATAGGGGGGATACAAAGTACCTTGCTGAGCCCTCTTTGCTTGTATCTATAGGAGGGCAGAGGTTTTTTTTTGGTCAGATGAATTAAAATCTAACCCAAGATTCTAAACATGTCTGGATCCAGTTAAACTATATGAAGCAAACGGGGCTCAGCTGTATTCTTATATTAAAATATTTGTTTTATCACATTTAACACAAAATGGTTGTGTGACTCTCTTTGTTGCTGGCAAGACCATCAATCACAATCGGTTCATTCACGTTCGTTTGCAGACTACCTGTCTGAGCAGCCTTGTACAAACAGAGAACTTTGACTGACTAAACACAAGCTTTGTTGCGGTGGAGTATATGAACTAAAAGGTGTAAGGAATACTGAAAGCAATTCCAAAAAGCAGACGGCATTAGTAGGATGCCTCAAGCATGAAGCAATGTGTCATTAGAAAGAGCAGCCCACATATCCAAAAGGTCTTTGTACTGAATGTTCAGCTAAAGTTGCATAGCTGAATATCTTATAATGATGCTATACATCATACCTTGAAAACTGAGCACGTTAGCCAAGAAAGTTATACTCTCATCAATACCACGTCTTTGATCATGGAACAGTCTAGGCCTAGAGCAAATTGCTCCGCTGTTCTCACCACTCTATATCGGGTCATATTGGTCTTATTTAATAACCAAGCCACATAGGAGTATTTGTAAATTAAGAAACTGGTAATAGTATTCAGATGAAGATAGGGTTACCACCTTTTCCAGCAAACACAAGCCATGGCATTCCTGCCTTTGAATTACCATAGGACAGGGCTCGACAATTCCCAGGCACCAGGTCCTTATACCACCAAGGTATTGCCATCCGCATAGCATAGTAGGTGTGGTGTGCTGTGCGCGTGGTAGCATGGATCTGTGGAATGCATCCCTAGCTCCAGGAACAAGTTTGTTTATTTTTTTTTATTTTTTTTTTCTCTTACCTTGCAGTCCCATGGGACAATGGGATTACATGCTAGCAGGGGAGAGCAGAGTGAGAGGGTAAAGTCTGTGGCCATTTTTTTGAATAAGCACTCCTTTTTGTGTGAAGTTTTGTTTTGTTTTTTTTACTCACAGCTGGCTCTGCATCTTGTTCATTAATATATGTTTTTATTCCACTAATCATCGGAGTGCCGAGTACAGGTCAATAGTCAATTAACAATGTTGGCACATTCTACCTCAAAAGTTTCAATATTCAATCCCTAACGGTCTGTCGTTAGAGGGAGCCTTCTGTGCACAGGAAAACTTCTGTGTGCTGCCAGAGTCTCATTTTCGTCAAGGAAATGATGGTGCTACAGAGTTTAATGGGGTTCCTGACCACGCTGTGTGCTTTCTGGGAGTACATGAATGTGCTGTCAGCGGGTTGCAAAGTTCTGTTGTCTGGCTCTGCGCCTACATTATTCTGCTGGTTCCTAGAACTAAATAAAATGTTCTTCAATCCCTGCCGTAAGCCAAATTTTTACCAGTTGGGTGGCAACCTTACATCATTTAATAATTGTATGGTAGTTTTATACTCATTTTTGGTTACAGGGGTTGGAAACGTAGGACTAGTTACGGTTTGGAAAGAAATAAAAGGTGGTTATCACAACAATATAAATGATATGTACAAGTGGCTAAGAAATTAAAGACTGAGAATTAAAATGCTGTGTCAATCTCTGTAGCACCCTATTAAATGTAAAATGCCAGTGGGCGAGACAGCACCTTTAATATATTTATTCTACTATTCAGATATGAGAATTTACAATCACAATGGTTACACTCAAATGTCATATCTTTATTTTTTCATTAGCAAAAAGGTTACTAAACAAAACAAAAAATGTCTGTAATGTTTGGGGTGAAAATGCAATGCAATTCACCTGTATTCCTTTAAAGTGCCATTAGGAATTATATTCTCCTTATCAATGCCTGTCTCATAAACCCTCACAGGAGAGAACCGGCCTCATAGGGAATGTATAGAAGTCACAATTGGTGACTTATATCGAGAGTTGAGTCAAGTTGCCCACAGACTGGGGCAAGAATAAGCCCATATTAAATTTATATGTATGTATGTATGCAGCATGCATACAGCTGTTACAAGTGATTACAATTCCAGAAGATAAAGCACAGAAATCATAAAACCAGGAGGAAAAAAAGGATGAAGAAAGGAAACTAGACTGAATCTAATCTGGAGAACACAGGGCCATTCATCTGACATGCTGATTACAATGTAATGTTATATACCCTGCCCATCTGATCATGCTCCACCACAATACAAGCAGAAATATCCCACTGACTCATGAATGTGTCACACTGACCAAACTGATTCAGCAAGTGACAGCTGCATCAAAACAATCTTTCAAAATAGGGCCAGGTGTTCACAATAAAAACACGTCTGTATGCTTTCTTTTAGCTCTGATTTAAAACAGATGATCTGATCGTATCCCAGAGGCTTGCCTTTCCTGACTGATTGGCCCAGTCGTATATAAACTACTACATAGAACGTGTGATCTACGGTTACCTAAAGAATCGCTCGGCGAGCCTCACATTACACAGCATGCAGTGTCCAAAACACATATCCTGCAAATCTTACCTCAGAAAACAAATACAGAATTTACAAGACTAACACTGCTTGTAAGGATTCCCATCCTCAAAAAACAGGAACAGGATAACATATAGCCATACTAGCATTTTTAAAGGGACATTACCACTTACATAAGATGTAACTAGATTACCTGTGCACTTAAAACAAACACATGTATAAGACATATGCCACTGGGTTGTTGTTTTTCAATGTTTTGAATTAATTGCATATAAAAGTAAAAATAGAATTAAGTGTCCATCTCCAGCATCCATTTTAAGAATTTTACCCATGATGCAGTCTTCTCCAAAGACTTCTCCAAAGACTTCCAACAAGTCTCACTTTACAACTGTGGTCAGAGCCTGTGGATGATATCAAATGATATGCCCCTGCTCTCTTACTGGCTCCTGTGTATCACTAGTTGGCAGGACTAGGTGGCTGTGTACAACTTTTTTCCCCTGCCTTCCAACACAAAAAGTACTTCTTTCTGGAAGAGAGAGGAAATTGACCTGATCAAACATGCTCATAACTCCACCCCTTGTGATGTAATAGTTACATTACCCTCCAATTTAATGCAACTTGCAGACTGCATTCCCCAGTGTCCCCAGCCCCAGTGAGATACTAGTGCTGTTAAGTCACTGGGGGGTGGCACCCCAAAACACTTTATTTCACAAAATGGCGGAGCCCCGTCATACTTGCTTAGTAAAATATTTCATAAAATAAACTCGCATAACAAAAGACATATGTTAAATCAACAATGCAAAAAATTTAACATTTTTAATTTTTTTGTGGGAGTGTCCCTTTAATGTCTCTCTGGCACTGGGGCACTTAAATCTATAGCAAATTGCTGAACGTTTTTTTTCCCTCTTGGACTGTTGCAAAAAAGCACTGCATTTTTGGAAAAGGAAATAAAAAGTTATTGAGAGACAGAGATGGGGAAGTATAAAGTCATTTTTAAATCAAAGCGGCACTCCAACTGCATTCTAAGCCAATCATAATACAGCTAAAGTTCAAAGCATGGTCACTGACCGAATGATGCTATAAGCGTCATGGCAGGTCACATGTGCTTCCTAGGGAAAAAAAAAAGACTGAAAGAAATAAAAATATATAGGCAAGCACCACACCTGTTCAGTTTAATGTATTATTCGGGACAGTCTCAAGCACATCCCAGGCATTCTGGGATACACACATGCATAAATATTTTCTAACTAGAAAATCAGGATATACAAATAAAGGCTCAGACCATGGAGAACCCATGGAGAGTCACTATGTAATATCACCCAAAGAGAATAGAGGCCCTAGTGAGAATACTCAGGAATACCCCATGTTTAAAGATCAATGTGACATCCACGATCTGGAAAATCTACAATTAGAAGTTATCTAAACTCCAGAATCCATCAAGTTTTAACCCACTAATGATCAGGGGCAAACTAGAGAAAACTTTTCAGGATCTAGTCGAAAGAGATCTTAACAACATGGCTAAAAAAAAAAAAATCTAAAAAAAAAAAATCTAAAAAAAAAAATCATACCAGTAATTTAAGTAAAGGGGAAAAACGGGATCTAGAAAATCTTACAAAAGATAATAATATTGTTATTCGCACAATCAGACAAGGGCGGTAAGGTAGTTATTACGGATACTAACTTCTACATTCAAGAAGCCCTTCTGGGAGACCAAAAGACATATGTCAAACTCTTGGGGAACCCTACTGCTACTTTTCAACTTACATTAAGTCACCTTTTAAATTATGGGAGCAGTTTAGGGGTTATTAGTACCCAGGAATATGAGTTCACGAATGTCAAACACCATGTGACAGACACTTTTTATCATCTACCAAAAATACACAAGTCAACTGTCAATCCACCAGGCCGCCCCATAATATCGGACATAGGCTCATTGGGAGAAGGTTTTTCACAATGGGTGGATGAATATCCACAGCCCATTGTTACAAATCTTCAAGGTCACATAAGAGACACCAAGCAACTACTTTTCCATATGAATCACAGTCTGGAAACCAAATTTCTCATGGGTCACTACAGATGTTTCCTCTTTATACTCAAGTATCCCCCACAAAGCAGACCTTGACACCATAGGATTTTTCCTTTCTAGTCACTCTGATTATCCTGCGGATTTTAAAATGTTTCTAGTAGACTGTATAGAGTTCTTGTTGTGCCACAATTTCTTTATCTTTGATGGACAGTATTATCTCACAAAGTTTGTGCCTTCATTTGCGAATTTGTTCATGGGAAGATGGGAATGGCGCCACATCTTTGGGGATGGGAATCATTACAGAGAATATATACAGCGGTACGGCAGATATATTGACGACCTCCTTATCATTTGGTCGGGTACGGCCGAGCAGATGTCATTTAAGGAGTACATCAATAATAATGATCTCAACCTTACCTTCACTGCTGACCACCAACCTGACAAGATTTGTTTTTTGGATGTCGTGTTGATGGGAAACAGCAATGATGGTCAAATGGTCACAGACTCATATAGAAAAATCAGGTAACACCATTCTTTATGGAGGTAGTTGCCATCCTGACCATATTTTTCAGGGTATACCAATTGGGGAATGTATTAGACTACGCAGGAACTGTTCCACTGATACTAACTTTGAGTGACAATCGTTAGATTTGAGAGACAGACTTAAGAAAATAAATTATCCCATTCAATATATAGAAAAGGGTTATCAAGTAGCTAAGAGAAGAGACTGTAGAGACCTTTTAAAAGATAACGGAGATAAATCAACCAGTAAGTGGGCAAAAGACAACCCCGATAGAGGCCCCACCTTCAGCACCAAATATAGATGCCAATACAAACAGATAATAGGCATCATTAAAAACATTTGTCAGTGCTGAAGTTGGTTCCGTAAGATAATACAATTCTGGGAGGGGGAGTGCAATTTTTGGCCCGCAAAACCAAATCATTGAGATCCTGGTCATCACCTAGTCATTATCAAGACAAGACTCAACAGAAATCAGAGGGCAATTGGTTAAAATGTACAGGCATGTTTAGATGTGGTGGCAAATGTTTAAGTTGTAAATATGTCCATCAAACTAGTAATTATGAATCTACTATGACAGGTGACACTTTTAAAATGAAACAATATAGAAACTGTAATACGTAATCTACCATCTACTTGGTAACATGCAAAAAATGTAAATTGCAATATGTGGAACGTACAGCTAAATGTTGGGAGGTACACAAACCAGGCATTAATAATCTAATTAAACAAATTCTCCATGTTGCCTACAATGATTTTCAACGTTTACTCGTCAGGTCAGTTTTTAGACCCCTTTCTGTTTCAGTGAGACTGTAAATCCTCCCTTTTGCTTGACATAAAGACTTAAGCTTGTTTTCAAGGCAAGAAAATGGGATTTGCAGAACCTCTCACTTATATTTATGTTGATAACATTTTCCAGAACAATTTACTAACCTAAACTACAATCTCAGAAGGCTGTTTTTATGCTGTAGCATTCCAACACATGTGAGGCCCTGTTTAGCACATTTGAATTGAACCACTGAATGAATGCTAAAATAAGTAATACATTCAATATTTGTCAACAATCTGAATTCTATGCAGACAAGCCCTAACTGGCACAACCAGCAATGAAGGGGCCAATTCGGGTCAGTACGGTAGCCGAGACAATTATGTACAATTTGGATGCATTTTGGTGGAAAAATAATATCTCAATTTAAGTGCTACATGAATAAAGCCCAAAGATTTACCCTAGCTCTAATTCCAGCCAAACAAAGCACAGACTCGCCACCCACATCTTATCAAAGTCTGTGGGGTGCGATTGGGTCTCTCTCTGCAAATGCCGGCAGCATGTAAAAGGTAGGGTTTCTCAATAGCAGTGATTTTTCCTAATTCATTTAAACAAGTTCCATATGAACACAAACATGTTAAACAAAATCTGCTCACATTTAAAACCCATTCTGATTTGTTTTCTGCTCTCCATCACTACATGTTCCAACTGTTTCTCATCTCCTGTTCAGTGTTGTAGAAAAAGAGAATGATTCTAATTAAGACATGAAATAGACTAATCATATTACATCGCCAGTGTTATTTAGCTGGGACTGAATTTGGTTATGATGTGACAATGCAGATAGCGCATACAAAGCTGTTGATTGAAAATTATGGTTGATTAAAATCAGCACTGGGGACACAATGGTTTTGGAGATCTCCCGCGAGCCAAGCGGAATGGAGAGAGTTAAACACTAAAGAGTCTACTCCGTAAAGAGGGAATTACAGGGAATTCAGATGGGAATTTCAAAGTTTTGGGCCGATGTAGCAGAGTTGGAAAAACTTGGCCCTTAAATAAAATTGAATATTAATGTGTTTTCAAGGTAGCTTAAAATGCATGTCTTACATTTTGCATTGCTTAAAATTAGAGTTGAGCGAACCCGAACCACAAAGTTCCGATTTTTGGACCCTGAACACGGACATTCCACTGTATGTCCGGGTTGGAGTTCGGGGTTCGGCGATTAATAATCGCCTTAAATTTAAAATTACTAGTGACTGGACAGCTATTGCTGCCCAGTCACTAGTAAAATAAGGTCTCCTCACCCCCCGGTCCCCACCCATTGCCGGCGGGTGGGGACCCTAATAATAATAATTATGAGGGGGGGACCTAGTGCCCCCCCCATCCCCACCCATGAGCGGCGGGTGGGGACCCTAATAAAAATAATGAGGGGGGGACCTAGTGCCCCCCAATAAAAAAAATGCCTACCTACCCCCCTCACCCTAATAATAGTGAGTGGGGCGGGCAATAAACTAACCTGAAAAAAAAAACTATTTTATACTTACCATTTGATGTCTTCTTTTTTCTTTCTTCAGCCCCAAATAAAAAAAACCATAGTGCCCGAGCGCAAAAAAAAAAAAAAAAATCCATCTTCGCCCATGGAGGGCCCCGTGCAGACTGAGCTCTGCAGGACGGGGGAAGGCTTATAAAGCCTTGCCCCGCCCTGCAATTAAGCTCAGAGCACTCTGATTGGTTACTTTGAAATCCAACCAGAGTGCTCTGTGTCATTTTAAACAGAGTGGGAAAATGGGCAAAGATGGATTTTTGTTTTTTTCACCAGTGGATAATTTTTTTTTTCCACTGTTTTTTTGGGTTTTTTTTGCGGCACGTATTATGGTTTTTTATTTGGCATTTTTTGGGGCTGAAGAAAGAAAAAAGAAGATGGATTATTTACACCCGTGGATTTTTAATTTTTTTTGCGCTCGTTTGGCCTTTTTTGTGGCTGAAGAAAGAAGAAAGAAAAAAGAAGACATCAAATGGTAAACTCTACTTAAAATATAAAATAGTTGCAGCTAGATGAAATTGTGAAATTAGAGCAATGCCCAACTAGCCAGGAGTAAAGGTAAAAAAAAAAAATGCTGCAGGAACCAATGAGAAATTGAATTTCCTTTTTCTCTAGTGATGTCATCAGACAATGGGTTGCACTGTGAAGAGATCCTACTGTGTACAAGAGCAAGTGTATCACAGTACACACAATGTATTCAATTTGAAGAGCATAGAAATTGACTAAATGAAACAAAACTTTATATCCTCGGTGTCTATATAATCAAATGCCTGCGTCAAATCACACTGAAAAGAAAGCCTGTGCACTATACAAGCAGTGATCTTCATCTTGCACCAAAGTGAGTTTGGGGACTAGACTGTCCCTTTAAGTTTCAAATTCCCATTACAATTTCCTGCAGTTTGCTCTTTATCGAGTAGACCCTTTAGAGCTCCCATGTATGACAATTTCCTCAGTGTGCCTGATAAAGATGCTGCTAACAACCATTCAGAACCTAGATGTAACCTCTGCTGGGATCAAACCCTTGTCCTCTGTGGTTCTGGTGTCTGGTGTAGTCAACCTGTACAGACATTTTGCCTGCCTGCTTGGTTTTGTTGTGCTCTTCTGAGAATATTCCTGATTTTCTGGTATGGACTCGGCTTGTATCCCGATCTCTCTGTCATTCTTCACTCCTGACCTTTTTGGCTTGTTACCCCGTCTAAATTTCCTGGATTTGCCCGTTTGTCTCAGTTTATTCAAGATAACCAAAAGGAGCCTTAGAACTCCTGATTGTGGCCACTCAAAGCCGTTGGGAGAGAGTGGTCACCCTGCATAGGGTATTACACCTGCTCGTGCTCTTGCACCTGAACCCCAACCAGAACTGGCATCCATACCAGTGACACTAGGATGTCCTTAGCGCAGAGGACTGCTCCAGCTTCCCATTGTGCAAAAGGGGGAAATTATGCAATCTCTCATCTGTGACCAGAGAAAAAAAACAATCAAGTACCATTTGAACACTTTTGTTTGTTACTTTGTACAGAACTAGTGCAGTTTAAAGAAATTGTCCTAAAATAGATTAAAGCAACTCCATCCCTAAACACTGGAAAAAACAGGTTGTCCTGAAAATCAGCAGTTTTGATTTTAAAGAAATAAAAACGCATGACTGCTCCTTTAAGAAGAGATTGTGCGCCAGATTCCTTCATACTTCCCCCCTCTGCCCAGTCAGATCCTTTTACACTGTAGTTGCCGCCTCTTTAATTTATGATGCACAGAATATAAAAAAAAAAAAATCTACAAAGCATAGGTCTGCCAAGACTAAACGCAACATACTAACCAAGAATTCTAACATAATCAAATTAAAATCTGAGTTCATATGGAAAAATCCATTAAACTAGGTATACTAAAAGGAGTGGGCACTTTTTGGCATTACAGGTATTCTTCGAGTAAGTCTATCGAGCTCGCCAGGTAGCCATGCCAAGATGGATCCAAAAGGTTTCCAATACTTGCACAACAAGTAACGAAAACCAGAACACTATTCCAACAGAATTCTAACAGAGCAACATCCTTCTCCCTACAGCCCACGTATCAAAGTCTGTTGGGAGGAGATGAACAATTCATAGTTTGACCATCAATTGCTATTGTTTCACATCCTGAGGCAAAGATGCTATCTTCCATAAGGAAATGCAGCATTAAGGATGCCAAACACTAGCTGAATGATGGAAAAAGAAACTTCCACTAACAAAGTACTGTGGATATCTTGCAGATTATTATTAATAAGCATTAGTCACTGAACTCCCAAATTTGTATTGAATGGAAAAATAAAGAAAACCACACGTTGTTCCCTATATTGCTTTTTTTTTGTTTTGCAAGCTGGCCTTAACAGGCAATGATGGGTGTTTGTTTTAACTGCTGTTGGATCACTGAGGGTTGGCTATCTTCAACGTCCAGGGTCAGTAACAGAGACCAGTTAAAAAAAAAAAAATGTGTAAAAGTTATAAGACATGCTGACTCTAAAGTTTAGTGTATCTTACAGGACTAAATAGAGAAAACAGATAAGGAGAACTGCATGAAGAGGCATGTGAAAGTAAAGCTGTCCTCTGATTGGTTGAGAATCACAGTAGCCAATCACAATACACAAAGGATTAACATTATGCTTATTTACCAAAAAGTATCGGACAGCTCCTGTCTGTTATAAATTACATTTCCTGAAGCAATAAACATACACGTTGCACAGCTTTTACAAATATTCTTTTTTTATACAGGCTGTACAAAAAATTAACTCTTTCTTTAACCCCTTAACCCATTTGGATGTATATATATATACGTCCTGCAAAGCATGGTCCTGGAGGACGTGTGTATATATATATATATATATGAGGATGCATCTGAAGCAGCCAAACTGTGAAACTGTTGCTTGACTGCCCCTAGTTGTAGTCAGCAACATTACAGTGGAAAAAAAATAAATAAAAAAGGAAAAACATGGAAACATTAATATTTCTAAACTCAGGACAAATATTATAAACTACCATTTGTATTTGTGTAAAAAAAACAAATCAGGTCAGTTTTTTGGCATATTTTCATCATATATTTATATATATATATATTTTTTAATAGTAAATTATATCATATGATGTAAATAATAGTATCAAAAGAAACCCCCCCATCTGTCCTTTAAGAAATGATATATAATCTGTGTGGGTGTACTGAACACCAAGAAAGAAATCGCAGTTAAGCAAACATATGACAAAAATAATGAAATTCTGATCTTCAAGGCATTTCAAATGCAGCATAGAACGCTGTCACAAAGGGGTTAAACTATAGTGCTCAAGTCCACTACATGCACAGATGCGGCACTCAAGGCCTGTCTATGGGCCTATAATTTAGGGATTTGAAAAATACACTCAAATTGCATACCTCCCAAGTGTCCTTTTTCATTTAGGAGGGTGTTTTGCATCTAAATTACCCTGTTTCTCCATCCTCCTCTATTGTCCTTCTTTCTCTGGGAGCTCAGAGTATTAGTCTGTCTCTGTTTATCTAACTTAGTATGCAGTTACCTTCTATGTTCTGTACCAAGTGATATGAGATTTGTTATATCATTATATTATTTGTGCTATATAAACAAATGTTAATGTAATATACCTAAAGTTTTGGTCAAGACTACAATGGAGCTATGACAACATTGATGTTAAGAAAATAGGCAAAGACAACTTGGTTATGGGTTTTAGAGCAGGCAGGGGGTGGAACTGAAACCCCTCAGGAGATGCCAATATCTTCAGCAATCTGCATGGTAATCTCCAGAGACATCTGAAGTAATGATTAAGGGCAAACTCTCCCCCTACCATTCAACAGCCTGCTAGAATAATAAGGAATTGTGATCCCACAAAAGAATGTTATGTTAATATTTAAAACAACTTCTCATGTTTAAAATATTCTCTGATAACACAATATGTTCTAAAGTCATTAATTCTCAGCTATGTAGGATTTGCCCCCTCTGACAACCTCATAAACCTTGTATTTCAAAAGAAAGATGTTTCCAATTAGACTGTTTTAAGGACTTTTCAATATATGGGTTGCAGAAAGAATGGTAGTGACAGGGCCTCAAGCGTCAAATAGCCATTAGTCGTAGTAAATTAATATCCGGGATCATTGTGATGCCCAGTGACACACAGCACGTCTACCCAGGTAGAATCCAAGTGTTGGTCTTCTGAAGTCATTTTGAGCTGTAGTTCATTACTGCTATATTCAATATGTAGGGCATTAGCATCATATATATCAACTTCAGTCAGCACACTAACACAAGCACATATTGTTGCTCCAGTGCTTAGCACAAGATTGATATATTTTAGAAAAAAAGAAAAATAAAAAAAAAGGAAAATAGCAAAAGTATAAATCAGGCTATCCGGCTTTGGGTGAAAAACACTACATAAAAGTATGAATACTGTGCACGCATTTGTAGTTATATATAATAAAAAATAAAAAAAAAAAGGTATTTGTTATAGAAGACCATGTTGCTTTCTAAAGCTATAATCTCAATAGTTCCCATAGCACTGAAGAAGTTCAGGTGAGGTTCAGTCAGATGGCATGTCATTTGTTAACCCTAAAAAGCTACTTGGCATACTATGGTGATATGGAAAGGATATAGTCTAACCCAGGGCTACACACGCGTCCGTAATCTTTAGGATCACAAAATAAATATAAACGCGTATAAATAATAAATAATATACTATTCGAGTGACGTGTAGCCTCCCAACAGGGTACTCTCCCTAGTGCCAAATAGATAAATACAAAAGCACGGGATCGTGAAGGAACACTAGAATAAAATAAGAAAAACATAGTGTAGTATATCAATGAGTCAAGATTTAGTATAAAAGTGAGATTGATTCAAGACCAGTCTTAGGTCAAATCAACTCATTTTACATGATCAGTTCAGGAGCCAACCAGGGAAATGGAACTTCCATAGAGTTCAATGTAAACAATCAAAAAGGTTAGGAGCCAGCAGTCAGGATATTAGGAGCTATGGCTCACTGGCTTTCAGGATTTGTCTAGCCCATAGGTACCAAAACATCACTTAAAGGCCTCAAATTGTTCATCTTCAGCTGTTGATAGATTACATCTTTCATAATTCTCTGTCACTCTAGACGGCTGTTGAGAAAATATAGAGGCTGTGATCTATCAACAGCTGGAGAGCTGCAGTTGCAAACCCCTGGGATATCTGATAATTCTAGGAGCGATGCAGCCCACATGGCAGATGTACCACATTACAACAAATAGCTTGCATGTAACTAGGGTGGCCATCTTCTTCTTGAAGAAAAAACAAACAAACAAATAAATTAGCATGAAGCAGTGAAAATAAACTAGAGGACAAAAGGACAAACATGTCTAGATATCACGTTTAGACAGCTGCTACTCTGAGGCAGCAGAACCTCCATTACCGGTGAAACGCGTAGAGTCTGGATATATGTCTGCAAATACTGATCCTGCACTTCCACAGTGGACTTTCTGTAGTGTATACATTTTATCTCTCATATTGAATACATTCTATAAGTCTATATATGTATGTCTACTTGCTGCACAAGAAGACATACATATATTGCCCCTGGATGCTGCACCATTTGTTTTTGTTTTTCTGTTCTGGTTTGTGCAAACATTTGTGGTAAAGATTGCTCTCCTTTGAAATATGTACTTCATTATTGGCACAACTTTTATATTGTTTCCACATGTTACCCCGCTCTGCCTTACTTTGTTTGTAGGTACATTTAAGAGCCATGACAAACTAGTTCCATAGGAGGTCAATGTAAAACAATCAAACAAGTTAGGAATCATACTGGCTTGGCTCCTGGGGTTTGCATCATCTGCCTCCTTCCAGAGATTTGTGCATTATTTAATAGAGAATAATGGTTCGTTAATGCAAACGTTCTTACTCGGGTGTTCCAGGACAAAGACGCCACCCAAATCTTCAAAGCGTACAAATGCAATGAACTCCCAGCACTTGATACAAACAGGAGATATTTATTGATCAGACACAGGCAGCGTTTCAAATCTCGCGAGTTTTCGTCAGGCCTGACGAAAACTCGCAAGATTTGAAACACTGCCTGCATCTGATCAATAAAGTTCTCACATTTGTATTGAGTTCAGGGAGTCCATTGCATTTATATTATTTAATAGAGAAACAATGCCAAATTGATTTCCTATATGCCAGGGCTCAACAAACCCCGGGCGCCAGGTCGCCATGGCGACCAGGAAATCAGACCTGGCGCCCGGGTAACGTGAGCCCTGCGTGGTGCCCTTGGCAATGGGATCGTTTTTTTCCCTTTTCTTTTTTGCAGCAGCGGTGCACGAGGGAGCAGAGTGAGTGCACCGGCTGCACAGACTTCCTGCTCCGCCCCCTCGCGCACCCCGTTATAGCCGATCACCTGGGAGCATAGCAGGGAAGCTGCTCTGTGCCACCGGGCTGCAACGGAAACACCCCCCCCCCCCCCCTTCCCTGCATTGAGATGTAATGGCAGGGAGGTGGGACATTGATAGGTGAACTTTTTTTTTTTTTTCTTAAAAAAAACAAAAAAACATACTGTCTTGTGTATGTGTGTGACTGGATATGTTTGTGTGTTCATGTGTGTGTGACTGGATGTGTTCATGTGTGTCTGCCTGGACGTGTTTGTGTGTACGCATGTGTCTGCCTGGACGTGTTTGTGTGTACGCGTGTGTCTGCCTGGACGTGTTTGTGTGTACGCGTGTGTCTGCCTGGACGTGTTTGTGTGTACGCGTGTGACTGACTGGACGTGTTTGTGTGTACGCGTGTGACTGACTGGACGTGTTTGTGTGTACGCGTGTGACTGACTGGACGTGTTTGTGTGTATGCGTGTGACTGACTGGACGTGTTTGTGTGTATGCGTGTGACTGACTGGACGTGTTTGTGTGTATGCGTGTGACTGACTGGACGTGTTTGTGTGTATGCGTGTGACTGACTGGACGTGTTTGTGTGTATGCGTGTGACTGACTGGACGTGTTTGTGTGTATGCGTGTGACTGACTGGACGTGTTTGTGTGTATGCGTGTGACTGACTGGACGTGTTTGTGTGTATGCGTGTGACTGACTGGACGTGTTTGTGTGTATGCGTGTGACTGACTGGACGTGTTTGTGTGTATGCGTGTGTGGCTGGATGTGTTTGTGTGTATGCGTGTGTGGCTGGATGTGTTTGTGTGTATATGTGTGTGTGACTGGATGTGTTTGTGTGTATATGTGTGTGTGACTGGATGTGTTTGTGTGTATATGTGTGTGTGACTGGATGTGTTTGTGTGTATATGTGTGTGTGACTGGATGTGTTTGTGTGAATGTATGTGTCTGACTAGATGTGTTTGTGTGTGTATATGTGTCTGACTAGATGTGTTTGTGTGTATGTATGTGACTGACTGGATGTGTGTGTGTGTGTTTGTATGTATTTGTAGAAAAACAAGGTGTAACAGGTTTCGCACACAGAAGTGGAGGGTGCAAGGAGAGGACTTTCACCCTATTGAAATAAAGGATCCTGTATGTATATGGGACAGACTATGTGTCTGTGTGTGACTGCTTGTGTTAGTGTTTATGTGCCGTTGTCTGGCTCCTAGATTTTTTAGCTGGCTCCTAAAACTCAGATCAATTTGTCAAGCCCTGCTATATGCATTCTCATAAGTGCAGTAAAAATAAAAAATAAAAAATAAAAATGAACACTATGTTGGAGAAAGAGAGCAGTGATGGGTGTGAGCCCAGCAATGCATTCACTCCCAGTGCAGGTTATATTGCACCCTGAACAGAAACCTGTGAAACATGATGTGAATATGGGTCACTGAAATAGGGGGATACTGCCTGGAATGTCTTAATATTGCCAGAGAGCTCCATGTTTGAAATAGACTTCCAATCCAATTGACCGCTGATGCATCTCTGTGGATGGCACCACTAGGGGAAAGGTCATGTAGACCTCTAGAGGAATGATGAACACATAACAAAATATAAGTCACAGCAATATGTGTAATGAAATAGACTAGGGTTTCTAATGAATAGATCTCCAGCTGCCACTGAAGTACAACTCCCACAATTCCCAGCCACATATTAGGTAGCTAAAGGGCACTTGGAGAATTATGGCAGATGTAGTTCTAAAAGATTTGAAGAGTTATCCATTTGCTACACTCGTTTATGTACACTGATGACATAACTGGTTATGCTATAACTGTTACTCCAAACAGCACAATACAATATGCTATATCATCAGTGACACAGATATCCCCTTCTATCCAAGAAAAAATAAAGAACAGCACTGCTAGGGAACTTACAAAAAAAAAAATCAAATATTAAAGGCAGAGCTTTTAAAGTTAGACATTTGAGAAAGTTTTTCACATTATATATATATATATATATATATATATATATATATATATATATATAATATACACACACACACACACACACACACACACACATACATACAAAGTAACCATTTTTAAAATGTATATTTTCCTAGACAAACTTAACAAAAATGCAAGAACAGTATGAATCTCCATAAGTGTTTCTTTCTACATATTTACATAAAGAGCCTGTTATAAAATCAACTTTTCAAACTACCCCCTCATAACAGTGACTATCACTAAATTCTGACTGATACACACAAATGCATGTATTATTCTAAGCAATAACCCTACTGACAATTACAACAGTAGATTACAGCCTGCAGAATACACAGGGATCCTGATACACCAACTCCAATTATCTCTCCTTGTGAAATGACATAACTCTCTCCTTTGTCTTCCACTCTGCATTGACTCAATTCAGTATTACCAGTGTTAAGTCATCCACAGATCAACTCTACAGAATGAGTTACTAGTTAAGACACAGGAATTAACTTGGCCACAGCAGACTTCAATGCAACTCCACACATTCTGAGTACCATGTAGCAACACTGGCAACATTCAGTCTGCTGCACAATAAATAACCATGCCAGAGCAAGGGCAGTGGGGCATGAAATGATTGAATGAGTTCTGCAATAACTTTCAACCGGTAATAAAATGACTTAACCCGTTCACTGCAGAGAGAATGCAATGCATTCTGTTTGGCAGCCTCCCCCGTTAACCCTTTAAATGCAAATGCCTTAATTTGTATTTATTTTTGTAGATAATGAATTCTTCCTCTCCCAGTTCTATTTTGCGTTGGCATGCAAATGTATTAAGAGAGTGCCTGAAATGAAAGTGGAATAAAGTACACCGGCATTTAAAGGGTGAATGGCGAACTAAAAGGGATTCCCCATGTTGTCAACTGCAGCAATACTTACAGGATGGTTGTCTGGGGCGAGACACTGGGCACATTCTCCAACATCAGATGCATGCATCTCACCGTAGTCCGAAAACACAGGCAGCGGCTGGGGCAGGCGCTGGACTCCTGGAGGAGGGCAAGTAATAGCCCCGCTGCAATTAAAAGCCACATAGAAAGATGAGAGCCTGGTGTCCAGAGGGCCATGCTGACTAAGGTTGCTCTAAAGGGGGCCAGAGGAGGGGAGAAGACATATACAGAAAGGGGAATCAAGGGAGGCAGCTAGTGCACGTCCTCCCCTCGCCCACACAGGCTCCGGTTTGCAGGAATTCCAGGCTCCTCTTTCTTTAGGGTTGTTTCAAAGGATGTGACGCTTTCTGCCCTCCATACATGTACACATGCGCCATCTAGTGTCCGCATATTGAACTGCCATTTCAATCCATTGGCAGCCACAGCTGGATGCGTGTTCCCCACTGCTGTAGCAGTTCAAACGTCAGCTTTGCAGGGAATATTTTGTTGTTTGTTTATTTGTTGTTTATTTTTATAGTTATAAACTTTGAAAAATATGTTTACAACATTTACTTTTATACGTTTCATATTTTTTTTAACTGTAATAATAATGAGTTTAAAATGTATATTAAAGTACAATAAAGTGCTAATTAGTAATGCTAATTAAATAAATGTAAATAAAAGTCAGAAAGAAAAATAATGATAATTATATTATATATTTGGCTGTCTTTTGTATGGCTAGTAAGTATGTGGTGTATGACACCTATATTTTGATTTTTTTTTTTGGGACCAAGTGCTGCATTCATCAAACATTAACTCTGTGCTAAGTTGCAACTACCAAATATACCTGAGCTGTGATTCTTTTCACCCACACTGTCTCTGCAGCTGTCAGAGACTTACGTCTAGGAAATCCAGTCTTGTAGAAGCAACAGATCTAAATGGGTGCACTGGAACACACAGTGATATGTATCAGAAGATGTTATTTTGATATCAGAGCAGCATGAATTCAATATGGCATATGTGGATTTAAACACAGAAACATACAGAGCCAATATATTGCAGTATGTGATTACACAAATGGTGGATCTGAGTATGTTCTGTGAATTTTACACTCACACATTATCACAGATTGCCTTGACGGGTCAGGACTGTATTGGCATCAAAGGTGGACCTACATAATATTAGGCAGATGGTCATAATGCTATGGCTGATCGGTGTATCTTCACTAACTAACTGAGTTGGAAACACGCCCCAATACTCCCCAACAGTTATGACTTGGAAATGGGGATAACAGGGGCTGAGGTATGTGTCAGTAATAACATATGAGTGTGAAATTACTGATCCGCATGGACAGCTGAGTGACACATAGGATGCCAACCAGCCTGCAAAGTGTAGTGCTAACAGTGTCACAGAGAACTGGGGTTGCGGTTCTGAAATGACGCTGTTTCCAATTATGACATAGGCAGACATAAGCAAGTTGTAGTTGCCAGCTAAGCTATTAATGTCTGATTTGTGCGACCCAGTTGCCAATGAAGCATAGATTACTGTTTAGTAAATCGACCATGTAGAGTAATGGCTGCAGCTATCTACACCTGACACTCTTGACAAAATGTTGTATATCATAAATCCAATCTAGGAAGAGCCTGACATATGAGAAACCATGATGGTTTGCTGATCATAGATTACAAGAATTGAAATCTTTACATCTGTCATACAATGGCGAGGAATGCTCTCAAATTTCCAATGATCCATGCACATGGTAAGATACAGATTGCTGTGATACATTTTCTTCCTTCAGAAGCCACTTAATTGTATCATTGCATTCTTAAAGAGACAGCTTCCCATGGAAACATCAGCAGAGAATTTCAAAGTGACAGTGTAGCATGACATAGAATCAGCAGGCAAGGAGTTAATGTTGTGGGAAACAGGGTAGGCTGGAGGTTAATTGTTTAGGAAGAAGATAGTAAGCCTGGCTGAGGTGTGAAATATTTTGCCAATTGAGAAGTGTGAAATCTCCTTCAAGTGGAAATTCCTTTGGGTCAGGTTACAGGCCTAGGTTATTGATTAGGTTTTTGAATCCAGAGTTTAAGGTATTTACATAGTTAAATGAGTAGTACCATCTTAGTAGTTCCTTCTATGGGAATAAGGAGCCATACCTTTTATCGGCTTACTGAGAGTTTGATTGCAAGCTTTTAAGACCAAGTTACCATAGTTGCCAATATCGGCTATGTTTCCAGGGACACATATATGTCCCACATGCTGCAGACAGAGCATGCAAAGTGCAGCCCAGCAGTATGTAGGATGGATATACGCACAGACATCCAATTAATTAATCAGGGTGGAGATCTCATAGAAACATTGCCGATGTTGGCAACTATGAGTTACTGGTCCCTTCCTCAGGTATTAATGAGGCTAAAACAACATTGATAATTTCAAATTATTATTATGAATGTATCTGATGGCATGGCTGTAGATGGTGGAGTTTTTGGTATGTCTGGGAGGGAAACTGTTGTGTTTCAGATAGGTTGGTCTGTCTGTTGGTTCGCAATGGAGTAAAGTCTGAATGGAGTTGTTGTTAACATATATGGTGGTGTCCAGGAAGTGGATGTTTGTGTGAGAGAAACACAGTGTTAAGTTTATATTGGGATGGAAGGCATTATAATCTTCATAAAATCTCATAAAGTCCCTCTTCGATACCAGTCCATATGATTAGAATATCACCTATGTAGCCGAAATTTGCTAGAGCTTTGGTGAGGCAGGTGGAGATGTAGCCCTCCTCCAGTTTGGCCATGAACAGGTTGGCATATTGTGGTGCCATTCATGTACCCATTGTGGTCCCCTTTCTTTGGATATAGAATTCCTGTACAAAGCTGAAGTAGTTATGGTTAAGTATGAATTGTATTAGTTTTGCTTCCAGGTTTTTGCGGCACGCTGCTACACCGTCAGATTGGGGAATGTTGATGTAGAAGATTCTACATCCATAGAAACAAGAATGGTTCCATCTGGGAATGGACCAAGGTTGACAAGTTTGTTAAGAAGATCGTGGTATCTTGAAGGTAACATGATGTTTCCTTCACTAGGGGTTTAAGGACGTTTTCAACCCAGTCAGATATATAAAAAAAGAAGTGCAAAGTTGTAGCGCAAATAAAATACATATGTTTTTATAACAAAGTGATGAAAATTTAAACTTATACTGAAACCACTTGCAGGTATAATGATATATTGTACAAAAAGTTTATAAAAGTATACTTATGGATGGAAAGTTTAATGGATGACTTGAAGGATGGTCTTGATTTTCAGGAGATTGATTGACCCAGAAATGTAGAAAAAATCCACAATAATTAATTGGTTAATCTTTTAAATTCAATTCCATACCCAGACTAATTGCTGCTGAAGTTGCACTTACAATGGTGGAGCAGTCCACTGTTCTATTACATCGCCCAGTTGATGGCCTTAAACTCAGCAACAGAATTGTGACCCGGATTTAACTTCTTGAGATATTTTCAAAGTCACATTCATTCAGGTATAGTGGTATATGTAGGAACAGAAAATAAGGCACAAATTGTGTAAAAAGTACAAAAAGCATACAATGGCCTACTTTTGTAATGTGTGAACACGATTAGGCAACTCACAAAGGCACAGTCAGCCAGACCGTCTGATCTTGGTGTATGCAGGTGTCTGCTGTATTTCAGATAAAAACTCCAGTCCATATGCTACATTTGTGTTTGTCTTTGCATGCTCATTTTAATTTTATGTAAAAAGAAAATTCTTTGATTAATTCTCTTTGTTACTTTACTCAGGACTAGAGCTACCTATAGGCAAGGTAGGTGCCAGCCTAGGGCGCAGACCTGCAAGGAGCACTCAGAGCAACCCCCGCAGTCTGCAGTTGCGGAGGGAGGAGAGACGGTGCTCTTAATGAATGCACTTCCAGTTCTCCTCCTGCTGCCCGACACAGCACCAGACTAGAATGCCGGGTGGCTGTGTTATGTGTAGGATGCAATAACATGACTCTGCCCCCCATGTGAGGGAAACTCACAAAAAGAACCATGGGGACAAAAACATGGGGGAACAGAAAAGGAGCATGGGGGACAGACGCTTGGGGGACATAAAAGGAACATGGAGGACAGATGCTTGGGGTTACATAAAAGGAGAATAAAAAAATATGGGGGACAGAAAAAAACTAAAAGTAACATGGGGACAGAAAAGGAACACGGGGGACAGAAAAAAAACATTTAAGGGTCAAAAAGAAAGACAGGGGAAGCATCAGGGGAGAGAGATAGGCATGGGGGACAGAGAAATACATGGGGAGCTTGAGGGGGATGGAGAAAGGCATGGCGAGCTTGAGGGGGACAGAGAAAGGCATGAGGGACAGAGAAAGACATGGGGAGCTTGAGGGGGACAGAGAAAGGCATGAGGAACAAAGAAAGACATGGGGAGCTTGAGGGAGACAGAGAAAGGCATGGGGCAGTGAAAGACATGTGGAGGATGGACAGAGAAAGTAATTCAGTCAGTATGCTGGTACGAGTTAGTGCAATCAGCGTTTTGGGGTATGTTCCTTTTGGCATGATAATCATGTCTGAGGAGTAGATTGTCATGTCTGGAGGGCAGATTGGCAAGTCTGGAGGTAAATTGGAATGTCTGAGGGTCAGAGTGATAGGTCTGAGGACAGATTGGCATCCCTGAGGGGCAGATTGGCAAGTCTGAGGGCAGATGGTTGGTTGTATATTTTTACAGGCTTCTCTGTGTGGCATAATCAATGGAATTCTGTATTTGGATCTGCCAAACTATATTCTGATGGGAGCTAAGCTGTACCACTGAAAAGTATAATTATTGTATTATTGTATATTCATAGTAATCTACACCAAAACAGAGAACTGCCATATATATACAGTATATAAAAGTGTTTTATTTCAGAGATTTTTTATAAAAGTATATAAATCATGTGGAGTCATCCATACAATTATGCTATTTCTATTGTGCTTTCCTTTCCATTCTACTAACCAGTAACCAACATGGACTTAAATATTGATACATATATTTAATAATCCCAGGTTTCACCACTAATGTGTATTAATGCAGGTGAACTTTGATCAGCATTGATGGACCACGCTGAGTGATCTTGTAGCTCGACTCTGAAAATAGAAAATCCCTTTGATGAATATTGTGAGCTTCACATGATTTTACCGCCAACATGGTTGTGGTGAGTTTCCCTCAGGTTTTTGCCAACATAAAGTTAAACAAATAAAATGATACTACTAATAGGGTGTTCTTATAAGACTACTCAACTTTAATTTAAAAATAATCTAACGAGCAATAAAGATTTTATTTTGGAAAACTGCAACTTCATTAATTTGATTCTCTTTACAAATTACTTATTTTTTGATTTATTTACCTCATCCACTCTGCAAAAGAAAAGCCAGGAAAATCTTGACTACTTCTGTAAAGAATAATCTCATCACCAAGATCTCTTTGATGGTACAGTCAGTCAAACATCCCACCACTCTGATTCCTTGATCTCTATCTATCTTTGTTCGTTTTAGAAGATATCACTGGTTATGTAGAGTGAAAACCAAGGAGTAGGAGACTTACTTTCTGTTTTCTTGAAAAGGGGTGTGGTGTGGTGCCGACAGACGCATTCCCCAATTGGGCCCTAATGAATCCTTTCTTTCAGTGCCCCCAAGCAGACATTGGATAAATTGCTTGATTTCTCACCTACTATAATACTTATAAACTATAAAGTGTAAACCAGGAAAGTGTTGAAAATACTCTAATATATGTTTTCTATTTTATTTTGTTCTTTAGTCCAGAATATAGGCAGTGTTCAGAAATGGCAGGTTAATCCAGGTCACAAGCAGGGTCAATAGGCAGGCAGCAGGCAAAGGGTTAATCCAGGTAACAATCAGGGTCAATAGGCAGGCAACAGGCAAAGAGTTAATCCAGGTAACAATCAGGGTCAATAGGCAAGCAGCAGACAAAAGGTTAATCCAGGTAACAATCAGGGTCAACAGGCAGGCAGCAGGCAAAGGGTTAATCCAGGTAATAATCAGGGCCATTAGGCAGGCAGCAGACAAAGAGTTAATCCAGGTAACAATCAGGGTCAATTGGTAATAGGTATGCAAAAGGTTTAGCTCAAAGCCCACAGTGCACACAGGGACATCCATCAATAACTGAGCACCATGTTGAGGGAGCTTGGGGTCTTTATAGTAGTATTGGGTGGGTCTTCCCCGTTAGTGCTGCTAACCCTGCCTCTCCAACTCTCCCATTGGTGGCTAGTGCCAGGGGGAGGAACAATGTATTTGGGCGTAAGCCCCGCCCCCTCCACAGGCCCCATCACTGTAACCAGGGCGGTAGCTCCTCCCCCCACGCAACGGCGTGGGGATCAGAGTTACGGACCCCTGAGACCACAACGGAGACCCGGGGGAAAGACTCTGCCTCCTCATCGCACCTTCCTCGTTGGGATACCACAGAGATAGCGGAGGTGAGTGCCTGACAGGGCCACTGTAGTAATTGTTTTAACATTTTGGCATGACTCCCCCTTTAAAACTGCTGCAAGAAAAAATTGGTATAACAATATTTTTCTTTAACAATCATTAAAGAGATGAAGAAAAAAAAAATTCAAGCAATATGTTAACCAACAAATGGGGTTTTTCACTTTTTGAAATCTAATACCTATTTATTTTTATGGCAGCGTCCCTTTCATTATTCTTTTTCCAAGTGCTTAATGCCAAGTTCAGTGGTTTGGTGAGGAACATTAGCAGCTTTGTATTTCAGCTTTTAGGATTTTTGGTTCACTTATTTCAGAGACATCCCTTAACCTTCTTCACTTACCACGTGATTACTGGCCTTTGCTTCCATTCTCGTTTGGATCTGTCAAAACCTTACCTGTTTCACTGGGCTCTGTACATTTTCTTGTCAGGTTTTGATCTCTGACCTCAGCTATTTTACACAGGTAAGATTGTTCTCCACCTGTCCTGACCCTCAGATTCCCTTGATTAAGTTTTCGTTTAGCCTGCTCCACCTGCCATCTCATACGCCTGTCTTCTACCAGTTCCTGTTTTTGTTCAAGCCAATACTTGATTCCTGGTACTCAGTACTGCAGCTAAGTCCTGGCAACCACACAAAACGTGTGGCAATCATCATGGTGAAAAACAGGACATTGAGTTCCACACCATGTTTTTGTTAGGTCCAATCTTGACAGCATTTGATCTGGATAAGAGAGGAGTTCAGGATCTAGATAAGAGAGGGGCTCGGGATCTGGATAATAGAGGAACTTGGGATATGGATAAGAGAGGGGCTCGGGATCTGGATAAGAGAGGGGCTCAGGATCTGGATAAGAGAGGGGCTCGGGATCTGGATAAGAGAGGGGCTCGGGATCTGGGTAAAAGAGGGGCTCGGGATCTGCAAAAGAGAGGGGCTCGGGATCTGCATAAGAGAGGGGCTTGTGATCTGGATAAGAGAGGGGCTCGGGATCTACATAAGAGAGGGGCTCGGGATCTGCAAAACAGAGGGGCCTGGGATATGGATAGAGAGGAGCTCAGGTTAAAGGGAAGATGTTGCCTGGATCTATAGGCTTCTTTTGATCAGTAAAGCAGTTTGTGATCTGGCTTACTACCCAGCTTCTCAGTGGTATGTGCAGCATTTTGTATGTCACCCTGTCTGAGCAGCCATGCACGCCAATGATGTATAATACAATATTCAATACAATAACAATATTCGACAGGCTGGAATGCAGATGTAAAAAAATCAGGAGAAACTAAAGATTGATATTAGAAATTAAAGATAGCACCTTGACATAATTGGGAATGAATCATTTAAGTCTGGATACCTAAGACATGCACATGTTAGCATCAATAACAGTGCGTGACATTTTACAAACATATATATACATAATGACCAAAATATGATTATATTCCAAAACAGATCTGCAGTTACTATATTAATCCAGATTTCTTTCACCCTTCAAATAGATAAAAAGTATCTTGTGCCTCAGTTTGAAATTAGCAAAGTGAAAAAATTGTATCCCTCGTTACATTATTTCTGTATGATTTTTGCACGCACCTATGCATTTTTATTTATTATATTGTGGAGTGAAGGTAAAGGGATATTTTGCTTTTGGACGCTGATTAATCAAGCAGGCCACTAACCTATATATATATTATATATATATATATAGAGAGAGAGAGAGAGAGAGAGAGAGAGAGAGAGAGAGAGAGAGAGAGAGAGAGAAGGGAAGAGAAATAGAGAAAAGAGATATAGAGAGAGTCCGCAAACCACATTCTTGGAGACAAATTCTTCTCCAACCATGCCCAGGTGCTTACACCAACTGTAAATAATATGTTAGTCCACAAATTAAGTACCACACACACAACTTACAGTAATAATGAAAAAAAGTATAAATTTGTGGGTCGCAGAAGAGAATAAGAACTCTCAGGTGGTCTACATAGAAATATTTGTGGTCATGTTATAGATAGTGTTGAGCGAACTCAAACTGCACTTTTCGGGTTCGTACAGGACACATGTCGTTCGGTTTATAGACTTTCGGCTTATAGAATACAAGTAATGCTATTGGCTATCTATAAACCGAACTAGAGTCCCCATTCATAAGAATTTCTTATGAATGGGGACTCTATTTCGGTTTATAGAAAGCCAATAGAATTACATGTATTTCATAAGCTGAACGTCGGGTCCCCATTGACTTCAATGGGGTTCGGGGTCAAGTTCGGGGTCAAGTTCGACCCCGAACCCGGACTTTTTTCTGAAGTTCGGCCGAACCCGCCGAACCCAAACATCCAGGTGTCCGCTCCACACTAATTATAGACTAAAACTTCACTCGGTTTGTACCACAAATTAAGTTTAATATATTTTGTTTGGCACCACTGAAGCACCTGAGCGTACTAGATATATAAATGTTTCAATCCTCTAAATAAGTCAGTGTTCCATAGTCATATTTTCTCCACTCCACCTTATCATTAAACAACTCAAAAGTAGGTGCAACAATCTTACATTAACAAGGGGTACTCCTCTTAGTTGTCCATTAACAAGGGGTACGCCTCTTACTCTTCCATAAACAAGGGGTACGCCTCTTACTTGTCCATTAACAAGGGGTATGCCTCTTACTTGTCCATTAACAAGGGGTACGCCTCTTACTCTTCCATAAACAAGGGGTACACCTCTTAGTTGTCCATAACAAGGGGTATGCCTCTTACTCTTCCATAAACAAGGGGTACACCTCTTAGTTGTCCATAACAAGGGGTATGCCTCTTACTCTTCCATAAACAAGGGGTACGCCTCTTACTTGTCCATTAACAAGGGGTACGCCTCTTACTTGTCCATTAACAAGGGGTATGCCTCTTACTTGTCCATTAACAAGGGGTACGCCTCTTACTTGTCCATTAACAAGGGGTACGCCTCTTACTTGTCCATTAACAAGGGGTACGCCTCTTACTTGTCCATTAACAAGGGGTACGCCTCTTACTTGTCCATTAACAAGGGGTACGCTTCTTACTTGTCCATTAACAAGGGGTACGCCTCTTACTTGTCCATTAACAAGGGGTACGCTTCTTACTTGTCCATTAACAAGGGGTAAGCCTATTAGTTGTCCTCGAAAGCAAACGAGCAAAAAAAAAAATAAAAACCCAAAGAACATGAAGACTTAAAATATTAGCTGAATATTTATTTGCTGCCAGTACATTGAGTAAGGTGAAAATGTTGACAGATCAGAACCACTGTGCTACAATTGTGGCAACACATTTTTTTTTATTTAGAGTAAGATGTGTTAACATCCAGCATGACAAAAATTTGTACAAAGTTCACAATTTAAAAATGAAGTATCACAGCAACTTGTGATTTCACACATTTATCGCAAAATTAAAATGTCGTCGACTAATTCATGCCGTGTTGTACAAAAATAAATCAAACTTCAGTTCCACAGAGAGCACAATAAATAGTTTATACAAAATTCTGTCTTAATAAATGATTACTTAAATTAACTCAGAAATGAATATGAACAATACATTATAATAAATAAACTTTGATGACTCACAATAATTTCATATGAAAGGTCAACATTCTATTATGTGACACTTTTGTGATCCCTATATAATAGTCACAGATAAGTTTTGATTTTGATACTATGTACCACCATAAGATGAGCAGCAAGTTTGTGCTTAAAATCCCTTTCCATTGTAAATAGGTGATAACAATAATATTCCAAACTGATACTATCTATTACTCTACTGAAAGCATTACTATATTGGCAAAGAAGCTGCAGACACAATGCAGTGGAGAAAAAAAAGGCTTATGCCATTATTAACAATGAGAGCCCTAAAAGAGGTCCAGGGCACAGTACAACATGTATATGGCAGAAGGTGAGCATCAAGCACCTTGTGTCAGCTTTTCGAAAAGGCAGTTCTGAGAAGCTGCAACTAATAACACAACAGAAAGATGGTCCTTCACAGGTAAGATACTGCAAAGCCCCGATGTAATTACATCATTTTTTCCCAGCTAGTTATTAAAGTCCTCTTGGAAAACTGTTAAGCTTTTTGTACAGTGAATATTATAAAGTGCCGCTGGGATATACATATATTTATACATATATATATAGCGCGAGGTTGAATATTGTATTCGAATATTTGTCATCAGATCCCTGTAACCTCCCTTAGCCATATTATTGGCATAGCCATCATGGCTTCCAGTATAATTTGTTCAGAATTAGTGTCACAAGGCTTTTGACACAAAAAAAAATTGCACACCTCTGTATAGTATGGATATATAGGACAAGGTAAGTGCAAATAGTCAACTGGCACATTGTGGGGACAATGACCCTGTAAGTCCTAAATTCTGCTAAAAATATTTTTTTTCTTATGTTTTTTTAAAAAAAACTCACCATTTTTTTCATAGCAAAATTCTAAAGTACATTGTACTTTTCTGCATAACATCAAGACATGGAAGGAAAAAGATATGTACTTTTGAAAGAAACATCAACATCCTTTAAAAACACAATGCATGTTTTGACATGACGTAAAAAGTGATCTTATGCATACATATAGTGCAGTCATTTGGAAGAAAATAAATAATGCTAGAAAGTATGTCTTATTCCTTTTGGTCTTCAAAGATATGGACAACGCATTTCTCATTTCTAATTCGAAAAGTGTTGCCCAGTGCTCAAGAACTAAGGATAACATAAACTAGGTTAAAAACAAATAAGTGCTGTTTTGAGGTTTGGTAGTACAACATAAATTCACATGAATTATATACATAGGACAGTTGGGTAACAATCCTACATTATTACAAGACAAATCATAAACATAAGCCATGAAGAAAAAGGTTTGGTGAAATATAGGTACATGTTAAAGGTTCAAAATTAGGTGTTTCACTTTTTCTTCAAAATCTATTGTTGGATTTATTCCAGGGATCAGTAACAGATTTTAGTTTTTTTTTTGTTTGTTTTTTTTGCATTGATTGTAAACCCCCATGAAATTAAAGAAAAAAGCAACTTATAATGTAGTAAAAATAGTATCTTTCATCCTTGATCAAAAATGCAGGAATCCAGTACAAGTACATTTTTTTTTCTTCAAACAGGCAGTTCAGATGGAAACTAATCAATCCTGAAATAAAAGGGTGATTAGTGGCTATTTCTCCAAAGTTTATTTGAAAAAGATCAGTAGGAATTGTCTCATCGTCCACTTCTTCAAATACAGTTCCCGTGACAGTGGAGGTTCTGTGTTCTGTGTAATGTTCAGTTATGAATGAAAAGTGCTTTTTTAGCTGCTTTGTATCCCCACGTGAAGAGTCACAATCCGATGTTGCCTTACAGCAAGTTACCTTTTGTGTATCTTACCATAGTTGTTTAAAAAGAACAAAAACCCCCAAAAACCTAATGTAATTGACCCTGTCGCCTGTTGACCTTAAAAACCAAAAATCCCAGCTTATGTTTTAAGCGTTCTTAAAAAAAATGAAGCAATTTCACACCAGTCCTTGTTGTGAAACAATACACGCACCATAAGAATTTCTTATACCTCATAAAATGTTGCAACCAACGCCCCAATGAATGTTTTACGAAATGGTTGTAGGCGACAGTACTGTCGGTTGATGATTTCCCCAGTTCAAAATTTTAAAACACTGATTCACCAAAGCATAAAATTAAAAAAAAAATTAATTACACTCTGATCCTCTTCATCAGCCCCCCGACCCCCACCATTGTTTGTTACCAGAAATATATTTACCTCAAAAATGTGCATACTTTAGCAGCTATAACATTACATGGCATCTCACACAATGTCAGCTTATATGAAAACGTACAAAATGTGAATGTATTCCAAAAACTATTCAGCAGTTACTATTTTTAAAGCAAGACATAAAATCATCGATGAAGTCTTGTAAGCATAACACTGTTTCAAAATGAAATAAATATTTATATATATATATAACACTTTCCGGTAAATTACAGCAGCAGGAAAAAAGAGGCATCCTTTTTTTCAAGCAGAAACTTTCACCTAAAAGACCCTCTGATCAGACTTGTATTCCTCTTACAGCTTGTTTAATATTTTCTAAAAGTGCCTTATTTTCCGGGCTCTGATAGCGATCTTGATTTGTGTACATGTCCGTCAGTGTGGTCACGTAAGCGTCGAAATTTTGTTCGTTGATCGGATCCTACAAAACATTACATTTATTTTTATTTTTTTATTGTGCTTTTTGTGTTATGAAACAATCTAAACATCATTTGGAAATAGGCTGTGAAAGTAGTCACCCCTACCTCTGTAGACATTTTAATACTATGGTATCCAGAAACCAATATATCATCCACATGACCATTACATCTTTTTTAATTTGTGCAACAATTGTAAAAAGGCACTAAATTAACTAAAATAACTTCTGCTTGGATTATGGAAAGAAATGTTATTCTAGAAGTGATAGAACTCCTACCTGGTTAGTTTATATTTGAAGTGTATGTACACAGTAAAATAAATAATACAACTAAATAAACACAGTTGTTATATAGTGTTCAAAATGTGAATGAAATTAACCTTAAGTGTGGTTCATTGAAAGAAGGGTTATAGTTTCTGGAATAGACATTTAAAGAGACACTAAAAAAAGTTTTTACCTTGAACATCTAATATAGAAGCACAAGTTAAAGATTTAGTGGGGCTAGTATAAGGATGAATAGTAAGCACTTTTGTATGTACATGCCATATGAGTGCACGAACGACAGACTACTGGTAGAACATAGGCTGATGAGATGGACAATTGTCTCTCTCTGCTAGTGAAGTGAGAAACCTTCAGTTTGCAAAATTGAGGGTCTCTTTCTGCATTAGCAGAGAGAGACAGTCAGATCATTCAGATGCAAATGCCACAAACTGTGTTGGATGGCATGAGACCCTGAGTGCTCGGATGCAGGAGTCCAATGTGCGAGATGTGGAGACACAGGGCTTTGGTATGTGGCTGCACATACCTGGAGACTCAAACTACTGGGGAAGTGCAATTACATTGCACCAGGCCCTGTGTCTCTGCACCGTAACCCCTGAACTCAGGCGCTCAGGGTCCCATACCACCTGGACCCCGCTCATTACATGAAACAATGGTCAGCTGCTTTGAACCAGCGCTCAGATCAGCTCTGCCGCAACTAAGAGGCAGAGGTGAATGTAAATCAGTCTGTATCTGGGGGCATCGTCTAAAAAATCAAAAAGTAAAAACAAGTTTAGTGCCCCTCTAAGTTCTTGAAGGGATTTTATCACACAACAGTACAGAAAGCATTGAGGAAAAAGTTACAAGGAATAATAGGATGGGGTGAATCATAAATGATGCAAGGTGAATAGAAACAAAACCCATTATTTTTAAAGTAGCTAATCGATCTTTATTTTGGATGCATTGCCTTCCAGTTGTTGCTGAACTCCAACAGTGCATAGGGAACCAAATGGTACTGAGGGGGGCAATAGGCTAGCTTGGCATCATGGAAGTTGTAGATCAGCAACAGCTGGGGAACTCTTTAGCCCATCCATATGCCACACATACAGTTGTTAGCTGTTTGGCTATGACAATGTAAATATATCAAACATGTTACTTAAATGTAATCAATAGATGTCAAACATTGAATAATACAGTGCCATAACTCCAGTCACTTACCATGTGGGGCAGCTGTATATTAGCTAAACTATGGATTAAAGACTGACTTAGATTTGCCAGCTCATGAAGGAGAGACTCGTTTTGCTGTTCAATTACTTTGTTTTCCTCTTCTATGTTCTTCAAGTTGCTTTCCATTGTGGTAATCTAAAATGCACAACACGTGCAAAATATAACATAAGTTGTTATACAGAATGCAGTTTCTAAATTATATCACTAGAGCTAAGAATGGCTAATCAATGTGTGAAACCTAAATAAGGTCTGCTGTTACATGTATATAGAAGGCCTCAAACTAAGGTATGTTATAGACTATGTACTTTTTTATTTAATTTATATTATTTACTAGTATCAATGTACAACAACATATTTTGTTACATTTTTATCTTAACTTGTTTTTTATGATTAGTTTTGATTTAGATTTATTTTAATGAAGTGTGCCCCCATATACCCCATATGACATGTATATTTTAAACAAATAAAATGTTTTACAACTTTTCGCTGAAAATGGTGGAAAAAAAAGAAGCAAATAATGAAATAAATGGTTACTAGCCTAGATGTATACACTACAATTAGAAGAGCTGTTTTTACATTGTGCTACTGTTTAGCTCATCTCACATCAAAGTGTCCAGTGCAACCTTGTCTAAAATTAGTAGAGACTTGAATCTATAAATGCCGATTCTATATATATTAGGCTATTCATTATCAACTGTTGATGCTAGCTATACAGGATTACCAGGTTTTAGGGTAACAAAATAAAGAATATGAACAGCAATTCTCCAACAAAATTGAAACAAATAAAAGATGTTATTTAAGCATAGTTATAAATTACGCTGTGTACCAGTGAATCATAATAATACTACGAAAATTGTATTTTTTATTTTGTTACCAGTTGCTAATAAATACATAATCCTAATATTGTGTACGATGATTATTAAACTGTAATGCCCAGTCTTTAATTGAAATACATTAATCTATATTTTTATTTATTTCGCTTTAATCCTGAAAACCCTATTATACTATGTTATACTTTTTGTACAGTTTATAGTGACTGATTAAAATAGTCACTAGTATAACTAGGTGACAGATTAAAAAACAAAATCGAAGCCTGTTTACGATCAACTTTTATTCTCCAACGGCTGAATTTCGTGTAAGTTACATGGAAAAACCACACAACTTCCCCTCCCGTGTAACTTACATGAAATTGGTATTCATCAACACAGGGTTCTTGGCAAGCAACAGGACGCTCGTCCAGTACCTAGTGGGAGGGAGCAGAAGCTGAAAAGGGGGCAGAGAATGAGGCAAAAGAGGTGGAACTGACTGAGATGAGCAAACAATGAATGTGCATGAGTGACCAATAGGGACCAATTTAGGATCAGTGACCATTAGGGACCAATTTAGGATCAGTGTTCCAAAACCAGTACTGACTACCACCAGTGATACAAATCTTATAGGTATCCCTAACTGAACACAGTTAGGTCACTTTCCGAATATTTTAAAATTTTTCTTGTTTTTAAAAACTGCTCTAGCTATTGTTGTTAGACTAGCCATGAAGCTGGTCTAACATTTTTATTTTTATTTTAAATAAAATACCTTGGTTAATTTGTAAATGATTTGAGAATTTTCCAAAAATGTTAGTTATGTGTGTGCGTGCCTTAGTTCCACCTCTTTGTATGGTAAAAAAAATAATCATAATCACTAGATTCTGTGAAGCAAACAGTAAAACATCATTCTACATTTTCTTAGAAGAATCACAAGTCTTTAGATAGTATGCCAAAGAAAACTCATGATCCATGTACAACGGGTATTATTTTTTATTTACTATCGCTGTTAATCATTGCATTGGTTAAATATATACATTTTACTTATACTATGGATTCCACTCAAATAGAATATAATTTATTCATGTAGTGCCACACAATTGCATGTAACACTTTTATAGATAAAGAGTTCTCATCCTCACCCTTACCCTCCATGTAAGGTTCATCGAAATGTTTAAAAAATATGTATCAATACATCTGATGTCTTGGTTGATGAATACCATGCAGCCAACATGATCACGTGGCCACAGAAAACGGTATCTACAAAAGTACAGATGCGTCCACGTATGTCACATAATGATGTAACTTAGACATATCATGCACATGCACCTCACAAAGCATGATTAGTGCTGACTTTCAGGAGAGTTACATTGATGATGTTTTCCGATTTTTTTTATTTCTAGTTATGCATACTGCTTAATTAGCCTATTTCTGTAAAAAAATAAAATAAAAAAAATAACCAAAGTGAACTTCACTTTAAAATAATGAATTGAGCATGCATGAAGTATAGGTGAGTATGAGAATAAAAGCTTTTCTGGAATACATTTTGGTCCTTAATTTTATAAGGATGTCAGTGGCATTAAAAAATAGGGTACTTATTCATGACATAACCATCTCTACAATAATGCAAGAGTAAAAGAGTAAAACATGTCAACAAAGTTGGAACAACACTGTTACCTGAGTTCTCAGTTTTATCATGTCGGACTCCATCTGGGAATTGGTCTCATTAAGCTCTTTTATTTCTTCATCCAATTGTTTTATTTCTTCATCATTTTCAATACCTAGAATAATACAACAGATAATATATTACTGTAAAGCTTGGCATATTTGAATGGCTTCATTTGTTTTGTTTTTGTTACTTTGTAAACCTTGTGTTTTTAATAACTTGAAAGTGTGGGTTAGAGGATTGTATGATGAGTCTAAATCTAATAATAATGTTAGTTAATTAATAAATTAATGAAGAAAATAAAGGCCCACAAATTCACTCCGACACTTCAATTATTGTAATTATTATGCTACAGAATATAACATAAACCAGTTAATATAACAATATACAACATTAAAAATCAGCTTGGCATTGTGTGTTAACTATGTTAAGCTATAATGTGCTTTTATCTATTTCAGCCTTTTAATTGGAGGCTTTCTATGTGTGAAGATGTTACTTAGGAATAAAAAGATTTTAAACACAGCGTTGCACTTAATAGTATAATAAAAGATTTCAAAATAAAAATGATCCTACTATTTATTGATCATTGATTGATGATTAGGAGAAAAGAGGCAAGTTTTAGGTTTCCACAAGACAAATTCTTGAACATCTCTTTGATTCTCCATAAGTCTTTTTTATTAACTTTACAACACAAACAAAGTCATTAGTAAAAAATATTGACGTATGAATGATATTATAAAACAATGAGTTCCATTCTTAATACTGTATTATATAATGAAAGCCCTGAAGCTTTGAAATTGTCATAGTTTGCTGGTCTATTTGAACAGTAAGGGTTGTGTGTCGATAGGGTCTATTCACTAAAATTCGACTATGGAGGTCGACTTTCATTGTGAGACGAATTCAAATTCGTCAATCGAGTTTGATTTAGAAAAAAAAAACTCAGGTTCAAATCTTCCCCATTTAAAGTAATGGGAGGTGAAATGATTGAAGCTATTTTTGAGACTAAGTCAAACTCAGGTGCCGAATTAGACTTTGTCTCAAAAATAGCTTTGATCATTTTGCCTTCCATTATTTTCAATGGGGAAGTTTCGAACTTGGGTTTTTTTTCCATGTCAAACTTGGGTGCCAAATTAGCTTGCCTTCCATTAAATTTTGCCTTCCATTATTTTCATTAGGGAAGTTTCGAACTTGGGCTTTTTTTCCATGTCAAATTCGGGTGCCAAATTTGACTTAGTCTCAAAATGAAAGTCAACCTCTAAATTCAAATTTTAATGAGTGAGTACCTTGTATTATGTAAAAAGGTGAATCCAACTAACCTGGCCTTACTTGCCAGCGAAATTGTAAACTACACATGGTTCTATTCCTTCATCACGCACACACAAAAAAGAAGTGAAGCCTTTGGTAAGTTGTGTAATTGTGACATGTTCAAAAAAGCCAAAGACATGTTTAAAAAAGCACATACCATTTGTTGCCCGTTGCTTTATTGTCATCATTTCTTCTCCTGACAATCTGGCTTTCTTCATTGCTGAAGTGGCTCTTGGGCATCCCGATAAACTGTTGGGAGTAAAAAAAAAAAAATATAACATCAGTTGTGAAAGAAATATAGCTAAATATTCAGGTTTTTTTTTTGCTGCCGATTTCATGTTACCTTGGAAAAAATGATAGATCTTCTTTATTTCTGTAACAAAAGATGTGACATTTAATGCTTTTGTTCTTCTTGCTTTGTAAATATTTTTCATTCTCTGTGTCTCAACATAGGATTTTTTTTTAGTAAACCCTTATGTGTGGATGGATGAGTTTATTGGGGGCTGATTCATGACCAGGCACAGGTTTGCAGATATACTGTGTGCTGTTTTATGGCATAAATTACATTTATTTTATATGTGTTAATGGGTGAACTATTTTGTGTAGAGTTTAAGGAATAATAGAGATTCATAATTAAAAAGTTTTGTATAGGACAACCATCAACGAGTTAGAGCCTCTGTACAGATATTCTGGCCATCAAACATTTGGGATGGATGAGTGTAAAGATAATTACAAGGACTTTCTATGCTGTGTGCATGTATATAACATTTGGTCCTAGCCGTACATGAGCGGACAACTACAGGCAAAAAATGTACTTTTGTTTAAACATTCCATTGCACTGTAGTTTTTTTTACATTGAAATTCTTTAATGAAACAAATACCAATAAAGTATGTTTTCTGAACTCATTTACTCTGTCTAGCACTATCAGGTGGTTGAACTGTTCATTATTTAATTATTTAAAACCTCTATACTTGATTCTGTCTTTTCAATTAAACCTAAAAAAAAATGTTGTCAGTTGCCCTGAAAGGAGGAATATATATATATATGTTTGCCATTTCTGTGTGAATGCTACACAAAGTATTGAAAAGCTGGGCAGTGAGAGAGATTGTGATCTCTCCTTTTGATATAGCTAGTAATCAGGATTTTCAACACTGTATTTATTAATCTGATTTTATGAAGTGTGCCTTGCTTTGAGAGGATGCCTGAGAATGTTTAATCAAAACTTGAATACTATTTTGCTTGGAGAATATTTATGCAGTACCATATTTGCTCGAATATAAGACGACCCTGATTATAAGACGACCCCCCAAACTTTAGATATTCCTTTAGAAAAAAAACTAAAAGCCTGAATATAAGACTAAGAAAAAAGTTCAACTTATATTCACATGTAAATTGCTTTTTTAATATTTAATAAAAATGATGATATAAAAAATGCATTTCTTGTTTTTATTTCCTTTTATGTGCCAATGCTGCCTCTCTCTTTCCCCTCCTCCAGCTTTGTCTCTATCCCTCCTTCCCCCCAGCATTGTCTCTCTCTTCCCCCCCCCTTTGTGTTGTCTCTGTCTCTCCCCCCAGCATTATCTCTCTCTCTCCCTCGTTGTCTCTCCCTCCCCCCAAACTTATCTCTCCTCCCCTTAAACTTTTTTTCTCTCTCTCCCCCTCACCTTGTGTGTCTCTCTCCCCCTCCCTCCCTTTTTCTCCCTCCCCCTCCCTTTGTTTCTCTCTTCCTTTGTGTCTCTCTCTCTCCCCCCTCCCTTTGTGTCTCGCTTTGTCTCCCCCCCTCCCCCTGTCTCTCTCTCCCCCTCCCTTTGTGTCTCTCTTTGTCTCCCCCCTCCCTCCCCTTGTCTCTGTGTCTTCCCCCCTCCCTCCCCTTGTCTCTGTCTCTTCCCACTCCCTCCCCTTGTTTCTCTATGTCCCCCACCCCTCCCTCCATCCCTCCCTCCCTCCCCCTCACCTTGTCTCTCCCTGGTGGCTAATGGGGGCAGCTGGGGGATGTCTGCACAATATGTGCAGACATCCTCCATGCTGCCCGACACTTCCGTCTATTATGACGGACAGCCGGTCCATCATAATAGACGGAAGTGTCGGGCAGCATGGAGGATGTCTGCACTATCGTGCAGACATTCCCGCGCTGCCAAAATATCCCTGGTGGCCAGTGGAAGCAGCTGGAGGATGTCTGCGAGATGCGCGCAGACATCCTCTGCTGCTGCCCGGCACTTCCTCTGGGACTTTTATGATGAAGCCGGAAGGACCCAGCTTCATCATAGAAGTTCCGGCGGTGGTGCCAAGCTACAGCGGAGGATGTCTGCCAGCATCACACAGACATCCTCCGGCTGCTTCCACTGGACACCAGGGATATTTGGGCCGCTGGGGGATGTCTGCACGATAGTGCAGACATCCTCCATGCTGCCCGACACTTCCGTTTATTATGACGGACCGGCTGTTAGCGAGGGGGATCCAGGTCCCCTGCAGCTCTGCCGGGGACCTGGATCCCAGTCTTATAATCTGACCTCGATTCGACCTTGAATATAAGACGAGGGGTCTTTTTCAGAGCATTTTCTCTGAAAAAAACCTTGTCTTATATTCAAGCAAATATGGCATTTTTATTTTTAAGCAATTGGGCCTTTATCTGAAATGTGAACATTTTAAAGACTTGTAAATTTATATTCCACAGATGTGGGCACAGGGCCCAAACTACTGCGTGAGAATCATCTCCAGTTTTACCTGGCAAATGCAAAGCACACTTTTTTGGTCAAGTGTTTTTCTTATTTGGCAATCAAAAATCTGAATATTTTAGAGCATAGCCTCAGAGAAGCTAACCAATTACAAACACAGGCCTGCTCAGAGACATGTGCTTCACAAAAATGTGTCAGAAAGATACCAATGTATCTGTAAAATATTTATTACAAGGAAAGGAGGAAAGCAAAGGTTTTTTACATAGTCTGCTGTGCATTCACATTTACAAATATACACAAGAAAAATGCCATTAGACAAAATATTATGGGAATTAGGTATAAAAGTGAATGGTAAGGAAAAGATCTAAAACTGGTCCAGTCACCATGGAAACAATACAATAATCTGGGTGATGTCACTTTGAAAACTTTGCCTCAGAAATAACCTTGACATATAACATACTATGTGCTGCCTTAAGCTAAAGGATATGGGTAATTTGGGTAGAGCTAGTGTTTATCCAAACATTTCCAAAAACGGCACTCTTCTCTAAGGAAAGGTGGCACCTCACAGCTAATGAAAGAAAAAAAAAAAAAAATTTCAGCCATTAATAGTCCTGAACATGTTCTTGTGTGATAGACATTGCACATGAGAAATGTTGTAAAATATACATAAGCCACTTGTAAAAATAGTTTTCCTGTTTCCATTTTTTTTTTTTTAGTTTACAATTTATTCCCAATTTGAAATCCATTACAGACCTTTTTCTTGGCTCCCTGCGCAACAATTTTGGTTTACTTTGACTCTGGGTCTGTGAAGTTTAATCTCAATTATATTGTTCTCCTCCACTCACCATCTAAGTAATTGAATGGCTTTTATACACTAATGTTTGCATCAATGTTAGGTTGTCTACTACAATTTATTTTTAAATCCTTCAATATGTACAATATCTCTACTTTACCTGAATAAAAAAGTCCTGTAATATCTGACGTCCCATTCATGTTTATCAAGATTAAGTTGAGCACTGGTTTGATGGTCTATTTGTGGACTATTGTGTGGTATGTGGACTAACATAGAGTTTGTAACGACAGCCACTTACAAAAAAAAATCATGCATGGCAGGTGTACAGATTTGTATCTTTATTTCTGTACAAATCTAATAGTTGTAGAAATTTGTATTGTAGTACAACACATAACAGCTGAAGCCCCAAAAATGGGCTTACTAAAGTCATGTTATATGCTTTAATAATAGAGCATGAGACAATGTCTGTGTTCCATGAACATCTCACATGGGTTTTATACTGGTAAAAAGTCTATTTGTGTAGTAACATGCTTTTTGAAGGAACATTTACATTTTTGTTGTAAAAAGAGTACAGTGATTATATTGTGAGTGAAAGTGTGGTGTGTGTGTGTGTGTGGTGTAGTAGTTGAAGTTGGAAAGGGAAATATGCAAGGGTGACACATTGGTGAAAACTTACAAATGATGGTAGGAGAATCCACAGAGCAGAATGGCAAAAGCTCCAACAGAATCAATAGTGGTTTTAAAGGCCAGAGTTTATATTATCTCTCTCTCCCTCCATTTTGAAGCCAGCAAGGAGGAGTTAAACTGCTGAAGAAGGCATCCTCTAACATAACACTTACTATAGGGTCGACCTAATATGCGCCAATAATCAGCAACAAAATGGGGCTCCGATATGCCATCAAGTATGACCGCAATTATAAAATCATAGCTGATTACACACCTATATCTGCCAAAACAGAATACAGCCAAAACATGTCCAAAATACATCGAACCGTAGTGGTAGCCTCAAACGCCCCATTCCCATTATATAATAGGCACAATTACTGTCACAAAAAATTAGCCCAGAAACACTGAAAAGAATATGAAATCCTACTGAAAAAAATGAAACCCGCATCACTGCAATCAACTGAAAACCAATCACTGTTGAGGAATGCTTGCATAAATGATGAGCACATGTCCAGATCACCATTTGAGAGCAGGATCTGCACACTGCATGAACTAAAATAAAGAAAAATGTGTTTAAAATAGCAAGCCAAGGACCAGGGCAGGAGGAGGACAGGGGCAGCAGTAGCAGGAGAGTGGGAAAGTCAAGGCTGAAAAGATACCATCAGAGTTTCTCAGCAGAAGAGAACATAGCATTAGTACAAAAGCTATGCCAACATTACAACCATGTGATAGGGGCAGCAGCAAAGCAGACAAGCCAGAGGAGGAAGAATGAACTCTGGCAGCAGATTATGGACACTGTTAATGCAGTTGGTGGGAATAACAGGTCCGAGGAGGTGGTGAAGAAAATACATTTGCATGCAGTTAAAATACTTATAGTGCACACTGAACTCACACCTATAGTTCATGTAACACATATATCAGATGTGTCAAGAATACAGAGGAATGTACACTCATAGGGAATGTTGAATGTTGCTGCACATGTTATAATGGCTGCAAGAGAGTGTGTGTACAGAACTATACCTGTGCAAAGCATGTTAGCTGGTGAGAGGGTAGCCTAGCAGCACATTGCAGCAATTAACATGTACAAGTTGCAGTACAAAGTTGCATATCAATGTCTGTGTATCAATATGTGCATGCATACATATATGTAGAGATAGACAGATATATATATATATATGTGTAAATGGGATAACATGTATATATGATTAATGATTGGGTACTCATAGCTATGTTCCACTGTTATATTTTAGGTATTCTGATCAAGAGGCAGGCGAAGAAGAAGCTATTCAGCCAGATTTTGAGGAGGATCTACTGCAGGTCATGGGGCTTGAGATGGCCACAGACTTGCCTGGTCATAAGTATAGAACATCCATTGATATGTTTTGTATGGCAATTGATATGTATTAACACTGTTCTATCCCTTTCCTCCTATCATCTGGTGCTTTGCCTCCTCAACCCCCAGCAACATCTGATAACAAGGACCCATAGCATGCACAGGACACAGCCGATTTGTCAGCTCCTCCTCGGACTTCACCAGGTCAGACAACTCTGCTGGCCTTGGTGTTCACTTCCTCTTCACCGGTCTATGGTAAATCAAATCTTCCAATACATGTGCCTTTATGTGCATGTCACCTTTATGTGTTATGTGACTGCTAAAATGATTCTTTATATGACTATGATAAGTGCAGAGACAAAGCTAGATTGTTGTAAGGTGTTCATTAGTATTAGGAATTCCAATGTACCATAGTTCAGGATTCAGATGACCATGCATGTGAACTGTAAGATAATGTGATGCCTACATTCTAGATTGAAATGTCCTAAACATATTCCTATTTTCCTGCAGATACATCTGTATGGGAGGCAAGCATCTCACTCAGGGCAGTGGATCCCAGAGCTCATGATCAGACAAACAAATCAGGACTCCTCCACAGTCTGTTGATGATCCTTCAATGATGACACTCGATACTCCTGTTTATGGTCTCAATGCTGGAACCCAGCGTGATGCAGCACAAATTGGAAATGTTGTGTGCTTTTTTCCAGCGTACTGCTGCTCCTGAGACAATCCCCGTACCTAATATCCCTCCATTAGCACAGGTGGCTGGAGGTCAGTCTGTTGAGTGGGACGATGATACCAACATGACTTGATGGTTGTCCAGTATATCATCCTCTTCCTCATAAGATGCTGATGATTAAATCATACTGTAGCCTCTTGTTGGTAGCCATGGCACCCATGGTTACTTACCATTCCTATCATCCAGCAGTACTCCTCCAATGACAAACTCTGCAGATCCCCCTCTCACTGTCGCCCTCCCTGCCTTGTGCTTGTACATAAAAAAACCTTAAATTATAACCTCTAAAGAAAGTAATTGGAAATTTAAAAAATATATATAATTTAAATGTATCTGTGTTGTTATTCAAATAAACCAATACCGCACATACTTCCACAGTTCATGGTTCCCTTTATGTACACAGTGTTGTATCATTCTACATGGGTTCACCTTCCCTTTCATTGCGGTTACGCATTGGTGTCCGTGATGGATGTTTATTTTGCTGTCTAACACTTTTATTATTGTGGTTTTTGACGTCGCCATAGTTCCGTATATGTCTAAATATCATCTTATGAGCAAATATTCGATAGATGGATATTTGTATCAGAAATTATATTAGGGCATATATGTAAGCATATACATGGGTGGAAAAAGTTGTTTAAAATCTTTTGTAGTGTACTTTGGAGGAATTTAAAGTTGAATTCTCCAACTAAAATTCTGAGAAATGAAATGGGTGAATTCCAGCTTTGTTACCCGAATTCAGAGCATATTTGGGGGTGATCGGTGCACATTGAGTAACTGAATTTCTATGTTTTCCATGACAAATCTATCCCTATCTGAATGCTCCAATGCTTTGTTTCCGAATGACCCAAAGAACCAATTCGGACCCAAATTCAGTAGCTAGATTTCAGAGATTTCTGCCCAAATCCATTTCGGGACAAGTCAGTCTATATTTTGTTGACACCTAACTCTCTATCATGTCACCCAAGTGTCCCTATGTAGGAGGCCATTTGAAATGTTGGCAGATATGCTTAAGTGACTTAAGTGACAGATTACAATGTATAGCGAGTGCTCAAAGAGATCAAATCTTTTTGGATTTATCTTTGCTTATTCCTTTACCTGCTGCAATTGCTGATTAAATATTGAAAACTGAGCTAAGAATATTCTAAAGGTTACTAAGGGTTTGTATTCATGAAAGACGACCAAGGTAGCCAAGCTGGGCAAATTCTCAAATTCCGCTGCATTGGAGAATTTTTCTAACTAGGCTACTTTGGCCTTAAGTTTGAAATTCCCTTCTCAATTCCCTGCAATTCCCGTTTATTCAGCAATAAAGCAACTTAACATCTCTGACAAGATGGGGAGCATGCAAAAGGGGAGTTTTGTCACAGCAAAAAAAAAAAAAAAAATTAAATTATGTTTATCCGCAAATACATCCAACATTGCTGGATAAGCCAATTTATTTTTCACCTCCTATTAAAACGCTGAAAATAATTTTAAGAAATACATATTTTTTATTTGTTTGACCGAAAGCATTTTACTGTTGCATTACTTTTGAAGCAACGGAAAATTTTCAGCTCTATGAATAAAATTCTAATATCTTTTCAAACGATAGTAGTGTTCTTTTTAAATTACATGTACTCAGAAAAGATGAGATGAAAAATAAGGGGAAACAGAAGGGGAAAGGTTAAGGTAAAAGGGTAAATAATGAGAAAGGCATGGGGACAGGGTAACCAGATGTGCCATTTTTTACCTAGATACATATAATCAAGGTATTACTTATAAGATCATCTTCTTGATTGAGTTAACTGGCTTCCCCTGTACCCTTGCATTGTATATTCAGCAGGGGAGCATGTAAAAGTTGTGTCTAGAAAAAAATGACCTATTTGGCAACCCCGGCATGGGGAGCAGGTTGGATGGAGACCCAGAGAAGAAAAAGCTAGGAGGATATATCTGAATGTTATCACATGGGTGTTTCAGTCACACAAGGAAAAACTAATTTGGTGAAGAACATGTCTCTTATTGGCAGACTCTGTCCAGATTTATTTTTTATTTATTACTAAAGTTTTATTTACACAAATTAAATCAGAAAATTTACGAATGAGGTTAATTTTCATAGCATTTTAGTTGGATGTATTAATCTTTCCTTATAATTAATTTCCAGGTGACATTGATAAACAAACAAATATAAGACACGCATAAATAAAACAGAAAACCTACGTTTACAACCTGGCTCGTTTGGCCTGATTTGAAACTTTGTTCTCAGTTTAATTTAATGTTTAATGAGTCGACTCCACAGATCAGTAACCAACATCCTGGCAAAAATGTTTTTAGACCAGATCAAAATACCTGGAAATCCATGTTGACAATGATTTTCATTATAATGCAAAAATTAAGAAGGACTTACCTGCGATGTGTAAGAAAACTACCACTGATATGTCCGGAGCCATCGCATCCTGGGGTGGGACAAGACATGCCCTCAGTCTTTCCAGATTTCCAGGAAAACTGGGATCCGTTCAAATATCCATCTTTTTGTCTTTTGGCTGCGAGTGGACATCCCGATGCACTGCGATGAGAAGCATATTTCCCTGTAACATGACCTTGGCCATCACACCCAGGAACCGGACATCTGTGATAACAGAAATAACATTAGATTGATAGATGATGACAGATGTAAGAGACACTTAAGAACTACTGAGACAATTCTACTCATTTTTAAGAAATACACGTGTTAAGATCTGGTATTTCAAGCATTCGCTGTTAGCAATACAAATGGTGTCTGTAATAATGGGGAATTGAACACATAGTTGCAAAACCAGGACAAAATTACCAAGGAAGGGGACTATGTCCAACTAATCTATGTTCACATTTCACTTAGTTTGGCCAGATTTTTGCAGCTTGGTTCACTATTTAATGAATAGGCAACAAATATAACAAACAAATATCTTTGCATCAAGCTAAAATAAATATATATATATATATATATATTTTTTTTTTTGCTTGATATTAGTTTCTGATATCTGTGTCCTATATATATATATATATATATATATAAAAATATATATATATATATATATACACACACATACATAAACAATATTCCAAACATATCATAGAAACTGCTGGATAGAGTAAATAATAGAAACCAGAAATCATAAATACATCATAAGACAAGTCTTACATGCTGTATGATAGCAGTGATTGCTAACCTTGGCACTGCAGATGATTGGTAACTACAAATGCCATGATATTTAGCCAGCCTTATGCAGACTAGCCATCGCTGGCCTAAAGCAATGGTTGCAGCCAACAGACTTATGAAGTGTTGCAACCACCTCTATCCCACTCTCTTGGTACACAAACAGCGGTGAAATCCTTAGAAAAGTGATGGTTAATCTTAGCACTGCGGATACTTGGTAACTAAATATGCTGTGATGCTTAGTCAGCCTCCATCCCACACCCTTGGCACTTACATTACAATTGTGTTTTTATTTGGAGTTAATTCACTTATTTTATAACATCAGGTAATTGTACAGTGTTTTTGTTCTATGGACATCAGTGAATTATTATTTATTCTAATTATTTAGAAAATTGATGGCTAACCTTTGGCACCATATTTGATTCGGACTACATTTCACATGATGCTCAGCCACCCAAATTGCAGTCCAAATTAAGAATGCCAACTCACTGATGTAGAGTCTGTGCCGTCGCTTTCATTAGCCCCCATTCTTGACCTTGCTTCCCCCTTGCCGTAATGTTTTCAAATGAGATCCTTTACTTTGATTTTGTGTAATGAATTATTTATGAAGCCTGCTTGATGTGATAGCTCAGTCCTTTTTGGCTCTCGCATTAGCCACCTTATCTGATCCCATCAGACTAATGCTGACCTAAGGAGATGACATTTACTGGCACGACCGATATCCGAGATTGAGAGCTGTCGCCCATTTGCCATTAATAAAAGAGTTTGAAGCATCTTAACATTTAGGGCATCTGGGCCGAGAGGATGACCAGGGGGAAATGCTTGGAATGGTACATTTTAAAATAACCTTTAAGCATACAATTTAGTATATCTAATTGCATAGTGTGTTCCTGCTATCCCTCAGTTAAAATGCCATGTAAATATATCACATTTATTCATCTGAAAATCCAGAAACATGACAGCTACATTTAAATGAACTGCTTTTAGGAGCGTAAATTGATTTCTGTTAGGTCATTCTTAGGTGTGAAATTAGGAATAGTTAAAGCTTTTAAGTGTGGCTTAAATAATAAATTCATGGACATCACACGTTGTAGGGCCCTTTACAAAGCATTTTCTTTGTTTTTTACAAATAAATAAAGCGAACAAGACAAATTCTCATACTCTGACAGTAGACTATATGGTCTAATCAATATAACTCAATTTAGACTGAAGTCAGGAGAAATCCATAGTTTGGCTACCCAATATGGCTGATTTTGGCACAAAATCTTAAATTTCCACTGATTTCAGGCCGACGGAAACTGACGAATTTAGGGCACTCGAATTCTCCAGATTTTAGCTGGATAATTGAACAAAAAATTGTAGAAGAATTAAAGTAAACATATTTCAAACACAAAAATATTTCTCTACTATTTTATTATATTAGCTTTATATATTTTAATAGTATATTTATACATTATTACAAGCATTTTTAAATGTAAATAATTAAAATTATATCATATTGTTTAATGTTAATTTTACTTGTCTGTCGTGTTTTAAAATTATTATTATTATTTTTTTTTACAGATATTAATTTTATTGAATTTCAGGCCATTTTGCTAGGACTTTGTCTATTTTGGCTGTAGCTGAAGTCCTCCCATTGAGGACCGAGCCTACCATTTTAGCAGCCAAGCTCTTTAGAGTTCATTGAGATTTCTCTCGTTTTTAAATATGTCCTGGATTATATAAAGGATAGGTTGTTATTGTGTTTAATTTTGCAATGTTTTGCAAAAACATTTTTTATTTAATAATCTCCAGGTTTGTTCTATAATTCATATTGATCTTGTAGTGAGTCATAACTCAACACAAACAGTTCTACATCAAGGGGACTGGAATTACCTTATATATTAACTACAGTCCACTGCGGAGTAAACATACTGCATTATGTGCATAGTAATAAAACTGTAACAGTTTGTTAGTAGAACATGTATTAGTTCTTTAAAACAGGGTCAGTGTGGGTAACCTGATTGGTTCCTGATCTTCCTTGTCTTCCTTGCTCTGTGCTATCTTGATCCCACTTTTCTTTGCTCTTGGGCAACCTGAAAGGCTAATTAAAACAGAAAGGTTACCACTTTCATTCATGTATATAAAGGCACAAATAAAACAAGTAAAACTATTATCTACCAAATAACATTGGGGCTATTGATACACGCTAACTCTAAAAGTGGAGTGGAAACCAGTGTAATGAGCAGTTTAGACCATTTTTAGAAAGTTGCCCCTGAACTGGCTTTTACAAATAACTCTATGGTGCCTGTTTGACTTACATAAAACCTTTAGTCCTTAGGCTGCTTTATTCACAAGATAGTAATTCTGATTCTAATTCTGAAATCACAAGCAGAGATTCCCTTTAAAATAGAATCACTGATACAAACGTCACCAAGAAAACATCTATATTTGTCCCCTTTGCTTTGTAACCAATGGTTATCTCACTACTAGGGATAGGAAGGAAGTTCTGCTTTCACTTTGATGCAACATCCATGAAATGCAGCCCTATCATTATACAACCAACCAACCCCCCAACCCCCCTCCCCCCATCTTCAATCAATGGCAGGAAATTTAGCTGGAAAAGGTACAGTTTTTGGGGTGGGCTAGACTTGTCCGTTCTACAACAGAAGTTGGGAATTCAGATGGGACAAACAAGATACTTTTGTACTTCAATTTATCGATTTATGCTGGTTTTTAAATGTCCAACAGCACTATGTGTATTGTAAGGTCCCACTTAAACACAATAAATCAGTTAGAGATGTCATCTTACATACCTTCTATGGGAAGCATAATTTCCAGTAATGTGGCCAGAACCATCACATCCAGGAGTTGGACATCTGAAATCAGACATGTATACAAACAAATGTATTAGTTATTAAATTATAACGTTATCACTGGAATATAATCTGTGCTGTTAGTTACTAAAACCGCATTTCACACAAAAAATGAATGTAAAAATAGCTTGATCGGGGTTTTCAGATCACATCTGACCATACAGATGATCCGTTAATGACTGTTTAGTGTAAACATAATACGAGATCTATGTGCAACATTTGTATTGCATAGATTTAGTGGGTGTTTTTGTCACTATTCAGTCTCATTATAAAGATCATCAGTGTAACGAAGATAACACTTTTAATTTAAGCTCTCAAAGACCGGATTGCTAAACTCATGTTTACACCTCTGAAGAGAATGCAGTAATAAGTGTTCAATCGTGAAAAACTGCTCTGGCGGTGCTGCTCTATTGCCTCAATGTCGAGGCATTAGACAGCATCGAAATGTTTAACCTGAGGCACCCATGATCACTCCAAGGAGCAATTGTGGGTGCCATATTGGAGAGCAGCATGCTCCTCCAATATGGCTGCTGCCCTCATGTGGGCAGAGCATTGGAAAAGAAAAAAAAAATTCACTTCCGTCACTATTGTTTGTATGTTTTTTCTTTTTTGGACAAATACGTGGAAGCAAATATTCAATCAACATCATCTGCTGTTATAGTATTACATATATTTTTTTATTACTATTTTTTATTCACATAAAGTAACTTAAAATGGAATGTTTTTTCTGCTAATTGTTCTGCATTGATCCTTTTCAGTTCCTTGAGAGTTAAAAATAGTTCTTGTACATCTCTGAAGAAGCCTAGTGCGAAGTGCATCAGGTGTTCTTCCATCAGGAGCCCCATCAAGCTACCTTCTTTTTACAAACCGGCTGATTTTATTGACTGTAGCGTACTGGATCTTGCATATGTATTATTAAATGTATTTTATTTAAATAGTAGCAGGTCCTTCACACCTTCTAAACACTAGCACTTAATCTTTACCATATAATTTTTTCTTATAGGGTCCTGGGAACGGCTCTTTAGGTGCTATCTAGCAGCTTTTTTTTTCATCACAAAGTCAAATATACATAATTATTCTTGTTATACAGTATAGAAAAGTTACAAGTGAACTACCAGGTTCAACCACTTGGTGGCAGCATTGGTACATAATCACAACACTTATTATGTAATCTATGACTGCAGAAAAACCTGTTAATGTTTTCAGATACATAAATAAGTAAAAAATAATTGCAACAAGTCACATTTTGGGTTGGGGAGGTGTTACCACTAAACACTTGATCACATGGAAAAGACGTTGCCAAAGCATCCCCCCCGAGGCATTTATTTCTCATTTTTTTAATGCAAATGATCTGAAGTGATAATTAGTGACCACGTGAGCCTGGACTCATGTTATATGATATACTGTGCTGCAAATCACTGGAGACTAATGCTAGTGTGCTATTACACTGTGGAAGTTTGGAAGAGCCATTATTATTTAGAAAACTGTAACAATAATTGTCTAAAAAGAAGTATAAACAGGATGCAGTGAAAAAAACTGAATGGTAAATTGAAGGGACTTGCCATACAGGGGTTTTGTTTGTTTATTTGTATTTGGTAGATAATTGATTTATACGTTTATTTTTTTGCAGGTTCATAATATATATGGTTTTGCATGCAAAAAAATTTTTTTTTACCTCAACCCCACCCTCTGGTCTAGTTTTCCTCTCAGCACTATTAAAAAATAAATCTGGCAGCACTGTGCATGCCAATTGTGAATGCTGAGTGGATGTGCATTGTGCTTCAAGCCAAGCAGTAACAAGGGTTAGGTGAATAAGGCATTAGCAGGATCAGCAGAATAATGGGTTGCAGGTGGGCTATGGCAGTCTGGTAGCACAGGTCACTTTTACACCACTCCCTAGCACTGGTGCACTACATTTCTGGGTGGCTTGCAAAGCAAAGGTGCAGTATGCAGCTACCTAACTACCAGAGCACAGATCTCCTGCTCTCTACCCTACATCATTAGGGTCAGTACACCCTGCTGCCGCCAAATGAGATAACGCTAGGGTTGCCACTTGGCCGGTATTCTACTGGCAGGCCCGTAAAAAATTGGCATCAGGCCAATGTTAAGTCTATGGAGACAGGACCAAGGCCGGTATTTTTTTGAAGAAAAGGTGGCAACCCTAGATAACGCTAATGGGTGTTTGGTAAAGGAAGGGCAAACATAAGAGGGGTTAATGAAAATTTACTTGCATATTTTGTTTTCTAGCTAAAAATATGTGGTGGGCGGTAAGACAGTGTATGAGGGGCTAAGACAGTGCAGGATAATATTTAAAGGACTCTGGGGGAGTCAGTGGAGTTTTGGGAGAATGAATGGGCTACACTTGTGGGTTCAAATAAGAGCTATTTACAGTTTTTGTTCCATTGTTAATATATACACAGTAGAGAAGATCAACAGTGTAAAAATACATCTAAGATTTTATCAGAGCTTTTTTCTTTTGATCCTGTTCAATGCCATGTAACAACAGGTAAATGTGATGTTATTTTCTACCTAGGAGATACCAGAATCTGTGCTCCAACCTACTATGAGCTATGAATGTCCACAGTTTAAAGTCTACAATCAGTTTTAACCAGGCGTAATGCCCCTTTTAAACTTGCCTTTTAATCAATCTGTGCAAGTTCAGAAGTTATTCTTTCTTTTTTTTATTTACAGCCATTAATAACTGACTTGGAAAAACAGACAAACTGGAGAATGTTTCCAACTCAGCTAATCATGGATGATTTTTGCAATTACTCTTTAGTGAGTACACGCCATAGTAAAGACTGGTTAAAAGCTTATATTTCCATATACTAGCTCACTTGATGAAACATGCAGTTTTACTCTTTAAGGACCCAGGATTTTCCTGAGCCAATTTCCATTTTGCTATGGGGTTGTATAAATGTAGTTTTCCTCTCCCATACAAGTTATATGTTGTTTTTTAAAGGACAGTTAGTGCTTTCATTGGATACCCTATACGTATACCATATTTGCTCGAATATAAGACGACCCCCCAAACTTTGGATATTCCTTTAGGAAAAAAACTCCTGAATATAAGAGTACCCTATAGAAAAAAGTTTAACTTGTGTATATATTCACATGTAAATTGCGTTTTCATTTTTAATAAAAATTGATATGAAAAATGAATTTCTTCTTTTTATTTCCTTTTATTTGTCCATTTTCCCACCAGACTTAGCCAATGCTGCCCCTACCCACCTGACTTGCCCAATGCTGGGTCTCCCTACACAAGACTTGCCTAATGCTGGGTCTCGCCCCTCCCTACCCGAGACTTGCCCAATGGTGGCTCTCCCCCCTGCCCCAATGCTGCCTCTCCCCCTCTCTCCCCTAATGTTGGCTATGCCCCCTCCCCCCCCCCCAATGCTGACTCTCCCCCCTCACTCCCAATGCTGACTCTCCCCCCTCCCTCCTCCATCCCCCAAAGGTAGCCAATATCCCTGGGGGCTAGTGGGGGCACCCAGTGGATGTATGCACATACGTGCAGGCTTCCGTCATGATGCCAGACAATTCCATCTATTATGACGGACCGCCGGACTTCTATTATGACCTCCCGGCTTCAGTCATCGAAGTCCCGACGGACGTACTGGGCAGCATGACGGAAGCCTGCACGTACGTGCAGACATCCACTGGCTGCTTGCGAGGGGGATCCAGGTCTGAGTCAGACCACGATTTGAGGTCTGATTAGAAGACAAACCTCGAATATAAGACAGGGGGACTTTTTCAGAGCATTTTCTCTGAAAAAGACCTTGTCTTATATTCAAGCAAATAGGGTAATAATATACAATTTAGTATTTAAAATACATATAAAATGTGATATGATAGTCAGACTAAGGGGAGGTTTTCTGTTGAGTCCACTCCGCCATATGTATGCTTGTATATCTATTATGTATTGTATGCCTTTTTAATATTTGTACTTTTGATAAAATTTGAAATAAATAAAATCTAATAAACAAAAATACATATAAAATGGGGGAAATTTTATAAAAAAGTTTTTGTTTACAATTTTCCCAAAAGTATACTAGTATACAAAACTAGTACAATAGTAACACTGACCTACTTATCTCAACTAACGAGTTAATAAAAAGAAAGAAATAGGTTCCTAGACTCCCACCCCCACACAAAAAAAAACCTAAAATGACAAAAAAACAAAATGAGGGCTATAAACTAGGAAGGAAACTGATCACAGTAACAAACTGTCAGCACGGGATGGAAAGGGTTAACTTTTTTTTTTTTTTTCCAGATTTGTTTTTTCCCCCCTCACAATTAGTATTTGAAGCACATGGAGTGAATTGGAGGCAAAATTACTGTATTATAACATTGACTACATTGAAACCCGATCGGGTTCAGGACTGTACCCGTTTCACACCGCTGGCTTAACTACATGGAGAGTTAAATTACCATAAGGTTGCCAAGATGTTGAGATTTAAGGGTCTACTCAGTAAAGAGTGAATTTCAGGAAATTTAAATGGGAATTTTAAACTCTAGGCCAATGTAGCCGAGGTGGAAAAATTCTCTGATGCAGCTCAATAGGAGCATTTTTCCAACGTAGTTACTAAGGGCTTAAGTTTGAAATTCCTGTCTCTAATTAAATAGGAGAGAAAAGTAGCAAAATATAAGTAAAATACAAATATAATCCTCATAAAGAGAGAGTACACGTTTCATACCGAATTAATACTATAATCCAAAAGAAAATATTTTTTTACTATCTGTTAATTGGAAACTGACACTATGGTAGGAGGGGAGTACAATAAATGCTACACTTTAATAGATAGCATTTAAGAACCACTAAAATTAACATAGACTATAATTAATTTTTTCTCCAGATACAAGAGTAGCAAGTACAGTGATATATATTTCAAAGTGTTTTTTAAAGTATCATCAGCTGTGATTTAAGATGTGTTTGCTTCTCAATCAGCATACCAGCAATTATTTGCTATCTGAAAATGAGTGAATCCGCATTGAAATTTTATCTGTTTGCTTGGTGTTCTAATTCTAGAATGGAGAAGACAATACAGCTGGGATGCATTGACACAAATTAAGTACACCCCAGGGGAATAGGACACTGCCTACAATATCTCAACTCATCATTTGGAAGCCAACATTTATTACTTTAATACCAGATAAGAAAGGTATTGATTTCCACTTGTGTCTTTATTGTCACCAAAACAATGAGAGTATCATTGCAGTGACATGGTGTACTTAATACCAGATGTCTATATTAATAAAATATTTATTCAAGAGAATATAAAAAGAAAACAAATGAAGACCATATCAATAATGTTGTTAATGCTCAAAACCAGATGTATTTTTGACACCCACACCTCTGGTACATCTACTTGTAAGGATTTGGTACAGAGCTGGAACCGCTGTGCATTATAAGATATTGGTATTGGCAACGGACCCTTTGGCAACGGACCAAAGGAACAGAATTATTCTGCCTGAAGGAAATCCACCTTATGGTTGAGCCGCAGGTTTTATTCCCCCCAGGACTTTTACACTTTGTCAATTACTAGGATACCGAAGCGTAACTAAACCAACAGGAGACTGGACAGGAGACGTAGGATCAAGGCGGAGGTACAGAAGGATCAGGCAGGAGAGGCTGGCAGCAAACAATCAGTGAAGGCAGACAAACAGGTCAGGACAGGCGGCAAACAGATGTAGTCAGGACTTAGCAGGATTTGGCAACAAAATATCAACAAAGCTCTATCACAGGCAAGGTTCAATACACACATAAGGGTTTACATAGTGTAGGAAGTGACTGACTGGCCAATAGTAACTTTTGGGAGGAGAAACAGAGGTTTTATTACTGTCCCTTTAACTGGGTGTAAGGGCAGGAAGCCAAACAGCTATCAAGCATGCACGAAAGCCGAAACCAAGCGCACTCCGTCTTGGCTGAATGACAGCCGACGGAGATATGCAGAAAAACCGCGCAACAAGCGGCGGTTGCCGCTGGAACAGCCGGAGACCATAGTGGTTGGGCCAGGAGGCTGAAGATCAGGGCTCCGGAGAGCCCTGAATAGGTGAGTGGGTTGTGGGTGAGATGTTGTCCTGCAGCGTGACTGCGCAGATGTGACACTACTTTACACAATCAGAGCCATCTGAATGCACTAGTGGGCCCAAGGCATAGATTTAATTTATTGGCTCCCTCTACTATACAAACATATTTTACAAAAATATTAAACATTTATAAAACTGCAAATCACTTGAGATTTTTGACTAGTGATGCAATATTTAGATAATAGGACCACATTTGGAATTATCTTCCTTGATCTGTGAATCAAAGACACAAATCAGTGGAGTCGGCACTCAAGAACACAGGTAAGTGTAGTAGTTATAATAAATAGTAAAAAATAAAGTAAAATTGATTTTATTTTTATGGAATAAAGATTACAATAATTAAAAAGGAGACAGGTGATGATAAGTGAAAAAGTGCGAGTGCAAGACGTATTTCGCAATTCAAAGCCACTCCATAAATGCTGTGGGGCATATTTGCTTGGCCCACCTTAGGCATCTTAATACAAACTGACCATCATTTCAATTCAAAAGACCCTGAAGGTAAAAAGAAAAGGGAGGTCCACATGAATGTGTAACCTTAATATCTGCACATTATGTTATCAAGTCAGCATAGATCAAAATCCTAATGAATGTTCCCAAGACCGTATTCAATCCACACTGCAAAGGCAAAACTAGCCTAGGTCAAGCTGGTGGTACCTGATTCAGTAGCCACTGAGTGTATAGCTTGTAAAACAAGATACATCTCCATTTACAAGTCATGTTAAGCCATTTTCTGCAAATAAATAAATAAATAAAATATGGCAGGGATTAGTTTCATCATTTTTCTATTTAAAAAAAAAAGTGCTAAAATAGCACCAATGTTTAAACATTAAGGATCTTTTTAACTCTCAGATGTGATACTCGTCCAATTATTGTTTTATTTCTATATTTCAATAAATAGTGTTTTGATCCAAAAATATAATGTAACGACTTAACAACAACACTGGCTATCTCCTAGTTCAACAAAAATGTGTGCACATGTATACGTGTGGCACAAATCTGCATATATAGTCATCTTTTTAGCTTAGTTATACACAGATATCCCATTACATATAGTGCAGCAATTTAGCACTAAATGGAATCTAACAAGGCTCTTAGGACGGAACATGATAATAATAGTATATTTAAGAATATAATAAAGTTTAATCCATAAATGGCAAATACAAACTGTGCCTAGGCAGATGACATAGGCTCACCTGTTTTCCAGGCCACCTAAACTAGCCAGGGACATCGTTTGATGCATGGTCTAGATAGGTAAGCACTGAAGAAATATCTCACTATACATGGTACCAAGGATTGATTGAAGCATGACTTAACTATTTGCCATGGAGCATCGCTAGATTTAAATTGCCTATTCTGTATAAAATGTGCATTGCTCAATTAGGGAAGAATTGGTACATAGCACAAAGCTTATCTGTGGTCATATGAACTGTCTGACATTTTGCTTGGCTATGCTGCTATACAGTATTGCTCTACGTGCTGTAGCAACTGAGAACAACACAAGAAAATCAATTGAAAGAAAAAATCTTTAATTCCACTTTGAAAAAAAGAGAAGAAACAAAAGCAAAGCCCAGAAGAAATAAAATATAATGCACTATGTAAATGTAAATCATGCGAAGATCTTGTTATGTGATTATTTTGATACCCTTATTGCTTATAAAAATGAGCACGTATGATAACGGCTTTGCTTTCCTCATTCATCACAACAATGAAGCATTGCTGCATGAACAGGATTCTTCAGTACAGACTGTTCCAGACACACATACTAGTATTATTAGGTCAGATTTCTCTGTCTCCAAGCCCACATAATCCATTCTGAGACTAGGTGAAATGTCACTGGCTGCAGACAAACACAGCCTTCCAACTGTACAGAATGGAGATTTTTTTTATTTTTGTAACAGTGTTGGGAAAACTGTTTTCAATATCTGATAAAAAAAAAAAGAGAGAAAAGATTCACTATGACATTATGCAGGTTTTAATTCCCTTGCAACAAACCAAGCATCTGATCTGATGCAAAACAATGAAAGAATAAGAATACTGGAATATGTAGAATATTGGACAGACTAGACTGGCCAAATTGTTCGTATCTGCCGTGCTACATTCTATTGAGGTTATTTATTGAAGGTCAGGTTCTAAAAGTGGAGCAATCAGAAGGAACATTTCATTGGTTTCTGTGGTGATTGCGCCACTTGTTGAAACTTGACCCACAATTCACCCATCTAAACAATGCTTTGATGTTTCCAATATCTCTCATTTGTTTATCAGCCAGGCTGGGTGAATTGGTCGGTGCTTGATTACTGAGGGAGCTACGGCATTGTTTGACGTCGGAAGGATTCATTCCGTGCAGATGAGCCGTTGCCAGATTTCCGATACACTTTCCCAGACCTCCTGGTGGTGGTGCTGATGTATAAAACAGACCATCTGCAGTTAATTATTTTTTAATTTATCTGGGCCAGCAACAAAACCATAAAGCTAAAAACTGTAGGCGCACTCATTGGTTGGAGGGTGACATTTAGTCCCTAACTTAATGAATTAACTATAAGGCACAGCTTGTACAGATGTTCGCTTTCCATTAACAGCAGCATATTCCCTGTGGGTTGAATCAGAAGAAATGCAATTTATTGGCAGTGTGCATAGCACACAAGCCTTCTTCTGGCTACGTAAGAGAGACAGAGACCCGCTACTGCAGCTATAGCAGAATCTTCATCTAGTGAATAATATCCAAGGACTTGGTGGCCAGCGGACACAGATGTTTAGCGAGTCACAGATCTCTTTAAAAAATAAACATGGTTGTGTATTTATAAGAGTCTTAATTCTGAATGCATCACTTTTATAAAATAAACTGGATCATTAAATCTTGTCTTCCACAATACTGAGCACAAATTAAGTGCCAAATTGTATATTTAGTAAGAATGAGTGACACAGGTTAGGGACATCATTAACAATAACAGATTGAGTCATTGGCTAAGAATGGTCGTGTAGACTCCACAGTGGAAGCAATGACTATGAGGGAATCAATTCCTGAACAAGCCCATTATTAGGCCTAGGTTGGGGCACTATGCATTAAATAAAGAGATGTGAAAAAGACTGAGTCCAGGGTCACTAGGAATGACTTAAAGGCCTAAGACAAGCCAAAATATATAATACCAAGTTAAAAGAAGAAACATGTAAAACTAAGACAAAACAAGGGAGCTGTCTTCAAGTTAGCAATACAACACTCTGAGAATCTCTGATATCACTGAGCAGTAAGTGTCAGTACTGACAGTCTTTAAATAGTGCAACTTATTGATTGCACATGTGCATTAAAGGGAAATGGGAGTATGGCTCTCTATGATCCATTTTAAAATGTTAAATAGAACACGTGGTTTTGCAGTACGCCTTCATGACATCAGGAGGCAGAGGATGGACAGGAGAACAGATATATGTGGGACAAAAGCTTTGAGCATTGTGCCACCATGGAGCAGACACGTGTCAAGTTGTAGTGTCATAACGGTATAACAATACAGCTTGAAAAATGTAACCTCACAATCAAAGTGAACATTCTGGGAGGGTGCGCCACAATTTAGGCACTGTTCTTTCACTAGCGTAGAGTTCCAACAACACCTGCTTTGGGTTCTTTGCCAATTTACTAAATAGCAATGCTGAAACATGCTTCTAGGTCAAGTTGATAAAGCTTATTATTGGTGTGTATTTACACAGTCACATACTCTTGCAACATAAAGTTGCTCCTTTCAAAGTGACACAGCACAAAAATAGTGGATGGAGGATACTTTCACTAAAAAAAAAAAAGCCACATTAAGCGCCACAGTTACATAATGCTCCTAAATAATTTGGGAAGGGGTGGGTTATCCATATCCATTACTTAAAATATATATTTGTGTGCCATTGTACTGCAAAGCCCCCTGACTGAAATATATAAATACAGAAAGATAAACCCATGTCCACTTGGCACTAATTGCACATACCAAAATATTCTACATGGGTGTGAAGGTAAAGAGGGATGTTTCCTTCACCCACCCAATGTTTAAGATATTCTATTGAATGTGAAATATACAAACACGTGTTGCGCAATAAAGTGGTATACTTATCTCACACACTAGTGGACAATATTTAGCCGGCTTGACAGTGCATACATGAAATGAAAAAAAAACAGCAAAAAATACAATGTGTGACACTGTAACAGTTTGCAATGGTGATATATGCCCCCAAAGGAGATTCTACATCAGTGTCTGCTGCATATTACCGATTTATAATCTGTCATTTATTTATTTATTTTATCTGTTCCCAATTAATAGGTTTATATATATATATTTTATTGATATATTTATTTTCTGGCGCCCACTTTCTCACCTGGTTATTCTATTGAATGGGTGATTCACTGAGCCTGATAGGGGTTGGAAGATTTGTGGATGTGACCCCTATCAATCTTACACAGTATTTTCTTTACCTTTTTTAACCTTGTGCTAAATTTGAAGAGCACCGAAAGACAGTTTTTGTCTTCTTCCATCACAGGGAATTTACCTTCCTATTGATTTTATGATAGAGATATTGGATATTATTTTATTTTACTTCTCAAGGTAGAATAGCAAAACTGAAGAAACGTATATTAGCTCAAGTTTTTTTTTTAAACAAGGAATAGGATCTGGTCTAGTGAGGGAAATTAATTCAACATTGAACGAAAACTATTGTGCCTTTTCTCCTGTGCAGCATATTACTGTGTATTATAGTTTTGCATTGACGGTTTTTGAGCAGGGTCTTAGAACACCTTATTTATGAAAAGTCAAGCATATGGAACAGGCGTAACAATGATCTGTTGGGTATACTTCCCATCAGATGTTTATTTAAATCTCATATCAGTCTTGGATTTGGGCACCTCTTGGTAAAGGCTTTATCCTGAAACTTCTATTGGCCCTTTTCTGTCTTTTATCATTCATGTTGGTAATTATTCTTATGTTTTCTCATTTTATTTACTTATTGTTTACGTTGGTTGTCTTCGAATATATATATATATATGTTTGTTAATTTACAACAGCTCAAAGTTTTCTTTTTACTAGAGCCTAATGCTCTTTCAACCTTTTTCTGCCACCGTGGCTGACAGCATCTAGGACAGTTGATCCCGGCTACTTCACCGCTAACAGTTCAGTGCAGCATTTTGAACGCTGAACTGTCAGCGGTGAATAGCAATGTGGCCACTTCACTGAGGTAATGTCAACGCTTACAATCATACACCCCCTTATAAATCAAACCCCCTTACAGTGAGCCAAACCCCCATACTAACCCCCAACCCAAACACTAATACTAACATTCACCCCCAAACCCTAATGCTAACATTAACCCCCCAAACCCTAATACTAATACTACCCCCCAAAACCCAATACTAGTTCCTAACCCCCCGAACCCTAATACTAATATTAACCCCCAAACCCTAATACTAATACCTAACACCCGAACCCTAATACTTACATTAACCCCCTGAACCCTAATAATAACCTCCCCAAACCCTAATACCTAACCTCTAAAAATACTTGCCTTCAGCGATCCTGCAGTGAACTCATCCCATGGAGAAAGGTCCGACGATGACCTCTCGCACGATGAACTGTCCATCGCACGAGAGGGGACGGTGAAGCCCATCCCCGGCTGGTGTCTTTACAGTTGATCGCGGCTGCTTCACTTCTGACAGTTCAGCTTGGCAATTTGAACGCTGTACTGTCAGCTGTGAATAGCAATGTGTCTGCTTCATAACTGCAATGTAAGCACTGAAACTTCAGCGCTGAACTGTCAGCGCTTACAGACATATACCCCCCTAAAAAATCAATCCCCTAAAAGTGACCTCAAACCCCCATACTAACCCCCCAAACCCTAATACCTAACCCCTAATAATACTCACCTCCAGCGATCCCGTGATGAACTGTCCCGCGAAGAAAGGTCTGGCTATGACCTCTCGCGTGAACCGTCCCATCCCCGGCTGACAGTCTAGTAAATGTTTAGGCAAAATACGTTTTCATATGGACCCCTTCAATAGAATGTTGTGAGCACCACACTCAAAAGTACATGCATTCTTTTTTTTCTGCTTACTTGAGCTCTTGTGAACTTGTGGCCATCATGCTTCGGATGCTTTTATCTGCTAACGGACAGCCAGACAAACTGCAAGAAAAATTGTATACAATTAAGAATAATGTCTTAACTTAACTTAATGGAGGTTGTTTAAAAGGGTCTATTCTGTGGTATAGTTCTAAAAGTAACATAACAGCCAATATACTCAATGGAATGTTCCTGCAGATTGTCCTATGTTTGGAATTCTGCCCAAGAATTGTTACCTAGAATGATAAACATATGCAAGAATATTGTATTACCAGATACATGGCTCCCCACAGAATCAGTATTCTCTAGTCTAAAGAGCAGTCTGGGAAGCTGAGTCCAGGGAATTAACACATAGTTCAATATGCTACTTTTAACAGTATGATTGAGGTAAGGTGAAAACAATACATTTTTCCCTCCGGGAGAGCTAGAACTGCAGTACTACATCCAGACAGCAGATAGCCCTGGCTGTTTCAATGCTGTGAAAACAGCGAGAACCAGCTACTCTTGATTAAATTACATTAACATTTATTTATATAGTGCCAACAATTTACATAGCACTTGGTACAGCGCATAAAAGTGAATGTTAAATGAACAGAGACAGAGATACATGAGGTAGAGAGCCCTGTTCGCAAGCTTACATTCTAGAGTATCTGCTATTCCTTACTTGTCCTCAGCTGAACAGGACTGCTGTTGCACATGCTGCAGCGACATGTCAAGGTAATTTTATTTGATGGCTCCTCTGCTATCTCTCCACTGCTCTCTGTCTCGAACAACTCTCTCTCTCTTTCTTTTTTGCCTCCTATCTTAAGAGCACTATGTCTTTCAATTGCACCAGCTCTATCACCTCTGGCTAGGATGTCCTTCATGACCAGGCTTTAGTAGTCTAGCGGTCCTGAATAACAACTCCCATGATTTTCATTCAGTCCAAATGACTTGTTGAGCATCATGGGGACTGCAGTCTAAAATGTTGGATGACTATAGGTCAGTCTCCAATTTTAGCCAGTGTATGTCTCCACCGGGCCCCTGGTATTTTTTGAGCCATAGATCTGATCTGTCTTTCCATACAATATGTACCCTGGCTATGCCACTTTGTAATTCTCAGAAGAATTAATACTGGGGCTACTAAGGTTGCACCATGGGCAGCTTTACAGAATTTACCCCAAGGCAAAAGGTGTCCAGTCCTTCCTTGGTAACTACCAGTCATATGATCACACCCTGGTGTTGGGCATCTGTCAGCACAGAGACCACCATAACCACATTTAATATTTTCCTTGTTTCCAGTTTACCTGCATTGACCTAAATGGCTGCATGCCTTTTACAATGAATTGAAAACATACAATACCAAATGGAAAAGATGTTGAAGGTAAAAATGTTAAAACAACACACATTAGCTTTGTTGCTTTACTTCACCTGCTAACTACAAGTATGTGGAGAGTGCTAAGATAGCATCTTTTAACTGCAGAGGAGAGATGGCTAGAAGGAAGACAGGGAGAAAGGCTGCACGTATTCAAAAGAAAAAAAGTAATTTCACCTCATGTAATACTTACGTTATTAGATCCTTTTTGCTCTCTTTGCATTGAGGGTATTTGGGTTTTGGGCTTGGAATGGTCACTTCCCCTGGGTACCTCCGTTCTTCAAGAGGATCGTGGAATGGATCCAAGTCTTCCTGCTGCAATATATAAAAACAAAAACAATCCTACTTAACTAAACAACATTGTGTTACATTCCCTGATATGACTAGACGCATCACCATGTGGTCCAAGTGCCAGTATTAGACATATTATCTGTGTGTGTGAGTATATAAATGTAAGTGTGTGTAATATGCATATCAAGCCAAAAGGTTATCTCATAAACAGATCTGAAGCATCTATGCTCATGAATGCCTTTTATTTATTTATATAAATCTTGGTAAAGGTCAGTGTTGCATACTGAAACGATGATAGTTATGTTGCGGATTCTGGCTAATTAAAATTGACTATACTTTTGCTACAAGTCCCATGAATGTGTGCAATTTTGGGATTATATATATATATATATATATATGTAAACATTCTTGAGCATAGACTCTTCAGATGGGTTTATGGCTTTACGTTTTGACTTGCCCCAGGCATATCGGGACTCCAGGGGTGTGAAGCTTAAGAAGTTGAGTGGCACCGCTTCCACGCATACATGGTAGACGCTGTCACTTACTTTAGCAGCATTATTGTGCTGCCAGTGTGACTTCCAAAGACTTCCATTTATTCTGCTGGATTGCACTATAAACCCAGCTGTTCCGCTGAGTTCTACTTCTGAAAAAGTAGGAACAGAGTTAGAGCTCGGTGAGATTGCCACCCAAGATCAAGACTGTTGCGCGCAAAGCGGGACAGCTGGGAGACATGGTATATACAGTGTTCATGTGACAAAGTCTTTTTAATGGCCAATGTTGACATAAATGTTATATCTTCCCCATTATTATTGCAACTAAACCTCATCTTATAAGACAAAGGTTGAATGTAACATATCACTTATTCTTTTTATTTCTTAAAACGCCATTTAAGAGGTTTATTGATCAATTCAGGGAAATGTTTTACATATTCAGCGTATACTAATACATGTTTGATGCACATTCTGCTCCTAAGAAGAAATATGTGTTGTAAATCTGATAACTAGCAACAACACATAGTATCTGTCTCAGTATGGTGTTTTGACATTCTACAGCTAATTGCATTATATACAGTGAGGATAGAAAACTCTCATTAATACATAAATTTAAACATGAACATTTACACCAATTGCTTATGTCAGGATGTTGCCACTATTAATTTGAAAAGTACCAACTAATCATCAAATACTGGAACTGGATATAGTATCAGTGAGCGCAAAGAGCCGGGATCAGTAGGTGCTTGGGAGCAAACTCGAAAGTGGCAAGTTTCTACCACGTTCAACCGGCACTATCCTGACTTCAACATGGTCTATACATGGACTACACCCTGATTGGACTGGGTTCAAAATGGACTGTACTGTGGTGGGAATATATCAAGTTCCACTTCGGAGTCTGGAACAGTTGCATTGAAATTACATTTTTTGAATGCTAAATGCTAGGTGTGCACACATCAGGAATAAATCTGGGGTGGCTCTATAAGACTCTTCTGGCAACACAATATGTACCATTATTGTAAATAAATATTATTAAAATCAGAACATATTAATAAAACAACCAATCATACCATATATATAAATATGAATTAAACTGAAATTACAAAATGATGAATGATACAAAGAAAAAATGCGAAACAATTTTAGATTTAAAAAAAATGGTGTAGTATTTGTAAAATAAGTGAAATCATTTTATATATATTTTAAATATTTTGTCCACATTTAGTCAGATATCTCTATTTCTTGAATGGATTTTATTTGCATTACGGAACAGGATAGAGAGATGATATGAAGAAGACAACGAAAAATAGCACATGGCAGGAAGATAGAGAACAGATGTGTGTCAAAACAACAGAAATGATAGGAATGAACGGCCACCATTTTGGAAATATATTTGGGTGAACGCATGAAATTGATTTAAAGTACAAAATACCCAATACATGGGTGATTTCCCTCAGACTGACCAATTGAAGCATAGCAGAATGTAACTGAAGGTGAATGAGACCATCACAGTACTATATCATTTTAAATAAAATCTGCATAATTCAGCGTAATGCATCCTAGTACATAGCATATACCAGAACTATGTATACAGATATGTCCACATGTTTATATACATCTTTTCACACTACCTGGTTTATCAAATGTAATAGAAAGACATAATTGTATTACGTTTGTACTAATTAACTTATTGATTCTCACTCAAAGTGAGAACCATTTGGACATCAAAACAATCAAATACAATAAAATATTAATACTTTAAGAATATGTATCAAAACAGACAGTGTGAACCAGAGACAGTAAATATGTTTCAACAAGTAGCAAATCTTACATTTAACCAGCTCAAATTGATTAGCATCACTTGATTTCAGATGGGACTTGTGTTTATGGTTGAATTAAGGGTTCAAAGTTCAAACATTAATGCATTTAACTGTCTGTGTTAAATTGATGACAAAATATATGACTTACAAAACTACAGAAGACTGATTACGCTGCTTGGATGTAATCTATGTAACTGACATTCCATTTTAAAATCTGGGTGGTACCCCTTGGGAATATTTGATAACCATTCAAAAACTAAAATGGCAGAGTAGAGTATGTCTACATTCTATTGTATGCCACAGATTATTTATAAATGAATACTCCACTGTACAAAAGGCACTAGAGATGTTTTTTTCTAGATCACCTCACTTGCTCTAAAAAAAAAACCTTTATACTTCTATGGAAATAAGTTAAACTTCTTCTGAGTGTTTAACTTTTGCTGGTATGCACCTCTAGCAACAAAATCACTATTTCTTAACAGAGAAACAGGAAATACACTAAATATCCTACTTAAGAAAAATTACAGAAAGAATGTTCTATTATTGTAGATGTTTCTCATATTTTGTCTAGCAGTGTGGGGGAAGGTTTATGTATGTGTAACATTTATTTACATTTCCTTTTTCATGGTGGATATGTCTAGGGGTTTTTAGCATGTCTGTCCTTTTGCTGTGTAGTTCACAAACCAACAAATGCCTCACTTTTCCACTTGTAGCCACAGCATAGAACAGACTGTGGAATGTTAAATTAAACGCAGGATCAGTCCTGGTTCCTAAAACCTGTACTAAAAATATTATATCCTTTTACCTGTTTTATAAGTAGGTTATGAAGCACCAACAACATCTGATGAGGTTCCTTATGGCATTAACCCCTTAGTGACAAGACATTTTGACCCTGACTTTCCCTTGGTGACAAGGGCTGTTTTTACATTTCTGGGGTGTTTGTGTTTAGCTATAATTTTCTTCTCTCTCACATACTGTACCCACACAAATGATATGTTGTTTTTATCATCATAAGAAGGGCTTTCATTAGATACCATTATGTTCATCATATCTTATAATTTACTACAAAAAAAAATCACAAATCATGATCACTTTTTCTAACTTTGACCTAAAACATAATTTCCACAAATACAATCATTAAAAAATACCCCATCTAAATAGTTTCGAAATCTTGTCCCGAGTTCCATATTTTTCTGCATTTTTTTGCGAGTTATGGGGTAAAAATAGTGTTTTTTGTTTTTTTCCTATATTGACGTTTTGACCCCAACCCGAACACTAAATTTAACCCTTACCCTAAAGTTAACCCCAACTCTTACCCTTATGCTATCCCTTAATCTATTTTAATTTAATTTTAACCCTATCCCTTATGCTAAAAATTATTACATTTTAACCCTAACCAATCTAGCCCTAATCCTAGTTTTAAGGTAATTAAATCCTTTTTTTTTTTACATTGTAATGTTGCTGACTGCCTCTAATGACAGTCAAGCAACATATTCAGAGCGACAGAAGTGAAATTTTTTTTCACTTCTGAAGCTCTGACCACAAGAGGGCATAGCCATATTGCCGGAGTATGCTGCTCCATCAATATGGCGCCCATGATCGCTCCGTGGGGCGATCGTGGGTGCCCCAGAGAGCAAATTTCAGTGCTGGCTATTGCCTCGACATCGAGGCGATAGACCAGCACCGTTAGAACGTTTTTTGCGATCGTTGATTGTGAAAACCGTTCGTTTCACCGCAGGACGTGCCAGGCACATCCAATGTAGGGAACAATGTTCCCGGCAGGACGTGCCTGACATGTCCATTGTATTGAAGGGGGTTAAATAACCAGCGTCAGGATAGAAGTGTTGTACTGGTGTAATACAACCCTGTCCTTTCCCATATGGGGGAAAAGAGTCCTGTCCTTTCTATATATAAGCAGCACACTCTCAAAGGTTGCTTCAGTAAAGTGCAAAAGGGGCAGGGGCAGTATTTAGAATGTTTTGGCCACCCAGTTCTTGTGGAACAATTGCTGCTAGAACTGTTATTGAACTAAACATTTCCAACTGAGTATGATGGAAAGTTCAGCTCAGCTCAGCAACAGCTGTGGAGATTTGTCCATGCCCTTTAGGATATAGTAGGGTACTGAATTTCAAAAGTGGCCTATTCTGTCTCCAGTGACTAGACTAGATGCTGTAGTGGAGTAACATAATAAGTATGAGTAAACTGCCCATGTGTTTTTTTTTTTAATAAAGGCAGAAATCTCTGCAACATGAGACTTTTTAAAATAAATAGGGAGTTATGTATAAAACTCTCCCACTGCAAAGGTGTGGGAGTTTCCTAAAAAGTGTTTTTATAACTTTGCAGTGTGGGAAAGGGACCTCGGCCAAACAGCACCTGATTTTTTTATACATAGGCTGCGTCTGCGCAACCAGTGCTGACTCAACCTAAATCTATGCATGCGGCTAGATAACGCAGACTCTTGAAATTCGCTTGGAGTATGCCTTATACATTGGCGCACATGCCGATTGTGCCAGTATTTGCTCCTGATAGAATGTGTTTTAAGGTGACAATATATGTGTTTTGAAGTCCAGATCTACAAGTTTTGTTCCCCCCTTTAACCATACAATGATAAAACCTTCTACCTTCCAAAATTACTATGCAAAGTTTACAGACATAGCTTGCACCTGGAAGTTCACAGATTCTAAATTAAACTAGATAAGACTAATCATAAAAACTATTTTTCATGCTTTAGTAGCACTCAGACTTTAGTAGATAGGAAGTTTATAATAGATAATATGATGACAAGACCTTCGAAAACTACTGTATTCTATCAACTAAGTCATGCTCATTTTATTATAGACAGTACAGAATCAAGAAAATGAGGTTGCAATTGTGAGCTTCATAAGAGGAAGCAACATACATTAATATCTTTGGAATCGTCTTCATCTATCCGTCTGGGTTTCATTTTAGTGTAGTCTACTGGTAAGTCCCAACAGTCTCCCTCATTCATTTGGTAACACTGACTATTCATAGCGGCCTGTCGTTGTGGTGACATTGGTTCCAGTGGTGTTAGAATGGTGCAGCAACCATCTCGTTGTCTCTGTTTGTTCATGCTAAGGTCCAGTGTTCCATTTTCATCAACTTCAATGTCAGGATTCTGAAAGGAATGGATGAATATTGTGAAATTTCTTTTTTAAATCCTTTATTATTATTAATATTATTATTGGATAATGAGCTTCCTATAGAATTGATACAGTGAGTCCTGGCAATGTACCTAAACTGGGTTGCCTATGCTTTAGGTTAGCTCATGGCTGACCAATAGGAAGCTATTTAGTTGTTGTGATAGGTCAATTCAACTTTTTTTCACTTCTAATCTAGGAGCACAAGTGAATTTTTTTTTTTTTCGGTAGTCTGAGGATAAACTGACATGTACTTTTTAAAGTACACGCCAGTTTATCCTCTAACTGGCAGCTGCCATGCTTCCCTTGTTTCTAAATGGGATTAACAGATAAGACCTTAACTAGGTCCATTAAGACCCTGATCAGACAAATGGGGCGGGCCTCTGCTCTGCTTGACTGTGCGTATACTCACACTGCCAGCACATGCCAGCCTCCCCACCAGAGGGAGCCGAGAGTAAAACCACGTGTATTTGTAAAGATACATGTTGGGTTTACTTGGGAGAAGCACGACATGTTTTTTAAGGAAGCAATGGTTAAAGGTTGATAATGTGGATTGCAAATCATTTTAGCTTGAGGCCCATTTTTTTGCCTGGCACTAAGCTAGATACTGTCATGTAGGCATGTGATGGCTTCTTAACTGAGATTCTTTATATATTTTTATATAAAACAATGTTTTCAATTAAGTAAAGCTATAACTCACATTTTAAATAAGGGCCTTCCAGTTCCCTGTGTATTTCTCAGTTGGTATTATATTCAGTAGCTCAGAAGATTTTCACCATCTCTGATTTGAAGATTTTTTTTTGTTTTATATGGAGTTTGAAAATAATTTGGTATTTAACAATTTTAACACTACGCATATATTACAGAAAACAAAAGATTAGTTTACTAAGCCATAGTATTTTAAAGTTAAAGCCTGTTATTGTATAAGGTATGTTAAAATGTTAAATGGACACTATACCTCTGAAATAGAAGTAGAAATATTCAGTGGCCCTAGTATGGGGATTCAATGTCATGTACATTTACAGGTACACGCTATATTCATGCCTCCGTGTGAAGCAATCAAGTTGATCTAGTCACCTACTGTATATGTTTTACCTGTCGGGACTGCAATAGAAGATGGACCGTACTACAACCAGAACTCTGAATGTTCTGCTTAATCTGTTAGTCTGTTTGCTCATTGGTAGTGTGAACAGACTGAGTTGAGCACTCACAGATAATTTTTTCTCCCCACTTGGCAATCCTGAAAATGTAAACCCCAATGATAGGCTCCATCCCTACTTTAAAGAGCTAAAAATAATGCGGCCTATAATTAGGACAATACGTTGCTTTCAAAAACAAGACGTCAGTGAGATGCAACTAGCAGTGAGCCCTGCCAGCACTCTAAGTTTCTGCTATAAAATATAGTTTTTTTTGCCTTTTAACCCCTTCGTGTCGCATGCTGCTTGCGTCCCTAAAGATGCAAGCACCAAAATGCGATGTTTTGTTCCTGGCCACTGACCACAAGGTAATCGGTAGCCAGGGACACAATGGACACTCAAAGTGTCCTCATCTAACAGGTATGATCCCGCTGCAAGTCACTGCAGCGGGATCCGAGCACAGCTAATCGCGGGAAGCCGTGATGAGCTGTTTAGCACTGGACATACTATGCCTGCCATCCTAGCGTCTTTTAGGACCACTAGAATTAGAACGGCATAGAATGGGAAAGGGTTAAAGTCAATTTTGACAACTACAAGAAAAGGAATATTAAAAGAACAGACGGATTTATTTAATGAGTTTGTATCTAAAAATCAATTTTACACTTTCAGTTAATCAATCTTAAAGGACAATTAAATGTTTTTTTTTCCTTGAAGGAAGCAAGGTCTAAAATACATTTCCCGCCGTGTAACTTAATAGGTTAACTCTCTGCTGTGTCTCATAGCAGACACAGCATGTCTTAAGGCTGGTGCGCACTTCACGGTCAGCACGCACATAGCCAATCAGAAACGGGGCTTGTCCTGCTCCTCTTACTGGGGTTTGCAGAGTACAGGATTCTCTTTCTCCTAGCACAAAGGGAGACACAAATTTTGGAAATCGAGGGGTAGGGAGAGACTAATTACAGTATGGGCAGCCTGTGCACATTCCCCAAGCACCCACCCATCTTTACACCAAATTGTGTTAAAAAAAAAAAACCTTAAAGTTAGCATTATGGCTAAAATGTCACTACTGTTAATGTTGAAAACAAATGGATTGTAAGTATCCGCACAGATCTCAATCCTTTTTCCTATTCCTTGTATACTGCTACCACTACATATTTCAGCTTTCAAAGGGGAAGGAGTCGACTCCTTGTCGACTCCAAATGGCAATCTGATTTCTTCTTGGATACGCACTAAATACATGTTAATGTCTATACTAACATATATAACCGTCTAAGTTCTGGGTCATAAAAAAAGTATCTAGGACGCTTTAAAAGCATATAATGTATTTGGTAGCAGTGACTTCCACACCTTTATTGTTCTTTCCGTAAAAAAAACCTTCCACTGTTAATGAATATGTTTTAAGAGAGGCCTTTGTATCGGCCCTGAACAGATTTCTATAACATTGTAATATCCTCTCTGAGATGTTTTTTCTTTAGCATGTACAAATTTAACTGCATTACTAAAACTTACTATACACCTTATTAGTTTTGTTGCCCTCCTGTGCACTTTATTTAATTCCATAATGCATTTTTTAATGCCCAGAATTGAACTGCATATTCAAGGTGAGGTCTTACCATGGACCTTTAAATGGGCAGAATAATATCTTTCTTTAGCGAGTCAATCCCCCTTTTAATACATGCCAATATCTTATTGGCCTTTGCAGCTCGCCAGCTGACACTGTTCAGTACTGCTAAGTCTATTTTCTACAATAACTCCCATATCTTTTTCATTAGTAGATTTCCACAAGGAAACACCATTTACACTATATGTTACATTATGCATTTTGGTTATAATAATAATAATAATAATAATAATAATGATAATAATAATAATCTTACAATTGTCTACATTGAATATTATTTGCCAATTACCTAATATGTTCAAATCCTCTTGCAGTTAAGACAAATCTGGTTCAGACTATATTACCCAACTTAATTTTTTGTCATTGGCAAATGCTGAGACATGGCTCCCTATGCCCACTGGGAGATCATTAATAAACAAATTAAAAAGAAGAGGACCCTGGACAGAGCCACTTATCAAAACTGTCCAATTTGAGAATTTTCCATTTACCACAACTCTTTGCATTCTATCTATCGGTCAATTGCCAATACACACACAAATGTTTGACCCTAAGCCTATTTCAGTCAATTTGTACAGTAAACTTTTGTGAGGAACATCCGCTGCAGCATAACATCTATATTTTTACTCACTTCTTCATATAATAAAATTAAGTTAGTTTGACAAGATTTGTATCTCACAATACTAAGTGAGTGACTAAGTGAGTGACTGCGGTTTTTCACTTGCTGAAACTTCATCTTTATTTGCTGTGCATTTTGTTATTTGGATTCTTGGATACACCATTAAACAAACTTTTATATACACCGACCCCTGGAGTGCCGAGGATCTACTTTTTTCTTTCTCTTTCACTAATTAAAAGGTGCGAACCAGGCACCTGTGGAGGCACCAGAGTCGAAGGTGGGATTTATACCTTCAGGATTTACTCCAGCATTGTGAGCCGGACACCTGTTTACTTGCTTTGTATCTCACAATGCCATGCTAATGAAATTCCTGTTCGTTGTTTTATATAGTAAATTATATGATATGATAATGGCATCTAAAGAAAGCCCTTCTTATCCCTAAAAAAAGTTATATATAATTTGTGTGGGTACATTAAATGATAAGGAGTAAAATTACAGCTAAACAACAGTGCAGAAGTGTTAAAACAGCCATTGTCACGAAAGGTACACCATGGCCAAAACATCCGGCCATAAAAGGGTTAATGAAGCTGACACGCTGTCATCCTTAAAAATATTCTTAATCCTCTTAAAGGAAAACTATCCTCTTAATAAATATTGTTAAATGATGCCTTGCAAAAAGCTACCATGACCTGTGCTTGGGTGAAAGTGGAAGCTTATTTGCATACAGTACATGCATTATTTATTTGCACCACTTGGATAATTTATGTTAATTAACCTCTGGCATTTTGTGTTTGTTAATGTACTTTGCCATATTTAACACAACAGTAGGGAAATTCTGAGACAAAGTGCTAAACTGGGAACAATTTCTCAGGAAATTGGTTTAGCCTCACCCATGAGACTGTATAGACGGCGTGCTGACACATGCACAATGGAGAAAATTAAAAAGGGGTTGAATTACGGATGGGGCAAAAGTACTAGGGTCTTTGGGGTAATAAACTCTAGTCTGGTACACAGAGGACAAAACTGGAAGCTGGAGATTGCCGGATGTTCATGCAAAACAAGACTTCCATGGAGCTCACTATAGATAAATAACAATGCTATACACTTTAACACCTTGGAACAGAACCTTATGACTCTGTTGTCCATACTTTTTAATGGTTTAAAATGTAATACACTGTATGTATTTCTATAATAATTAAGAAAAATATATATTATTAGGTCAAAAACTAAACCAAGACACAGTCACAATGTTGGGGGTCTGCATCGCTGTCCTGATGAACTCTACCTCTGTCTTGCTTTTTGGGAAAACCTCCCAGGCTCTGTTTCATCCCATCCCTAATCATCACCGAACCCTAAATTTAACCCCAACCCTAGCATTAACCCTAACTCTACACCTAGCACTAATCCTAAATGCAATCCTATCCCTAACCCAAAATCTATGGTTAATTTAGATCTAGGGTTAGTTTAGGTCTCGGGTTAGTTTAGGTCTCTTTTTTTGCCTGCAATGTTGCTGCCTACCTCTAGAGGCAGTTTACCCACAGCAACAGTGAGAGAGAAGTGATCTCATGATGAAGCATTTATCTAATAATATTTGTCTGGAAACTACAGGTAAATCTTACTATTTAAAAGGAAAAATAATGATAAAGTCATACACAACTCTGCATGCTGAACCTTGCAAAGACAAGAAGCTAGCTAGTAATACATGTATTTCTCAATCACTTATGCAGCAGTAAAACGTGTTTCTAGGAGAGTTATATTTTGAGGTTATACATGAAGCTATTTGCTAGACATATGTATCTGTTAAGCGGAATTCATATTTTTTATTTATGAAGCCAGATGGAGCCAACCAATATGTCTTTTGTTGAAATGCTAATTCCTTGCCTGAGCATAGTTGCCAACAGTCCCAGATTTTCCAGGACAGTCCTGTTTTTGGGGGTCCTGTCCTGTAAAATGTTGGTAGTTGGAATACTACAGACAGCATTGTGTTTAAACTGTGCATGGCTACCAGAAACCTGATACATATGGCGCTCAGTAAGGTACTACATTTGTAATCTTTCGATTAAACAGATGTACCTACAGTTGTCTTTTAATATAATGCATTTCATCTACCTGAGTATGAAGGACTTTGTCAACCTCTGAAGGAATCAAACATGTAACCCCAACAAATGAATCCATTCTACAGTTGGCACACTAACCCACTGAGCTAGCTCACCAGCACTAAATTCATTAAGATGGCACAGTCACGACAGAGGTGGGACCTTCAGGAAATGTACAAAAATCTAGTGAAAATAAGTATGTGCCCACATTTACATTTACAATCTTGTGGAAGAGAAATCTAGTACTTGACTAATGGAGGAAGTGAGGCCATTTTGCAACCATCCTCCAGTCCCTTGCAGTGAGGACAAAATGGAGGATTTAGATCTGAATAAAAGGTAAATAATATACACATTCCTAAGTATAACTCTTGGGACTCGAGTAAGGGTAACTGGGGAGTTTACACGTTCACATATCTATTATTCATTGTGTCTGAAGATGTCTCCCTTTTACCATTACTTGAATTCGCACTCAAGGAACAAGCAATAATATAATAACAACCATCCTGAGTTAGGTGCCAACAGTATTTTGAACAAAGTATTTTATATATATATATATATATTATATACAGAATGTTGGTATGTCAATCATGGAGAAATATTTCAGTTTTCAGTTTTCAGTTTGTTTTTCAATTGAGTTGTACAGTTTATAGGTCACATTAAAGGTGGAAAAAGTTCTGAAATGATTTATCTTTGTCTCATTTTTTTACAGCACAGAAACCTGACATTTTAACAGGGGTGTGTAGACTTTTTATATCCACTGTATATGCATGATTTTACTGGTACACAGTGTGTCATAGCTAATCAGTAAGTATCACGTGTGCAATGATAGACTCCCCTACTTAACTATCTTTCCAATTTATTCATTAATGTCTATTAAACAGTCCACTCAGAGGTGGAATAGAGAGTAGGATGAGTAAGTGATAATATGGGAATTTAAATAGAAAACAGTGCAAGACAACAGAATGAAACAGAGATAAGGGAGAGGTGAATGTAAAGAACTAATAATGGGTAAATACAGTGAAAGAAAAAGATACCGAAAAAATATTTAACTAATAAAATGTGGACCTGTAAGTAGAATTGGTAACTGATTTAACTAACACAAAAAATATCCCAACATTTCATTTCAATTGACTGATTTAGATACTTCACCATGTTTTTCCGTAACTTACCTTTTAAACCATTCTCTGAGTTCTACTGATATTAAATCTGCAATATGTTGGCAAATAATGACTCATTTGTTTAAAAAAAACTGTTGTTGCACAGGATAGCAATTTTACTTCAATATTATACCCAAAAAAGAACTGTCAGCATCTAATAATATGACTGTATTGTTTTACAGAGAATATTTAATACACACGTCTAAACTGATTAATTTGGATGTGGAGAAAAACTGTGAAGAACAGTAATGTTTTTGTATGAAAATATTTGCTTGCTCTTAAAGGGTCACCTAAACACTGTTTATACCATGTAATGTAGAGACTAGGACATATCTTAAAATATCTTTACATTGTGTCCATAATTGCAAGCAAGTGCATACGTCTAGAGAAAAATATGTTTTAAATGTGAGATCTATTGTTTATGACATCATCAAGTGACTTAATACTCAAATCACACATTTAAAGTCCCCTCTGTTTATCCCCTTTGAAAACCAGTGTCTGTCTCTGTATCAGCAGAAAGAGAGAGACAGTCACCGACCTGAGCAGAATGCCTGCTTCCCAGGGAAGCATGGCAGCAGCTGCTGGTGAGAGGATAAACTGTCCTGTACTATCAAAGGTACATGCCAGTTTATCCTCATACTAGTGACACTGACCTTTTTTAATTGTTCTTCTATATTAGTGAAAAAGTAAAATAAAAAATACAAAAAAACCCCTTCTTTTAATTTTCATGTAAAGTCACAGATGATGTCAAAAATAGGAGACATTACAGACATATTTCTAAAAAAATTCTACGAATCTATACAGTGAGACTCATATATCTATATATATCTTTTATAGTCCTTTTAAAAAAATGTGTTTCACAAGCAGGAAAAATTATGTGATTATATTGCAGAAAAATGGAATTATAAAGAAATTCAAGTTATTTGTACACACAAGGTGTCCACAAAATCAGTATATACATAATTGCATTATATTTACCCTGCACATTTCTTGAGGTTTGGTAGAGAGGTTCTGAGGCATCTCCCTACAGCGCGTGGAGAGATTGAGGATTGCAGTGGCGGCCATATGCGCTGCCTCCATATCGTGTGAGTAGTCGAAGCTGCTCTTGCTACACGTACTGCTTGCACTGCTGCCTCCACCGCAACTCATATTGCTACTGCTGCTGCTGGGGGCATAACTGCTTGTTGTGCTGCTTGTCGGGCTTGAGTTCTTACAGTAACGTTTAGCTGTGGGGAGAAATAAGCCTTCATTGATCAAAATTCCAAGACAGTACCCATCCTTCATAAAGACTCCGTGCAGACTTTTCATGGCACCTCCTCCTGTTTCCTTCTGCATTGTATTTGTTTTAACAAATAACAGCAGTAGTCATAGCAGTGTTTATGCTATGGAAATTATTATCCATCAAACTTCTATTTTAATTTATATTTTTGTAGTCTACATGGATACATTTAACACATTCTGTGTTTTTTTTATTGAAAAATTATAGAATTGACAATCCAAACACACATATAAAATTACTACTTATATACATGTCTAAAAAAAATGTGTTAAAGTGAATTGTGCCTTCCTTTCACATGTCTATCATATATATAGTAACATTACATACAACATGGATATTTGCTTCTCGTCCGGAGGCCCCAGAGAGGGTGGGGAAGTGCGGGGATCTGTGTGTAGGAGTCTAGTCCCATAGGGGAGGGTTATGGTACTGTATCGGATGTATAATATGCTATATGTGTGTTAAGAGGCTAAAGCAAGTTCTCGGACTCATTTTTTTCCACTTTGACCATATATTTTGAAATATGTCTACTTGATTTATTTATCTGTAATATCCTTATTCCATGGCACTTTGAATATTAATCTGAAAACTTTACGCATTTTGCGTCTACTGACGCTTATTCATAAGTTGACTTATGAATACGCATCAGTTGATGCGAAACACGTAAAGTGTTTCAATTATTTGTCCAGCATTCGTCACTTTTTTTTTCACTTTGTGGCTTCTGGAATAAAGCTCTTTTTGATACTTTGAAGATACTCCTGGAGTGCCGGTTCTCTTCGTTGGTGAGACTTAGTGATGGACTATTGAATGATGTTCTATGGACCTTCAAAGATCTTACAACTAGTGTCCTTGAATGGACACTTTGACTATCCGTGGTTGATGAACATTCCATATCATGTTAGTTGAGAGGTTTTTAGTGATTTTTATAGATACTAAAAATAAATAGTGGGTTTGTAAAGAAATTATTAAACCACACAAACAAAACAACTATTTGATGAATAACTTCATTCAAAACCAATTCCCATTGAGATATCAAATAATATCCCACCCTAAAATCTGCTGTACAAGTCCTTTCTAGTCATACCTCACTTCCTTTTTTCTTGATAATTAAATCCAATAATCAGAAACCAAAATCACTTCTTCTTCTCATACCTTCTGTCTTTCATTTTCACAATTCCTGTTATTTCTCTGTAATTTCCTTACACATTCTGTGTTCATAACTTAAGTGCATCAGGCTGCTAAACCATCTGTATCAACCTATTGCATTTCTCTCTGACCCATCATCTCCAATCTATTTTCTTGACCCTAGTTAAATAAAATATCTATTTTGTTTTATTGTGTAATTATGGTTTCTTTCACCTTCATTTGTCCTTCACGTTTCTTCCTATTTATTCTTTCAGCCATCACTGCACTTTCTATACATATCGATTTCATTTGACATGCATTCTAAAATACCACAATTTATCACAGTACATAATTTTTTACAGACGGTTTGTACCATACATAAACAATTTTTTATTAATTAGTACATATTTATTTTTCTTAAGGTCAAGAGCAATATTAACTTCTTACCATCATATCCTTTCGGAGAAATATCCCTGGACTGTACTTTGGGAGCTATAGCCCTCTTTCCATAGGCATGATTTTCATAATTGTTATATTCAAAGGTAGTCTTCGAATATTTCTCTAATTCCTTGGCCAAGTTGGAGCGAGGTGTGGTCGTTGATACATTGTTCCTGTAGCCATATTGAGGAATTTCTAATTGCTTAACAAAACACATAGGCCTAAAAAAAAACAAAAAAACAATAAAAGTTATGTTCTATAAAAGATAAATAAATTATATGTATATGGGTAATGTTACTATTGCAACAGGTAAACCCAATTTGTCTTTAGAGGAGTCACACTTTTACTTACTGTTAACTGTACAATACCCATTCTCGGTTGCCCAATTGATCAAATACTTTCTACACAGAGATATCTAAAAGCCACTGTCTGACACTTAAAGAGACAGTCTAGTCCCCAAATTCACTGTGGTGCAAGATGAAGATTACTGCTTGTATAGTGCACAGACTTTTTTTCCCAAGTGGGATTTGATGCAGGCATACTGCATAAATCCCATTTCGAGTGTATTAATTAAGCCCTCCCCCCAGTGATTACTCTGCATGGTTACTGTAGGTGTGGCAGCACTGATTTATATAGACAGTGAGCATATACAGTTTTGTTTCATTTAGTCACTTCATGTGCTGCTGGAATAGAATACATTGTGTGGACTGTAATAGACTTGCTCCTGTACACAGTAGAATCTGTTAACAGTGCAACACATTGTCTCATGACATTACTTGAGAGACAGGAAATTCCATTCATTTAAATGAAATTATTATTTTTGGTTCCTACAAAAAAAGGAAATTGACCTTTACTCTGTTGATAAGTAAAGGTAGATACAAACACTAAACCCATCAGCTCACCTAGTACTGCAAATGACTGAATGGTTAATAATGACTGAAACATTGAGATATAAAAATATTTGGATGCCATATCTCACATATAAATAATTTCTATAAATGTTTAAAAATTATTTTTCTTTTTTGGAGGGGAGTGAAGGTAGGTGATCCTTAGCGCACCTTAACACACGATCCGATGCTTGGTTTGATTTTGATGCATCACAATTTTGATGTTTTTCTTGAGCTTTTGCTAATTTCTCAGCTGCAGCAATAGGACACCCTGAAAGACTGTAATAGGAAAACCACATTGAATACATGATACAAATAATAATAATAATTATCATACGATAAGAACATTTTGTGAAATCTATGTATATTTGTCTATCTAGCTATCTAAGCTATAAATCCAATCAATCTAGTGATCTAATATAACTATCTAATCTAGCTATCTAATCAGTCCATCTAGATAATCTATCTATCTAGCTGTCTAATCTATCCAACCAACCACCTATCTGCATATTAAACCACAGGTGATGTCATAAACAAGAAACTCCACAGACACATTTAAAACATGTTAATTTTGCCATTTGCTGGCAATTCTGATTATACAATGCATAGATCATTTTAGATTTTTTTTTTTATTCTCTATATTTATTAAAAAAATACTTTAACTCTTTAAGTCACACCTCATAATTCAAATGCAAATCATTACTTCCCTCTAATGTGTCTTCACATCACATTTTATGTTAATTATGTTATGTGCATAGTCGGCACTGCTAGGGAGAATATGTGATAATGAATATTCATATGAAATGAATCAGAAGAGTCAATTTAGTATATGGGAGAAAATAGTAGGTCCACTATATCTTTTTTATGGTGAAAAAAGCTACAATTTGTTTAGACGGAAAGAAGTAAAAAAAAAAAAACACCAGTCTGCTTGGTGCCCAAGATCACACACTGTTTTTGATCTTGTTATGTGACAAAGTGTAACTTTTTTCCCTTACTATTAGAAAGCATAGTAAGCACCAGCTGTCATCTCTTCAATTCAAGAGGGACTTCCAAAAAATGCTGCTCTTGTAGAAATGTCCATCTGTAGCAGTTCCAGAGATGCTGTGCTTACCTTCTGTGAGAATTCCTATTGCTGTTCACATGGCCTCTCCCGGTACATCCTGGTGTAGGGCATTTAAGAACATTTTCATGCATGGCAAGAACTTGACAGAAAAGCCCAAGAAAGATGGAAACAAAACATAAAGGGAATAAGTGAGTGTCTGTTATAAATGAATCAATAATATGAGAAGCAAACCCTGTATATCATTTCATCACATTGTTGCTTACTCGACTTGAAAGGACAACTGTACCAAAAAAAATAACTTCGTTACTCCTCATCATTCTCTCAGGGGGCAGACATGTTGTTTAGAATCTTGGGTCAGATCTTCACTCACCTTTGTTCAGATGAACAAAGATCTGACCCATCTGACCAAAGATTCTAAACAAAATGGCTGCCTCCTGGTAGAGCTATATGGAGTAAAGATGGCTCAATAAGGTACTTAAATTGTATTCATTCATTAAATAATTTCTTAATAAAATGCCCATACTTGATGCCATCTTTCAATTAAACAGAACTTAATTTTCTGCTACAGTTGTCCTTTTAAAGGGCAGTTTCACCTACATTGTGCATATTATTTTTTCAAGAAAAGTTTTGTATGATATAAACTAAAGCAAAAGAAACAGATCTGTCTTATCATTTTTTTTTTTTACAAACAGCAAAGAAAGTGCAATAGAGTTACTTGCTTGAAATGATGCCATTTTGCGTTTCAAGCACTTGAACTGAGTTCAACAGAGTGAGGCTGATTTCACAATCAGGGGGAAAATGAGAAGGGGGGCAGAACCAGTCTCCTACTTGATGTCACAGAACTTGGAATTTAAACTATAAGAGATCTGTCTGCTCATATGGGATTTCCATCCAGCCAGTGACAGATTGACCAAAGTGCAAAGTGGCTCTAGCAATCAGGGACATAATTAAAAAAAAGCTTAACTTAAACAGTGTAGTATTTCAGTAGATTTAGTAAAAAAAACTGATTTTTTTTTTTTACATTTAACATTTGTTTATTATATTTTGGTTTTAATAGAAATTCCATGTTTTAGTCTTTGGAGTTGTATTCGAACATATTATAGATATCCTCGTTATTGATAAAGGTAGGCCAGTAAAGTATCTAGGCCTCAGCTACTAGGAAAAGTCACTTTATAGGCAAAGGTTCCATTCCAGAGGTACATATACAAAATCACACACCACACAGCTAGAAGAACAAACTAATGCTAACACTTCTACAATCACAGATGTATGTGCTATGCAGTGTTAAGTTTTCTCATAAATAGCTATCGTGTAGACAGGTTCTTAAAATAGCACTCGCCTTAGTACTGCACCTACGTAAAATTATCAGCTTGATACAGTATTTCTCTTTACAGTATTAGTGTATTTGTGCTATAAAAACATTACAATCACAAACTTTATATTAACATATTGTTTCTCAACACATTTTTTATTTTCTAATGGCATACACAAGAAATCTCCGCAGTTTACTGTGATACTGTCATGCTATTTACTAAAATCTACACATGAAAGTGGTAAGTTAATTATATGTATGCTGCTCGCCATGCACATCGCTAAAGTCTAAATTCATACCAGAGCACATTATTACATCTGACATTTTAAGCATGGCATCTATGGCAGGCTAGCCATTTTACTGAAGTTTAAAAATAGGTCTTGCCCCATACTGATGTAGCCCTGTAGAGCACTGCCTACAATTCTTTCATGTTACAGATATACACTGCCCATGATGTCTATATGCCTAGGATCTCAGTTTGTCTGCCTGTCTGGCTTTGTAATTCCTGTCTATTGTGTACATTACAACCTAAAGCAGGACACTTTTTCTTGTTCTCACTGATCTGTCTCTCTATTTTTCTGTTACCTCAGGGTCAGGGAATGACATAGATGGTAAGACCCCAGGTTCAACATGTCTTTAGAACAGACAGTTCTTGGCGACCATTTTGATTATTCTATATTCACATAAGTAGGATGAAGAAGGTGTTAGAGGCCTATTACAAAGCAGTGCTTTTTTTTTGCTTGTTTGATTTTAACAGTTACTTCTAAATGTTCACAGGTGGGGGATTTACTAAATGAATCATGCTTCACTCCAGAAAAGCCAATAGACTTTACACATCATATTATGGAACCTTTGTACCAAAGTCTTACTTCTGTTGAAAAATACTGAGATGGGTTTTTCACAAAACTGAAGTTCCTGTATGTATTACAGCCCAGCATAGCAAGTCCACCACTATAGACAAGCTGAATAGGAGTCTTAAATCACACAGTTAAATGTTATTGATTTTTAAGAGTGACATTAATGAAAACAGCCAATTCTGAATATAAATCGGCAACAGTCATTCATTTCCCTAATCACATCTAGTGATTCATAATAAAAATGTATAAGATACACCAGTTAGCTAGATTTGTTATGATTAGCAGAAATAGATCAAAGTCACACTTTGTTGATGAAGTAAATACTTACTTTCTGGAGGTACCCTATCTTTGTGTGGGCATCCAGATAAACTCCGATGGTGTGGATATAAACCAGTTACGTGTCCTGTTCCATCACAACCTGGGGTGGGGCATTTGCTCTCTTTCTTTTCTGATCGAGAAAGATCTGCGTGAAGAAAATGTCACTGATTTTATTTACAGTCTAAGAAACAAAAGGGGTTGGATTGGGGGAAATGTCAAAATGGCAATTACTAACTCAAGATTACAGCCTGGACAGCTCCAATCTACAGTGTCCTACTGAAGGTAGGACAGGTGACAAAGGTGCCATTGACGGTGATACAGTCCATCCATTCAACCACAATTTCACCCAACACTCAGCACAACATCCTACATGTTGTCTGTCTACTGAAATAATCAACTTACTGAATTTAACTACCTCTCAGCATTTCAAATGCCCAAAAAAACATAATTTTTTAGGGTGAGTGACTGTATGTGTGGATATGATCAGGCATTAGCAGTGCTTTTCTAACCAGTTGATAGCTAGTTATATATAACTGTGTTAATAGTTTAGGACTAGAATAAAGTGTTTTATTTACAAAAATGATCAAATAGACACATTTATTGTGATTTAAACACACTTCATTGTGAATATTATTCTGGTGGAGTTCTCTGATACACTTATGCACACAAAACATCCTGAGCACCTAAAATGGACCATCAAAGGAGGGGAGATGGACAAGGGGATTTGCGTTCAAAAAAGGCAACTGGCGGTAAGGAATTGGGGGGGTCAAGTATAAACATGGTGCACACGCAGACTCCCGACAAATTTAAGGAGTCTACTCTATCTATGCTGTGTAGATTTTGGTTGTGCCGGCACTCAATGCACCGACGCAGCCTAGGTATAATAACAATCAGTGATTTTTTTATACATAACCTCATACGTGTCAGTCATGTAATAAGCCACAAGTTTCACTATATGAAGACAGTCATCAGAGTCACTAGCATACTCCAAAATACCCTGAGTGACTGTATTCATTCACTGAACTTGTGATCAGTGTCATAGTGGACCCAACTGAAGTAATATAGCAGTGATTAAATAAGAAGTCATAGATAGAAAATAGGAACATTAAATAGCATATTAGAATTACCAAAACAGCTGCGTGTTGTCTAAGAAATCTAATAATAATAATAAAAAAGGAGAGATATCATGCATTTTTCTTTTGTTTTCAAGTATATATTTGGGATAGTACTACTGTTTGACATCCAGGAATGCTAGCATTACCCAATTTAATGGTATTTACTAAATCTACCCTGAAAAAAACAAAGGGCTAAGTAAACCGCACGAGGAAAAAATGCACAAAAGTGCTATAAAAGACGTAATCATTGAAATAGCTGCCTATTAACTTTTAACCAAGTCGGAAAAATAGACAAGAGAATTGTTCTTAGCTATTTTGACCTATTTCATAGATTTTAACTGCTAGGTATTCAGGCCAGAGAACCATAAAGAAAATAAACCAAGAAACAACTTGTTATATTTTAAAAAGCATAGTGAGTATTTATATCACCTGCATCGGCATTCATTAGCTTGCTTCCAACTCCCCTTACCCCGTCTAGGCCTGTCTTGGCTTACTTTTAAATGCTGCTGTTCAGTTGGCATTAATGGGTAATGAGAATTTATAAAGAGCACTCCAAAAAATAAATACAATAAAATAACCCAGTCCACTCATTCAGAGAATATGTTATTACTAACGACCCCTCCCTGTGATTTCAAACAAATAATTGACCACGTAAGGTTTTTGAACCATTTGTATTCATCTCAGACAGGAGCGGGATAATTCAGACATCTGAGTGGGAAGATCCTCATTATAATGCATCGGCTCTCCTGCTGGGTCAGGAGCCATGTCTTGTCTCTCTTGTTGGCAAGATGAACAAGAGAAGAATTAAATATTGCAGATTCTTTCAAACTGTACTCTCTTAACTCAGGCTCTGCACAAAGGCCAAATCTTTTATACTGATTGGATAAAAGCTCAAGGCCACCTGTACTGTGTGCAGGCTCATTAAATACAAACCAGTTGCTTCTATATACTTTTATTGACCGTGTAATATAAACACTTTTAAGTTGAATTGAAAATATCTCATTCAGTACAGAAGTCATTGGGTTCAATGATAACCTTACGTATGAAGGATGCATTTTGTTTCCAGAGAAAAATAAAGAAATATGATTTAGAGAGAATTTCTATTGACTCTCACCTCTCAACTGGTTTGAATCTTAGTAGAATGGCATTCAGAGATGGACTGATCTAGGGCTTTCTTGGTCCCCAGAGCCAAAGCTGAGGAGGATTATTACAGTTTGCAGGCCACTGTGCCATGTATGACTGGCAACAATGGAGGAGAGCTGAGGCTCTGAGGCATGCACCATGGAAGCTGATTCCTCTGTGCAGGAGTGCAGGAGAGCAAATACATGTCTTCATTTCCCCACAGCTCTACATGAGGCCACACGAGAAACTGCAGTGACAGGCATGTGTCATAAAGGCATGCACCTTGTAGCATCCTTTCTCCCCAACTAAGGACAAGCCCTTCAGACCACCACTGATGATCAACCCTTATCTGAGGAAGGGAGATCGCAAGGAGACATTTGTATTATAGGACCAGGAGACCATGGCTACATGATGCTCATCCTACACCATGGGAACATTTTGGCTGAATGTGCACACAAGAAGTCCACAGCTAAAATCTGTCACTTCAGCTGCTTCAGTCATCAATTTCCTATGATGCTCAGCCAGCAGCATGGCAATATTTCTGTGGCTAAGCATTCTTGGGAGTTCTTAACACACTCTATCGGGGTATATGATGAAATTAATATACTATTGTGCTCGCTGTGGTTGGCAGACTATGTGTTTGTTGATAGTAACTATACTGAACTTCTTTATGTGGCTAATAGACTATAAATGCACTAACATTTGTGGCTGTAATAGTAACAATACTGAGCCATCATCTGTGGCTATCTGACTATACAGTGATGATTTACATAAGCACTTGTTATGCTTAATGCATATTGGGCTGGTGTAAAACAATTTCTAGGGTTGTTTTTTTGTTTGTTTTTTAAAGAGTGGGCACAAATGGGGTTATTCACTAAATTAGCTGTGTATTGTACTGGGACAAACCTGGTGATTTTTGCTTAGTTGGGTATACTTGACAGGTTTGTCTCTACACAATGTATAGCTAAATTGGTGAGTTGAAATGTTAATCTCACCACAACTCACCTTTCAGTGAATAGCCCCCCAATGAGCTTATTTGGACAGAGGAACACACCAGAGTGATGGACTTTAATATTCCTCTCTCTATTGTATGGCCCATGTAAGATGGATGGATAGAAAGATAGATAGATGATTATTATTAATTGTTGCCTCTCTTGAAAATGCATTTTTAGTTGGAGATGACGCTACATGACAGACCAGTTCTATTTAATATTATATATTTATATATTTCATATTTTACCAGTATTTCTCTCATAACCAAGGCTGACATATCTAGTGCCTGTCATTCTTTAGCCCCTGTCTTTATAGACCTGTTTTTGGCTGCAGTCCGTGACTCAATTCTACATTCACCTGCTCAATTCATCCTTTTTGAGGTTGAGAGTTTATTTAAGAGAAATTTAGGGTAGGTATATTGCAGGTGATCTGTGACTCATATTTTCATACAGGATAACACGCTTATCTCCAGTAATGCTGAGTGGGCTGATTCATTCCTGTTCTCCAAGGACACCATAGACTTCCTCCCACGACATTGCGTTAGACACATCACTTGTACATGCTGCCTGCAGAAGATCCACTTTTGATACATTACAGAAATTGATGAAGAATAAATTTAAATGTGTTTCCCTCTTTGATTAGAAGAGTCTTAATACTTACACAAGGCTCTGTATCTAGAAACTGAGTACTTTTACACATAGCCTAATCAATTATCTACCATCTTTGCAATGTGGGTAAATAATGGTTTCCAATGGGAGCATAAGGTCTCAGTAGAATATTCCCTCATCAACTAACCATTCCAAAAAGGTTTATTGCTGGTGTGTACATGATGACTGGGGTGAACGAAGGACAGATGAAGAAAATAAGAGAAATACATGTTTCAAATGTGTCTGTGGTGTCTCCGGTTTATGACACCACTGAATATGCATATGAAATAATTTTCAGTAGGACATGGGTAATTTGCATTCGAAGTCACATCTTATTGTATGCAAATGCATAAAAGAGAAATATATGGTTTAAGTGTGTCTGTGGTGCTGCCTGCATAGGACATCACCTTGTGGCTTCAAATGCAAATATATATATATATATATATATATATATATATATATATATATATATATATATATATATAAATCCATCTAGTCAGCACTCAGCCTAGCAGATGTTTTTTCATATAACCTGGGTACCTGGCTGCTGTACCGTCACTTTAAACATGTGGTGGATCAATAAATCAGTGAATTTGGATACTTTCATAAAACCATACAACTTTTTATTTTTTTTATTTATATTCTCCAGCAGGTCAGCACTCAGCCAAACAAATACATTAATAAACATATCACTGTGCCCAGGTGCTTATCCGTCACTAAATATAAACAGTCCAAATCAAATAAATCTGATAGCGCACTCACAGGTCTTTCCAGGTGAAAAAAAGTTCAATTTAGTGAATCAACGTATATCGGGGGAAAAAAAATTTGACATTTCGGGCTTACTAAGGAATCCGTCATCCAGCATCTGATGGACAAAGGGTTTTTTAGAAGCCTGAAACGTCGGACCTGAAACGTGTGTATATATATATATATATATATATATATATATATATATATATATTATTTATTGTTAACAGTAAACTGTGGGGAATATAAAACCAAAGGCCAAAATATTTTTGCTTCTTGATTGTCATTTCTCCACTGTTCCTTGTTTAGTGAATAAATACAGCTATGATTATCTATGGTTATTATATTTTAAATTAATAATGTATTTTTTTTACTTATGTTTAAAAATTGAGCACTATGGGGGATTTTACTTGTACTGTTGATTTAAAGCAAAACCACTACACAACATGTTATTGTTCTTATATTATTTTTAAATGAAATGATTATGTCTTCTTATTTATGATCAATGGACACTCTGAAGGAAGGCTGCTGTGCCTGTCAAAGAGTATGATAAAATATGTATGCCTGTCTACAAAAAGCTTGCATAGCATTTTTATCAACCAAGCACCAATCATTTTCATTATATTTATGATTTTCTCTTCTTTTATTGTATTTCATGCTTATTATTTTTTGCAATCAATAAAAATGTGTGTACGTTGCCAAAAACGCAATTTATAATACAGCGCATAACAGAAAAACAACTACAAAATGAAACTTTAAGACTCCAACCCACATGCAAATGTAAAACATGGGTAAACCTTTGAAAGTGTATAATAACATCTTCTTGAGGAGACTCGTCAACCTAAGCAATGTTTATACCGTAAATGTAGAGCATTAACATAATTTTATTTTTAAAAAATAAATTCTAACCCAATGTGTAGAACATTTTTCATCATTTTGCATTCTCTACATTCACAGCATAAGCAATGTTTAGGATGACAAAGAAGAGAATGTGTAGAGAAGAACACAGCGCAACTCAGTGCTGGGTAAAAACATAGCAATGTTCTGGTGATACTATATTGTCCTATTCTATTATGTTGGAAGTCTTACACAGCCATTAAAGACTTTCGCAACACCTGATCATACTTGGACACCCAACTGGTAAACATTTAAAGCAGTGTAATGTATGAGACATTAAGACATTTGTTTTTCAGTTAATTGATAGGATATCCTCACCTAAAATGGATGGTAACATTATTATGTAATATTAACCAATAAAAAAATAAGTAATCAGTAATACATGCATATTAACTTTAAATGTAAAACACCCATGCATTTATTACAATTTTTGGTGCCATAGGATGGATTAGAGAAATGGAACTAATACTTTTCAAGTGTAAATCAGAAATATCCAAATCCAGATCTTAATGGACAAAGATAAACCAAGTTTTTTTTAATGTTAAAAATTAGACCATTTCTTACTCAATATTCAAATTATGATGGAATCCAAGGACTGGCTGTAAATATCCGGATGTAATTGTATAAAGATGTTTGACGTTTGGGAGTTACGGGAACTTACAGAATGCCACAATGAGAAGTTTTATAATTCTACATGAAACACAATTACATTTATACAGTGACTTTGTTGTTGTAAATTTTATAGTAAAAGATCATGTATTTCTCATCAATGCAATCAAATTACAGAGGATTACTGTTGCCAACAGCTAGTGCCTGGGAAGCATCCAGCATTCAATACATGCTCACTTTAAACTACATTCAAGGTGAACAAAACAACAGATCAAGTGAAATTGCAATCGATCTTTACATGAGCTGCATCATGACTTTAACTTTGAGTCATTTCCTCCTCCAATTTTAGGATAATTAATGAGCAATCACTACCGATAAATTACAAAACTAGCCATTCTCACATTGGTAAGTCATGATACTTTAGACTTCTCAACATATCTAAAATTACTTTGATTGGTCATATTTTGGTGCTTTGAAAACCACAAGTTAAAACGTATTATCATTAGATAGAATATATTAGAAATACAATTATTTAATATATAGGTAACAAAACTGAACAAGTTAAAATTACATAATAATACATGAATCTGTCCCCATGTAACCTGCAGGACTAAACTCTGAACATGCACAATGGTATAAACAATTCAAGCCAACATACATACAATTATGTCCTTCTCCTAAATCTCATACTACAGTACTGGCAGGTAATCTTATGCTTGGTTATGGAAACTGAGTACATGACCATAGTCACTAAAAGTTTAGAAATCATTACATATTTTATCTAAACCAGAGTTAAATCCAAATTAGTGCCACAATGTAAAGCTAGAAAGATAAAGAACCATATTAAAGCTCATATATAGAGACTATGAAAATGTAAATAAAAAGAAAACTGCAATTAAAACTTTAGCCAAATTAGTTGTAGTATCATACTCTAGCTAGTACCGTATTTGCTCGATTATAAGACGACCCTGATTATAAGACGACCCCCCAAACTTTTGAAAAAAATAAAAGCCTGAATATAAGACTACCCTATAGGAAACAAGTTCAACTTGTACTTATTCACATGAAAATTGCTTTTTAATAAAAATTATGATATCAAAAATGCATTTCTTGTTTTTATTTCCTTTTATGTGCCAATCCTCTTTCCCCTCCCCCAGCTTTGCCTCTCTCCCCCCCGTGTTGTCCCTCTCCCCCCATTAGTGTTGTCTGTCTCCCCCCCAGCGTTATCTCTCTCCCCCTCCCTCAAATTTTTTTCTCTCTCTCCCCCCTCCCTCCCTTTCTCTCTCTCCCCCTCCCTTTGTGTGTCTCTCTCTCCCACTCCCTTTGTGTCTCTTTTTGTCTCCCCCTCCCCTTGTCTCTCTCTCCCCCCTTCCTTTGTGTCTCTTTGGTCTCCCCCCTCCCTCCCCTTGTTTCTCTCTGCCCCCCCTCCCTCCCTCCCCCTCAACTTGTCTCTCCCTGGTGGCTAGTGGTGGTAGCCGGGGGATGTCTGCACGATACGTGCAGATATCCTCCATGCTGCCCTACACTTCCGTCTTTTATGATGGACAGCCGGTCCGTCATAATAGATGGAAATGTCAGGCAGCATGGAGGATGTCTGCACGTATCATGCAGACATCCCCCGGCTGCCCAAATCTCCCTGGTGGCTAGTGGGGGCAGCCGGAGGATGTCTGCGCGATACGCAAATGGAGCTGCGACCACAATGAGGTTAGTACCAAATGAATCTAAAACCAAATTAGAGATGAGATTCTAGTTGAGCTAAAAGTTGAATAGAGCAATACACCAACTGGAAATAATACCAAATTAGAGATAAACCAAACGCAAATGGAGCTGCAACCACAATAAGGTTAGTACCAAAATGGATCTAAAACCAAATTAGAGATGAGATTCTAGATGAGCCAAAAGTTGAATAGAGCAATACACCAACTGGAAATAATACCAAATTAGAGATAAACCAAACTGACAGATAAAAAGCAGACAGTAGCTATAGTATAAATAAACGCATTAATAAACTGGAACTAAACCAATAAAAATATTATATTAAAATTTATATTTATTGGTTACACAGAAAACCATTAAGCATATTCTGTTTAATGACAAAATTATATTTTGTCTTGATTCTGAGTCAGTTTTGATATCTCTCTCTCGCGCGTGTGCGCACTTTCTGTATATACATACATATATACTTGGCACAAAATATATGTGTGTGTGTGTGTGTTTGTATGTCTGTGTATTTAATAAAATGTATGCTACATTTAGAGTTTCACAGACATCAAGAAGGATTATCAATGTTTTTCTTTAAATTAATACACCATAGCTTGTATTACATTGCACTGCCTTTCTTTGCGATCACAATCCTTGGACAAGTCACTGGATCAACAATTAATATATAAACATAATTACACATTGTGGCAACTGGTCTAGAGACACTTATTTCATGCACCTCACATGCAAGAAAAAATCTTGAATTCTGCACCCTCCCATCCTTATCTGCACACTACATCAAGCCTTATTGTGCACTCATCACTATAACAATATTAAAAAGCTGATAACTGTAATTCTTACATTAAACCATTGTTTGCCTGATTCAATATAACCTACATGAACATCTCGATGAACAACTCAAATCTGCTCACAGACTGAAATTTCGCTAAATGCAATATTTAAAATTACCATATGTCATACACCTTAATATAGCTAAGGTAAAAAGGTAATTACTGTATACACTTCTACTAAAGGATATACAGATGTGGAGATAAATGTTACCTTTTGTATAGCATGGCTTTTTGACATGACCTTCACTTGACTTTAGCCGTCTTTCTTCCCCTGAGAGGTGTCTCAGAGTGTGATCCTCACAGGCCCTCATGTTGTCTCTCCTTCCAGCTTCCATTGCCATCTTATCCCTCATTGCCTTTGCTCTCTCGCTCTCAAGGGCAATGGCCTTTTCTAGAAGTGTCAGATTGCCTTTCGTCATGTCAAAGACTTCTTCTGACCTGTCTGAGGTGATGGAGGTAGTATCATCATCCCTTTCATTACACTCATCCTCTTTTGCACAACTAGAAAAAGTTCTTGATCTGGGGCTCAATTGTTCCTCAAGTCTCATCAAGTTCATCATATCAGAATAATTCCTGTCTGGTGTTCGGTCAGAGTAGTCTTCGTCTTGCCTAGGCACTCTCATAATCATATTCTGTTGTTGACTCCTATCATGTGAATTGGTTTCGCTTAATTTCCTTGCCAAGTCAAAACATTGATTCCGCAAGCATTCTAAACTGCTCAAACACACCTCCTCATCACTCTCCTCCACCATTTTCTCTGAATGTCCATTGTTTGTTGGCTTCCCTAACATTACATAGTTCATATTCCTCGAATCTTCCTGTGATGAATTGTCCATATAATTCCTATCATTGAAGTTATCTGAAAGCACTACGCCATGTCCTTGAGCCAGCAGCTTAAGGGAGTCCACTGTTTCCCTAACCACATCACTGTCCAAGTCTAAACTAAGCTCAGTTTTCCGTCCCATGGTTTCATTTTTGTCACCATCGTCTTCCATACTATTAGATGTATTGCTGTTCATTTCCGATTCTGTCCTGGCTCTGTATGCTGCATCCTCAGCTATTTTGCCAAGATTCAACAATGATTTGGCTACCAGTTCGTCATAATTATCATATTCATCATTATTGTTATCATCTTTTTCTGTGTCGTGCATTAATCGACCACTGTGACAATCCATTGGATGATGGTCTAAAAAGCGAACAGAAAAAAATTGCTAGAACATTGTCATCGTCATATAATAAACAGAGCATAAACCTTCATGAGAGAGTTTTACATTAATGTTGGCATAACACCCACTGAATGAAAATTTATGACTGTTTTACTTGGGACTCTCTAATAAATTCTGTGCTAATTGTATTCTGTAAAGTGTTCTGCAGTCGTCTTTATTGATTGAGTGCATTGTTTCTAATTAATACAATACTTGTGACTTCATAACATCTACTGTATTGTATTATTACAACACCTGCACCTACAAACACATATCAAGTTTGACTTGGCATATGCATTTTAGATATATATAAGCATTAATTATATGTTGTTAAATGTTTAATATTAAAATATCTTAGCTCATAATGGGTTGCAAGTAATATACACACAGATCTGTGTCATGCTACTTTAAGCAAGTATGTTTATTATGTGTATTAAGTCACCTGCCACTCTCTAACATTATTTTTTTTTTCCTGGTTATTGAAGAACCGCTTCACTTATACTGCAAATTGTGACCTAAAACCTACATTTTAAGCAATAGCCCAACCCAGCCATCAGATTGGTAGAAATATATCAGTATATATCAGTCTTTGAGAATGCTTATATGTCACCAATGGAATATTAGCACATAACTCTCAATATCACAATTAGTAACCAATTGAAATGAAGGTATGAATAACCTGTGCAGTTGTTTAAAATAAATGATACATAAACATCAGTTGAAGCCATTTTTTTTCATCAACTAAGAAGTCCTTCATTTTAACATATATTAAACCTTTTACTTTTAACTCATTTTTTTTTTCAAGGTCAATATTTTTATTTCCTTAACCAAGTCTAGTACTCAATTACATTTTATTTTTGTGTTTTTTCTTAGCTGTTTACATCTTTTGCTCTCTGTTTACGTTTGTTCAGTTCTCCTTTTCTCATGCTAAGAGAAGATTGCATGCTATCCTTTCATGCCAAGTGATAAATCATACTTCTTTTTTCTTTCCTGCTCTAAATGTTATTTATTTTATCTCAATATTTCTATTATTATGTAATATTTTTTGGAGTTACCCCTTTATCATTAAAAAAAAAAATCATAGAACTCTTGATTGAAAAATTCAAATCAAATGCAATCTTTGATAAATATTTACTAAAATTAATCTAACTTGACACAAAAACAACTTAAATCAAAACGTGTACGCGTTATAAAGATGGATGTTCTTCACAGCCCCTTTAAATTACCTGGCTAGAAACTAATTGTACTTCTGTGCTTAAACGTATCTCCACTCTCTAATATTCACCAGCATGCACCTGACCTTTGCATCCTATCTGCGTGCTCATTTTGCATATTTTTAAATATTTCTAACTGGTTTAAAAATTAGTTCAGCACTCAAGAGAATGGAGGCATTTTCAAGAAATACTGTGGGTTAAATAGTCTGCGTGCCAGCTATGATGCTTGCAAAATAAGTTTTAATGCAGTTACACTCAAATACATAATTAAAAATATCTATTGAATAAATTTGGCACTATTTTAATAGCATATAAAAAAAAAAAAAACTGTCTGCGCTTCTCACCCTAATGAAGATGGCAACAAATATATAAATATAATATAAATGAGAGGTTTTGTTTAAATTAATTGGCCAAAGCAAAATTAAGCATACCCTCTATAGGGTGAGAACCTACTCTCGCCTCCTATCTAGTGGGCACACAAAGCAGTTTATACTAATTAAAACTCTTACCAATTAACCTCAGGACAGCTGCAACCGGACAATGAGGAGCCAACAACCTCAACTATGTGCTTCCAGGGGTTTGGTGTGCCCACTCGATAGGGGGTGAGAGTAGATTCTCATCCTTTTAAGAGTGTGCCTTGGTGTGGCAGCTGAGCTTAATTATGCTTTGACCAATTAAAATAACCAAAACCTCTCATTTATATTATGTTTATATATTTGTTGCCAACTTTATTAGGGTGAGAAGCGCAGACAATTCTGTATACATTGTATAGCCTATCACACTGTATTTGCAGCATGCTCATACCTATTTGGTAAGCGTCATTTTACACATGTATATTATTTGAGCCTGTGACTAGCTTAATGCATTGACATTTTTCTTTTACTTCCTTTAAACAGCATACTTGAAAATCGGAAATTCTCAAAAATAAAAATAAATGATCTGTAGACATAAAATCAGTAAAAACACATTTGAATTTATATTAAAAAGAAACAGACATAACAAACTAGACCTCAAAATTCATTAGAAAATTGTAAATATATTTATTTTACTAAAAAAAAAGAAAGAAATCATCTGTACCCTGACCATCAAAAATACAAGAATCTACTCAATGGAGAGAATTGCAGGGAAATAAAACTTTAGGCCAAATTGGCCAAGTTGGAAAATCTCAGCTACAATCCCAGCAATTCTCTCTTTATTGAGTAGGCCCTACAGGCAATTTTTTTGTCTACAAAATGGTTGACGCTCCAATCTATTTGTAAATGCTTTTATTTACAGTCTCATTTTGAACTCTCAAATTTTACAAGTTACTTTGTTAGATATAAAGTGATTTTTTTTAAAAACTATGATTAAGCACAGGTGGGCGAAAAACGTGACAAGTATTTTTGTGCCTTAATATGTACCTGTTATTACCTGTCATAAAGACGTCTACAATGTTTTCACTGCAACACAAGCAGCTATTCATAAGTCATGTATTGTACTTTTCAGTTTCTGTATAGTGATGTATATGGAAAACTGCCCTTGGAGTATGCACCCCTACTCAACCTAATTGAAGCATTTTTGCCTTCATCTTCTAATTTCAAGCCCAGCTTTTAATCTACTCCTATGACGTAATGTTTCTCAGCACCACCAAGATAAACACATTATGGTATGACGAATATGGCGATGAAATCCAGAACTGCCGATGTTCTGAGTTGATACATTTTTGTCTGATGAGCAATCAGCATTGTCTCTGTTCTTTAAATTACAAATAAGAGAGAGGGAAATCATGGATGCTGAGGGGTCTATTCACCGAAAGGTGAACTCGGGTGAACTGACAAGTGAGCTGCCAGGGAATGGCACAAATGGGACATGAACAGTTCAGTTGGAAAACTTTCTAACTTTTCCATTGTTAAAACATTTAATGGCAGACTGAGCACCTGTCATTCGCTACAGTTAGCTTTTAGTAAATAACGACTTGTGTCTATATATACGAATATCTGTATATCTTAAAAATGAGAATATTTGTCCAGGTCTCAATCCACATTATGATCAAAATAACAGATCCTAATTAGATGGTAATTTTTTCCAAGAATCTCGGAGTCTTATAAAACACATGCCAATATAGATGGTTGTCCAAATCACTAACATAGGACATAATCACACAAATGTCTCTGATCTGCCTTATGTGAGCACACCTTCTTCAGGATGCAAAACGTATGACCCCTATGCTACTAGTCTCTGAATTTACAAGTTACCACGTAAATGTGTTATTGTTGCTAGCCATTTAGCTCTTACATATCATGTTCCCATTACAATACAATAAAATAACCTACAGGATCATAGCTTATCTGTGCTAAATTGCTCTAAAATGACATGCAACAATACAACACTATTAACTTCCATCAACTTCTACTAATACTTTTAGTAGAAAAAACGGAATTGCAGAGCAATAGAAATGGGAGAGATTTGGGTGTAGGTACAGGATATTCAAATAAATATAATGATAAATGCAATTTATAGAAACCTACATAAAACTCAAAGAGAAAGAGACCTCTCTGACATGGTAAGGTTAGCAGTGGATCTTAATTTAAAAAAAGAAACCTGCTTATTAGGGATCCCCAAGATCATGTTGTTTACCTTGTGAGAAGTGACTCAAGTCAAGTACAACTTTGCCATAGTGTACTCGAATTCCATTAGGTACGAAGAGGCACATTACTACGGTTCATGGGTTGTAAGGTGTGAATTGTTCAGTGCCATTTTCCAGAATGTGTTTAATTTTCCATTTTTATTCTAATTTGCTCATCACTCTTTCTCTAAATTCCCACTGCTCCTGCTGCAATCCATATCAGTTAAAAGGAAATATTAGCATGATTTCCTAAGAGTAAAAATTAGTCTCAAGCTCTAGCAGACGTAAAAACGTATAGTTCCCGAGGCTGTACACTATGTCCTGTCATAATGAATAAGAAAAAGCCCACGGTTTTGTGCTGGTGCATTAGTTCATTGTATCTTACTGTCTACTATTTCTCTTCAGCCTCAGAAACAACACATATTACACAGCGTTGGTCTATTTTTTTCCATTTCCTCACTAGGAAAGTAACTAAGTGATGGAAAGTTGTATTCTTTGCTTAAACGAGTTTATATTTTGAAAGCACCTTGCATTAGACTAATGTGCAGGCCTGGTATTTTAGTTCATCAGTTGTAGAACCATTCCTCAAGGAGAACGAAAAGTTTAGCTTTTTGGGATTCTTCCCAGTTCTGTTTAGCTCAGCATTTCTATGATTCCTGAAAAATATTACTAGTGCTTACTGAACTGTTTGAGATCCGCCATTTTATGTGAACATTCCGTTATGTGAGCACAATGCTGCCACTACACCTGTACCCCTGATCCACATAAACAGACTAACGTATAGTAGCATTGGCACCAGATGTGACTTTAACTCTTGTTTGTGGTGGTGCTTGCAAACACCTGTGCGTTATAAAAGTACGCTGTATTTCCTCAATAAAACTACAACTATTGCAAAGCCAACCCTGACCTTGATAAATGTAACGTTTCTTAATTACTTAATCCATAGGCACAGGAGAAAAAAAAACAAATTAAAAAGATTGTGTAATTCCATTCTTTTCCCCAAGTAGAAATCAGAACAGTTACCTCGGATCCAAGCAATATTCAAACAAAATTTCTATTTGTATGAACAAACAGGCATAGTTTTATTGACTCTTACATTTTATTCTTTTTTTATAAAGTAAATGGTTTTCACAAGTGATTGATATCACAGATGGATAGAGACAATATCACCTCTCTTTTCTTGCATTTTAAATAGATGCACAGCGAGAATGCAATGTAATGTTTTCCAGGTGTCCTCTGTACGTTTTAATATGTAGGTGTTGTGTATGTAAATATAACAAATTCTGAAAAATATTTTTAACCTTTAATTTTTCATGAAATTCATGAAAGCAAAATAAGAGGGATTTTGTTTTTTTGTTATTGCAGCCAGCATGTGCTGCAATATGTTTCTAAACATTAAAACAATATTAACTCAACTCGCACCAGTAGAATTATTGAAATTTAATGGTACTGTGGAAATTGGATACATAGCGTTGTGGCCAAGTTCATCCCACCTTGTTATTTAATTTTTCACATTACATTTTTTTTTATTTAGTACAGGGTATGATGTCATTACATTGGTAGTGGAGTTCATTGGTTTTAGACAGCCAGTGTTCAGTGGGCAAGTGAGGTGAGGCATGTCTTGACATTACTAGATGTGGATAGTTAGAATTTATTTGTGCAGAACTCATGTTGTTCTTTAAAGGACAATTAAACGAAGGCACGTGATGACAGTGTCCCAACAACCTAACAGAGTCTGTGTTTTTTATCAGCTGGAAAAAAGGAATGGTGAGGAAGGGAAAATATTGTCTCATCTGATAGTAAGTCTAGTTCCTTAAGTTTTAGACTGACTGGAAGACAAGGGTATGAAAAAAATGACATGGGTACAGGCATTCATCATGTTAAGGCAACATTTCGGGTGTTGGTGAGGGTTTGGTGGCATGTTGGTGTGTGGTTAGTTTTCATAAAAATGGAGCATTGTTTAATACCTACAGGTTGTCTGAACCAGATTTATGCTTTCATGGCAAGAATATATCCATGTGATAATGGATGTTTTCAGCAGGATATGGTTGCTGCCCACTGGTGTGAACTTGGCTTAACACAGTGGCCTAACTTATCACAACATCTAGAGGCACAACCGTGGCAACAATACATTCTAGATTGTCCATGTGAAAGAAGTTATGTTATTCTAGAACTTTCTTCTTAATTTTTAAAAAAATGTTTAGTTGGATGGGGATGGCGTGGTTCTTCGTGGCTGCTTAAATGCAGCTGCTTCACAGTTACGCGATGCCCAGGTCATCACAGGAGAGTTAATCACGGGACAGTTCATCCAAGGTTAGAATTTTTAGTATTATAGGTTAGGGTTAGTGTTAGTATTAGGGCTTAGTGTTAGTATTAGGGTTTAGTATTAGTGTTAGTATTAGGGTTAGTATTAGGAGTTAGTATTTGGGTTTGGGTTCGGGGGGTTAGTATTAGGAATGGGTTTTTACTATTGGGGTTTGGGGTGTTAGTATTAGGAGTTCGTTTTCGGGTTGGGGGTTAGTATTAGGGTTCGTGGTAACTTTTAGGGGGCGTCAATTTATTAGGGGGGTTATTACTGTATTTGTAAAAGCTGACAGTTCAGTGCTTACACTGCTGTGGTGCCTCTCACCACTAGCAGTTCAGTGCTCAAACTGCTAAACTGTCAGTGGTGAAACAGCCACGATTAACTGTCCTAGACACAAGTTAGGTATAGATATGTAGTTAATAAATGTTCTGCCTGAGGCTTTTGGTTTCCTTTACATCCACTGTGCATGGAGGAAGGAGAATTCACCTGTATACCTCTGACAGTCTGTCCTCAAAAGAACCTGGTACTTTGAGCCATTGGGCCAACCCAAAAGATACCTATAGTTACCAGAACAGTGCGGCAATGAGACGTCTAAAGCTGGGACAGGACCATGGTCAGTTGGACCCGTGCAAATCCCACTAAAATCCCAATAAAATGTTGCTGAATAAAACTGAATGTACATTCGTAAGACTATGAAACAAAAAGCAGATATATAAAAGACATCGTACATAATCCTGACGAGCCACCCCTAAAAACTTACATGCAAACTGTGGTGCATACTAGCCACTGCATTGCATTTTAGATATGTGGAAAAATGATCATAGTCAGAGAACAGGTGGGTATTTATATTGGTTGGCATTATCCTTGTGAACAGTTTAACTGCATCTCCTGTGATGTGTCCCAAAATAATTTTGACATAGGGTAATCAGGTGAAGCTAGACAATACATCTCTTACACATTACATATTATCCATTTCTTCTAAACAATAACAAAATAATATAATTTGGTAATATTAATATATATTTTAGTTTATATATTCCATTATTTATATTTATTATTGCAGCAAAGCCAATAGCAAAGCTGCCGTTCTGCCTGAACCCAATTCTTGGTCATGAAATATAGAATAGCTGAAACACCATTCTAGCTGCATCACTAATGAACCCTTGGCAATAAACTTAGATGAAAAGGAATTTCATTTAGCATTTTTTTCCTCTGTGTGTTTGCGGATATTCTAGAAAGCCTCTTTTACTAGATAAGAAAACGAAACAATCAAAAGGGAAAGATTCATTTAAGTATTAGGAAAGGAATATGTTTTTATTTTTGCATTCAAAATATGGTTGTACCCTTCTATAGCGACTAGTGACAAATAAATGGGATTTTAATGATCTTCTTATTTCACATGGATGGAATTTAGAATCCAGACTAGTCTTTGTCTCTGCTTTATTACACTCTGTTTAATGATCCATCCATCCTAGAAACTATTAAAGGGGCTGTATCATCTTAACACTGTTTTTACTGTACATGTAGAGAATAAAAAAGGATTTAAAATTATCTACACATTGTGTTAGCAGAATTCCAAGCAAATGTGTAAATAAAGGAAAAAAATGTGTTTAAAATATGTATGTGGAGTCTCCTGTTTATGACATTACCAGTGGCTTTATACGCAAATAAATTGCTTTTCAATGGGAAATATGTAATATGCATATAAAATATAATATGCAAGACTTAACTGCCCAAGGTATGTGATAATACAATTTAGAACCCTGGCAGTTAAGATTGCCTTCATTTAAAATGCAAGGCCCACGACTGCTGCTTTTTGAAAACTCTAACCTGTCAACACATTCTAATTTGACGCACACCACCATCCAGTGAAGAAGATCGCTTCAATCGCTTACCTCATAGTTATGCTCATTATAGATCTCAGATTGCTGGCGCCCAGCCTGAACCCTGATTGTATCTGACAATGGAACTGTGCACTAACTGACACTAGAGAGGCTGTATCCTTCTTACCTCCTTTCCCATGATAGGGCATGGGAGCCTTAAACTACATAGCCCCACCATTTACCCCCTGCAACTCGTGGACACCGAGAAGCACTGGAGAAGGGAGGCCAGGGATCACCCAAGCCACTGATTCGCCTCTCAATAGGGCCAGGCAGCACTCATCTAATTTGGCATCCACTCCACGGCCATAATGAGTTAGAACATTCTACCTTTTCTCTAAAAGTTATTGAGGAATGTATATACTATTACTGATGTTTTTTCTGCCTTGAATATTACCTTTAGCCTTTTTCATATTTTTTGAGAATATTTTTTTTTTTACAGTTTAGACCACTTGGTCTCTGAACTCTGAGACTGTACTAGTACTTTCAATGTTGAAGTTACGAGATACTGAGATATGCTTCCCATGTATCCCTTGTCTTGAATGCTATCATGATTTTCCTTCTCCTCTTCAGTTGACAATATGTGACTGTTAAATATCCATCGCAGTTCATGTAAGGTTTTCACTTATATAACCACAAGAGGGCACCACTGGCTAAGTAGCTATAATAAATGATTTTTTAGCCAATGTTTGATTGGTTGTATTATCACTAGAGACATGCAGCAGCTGAGATGTCATTCTCTGCTTATCACAATTGTTGAGTAGTGCACCCATAGTGCTTAGGAATACCAGGAAGACTGTTATTTGTGCATGCTACATATATACACCGATCAGTCATAACATTATGACCACTGACAGGTGTTCCTGAACAATAAGCAAGAAAAACATAATGCCATGACAAAACAAATATTAAAAAAATTACAGAAAATATGATATTTGGGCATTAATGTTGCAATTACCATGTCAGTCAACCTATCATGCCATAAAACACACGTATGCAACATAGTAACCCCAATAAAAGTTAGAGAATGACAATGTCTCTATATGTAGATACATTAACATACATATTTCATGTATTTATCACTTTATAGTGCTGTAGTTATTTGTCATTAGTACTGTATATTTATAGTTATATTTTTGTATATTAAAAAGATGTAATTATATTATTATTAGGATTTAATTGTGTATATTATATGATTTCACAATTGTTTTAATTTCATTATGTTATAAATATTATTTTAATATATATATATATATATATATATATATATATATATATATATATATATATATATAACATATATAGTTATCATTTATTTATATGGGGGGAATACAGGAGGATTTCGGCTATTTCCACCAATAACCAAAATTCTCCCATTAACTTTAATCCCATGGCGACATGGGACAGACCTTGTTGGTCTTCCAGTGAGACAGGCACTGCAAGCATTTTTTTTATCGCTTCCAGTGCTACATCTATGTTGATAAAATGCCAGGTAAAGCGCTGCCAACACAGGATGGACCTAGTTGGTCTTGCAGTGAAACTTGCTAAAATGCCGGATGCTTGTCGATCGCTTCCCCAATCTCTCTCTCAGTGATGTTATGGAGCATAAGAAGTGATGTTAATTGCACTCTGTGTGTTACTGAGTCCTCGCAGGTCGAGGCAGTCAGCAACACTTAAAACATTTTCACTTGTGCCCCAGATCTTCGGCCTCTATTAGAGTGACCAAGATGGTGCTGCCCTTCAAAGGGCAAGAGCACAGGAAGCAGCAAGTAGCTGCTTCCTATGCTCTGGAGGCGTTACTAGATAGTCTCATCATAGAGGCAATCAGTAACTGTCAATCACAGTTTGGATCTGCCTCCCTCTCTCATTTGTGTTTTAGTACGGGAGAAAGACAGATCACTGTTGTAAGAGTGAGTTTTAATAAAATAAAATTTTGAGACACAAGCGTTTTTATAAAAGCCATTCATTGTGTTTAACCCCTTCCCTGCCATTGATTACTGTATAAGCAGTGATCTTGCACAGCAGCACATATTTTTGTACTGTAATTTATTATAGTACTTGTTATGTCCCTCTTACGCTTACCTGCAATCCCAGTCCTTTCCTGTCTCCATCCATTATTCAAATTACTCCGCGATTAGGGTAGTGCGGTAGGCCTAAAGTTTTTACAAGTCCAGAAAACATCATCCAGAGCTCACCCCAATCAAAGAAGATCTATTTGCACCTGTAGCAGGGAGGTACACCCTGTCTCTCCCATCACCGCTCCAGTAGTCTCCAAGAGACAGAGAGGTATGTGCTATAGAAGCATACCCCTCTGACATCCAGTCCAGTGAGGGGCTTGTCCAACAGAGGGGAGGAGTGGAGACACACGGCACTATAAAAACCCCTCAAACTGTTACCACAGTGCTACAGAGCTTTGGTTCCTGTTTGACCTTGGACTTCAGTTTCCTGTGATCTTATTTTTGCTGTGCTACAGTCTTTTTATTGGATTTCCTGTTACCGGACCTTTGGCTTGTCTCCTGGATTTCAATGTTTGCCTGAACCCTGACCCTTGCTTGGGCTATCTTTAGAGTTGAGCGGACACCTGGGTTCGGCAGGTTCAGCCGAACTTCGAAAAAATGTCCGGGTACGTGCTCGAACTTGACCCCGAACACGAACCCCAATGAAGTCAATGGGGACATGAACTTTTGGCCACTAAAATGCCTCTAAAAAAGTCATGGAAAGGGCTAGAGGGCTGCAAAAGGAAGTAATATGTGGGTAAGAGTAGGACAAGTGCCCTGCAAGCAAATGTGGATAGGGAAATAACTTAAAGTAGCATAAAATACATACAAATTAAAAATACAGCTGAGCCATAAAATAGCACTAGATGGAATCTTTGATTTTAGCTTTGGAAGAACATGAATCTAAATCTAAAGCATGTCTGCCAGGAGGATCAACAGAATTATCCATTTGAGAGAGGGTTGGAGTGCAGGGTATTCTCTTTCAGTTTATACTAAGTGACCCATAGGTTGAGGAGACGGTGACCGTGGCGGTTTAGGTGGAAGCGGCGCTGGAGGAGGAGGAGGAGGAGGTAGCCAACATTGTTTTTTATTTGTTTTTGTTTTTTTAGACATATAACAATAGAAAACAAAGAATATGTGCACTTGAGTATAACAATGACTGGGTGAGGCCGGTATAAATGTCTATTCTGCACAAGGTACAGAGAAGTCTGGTGGGATCCATGCCTGGTTCATCTTAATAAACATGAGCTTGTCCACGTTGGCTGTGGACAGGCGGCTGCGCTTGTCTGTGATAACGCCCCCTGCCGTGCTAAACACACGTTCAGACAATACACTGGCTGAAGGGCAAGCCAGCACCTCCAAGGCATGAAGGGCAAGCTCAGGCCATGTGCCCAATTTAGAGACCCAGAAGTTGAATGGGGCAGACCCATCAGTCAGTACGTGTAGGCCTGTGCATACGTACTGTTCCACCATGTTGCTGAAATGCTGTCTCCTGCTAAGACGTTGCATATCAGATGGTGGTGCTGCTTGTTGTGGCGTGCTGACAAAGCTTTTCCACATTTCGGCCATGCTAACCCTGCCTTCTGAGGTGCTGGCGTTGCCCCAGCTGCGTTGGCGACCTCTTCCTCTGCCTTCGCCTAGTGCTTCCATTGAGACCCGGTGTCATTATGGAATGCCCTCAGCAGCGTGTCTACCAGCGTGCGCTGGTAGTCGTGCATCTTGCGATCACGCTCCAGTGATGGCATTAAGGACGGAAACAGGGGTCCAGCAGGGTGGCCACCCAGAAATCAGCACAAGTTAGAATGTGGGCAACTCGGCAGTCGTTGCGCAGGCACTGCAGCATGTAGTCGCTCATGTGTGCCAAGCTGCCCAGAGGCAAGGACGAGCTGTTTTCTGTGTGAGGTGTATCATCTGTGTCCTCCATATCGCCCCAGCCATGCTCCAGTGATGCCCACAAGCTACGTTGGGTGCCACCCTGCTGCGAACACGGTTCCTCCTCCTCCTCCTCATCATCATCCTCCTCCTCCTCCAAAACTGTGCCCTGGCTTGACAGTTGTGTACTTGGCCTATGCTGGTGCAGGAAACAACACTCCAAGCCACTTGTGAATGACTGGCCTGATGACCGTGGAAATGACCCCTGTTCTTCCTCCTCCTCTTCCTCCTGTGCCACATCTTATTCCATCATCGCCCTAAGCGTTTTTTCAAGGAGACATACAAGCGGGATAGTAAGGCTGAGAACGGCGTCATTGGCACTGGCCATGTTGGTGGAGTACTCGAAACAGTGCAAAATGGCACACAGGTCTCACATGGAGGCCCACTCATTGGTGGTGAAGTGGTGCTGTTCCGCAGAGCGACTGACCAGTGCGTGCTGCAGCTGATACTCCACTATCGCCTGCTGCTGCTCGCACAATCTCTCCAGCATGTGCAAGGTGGAGTTCCACCTTGTGGGCAAGTCGCATATGAGGCAGTGAGCGGGAAGGCCTAAGTTACGCTGCAGCGCATACAGGCGAGTAGCCTAAAGTGCGCACATATGGCCCGCACTTTCTGCAGCAGCTCTGATATATCTGGGTAGTTTTTCAGGAATTTCTGCACCACCAAATTCAGCAAATACGCCAGGCAAGGGATGTGCGTCAAACCGGCTAGGCCCAGAGCTGCTACGAGATTATCACACACCACCAGGCCGGGCTTGAGGCTCAGTGGCAACAACCACTCATTGATTTCCCCCAAACATATGAGTTTTAAAAGAGCCTGCTGTCGTTTCCCCCTGGCTGTGCTGAAGTTGGTGGTGAAGGTGTTACGCTGACCGGATGAGGAGGTGGTAGAAGAGGTGGTAGAGGAGAAAGAAGAAGCTGAGAAGGAGGCAACAGGAAGCAAAGAGAAATGCCCTGCAATCCTCTGTGGCAGAAGGACATGCGCCAAACTGCTATCTGACTCAGGCCCAGATGACACTACATTTGCCCAGTGTGCAGTTAGGGAGATATAGCGTCCCTGCCCATGCTTACTGGTCCACGTATCTGTGGTTATGTGGACCTTGCCACAGATGGTGTTGCCCAGTGCACACCTGATTTTGTCCTCCAATTGCTTGTGCAGGGAAGGGATGGCTCGCCGGGAAAAGTAGTGACGGCTGGGAACCACGTACTGTGGGACAGCCACCGCCATCAGGTTTTTAAAACTGTCCATCTCCAACAGACGGAATGACAGCATTTCATAGGCCAGGAATTTGGAAATTCTGGCATTCAGGGCCAGTGTTCGCGGGTGGGTAGGGCCATACTTCCTCTTTCTCTCCAGTGTTTGGGAGATGGACAGCTGAACGCTTCCATGGGACAGGGTTTTGATGCTTGGGGACGGTGGCGACCGTTGTGGCGTTGCTGCCACTTCCTCTATTTGCTCGATAGCAGGTGCCACTGTGACTCCAGAGCTGGAGGAAGAGGCCAAGACAGCAGCAGAAGAGGAAGCAGGAGGAGCCTGAGACCTTTCTTGGGTTTTGAGAAGCTTACTCCACTGCAGCTCGTGCTTTGCATGTAGATGCCTGGTCATGCAGGTTGTGCTCAGATTTAGCACGTTTATGCCTCGCTTCAGGTTCTGATTGCACAGCTTGCAAACCACTTGTGTCTTGTCGTCAGCACATTGTCTAAAGAACTGCCACGCCAGGGAACTCCTTGGAGCTGGCTTTGGAGTGCTCGGCCCCTGGGTGCGGTGGGCAGTAGCAGGCATACTGTCTAGGGGACGGCTGCTACGGTTTTGCACCCTGCTCCCTCTTATGCTGCGCTGGTGCCTCTTTGCGACCACCCCCTCTTCATCCAAACTGGACACGTCACTCCCATGACCTTGATTTCATGTGGGGTCTAGGACCTCATCATCCTCCCCATCATCTTCCACCCACTCCTCAACCCTGCCCTCCTTGCCGTTGCAGTTGGCACCTGTGTTTCGTCATCATCAGAGAAGTGCTGCGGTGGTCCTCGCATGTCCACATCCTGACACATAAGTGGTTGTGCATCAGTGCACTCAATCTCTTCCACTTCTGGGGCAAGGCTAGGTTTAATGACCCCACCAGCAGAGTCATCAAAAAGCAAAAGAGACTGCTGCATGACTTGTGGCTCAGACTGCTTGGCTGATTTCCAAGGTGGTGAGGTGAAAGACAGATGGCCATGGGCTGCAGGTGTCAACTCTGAGCTTTCAGCAGGGAACCGGGTGGGAGACAATGTGAAGGAACTGGAGGCACTGTCAGCCACCCAATCTACTATCGCCTGTACTTGTTCTGGCCTCACCATTCTAAGAGCAGCATTCGGGCCTACCAAATAACGCTGAAGGTTCTGTCGCGTACTAGCTCCTGAGGAAGGTGTTTAACTTGTGCGCTTAGCTGGCACAGATCGACCACATCCCCTACTTGCAACAGGAGCTGCACCAAAACCAGCAGCACCACGACCAGCCACGTCCCTTATTTGACACTCTCCTCATTCTTTGCGGTCACCCACCAAAGTAACAGATGGTTTATGTCAGGCGACAATGTAACTGCCAATAGTCAACAATTTTTATGTGTATTTTTTTTGTTTTTTTGTTTATTGGACTGCAAGAAATGCACCACAAGACGTAAATGTACTATTTAGCACCCAAAACAATTAGAATTTTTCAAAGTGCGCTGTAAGCACAGTATTGGACTGTTCTATTTGACTCTCAGATATGAAGTGCACCGCAAGACGCAAATGTGCTATTTAGCACCCAAATCAATTAGAATTTTTCAAAGTGCGCTGTAAGCACAGTATTGGACTGTTCTATTTGACTCTCAGATATGAAGTGCACTGCAAGACGCAAATGTACTATTTACCACCCAAAACTATTGGAATTTTTCAAAGTGTGCTGTAAGCACAGTATTTGACGGTTCTATTTGACTCTCAGATATGAAGTGCAGGATGCAAATGTAATATTTAACACCAAAAAATTGCAGTATTTAAAAATGCCTAGTTGTTGCTCACTGAGCTAACAGAACAGGATTAAAGTCATGTGCCTGGCACACATGCAGTTGCAAGTGCACTGCACTCTCTGTGGCACTGGGCTCAGGGCAGGGTAAAAATATGTATTATAGCACCCACTAAAATAATCACTGTAATTTGAATAATCGCTGTAGTTTGCAGATTCAACACCAGAATTTTTTTTAATCTGTCCCTCACAGCTGCAGCATCCTCTCCCTACACTAAGAAGAGCTCATGTGATGTGCGTGTACGTGACTCCAGCTTATATATAGAGGCTGGGTCACATGCTGCACTGGCCAATCACAGCCATGCCATTAGTAGGCATGGCTGTGATGGCTTATAAGGCCAAACGAGTCAAACGCTTGTTGATTGGCTGCCCTGTAGCAGACACTCGACACTTGCCTACCACTTGGCATATCCATCCTACATTCCATGTCTCACTTCTCAAAAAAATGGATATATAATACTACTCAAAGAAGAACAGCTACTCCTCCATAATTGTGGACAATGAGGAGCACTTTAAAGTACAAGAAATCCTAGAGTCACGTATCAGAAGAGAACGACTTGAGTAGTTAGTACATTGGGAAGGATATGGACCTGAGGAACAGTCCTGGGAACCAGCTACCACTATTCGTGCACTTGCCTGTCTTCGTTCATTTCACCGTGCACACCCTGAACGTTCAGCACCTAGAAGTGCCCGAAGGTCGCCTGTCATGTAGCTCTTACCCTTACCTGCACTCCCAGTCCTTTCCTGTCTCCTTCCATTATTCAAATTACCCTTTGATCGTGGAGTAGGCCAAAGCCAGGCCTATAGTAGTGCCGTTCATCCTCGATCGGTAGCGCGGTATGCCGAAACCAGAGCCTAAAGTTTGTACAAGGTACAGGTAAACCCTGTCTCTCCCATCACCAAAGCTCCAGTAGTCTCCAAGAGACAGAGAGGTATGTGCTATAGAAGTACACCCCTCTGACATCCAATCCAGTGAGGGGTTTGTCCAGCAGAGGGGAGGTGTGGAGACCCACAGCACTATAAAACTGTTACCACAGTGCTCCAGTGTTCCAGAGCTTTGGTTCCTGTTTGTCCTTGGACTTCAGTTTCCTGTGATCTTATTTTTGCTGTGCTACAGTCTTTCTATTGGATTTCCCATTACCTGACCTTTGGCTTGTCTCCTGGATTTCCCTGTTTGCCTGGACCCTGACCCCTGTTTGGACTATCTACTATTCTTGATCGCGGCCTGTCCTGATCTATTGGACTGTTCCTAACTTTGCTTTTGTATTAACCTTTTATTACTCTTGTGCTCCTATCCTTACCAGGGCATTCTGCATATTTATATCTGTGGACCACCTGGTAAGGGTTACCGGCAAGAGATAGCATCCCCTTCTCTATGCTCCAAAACCTCAACCCTGACAGTACTACAAAAGCTCATCTAAGAGATATTCATCTCTTCCTTGCTGTAGATCACTGCTTAGTCATTGATCAGTTCATCACTTTTTTTGCTGTCTGCATTTTCATTGTTACACCCGCTTTTTTTTAAGCTGTCTGAGCACATGTATAGTGATCAGTACTAGCCAATTAGTGGCAAAGGCAGTTTGGTGATAGCTCAGATGAGCATCACTATTTGCCTGTCACATTAGTATTTGCAAATGTTGATCTGACCAATTTGCATCTGTCTCCCTCTACTCACTTACATTTTTGTGAGGGTTAGATGCAGATCAATTTGTGAGACCCAAGCGCTTTCATAAAAACAATTCCCTGTGTATTAACCATTAACTAAATGTGCCATTGAGCATATTTTTTGCTGTCTGTGCATTTTTTAGGGGTTAATTTCTCTGTGCTGTAATTTATTACAATACTACAAAGGCTCTTCTAAGAGCTATTAACCCATTCCTTGACATAGATCACTGCTTAGGCATTGATCTGGTTGCAGATATACTTTTTTGCTGTCTGCATGCAGATGATGAGGCTGCTGACTCAGTGTCCAGTTTTGGCCCTGGTCAGCTTTGTGATACATCATGAGAACTACAGGTGGAAGTGCTGCTGAGGAATGGATAGTGGCTAATCGTTATAGGCCAACTCTCCAACTGTCCAAATTTTTGTTGGAGACAATTTATTGGACATTATCTTTCAATGAAAATATTTTTGCCCAGCAGTACCGGTGCTAATCCAGCCAAAATTATTTTCGTGAAAGCAGAGATGGGACCCCGTTGATGTGCCAAATTTCCAGGCTACACACACAATGCTGATAGGGATAATAGGGAGGCCAGCCCCATTCACATATATATGCAATACCTTAGGGTGTCTACTTTTCCTACAGTTAATTGTTTGGTGGGGGGTAAATTACATTGGACATGGGAACAGGTTGATTACATGGGAAAATTACAAGTTGGAACAAAGAGATGCGCACCTCCCAAATGTGGCCTTTTAGCCCCTAAACAAGCCAGCATGACCGATATCAGTGTTGCAATTTCACTATAGCTAATTTTGAAAAATTATCGCTACTTGCCCAGATCCCCATGATTATTTTAGGGGCTGGGAACCGTTTTGCTGTTTCTTAGTCCTGTTTAGTATTAGGGTTATATCTTATCTATGGGGCCGACTAAAGTCGGCTTTTTTTCAAAAATTTTGATTACAATTTTTCAGATTTTTATTTCATAAAGGGCTAATTGAAATGCCAGGAATGTGACTATTTTAGTCAAATTTGGTGCATGTTCGCGGTTGATTGGGGCATAATGAGTAGCCAAAAACCTATGGATTTTATGGTGAAAATTCCCCGATCCAAACACCGCTGGTGCTTCAGTTTCTAAATGACCCAAACAGCCAATTCGGACACAAATTGTGGCATATTGAGTAGCCGCATTTCGGGTGTTATGCCCAATCCGAATACAATTTTGATCAGAACGGTGCACGTTAAGTAGACCCTCATTTTTTAAAAGGTGATTCATACAAAACCAAGGATATGAAAGTAAATAACAGATTGTTTTATGGTCAATACAAATAGGTGTGGATATAAAGGGGATAACTGGAGTAAACTAAAGACCATAAGAAATGGTGCGCCATCCAGACTTATTCTTTTGTTTGATGGTGTTAATATGAAATAACACAATGGATTTATTTATTTATTATTTCCATTGTGCCAACATATTTTCCAGCTATGCATAACAGAGACACAAAGTACATACAGAGTACATGATGCAAAACAGTAAGATTACTGGCCCTGGTCTCATAACAGTATTAGCAAAAGAAAATGTGGACACAAATAAAGTGCTGATTAGGTAAGTATGTACATTCCCTCCAATTATCCTTAAATCCCAATTTTCATGATCTGCTGTCCGTGGCATCTTTTGAGTGCCCATACATGGTGGTACTGCCTGATCTTTTCCCAAGCCATGGCCATTGCGTCCTGCGTTTCTAGTTGTAAATTTTGGGAGGAATGACTATGTGGAATCCCTTGATTCCTTCTTTAATGGATAGTCATGCTATAGTTTTGGGTTAATTGTATTCCTGATAGTATTTAAGTTTACAGTTTTGGAGTATATAAGGCAATAAAAACATAACTTCTAAATCAACATACAGACAGAATGGAAGGCTAGTTTTATCACATCAGTAGAATCCTATGTTGTTATTTTATTGTTAGGAATTCTACAAGAAATTCACAGGAAACAACTACTTCTATGTTTATCAGTGAGCTTTAACGTTATATTACTGATCCTTATTAATTAAAATACCAATGAACTTCTTTTGACAGGGAATGGTTCAGGTAGCAAGTATTTCATACTAATCAAAACATAATGAATACCATCCATTATTTGACCAAAACAATGCAGTCTCCGGGGAATTACGAAGATTGTATACTGATGTTTTTATTTACAAATCTCTTGGAATCTATATTCTTGCCTGTTTATGTTTCTTAATCTTCAATGCTCTAAAATCTGATTTATTTTATTTTGCATGAACCTTAGAGAAAAGTCAAAGAAAGATCATGGTATTAGAGCATATAAGACCTCTTGCCCTTATAGTAGCCTACGTTTGTTTGTGCATGAATAAGGTATTTAAATTGCTCTACACAGATACTGTCCAATGCTGACTCCAATGCTCACCACATGATGTCAAGTTGACTGGTAGTATTGAATATTTACACTAAGTATATTTTTTCACCTCATTAGACTGATGCTCAGTTGGATTGAACTCTGGAGCCTAAACGGGTCACATGCATAAAATTAATTAATCCATGTCATGGTCGTAGAGCATTCCTTGAAGGGATACACTTGATTGGCAACGAGATATAGATTGTGGAATTCAGACATGATCAAGATGCCCAGTGTTTGCAATCAAAGAGGATTTCAGAACACTACACACACATTAGCAAGAAATGTTGGCACATAGTATGATGGATGCTTGTCCTCATATTCTTTTCTTCAATCTCTAGTGAATCCATCTGTGTGAAATAGCAGGAACCAATATTCTTTACACCCGACAGTGCTTTTTGATTATCCTGTGCACTTTCTTGGTGAAATAATTGGATCTCTATTAGGTCGCCAGCTGCTGTACTCCATTCATTTAAAGATGGATTGGGGTGGTTTTTTTTCATGTGGCATTGGTGTCAGTCTTCTTTGGTTGCTTTTATCAATGACCTACTTTTGGCCACTGGCCTGCCATTGACAAGATGTTCTTATGGTGATGGATAATACTAGACTCACATAGGAAAACAATCGATGAGCTTTAAAAACCCAGCAATGTCATTGACCTACTCAAACTGGTGCACCTAAAATTACTACTGCATCACATTAAAAGCCAAGTCAATATTTTGTCTTCCCACTTTGCCCCTGAATGGCCGTATCCATGATCCATGTTCCAATTGACTTGAGGCATCCGCAAACTTCTTTGATCCGATTTTTCCCCTTCTATTTCAGCTTACAGAAATGGAATCAACTCATCAGTCACGGTAAGAGCAATAAATAACAGGATATACTAAATCCAATGTATGGTTAGAGTAGAGATTTCTATTCGGAAAGAAAAATGTTTATAAAGTCCAAGCTTATTACAGCATGTGAAAATGAGATGACCTTGACAGGTTTCTATGGTAGTGAGAAGAACGCATGTGTTAGGTTTGTTCTTTCTGGTTATTTTTAATGCTGTAATGTGCCCTTGTGTCAAAACACTCAATGCTCTAGTGCTTATTTATCAAAATCTGCCAGTGCATGCACTCCTTTGACCCAACTGGTGATGCTAGATAACCAACTAGTGTTTACTTGACCTACTGACTTTTAGAAGCTCTGGGCTGGTAATAAATGCTGAAAAACCCATCTACTAAACAGACCTATGTGCTACACCCATTTAGTTTGATGTGAAGTTTACTGCACTGATAAGATTGTTCCACAACCAGAGAGAGAGAAAAATATGGGAAGTCAATATTTGGGTCAATGTTTATTTCCTTTCTAAAATCTTACAGATTAATCATCTTTTCACAAACACAGTACAACTCAGTGAACTGATTTTTAAATTACACCAGCACTGCTTGTGAACCTTCATGCATCTGGCATGCGTCAAATGTTTTTAGTCAGAATGTGGACTGGTCAAATAATCTCTTACTGACATTAACTTATCTGTTAGACCACTACAAAACTGGGCAATTTAATGCTGCAAAGATTCCACATTACTCCTACTTATTTTACCCTTTTTATAAATTATTATTATTTTTTATTTATTCAATATTTTATTTCTTGGTAACTTCAGGTACATCAAAATTAAAACAACACATTTTACATTTTTTTTCCCCTTCAGCTGTGAATTAGTTGTATTTTGTAATTAGGATATTTTGTGATAGCTTCTCTTTAACACTTGAGGAAGCAACCTATCAACTTGGTCTTCAAATCTTGCACTCAAACTCACAGTTAGTCAATAAATGGTATTATTTTAATTCTACTTGGATTTTATATATTGTACAAATGACTGAATGAGTAGGTGTATAGTCAATGCAGTTCTAAGTATTCATACATGCAATTTAGTACTATATCCAAATCACTTCTAGTGCTATTTTATAATTGCTTGTTCTCCAAGGTAAAGGCATTGCAGCTTAGACTTCATTATTAAATAATGATAGTGTTAGTAGTGTAGGAGGAATTTTACTGCTGTGCGGCAGTCAGTCAGAAGAGGGCACTGTTGCTTCTCTTTTCCTGTAACTAAAGCTCTATTGTTCCAAATTCTGAGATGACATCCTTTATGAATTTTCACACTTTAGCATTCACTGCAAAAAATGTGGATGCAATATTCATCAATGTGCATTATCAAGATTAATTTGTAAATCAGCCTTGTTAATACAAGCTTTCTTTATGCATGTAACAGCATTACAGTGATTGTAAATGTATCAGCCAACTTTTTGTATGCTAGCTGTTAGTACCTATTGCTTAATGTCCTCCTCATGACTATATTTATTATTATGTTTTTCTTTCCCAAATTTCACTACTTCATGGTATGAGTGATTAAGACAGTATTTGTATTTTACTTGCTATGCTAGACAAATGAAGGCTAATTTTAATTAAGATATATATTTACATAACATTAGCATTCACTTTTATACTATCAACAATTTACACAGTACTTGGTACAGAACCTAAAGGATGTTTACAAAAATCAATTCAATAGACAGAAAAAGACTAATACTTATAGGGACTGGATCATGTAAACATTGTTTTTACTGTGCATTTCGAGGATAGAAACAAATGATTGAAAATTATCTATACATTGTGTTAGCAAAATTGCGAGCAAATGCCTAAGTTAGGAGAAAAATGCATTTTAAATGTGTCTGTGGAGTCTCCAGTTTTTTGACACTACCTGTGGCCTGATATGCAAATGAACTGCTTTCAATAGGAAATGTGTAATTTGCATATTAGGTCACAGGTGATGTCATAAACAGGAGATGCCACAGCCGCATGTAAAATACACAATGTATAGATCATTTTCAATAATTTGTTATCCTCTACATATACAGTAAAAACAGTGTTTAGGTGATACAGTTCCTTTAAGGAAGGATGAGTCCTGCTTGGAAGCTAACAATTGTGGCACTGCAATGTTTTGTAACTGCATATTCTATGATGTATCACATATAAAAACGATGAATAGCAAAACACTTGATAAAGTGGGGCGTTTATTATCACCAACATATCTCACCCTGTCAGGTCTTTGTCAAGCCATTACCATGTATACAAACTGTGACATTTTTAGAGAAAACAAATGACATGTGATTTTCAAAGCGGACACTCCCGGCAGCAATTTAAAGTGACAATGTGCAATAAAACATTTTTTTTTTAACAGATATGATAATCTTTCATTCCAATAAAATATAATCGCTTGATTTACTCTTACAGTTTTTTTTTTTCTAAATTACATTATAAAATATTTTTTAGGAACAAGTCTACTAAATGGTAGTGAAAACACACTAAGGAATCAAATCTAAATGATTATTAATTAAATTAGTGTATAATCCTTTTAATCTAATAAGTGTTTCATTTATAATTAGAGTATAAGTATTTACAAATGTGCTATAATGTGTTATTTACTTTTATATTTTTTTAGCGATAAGTCCACTAAATACACAACACAGTTCTAATTTTTTTTTAATCAGTTTATCAAAAACTGCAATCTACATAAAGGGGGAAAAAGTGTCCAAAAGGTAATATCACAAATGTAGTCTGTGTCACAAAATATAATAAATGAGTTAAAAAAAGTCAATCTTAATATGCAATAAGATAATGTATTCATAATAACTCAGTGAAGCAAAAACAAGTCTGTCAATGTTTTACAAACTATATGCTTTCATATGATGTTTAGTCAGGCTTAAGCTTCAGTCTTAAAGGGACACCCACCAAAAAATGAAAAGGTTTTTTTTTTTTTATATTGTATTGTTGATTTCAAATATGTCTTTTGTTTTTGTTATGTGACTGTATTTAATAAAATATGTAACTAAACAAGTGTGACTGGGTGCTGCCCCCAGTTACTTTGCAGCACTAGTATCTCACTTTTGGGGCTGGGGACACAGAATACAGTCTATAAGTCAGAATTCTGCATTGAATGAGAGGGTAATGTAACTATTACATCACAAGGGGTAGAGTTCCTGTTTGATCAGGTTAATCTCCTTTCTTTGTGTTGGAAGACAGGTAAAAAAAAATTGTACACAGCCACCTAGTCCTGAGCACTATGACACTCAGGAGCCAGTAAGAGAGCAGGGGAGTATCTTATGACATCATCATGCAGACTTTGGCAACAGTTGTAAAGTGAGCCTGGCTGGAAGATTTTGGACGATGTTGCATCATGGGAAATATTCACATAATGGAACCAGGAGATAAACACCTAATTTTCTTTTTCTTTTCATATGTAATTAATTCAATCATATAAAAAAAAACAGTGGCATATGATTTATATATGTGTTTGTTTTAAATTACCAGGTTATCTAGTTACATCTTATGTAAGTGGTAGTGTCCCTTTAAGCCTGACTTTGCATCATCATGCACAGGGCCAGCCTTAAGTGTCCCAGCGCCCTGTGCGGGCTTCCCCCGTGGCGCCCCCCGTCTCCCCCCCCCATGTATGTGTCCCTTCCCTCTTCCTTGCCACGTCTGTCTCGCTCTAACTCCCCCATACCTGTTTTCTCTCTCTCCCTCTGTTCTGTCTCTCTCCCCCCTCCCCTGTTCTGTCTCCCCCCCCAGACCCCCGTGTTCTGTCTCTCTCCCCCCTCCCCCTGTTCTGCCTCTCTCCCCCTGTTCTGTCTCTCACTCTCCCCCTCCTCCTGTTCTGTCTCTCTCTCCCCCTGTTCTGTCTGTCTCTCTCTCCCCTTGTTCTGTCTGTCTCTCTCTCTCTCCCCCTGTTCTGTCTGTCTCTCTCTCCCCTTGTTCTGTCTGTCTCTCTCTCTCCCCCTGTTCTGTCTCTCACTCCCCCCATTCTGTCTCTCTCTCTCTCTCTCCCCCCCTGTTCTGTCTCTCTCTCTCTCTCCCCCTCCCCTTGTTCTGTCTGACTCTCTCTCTCCTTGTTCTGTCTGTCTCTCTCTCTTCCCCTCCCCCTGTTTTGTCTGTCTCTCTCTCCCCCTTCCCCTGTTCTGTCTGTCTCTTTCTCCCCCTCCCCCTGTTCTGTCTGTCTCTCTCTCCCCTTGTTCAGTCTGCCTCTTCCCCCCCCCTCCCCTTGCCTGCAAATGTTGATCAGGGAGGAGGCGGAGCTAACCGGCTGAGCGGTGTATCTCCGCCCCCACCCTGTGAAGCAGAGCAGCGTCTGCTTCACGGGGAGCTGTGGGCAGCAAAAGAAAGTGCTGCTCGGCTCCCCATGCTTAATACAGGCTCCATGCTTAATGCAGGCATGGGGAGCCGAGCAGCACTTTCTTTTACTGCCTGCAGCTCCCCGTGAAGCAGGAGCTTCTCTACTTCACAGGGTGGGGCGGAGATACACCGCTGAGCCGGTTAGCTCCGCCCCCTCCCCGACACAGCAGAGCATGCCGAGCAGAGGGCTGGTGAGGGGGGATCTTTTGATCTCCCCCACCCAGTGCCTCTACCGGCTTTTTTTTTTTATTTTTTTAACTTTTTTTTATTTTTAACTTTTTTTAATTTATTTTTTTAGCTGGCAGGCGGCGGCCCCTGGGGTGTTGCGCCCTGTGCGCTCGCAAAGGTCGCACACCCCTAAGGCCAGCCCTAATCATGCATGTATTTCCCAAACAACTCATAAAAAAATAGAACTTAGGTTACCCTTTGCATCATCTGTTCCCAAACATCTGCAGTGCCAAGGTTAGCTTTCACTGATGAAGTGCAAAATAATAACGTGTTGGGAAGGGAAGTAAATAAGGTGATGGTAAAAGGTGCATTTGGGCCAGTGTGAACTACTTAGGTGGGATCAGTGGAATCTTGCATGAATGAGTGAATTAAACACCTCTTGGAGTTTTAAGAGAGAGTTGCTGAAAATGTGTGAGCAAGTATTTCTTTGCATATATCAAAACCATCTGCTTTATCTTGCTGCTGGTGGTAAAGATTACAGATGAATGAAGAAATCACGGAGAGTAAATCTACTTGGGAATTTATGATATAGGTGTTGGATGTTCCATGCCGTGCATGTGTCTTGCTCTGCCATTATATCTAGACACATTTCTGAAGGTTTAACACACCACCTTGTTCAAAATATATTTTACACAGAATATGGCCAACTGCAAAACTATGTTCCAAAGTGCATGGAACAAAAAAAAGCAAATGCGTGTTTATAGGGATTGGTATGTAGGATATTTGGTGTTCATCTTAGTTTTCAAGATAAACATTTAAATAGAACTTAAATACGTGTAATGTTTGGCATATCTGTCAAATATTGTAAGAGTAAATATTTAAAGTACAACTATCCACAACAATGTAAGTTCTGTTTAACTGACAGGTTTATTAAGATTTATCACCTAGCTTTGATTAAGAATCATTTTTGTTTTGTTTTAAGGAAGACAAATATGGGGCAAAGTGTTATCCCATAAATCAGGATCATTCCATTGGATTCCATGGTGACTGCTCCATTTTTAGAACTTTTCCCCACAACTGACTATGTTCTGGGGCTGTTCGCATTACCCAATTTAAATCTTAGAAGATTTAAAAGTTGATCTGACCATGCCAGGGTTTGAAACTGCAACACTGAAGATTAAACCGATTCTGCCGATTCTTGATATATATAGACAAGTATATAAGATCTCACCAGAGAAAGATCTTAATAGGGGCAATCTTGCTGGTTCCAAAGGGCCAGCCACTTAAGGGCCCCATGGGCTCCCATGCAGTCAGTTTCTAAGCTAATAACAAGGGACAAAACAAATGGGAGATACACATGATTTGCTCTATGATCTAATGAATCAAAATGTTGTTAACATTAATTATCATAATAGTTTTAATCAATGAAACTAAAGATACTATGGGGGTTATGTATAAAAATTCGGGAGTTTTATAAAAAGGTACAATCGCCGTTATACAGTATAATGACGATTTTGCTTTTTTATAATGACTTTCACTTTGCAGTGTGGGACAGGGACCTCAACCAAACTGGAGGTTCTCCGACACCAATCTGGTGCCTTTTAGCACCTGATTTTGTATACATAGGCTGTGCAGTCACAAAGAGCGCTGACACAACCTAAATTGGCGTAGATAATGCAGACGCCCGAAATCTGCCATGAGTTTGCTTTCTACAATGGCACACACACAGACTGCGCCAGTATTTGGTTCAATATCTGTGTGTGCCATGTTTATACATGCACGCCAATATGTCATTCCATGGAATATCTTTAACCTTAAAGATCCTTTTTAAAACAATGATTACACTAAATTCAATTTGTAATTGTTGATGAATTTTGTCAATTCACCAAATTTTCACTTGTTGTTCAATGAGAATGTTCCAAATCAGTATTGCATTCCTCAAGGTGACAGTGGACTGGATTCAATGAACAGTAATTTGTGGTCAACTGAAAAGGGAATTTCATAAGGCATTCATTTTCCAATTTGCTTATTTTTATGTTTCTATCTAACTGAGAACATAATGCCCTTTTTTTAAAAAAATCCCAGTTCACGGTTCACTGTTTAGTGAATAAGTCCCATAATTATCTCTCCATAATTTAACATTCTAAATAAGTTCCATGAATGCGGTTCTGCTCAAAAACATCCAACACATGTGATATATACTAGAACATATCAGCAAAACTCATACTTCCTATTGAGACAGCATCTTCTTACTCTCACACTCAAGTGGAATATACCATAGTATTGCCACAGGAACAATAATGTCATGAATGACATTTTCATCCATTGCCACAGATTTAAAGATCCCATAACACCAACTGCCAAGGAAGCAGAGCTACCATAACATCAACTGACAGAGGGAACCTTGCTAGGTTTTAAATGACAATTTAGGTATCTGACCTGAGATAACTTGTCCACAACTTAGTTCAATGTAGAAATAATCTAGATGTTACAAACTAGTATAGAGATCCTGCCACCATGTCATTCTCTAAATATGTAGGAATTATCTTTAAGTATTTACTCTGTGTGCTGTGATGCAATACGACAGGATTTATTCATGAAAGAGAGAGTTGCATGGAATTTCAAACCTAAAGGGATAGTCTAGTGCCCAAACTCACTTTGGTGCAAGATGAAGATTACTGCTTGTATAGTGCACAGGCTTTATATCAAGTATGATTTGATGCATGGATTCTGCATAAATCACATTTTTAATATTTGACTCAAGCCCTCCACCACTGATTATACAGACAATGAGCATATAAAGTGTTGTTTCATTAAGTCAATTCCTGTTGGAATAGAATACATTGTGTGTAATCTAAGTGACCTTGTTCTTGTACACAGTAAGATCTCTTAACAGTGTAACACATTGACTGATTACATCACTAGAGCCACAGGAAATTCCATTCCTTTGAATGAAATTATTCTCACTGGTTCCTGGAGCAAAAAAAAGGAAATTGACATTTACTCAACTGGTGTGGGCAGTCCTGGGTTCTTGCAAACTGCTGTAATTTTACAAATTCACCTAACTGTATGTTTTTTATTTTTTTTATTTTAAGCAATGCAAAATGTAAAGCATGCATTTTAAAGTACTTTGAAAGAACATTATCATGCATTAACATTTAGAAGAGGTATTTTGGGCACCGGACAGTCCCTTTAAGGCCAAAGTAGCCAAATGGGAGAATTTTCCCAGCTTGGCTCCTTTTGTTCTTAAGCTTAAAATTCCCTTCTCAATTCTTTACAATTCTCTCTGAAGAATAAAAGCCCTGAGTGTATTCATACATAGCACGGCAGAGGTGAAAAAGTATTTATGCCGTAAAGTAAGAATGATTTCACAAATAGACATGTTAATAGTTTATTTTTTATCAGTTAACAAAATGCAAAGTGAGTGAACAGAAGAAAAAATATAAATCAAATTCAATTTTGGTGTGACCACCCTTTGCCTTCAAAACATAATACATTCTTCTAAGTAGACCAGCAAACAGTTTTTTTTAAGGAACTCGGCATGTAGTTTTCTCTCTTCAATGCTGTTGATATAAGGGCTCAGGGGGGGCCATATCATAACTTCCAGGACCCCCTGTTCTTCTTTTAGCTGAATAAGGTTATTTTTTTGTATTCAAAATGAAGATAGTTTTTAATGACTGTGGCTGTGTGTTTGGGGTTGTTGTTATGCTGCAGAATACATTTGGGGCCGCTCAGATGTCTCCCTGGATAAGTATATGCCTCTACTTCTCAGCATTGAGAAATCCATTAATCACCAACTCCATTTGCAGACATCCAGCCCCAAACTTGCTAGGAACCTCCACCCTGCTTCACTGTTGCCTGCAGACACTAATTCGTGTACCTCTCTCCAGCTACAGCCTTTTGCTACAGGCAACTATTTCAAATTTTAGCAACATGGCTGAGTTGCTTTGCCTTGTCAAAGGTATGACTTTTTTGGCCAGACCAGACTGCCAATTGTTCTGCCAACTCTGAGCCCTGCTGATTAATTGTGCAGGGAAGTAAGTATGATGAGTCTTTCCCTTGGCTGATCACTGTGTCTACGGTTCTCAACATGGCCAGTTTCTTTGTCCTTCTTCAAAAGGGCTTGGCCTTCACATCTGGAAACCTCTGTTCGCCTTGATATTTCTGCCTTAGGGAAACCTTGCTGATGCAGTTTAACCACCTTGTATCTTGTTGCTGTGCTCCGTCTTGCCATGGTGTATGAGTTGACATTATACCTTCTCCAGGAAGCTCACCTTGTTGGTAGAGTTTAGCTGTTTCTCACCAAGTTTTTTTTTCCACCTACACTGCTGTTTCAGTTAATGATTGCGCTTCAACCTACATATTAAATGAATGATCATTAGCAAGTATTTGGTATTAGTGATACATTGGAATATAAACCCAAAAATTCCCTTACGTTGTGCAAGTATATCAAGAGGAATCAAAGCTGTTTTCAAGGTATTGGGTGGTCACACCTAATATTGATTTGATTTAGATTTTTCTACATTGCATTTTAATTGGTAACAAAATTGAAACCATTCACATTTCAATTTTTGAAAGCATTCTTACTTTACTGCAAATTGTCACACCTGCCTGAAACATTTGCACAGTACTGTACATATTGCAGGAATACACAGAGTAGTGTTAAGACTGAATATGAGTCTACATTATACTTATTCCAGCCCTGATGTATATATATTTATAAATGCCCAGTGTGGTCACCCTAAACAAGGATGTACACGTATATTTATTTATTAACATGCCTTTAATGGGTACAATCTATTCTTCTGGTTTACACTGGTATGTTTTAACTAAGATACATAGTTTTAAAATATGTTCATTTCTTTTCCTAAAATCTGTCTGTTTGTTGATTGTAAACAGCTAATTGTGACAAGGAGAACAAAATGGAGGCCTACTGACTTATGTTAAAAAGGTGCCAAATTCACAACCTGGAGCTTAAATGTGACAATAAAAATAATAGGATGTTTAATGGCTACACTTGTCAAGTACATCCTGCGATATATAAGCACATCCAGGTGTAGTTACTGTCATACAAGTCAATGGTGCACATGTTATTTATCTTATAATAATGAAGGGATGTGCAGATCTTGCCAGGAATTAAACCTGCAACCCAGAGAGTTGAGCTAAATCTCCTGTACATCACCTCAGTTTGATTTCCAAAACCTATTCTAGCCTCATATTTTACATGTTCCTATGTTTTGAATTAGTTAAATAATAAATTAGTAAAATGCATATTTTAAAATATTTTTTTTTTTACTTTAATAAATTGGATTATTTGGCTTCATTTAAAGAAAAAGACAAATAACCCAAAGTTTCCTTTAAAACACAAACAAAACGTTTACTTATCAGGATTGCTTTCTAATTATTGTTTGCTGGTAGCAAGTAGCTCAAATAAAATATTAATCTGTGCAATATTAAATTAAGATACGACAAGTGCCAGCAGTGCTGCTCAAACAAGGCAGCATCATTCTATATGAACTCATGAGTAGGATTTCTGTTAAGTCTATAACTGTATTGTTTGGTGATTATTCAAGGTATTGTTCAATTAGTCCATGGACCTTTGAAGTTTGGGAATTGAAGAGTTCATTAGCCTCACAATAAAGGAACTCTGTCAACCTAAACATGGCTTAAACTGTGAATGAAGACAATAAACAAATTTGAAAACTTTTAAAAGTGTGTGTGGTGGATTCTGCTTATGACATCACCTGTGGCCAATGAACTCATTTTCAATGGAAAAGGTGTCATTTACCTTTCATGCTACAGGTGATGTCATAAGCAGAAAACACTACAGACACACACAACTCATTTTTATCTTATAAATATAAATATACCTATGCATTTGTGTGGAATGTTTACATCATTTTTTTTTACCATTTTTGTTTATTACATTCACAGTATAAGCAATGTCTCGGTTGAGTCCCTTTACATTCTGTTAAAATGTAACTCCGGTTGTACACGTGATAATATTTCACAACAATACACAACACTTTGACTGATAAACCAGTATGTAGTAAAATTATTTGTGTGCGAGTAAATGTTTCAATAGAAATATGTAGGGAGCAAACATATAGAGGTTATTTTTTTCAATTCTGCTACTTTGGTCTACGTTTTGCTATTTGGTCCTTAATTTTCCACAATTTACACCTCTCAGAAGTCTTCACTAAAAACTGAACCAGGTTGAACTAACACGTGAACTGTGATGTTCAGACTTTAATGCGTGATTTGGAAATATTCTCCAACTTTGGAAAGATAAAGGCTAATAGTCGCATACTCCCTTGTATATGGAACATATAAAAACCCGGCATATAAAATATTATACTCCAAACAATCTTACCCTCATTGATATGTGCTCGTGGCCGAATGCCGTCTCCACTGAACATACACATTATCCCTCAAGCGGATGGTGCTGTACAGGAGTCATCAGGGATACAAAAAAACGCAGACAGTAATGTGGAGGCAAGAAAGATTCAATCCGTCATAACATGGATCATTGTGGAGACTTGAACGCCTTACGTGTTTTCGAACTTCAAGGCAGGTTTCTATCATAGGGGATTCGAAACGCATCGAATTGCAGCTTGAAATGCAAAAGGCATCTTCACTTTTCTTTTGTGCCTCTACTTCTCCCACAATGATCCCTTTTATGATGGACTGAATGTGTCTTGCCTCAACATAGTTTTTTATACCCTCGGTGACTCTGGTACCCCACCATCCATTTGAGGAATGATTTTAAAGAAAAATGCTGGTGCACTATGCTTGTCACAGGCTCATATATAATACATACATCATACTGCAAGTAGTGTTATTGGCTATATAGAGTATATACAGAAACATTTTGCACTATTAAGGTAAGAAGTAGAGACAGGTTTTCAACAAATTCTACAACTTGCCTATCATGCAGTTGTACAGACTGGAGTATTGTACACAGAACGATATATTGATACTTTGTAGAGAGTTCAGAGAAGGGCTACTAAACTGGTTCATGGATTGCAAGATAAAACTTGCAGGAAGGTTAAAGCTTCTTCACATGTATAGCTTGGAGGAAAGACGTGGGGGATATGATAAAAACATTTAAACGCATAAAGGCAATCTAAACTTTAAAAGAGGAGAGCATATTTAAAAGAGGAAATACTACCACAACAAGAAGACATAGTCTTAAATTAGAGGCAAAGGTTTAAAAGTAATATCAGAAAGTATTACTTTACTGAAAGGGTTGTGGATGCATGGAATAGCAATCCAGCAGAAGTGGTAGAGGTTAACAAAATGAAGGCATTATATCGGCAAATGGATATCCTATATATATGGTCAATACATGTACTAATACAAGTATTTAGAAAATTGGGCAGACTAGATGGACCGAATGGTTCTTATCTGCCGACACATTCTATGTTTTCAATTAATGTCTGATTTTTGTTGTGCACCTTTCAGTTCATTATATTAGACAACATAATATCTTGGACATATAACAAGCTTAGCGCACTAGCATTCTCCATTGACACCTCTGTTTACATATATTTGAGGAGAGTTAATTTGTACGTGATTACATAAAGTGGTGGAGCTACCATATAAACAATTTATAAATATACTCTATTAGGGTTTTACTCATAGTGTCAACTATAAAGGAGGATTTCCCCACCCCTACCCTGGTGATTTATAAAATCTGGGAAAGTACACACCATAACCATAATCATAACCAATAACAATGCAAATACAAGTGTTTTGTTACATATAATAACATTCTGCCATTCGTTCTACCTTCAATTTCAGAACTTTATAATAACCTCTACTTGAGACACTATTATTAATACTTCACCCAATGTTCCAATTAATAGAACACATTTGTTGTTTTCTATCTACTTGATGCGTGTGATGTATCACCAAACTGTATGAATTATGTACACATACCTCAAGTTTAACATATTTCTTATCATTTGGTTTGGTTGATATATTTCATAATTTGCTGTATGTACATCAAGAAGTAATATAGCAAAATAATTTAAGTGTTACCGTTCTAAATCGTATATTTGACAGTCACAAACCACATGATTACATGGGTAATCTTTCATATCTGCTAAATAACAATTCTATAAACGACCTATTTTCTAAATCTACCTATTATGTTGTGTTGTTATTATTGTGTAGATTAACTATTTTACTACAAAACAGCTTACTGCGAAAACACCTAGATATTATGAATTACATATTCTTAGTATGGACAAGAGTAACAGCTAAATTGTATTAACTTATTTTAAAAGTTGGGGAATATGTTCATGTAAACACAGAAATATGACCTTGAAACATAAATAATTACTTTATTAAATAACATTATTCTTTTTGTATTCATTTCTAAATATTTTAGAATAATGTCTTTTGCGTACTTGCAAGAGAAGTTATTTGCCCAAATTTTAGATGATTAATATCAGTTAGCTTTTAATCTCAGACATACTTAACATAAATAAACTATTTTATCTTAAATAATTAATTTCAGTTTTTCTATTAAGAACATAATTTTAAGTAATCTACGGGACATTTATCTCTAGTATTTGTAAATACTAACACGTTACATGTATCATTACCTTGATCATCTTCATAATCCTCATCATCCTCATCATCTTCATCATCTTCATCTATCTCATCTCCATCCTCGTCCTCCTCCTCCTCCTCCTCTTCAATTTCCTCTTCCTCATCCCTGTCTATTTCTTCATCTTCCCCATCATCCTGATCTTCATTGTCATCCGAGTACTCTTCTTCCTCCCCCTTTTCATCCATTTCTTCTGTACCATCAGTTTCGTAGCACTCGTCTACTGAAGAATTGTCTGCTTTGGCTGAAAATGATTTTCTTTTTGGAGCTGGTTCTTGAGGTTTGCTATCTTGTGTCTTCCTCTTCTTAGCCAAAGGACAGCCATAAACACTGAAAAAAAGATGGCCGTATACTAAATACAACATTCGCAAATAATACATTTTACACATATTGCTTCTTTACCGTCTATTGTTAGCTAAAATTCCTGAATTAAAAAGTAACTAGAAAGCTGAAATATTTTAAGTATATATATATATATATATATATATTATATATTGGGGTCTATTCAATGACCTGAGTTAATTTATCTCAAGTTACTGAAATCCATAGACTGCAACATAAAAATTTGAGTTGAAAAACAGTATTTAGTGATAGTTATATACGCACAATGTAAGTATATTAGATGAAATAAAATTGTATCTGAAAATTGATGAAAAAACTATATATCAATTTAATAAATATAATCTAGATTAAAACCGGTTCATGAGCCAAAAATACACAAAGTAAAAAAAAAAGGACAATATGCAGATACATATACATAAAAACAGGAGAGATATACAGAAAAAGCTAATTTAATAGCAGCAATGAACTCTTACACTAAGTGTTGGTGAGACCCAATGAAGGGAACCCACATAAAATGTACACGGGAGACATATGCAGCAGTTTTGACAAATTCATTCATCAGACATCCATTCATATGAAGTTCGGCATTTGATATTCGTTTTTTTCTAATAAACCCTACACAAATTATTCATCGTAGATCCTGTACTATCTGAACGGCCAACTCTGAAGTGAGATTGTTTCATTGTCAGTGTCGCTGTTCCCTTCATTGGGTCTCACCAACACTTAGTGAGTTCATTGCTGCTGTCCAATTAGCTTTTTCTACATAGCTCTCCTGTTTTTATGTATATGTATTTGTATACTGTCCTTTTTTTTTTACTTTATGTATTTTTGTCTCATGAACCTGTTTTTAATTTAGATTATATTTATTAAATTGATATGTATTTTTTTCATCAATTTTTGGATACAATTTTATTTTCTATAACATACTTACATTGTGCGTATATACCGACTACACTATGGTTTAATTGTTCTGTTTTCTTTCCATGTCCATTTGGGCCACTGAAACCTATTGACGGATCTCCGGCATACATCTATTGGTTTAAGTATATTACATTAATATTTCACTACTACATTCTTTTGTCATTCTGGTTATATATTTTTGTAGTATTTATTCATCAGAGATTTTATTTCTATATTTATTCCTATATTTTCCTAATTTTTTTCTTTATTCATGTAAGCTCTCCAGTACACTTGTTCTTTATGTATGTATATATATATATATATATATATATATATATATATATATATATATATATATATATATATATATTTTACACTAAAGATGATCAGGAAAACATCTGGATACCATGGGCTAATATTTCATATTTATATGGAACATGTATCAATAAATCTTATAAATATGTAATTTGTGACATTTAACAACATCTTAGTTTTTACTTGCTGCTTGATGAAATGTCTGAAGGGGTCTTTGGCATTTAGCCATGAAAGAAGGAATGGCATGGAATTGGCAAGTGAATTTCAAACTTAGGGCCAAAGTAGCCGAGTTGGAAAGAAATCCAGGGCACAACTAAGATATTGTCAAATGTTCCAAATTACATATTTATCAGATTTGTTGACACATTTTCCAAAACTTCCACACATCTTTCTCTTTCACAATTAAAGCCTTAACACATTTTTCACCTATAAACAAAACACAGACTTATTTACATAATACAGTTATTCAGGATATATTGCAATTTTTGCCATAGCATTGTACAGAAGTTTACCTCTCCCAAATCATCCCCCCCAAACAAGTTATCTTATTTGAACCAGTTTTACAAATAGGGATTTTTTTCTTGGAAGTCGGAATTTAAGACTATTTTGGCCTTAAGATTGCAAATTCCTTCTCAACTCCATGAATTTTTCTCTTTTAATGAATAAAGTCCAATTGCGAAGGATCGAGAAGGACATTTCAAACCTAGATTCCAAGGGAGCCAAGCTATTTTACAAACTCTGATTGTTTGGCGTTCATTTTACCATTTTTCAAATAACACTTGTCACTAATCAATAATGTTGTGTCACAAAAATGTTACCGTTTCAAAAATACTATTGTTCTGTCCCCCGTTCCTGTCGCCAGGGGTAGAAACCAAGATTGTTCATGGTGGTAAATCAGTTACGCTCTATTTGCAGTTTTTATGAGATGGACTTAAAGAAATAACTAATGAGACAGATCTGGTTCTTTTTATTTATTCTACATCCTACTTGTTAAAAAACAGTTCAGATCCTGTAGGTAGAAACGCCACTTTAAGATATTTTTTACAATATGTTTGCATTCAAATTATATTTTTTAAACAAATTTTTTTTTTTATAAACAAGTTAAATTATATATATATATATATATATATATATATATATATATAGAGAGAGAGAGAGAGAGAGAGAGAGAGAGAGAGAGAGAGAGAGAGAGAGAGAGAGATACAATATATATATATATATATATATATATATGAATATATTTTATGATATATATATATAAACATACATATATACAGTAAATATTATATATATATATAACAATGCATGTATGCATTCATATATAATGTAATACAGTAAATACACAGACAATAACACCCAGGTTGTACTGCTTTATGATAATTCCATCACACTGATTTTATCCCAGACTCGCTGTTATTAGGACTAGATGCAAGGCTAACAAGGTATTACATTTCCTTTTCATTCTCTGTGTTCTCTTTTCTCAGAAACCCAGACAAGAAACATAACTGCACAATGTCCTCAGAAGGGATTTCATGCGCTCTATAGGAGACGTGGTGTTAAAAATGTATACAGCTTCCCTCTGTGCAGTTCAAATCAGGATAACTGGAGGATGAAGTCACTTGTTCGTCTGGACTCTGTCTGCCACAATATATATGTAGCATATACACACACATATAATATACTTTGTTCTGCACTGTGTTTCACTATCATATTACCATATGGCTCACCTTCTCCAACAGACTAATGCAGATAGATGGACTAATTAATGGAGCTATTAATGCATTTGATTAAAGCACTATATCTGCAGTAAAACAAAGGGTTCTATTTATCAAGCCGCTCTTCCTTGCACCTAAGAAGTTTTTTTGATAATGGGATACATCATGGAGACACTCTTCTCATTAAAAGGCAATTTTATCATTAAATAAAACACCCAAATTAGGGACTACTGTTTTTTTAAAAATAATTCTTAAAATATTCTAATCTGGGGATGATGGATTTCAGAATTAATGGTGCCTGCAAAAGCTTGCCGTTTTAGGGAATGAGATGAAGAATCTCTCTATCTTAAAGGGACAGTGCCACCTCACATATATCTGTATGTTGTTGTGTGTTTATGATATGTTAAATTTTCTTATTTATTACTTTAAACAATTTACAGTTCTTCTGTAGAACTACATTGAAAATAAGAGATAGGCAGGACTGTTGCTATAGCAACAACAATAAATCAATTACGTTTAATTTGCAATGTCCTTCCACATACTGTTACATTTTTCTAATGCATATTTTATCAGCTCTGTTATAATTTTCATTGTGTTTAGCTGGTTGTACAATACTCCAAGTGATGTCTCACCAGTGCTCTGTACAATGGCATGAGCACTTTCCACTTTCTACTGATAATACCTCTTTCTCTATACAGCCAAGCATTACCTGCTGCTCTAATACATTGTCTACCTACCTTATGTCCTTTGTAATAATTACCCCTAAATCCCTTTCCTCAAATATTGAGGTTAGTACTGTATCAAATATTCTATATTCTGCTTTTTAGGTTTTTATGCCCAAGGTGCATTATTGTGCATTTGTCCACATTACATGTAATTTGCCACAGCTCTGACCATTTCTAAATCATTTGCCAGAGGTACCCCACTGGTAACAAGATCTTGCTTCAAATATACTTCATTGAACACAACCCTCTGTTATCTGTCACATTCAACAATATTGGAATCCAAACCCAAAGATTGCAGTCTTCTTTGTGGGACATGGTCAAAAGCCTTGCTGAAATCGAGATAATCTATTATTTTAGTCCTCCAATCAAAATATCAATAAGATTAGTTTGGCATGATCTCCATGAAGTAACCCATGTTGTTTCTGTTCTTGAAATCTTTTAGTGATTTCAGATGTTCAACAATCTGATGCATTAACATGCTTTCCATTAATATCCCCCCTACTGATGTAAGACTCACTGGTCTATTGTTGCACGACTCCTCCTCACTACCTTTCTTGTGAATGGGCACAAATTCACTAATTTCCCATCTTCTGGGACTACTCTCATTAACAATGATTGGTTAAGAAAAATTCCCTTGACGGTTCTGCTAGTATACCACTAATCTCTTTTAATAACTTTGTATCCCATCAAGCCCCATTGACTAGTTTGTCTTTACATATACACGGAAATGCCTTTCATAAACACCATTTTTTATATTAACAGCAACAATGTATACACCCCACCCCCCCATAAAATTAAAGGTGTATTAATGCTAAACTTTTAAAACTAAGAATAGTTTGGAATAGGTTGTAGTCTGTCATACTGACACTCTGGAAGATCAAATAGAGTCAGCAGCAAAGGCTGACAGAGCATCCGGGGGGATGGGGGGGGGGGGGGGGGGTTGTCTGTCAGTAACAGGTCACACACCCTTGCAAGATTCTCAAAGGCAAAACTCCTGTTGCCTGGTTTCTCACACCTACATTCCAGTGATATCTTCTCAACAACACATGACAAAAGGACATTTGAAAAGTGTTTTATTATTTTTTATCAGCAGAACCTTTTGACATTACTGTCTTTGATCATTTCACATCATCAGGACAGTCTAGCTGTCCTAGATTACAGGGTTCAAATGTCCTTAGGACAGCACAGGACACCCATCGTTTAACAGTACATTGCAGCCACCTGCAATGAGCTGAGAATTGGATCCCACTGCAGTGCGATCCCACCTGTCAGGTGAGGTGACTAGTTGTCTCAGTCTGCCAGGGAAAATATAACCAACACTCAGAGTGAGCCTAGGTACAATTTTCCAAATTGCTGAATCCCACCACCATGGGATCACAAATGAAGGCGAGAGGTCTTCCAATGTTAATCTCCTTCATCAAGTCTTTGCCACTCTGTCCCTGGTTCACTCTGTGAATGGGGCCAGGAACACAAAGCCTGGCCCCTTGAGGACAAAAGTACCAGGCGGTATTAAGGTGTTAAGCTAGGACAGACATGTTTGTTTTTGATTTTATTTCATGAGAATATGTCATGTTAAGGACATTGCTCGCTGTAAATGACAAAGTCAAACCGAGTCTGCAGTGGGCTCACCTGACACATCAGATAGATGTGACAGCCAATCAAAGTGACAGCCAATCAAAGCAATAGGATGTGTATAGCTGTCAAAGTCAGTTCCTGCTTTTTACAGCTTTAGTCATGTTCTAACGATGTCTGTGCTAACGATGGCTTAGATTCCAAAGGTCCGCCACCACAGGTCATACAATGGAGTGACTAAAAGGCTGAGTGTCACTCAGGGTGCCACAGGTTCGCCATCACTGGCCTAGAGGAGATCCATTTTAGTAACATTTCCCAGTCGTGTCGAGTTGACCACAATGAGTGTGTGTTGCAGAGTGTGTGTCCACAGTCTTTCCAAGCTAAAGTGAGAAGATACATCAGTGCCTGCTGGGTATTGGATTCATAACAATAATGCCCAGACATTGTAACACAATATTATTTTTCTGTTGTACTCCTTGAATACATCAATTATTCTGATCTGCGAGCTTTCTTTCAAAACCACTAGACCTGACTACATAACTATTCTATGATGTATTTTATTATTAAATACTATATATCCATAATTTATATTGTTATATTAGTGTTATCAAAGTCTACAGAAAGCAAACTGCATTAAACCAAATAAACCTGAAATGGACAGATGAATTCACAAATATTTTTAATAATATTGCTTTTAAAACATTAGCAAGCTGGAGACTGGTGTCACAGTGGCAGATGGGTATTAAATAAAGTCATAGTTTACCTGCTTTTAGTCAGATGTGATACATTTTCTAGAAAGTCTTTTTTCACATATATTAACAGTAAAGGTCAGAGAGGAAGGGCCAGGAAATGGTAATGTCAGCCAGTAGATTGGAGGATAATTAAGGATTCAGTTTCCAAATGGAAGTATATGTTCTTGTCTGATACATTTATCTTGCTTGTTAGCTAGGGCATTTAGAATGCAAAGGCATATAATGGAAAAGCAAGCAGATTTATGTTTCTACATAGAAATATTTTTCCCTGGTGTCTTATGATAGGCAGCTGGTTGTCTGTTTGCTACCCAGGTGCACAGACATCCGACCATGCTGCCTCCTACACTCCCCACGTGGTCTGAAATAGGAGCTCCGACAAGTTACATGACCCCCCAACGCTCTGACCTCAGAATACGCACAGGACTGTGAAAGGCAGCATGGGATGATATCACAGACAACTCTGCTGCCTCCTTGTCCATATAGAGGCTGTCGACGTGAGATCGTAGCCAACACCTGGCAAGTACCGCCTTAGTTACTTGCCTAGAATGCCTTGGGCTAAATACAGTGCTGGGCGGGGTCACATGATTCTGGGTGTCTAGAGCTCAATTCTACACGTTTAGACTGTTGATGTCTACTAGGCATACACAGTTAAAAACACAATGCTGTCTATGCACAGAGCAAAGCACTATGCATAGGCTGCAAACAAGCCAGGGCCTTAATTTGACGGGAGAGGACACCAAAAAAGGTCCTGTCCCAACCAACTGAAAACTAATGGCAACTGTGCAGTGGCATTGAGTCTTTGTTTGCTTTCTACAAGTTTTCATGTCTGTCTTTCATATCCCAAAAGAGACAGTTATATCAGAACAGGAATATCTGTTTAACACATGTATATCCTGTGTACATTACCTTAATTATCAGGTCAAATAAGGGGCTTGCCTAAACAGGCAGAATAAACATGCACTCTTTTAAATAATCAATGTTTACATTCCATACAAAAAATATTTTTTATAATATTGTCTTTTCATTTATGTTACCTTGTTTATGTTTTGGCCCTGTATTACTTTATTTTATGTTATTTGTTTTGTATTATATTTTGGCATATATAGTTTTTTTATAAATAAAGAATTTACAAAAAATAATCTTTCCATATACTTTTGAGTGGTTCAATTCTTAATTCTAATTAAAGGTAAATAGAAGAAAAATAGTGCTACTTCTGAAGCAGATCCAACTGATCTTCCCCTCTTGACAAGCTTCTTGACATGTTTTAATCATTTTTGCGTACTTGAGTAATAAAAACAATGCTATAATACACTACACTAGGGTTGCCATCCAGATGGTATTTTACTGGCAGGTGGGTAAAAAAAAATGGCAGGAGGTCAGTGTAAAGTCTATGGAAACCATAGCATTGCAGGTATTTTTTTCTTGTAGAAACTGGCCCCTGCTAGGGCAGCATTAAACTTGTATTCCCAAAGGTGCTGGTGGAGAAATGTCCCCCTCACTAGCCCTCTTTTGGAGGGCTGGATTAAGACATTGTACTCCTCTGGGTATTGTGAGGCCCCCAGTAAATATAAGATGACTTTACATGAAAAACATTTTACTAGTAAATAATAATTCACATGTAAACAGTTCCCCCCCCCCCCCCCTTATATTTAATAAAACCTATGGTTGAGAAAATACATTTATTGATTTCCTCTTATTTGCAATATTCCCCTCAGACTTGCCAGTCTGCCCCTCCAACCTGTGAATCTGCACCACAGACTTGTTAATGCACCCCATATTTTACATTCTACAACCAGACTTGCAAATGTATTCCCACAGCCAGGTTAATTAATATACCACTATTTGCCCATTAATATGCCATAGCCTATTTGTCCATTAGTATGCCACTGTTAGTTGCCCATTAATTGGCACAGCCAATTTGCCCATTAATATGCCACAGTCAATTTGCCAATAAATATACCACAGCCAATTTGCCCATAAATATGCCACCGTTAGTATGCCCATTAATATGCCACTGTTAGTATGCTTATTAATATTCCACATCCAATTTGCCCATTCATATTCCACAGCCACATTTAATATGTCTCTATTAGTATGCCCATTAATATGCCACTATTAGTATGCCCATTAATATTCCATAGTCAATTTTCCCATTAATATGCCACTATTAGTATGTCCATTAATATATTTCACAATTAGTACGCTCATTAATATGCCACTATTAGTATTCCCATTAATATGCCACTATTAGCATTGCCATTAATATGCCACTAAATTAGTATTCCCATTAATATGCCACTATTAGCCTGCCCATTAATATACCACTATTAGTCTGCCCGAAAAACATTTTTACTCCCCCTTTCCCAGTACTCACCTTCCTGCTGCTATTGTCTCCAGCCATCTCCTGCGCTCCCCACTACTCTCATCGCCTGCAGGTCAAGTGATCACCAGCTGGTCAAGTGATTGCCGGCAGGTCATGTGACCCACGTTGATCAGTAGTCCCCAGCCAGTGCCTCTGTGACAAGCATTTTTTCTTTGTTTTTCTTTTCATTGGCTGGATTAGGGCATGGGCCTCAAGCTGATATCCTTGAGGCTCCTATTTTGCTGAGGCCCCTGGACTGTAGCCCCTAAAGTTTATTCCTTAATCTGGCCCTGGGTCTGTGCACTGCACAGGTGCATGGACATCCTCAGAGAGACAGGGGTCATGTGCCCTCCAGACGCTTAGACACCAGCGACACAGTGGGACCCAGTTGCTTGGGGTGAGTCCTTGTTGTGATCTGGGGTAAGTCTAAAGTGCAATGTGGGTGCTGGGATAAGTCCTTGAGTGCAATGTGGGTGCTGGGCTACATTGTGGGTGCTGGGGTAATACTGTAAATATAATTTGGGTGCTGGGGCAATATCTGCAAGTGCCATCTGGATGCTGGAGCATTTCATATGAGAGCCACATGGGTGCTGGTGCAAGTCTTAGGTGATGTGGCAAGTGCTGTAAGTGCTATCTGAGTACTGGGGTAAGTGCTGGGTGTTGGGTGTAGGTTCTGGGTGCTGGGACAAGTCCTGTGAGTGTAAGCTGGAAACTGGGTCAAGTACTGTGTGCAATCTGGGTGCTTAGGTAAGCTCTGTGAGAGCAATCTGGCTACTGGGTTAAGTCATGTGAGTGCACTAGGCATGCACAGGGATGTCCTGTGAGTTAATTCTTAGATCAGAGACAAGTCCTGTGAGTTGAATCTGGGTGCTGGGGGTAAGTTCTGGATGCTGGGGCAAGCCCTGGGTGCAATCAGGTTGATGGGGAGGGCAGACTCTGTGATCTGGGTGCTGGGGCAAGTTTTGTGAGTGAAATCTGGGTGCTGGGGCAAATCACATTAGGAAGGGGAAGGAGAGAACACCTATACAGCTCCTTGCCAAGGACATAAGGGACACTAGGTATGACTCTGTATAGATGCTATTCCTTGCAATCTATTAAAAAACTCTGTTTTCTATTATTATTAAATGCAATAATTCGTATCTGAAAGTGCTTGTCAATGGTTAATGCGCTGTAACTAAGGCAATGATAGCTAATGACATGTTTTCTGATCTTTAAACAAAAAATAATCCTTTTTTTTTTTTTTATAGAAAATTGTTTTCAACCTATATATTTCGATATGTAACAGAGACTTATATATAGGGAGAGATGCTGATGAGAGACAAATAGCAAGAAAATTATTCATTTTCCAAGGCATTGTGAACTAAAATACAGAGAGACTGACAGTGTGTACAGAATATTTTATGAATATCCCACAGTGCACCCCGTTGTAAAGGAGCCATACATTAATTAGAGCATTCAGCAGACACTGCAATGTGTTACACTCATCCAAGTGAATCTTCATTTTTCACACGCAGTGCCGTACTAATTAAAATCAGCTTTGCAATTAAATGTGGAAAATTGTGTTCTATTTTCAAGCGTGGACCGCTGGAAGAACATGTATTTATTTTTAGGAGATTTTATTTTGATGCAAATGAATATTCCATCAAAGTGAAACCTACAAAAAAAAAAATCAAGTATAAAAAATTGTCGTCCCCCCCCCCCTTTCTTTATGATGCACAGTCTTCTCGGTTGCAAGTTGCAATGCTTCAGTATCTCTCTGCCAGTCCCTGGCTCTGTTCCAATGCTTTTAGTGAGTGCTATCTGTCAAGGCATGAATAATACAGCCCCAAGACTGTCGGGCTGAATCCAAATGAGGCATACATCAGGAAGAAAGCACTCGACTTTAGCTCCAGAACATGCTCCTGTGAAGACAGGCAATTATTCACCCACGGCTGCAGCCATGGCAATCAAGCTGGTGGGTGAAAAGGTATATGAAATAAGGAGAAAAAAAAAAAAAATAAAGAATACAACACAACAAGGAGGATTATATCCCATAATTTCCTAACGAAGGAAGTGGAAGTCCCTTATTTTTGCATTTTACTTTTTTTTTCAACGTTAACATCTTCAGTACTACAAGATGAGATTCAGGGATTTGAGATTGATGAAGGATGAGGGAAGGCGATGCAGCAGTGCATACACTTGGTTTCTTGGCAATGCAGTACGACTGATTTGTGGAATAATAAGGGCTGATTCTGTTTGATTGCAACGTGAGACTTGCAGTGAAAAGGGAAAGCATTGGAGGCGGTTTAACTATCTAGTCTTAAAGGGACTCTGTCAACCTCACCATCACTTATACGGTGAATGTAGAGAATCAAAATGCAAAATTATATCAGTGTAGTGTTAGCAGGATTGATTGCAAACATGTTTTAAATGTGTCTGTGGAGTCTCCTGTTTATGACATCACCGTGTGGCTTGATATGTAAATTACACATTTCCCATTGAAAAGTAGTTCATTTGCATATCAAGTTACAGGGGATGTCATAGACATGAGACTCTGCAGACACTTTTAAAGCCTATTTTCCATCTAATTTATGCATTTGCTTACAATTCTGCTAACACAATATATAGATCATTTTTCATCATTATATTTATTCTGTACATTCACAGTATAAGCCATTGGTAGGTTGAAGGAGTACCTTTAACAATGGTATGTTTTATTTGCAGCCAAATAGAAATAGAGCTATAATATATAATAATAAAATGCAAGTGGCTGAAAATAACCCAGCCTTAAACAACTCCAAACATAGTACACAAAACAAAGGGGATTATCCATAAATGTGAAACCAGTGGGCTACATCAAAATTATAGAGAATTGTACCCACTAGACCAATTAATATTCATTTTCTGACACCTGTCCAGTTATTCATTTATTTTCTCTTTCCTGGAATCCTACAGGTTCTTTGTTCATTGAACAGTAAATTGTGGTGAATTAACAAACATGCTGCAAAAATAAGACCAAAGCAGCTGAATTTAATTTGGTGAATAAACCCCTCAATATCTACATGTCTCTAAAAATGATTTGTGCAGCAACTACTTTGAAGTTTGAAGTCATAACAGGACTTCTTTCCTCTTTTAGATCATCACCTTCAGCACTTTCTATGCCAGTGATTCTTAAAGTGTGTGCAATGGCACCCTAGTGGCTAGGCTTTCTCACCCTAGTGAGAAAAATAGCACCTAATGTGAGTAGGGTGCGGTGCTTTGCTCACATACTCATCACTGATTGGCCGTGATGGCACGACGATCTTGAAGTAGTGTCACAGGACAAAATGTTGGCATTACTCCAACTGGTACAATATCTGATGGATAAACTTACTAAACAAATACAAATATTATATCTTTACTCTATACTGTTGCTAGTTCAAATGCTTCCATATCCAAAGATAATTTCTGCAACTTGGCTGCTTTCCCTTCACTTTTCTGACAATATTGACTGTTAGGTGCTTGGAACTGTCTTCTGTTTGTATGGAGTCCCCTACTTAGACCTTCTTCAGATATCTGTTGCACAATTCCAAAGAGCTTCTGCCAAAATGTGCTTCCTTATATCCATAAATTTATTTTACTACCACATATGATTGCAATGTAAAATGACAAATTTACTTTGTACTAGTTCTTAACCCTAACAGAAATTGGATGTGCTAATTGGATAAAATAAATATATTTAATAGAATAAAAAATGCACATTTGTTTTGGGTCATATTATAATCATGGTTTCCTATTCGTTCTGTGTTCTGAAGTTGACACCTCAGTTTTATTCAATGATCTTTAGTTTTTCCCTCTACATGATCCACAACCAAGTAAACAGGAAGAAAACATGATATTAAATATACTGCCAATTTTTCATCACGGGGGGAAACAATCAAAACATCACTTGGACTGTTCCCTGGATGACTTGCTTTCATTAATCTAAATTAGTGTTATCCTTTGCCAGGAAAACTATATCTAACCATTTCTTAAAATTATCAAGGGCACCTTCCACCACAAGTCCCTTGGCAGTTCATATTGTACTGCAATTTAACAATCCTTACTGTAAGGAACATTTAATTTCAACACAAACTCTTTTACACCAATTTTAAACTATGGGCATTTGTACATAAAGACTGGGCCATTTTGCATGTGAAGTATAATCCTGACAAGAGATACATAGTAGATGGCAATGCTCCTGCCACATTTTATGCTGTTTAGTGTAATTAAAAAGAATAGTAACTTTATTTTATATACAAGCTAATTGTTTTAGTCACTTTTACCATTCTCCTCAGACGATGCAATCAATGTCTCAATGTATATCTTTCCATCTTTGGAATTATCATGGAATCAAGAAGACTGCACAGCTATGTAAAACACATAAAAATGATATATTTTCCACTGCTTTCAATTCTTCTAACACAATGCAGACATCATTTTTTATTCTCTCCATTTATAATACAAACTATGTTTAGGTAAAGGACTCATTTCAGTGTTAAATTTGTTACCAAGACACAGGTAGGCTCAGTGGGTAAGTCTGAATACTCAAGATATTTATTATTTATCTTTAAAGAAAAAAGCCTAAGTGTTATATATAAAATAATCTGTAATTTAGCACAATATTGTATCATTGGAAAATTGCCTCTGTTGTGTCATAGACTTCTATTGAGGAACATTAAATATTTTATACTAAAAGTAATCATTTATTTTTTCCGACGAGAAACGAATGAGTGAATACTTGTATGCGAAACGCGTTAGTTACTCTCCATAATTTCTAATGTTCTTATATATTTTGATGCTTTCTGTTTCAATAGAGATATCAGATTGTCCTATGAAGGCTCATGAATAAAATAGAACATAATTAACATAACACAATATTTTTTTTTTTTTTTTTTTACAAACGATTACCTTTGTTGTGTTATAGACTCCAGTTGAAGAACACTAAATATTTTATGCCAAAAGTAATAATGTATAGCATCTGATGCCAACCAAAAAAGTTAATGCTTATGTGTGAGATGTATAAATTCTTTTTAGGTCTAAGTGTCATTTAAATAAAATAAAAAATAGAGGTAATTTGTAGACAAATTTAATATATAAAAACTATTTGCTTAATAGTACAAACTATAATAAGAATACAAAACAATGTATATTTCAAAAGATATTTTCAAATAGAAACTTGTAAGAATATCCTAATTGTGTGTTAAATCCCGCCTCATGCGTTTCACCCATCGCACTTCTTCAGAGGGAAACATGGCCTTAATGATATGTTTTGAATAGTAGGATGACAGTATATGAGTGGGTAGCTTGGAGGAAAGACGTAACAGGGGGGATATGATAGAAACATTTAAATACATAAAGGGAATCAACACAGTAAAGGAAGAGAGTATATTTAAAAGAAGAAAAACTACCACAACTAGAGGACATAGTCTTAAATTAGAGGGGCAACGATTTAAAAGTAATATCAGGAAGTATTACTTTACTGAGAGGGTAGTGGATGTATGGAATAGCCTTCCAGCAGAAGTGGTAGAGGTAAACACAGTCAAGGATTTTAAGCATGCGTGGGATAGACACAAGGCTATCCTAGTTATAAGACCGGGAACGGGGGACTAATAAAAGTGCTAAAAAAAAAAATTGGGCAGACTAGATGGACCGAATGGTTCTTATCTGCCGACACATTCTATGTTTCTATGTTTCTAGTGAGGTCTTCAAAATTTGGATATAACCCTGATGGTTCCCCGAATCATTCAAAGGATGAATGCGCCAAAGGGTACTTTCTAATATCACTTTATCACAGGAGATTTCTGGTTATGCAGGCTGTAATAATTTTTCAGTTAATTGAAAAATGAATTCAAGCTAAATTTCAATGTGAATAATATAGCGCCACTTGAAGAAACTCAGTGTTACTAAATTATCAAAAAACACTTTAAACATGTGTTAGAGGAATTGCAAGCACATTCGTAAATTAACAGAACAATATGTTGTAAAGGAGTCTGTGGTGTCTCATGTCTCATTTGCTGTTGCAAAGTTAATTTGCATTTTAAACCACAGGTGATGTCATAAACTGGGGACTCCTCAGATACTTTTAAAACTTGTTTTTCTCTTATTGTATTCAGTTATAAGTAATTCTGCTAACACAATGTATAGTTTTTAATTTTTTACATTAACAGTATAGGTAATATATAGGCACTTTAACGTAGCAGAAAAGTTCACTATGAACCCTAAAAAATCTTCACAATACCTCAAACAGAAGTCACTTCTTATATTAATTTAGTATGGGAAAAATACTACAAATGATGTGTCATATTAAAAGTGCTGTGATGAAATGTATTGTGGTATCTTGTATTCATATTTAATATTTACACTTTTTTTTTTTTTTTTGTGCAGAAAAAGCACTCTAGTGCAATCATTTCTGTGGTTCAAGATGTGTGCATATGCCCATTCTCCCAAGTTATATACCGTATCTGCTCGAAAATAAGACGACCCTGATTATAAGACAACCCCCCAAACTTTGGATATTCCTTTAGGAAAAAAATAAAAGCCTTAATATAAGACTACTCTATAGGAAAAAAGTTTAACTTGTATATATTCACATGTAAATTGCTTTTTAATATTTAATAAAAAATATGATATGAAAAAATGCATTTCTTGTTTTTATTTGCTTTTATGTGCCAATGCTGCCTCTCTCTCCCCCTTCCTCCTTGTCTCTCTCTGCCCCCTCCCTCCACTTGTCTCTCTGCCATCTTCTCTCTCTTCCCCCCTCCCTCACCCTCACCTTGTCTCTCGCGTGTTGCTAGTGGGGGCAGCCGGGGGATGTCTGCACGATACGTTTGTGGTCAGATTATAAGACGACCTTGACTATAAGACGAGGGGTCTTTTTCAGAGCATTTGCTATGAAAAAAACTTGTCTTATATTCGAGCAAATACGGTATTTGGAATTCTTTCATTGTTATCGTACTAAACATAAAAAGATACAATGTATCGGCTGATAAGACTTTGGCCCACCTAGTTTGCCCATACTTCTACCTGCTATAAAATCCTCATACCTTAAGTTCAGCCTTATGCATATCCCATGTTGTTAGAAAGATGTTGAACACCATTAAGTACAAGGCATTACTTATGCCAGTGCCACGTGTCCAGATATTACAAACAGTAGGAGCCACTGTGAAGAGTCATAAAAACCTCTCTGACTTCTAATTATATATTTACACACATGTTAAGATTAAATCACAGAGGGATTTTTATTTGGTAGAAATTGTAATCATTCAGCTACAAGGAGGCCATGATCTGGACTGGTTTCTGTTCCATCGTCCCTACACTCCAAGCCCCATGCTAATCCCACATTTGCCATCTTTACCGCTGTTGTGGTAGATGAACTTAGGCAGATAATATTCTTTTTCAATGCTCAGAAACTCAGAGTTCTGAATGATTATCTGGCTGCTTCCATCCTTACCCGTCATTGAGTGAATTAACTCAATGACCGAAGAGGAAGTCCCTTCTAATGCATGCTCTGTGTTCAGAACTGGAACTTTGTGACACTGTGTTCACATCGATGACAGGAAGTCTACTAGACAGTCTAGAGTGTATACGTCATAGAAATAAACAGTTGCAAGGGACTAGATGAAATTTTCCTCAGAAAGACCAGAAAGCACGTGGGCATAAAACTATATGAATCATCATCTCATTCTGAGTCAAGCAGCTATTAAAAAAAAACCAGGCTGGACTATTCCTTTAAATTGCTCCTTGCAAGCCCCAGTTCGTATATAGGTCTATGTTCTGTTTTATTGTTTTACATTGAAACGTTTTGTGATTCTGATCATTGAACTGTGGATTTCACAAATGCTTTTACTGTATTATATGCCACATCTGAATTGATAGGACGAGCGTTTAAATGGTGGTTTCAGAAGAACAATTATCCCACCCATAGAAATGTAACTTTATTGTTCTTTTGTATCTTGGGAATCACTTTCTGTATCCTGAATGGGATCATGTCCATGTCCTAGTAGTAATCTTGCTTATAGATTCATTGAGAACACTGGTTAGTTTGCACATAGAATGCATCAGCATCTCTAATCACACATGAATCATTTCTGTGGCATCATCAGGAGCATATCATGTTTATGACCCTTAGCCACACCTATGCATCGATTCTCTGCCAATATCTAGGCAGCTCATGAAGCCACCACGCCCAATTTACACTGTTGCCTAAGCACATGGAAGACAATAGTGAAACAACACCATAACTGGTCTTGAGGCTGCCTCGCAAATATAAACTGTTGCCTAAGCACATGGAAGACAGTAGTAAAACAACACCATAACTGGTCTTGAGGCTGCCTCGCCAATATAAACTGTTGCCTAAGCACAAGGAAGACAGTAGTAAAACAACACCATAACTGGTCTTGAGGCTGCCTCGCCAATATAAACTGTTGCCTAAGCACATGGAAGACAGTAGTAAAACAACACCATAACTGGTCTTGAGGCTGCCTCGCCAATATAAACTATTGCCTAAGCACATGGAAGACAGTAGTAAAACAACACCATAACTGGTCTTGAGGCTGCCTCGCCAATATAAACTATTGCCTAAGCACATGGAAGACAGTAGTAAAACAACACCATAACTGGTCTTGAGGCTGCCTCGCCAATATAAACTGTTGCCTAAGCACATGGAAGACAGTAGTAAAACAACACCATAACTGGTCTTGAGGCTGCCTCGCCAATATAAACTATTGCCTAAGCACATGGAAGACAGTAGTAAAACAACACCATAACTGGTCTTGAGGCTGCCTCGCCAATATAAACTGTTGCCTAAGCACAAGGAAGACAGTAGTAAAACAATACCATAACTGGTCTTGAGGCTGCCTCGCCAATATAAACTGTTGCCTAAGCACATGGAAGACAGTAGTAAAACAACACCATAACTGGTCTTGAGGCTGCCTCGCCAATATAAACTATTGCCTAAGCACATGGAAGACAGTAGTAAAACAACACCATAACTGGTCTTGAGGCTGCCTCGCCAATATAAACTGTTGCCTAAGCACACCATAACTACCATGAGAAACCAGCAATTATTATGAAAAACATTCAAAAATTGGAAATAATTGAAATGTACAACTCTAAAGTTTGAAAACATTTGTATACGACGTTGATTCTCTGCATATGCATGTATTCCCATTTGTTATACACAGTAGTAACCAGTGGTGTAAGTTGACATACGCAGGAATATAACTGGTCTCCCACGTTTGTTTGCTTTTATTTTAATAACTTTAAGCTTTGTTAAAAACAAAACTCCAAAAAAAATCAATCTCTGGCAAGAAGGAAATGGAGATCTATCTCCTAAGTTGTACTTTGTTGCTCAGGGACAACCTTCTTAGTATAATTCTTAGATAGTCCATAATAGTAATGAGATAAACTGCTAATGAAAAACGTTTTATTAAACATACTTTATAGTCTATTATTAATCTCCTTGTCCTTCAGTCCCTTCAACAGTTATTAAAAAGACACTCCACCATAGAATGTGTCGGCAGATAAGAACCATTCAGGTCCATCTAGTCTGTCCATTTTTCTAAATACTTTTATTAGTACCTCGTTCCCTATCTTATATCTAGGATAGTATCCACTCCACCATGAAACCAAATTGAATGCATCTGGTAGGATCTAACCTGTACACTGTACAGGTTTTTATTATACAAAAGAGTGCAGAAAATACTTTTTTGTCTTTGAAAGTGTCCTGCTCTATCTCTCATGTTTGCATTGCAAGATAATTAGTGCAATTTCACTGGGTTTTCTTGCACTGAGCACTGAGACAGGGCAGCTGTGTGATCTAACCGGTTAGCCATGCCGATACAGTCTCATCCCATAATATTAGAGATATTATCTAATGTTCTGGTCATTTAAAGCATTGCCAGCCATAGATCTCATACTATTCTTCTTTTAGTGTTTTCTATTTTGTCTCATATATTTATGTGTAAACATTACTATGAATATTACTAAAAGCTGTGATTTTCAGCATTTATAATTGTATACTGAAGGTTACTCATGCCCAAATTTGTAATATCTTTAATCTGCATCCTCATTCTGATGCAGACAATAGACTGTCGTATTAAAACATTATACACACAGTTCTGCATTACTAAATACGCATTTAGGTTAATAAACAACCTCATACTCTTGGGCACTGCTCTAGTGAAGTCAACAGTGAATTGGAACTGGTAGGGACTGTGCCAACTTTGTCACTCTTCAGACCCCATCTAAGGTTCAGTGTGACTTCTGTTGGCACCTACAGCCCATCAGCAGCCAATTAAAAATGTTATTTGCATTGTTAACAACGCCCTTAGAGCTTTACTGTTGTGTGGTGATTTTTCTCTCTTTGCGTTCACAGTGCAGTGTTTGTTTATGTTAATAACACATCCGAGGAGCTTTAAGAAAGAGATTGTAAGGGAGGGTTTCCAGTTTGGGAGTATTTGCACATTCCAAATTTCATGTTAGGGGCACCTGAGAAACAGCATTCACATCTAAAACTTCTCATTTACTGAGGATTCAGTGAAGTCGTCCTATTCTGGTGATTAACAATGCACAGAAATCCAAATCTGTCACTTCATAACCTATAAAAGACACGTTTTACAGTGCCATTTGTATCCACAGTGGCTGGGTGCATTACAAGAATGGAATATAGGCCAATCCATGTTGATGTAACTATGGGATTACAATAAAAAAAAAATCCAAACTTTAAAAAATATAAAAACTAATGAATATTACTATGAACTAGTACTGAAAATATATTAACCCATTTCAAGCCAAATCAACGGAGCTGGTTTTACACACATTTCAAACTAATGACGCAGACCTCTGTCAGCCAATTCAAGAGTCTATCGTTTCATACACATATTATACACTTTGTATGGGTAAACCTATACAGTAAGGTATAAGCTTGATGAGGCAGTATAGCAAAACAAATGTGTTAGGTTCATTGGTACCAAGCAGAGCAGTAACGAGGGTGTACAATTGAGGGGGTGCAGCCATGCCATCTACATAACTAAGATGTCCTTTTAGGCAAAGGAGCTGCTGGTCTCTGCCTGCTTCTGGCTTGCTCTGAAGTGTCAATCACATCATGCAAAGTCCGATCCAGACTATGAAATGTGATATGAAGCAATATACGCACTCCCCAGAAACATGTGTCTGCATGGGCATGTGCAGGTCTCTCCCTAGAAGAGAGAAAGACCTACAGCTCCCTCAATACCACAAATCACAAGATAAGAGCCCCCAAGAACCAACAGGGAGGAACGAACCTCCCAACCAGCTGAGCACCCCAGCCAGGGATGCATTTCCCTGCAAAACAGCTGTCATTAAGCTAAACCAAAGGGGGTACAATTTTCTATTGTTGCCTTGAGCTAACATCCACTGTATTGAAAATATTAACTCCATAAGCAAACTACTAATGTTAAAACTGCCAACAATGTAAGCAAAGATAGCACACTCTTGCCCATCATGAGGCTTAAACCAACAGTAAGAGTCTCATGTTCTATCAAACGGGTCAGGCTGCTTTTCTGCCCTGTATAGCATTAACTGCTATTGTTTAAGTTAATATTATAATATTATATTTCATAGGTCCACACATCCTTAAGAATGTCATGATCCAAATCCTTTCCCTGGTTACTCCACAGTTTTATCCTTCTTGGTAAGATTACATATGAGCCAGTAGAGTTTCACATGGCCTGACTGAATATGGCCTACCCTTGCCTCCATAGAGTTCTGTGCAAATCCCAGATTTCAGCTCAAATCAACTAAACAGAGTAAGGTTGTTGACCTTACTGCCAAGATCTGGCCTAGTTCAATGAGTCTGCATTTTAAAGCAGCAAACGAAAACACTGCTTAGTGAATAGACCAGTTTAATACTCTGATATGCCTTGCAATGCTTTGCATGCTCCACTGCTATTTAGGAAGGAAATCAGAGGAACATAGTATATTTGTAACCATGTTCGTGATAATGGATTTAACAAGGTGCACATCATACCTCTATTAGCATCCATTAACCTCCACATCCATGGCTATTAGAATAGCTGTAATGGCATAGTACCAGAAATTGCTAATGTAGAGCTATAATTTGAGGTATTTGGATCAGGAATGTATTATAATATTACCATTTTGCTAAATCATCAAGATTAGAATATTTGCAAAATTCCTCTACCACAAGGGTATTCTACTGCTTTTACAAAGGATTTAGACATCACCGTTTTCTAAGCTAGTACTGATTTACCACAGATGGCCTTGTCAAATTGGCTGTCGGAATAAATGTGCCATTTGCTTCCACATTTGTGGAAGAGTTTGTCAAAACATAAGCTATTCTAAAACCAGGGATGGGTGAGGACATATTATGAAGAGCAATGAAAAAATCTAGTTTCTGGGACTAGTTAAACCTCACGTACAAAACATCATTTCAGAAGTGGGGAACAACTAGGTAAATCCTCAAACTGCTGTGATGGTCAATAGGGTAAGTTATATGCTCTTTACTGAAATAGTTCCCACTCTACAAAAGTACAGAAAAACAAACCATATTGAATTCCTTACCAAAGAGCCTACTGCCATGTTGGAAGGCTTCAGTGCAAGGAAGTTGCATTAACATGTGATAATGGACTCTGTAGCATGTGCAACATCTTTGAATGAATACTATATGCATCTAGTGTTGAGCGAACATGGACATTTCACTGTATGTTCGTGTTGGAGTTCGGGGTTCGGCGATTACATTGTATGTAATGCTATGGACTTTCTATAAACCAAAATAGAGTCCCCATTCATACGAATAGGTCAACTGATCTATTCTTATGAATGGGGACTCTATTTCGGTTCATAGAATAGCAATAGCATTACATGTATTCCATAAACCGAAAGTCTATAAACCGAATGTCTTTCGGTTTATAGACTTTCGGTTTATGGAATACATGTAATGCTAGTGGCTTTCGATAAACCGAAATAGAGTCCCCATTCATACGAATAGGTCAATTGACCTATTCGTATGAATGGGGACACTCTTACCCACATTTTACTTCATTTTGCAGCCCTCTAGCCCTTTCCAGGACTTTTTTAGAGTCTTGTCCCCATTGAATGTCGAGCACAGACCCGGACATTTTTTCGAAGTTCGGCCGAACCTGCCGAACCCGAACATCCAGGTGTCCGCTCAACTCTATATGCATCATGATGAAATACAATTCATTTTGTTTTGCCTATTGTGCTGAGAAGACAGTATTTCCCAGCATGCATCTGCCGTTCCTGATTGACTGCTAGGTTTCCATCTTTTAGTGCACAAATCAGGAAACTGGAGGTGTTTTAAACAAGTGCCTAAAGTGCCCTGACATAATGAGTTTTTCAGCTGCTAGTTTGAAATCTGTGATTAAAAATAGCTTTAAAAGCTCCTGAACCACAAGTAAAACTTTAACACAACAATTTATGTTCTAATGATTTATATAATTTGTTTTTTCAAACGACAGGTGTTAAGATTGCAAATCTGAACCTTAGAGTTTATGTTAGGCATGCTTAATTATACTGAATATTATACTACCAAACCTGTTAATTGAATGGTGGCCTACCGATGCCCTTTTTTTGCTACAAACTGCTACAATGTAAGTATATCCTTTGGCAGTATTTGGAAAAAGGTGTCAAGGAAGCCAGAGTGATCTTGAGTTGCTGCCGAAGCCATTGTGGTAAAACGTGTAGTGCATTACTTCCAAACAGGAAGTGGACTTTTGCTGGGACTGTTGTGTGTAGCAGGTTGTACAGTATCTGGAAGTGCTGACGTCTAAAACTCTGCATTAATGCTTGTTTTGATGGCATAATAAATTTGTACTATTAATTCCCTGTTTTCATATTTGTTGGCCTGACTGACCGTAGTGAAGGGCCCGTCACACAGCTGATTGCGACTTTATATCTGGTGGTCCCATGAGGGTCTCCCTGGGCTTTTATTGGTGAGCAGCCAGTCTGCTCATACCAGTGTGTGGCATATGGGATATCTGGGATATCATGAGCTTTACAATATTGCACTATATGCTCTTTTCTTTTTTTTATTTGTATAGTTGCACTTTATTAGAGAGAAAATTGAACGCTACAATTTAAGTGTACTCTTCATAATTAGTGGATTTATAAGCACTCTTTTTCATTTTTCTTATTTGGTCTTGAGTTGCTGGCTATACAGAACCATTTGGAATGTAACTCATTGCATTTTTACAATATGTTTAGTGTTCCTAACCTCCATATGGGGCTCTGTTTTTTCTGCACCCTCTTTCAATAAAAATACATTTCTGTAACCTGGGCTTTTTAAATGTTCATTATATAGCAGTGTTGTTTAAACATTTATCATTCACATGCATTCACTTGTTGATGGACAATTTAATGATGTTTTATGGACCTCCAAAGACCTTTACCTATCCCTGAGAACTAGGTAATATTAACAATAATCCATTACAGCCTAATCTATGGATTGTTGAGGACTTCATTCAGTCTAAAGGTCCACTTGTTGGAATGGCGAACAGGTCTAAACATAATTGCCACAATTGCTATAATTATCTGATTTTCACACTGACATGTATTATGGCCACAATTTGTACCATTTTTTTATATGTGGCAAAAAAGAACCAGTGTGGTGTTTTATTGCCATATTTTTCTCTCTCCATCCCAAGAGTCATAAATCAAAAAATAAGCATGCATCCTGCGCTGAACAGAGCTCATTCCAACGCAGGCTATGACAGGCACATACTATTTCAGCAAAGGCGTTTTTGCCTAGCACATCCAATGTCGCAAAGGGGTTAAAAAACGAACAAACTCACTAGTTATGAGCCACTAGTAAGCTTGAAACGCGTCAGGGATTTAAAGCTATTTTTTCTTACTGAACCAGAGTTTACAATTAACAGAGAATCATTTAGATAACATCCATGGTTTGATTTTTATTATGTGTATATGTATGTGTGATTTTTCTTATGTGTTTATGTATGTGTGTTATCTGGAGCACTGAGTCGAATCTCATGCATCTCGGACCACACCTTTTCTACAAGTAGGTGACCAAGCTGACTAAATGTAAAATATAGATTTTATAATTACCTTCTATGTCTTGCATATTTACCACTAACATGGCCGCTGCCATCACACCCAGGAGTTGGACAGCTGCAGAAAAGAAACAATGTATAAAAAGAAGTGGCGGCAATGTTCGGGCACAACATCAATGTAGGCTGGCAAGTTAGACGGATGGAGGGCAAAATAGACAGAAAAAAGACAAATCAATAGCAAAAAAAAAAAAGAGGCACTGCCAAATCTATTTTATTAGCAGCTCTCCTGTGAATTCATTTTATCAATAAGCTAGCCACTGAATAACGTGAAAGTACATAAATATCCATTAAAAGGCTAATGGGGATACATTTTACATTTAGAGCACTAACCTGAACAGCTCTTGTATGGCTGGTTCCACAGGAACTGTAGAGAGATGGAAAATATATAAAAATTTATCATCTATCATAAGTACCCCGTCAGCTGGTGACAATTACCCAAAAGGTTATGTAGCAGCTAGGGTCGGAATGAGTTGTGGAGAGCGATTCTGCAGGATGAAGGTCATTTTACTGAGTGGAGGCCTTGGGTGATTTAGTGAAGCAAGGAACGTACCTCGAACACCTTTGGACCGTGTGCGATGACGCTTCTCATCTGTATCCACCTCCATCTAGGGAATAGATTAGCAGGCAGTGAATATTCGTATCCTTCATGCACAGACTACCAATGTGCTGTCTGGCACAGACCCTGACACATTCTTTCCATTAGATTTTATTTTCAAGAATGAGTCTTCTTGTGATGAGCTTCATAATTATACTAAATACAAATTAATCCCTTAGGTCTTAGATCAGGGTCTTATACCTGGGAATATATAAATGGACTATATATAGTCAGACATAGGAGTGTTGTTAAAAAAAACATGAATCTATATTTTGTTTACGATAATAGGAATAAAAAGACGTTACCCACAGTCTGAATCAAATATCATCTGGAAGGTTTAGTCCCTCTTTTAGCTGGTGTCTCCAAACATAACCTCACAAGGCTAATATGCCTCTTCTTTTTTTATATACAATATGCTTGTATGAGCAGTACGCTCTATTCTTTATGTCTCATGTAAGTCTCAATTTATGCCACAAAATACCAATATGCTTGTTTGGCGTTTGCACAATACTGTGGAATATGCTAGTGCATTATAAATACAATAGCATTAAAAACAACACATTCCTCTATATTTTTCATCCATTAGTACATTTATAGAATCCTATCTTCATAATTCTGACTCTCCTACAACACTTTAAAATACCTAGAGTATATACACTGATAATTCCCTTGCAAACAGCAGTTTTCTTCGAGTTTTGACCATATATCACCCCTTATGTAGCCCCTTAGGAATTTTAGTAATTATTTAAGCCCCGATTGCCAAGCAGTATGTTTTGGCTGTGTGATCAGAACTTCCCCCTTTGCCATACTATTACAGTCCCTGCTGGTTTTAATCAGTTTAGGGTTTATGAAAAATCTAATTTAAGTGAGTGTAGTTTGATTTAGAGTGTGATTTAGAGTGTTCTGTGAGCCAAGTAACAAATGCTAGGGATGGCTGAATTACTGTCTACATCTCCTTCCCTACTGATAGAGAAGTGGAGCATCCTGGAGTGTGTCAGGCCCCTTCCTGAAGTATTTAAAGTTGCTGATAACTTTAAGCCTGTTCTATGCCTTGTTCAGTCAGTGTTGCCTCCAGTAGACACTGTTCCTCTCAAGATGTTCCATTGAGAAATAAATAAGAGTTCCTGATGTCCATCATTGTCACACAGACTGGATAGACCCCAATAGTACCTTTGTCACCCCTACACCTGAGGAACCTATTCCCAGGTGAGACCTGGGAGACAGATCTCAGTGGGACTCCTGAGGTTAGGAGGTGAAGGTTCCAAAAGCTCAACATAAATTTGGCTAATTTCCTGTTTACATTACTGTCATTAACATTCAGTGCCATAACTCTTGCATAGAGTTGAGCGGACACCTGGATGTTCGGGTTCGGCAGGTTCGGCCGAACTTAGAAAAAATTTCCGGGTCCGTGCTCGAACTTGACCCCGAACCCCATTGAAGTCAATGGGGACACAAACCTTTGGCCACTAAAATGCCTCTAAAAAAGTCCTGGAAAGGGCTTGAGGGCTGCAAAATGAAGTAAAATGTGGGTAAGAGTGTCCCCATTCATACGAATAGGTCAATTGACCTATTCGTATGAATGGGGACTCTATTTCGGTTTATAGAATAGCAATAGCATTACATGTATTACATAAACCGAAAGTCTATAAACCGAATGTCTTTCGGTTTATAGACTTTCGGTTTATGGAATACATGTAATGCTTTTGGCTTTCTATAAACCGGACATAAGAATGTCCGTGTTCGGGTCCGGGGTCCAAAAACCGTAATGTTTGGTACGAACCCGAACAGTGCGGTTCGGGTTCGCTCAACACTACTCTTGGATACTCCTTTGTCTCAAGCATTTCCTGTAAAGCTAACTCTCTTTGCAATTCCTAATTTAATATCAATTTTCACTAGTTTTCTTTCATACTAAATTTCAACTCTGTGCTATGGAAATAGGCCAGTTAAATTGTGTAATAGCAGATTATCAGCTCTAAAACAAATTAGCAAAATCCTGTAAATCAATCCATCTGCCCACTTACTTACATTGATCTTTTTACTGGGCAATTTAGGGGATACCTTTCGAACCAGCCTGACTTCTTTGTATCAGAAACAATATAACATAAATGGCAGCTCCAGAAGCTCATAGGAGACGTCTGTGTTTGGGTACAGGGCACCTCAGCAAGCCCCCGGATCAGTTGGTAACATGAACAGGTGAATATAAAAAAACATTCTTCATGCACTCTTTGTCTCACAACTTGATAATAATCTATTATGACCTTCCACCTTTTAAAGATGTAGCACCAGTATAGTAAACATAACAGTCATTTTCTCTTTAGCCACAAACATAACTGACGTTAACACACAGCACCCCAAAATATACTCTGACACTATAAATAATGCTTACAAAAATACAGCTCTATTTATAATAGTATTATAATTCAGCAATTATAAAAGCATACTTCCTTCAAACAACAGGAATACATACAATATATTTTTTTTTCTGGAATACTTTATAGTGTGACATGCTTAGCATTTAATTTAATTATAGCAACCTTGCAATAAGTTGGTGATGGTCCTTTATGACCATGTGATTGGATTCTTGCAGACAAATAGGTCATTCAATGACCTTTAAAGGTCATTAGACAACTAATTTGTCTTCAGTTTCCTTGAGGTGCCTTTTACTAGTCTTAAGGAAGACGAAGGATAAGAGAAAACTACCTTCATTGGATTCAAAGTGCAAATATTAAAACTATTGAAGAAAATAATCCCGAAACAAAGTAAGTTGGTTGTGGTAGCTGTCTAATAGATATTGTACAGATAGGTAGTTTTATTCTCTTTCCAATAAATTACTTTGAAAAGTATTTTCAATAAAAAAAAAAAAATACATAATTTTCTCCTTCATTGTCTTCTATCCTTCGTAAGCTTCATATCCTCTGATTCTCAATTAATTTATAATTAAGTCATAATTTGTGTATCACCAGAATAGTATTTCAATTTATTATAATTTAAAAGCACAGTAATGCCACTTAAAATGTGCGCAGGAAGTCAAATGCATGAGTATTCTCATAAACACTTTGCAAGGCATTTTGTTCAAAAGTTGGTATACGTTAATGATATGCGGCAAAAGTAAAAACAAGTGTAAAAGTGTAAAATAATAGCTAGGTGGCAACCCTAGTAATGAAGGCGCAGACCCTACCTATTCCCACCTCTTGACCTAGAACAAATACAGCTTTATTTTTATTGCACACATTTGTGCATGATATTACAGTATACATATCATACATTATACATATAAGATAACAGAGAAATGTTGCATAATGCAGACTATGGAAGAAATCAGTACAATATTATACAAACTACCACAAAGAAACACAAACACTTTCTTCAGTTGTTACGTTAAACTATGAGATCCTTCACATTCTTTATTTTATGGAGTATATTCAGATAATGCCAGACGAGCAACCATTAACACTTATTATATCATTCTGTAATATGAAATCTCAGGGCGTTGTGGCCAATTATATTGTTCTCTGGCTCTTCCATACAGCATCATTAAAACTCACCAATGAATTTCATGAGGTGGCACCTCACTTCTTTAAAAGCTTTGAATACTCTTTTGTTTCCACCACATCATTAGTTTAAATTCCTCCACAATCAACACATTCTGTAAATCCCCAGCTTCAGATGTGGATCGGGATCAAATACATTGTAGTCTATATAGATAAACAGCTAGACATGAACAAAAGGTACAATTGGCGGTATTGCATTTCGCACAAACAGTGTCTGGCAGAGGATGTCTGACACATTACAGGCACTTAAAGACACGTATTGGGTGTTTGCACACCAGTGTTAATTTCGTCAACTGAACATTTTCGTCATAGTTTTCGTCAGCTGCATGTTTTCAGTGACTAAAACGAAACAATAACTAAATAAAAACTAAGTTAACCCCTTTTCGGCACTAGGACTTTCCATGCCTTCCTATTTTTATGGTTCCAAAAGAAGGCATAGAATGTCCAGCGTTTAACAGCTCATCACGGCTCCTCCCATGAGCTGTGCTCAGATTCCGCTGCAGGGACTTGCAACGGAATCTCACCTGACAGATGAGGCCACCTTGAATGGCCTCAGACTGACAGCAAAAATGTAGCCGGCGCTCAACGTGAGCACCGCCTACATTTTACGAAATCGCATCACAAGTGACGTTGAGAGATCTCGTGATTTTTCTATTACAACCCTGACCGGGTCTCTGCAATTGTGTCCCTGGCTACCGATCTGTGATCGGTGGTCAGGAACAAAAAGCAGCATTTTGGTGCTTGCGTCTTCTGGGACTTAAACACCATGTGTCATGAAGGGGTTAATTCATTGCAATTTTCGTCAAATGACTAAAATGTTAGGGAGGGACTTTTGCATTTACCTATTTGTTCTTCTGGTTCTGGTTCCCATGGATCTCTGCCAATGCCCAGTCCCCTTACTTTACAGCTGGATTGGCTGAGATATAGGCTTCCTGTACCTTTCTGCCCCCTGGAACAATGCCCTGCAAACTGCCGAGGAAGAGAATACTCCTCCATCAGATCTGCCTGTTACTTAACACTGTGCAACACCCTTTTCAGACCCATCCTTTACTGCTGGAGTTTTAGTCAACTAAATCTAGACTAAACTAAAACTATCCACAAAGAGGTATTATTTTTTTTTTCTTTCTAAACTCATTGAGACTTTTTCATATTATGTCTTCTTCTAGAACAACAAGCATGGGTATGTGGAAAAGTTGAACTTGATGAACTAGATGAACTTTTATCAGGAATACAAATAAGATCACTGCACTCAATGGGAAAGAGAAACATAAATACATAAGATAAGAGATTATGCAAGTCAAAAAAGGGAGTGATTCACAGTACACCCCACACAATAGTACTGTATAGTGGCATTGACTGCACTGTAAATAAAGTGGAGTGAAGATTGTAATGTGTTTGTAATGAGTACATTGTTAGAGACAATATTATAATACTTTTTATTCATTAAAGGAATGTCTGCATATCCTGTAATGCCCTGAATAATCATCGCCCTGAATAATGCTGTATTTGCTCCAAACTTTGAATATCCTTTAGGAAAAAAATGAAAAGCCTAAAAATAAGACTACCTTATAGGAAAAAAGTTTAACTTGTATATATTCACATGTAAATTGCTTTTTCATATTTAATAAAAAATGATGATAGGCAAAAATGCATTTCTTGTTTTTATTTCCTTTTATTTGCCCATTTGCCCCCAGACATAGCCAATGCTGCCCCTACCCCCAGACATAACTAGTGCTGCCTCCCCCTCCCTACCCAGCCTTACCCAATGCTGCCTCTCCCCCCTCCCTCCCCCAGACTTGCCCAATTTCCCTGGTGCCTAGTGGGGGCAGCTGGTGGATGTCTTAACGATGCATGCAGACATCCTCCAGTGCTGACCGACACTTCCATCTTCTATGATGGACCGCCGGAAGTGCCTGGCAGCAAAGGAGCATGTCTGCATGCAGTGTGCAGACATCCACCGGATGTTAGCGAGGGGGATCCTGCTCCCTGGATCCTAGTCTTATAGTCAGACCTCGATTTGAGGTCTGATTATAAGACGATCCTCGAATGTAAGATGAGGGGCATTTTTTAGAGCATGAGCAAAAATAATTTTACTCATCATAAAATGTCATTTTATTGAAGAAGAAATGGTTGCCTTTACTTCCTCTTGACATGAAATACATAAATTGCAACTGAAATACATTAAAGCATACAACGGCATGTAATGTGTGCAAGGGATTTTGTAAACACACTCATTGGCTATAGCTTCTGGGAGAACTGATACATAATTGTGCAGCATTGTATGATAGTATATGGCCAGCTTTCTCCCCTTCTAATCTTAAACATACCGGTATAAAGACACAAACAAACTAAAAGGAAATAAAAGGCATTCACACTAAATGAATGAAGCAGGGGCATATTAATGGCAAAATAATACTGGCATATTGGCTGAGGCATATTAAATGGCAAAATAATACTGGCATATTACTGGTCAAATTGTCTGGGGCATATTAAATGACAAAATAATACTGGCATATTACTGGGCAAATTGGCTGGGGCATATTAATGGCAAAATAATACTGGCGTATTATTGGGCAAATTGGCTGTGGCTTATTAATGGGAAAATAATACTGGTAAATTATTGGGCAAATTAGCTATGGCATATTAATGGCAAAAGTAATACTGGCATACGGTAAAATAATACTGACATGCTAATGGTCAAAATGGTTGTGGCATATTAATGGCACAATAATACTGGCATATTAATGTCAAAATGGCTATGGCATATTAAGGCAAAATAACACTGGCATATTAATGGGTAAGCTGTGGCATATTTAATGGACAAACGGTGGCATATTTTAATAGGCAAACTGACTGTTGCATATGTAAATGACAACATGACTGTGGCATGTTAGTTGGTACCTGACAGTGGCTTATTTTAATTGGCAAAGTGATGCTGTGGCATGTTCTGTGGGGCAAAATAATATGTACTATGGGGGAAAGTGACACTGTGGCTTGTTCTGCAGGGGCAGTTCTGTGGAACAAAGTGACACTGTGGTATGTTCTGTCACACTGTGGCATGCCAAATTGTGTGGGTGCAAAATGAGTTCAAGCTACGTGGTGTGGGTGCAATACAGATGCATGGAAATTGCTGTGGGTACTGTATGGTGCTGTGTGAAGTCCTTTGGGTGCAATGTGGCTGCAGAAAAAGGGAATAAAAACAAGAAATGCAATTTTTCAAAAATAATTTTATTACGTATAGAAATAGTTGAATGTGATATGAAGTTTACATTTACATATAGTTTTTTATAATGCGACTTTAGAAAAATTGGGTCGAGGAAGGTCCACTGCTAAAGACTTTGCCCAGGGCCCACTGGGGTCTTAAAGCGGCCCTGTGATGGGGGCATGTGATTGGGCGATGGAGGCATGTGATGGGGTAATAGAGCATGTGATGGGGACATGTTATGGAGGCCTGTAACATAGAAACATAGAATGTGTCAGCAGATAAGAACCATTTGGTCCATCTAGTCTGCCTAATTTTCTAAATACTTTTATTAGTCCCCATGTAATGTGTATGTAATGGGGTGATGGAGCATTTAATACGTGTGCGTGTGGGTGATGGGGCATGTCCTGGGTGTGCAACGTGGGTTATGGGTCATGTCGTGGGTGTACAACGTGGGTAGGGTGTGCCCACATTTTGTATGCCTAGGGCAGCACACAACCAAGATACGGCACTGCTTCTATGGGATGTGTAGATATGGTGAGCAATGATTTACTGACTTATATGTGGACTTGTGTCCTAAAACATTAGCTATCCTGAGTACGAGTTTTGATAATTGCGGTCCAATAACCTGAAAAAGATTATTATTGCGTGATAACTCATATTGGGGCTGTTCTGGCGGATCTAGGACAGTTAGCAGGCATGATATTATCTTTCTTTAAAACTCAAAAAAGTTATATCTACATAAAAAGTTTAAAAATAAATAATGAAATAGAAAAAAATAAGAGATGTGTAAAGTCTCTTATTTGAGTTTTATATGGTAAAGAGTAATGTAGAAATTCTAAACTATACATCTTACATAGACATTAAATGAAGGAATTGTTGTGGGGTTTTGGATGGAAATTCAGATATTTAAAAAATATTTGATAACATGTAAATCAGTGATTTAAGCCCATCTGTTTTACACATTTAATAAGCAGTCAAATAAAACCAGATACTTGACAGATATCACTTTGTTATAAAAGAAATATGCATATTTTATACAGCATATCTATGCTCTTAATCCACAAACCAATTATAATAAAATACATTTCAAAATTAATGTACTTTATTTTCATTTGAAAATGACCAAAAAAGATTTGATTATCTATTTGAGAAATGATCTACTTCATATAATGTATTTTTAAAAAGGGCTATAGAGAGCAGCACAAACTGTATTACCTGGGCAGGCAATCTCCATTGTGCTTGTATCTCAAAGGCTTCCTACTGTGTTCCATTTTAGAACCTTGTCATCATTATGTTGGCTTTTCAGTCTGATAAGCTTGGATACCACAGTAGGAACTTCCCTCGAACTAGACCACCAGGTGGTCCATATGTTCCCCACAAAGAAAAATATAGGGGTGACCTATAAATATTCCAGCAAGTCTCAAATATTGTTTGGCATAAATCTGCTTTGGGTAATGTTAACCGACCAATGCTGGCTAGAAGTAAGATGTAAAGAAGATTGGATTTCAATATTGTTGAATGGATTAGACAATGGCTGAGTGACAGGCAAAAGAGGGTTGTAGTCAATGGAGTATATTCAAAGCAATGTCTTGTTACTAGTGGGGTACCTCAGGGATCTGTACTTGGAGCCATTCTCCTTAATATTTTTATTAGTGATATTGCAGAAGGTCTTGTTGCCAAAGTATGTCTTTTTGCTGATGATACAAAGATTTGCAGCAGGGTTGATGTTGTTCATGGAGGGATAAGCCAAATAGCAAATGATTTAGCTAAACTAGAAAAATGTGTCTGCTCAAAAAAGAGCTGTGGCAACTGACATTTAATGTGGACAAGTGGAAGATTATGCACCTTGCACAAAAGCAGAATATAGACTATTTGGTACAGTCCTAACCTCAACATCTGAGGAAAGGGATTTAGGAGTAATAATTTCAGAGGACTTGAAGGTAGGTAGGCAATGCAATAGAGCAGCAGGAAATGCTAGCAGAATGCTTGGTTGCATAGGGAGAGGTATTAGCAGTAGGAAGAGGGAAGTGCTCATGCCATTGTACAGAGCACTGGTGAGACCTCACTTGAAGTATTGTACACAGTACTGGAGACCGTATCTCTAGAAGGATATTGATACTTTGGAGAGAGTTCAGAGAAGGGCTACTAAACTGGTTCAGGGGTTGAAGGATAAAACTTACCAGTTTTTTTATGAATGGAGACTTTGTCTCCGTGTAGTAAAATGCCGACAGCCTATAAACCGAACGTTCGGTTTATAGGCTGTCGGCTTATGGAATACATGTATTCCTATTGCTATTCTATAAACCGGACATTTTTTCGAAGTTCGGTCGAACCTGCCGAACCCGATCATCCAGGTGTCTGCTCAACTCTATTAGCTTCCTCTATCTCATTGCTATTTTATTTGATGTTGTATCTGACATGATCTACGTTTTTTCATAGTGTCTAGATGTATTCTACTGATGCAATCAATTATAACATACATTTACAAATCCTGACAAAAATAGTATATATAATTGGCATTTTAAGCCAATAAGAGATATTCATACACAAAATCTTTATTGTTTGGAAAGTCTATGAACGATTTCCATTTCCACTTGTGCTAAGAGAGGATGAAATAACTCAGCATCCCCCCACAAGCCAATCTTTCCAAGTCCTGTTGACTCGAAATGCGTCGTGTGTCACCCTTTCCAGTTCCGTTTGCATGATTTCACAATAGATGATCTTGTTTTTCACCGACTGAACCGGAGTGCCAGCGTTTTTGTCGTCTTGGACTTTTCTATACAGATCTTTGTTCTTACACCGTTGGCGGGTGGAGCTGTTAAGCAGTGTGAGGTTCATTGATAAGGTGACACTCCCCAGTTGCAGCCCTATTTTAATAATCCCGTTTTTCCCCCCTTTAGGGGAACATTTATGTGCCAATCTTTCCAAGCTTTAAACAAACTGGATCTATACTACCGGAAAGCTTCTGACCCCTTAAACACAAAATCAGGTTCCATGGGATAGGCAAAGTGTGTGTTAGAAGGACACCAGAGTTTGCGGAAAATTTTGTGCATAACCCATCATTAAATTGTCTGTGACAAAGTCCAGTAAAGGTCCACCATGAAAAAAGTTGGTGCCTTCCCCTGGTCAAGCCAATCTCACATTATGGAACTCTTTGCTTCACTCAATCGGATATTCCCCATTATTACAAATTTTTAAGTTCTTCGTGACCAAAGACAGTCCTGGAACGACATGGGAAAAACTTTCTTTGTGACCAATGATGGTCCAGGACCTTCATGCAGATCTGATTGTGCTATGTATGTTGGCATATCATGATCGCGCAAAAGCTGACATTGCTAAATGCCTCAATACTGAGGCACTTCAGCAAATGCTACTTTAACAGCTGTAGTATCTCCCTGCTCTATAGCGTGTGGGTCATGGAGAGACTAAGTATAGTATAAAGGGTCCCGCAGCAGCTGGATATATCAATCATGCAGCCATAGGGTAGCAAATATCTGCATTTCTTCTGTAGACTACACTTCCTATGATGCAAAGGCTGCTTTTGACTGGCTGAGCATGATGGGACATGTAGTCTGCGAGCAATACATAAAAATTACAACAACAAAAAAAGTTTCAAAGCTGCAATAACTGTATCCCAAATGTGGCCTTGTACCTGCCACATAAGCCTAGCAAACCTATGCATGTGGGGTGGGGAACTGTTCTTCCTACTATAAACTACATGTCCTCTGACACAAAGGCTGCTTTCGATTGGTGGAGCATGACAGGACATGTATTCTGCAAGCAATACATACAAATGACATGTTTCAAAGCTGCAATAACTGTATCCCAAATGTGGCCTTGTACCTGCCACATAAAACTAGCAAACCCATGCCTGTGGGGTACCACTATACTATAGGGGAAGATGCTGAACATATATTGGGGAGTTATTTGGCAATACAAAACCCTGTAAATGCTTACATGAAGTACAAGCTGTGTGGGGAAAAAATACACACAAAATGGGTATGACAAAATTTGGCAAAGATTGGTGGTAAAATGACTGCATTAAAAGTGTAGCAATACCTCAAGTTACACACCCTGGGTTGTGTACTTTTGTTTTGTTTTTTAATGTGGGGGGGGGGAAGGGGGATTTATGACAGATATCAATGTTATACTGACAGTATCGCAAATTTTGAAAAACACGTACACATTAGGTATTTATAAACGCAGAACAAATATTTGAACGCATTTATCAGGTTTTTTCATTAGTGAGTAAAAACGTTTTCAAGAATATGTCAGAAACATTTTTTTAAAATTTTTCACCTTACTTATTTTTTATAATTAATTATTAATTTAATTAAATTAATTAGATGACATTAAAATAAAAAGCCCTTAGCCGTATAAAAACAATATTTAATTTGTGTGGCTACACTAAATGAGAGAGGGGATATATGAATTACAGATAAACACAAAGGGCTATGGTCATTAACATACAACATGGCCAAATCCATGAAGGGATTAAATAAAAGCTCAATCTCTCCTTTATTCAGGCATTCGGTCAGTTCTTCTGGCTAACCAGAATTGTCATTTGATTTTGTCCATCTATATACTTGTAAAGAGCTTTGAGTCTCACAGAAGGAAATTGCTATATAATCACAATTAATATTATTATTTAATAATCATATTCAACAACATGTTTCATTTCAGGGACAATAATAATAAGAATAATGTTAGTGTTTTTCCTCTCTCAGTAGTAAAATGGACTACCTGTTATTAAACATCTCCTATTTGGAATGCACTATTCATATTTTTATATTCAAGTATTTGAATTTTCTTCCTATATGGTAGGATTAGTTTAATTCTTAAGACATGACTAAAATGCCATATGTTTTCATTGTTCTCTGGGAATAATTTAACTCTAAGCCAAGAAGCAAAAAAAAAAAAAGAAAAAGTCAGTAATCTTGCATTGTGTTACGTGACTAACTTTGCCCTGAATTTAAGGTCACGCACTGACTCATGCAGGAAACCAAGGATAATTGCACTTAGAAAGTGGCACAAAAATGTCATCCTCTTTTAGTTAATACACAGTTATCCTAGTGGAAAGATTCTGGTTTTAATCCAAAAGTACGAGAGAAAAAAATAGTTGTTTTTCATTTGAAAAGGCACACAAGAAACAAAAGGAAAACACAGTTAAGCATAAATAAAACATGAAGGGTAAAGAAGGGGATATAGAGGGCAGTTTTGAACACAACGGCCTGGATTCAGTGCAAGCCGCTAACTGAAAAACTGTAGTAATTGGTTAATTAACGGCCATTTGCAATTCAATGCTCACCACTAACATAGATGACAGTTGTGGTAAAATCATTGCCACACCCGTTAGACTCACCTGTAACCCTATATACACAATGAAGTGATGAGGAATGGTAACCATTAACAGGCAATGAGACATTTTTATCTGTTAACTTACCGCCTCAAAAATATGACAAAACTGTTCTGATACTCTGCTGTGACACGCTAAATCTCCTCTTTCTCTCTCAATCTGCCAGGTCCTAAACCCTGTGTGGTGTCTTGTGAAAGGTCTAAGCACAGATTTCCTAACCCTTTTTAGTGTATGTGTTTATCTAGGTATGTATTTCCTGATTAATTAAGGCCTCTAGGGAACCAGTCATGGCCATGAATTGTATCATTTTCCCCATGTTTTCTATTGGTTATTTTATATTAACGGTTGTGTTGTTTTACAGAACTTGTCCTGTTCGTTAACAGAGAAACAAACATGTTTACAATAATGGTATTATTTTGTTAACACCTAACATGTTCGTTTACGTGTAATATTTTTGTACGCTCTGTTGGCTTTGAATTTCACGTTATTCTGTTTGGAATGATGTGCTGTAAAAAAAAAACGTAGAATTTTCCACAACTTAACACAGGCATTGAATCCAGGCCAATGTATGAAAGATCCATAGATCATCGTCTGTACACTTATATTAGGTCTTGTATATCATTACATCGCAAAGATTTATACTTCCTTGCTTTAAAATCATGAATCTTCATTGTGATATCACTACAAGGATCCCTTTGTCCTTGTATGCTAATTACCTCCTCCACTTAGTTGCAATACGTTCTATAATTAATTTGTATTATATAATTAATGTTATATAATTAATTTTATATGTATATATATACACATGGAAATGCCTGATTAATCTACTATTCTTGAATTACCTATGACCCAGCTTTAGTCTATAGTAGTGTTATCCAAGTTTTTAATAAGATGGAGTACCATGCAGAAGTCTAGTATGAGGGGTGCTGGACATCTATGGCCATTTATTCAAGATAAGGGCAGCACACAAAACTCCCGCACAGCCAAATGGTTTAATAAAACACAAAATCCATGTAAAAAAAGGATTCAGCATCAAAGACCATCAAAGTGATTTTTTTTTGATTATTTAAATAATCAAAGGCATTCATTTATAGTTTTTTTATCTTTGACTGTGGAAAATAAAATATAGTTATATATGTCCATTTTGATTATAAAACACAACATTCTGTCATAATTATCATATATCAACATAATAATCCACATGTACATCCTTGCACAAACACAGAGGCACATGCATTGTATGGACTATTGACTCAATGGCCCTCTACAAAGACCACTCAATATCTGCCCTGCACTCACAATAATCTTTTCCTTCACTTTCCACCATTTCATCCAGCCTAGCAAGGAGATCCCAGTTTCTTGATGCAGTCTTTTTAATTCAGTGGCATTCATTTGATTTTCTTATAAATTACAATCTTGCCGAAAAAAAACAAAAAAAAAATGGATTGCCTCTGTTATAAGTAATATGCACACCGGACAGTGTTATTCATGTAGCTGTAGCTTATCTTCACCATTATCTTCCCCATCTATGTTTAGCCCACATTTTTATTAAAACACAGTGCAAGGTAGAAGTTAAGCTTACATTCACAGTGATGTATTTTTAACAAAATCACACAGAGCTACATGCTGTTCTTAATATTTTTCTTTAAAAACATATTAGTTTTTCTAGTTAGAACCTGTGCATCATTTACTTTTTCGAGGCGGGAGGGGGGGGGGGGGTATATGATTATGCGGTCTTCTGTACAAAATGGATGGACCTCGTTCCGTGTAACTGTTTAACCATACTGTAGTTTGGTATAGTAACGCTTTGGCCTTCGTTCATGAAAGAGGGAAGTGCAGACCATTGAGAAGGGAATTGCAAACGTAAGGCTAAAGGAACCAAGATGGAAAAATTCTCCAAGTTTAAAATTCCCTGGTCCGTTCTAGTCAACTCCGTCTTCCATGGATAAAGTCTCTAGAATCTAATCTGTTCAATGCTCCATCTGCTATAAAAATTCAACATCTTATTTAGAGTAAAATCCTTTGCATGATGTTTTCTGATCCAGATGCACTGACTAGGATGCCAAGTGGTATCCCTCTCATGTGTGCAAAAGGTCAGTAATATATTCTTACTATGAGTTCATAATGTAAGGGTGGTATCCATTATAATGCAATCTCTTATTACATATGGTGATGGAACCCTCCTTCACTGGGACAGTTGGAGGGGGCTGAGAGCCAGCCTCCTCCCCACAGACTACGTACATAGAGTGCAATAGGCTATCTGCGCTGGGTTTGCTAAAACACTTCACAGGCGCACAGAAAACATGTTTCCGATGTACAATATAATGTTGTGCAGAAAGACTTGTAGAGACTTTATATTGTGCTTGTTGACCCCTGTTACCACCATTCATGGACTATTTTAATGACCCCACTCAGATCCACTACTATTCTTCATAAAAAGGTGTGCCCCTTTCCCATGTGCCATCTGGCAACACTCTGCAACCCCGCCACCATTTCCATAGCCTGATAGGACTACAGTAGAAATCCACTGGAACTCGAGTGGATCACAATGCTATCGCGGTCTGCTAAACTGTCTGCTGATCCTCCTCAAAGCACCCAATTACATCTCTTGTTTTGGGGAGGGTGCTGGCAATCACGTGAGGTATCCAGGGATTTAGTGGGGTGATGCTGACCCATATGGAAAGGGAACTTGGCACCCTGTTTCAGTGCCTGGGCTATGACCACAGGGTGCCCGGGACAAGTGGCACTCACACAAGCAGCCCTGAAATATAACTGGAAAGAAAGCCAAATATGGTCATGGTTATATGACTTTCTAACATATCTTTGTGGTCATTGTATGCAAATTATTGGTTGACTTGATAATGTGGGTATATAACCCTATGTTGTGCTCAATAAAATGTTCTTATTCTTCAATCTACATTAAGTCTTATCTAGTGGTTTGGGTGGCTGGCGATTCCAGGGTAAATCACTGTCTGTAGCTCTTGTAAGAGCTAAATGTCCCGAGGAGCAGACTAGGACGGAGGTAAAAATCGGGGTACTGGAAGATTCCTTCATACATATATTTTTGTAAAAGTCTTGAAGGAAGCTTGTCACCATCATTAAATATGAACAAAACATAGACTATCACATAATAAAAAAGTCATTGAACACAATCTCTGGGGAAGCGCTCACCAATTTAGTAACAATGAATTCACTAAAAGGTGGGATGAGCATTTCTATACATTGTGCAGGGCTACATTTAAAGAGCTCAGCTGACCATGGATAATACCTAGTTACATTCAAAGCCTAGTCTGATCTTCTAGGAGAAGGATCTCACCAGATTTTCACTTGCACAATACATAGTTAAGTCGGTCAGATGTCAGCTCGCTTTTTAGGTACCAGACCCCGGTGAAGTTTCGACCAATATTGCTTTATAAAGTGGTTGAAACTTTGCCAGATCCTTTTTGAACAAATAAACCCTAAAGAGCTACCGAGCTGTCATTAACTCTAGGCATTCCAATATTTTTGGATAGCAGGTTGGACATATAGTAATACTAATCCCCATCCAATCTTTATATCCATGCAGTTTACATATGCTGCACGTGTAAGCTGATACACCTTGCTCACTTTTCTACCCACCTCTTACTACAGAGATCTATTCATCAAGTTGCAATATTTGTAAATTTGCAAATAAATCTTGCTCAAGGGTGTTCCGGCATGATTTATTTGGTGAGCGTAACATATGGAAAATCATTGTTTTATATGATAATATGGTAAGTGCCTGGGACACGCTTCCAATGGCAGTTATAAAGGTAAGTGCAATTCATCACCAAAAATCTGTAATATGCAGAAACCTATCTTAAATAATGAAAATGTACTCAATATTCGGTAAGTATGGTAGAGAATGGGGGAACCTAGACAGGACAGAATCTGCTTCTATATAATATTTTATTCCATTAAACACATAATAATCATTCAGTGGAAACTGCACTACCTGCTGATTCATCATTCTTCCCTTTTGAATAACGCAGACGATGAAATGGTCAACTCAGGTAGTTCTGATTTTCTTGAGAACATCGGAGCGCCGAGTTTATGACCCAGTTGGATCACTTTAGTGATCCTTAAATTCAGGCTATTCATAGACCACCGAAGTGATCTCAGATGGGCCGATTTTCATGCCGAAATTTTTCAAAGCCAAAATGGTAGGCTCAGTCCTTCCAACTTTGGCTTATTTTGTGGCCATTTCGGGAGGACCACGTCTTTTATGGAAATAGCGTCAGTCCTTCCATAGAAGTCAACTGGAGGACTTTGGCTATTGCAAATATAGCCAGAGCCCTCCCAAAATGGCCCAAAAAAAAAAAATAGACTTAAAAAAAAAGGACATTAATTAAATACATTAATACATTAATTAAATATAGTCTTAACACTCTAGATACAACATACCTTACAAACTACACTGAACTGGAAAGTTCCAATGAAATATATATAAATTACCATAACATTTTTGGACATATGTAACTATGTCAACCTAACCTGCTGGGCTTCACAGAGTTAGCCTCGGGCATTATGTCAACAATACAATACAAAACAATTTGCGCTAAATTCTGAGTAGCTGGTGGTTGAAATAAATAACATTGCATCATAACATGGCTGAGAAGAATATACATATTTTAGAGTACCTGAGCATTTGAAGTTTCGGCGGCTTGTCTGGTAGATTCAGCTGAATGAATGACCTGACAGTGTTGAGGCCACAGGGAATTCCTGAGAAAGACAAAGAGAAGCACAAGGTGACCTAGACATACAGCTTGATCCTGTTTCATATGGAAATGTCTGTTTAAAGCTTCCAAAACACGTTCTGGTCAGGTTAGGACAGAAATGTTTCTATGCTTCGGCAAAACAGAAGAAATCCTCTTTTTTTTTTTTTTTTAGTATAATGACATTTATGTGCTCAGAGTTTTACCTCAAAATTATTACCGCGATAAACTTTCAAATGAATAATGCATACGGAATGTCCATGCTCTCTCTAAATAATGGTTATGCACCACCAACAAGTAACGGCGGGGAGTTGTATAAAAGGGGCGCATGCAGAAATAATTCCTGTCTGGGCTTTGCACGGATATATAACGCTCAGTCCTGACAGTTTTAAAAATAAAAAAAAAGATCTAAACATTGCGTTAGAAGAATTGCAAAGCATATAGTGAGCAACAAATATGTTTAATCCGTGTCTGTGGTGTCTCTTGTTTAGGACATTACCTGTGACTTTATATGCAAATGATCTACGTGCCAATGGCAAATGTGTACTTTGCACATCAAGCCACAAATATAAAACACAAAAAACAATATACTGCACCTTATGTGGTGGTAAAAGCAGCACCAAACCAAACTAGGGTTCTGCTTCTAGTTAAACATACAAATAATACAACGAGTGAATCAGTGCGCTATCCCAACACTACACACACTTAGTTAGCCTTTATGTAGAGGCCTGGCTTCCCTCTATATAACAGGTGGAGGAAACCATGCCTCTATATAAAGGGTAACTAGGTGTGTGAAGTGTTGGGATAGCTCACTGATTCACTTGTTGTATTACATCAAGCCACAAGGTGATGTCATGAGCAGGATACACCACAGACACATTCAATACATATATTTCTCTTATTTAATGCATTTGCTTTCAATTCTGCTAATACATATAGATAATTTTGCATCATTTTTCATTCTCTACATTCACAGCAGAAGCATTGTGTGAGGCTCATCCAGGCAGATTATTCTGTTTCCTGTGGATCCCTGTCTCTCTCTGTGTCCCCTTATACTTGCTGTGTTTCCTTAATATTAAGCTTTATTCTTGTTTTCGCCCCATGTTTGCTTTGCTATGTATTTTGCTCTGATCTATTTCTGGTTTCCCTTTGTCTTATTTCTCTGCTACTGTCTGTGCTTTGTGTATCAGTTCTCTGTGTTATTTCTGTTTAGTTCAGTTATTAGTTATTACATTGGCAGGGACAGTCGTAGAAGCTTGCTGATTTTAGCTACCTGTATGCTGGTGGCACATTTATCATCTCATGGCCATTTGGTGTAACCATACCCTCCCCATTTACCATCTTATAGTCCTAGGCTAGTGCTGTGTTTATCTCTGTGGTTATTTATAGAGTTGAGCAGACACCTGGATGTTCGGGTTCTGCGGGTTCGGCCAAACTTCGGAAAAAAGTCTTGGTTCGGGCTCGAACTTGACCCCAAACTTGACCCCGAACCTGAACCCCATTGAAGTCAATGGGGACCCGAACTTTTGGGCACTAAAATGCCTCTAAAAAAGTCCTGGAAAGGGCTAGAGGGCTGCAAAAGGAAGTAAAATGGGGATAAGAGTAGGACAAGTGCCCTGCAAGCAAATGTGGATAGGGAAATAACTTCAAATAACATAAAATACATACAAATTAAAAATACAGCTGAGCCATAAAATAGCACTAGATGGAATCTTTGATTTTAGTTTTGGAAGAACATAAATCTAAATCTAAAGCATGGCTGCCAGGAGGATCAACATAATTATCCATTTGAGAGAGGGTTGGAGTGCAGGGTATTCTCTTTCACTGTTCAAACTGAGCTCAACTCCTGATGCATGGAGAAAAGGCCTTCACAAGCCTCTGCTATTGTGTACATAGTGTCACAACAATTGGTGTAGTGCATACCTGCATCTACTATCCGGTAGAGATGGTATGACCTTTGTGATCTGAAAAGCTTTACAACTTGAGTGGTTCCTTTGAAGCTGGAACTGATGTTACAAGGTGTGAAAAGTTATACTGAGTTAGTTGCCAGCAAGTCTATACTGATATATATCTGTATCCAGTCATAGATAGTAGGTTCTTTTGATATGCTAACTGGCCCTTACCAGTTAGAAGTCTTGTCCTGCAAAAGTCATCTCCCAAACATGCATTAATAATAACTCCCAGATTATTAATCATGCCTCATTTTGTGAATATTTAGACAGGGAATAGTACACCCTACAAAATGAGTACAAATATGGCTGGTGCAACTTGAGCCATTTGGAAGTTATTGTGAAGTATGTGGTATAGAGTCATGGGTAGTAAGTGTGACATATCTATGGACTTCATAAATTGCAACAAATTAATAGAGGCAAGAATTATGTATGTGACATGCACTGCAGTCACATTTAGCAACAAGATTCCATATTTTGACTGGGGTAGTTCCACCACACATTGGGGAGGACACTTCTAGGTACACCTTCCCACCTCTGGGCCGGCTTGGAAACCTGAGTTGACGTGACAAGGTATAAATCTAATGATGGAAAAATGGCCAGTGTGCTTGCTAGGGGCCAAGATCTAATTTTGTGTAAGTTGCCGTCATTTTCTTGCCGCAGTCCCTCGGACATAAAATACTGGTATTTCTCTATCTATGTGATTAGTTAGGTTTTCTGTTAATTTCTCATTTTTATTTTTATCTGTTTTGGTGTAAATAATTTGTCATCTGTTTTATTTTTTGTATACACTGTGACTTCTTTTGTTCATAATTAGTTTTGAGCGAACCCGAACCAATTTCGGTTTATAGAATAGCAATAACATTACATGTATTACATCTGAGAGTCAAATAGAACCGTCAAATACTGTGCTTACAGCGCACTTTGAAAAATTCTGGCTACCTCCTTCTCCTCCTGCGCCGCTTCCACCTACACCGCCACGGTCACCGCCTCCTCAACCTATTGACCCATAGGTTGAGGAGGCGGTGACTGTGGCTTAGTATAAACTGAAAGAGAATACCCTGCACTCCAACCCTCTCTCAAATGGATAATTCTGTTTATCCTCCTGGCAGCCATGCTTTAGATTTAGATTTATGTTCTTCCAAAACTAAAATAAAAGATTCCATCTAGTGCTCTTTTATGGCTCAGCTGTATTTTTAATTTGTATGTATTTTATGTTTTTTTAAGTTATTTCCCTATCCATATTTGCTTGCAGGGCACTTGTCCTACTCTTACCCACATTTTAATTCCTTTTGCAGCCCTCTAGCCCTTTCCAGGACTTTTTTAGAGGCATTTTAGTGCCCAAACGTTCGTGTCCCCATTGACTTCAATGGGGTTCGGGTTCGGGGTCAAGTTCGAGCTCGAACCTCGAACCTGCCGAACCTGAACATTCAGGTGTCCGCTCAACTCTATTCATAATAAATATTCCTTTATTAAGTTCTGCCTTTGTCTGGTATAGAGACTCACGTTACCTGATTAGACCAATCGCATACATTGTGTTAAAGCATATTTTGTGGGTTAAGTCTAATTTGCTTGGGGGACCAAGGCACCCCATTTATAAATTGTCTTGGTTGGTGGCAGTGTTAGCACATTAGTTATATCAGCATAATTAAGTGTGGGTGGTGTTAAAGGGGGTTTTTATCATTATTTCTAGTCTAGGGCAGATAGAGAGTTAATTTTAACCCTTGCACCACCATAACCCAGTCACATGCACTCTTGGAGTAGGGTGCATTCGTGACACATAGTTTATACTAAATGAACCAAAGTTTGAGGAGGCGGTGACTGTTGCGGTGAAGGTGGAAGCGGCGGTGGAGGAGGAGGTAGCCAACACTGTTTTTTATTTTTGTTTTCTTTTTTAATTGGGGTAGCCCCCAAAATATTGGGACATAGAAAAAAAGAAAACAAAGAATAAGTGCACTTGAGTATAACAATGGCTGGGTGAGGCCGGTATAAATGTCTATTCTGCACAAGGTACGGACAAGTCTGGTGGGATCCATGCCTGGTTCATCTTAATAAACGTGAGCGTGTCCACATTGGTTGTGGACAGGCGGCTGCGCTTGTCTGTGATAACGCCCCCTGCCGTGCTAAACACACGTTCAGACAATACATTGGCTGCAGGGCAGGCCAGGACCTCCAAGACATAAAGGGCAAGCTCAGGCCATGTGCCCAATTTGGAGACCCAGAAGTTTAATTGGGCAGACCCATCAGTCAGTACGTGTAGGCCTGTGCACACGTACTGTTCCACCATGTTGCTGAAATGCTGCCTCCTGCTAAGACGTTGCATATCAGATGGTGGTGCTGGTTGTTGTGGCGTGCTGACAAAGCTTTTACACATTTTGGCCATGCTAACCCTGCCTTCTGAGGTGCTGGCGGTGCAGGACGCAAATGTACTGTTTGACACCCAAAACAATAAGAATTTTTCAAAGTGCACTGTAAGCACAGTATTTGACGTTTCTATTTGACTCTCAGCTATGAAGTGCACCACAAGACGCAAATGTACTATTTAACACCCAAAACAATTAGAATTTTTCAAAGTGCGCTGTAAGCACAGTATTTGACGGTTCTATTTGACTCTCAGATATGAAGTGCAGGACGCAAATGTACTATTTAGCACCCAAAAAATTGCAGTATTTGAAAATGCTTAGATGTTGCCGGCTGAGCTACCAGAACAGGATTAAAATCATGTGCCTGGCACACATGCAGTTGCAAGTGCACTCTTGAGTATATCACTCACTAAAATAATCGCTGTAGTTTTAATAATCACTGTAGTTTGCAGATTCAACATCAGAATTCTTTACTAATCTGTCCCTCATAGCTGCAGCATCCTCTCCCTACACAAAGAATAGCTCATGTGATGTGCGTTGACTCCAGCTTATATAAAGAGGCTGGGTCACATGCTGCACTGGCCAATCACAGCCATGCCATTGGTAGGTCGAACGTTTGTTGATTGGCTGCCCTGCAGCCTTTCAAAACGCGCCATTAAATACAGCCCTGTACCTTGTATTTATTATATGTGTCTCAGTTTGGTTTCTGCCTTGCCTAGTTCAAGTTTGTTCCAGTTCTGCTTTTGCTCCATATGCTTTCCACAGCCCATTATTCTATATTCTTTCATTACTGTTTCCACTAGCTGTCCTTAATTTACAATTATTCTGCTTATCCTGCCTGTAGCATCCTGCATACTACAATACAGTGGTAACCTCCATACCTGCTTTGGGGTGTCTGCAAGGTATTGTAAGATACTGTTTTGTTTTATCCTGGATACAGTCACTGCTAGTTCAAGGCCCTCATTTGTAGCGCAGAAACCTTGAGCCTCAAACCTTCAGGGGATTGTGGTCTAGTCCTGCACTAGTCCCTGTGTCTCCTTATCTGCGCACTGAACTCCTGTATACCATAAATGGGTGGTCTGTATCTTGTATCACTATTTTATGATAAAAACCTCTGCCACATCATGGGTAACCTTCTTGTGGGTCAGATGCAGCTTACAGAGGATAAATTACAACCCTCTATCACAACCCCTTTTTGATTGAATTCTACTGAACTTTAATATACATTTAAAAGTGACAGATATTACTGTCTATAATTGTTAATTTAAACATTGTACATCAATTACAATGTTCTGCAGCACACACCCAGAACACCAAATGATGGGTAGGTGGCAATATAGTTCACAGTGGACATTTACTGGACTTTTTGATGGACAATTTAATGTTGTTCTATGGAACTTCATCAATTTCCCCACAGACACTGGTATCCTTGTAGGAACACTTTACCTATCTCTGTGGATGACTCAAAAAATTGCACAATTGATTTGTGATCGTGTTCCTGAAACTATATATTCTCATATATTCTTTTTTTTTGTTCTCCTTTCTGATTTGGAAGTGGATTAGGTACAACCTGATTTTTTTTGCACATCAAACATTTAGATTTTGGGCATCTTTTACTAACAGAAAAAAAATGTCCTTGAGAGTTCAATGGCATGTCCTTGGGAGTTTTTGCTTTTCAGTAACAAAGTTGTTTTGTTATTGAAAAGTTACAAGGCCGTTTATAAAACAAAGCTCCTACACAATCTATAAAGGATTTTATACTGCGGACTTTGAAACTGTATACTGAAAAGCTAGGTAGAATGTCATAAGGTGGGAAGAAGCTGAAATTATTGATGTGGCACGGCTTTGTAGGAAAACATACTCCAGTTATTTGATGTTTATTTGTAATTATTGTTCGTGAAATATATAGAGTGCAAGCTCTTGGGTACAGGAATCTCGTTCCCAATAGTTTGAGACTGATTTAAATTGTTGATTTGTTGTTTTTTACTTGCACAATGATGTCCACTCCCATAGAGAGGGTTGGGCTAATCAAAATCTGCTGTTTTGTACTCTAAGAGTATACATTTGTGCACTGCAGTGTACAAGTGTGAAGCACAATGAATAAATACGCATACATTTAAATCCTTCATGAAACAGGAAAAAGTCTACCAACAAATCCCTTTTACAAACATAATGGGGTTTATCCATTAAAAAGTGAACTGACAAGTCAACTGCAAAAATCAGGCATTAACCCCTCTGCGACCTCATGACAAGTTAACTAGTCATAAGAGCCGCAGTGTTAGCGACATTCTGATGAGTTAACTTATCATGTAGTTCAGCTGGCGGTGCACTCCGTGTGCACCACCAGCCAGTCTGAAACGGGTCCAGAACTCTGCCTCGCACGCGAGGCAAAGCTCCTGGACCCAATCGGCGGGTTTCTGGGCATGTGATCATGGTGTTCACAACATGCAAATTGTATGTGTTCACATATAGACTGTGCCTCTAATTCACTCCCCGTGCTTCACATACTTATAGTGAAGCACAGAGAGTAACCTGTGAGTGAAAAATAAATAAATAAAATATATCCTGTAAAAAAAATTAAAAAATAATTAACACTTTCCTTGCTGACCACAGTTTGTTACGGTGATCAGTTTCCTTCCTTCTTTCTGAATCTCATTTTGTTGTTTTTTACAATTTTTTTTGTTCCAATTTGAAAGTTTTTTTTTAAAATAAATATTATTGTGATATATTAATGTAATTACACTTAACCCCTGCATGCCTGTTCTGTTATTCTCATGGCTCTGACATTGCACTGGTCAGAGTTTTTTTTCTGGGTTTTTTGTTGGTGGGGTTTGGGAACGTATATTTTCATTTTTGTATTAGTTAGTTAATTAGTTGGGATAAGTGGGTTAGTGTTGCACTAGTTATGTAGATTATTATTTGGAAAATAATGGGGAAAAACACTTTTTCCCCTCAATTTTCCTCTTTTATATGTATTTTTTTGTAGATTATTTTATGTATAAGGTTTCAAAAGAAAGCTCTAACTGTCCTTTAAAAACAACAACTTCCTGGTATGGGTATATCACACAAACCTAAAGGGAGTTATTCTTTGTTACACTTAGAGAAAATACCTCCATAATAGCATCCTCTGTGGGGTTATGGCTTTTGTGTCATGCAAGCATTGGAATGTTTTTGTACTTGATATACCTGTTTTTCTATCTTTGATAACTTATTTACACCTGACTTTTGCATGTAGAACTTAGTTTGCAGCACAATTCTTTTTTGTACGAGTATCAGGAATCTTATTTTTGAAATACTCACTATACTTGGTATAGTACACTTCTACCAGCTATCTACTCTTTTTTTTTTACAGATTAAACCCTTTTGGTCTGTAATTAAAAGTAAAAATGATAAATAAGGTTTTCCGAAGTAAAACATTTGAAATCTGTAACTAACAAATAGTTTCAAAAAAAAAAAAAGGCTTCCATAAGCTGAAATGTAGAATTCCTAATGCGGTGCCACTGTTAATCAACCATATAATTAAAATAGCCTAGTCTATTAATCTCACTACACAGATGGTAAAAAAAATGAACCTTGTTTTATTAGATAGTAAACAATGAGTAATATAAAAGCCTTGCTAATAATTACGCCCAGAGGATATGCTACGCCTTTGATATCACTTTCTTATGATAATCATATGGAATGGATGCAAACTTTCCAAGTTTCCCTCTTTTGGGAATAAGTCATTCTTTCAGAACCAGCAACCCCCGCTACCCCTCCTTTTATTCCATTGGGCCCTTGTTTTTTAGGAGCTAAGAATGCTTCACATCTATTGGTTTATCACAGATCTCCACGGCAACAACACTCTCAAAGATGTATGTTAAAAATGATTTGATTCCCGTGTCATTTCCCTGCAATTCTCTCTTTATTGATTATCATAAGTCTACTCAGTCATCAGTGGTCTGTTTGGTGGCAGTATTTGGCAATAAAGTTTTTTTTGTTCTATTTTTGAAAAGCCCCGCATGTGTTGTACATGTGTGTTCCTAAGAAACATGTGCATGTTTCTATGTGAGACAGGCTGTCAGCGCAGAAAGCTTTCCTACAACAGCAAAGGAAAAAATCAACCTAACAATAATTGTCAAATTAATATCTCACAGCGTGTGCTAGCTCTGTGCTCATGCTGCTGTGTGATTGTGTAAAAAATGGACAAAGATGATACGATACATGGCAAGTAATATAAAGGAAATAACCGTGTAATCTGTGCAATAATAAATCAAATCGGACTCACATATTTCTCGCATTTCAGCAAGAAGGTGTCTCTTACGTTACACTGACATATCCCACAGAGGTATCTGAATGACAGATTACTTGTTTGCAAACAATCATTTATTAGTCATTAGTTATCCATACGTTATGTAGGTTTGAAAGATCATGATTAATAGCGGCTGCTCTGTTCATTTTACTCCACGTCTATAACTGTCACTCTGCATGGTATATTCATCCCATATAGGTTTTGCCAACGAGCCGCTCTCTTGCCGACAGACTGGTCAAAAATTAGCACCAAGCCAAAGTTAAGTCTATGGATGCAATAGCATGTGTGGTATATTCTGGAAGATAAAGGTGACAGTCCTAATGCCACAGTACAGGAACCTCTTTAGTCACTGCTGTGTGAGTAGGAGTGGGACTGTTTAAGGATGATGGGGATTACATTCTGGCATGAAATGAGAGGACTGAGGATGCATGAGGATCATATAATGCATTGATTGAATATGTATTTGCTAGTAAATATATATTCAAAAATACTTATAAATAACTATAATAATTGCTTTTTTTGTGCCTAAATATACTGTTACTCTGAAAACTGCCAGCACATTGAATAGATTTAGGTTATGTTGGTGTATGCACATATAAAAAAAAAGGCGCTGATTTGTGCCTGGGTACCACGCCCAAACACAGTTTGATGGAGGTCTCTCTCTCCCTCACAGCAAAGTGTTGGGAGTTATATAAAAGCAAAAGCGCTATTATACATATGAAATGGCGATTGCACTTTGCTGTGCGGGGTTTTTTTTATACGTCTCCCATTGTGTTTCCAATGCGGTCAAAGATTCGGAGCAGTTGAATTCAAATAATAAAAATGCATGCATTTGTTTGTCACCGTTTCATTGAAATTGTGCAGCTCAACCTTAAAACCTAATGTTCCAACTCAGAGATGGAGCATTTGTTTAAACTGATTTATTTCTAATTGGTTTATTAATAGGTTCAAAGACAAGATGGACAGTAGTTATGGGAACCAGTAGGCTTTTTTTATCCTAACAAAACTGGATAGACTAGAGTGGCCAGTACTTAGAATGCTGCGACACAAGGGCACATAGTGACCACTTCTGATTGGTTGCGCCTGTGTGCTTCCCGATGACTATAGTTGGCCAACAAGAACACATGAGAGGTTTCCAGTGCTGCTCTGAAGATGAGGTTATCGATACACAGTGAGATTCTGTAATATGTCCCAAATTATAGGGAGCTAGGCTGGCACGTTGGTGTTTCCCATGTTTTGGAACCATAACTAACCAACAATCCAACGATAGCCCAGACTGCTCTTCCTAGCCTATGATCATCTTCTTAAATGAAACCAATTTTGCTGTTAAACCACCTGCTATTTATATTCCAATTTTCAATTTACATACAAGGCAATGCCACTTCAAAAAGTGTCCCTGCATTAGTGACTCCCCTCAACACTCAGTGTCTCCTGTATGTGTCTTGGACAGGTGTCACAGCAAAGAAATTATTTCTATATAATGAGACATTACTTATTACTATTGATGGTGGTAATATGCTAAAAAAAAAAAAAAAAAAGTCCATTTATTGCCAATTTTCTGAGGATTTGGGAAAGCGATGTTGGATTTTTCAACATCACCTAGAAAAATAATAAGGTGGTGTTTCATTAACACATGTCAGTAGTGGATAAAATGATGACCCTGGTGGTGGTCAACTGATATAATAATTTAACAATTAAAACAGCACTAATTCCTTGACTCCAACAGAGTTTTAGATGGCAAAAAACATGACAAGAATATAGGCCATTAGTCTGAGACACAGAGGAGAATGAGAAATATAGTGTGTCTTGGGCTGTGGCAATGGTACCAAATGTCTAGAGGAATTCTTTGACATGGGAACATTCTGACACTGTAAATCATTCTGACATTGTCCCTGAGGGGCTTGCTATAAAATATCAGCACTAAGGATGAGCAAGGTAATCAGAAGACAATTGCTACAGCAAGGCAGTCAGTAACTGCCAATCAGTTTATTTGTATGCAAAAGACAAAACAAAAAAAAGGATCTTTCCTAAGGATTCCATGTACCAAGCCTCTCTCAATAACCTTCTTTGATTTTCTATAACAAATGCAAGGCTTACAGTACATGGTATGTTCAAACAATCAATGTTTCCAGTGCTATGCTACATGCAATGTGTTGATCGTATTGATAGCCATGTGAGATTTGACATTCCGGACATCAGTTGATTGTTGAATGTGTAAACTATACAGGGAAGTCCTGCTGGCATTGCATTAAATCGGCAGACAGACATTATTACAATGGCTGTTTTTGCACTAACAATCCAGATGTAATCTCAAACAAATTAAAAATTAAATTGAAAGTCATTTCTCTCTTTGGTTCTCTCTTTCCTTATGGCCAGTTCAATAGACAGTGAAGTTTACCCAATGCTAAACCTATGAAGCCGCTCCTTAAATGCTCTCTATTGTTTACATCTGTAATCCTAAATAATGCTGATCATGGCCTTATGTCATAACTTCTAATGGCCTGATAAAACTCTGACTTGTGTACCACACACACATCCAACTTACCTACGAACTCACAGGGGATCCTGTCTTTCTTTCCTCAGTAGTGTCTGCTTGTTAACAACCCATGTGGCAGCTGTTGGCATGAAGATCCGCTACTGTATAAGTGCCTCCGTTCTCTGGTGGTAACATGGCTATGTTCAGCAAGAGATCTGTCTGTTTCTATCTCCATTATAGGGCTTACAGAGCCTTGGAATTATCAGCAACCTGATACTAACCTGGTACTACCATATTATTCCCCTGTAATCTGATTTTAGTTGCACACTATTCTCTGTGGCTACACACCTCTAATGGTTTCTTTGAGAGGACTTCGGTGAATTCTGCAGTAGCTGAGATCATCCTATATAAGGTACCAAAATAAGCTGAAGTACTCCCCATAGAAGTCTATAAAGAAACTATAGAGTTTGGCTGCTGAAATGTTGGCATGAAAATCACCACATTAGCTTATTTTTGTGCTGATTCAAGATCACACTTGGTGGTCTCTGAGTAGCCGAATTTCAGGGTTGCTCGAATCACCTAAGCTCAGAGCCATCTGAGTAGACCCTACAATTATTCTCCTGAGTAGGACATTGTAGTGGCCATCTATATGCAAAACATGGAAGGAATTATTTGAGCTTGTCAATATTTTTGTGGTAAACTTTATGATAGACCTACCTCAAACCCAATTGAAAACCATAATATTGCTTGTCTTTTCTCTGAAAATGTACATTTTGTAAGACTTTCTATCAAAGAACAAGGATATTAGCTGTAGTTTTTCTGCAAGATATTGTTTGTCTACATAGAGTTTCACAATGCTTTATTTCCGATTGTAATGAATAGTTTGTTTTTACCTTCAGTTTCTTTCTCACTTTTCGAAATTCTTACGTCAACATCTAGTTACTGAATTACGTATACTCTACTTACCACTCACAATCCAATGTGCAAGCAGGCATTAAAACAATATTTACACATGTACAATGATTGGGTGTCCAAACTGTCCCTGGCAGACTATTCCTACAAGAAGGCCTTATTTATCTCACTGATGTGCTCTTCATTCTATGTGGCTTTGGGACATGAATCTAATGTAGGACCACTTGAACTTCAACCTTAAATAAATTCCATGCTCCAAAGTGTACAATTGCATTTGAAGCAGGTCAACAATACTTGTAAAATTGTAAACAGCAATATAAAAGTGCTATTAATAAAAAACAAAGAGCAGTACCCACTCTGGGGTCAAGGTATGGCCTTGATTTAAATAATGTCCTTTTTAAGTTATATATACTGTACATAGAAATGCATCTTTAACCACCAGCCCCAATCATTGTCAACTGACAAACAGAATATGTAACCAGCAAACTCCCAGATTCCAAATGGTCATAATAACAATAATAATTAGATTAAACATAAACAATATAAGAAATTTGGACCACATTGTACAAGCCCCAGATCATATGACACATTCTCAAATTTCTCAATATTTTATGTTACCAAAGGATATTGTAATATTGTGTAGAAATACAAAGTCCATGTACAGATGTTTTTTTCCTGCCTAAATAGAATCGAACTGCAGCAATAACATCTGAGTCAGTATAGTCCATTTTTTTTATATGCATTTTATATGCAATATAATTTTTTAAGGAATTAAAGGTCTCATTTGAAGAAAATCCCCCTTTTTATTTTGCACTTAGCTCTGCTTATATTCTGACAAGTGTTGTGTCCTAAATGAATATGCAGCAAATGACCTTGTCATGGAAGGTTATGGTCCATTAAGAAAGCGACAAATTAAATTCTTCAAGGCGTCTGCTGCTGAGGTCTGCCAAGAGGAGTATCAGTCAGAGCATCAATCTACAGTAGATGTGCAAAGTATAACAACTACCCTTGATTCAAAATGGGCAGAATATCAATGCACATTTAACTCTTTACGAACCGACAGCGTTCTATGTCATTTTCATAGTTTGTCCTTGAGCAGCCTATATAAGTTATGCAATATCCTACTTATTTATCATTAGCCCCGCTAATGGTTAGTGTGTAGGAAATTCCAGGTAGGGGAAGAGTCATTAGGAATCAATAGACAGAGAGGTTACAGAGCCTTGGCTGGAGTAATCAATCATTAGTGCTGATTTTATTAGAACAGATAGCTTGGGAGCATAATAATAGTTATACATTTTGGGGTGCATTCTCTAAAAGGTGACCTGCAAGTTAGATGGGATGAAATGTATTTCTCAGCAATACATTGCACATGGCCAAAACCTTCTGTTAGGAGAGTTGAGTTGGCCACGGACAATATGTAGTTAAATTCTCCCCCAAAAAACTCTCACATTTAAACAATGCCGGGCCAACTCGCCAGGTGAGTTGAAGTGAATAGAAGGTGAGTTGAAGTGAATAGCAGGTTAATTGAGGTGAGATGAAGATTTCATCTGACCAATTCAGCTATACATTGTGCAGGAACAAACCTGATGAGTTCGCTTAGTGGGGGGAACTAACCAGGTTTGTTCCTCCACAATGTATAGCTTAATTGGTGAGATGAAATGCTCATCTCTCCTCAACTCACCTGCTACTCACTTCAACTCACCTGCTAATCACTTCAACTCACCTTTTAGTGAATAATGCAACAAGATGTTTTTACCATCATATACTTTCCTCTTTCTATGCACATTCAATGCTATAGTGAGAGTGAAGGTCAAAGTGGTTCCATTCTTGATAGGAGACCTAGGGACTGTGACTCCTAAACTGGGAGAGTTGCTCCAACAGATTCCAGCAGCAAAATTAGAGCACTCTGTCCAGAAGAGTGCATGTAGCCCTGTGTGTGTGTGTGTGGGGGGGTGTTAGATTGTATATATTAAATGTGTAAACAAATGCCCTTTAAACATCTGGCAATCCTAGGAAATTCTATGCTATGCCATACAGTACTGGGCTCAAATGCCTGTAGACTGGCATAGAATGTGCTGTGCTCTGCAGGTCATCAACCCCCTCCCCCCCCCCCCAAAAGAGCCCACAAAGGACTGCTGCAGGACCACTTCAAGTGGCCTCATTCAGACAGAGTAAATGTACCCAGAGTTCAAAGTGTGCGCTGGATATATTTACCAAAATCTCGAGTGGCCGAACATCCACGTCTCATGAGATTTCAGCCTGTAAAGGCCCTGACTGGGTCTCTTCCTCTGTGTAAGGACAAAACCACCATACCGCGTTTGGGGCTTAATGAATGCTCTTCGTTATTTGGCCATTTTTTAACCCTCAGCACCACATTAGAGCCTGAGTGAACCTAAAACATTAACCAAAGGAACTTGATGGAATTTCAAGCCCCACAGAAAAAAATGCATTAACATAGACCAAATATTCCTGCAGTAGAGAAAGCTGTCTAAGGAAAGGCTTTTAAGCAGGTTCAGGTGTCTTTTAATATGTGAAAACGTCTTAACATGGATGCATTAGCATGAGTGTGTGAAATGCGTTTTCAGCCTGGCACTTAGTTACCTTTTGCTAAGGATGATATCTGCTTAATTATGTGAAAACAATGGTATAATTTTTTCTTGTGTCTGCAAAAAGCTGTGTAATGTGAGGGAGTGTGACATGACGAGAGCTCAAACGAGGCACAGAGGCCTTGGAACAAAAGCTGTTAACCAAATTAATAATCTGAAACTAAAAGTAGTGTCTACTATCTTCACTACAGATGGGTAATTTACTTATTCAGGCATTTTTAGACCATATTCATACTGCATTCTCCTAAATTTATTAAAGGAAAAGAATATCAAGTACAGTATATAAATATTGCAATATGACATTGCAAATATCTCTTAAAATATTTATTGACCAAAGACATACTAACCGTGCTTCATAATGATATTTCAGTCAGTAAATAGCAAGTCACATTTTCAACGTACAATAAAAATGAGTTTCTTTAAACTAATGATTGGTAGTAGAATATTAGCAAATATTTACTAGGTATTTTTTTTGTGTTTTTGTGCTTAATACCTACATTTTTTTTTAACTTGTGCTTCTTTTAGAGTTCAACCCCCTTTAACTCTGAATTAAATGGATCCATTTTGCATGGATCCAGTGAACTAGAACTGCTGTTTCTCTGCTGTTCTCTTAATTTATATAAACACATTGTATATTAGCTATGGTTGGTTGAACAAGCTCTGAATACTGAAGTTTATTCCAAAATGTTGTATGCAATTTCTTCTGTACCTAGACTTTAAAAATTGGTTTTCTGACTTTTAAAGTCTGAAACAATCCAGGACGATACAACCTGAAAGAGATCCTGATACTGTGCACTCCTTCACTCTCTCTTCTGACAGCAAATGGGTTGCTTCTCCAGTGCCCCAAACAAACATACCATAATGTTCCCAGGCATTGGGCTATGCTCCAACATTCGGAAATTATTTTCCTCTCTCAAAACGTACCTTGTTTTGAAGACATTCAGTTGGTTCATCTGACTAACAGGAACCTACAGTTCAGTACAGTACAGTCCATGATAAAGAAAAAGCACTACAAAAATCATAAATGGTTACTATATTATTAAAATGTTTTTCTGCCATATTTTCTCTTATATTGACATAAGGTAAAAAGCACAGTTATGCCGAAAGGCACTCTGTCACCTACTGTGCATGTATGGAATAAAACAGAAATAAAAAATTATCTATACATTGTGCTGGCAGAATTGGAAGCAAATGCTTAAGGTTAGACGAAAATGTATTTTAAATGTATCTGTGATATCTCTCTCTCTCTTTTTTTTTTTTTTTTTAGAAATAAATCAATCAATCACCAGGCTCACTCTGTAGAGTTGAACTGGGACAAAGTCACATACCATATAGAATTTAAAGTTTTGCTGGACAAACATCTCAAACAGTGGATATAGCAGATACAATGGTATCTCTTGAAAAATGATCCTTTCCGAGTTGCAAGCAGGATCAACTGTGATATCCCTGTCATTACCAGATGAAATTTAAGACGTACACTGGAAATGCTGGGCAACAAAAATACAATAAAGACAGCATTCAGTGGTCTAATAGATGAGTATACATAATCCTGAAAAAGTAGGTGATATTATTCTGACCGGTTTAGGTGCTAAAGCATCAAGGAGTTTGAGTAATCTCCCACACTATTTGAGGATTATTGAGGATTATTTAGAAACATACATTGACCAGCCATAACATTCTAACCACTGACAGGTGGCAATCCGGCGGAGGCAGTGTGATGCTTTGGACAAAGTTATGGGTCCTGCTATTCATGTGGAAGTTATACGTACCACCTACCTAAGCATTGCTGCAGACCATGTACACCCTTTCATGGAAACGGTACTCCCTGATGGCATTGGCCTCTTTTAGCAGGATAATGCTCCTTGCCACAAAGCAAAAATGGTACAGGAATGGTTTGAGGAACACAAACCTAAAATGAATTCATGGTGTTGACTTGGCCTCCATATTCCTCAGATCTCAATCCAGTTGTGAGATTGGCTGGACAAACAAGTCAAATCCATGGATGCCCGACCTCACAGTTTACAGGGCTTAAAGGATCTGCTGCTAACGTCTTGGCACCATATAACACAGCACACCTTCAGAGGTTTAGTGGAGTCCATGCCTCACCGGTTCAGGGCTGTTTTGGCCACAGGTCATGTCATAAACACCAGACACCATGGACACATTTAAAGCACAGTTTTAAGTTAACTCTTGCATTTGCTTGAATTTCTGCTGGCACAATGTATAGATCTTTTTTTAATAATCAACATTAACAGTATAAACAGTGTTAAAAATACACAATTCTGCAAATCAAACTGCTAGAAAATGTATATATGAAATTATATTTTGAGTTCCTGGGGAAACAAACCACACTGTTTTTCGCAAGGCATTGTGGGATTGCCCATGGCGCAATGCTTGTTGGTGAGCACAACTGTGTCCAAGATATATAAAAAAAACCTCTAGTAAAAAAAAAAAGATCTATACATTTATAAAAATTTACCCACAGACCATCATTTGCGCAAATGCTTTTGTATAAAGTACATATTAAAGCCTACATTATTCTACTACAGACTATTCTGTTTCGATCATAAAGCTGTAGATAATCTTATTTACTGCTGATGGTTCAAGTGTTTGGAAATGACATTCGAGACAGAAATTTATGTAAAAATATAAAACCTATTTTTTCTGTGCTCAGTGATAAACGATAAGTCAGTATATTAAAAAAAAATCCAACTAACCTAATACTGAGTATTTCCCCCTGAAGTGGTCCATTTATTAAACAGAAATTTACTTTCCTAATTAATTTACTGTCCTATACTTTGTTACACGCGAGTCATTTTTCTAGATTGTAAGATGACTATAACCCGATTTAGTTCTTCTTAAAGTCACTGACACATCCTGAAATTGAAAAGCCCCCGGCTGGCTTTGCTGGTCATCTGATTTCCTGTCAGACAGAACCCGTTGATCAGCACATTTCTTTTTTTTTTTTTGACATATGTTATTAAACACTGCAATTATTTCCAATGAATTATTCATTTTTACCAAGAGAATGTTCCTCTTGCTCTGGATTAGTCTACACCTTTTAAACAATTCATAAACAGAATGTTTAAGCATATTTTAATACCAATGTGTACAGTACAGCTAAACCCATAAAAGCGCTATCCGCTATATCCCAATTTTGCTTATATCTCGGTGTTACAATGTCGTCAGTGGAGCCATCAGCACACTTAGATCTCACTAAAACTTCCGCAATTATAGTGAGATCTCACTATAAACTTCCGCACTGATACCGAAATTTAGTGAGATCTTGGGACTGACATCACGATCCCGCTTAGAGAGTTATAGCGGAGCTTACTTGTATTTGTAGGAATGAGGCATGTCATGGGCCATGATCTGTGGGCAAAATTGTTCATAAATGAACAGATCATTTTTTTTCTACTACAGGTGTTTTTTTTTATATATATTGGAAACACTTGTGGGCAGCCACACACATTGCACCATGGGAAATCCCACAATGCTTTGCTAATACCATTGCTGGATTCTAAACGGTGGTTTGTCAGACTGAGCATATGTCCCCCAGGAACTCAAAATATCTTTTCATGTATACATTTTCTATCAATTTGCTTTGCAGAATGGTGTACAACTTGACATTGTTCATACTGTGAATGCAGATGTAATTTAAATATAGGTAAAATTGTTAGCATACTAACCTTATGACAATGTTACCTTCAGAAAAAAAGCACTAGATGGTTACAGTATCCATATATCAGAAACTACTATATTTAACATAATTAGGGCAGTGCTCATATTTTATTTGCTATATAGGTGTTCTTATGCAATGGACTGGAATAACAAGACAGATCACAGGAAATGTAGAGACACCAAGGTAGTTCCAGGTTTTTTAAGGCCCTAAGAGAAAAATCTGATTTAGGCCCCTATGTAAGTCATTTGTACCCTCTCAATAAATGTCTCCCCTCAGTTAGGTATTGCCGGGGTCCATTAAGCAAGTAGGGACCAAAATTCGTGGCTTGATTTGCTCAGAGATTACCATAATCGCTGTAGACACAGCTGAACGTCAAGCCCCCAAAGACTTACAAATGTGTCGCCCTCTAAAAACTGATTTCAGATAAGTATTATATCATGCAATGTAAAGAATAAGTTCTGCTTTTTTTTTTCTCACTTCTGGTCTCCAAAATACTGCATAATAAAGTTTTACAGGAGTTAAGCCCTCCTTCTTATCTTACCTCTTTGCACACAAATCTGTCTGGGACTGAATCCCTCTGCATTTAATTGCAACAGAGAAAAGCTGATTCTAGTGACAGAATAAAAAGGAGAGCATTATAACTGCTGCAGATGAAGACAGTCTTTCTCCTATACCTGTCATGGAATTTAGAGACCCCTGTGAGAAAGTAAAAATAAAATGCATTTTTACATATAAGCTAAGTTGATCTGCCCCTATAAGGAGCAGAGAGACTGCTTTTATCAAGGCTCCCTTACCATTTTTATTTTTGGAAGAAAAAGTCGAGACCCTAAATTAAGTGTGAACACCAGATGTGATGTCATAGCTAGCGCCATCATTCACTATTCTGAGGAGCCTGGGACAAGGCAATATGTAATGTTATTTTTGGTCAGCAGATCTTAGATTTGTAGATCTGCTCCAAATACACAGAATGCCACAGAGGATAACCAAATAATAGGGGATGACTTCACACACCTTACTGAAAGTACTGCATCTTATCGCCATTCTGCACACCTTCTTCCATGAATAGTTTTGTTTCAAGCATAAGAGGACCTGTCATTTATCCGGAGCAGAAGAACAGCAGGTCCCCAATCCCCATGCCTAGGGAATTGTTTGCTATATAATTGAGACATCACATTTGTTTGAAATTATGCTTAATATCATGCTAGTTAAATAATTATATGTCAGTGGTTCCTATGGTTGTCACGTGATTTTCTGCACAATTGAAGTCTGCTGATTAGTCCAGATCAAATAAATATATAAACCTTGATCCTTTAGCAAAGCCTGCCACATGATACAGATGGCTAATTAAATAATAAACATCAATTTTGACAATTACCGGTAAACAGTACAGTGGCAGGTAGTGTTCTTTGTGTATGTTAGTTATATATTTCCAAATATCTTGCATTTCAGACCTTTGTTCCAAATAGCACATGTTTTATCTTTCATCTAGTTAAATCCCTGATTCTAATGCGTAGTATTATATTTAGCTGGAGGTTATAGCTTATTGCCATTGATTTTGTTTGTTGCAATTTTGTTTTGAGATGACATAATGTGCAGATACTGCCTGCGTGAAATGTCTTCATTTAAAACAGCCGTTCACACTCCATGGTATAAATGAACCAAAATGCAAGATAATGCATCTTGGGAGTAAAAACCCAAGGGCAGAGTATAGAATATTTGATATAGTCCTAGCCTCAACATCTGAGAAAAGGGATTTAGTTCAGAGGATTAAAAGGTAGGTAGGCAATGTAATAGAGCAGCAGGAAATGCTAGCAGAATGCTTGGTTGCATAGTGAGAGGTATTAGCAGTAGGAAGAGGGTGCTCATGCTCATGCCAAGTGCTCATGCCATTGTACAGAGCACAGGTGAAACCTCACTTGGCGTATTGTACGCAATACTGGAGACCGTATCTCCAGAAGGATATTGATACTTTGGAGAGTGTTTAGAGAAGGGCTACTAAACTGGTTCATGGGTTGCAGGAAAAAAACTTATTAGAAAAGGTTAAAGGATCTTAAGAGATGGAATAAAGATAATACAGAGGGGATATGATAGAAGCATTTCAATACATCAGTACAGTAAAGTAAAAGAGTATATTTATAAGGAGAAAAAGTACCACAACAAGAACAAATAGTCTTAAATTAGAGGGGAAAAGCTTTAAAAGTAATTTCATGAAGTATTACTTTACTGAGAGGTTGGTAGGTTCATGGAATAGCCTTCCAGCTGAAGTGGTAGAGGTTAATCCTGCAAGGGAAAGTCATAAGGCTATTCTAGGTGTGGGATAAGGCCAGGTACTAATGAAACTATTCAGACAATTAAGCAGACTAGATGGACCGAATCTGGTTCTTATCTGTCGATACATTCTATGTTGCTACGGCAGAGGAGTATTAACAATAGAAACACAATTTTATACACAAAAATGGATTACAAAGTTGTATATTTATAATAATCAATTTTTATAACATTTATTTTATTTAATATTTCGGAATCTTCTAAATAAAGCTATCCCCATTTTTTCTTCCAATTGCATTTTTTTTTATTATCAATCACATATATAAAAAGACAAGAAAAAACATACAAAAAAAAAAACAAAGAAACATACATACATTAACAAAGATATAAATATTACAGTGAGTGTAGGTAAGTAGTTCAGGTCTTAAGGTATTCGAGAGGGAGAGAAAAAAAAAATCCTTGTGCCCAAAATAATAAAGCTAAATTCAACAACAACAAAAGTTATCCCCATTTTTTCATGTTCAAACATGTATAGTTTTCATCTCCAAAACACAAGAACTCTTGTGTCATTAGCCTCATTCTACAAATGGGTTACTGTAAGGGTGCATCAACAGGAGTATTCTCCAACACTTTGGTGGACCCCTTGTGCCAGAAATGCCCTTCAGGGGTTTTTGTGTGGCCTTTATCTTAGATAAAAAAACACATAATTTCTACTTTATTACCTCATGACATTAATGTCCAGCCCCTAAACTAAGCTTCTGCATTGTATGTGGCATTTGGGTTTAAAAAGTTGGACAAGTATTCCTTCCCATCTTGGGTGCGCAGCACTGGGCTGGGGTATTAACTGCTCTAACTGAGGCCTTCTTCTACAGGTACTGCAGATAGAAAAGTATGTACAACATTCATCTTCAGAATCTTTCCTGTACTTAATGCAGGGGGTACTGCTAGCCAAGATCTTTAGGATGATCACATATTTGATTCTTAGTACGGGAGGTTAGTAGAGGTAGATATTTAGCCAACCCCAGCCTGCAAGTCAGCTGCTCCGTAGTCCTAGATTTCTTCAGATGTCAGTCAGACTTACTCAATGAGTAACTCTGACTAAACACTTCTGGCCTAAACTACAATATATTCCGAGGCCATAAGCATCCAGATCCAGCCATGAATTCTGATGTCATGGCTGATATGAATGCTCTGAAACAAACCAAATCAGCTCCAACACATATGGTGTACTGTAACTTTTGGTCATCGGTCTCTGTCAATATTAGGAGTAGAAACAAATTCACAAAGGGATACATTGGATGATCAAATAACATTGAATGATTTCTCTCACTGCATTCAAACATCTGCGTTTTGTCACCTATCGGTCCAGCGGGTGATGTGCTACATCTCCCACGATACTTTGACAGCTAAGAGGCTGGCAGGGAACTGTCTGTCTCTGCAGAGTTTTAAACTGAAATCTAGTGACATATTTATTATTTATAGGCAGGTAGTAAAAATCTGTTTTATGAGCACATTTTCCACATATTATTAATAAACTACTTCGTAAACACACACAAAATAAAGTACATAAATGAACTGCATTACCAGGATACGCACATAGGGCAATGATGCAAAATATCACATATTACTGTTTTTGTGTCCCGAGGAGCAGGTACAATACAATGTTACTGGACCTGGCATTGGGCTATGGCTAGTAAGTATATGGGCTTATGGCCTGGCAATGTACTTTAAGTGGACAGTCCAATTTAAGACTGCAGCCCAGAGGTCCTGGTTTAAACTCTCCGATGTATGAGATAATAGTGCTGTCAGTTCCCTTTGAACCATCTTTGGTGACCCTATTCCAGCAATATAAGTTCTAGAAAGCTTTGCATATGGCCATCCAACCTCAGGCTCCACACCTGCTCTAGGACTGGATGTGTGCCTTGCATAAGGCTCCTGTAAGGCAATTTCCTGCATACTGGGCCCTCTGTACACAGACACTTGGCATAATGCCAGTCTATTCTAAATTTGGTCTATAGACATTTTAAGAAGTTTAAAAAGTAGATGGGTCACCACAGCAAGTGTAGCATAATGTAAATTGGTTAATCAAGTAACAGGAAGTGATCAACCTTGGGCAATGGACTGATTATCCAACTGTGTTGGCGCCTGAGGCACACAGTTAAGGTAATTGCCCATTGTAAGAACTTATACTGATTGTGCTCTAGAAAATGGAGTTGTTGCCTCATTTGGTAACCTTACGCTCATACTGCATAGTAAGAGGACTTATTTTGTGGTGTGAATCTTTGCCTACACAGCAAAAGGAAGTTATTCAGCTGTACTGCATTTTAATGGAGATCCTAATTTGTTTTAATCCAGTTGCTTGTAAGCGTACAAAATAATTGTTCTGTTTATGAAGAGCTGGAAATAGCAGTATTCTATGCATCTGTTAGCATTAACATATTATGGATTACAATTAGTGAGCTAAATAATATTCATATGGAAGCATATGTTTGGCTTTGGAGCAAATATAAATTAGTGGCCTGTAAATATACATGTGCCTTTATATATATATATATATATATATATATATATATATATATATATATATATATATATATATACATACATTTCCGTGATACATAGCATACTGGCATGATGTAGGTCTGTCTATTACCCATTATAATATCTACTGAGTGTAACTGGGCTCTAAATATTCAGATAGAAAAGAAGTAGGAGGAGCACACAAAAAATCTAAAAAATGCAAATGTATTGTAATAGTAATAAGTACAAAAAAACTCAAAAAAGCAAATGAGAAAAATACAGTGTACTTACAAAAAAAACCACAATAAGAAGAGAGCAGAGACAGGTGGACTGAAACAACACAAAAGTATATACAATGTACACAAGGGCATAAAAGCTGAAACAATAGGTATACTTTTGTGTTGTTTTACATATATTTTTTGTGTGCTCCTCCTACCTCTTTTCTATTTTGTTGTGCTTTTTATGTTTTATATTTTTCTGGGGTTCTCCTTAGTGTGATGCACCAATAATTCATTTCTATTTACATTTGTTGTTCTATTTTTTATGGTGTGCCTCTCGAAAACTATATTTTTGTATTCTGATGCTCTTATTTATTAAGAAAATGTAGGAGGAAGTCAATGGGCAGCAGACCTCATAAGTTGAAGGTATGACCTATGGACTTCCTCAACTCTACTTGAAATAACTGAAGAACCACCCAAAAATAAAAAGAAAATCTGTAAAAATTAAGATTAAAAAAAGCCTGACACATTAATTAATTTCATAAAAATAAATAAAATAAACAATATATAACAGTATTAGTATTAGTATTTTGTAATAGTTTGTAAATATTTTTGTGTCGACCCTATGGAATCCAATCCACAAAACAAAACGAAAAGGTAAATAGATAAAATTAATATTTAATGTAATATCGTGTGTGTGGATAAGTAGATAGATGAATAGATAGATGGTAGATAGACATATAGATATATAGACAGAAGGACAGACAGACAGATAGTAGATTTTATTGAACCACACATGTGGCTTTAATAGACTTTGGTGCTATTAGAGTGTAAACCACCTTTATACATAACCCCAAATGTGCAATGATTATGCAGGTTGTGACTCTAGACATTCAAGATATTTGCATCAGAGTAAATACAAAATTACCCTTTTTTGATACAAGAGCAAGGTTGCATGAATAAGAATTAAAATGTATTCCTAATAAGTTACACTGATTGAAAAATTCTAAGACAGCAATATCTGATCTGGCCAGTAATTAGTGCTTAAATGGCAAGAAACTAGCATAATCTGACATCTCCTTGCTTTCCTTAATAAGTGTATACCCACATTCCTTGTGTTACTAATTGGCCACGGCTCAGTCAGTTATGCAGTAGTCTATTGAACTGCTTTTTTTTTTCGTTTTTGCTTTCTCAAAGCAATCAGGAGTTTATTGCTTGCTTTTTTTCCTTTGTAAAGTGACTAAACTAGTGACTGGGATGTACTGAAAAAGCAAGAGATATTTTTTATTGTGCATAGGCGGTTATTTGATCAGCTCAAATGTATTTTTGAAAGATCCCTCTCTCACAAAAAACAGGCATATGTAGCAGCCCATATATGCATTTAGTAAGCCATGATGTAGAATTGTAGACCATCATGTTTTACATCATGGAATATGCATCCTCGGAATGTTACAATTCACCTATTACAGACGAAACACGTAAGACTCTGCCGACAACGTCGGCTTCCTGTGGTTTTATCTACTTTCTACAAATAAAAGTGCAGTTTTATACTGATTTTTGATCCTGAGTCTATCTGCTGAGACAATCTGCAAAGTGGGCTACTAATGCTTCTCCCACTGAGTGCACTTTAATTATAGAAAAACACAGTCCAATGTGTGCAGATCCCACAATTCAATGGCAACTTAAAGTTTGCATGAATCTTATTGTAGAATTCACTGAAACAATTTTTAAACTGCCTGAATATTGTGTAAAGTTAGATTATTACAATGAAGGCTACAATATTTTTTAAAAATATCCAATTATTTTTTGGTTTATTTCTTATCAATTACTCAACAACAATACATATTTTATAAATTATTTTACATACATATATAAATATATATACACACACACAGTACATTCATTTAAAAAAAAAATGGGTAGATGAAACTGAGATATTTGGGATGACTTATACAATTTTAATTGTAGGGCAAAGTTCTAAATGTGGTCCAGTCACAATGGAAACCAACATGGCAAAGTTCCTAGTGACACTTAGAACTGTCTCCGAGAATAACCTTTATTCCCTTGGTGTCATGCATTTGATGCCATTGTCTGTGCCTAAACGCCCACGCCCCAAAGCCAATTCATTATCACAGCTGCCGTATGCCAGCAAAGTGCTCTGAGCATGCTCCCAGAAGTCTTCCTCGTTTTAAGATAAAGTCCACTTCCGGGAAGCCGACGGCTCACAGAGCCAGGACATATACTTACGTCTTCACGGTCCTCGAGGACCATTCCAGTGAAGACACAACAGCTTATACATAACCTCCAATGATTTTATTGGTATAGGATTGGATTTCCAATAGGGGAAACCAGGAAAGTGCATTGCAGGGTAAATGGATCAGAATTATTATTTCTTTATTCATAAAGCATCACCATACTGTGCTGTGTATTACAATGGGCCAACAAAACATACATGTGCTAGTTAACATAACAAGTTTGTAACAGTAACATTTATGTTGGGAAAAAAAGACCATCAAGTTACATTTTCCTGCTGGTAATTCAATAGAAAGCAATATATATATAGTGATGTTGACTCTACTCAAACAAGCTTACAGTCTAAAATACAAGGTAACTTTTTACAAGGTAAGATAGCTATAGTCATTGGTGGTCCAGTAACTAGATTCAATTACCGTTTTAGAACCCAGTTCTAAGCATCATTTAGTCAAATTGCAGTTAAAAAGAACTATTAAGGATTGACTGGACAGTGGATACAGTGTTGGGAAAGTAAAAAAAAGTTGCAGTCACCGTTACTTGCGTATAACAGTGTTTTAGACTATCTTTTACGTTTGTGTGTGGCTATTAGGTTTTTAGTCCTGACTCTTTTTTACATGGACTGAACCATCACTAAATTCCTTGGCGCATCCCAGGACTTCAGGACCGGGCACATATAGCGCTAGCTCCTGACATCAGTCGGAAGTTAGCTATAAAGATTGGTTCATGGGATTAAGTGCTATTTCTACGTGTACCTATTTTATACGTAACCCGCAATATACCATGTAAAAAAAGGTGACCATCTGTTGAGATGTAAATTTACGCCTACCTGAAGGTCTGATGATATTATGTGATGATAATGGGTGAGGCTGGATCCTAACCATATCTAACTATTACCTTGTGTCTAAAATAATATATTGACAGTCCGTGGGGACTTCTAAAAATAAAAATGCAAAATCCATGTGCACAAACGTATCAAAAAGTCTTAAACTAAAAAACACAATGCAAACAATCCCATTACAATTATTATTTCACCTTACACATTTTTATTTTAATGTCTTTTGAATTGTTTGATTATTAAACCAATGAAATCACACACCCTATTTTATAAATGGCTTAATACAATGAATTATGTAATTTAGGTACATAGACTGGTATTTCTTCATTTGGACTCATTTCCTATAGGACTTAACATATTAAAATGTTTCCATTTTCTTTAATCCAGTACTTCCCATTGATGTAGCATCACTCCTGGGAACGTTAAAGCATTCCCATGAAATTGGTTCTCCTCTGCAAACTTCTCAGCCAACAGCATTTGGACAATGGATGAGAATTGGCAAGTAAGCTCTTCCAGTGAATCATGACCTTCCTTCTCCGGACGTCAAGCTTTGCGCTACCAGTTGTAGGTATTAAGTTACTTGCAAAGTCTGGTTTGATAACTTGGTAAATGCTTTGACTGCAGTACCAGTTCAAACGTCACAATCATGAGTGTTAATTCTGATACAGGTAGAGGAACTCTGTCACAAAATCTTGTTTATAATACGAATGTAGAGAATAACAACAATGATCAGAAATACTCTCTACAACGTGTAAGCAAAATTGCAAGCAAATGCTTACAATAAAAGAAACCCATTTAAATGTGTCAGTGGTGTCTCCTTTCTATGACATCACAGATGGCAGCATAGGACGATGAGTTACTTTCAAGGGGAAATCTGTCATTTGAATATCAAGCCATAGGTGATATCATAGAAACATAGAAACAGCAGATAAGAACCATTCAGTCCATCTAGTCTGCCCAATTTACTTAATACTTTTATTAGTCCCCAGTTCCCTATCTTATAGCTAGGATAACCCTGTGCCTATCCCACGCATGCTTAAACTCCTTCACTGTGTTTAATTCTACCACTGCCGCCAAAGACCCCAGAAGCACACTTGGAACATATGTTCAGTTTATGTATTTACTCTCATTATTAGTTTTGCTACTTCGGCCATAGGTTTTTCGTGCTGCTTTGCATGTGACTAATAAAGTAACTAATAAAGGATCAGATCCCACAGAACCACTTTGATTAGTTAAATTATTTCCATGCCAATTATCATTTATGTTTATTTTTGATTATCTGCATTCACAGTAGAAACAAAGTCTAGGGGGTTTATTTCATTCTGAGAGGATGTGGGTGAAAAGATCTTGGGAGAAAACTATATACAAACTATTTTTTATTACAAGAATATAAGGGGAGTCAAAATGCAGCCTTCAGCTGCTGATGACCTACATCTCCCATAAGAGGCTAAGAGGCTTGCAGCAAAGAGTGAGACATGTAGGCCACCAAAAGCTGGAGAATCACAGTTTCACACCCCAGCTCAACACATTTATTAGTTTATTGGTTGTATATATACATAGCATACATTGCATACATTGCAAAAATGTAATTGTGACACTCTAGATGATAACATTTGGTCAATACAAGGTGGTTGCTAATTAATAATATGCATTTCTATATAGAAGTTTAAATGGTTTACTCAATATACACCGATATGGAGCCCTATTGGTAAACAAAAACAAGTTTCAGAATTTTCAGAAATTTGGCTACTGAGTATAACTGATTCCCACCCGCAATTGGCAATTGTCACAGATTTTGGGCCGATTTTTAGGAATATTTAGTTGGGGGATTTTGACAGTGCAAAATTTATGGATTCACCCTATTACTCAAGACGGGCCAAAATCCCCCAATAAGAACCTTTAATTGTCAAAAACCAGTAGGCCTGCCCCCATATAAATAAATATTCCCATATATGGAGGCTGACCAGTGCCTCTGGACCCCCCATGTAAAGTAAATGCCCCTGGTAAATGGGACTGGCCAAAGGCCGCCTGTTATTGATAGCAGATTTTATTAGAATAAGAGCATTATTTTTATTTTTGGTTGGTCTCTTTGCCTGGGCTGAAGACATTAACAAAGGTATTATTTTTTTTACAGGTATTAAAAATTATTCGTACCCCCTTACCTGGGCAAGTAGAGGTTTGGGTAGGTAGGACCTGGGGGGGAGAATTAATTTTATTCTATGGGATCTGGAGGCCTTTGGAGGGTATTTGTTTTATATTGGCTGGTCCGGAGGCACTAAGCCAGCCTCTGGACCCCAGGGGATATTTATTTAATGTGGCGGGGGTCTGGGCTACATGCAGGTATCAAGGGGCCAGGACTACTTGCTTGATTTCCGGGTAAATTCATAAGCACTTCCGTGTTATCTGAGTAGCATGAATTTAACGGTCGTTAATAGTTTACCCCTGGGATGGCTAATATACATATATTAGTAATAAGTAAAGATCTAGCTTCAATCCTGAGGCAATTAGGCATGAAGGTCCATACAAATATTATCCACTTTTACCCAGCTCCCCATACTCTATTTGTAATAACAAACAAGCTGCCTTTAACACACTGACAAGCACAGAATGAACTATATGAATACCCAGGATTCCAGTTGAGGAATTCCATTTACGTCCATCCCCTTAATACTAGTCATACTAATGCTTGATAATGTCCCTGTCTTTTGTTTATTGCTTTTTTATTTACTGTATCTTTCTATAAGGAAATCGTTAACCCCAATTGGGATATTATTGTTCATACTATTCAGGTTAATTAATGACCTGTTTAATTAATGCCCCAATCATTTGAAAGCTGTATTCTGCTGTAAGCACATCACCATGTTGAACTCCCGGTAATGGGTTTTAATGAACAGGATGGAAAACAAAGAGGCTAATTTTTACTATGGTTTAAGATTATTTTAATCTAAGATTTAGAGTATTGTTCTGAAGAGTGACTTTATTTCCTCCATACATATGGGTTGGGCCTGTTGGATATAAATAGACCAGAGCCTCATTGCCATGGTCACACTAGAGTTAAAAAAGTGTTACCCTCCTAGACCACAAAATATATAAAGAATGGTATATAATTTAATTTAAGCCTGTTTTTTTTAACAATTACATTTCACACATTTTGGTATACATAAATAGCTAATTTCATTTTCTTATATATTTTGTTCCAATTATTCCTAATCATGAGTAGTAACAGCAGCTATTTATCCATTATATGTTGTTATTATTTAAACTGTTGTCATTAATATATAAATATGTATTGTTATTATTATTATCATCTTTATATTACTTTTATATTATTTTGTATTAATATTTGTATTAGTCTACATACTCTTTAATTTTTAACATACATATATTTGCTTTAGTAAGTTCTCCTAGACAACAGAGTTAAGAAGAGACAGTACTGAAAGAGGAGAACAATGACAAGAAAAATAAAACAAAAGTTACAAAATGGGGTTAGTCAAGTGTCAGGTCTAAGAACATCGGCCAATCATTTGAGCTACCAAGGGAACATAGAGGAGAGATGAAATCCAGGACATATGCTCAAAAGGTAACAGATTAGCATCAACACCAGTGACAAGGAACAAGGGTGAAAAGGACCAAAGCATGTGATATAGAAATAGTTGTATTGTTCATGGGTCATGCTATCTCTCAGTGAAGTCACTGAAATATCTTTTTACCAATATTTGGGCAACGTATTTGCGACTAAACCATTGTCTTGGTTTATTTTTCATATTTCCAAGATTCAGAGCAGTTAAATCATAATAAGGAAGAGTCTAAACATTCTGTAAGTGTCTAATTGTGTTTAGCACATGAGTAAATTCATTAAAATGTACTAAAGGGTGTCTGACATGTTCACTTCTTTACCTACATTTTACTCCTGGGTTTAGGATTCCCTACTCTATAATACTAATAATATTCCATACTATTAGTAATAAATTATTCAAAGTAATCAGGAGTCAGAGGGCAAGGTCATTTTTTGAAACAAAAATGATTTTAATGAATGGTCATTTTATTCAGAAACATTTATTTCGTAATTTACAACTCAACTGTTGGCCCGTGCAGATGGAGCATCAGAGAACAAAGTTCCCTGCATATAGCTCCTCAGTCCTGGCCACAGAACCCTACCTCTACCCTGTGTATCAGGTCAGCTCAAGGGTCAGAGGGAGGGGAGAAGCGGACCAGCAGCGTGTACAGCAAAGCGCAGGAGGGGTCTGAAGATCTCAGCCCCGATCAAAAAAAGAAAAACGGTGTGGTTGGGCAGGTACTGTGTGTATGCAAGAGTGACTGTATGTAAGTGTGTGTGTCAGTGTAACTGTATGTAAGTGTGTGTCAGTGTAACTGTATGTAAGTATGGATCTGTATGTAAGTGTGTGTCAGTGTAACTGTATGTAAGTATGCATCTGTATGTGCCAGTGTGTGGAAGAGGGAAAAGTGGAGAAAGGGTCTGAAGATCTCAGCCCTGTTCAAAAACGAAAAAACAAAGAAAAAATGTGTGGATGGACAGGTACTGTGTGTATGCAAGTGTGACTGTGTGTAAGTGTGTATGTGTCAGTGTGACTCTGTGTGTAAGTGTGTATGTCTCAGTGTGACTTGGTGTGTATATGTATGTCAGTGTGACTGTATTTTTGTAGGTGTGTGTATTTATGTATGCATGTGTATTTGTGTACATGTGATGTGGCTGTATGCATGTATTTGTGTGAATGTGTGTATTACATGAAGTGTTTTTTTTTTTATTGCTGTGCAGTCTTTTATACACTCATATTCTGCACATTTCTGTTTATATATATATATATATATATATATATATATATATATATATATATATAATATATATATATATATATATATATATATATATATATATATATATATATATATATATAAATTACACATACACAGTATATACATATACACATAACTTTCTTTTTTTTTCTATACATTTTGTTTATTTGAATTTAAAAGCAAAACTTTCACTTAATAAACAAGTGTTAGTAGAGGTGCTGTAACTTTAAATACAGATAATTTATACATAAATATTTTTTTTACATTGTACCACATAAACAAAAAGACCATTAAAAAAATGATAATCCCCCACTTGGAAGAAAAGCTCTCTGACCCTCAAACTTCTTAAAAGTAAATTGATTTTATAGCTCAATTGCATACTCTGCAGTCCAAAGGTAAACTGTTACACAATATACCACATATTTCTGACCAGTTTCGGTGGCTAGACACCAATTTCAAGGTGAGTCTTGTTTATCGAGTTATAGTATTGCTGTTTAATAACATAGATGTATAAAAAAAGAAAAAAACTGCATACAACAAAACATAAATTGCAGCATTACAAGAGACATAGAGAACGAGTTGTCTTAGTAGTATGTTATATTATCTTACTGTAGTGTTTCTACTAATTTGCTCTTATTCAAAGACACAAGCGAGTAAGTATGATCCTGTGATAAAGCCTTTAACATCATTTTAACATACCTAGAAGTCACCGTTAGTTCATATTTCTAATTACTCATCAGCCTCCAATGTCTGTTTTTAGGTAAGGTGAAAGAGAAGGACTATGGGTAATGACGAGCCATTCAAAGAACACCTATACAACAACCAAGATAACCTTGATATCTCCTTTTTACATCTCTACCCAGGTAGCACATCACACTGCTGCAAACTGTGTCTAAAGTGTGCGGGTAGCCTTGCAGATATTGCTGCACAATTCATCATTTAATCATGTACTAAAATACAGTACAGAACCAGATATAGTGCAATAACCTTTACTGCAGCATGCCATCCAAGGTTTCTCAACATCATATCGGTTCATACAAAAACAAACCTGACTTAGTACATAAAAATCACTATCCAAATTAATCGACCTCTTGTTGTGAATATTGTTCATGTAGAAATCATTGTCGCCTGCTCAATATGGTTTTTAACACCGACAATTCATGCAAAACAACTGACCCATGATAAGGACTCTTGACATCCATTGTAATGTCTTGTATATATGTAAAACATCTGCATCATATCTGCTGGTGGAATAGTGCATCTAGACCATTGTTATTAGCAGGAGAGAATGTAGCTTATATTTTACTGCTTTCAGCCAAGATGCAATGTGCATAAAATTCCCAATTTGAGGTGCCTAAAAGCACTCATTATCACTTCTTTTCAAAGCACGCAGTGAGCATTGCAGTTATTATTCTGCTAAAACAACACTTTGTCATTTTTTTTTTTTATCCCTTTTGTGCTATTTAAAATCCGTCAGGATATTAGGGATCTACAATTTATTTTCCAACCATGGCTAAGAAATAAGAACTAACAGGTTGAAATGACAGAATTGATATTATTATTATTTTTTCTTTTTTTGTAATATACGAAAATAAGAAGATACACCAGAAAATCCTAAATAACTGCCATATACCTATGGGTTCGAGTAGGAAAAAAGCACAGTTACTGTAAAGTTTGTTACAGCAGCCATATACTAAATACATTATGCACATTTATAATATGGTATTAAGTGCGTGTAAATTAGATGGAAATGTTTCCGCTTAAAGAAGTACAGTTTTAGAAGGAAGTGTTTTTTGTAACCTGATTTCAGGTCACGTTAAGCTTTAGAACTGTAGAAAAGGATAATTTAAAAACTTTAACAATAAATATCCATCTCTATCTTAATTTTTTTTTCTTTATTTGCACTACTTAATACATAGCTATACCATTTGAAGGCTTTCACTTACTAATCAAGCCAAAAATGTGCACCCCCAGCAGCTTTTGGGAGCAAATCAGAATCCCACCATGGAAATGAATGATGATACCCACTGTATATGTGCAGGATGTTAGTAATGTTAAACATAGAATGTGTCGGCAGATAAGAACCATTCGGTCCATCTAGTCTGCCCAATTTTCTAAATACTTTTATTAGTCCCCAGTTCCCTATCTTATATTTAGGATAGCCTTGTGCCTATCCCACGCATGCTTAACCCCTTTGTGACGCATGGTGCTTGCGTCCCAAACGACGCAAGCACCAAAACGTCACGATTTGTTCCTGACCACCGATCACAAGGTGATCGGTAGCCAGGAACACTCTATAATAGACCCCGTGGGTCCCTGCCAAAAAATAGCGAGATGTCCGGACGTCACGTGTGACGTCATGGAGGCGTGCCCGAACCCAGAAGTTCGGGCACAGCGCGATTTAGAGAAATGTAGCCGGTGCTCGCTTTGAGCACCGGCTACATTTTCCCTGTCAGACTGAGGCCACTCAAAGTGGCCTCATCTGACAGGTGGGATCCCTCTGTAAGTGCCTGCAGTGGGATCCGAAAACAGATCATCGCGGGGAGCCGCGATGAGCTGTTTAGTACAGGACGTACTTTGCCATCCTAACGACTTTAAGGCACAGTCAGGACGGCATAGAATGTCCCAACGTCACGAAGGGGTTAAACTCCTTCACTGTGTTTACCTCTACCACTTCCGCTGGAAGGCTAGTCCATGCATCTACTAACCTCTCAGTAAAGTAATACTTCCTGATATTACTTTTAAATCTTTGCCCCTCTAATTTTAGACTGTGTCCTCTATTTGTGGTAGTTTTTCTTCTTTTAAATATACTCTCTTCCTTTACTGTGTTGATTCCCTTTATGTTTAGGGCCACTTTCGATGCTTATTACGTCTAAATAATATATTACCTTCTTTCCAGCCTTAGATTAAGCAGAAAGTCAATGGGTGGTAGTTCAATACACTCTGCTTTGCACCCCACTCCAGGTAAAATAGCCCCAAATTGGTAAGTCATATATATATGTCTTAAACTAAAAAGAACAAGCAATAAATAGTTTTGATAACTAAGTTCATGCATCTAATAGCTGTACCTGTGGCATCCACTTTAACTTACAGGATACAATAAAGTAAATACTACCTCTAGAATTGAGTTCTAATAGCGTCTAAATAAATAATTTCCATTTTCTTCCCCAATAGATTTCAATAAAAACGTTAACAGTTGAGGGGTAAAAACTTGTTGACAAGTGACAATAACAATTCTTGACAAGTGAGGATGTGAGCATGAACAAATGGTCATTTACAAATAGATAAAAGTCATAAATATTTAAGGGGATGTTGAATGCATTTTAGAATCTGTAGATTTTTCCGAATATAGTTTAGATTAGTATCTGTGGAACAGTGGTTAAAACATCCGCACAGACATTATCAACTGTGCACCTGTCAAATATCCATTCAGGCAAAGTCTAGACATTTGTCCCTCATCCCAAAGATAAGATTTTGGTAAATGAGGAATGTATAGTAAACTGAATTTAGACTGTAACGGTAAACTTGCAAAATGCATTTAAAAAGAGATAAAGGCAAAACATTTTAGTTATCTCAAATAAGATGCCATTTTATGATGGCGAAAATGATTTTTTGAATTTTCTTTTTATTATATGTGAGTGCTAATTTATTAAACTTTTACTGTAGACATACACTGGAGAAGATTTACTTAACGGACCTTACAATTTTGCTCTCTGTTGACACAACAATGTTGCTTTTTCGGTGATCTCTGAATGTAATAATGCCCACAGCTGTAGCAGGAGGTGTCTTATATTTGCATCTTAAAGGATGATGTGTTTTTTTCGAAATTATACATTGTATTTTAACACATGTTCCTTCAAGATTCAGCTTTCAGAATAAGGTATTATCCCCTTTTTGATAGTAGAGTGATAACTTTTTATAGAAGAGGAGGCCCTAAATTAGTAAGCATAAAACATTCAAAATATAACTTTATTGATTTCAAATTAAAAAACAACATCTCAAGCAGACACTTAAATCAATAGAGTAGTGATGGAATAATGATGGTGTTATAATTCCAATGTGGTATTCCCTATCACATTGAAATTAAAATGGTGATTCGAAGGGATAGTGGATTTGTTGTATGCAGCATTCTGTAGTGGGTGCTGGAAGGATAGTCATATATACTTTATTTTCTGTAGTATGCATATTAAAAATAGAAACAGCTTTGTAAACTCAAATCATGTTATGGAGGTAAGAGATAGGATCTTCACCGTCTGTTAAACTAAGGGTTGTTTAATCACTATTAGAATAATGCATGTGTCTATATATTTTAAACATATTTATGTTAGTATGATAGTTTGTAGCAGATAGGTGTCAGATAATGAAGTGGTATAGATCTGAATGGGACCAGAGGTAGTAGTGACTTCTATTTATACTAATATGCAAAGGCACAAACATTCAGGAACCACAGGTTTTTTTTTTTAAACACCAGATAAATTGAGGGCACATAAAGGATAATGGTTTATCGTAACCCAGCTAAAAGAAGGTTTAAATGAATCAGGCACTTTACAGCACCTGAAAAGTGATTGACAACTGCTGTGCCATATCTCATACACAAATCTCTTTATTCATTAATGAAGGAGGTCCAGGGAATGGAGAAGAGAGTTGCAAAATGAAGACTCAAAGAGCAGAGTTGAAGGATAGCTGAATGGTAGAATTTTTCTATCTCGGCTTATTTGGCAATTCCCTTTTCCATTAATAAAGCCCAACTCATTAGTATATAAAAAAGAAGCGATTACCATTATATGTAAGTCTTTTCACCCTTGTTTAAAATTCCCAACACTTTGATGTACAGGAGTTTTTATATATAACCAGTGGTGATGCTAACCTATAAGCAAATGAGTTAGCTGCTTACAGTGCCTAACCGAGGGGAACAGTTATGGAGAGTGTGCATGATAGCTGACATGGGGGCACCCCTCTGATTTTTCACATATTGCCCCAAAACCCTTGAACCTCCCTTCAACAGAACAGCTATAGAATCCAGCTACTATCCAACAGACCGAGAAGGTCTGCCTCATTAGGAGAGGGTAATAATATTTGTTGGAGCTTCTTTGGAAAAGTCTAAAGGTAATATGTAAAAGTTTTAATATCATGAGGCCCATTAAATAGGTTGTGTCCTAGTAAATTCCCTGTTATGTGGCAGATTTACTAAGGAACTGCATTCTGGCTCAGTGAAACCTGTGCCATTTCACACAGTACTACTTTTATGAGCCCATTAATGAGCGGATTTCTGCGAAGATCCGAGGAGACGCATAAAATCTTGTTCACAAACACACAGCTTGATAGCCATATTTACTCTATGCTAATTCCCTGCTTCAAGCCTGTAAAATTAAGAAATGATAAATCTTTTATTTATAATTCTTCTCAGAATATAGTAGTGTCTGTGCGATACTTGAATAATGTTTATTTATGGTATTGTTGATTTAGTACAACCTGTGCGTTAATACTTTTTTGAATATTATACCCAGCACAATAACAGCGGGTATATAAACAAAGTCACCTATTTAACTATACATCCTATAAGTGACAACCTGAGGGCCAGACTGACCTACTAGAACACCAGGAAATTTCCAGGAAGACCCGCTTAGAACTGAGGCTGCTGTGGCTCCTTTTTTATATGTAGTATTATTTTTACATGGTGCCAGCCATATACCCTCCAACATTGCCCCGCGGCAACGCGTGGTTTGGGCAGGGGAGTGTCAGTGCGACTGTGCAAACCTATTCATATTTATATATATTTTTGGATATGAGCATACATTCATTTGCTTATTCAAAGTTGGTGGGAATGCATAATACTATTTGGTCACCATCAGTAGCACTAGGCTCCCAGTGCTCATGTGTTCTGTTTCTCTCCCTGTATCAGTGTTGCTCAAACATTGCAACACAGTGCATCCTCTACTCCTGTGCACGAATACCTAGGCAGACAAAATTTGGGCACGTCCATGCTGCACATGCACAACAAGCCCCATAACCCAAATCACCTCATTACATGACCCCATCACATACCTCCATCACCCCCATAACATGCCTCCATCTCCCCCATTATATGCCTCCATCACCCCATTACATGTCCCATTACATACCTCCATCACCCCCATCACATGCCCCATCACCCTCATTACATGCCTCCATCACCCCCATTACATGCCTCCATCACCCCCATTACATGCCCCTATCATCCCCATTGCATGCCCCATCACCACCAATACATGCCCCCATCACCCCCATTGCATGCCTCCATCACCCCCATTATATGCTTCAATCACCCCCATTACATGCCCCATCACCTCCATTATATGCCTCCATTACCCCCATTACATGCCCCATCACCTCCATTATATGCCTCCATTACCCCCATTACATGCCCCATCACCCCATTATATGTCTCCATTACCCCTATTACATCCCCCCTCACCCCAGGACTTACCCGGCCCCCTAAGAAAAAAATGCACGGGCAGCCCGATCGCGACAATCCAGCTGCCTGTGTGTTTTTTTCACTGCTGTCAGTGTTGGGGAGCGCTTCCACCCCTAGAAATTTGCCGCCTTAGGCATCCGCCTAGGATGCCTCACAGTTAATACTCCACTGCTCAGCCAACATCATGGGAGTCTTTAAGCTGATTGAATATCGTGGGAATTATAGCCCATAGGTGCCTTTTGGCTGCACATCATGGCAATTGCACTCAGATTGTAAGTCAGACCCTTACACTGTTTACTGTGACCGGCAGACTGTATACTGTAGTATTGTTTCACCTTCTATGCCTGGCAGACTATATGCTATGTGCCATTGTTTGTCAATAATTGAGTGTGCTTCTTTTTATCTCATTCTGCAATATAGGAAGTATTCAACATTTTTGGGAATCCTGGTTTAGAGCCAGGTTTTCGTTTGCTTTTGTATTAGTATCGGGCAACTGTACGCAAGATTAAATTCAATTAACTAATTAATTTTAATGTTTTTCAGTGACTTTGGCATTCTACTTCATCCTACTTCAATGCATACATATTTACACTCTACATTGTGTAATGTAAAATGCACAACTTGTGGTGTATGATTTTTAGTTTGTGACTGGGAGCTATTGTATTGAATAGCTTAGAGCAGCCAGCAAATTCCACTTTATAATGTCCAAGAGAGCCTCAAACTTTACTGTGATTTTCCTCAGATCCACTGGGGCTCGTTGAAGTCGGTAAACTATCCTTGGTGTCTAATAGGATGCTGAGAGGTTATATAGTGCATATAGTACTCTCATTACCTTCAAACCTAGATGCTGCTGTTTTGTAGATGTGTTAATTATAGCTAAGAGTGGATCAATAAAAGTAAAATCACAAGAAAACAACTTAACTATATTTTTAGTGACTTTGCGCACATTGCAGAATGCAAATAGGGAATTATACTATTTTCAAGCCACAGTTTAAAGGGACACAGTTATTGAAAGGGACACTGCCACCCTTCTTTTAAATGCATCCCATTTATTTGTGGAAGCTCTAGAAATACTAAAATCATTTATATAGTTATCTGTTTTTTTTTTTTTTTTAAACAATCAAGGCACTGCTCTACTTTATTGCCAACTAACTTTAGCTGTTTTGCAACGTGCATAATGGCCAAAATCCAAGACAGAGTTACATAGGGGGCAAGGTTGCAGAGGATGAGGGTAACATGATGTCACATGACATAAAGGTACTGGGTATTTGGAGATCACATCTGGAGCATTTAGAATAGTTTAAACGCGATGAAGCTTATAAGCTTTGCATCTATCTACAATATGTTTTTATTACTATATTGCAAATGGCACATTAATGAAGCAATGACAGTTTGCATATATAAGTTTATATATGCATGTGGGGGGGGGGGTCGCAAGTCTCTGACTGGATTTAATAATGGTTCAAAGCTATGTTAAAACAGGGGTCGTACTGCAGGGGGGGGGGGGCAATACTAAATAAAAGCATTTGCATGCATCTAATAATATAAGCACAGTGTAGGAGAGCACTAACTGACTCCTATGGGTTAAAGACTAATGCAGATATAAGATCCCCGGGAAACAGGCATAGCCTAGGTGGGAGGGAGCCATGTATGTGTGAAGGGGTGTGTATGTTTGAGTGGCATGTCTTGGGGAGTGACTGGGGGGTCAAAGTTTATATAGGTAGCTTCCCCCAGTTCATCCGGCAGCCATCTTAAAATCCGGACACAGTGGAGTAATTTTCCCGCCCACCCTTCCCTTTGATTTATTTATATTTGTGATTTGTTAACCTTGTTTTCTTTTTGTCGCAGCAGGCGGGGTTGTCCTTGCCAATCCAGTTTTAAAGTGGAGGGATTGAAGCATATGAAAGGATCGGGTGGCCCCTCCTCTAACCTCTAGTGGTAGGAAGGAACAGAAAACGGTCGTGCCCACCGAGCTATTAGCCGGCTGGTGGTTAGCATCAGGTTTGAAAGCAAATGTCAAGTTGTGTGGTCGAGGGGGGAGGGGTTTTAACCCCAGGGGGCCTTTAATTTAAAGGGTTAAAGATTTATGGATAATGTTGGATGATTGGCAAGGACGGGGTATAACTGTATTTGCACTATGTTTGGTTCATGTTATTTATATATATATATTTATATTTATATATATATTAAAGTTATAAAGTTTTAATTTTAAAATGGAGATTAGTTTTTGGTCATACAGTTATTTAAAATGTTAATAAAGTAAGCTGTGGCCTATTTAACTCCAGCAATGTCTTATGTCTTTATTGGGGTACGGGGTATGGGATATATATATAGGTAGAGTAAGAATCTAGGAACATTACCTTCTACTACATACATGAAGTGAATGTAAAGGCATAAGATATGATTGCATTTTCCATTTTTTTTTAATCAAAATGTCTGTAAATAAAGTACCGTATTTGCTCGATTATAAGACGAGGTTTTTTTCAGAAAAAAAAATCTGAAAACTACCGCTCGTCTTATACGACCGCGGGGCTTCTGTGATGAAGCCGGGTACTTCCGCTTTCGTCACAGAAGTCCCGGCGAGCGTGCCAGGCGGCAGCAGGGGAGTCTGCGCTCGTCGCGCAGACATCCTCTGCTGCCCCACTAGCCACCAGGGAGAATCGGGCAGCTGGGGGATGTCTGCACGATACGTGCAGATATCCTCCATGCTGCCCGACACGGCAGACTATTATGACGGACCAACTGTCCGTCATAATAGATTGCCGTGTCGGGCAGCATGGAGGATGTCTGCACGTATAGTGTAGACATCCCCCGGCTGCCGCCACTAGCCACCAGGGATGGAGTTAAAGGTGAGGGGGAGGGAGGGGGCCGAGAGACAAGGGGAGGGGGTGGGACAGAGAAACAAGGGGAGGGAGGGGGGCAGAGACAGAGTCAAGGGGAGGGAGGGGGTGAAGAGACAGAGACAAGGGGAGGGAAGGGGTTAAGAGACAGAGACAAGGGGAGTGAGGGGGTTAAGAGACAGAGACAAGGGGAGGGAAGGGGTTAAGAGACAGAGACAAGGGGAGTGAGGGGGTTAAGAGACTGAGACAAGGGGAGGGAAGGGGTTAAGAGACAGAGACAAGGGGAGTGAGGGGGTTAAGAGACAGACAAGGGGAGGGGGGAGAGAGAGCCAACACTAAGGGGAGGAGAGAGAGAGAAAAATGGGGGCAAGGGAAAGAGAAAGGCAGCATTGGCACATAAAAAGAAATAAAAACTAGAAATACATTTTTTGATATCATAATTTTTTATTAAAAAAGCAATTTACATGTGAATATATACAAGTTGAACTTTTTTCCTATAGGGTAGTCTTATATTCAGGCTTTTAGTTTTTTTCCTAATGGAATATCCAAAGTTTGGGGGGTCGTCTTATAATCAGGGTCGTCTTATAATCGAGCAAATACGGTATTAACATTACCTTCCCAATGTAAATAGTAATGTAATAATATATATATATATATATATATATATATATATATATATATATATATATATATATACTGTACATAACATATACTTATCATTCCTCCTGGGATCATACACAAAATTAGAACCATATTATTTTAATAAAACACAGGCTGACACCATTTTTGCTTGTTACAATCTCCTAATGGATGGAAGTTGTAGTCCAATTAGCATTTCAGGTCTTGCACCATTGAGGCATGACATAGAAGATATAACTGCCTAATTGGATCATTCACCAAAACTCACACTGAATGTCGGTTTTACAACAAGCACAGGAGCTTCTGTTTTTTTGCTTTTGTTTTGCTCCTTTTTTTTTTTTGGGCCAAGCAATGAATCTTTTATAATAAGCACGGTCTTTCCTAAAACTTCCTAACTACAGAAAAAACAAACATCCTGATCAACAGAATGAGAATATCACAATGAATATCTCATGCCGTACGCTCAGATTCTCTTTTCACACTGTTAATAAATATATACTGTTGGCGGCGTTCATTTTTTGTCTTGCTGTGTGCACCTGTGCAGCTCTGCCACGTTGCCTCTGCCGTCTGTGAAAACTCAATGTCTTTATTTTTAGTCAGAGTCATTGTTTAAATGTGTGATTGGGAAGCTGAGTTACTTTGCTGTTTTTCTGATTACTGATCTGAATACATTTATAGTCTCTCTTATATGTAGTGCAAAGATGCACTAGTGTTGCTTAGTGACTTGTGTGACTCCACACCCAAAAGCACCCAAGGTAACAGCAGGATCTCTTGCTGGGATGAGCACAGGGGTGATGAACTGAACATGTAATTAAACATGCTTGGAATTTGGGAGACTTTAAACTAGCTTAGAAAGCTTCATTAGCGCTGAAGTCCAACTCCCTCTTATCCGAAGATCCAAAATCTGAAATTACCCAAAATCCCCAAAACTTATTTTTGGATGCGGGTCAGTTCAGATAAGGGATACTCACCTTCCTGGCGCCCCGGATGTGAAGTTTCTTTGCTTTACCCTAACGGGCACCATACAGTTGAAGCAAGTGCTCCTGGGAAATGTAGTTACTTACATTGGATTGAGGTAATGTAAGGTCATTTATAGGGCTGGTGCTGTCGCAATTATCCATTAACCAAAAGTATCTATTATTCAAAAGTCCCAAGCATTTTGGATAAGGGATACTCAAACTGTATCTATTTGGCAACTCCTTTTAGGCCATTCTTAGTATGTTCCTCCTTGTTGGCCAAGCCATATAAGTCCTGCAGTGAGTACTTATCTTCTGATAGAATGGAGTCTGTTGCTCGTCTGGCACAACACCAGGTTCTTAGTTCCTCCTAGGTGGGCATGGAACACATAGGCCTAAACACATTCTAATTATTGTGTTAAAGTTTGATTCACAGTGTGGCAAGCTTATCATCACCTGAGATTGTGTACATCAGTCAAAGAGACCTGCATTATCAAAACCTATGTGATTGGGGCCACTATATGGCATATTTAAGTGTAAATCACAATACTTTCTTTACTTCCAACATTACCTCCAACAATATTTATTAAATTAAACAAGTGTTAGAGAGAAATTCAGAGCTGAACGAGGAAAGTCTGCTATCATAGGTAGCACAGGATATATAGTTTGTACCCCACAAACAGAAACATGTATTTTTTTGCAGTACTCAGCATTTCATATGTAGAGTTGAGCGGACACCTGGATGTTTGGGTTTGAGAGGTTCGACCGAACTTTGGAAAAAAGTCCGGGTCCGTGCTCGAACTTGACCCCGACCCCCATTGAAGCCACTAAAATGCCTCTAAGGAAAATGCCTCTAAGGAATGCCTCTAGGAAGTAAAATGTGGGTAAGAGTAGGACAAGTGCCCTGCAAGCAAATGTGGATAGGGAAATAACTTAAAATAACATAAAATACATACAAATTAAAAATACAGCTGAGCCATAAAATAGCACTAGATGGAATCTTTGATTTTAGCTTTGGGAGAACATAAATATAAATCTAAAGCATGGCTGCCAGGAGGATCAACAGAATTATCCATTTGAGAAAGGGTTGGAGTGCAGGGTATTCTCTTCCAGTTTATACTAAGTGACCCATAGGTTGAGGAGGCGGTGACCGAGGCGGTGTAGGTGGAAGCGGCGCTAGAGGAGGAGGAGGTAGCCAGAATTTTTCAAAGTGCGCTGTAAGCACAGTATTGGACTGTTCTATTTGACTCTTAGATATGAAGTTCACCGCAAGATGCAAATGTAGTATTTAGCACCCAAACCAATTAGAATTTTTCAAAGTGCGCTGTAAGCACAGTATTTGACGGTTCTATTTGACTCTAGGATATGAAGTGCAACGCAAGACGCAAATGTACTATTTAGCACCCAAAACTATTAGAATTTTTCAAAGTGCGCTGTAAGCATAGTATTTGACGGTTCTATTTGACTCTCAGATATGAAGTGCACCGCAAGACGCAAATGTACTATTTAGCACCCAAAACTATTAGAATTTTTCAAAGTGCGCTGTAAGCACAGTATTTGACGGTTCTATTTGACGCTCAGATGTAATACATGTAATGCTATTGCTATTATATAAACCGAAACAGAGTCCCCATTCATAAGAACATTTCACTGTATGTCCGTGTTGGAGTTCGAGGTTCGGCTATAAACCGAAAGTCTTTAAACCGAAAGTCATTAAATCGAAAGTCATTCGGTTTATAGACTTTCGGTTTATAGAATAGCAAAAGCATTACATGTATTCCATAAACCGAAAGTCTATAAACCGTAAGATATTCGGTTTATAGACTTTCGTTTAATAGAATACAATACATGTAATGCTATTGCTATTCTATAAGAAGAAATTCTATAAACCGAATGTCGTTTGGTTTATAGACTTTTGGTTTATAGAATAGCCAGTAGCATTACAGGTATTCTATAACCCGAAAGTCTATAAACCGAATGTCTTTCGGTTTATAGACTTTCGGATTATAGAATACATGTAATGCTATTGGCTATTCTATAAACCGAAAGTCTATAAACCGAATGACTTTCGGTTTAATGACTTTCGGTTTAAAGACTTTCGGTTTATAGCCGAACCACGAACTCCAACACGGACATACAGTGAAATATACGGGTTCGGGTTCGTGGCACGGACACCGTAATGTCCGGTACGAACCCGAACAGTGCGGTTCGGGTTCGCTCAACACTATTCATATGTTGTAATGTGCATTGTGCAGAAAAAAGTGTGACCAACAGCCCTTTGGAAGGTATATACCACAACACATAAAAACATTATGCATGGTGCATAGAGGTGAATGGGGAGGTCAACTATCTGTCATAGGTATGCAAGTCACAGTTCATGTGTAGGGGCAGTCTGGACTTGCCTGCTTTACAGATTTGATGCATACTATATATATACCGTATAGACAACCATGATTATAAGACGAATCCCCTCCTTCCCCTTGTTTCTCTTTCCCTCCATCCCTCTTACCTTGTTTCTCTTTCCCTGGTGGCTAGTGGATGCACCCGGGGGATGTCTGCATCCTCCATGCAGCCGGTCCGTCATAATAGACGGAAGTGTCGGGCAGCATGGAGGATGTCTGCACTATCGTGCAGACATCCCCCGGCTGCCCAAATATCCCTGGTGGCTAGTGGGGGCAGCTGGAGGTAGTCTGAATGATACGCCGGAAGGACCTGGCTTCATCATAGAAGTCCCTACGGACATGCCAGGCAGTAGCGGAGGATGTCTGCTCGCATCACGCAGACATCCACCGGCTGTTAGCGAGGGGGATCCAGGTCCCCTGCAGCTCTGCAACCTGGATCCCAGTCTTATAGTCTGACCTCGATTTGAGGTCAGACTATAAGACTACTTTGAATATAACACCTCGTCTTATATTCGAGCAAACACGGTATATATCCTAGAAAAGCTTGGGATCTAATGCTGCAGTGAATTTGGAGTTTATAATGTTACAAATTAGACCTATTTCCTTAGTTCCCTCTCTATAGATTTACTACTATTATATAAAGAAAACCAGTGCAGTAAAATATAAGTCAAAACATAATAATAGTAATTTGTGAATATTTTCGTTTTAGTTTAGCAGGGTTTTTTTGTGTGTCTGTTTTGTATATTTTAATTTAGTGTGTAATTTTCCAGTTGTGCCACTATATTGTATATTATTTGTGCTCACACTAAAAACATTAGAGAATGTTTTGTTCAAATGAATTCTTACTTTGCGTGTGAAAACGACACCCGCCTTTAGCTGAATAATTCCACTTATTTTCTCAGCATATTAGAACTGGATCAGCTTATATCATATAAACTCTGCCATGGTGAGTAGAATAGATCATTTTGCATATGGTAATTGATATATTGAATGGTTCCCATTAGAATACATACAATTTAGTGCTTTAATGACAAATATGCATCCATTTTTTACATGTAATAATTGTATTATTTTATTCGCAGATAGGCATCAAAGTGGAGCGTGATGTAGAATTACCATGTCTGGATTTAATTAATGCGTAACAAATTTTACCATGATTTTCTACCACAGAGACTAGGGTAAATGGTAAATATTGTGTTGTTTCTTACTCTACCATCCGTTGAAAAGAACTACTTATGCCCAGTGCATACCAAGTAGGTAATTCCCTTTAAAATGCCGTTCAACTCATCCTCTTAGTTGGATATTGCAATGATGTTACTACACTAAAAACCACCATTGGTTAATTAGCCGCAAGGATGATGGGAAATAAATATTGATCAAATCAGTATAAGGAAGGATGACAAGCATGCAGATTTATTACAGCGGCTGGCTTATTTGCTCTATAAACATAGTAATTTGTTTTTCAGTCATACGGCAATATCAGGCATTATACAAAAAGCCTGGAGAAAACGTGTAAAAGAGAATAAAATATTGAAAGAAAATAAATGCAACAGAATGTGAATGGTTTCTATATAATCACTGTCTTCTACATTTCTTTATCTGTATAGTATGTGTTTTTAATTATGTTTCACACTCTTTTTGTATATTTTGTGCTTCTCTTAAGGCTGTTCATGTTTTCTATACAATTTTTAGGCAAATGATAACATTTTTTTGTGTCAGAAGATTTGTTGAAAAGCCACCCTTCAGTGTATGGAATGGTATTCAGTTTATGACATCATCTATTTAAGCCTCATGACCACTCCCCTTTCAAGTAGTAAGCTATAGAATATTATAGGAAGTGATGTCAGTCTGACCTTCTGAACGAGCTCCTCAGGAAGTGTAGGCAGGATCTCCAATTTATCCCAAAAGGGGGAGGACAACCCAAAGGGGCAGATTTAGAGGTTGTGGTCAGGCATGGGAATGTCCAGAGCTAAATGCTACTCTCGTTGCCAAGGGTAGAAATAAGCAATGACCCAGAGGCCCTAAAAATACCTTTTAAGCATATGGCTTTTGGGGTGATTCTACTAAGTTCCTGGAAATCTTTTCATGAAAAAAAATTGGCCAATAATAGTAATAACAAAGGATGTGTGACATCTACTAAACAAATATTTGTTATTATGCCAAATGTTTACTAACAAACCCATTATACCTTCAGTGGATCCACTGGATTAATTTGGATCACATGGACAAGAGGATTATGTAAACTTGTAAAGTTGTATTATCCAACTGTGTTGGATTTGTCATTTGTAGTTATATTAAATGGACTGTATCACCTAAACATTGTCTTTACTGTAAATGTAAAGATTGAAAATGATCTTTACATTGTGTTAGCAAAATTGAAAGCAAATGTCTTAAAGTAGAAGAAAAATGTGTTTTAAATGTGTCTGTGGAGTCTCGTGTTTATGACATCACCTGCTGCTTAATATGGAAAGTTCCCATTGCCCACTGAAATGCAGTTCATCAAGCTACAGGTGATGTCATAAACACGAGACTCCACAGACATATGTAAAACACATTTTCCACGTAATTTAGGAATTTGCTTGCAATTTTGCTAACACAATGTATAGATCATGTTCAACCAGCTTTTATTCGTTACATCCTAAGTATGCAAGAGGTTTAGGTGATATGGTCCTTTTAAGCGTTTCACTTATATGCAGATTTCAGTGTGTTTCAAGAATACTGCTTAAAGTGTAGGAAGTACCAATATAAGGTATAATGCCCAGCTGAACCAATCTGCAAAATGAATTGCAGATCACAGAGCATTAAAATGAACAACACCAATGCACTTTGAGAATTCCTACCAAATTTATAGACGGTAAAACATAATTAGTGTTATAATGTGACCTTTCTCAAATGAAGACGTTTGCAACTCTGCTAACATTATGTAAAAAAATAATTTGTTATATTATTGTTCTCTAGTCTCACACTATAAGCAATGTTTAAGTGCCTTTAAGGGTGGCAACAGGGCAGATATGTGTCCCCACCCTGTGTTGGTGCCAAGCTTTGTACAGGCAAATTACATTCCTATGGAATATAAATCCCATGATGCAACTGTAGCACCAGAGGGTCAATTATCCATAGTGCTTAGGTTATGAAGAATAACAATGTTACAGAGATACAACTGAACCACATAGCATGACAAGAAATTTGTATTAATCTTCATACTGTGAAAAAATACATTAAACCCTGTTTCAGGCACATTGATAATAATAACAATAATCACCAATAATTAAAATGAAGCAGATATGATATCACAAGAGACCAGATAACAATTAGAATATATATCATGATAGGTTTATATATGGTTTGGTAATAGAACTTAAATCAGAGACAATTCTCTCTTCTTGTCATCTATCATACTCAAAATCCCAGTACACTGTGAGTACACAAGAGCAGGGCGCTCTACCCTCTCTGTATTAGCAGTTTTTATATGTATGTTATTTCACATACTGTTTTACTATGTGCTTTATAAAACAGAAAATAGCAAATAAGGATTCTAATGCAGGGTTAGGCCAAGAGCCTGTGCATGGACACCACTGACCATGGTAAGGTCTCTAGCCATCCTTAGAACATCATTCAATTGCCCCTTACAAAATGCAGGAAAAGTCCAATGTCGCTGCCTATGCCTGGCCTTACATCTGGCTTTGTAAGGTATGACATATATATGATGAACATATGATGACACACATTTTCCAATTTAAAAAAAATCAGGCTGCATTATAAAAAAAATTACAAGAGAATAAAGAAATCTACAACACACAAGGATTAGGTTATTCATTATTTTCTTCCCTGTCTTTCCCAGAGACAGCTATTGCATTTGATTACACCTCATGGGTCATTCATACACTTAGCTGAACTTTCTTAGCAGGAAGCCTGAAATCCAAATTAAGCCTAATTGCTTGCTTCCTAAAAAAAAAACCTCCCATAGAACATGACACTGCAGCATCCTGTGAGCTAAATAACACTGAGAAGCCTACCAACATGACACGTAGCTCACTTAGAGTAGGTCTTGGTTTAATGCCCAGTGACCTTGTAAATCTCCTTGGTGCTGAATGTGTGATCAGCTCTTTCTTCTGCAATCCCTTATAGGCCCATCAATCTCAGAATAGTTTAAACCAGGTACTAACCAGCTTCCATTCCGCAATGTGTTTCATTGATAAATCTCTCACATAAACAAAAACAACAAAAAGAAACAAACAGTTCTTTATATGTGAGGCTAAAACTAGAATTTATAGAGATATAAATGCCCATAAAGCACACTGGCTTTTTCCTCCCATAATAGTTTGTTTTTATCCATTTCACCAACTAGTCTCCATGATGGAAGTGGCATTGTTTTATTTGTAGCCTTTACTTTGAGAAGACGTGCAATCCAAGCACATCATAATATTACTGAATAACTGTGACCACCATTAGAATGCCTGAGGCATACAGAGTTAAACACCTGTGTCTAATATACATTTATTTTTGTATGGCGGACAAATGTTTTTTTTTAGAATTAAATAGACCTCAAGGGCCATAAATGTATGGCTCACATATGTTATGTCAAATAAGTTTGTATATGTTATGGGGTTTACCTTTCCTTGTTAAAGTTAAGTCTGTGGAGGACTGAGGTCAAGACTGGTATTTTGTCATAGAAAAGCTGGCAACCCTGTTGATGAACTACAAATCCCACAATCCCCTACATCCTTTATGAATTGCAAAGAATCATGGTAGTTGTATTGAAACACTCTATTGGCTCTAAAATCTCTAAAATCTAAGCTCTGAAGCAGCTTATTGTAATGGTTTGTATTTGTCAATTGGTTTGTTTTTGCCAACTTGTGTAAGTTGTATCCTTTAACTACCATCCCAGTTACTGCTTAAACTGGCTCTAAAGACACACAACCTCTTTTGGTACTTGAATGGTTAACTCTAAGATGTGTCTCTCGGGGTGCCCTCAACCAATCAGAATAGGGGCTTTCAAAAATGAGGGGCAGCGACAGCCTGAACCATGATGCTTCCTAGGGATATATCATGGCTGGTGGTCAGAGAATATACTGGTATGTAGCTTAAAAAGTCCATGCAAGTTAATCCTTCTTCTAGGGCCATTGGATATTTCCTTTGTTCCTCTATTTTTGAAGCACACGCAAATAAAAAGTTGTTATCCTTATAATAAAGTGAGTGATGCATAAAACTTACCCCACCCTTTAGTCCATCACCCTGTCATTAAAATGCTAGCTGGTGGAAAGCGTTACTTCTATCCGAGTAATGGCTGGCCTTGATGGGATCTGCAGTGAACCAACAGTTGGAGGTTTGTATCCTTCATACACTTAACTGATGATTATTAAAGAGATAAAATGACAAACAAAACATTTGACACCAATGTTTATTAGGGGTGGATCTAAATTACACGGTATCACTTACATAGGCTTGATGCTGCCTGCCCCCCACTGGATTAAAGTCATTCTTTGGGAAATGTCTTTGTTTTACCTTCAGCAATTATTTCGCAGGTAAATATAGAATAAAAGAAAGCTTAGGGGTAAACAGTTGGCAAGTAGACTGTCGTAAGGCCAGATGCAGAGCTTAAGCATCTCATCTTACATGCCATTTTGTGCTCCCCATGGAGAAGTAAAACAGGCTCAGTTGGAAAAAATAATCTTGCATTTAAATGTATGGATGGGTAGTCTAGACCAGCAGGCACTTGGCACTGAAAGTCATGTTTTGTCTCAAATTTACATGGCAAATGATTTCTCTTTGAACTTGCAATAATATTTCTGGTTCCGATCCTTCTGCCCTGCTGCAGGGGACTGTGATGCACACAGAATCAATGCATATGTCTGCTAGAGCAAACTGATAAGGGATAATGTCTTAAAGGAACGTGCAATAAAAAAGGGTGGTTTTTTTGACGATTTTCATTTTCAGCTGATGTAATAAAATATATAAATCCATACACCACCTTAATTGTAGTTATAACAACAACAACAAAAAAATTAAAAAAATAAAAGGTTAATTTTAGGTTTGTAAGAGTATTTATTGGGGATTTTTTTAACAAAAATGTATTTTAGCATGAACTGATTTGAAACACAGACTATATATAGATATACATATGCTTATTCTTTTGCTTTTGCCTTTAAATTCTGAAAAAGATGGTTAATCAATGGATGACGGTTCATCAATATGTCATCGTACAATTTTTTTTACGACAATTTCATAAATAATATGGAATAATTTGATCAGGTCACCATTTTAACAGGGAAAATATGAAAAGAAATCATGCCCTGCAGAATGCAGATTTAATAAATGCCCTGCTCTACAATAACATATAGTTACATCCATTAGTAGCATTCATAGCACTGTGCTTATAGTTAGTATGTCACCTAAAGGCTTTAAAAACAACTTATACATTGCATTAGCAGAGCTACAGTCATAGATGAAAAGAAACCAAAAACCAATGTGTTTTACATGTTTATGACTATTCCCCATTATATTAGATCATCTTGTGACACCATTGTATCATCATTCTCTATGGTACTGATTTAGGTTGCAGAGCTATGTCTAAAGGTCTCTTTAAAAGAAATGGATGCTAGCTAATAATGCATACCTACGATCACGTATTCTGTATGCATGAAAGGATGTTAATGCAGACATGTTCTCTGTATGGTAGGGATCTAATATTGATTGGATTTGTTTTGTTTGTGAATCTAGCAAAAAAAGGATGAATTGAAAAAATAAATACTCTAACTCTAATTCTTCCAAATCAGAACATTTGGCCTGAATTTTGCAGCTTAGTTGTCAATCAATCAAAGCTCACTGTGTAGTGAACCCAAACATATATTTTACATGTGTCTATAAGTTCCTACACTTAAGGATCTATGCAATACAAAGCGAATTGCAGTGAATGTAGATGGGCATTTCACACTTTAGGCCAGTGTAGCCTGATTTGGAGTTGGAAACATTCTCCAATCCAGCTGAATGGGATCATTTTTTTCAACTCAGCTACTTTGACCTTAAGTTTGCAATTCTCTTCTCAATTCCCTGCAATTCTCTCTTTACCAAGTAGACTATATAGTCAATGAACTAGATGCATACAGCTGACATAGGGAAAATAACACCTCAGAAAATGGATGGGGTTTCTTGTGCGTTGCTGAGATGGTTATTTTATTGTAGAGCAACTTTGCTTCTTTGATGTCGGTTATTTAGAAGAGCAGATATTACAAAATGGCGGATTCCAAAATGGCCGATGGTATCAGGAAAATGGATACTTTTAACACCTGCTCTCAAGCAGATACATGTTAAAACATGTGCAGTGATGACAACGATGGAGCGCTAAGAATTCACAGCAATAAATCCAAAACACACACACAGATAAGGAAAATAAAAAATGTCAGTGCGCTTAGATAATCACAGGCTCAAATAATATAAATGTATAAAATTTAGACATTTATATTATTTAAGCCTGTGACTAGCTTAGCGCACCGACATTTTTCTTTTCCCTGCTTGCACATAGTTGAGGTTGTTGGGTCCTCATTGTCTGGTTGCAGCTTGCTGTTATCGGGTTAATTGAGAGGAGGTTTAATTGCACCTCTTCCAACACATTAAAAAGGTTTTGGTCTTTGTGTGCCCACTAGATAGGAGGTGAGAGTAGGTTCTCACCCTATTGAGAGTGTTCCTTGATGTGGCTGGTGAGCTTAATTATGCTTTGGCCAATTCATATAACCAAAACCTCTCATCTATATTATATTTATATATTTGTTGCCAACTTTACTAGGGTTAGAAGCGCAGACAGCTTTTGTTTTTTTTGTACACACACAGATAAACTTACATTTTTAGTGGAGAACATAAGGTAGCACATCTTTGTAGACTACTCTTATCATGAATTCTGATGATATGAGGAGAGAAATAAGACACTACGATAGTGCTCTCTGTATAAGATGGAATGGTGCTATGGTTCCTCCAAACAAGGTAACACACTCACTTCTTTTGGAGTAGAAACTATTACTGCTCACTTTTTAAGTTTATATGTATAATCTCCAAGTAACTTAAAAGTGAGCAGTAATCATCGGAGCAGCCTACAAAGATGTGCTACCTTATGTTCTCCACTAAAAATGTAAGTATATCTGTGCGTGTTTTGGATTCATTGCTGTGAATTCTTAGCGCTCCATCTTTTTCATCACTGCAAATTGTTTTTGCAAGGTGTATAAAGGGGTCACACCCATTTGCTGTTTTAGAGCAGCTTATGTGAAGATTTGTGAAGATTTGTTGTATTAGCGCCTGAAAACACCTTTTTCTCTCGTTTCTCTATACATGTTAGATCATGGCTGAGAGCATTTTTCACTGTGAGGTGGGGTTATTATATTCAGTTACACAGAGATTGTCTGGCCTTGTTTAGTTTTCTTTCATCAGTTAAAATGCTTTTCAAACACTTAAAACTTTATAATATAAATAGATTTGTGTTTGTTGGATATTTTAAAAGGTGTCATTCTAATTAGAAAAATTACACATTTGTGTGTGTGTGTGTCTGTGTGTGTGTGTGTGTGTGTGTGTGTGTGTCTGTGTGTGTGTGTGTGTTTGTGTGTGTCTGTGTGTGTGTGTGTGTGTGTCTGTGTGTCTGTGTGTGTGTGTGTGTGTGTGTGTGTGTGTGTGTGTGTGTGTGTATGTATGTATGTACAGGTATGTTACAAAAAAATATAGCCAGAGTTCCCAGCCCCAATAATCAGGAAAATGAGGGTTGGCAAATGCTCCCTCTTTTATTCCCTTGGGTGTTCCAATCCAGGCCATGAAGCAGTGATATATTACAGTACCAATCTGTCTAGCTGGCTGGATGTGTATCTTGGTTACTGTAGTCTGTGAGTGCTACAATAACATTCTGTCATTTAGAATGATAGGAATAATTGTTCCCATTAAGATCACTCAGGCACTAAGAATAATCAGTGTGTCGGTGCTGTTGTAAATCCAGACCCCAACTCAACATTCTATTAACTTCCCACCCCACCAGTAACCAGGATGAGACATAGGAGCAGGGGACATTATATATAGGAATTACACCTATATATATATATAGATGTAATTCCATATAATGTAGTGATCAGGGGTATTTTTGCGTTGAAACAAACAAGGTGGTTTGTTTTAGATTAAGCGTTCATGCCTCATATTATAACTTTTGTTAAAACAACTTTATCCAATATGCACACACACACACATATATATATATAATAATACAAGTGTGCGAACAAAAGTAAAAAAAGATCCATGCATTACGTTAATAGAATGAAAACAAAAATCTGCTTTTAAATGTGACATTAACTTTGCTGTAATATGCAAATAAACATAAGAATGTTTATCATTCTACAAAGTGATGTCATCAACAGGAAACATCATGTCTCATAGTTCAATATATATATTTGATTTCTACATTGGCACCACAAGCTATATCTATTTGTTATGTGTGACATTCTCACTATAAATGCTGTTTAGGTGACACGGTCCCTGTAACTTTGACCGTCCTTCAAAACACGTCAATTGAAGCTTAAATTCAGAGCACACTTGGGAATCTATAAATCAGACTTAAAAAGATTAATTGTGTCTATAGAGCTGGCGTGTGCATACAAATCAATGGTGAAATGTATGCTTTCCATATTCAATTACAGAATCTAGGTAAACACAGATAATAGTTGTGGTAAACATGCAAACATTCCCCATTATACACTTTGGATGTACTGAATATTTATGACTGACTGTCAGCTTCCAAAATTATCACTGTTCCTTACAGTCACACCATCCAACATAACAGACGGCTCTCTCAATGTGATTCCTCTGCTTTCAACTTCAGTGCAGACAAAACCATCCAGCATTCCTGATTCACTCTTACATAGCTAGGGTTGCCGTAGCTGGTATTTTAGTACCAGGCCGGTAGAAAATGGGCTTGAGGCTAATGTTAAGTCTATGGTGGAAATAACATAGCTGGTATTTTTATGAAGAACAGGTACATGGATACTCAGGTATTCCTTTCCCTGACAAACATTCCATCAATAACTACAAGACACACCTCGTAGGGCTCCAGAAATTAAACCATTATAGGACACAAGCATGTTTTGCCATTGAAGGTTGGCCTTCGCACCAATATGTACAGTTCTACCTATAGTGTTTGGTTATATAAATGCTGCATCATGTACAGTAAAATATGATCTGTCTGATAAGTTACTTCCTAAGACCTGCATAAATCAAGGGTGTCCAAGTTTGTTCTACAGTGGGCCACTTCACCGTAAATGTATTTGTGTGTGGGTCACATTCATGTTTCATTGAAATAAAATGTATTCATATATTATATATATACACACACACACACTGAGTCTCACTTACACACACACACACGAGCACACACACCGAGTTAGACACACACTGAGTCACACTAACACACACACTGAGTCACACTTACATACACACACTGAATCATATACACATATACACACACACACTGAGTCACACTTACATACACACACACGTACACACACTGAGTAACACTTTCACACAACCACACACACAAAGTCAAACTTCCACACACACACACAAAGTCACACTTAGACACACACAAAGTCACACCTACACACACACACTTTCACACAAACACACACATAAAGTGACACTTCCACACTCTCACACACATACAAAGTCACACTTCCACACACACATTGACTCACACTTCCACACACACACTGACTCACACTTCCACACACACACAGAATCACACTTCCACATGTCACACACACACTGTTCCTTTTCCAAAAAAAAAAATCTCGTACAACATACAGAAAATAAACTTGGTAGAACTGCCCCTTTAAGACGGTGTCATATTATTTATTTTATTACGTGCCAATGAAAAGTTACTTCTATAATTAGACTGTGAGCACCTACGTGTCATCACCTACAGATTATTGCACCAGAATTTATTGTTATAACATCTATATTTTCCAAACCTCTGATGGACTGAGTTCACTGTGGTAAATTGTAAAAAAAAAATTTATACATTCATCTAAAACAAGAATAACATGTTGTCTGACAAGTTAAGTTATGACAGATTGATGTGAACCTGAAGAAGGAAGATTTTGATGGTGGTATAAAACGAGAAATTCACAGATGCTCTGGGCAATTCATAAATGAGTAATTTCATAAACAGAATCTGTAGGTTAAAACAATAGCAGCAGAAGTAACTTTGTAGCTGTTATGTCCTGGTCACAGCACAATCTGTGGCTTTAACAAAGAGAACATTTTGGGATAGTAACTGTGTTATGTGGTTTGGTACAATTACTGGCTATGTTTGCTAAGTACAATTATGTACAAATGCAGATAAAAACACAAAGAGAACTAACAGATGTAGATGACTTTTTAAATATGGTTTTAGTTCACTAAATATGTAACAAAATATTATATACTCTATCTATAATATAATTTTTGTGATGGGTCTCCAAATCATTCCCATAATTACAAAAATATCAACAAAATAACTATGTACTGAGAAAAACACAAGGTACCTGCTAATTTTTCTTTCTGAATAAAATGGCTCTAGTTAAAACCATTTGTGACTTGCTTACGCTCTATCTAGTCCCATATAAAGTATTTACTCAAATAGACTATTTCTTTATGCCATATTACCATCTTCCTTTATTACACAGTTATTGGGCGCCCAATAACCTGATCACTAACCCTTTCTTCACCTTTGGTTCTCGCAGCAGGGCGCTCCCAATATTATATTTAATTTCTGGAGATCCCGGGACCTCATTTAAATATTTTACTAAACACCATACTGCATGGCAAACCCATCCATCCACACACTCTATGTGCAAATATTTTGCTCATTCTAAAGGTAGGCAACGATACTGAACTTTGTAACAGCTGTCAGCCAATTGCTCTACTCAATATAGATATCAAGATCTTTGCCAAGATACTATAACCCAGATACAGTCTCTTCTGCCATTTATGGACCCAGTTCAGGCAGGTTTCACACCAGGATGGGAAGTAAGGGACTGTACTATATGTGCTATGGATCTGATTCACCAGGCCACAAGTTCCTCGACATGGTTCATTAATAGCTGGGATTAGACATTCAGGGATGAGGTACATGGGCTCACAAATTGCCGCAGGCAGGGATGCCCACTCTCCCTGCTTCTTTTCATGCTTTCTCTAGAACCCCTCATGGATATAATTTGATCAAATCAAGACATCTCGGGCCTTACCATAGGAAATAGAAACCACAAAACCACAAAGTCTTAGGCAATGCTGCAAGCTACAATTTGTAATTATTGACCATAGACTGATTCTTCCTGCCATCCTCCAAAATTTCTGGACATATGACTCCCCCTGTCCAATTTTTACATCAGCAACGTCAAATCAGATATATTAAATATCAACCTACCAGCTGAGGAAATTCAACATCAAATCATCCTGCTTCCTTTTCAGTTGGTGCAGGGACAAGTGTAAATATTTGGGCATTTGATTGTCTATCTTAAATAATGGCCATTATTATTCAAATTGACTAGTGGAATTAACACCCTGAAAATCAATATCTTGCCCCGTTTTGTTTTATCTGTTTCAAACATCAGAATTTCACCCATTTCTTAGCATCAATTCATGCACTGTTTACCCAAAATATATTGGCACACCAACCATCTAGGATCATGTGCCAGGCATGCGCCACTTCACAAATGCTGGATAAATCTTGAAGCTAATTCAGTGGGCACGCCACTACACCACCTGAACTGACTGCTCTCCTTACACACCCAATAGATAGCAGCAAATCACCCTTTTGTTATCCTCCCCATTTTCACTCTCTCTTTCCCGTCTATCTCACTCTGTTTTCCCCTCCTATTTCTACTTCATTTTATATGATTTACCGGTCATTATTTTATTTAGCCGTAATTTGGAACCATAAATATCACCCTTATTTTATTGTAACTTTTAAAATGTACATCTGACTCTGTGATTATGTTTGTATACTGGTAATCTGATTCACCTTCAGTAATTTGCATTTCATGTGTTCTTCCCCGTCTCTCTTTGTTGTATAGCTATACATTCATTTTTCTGTACTTTTGAAATAGTTACTTATTTTTTTGGGGAAAGCCAGTGAATGAGCTCCAATCAGGCACATTGACATTACTGAATATGAGTAGCAGCTACCTGGTGATATGATTGATCTTTAGGCCCAGAATTTCAAAGTTGGAGCCTGTCCGGATAGTGGGAGATCCAGGACGTCTCTGTTTCAACAGCTCTCATCTAAGTTAGTTCCTATTTGTAAAAAAAAAAGAAGAAGAAATAAATCAGTGACAGTATTAGCTGCTATTTTATTAAAACAGTAGGAATGATTCAAATGCTACCAATGATTTTCAAAGACTGCCTTTCTAAACTTAGTTTAGTGTAACCTCTGACATATATCGCCTGTTCAAATCCAAGGACTATAAGGTGAGATACGTGTCGGCTTCAGCTCAACCTTAAATCTTTGTAATACCACTAAGTTAGTCAATGATAGCATCCATTATCAGTATAAACTGCTTTGTATATAGGAGGTGAGTTTAGGTTCTCAACCCATTGAGAGTGTTTCTTGATGTGGCGAGTGAACTTTATGCTTTGGTCAATTCATTATACTAAAACCTTCATATATATTATGTTTATATGCTTATAATAATGTTTCCAACTTTATAAGGGTGAGAAGTGCAGACATTTTTTGTTTTTTTATTTATAATATCCATTAGCAGCCACTGATTTAGCTAAGACTAAGTACATGTTTAAAAAGAGCACTGAGCACTAAGTATTATTAAAATATTCTCTATTTAGCTTGGCTAAAAATGATGCTCTTTTCGCTTTAGGACTGAGAAATACGCTATGGGAAAAGCAGGCCTGAGTAGGAAGCACTATGGGAAGAGCAGACCTGAGTAGGAAGCACTATGGGAAGAGCAGACGTGAGTAGGAAGCACTATGGGAAGAGCAGATCTGAGTAAGAAGCACTATGGGAAGAGCAGAGCTGAGTAGATAACCTTATCACTATACAGGTGATCAAGTGGTTTTATTTTATGAAAATGGAGCATTTTCTTTACCAATATGTGTTATATATGTGAGACTTATTTTACATTCTCTGCAGAGCTAATAAAAACAATTCCATTGCAACTAAAACTGTCTATAAAAAAAACACACTTTTTTTAGTGCAATGGAAAAAATAAACAAAAATTATTTTGGTTCCTTTGCCATTAATGCTATAAATATATATATATATATATATATATATAAAATCCAAAATCCAGGGAGTGCTTGACAAAAGGCTTAACAGCCTGAAACGTCGCTGAAAAAACTATGCTGACGATCATCCTGCATTAAAACCTGAATGACTGTCTTTAGAAGCCCTGTGAGTGCATTCTTTTTCTGTTTTGGATTTTGTAGATTGATGTGGATTGCACCCAGGCAAGTTTTGGCATTTTTTATGACTTAAATTGGGCAGAGTGCTGGTACTTTGGATCGATATATATATATATATATATATAAATTGTTATGAACTTCCTGTGTAAATAAGAGATTACAAGCAGCATTAATGAAACATCCTTTTGCATTTAATACACTTAAGAGAATTGCAGGTAATTGAGATGGGAATTTAAAACTTAAGGCCAATGTAGCTGAGTTGTAAAACTTCAGCCACTCAACTGCACTGGAGAATTTTTCCAACTCAGCTACCTTGAACTAAAGTTAGAAATTCCCATCTCAATTCCCTGTAATTCTCTCTTTATTGAGTAGACCGTATAATTTAACTTGTACATTTTTTTACGAACAATAACCAGAAATTGCACATAGAAAGTAATCCCAAAATAAGTAAAGGTTTTGTCGTTGGCGTCTAGGACAGTTCAGCGTGGCAGTTTGAACGCTGAACTGTCATCGTTGAATAGCAACGCGGCCGCTTCATCGCAGCAATGTCAGTGCTGACGGTTCACCGCGTACTATCAGTGCTTACAAATCTACACCACCCCCCTAATAAATTAATCCTCCCTAAGAGGGACCTCAAACCCCCATAAACCCCCAATGCAAGCACCAATACTAACATTACCCCTGAACCCTAATACTAACATTAACCCCTAATAATTCTTACCTTCAGCGATCCACGATGAGCTGTCCCGCGAAGAAAGATCCAGCCATGACCTCTTGAGCGATGAACTGGCCATGGCGTGAGAGGGGGCGGTGAAGCAGCTGCGTTCATGCAGCAGTAATGAACCGTCCCATCCCCTTTCTGAGGATTTTCCTACAACACATCTTTTTAAATTCAATGCCTGTACTTTTTAAGGCATTAAAATAACTGTTTATCAAATATTTTATTTTGGTGGCTTGATTTAAAAAAAAAAGCAATCTCAAATGATTTTTCTGCTTGCAATTCATAAACAGATTATTGAAATAACATAAAGTTGGATTGATCAGCTGCTAATTTAATCAGCAGTATGAGTTTTAAGGCAGCAGGAAAATTCTAGAATCCTCCAAGATGCTCACAGAGGCTATCCTCCAAGATGCTCACAGAGGCTATCCTCCAAGATGCTCACAGAGGCTATCCTCCAAGATGCTCACAGAGGCTATCCTCCAAGATGCTCACAGAGGCTATCCTCCAAGATGTTCACAGAGGCTATCCTCCAAGATGCTCGCAGAGGCTATCCTCCAAGATACTCACAGAGGCTATCCTCCAATATGCTCACAGAGGCTATCCTCCAAGATGTTCACAGAGGCTATCCTCCAAGATGATCACAGAGGCTATCCTCCAAGATGCTCACAGAGGCTAACACAGTCATATCTCTAGCTGGGGATTCTCTGGGCCTGATCCAAAGATCCCTGGCTTTACTATCTACTTCACATGGAACAGAACCACACAATCAAATGTTATTGGCCCAAATTCAATCCCTGTTATGTTAAAAACTGACGTTAAATTAATGGGCATTAATGATTCAATGCCCACCACTACCGCCATTGCCAAGTACGGTAATATCATTAATGCACAGTTAAAAAAGTGACCTCACCAGCTACAGTCCTCCATACTTTCTATGGAAGAATATTGCACAAACAGCGATTCAATGACAGCCGATAAAAAAATCTATTGTCCATTTTACTCAAAGATAAAACACGACTTAAATGGGAAATGGCTGTTTATTGCAGCTGAAAGTTGCACAATTTAACACTTTCAGTACTGTAGGGAACACAAACAGTGCTCCTTACATCACTGAAAGACTTAAGCTTAAAAAAATGCCCATGACCCCTTAATAAATAAAAGTATATGCCGAAAGGGTATGGGACAGGGCAATTCTCCAAGCCTAAAATTATCAAGCGCAATGCCCCAAGCCCAGATAAAATAAATATAATAGCCATATTACCTCACCTCCCCACTCTTGTGCTCGCAACAATAAATAAATAGAATAAATAAATATAATTTAATTCCAACCTCTCCCTACTTTTACTTTGCCCAAGTACTGGAAGACGATCAAATATTGGCCCCATAATCTGAAAAAAAAACACTGGCCACCGCCATGGCACACATATGGTGCCCTGTATGGAAAAATATACACTGGATGTATTGCTGTCCCCATTGCAGTTGAATCTCATGCTATTCCAAATTATTCTATAACAGGGGCCATTGAATCTACCGACATTTTATGTTTTGGCACTATTTCTGAATGTGCCACTTTTATAATCCCCTTTTGTATTCAGAATCTGTTTCAGTCGTAGGTGCATGCCAGTAAAATTAACTTGGGTACCAGTTGCCAAATTTAGCTTCATTTCTTATTTTATTGGTTAATGTAAAATATTAAGAAAACCAGTGTAAAAAATGAAAGGTAACATCATCTTGAAGAACCTATTGCAATTGCTAAGCAATGCCTAAGAGTACTAGACAAAAAGGAAACCTCAGTTTATAATTAATGTATCAGTTTCTACTTGTATCCAAATCTAATTGGATACAATATTTAATGTTGCCAAGTTGAGACGTTTGAGAAAATAGCCTTTAACAGAAAATCAGGGAAACCACTGCTGCCTTTGCCAGTTATTTCCATAGCAGGAATAATAAGGAGTTAATTGTGTGATTCGCTGATTCTCCTCTCTCCCATTTCTGCAAGGCCAAGGTCATTGAAGGACACAGCATCCTTTACCGTCAAAGGTTTTTCAATTAAATCCCATTAAGGATTCAATTTTGTACCACCTCATTGCAAAAGTAATCCCATAACCACAAACTGCACAGATTAGATGGAGAAAGAAAGGGTCGAGGAAGCTTCAATTTCCCCCCTCATTTTGGGCTACTCAGAGACCACCGAAGTGATCTGGAATCCGCACGAAAATAGGCCACTGTGGCCTCTGGAGTTTAGGCTGATGAAATGGTAGCCTCAGTCCTCTCCATATACATCTGTGGGGAAGACTTTGGTTATTTCCGTAATAGGCCACGAAATAAGCCAAAGTGCTCCTATAGAAGTCAATGAGAGTACTTCGGCTATAGCCCAAATAGTAGAAGTCCTCATGAAATAGCACAATATTCTATTAATTTTTTTTTGTTAAATACATATAAATACATAAAATTAACATCAAATTATATAACATTGTTTTAATTAAAATTAAAAAAATCTTATATTAATGTAAATATACTATTATAATAAATAACATTAATATAATATTCTTGTATATGAATATTTTTGTGCTTCAAATATATTTACTCTAATTCTGCTAAACTTTTCTGTTCAATTCTCTAGTTAAACCTGGAGAATTGAAATGCCCGAAATTTGGCAATTGCCACTAATTTAAGGTCAACTTTGGGGAGTTCAATCCTCTAGCAATAAGCAAAATCCATAGTATGTGTCTCTGTCTAACATTCCCGAACAAACTGTGGCCAAAAGCCGGCCCGAATTTGGTGGAAATCAGCCATATTGGGTAGATCGGGATGTACACACAGTCAAGGATTTTAAGCATGCGTGGGATAGACACAAGGCTATCCTAGCTATAAGACCAGGAACGGGTGACTAATAAAAGTACTCAAAAAAAAATTGGGCAGACTAGATGGACCGAATGGTTCTTATCTGCCGACACATTCTATGTTTCTATGTTTCTATGTTTACTGAGTATGTACAATACAATACAGAGCAGCAGGGGGGTAAATCCGTGTTTTAACTGGCAGTTGTCTTCACCGAGATATCTCTGAAATCTGCTGTGCCGCTGTATATGGTGTCTCCACCAGTTAGAATTTTTGATAGTTAAATAGCGAGCAAAAATAGTGCACATCCAGGTAAAATGTAATTGAAATAGCTTCAATGGGGACCAAAATAGATGTCAGAATACAGACTTTATTCAGGCATTAATTTAAATGCAACATGGCATGACAGAAGCAGTCCCACGCATTTCACCATCTCACTTTAATCATAGACAGAAAAGACCAGGAAGCCGTTGGATATTTAAGATCATTGTAATCAGCTGGGAAAGTATCAAGGGAATTGTAGTCCACAGCATCTGGATTGCCGATGGTTGCCTACCCCTGGCCTAGAGTATTATCCATCTATGTCAACTGCCCAGTGTAAAAGAGGACACTATGATACCTATTTGTCCCTAAGAAAGCAAATCAGACAAATGTATCCTCCTGCTATCAAGATTTCAGTGTTCTCTGATTCTCAAAGCCAACATACACAATCTTGTCTTTATATATTCTAAGACATCTGTCACTGAGAAAAAAAAACACCTTTATTATATGAATCAATAAATTGCAATATGCTCTGTATTGTGTTAATATACTGAGAATCGTTTGGTTCTTAAATTAATTTTAATAATAGATTACCACTTACATGCTATGAAACTTGTTAACCAGAGAGCCTTTTGGATACTCATCTGATGTCCTAGGCACAAGTTATCAAACCAGTTATGTAGATTTTACATGAAAGAAAATCAGTAGTCACAAGTAAGAGGAAATCTGTATGGAAATTAGACTCTTCGTAGAACACAAGGAAGTACAAGTTGAAAAGTATAGATGATATAGGATTCATTACTTAAAACTCCAATGTTGGTTATATCCGTTAAATTGCATTACCTTCCCGAAGGTAAAACTCCCACATTACTTCCTGACCTTTAATAATTGACTGATGATTATTATATTAGGTGATAGGTATTTAGTCTATGTACCCTCTAGTTCGTGAATTACTACAGGTTTATAAGTGAGCTGCGTCAGTGTGTACAGCTGGCATAGGAAGTAATAGCTACATCTCAGACATACTTGAAAATTGAAAAAACTCAAGTGGAAGTATACCCTAAATAAGACCAGCATTGAATGGATGATTCCTGAGTGTTTCTAATGTAATGTGTTAAAATAATTCTCAATTTGTTTTTGGTAATAATAACCATATATTTTATATTTCTAGACGTATATGGTTTTTGTGGTGCAGTATATTTGACACAGACTGCTGTGAGACATGAGATAGTTGCATAGTGCATAATAGCATATTTTGTTAATCTATGTAGTAAATTACTTATGTTTAAGGTATCATTGTTTGACATAGTCTAGTTTAGAAACCTACCATGCACATAATGTACCTTAAGAATATATAGTCATAATACAATGATGCATGCATAACTGATTGATATATACCAATATAAAATGTGACCAGCTGGTCATTGCTTGTGTGGTTTTCTATTCTGGAACAGTACCATGCAGTTATATGCCAATTGCTCTTGAGATTTTTTTAAAAAAAAACCTGCTATTGGAAATAGGGAGATGGAGAATCTTTCAAATGAGTTTAAAGAAGGTGAGGTAAAAACCCTCCAAAATTCCGGCAACTTATCCTATGAGATCTTAAAAGGTTTTCTAATTTCTTTCCAAAAATATCTAAAAGCTGACATTTATCCTGGAGAAACTTGGCAATAAACATGAAGTTCTGTTCGGGCATCATGCTCATAATGATAAGTTTAGCCCGGGCTTGATTAATAATTCAAAAATAATTCTTTAAAGATGCTGATTTAAAATTAATGAGCAAAATGTGGATCTTGCATTAAGTCAATGTTGGCAAGGGGTTCTGTGCTTTTAATAATTAGTCTGCAGAATATTGTGTTGAAATAAATAAATAATACACATACAGGTAAAAAGTACATGTTAAAACATCTGTGTTGAGTCATGAACTATATAGGGTGATTAAAGGGACACTTTGAGGACACTTTGTTCATTCCAATGGTTCCATTTAGGTGTGTCAAATTGGCTCGATGTAAATGTCTAGTCAGACTAGCTTGTTAATTCTTATTTCATAGGTGGTTTGAGATCTGCTGATCACTATGAGCTGAAATGAATTGTAAAAGTATTCCTGGACAAGCCAAGACTGGTGGTGCTGAGCATTAAAAGGATGTTCAGACATCATATGAAACAGAACAACCCACCCATGATATCACAAAACTTGGCATCTTACAAACCCTAGTGCACCTAACAAAGTGGAAACCACAGAAACCAGGATTTCTCAGACCAGGCACCATTTTTCACTAACTTATTATCTAGTACTTTGGTTCCTTAGTCCACTTCAACCACAGATTCTAATGTTTTGCTGAAAGAACTGGAACTCTGTTAGGTCATCAGCAGCTGTTCCACATTCAGTGATTGTGCATTATTAATGGGTCTGTCACCCCCAATGCTATACTGATTGCCTGTTGACTAAAGCTGGTTGTCAATTCAACTGATGCAACACACAATTTGTATTCACCTCCTTTTGCTCTTTCATCTATGAGTCATTCAACATTACTGGGCAACTATTGGTTGTCTGTACTTTTCCCAATCATGCTTCGTACACTCAGGACATGTTAAGAATGACAAACTAAGCAGAGTTTCAGTTGTTAAACTCAAGCCGCTTTACCTGTCCCCAACTATAATACCATATTTAAAGGCATCTAATACAACACCAGCCTTCTTCCTTTGTACACATACACAATTGAAAATACTTATTCAACCAGTTTCTCTTTTTTCTAATCAGCTATACAGAATAACAGCTTCCACCAGAGCATAACGTAAAACATAGTTTTATTGTGTATGGTAAAAAAAAATGGAAAAACCATCTATGTTAGCCTAGTCAACTTACGCGTTTCGCATAAGCTGTATTTAATCATACATCCACTTACCTTCATCTACTGTGATGTGGGTGAAGTGTAAGGTATTGTGCTAAGCAGTATTTGTTTAGCACCCAGAATAATGCACAGTTTTTACCCTGCAGAGTGGAAAAGCACAGCCCCAGGGAGATTAGAGTAAGGGAATTGTACTTTCGAAGCTTTGTTTTGCATTTTGAGTCTGTGGGGGAGAAGCATCCAAAATATCAAGGAGGGTCAGTTCTCCATCCCACCTTCAGGGAGAGTTTTAGGCAGGATTTGGCATTATGTACCTGAGGAGTAAGGTGATTAGGCTGACCTGTGGATGGTTACAGGGAATATATACTTGGGGGGTCATGTTCTAAACAAGTGCAATGGGAAATAAAAGTAATTAAAACAAAAGTAAATAGCAATTTGTGACTATTTGTAACATTATACGCTTATTTCCCTGCATTGCGCTGCTTCCATTTATTTTTATTTAGTGTGCATTTTTCCAGTTATGCTCATATAATGCAATTATATTTGCTAAAGACTTTTGTGGGTGCTAATAAAAAAGACAGAAACCATTTTTGCACATAAAACACATAAAACATATTCTCTTTTTCTTTTAGTACATGCCCATCTACATCTCCAATGTTGTCATCTTGGAAAGGTGTTTTTAAGTAGCTTTAATGAAACCTATAGCTGTAAGAGTATTTTGTAACCTGTTTGCGCTGATCTCTTTGTATAACTATTTGGTCTCAGCAGCTTCTCGTTAAGCACATAAATGCTAGTTTAAGTGAGTGCATTCCTTTTTAAATTTTATATAAATAAGTATGTGTGTGTGTGATATGTGTGTGTGTGTGTGTGTGTGTGTGTTTGTATATATATATATATATATATATATATATATATATATATATATATATATATATATATTTGTGTGTGTGTGTGATTTGTGTGTGTCTATATATATATATATGTATATATAACCTTTTTGCCTCATGGTACAGTTTAGGCTATAGAATATCTATTAAAAAGCATAGCTCTTTATAATGCAACAAGTTCTGTTCCATTTAAATGTAGCTTTACATTCACACTGTGCTTAACAGCTGTGACAGAGAAATGTGCAATGTCTATTTCATTGTACAAGTTTACAGCTTTCCTCTGACAGATATTGATGTGTACTATATTTGCTACAAGTTATTGCCTCTATGTTTCGTATAGCACTGCTACAAATTATGTTACTTGTTAGGTCACTCACTGTTATATATCACTCTTTTTATCGAGGTAAAAACACACAGAGAAATTAGATGCAGATTTACTTGGCTGAAAAACAACTTTCCTTACCAAACATGGACTATATGTTTTCCGACTGTCATATAATACTTTTATTCTTTTATATTACTTTCCTTTTAAAATACATTTAAAAATAAATATTAGTAATTCATGTAAATGATATGCTAATTAATAAAACCTTTTTTTATTGCAAACATATAAAAAATACAGCCAACAAATATAACAAACAAACATATTACAAAAAGAACAGACATATAAGAGAGTTAGTATCTATATCCAGAGTGCAAAAGCTGATTAAATCTTAGATATCTAAAAAAAAAAAAAAAAACATTTTTAGTGGGCATTACCAAGGTTTCTTTTTAACTATGTGTTCCTGTTCTTGGTACTCCTGTCTATGTAGAGATACTCGGGTCTGTTTACTAATCTGTGAACTATAGAGAACGGACAAGGGAATACAAAAGATAAGACATTAGTAGCTGAGCTGGAAAGAAAAGCAAGATGGAGAATTGTTTTACCAGTTCAGCTATTCGTGCCTGATTGTTGCAGTTCACTTGTCAGTTTTCCACAGTAGATATATATCTCTGAGGCACCTATTCACTGAAAGTAAATGGTATTTTATCTCACCAGTTTAACTATAAATTGTGCAAGGACAAACCTGGCAAGTTCTTCCCCGATAAGCAAACTCACAATCTATAGCTAAATTGGTGAGATAAACTGTTCATCTCACCAGCAACTCACCTCAACTCACCTGCACCTCACCTGCACCTCACCTCAACTCACCTGCACCTCACCTCAACTCACCTCAACTCCCCTGCACCTCACCTCAACTCCCCTGCACCTCACCTCAACTCACCTGCACCTCACCTCAACTCACCTGCACCTCACTTTTAGAGAATGGTTCCCACTAACTCAGAATTTAAATGAGACTATATAACTCCCCCTACATAAATCGACAACCTGCTTAATGACTGCTGGATATTTTATTATATATATATATATATATATATATATATATATATATATATATATATATATATATATATATATATATATATATATAATTTATTTATTCTATAGATTAACCAGAATGTTGAAAGACAAATATGAAAAATAAAAAATTAAAAGAAAATAAAAGAAAAAAAAGAAGAAAATGAAATGAAATGCAAGCTGTGCTAGCTTCAGGTTGGACTGAGAGCTTTTAAACATGTTTGAGATAAAAAAAGAAAAAAAAGCTTTTGATGTCTACGTTCAGTGGAATGTATTGGTGTATAAATAAACTAGTAATTATAGTATTCCCTTTGATCCTTTTGATTGACACTACCTGCATTCTATAGATATCACAACCCATTCTACCTGTTCAATTAGGTGCTTTATTTATAGTATTAGACAGTATAGACCTACTTAATAAGACCAATTAATCAGACTAAATGAGTAATAGAATAAATAAGGAAGACATTATGATAGTTATGTTGAATCATACGCTATGAGAGATTAGAGCGAGCATAATGTTTAGTATTTAGACATTGCAATGAGACAAGTGAGCTAAGCATCTCTTGAATCAGTGAGGACAAAGGATTAAGGTAACAGTAATATAAGAAGGTTTATTTTATTACCTGGGAGATGGTCAGAGTGGACCCAAACTGATTTATCACCGAATTGAGATATCGTATCAGATTCACTACGGTGTATTTGGCTTGTACTGGTAGGATTTGTGTGGACATTTTCTCAGTCTGTGCATGGCTCGCTCATTTTTGCTCTTTCAAAATCAATTAAACCATGAGGGCCTTCTAAATAGTCACTATTTCTGTGACATAAGTTGATAATAACCAACCTTGAAAAAGTTCTCTGACAACAAAAGCTCCAGTAGGGTCCCAACATCTATTATTCTCCAACATGATATAACACTGACTTATACCTGGTCCTGTGTGTATTATACCTTTATTTATTTATTTATTTATTAATTGAGATTCATTATAACCTAGTTACTATATTATCAGTTGGAGTATCTTGACATAAATACCTTTATAGGAAGACATCTTTGGATGTAACTGGGAAGTAAGGGCTATTAGTTGACTGTGATTGTCGAATGCATGCCCCTTTGAACCATAATGAAAGCATTGGGTCTATTAATAAAATTGTCCTTACTGCACAAAGGGAAACTTTTTTTACTCATTTTGTGGGCAGAAGAATATTATAATTGATTCCAATTCTTTTTCTCAGTATGAAAAATATAAGTCTGATCTGCCGCTCGTCAGCATTAAACACATGCAATTAAAAAAAGGCATCTTCATAAACCTATTCATAACTCTCATTATACTCCTACTCACCCACCTCCTACATTCCACTCAAAGATTCCAATTTATTTAGGGATTTCTCATTTTTTATTTTTACTTTTTATAACATTCGCATACAATGTATTCTTTTAACCACTTCATGGCTTGAAGAAACAGCCACTGAAACATCAAAATCGATTAAGTTGTCTAAAAAATTTAATAAGACACCTGAGAGGGTATACATAATGAGTTTATGAGTTGGTTCCATAGATTCTTGATGTTGTCTCACCATAACGTACTCTGTCATTGCCAGACTGAAAGAGAGTGTAGTCACAAACGTAGCACCTTGTTTGTTTGCTGATTTACTTTTTACATCCAACCCTTATCAATTTCAGTGTTGACAATAGTCAAGTTCTTTATAAAGTTGAGATCCACTGTATGTTCATATTCTTTGACTGCATCGAGTAAGCTTCTGGTTGCTAAGTGTTCATTTGTAATTGTTTTATATTCACACCATGGATGCCCACACATAGCAGTGCAAAATGTTAACTTCACCCACACAACACACAACTTGCTATCTCACTAATCTACTACTCAGAGTCACGACACACAGCATTACACATATATATGCAGAGCCCCAATCACAGCCAAATATATATTGAAACAAACACATAGACTCCTACAAAGAATCAAACACACAATATCACACATACTAACACACCTTCAAAAAAATATAATATTTACCTCCCTACCCAGCCTTGCCCGCCTGCTTTGGGTTGGCATGATGGTCCTTGGGTGTTAGCTGCTTTGGCAGAATATTCCTGATTTGCTGCTCTGTGGTCCTTTTCATGTCAATGAATCAGTATGTCAAGTGACATATATACACTCTGACCCAAAAGAAAGCACAGGTGTGTGAAGAAGCAAAGTAGAACGTTGGTACCAGAGCTGGAGAGCAGATCATGATCTGTCAGGCAACATTTTTAAAAAATGAGAACAGTGGCTTCAACACCTGCCGGGAGACCGAAGATCCCCCTCTCTAGAAGTGGACAAGGAGAAAGCAAAACCAAATTCTGCCAACTTAAACTTTTCCCTATGTGTTCATCTGTTCATCAAGAAGATGGTAAAATATCATGCTAAAACACATAACTAGATTATCTTGACAATTCCTGGGACCAGGTGCTAAATCATCATGGAAGCCAAGAAAACATTGATGCTTCCTGCCCAAAATGTGTTTTTGACACAGTCTCTCCTTCTTCTCCTTTTAGTTGTGACTATTTTAGTATTATTATGTTAAAAGAACCACTAGAGAACAGAAAAAAAACCACTGAGCACTGGTGGAAAGGTAAAGCCATTTAAGATCAAGTTGGATCTGCATAAGTAAATATCACTTTATTTCAAAAACCTGTACAATAATATCAGGTCATGGTGCTTTGGGTTTCTGAATACAATACATGTATGTGAGACATTCTCTACTCACACATGGGCTATCTTATAGGCATCACTGTTATAATAATATTTACAAAATTGATGAAGACTGACATTGGTGCTGAAAGACCCATGAAGGAGTGCGCCACTCATTGTACTTTGACACTAATGGAATGCTAGTCGACATCATAATAGTGTCCATAGAAATTGAGTCTGTAATAGCTGACGGTACAAACAAATTGGTAATTTAAGGACTGCTGAACCTCAGTTCATGCTATTTCCTGCTGATGTCAACATTGCAGACATGTATTTATTTGGGGTTTTTTGTAGCACACATTGTGTCTGCTATAAAAATAAAACCAAGTTCAAATTCCACTAGATATTATAATGTCTTGTGCTCTAGTAGCCAATCTATGTGTTTGAATCTAGGATTGTCCACAAACTGTTCCACAAACATGGAAAAGAACAGAAACATGGAACATGTTGGCAGATGACAGCCATTTGGCCCATCTAGTCTGCCAAATTAATACTGTGGCCTCAAGTCCCTAGGATCTCAATTCAACAGAGCGTCTTTTAAGAAAAATATGGCATGGCCTATTCTTTGTAATGAGGTTTAACACAACTCTGGAAAACAGAATATTATCCCTGTTGAAAGGAGCATCTTGTAGGGGCGGAGCTTGATCAATCGAGGCTGTTTTGACGTCAAACTGGAGGGTACAATGTTAGGATTGTGCTACTAATTTTTTGTACACTCTGTTTTTGTATACTGTAGACTACTAATATCCAACTGGCAGGCTATGGTCCAGATGTGTACACCCCATACTGGATTAAAAAAAACCCATAGATGGCATTGTATAACGTCAGCTCTGAATGTAAGCTTCTGCATGGTTCATGTTCCTCAACATTATTGTAGACGGTAAATTATTTCAAAAGAGGCTCTGTTTACTTGTATACATATGATATATAGTAGATATACAAAATGGGAGCCTATCTGTACATGTCAGTGTTCTAAATTAGAAAGCATGCAGCTAATAAGAAATAAACAGGACATTAAGAGACAAATTTATCAAGGCATTACAAAAAATTTTTAAAGTGCTAAATTTGAGGCAAACTGCCATTACTTTCCATTGGTTTCCATGGTTACTACTACTATTTCAGCAGTTTTTCCTGAAATACCACCTATTTTGTCTTGATAACTATGCCCTAAGTCCAGACCTCAATAACCTCATTCACATATTTCCAGACTGAAGTCTATATAACCCTGCTACCCTCGTATGTACAATACAGACATCACTCATTTTACACCATGTGAAAGATCTGGTAGATTTTGCCTATAATTAATGCCATAAAATGACAGTAAAGTACAGAATTGTATCATTCCTGCGTGAAAAACCCCAAGCAAATATCAGATATTAAAATGTAGGTTACCTGGAAAATATCTAAATTTGTCATATTCCCAGGAGATAACAAGGGCTGAAGGCAACAAGCCTATTTTAAGCAAATGTCAAAAGAAAATCTCTGATATTTGGTTGTGGGCTCCCACTTTTCACACAGGCATTTCCTAAATCCATGTTTGATGAGATTCCTCTGCTATAAATGCTGTAAATTCCCTCTAGTCTGGAGCTGCACAGAGAGTGCTTCATGAAAATGTCATCTGGCAGAGCTGCAATTACTCACACTCTAGCAATCATGTGCACAATGCAGAATGGGTCGAATTCAGGTGAGAATGAGAACCAGCAATCAAGCCTATGGAATTGAGAACAAAGCCATTTTCTTTCATTTGCCATCAACACAACCATCAAGTCCTTAATTACAAGGCAAGTGTCAAGCCCAGCTGCTGTGCGGAGTATTATTATACAGCTCTGCCTTAAATCAGTTTTTTTTTTATTGATGAACTGTAAAAATAAGGCACACCAGCTCAACACCAGGAGAAAGCATCCAGGACAGGATGACAAAAAATGGGTCAAAGGGATAAAAAGTATGGCAGTTTCTTTAACTGTTCACGTAATTTAATGCACATCTGCAGTTTGTTTGTTTAGCTGCTTCAATGAAGGCTATCCCTGGGCTGGAAAATTGTAATTAAAAAACATAGTTATTTTCTGGCTGATTTAACTCTTCGCACTAACGTGTCCTACAAAAAAATTAGATCTTCAAAGTCGGATGGGTGGATGGGACACCCGAACAAAAAGATCCATGCATTACCTATCAGAATTGCAAGTTTACGCTGTAAATAAATCATTGGTCAGCTCCAAAAATGTATAAATGAAGACAAAAATGAAAATTATGGAAATAATTAATTTACATAGAGAGAAGAGGGAGTTTGTCACCTAAGTTTTGTTCATACCTTGGAATGTAGAGAAGAAAATAATATAAAAAGTGATCTCTAAACATTGTGTTTACAGAATTGCAAGCAAGTGCATACATTAAAAGAAAAGGGTGTTTTCCCCATCATTTATGAATGTGTTTGTAATTATGTGAGCACAATGTAGAGATCAGTTTTCATAATGTTTATTCTGTTTCTGTTTTTGCTTTTTTTTCTATGTTTTTTTCTCTGATAGATTTAATTAATGAGACACTGAAGAATAATTGGGGTCAAGGTGAGTAGAACTGCCCAGGTAACATAAGTGGGTATTTGCTATAACCCACTAAACACTGACGACCTTCGAGATGCACAGCTGCTAAGGCAAATAAAATGAGCTTCTTAACTGTACTTATGGGTGATTTTAATTTACTTCTAGGAATTGAATGGAAAAAATGTAAGCTGTATTAACCTCTTCACAACACAGGATGTACATGTATGTCTTGTCTTTAAATGACTTTTGGAAGCGATCAATAATCACCTCTGGCAATCAGATGGTGTTGCTATGATGCCTCCCTGAGGCGCCATCAGCCAACACTGCTGATCGCTCCTAGGGTGCACAATATTGAAAAAGCAGCTACCTCTCAAATAAAACAATGCCCTTTTGTGGCAGTGCCTCATCCCTTCCGTTGCTCTGTTGTAATTGTTAGACTGCCTCTAGTGGCAGTCAGCAACATTACAAGATAAAAAAAAATAGCCCAATAGTTAGGGTTAAGATTTAGGTTTAGATAAGGCATTAAGGTTAGAGCAATGTTAGGGTTAGGATTAGGGTTTGATTTAGAGTTAGGGTTGAGTTGATAATTGGGATTAGGGACAAAAAATCACTATAGGGGAAAATTAGGGGGGAAAAATCTACTGTATTGCCCTATAACAACAGAAAGACATGCATACATGACATATTTCTAAATGCAGGACAAACAAAGCAAGAGTCACGGTTAAAGGGGATATGGAGACTGTAGCAAAACAAACTATTTAGCCAGGGTTTTTTTTTTTTTTTATCATTTGTAGATGTGTAAAATATTTTTTCAGGTTAAAGTCCGAGAATGTTATTTCTTTTCAATTGTTCATTATATTTTATGACTAGTAAAATATATGATGATATCAAAATAATGGTGGCACCCCAAAGTTTTAATCCATATGGACTGGTTTGGGCCAAATATTTTTTGCCCTGCTAAAATGAATAGGACAGGAACTTGCGCAAGGTGCCTGGCCGTTAAAAAAATAATACCCACACAGTGATGGGGAGGTTATTAATAAGCCCCAATACACTGATGTATGAATATTCCCACAGAATTAAAGTCAATAATTAAACCTCACAATCCACCCCCCTAATAAATAATATCTGGTGGCTTGCCCAAGGCCCCCGGGCCACATAATAATTATTATAACCTCTCCCCACTCTCCCCTTTACCCATTTGGATCCAGCCCAAAGGCCCTGGACAATAAATAATTCATTAAAGTAAATAAAATCACTGCCCACCTGCCTGGCACACAAAGGGTATCCTGTGAATTAAAATATTGCCTGTATCCAGGTTTGCCCGGGAGTGCTGGGCTTTACATTGAGAGAAGGCGACTCTGTCATGCAATCAGAAGACTCCCTGTCCCCAGCCTATTTTTGGTGGCATTTTCTAACCAGCCAATAGTAGGCTGTTTTGAAAACCAATCAAATGAGCCCTGGGACCTGTTTTTTTTGTACAGGAGGGCGTTATTTTTTTTTTATGAAAATGTTATATTACATTTTTTTTTTACTTTTCAATTCACCTTCCATAGGCATTAATGGGAGCCGAATTGAAACGAACAGAGGTCGAGTTTGACTTATTCTCGGAGGTCGTGTTTGACATCCTCTCGCCTCATCACGACCTCGCTAAAAATGTTGGTGAATACCATTTTGCAAGGTCAAGATGAGGCATTCGAGGAGTGTGTCTGTTCAAGTTTAAAATAAGAGTTTTGAATAGACCACTAAGGTAGTGCAGAATAAAACTAAATATAGTCTTTTGAAGTTTTAAGTAAGGGGGGCGGAGGCCGAACAATTATTTCTAAAGTTATAAAAAAAAAGCAATCAAGTTAGTTAGCGTGAGAAAAGTATAGCACAAGAAAGTAGAACTAACCCCAATATATATATAAACAGGAAAAGAATGGCCCCCCGGAAATTGAAGAAGGCACACTGCTTACAGAAGATGAGATGAAAGCAGAGGTATTCAATTCATTGTTTTGTTCAGTATATTCCCAGGATCTCACAAGCAAATGAGACTTTCTCCTGTAGCAGATTGAATGATTGAAACAGTTTAAAATGCAAGAGCGATTAAATACACTAAAAATCAATAAAGCTCCTGGAGAGGATGGGAAGCATCCTCGGACACTTAGGGACCATAGTTCTGTAATTGATAAACCTTTATATTTAGTGCTTGATGATTCATTTTCAACAGGATAGGCTCCACTAGAATGGAGACAGCAAATGTTATACCAATATTCAGAAAGGGGTCCTGTTCAGAGCTGAGAAATGCAATCTATGACTTTGTTTCATGTAATAATATAATTACGAGAGGTCATGTCAAACTAACTTACTGTGCCACAGTGTTATGCTTATTGTTACTGTACACATTAAGGCATATTGGAAAGTACAAAAAGTGTTTGTATTGGAAAGTTTTAGTTATGAAGAACAGGCTAAAAAAGTTATATTTGTACAGGGTTCATACAAAGGGCTTTCTAAAGACCTGTTCATTAACAGAACAAAGGACAAGACACAGCAGAAGGGATTCTTTACGGTAAGGACAATTAAGGTATGGAATTAACTGCCTAAAGAGGTGGTGCTAGCAAATACATTACATGCCTTTAAAAGGGACCTGCATACATTAAATGAGCCAGAGCAAAGAGGGCTCTGCATGTTAGTATAGGCATTAATATTTATTTAGTGCTTGTTAACCCAAGGAGAAATCTGATTGCAATTTGGAGTCAAGAAGGAATTTTTTCCCCACTGAAAGCAGAATTAAAAATTTAAAAAATTAGGGTATTTTTTTTGCCTTCTTTTGGATCAACAGCAGTAAACAATATTAGGAAAAGGATCGAACTTGATGCAAGTCTTTTTTCAACCTGAACTACTATATAACTATGTAATATGTGGTATATGAATGTATCTATCACAGACACAAATAGTCATAAAACTCTCAGTAACATGCAGTATGTGAGTCTATCACGGAGCTCCACACAAATAAAGGGACAGTAATGTGCAGTTGTGTGAGTGTACCACACAGCACCTCAACAATAATATTTACAATAATAATGTGCAGCTAAAGCTCCTCAGCACGAGCTCCGAAAATCCCTACTGCTGGCTCCTAAATGTGTTGATTGTTTCACCTCCTGCTTTATTTAAGTACTATTTCCCTGGCTTCTATAAATAACTTGTCTGGCTGCTGAATTGGTTTGTTTGCCACTTTACAAAGGGGAGAGGCACATAAAAAAAAGTAATTCTATTTATATTTATTAGCAATGCCTTGCACTACATGTCCTCTGGCACTGCGTTGGTTAAATATCTGCAGAATGTTGACGTACAGAGTGCACTGATTGGCGTTTTCCCCACTGAGACAGATTTGGAAGCTGCTTCAGCTGTGCGCCCACCCCTTTTGCTGAAGAGTGGGCTGATAAGGAAATGATTGAAGCCCATTTTAATGGCAGATACATATGCAGCTTAGAAAATAAATAAATAAAGCTTAAACATTCATTGTTTTCACTAGCACAGAAGTCTTAGGTGGAGACGTGCAAATAAATATTAATCCACTTTTAACATTTACCATAGAATTCTATTTACTTTTTTTTTTCACTTTTTTTTTTAAAATATATTCTTTATTAATTTTTTATAATATACAAAAAGATATACATTACATATAATAAATATAGTTACTACCATCATTATTTCATGTTTTCATAATTTACATAGAAAAACAAAAACAAAAACAGAATAAAAAAACAAACATTATATACATAAAGCTTATGCGGACTTGGACCGGGGGCGACCAAGGAGAGTCCAGTCTTACCCTGAACTCATAATAGAATAGGTTTCTTATTAAATATTCATAGAGGGATCAATTAGTACTCTTAACCATGGGGACCACCAGTTTTCAAAAGTAGGTTTATTACCTTGGGAGGTTCCTATACCCCGTTCCATATCAAATTGATACTTTACTTGACCCAACACCTGTGAATAAGTGGGGATATCTTGGGTGCGCCATGATCGTGAGATTACCACCTTTGTGGCCATAATTAAATGTATCATCAGGTACCATTTCTGAAAGGGAAAAACTTTCATATAAAAGTGAAATAGAGCAGTTAATAGATTCTCCTCTAGTTTGTCAGTAACCAATATGTTTAGTTCCTCAAATACTCTAGACCACAACGGTTGAACACCAGCGCAAGCCCACCAGATATGTCTTGAGGTTCCCACCCCGCTTTACATCTCCAACATAGATTTGAGTTGACAGAGCTTAGTTTATTCATAATATATGGAACTCTGTGCCACTGGTACAAGATTTTATAATGTAGCTCAGTGATAATTAAGCTTTTTTAACCTCTAAAAGCGAAGTGTACCACTGGTCAGTGTAGATTTCTGTGCCCATTAAGTCTTCCCATTTTTTCCACACATTTGGTTTGGTCTCTTGAACCTCTAAGAACTTCGTACCAATTTGATATATGTTTTTTTTTTAAGGTCCTTTTTCCCTAGTTTGATAATTCTTTTATTTATGGAGGATGAATCATCATCCTGCAGTAAGTGTAAAGAGAGATAGTTTTTTATTCTCAGGTAGGAGAAAAGTTCCCTAGCCGGTATGTCCAAATTCCTCTGAATCTCAGGGAAGGGAAGCATTAGGTTGCCATCTATCAGCTTGTCAATATAAACTATACCATTTTTTGTCCATTTTTTTAGATTCAAATCCGGAATATTGTATTCCAATGTTTCAATTTTACTATGTATTGAGATTTTATCCATTAATTTATTCCTCCTTCTAAAAGCAAAACATTTAGAATACAAATCTCTAACAGATTCAATCTCCATCGTATTGAGGAGTTTCAAACCCTTTTTACCCTCCAACCACACTAATGTAGACATATCTCTTCCACCCAGGATAGCCTGCTCAATTCTGTACCAAGGTTTTTGTTTAGCACATGGATCCTGCCATCTCTGGAGATGATATAATCTGCTGGCCTCATAATATCCAATTATATTTGGTACTGCCATACCGCCTTTACTAGTTGTTCGTATTAGATATAAGGATGATATCCTGGGTCTCTTTTGATCCCATATATATGACATAAAAATATTTTGTATCGCCTTCAATCTAATCAGAGGTAGAGACAGAGGGGACTTTCTGAACAAATAGGACCATTTAGGTAGTATGTATGATTTAATGACATTAATTCTTCCCAGCCAGGAGATGCCATATGTTTTCCAGTCTGTGATATGTTTTTTTGATGTCTCTTGGAACAGGATGTCATAATTTTTTGTCATCAACTGGTCTACTTTAGGGGTGATAAATATTCCTTGGTATGAGAAGCCCTCCGGGGACCACTTAAACGAATATAGACTAGATAGTTGTTCAGTTGTGGCTATATTTAGATTAATCGGCATTTCTCAATGTTTAGCTTATAGTTAGACACTTTACTATATTTTTCAATTTCTTCCATAAGTGTTTTTATAGATAAGAGTGGGTCGGTAAGCGTAAGTATGATGTCATCTGCATAAAGACTAATTTTATAGTCCACTTCATTCAGAGTAACCCCCCTTATCTGTTTATTAGATCCTTTTTTCTCCGCAAGAGGTTCCAGGGTAAGAATATATAGCAGGGGAGCTAAAGGGCAACCCTGTCTTGTACTGTTGTGGATTATAAACCACCCTGCTGATATTCCAGGACCAACTGTTTTTGCCACTGGATGTTGATACAATGCCATAATCGCCGTTACTATTGGACCATTAAATCCAAATTTGTTCAATGTTTGCCTAAGGAAATCCCAGCTGACCCTGTCAAAGGCCTTCTCGGCGTCCAGTGACAGGACCAGCTGGGAGGCCCCGGTTTTCTCTGCATATTTAAGCAGGTTCACCAATCAGCGTATATTATCACCAGCTACTCGATCCTTAACTGTTACATTTACTGTAATAATAACAATCATTTTTAAATGAAAACAAAAACATTTGCTACTGTTTGATGCTAATAGTATTGATTAAACATCTCTTTATGCCCAATTCAGTCACAATCATTATTTGCACAAGTTTGAACTGACATCACAAAGCCCCTAATCACAAGTGTCCAAGGGCAAGCAGAGTGTCCTTGCAAGGTCACTTGTGTTGGTGGTATCACAAGGTCCAGTAATGGTCCACCCTTCACGATACCTGTAAAAAAAAACACCTATACTTATCTTTCCTTCACAGTATATAAGACATTTACTAATACCTGTGTTGCATTTTACTACATTAAATCTTGCTCAACCAAGTCTTAAATCTTTAACTCTGTATTTTGATTCGCTACCATTCCACTATCACCTACTTAAACATAGACATAATGGTGACCTAGCATTAGGCATCAAGTCCCTGACAAGGACTCCACTTCAAGGCTGTCCAACTAATTTCTTTCCTCCTACTGATCATCTTTCCTTTCTCATCCAGTGCTTAGATGTCTCTTTTGCTCTTCACTTAAAGGAAGAGTTTTAGATTACTTTCCTCTAACCAACTGCCTTCTCTACTCTTAATTATTTAAAATTATCTTTGGAACTTACACTTGATCTACATGAGGTACATCTTGAGAACCTTGAAAACTAAAAGCACAGAATATAACTGATAGCGCAGCTACTAGAGAGAGCAGAATATCACTAATAGCACAGTTATTAGAGAGAGCAGAATATCACTAATAGCACCGCTACTAGATAGAGCAGAATATCACTAATATCACAGCTACTAGAGAGGGCAGAATATCGCTAATAGCAGCGCTACTAGATAGAGCAGAATATCACTAATATCACAGCTACTAGAGAGGGCAGAATATCGCTAATATCACAGCTACTAGATAGAGCAGAATATCACTAGTAGCACAGCTACTAGAGAGAGCAGAATATCACTAATAGCACAGCTACTAGAGAGGGCAGAATATCCCTAATAGCACAGCTACTAGAGAGGGCAGAAAATCCCTAATAGCACAACTATTAGAGAGGGCAGAATATCACTAATAGCGCAGCTACCAGAGAGAGCATAATATCACTAATAGCACCGCTACTAGAGAGAGCAGAATATCCCTAATAGCACAGCTACTTGAGAGAGCAGAATATCCCTAATAGCACCGCTACTAGAGAGAGCAGAATATCCCTAATAGCGCAGCTACTAGAGAGGGCAGAATATCACTACTAGCACAGCTACTAGAGAGAGCAGAATATCGATAATAGCGCAACTACTAGAGAGAGCAGAATATCACTAATAGCACAGCTACTAGAGAGAGCAGAATATCACTAATAGCACAGCTACTAGAGAGACCAGAATATCGCTAATAGCGCAGCTACTAGAGAGAGCAGAATATCACTAATAGCACAACTATTAGAGAGAGCAGAATATCACTAATAGCACAGCTACTAGAGACAGCAGAATATCACTAATAACACAGCTACCAGAGAGAGCAGAATATTACTAATAGCACAGCTACTAGAGAGAGCAGAATATCACTAATAGCACAGCTACTAGAGAGAGCAGAATATCACTAATAGCACAGCTACCAGAGAGAGCAGAATATCACTAATAGCACAGCTACTAGAGAGAGCGGAATATCACTAATCACACAGCTAATAGAGAGAGCAGAATATCACTACTAGCACAGCTACTAAAGAGGGCAGAATATCGCTAATAGCGCAGCTACTAGAGAGAGCAGAATATCACTAATAGCACAGCTACTAGAGAGAGCAGAATATCACTAATAGCACAGCTACTAGAGAGAGCAGAATATCACTAATAGCACAGCTACTAGAGAGAGCGGAATATCACTAATAGCACAGCTACTAGAGAGAGCAGAATATCACTAATAACACAGCTACTAGAGAGAGCAGAATATCACTAATAGCACAGCTACTAGAGAAGGCATAATATTACTAATAGCACAGCTACTAGATAGAGCAGAATATTACTAAGAGCAGAACTACTAGATAGAGCAGAATATCACTAATAATACAGTTACTACAAATAGTTGTTAATGTTATTATGTATTATTATTTTATTTTATCTGCTCTTTTATACCCCTTTATAATTATAATTCTCATGAAAATCTGCTGATTTTATTTTTTTATTTCTGGCAGGGTTGACTCAGCCCTTCATCTTCTAGAGCTAGATAAAAGGAGTTCCATAAAAATGTGTAATAATAACATCCCCTGGATGTTGGGCAAAAGTAACATCCCAAAAACGACCTTGATATCCAGAAAGCATCTCAACATACCTTCCCTGGTTAAGTACTTTAAAAAATATATATATTATTGTTATTATTATTATTATATAACTAGCCCATACTGTACCATGGATTTGTTTCCATGCAATTCCTCTCTTCAAAGCACTATCCTTTTTTTTCATTCCTGAATGTACATCACTATTACACCACAAAGAACATTAATCTTATTTTGCTTAACAGACAAGCAGTCTGGCTGCATACACAGCCCAGCAATGTACTTTCATTACCTTTGACAGATTCACAGTGCACATTGACATCAGTGTACCACTTCCACTGACGTCCAGACTTCTTTGATGGGACAAGTAGACATCTGGAAAATGCAACCACCTGAATCACAAACACCCACTCAGCATTCTCTGGAAGGTTTTAGGAATAGGTATAAACCACTGACCACTCTGAGTTTTTGTCTTGTGCATTTAGAGAGCCATCTTGCCCATTTAAATTATGTGGTGAATATGTTGTGTACAATAATTATAATAAAGGCTCACACCCTTGGGCAAACAACTGATATCATAGTGACTATACAGTATAATAGCTGCCCGATCATCGAGCTTAATCATAGGCTTAAGTGATTCTGGACAAATCCCTTAAGCCAATGATTAAGCACCGCGATCGGGCACCGCGATCGGGCGCCGCGGGAGGTGACTTTGCAACGTATTGGCTTTGTGGTCCACAATAAATGTTTTATTTTTGCAACAACCTCAGTGATCCGATCTTCATGGTATTAGATGTCTATTCCCTGATATCTAGCTCTGTATACTACATTTTACCAGTGGAAGTGCTGAACGGAGGGTGGAGCTAGCAGTATAGCACAGTATACTCCCAAGTGGATTTTTTTAAGTTCCATTTTGATTAAGTTCCAAAATGGAATGTCAGGGATGGCTAATCTGTGGGGGAACTACATATCCCATGATGCTTAGTCAAGATATGGCATCACTGATCTAGTTCTTGTGATGGTACCTTTTCAAGCAATAGTGCAGACATCACAAGTGTCCCACTTTGGGAACACAACCCAAGGTTCCTGATTTCATTTCCCAGTGTTTGGAACACAGGAGAATGCATTCTGCACATGAAAAGTAGTGTTGTCAGTTTCAGTGACCCTGCCAAGCTACACCCTTCAGAGTCTTAATTTCGTTAGAGGTGGAAGTTGGCAGGTATGATAGTGCCTCAGTGCTCCAAACAGCTTTGATTTGGACCAAGAGATTGAATACATCAAGACTAAAATTCTGCAGCAGAATCAGTTTATTTTTATCATTTTTTTATGTCATCTTTTATTTGAACAAACACATGTATGTTCTAGATTGCACTTTTTTTGGTATTGTTTTTATGTAATAAAAATGATTCTTTGAAATCCTAAATACATAGAATACGTATATAAGAAAGGCTCAATTGTGAATAAATAAGTGAAATCGGATGACATTTGAGGGATTAGAGTCCCAGAGTCGAAATTAATTCAACTGTGTGAAAAGCAAATTCTTACTGACAGTTTCTATTTTTGTACGAAGCTAATGTCCGATGAAGACATGCTGTGTGTATTATTTAGCAGTGCAGGATTCAGGAAATATATTTATACCAGAAATGAAGGAAATCAGCTTTAAAAACCCATAATAAATAATTTAAGGTTACCCGTAACTGACAGGCCAGTAATGGAATTCAGTGTTATAGAAGCATGTCAGTACTTCCTGTGCTGCTGTTCAGGATACACATCGTTAGCTATTTAGAATAGCTGGCAGGATAAATGACTAATAGCCAGTCTGGTTCCTTGTATGAAAGAAAACCTTTGAAAAAACAATTGCAAATAAACAATACCTGGAAATATAACTAGGTAGTAAATGTGATCAATATTGTCAAGCTATGTAAATCAATACACTTGTAATAAATGTTCATGGATAATAATAATTTTACCAAAAACCATTAATGGTAAGAAATACATTATGATACCTGACCATTATACCAACAGGATGTTTATGACATCACATTCTAAATACATAGACACTGATATGTAGCTATAACAGCTTCAGTCTTCTGGGTAGACTTTTCACAAGATTTTAGAGTGCTTCTGTATTAATTCTTGTCCATTCATCCAGTAGAGTCAGGCACTGATATCAGTCAAGGAGGCCTGACTCACACGCTCTGATCCAGTTCATCCCAACGATGTTTGATGGGGTTGAGGTCAGAGCTTTGTGTGGGCCAGTCAAGTTCTAACACACCAAACTCATCCAACCATGTCTTTTAATATTAATTGGCTATATCCTGGCATATTAATTGCAACACCCTGGCATATTAATTGGCAATAACCTGGCATATTAATTGGCAATATCCTGGCATATTAAATGGCAATATCCTGGCATATTTATTGGCAATATCCTGGAATATTAATTGGCAATACCCTGGCATATTAATTGGCAATATCCTGGCATATTAAGTAACAATATCCTGGCATATTGATTGGCTATATCCTGGCATATTAAGTGGCTATATCCTGGCATATTAAGTGGCAACAGAGTGGCAAAATCCTGGCATATTTAAATGGGAAAAGAATGGAATATTGAGGGGCAAAATACTGTAATATTAAATGGCAAAATAATGGCATACTGAGGGGCAAAATACTGGCATACTGAGGGGCAAAATACTGGCATATTAAATGGCAAAAGAATGGCATATTGAATGGCTAAATCCTGGCATATTAAGGGCAAAATACTGACTTATTGAGTGGCAAAATATTACTGGCATATTGAGTGGCAAAATATTACTGCCATATTGACCAACTGCTCCCAACCACCCTCCATATTACACTAGACTGGGATAACATGCTTGTGAGGGTAGGTGGGGCGAGTGGGAGATATTGTCGGGGGGGTAGGGAGAGTTTGTGAGAGAGTGAGAGTGACAGTCAGTGAGAGAGTGAGTAAAAGTCTGTGTGTGAGCAAGAGAGACAGTCTGTGTATGAGAAACTGCTTGTCTTTGTGTGTGAAAGACAGCTTGTCTGTGTGTGCGATAGACAGCGTGTGTATGTGTGTGAGACAGTGTGTGCGAGAAAGCTTGTTTGTGAGTGTGAGAGACAGCTTGTGTGTGTATATGATATACAAATATATATATAAATATATTTTAAAAATATACACACACCCTTCTCACTGGCATGATATACAAATAATATATATCATTTCAGTGATAATCGCCCACTTTGTGGCTCCACCCCGCATGGCCCATCCCTCTTGTAGCTCCGCCCACACATGGCCGGTATTTTTTGTGAGAAAAGGGTGGCAACCCTAGTGTGTCTCAGCTATTGCAGGCTAAGACAGTCCCTTTTTTTGGGTTAATCAGAGACAATCCACACTGCAATGGCTAAACAGCCTGTCTTTGCAGGCTATGATCCTTTTTTGGGTCAATCAGAGGCAGTCTGAAACACCCCTCACTTGATTTGCATAGAGTGAGGAGGAGTGATTGACAGGTAAGTGACTATTGTCACTGACCTATCACATTACGATCACTGATGAGTGGTCCCGGCGGATATTTATTTATTTTTTGCTTTCCTGGATGCCTTCACTCATGAAGCATGCAGCAATGCTGAAATTAGAGCAAATCGCAGCAAAAGCACTGCGATTGGGCTATTTTAATCGCAGCCAATACATGGACGGGCACCACCAGTGCATTGTATTGTCATTAACAGGTTAATGAAAGATACAAAAAGTGACAGTGCGCTAGAAGTGCTGTGAAGTGATAATATCGATAGCACAGTGATTCTACTGTGCAAAATAAACAATGTATACCCCGTGAGGCAAATATCAAAATTAGTGCAAATATAAAAGCAGAAAGCACTCACATATAGTCCCTATAATGTTGGGACAACATAAAATGTACGTAACAGCTCCTTTCTGAATTCCTTCAACCTCCAAAGAATAAGAGATAATTTTTAGGGAATAACAGTGGAATTTAAAATAAAGTGCATAAAATGTCTTACACTTAGAATCTGGAGCATCAGCAGGTACAAACAAACTGGAACATAGAAGATAAAAGCAGGTTCTGGAAAAATCTCCAATGAGTGTTGTTAGATCTAACAACACTCATTGTAGATTTTTCCAGAACCTGCTTTTATCTTCTATGTTCCAGTTTGTTTGTACCTGCTGATGCTCCAGATTCTAAGTGTAAGACATTTTATGCACTTTATATTAAATTCCACTGTTATTCCCTAAAAATTATCTCTTATTCTTTGGAGGTTGAAGGAATTCAGAAAGGAGCTGTTACGTACATTTTATGTTGTCCCAACATTATAGGGACTATATGTGAGTGCTTTCTGCTTTTATATTTGCACTAATTTTGATATTTGCCTCACGGGGTATACATTGTTTATTTTGCACAGTAGTATCACTGTGCTATCGATATTATCACTTCACAGCACTTCTAGCGCACTGTCACTTTTTGTATCTTTTGTCTATGTACCCTGTTGCAACATTTTGGGTTAGCTGCTAGACAAGTTGCTGCTTGTGCAACACTCTCTCTAGCGCCATCTACCTCAAAACCTGTTCCAATTATTAACAGGTTAATAGTTTTACAATTTATTGAATATAACATGTCTTCACTTTTAATTGGATCTTAATGTAATATAATCCCTGTTTGTTTAAAACAAAACAGAAAGTAAGAGAACATGTCTTCAAAATAGAAAATCTTCATTCAAAACTGATAAAAAATGCCCTTTCTTAACTATATTATATTATTATTAGTATTATTATTACTACTATTATTAACATGAAAGTGATTGTTCAGGAAAAAATACTGCTATTAAGCAAATAAACTATTAAATATGCCATTTTACAACATTTCCATCTACAGTTAATGTCTAAGCTCCTCCTCTTTTTAGTGACCACTTCTGTTCCATTACCTGGGACACAACCCCCTACTACCACAGCATTCTAAAGGGATCAGTCAGTAAAAGGAGAGGGGCTTTGGTATCCTTTGTACGGTCAGTTGCGCCTAGAGTGTCCACAAAAATATATATTTTTTTTTAAAAAGCACTGTATCATAAAGTAATGAACAAGACACAGATCTGTCTTATCACTGATTCCTCAACACTTCCCATCTCCTAAAAACTGCAATAAAGTGTGATAGTTTTACTGGAGTTGCCATAACAACAGTCCTGGCTATTTCTCCAAATCCTTCTTATTGGATGTCACTGAATGTAAAGGCCCCTCCATCAAATTATGTTCAAGATAAAACTTGTACAAGAGAACTGTAAAAGGAGAACTGTAAAAGTAAAAGTAAGTGCATTTCACATAACATTAAATAAACATACAATATACAGAAAGCAAGCGAGGGGGAACTGCTTCTTTAAATAGTGAAGAAAGGCATTATATTTTCATAATAACATGTATTTGAAGTTCTTTTTTTAGTGTCACTCTTTTACAACATAGTAATCAATTATACTTAATTGGTTAATGAATAGAAACATAAAAAGTGTCAGCATATAATAATCATTTGGCCCATCTAGGATATTTTATATCTAGGATAGCCTTGTGCCTATCCCACGCATGCTAAACTCCTTTGCTGTGCTCTACCACTTCTGCTGGAAGGCTATTTGATGCATCCACTACCATCTCCACTACCCTTTGAGTAAAATACTTCCTGATATTACTTGAAACCTTTGCTTCTCTAATTTAAGACCATGTCCTCTTGTGGTAGTTTTTCTTCTTTTAACTATACTCTCATCCTGTTAATTCCCTTTATTTATTTAAATGTCTCTATCCAACCCCCCCCCCCCCCCATCTTTCCTCCAAGCTATTGCCAATACCTCTCCCTATGCAACCAAGCATTCTGCTATCATTTCCTGCTGCTCTATTACATTGTCTTCCTACCTTTAATTACTCTGAAATATCACTCCTAAATCTATCAAATATGCTAAACTCTGTCCATGTGTCTTTATGCCCAAGATGCATTATCTTACATTTATCCACATTCAATGTCAGTTGCCACAGCTCTGACCATTTTTCTAGTTTTCCTACATCATTTGCCATATGGCTTATCCCTCCAGGAACATCAACCCTGTTGCATATCTTGTATCATCAGCAGAAATTATACTTTACCAACAAGACCTTCTGCAATATCACTAATAAAAATAATAAAGAGAATGGGTCCAAGTACAGATCCCTGAGGTACCCCACTAGTAACAAGACCTTGCATCGAATATACTCCATTGTCATATCTTCTGCACCACCCTGATCTATTTTAGTCACCCACTCTAAAAAAAATCAATACGATTAGTTTGGCATGATCTGCCTGAAGTAAACCCATGTTGTCTCTTGTATTAAAATCCATGTGATTTAAGATGTACAACAGTCCTATCCTTTAACATGCTGATTTCCATTACTTTCCCTACTACTGAAGTAAGACATACTGGTCTATAGTTGCCCAACTCTAATTTCCAATCTTAGTTGTCTTTACTTTAGACAGCTGAAGTGCAAACTCTTCATCTGTAAATTCCCATGTATCAAATGACCCATTTGTCTTTTTTTCCTAACTGAGGCCTAACTTCTGCGTCGTACCAAAGTGGTTTCTTCGGTTGCTTGCTCTTAATGACGAACATGTATATAATTGATCACAACTCCAGCAGTGAAAGCGTTAATGGTTTAGTCAGTAACCAGACCCATATCTACATTTTCCCCATTAAATATTAATGTTCTGTTAATTGCTTTGGATACTAATTGTGCAACATTATGTAACACCTGGTTGGTTTATAAATAGAGAGAAATTATAACACTAAATGAAACATATTGGCACTATGTTCTCATGTAAGGCTATTGCTCTGATGTTTGATTTAGCTTAAAATCTGATCTGGGAAGGGGTCCTCGTCGGTGGTCGGGACAGAGCTAGAAATTACAGACATTACACAATGTTGTGGAATCCCGTGATATTGAGTGCCAGTGTTCACAGTACAAGTGCCATGGGCAGAGAGCTCATTTCTTACCAGTTTAAACTAAGTGGATCTTGTAGACGTACAGAGTTTAAACCAAATGTACCTTGTGCACAGGCAGTATTGTGCTGGGACTGATCTGAATATGATGGTGCAGGGGCCCCACACAAAAATGGGACTATCTGTTGGCAACTATGTTAATAAATTAAAACATAGTTGTCTACCAGAACCAGAAGGTTCCCATCACAGACGACTGTTTACTTGTTTTGTCTGTTGTCCCCACTCATGCTCCCAAAAAACGTTTAATGATATTTACCTTAACATTTCACACGGATTTTGTTCAGTGGAAACATCTCCATTTTTCCTCTGAAATCATGCATTTCACGCAGTGAAAATTAACAGTCAATAATTCAGGCCTAAAATCTGGTATCCTTCTGATCTTAGTTTTACTTCTTCAGGAGTCCACGGCTTAAAAGTACGACTAAAGCAGGGAAGAAGAAAAAAGAAAAGAAAAAACATATAAACAAATTTCAAGGTTACGCTACCAACATTTCATTTACCAAACGCAGCAATTACGAATAAATACAATTAGTCATAGTGATAATTATCTGCTACAAACTCCTTTTGACACATATTATTCAGAGAAACCATAAGATATTAGAAAATGTGTCAAAGGGATCTAGAAATGACAGGTTTCAATGGAAATATATCACTATCGTGCATCGTATTCATCATATCACATAAATATTATTTAACATTTCTCAGAATAGCAACGGTTGTTGACTTTTTTGCAGGCTGTAATAGAAAGGGGGTTGCACTTTCTTGATGACATCATTGTTGCTGGCAATGATGTCAGGTGGCATCATTATGAACTTGGGTGGATGTCCACTGAAGCTCAATGCAAATTAAAGACAGTGTATCCTAGTGGCTTTGCTCAGTGTTTAACACATGAACCCCCCTGTAACCCTAATTATGACCCTAATTATGACCCTAACCCTAGATCTAGGTTCAGAAGATGTAGGGGTAGCTTTTTCCATTCATTTATTTTATTTATTTCATTAATTTTATATTTATAACTGTAATACCATCTAACTGCCTGTAGGGGCAGTCAAGTAGCGGTTTCAGAGCGACGGAAGAGATTTTTTTTTTCTCTTTTCCGTCGCTCTCCTCTGGTCACGCTGTATTGGAGGGGCATGCTCCTCCATTACAGCCCCCACCCGCGATCACTGGGTGATCGCGGTGCCCAGGGGGGCTCAGAAGGTGTTGCATGATGCCTCTATGGAGGCATCATTGCAACACTTTAACACACATAGGCAGTGATCAGCTAAGGAGCGCAACACTACATGAAAACGGAGGACGTATATATACGTCCTCATGGTCCTCAAGGACCATGCTTTTCAGGACATATATATACGTCCAAATGCTTTAAGGGGTTAAAAGTAATGCGTGGGATAGGCACAAGGCTATCTCATATATAAGATAAGGCCAGGGACTAAAGTATTTCAAAAATTGGGCAGACTAGATGGATTTCGAAAATTGGGCAGACTAGATGGACCAAAAGCTTATCTGCCAACACATTCTATGTTTCTATGTTTCTAAGTTATATTTCTTTAGCTTTAAATGTGGGAGGGGAAACGATTTTTAGGCCCAATCCATTGTTTAGTAAACTCACAAGTTGAAGGGTGCATAATAAAGAACATAAATAATAAAACTAACTTGTAAGTGTCACATTGCACATTAGCTCTCAATGATGAAAGTATGGCTTACAGCAAACAAAAACAAATACGCAAATATGTGTTGGTTATAACACCTCTGTAGAGTACAACAATAGATAGGATTTTAATTTGGGACATGCAAGATGAAGTAGTGAAAATAATACTGAGTATCTTGGAAGAAATATAGGCCATGTAAACATGTCGACAAATGGAATGCTCATTATTATATTGGTGTAACTCTATGCTTCTGGGTGGTATGTGATCTTCCACACTGAAAAGGTGAATACGACTAATCTATAGGATATTATAAGAGTTAGCCCTGGAGATAAAGCCCTCTATCATGTCATTACCTCTACGTTTTCCCACAAACACATTAAATGCTCTAAAATAGGGATCTAATGAATTTTGACATTATTAACACTGACATCAGTAATTGTAATGATATCTATTTTATGACGCAATTTGTAACTTCTACTTATGGTCAGCTCTGTGTATGTTAATTTTTGGAGCAAACGCTATAGATATCAAAATAATGTTCCTATATATTGCTCCATTACAGAATGGCTATTTAAACATTTCCAAATACATTCAATACATTGTAAATTTCCAATACATTCAATATGAGCAATAAACAGAGTATAGATTTTATTTCTCTATGCCTATTTTCGCAAGTATTGCCAATATGGCCTTGTCATTCACTGTCCCTTCTGTCTGTCACTGTCTTCCTTTTTGTATCACACCAGGCACAGCAGTTCTTTTACATATATAAAAACATACCACTAACTTTAAATGTATAAAAATACTCTCTCTGCTACAGGGAAGACACACTATTAAGCAGAATTATGTATTCCCAAGGTTTATGGGTGTAAGCTGTGCCTTCTCCCAAGTAAACATTATTTCCAAGAAACTAAGGATAAGGTTTGCTTATTATTCAAAGCCTGTCTCTCATGATAATTACACGGGGCACAATTTACCAATGTCGCTTAGTCTAAAAAACTCAAAAACTCTGTTTATGCTTCCGTATACTAGTCTATTTTTGTCAGCTCAATGACTCATGTTAAGGACCTGATTGATTTGACTCTTTTGTCTTTCCTTTGCATGGCAAGGAATGCACTGCTTGACCTGTGATTACAGAACGAATGTTATACAACTCATTATATGCCTAACATATTTTTCATCCGTTTTCCACAAGAACCACAAAAAAGCTCTTCTAATTGTTAGGTGTGGCTTAATGAATTCATGTTTAACAAGCTATGAAAGAGCTACTTGATGATTAAAGGATGTTGTTTTTGAAACTAATCAATGTTTTACACAAAAAAATAAGGACAAATTATTTCGAGCTCTGAATGATATGATCTACCCTGTATTTTATAGACGTTCCCGGAAACATAATAACACAGTCTCTTTTCATTATTATTCATTATAGGGTTTTTAAAAATAATTATACAAAGGGAACCTGTACAGTAGTTCTGATTGACGTATTTCTGCAAAGGGAACATTTCTAATTTCCAGGCCACGTTTATGTCCGTGAATGTTTTTTTTTTTTATAAAAGGAGGATATGATGAACTAGATCATTTGTGTATTTAAAGGGATTCCGACACCTCAATGTGCTTGTACTGTCAATTTGTAGAATGATACAAAAATATATCAAATTAATCGGGTCAGTAGAATTGCATACACTTGCATGATTTAGGAGAAAAATATGGTCTAAAAAGTGTCTGTGGTGCCTCCTGTTTATGACATCACCTTGTGTTTACCTATACACATGAACTTTCTCAGTGATCACATCAGTAAATGCATACATAATGGTTGAGCCTGGTCTGCCTAATTGTTGTGGCAACCAGGAGCAATTCACCCCATCCATTGCCCCATATTTGGGGGGAGGATGGCTATGGATTGTTATTAGCCCCATATATGACTGGGCACCCTCACATACAAACATATAGTATTTGCCAACAAACAATTCAGTACATAAGACTCTTTAGCTGATCCTTTAACAAGGACCCTACATGTAGAAGTTATCAATGAGTGTTGCTATGTCTTTAAGTCTCTAAAGTTGAATAGGACACTAACAGAATATCCCATTACAGCGGTCCAGCTAGAGGGTCCACGTAAAATGAAGAGTTTTTAAAAGAGTATATTTGCCCTGAGGTCATTGGTAGTGTTTGGTGTGCAAAGGGGCTCTAACGTATATAAAACATTTTAGAAGTAAAAAAACAAAAACAAAACAAAAAAGCAAACATTTATTTTTTAGAAGTAATAGCTCTGTTATTGAAAATCCAAAGAGCTCACTAGGTCCAAATAATGGATGTATTGGATGAATTAATGGATGAATTAATAGAGCCATCTAAGCAATATTTTGGAATTTGGCTATTCTATGATAAACTGCTATGTACCTGGCACTAACAGTATGATTAAGTGTTTCTGGTATGAAGTAGAATATGTCTAACCTATTATTTTTACAGTCAAACGTAACAACTTATTTAGTACATCATTTTCAGAATTTGTAAAATTGTAAAATAAAAAAATCCCTTGGCTTTAAAACATCTCAAATATATAGAGTTACAACATTAACACCTTGCCTACACAGGACGTGCTAGGTCCATCCTGTGTGGCGAGGAGTTAGTGACACAGGACGGACCTAATCTGTCCTGCACCAAAATGAGCACTGAAAGCGTTTTGATTCGCTTTCAGTGCTCCAGTGGTATTACTACGATGCTTCCATGTGGAAGTACTGTGCAATACTAAAACAAAAGCGTGTCGGCATTTCGATCGCCGTGTTTAAAACGACGGACTTTAAAAACGCACATAGGAAGCTATTTTAATCCTTTCATATGACTCTGCAAGTGTTATTGACTTGCCTCACAAGTCAAGGCAGTCAGCAACACTAAAAAAACACACGCTATCTTGGTCACTGTTTGACTAAGATGGCGCTGCCCTTTTAAGGGCAAGAGCACAGGAAGCAGGAAGTAGCTGCTTTCTGTGCTTTGAGGCTGTCACACAATTGCCTCATCACAGAAGCAATCTGTGACTGGTCAGATCAATATTTGTAAAATATTGATCTGACAACTTTGGATCGGCCTCCCTCTCCTCATATTGTTTTTAGTGAGGGAGAGACAGATCAAAGTAATAAATGTAAGTTACAATAACATAAAGTAATAATAATACAATAAAACAATAAAAATAAAATAAAGACCCAATGGCTTTTATAAAAGCCATTCCCTACGTTAAACCCCTTAGCTGCCATTGATCATGCATAAGCAGTGATCTTGCACATCAGCACATGTTTTGCTGTTTGTGCATTTTTTAGGGGTTCATTTTTTTGTATTGTAAATTATTACAGTACTACAAAGGCTCTTCTAAGAGCTATTAACCCCTTCCTTGGCGTAGATCACTGCTTACGCAATGATCTTGATACCAAAGCAATTTTTATCTGTCTGGATTTTTTTTGATAATTTGAAGTAAAAATATTGTTGATTTTTTAAAAGTTGTCTGATCAGATGTATAGTGATCATTAACGGTGTATTGGTGGCAAAGGCGTTTTTGTGATTGCTCAGATGAGCATCACCATTCACTTGGTATTTGTGAATATTGATCTGACCAATTTGGATCTGCCTTCCTATCCTCACTTACTTTTTTGTGATGGAAAGAGATCAGTTGTCAGATTTCAAGAATTCCCTGTGTAGTAACCCCTTCCTGCCATTGATCACTGTATAAGCAGTAATCTTGGACATCAATGATTTTTTGCTTGCTGCATTTTTTAAGGGATTCATTTCTTTGTATTGTAATGTATTACAGTACTATATAGGCTATTAACCTTCTTTACCGTAGATCACTGCTTAGGCACTGATTCAGGGTTCGATTTTGACCCTGGCCAGCTCTCTGATACATCATCTAGGGATGTATCAGTGGCATCTGAGCCCTTGCCACAAGGAGTCGTGGGTGTCTACTTTTAGAAAATATAGGGTTTTCTGGGGGTAAATTACATTGGCTGGCTTCAAAGACATATCCCATATAGGAAATGGATGCAGGTTGACTATAAAAAGTTGGAACACTGAGATGCGTACCTCACAACTGTGGCATTTTACCCCCAAAAAAACACAACAAACCTATACATGGGTGGTATCGCTGTACTCGGGCGATGTTGCTGAACACATATTTGGGGTGTTGTCTGGCAGTGACTTTTACCAAAATCTGTGAACTCATGCCTGAAGTACAATATATATGGTAACAAAACTCCCAAAAATTACTAACCAAAATTTGACAAAGGCTGGTGGTAGAATTAGTACATGTAAAGTATTATAATATCCCTATTTGAAATACCTAAGGATGTCTGGTTTCCAAAAATATATGGATTGATAGGGTAAAATACATTGGCAGGCTTCAAAAATGTTCCAAATGGAACATTGGCGCAGGATGACTTCATGTCAAAATTCCAAGTTGGAAATGCGCACATCTCAAATGTGGCCTTTTATCCCCAAAACAAACAAACCTATCCATGGGTGTTGTCCCTGTACTCAGGAGATGTTGCTGAACACATATTTAGGTGTTTGTTGAAAGTGGCAAACAGCAGAATCTGAAAATTCATGCCTGAACTACAATGTGTGTGAAAAAAATGACTTCCCAACATTTTGATAAAGGCTGATGGTAGAATTAGTACATGGAAATTTTTAAAATACCACAATTTGAAATACCCTAGGATGTCTAGTTTTCCAAAATATATGGTTTTATGGGATAAAATATATTGACTGGCTTCAAAAGTGTCCCAAATGGAACATGGCCGCTGGCTGACTACATGTCAAAATTCCAAGTTGGAAATGCACACTTGCCAAATGTGGCCTTTTATCCCCCAAACAACTAAACAAACCTATGCATGGGTGATATCCCTGTACTTAGGAGATTTTACTGAACACGTATTGGGGTTTTGTTTTGCAGTGACACATAACAGGATCTGTAAATTCATGCCCGAATCACAATGTATGTGGAAACAAAACATAGGCTGGTGGTAAAATTAGTGCATGGAAAGTGTTAAAATACCCCTATTTGAAATATTCTAGGGTATCTAGTTTTCAAAAATATATGGTTGTGTGGGGTAAAATACACTGGCCGGCTCCAAATTCTGGACGAATATTAGAAACTATGTAGTAGTGTTTTTTGTTGTCTTTTGTAGATGAGCATACGATTTTTCCATTTTTCGCCATATTGTATTACTTTTTTTATATAAAATTTTAAGCTTTTATCAAAATAATGGTATCAAAAAAAGCCCTCCTTCTGCTGATAAAAACAATATATAGTTTGTGTGGGTACGCTAAATAAGAAAGAAGGAAATTAAAGCAAAACATGGCAGAAAAGTTAAAACAGCCCATGTCACCAAGCATCAGACAAGCCAAAAAAGTAATGTCACTAAGGGGTTAATTTAGTAGTGTTTATAGCCTATGTTTGTGAATGGGAAAATGCACCTCCATTTAAAAGTTTGGTCAATAAAATGCAGCACAGCTTTGGGCAGTGGTTCCACAGAATTAGAATATGGAACTTGAACCGGTTTGCGACTAAGTCAAAACACTTAGAACAAAATAATGTTTGAATATCCCCCAAAGTAATGGGAGGCAACATGATCTAAGCTATTTTTGAGACTAAGTCAAATTCGGCACCTGAATTTGACTTAGTCTCAAAATGAAATTCAACCTCCAAAATTGGATTTTAGTTAATGGACCCATTAGTCTCAGTGCTTCCTGAACAGAGTTTACCTGTTAATCTGCTCCAAACTGTGTGTTTGTGTACATGTCATTTTATTCTATATTTAATATAGTATGTTTTCTGAACCACTTTCTTCTAGTTACCTCTGTGCCTGGCACCAGGCACTCAACTTGAGCCTCAGTCGGATTTTATTGGGTGTACAAGTGTGGATCGATGCCTAACTTATACCATATTGACGCTGGCATCACATTCAGTATGCTACACTTTAGGTATAACTTGTACCATATTGACTCTTGCATCAGTTGTGGATGGGTTCCTAACTTACACCATATTGACGGTTGGATCAATTTTAAGAGGGAAAATCGTCTCTGAGAGCTCAATGTATTCATATATATATATATATATATATATATATATATATATATATATATATATAAAATTCCTTACATTTTAAGGAAAGGCAAAGGACTGAACAGGTTGTTCCATTAAAAAATCAACACCATGAAGTGAAGAACAGATGCTGACGTAGAAAGGTCCATGCAGAACTTTAATTACATACCTTGAAGTGCTAGAAGTCAAGGAGGCTGTTCACTAAAAGTGATCTGACAAGTAAACTGTAAAGATCAGGCATTAATAGATGAGTTAGAAATGTTCTCCAATTTGCCTATCTTCCTAACAAAGCTATTAATGCCTCATCTTTGCAGTTCACTCTTATTGAATAGCTCTCAAAGTCTACAGAATTTCGAGTGCCAGATCGAACTTATCCTGGCCTAGTGCAACTTACAATATAATATTTAGAATCACGCCATTAACTTAATTTGCTGTTTTCACTACAAACACATTAAGGCAAAGTCCTCCTGACTTTTTCTTCTAGTCGAATTTGTCACCTATTATTTATATATTTTCTCCGCCGCTTTGTACAGAGCTACAGAATATGAAATCCTTTTCTAAAATAATAAACATTTATAAATCATGCATTTCTGCCCATTAATATTTGTTACAGTCTTTTGGCTAATCATTCCGAGGAAAGTCTTCACAGCATGAAATGTTCACAACCACATGTTTGCTAAAATATTAAAACAAACATTCACAACATTTGTTTTTTTAACTCATCAAGATCGGGCTTCATCTGACAGGGGGGGACCCGGCTGCAAGTCCTTGCAATGGGATCCACACACAGCTCATCGTGGGGGGGAGCGAGATGAGGTGTTAAATGCAGGACGTTCTATGTCATCATATTAGCCTCTATGCACAAAAAAAGTAGGACAGCATAGGATGTCATACAAGCGAGAAGGTGTTCAGACATAGAGTAACCAATATATAAACAAATATGCAGAGGTAGGCAACAACATTGTACATGGTAGACATTTACTACTTGTTCTATGGACCTTCACAGACCTTTCCACATGTTGACTAAATGTGTTGAGCAGACAACTGATTTGAAACAATCAGGCCAAAGTATCTGAGCTACAAAAACTGGAATGGTAGATTTTTTTTTTTTTAACCCAACTATTTTTGCCAGATTTCTAGTGGCAGTTCCCCTCAGTCTCGTGAACAGACCCCCATATATCTATCACTATTTGAAGTCTTGTCTTCTCTGGAACAGCAATTTTTTCCAGCAGCAAACAACAGAAAATATATATTTTCAGCCTTTTCAGCCCCTCTAGATGTCAGTATATATCTTCAAAACAGCACAATAACTGGTATCTAGGATATGTTTTTATTGTACATTAGCAGTCTCTATGCACCCAGCCTTTCCAATATTTATTATCTGTATGAAGTACAATGAGCTTTGCTGATAATATTTGGGTAACTAATTATTACCATGGCTGGATATTATTTTCTCAATCTTCTTGTAGTGATCACCTGGCTTCTGCATTGTAACCTTTTTACTTTGTGATGTTTTCTTGGCCAATGAGCTAATAATATATGTAATGTTATGTAAATGTCTGTGTTTATACTTACCAGGACATCTCATGGCCGATTTGAATGTTTTAAATATTTTGATCTCCATAGAAATATATAATAGTATACTCCTTATATATGTTTATCTTTAGATGGTTAGCAATACATATTTGGGGGGATTTCCCGAAAAAGACATTACTTTGCGTTCTCAGATAAATTGTCTTATTTGTTTATAATTTCCTGTCTAGATTACTGCAAATCCATTGTAATTGGTTTGCCCTCTGACAAATCCATTATAATCACCACAGCTAGGCTCATCCATCTTATCCATCATTCTGCATCAGCAGCTGGCATCACTTACATAACTGGGGTAATATATATATATATATATATATATATATATATATTAGGAATATATATACATATATATATATATATATATATTATAAATATATAAATAAATATTAAAATGCAATCTTTACATATTATCAAAAACAGTATAGAAATGTACACAAGAAATAAATAATGATATGCAATACATGAAATACCAGACATTCAACCTGCCAAATGATTTAGAAAAGACCTCACGTGCTATACATAAATTTAATATACTGCGTACATTTGATCATAGTTAATGATATAGAAAAAAATCCTTCCTGTGCAAGAAAACAAGAAGAGTGCTAAGGTCAAGTAAGGGCACAATCCAAGGTCATGGAAGGGCACCATCCAAGGTCATGGAAGAGTACCATCCAAGGTCATGTAAGGGCACAATCCAAGGTCATGTCAGAGCACCATCCAAGGTTATGTAAGGGCACCATCCAAGGTCATGTAAGGGCACCATCCAAGGTTATGTAAGGGTACCATCCAAGGTCATGTAAGGGCACCATCAAAGGTTATGTAAGGGTACCATCCAAGGTTATGTAAGGGTACCATCCAAGGTTATGTAAGGGTACCATCCAAGGTCATGTAAGGGCACCATCTGAAACTATCACAGACTAACTTGCAAACTAATCTGAATAAATAGTGTCAACCTGCCAACAATAGGATAAAGCACAACAATATGATGTGTTTATGATTTATTTTTTTCTGTTAAACACATCTCCTGATCTATAGAACTACAAATGTGTTGGGTTTTTAAATGCCTTGGAGCCCAATGGATCCACAACACCCCTTCTTTAACCAGAGATTTCTATGGTAAAACAAATGATATTAGTTATTTTTTAATCATAAACATAACAAAGTAGCAACAGATGAAATGTCTGAGTCCAATGAAGTGAAGATAAAATCAGGTGTCAGACAACATAATGTACAATACAGAGTCTGAGTCTGAGTAACCTTTCCATGCCCTTTTACCCTGCCATAGCTGCCAATAGTTTGAATTTTTTGGGATTTGCCCGTTTTTCACATAGTCTTATCAGTTTTGACCATTCCTCATATAACTGTCATAATATGCCCTTCATAAAAAAGCTTTTTATTTTCTTGAGACATACATAGAATAATAACATGAAGTCCCACAGGGCCGGTTCAGGGTCTGATCTGTAAAGGTATGAACACTGTACAATTACCTCACAAACACTGATTCAATGAGGAGCGGAAAAAAATAACGGTAAAAAAATGATACTTTTTGGCTCATTAATTTACCACCACAAACACTGTGCTGCAGCTGTGCATGTGTGCACAATAACCCTTTAAGTGCTGTACAGCAAAGAAAGGGTTAACCCATGCAGGCTTTCCCTATTTCCCCTCCCATCAGATTGCTGGGCCGGGGGCTGCTGGAATGGCCCCCAGCCTGAAAGTGCAAGTGGGGCCATGAACTAGGCATGTGGCCCCCATTGCTTTCTGGTCCCGTTTATTTATAAGGGGGCCAGTTCCTGAACAAATGTATCTGATCCCCCAATATTAATACAGGGGGCCAGGGGCTGCCAAAATTCCTGTAGCCAACTAATAAATAATAATAATAATAATAATGTCAATAAACTAAAATGCCCCTGGCCCTATCTATTATTAAACGGGGCTAGAAACATAGAAACAGAGAAACATAGAATGTGTCGGCAGATAAGAACCATTCGGTCCATCTAGTCTGCCCAATTTTTTTGGAGTACTTTTATTAGTCCCCCGTTCCCAGTATTATAGCTAGGATAGCCTTGTGTATATCCCACGCATGCTTAAAATCCTTGACTGTGTTTGCCTCTACCACTTCTGCTGGAAGGCTATTCCATACATCCACTACCCTCTCAGTAAAGTAATACTTCCTGATATTACTTTTAATATCTAGGTTCTGGCCAAATGCCAGTGGCCTCTAAAATAAATTTAAACAATAAATAAATGTTCCTGTCCCAGGGGAATTTTGCTACCCCCTCCCTATTAGTGAACTGGGCCAGGGGCATTGGCACCATTTACTAATCTAGAGGCATTTTTGCAGCTCCTGGCCCCATGTATTGTCAGGTGTCCAGCAGCAACATGCCCCACCCCTTCTCCTGGCATTCTTATTTGGGAGAGCAGGCCCTTCACTGAAGTTAACAGCTCACACTGAATCTATGACCATCAAAAAGCATCTTTATTCAGCAGCCAGATTCAGGTTATGTTTGATGTGCTCAGGTTTAAGGGCACCATTGCAATACTCCAGAGTTGTTAGACGTGTCCCACCTGGTTCAAGGGGGTTTATATTTGTTTAAATCTTAACTATTTGCCATATACAACAAGATATATAATTATAAATAAAATAAAATAAGTGGGAAAAAAGTGATTAAAACAAAACATGGAAAAAATGGGAAAAATGTAAATTTATAAAACAGATAAAAAGAGTAAAATAAGAATAAAAAACAAGCAATTAAAAGCATCAAGTACAAAAATCAAAGATTGCATTTACTTTTATTGTTAATATTTTGGTATTCGTACAATTTTAATTATACCTCACAAAGGTGAAATTTTGGCTTAACCATCAATTTAGAGTTTTATTTTGTTCTAATCTCAGTTCATCCTTGCATTCAATGCACTGTGTAGAGCACCCTGCATTGCCAAGGGGTAAAAAGGAACTTTCACTCTTACCTATTCAGCAGCACTAGAAGTCAGCAATGTGACAGCTATAATTCCTTCTATGGGACCTTCACTTTATCACCTACAGACGTAGCTATACACCTGCCATCGAGAATTATGCTTTGCATTTTACAGGACAACAGCTACTTTGTTTCTGATGCACACTTTATTTTCTATCATGCAATAAAAGAGTATTCTATCATTCTGTAAGGTGAAATAATACTTCAATAGAAAATGCAATAGTTTGGTTCATTGCATTGAGAAACACTCACACCATTGTTTCATATCCATCATATGTAGCTTTACAGGTGTCAATGTGATTGTGGATTAAACAATAGCTGTTGATCATGCTAAAGAAACCAAAATATACATGTATTGCATGCTATCTATCTTTTTAAGATCGTACTCCTCGAAACTTTCAGTTTTTCCTCTAATCATACAGGTGGCTTTTCTCCTCATCATTATTCTACAACATTAAAGGGGTAAACAATGGGCTTTACTCATGAAAGGGAGGATTGAGGATGGAATTTCAAACGTAAGGCCAAATTACTGAGTTGGTAAACATTCTTCCATTCAACTGAATTAGATAATTTAATTTTTAACCCCTTCATGACGCATGGTGCTTGCGTCCCAAACGACGCAAGCACCAAAACGTCACGATTTGTTCCTGGCCACCGATCACAAGCTGATCGGTAGCCAGGAACACTCTGGCAGAGACCCGATCAGGGTCTTAATAGACCCTGTGGGTCCCTGCCAAAAAATCGCTAGACCTCCGGACGTCACGTGTGACGTCACGGAGGCGTGCCCGAACACGGAAGTTCGGGCTCAGCGCGATTTAGAGAAATGTAGCCTGTGCTCGCTTTGAGCACCGGCTACATTTTCCCTGTCAGACTGAGGCCACTCAAAGTGGCCTCATCTGACAGGTGGGATCCCGCTGTAAGTGCCTGCAGTGGGATCCGAAAACAGATCATCGCGGGGAGCCGCGATGAGCTGTTTAGTACAGGACGTACTATGCCATCCTAACGACTTTAAGGCACTTAAAGTCAGGACGGCATAGAACGTCCCAACGTCACGAAGGGGTTAATGAACAGTTTACGCACCCCAAAGCGTAAGACAGTAAGCAGTATCCGAAATGTTCAAGCAAGTGTTTTAAGACACGGATTGAGACCTGCAAATATAAACCAATGAGAGGTGCTACTGCTAGTGTCCTAGGACATGGAAGGACATCTGTCCACATATCTTTTACATTTATCTAGTGATAAAAATGGGATGTGTGAAAGGTTGAACTTGATTTTTTCTACCTAATTTACTAACTTATTTTTAAAGAATTCGTTTGGTATGTTTTGGTGTCTGAATTAGTAGTGTTTGTCAAATAGATCTATAGTGACTGTTTTAATATTAATTGGAAAATATGGGAATTTTTTTATATGTATTTAGAAATTAGTTTACCAGGAAGAATACATTGAGATTTTTATATTTTTAAAGTCCTGGGGACCAAGTCCAGAATGATATTGTACAGAGTGTCAAATTTAAAAGTAGATTAAAAATAAATTAAAACAAAACAACAAAAAAGAGAAAACAACAACATGTACAGTATATATAGGCGTTTGTAAACTAATAACAGGTACATTCTGTTTATAGAACTTCGAAACCACTCGTTTTCAGGGATTTTAGACTAGGGGATAATTTGGCAGAATCCGAGAGATTGTTTGAGAATGCACCCTGACTGAAATCACTCTGTATCTCAAAATCTGGGTTTGGGCACACCCCCACAACACCCCCACAACATCACCAGTGATGTTGCCAGATACTGAAATGTTTCTGTAAAGACCCTGTTCAGGGGTGTACTTGTGATATGTTGATCCTTAGGTCACACTGCTTCTTTTTTTTTTCATGAAGGTCAGTTCTGAGATAAAGTTCTGAAAGTGGAGCATTCACCAGAACATTCCATTGGTTTCTATGGTAACTGCACAACTTTTACATCTATTTTTATAAATGAACCCCAGAGTCTTCAGAGACAGAGAAATGCTCTATTCCGCAAGCTCTAGCTTAACCCAACCATGATCTTAAAAGGAATGTGCCGTGTACACCCTAGTAGGATATGTCAAATGAGTTCCACATAATGTAATACATACAATTTATAATGCTATAGAAAAACCCAATATGAACAAAATAAAGACTACAGTAATAAATATATAATAAGGACATGTGTTTTAAATTGATTCTATGTGATACTCCATCCAGTGTAGCAAATGACACTAATAGAAAGGTCAATCATGAATAAATCAGGCAGACAGATCCCAAGGGACCTATGCCCTGAACTACTTATGTCAACAGCCACATACAAATTCATTACATTGAGAGGTCAACGACACAAAGTGAATTTCCTTTAACAGAAGGCAAAAAAAACCATACACGATTTGCATTAGTTTGATTGACACGTGTTAAACGTAACATGGTACAGAGCACACAGCCCACCATTCCACTAATACAGCAGGTGATGTCAAAACCAACAAGCTCAATGGCTGGTGTGGTGCCCCCTACGCGTTTGTTCTCACTGATTTACATGTCTTATGTGTGTGATACTATGTTTATAACAAGCAGGTGAGGTTTAAGAGTAGATTGTTGCTGTCAAATATAACATGTTGAACCAGTAAGCTCCAGGTCAGCAGTTTCATGTATACGGACTGCTCCTTAACTGTCCTTTTTCTGACTTAAGCCATCTTTGTCTAATAAGTCTTGAATGGGGATCATTGTTTACTTGTTTATAAGAGAAAGAAAGAAAATAACACTTGTGGGTCTCTACACTTTAAATTCGACTTTGGAGGTCGACTTTCATTCTGAGACTAATTCAAATTCGGCACCCGAGTTAAATTTAGAAAAAAAAAAACAGGTTTGAATCTTCCCCATTGAACATAATGGAGGCAAAATGATCAAAGCTTTTTTTTGAGACTATGTCAAATTGGCACCCGAGTTTGACTTGGTCTCAAAAGTAGCTTTGATTATTTTGCCTCCATTACTGTCAGTCGGGAGATTCGAACCTGGGTTTTTCAAGTAAAACTCAGTTGCTGGATAAGTCTTGAAATTAAAGTCGAATTTTAGTGAATAGACACATAAGTGTTGCTACATCTGTTTAATAATGTATTTGCTAATTTAAGAAAATGTGTGTTTGTTTTTTTACATATTGGATAACGTAAAACACAAAATTGAGTCTTATGATGTTCAAAAAAAAATGGGAAGCATGCACACTAAAAAGTATATTTTAAAAGCTCGAGCATGCTAAATAGTTTTTTATAAATACAATATAGCATTAGGCAGATACTACATACCAAAGAATAGAACATGATATGTTGCATCCCATTTGAGTTCCCCCATTTTTTCAGTAACACCCTTTGTCAATGATAGGATCTTTAATGTCTTATCTTATATCACTTTTTTACATCCAGTTAAAAAAGCAACTATTTTGCATTCTGTAGATTCTGTAGCAATATACTTTTTGGTTTGCATGCTTACTGCTTTTTCTGCATATTGTATTATTTGGGGTATTTTGGGAGGAGACTGTAATGGCATAGCACCCACATGCTGTCTGCATCTTCATCATTTGAAGAAAACTGGTGTGCTTCTCTATTTTTGTACAAAACTTTATTTTCAACCCCCTTGCGACCTTATGATGAGTTAGCTCATCATAAGAGCCTCAGCATTCACAACCTTATTACATATTAACTTGTCATGTATTTAAGCTGGCGCGCACCGCCAGCCGGTCTGAAACGGGTCCAGGACTCTGCCTCGACCCCAAGGCAAAGTTCCTGTACCCGATCGGTGGGTTTCCGGCCATGTGATCACGTGATCACTCAATCACAGCGAGAACATGCAAATTAGATGGCAAAGTCAGTGTGTTCACACACATTTAGGCCTACTTTCCATCTCAATTGTATGCAATTCGCTCTTTATTGAATAGACCCTTACATTATAAAATCTTTCAGGAATTTTAAATATATGCATTAAATTATGGGTTATTATTTAATAAAGCTTCATAAAAAAAGTATTACAAAAACAAATAAATACTTTTGAACGGTACATCTGTATGAATCTAGATTTATTCTTATTTATTATGAAATGCTTCATGTTATATTTATTTTCAGTGGTAATAATGTAGAATGTCTACTTTGTTTCAAGAGCTTAGTGTTCCCACATTTGCAGATTATCTCATATTGTACCCATCTTTCCTTCCTATGAGCCAATCATTCTGTGCCATTATCAAACAAACCAGATACAGTGTGGTTGACTACCATCTAATCCTGGGCTTCTCTTCTAGATCACAAGGGATTCATTTATCAGGGTAAACGAAATTCTGCACACATTGGACCAATCTGGTCATTGATGCAAATTATCACTTATTACTGTTTTTTTTTTAACTCACATGTTTCTACTGCTATCTATGGGATCCAATGACATAAGATAAATTCAGGTTCTTGAATAGACCCCATTGTGTGTATTTGTATTTTTATTTTATGAAATCCCATATTACATTTAGAAAACCTGGAATGTAATGAAAAGACAACAGTGCAACATTTCTAGATGTTTGTCACAAATAAAGATAGTGAATGGTATTTAATTAGTGTTGAGCGAACCCGGACCGCACTATTCTGGTTTGTACCGGACGTTACGGTGTCCGTGCCATGAACCCGAACCTGGACATTTCATTGTATGTCTGTGTTGGAGTTCGGGGTTCGACTATAGACTGAAAGTCTTTAAACCGAAAGTCATTTGGTTATAGACTTTCAGTTTATAGAATAGCCAATAGCATTACATGTATTCTATAAGCCGAAAGTCTATAAACATAACGACATTCGGTTTATAGACTTTCGGCTTATAGAATACACGTAATACTATTGGCTTTCTAAAAACTGAACTAGAGTCCCCATTCATTCGTTTTCAAGACTCATCCACACAGTACATGGTCAATTTTACCAATGACCAGAGGTCAGTCTGAAAACATGCTTGTGCATTCAAAATCTCCATGTATTTACTGCCCTTTTACTTACGTTGTACCTTAGGTGCTGCATTGGGTGCATCTAAGTAGGCTTGGCAGACCTTGGCAGAGTTTTAACTCTCTGGATGTAATAAAAGTAAATTAGCTCAACTTTTTAATCCCCATAGTATAAAGGTCAGGAATCGTGATCTTGAGATTCTTATATGCCCCATAAAATTTAAATACCTTTAAGAAAGGGAATTATGCTCCTTTGAGATTATTTTTAAGGTCACTGTAGTGCTATAGCACTGTGAATGCAGTGGAACACAGTATTTTTTTTTTTAATGGGCAGCTCATTAAAGTGTATTCATTGAAAGGAGTTTCAAGTTTTAGGGAAATTTAGTATTTTTGAATGTCTCATCAATTTGGAAATCTTGCGTGCAAATTACTCATTAGGAGTTACTCCCTGAATCTCTTCTATGAAAGCACAGTGCTTGGGTGCTGGCTGCAGATGTGCCTGGCTTATACATTAGATAGGCAGGCATAGATCAAGATATTAAACCATGATAATAGATATTATTACGTATGAGAAGAATAAAAGGAAGGGAATTCAATTTGCAACTTGTGGTTCTACAGTTGTTGCATGAACTAACAAGTTACGTGATACAAAAATATTCACAAAAAAGAAATGTATGAAAACAGGCACCTATATATGATGTAAGGGGTATTTACTGTTAAGTGACTGCTAGTGAATGTTATTTAGGGTTTTATTAGTTCAAAAACAGCTAACTCTCCTCTTACACAAGGTGAGGATTTATTTATCCATCAGCACATAACTCACTGGTGCGGCCATGATGACAGCATGCCTTAACGAGTGGAGCCCAGACTAACTGGCTTGCTCCCATACCTCCTGCCATGATATAGGGCCATCTGAGCCCAAAAAGAAAACATATATCTATGCAGTATGCGCTACTTTTGCATGCAATAACACAAAAAAAGAGATGTCCAAACGTGGGGGTAAAGGAGAAAGAGGTACAACACTAAGTAAAATGGCTGTTACTTTTGGACCACAATGTTCAAGAACATTTCGTTCTGACCTGCTTGTTACAAATCTTCAGATACCCGAATCATGAAGAGAGGGGAGAAATACTTAAGACATTGTTTTAATTAAGCTACAATTCTGTAGTTTGATTATAAATTAATTTCAACCTGCAATCAGTGAAACAATAGTTTTGCTTTTAAAAAAAATGTTTTGTAACTTTTAGTTTATACTCATTTTTTTTTTTTTTTTTTGTCATCTTTATTTTCAGAGTAAGACTATTATAGGTTTCATATTATATAGTGAGAGAGAACCATAAAAAGACAAGATGTCTATGGATGTATATCTGGATGGATGTCTACCTATAAAACATGTACCACCTTTCCCTCTGTTATTGAAGTACATGTTTCTAGGAGACACAGGCTAGATGAAATCAGCGGCTAGAGGGCAACCTGTTCTTTTCAAGGGTGTACTTAAACATATTTTACTAAGGAAAGGCTAACAAAATGTAAATAATATTAAATATACATTGAGTACCCCTTATATAAAATGCTTTTGACCAAAATATTATTTATATAATCTTTGGATAACGGGTCATTTTAGCCAATAAGATATATTAAACCCTCTCAGCACTTATGAATTACAGTAGTATCAATGCAAACACTGCATCAAGCAAATAAATCACTTATACTGTGATGTAGCTGTGATGTGAGGCATATTTGGGAACCTGCCATTGGTGTGTCAGGCCTGTACACTTGTCATTGTATTACCCTTTGAGGGTGTGGGGGAATCTGAGCATGCATGGAAAGGCTATAGCATAGCTTAAGAGCACTCAAGACTCAAAAAACCGTTGTGTACTTGCATTCTGACAGGTGTGTGTGGAATTTGCAACTGGGGATAAAATCCGAACTTTTGGGGAAGAAAATGAATCATTTTGGGTAAGGGATACACAATCTGTATATACAAAGATAGTGATAAATAGATATGAACACAGTATTTGGATTGTTACCTACATAATTCACTTTCAAAAATGTATAATCAATCAGCAATGTAATAAATCATTTTATATCATTTGATTAATCCTTGTATTGGAAAACTAAATGGTATTTTTTGATACTGGCTAGCAGTATTTGTGTCTGTCCAAGTGTCCTTAAGGATTTTAGCTTTTCTTATAAGTTTTATTAAATGATTGTATTGTATATATGTTCTACTTGTTACTATTCTTTCCCTTTACCTAGTGTCCTAGCATAACACAGACTTTCATTAGACTGTCAGCCTTTGTTGCCCGCCTTGGAGAATTCTTCATGTCTTTGATGTCATGATATTTCACGAATCTCATGTGCTAATTGTAATCATTGAAGAGGGGGAGTGTGCGGAAGCCGTCCTTGCGGAATATGAAGGGAAAATGACAGAAGTAGAAGAGACAGACATAGGTGGGAGGAATGTGGGAGAGAAAAATATGAACAACTAAGGGAGAAGAAAGGCGGTGTGAAGGGTGGGGGCGGGGTAAGAGAGTTCGGTGGTGTTGAATAATGGCAAATAATAGGGACTAAAAAAAATGTTTTACAGTAAAAATCAGATGCAGCACAATCACAGCAAAGACTGCAATGGTTTAAATGGATAAAGCAGATATAATGATATGCACAGCCGACCTTGGAACTCGAGCCTGATTGTTCAAACACCACAGGGCTCCACCAAGGGGACTTATTGTCAGATCACTGAGGTAGACAGACACCTTTGTTACATTTACATAATGGTGGCACTGAATGCCAGGTAACTGCAGGGCGCAGGTCAAAGAAGTGTAACCTGCCTGCTTCAGCTGTCAGTGGGCACTTTATAGCATCTGCTGACCCCAGACTACTAAACCCTGCCTCCTAATAGTCCCACAACCAGTGGGACAATGTGATGTGGGAACCCATGTCCCCCGCATTCTTTCTTAAGCTTAAGCTTAAGTTTTTCTTAAGCTTAAGGTTGTATAACCCTTAGGCAAACAGAATAAAATTAACCCCTTTATTACTCACTAATAGTTTACTGTTTACATTAAATTGTAAAAAAAAAAATGATCCCCTTATTGCAAGTTACATTATCTGTAAGGTGGTTGTACAGTTACACACATATCACATGTCTCTGGGAGAGAAGTGATTGAAGCCTTGGATTCAGGGTGTTTAGTTATTTAGCAAGCTGCCATGCGTTAGTATCATAGTTACAATATTTTTGTCATCTTGGCAACCTTTGGAATGGCACTTTACTACTGCTGAAAAACAAATGGTTGTGCATAGATCCTTCATCCCTGAAACAATAACCATATCATGATCAAAGTCACTTATAGCATCCTTTTTCCAAAATCTAATATTTATTCAAACAACAATTAAACCTCTGGACCGTTATTGATTGAGCTCTAGCCACATAGATTGCTGTTTGGTGCTTTGTGTTTAAGAGCAGATGCACCTAACAAACTGTTCATATATGCCATGGTAATGTCAGGCAATCATGTGTAGGGCTCTTCACAACACATTCACAAATTGGAATAATCAGTTAAAGGGACTGTATCACCTAAACATTCTTCTTACTGAATGTAGAGCATAAACCATCATTGAAAATGAGCTATGCATTGTATTAGCAAAACTGCAAGCCGATACCTACATTAGGAGAAAACTGTCTTTCAAATGTGTCTGTGGAGTCTCCTGTGTATGACATCACCTGTGGTGCAGTATGCAAACTAACTGCTTTTTAATGGGAAATGTGTAATTTGCATACCATGCCACAGGTGATGTCATAATCAGGAGACTCCACAGACACAAATTATTATCCTAATTTAGGCATTTGTTTGCACTTCTAGTAACACAATGTATACATCATTTTCAATCATTTGTTATGCTCTACATTCACAGCAAAAACAATGTTCAAGTGATGCTGTCTCTTTAAAAAATGTCTCCCTCAACAGCTGGAGATCCAACATTGGCTATCACCAACCCGTAGCAATCAGTTGAGGTGGGCTGTCGTTTTTCGGATATGCAGCAGATAAAGTCACAGATAATTAACTGGGTTGTACAACAGAACTGGGTTGTACAACAGAATCAAAATGTACATGATTGCTACCTTTTTACTTCTTGTCTGTTTTCTTTTCTGTATTAGAATCTTGAAAACACCAATAGTTTCCTGCACTCCCAGCCTACTCATTCAGAATGTGTCCTACATTAAATCAGCATTAGTTGTGCTCATCATTCTCGCTCTATTAACATGCTAAATTGCTGCAGGCCTAGCACAGGAACTGGAGTATTTGGCCATAAATGTTTACTGCCATGCAGTTTACAGTATCAAATAGCAATAATCTCTTTTTTTTTTCCATTTGTATTTTACCTTTCATTCTAAGTACTAGTATTCCTTATTGTAATTGAAAACCATTTCAAGGTATTTTTCTTAAATATTGCACGATTCTCTTTGTGTAATCTGTGTGGGTAGCCAGATTTGAAGCTGCCACAAAGCTCCAGACTTTACAATGATACTGTGATACTGCAAGCTGACATAATGAAACTGCAAGCTGACATAATGATACTGCAAGCTGACATAATGATACTGCAAGCTGACATAATGTTATTGCACTGAGGCTAGAGTTGTGCTCCATCTGACACTGAAACATCCCTGATTTTACTGAAGTGATTTGTTTAAATGTGGAACCTTGTGATCAGATATGTAAAAGAACAGATAAAAAAAACAGATATACAGGCAAAAAGCAGGCCACATTACCCCTAAATGTCTGATCACAACCTAAAACATAATCTTTCTAATATTAAACAAGCATAGCACATAATGTGGCTAAATTGAATAATCCTTCCTTCGAGCTCCACACCTCATCCTGATTTCATCACCATTGAAAATGTGTCCAACTCCTCGACTAACTGAGGCCTCTATATCTTGGGGTTATCTCGCCAGGTCCTTGTTCAAATCCAAGATCTTTGTAAAGGACTAATAAAACATTGCTTATTTTAAGCTGTCCCTCAGTGATATAATGTTAGAATATATAATGCTAGAATATATAATGCTAGAATATACAATGCTAGAATATTCTCATTTATTATCTCATGTCATGACTATTGTAACACTCTCCTGATTGTCCTTCCCCTTAGCAACTCTCTACCGCTATCCAAAAATACTGCTGCAAGGCTCATCTTTCTTAAGTGTGTCTCATACTTCTCTGCTCCATGTTGTAAAATCCCTCATGAGCTTAATTTTGTAAAATCCTCATGTTAGCACCAAATTTAAAATACTGACTTTAATGTACAAGCCCTCCGCTGCTCACTATCCACATTGCCCCACTTATCAACAGCTACTTCCTTGTAAGCAAAGGAAAAGACAATGCACGGACCATTGATAGCTCTCCTGAAGTACTAACTTAGTTGACTTTAATAGAACTACTTTTTTTTAACCCCCTCTGGATGAAGGAAGTATCAAGAACGTCACTAGGATTCTTTCCCTGTATGACATAAAAACTTCCTTATACATCCTTTCTTGTGCAGCTCATTCCAGACTCCTGCCATGAGCTGCAGGGCAGATCCCAATACAGGGACTTGCAGCAGGATAACCTCTATCAGATGAGTGGCCTGAGTCTGCCAGGGAAAATTTAACCGAGCACCAGCTACGTTTAACTAAAGCTTGTAGTCAAAAAAACAAAAATGTCTGCGCTTCTCATCCTTCTCAACATAATATAAATGAGAGGTTTTGGTTACATGAATTGGCCAAAGCATAATTAAGCTAAACCCACCACATCAAGGCACACTCTAAATAGACTGAGAACCATGGCTGTCTCTGCCTTGGACGGCTCCGGGGTTTTAACCCACTCCACTGTGCCTGTTTCCCTTACGATAGGGATTCTTCACAGAGAGACCATCTCTTTTGACATCCTCCATAGTCCCCACATTCCCTTGATATTGGGGCTCCCCTGGCTTTGGTCGCATAACCCTAGCATCAACTGGGAGGAAGGTGAAATCACTGCCTGGGGCTCCAAGTGCCAGTCCTCATGTCTACTGGTCCATAAGTTGGCCAACGCCATGCTACTCACCTCCTATCTAGTGGGCACACAAAGCAGTTTATACTGCTACCAAAACCTTTTTAATGTATTGGAAGAGGTGCAATTAAACCTCTTCCAATTAACCCCCTGGAAGCAAGCTCAAGCAGGCAATGAGGAGCAGCTTGTTGTGCTCAAACTTCCAGGGTGGGGCGTGCCTCTGCAATGCCATAAGTTCTCATGAGCTTTTGGCAGGGACCCATAATGTGCCTGCCACAATTGGCTCTGGATAATTTTTTAAACCATGACTGAAAACACAAAATTAACGCAGTTTTGGTACTTTCATCCGATAGTTACAAAACATTATCTTTTTGTTTTATACTATGTTGGTCACTTCTTCAGATTATCACAATGCTTTCTTCAGTTTTTTACTCTTACCGACAAGCCTAGCAGGATTTTCTATTGCCTTCAATAAAACAAATTTAAATACACCGTCAGCATAATGTTTTAAAACAAAAATACAATGACAGTGCCCCTCGTCTACTGTTGCCCTAGGTGGCTGTCAGACAGCCCTGGGAATCGTCATACTATACATTGATGGAAAAGCACTAATAGGAATATCACAATATTTTATCTTTATGATAAAATGTCTTACTTTTGCAAAATATATAGTCTTTGAGATACCCTTTATGGAAATATTGGTAATACTATATTTGCCTGAATATATCAAGCATTTTTCATTTTTACTTAACATATGAAGCGGCAAAGGTAATTGAGATAAACACATTGAGGTCAATAATCAGATTAATGCATTTCCTCCATATTGAATCAACATCATAATTTTTCCACTCTCGTGTTCAGTCGGCTCAAAGTTTCTCCATCAATCTAGAAGCAGTAAAAGTTTCCAAGCAAGGGCATCTCAGGCCCCTCAAGCAGAAGAGAAGGTAATGACATACATTAACCAGTCATATGCAGACCATGAAAAGTCCTTCTGTATTGATTCTCTCTTACTCAGATAATTGGGTAGGCAGAGGTCCAAGACCTTAGATACCAGTATCATCAAACCATAATGCAGTGTGCTAGTCTCTCTTCTTTTGCAAAACATAAGTTATTAAGTCAGTAATAAATCACACAGCCAATCTATTTCTTTCAACGAGACCCAGGTTAAAAGCATGCATGTTGTCTGACCGTCACAAAGATTACCCCACACCCCTTAAAGGGACACTCCCACTTACATAAGTTGTATCTAGATAACCTGGTCATTTAAAACAAACACATATATAAAGCATATGCCACTGTTTTTTTTTTTATATTGACTGAATTAATTGCATATAAAAGGAAAAATAATATTAGATGTTTATCTCCTAGCTCCATTTTGTGAATATTTCCCATGATGTAACATTGTTCAAAATCTTCCAGCCAGTCTCACTTTATAACTGTGGCTAAAGCCTGCATGATGATGCCATAAGATACACCCCTGGCTCCTGTGTATCATTGTGGTCAGGACTAGGTGGCTGTGAATAACTTATTTTTAACCTGCCTTCCAACACAAAGAGAGGAAATTAACCTGATTAACCTGATCAAACATGATCATTACTCCTTTGTGATGTAATAGTTACATTACCCTCCCATTCAATGCAAGTCTATGATCAGAATTATGACTTATAAACTGCATTCTGTGTCCCCAACCACAAAGTGAGAAATTTGGGCTGTAAAGTCACTAGAGGGTGGCACCCAAAAACACTATATTTCACAAAATGCTTTTTGGTGCCCAGTCACACTTGTTTAGCTACATATTTTATTAAATACAGTCACATAACAAAAACAAAAGACATATCTGAAATCAACAATACGAAAAAAAAAAAAAAACCTTTGAATTTTTTGGTGGAAATGTCCCTTTAAAGCCTAACACAGGTTCATAAGAACCTGTTACTAAAATTTTACAAGTTTGCCAAACCGGTGCAAGCTGGAGATGAGGGACTTTGAAAGAGCTTCTTTAACCAATGGACAAAGTGGGCACTTGCCCAGGGCCCACTGGTTAATGGGTCCCCCGCTGGCTTAACATGCCTCCTCCCGCTGCCTGTGTGACTGTCTCACACGGAGACAGTCACTTATGCAGCAGCCAGTAGCCGCATCCAGCTGCCGGCTTAGTCATATCTGCCAGCTGTTTGTCCCTCCTCCATGCACGCAGCGATCATGGAGAGAAGATTGAGGAGGAGGCAGTAGAGAGAGCAGCAGCAAGGTAAATACTGGGTCCTGGGGAGTGGTAATTTCTTGGGGCATACTGGCATTGGCATATTACTGGGCATATTGGCAGTGGCATGTTACTGGGCATACTGGCAGTGGCATATTACTGGGCATACTGGATGTGGCATATTCATAGGCATACTGGCTGTGGCATATTAGCGGGAAAATTAGGTGTGGCATATTAATGGGCATACTGGCTGTGGTATATTATTGGGCATACTGGCTGTGGAATATTAGTGGGCATACTTGCTGTGGCATATTAATGGGCAAATGAACAGTTTCATACTAATTTAAGTTATTGCCCAATGTCTCCTTCACACACTCTCTGCCGCTTCATTTCCCTCTCACACACACTGCCGTCCCATTCCCCCTTCACACACACTCTGCTGCCCCATGCACTCCTCACACACACTCTGCTGCCCCATGTCCCTGTGCTACCCCATGTTCCTCTCACACACACACACAAATTGTATGAATGTACTGCCCTTTGATATGATATTCAGGATTTATGCATTTACTGCTCATTGCCATGATATACCAAGTTTATGTATTTATCGCTTCATTGGCATGATATACCAAGTTTATGTATTCAGTGCAAATTGGCAGATGTTAATGTTAATTAAATGAAATGCTGGTGCTATATAAATGTGAAAAATAATAATAATCATACTAACTCAGAGGCCTCTTCAAGTTTAGTGAACTGGAAATTAAAATTTAAGACCAGAGTATCCAAACTGAAAGCATAGCTTGCTTAGAGAATTCTTCCAGCTTGTCTACTTTGGCCTAAAGTTTGAAATTCACTTTAAATAACCCACATTATATAAATTGTAGAAAGCGTTTTGCTGTTTAGTAAAGTAGTTTTTATTTTAATTTGTCTGACATTAGAGAAAAAAATATTACACAATGCTTGAAAGTCAGAACTGGTTACTAAACTTTTTGAATCCCACCACTGCTAACACATGCTAGCAAATGTGTATTTCTACTTGGTAAAATGGAATAAAATGCTGTATAATCCTAATTAATATTTAATAGCGTTCTTTCTAGTGGACCACGATGGAATTTTCAAGGAAAAGCCATAATTTTGTTTTTTTTCAATGGCTGATGTCACATACACAAGTCCTTCAAAATTCACCAGTTCAAAGACTATGAACTACTACTTATTTTCCTGAATTTTCACTCACCTTATATGCCCCCTTCTCCTCACTTCCTCTAGATTGCAAGCTTGAGAGCAGGGCTATCTACCTCGTGTATCACTGTCTGAATTCACTTTCATGCTCTGAGACAAGTGATGCGTATGTTACTGGCACTATATAAGTAAATGGTATCTTAATATTATCCTACTAGATACAGCATGTTACTCTACTGGAGTTAAAACCCATACAGTGTCCAGCATTTTCAAAATAGGGCTAGAAGGTGGAGCATTTGCAAAATCGATGCATATTAACCATTCAAAAATAGAACATGCAAATGTTTAAAAAAAACCTCCTGGAACAAGGGGTGGAGCCAAAAGGGGTGAGACATTTTTTTTTGTCACAAGACAAGTAACGGGAATCTGCAGCTCAGTTCTTTATCATTTAGACAATGTATAGCTAATTGGCATACACAGCTTAAATGCAATGCTGACTGTGCACAAGACTGCCCCATCAACTTTGGGATTGTTGGCAACTACGGATAGACTCTGTGCAACATGCTGCACCATGGGAGAAAATAGTTTTTTTTATGTATTTTGAAAGTTTGGCCTGTCCCATTAAGTCATAGTTTATACGTTTATAACTTATTAGACTTGGTCCTTTGGTACATTGTTTATTATTTCATTAAGATCAAAACTAATATTGATGTCACCCATTAGAATTGGCTTTGCTGGGACAGTCCTGTTTTTATTAGTCCTGTTCCGGTAAATTTGGGTCTGTCCCGGCATTAATACTGCTGAAAAGTTAGTATTGTGCGAAAATAACCCTCTTATTATCATAGTAGCATGACATTAATAAGCTAACAATGTATTGCAGGCATATTTAATGAAGGCTGAAGATTATTAAAAAAAAGTCCCATTATAAAATGTACAACACAATAAAGTATACTTTGAAAGACCACAACCAGACTTTCCACTCTAACCTTAATGTTCTATAATGTTCTGGAGTTTTTCGTTACCAGTCACTAAAGTTTGTCTGGTTTTGTAGGGGTTATTCACCAACCGTGTACTGCAAAAATCTGGTATCAATAGCTAAGTTGGAGAAAATATTGATGCAATTTGCTTGGGTAAATCCTGAGGTGCTAAAGCAAGTCCTGGGTCCCATCTGGGTGTTGGGGAAAGTCCTGGGTGCTGGGGCAAGTCTTGTTAGTTAATCCGGGTGCTGTGGTAAATCCTGTCAGTGCAATCTGGGTGCTGGGCAACTTCTGTGAGTGCAATCTGGGTACTGAGCTAATCTGGGTGCTGGGACACAGCTGGGTGTCATATGGGTACATGGGGTAAGTTCTGAATATAATTTGGGTGTTGGGGCAAGTTATGTGAGTGCAAACTTGGTGCTGGGGTAAATTCTGGGTGTAATTTAGGTGCTAGGGTAAGTCATGGATAAATTGTGGGTATAGAGGAAGTAAATAAAAACAAGAAATGCATTTTTTCAATAACATTTTTATTACATATGAAAAAAGTTGAATATATGAATATAATATTAATAAGTTCAAAAGTTTAAATGCAACCAGAGAAGAGAGAATTTGCATTTTATACTTGCCCCTTACTTTTGCATGTGTGTTTTTGAGCAATTTGCAGGGTGGGAGTGTGAGAGCTGGGGTTACACGTGTATGTGGCAGGATGGGAGTGTGTGAAGTGGGTTTACACTTGTGTGTCTGATTGAGTGTCAGGATGGAAGTGTGAGAGATGGGTTTATATGTGAGTGTCTCAGTGAGTGGCAGTATTGGAATGTGAGAGATGTATGAATGCTTGTATATCTCAGTGAGTGGCAAGATGGGAGTGTGGCAGATGATTCACACGTGTGTGTATGAGCTAGTGCCAGGATAGAAGTGTGGGACACTGGTCACATGTATGTCTCCGTGGCAAGATAGGAATGTGGGAAACAGTTGACACGTATGTGTATGAGTAGTACCAGGATGGAAGTGTGGGAAACTGGTTTAGATGTGTGCCTGAATAAATGGGATCATGGGAATATGAGAGATGAGTTTACAATTAGCAGGATAGGCGTATGATAGATGAGTTTGAATGTGTGTGTCTGAGTGAGTGACAGGATGAGAGTTTTTTCTGCTATAGCTACTTGATGTTTAACAAGCACTTTACAGAATTGCCATTATGTAAAACATTTGTTTTTACTTATCGACTAAGTTATTAGAAAGCGGTCTAATTACAAAAATAGGTGGGGCTTATGAATGGAGAGGTGGAGTTATTGTCATAGAAATGGGTGTGTCTGGAATGGACATTTGTAAAGGGATTAGTTGATATTATAGCCACACCCAAATGGGGGTGCAAAAAAATATCCTGCACCTAGGCGTCCATGACCCTAAACTCAGCCCTGACTGAATAGCCCCCTTTTTATAGTCTTGGACAGTCACATATCCAAAGTTATTGAGTTTGCTAACAAATGTATTTCAGGCAATAGAAATTAACATCCAAAGTAATGTTTAACAATGACAATTCAATCCCAAATATAATTTCCTTTCTATTGTACCATTTTAATTAAAAAGAAACAAACAAACAATAGCATAGTCGCTTCTGGATCTGGGACGATTTGGATATTTCAAGCACTTTAATATAAGATCTATTCCACATTTATTCGGCTAATTGTTATTGCACATCCCTTGGAAAATTAGTAGAAAAGATAATTTGTAAACAGAAATAATGAAGCAATTCCACCACATTAATTTTAAGTCACATAATCGTTCCCTTGAATAACAAAATCTTATACAAAAAAAAATAACAAAGTTCACTAAACTATTGCTGTTTACATAAGATTCCAAAAATGCATAACATCAAATATAAATAGTAGTTCACTGTCTCATTTACATTACAAAGTTAAGAGAAAAGTTCAATATGTAATAAGAATGAATCACAGCTGAGCATATGTTTCATTTTGTTAACCAATTTTTACATTGATCTATTCACTAAACAGTGAACTGCCTGACTTTTAAAATGTCCTTCTCGTTAAACAGTTCATTGTTTAGTGAATAGACCCCTACAAGTTAAGAAATAGAGTGACAAAGAGACTAAAGGGACTATTGTTCTGCCACTGAAGAAGCCACATGTAGTACTAATTCCTAGGTTTAAAAATAGACAAATAGAAAATCAACTAGTGCTATAAAACAAGAAAACATTTAAGGGTCTACCCAAAAAAGAGAGAACTGCATGGAACTGATATGGGAATTCCCTGCAGTTATTATTATTTGAAGGATTTCTAAAGGTATACACTCAAGAAAATATCTTGAATCAGAATATAATTAGTAAAAGTCAACATAGTTTTGTGAAAGACAGGTCTTGTCAAACAAACTAATTAACATTATATAAAGAAGTCAGTCAAAATATAGATCTTGGTGTGGCAGTTGATGTGATCTATTTGGACTTTACTAAATCATTTGATACAGTTCCACACAAAAGGTTACTCTACAAGGAGAAATAGGTTTTGGGGCAAATGTATGGATTTGGATTGAAAATTGGCTAAAAGATAGAACGCAAAGGGTTGTTGTAAATGGAAAATCCTCAAATTGGACAAGGGTATTGAGTAGAGTACCTCAGGGGTCTGTTTTGGGCCCTCTTCTTTTCAATTTGTTTATTAATGATCTTCCACATTGTGCTGAGAGCCATGTCTCAGTGTTTACTGATGACACTAAATTAGGTAAGGTAATAAAGATGTTTATTGCAGGAAGATTTGGACAGAGTGAGCGACTGGGCAGTAAAGCAGCAAATGAGGTTCGATATAGACAAATGTAAAGTTATGCATTATGGGAAAAAATAATAACAAAGCAACATGTACTTTATTGAGTAGATTGTTATATGTTGTGCTACTAATGTTACAATCCAGACAATAAGAAACTGGCAGGCTAGTCAAAAAAATAAAAGAAATTGGCTTGAGGCCAATGTTAGGTTTATTGAAGAAGTAGCATTGCTGGCATTGTTTGGAAGAAAAGATTGTAACTCTACAGACTACAAATTATTATCCTTCATAGTCTAGTCATCGCCAGTTTAAAGAGTAGGCTCTATGGAATAGAATAATAGTTAATTATCCAGCTTTCACTGCCAGACTAAATTCACTGCCCCTGCCATCCTTTCCATGTTACTCTTATGTTTTATGCAGGATATTTTTTTGTCAAGTGCTAGTGCAAATTGGTCAAGACATGAGTTGCACTGAGGGTCTGAAACTTCCAATTTGACCATGGCCCTCAGTAGGATTTTCCAAATCTTGCACTATGTTTGTATTTTTTATTTATAATTTCCTTATTTAAACATTCTTTACTTTTTGTAGTGTTACATTAAGAAGACAAAAAGCAAGTTAAGTTAAGAAAATAGATCAAGTCAGTGTACACTATAACTAGTATATGTGATATTGTATGAGTAATACCATGTTGTATCTAGTAAACATATGATGGGGACTAGAAAATAAGGCATATAAAAAGGTAAAGATCAACGTCAGCTAAAAGATTAAAGATCTGAAAGATAATTGTTGCAACAGTCAAGTTGGGAAATAATTAGAGGTCCAATGTAAATTATATTTGTTGCTGATGCAATACAGAAAAGGAGCCATATGGACAACATTCTAAATCTAACAACTACTAATTCATATATGTATTTATTAATTAATTTGTATTAATGAGTTGTGCTCTAATGGTGTGAGTATGTGGGTTGAAGGTAGATCTGAGTGTCACCCATAGAGTGAGGAAGAATGGAAAGACGAGTGAGTGGGAGAGAAGCGATAGCGATGACACATAAATACAACATTTTTGACCCACAAACTCCCACCAGAAGATCACAGCGGAAAACATGTGAATGGGGTCACTTATCAAGTGAGTGCAGTGAGGATAACAGACGCTCTCTTAGAAAACACCAGCATGGCACCTGCTCAAAGTGACTGATAAACGAGGACAATCTGTTCACGAAAGAAGGGTACATATGTGCGAGTTCTGATTGGACTAAGGTGCCAAAGACAACACTGAATCCAAACTGTGCATATGTTCAGGAAGTAGAGGCCTTAGTTATTTAGTGGAGGGATTTGTCCATTGACCACCTCGTCAGTACCTCAATAGCTTCTAACGGAAGCTGCAAATTAGTGGATTTTTATGGCATACATGTCTTCTGATAAGGATTGTAGCAGAGTTCGGAGGTTACCACAAGAGTTCATCCTTCTTTTCATCGCAGGTGTTGATACTCTGCTGAAGTCGGCATGTGTGAGCAGTTAATTAGAGACGCTTCTGCTTGTACCATAAGGTGCAATATTCTCTAATTTCATTTGATGCAAGCACTACTGAGACATATTGCAACAAGCCAAGTTATAGTATTACATTTTAAACGTGTACATTTACTCTCTATACAAAGAGTCTGTCTATTGTTTCCCGAAAATATTTTGATAAATGATAAATGCATTTTTGAAGAATAAATATAAATTGTTGTAAGGATGCTTGGGTGCTTCATGTTATAAAGGTTAATTACTACTGAATAGTATTATCAGCTTAAGAGATAAATGCAGTATAATTAAATTGCCATATTTTAGCAATTTTGGGTATTTTGGTATGGAGGACAGTCTAATAGCGCCACTATAGCCACATTCGTCAATATGTAACGCAAAATCTATAGCATCTTATAGTAACAAACTCCATTATGTAAGCATTGTGATACAGAATCAAAAATGATGGATACATTGTGCTAGCAGAATTAAAAGTAAATTCATTGGCTAAGAGAACACTAAGAGTGTTCTAAATATGTGTGGTGTTTCCAGTTTATGACATCACTTTGTGGCATGAGATTAAAATTACACATTTCTTTTTGAAAGTAATCCATTGGCATATAGTAGGCTATATGGTAATGCAATACATGGTAGACTCTATAGATACATGTAAAACACAATACATTTAATCTATGCATTTGCATGGAATTCTGGTTATGCAATATGTAGATCGTTTTTATTCTCTGCATCCACACTAGAATGGGTGTTCAGGTGACATTAACTTTTTAAAGAGAATCTTTAAAAAAGACATCCACCCTATCTTGAAATAACACTGGTCTATTCAATTTAAAGGGAACACTAAACCTTGTGTTTAATTTGTGCTTCTTATATAGAAACACAAGTGAAAAGCTGTCCCTGGTGTGGGGATCCACTGGGGTGTACTTTTGATAATACACGCCAGTTTATTCTTTGACGCGCAGCTGTCATGCTTCTGTGGGAAGCAGGTAGCTGCCTGGTTGGCGACTGGCTCTCTGTGCTAGCTCAGAAAGAGATCCTCATGGTGATCCTCTGCTGGGCCCATGCAAAAAACAAGGGTCTCTCTCTCTCTGTGCTTGCAGAGAGAAACCCCCGCTATATTCAGGCCCCTGTCAGACAAGCGGGGCAAGCCCCTGCTCTGGTTGGATGAGCGCATGCTAACCGCAGAGGAGGAAAGAGGAACCAAGGGATTTGGGGCAAATATATGGACTGCTACCCCTAAAGGTCCTTTGGCTGACATGTAAATAGGCAAATTCCAATGGCTTTATTCAATAAAGCAAGAATTTAGGAGCTGATTTTTTTCCAACTTGATTACTTTGGCCATAAGTTTGAAATTCTCATGTCAATTCCGCGCAATTCTCTTTTCATGAATACAGCCCTGTAAGTAAGATTGTCATATTGCCTTCATGTTCCACACAGAATTAAAGCAATTCATGCATCCAGTTTAATTTATCCTACAAGTATACCACAACCAAGATATCATTAAGAACTGGCATGTAAAGCTTACCACACGGCTTGGTAAAAGAGAAGCGCAATCAATGATTTGCCTCACAGAACAGCATTTCTGTTATGTGGTATAAAAGGGGTGAAGCATCTTAGGATCAAATCATTTAAAGGGACTGTGTCACCCAAACATTGTTTTCCTGTGCATGTAGAGAATAAAAAATGGTTGAAAATGATCTATACATTGTGTTAGCAAAATTCGGAGCAAATGTCTACATTTAGAGAAAAGTGTTTTGTTTTTATTTATTTTGTTGTTTTTACTTTCAAAGTATTGATGAAATTAAATATGTTTAAAGCACTAACTTATTAATATTTTAGGCCCAGAAATTATTACTACTTCTGATTTCTTCAGCGGCAGGACATTAGTCCCTTTAAGAGGTCATTAGAGACACTTGTCCAGTATCAAAGCCCCACTTCACCATCGTGCTACAGCTGTTGGGTATTGAATGTACCATTTTACTCAGCCAGTTAAGTGCCCTCTTTCCACGAATCAATATTTTACTTATTGTAGCATAAGTTTAAAAAAAAAAAAATCTAAAATGGGAAAAAAAATTGACCTTTAATGATTGTGTTCCGCCATTGCATGGCTTGGGGCTTTTCTGAGAGACAGCGTATGTTTATAGCTTAGAAATTCTATAACAAGTGTGTAAGCCCCCAAGGGTTCCTATATTACACTGTCCCCATTTCAATATATTAATTTTAATGTTTGGAGGAGGTCTATGGGTCTTAATCCATATTGGTGTTGTGGTGGAATCAGGGACATCTGAACATCCAGTGCCACATATCTCTCTTCACCTGCTCTATGGACATCTCTTTATGAATATCTCTTTACACAATGACATCACTGTACATTAAAAATCATCCCATCAGGTTGTGTGATTCCTAACATAGAGCATTCATGGAGCAGAACTAGACACATCTATGCCGCAAACAGACAGATCTGCTTGTCTACCTACTGGGGCCAAGTGCAATGCAGCTGAAGCCCCTATAGCTATTAACTAAAGTCATTGCATTAAGGAGACATTGCTGGGGAAAGGTTTTTTTTTTTTCAAACAGTTGTTTTTGAGCAGAAATAGACAACATTTGCTCCTAAGGCCCCTTTAACTGCTGTGGCAGCACAGCTACCAGGTGGGTAAGGATTATTAGAACAACTCCCTGCTATTCCTGTAGCCCACAGATAAAGTTGGGGAGAGGCGTTCTTGACAGTGTGCTGAGGGGACATGTATGTCTATTGGTGTTAGTAGTAGGAGGTGGAGTTAGGGAATTCATATAAGTCAGCGAATAGAAAATAGGGCAGCCATTTTAACAAATAGGATGTTCCCCTACCTTTTGTCCCACCCACCCTCCCTTTAATTGGACTGGTAATGGTGTAATATTTTGTCACAGCATCAGTGGAAGCTTGCCTGGTACCCAGGTTGGTTAATGGGATATTTACCGGGTGGGAGTCAATTCAAGAGGTGCCTTGAAACTCAGGTTATGCGGGCATTTGGGATATGGCCATAGAATGGTTTACAGCTGGCAGCCACCTGTATATCTGTGCATGCTTAGTTGTTTTTTCTTCTGGCAAGTAAAGTTGGAAATATAAGTCATTGCACTGCTGTTATTAAACGCAATACAGTAACTAAGTGGGTTTTAGATATTCCTAGGCAAATACATTCCCCGATGATCGATGCTTCCTCTGTCATGCTTTGTCTGCTGTAGTGTAAACATTTCAGTAAATAACGGCTCTGGTAACAGCCATATTAAATATTTTTGTAACATTTTTTTCTCTTTTAATTATATCTCTAGCATAACAATCTCCAGCAGACCCATATTTGCCAAAATATTCCCATTTTGTGGGTCCTGCACTGTAAAATGTTTATCTGTCTCCACATTTGCACTGTACACAGGCAGCAAAGTGTTTAAACTTTGTATATTTTATACACAGTTTAGCTATAACTGTGTCTAAATAAAATAGCTGCACAGTCAAAACTCAAAGAAATGATCTACACCGAGTGGGTTGGACTTGCATATTGCTGGGTCATGCAACGTTGCATCACATAACCCTGCCCACTCTAGGATCCATCCCTTTCTCATCCCAGAATCCTTTGCCTTCAAGTTGGCGAGCATGAACTCAATACAGGAAGTGAACACAATATGTTCATTATACGAATAACTATGATTGTATTGTCTATATTATCTTTAGTGAAGAGCAGCATTATCATTCCTTAAGGGGTGAAGTGGACACACTAACCAGATATTATTGGGAATGTGAAATTAGAAAATTCTAATGAAATCACCCCCTAAAAGCAAATTTTGCAAATGACTCGAGGCTCCTCAATTACTCATTTGACACGTTTCTGAAAACGTGTTACAATCTGGGTCCAAGAATAATATTATATATTATAATGAGAGAGAAAAAAGCAACTCCTGTTACTGAAGCAGGGATGCAGAGCCTGCAATCTGCATGCAATGAATTGGGGTTTTAGCCTTCTCCCTCAGTCTGCTGGACCACGCTATCTCTTCCTAGCTGTGCCCAGCAGTGTTCCAGTGCTTTGCTCCTACAGTTTCAAGAGGCAGCTGTAGAACAGAGATAAGAAGACCAAGAGAATACACATCAGCCTAGAAACACAATCATCACACTGCTGCATGGAAAGTGAGCGAGAGACCAGGAAATTCCAAGGACTAAGCGGTATAAGGCAATTTCTAAATCGAGAGTCTGACTCCATCATGCCAGTGCAGCATGGTCACACAGCAGTAAAATGGGAGGCCTTCAGTTCCCTCCAAAAAAAAAAAATCACCCTCTGGCTGGGAAATAAATCTACTTCTTTGTTAGCTCATAATTTGAAATCAAGGCAATAAATAAACCGCACTTACAATAAAAAGCTACATTCCAACACAATTTATAAGTATAATGTGTTTTAACCAAGCCAAAGAAGATAGGGAATGGTGGTATAGTCATTTTTTTCTGTCCTCATCTTAAAACATGTATGCATAGATTTTATCACTGTGAATATTGTCAGACAATTGCGTTAATCAGTTTAATAGATCCATTTTTATTTTATTTTAACCAAGCTATAGTTAATTTGACTGTAATTATCATTTGTATAAGATCTTTTTCAGCTGGGAGGCAGTAACTTTGGAATTGCATCAAACTTTTTAAACCCTTTTCAAACTAAAATGTGTCTGAATTGTATTCACTAAACAGTGGACTGTGTGGAATTGACAAGGGAGCAGCAAAAACCAGCCATTAGCAGGTAAGTTGGAAATATAGATAAGTTGAATCATTTTTCCAACTCAGCTATTATTGTCTATTCCCTTGTCAGTTTGCCATACTTCACAGTTTAATGAATAGACCTCTGTTTGTTCTATTCACTATAATTCGACTTTGGAGGTCAACTTTCGAGCCCCCGAGTTTGACTTAAATTAAAATCTTCCCCATTGAAAGTAATAGGAGACGAATTGATCAAACTCGGGGGCCAAATTTCACTCAGTCTAAAACTGAAAGTCAACATCCAAAGTTGAGTTTTAGTGAATAAACCCATCTGAGTTAAGCTATGCTGCCATCTACCAATCATATTCTGAAATCCATTTGAGTAGATGATCTCCTAAATTCCATTGAGCAGGTACTGACAGTATATGCCACCAAACGCGTTTCGTGCCTTTTGATACGGGCACTTAATCATAGGCTACAGTAGCCACAATTGGAATTAGTGCCAAATGGTAGAAATAGGGAAATGATAACTATACTAACCCACAAAAGTATACCAAAAAATGCCACATGTATGCTTAAAAGGTGTCAGAGAGTCTCTCCCTTTAAGATTAAATTCCCATCTCAATTCTCTGCAATTCTCTCTTTATTCAGTAGACCCATATATGTTTTAGATGGTGATAAGTCAGTGCATGCCTACACTGACACAGGTATAGCCCAGCACATTATATTTTCTAGTTACACCAACACACAGATGGATCCCCAAATTATTCATGAGTCTTAGAATATTTTGCAAGAATCTTTCTCAATCTGCTCATTTCTAATGAGGTGTTATTGCGTTTATCTAACAACACAGAAATAAACATTTCCCTGTCATGAGGCATTCTGCGAAAAAAATATTTAAAAATGAGCACAGATCTCCTTTGTAACTGAACAAGAGCAATGTATGTAATAAGGTGCAGCCCTAACAATGTATGCGCATCTACTTCATGGAAAGATGCCATGCAGCTAAGATTGTGAAAGACTGCATTTGTGTTGAGTTTTCCCGCCCTTTTTTTTTATTTCCACACACATCTGTTTTCCAGATCCTTTGTTTGTATCTTTAAGCACAAGAAGTAGCCTCTTCTTTAAATAATAATGTACAAAGCACTAGCACTTTTTTGTTGAGAGAAATTTGGCAAAATTACAAATAACAAACAACAAATAAATATTATTGTAAAAAACAAACAAAAAAAAACTAACCAGAATAGCAATATGTATACAGACCAGAACATTTACAACTTTTGTACTATGTAAACTATCATTCAGACTTTACCACAGCTAAACCATTTCAATCTCGCCAAGTCTTCCAACAAGCACTCTTTTTGAGACAGAGCGGGTTATATGTAATGAAGGGATAGCGCCTAATGGTGGTGAATGTGAATTACAATAAATATAGACCCTGAATCATTGCTATGTAGACAAGAGCGTTGGACCGACAAAATCTGCAAAGGATTAATACATTATTCATGAAACCCTAGCTTATCTAACGGGATAGTTCTAAGAATTCACAAATAATTACCACAAATATTCACATATTTTCCTCCCAGTCCATTTGAATTGCTAAACTCAGTGAGGTCAGTGCAAAACGTACATTGGTGAACATTGGTGAAACTGCCTCTCAACTCAGGTGCAGTGAATTTCCATTGAGCTAAACAGATGGTGAGCCAAATCTCCACCGAACTGCACTCAACTCAAGGCCTTTTTCCCAGGCCGAGAAGTGATACGTAACACATTTACTGGTATATACAACTAGTATTTTTTACCCAACCTTCTTCATGGAATGTTCATTGAGTTGGAACAGATACCCAAATCATTTTGGCTGAATGTGGGATACAAACTAAATTATAATGCTTTCTATCCCTTTAATAGGCCAATTGGAATAAATGGCATGTTGGGAAAATGTTCCTACTCAGCTACTAATGCCTGACTTTTGCGTTTCACTTGTCAGTTCTGTTTTAGTGAATACTGTGGGCAGAAACGTTGACTAGGTATCTCACACATTACATTGATTTTTCTAATCAGAGAGTGCCTGCTTGATTTCTCCTTTTTAATTTCATTATATAAGTCTTTGTCTCTCAGGCCAGACCACCAACGTGAGCACCTCACCCTGGAATATTTCATATATTGTATTTGCATGAGGGAGAGCATGACAAACCTTTGTTGTACTGTTTTGGTGAATAGACCACAGTGACAAGTAGTTATGCACTATGCTGTGCAAAGTGTCAGTGTTCTATTCCACCACATACCAAAAGTGCTAATATTCATTCCATCCATTATACTACATAGTGTAAGCTCATTCCACAGGAGTGACTACTTGATATACAAGCGGCTTGAGTAAATGATAGTGATTTGTGTCTCCTAGTCATACATATGAGGGGAAATATATGTAACCCTATTTATAATATAATATAAAAGTATGTACAATGTATATTACAAACATATATGTAAAGTAAGGAGATCATTGCTCAGGGAAAAATAACATTAATTTATATTTAGGATGCTGTTTCCTTAAATTATGTTTAATTTATATCTCTTAAATTTATCTATGCATGCATTTATCAACCATTCCATTCATCGTCTAAATTGGAAGCACTATTGATCCCTTCTCTTCAATAAAAAGCACCGTTTTTTTTCCATCGGGTTCAGCTCCATCTATTAACAATGACATGTACTTTGCACATGGAGATGGCTAATAGATAAAAGTCAAGTGTTTGTTACGGGTATGCAGGTCTCCATGCAGTTCAACGGGGCTGTCAAATGCTAAGGCAAGTGCTGACGTCAATCAGAATTCACCTGAGGTTACCATACTGCTGTGGCTTACTTCCCACAGCGGTACCCACGGGAGATGGGATCCCTGTGGTTTCCAGTGTTTACTCTTGTTTCCAAGGCAAAGAGGGAATAGTGTGATGTTCTGCAACAAGTGTACACAGAGGAAAACACAGAGTGAGGGAATTACAAATATGGGGGATCTTGGCACACTGGAACAGGGCTGGAAAAAGCTGTATTATGCAATCTTTATCATCAACCAACAATTTTACAAAAATCAAAAATACAAAACTTGCCCCAGATATAACCATTCTCTGTAAGATTATTCGATTATTGACAAAAATATATTATATATATATATATATATATATATATATATATATATATATATATATATATATATATATTTATATATAGTTTAATAAAATATAATAAGTATGTAAGGCCTGCAGGCTAAAACTTTACTGATTTTGTTAGTGGCAAGATGTTGCTGGAATTGTTATAAAAGCAACATATTGATAACATATATTAGATCAGTCCACAAATGTGTATTTTTTCTATGGCAATAACTGGATTTCATTTTACAAAGGGTTGATTTAAACCAAGAAATATACAACGTGTCCGCAGATAAGGAACATTCAGTCCATATAGTTTGTCCCCATAGTTCCATTAATCAATGTAGATTGATGGGCTATTGTATTCACTTGGCAGCTACTCATCTTTCAACTGTACAAACTGTACAACTGGACAAAGCAAGAATCCCATGAGCTACAGTATATGGAAAGTTGAATTGTAAAGTGACCCAGATTTAGGCCCATTCATGAGTTAAACAATCATGCTACAGTTCTAAGCAGCATATGCTCTGGCTCTGCTTAAAGGAACACTGCATCCTTAAAGGAAGCAAGGGTTAAAAAAAATATGTCCCTAGAGTTTGGAGTAAACCCGACATGTATCTTAATCTCACACCTGAGACACAGCAGTTATTGGTTGTCACACGCTGACAACGTCAGCACACACTCAGCCAATCAGAGCGGGTGCTCAACCTGTTCAGACTGCTGAATGCGGGGGTCTCTCGCTGCTAGTACAGAGAGAAACCCTGTTTTTTGCATGGAAACAGCAGGGTGGACCTAGTTAAGCATGACAGCTCACTGTCAGAGGATAAAGGGACATGTACTATCAAAAGGACAAATGAACTATAACGTTGTGTTCCTTTACTGCTAGAGTGACACCTGTAATCCTCTGTTCAGTCTGTCACCTAAAGGACATACTACCAGAGTGACTGGGAAAACCCAGGAGTTACCTGGAGGATACCAAAAGCTTGTTGTAGTTGTGCCCTTACCGCTTATAATGGACCAGGCTCAGAATGCTACATGCAAACCTACTCTTTGTAAGACTGCAATGCTGTAACCAAGGAGGGCCCACCCACATATAATCTTAAAACAGCACTGTCCCAGTTATACCCATATCTTATATTAAAGCAGCACTGTCACAGTTATACCCATATCTTATATTAAAGCAGCACTGTCACAGATATACCCATATCTTATATTGAAGCAGCACTGTCACAGTTATATCCATATCTTATATTAAAGCAGCACTGTCCCAGTTATACCCATATCTTATATTAAAGCAGCACTGTCACAGTTATACCCATATCTTATATTAAAGCAGCACTGTCCCAGTTATACCCACATATAATCTTAAAACAGCACTGTCCCAGTTATACCCATATCTTATATTAAAGCAGCACTGTACCAGTTATACCCATATCTAATATTAAAGCAGCACTGTCCCAGTTATACCCATATCTTATATTAAAGCAGCACTGTCACAGTTATACCCATATCTTATATTAAAGCAGCACTGTCCCAGTTATACCCATATCTTATATTAAAGCAGCACTGTCCCAGTTATACCCATATCTTATATTAAAGCAGCACTGTCACAGTTATACCCATATCTTATATTAAAGCAGCACTGTCCCAGTTATACCCATATCTTATATTAAAGCAGCACTGTCCCAGTTATACCCATATCTTATATTAAAGCAGCACTGTCCCAGTTATACCCATATCTTATATTAAAGCAGCACTGTCCCAGTTATACCCATATCTTATATTAAAGCAGCACTGTCCCAGTTATACCCATATCTTATATTAAAGCAGCACTGTCACAGTTATACCCATATCTTATATTAAAGCAGCACTGTCCCAGTTATACCCACATATAATCTTAAAACAGCACTGTCCCAGTTATACCCATATCTTATATTAAAGCAGCACTGTACCAGTTATACCCATATCTAATATTAAAGCAGCACTGTCCCAGTTATACCCATATCTTATATTAAAGCAGCACTGTCACAGTTATACCCATATCTTATATTAAAGCAGCACTGTCCCAGTTATACCCATATCCTATATTAAAGCAGCACTGTCCCAGTTATACCCATATCTTATATTAAAGTAGCACTGTCCCAGTTATACCCATATCTAATATTAAAGCAGCACTGTCCCAGTTATACCCATATCTTATATTAAAGCAGCACTGTCACAGTTATACCCATATCTTATATTAAAGCAGCACTGTCCCAGTTATACCCATATCTTTTATTAAAGCAGCACTGTCCCAGTTATACCCATATATTATATTAAAGCAGCACTGTCACAGTTATACCCATATCTTATATTAAAGTAGCACTGTCCCAGTTATACCCATATCTTATATTAAAGCAGCACTGTCCCAGTTATACCCATATCTTATATTAAAGCAGCACTGTCACAGTTATACCCATATCTTATATTAAAGCAACACTGTCCCAGTTATACCCATATCTTATATTAAAGTAGCACTGTCCCAGTTATACCCATATCTTATATTAAAGCAGCACTGTTACTATATACAATATTAAGCCAGCATGGTCATCAATAAGATGAACAAATGTTGAATAAAAGGATTTGAATTTAAAAGTAGTAATTTTTTTAATGATTAACTGTAAATAAAATGATCTCCCCAACAGTACAAACTGGGTTTCCCCCAGTCCGTCAGTCCACATAAGGATGATCCTGTCAAAGGGAGACCTTGATCTTTATTTATGGAAGAGGGAACTGACAAGGGAATTGCATACTTGATGATATGTTGGCCTTCACATTGCAGTTCTCTTGTCATTCCCTGCAATTCCCTGTTTCATGAATAAAGCCAGAAGTTTGCCCATCATGCTCTTGCACAATTAGTTAATGAACAGTATACAATGCATCTTCCCGTGATGCTGACATCACATGTCACTCCCTTCCCTAAAAAAAACACAAGTAATTAACACATATTCACGCATTGCCAGGCTGTTCATGTGAGTAAATGTATTTGTGCAATAATTTTTTTATGAGCCCCACTTAATAAATATGACTTCCTTTAAGTGTCGACGGCAAATGTATTGTGCTAAAAAAAAATATACACTAACGGCAGAACCAAAGTACTGCAAACTACATTGCACAACCTCCCATCCTATTTAGTTGTTAAATGACCCAGACAAAATACAAAACGCTACTCTCTTCTGCAAATTGCCCATGTAATGATGACGTATATCCTGCATTTGTCTGCTAGTCATTAACATCGTCGACGCTGGAAGTGACTGATGACAAATATCTGTCAGTGCCCTAATAAAAAAAAAAGAAAAAGAAAACAATCATCATCCTCTGTTTTCTAGTGTCCGTTGTATTGATGGCCCACTGATCTCTAGAAATAGCTGCCACATTTATTTGGGTCACATAATTAGGCACTGAACTACTTATCTCAGTAGTTACCAGTCATCTACAATGTCATGGTTCAGACACAAGAAAATCTCATTGCTTGTAGCATCAAAAAACAATTAAATGCCGATAAGCAAAGAAAATACAAGATAAAAAGAGAGTCATGCATTTCCAACCTCCATTAATGCGTATATTTTCAATCATGCTATTCCAATAATTATAAATATTGGCTTAGTACGGCAGAGGGATTTGAGAGGCTACAGCTCACACTGATTTAAACTGGCCATACACAGATTAACTAAACCAAATAGGAAATGGGTGGGAATGTTTGAGATTTGGAAACTGACCCTTTACAAAATGTTTACCTAACATCAAGAAGGAAGTTATAACTTTGCTCGCAAAGATCAAATACGTTTTTATCTTTACTTAATGCTTATTATCTGCTTTAGTGTGTATCTGCTTGATTTTTAAGCATTTTCCCAGCTTTGTGAGTAAATTGTGATCTGTGAGTGACAAGTCCTCACCACTAGGATGTATTGGGTTGTAGAGGTTGCAGTCCCCTTTTGACTAATGGACAGGTTACTACTGCATTACCCTCTTTATTTAGATACCTATCAGTAATATTTAGATACCTATACACTATTACTTTCCCGTGACCTCTGAATGTGTCAATATTGCAAGTTTGCAAGCAGGGCTCTCAACCTCACGTATCAGTCTATCCATGTTTCTCTAACTTATTATTTAGTTCCATTCTATGCTCTGCTCCAAGCGCAAGACTAACGATGGAAACAATGAAACATTTAAAGGTAATGGGTCAAGAAAGTATGTAAACAAGCAAAACATTCTGAAATGAACCTTAAGAATTTAGTGTTTATTAAAAAAGTTAGTATATTGTGAATGGTTAGTGACAGAAACCACATTCATATTTAGAATTGTATCTATATTAATGCAGCATTAATTGGCAATTTATTTAATGGAAAAAATGTTTTTACTTTAATCCCATCGTAAGACTAAATTTGCTTTAGTTAAAGTAAACTAAAATATAGTACATGATTCAGCTAATCAAAAATTCTGCTTAAAGAAAATATATGGACAACACAGAGGTATGCTCCCTAACCAGTTGTATACTTAGATGAACAGGTAGACAAGATGGAGTATGTTGCCATATTGCTATATTGACCAAAGGGTCTACTATATAAAGAGAGACTTTCAGGAAATCAATCAACTCTAAAATATTAATGTAGATTCTATTATTTATAGCCCTGTATGTCCTGCTTTTCTATAAAAAAAATATATATATCCAGACCCTTTTAGAAGGAATGTATTGTATTTGGTAGCACCACTTCTTTAGGTGAATTCCATAACTTTTCTATCCTTCCTGTAAATAATCGCTTCCTTTGCTGTCTATGAAATCTTTGCTCTTCCGGTCTCAGGGAGTGACCTCTTATTCTTTTCTGTTATTGAACAGGTCACTGGAGCGTTTTTTGTATTGGCCCTGCACATATTTATAAAATGTTATAATATCCCCCATTTGTTAGCCTATATAAATGCAACATTTTAAATCTCTCTTCATAATTTTGTTATGGTAGTTTTCTTCTTTAAAATATACTCTTCTTCTTTACTGTGTTGATACATTTTGTGTATTTAAATGTTTCGATCATAAAAAACCTGGGTATTGTAACAAAACAAGAAACATTTGTTCACAGCTCCTACTATGGATAACGGTATTGTTTACATTTTGTTTTAAATTGACAAAGGAATTCTTACTATTTCTTTGTTACATGTTTGTTTCTTTGTTACTTGTCTGGATCTAGAAAAGACTATAAACCAACAGCCCTTTTTTTTTTTACAAAACAATGTTTATTTATTTTCCCTCTTGGCTTTGCACATTGGCAAATATGGCCAAATATTTTTAATGTTTCACATGAAGTTGTCAACATACTATCCAAAAATATAATTAGCTTTGATAGTTTCACTACTTAATGAACAACAGAACAATGGTGGTATTTATCATGACAAAATGTGGCCTTAAATAATTTCTACGCATAGTCCTTACTTTATGAAAAAAAATATATATATTGTAAACACTTCACTTTTTTTGTGCATTCAAAAAAAACATTTTTTTATTTGTATTGATTCCAACAGTAATTTCCCATAAATGAAGGAATGCAGTCTAGCAGCCAATATTCAATAGAAAAAAATGACTATTTTTTATATTATTTTTTTAAAGGCTCAAGGTCTACGATAGATTGTTCCCTTTGCAACTTCTGTTATCTATTCAATACAATACAACCCCAGCTAGCAGAAACAAGCCATTTTTCAAGCAGCCTTAAAATAGAATTATCATGCAAAGGCCTTGATAATTGCCTGTACTATTGTACTTAAGACATGACTGAAGTGGCTTTCAAATTGTACAGTTTGGAGATGAAAACTAAGAGGGCAGATGTGAAGAAGAGGTGCATTTACCTGTAATAACTTTCAGAAAGGAAGCATGTGGCACAAATCAGAAATCTCATAAATGTTCACATTTCTAATGAAATTGCTAAAAAAAAAAATAACTTCTTAAATCCCATCATGCCAGCAGTTTGCTCCTTACCATAACTTGTTTGTTTGTGTTATTATGCTCTTTTGGTCTCAATTGTAGGTAGGCCATGGATTATTACCTTTCTGAAATGTTTTGTTTGTTTGTTTATTTTTTGGGGGGGATTCTCCATTAGACAGTTTTTATTTGTTTGTGTGAGATAAATTATTTGTGTGTGTATATTTATGTCTGTTTATCATGTGTTACTTTTGTAAGTAGAAAACATTTTTTAAGGTAACTCCTTACGGTCCAGCGGGATATTTTTGTGTGTGTGTGTGGGGGGGGGGGGGGGGGGGTTAATATACTCATATAAACTATATATTCATTTAATAATTACAATTAAAAAACATTTTTTTTTACTTTATTTACCATGCCACTTTTTTATTCTCAATTTAACTACTCCATATTCATGCTATCTGGCACACATTTTCTTTGTTTTCCTTTCATAATACCCAGATACCACTATACCCCTTGAATATTTTGGCTCTAGGTGTCCAACTGCACCTGTTTATGAACTACAAATTTCAGAATAGAAACATTTAAATACATAAAGGGAATCAACACAGTAAAGGAAGAGAGTATATTTAAAAGAAGAAAAACTACCACGTCTAGAGGACATAGTCTTAAATTCGAGGGGCAATGATTTAAAAGTAATATTAGGAAGTATTACTTTACTGAGAGGGTAGTGGATGTATGGAATAGCCTTCCAGCGGAAGTGGTAGAGGTAAACACAGTCAAGGATTTTACGCATGCGTGGGATAGGCACAAGGCTATCCTAGATATAAGATAGGGAATTGAGGACTAATGAAAGTATTTAGAAAATTGTGCAGACTAGATGGACCGAATGGTTCTTATCTGCCGACACATTCTATGTTTCTATCTTACAAGCTGTTAGGCATTAGCAGATAGAAGATCAAAGTTGTACCTAGTATTTAGACTTGGTGATTACTTCGTGTATTTACAATGTTTTCGGTAAACCGAACTAAGTTTTTTTTTAATAAGACACACCAATCTCTTGGCCTAGATAAGACCCACAGACAGATTGTGTTCCCAAGCTATAGAGGTAAGGTAAGCTGTTAATTGTGTGTGGTAGGCTAATTGTGTCAACTTTTCTCCAGTAAGTCCCACATCCTCAATGGGCTACCATATCCAGGAAGCCTTGGGGAAAGACTTACATTTGTATTACTTTATGATGATCAGCATGATCCTGATACATTGACGATCGAGCAAAATGAAATTGAAAGATCTAATGATCTATAGAAGGAGTAGGACAGCCACCATGCTAATACTCTTATATGTGTAAAACTCTTACACATTGAAATCTGCAATTAATGGTGCAAAAAGGGAAAACATGTTTTGTGTCAGTGATCTGACAAAGGAATAGCAATAACTTGGCCTTAATAGATATGATGAGTTGGAAAGAGAGGAAGGTTTCTCCAGCTTGGCTAGTAATGCCTGATTTTGGTAATTTCTTTTTAATGCTTATATTTGTTATACAGCATAGTAGGACTTGATTGAGTATGTATATCCTGTTGTACAGGACAATCCACTGGGTCATTAGTGAAACTAGTAGGTGTTTCACACTTAGTGATGGATTACTGTTGATATATATATAAATATATATAGGGATTTACTCACTGAACAATGAGCTTGATAAATTGACAGCCAAGTAGAAAAAATCAGGTCAGAATAGCTTAGATGGAAAAGATAGTTGGGTTTTTACCACCTCAGCTACTTTGACCTGATTTTGTGACTCGGTATTCAGTTCATCACAGCTCACTAGTGAATAGTCCCCCTTCTTACTTTGTGTCACTTTATTATTCAAGATATACTAGTTCTAATCCTGGTTAGAGCTATTTCTAGTATCCCCAAGACACCCACTAGGTAATGGCATGCTGAATTCAGACAAACCCCTAACCTGTCCTCTAGAGAATTTACAACATATATAATTGCAGGCTCTGTCAGTTATCTTGATTCATACAAAATGGTGTTACACATATAGTACTCTACGCCTGTACTGCAGACTTTCTTCCCTTCTGGATGAACAAGTATATGCAAGGAAAACATATTGTACTGCAACTGTTGGATAATGTTTACTGTGTGTAAAAACAAATAACTAAAAAGGTAAGAAAATAGTGTAAATCGTTAAAATAATATTTTTAATTAGATGAAGATCATTTGTTACAGTTTTTATACCGCTGTCTTCGCTTGAATGAGCAGATTTGTTTGTGATGTTGACTTTTCTATATGTGTTTGACACACCCTTCAAAGTGAGACGGTTATAGTCTCTGACTTCTATCTCTTATGGAGGTATATCATGCACACTGCAAAATATGTCACCTAAAACTTAGATTCATCAACCATGTGCTCTATCCAATGAAAATGATTTACCTCTATTCCAAACATGTTAGTGGTTTTTAACCTAAAATGATTTAAAAAAAAAACGTAAAAACATCATGACTAAAAAGGCTTTTGAACAATAATCTTATGGAAACAGCGCAACAAAACCCAAACCCCATTGCATTCACTGGACTGTTGGACTTATAGTGTAATAATTTTAACATAATATCACATAAATAACATTGAATAAAATGCATAGTAAAAAACCCATAGCATGTTGGATATAAGCCCCACCCTACAGAGCATCGTGCAGAGGTGATTTGGACTTTGTCTGAAAAATTACATCTCTGGCTGAATTTGATCACCATAAAACTGGCTAATGTATGTAAATGAAGATGAATAGGAGGTTTGAGTTAGATGACAATATGTCCTGTGTAACATCATTAAACGACCTTAAAGGACACAGCTTCTCTACAATAGAGAATAATTTACATACAATATGCATGTAAACAGTGCAAAGAAGATGTAATCAGTATATGCTACCCTTGATAAACATGTATTCCCAAATTTTCAGCACTTTTGCCCCATATGGCAAAATTATTTAGTGTTAAGACCCTCCTACTTTTGAGTAGTAGTAGCAGTATGGCCATATAATGTGACTACATCTCCTATTTTGTTATCTTAGAGGGGTGTTTTTAAGTAGCATTGTGAGTTTGGGACTTGTTTGATGAGAGTGCACAGATCCCATTGGATGGTATATATATAACAGCAAAGTTATGTCTCAAAGTTCTCTAAGTGGAAAAATGATTGGGAACATTGACTTGGTATCCATGGTAACTGCTCCAAATTTAGAACTTTGCACCACAATTATGTATTAATTTAAGTAGGCGGGAACTGCTATACAGTATTATTATTTTAACACAGTAAAGGAAGAGAGTATATTTAAAAGAAGAAAAACTACCACAACTAGAGGACATAGTCTTAAATTAGAGGGGCAAAGATTTAAAAGTAATATCAGGAAGTATTACTTTACTGAGAGGGTAGTGGATGTATGGAATAGCCTGCCAGCAGAAGTGGTAGAGGTAAACACAGTCAAGGATTTTAATCATGCGTGGGATAGACACAAGGCTATCCTAGCTATAAGACCGGGATCGGGGGACTAATAAAAGTACTCAAAAAAAAATTGGGCAGACTAGATGGACCGAATGGTTCTTATCTGCCGACACATTCTATGTTTCTATCTTTCTATGTTTCTATGTATGTTACTGTTATTAGCATTATGTTGGAGTCAAAAGTGGAAACATCAGGTTTGTACAACTGCAGGTAAAAACATTAAAAGCAATACAATTAAATGGAAAAGGTAAATTCTGAAACATTTTCTATACTAACTCATTTGGCATAATCTTCAGTGAGACTTTTATATATTACCATATCACAACAGAGAAGAAAATATATTTATTTCATAGTAGTAGTTTGAAGTATGTGTATTTTCCATATCCAAACTTAAATGATCAACACAGTTCTATGATGCTGCCCATTTTGTATGTGGTTCAATGCTCGCATGTCAAACATATTATACATCCTTCCCCATATCATACACATATTTCTATAGTAACCAAGATTGAAAAAAGACAATTATTTTCAACCTTTCACAAATCCCTTTCTTGTTGCTGTTAATCCACAAGAAGACAAAAAAACAAGACCAACTTTTCTTCAGCCCTTTCACTGAGTCCAATAAACAAACCCAAAACCTGAAAAAAAACTACACAGAGAAAAAAACAAAACAAAACAATTTAAATACAATAGACAGAAATCAAATTCATCATGTATTTATTATTGGTCATAGACCATAACAATCTGAAACCCGGAGAAACATCAAAGTCCATAGCATTAGAGTAGCCTATCATAACCTACTGATAAAAAATAGATTGGCATCTATAGAAACACGTACAATATGCCCTAACCAAGTTACTGACAGAAATGTGTTAACACATTCAGACAACATACCAAACCTCCCCTATAAAATTAAATATAGAATAATGTTATTAATTGCACTGAAAAAATAGATAAACAGGTTTGGCAAAAGGTAAAATGTATAGATGCTTAAGCAAATCATTATAAAGTATTAATAATTCTGATTAATAAACTTTACACTGTTAAAAGAATGGTATTTATTATGATGGTATATTGTGTATACTTTGATTCAATGACATATTAGTTTGAAATAATTTCATATATATAGGGGTAATATCATTTTACATATCATCTTCCATATAAATGTATCACTCTCTAAATATTTAACTCATGTTATTATTCTATAGGAAATGTAGAAATGAAGCACCAGTATTTATTTGATTACACAAAGCTGAGCACATGCTTTGATTACGCCCCAAATATAGTTACCAGTTAGCACAGCACCCATTTTTCTATGTTGTTGTGCAAATTATTTGAGATTTTCAATGAAATTATTTTAGACCCCCTCTAACACTCAAGGGTTAAAATACAGGTGCTAGGACACAAGGACTTGGAAAATGACTCCAGCGCCAATTTTCAAATTGTGGAATTAACAGTTTAAATTAGGAAGTAATTCAAACCGTACCCCCATATCTCATCATTACCGACTTACACTGCTCTCATCTTCCTGTTCATAAATAATCTAATGTTTAAACTGTATATGCAAAGCAGCCATTCAGTTGCAATCTCACCACCTTGAAAGGCTATTTGGTCGATAGCTAATCTTTCATGAAAGAGAGAATTTCAGGGAACTTCAAACGTAAGGCAAAAGGAGCCAAGTTGGAAAAACCCTGCCATTCAGTTGACTTTCCCTTCTCAATTCCCTGCATTTCTCCCGGTCACAGTTTTTTTTTTAGTTCTGAATCAACACCGGGCGGTCATGGGAAAAAAATCTAATTCTTTTTTTTTTTTTCTGTGTGTTTCGTTTCTTATTTTAACATTTTATTTATTTTATCTGCTGACCTACAAAAAGTATGTAGCTATGATTGCTTTATGCTGTACCAGTATTTTTAGGGCAAACACATCACCGTTTTATTCAGGTACACTTATAAAGCATAACTGAAGTCAGTAATATGCCAGTTTGCTTGTTTTTAAATTTATATTTTATTGAATATTTAGGGATACAGAACAGAAATGGGGATTGGGAAACACACACACACACATATATATATATATATATACCAACACTATATTAAATAATATTATTATTCTATTCAGAAATGTACTACTGTATTATATAGTTCAAAATTGATTGAATAAAGGAAGGATAGGTTGGATATCTTGAGTTATATAGTTTGCACTTTTTATTTTACATATATTAGCCCTGAAATATTCAAAGTCCATGAGTAACAGTGATGTGGTCACCCTACTCTATGCTTATGGGGAGCTATTCACCAAAAGTGAGATGAAGGTGAGTTGAACATGTCTCAGTACGATAAACTCAATATGTTTGTCCCGCTATATCGATAAGACTGAATGTTCACCTGCACTTCACTTTTAGTGAATAGCTCCCTCAAAGTGTTGAGTTGTTTTCCCTGGAGGCTTAATAGCAAAGGATACAGTGGTTTACAACTAAGCAAGAACAAAAATGTCACTAGGTTTATGTAGTAGAGGGAAAAAACTGGGAACTGAAGCCACAAAGTAACTGAAAAGCCGTGGAACATTCAGAAGATCACGTTCTTTTTGTGGCTTATTGAAGAATGCATTGGTGTACTCTAATGGGTCTCTTCACTAAAAGGTGAATTGAGGTGAGATGAATATTTCAGCTCACCAATTTATCTATACATTGTGCAAGTACAGACTTGGTGAGTTTCTCCTTCTATGCACATTGTCCCTGCACAATGTAAAGCTAAATTGGTGAGACTAAATAGTCATCTCCCTCAGCTCACCTATTAGTTAATAGACCCCTAAGACACAATTAGATATTCCCATTTTACTCTATTAATTTGACTCTTACACATAAGATGCAGCCAGTGATCAGAATTATTTTCTGTGTGATTTTGATAGATCTCATTATGTCTTTTGTGGTCACAACATTCTAATTGTTTTAAGCTTACTTTCCCGTCATTAGTTATTGTCCCATTGGGACACTTGGTTTGATCACAAACAAAAGAAAGCTGAATGGACAGAATACCTCTTGACAAACACTTGTTAAATCACAATATTTCTGATTTTACCACATGTTATATCTATGTGAAAGACCGTTCCAGCCCAAAGAATGATACAAATGAAAACTGATGACTAGAGTATCTGGCAGAAAAGGTGAAAATGTCTAGGACACCCAATTATTTGATTGTATAATTTCATTAGACTCCATGAAAAGACCAGGCACAAGGGCTGATTCATACATGTCATCTGATTTCAAGTTGGAAAGACAGGGAAAAGGAGTCAATGTGATAAGATAATTTTATTAAATAAATAACACAGACACGTGGGCTTACTTGTCAGATACTACAAGAGTAAATGGAGCTTATATTCACCTATCATACCCTAATCCTCTATAATATTCAGATAAAATGAACAAATCATATACTGGGAATGATGTGGCAAGGCATAACTAGGATACAGGGTGATGTTAGAGACTATTTCTTGCTTAGGGCAGGTGGGTGACAAGGCATTGACTGGTACAAGGACAACAGTGTCCATGGCAGGCTCTTATTAAATGTCCATCACCAAGTCCAGTAAACGTCCACAGGGAGCATTGTTGAAGCCTGCTCTTATGTAATGTGGAAATCGGACGATATTATCAGAAAAATCACAATCACATTTTCTTGAGCCCATTTATTAAGTCCAATAAGAACAAACATGGCCAACAGACAAACCAAACATGATCTAAAACTATACTGAGAAAACCTACTTAAATACCATGGATAGAAATACAATTTACCTTTGACATTGGTCAAAGACCATGACAATCTCAAACTCAGAGATACATCAACGCATATAGGATTAGAGTCATCTATCATAACCAGGATAATCAGAGAAGGGAATGCATCAGCACTATATAAAAAGCAAAGCAGCCCCCTGTGCCATGAGCATGCGTCCCTCAGCCCATCCACATAGGAAACAAAGAAATAACATTTAAGAAAACTTGATTCTGGCACTCCAACTTGCAGTCAGGGCCGGCCTTAGGGGTGTGCGACCTGTGCGATCGCACAGGGCGCTACACTCCAGGGGGCGCCCGCCCAGCCGAAAAAAGAAGAAGAAATTTGCCGGTGGAGGGGGCGGAGCTCACCGGGTGAGAGGTGTAGCTCCGCCCCCACCCTGCCTCATGGGGAGCATTCTCATGCTGCCCGCGGCTCCTTGTGAAACAGGGTGGGGGCGGAGCTACACCTCTCACCCGGTGAGCTCTGCCCCCTCACAGAAAGAACAGAACAAGGGGAAGGAGACACAGAACAAGGGGAGGGGGGAGAGACAGAACAAGGGGAGCGGAGGAGAGCCAGAACAGGGGGAGGGGAAGAGACAGAACAGGGGGAGGGGGGAAAGAGAAAAGTGGAAGAGGGGGAGACAGAACAGTGGAAGGGGGGGAAAGAGAAAAGTGGAAGAGGGGGAGACAGAACAGTGGAAGGGGGGGAGAGAAAAAAGTGGAAGAGGGAGAGACAGAACAGTGGAAGGGGGGAGAGAGAACAGGGGAAGGGGGGAGAAGAGAACAGGGGGGGTTAAGAAAACAGAGGGGAAGAGAGAGAGAACAAATATGGGGAGGAGGGGGGAGAGAACAAATATGGGGAGGAGGGGGGAGAGAGAGAACAGGTATGGGGAGGAGGGGGAGAGAGGCATGGGGCGGCGCCACGGGGGAGGCCCGCACAGGGCGCCAGAACACGTCAGGCCGGCCCAGCTTGCAGTAGTAAGAAGACAATGGACCATGCATTTTCTGCACAAATCAGTCCCTTTAAACATAGATACCTAAAAAAAGGCAATTGTCCACAGTAAAATATTACTTTAAATTAATGTAGTAAAAAAAGATCGGCATCCAAATTATCCAAAAAGTGCCAGTGTTTCGTCCTGAACAAATATAACTTGTTCCTACAATTAAGAGGGTCATCAACCTTTTATTTTTACTGCAACCATGTTTTGTTCTTTTAATTCTTGTCATTTGAATTATTTAATCAATCCTAACCGACTATTCCAAATAAGACTTGGCTTTTATAGAAAGAGCAAGTTTACTTTCATTAGCTAGAAAAATATATATTTTAAAACAAATTTAAATATTGTTTTAAATCAGTCATTATTCCCAAATATACAATCATGTTCTCGTTCTATTGTTGGAGGTTTCATTGGGAATGACATGCTCAAGTTGCTTTTTCGCAATAATTGCCATTTGGTAGACAAAATGAGCAGGATAAAGAATAAAATGCGGAAAGACATGGTTGAGGTGAGATTCAGAAGTTTTTTGTTACATTTGGGTTGGATATGCTAGGAGGATAGATGTTGTTTATGAGTTGTGTTATGAGATGCTTTCTTACCCAAGAAACAAGTATTTCAAGTGTTGTAGCTAGCTGATCATGGGTAAAACCACATATTAATATACAGTATATAAGCAGTGGATGCCGACTCATTTTTTTATTTGGTCACCTGTTCTCATTTTGTGATTCTCCCTCAGAAAGGGGAGAATCCAAATAACTTAGAGACGAGTTTAGACTGCTGGATAGTTAACTTGGCATTGCAATTTCAGTTTTTTCTTCAATCTTTGCTAAAAAGTCTCTCTTTAAATATAAATTATATAAAATCACACATGTGTAGTCCATTCAAACAGAATATCCAGGGAAAGATGTTTTTTTTTCTCAAAGCAGACACTAAAAATCAAATATTATAACAATTTTAATTGAAAATGTATCAGCTGGTCCCATCAAGCATGCAAGTTATTTCATGTTCCTTATAAAGATATATATTCCTATTGTTATAAATAGAAACATATAGTTAACACCAGATTATTGATGGCATAATATTCATACTGACATACGTACTGAATTAATCAATCCTTACAAGTCTTCATGACTTAATCATTAATGGAATAATGTACGCAAGAGAAATACAGTCAAAATACCTAAAAAAAGATTGCCTACATAATATTCACATATGAAGCTGAATAAAGGAACAGTAAGTTTTGAATGCCATCTTTCCTTGTTTAAAAGAGGCTGATACATCAGGAATGTCCTGTCTGTACTGTACAATCCTGTACAGTTATATAGTCATGATACAGTCAGGTACTGTAGGATACATTTTCATTCTATTGTGAGCTTAAAGAGATTGCATTTTTTGAGATGTTACTCCCTTCTTCTAATAGAAAAAATCTTGGAATCTATTTGGGCTATTCAATAAAAGGAGAGTTGAGTTGAGAAGCAAGTGAGTTGAAGTGAGTAACAAGTGAACTGAGGTGAGATTAAAATTTTGTCTCCCCAATGCAGCTATACATTGTGCAGGAACACACCTGATGAGTTCACTTAGTGGGGGTACTAAATATGTTTGTTCCTGCACAATGTCTAGCAAATTTGAAGAGATGAAATGTTCATCTCACCTCATCCACCTGCTATTCACTATAACTCACCTGCTATTCACTATAACTCACTTGCTACTCACTTCAACTCATCTCAACTCACCTTTTAGTGAATAGCCCCATATAACACATGTGCCAGGTATATAGGATGTTTAAAGGGAGTAAGTTATTTGTATCATTTAAAAAAAATACACATTTTTAATTTCTAGGACATTTTAATAATAAGAAATGCACTGTTTGTACAATATTTTTTTTTCAGCATAGAGAAGCCCTATCAAAGTGTTTTTGAGTTTAGTTATACATGATAACTCATATCATTTAACAGAGCCCACTGCATGTAATACCTCATTGGTAATGTCATCCATAAGTATAGATTTTTTGCATAAAGAATGTTCGTGAACCATACGACAAGATTGCAATCAACAATAGAATGAATTATGGGCTTCATTTAACAAAGTGTTGATCACTCACTATTTTGCTATTATACTTCAGTGCTAAAATCCTATGTACATGATCCATGTCTTTAAAAATATATATATTCTCCTTCCCCTTACAAAAGAATTGATGTTGCCTAGTGCAGTTTAAAGGCTTGGTGCAACATACAACAGAGCAGAAGTATATATGTTTTGTGTATTCTATCAATTAATAGATAATGCATTCATCTTAAAGTCTCAAGATCTATACATGGTATACATACCTCTGAACTGTCCCGATTTTGGGAGCCATGTTCCACTGTCCCGCTTTTCCGGACAGAACTCAGTGGGACAGAAGGACTCAGGACCACAGTTTCATTCTCTGGTGTCCGAGACACCAGAGAATGCTTACTGGGCATACGTATCATTGTGCGGTAGCACTGACACCCCCTCCAAAGACTCTGCCTCCTGTGTCTGCCCACTCCCCAGACCCTGCCCACCGGTGTCCTGATTCACGGGGGCAAAGTTGGGAGGTATGGGTATAGTCATCACAATGTATAGTTGATAGACTAAGGAACACAATGTTACTCATGCTTTTGCCAGACAGACACATCTTAAAGGGACAGTTCCACCTAGAATGTCCTATTCTTTTATTTACATGTAACTACTGAGGCCACAGAGTAATACTTTTAATTGTAAAACTAAAGTAGACCTGGAAGACAAGAAAATACACTCTTATCTCAGTGTAATGGAACAGGCAAGGTGCATGTTAATGGCTACTTATCTATTTAGTAAGGTACCACTTAGAAGATTTTCTAAATAAACCAGGAGTAGGATTTGTAATGCATTCATTAAATCCGGTGGAAGAGCAGGTTACCTGATTGTATTGCTCTGATTTCTTTTCGGCCTATTTAATATACTCTGAAGTGATATCACAAATGGTCTAGAGGGGAAGATATGAAATTTCACAGAATTTAGAAAAGGTCTACCAGGGTTTAGACATGGCAAAAGGAGACTGGGTGAACAAAAATGAAGAGTAGTTATTGCTCTTAGAATGCCATGTGTATTCCAGTTTAATGCCATGAAGTACAACATAATGACCCAACAGTCCGCATTTAGAATAAAGTGATATAATCACCATAGAGAAAAGGAATCTGGGAGTAATTACAGATCACCCATTACTAGACCAGGTATGTTATGGAAAATGATTACCTGGTGACAAATCATGGCTTAGCGGAGTGATGGCTAACCTTGGTACTGCAGATGTTTGGGAACTACATTTCCCACAATGCTGTATGAGCTTTATAATTTCCTGAGCATCATAGGTTATGTAGTGCCATGGTTAGCATTCAATGGTTTAGAGTAATATTATATTACCAATGGTATTCAGAAATGTTTAAAGAGAAACTCTGGACAAATCCTAGAACCAAAATATGCTGACACGTAGTGTTTCTCACCATATACATAATTTCAGGAACATAAGTGCAAAATAGAATAAGCGCAAGTGATAAATAAGTATGGCGTCTCAATGGTCAAATAAGCTAGGCAGTTTTTATAGAATTGATACTTTTTAATTTTCAATTATGTAAGTGCCACTCCAAAGAAAATGCATGTCAATGTTTGATAATTAATAAAAATGTATGCCTAATTAATATTTGCATCCTTTTTATTCTAAATGTCTTCCATTTACTAATAAATATCAGGTTTGCAGGTTCTACTGAGTCTCCCATTCTGTTTTTTTGATTGGCAACTGGAAGCAAAAGAACAACAATCAAAGAGTCTCAAATGACAACGGTACTTGCAGTGTGCACATACATTGCATAGTTGCCTGTATAGAGAATGTACCCGCAAGTTGTATACAGCTGTACAAATGGAATCGTTCAGTTATGGGCAATGGGTGGAGCTAATGTAAGCTCTATTTAGGGTAATAGCAAGAAAACTAGTTATTAGAACATTAGTAAATGTAGCTGTAAGAGATGGTTGCCACTAACGATGTACTGAGAAAAAGATCGGAATGGAACATCAGAATTTTCTACATGTTTATTTCTTTATAATTCTCATTTCGTTTGATAAACACTAAGCTTTATACTTTTTTTTAGTTTGCACTTTTCTGTCACAAAGTGTGCAAATCACCTGATGAGAGTCAGCTGCTTACTTAGTTGCTTTAGACGAGTGGTTATTAATAGTAATGTAGTGTTAGTCATGTCATGTAGTTACATAACTGAAAAAAGGCATGCATCATTAACCTTAAACTTTCTTAGATTCTATGTTGGCCCAGAAAAAAAAAAACACTTTACAAAGAGTGCTATGTCTATTGTTTTTTAATAAGTAAATTGATTAGCATAAGCAGAACTGAGCATACAGCTGTATGCTTAAAATCTGTAAAAACAAACTAAGGGATGGAACATGCAAAATATAGGAGATGCTTAATGCAGCTTGTTCCACCAAAAAAATGTAAAAAGAATGCTTGAAAATCTGGCAAATTTTACAGTTTTCCATATGTTGCTTCAATGTGCAATTATAAATGTACTGGCAAGTGCTGAGCTGTGATTATATGTTCTGCAATCACAAGTCTCCCTGGTCCATTTCCAGGGATTTACATCTTCCTCATCAATGCTCCAACTGAGAGGTAATGTGAATTGGTATGGACCAGTTGGTTATAATTGGTATAACAGGTTAAACAAAAGGGTAATGGAAGATGCAGAAAGGTCTCCTGGGCTTAGAATTCGAGACTCTTAATTCTATGTATGTGTGCCCTATCCAACATGGCACCTATGTTACTTTATATTATTTAATTAAAGTTACTTGTAACAAAGATGGGTATAAAACATAAATAAGCACTTGCAAAGTTTGAGTATGAATTAAACAATCACTGTTTTCTTATATTAATTCTTCATTTACACAGTCTGTTTCCCATATCATGGGCCTTAGACATACCAAAATGAGAATTACCATGAGAACTTTTGAAATGTTATCCCACTTCTTACAAAGACACTACATGTTAAAATCCATTTTGATCTGGCAGAATATGTTCCTTCTGCCTGATTTAAACTGCCTATCGAGCAGTGTTTCTATTGTACACAGCTAAAAACATATTCCCTAGCTATGGCATAAGTAGGTTTCTGAGTGGTGAAAACTTGGTTGGGCCTAAGGTGTTTTTTTTTTTGTACAACAAACAATTTAAACATAAATGTTTCTATCTGTGCAGTAGTGTAGATTCTACAATAATGTATGGGAAACAGTGTACAAGTGCAGCCAGGCTCTTACTGTTTAAATGTAAGGAACATAAATCTTACAGTACAAACTAGAACGCCACATAACACAGACAGACGCTGAGCAAGCTTTTTCCTCACCTCTCCCTCCCCTACGAAACCCAGCTACAAACATATTGATATCTTTCATAGAGTACATTGTGTTTAGAGAAGGGGAGAGACATTTTGCTTAGAAAAGAAATACACAAAATAATCTACTACAGTCTAAATTCCACAAAGTAAACAAAATAAACATATACATGGCCATTTTTGAAATCCTCAAGCTGTGATAGCTATAGTTTATAAATAAAGAAAATGTAGATATCCAACAGTTCAGTGAATATCCTAATAATCAAGTAAATGTATGTTACGGTTTATAGGCAACAACCAATAATCAATATGTTGATGCTGGACCCAAAAAGGCCTGAAATGTAATCCTCTGCATCAGCCCCTCTGGCAGTAGTGATTAGATTAGAACATACAGCATTACATTTATTTAGGAGAAGCCAATTGCCCAGATGCATAAAGCAGGTGGGAATTTCAATGAGGCAAAAGGATCTATTGGCAGATAGAGCATTGATTTCAGTGAATGTTCACAGACTACCAGACAGCTCTATGGCAGACTTGATTTAATAGCTCTCTATGGGTTGCTTGAATCCTCGGTTATTTCTAAAGCCAGGTAGGCTGGCATTGTTATAAGGCAGCAAATACACTGTGCTTTCCAAGCAAATATGTACAAAAGATAAGATTGACTGAACTGTACCATCTATCTAAAAAAAAAATTATACAACCTTCCCACTGCTGTCATCATTCAATCCATGAACTCCATCTTATACAGACTGCAATTAAAACCTGCTCTCACACACTGGGAAAAAGGTGTTAAAACTCAGCTAGGGTTATCATGCTGTGATGATCTAGCTCCATAAAATTATATTACAGATAAAATATATATATATATATATATATATATATATATATATATATATATATATATATATTATAATGGCAAACTTATCTTCTGTCCTGCCCCTTCTCTCCCCCTCCCACAATGGCAATGTACAAGGATGTATGATCTGAGAGTTAGATCCATTGCAGCATTTCATGTATAGAAGCATACATGTAGCAGTATAAAGCACTGCTCAAAGTTCGATTATAATCAGTAGACAGGTAGGATCCCTGAGAAAATGAAGGTATATGTGTTCTATCACTTCCTTGCCTTCTAATTCTGATGCAGACACATGGATCCAGGGCTGGCAGAGCTATTGAACTAATTAAAATGCACTGAAATATTTCATTACTGTATATCAGTCGAGAAATCCCTACCTGTGCAGTTACATTGAGCTAGGAAAACAAACTCTAAATATTTCATGTATTATTTTGTTTTCTGTGTTACCTTATTTGCTACAATATCTATATCTGGTGCAAGCTATAACAGAATGCATTGCACGGCTCTTTGTCCCTCTCCTTTGTTACTTATGTGGCTTTTTAAATATGTGTTAATAAAATTAATGACATCCACAGGCTGAGCGTGTAATGTGTAGACATGAAGTTGAGCTGTACTGGGGCAGTCACCTTGCTAGCAGTAGGAGAAGGGCTAGCAAGCATTATACGTCTTTGCTTTGTACTTTTTAATTTTCACTGGTAAGGAGAGGAATAGCTAAACACGAAATACAACAGTTTGGTGATTTATATTCTCAATCTTGGTATTAGCCAAAAATGTCAGAGAAGCAACCCCTACATCTCATTACTTGGATAATAGCCAAACTCCTCATATGATCTCGAAAAAGACAAACTACCATAAGATGACAAATAACTGCCAGCTAATCTAATTGTTTCTGGGTACTTCTCGAGCGGTTCTGTGATATTGGGAACTACTATCATTGTATCAGATCTAAGTGAAATACATGCTCAGTTTTGTTTATAGAGTGCAGATGACTGGGGATTCACAATGAGATCACAGCAATTTTAAAAATAAACTATACTAGTGGCAAATTATATGGCAACTGATATGATAGTTAGATAGAGGGATAGATGGAAAGTCAGAGGTATATATATATATATGGAAAGAGAGAGCGATACAATAGATATATAGATAGATCTAACAGGCAAAGTGGTAAAACAGGATGCACACATACATGTATTAAATTCAGGCAAGACTTTAAATTAGGTCAATCAGTGTAAAAATGTCTGCATGAACAGACTACAGTTAGACACAAGGCAGACTGTAACAATGTACTTGTGCAGAATGCAGAGTATAAGTGTGAGGAAACTGTAAACATTTTATAATATCAGACACTGTGCTACTTCCAAAGGCAAAGAACTCACACATCATTAATAGCAAACTGCACTTCAAATCCTTCAAAAAAAAAAAAAAAACAATAACCAAGAATCCCCAAAACCTCCCCTGTTGTACTGTATTTTAGTAGCCAATACAAGTCCGTCAGTGCAAAATCTACATCAATTAGTCCACGATGATTAAATGACTGTCAATTTGCAATCACTGGTGACGACAAAAATACCTCACAACTTCTACTGTCTAGACAAAGAAGAAGGGGGAAAAAAACAGTCATTGCTAGCCTGATGAAGCTTACAGAAAAGCAACCGTTTATTGCACTAGCCTAACAATACATTTCTTTGGAAACATGGCTGACAACACTAAGAACAATGTCAGAAAGTTGAAAGTTGACATACGTCCAACTTAATATTTCAGCTTTGATCTTCGGTTCACAGAATGTAACGCTATAATGCCAAACACACACACACACAAAAAAAGAAAGTCACCTGTTATGAACTCCCAGCCACAACAAAGTCACAAAAAAGGGTATATTTACCTGGCTGGAAAATAAATAGGAGAGTGGGGGTAGAACTACACAGAGCCGTCCAATTGAAATATGAGGTAACAGAGTCCAAATTTACCACTTCAACTAGGCCGTAATCTGATAAGCATTCATTTTTAGAAGCAGACACCACTGTGGCTCCGGTCTTAAGAATAGCACCAAGAAAATTGACAAACCTGCTCCATGACAACTGAACTCTTCTAATGATTTTTGAACGCCCACTATTTCTCTTCATTCATCCAATCAACTTTTCACTGTACATCTTCTCCTCTCTCCCCTCAATCTCTTCGAGCTGATGCTCCGAAACCAGATCACTTCTCATCAGTATGCTAATTGTTTTGCCACATGGACAATAGTAATGATGATTTCAGACAAGGAAGTAATGAACCTGAAGTCAGAGATAGATATTAATAACACCTTGACACCACTAAATGCTGAGGAGAGATGGGCATGCGTGCAGGGCTGAGGCTGGTGCATCCACTGTATCCTCTTTTATGAGAGAGGCAGACAGTCTGTGAGGCAATGAGCTACAGAAAGCTTAGCTGTGTAGTATGCATGAAGCACCAGCTCCCTTAGAGACCACATTACCGCTGCAGAATAGCATCAGTAGCATATTGCTGACTTACCCTGTCTCAGTCTGACATCTTCTGAGCAGAACCAAATGTGTCCAATCCCCCAAATCCTAATGTATTTTTGGCTTTGTGAATCTCCCAAGATCTGTCTAGGGTTAAAAAAAAAAAAAAAAAAATCTCTAAGACTCCAATTTCTGGTGCTTTACAGCACAGTCAGACAAGTATAGGGATGTATGCTGTATGCTTCTAACATTGTACCCACAGGCCCCTAAATCTCTAGAGCAGACTGGGGAGCGTGTGCAGTACTGTATTTATTGGAATAGATGGGAACTCTTAATGCTATATTCACTGCTAGGGTAGTGTGGAATTTTTTTTGTTAAAAATCAAAGGGCTGTGTGTGTACACATGCTGTCGACTACATTATTTATTCTACTGCACATCCATTAAAACAGCACGTTTCTAAAATCAAATCAAAGTAATTTGAGATTTTTTTAAAATGGTTTTAAACACTTTTGAATATTACCACCATTAAATCTATCATTTAATGAACTGGTGAGTTTTAAGATAAACATGACTTTTGTAATAGATTACCACAAAGAAATAGAAAACAAAAGGGTGAATTAACCAGTTAGGGATTGGAAAAAGTTTTGAGCTCTGAATATTTCAAGAATCTCATGTCAACAAATGCCATATGTTAAATGTTGTATCTCCACTGATTCCCCTGCTACTGAATGTGTTACTGGATATCATTGTTGTCCAACTGGATTCTCTTTGGCCTGATACAACCCCCAAGGCTTTTCTATGGCCATCATCCTGTCTGCCAATCCCATTGGTTGTGTTATACTACATCAGTAATTCTATCCCTTGCTAGTTCTCCAGTGTTCTAGTAGCCATTAGAACGTTGGATAGCCTCATGGCATTCTTTGCAATTTCCAAAACAAACATATAGTAAATACTCCCTATCACTTCACAGTCTAATATTAACCATTTATCTTGCATGCTATGCTATTAACACTTAAAGAAACTATGGCAACGCGGAATAGCCTATGTTTGTAGTATTGGCAGGACCCTTCACAGCTGCAGACTGACAGATAGGGAAAATGTTCCATGCTGATCCAGTGTCTCCAGGACTCAAATTCTGAGGATTTCATGGCAAGGCAGCGGCCCTCAAGGGGTTAACACATGGTTACTTATGAATCAGATATAAACATGCCTTTCAGATATAAACATGCCTTCTCTTCCACCCCAGGGACACATCAGTGTGCACATCCCAAGCTGCATTCCTGTTATTCAACGTCCAATAAGCTGGTGATAGGCTAATCAATTATAAATCATATTTAATTATTAAAATGATATCCATGACAGTTTAAGACTTGTACCTTTTCAGTCACAGGTCATGTTTATATTATACAGTACAGCATGCTAAAATAATGTCCGCCACAGAATCTTTATGTAAACTTCTGTGGGTAGAGGTTGAAATTCTTCTGTAGGTAATTTCTACATAGAAATATGACACAATGCCTCTCCTGGCAACAGCTTGGCACAACATCTCTGCAGTACCAGACAAAAATAGATAGTGTAGGTACACAGAATGACAACATGCACCACTGAAGGACAGAAGACTACAGTCACCAGCATTTACATAATGGAATATCTGATGAGCTTTTCTTTCCATTACATTTATGTCACATTAAAATATATCATAGGCTCTCATGCATTAACTAAATAATCACAAGCCAGCTATAGACATGTACAGCATGATTCCAAACATTCTACAGAGGTTCAGAAAGATCTTTTTGTGTCTATAAGGTGTGAGGGAATCATGTTGTGGTTGCTTTAGACCAACACTAAATAGTATCACAACCCAACCAAGACAAAGGTGGTGGGCATCCTGCTGTGTTGCCAACTATGTTTGGCCATCAGTGGTCTGAGAAATCACTTACTCGCAAGACAAGTCAAACATCAAAAGACATTTTATAATTGAATACTTGTATCAAGTCACATGTGACGTGGTAGGCGATGGCATTTGGATGTGACTTAAAATGTTTTGTAGGTTTTATTGGTAAGATACAAGAAAAACAACGAAGTCTGTGTTGTGGTGGGCATGTGTGAGAATGTATCAACAAACGTTTGGATAATAAAGGAAAACTTGGAGTAAAGGAGCAAAAAATGGGGTGGAGCCAGTCCATGGTAGATGTAGACTGAGCAAATCATAAATGGGGTAGGTGGGAATAGCAGACAGGAGTCAAACTCTAAAAATTGCAGCTCACTATCCTCAGGGGTGATGGTATACAAGCATTAGAAAAGAAATGCAGTAGTGAAATGTGAACAAAAATACATTATCTTTTGCAGGGGACAGGGCAAAGTATCAGATAGGATAAAATGTTAACAGAAAAAAACAAATTAGGGGGTGTATAAGGGAATATATAATACTGGACCATTTCACAGCTATAACACAACTATTCAAATAATAAAATAATGATCTAGTTTATGCTGAGATGCAGTTAGTTGGCCATTTATGCACTCTGCTGTGTCTACAGTGTGTCTGGACTGATTGGATTACTGGGTATGGTTGGATAACTGAGATCAAGTGCAGGTTTAAAAAGTTAGTTTTAGTTTATTTCGTGTATGCCTCTCTCTTAACACAATATAAACCCTTTCTACTGCATTCATTTTGTTTATATACACCATGGATATCTAATTAAATATATAGCAAACCAGATAGCATAGGGACACAATGGAGTATAACAATTTTACATGTAAACACACAAAGTTATATAACATAGATTCTAATTCTGGGGTCTAAATTAATGTTACTTCTGGAAACATATTAAAATGTCTTCTCAACTATATGATTTCTGCTGTGCATATATTCTTTCCATGTTATACACATCTATATAAAATACATTGCAAACACAAAAGAGAACCTTACAACTTATGTGAACTGCCAACAAAAAAAAAAAAAAAACATGTTTCTAATGAACAAAGTAATTAATACAGTCAATATAAGCTTCTGTATGATTTGGAAGTAAGAGGCATGAAGTTGTACAGGACTGTTGTATCAGCACTGGACAGCTCCTGGTACTGAAAGTAAAGTCATAAGACTATACAGCAGCAGACTAATAAGCTAGACTGAGAGGTGGCAAGCTCTGACTCTGAATAGCAGTGTCTACAGAACAATGGCAGCCAACTGCAAATCCAAATATAATCACATTAATGAGATTAATCAGTGAATTAGCAGCAGTCAAATATCAGGGTGGCAAAGAGGACTATGAGCTTGCTAATTAACTTTTATTTTTTTGGAGGGAGGGAGGGACATGTACTTAACTGAGTCTCTGTTATATTCAACAACATACCTTTGTCTAGCCTAAAATATTAAATGTTTTTAAAAAATAATAATAATTATGTTCAAGGTCTGCATACCACAGGCTAAATGCTGAAAATAAATGAATTAACAAATATAATAAAAATGAACCTGTAAAAACCAAAACTGTAAATAAATCACTAAATAATCCTCCTTAGACATTAGATGCAATTTTCAAACTCATTCCATTTACAGACCAACTGATCACAATGTAGATTATCAGAACTTTGTACCATTCAGGTGCAATTACATAATGAAAGCATTTTCAACCTATAAGTAAATTCTATTAACAGTCGCATATCTTCCACAACAGTTATCTCTTAAATGAAAAGGGATATGACAATACATCCTTAAACTTGGTATCAGACTTGTTAAAGGCATCAAATATCATTTTCCATTTTGAACTGTAGTAGATCATTTATTCATATGTAAACTATGCAGCTGATATAAGTGGATATAAAAAAAAAAAAAAAAAGAACAACAGCCAGACTTTCATGGATCATAATAAGAATTATATTTTATAAGAATATTTTAAAAATTATATATGAATAATTATAAGTTTTCAGTGCCATGGAAAATTAAATATAACTTAATCAGAACTTTTTTGTTTATGCATCAGTCATTTGTGAAATCAGTTCTCAAACTTATGTTTTCTAAAAAGAATGTTAGTGAAAAATCACTAAAACCTTTTGTTTATATAAATATATATATATATATATATATATATATATATATATATATACACAGACGTATACATATACATAGTACATAGCTGTATCTAGATTTATATACACACACATGCACATAGTGTTATTAATTAGAATGTGAAAATATTAATGTGTTATTATAGCTCATATGAAGTTAACAGCAGTGATCTTCAAAATTCCTACCCCCATACGTAAGCCCACAGCACTAGTGCAGCCCTGCTACATTGCCATTTAAAGTTCAGATAGACATTAAACTGGAAAACAGCTCGCCACAAAAGTACAACACGTCTGCCCGTGTGATCAAGATGCAATCATAAAACAACATGCACAAGAACCAAAGCTCGCAATTAAAAGTTATATACATTACAACCACAGGGGAAAGCCACCATCTAAACGCCTTCTCAATATTCAGTCTAGAAAGACAGTGGGAATCAGCATACCACAAGAATAATCTTGTCAAATTTTTAGTTTTTTAGTTTTTTTTTTTTTTCCTTCCATGGAAATCAGAATAAAGAGCCCATATTCCATGTTAGAGGAATAAAATGTCACCCACCAGTATAAGAGTAAAAAAAAAAAAAAAAATCAGCTTCCAGGGAAATTGCTCTCTCTCTCCCTCTCTCTTTCTGTGTGTGTGTGTGTGTGTCTCTCTCTCTTTACTGTGCAGAAGCTTAGGGGGAAAATGTCGCCCTGCAAGGAATGACAAATGCAGCACGATAGGCTAGCAGGCCTGAGGGATCTGCTTCACTTCCACATCCATTCTCTAATGCACGCACTCCCACTCATCCTCCCGATAAGGTTTTTTTTTTTCACGTTTTTTTTTTTTTTTTTCACCAGCTCTAAATCCCCGGCATATGACCTTCTGTTAAATAGATAAAAAAAAAAAAATTGCTTATCAGTCATGCAAATGAGGCTGAATTCATTTTCCCCAACAGATGGCCTCATGGATAATGATGATGGAAGAGAGAAAATTGAATGTCTCTCACAAGGTGGCCATGGCAACGGAGAGCGGGATAATATCAATAATAAGCTTGGTGCATAATAAGGTTGTCAGTCCTAGGAATCAAAGTCTCCTGTTAAATCAGGTATGCCACCCCAACGGGTTATTTGCTAAGTCTACACTTAAATGTGATATATTCCCACCTTGCACATAAGAAGGGGGAAAGAGGGGGGAGTTAGTCTGGGTTTTATCCCTGTGTACTTTATAGGGGCATAAATATATATAGTGATAATTAGTACCTATCTTTATTATACTTGGTATATAGACTATGGAAGCTTGCTATATGAGACATGCTGCTATATTCATAGTGATAATTAGTACCTATCTTTATTATACTTGGTATATAGACTATGGAAGCTTGCTATATGAGACATGCTGCTATATTCATAGTGATAATTAGTACCTCTCTTTATTATACTTGGTATATAGACTATGGAAGCTTGCTATATGAGACATGCTGCTATATTCATAGTGATAATTAGTACCTATCTTTATTATACTTTGTATATAGACTATGGAAGCTTGCTATATGAGACATGCTGCTATATCCATAGTGATAATTAGTACCTCTCTTTATTATACTTTGTATATAGACTATGGAAGCTTGCTATATGAGACATGCTGCTATATTCTGGCACTGTAAAGCTATTATATTAAAATCATTTTTTGTCTCCCTGATTTTACACCACAATATAGAAATCTCTTTTGGGAGCATTTATTTTGATTGTAAGCTCTCCGCAATATACTAATTGTTCCTTAATATCACGTTGTATCCAGCATAAAATGCTGCAGAATAAGCCGTTGCAGCCCCCTCTTTTAACAAAAGGGGGTTACATTGTGTAATTATAGTGTGCAGATCTGAGTCTGCAGTCTGATCCTCTCATTGACTGCCTACTCGTTCTTTCTCCGTTCCTCCTCTCCTGCTCTCTCTCTCTCTCTCTCTCACTCTCTCTCTCTGTCTGATGTGGAATGCTGCATTGAGGCAGGAGCAAGCTAGCCTCCAGCATCCACCTAAGTTCCCAGGGGGCTGTCCTGCAAAATGAATCAGTAGCCATCCTGAGCAGACTGATTAAAATGAAAATGGCAGGGCACATGTCTGGGCGGAACTAGGGTTCAGCCTTGCTGGTTGTCTGGCAAGCATGCTCAATATAGCTTTTATAATAACGGCTTAATGCCTAGACATTTGTTACCAACCTACAATCCAAACATAATTTTTTGGTAATATTGCAGCTCATTCGTAAGATAATGTGTTTGCTGCCTTTGAATTTAGTGCTGTGTTTCACACATACACATATAATACACACATGTATGCATAGAAGCACTTATAAACCCAGACATACAGTATATAGACATGCACATAATAATTCAAATATGCACAGTATTGCTAGTCTCCTACTTACACTGAATATCACATACTTGCAAGTATTCTCTGACTAACCTCTGATCAGGAGCGGATTATGCACCAAACACAAATGGATCTCAATATAGCAAAAGACAACAATGGTAAAAATACAGATGGGGTGTGGATAAAAAAAAACTGAAACAAAAAAACATTTGAAAATACGTAAAAAAAAATGTAAAAAATAGTTTTTCTTTTGTGAATATACATTGTACAGCACAGCTCAAAATGCAAGACCAGATTTAACATCAAAACAAACACATTCTTAGTACATCTGCAAAGCATTCTTATAACAATAAAGAAATGAGATAATGCTTATAGAAATTCTCACAAATTCACAACAGAAAACAAAAAAAAAATCACTGTTTCTCTTAACCCTCATAAAGGATATAAATATAATTTTTTTTTTCTGTCTCAGAAAACATTGTGCGCATCATCCTACCCTTTCTATATTTTCTAGACATTTAACCCTCTAGGATCAATGACAGCCTTTGCCGTCCTAACAGCCTTGCCCCTAGATCCAATTCCGAGATGGAATGTCCTATTCATTTATGGACAGCAGGGTTCTATAGATCTGCTGATGTTAATATAGGCAAGACCGTCCACGCTGGCACAGGTTCTTTAACAGATTGTTAAGACTGCATACAATGTCATTGGTCCTTGAGGGGTTAAGGAGAGATCTGTTAATGAACAGGATGTCAGCTCCCTTAAAGCCCCGTGCAGCTTTCAACCCCTCTCCTGTCTCCCTGACATGAGCTGTGATGCTGCAGTGCCAGCCAGAAATCAATAGAGCTGCTCTAATGGAGGCTGCACTCAGTAAGCAGCTGCAGTCTGCTGTGCAAGAAGACAGTGAAAAAAAAAAACCCTCCCTGACGTCTGTGCTACTCTTATTCCTGATTGGCTGCCGCATCGTATGTTCTTCCAAGCAAAGAATAGGAATCACTTTTACTGTCTATTAGAATTTAAAAAAGAAAAAATTTTGAAAAAATGGTGGGTTGCATTTTTTTCGCAGTCTCTAGGAGACAGTGAGACAAGAGGGGGAGGAGGTAGGTTTTCCACGCAGCCAGCCATACAGTACCATCTGAGGACAAGTCTCTTGGGTGTGAGTGGTCACTATAATGTGAAATACGACACCTATTGAATATTATGTAACTGCTGCATCAAAGAAACACCCACAGCAAGCCATATGGACTAGATATCACACAATACCGGAACCGGAGAGGGGAAGGGGGGAAATCAGGGGGGAAAGGGCTGGGTTTTGTTAATGAAAACACATTGTATTCTGCTAGTAATTGTGAGAAGGGTATATTATATTGAGAGAGAGAGACCATTAGCCAGACAGAAAGCAGAAAGCAATCTATATTTCAGGGAAAGGAAATCTGTAGTACTGAAGCTGCAACTCCCATGGTGCTGAGACAGAATCGTGGATGACTGAGCATCATGGATAGCATTGTGCGCAGGAACTGCATCACCTTACATTTACAGAAATAATAAAACATTAATTTATTTATTACATAGACAGATATTGTGTTTGCATGTATGTATATATATATATACATATGCAAGTACACAGGTAATGTTTGGAAAACAGATTAATAGTCAGTCTGCATTGCTTCGACTAATTTAGCAATTGCAAATGTGTTAATTAGAACCCCTAATTATATTTCTGTGACAGCAAAAAAATTCTGTTTACACAGTTGGTTTACCAGATGGCTATATGGGAGGTGGCGTCCTTGCATTGCATGCCCCCTTTGCCAGCGAAAGGGTTACATTTAATTTCCCCCTTTCTTTCCAGAGTTTATTGAAGCCAGGCTATGATAGCAATAGATAACAATGCAGGATAGCATTCCTTCACTCGTCTGTCAAGGTATCTCAACCTCAGTGTGTTGACATTAAGTACCAGCGTATTAGTCTGGCTCCAGTGGAGCATTTATATTCCTTCCACTGGACTCATGTGTGTCTCTTAGAATGAAGGCTGAAAAGCCCAGCCAGTCTTTAGTATAAAAAAAAAAAAGGCACTCTAATGAATGGATAAAATATAAATGAGCAATATATCAAATTGGTTCGTGCAATCCACAAACCTAATATGTTTACAACAAAATGCATGCTTCAGTTATAACGAAAGGTCCTTTTAAAAAAATATATATATTTAACCCCCCTTCTTGACGATGGCTGTTGTAACACTTCTGCAGTGTTTGTGTTTAGCTGTAATTTTTCATCTTTCTCATTTAATATACCCACACATATTATATATTCTCTTTAACACCATAAATAGAGCCTTTAAAAGATATCATTATTTCATCAATAAGTTGCCAGTAATGTCTCTGATAGGCACAGAGATCAAAACACAGAGGTCAAAATGTGATTGAAATAAGCAATAATAGTCAAATGGCTGAACAGAAATGTCAGCTGGTCAATCACTAAAGCACATTCAGCTAAACAGTGACAGGGACGGGCAAAGTGTGAATACAAGGACACCAGTGTCTGTGGGATGGTCTTTGAAGGTCCATAGAACATCATTAAATTGACCATTACAAACACCAGTGATTGTCCACCATGAACAATGATGGTGGCTACCCCAGTATAACTAATCAAGATCAACCATCCCTCTATGTCATATACATTAGGATGTATTAAAAAACATCCTCCAAATATTATAAAAAGTATGATCAACATTGACCTTGGGTGCGTGGTTACGTGTGGTGGGATATTAAGTAGTCTGTTTTCTACTTGCCTTTGCTTGTGATAGTGTTTTTGTCTTAATAGCGTTCCTGTTATGCTGTGATTTTGATGCTGATTCCTGCTTGTACTTGACTATTCTTGTATTTCTATTGTGCCTGACCTCCACATTGTGACACCGACTATTCTACACATCAGCCATATATTTGCTTTCAGTTGTGGACTCCAACCTGTTCCTCACTTTTGTACGTTTTCTACCTGCCCTGACCTGTTTTCTATTTCAACCATCCTTTGCCTCATGCTTGGTTCCTATTCTTCTGTATCCAGTTCCTGGCTTGGGTCCTCCACTCTTGGTTACTTACTGTAGGTGTTGCTACAAAGTCCTCAGTGGGCTGGTGCCTGCTGCTGAACCTTGAGTATCCTCCCATTGAGATATCAATACTCTCAGTATTGGTATCGCAAGTAAGTCCCCTTCCAGGTCTGCATCATGGATCCACCTCCCCATGTTACCAGGTTACAGTTAACACAGGTGAAAACTGATTAAGACGTGCATCAGAAGAAAGGAAGTAATAAGAGAGAAAAGGAAAAAGTTAGAAAAAATAGCAGCTAAAAATACCAATTAGAGTTATTCCCACAACTCAAGAGAGAAGATGCAAATGGATAAATAGTGGTATAAGTGCTGAAAAAGAAGGAAAAACTGTAAACACTGGGGGGGGGGGGGGGGGGGGAGTACACCGTATTGTTTTAATCAATGAATAAACAGAAATAATAAAAACACATATACACAAAAAGGTAACACCAGGTAGAATGTTGTAGTAGCAAGAGCATCTCTTGCTATATGTGTCACACACATTAATAATCCTCCTGATCCGCCGCCCTCGCGGACCAGGTTAAAGGGCTGTTTATCAAATTAACCCCTCCTTTGCCAAATTGACCAGAGGTGTGTCCAGTAAGGAGTATTTAAACACCCATTTCACAGGTAACCATTGCCTGTGATAGTGCATGTATGCCTCACTAGCTTTCTGACTCCTGATTGTATTTTGATACTCTTATTTATGACCAGGTGCATTCCTGACTACCCGTATCTCTTTAATCCATTTGTTCCTATGCTCCTGTATTATTATGTGTATGACCCTGCTGTTCCTGACCATTCTATGTCCGCTGCCTGCCTTGATTCTACTTGTGACCTGGTTATCCATATCTCTACATTCCGTGACCCAGTCTGTTTTGTGACTCTCCATTTGCCTGTTGTACTGTGCCATCCTAATCGGGATCCTCTTGCTTGGTACTTGGTAGTAAGTGTTTTAGCAAAGTCCTTGGTGACATAGCACCGGTTGCTCAACCAAGGGTGTGTTGTCATTAAGGTGAAAACCAATACTTGCTACCTTTGGTACTTAGTAAGTGTTCCCATAAACACATCTGCACTAGTGATCCCTCTGTCCCGCAAGAAAGTTTTACTATGTTGCAATCCCATGTCAAAAGACAGGATTCCATTTGAACAGGATTCCAGTTATACACTATTTCACAATCTTAGTTAATGCTCATCATTCTATTACACTTCCATCTCTGAGAAGAGTGTGTATATATCTACTATCTACATGTAAATAATGTTTCACAATTCTAAATTGGAACCCTCTGAGGAAGCCTGACGTTGAAACGCGTCAAGGTTCCAGTTTTCACCATCAAAGTTCTACTATAACTTTCTACCCAGTGTAACCTTTACATTTATATGTGTTTTATTATTTATGTTTATTCATTGATTAAAATGATATAGTATCCTTTTTACCAGTGTTTACATTCGTTCCTTCTGTCTCAGTGCCTCATCATGGATCCTGCAGATTTGGCAAGAATAACTACTAGACAACATAGCCAAGATCAACTCCTAACATCACATGCCTCCTATCTCCAAACTCTGGAACAAAACACTGATGATGTGGCAGCATCTTTAATTGAAATCCAACAAGGCAAAAGAACAGTAGCACAATATGCTATTGAATTTCATACATTAGCATATGAAACTAACTGGAATTCCAGTGCATTAAGAGTAGCATTTAGAAGAGGTCTTGATGATTCCTTGAATGATGCTCTAACCTATCACGATCAACTACATGACTTAGAAAATGTAATCACATTATGTTTAAGATTAGAAGCCAGAAGCCAAAAAGGAGCTTAGAAAAGGAAAGGAAAAGAGATACCAAGCCTCAATTGTTTCATCCTACTATACAATCTACAATGACCCAACTGCAGATCCCCTCCAATCCTGTACCAACCCCATGGAGGTAGAGCCATACTCCATTAGCAGAATAAAAACAATTCCGCATAACTCCGGATTGTGTTTATATTGTGGGAAAAAGGACATTTGGCTACCCACTGTCCTACGAAGTCAGGAAGCGCCAAGTTGAGCTGGGAAGTACTCCAATGAGCATTTCATTTCTTTCTTGTCCAATAAATGTTTATCCCCAGTGACTGCTGTGAATTTTTTTTAGATGAATTCTGGGCATCCGCTCATGGAATAGCCTTACAACCACAAACTCAACAACGTACTATAGCTACTCTGAATGGTACTCCATTGGGTACAGGAATCGTTTCTCTCCAAATCAAATCCTTAGTGTTCCGGATTCCCCACACTGAAGTCCTGTAATTGGATGTTCTTTCCAGTCCTCTGGATCCTGTCATTTTGGCTATGCCTTGGTTAAGACAACATAATCCTAATATTGACTGGAAAGATGGATCATTGCTTAGAGCAAATAATGTCAAAATAATTGTTGCTCTACCACCATTAAGATAGATCTTGTTCTCGAATTGCCAGTTGAAGATAAAGATAGATTGTACCAGCTCAGTATTGGAAATTCATAGATTGTTTTCCAAAAAAGAAACAGAGAATCTACCCCCTCATAGAGCATACAACTGTGCTGTAGATTTATTGTCCTGTACTACACCCCCTACTAGAAACACCTATCCATTATCTCATACTGAGAATCAGGGATTGACTCAATACATTGGCCTTCTGTTTCTCTAGCTGGGGCAGGATTTTTCTTCATTGCCAAAAAGGAAGGCTGCCTTCATCCCTGTATAGACTATAGGGGACTGAACAAAGCCACAATAAAAAACAAATGCCCACTTTCACTAATAACAGAGCTATATGATCAACTCAAGGATGTCACAATATTTAACAAAACAAATATTAGATGTGCTTACAATCTTGTATGCATAAAAGAGGCAAATGAGGGGAACCAGCCTTTAACACTAGGTAGGGGCATTATGAATACCTAGTTCTGCCCTTCAGACTATGCAATGCCCCTGCTGTATTCCAAAACTTCTCGAACAGCATCTTTCATGACATGTTATTATCTCCTCTCATGGTATACTTACTTGATATACTGATTTATTTAAAAAAAAAAAACCCTGGACGAGTGTCAGATAAATGTTAAACAGGTGTTGCTATGATTAAAGGAACATTCTCTTTAAGCCAAAGCAGAAAAGTGTGAGCTTGAAAGTAACACAGTAACATTTTTTGGGATATAGCTTATCTGCAGACAGGTTAGAGATGAACCATGACAAATTGTCAGCCATCAAGAAATGGGAAGTCCCTGGTGATTTAAAAGGGATTCAACATTTTGTAGGATATTCTTACTATTATCGTTGCATCATACAAAATTTCTCTCAAATAATTGCCCCAATTACGCACTATCCAAGAAAGGAGCAAACCCTAAACTATGAACTCCTGAGGCAATCTAAGCCTAAAAACTGGCATTTACCTCAGCCTCAATCATATGGCATCCGGAGCCTGACTTACCTTTCGTCTTAGAAGTTGATGCCTCTGAAAATGGTGCAGGAGCCAGTCTCTCTCAGAGAAACCAAATCACTAACAAACTACATTTCACTGCTCATAAACAAACTATGATGTAGGGAACAGAGAATTGCTTGCAAATAAAATAGCATTTGCTTAATGTACTTATCACAAGAAACTACTCTACATACATTAAAAAAGACAAAAAAATTAAATCCTAGGCATGCTAGATGATCACTATTCTCCACACATTTTAACTTTGTAATTTCATTTCATCCAGGCTGAACAATTCCAAATTTGATGCCCTGTCCAGAAAATGTTAGGCTCTTAATACCACTCCCCATGAAGAAAGTATCATAACCAAGTTAACGCTGTTGGTCAAAGCATTCCATATCCTGTGGCATATCCCCAGATCCCAAGAAACACTACCCAAAGGTTCATCTTGTGAAGTCTGTGGTTGTCACAAAATACCACAGCCTAAACCTTCGGGGGTTGCTCTGTCCCCTACCTGTTCCTGAAAGGCCTTGAAAACACATTGCCATGGAGTTTGTCAGGGACATTCCTTTCTCAAAAAATGATAATAGTATATTGGTAGTCATAGATTTATTCAGCAAACTAGCACACTTTATTGGTCTTACTAAATTGCCTTGCTGATATTTTTCTCAAGGAAATTATATTTTTGCAGGGTGTTCCCCAATCTATTATATCAGAATTTTGAAAGTTTTTGTCAAAATTCTGTAGATCCTTGTGTAAGAACATGGAAATTGAGTTGTAATTTATTTCTCTTATCACCCACAATCCAATGGTCAGGCTGAAAGCGTCATGGTCCTGATGAGAGCTCCTGGGTGCGTGCATCAGATGTTCATGCTTCTTCTGAAATTCACTCCTTTCATCTTCATTTTACTTCTAAGCCATCTCCTGGTTGCCAATTTGGCATTGTGGAATGGGAGTAGTGTTACCTCCCATGCTGGAGATCCCTCTCCACACTTAATTACCCGCTGTCCCCAGCCTATCCAGTGGCATTCACGCTTCCACTCTGGTCATGTTCGTGCTCCTGACAGCATCAAGCTGTTGGAGCAAAGTGAGTCATCAAGGAGGTCGCGTGCCTTGGTGATAGACCTGCAATAACTATTTTTTAAAGGTAGATTTATTAGTCTTGCTCCTCCTCTCAGTTTTACCTTGGAAGCGTGGTTATTTGTGGAGGGACATTACCTTTGCACTTACCTTTGCCTTTGCCTGTGATAGTGCTTTTGCCTCACTATCACTCCAAAATATTCCATTTCAATTTTGTATTAATGGCCACATTTTCTGTGGCATATTAATGGCCAAATTGTCTGTGGCATATTAATAGGCAGGCTAATACTGGTATAGCAATGGGAAATTGGCTGTGGCATATTTATGGGCAGGCTAATAGTTACATATTAATGGGAAATTGGCTGTGGCATATTGGCAATGTGGCTGTGGCATAATTATGGACAGATAAATAGTGGCATATTAATGGGAAAATTGCCTGTGGTATATTAATTGGCAGACTAAAAGTGGCATATTAATGGGGAAAATAGCTGTGGCATATTAATTGGCAATCTGAATGTCTGGCTGTGGCATATTAATATACAGGCTAATCATGGCAAAATGGGCAAATTGGCTGTGGCCAAAGTGATACTGTGGCATGTTCTGTGGGGCAAAATAACATGTACTATAGGGAAAAGTGACACCTTGGCATGTTCTGCAGGGGCAGTTCAGTGGGGCACAGTGACACTGTGGTATTTTGTGTGGGTGCAATATGAGTACAAGCCAAGTGTCGTGGGTACTGTATAGTGCTGTGTTAAGACCTTTAGGTGTAATGTAAGCGCTGAGGAACATAATAAAAATAAGAAATTAACAATTTTCCAATACCATTTTCATTACATATGAAAATAGTGGAATTTAATATTAAAAATGTCATATAAGTATACATGCAGCCAGTTATATATATATATATTTGGGGTCCACCTCAAGCTTTTGAAAAGGCTGGAAATATTTTGATGTTTTTTTGTGGTCAGAAAAGTAATACTACTTTACTGAGAGAGTGGTGGATGAATGGAATAGTCTTCCTTAAGAAATGGTAGAGGTGAATACATAAAGTACTTTAAGCATGCATGGGATAAGCATAAGGCTATCCTTGATATAAGATAAGGACAGGGACTAACAAAAATATGACTTTATTGAGAGCGTAGTGGATGCATGAGATAGCCTTTCAGCAGAAGCGGTAGAGGTTAATACAGTGAAGGAGTATATGCATAAGGCTATTATAGATATAAGATGAGGCCAGGGATTAATGAAAGTATTACTTTCTGAGAGGGTAGTGGATGCATGGAATAGCCTTCCAGCAGAAACGGTAGCTGTTAATACAGTGGAGGCCAGAAACTTAGTATTATTTTACTAAGAGGGTAGTGGATGCATGGAATAGTCTTCCAGTAGAAGTGGTAGAGATTAAAATAGTAAATGAGTTTAGGCATGCATGGGATAGGCATATGCTATCCTAGATATAAGATAAGGTCAGGGACTAATGAAAGTATTACTTTACTGAGAGGGTAGTGGATGCATGGAATAGTCTTCCAGTAGAAGTGGTAGAGATTAATAGAGTAAATGAGTTTAGGCATGCATGGGATAGGCATGAAGCTATCCTAGATATAAGACATGGCCTGGCACAAAGCAGAACTGTTAGGAGGCATGTAAGTAGCATTTCTGTAGGTAGAGTTGCATGGTGGGATTTTTGCAGTTGGGCCTGGTGGTTTCTAGTTACTCCTCTGATCGTCACCACTACATATTGATCTATATGAGTCCAGCTGGATTGGTACATTGATTTAAATCAACTCTGGTGCTTTTATAACAATACTTCGGAAATACTTCTCATTACCTATGACATCATTAGAAACTTTTATAAAGTGAACTGGTGCTAAATGTATTGGAAGGTTTAGAAATTATACATGGGTCAAATATATCATAGAAATGGCAATGCATCAAGTCCATTCAACAGGAATCAATAGAATCATGGTTTTTAGTAGAATTCAGGGATACGAGTTATAACCAGGTCAATAAAGCCATCTCAGACAAGCAGAGGCCAATTTATTTCCCATGTCTTAATTAACAGTATGGTTCCCTGTTCGTATCATTTTAGAGAGCAATACAGAATAAGACATGGAAAGTTTTGATGGGGCATCTATTACACCTTCTAGATTTGAAGATCACAAAAGCATTGTTGTGTCAGTACATTCATGGTCCAAATAGTATAATTTAATAAGTTCAGCAAACTAATTAAGCAGTAGCTGGAGAACACACTTGGTATTTAGTATCTTTTAGTGCTGCCATTAAGATGCACAAATTCCGAAATGATCTCCCTTAACTTGTAACATATAACTTGAGCAGATCCCACTATACTATAAGAATACTGCTGATAGTGCACAGTTAACACAGTGCACAGTTAACCAACAATTAACTATACAGGGTCTTGTGTCTTTTAAAAACAGTCTATGATACAGTGATGAGATGTATTAGTACCGATGAATTCAAATATGATTAGGGGCTGTATGTTGTGCCCCTTGTGCACCATATAAGGATTATATGTATATAGCAAGGATTTGTTCATGATTGACTGGCCAACTCACCCTATCTCCCGAGTCTGCTTCTTCTCAGGGTGGTGGGCTAGCTGAATAGTATATAATAGATTATCAACATGTGGCCTGACTTATGTGCATGGATGGCAGGAACTATTTGTAATATAGTTATTGTTCATGGTGCAGTGCTTCTTCTCCAGTTTTCCAGACACTGGATAATCAGCTTAGAGTGAGGTTTTGTGTGGTTTTAGTCCTGCTACCCGACTCGACCCTACCTCTGTGCAGAAAAGCGGGACAGTGGGACAGACCCCCAAAATCTCTGTAGCATACATTTTAAGAAACTCACTTACAGCAGTACTGGGAACACATTACATTAATTTGGTCTTTACTGAAGTTGGAGGGTCACAGGTTCTCCACCCCTGTCCATCCAAGTCACAGAGTACAAGTTATTATCTGCTCTGGATATCACCTTTGAAGACAGGGGAGGGTTTTAAGTTATTTTAGGTTTTGTGTAGATCTTAGAAAGTGAAGTAGTATTTGGGACGGAGTCTTCTAACCTTCTATAATTCCATCCATCCATTCACATTTTATGCATGTTGTTTAACCCAGAAAATGTTCTAGCAATACATCATGTGATGAATAGTGATGAGTAGTCATATAAACGGTTGTAAATAAAATTTTGTCTCATAAACCTAAATAACACACATACCAATTATCTCCATAGGCAGAATCACAGTCAGACATTGCATTATGTGAATGGACCTGGTGTAACATGAAAAAAAAAATGCAGACATAGAAGTGCTGGGAGAGCACACACAAAGGAGAAATACAAAATGTCATGGTGTTTTCATGCACCACCTAGTGTGCATAATATAGCATATCTGGCATTTTACAAGGCAGAACAGGGAAATTAGTTGGATCACAAAATACATGAACATATTTACATAATCATATGATCCGTGGAACTATGAAATGTTTCAGCCAAAAAAAGTTGCATTTTGGAAGTAAGTTGAGTAAGTCATTAAATAGTAGGAATACATAAGGGCATTAGGGAGAATGGTTTAACAGAAAAAGGAAAACACGAATGATTCAATGCAGATTAATGTAACAGCTGTTAAACAATACCTGGCCATGGGTGAGATTACTCCAGGGGAAGAAAAACATTTTTTTAGGTAAAGTATGGATGTTGTCTGCCAAGGATAGCAATTCACTCCTGTACTATATCGATAGGTATCAGAATGACAATCAGTGAGAACGTTACACTTTGACAACAAATACAGTGCCTTGCAAAAGTATTCACCCCCCTTGACTTTTTACCTATTTTGTTCCATTACAGCCTTAAGTGCAATGTTTTATTAATCTGAATTGTATGTAATGGATAAGAACACAATAGTCTAAGTTGGTTAAGTGAAATGAGAAAAATATATACATAAAACTATTTTTTAGAAATAGAAAACAGGAAATTGGCATGTGGTATGTATTCGCCCCCTTTGTTATGAAGCCCATAAAAAGCTCTGGTGCAACCAATTACCTTCAGAAGTCACATAATTAGTGAAATGATGTCCACCTGTGTGCAGTCTAAGTGTCACATGATCTGTCCTTACATATACACACCTTTTTTGAAAGGCCCCTGAGGCTGCAACACCTAAGCAAGAGGCACCACTAACCAAACACTGCCATGAAGACCAAGGAACTCTCCAAACAAGTAAGGGACAATGTTGTTGAAAAGTACAAGTCAGGGTTAAGTTATAAAAAAATATCCAAATCTTTGATGATCACCAGGAGCACCATCAAATCTATCATAACCAAATGGAAAGAACATGGCACAACAGCAAACCTGCCAAGAGACGGCCGCCCACCAAAACTCATGGCCCAGGCAAGGAGGGCATTAATCAGAGAGGCAGCACAGAGACCTAAGGTAACCCTGGAGGAGCTGCAGAGGTCCACAGCAGAGACTGGAGTATCTGTACATAGGACAACAATAAGCCGTACGCTCCATAGAGTTGGGCTTTATGGCAGAGTGGCCAGAAGAAAGCCATTACTTTCAGCAAAAAACAAAATGGCACGTTTTGAGTTTGCGAAAAGGCATGTGGAAGATTCCCAAAATGTATGGAGGAAGGTACTCTGGTCTGACGAGACTAAAATTGAACTTTTCGGCCATCAAAGAAAAAGCTGGTCAGACTTAAAGATTGCTGTTCACAAGCGAAAACCATCCAACATGAAGGAGCTGGAGCAGTATTGCAAGGAGGAAGGGGCAAAAATCCCAGTGGTAAGATGTGGCAAGCTCATAGGGACTTATCCAAAGTGACTTGGACCTGTGATGGCCACAAAAGATGGTTCTACAAAGTATTGACTTTAGGGGGGTGAATACAAAAAAACATTTTCAAAGTTGTGGACATGTTCTGTAAATTAAATAATGCAAATCCTCAAACAATCCATGTTAATTCCAGGTTGTGAGGCAACAAAACATGAAAAATGCCAAGGGGGGTGAATACTTTTGCAAGGCACTGTACATTTTATTATTTCTCCCAATATGAAAAAATGTTAATTTCCAAAGTGGAGTTGCATATTTGAGATTTAATTTATGAGACATCAAAGGTCTATTTTTAGTAGGACAGTCCCATGACAGGGGAAATGTTCCCATTTGAAACATTACAAAAAAAAATAATACAAGTGGTCACATATGGTTATTTTTACAAATTAAAAGCTATGTTAAAAGAATTGTTAGTCCCCATTACCCATTAACTAAATGAATAAAACATTGACTCTGTTTTTATCCCAGCTTCAACATCAACACGTTCTACTTCATATATTGTTCCTTTTTATCTTTTAAACAAGTGACAATAAAGTATATATTACTGACTGCCCCCTCCCTTTCTTTCTCATTAGTGCAACTTGTAACTGAAAAAGAGATAGAATTTCTGCTTTCTGCACTCCTATTCTGTGAAATGATAATGATTTATTTGTGCTACAGTGTTCGGGCATACTATTTAGAATATATAGTTATTTTTATTCAGTTTGATCACGAGTTTACACTTTTTGTTTCTATATGTTATAACTTAACCAGTGTATACACTTTTTTATTACAGATTTTACTAATTTCATTAAAAGTTTAGTTACTAAAAAAATGACTATATCAAATACTACTTCATAGTTACAAAACACCAAAGACAATGATGCATGCATCAAATGTGGAGCTTGGAATGCTGACTTATTACATAATGTATGATTATGTTTACACATAGAATATTTTGGCAATTAATAAAATGGTTCTGCTTACCAATTTTGAATTTGGAAATGTACCATTCAGCACCAGATTTCTTATTGGATATACGATCTCCCATTATTACCCCAAGATGGATTTTGCGACTGTTGGGAATAAAATGCATCTTGACCCAAGGGATAAAGGAAGAAGCTCCTTCATCTGGAAGCTCAGATCCAGTACTTTCTTAGTGCTGAATGGACCAAAACTCAAGAAAATAAATAAAAAGACAGCAAGTTTTTTCTCTACCACATGGACATAATTAAAACTTGGGTTTATACACATATAAGAAAAGCAAACCTGGTTGTGCGCTTAATACACATTAGTGGTAGAATACATATTGCCCCCTTAATCAAGTCAAATAAACTCTGGACACATAATATATGAAAAACAAACAGAAGTAAAAGATTTGCTTTAGAAAACAAAGTGACATTCAAATCCATATTACACTATATATTTTATGTCTGTTTATTTTTCCATATACGATATAGCTGGAGTGTTACTGGTATTGCTTAAGGTGCAATTTGTCAGTATTTGTTCTACACCTAAGTTGTTTTTTTTGTTACTTTTAATTTGGCTGGTTGAGACACCAGAGGGAAGCTGCAGTGGATGTGACTAGCGGTGCACTGGACACAATCACTATGGTGGGTTTATATACTTGAATATGTTTAGTGACTTTAGTTTCAAGTTTTCATTACCGTATTTATCGGCGTATAACACACGCCGGCGTATAACACGCACCTCATTTTAAGAAGGAAATTTCAGGAAAAAAAAATTAAATTTCAAATAAAGAACTTTGAAGCCCAATATGCCATTTTAATATGCCAGGATATTGCCCGCAATATACCATTTAATATGCAGGATATTGCCCCCAATATGCCATTTAATATGCAGGATATTGCCCCCAATATGCCATTTAATATGCAGGATATTGCCCCCAATATGCCATTTTAATATGCCAGATATTGCCCCCAATATGCCATTTTAATATGCCAGGATATTGCCCCCAATATGCCAGGATATTGCCCCTTAGTATGCTCGTTATGCCACCCTCCTCCCCCCCCCCTTCCCCAGACCCCAGTACTTACCTTGTTCCCGCTCTGTCCCCCGGTGCTCTGAAGCTGCGTGGCTGTGAGGGAAGCGTTGTGAGCTTCCCTCCAGCCGGGCGGAACAATAAAGTTTGTTTAAAAAAAAACACACGCAGCTTCAGAGCACCGGGGTACAGAGCAGGAACGAGGTAAGTTTTAGATTTATTTTTTTTCGGCGTATAACACGCACACACCATTTTCCCCCTATTTTCAGGGAGAAAAAGTGCGTGTTATACGCCGATAAATACGGTAATTATTTGATTGTGGGGTTTGTGCAGCACCATTGTCAAATGGGGGAAAGGTCAGCACTATTCAGTAGGAATAGCTATAAAATACATACACAATATCAGTGGCTGCCTTCTAATTAAGGTGTTTGTTAATGAGAAATGAGGGTCAAGGACATAGGAGCAGCACCTGTAATTTGGAGTATACTATCACAGAGTACACAGAGGAAGAAGAAACACTTTTGTATTTGATTATGTCAACTCATGATACAATGTGACATGTAAGATCTGCAGCCCTTCCTCACCCAAGAGTGAGGTAATCATACCATGTGACATGAGAAGAGAACGTTTCAGCATTTCGGTTCATTTGCCAGTGATATGGAATTCTTGGAAAATCCATTTTTCATTGTATCATTTCCAATGAACCTCCATTACCAAATATAATATGATTACCCCTGCTTCATTTGCCAGAGAAAAAAAGACTTACTGAGACACATTGCCAATTCTTTCTCAGCTGGAAGAAAGGGGAGCAGGGAGATTGCAGATTTAGCCAGAGGAAAGCAGACCAGTGTACTGTGCTCTTGTAAATAGAGAAGGTATTGAAGGGAATAGACAAGGGGGTTTCTGAAGATAGCCAAAGTAGCCTAGAAATATTCTCCAATTTAGCTGAATGGGATATATTTTCCAGCTTTTTGTCTGTGCTTAGAATAGTATAGAATAAATAATAATAAAAATAATCTATACATTGTATTAGCAAAACTGCAAGCAAATGTGTTTTAACCCGTTCGCTACAATGGACGTGCAAGGTACATTACACAAAAGCTTTCACTTAGTAACGTAGACTGCGATAAGTGGTGGTGAGCAGAGCTGCCATATAGGAGAGCAGCATCCTCCTCTAATATGGAGCTGCACTGTAGCTGTTGCTTGACTGCCCCTAGAGGCAGTCAGCAACATTGCATTGATGGAAAAAAGGACCAAACTAACCCTAGATCTATTAACCCTAGATCAAAGGTAGGGTTAGCTATAGGGTAAGATTTCCATTTAGGGTTATAATCAGGCGTAAGGTTAGTCCTAGAGTTAGGGTTAGATTTAAGGTTACATTAAGGGCGATTATTAGGATTGAGGTCAAAACGTTACTGTAGGAGAAAATGGTTAGGAAACAAAAAACATTACTTTACAGAGATGGGTTAAATTAGAATTTTTTTTTTAAATATTTAAATCATTCCACCTTTAAGTAGATAGTCGATCAGTGAAATTCAGATCATTGATTTATGTATACTTGGCATAGCTGTTGCCATTGTCTGCTACTGCATCGCTCATTTGAAAGCCCCTATGCTAAAACACTATGATCAAACACGTAAGTGAATGATTTGCAGGGGGAACCCCCCTGTGGTTATCATACTACACGAAATGGAAAATAGAATAACAATAAAGATGTGTGCATAGCAAACTGTGAACCCACTTACCATAAAAATACTTAATTTATAAATAGTCGTCATTCATTTCTCCCCTCTTTATTATCTGAGTTATACATGGAAAAATATATAAACAATAAAACATAGTGAACTCTACGCATGCTCTCAAAACATATATACAGCTGGTTATCCAGCCTAATTACCTAGTACATAAAGATAATGTTATATAACTTGCAGGCAGGGGAACTCCCTGACTAAAGGAAATCCTATGATCCCCAAACTAACAATCTATTAGGATACCAAGAGAGGCCTACTTAGACACCTATGTGAGCGTAAACTCACACTAGGCTGGGAAGGAAAGAGTCTCACAATAAAACTTTTCAAATGTATAATACGGAAAACCTTTGATCACAGAGGGTAAATATCCTGACGATTTGTGTTTGCTGCTCTCCTATCTGAGCGCCCATATCGACACAAGGTTCTGCCGCCATGATGGACATGTATAAAGACAGCGTGTTTCGTCTTTCTTTGGCGTCATTAAAGTGCATCAGAGGCAGAAGTACATTGTGTGCAACATTCTCAGTTATGTTAGATTTTTTACTCGCCAGTGCTGGATCATAAAACATAGCATTTGTTATGTAGCTAAAGGCACCCCAAACAATGAAAAGACGAACAGACTCAAATTTCTGAGATATTATTGACTAGGAATCAGTAGGTTTCTGTGATTTGCATCTTTATGCGCAAAAATAAAAACATAGGGGGAATGTATAAGGTGCCCTGGCTCTTGGGGGGATACATGTATCCCAGAAGCAAGAAGCGCAGCTACAGACAGCCCTGTTTACACTGGTTGGGGAGATAAAAAGGTCTCCCGTCACCAGCTCTCTCTGCAGGAGGAGGCAGATTGATGTCCGTGCACTGTCCAGACACCAACATCCTCTAGGGCAGCCTCCTCCATGCATTTGTGGAAGTCAGAGCATCAGGGGTCATGTGACCTCACCCCGCAAAGAGGGCTGGTGAGGGGAGATCTTTTGATCTTCCCAGCCAGAGAAAACAGGGGTGCCCGTAGTTACACTGCCTGCTTCCAGACACCTGGGTAAGTCCCGCATTGGTAAGGGTGCTTCCATTGTGTGCAATCTGGGTGCTGGTAGACCAGTGGCGTAATAAGGAGTGGGTGAGGTTTACTGCACAGTTTATTTTCATCCCCATGACTAATAGTCAGTGCCAGGAACACTTGTCATATTCTGACCCCATTTATTTTAGCATTTAGGCTACCCTCTGCCCTATTACATACATTAGGGGGGCAGTTGCATTTGGCCAGTCCCTGGCCTCATTTACTTAAGTGTAGGGATGGGAGCCTTTTGGGCTTTTCCCAGCTTCATTTAAAATAGTAGGGGCCAGCCAGCACCATCTCCATTAATATCAAGAAGCCCCAGGGGCCCTTTGGCGACCCCATGCCCATTGATATCAGTGGAGTCAGGGGCCCTTCGTCCTATCACCAGCCCCATTTATTTATTTAAGGGCCATGGGCACTTCACCAACTCTGGACCCCGTTCATTATGAAGGGGCCAGGGACATTATCAACCAGTCCCTGGTCCTGGTATTAGGGGACATTTTGTCCACCTCCCGTCCATGTTTTTTAGAAGGTTGGGCCTCCATGAACTGTACGAATACCACACAGTTATTTATTTTGTTAAATTAAAGAACATTGGTTAATTTACTGTATAATGCTTTAGTGATTTCACCACACCTATTAAATACCTGTTGAGCATTTATTGCAATGGGAAAGGTCAAGTCCAACTCGACTTGAAAACTAGTTTCTTTTCTTTCCCTGTTGTATTGAATGCGCGGCCACTTTAACCTCGCTCGTTTTCATTTCACAAGCTTTCATCACATCTCAAACTCGCAAAAATGATTCATGAATAGTGGGGTAGGGATGGGGAATCCCAGGGTTGATGGAATTCAAGATGAGCTCTCACCTCAAACTCTGACTTTAGTAAATAAACCCCAAAGAGAACTGTGGTGAACTGACAGGGGAATAACAAAAAGCAGCCACTGATAGCTGAGTTTGAAAGATAGGCAAGTTGGAGGATTCTTTCAGCTTGATGCCAGATTTTTGCAGTTCACTGTTTAGTAAACAGACCCACTGTGATTTTGTAAAATGGAGATGAATAGGACAAAATACTTTAGGGATCTTTACAAGCCATTTACAGTATGGTCCATCATATAAATCAGAATTACACATGACCACACATTGTGCTATTTCACACTGTGAGATCCCAAAGACTGCACTCCTTAACATGTTTAAATTCAAGAAAGGACACTGACATTTATAGTACATAATTAGTATTCACAGACATTGTACTCAAGGGGACCTTCTAATTAAAGGAATATATTTGACATAATGATATGTGCCACCTATGGATTAATTAGTAATGCAAACATATGCAACTACAGGACACACATTGATAATTAACACTTTCACACCAAACATGTTGTCATTCTTTTTAAGATGTCCTGCTTTGTAGCCAAAAACTATTTAGACTGCAAGACAAATGAGTGACGTGTTTGCTCTCAGTACAGCGACCAACAACACTAGTTAAAGAGAACAATCCCCCAATCAGTTTGAAGAGAGGGGCAATAAAGGGTTTGCTCAATAAAGAGAGAAGTGCAGGGAATTGAGATGTAAATGTCAAACTTTAGGCCAAACTAGCCAAGTTGGAAATATTCTCCAACGCTGCTGAATGGGAGAATTTTTCCAACTCTGATACTTTGGCCTTAGGTTTCAAAGTCCTGTCTCAATTCCCTGCATTTCTCACTTTCCCTTCCACCCCTGTTCCCTTTCATTTTAATAGTCCATACATTCAGGTCTGTGATCGACATTTTAACCCCCATCTGATAATACAGTATATGAATGGAAAATGATACAATACATATTTCTTATAAGGAGGTAACAATTTACAGTTCCACGAAAGAAAAGAGGAAAGCAAGACATTTTCCCACTACTGTCGCGAGGAAAGTACCGCGAAAAATAGTCCCATTCTACGTGGGTATAGCCCCTTCTTAATGCATAACTACATCGTCCTGAATATATAAGAAATATTTTTAGCAGCAGCAGCAGCAGATCTTTTCCCACCAGCCCCTCTTATACAAATGAGACCATAATAAAACTGGGGGGAAATTTTTTTTATTTTTTTTATTTTTTTTACCACTCTGGGTTAAAAAATGATATCCACAACCAAATAGACAATATTATTTGAAGTCCAAACAGTTCCAGTATTGTCAGATGTGGATATTGTTCGACAGAATTATTCTACCCTGCACCTTTCTCCAACCCAATTGTATATTTAATTGTGAAATCCTCCAGTAATTCTCAGTAATGGTTACATGTCATATCTCTAAGAACTACTTTACAGAAAAGCCATTATTATAGCAATTTTGTAATCTCTGGAGTATTATTACATCAGGAAGTCGTATCGGAAGGCCCGGCACGTGCAGACTGCACTGTAAACTTTATTGTGTACTGAATGAAATAAATATATATGTTTAAACAAAAATATATTGATTAGCAAAAGATAATAATGGTGTAAAAAAGTTTATGTTCTAAAACGTATCGAAAGATCAATTTTCTCTCAGCTGGAAGTTACATTAAAAAAACATCAATTTATCCAACAGAGAAAGACGCTGGCTCTAGGCCACAATTACTAATTCTAAAATCCTGAAATAGGAGAGTCAGCCCAAAATCCTCTGTACTACAAGCTTGAGAAGCCGCAGGATGCTACACTTTACCAGACTAGAGCATCATAGAGAAAGATGTGGGGAAAAGGAACCATTTTCTTAAATCTCATATAAAAACATTACTGGAATGAACCACACACAACACAAAGCATTACATTACAAAATTATGGATAAGCTCATGGCTCTCATGTGTTGTAATGATTGACGAGTCTAAATGGACCACAGGCTGCTTATAATGGGGAAAACACCAGGATCTTCATTTGAAAGAATAAAGAATAAAACAAAGCAAACACAGTGCCCCAAAATGCATTAAGGAAATGACGCACATGTCATCACTGCCATATTTGTCCTCATACAGTTTGTCACTGCAAACATTGCCCTAAACAAACTACCACTGTCATCTTTGTGCCTAAATAGCTTGTTACTGCCATCTTTGTACTCAAACAGCATGTCACTGCCATCTTTGCGCCAAAACAGCTTATCACAGCTATCTTTGTCCCCGAACAACTTACCACGGCAATATGTGTGCACAAACACAGGACATACTTGAAAACATATGTCCTTCCTGGTAAATGTTTTATAGATAAATAATAATAAATAAATAAGCAGCTTGTCAGTGCCATATTTCCCCAAAACGACTTACCAGCTTGTCACAGCCACACTTGTCCACAAACAGCTTGTCACTGCCATCTTTGGCCCCATTCAGGTTGTCAGGGCTCCAACTTTAAAAATGGCTCCATGGCGGAGCATTAATTCTATGTTGGTTCATTACCTGGGCTCGGGTTTACCTTTGGGTGGCAAACTGCTTCCCCTGATCCATGTAAGGGGTGGCTATAGTTACATAAATAACAAAAAGAAAATAGTGGGTTCTCAAGTTCAGGAGAGGTAGGTAAAGACACAATTAAACAGCAACAACTACAAAAACACATCTATTGAAGTGACACTATAACTCCACGAACATGCTGTTTAATTGTCCAATATTATGAATTAAGATAAGCAACTGATTCATATGCTGTTTTTTTGTTGTTGTTGTGGATATACTGAAAATCCCTTTTGTGAGGAACATATCAAATCCATGTGCTTTAGGCAGGAAGACATATTCTTCCCTGCAGACAAAATCTTGCAAACCTTTTAACCTCCTACATGCTCAGGTTTACAGTGAATTTCCATAAGGTTCTCTTTATGGATATTATTATCATACCAGGATTAGAAAGACATGGACGGCTCTTACGTACAGTGCAGGTTAGACTCATGTCATGAGGAGCCATTTCTGTACTGTTACTTACAGTGGCAGGGTGTCCCAGGAGAGATAGGTTGTAGCGATGCATGATATTAACCCAGTTCTACACGCCAATATAGTACACGCTATGTAGTGGGAGAGACTACATAAAATACAGAGAAAAGTAACTGTTCCACATATAGGCAGCTGTCTACCAAGAAATGTATGTATTATAGCTAAAGGTTAATTTTTTTTTATTACCTACCAAATACAGAATAGCAGTGTAATGGGGTCATATGTATTACCAATGGCTTATCAAAGATAGTCATACATTAGATAATTATTCTACGTTTTAATTTTCTACTCTTGATGGGCTACTAAATGAGTGATGTATGATCTGTACTAATTCTATGTACAACCTACATGTATTATACAACCTGAACCATTTGTTACTCTTTATTGAAAGGTATTGGTAGTACTTTGGAACTGATAAGTGAACGGCATTAGTAGGTGAGTTGGGAAATCTCCAGCTTAGCAGTTCACTTATGAGTTCACTTTTAGCTCCTGCTGGGTTTGAGCCAGAGATTCCTGGTGTGCATCTGTCTGATAGAATCCAACACTGGAGATTCAAATGCAGAGCAAGGAAGCACACAAAAGGGCTTCCCCGAGCAAACAAACGACAGTAGAAAAGTTCTGAGGCTCAGATAAGTGGCATCACAAACAGAAAATAAGCAGCAAAAGACACACAGGCACTTATTCGTTGGTTAAGTCTTCATTGGTTGCTGAGTTGCACCATGTCCCTTGCTTCTGCCTGCTAAGTTAAATTAGAGGGGCAACGATTTAAAAGTAATATCAGGAAGTATTTTTTTTTTTCCGTTTGTTGTTGTTTTGTTCTCGATAAATAATTAGAGGAAGAGATAAGATGTGTTCTGCACTGAAATTTTGAATTGTCTTATTATTACTTATGTATTTAATCATGCTATGGGGTCTTTGCACTTTATTATCTGATCCAATGCACTTAACAATACTATGGGTTACAATTGGGCACTGCTATATGAATATGTAAATACAGATTATAAAAATTTTTTTTTTTTTTAGATGCTATTGTTGTGTCCTCTCGATAATCAGAGGAAGAGATAAGACATGTCCTCCACTGAAGTTTGAATTGTTGTTTTAATATTTATGTTTCTAATTATGCTATGGGGTGTCTCGCACTGAAATTTGAATTGCCCTGATAATACCTATGCACCTATTCATGTTCGGTAGCCACAGAATCTCTGAGATACCTCTTCCTCTTTTTACCTTATTATCTTATGCAATGCACTTAATAATATTATGCCTCATAACTGGGCACTGTCATATTAATATTTAAATATAGAATAATCTTTTTTTTTTTTTTTTTTTCTTTGCTCGTTATTGTTGTGTGTTCTCGATTGAGGAAGAGATAAGATGTGTTTCGTACTGAAATCCTGAATTGCTTATTATTATTTATGCATCTAATCATGTTAAGGGGTCTTTTCACTCTATTATTCTATCTAACGCACTTAATAATATCATGGATTACAACTGGGCACTGTTATATGAATATGTAAATGTAGAATATATTTATATATGTATATATATATTTTTTTTCTCTCCTTTTCTTCTTCTTCTTAGCTGCTATTCTTGTGTGCTCACGATAATCAGACGAAGAGATAAGATGTGAATATATATTCAGTTTCCTCCACTGAAATTTGATCTGTTTTGTTAATATTTATGTTTCTCATTATGTTATGGTGTGTCTCGCACTGAAATCTGAATTGTCCTGTTAATACTTATGTACCTAATCATGTCATGGGGGGTTCAGAATATGGTCACTCATGAAATACCAGTATCTGTAGCTACAGAATTTCTGAGACACCTCTCCCTCTTTTTACCCTATTATCTCTTTTTTTTTTTTTTTCTCTTGATAGTCTCAAGGGACCGACTAGACATAAGAGGGTCATGAAGTTTGGGGTTGAAATGGGTCGCAGGTGGGATTACACCGAGTCCCGCCCTCTAAACTCAGCCATAGGGGGATCACTGGGCGCCTCCAGAGTCAACGGGCATAGGACCTAGCTATGTTGAGGCTCTGCTTGTTCTATACACGCCATGATGATGCAGGATCTGCTAACTAACCTGCGGGGGCTCCTCAAATGTTTCCCGGATGGTTCAGGGAAATGGGCCCTCCGTCGGCCCGGGAGCAAGTACCCCGGACCTTTTGAGAGGGAGCGATGAATCTGAAGTGATGGATGAATGGAAGTGCAAGCTGAGTAGGAATGGTGAATGTAAGGATGATTATGAATGGAATTGTAAGGATGGTGGGAACTATGAGCTGATTGAAGAATCTTCCTCCCCTGGGGCGTGGGGGCCTGTGTGTCTTCTCATGCTACCCCCACTGCGATTGATCTACGCATGGGATGTCACTTAGACTTGCATCTATAAATGCACAGGGGTTAAACACACCTCATAAACGGGCTTACCTCTATGATATGCTCACGGCAGAATCGATAGATATCGTACTCGTACAAGAATCTCATTGGATAAAAGATCAAAGGCTGCAGTGGAGATACAAAAAGTACCCGCATGTCTTTCAGTCCTCCCTACCCTACAGGAAAAAACGAGGAGTTGTAATAATATAAGCTGATAAACACAAATTTGAATATATTTTCCACGAAACAGATCTGGAGGGCCGTCTACTAATACTGGTCTGTCGGATCAATGATATAACATATACATTTATGAATCTATATGCCCCCTCGGCCCACTCCATTCAATTTATTAGAATGGCTCTACAGAGACTGGAGGAAGTGGCTAAGGGACTGGTGATTATTGGGGGAGACATGAATACCGTATTGAATCCAAAATTAGATAGATCTTTCCCAAGGAATAACAAGGTCCCGCAGGAACTTGGGCGGAGGGCTGGAAGACTTGCGGAGTTACTTATGTGGTTCAACTTTTACGATGTCTGGAGAGTACAGAATCCGGATAGTAGAGACTATACATTCCACTCTTTGGTGCACTCCTCATATTCGCGTATTGATCTCTTCCTGGTGCTGGGCCCAACCCTGAACCGGTGTGCCCGGGCCCGGATTGGGCCCATCACCTGGTTGGACCACGCCCCGATCTTCATGGAGATCCGTCAGAATCCAGAATATGGATCAAGAAGATCATGGAGACTGAACGAAGCTTTACTCACATCAGAGGAGAGCCGACTAGACCTGATTACACAGGCTCGTCTCTTTCTGACTGATAATGATACAGGGGACACGTCAGATACTAACCTGTGGTGTTCCCTTAAATGTTTTTTACGTGGATACCTAATAAAACAGGGCTCCTGGATAAACAAACAAAGAGGGAAATCCTTGGCTGATCTCCACATTGCCCTCGCGGAACTTGAAAGAGTGAATAAAATACACCCTTCCGGCCAGGGCAGTGTGGACATCACCAAGATAAGACAAGAGATCACAAAGAAACTACGCGAAAGGGCAGACTACGCAATGAAGAACCTTAGACAGAGATGGTATTCTACCAACAATCAGGTGGGTCGGGATCTCACTAATAAACTGAGATATACTAAACAAAAAAATAGGATAAAAAAAAAATCATTTTTAAGGGGAAAACAAACCTAACACCCAGAGACATCGCGAAAGCGATTTTGTCCCTTAGACTAAATCAGGTTATCCTTGAACTGGTGGCTCCGGATCAGGTTGGCTTTATGCCAGGGAGGTCGTGCGAAGACAATGTCCGGAGGGTCCTCGGTATCCTAGATGTAATACATCGGAAGAGAACTAGACGCCGAGAAGGCATTCGACCGAGTTAATTGGAAATATATGTCGGGAACCCTCCGGGCATTTGGATTGGATGGCCCGTTCCTTGATAAAACTCTGGCACTGTATTCTAACCCAAGAGCGAGAGTGGGCGGCCTATTAGCGGAATCGGATTTTTTTAGGATTAGGAACGGAACACGCCAGGGGTGTCCACTAGCCCCATTATTATATGCACTATCTATCGAGCCACTCGCCGCATCACTATGGAAGTCGGAAGACATCCACGGAATTAGAATAGGGAATGACAACCATCTCATTATGCTATACGCCGACGATATCTTCCTGACGCTATCCTCTCCCCAACTCTCATCCTCTGCAATGGTCGAGCTGATCGCCAAGTTTTCACAGCTATCTAACTACCAACTAAATCTGAACAAAACCCAGGCTATCACGCTCTATGTAGACCATACTCAATGGAATGTAGTGAACCCTATAGGCCTAAATTTGCGGAATAAGACCCCGATAGACTATTTAGGAATCAAGATCCCGGAAAACTTGGACAATATCGTCCCCATCAACTACGCTCTGCTTCTATCAGAAATTAAAAATACATTGAATACCTGGAGATCCCTGGAACTGTCCTGGCTAGGCAGACTAAATATTATAAAATCATACATTCTCCCAAAAATTATATATTTACTTAGGGTTATCCCATATAGAGTGCCAGCGGATACTCTGAGGCAATTTGAGGGGGAGTTTTTGAGGTTTGTCTGGGGCTCTGGCAGAGCCAGAATTGCAAAAGCAGAGATAAAAAGGACTCTCCAAAAAGGGGGACAGGGATTCCCAGACTTAATAAGAGTACAGAACGCCTGCCAGCTGGAAAACGCCCTGGCATGGATACTGAAGAGTCTAGATAACCTTGGTTGGATAAATATCGAGAGAAATGAAGCGGATAATATCGACCCATATCTACTTCACTGGTTGAGCCCAGTGAAATATCGAAAAATAAGACCACCTAATAGAATTACTAGAACCCTTATACAAAACATGCATAGAATGCGGCGAATTATGGGCTCATTGAATAAAATTACACACGATACCCCCATAGGGGCAATCTCATTGATGATCCAAGATATAGACTTGAGAGGCTGGGAAAATCGCGGAATCCAGCAAGTAGAGGACCTGCTAGTGGATAACTCCCTCTGCTCTTTCCCGGAGCTCCAGACAAATTTTACCCTCCCCAACACAGAAATATTTTCCTACCTGAGAGTAAAACATTTTCTCGCAAAAAGTGAGATTATCCCCACGGATAACTGGGGAGATTTTCTCAAGACAATCATTACGACATCGGATCGGTTGATTTCTAAAATCTTGGTTTTCCTCGAGAGTATACAGACTCAAATTAAACCTGGGGCAATGAGCAAATGGGAGAGAGATTTATCACTGACTGAACTACCCCAGAAATGGTGGAGTGCGTGGCAAGCCACTAGGAAGGCCACGCACTCCGTAAACCTCCAAGAGCAGTATTTTAAACTCATGTACCGATGGTACCTGGTACCCACGCGCTTATTTAGGTTCAACCATTCGCCGGATGACCTATGTTGGAGGGGTTGTGGGACCCAGGGATCCCAGATTCATATCTGGTGGGAGTGCTCAAGATTGGTGGAATTGAAGTCTAAACTAATTAAAAAATGCCAAGATATTTTTGGTATGCCGCTGCAGCTCCTCCCTCAAACCTTTTTACTCCATTGGGATATTCCCTATAAACATAAGTATAATAGAATTCTTTTCATAAATATACTATTAGCTGTAAAAATATTGCTGGCCAGATACTGGCGAAGGCCCGTTATGCCAGGAATAGAACACCAGATAGGAAATCAGGCTGGGGGAGAAAGATACTTCTATAGGAAAGATAAAAAAACACGAGAACATTATAACAAAATCTGTGCCGCATGGAAGGGATTAGAGGAACCCCTGTGATAGATGCAGGAATTAGAAAACCGAACTGGAGGTGGCATTGACGCTCGGGCCCCAGCCCTGGCGGAGGGAGGATAGAGAGATTGATTGAATGACAGGTTGGATATATGGCAATATGTGAGGATTAAGAGAGAGGTAGATAGTATAGAGAATTACCCACTATAAAGCGGATTTAGATTAGAAGAACAGGTTTTTACGTTTTTTCTTGTAACATGAGGGGAAAACCTAGACAGCCCCGGTGGGGCTATTGGAGGACGGGACTCGGGAAATCTCAAGCCCTATCCTATAACGGTAACCTAGAACGACCCTCATCTGACATGGCAATTAAAATACAGTTCTCCCATAGGGGATAATTCCTTTTTTAAGGATGACTCACATTGTATGGATGATTTTTTAGTATACATGTATTTCTGTTTGTAATGCTTATTTGCAATGGAAAACAAAAGAAAATATTAATAAAGATGGATTTAAATTAAAAAAATAAATATCAGGAAGTATTACTTTACTGAGAGGGTAGTGGATGTATGGAATAGCCTGCCAGCAGAAGTGGTAGAGGTAAACACAGTCAAGGATTTTAAGCATGCCTGGGATAGACACAAGGCTATCCTAGCTATAAGACCGGGAATGGGGGACTAATAAAATACTCAAAAAAAAAAACTATTGGGCAGACTAGATGGACCGAATGGTTCTTATCTGCCGACACATTCTTTGTTTCTTTGTTTCTTCTAAGTCTTATATTCTTCTTCTCTGGAAGGGTGTGAAAGACTGATACCTAACTCAAATAACAAAGACTGCTATAAAGGCAGTACCATCAGGCTCTATCATTAAGATGAGCCTCCGTGGGTTAGATGCACTTGCAAAACAAATCATTGAACTAACTCATGTTTGGTCTGGGGATATCACCAGGCCACTGTGCTACTGTTGTTGATGTTATCACAATGCCAAATCCCTGCCAAGATTTGTTATAAGGGTGTAGGTGATCGGAATTGAGGCTAAACAAAATTCCCATCATTTTTTTATGAGACCCATCAAAAATGTATTTGACCCTATTCCTGGGTTGATTATTTGGTCTGCTCTATAGCATGTTATTACTGGATCATTAGACTCCTTTCAACTACATTTTGGGTAGTCCCAGCCAGTTTAGGGATATTTTAGCTAGTTAAGGTTATTGTACATGTCCAATGTCTGTCATTCAGTTAAAGATCATATGTCAGTTCAGTGTTCAGGTTAAGGTTGCCAAGATGTAAGCTCAGGGAGCAGCAGTCTCCCCGACTGGTGTTGCCTCCCCTTCCCATCTTTACAGAAGACAAGTTAAAAGCAGTATCCAAGAGCTTTTCATCTCTATCACAAACCCACCCAAAGTGGAGGTATGGTCCTTCACAGTGAATATATCAACAGTATATCTTGTGGATATGTCTTTGCCAAAATTTTTGGAATTAGATGCTATCTGTTCATGACCTTAAGCTGTAATTCATCAAGAGATAAGGTATGAAGAATATTGTTAACTTTATACGAAATATAAGAACTGCATCTATGTAGCAAATGTACAGACCTGTTAGGTTCTTTCTTCCACTTCTTCATCAGAAGAAGAAGTTGATTTTGTCCCAACATTTAAAAGACTCTACACAACTCAGCTTCCTTTCTTTTTTTTTTTTACCACCCTTTTACCAAGGTATCTAGTTGCATCATATATATGCTTCGCAGTATAACTTAGTCATAGGAAATCCTGTAACTTATTCTGCAACTTTTTGTGCCAGATTCTTTCCATAACAAACTAACAAAGCTTGATGGAACCATTTGCAACCAGCTGGAATCTTCAGTAGAATATAAGCCTTTAGGACACTGATCCTACCCGACCATGTAATTTTAATTGCTCTCCACTCTTTTAAACACATATTTGTTTGTGTAAGTGATGTTACAACATGTATTTCCATAACTTACTTAGGTCACTAGTTATTTTAAGATCAAACTGTTTTAACTATTTAATCTACGGAAGAAGGGTCCAATTAGAATATACGTTTGGGAGCCTATTCAGAGACCTTTGATACAAAAGTCGGAGCGCCAAATGTCAACTAATCATAATAATACAATAAATTCATATGCTCAATATATGTATATCAATATAAATATTTAAATTACGAATGACATAGAAATACAATAATATTAAGTAACACATAATTAAATACATAACTATTTATCATATGTAATATGTAATACACAGATAATACAGATATATTGGCATACACCATGGCTATTAGCCCCAATCAGCACAGATGCCATTACAAATCGGATAATATTGAATAAACCCCTTGATGTAACTCTTTCAGCAAATACATATGCTATACTAGGCTAAAGACTTTAGAGATCATTGCATACATTTATTAATATGCACCAAACAGACAGGAAAGGTCACATTTGTAGTCATCCAAATTACCTATCACCCTGAGAGTCTAGGTGAACCCAGGAAATACATGGGGTCAAACATAACCATCCTTCAGTGACTCACCAAAGGCCAGAAGGGGACCAAAGTCACTAGGGCCCACACTAAAGCACCATTTAATCTATCCCTTGCTAAGGGGCTATAAGCACTGATAGATACAATATAGGTAATCTGCTACATGTCAGTTTGTTATTTTTCTTCAGTGAATATAGGAATTACCCACCTGCAGTTAACCATTTTAATCTACAGCCAATAAACCCACAAGCATCTCCATTTTAATTTTCCATATTAACAGATCTTGGTGTTCATTATATTCCGAGTAATACGCAATGATTTATAAAATTGGCAGATGTCGGCTGTTCGTCGGTGAGCAGTGGGACAGTAATAAGCTGATTTAATGCAGTGTTTTTGCTTTTCCATAACAAGTCATATAACTATGTTGGGTGCCTCATTTCACTTAAAGTACCATTGGTTATATTCATTTTCCTTTTTCCGAGTAGTTGTCTCCTATTAGCTTATAAAAATGAGCTGCATCTGCACAACATCATGATAGCACCAGGACAATGTTATCAAACTTATTGGAAAACACAAAATGGGAATACTAATATGCTGCCAAGCAATTGACTTTAATACCAGAATTAGCTAAAACAGTTGCTACTGGGATTTGTAAAATTGTTATTTACACTATGGGTCCTATTTGCAAAGGCCCCTGTAAATTAAAGAATGTTAATATGTACTAATTGGTACAAGTGTCTACAGACAGTATGTCATTGAACGTGATCTAAATTATAATGCGCCCCTCCAAATTGACTCCATGCTTGTTTTGAGTTGAGGTTTCAAATTTGGGGGTCCGTTCTCTGCACTTTTTTTCAGACACTTGCCCCCCTTCCTCATCTCAACCTTGCAAAGCTAACTGTTTTGCAAAGATCAAGATGAGGTGAAGCATGCCGAAATGATTGGGATTGAGATGAAACCTGCTCCCATTAATTTCAGTGGGGAAAGGAAAAAAAATGTTTTTTAGGCTAAGAATGTCGAGTTAGCCTGAAAAATCCTACTTTACGTTTTTTGGCCATAACTTGCAAAAGACAACAGAAAAACATGCAAACTTGCATATATTTGAATGCAGGAAAAAGTTAGAAGCCATTTCGATGGGGTTTTTTTTTTTACCCATTTGTAATTACATAAAAGATTTTTCAGGTCAAAGTTAAATTAGATTTGTTATTTTTTTCATCATATTTTATGATTTTTGTTTTTTTATAGTAAATGATAGTATGATGAAAATGAAGGTATCTAAAGAAAGCACGTTTTAAGGTAAATAAAAACTGTATACAATATGTGTGGGTACATTAAATGAGAAAGAGGAAAATTGCAGATAAACACAGACACTGCAGAGAAGTTAAAATAGCCATTGTTACGAAGGGTAAAACATTTTCAAAATGGTGTGGTCACTAAGGGGTTAAATTAAAAAAAAACCTCCCTATGAATGCCATGAGGGTGGGCAGGAAAATTAGTGGACACCCAGCTGGCACTCACAGGGGTGCACTGCAAAAAAATATTACCTTTATTAAATGTATCCCTCATCTTCAACACAGGGAAAGGTGTCATCCAAAAATGTTTAAAAAAAATCCACCTGTTCTAAAAAAGCAAAATGCACACCTGCATAAAATAAAATAAAAAACATTCAACCCCTCTAATTACTAGACAGGCAGTTTCAGAGTGTTTAACCCCTCTAAATACCCCATAGGCAGTTTCAGAGCATTTAGCCCACTTTAATTACTACATAGGCAGTTTCAGAGCATTTAACCCTCTCTACTTACCAGACATGCAGTTTCATAGTATTTAACCCCCTCTAATTACCAGATATGCAGTTTTAGAGCATTTAAGCTCCTCTAATTACCACATAGGCAGTTTCTGAGGATTTAACCCCTCTAATTACCACATAGGCAGTTTTAGAACCTTTAATCCCCTCTAATTATCAGATAGGCAGTTTCAGAGCATTAAATCCCCTCTAATTACCAGAGCTTTATAACAGTTAACTGTAGAGCATTTAAATTACCAGAGCTTTAGAGCATCTAGCTTTAGAGCATTTAACCCCTTTATTTCTATTTATTACACACACCTGCAGTCTTTCACTCACTCACACACATACAGTCTGTCACTCCCATATACACAGACACACAGAGGGAGAATGTGGTTTGTTTTGTTACCTGGTGCATGCAGGCTGCTGCAGGTCACACTAAGCTCCTTGTGAAGGAGGGACTGAGCTAATCAGAAAAGATTGACTGATCTGTTTCTTTTTTATTACTTTAAATGATGCAGAAGTTATCTAAAACATGTTTTAGTAGAACAGCCTTCTTTAGTTAAAAGAGGAATGTAATCCTAAAAATATAAATGTGACATATAAAAGGGTTCCCCTAATAGTCTACTGTGCTCCAGCATGTTCCGGGCTCTTTCTAATGCTACAGTGCCAACAGATTGTGTCTGTCTCACTATCTGTCTACTCCCACCTACTACAGTGTCATATTTCACATTCACTCCTGCTCCTCTGTTATCCTTCCTAACTGTTTACATTAGCATTCGCATACGCATTTACTTCTGCTTTACTATTACTATCCGAACTATGCACATTAGTATTCACAGACGCATTAGTATTTTCATTGTAATTTACATTCACAAACACTCCAATCTTACATGATGGTGGACTGTCTCAGTGAAGCAGCAGCTTGACAAAATAAATTATCCATTGTCTTTTTATTTTTTTGTGAAACACCATGGGATATCGTTTGAATGGTACGCAGCAGCAGTACCATTCAAAAATGATATAAAAAAGGTATAAATTAGCCTTCATATAAAAAATAGTTGAGTGGTTTAGCCCCTCTTCAAGGGAATGGCAGATAGTAGTCAAAGTTATGTTAGCATTGTGTATTTCTGCTCTGGTCAGTCAACAGCCCCTGGCAGAAGGGGTATTAAATAGAGTTGAGCAAAATGAAAACTTTTGTTTTGTTTTCGTCCTTTCGGATGAAATATTTTTTCGTTTCATCCAAAATGAATTTCATCAATTGCTGCATTATCGTTTTGGACGAAATTCATTGTTATTTTTGTTTCGTTATTTTCTTACGTATGAATGGAAAATTCACCTATATTCAATAGTATAAGAATTTGGATGACAGAGACTAATTATGAATGAATGTCATCCAAAAATGAACAGAACTTTTGCCTAATCTCAATAAGATAAGGGATGACATTTGGATGAAGTTCGGCTCTTTCATTCGAATTCCCCAACTTAATTTTGACTCAATTTCGACTTAATTTCAGCTTATGTAATGCTATTAGCATTACATACAATACCTTAAGCTGAAATTGAGACAAATTATCGAATTCAACATATCAAAGTGGCTGTTGGCATCTGAATGAACGAATTACCGAATGGACCAATGAATTTCGTTCATTTAGCATTTGTACAGTTTTCGTTAGTTTTTCATTTTCATTATTCGGATGAATGGACAAAAATGCTGTTTTCATCCGAAAATGCATCAGCCCGAAAATTAATGCACATGTCTGGTATTAAATGCTGTCATGGTATTTTAATACATCTCATACTATGGGGGACACAATGGACTCATATTCTGATATTAAGAAGAACCTTTAATTGACCTCTATGTTTCAGTCTTCTGTTTGTTACTTAGTATCACTGTCCAACCTTCAGTGATGTTTGAATAAGACTTTAAGAAGACAATGGGTCAATTTAAGTTAGCTATCTTGATAAACAAAGGCCCGGTTTTATGATGGAAAACCCAAATAGACACCTAGCCATCCTCAGAGAGCTCTGTGTGAGAAGTGTATATACCAGGTGTTCAAATAGAAACCTGAGATATCTTACTAGCACATTCTTAGAAAGAATGAATTAAGATTTGGCCTGCTAGCATGTGGTAACTAATATAAACATATGTAGAAATGTATACATGTATATATTTAGATCCATATGTAAGGGCAGGTGTATTGGTACTTTCACAACCTGGGATAACAGACCAGGGAGGAGCCTCATTGCGTGGCAGGGTGTGGGGTCTGTCTGCACCCCACGATGCATAACTGGGACTGGACTGAGATTCCCGGACAGGACTGGTAGTGGAGACTGGCAGCTGAGACAGGACAGGCTACTGAGAACAGGATGTAGAGACTGGACTGCCATCTGAGACAGGAGGATAGGAACTGCAATGCGATGACCAGGTAGCTACTGCAACAGGTGTTATTCACCTGAATGGTATTATACCCTATGGTTGAACCTCAGGTAAATGACCACCCAGGACTTGATACACTGACTGCAACCGCACACTGAAGCAGAGATACGCAGGGAGGACTGGACAAGAAGGATAGTCAGCAGGCCGGGTCATACAAAAAACAGGAACAAAGTTCAGAAGGCAAGGTCACTAGACAGGCAAAACGGTCGAGGCAGGCAGAAAAACAGTGGAGTCAAAATCAAGCAGGAGTCAGAACCGGGAAATCAATAATCAATAAACAAATGCTAGATCTAGACACATGGAACTATCAAAGGCTGCAACCAAAGCAATGCAAAGGCACTGATTGCCATAAGCTGCAGGTTTAAATAGGGAAGGGCTGAGAATAACGAGGCAGCTGACAACAGGAGGAGAATGCGGACACTACAATAGCGGCCACTAGAGGCTGAAGACGAAACAGCCACAAACTCAGAATAACCGTGACAGGTACAGGTATGGTTGTATAAATGCGTAGATAGATATTCTTTATTTTATTGATAAGATACACACTTTGATTTCTATATATTTAATTCATAACAGTTATTATACCTTAATCATGAATATGGTAACCAAATATAACCATAGAATAATATATTTTGTACATGTGGTGTATTAGAAGTGATTACATATTACATGCTAGGTCATAGAGTAAGTTGGGAGTGTTTGAATTTGTTTTATTTCTATTCAAAAGGTAGTCAAATATATATATATATATATATATATATATATATATATATATATATATATATATATATATATATATATATATTCAAATGCCTATAATCAAGAATAGATCAAATGCTTTCTGGGTTTTTCTCACGTTTAGGAAATCATACGCTAAAATCTTAGAGGGCACATATACATTAAACTGTATTCAGATGTGACTCTGGTGATTAGAAAGTTTTGGATTTATACCTGGTCAGAACTGTGAGCTAAGAGCGCCACCTTTTGAATAATATTATTATACTCTAATCAAATATTAAGAGAGGAGTGTTTTCAGAGAACCAACCAGATTAAAACACATATATCTGACACACCTTCTATGGGTGTGGTCTGGAGATGGAAAATCTGGATAAAATTATGCTAGCAGAGAGCAGATGATCAAGTCTTTAAGATCTAAGCTGGGGAAGATTCTTGATACAAAAAGGCCACAATGACGGAATCCAACATTATTCCAGAGGGAACAGATTCAGAAACTTTTGGTTACACCTTGGTAAATATAGTCTACTTTGAATTTTATATTTTACATTTCTGCAAGCTTCTATGGTAAATCAAATTCTATACTGGCTTCAATTCTAAGCCATTAGGCCTAGAATGCTGTACCTTGATATCTTTATTTCTGCAGTTGAAGATAGTAAATAACAGCCTAATTCTAATATTTATAAGTGAGAATATTTGATTTATCATATGTGTTTGTACTCATTATATGCTGAAATACTAAGATAAATATATTAGTCTATGTATACCATTGCGCATTGATATTTATGGTCTTTAAGTAAGGTTAGATCAATTAGTGTATTACTGGGTTTAACTAGATTCTGGTTCTGCATTAGTGTTAGTTACTCTGATACACTAGGATTGTGTGGATAGAAGTCACTACATTGCTCACAGTAAAGCTGCCATTGATAGATTGTGTGTGTATGGTCTGTTTGTTTACTCAGCCACTGCCTTTGTTTTGCAACCTATAGAGTTCCCAGGCCTGTAACTGTTTTGTTTGTACTGTCTAACAATAGGTTGTTGTTTGTTGGTATACTGGCTCAATTAATGTATTATTATTTTGGGGTGTTATTTCTATATTAGTGTGTGTTAATACATTTTTGTTACCGTGTGCATTATTTCATATATATAGTAGATTAAGTATATGTCATATTATCGCCTTGTAAAAAGAACTTTGGAGATACCGTTTTTATGAATAGTTATTGGCCATCTTAAGTGGCATCTAATCTTTCAATCAATCTTTTTTGTTCTAACATCACATCACATCTCACAACAAAAATATCAGTCAGATCTGCAGAGATTTTTTAATTTGACTAAATCGGTGAATAACAAACTTAAACCGTAATTATGTCATGGTCTCAGTGTCAGTCGTCGAGGTTTGTTTTTTGCTCAAAACCTGAAAAATTGAGCAAATTTTCGATAATGGTAGGTTCTGCTAGCATATTTCCGATCAATATAAAAGTCCTTTATGGATTCAATTAGTGAACGGAACTTTGAAACTATAAAAAATGTTAAAAAATCCCAGAGGCTTTTTTCATGAATTGATTTGAGTGGGAGTGAGGACACCCTCTGTGGGGAGTTTTCAAGTGGTGAGGAGAGGATGTTAACCTAAATTAGACAGCACTAAGCATAATGACTGACTGAATAGCAAAAGGATGCAGTGCTTTCAGCAGTTGTGCTCACATTCTCTACATAATATGAAGCAGGAAACAGACGAGATGTCATAACTTGTCATGAACCCACTGTCTTTATTTAGGCAGTTTTCACTTGAGACATTAATTTATTCTGCTCTTTCGTCTCTTTCTCATTTGTCCTCCTACGTGTGAATGTTTCCATTAAAGGGATTATTTCACCTAAACATTGCTTTTTACTGTGCGTGTTCGCAAAACTGCAAATGCCTGAAATCAGTGTGTCTGTGGAGTCTCCTGTTTATGACATCACCTGTGGCTTGATTTGCAAATGAACCGGTTCTCAATGGAAAATGTGTAATTTGTATTTTGAGCCACAGGTGATTTCATGGATATAATGACAAGAGTATTTAATTTACAAATGTAAACATAAATATGGAGGACCTTGAGATGCCACCTGGCTTGAAAAATGAATTCCATGAGAGGCTATACTCGTATTGGCTAAATCTCCAATATTTTCATCTAACATAGGGGCTTTTTGAAATAATTTTTAAAAATAACTATAAAATGACTTTAAGATAACTTTAATATAACTTTGAAATGACTTTAAGATGTTGTTATTCATTGTTGTGCGATGACTTCCTTATGTTTTCTGAGAAAAGTGCTCTCAGAAGAACCGTAGTTTATGACCAACTGTGCCTAAAAGTTGACTCCAATTCAAGCTAGTATCCTGGTTCCCTTAGTTTAAAATATCCTACCCATGAACATTGTAAAAAATAAATAAAAAAACACACACTTAAGGAAGCCCTTATTATAATTCTAAAGAGAATAAACCTTTATCAACTCTATCCTTTCTTACGTAGAAATATTATAATGGCAAACTGAAGAAGGGTGATGAGGTTCAGGTACCTTTTGGAACTTAAACTCTATAGCTTGGAAACAGTCTCTTCAGATCCTAGTCATTGTGAACATGTCCTTCAGGGCATTCAAGAAGCTTTGCTTATGGTTATTTTGTCTTGTTTGTCCATTACTGTCCTAACTAAATTGTATTCTATTTAACCGAGAAGTAGGCAAAGCTGAATTCATTATTTTTGTGCACCTGCTTGACCTAAACCTATGAGATGAATATGAGTTTCCCCAATGCCGCCATGGTTTGTTTTTTAGATAAAACAATATGTATTTAAAGGGTGTATCCCTTTAAATACAAAGTAAGTGTTGTAGAGTTAGAAATGAAGTAGCCAAGTAAGCAAAATATGATGCACCTTCATGCAGTGGTGAACTGACACATAAGTTACTAAATAAGTTTCCAAATATCATAGTGTTTTATCTAAAAAAATCTATATGGACAAAAGTATTGGGACACACTAAGCAATTATTGAATTCTGATGTTTCAATCAGACACATGGCTCCAAGTGTATAAAATCAAGTACCTAGCCACGCAGTCTGCATTTACAAACATTTGTGAAAAAAAAGAGCTCATTGAGTTCAAGCGTGGTTCTGTGATTGGGTCGAAAAAATAGTAGGAAACTCCCACGGAGGCGTGGAAATGGAAACCTGCACCAATGGCATAAAATGGTTGCAAAACTAAAAGGAGACCCTCCGACCGGGGGGGGGCACAGAACACCTTACTCGTTTCGAGCCTACAAGTGGCGCTTAATGCGTTTCTTGATTTACTATGGTAGGATACCTCTTTTGCAAAAGGTCAGTTTCTGAAATACAATGGCAGAGAAAAGAAAGGATGATGTCTGCACTCCCAGTTCAAAAGTAGATAAATAGTTTATTGGCAGGTGATCCGATAATACAGAAAGTAGAAGTTAAGCAGCAAGGCATAAGGTGGAAGCGAGTTGCCTTACGTGTTTCGCATGTACTCACGCCTAATCATAGGCCTATGACTAAGCGTGAGTACACGCGAAACGCATAAGGCAACTCGCTTCCACCTTATGCCTTGCTGCTTAACTTCTACTTTCTGTATTATCGGATCACCTGCCAATAAACTATTTATCTACTTTTGAACTGGGAGTGCAGACATCGTCCTTTCTTTTCTCTGCCATTACGTCTCAACAGCGAGATGGAGCACCCCTAACCATATGGTTAACAGCTTCGGGAGCATTTCTGCTATTGTTACAGAGTGGAGCCGGTATTAAATTTCCTTCTTTCTTTTTCTTCTCAGTGTCTGAAATAGCCTCCCCGCTAAATGATTTCAGGGGTTGGCAAAGGTCCCTTACTTCCAGTGAAGTTCTTCTGCATACCAAGACATTTTGGACAATGATGTGCTTCCAACTTTGTGGGATCAGTTTGGAGAAGGCCCTTGCCTTCCCCAAGGTTCGCAAACACATTGTTGGATAAGTTTAGTGTAAAGGCACTTGACTGGCCCCCCACCGAGCCTTGACCTCAACTATACTTTCTGTAAACCAGAATTTAAAAAGTTACAAAATATAAGGAGTATACCACAGGTTTAATTTCTATAAAGGTTTATTCAATACAGAGAGAATTGCAAGGAATTGTGATGGGAATTTTAAACTTAAGACCAAGGTAGCTGAGTTGGAAAGATTCTCCCATTCAGCTGCATTGTCGAATTTATCCAACTCAGCTACTTTGGCCTAAAGTTTGAAATTCTCATCTCAATTCCCTGCACTTCTCTCTTTGTGTAGACCTTTTGATGTGTGATCTTTTTTGCCTAAATGGAAAGAACTAAATCGCTTTCAGACTTGAACAAAGCACATTTACAACAGTCTGGTGTATTATAATTTGCATCCATTCACAGAAAAAGCCCCTTCATTTAATCTGTGTTTGGGCTAAATGTTAGGAACATAGATTGTGTATAGGAAACAGTATGTGTTGATACCCACTACATTAATTCTGTGCTATTTGCGTTGAATAGAAGCGGAACAGAAAAGACCTAGAATCATTTAAAGAATACTAGCAATTTACAGTTGTATTCTGTAAAATGTAAACCAATTTCCTTTGCTCTTCATTGAGTACACAAACACTTTTTTGCTTGCATAATCAAAAAAAATATATTATTTCTTTCTTTGCTTTTTTTTTAGATAAATAAATTTTTCTTGGAAAAGAAGCAACCATATTGTTTTCAAGTAGGCCTAGTAAGGCCTTTGTATTAAAGATACTGTTTCACCTGAACATAACAAAAAATATTGAAAATTATTTATACTTTGGGTTAGCAGAACTGCAAATAAATGCCTAAATTAGAAGAAAAATGTGTTAGATATGTCTGTGGAGACTCCTGTTAATGACATCGCCTGTAGCACGGTATGCAAATTACACATTTCCCATTGACAAGCAGCTCATCTGCATACCGTGCCACAGGTGATGTCATAAACAGGAGACTCCACAGACACATTTAAAACACATTTTTTTTCTAATTTAGAAATTTAATTGTAATCTTTGCCAATACAATGTATAGATCATTTTCAATATTTTTTTTATGCTCTACATTTACAGTAAAAGCAGTGTTCAGGTCATACAGTCCCTTTAATCAGGGGTTACAGAATTTTTATATGAATGAATGTTATGTTAATAAAATAAATGGTTCAGCAGTTTTGAGATGTTTTACTAGTATATTTTCCATTTTTATAAATTCTCAAAATACACCATTGTCTGGGATTCCTTATTTTTTTTTTTTTTATAATTATTAAAGATTATACATTAATTGTTAAAGGGGCAGTACCACCTAGTTTATTTTCTGTATGTTTTTAATAGATGTCAAAGCACTTATTTTTACTTTGAAGCCTGTAGTGCTACATTAACATTCTACATCACATTAATAATGATTTACTGGGGCCGACTGAGTCAGTGGCTTCAATGAGAAGGAGTACGTGATAGGCTGCTTCCCACTGCAACAGTTTTCATGGTCCCCTTTGTAAATTGATGAATGGTGAACTCCGCTGTTTCAAGTACTTGGATTTGTTTATATTTTGTTCTTCATTGGAAGTAAAACACATTTTAAGGAACGCACTATTATTACTTTATTCTCCATCCATCAAATAATATTTCAGAGCAGGAACTTGATTCCTTTAAACCCTTTTGTTTGAGTGTGTCAAGGGGGTCAGTAAGAGTTTGTGCTATTTATGCCCCCGGCACAACATTTTTGGAAAATAAGCAAATAAAAGATGATCCACTAAAATCTCTGTGTCAGTGCTCCTATTAAAATATCAATCTCAATAAAACCTTTAAATATGTGTCCAATATAGTCTGCAATACAGGGAGAAAAAAATAGACTCAGGGTTTTGTATATGAAAAATAGAATTGCAGGTAATTGAGAAGGTAATTTGAAACCTAAATAGCTGAGTTGAATTTTTTCCCCTATTAAATTAATTGTTATAATACATTTAGCACTCAGCTAAATTCTCTGTTTCTCTTGTTCGTTCGAGAGTTACGTTTTGAGATCAGTCCCCAGGTTAGAGAAGTCCAGTTTGACAAACATTTAGGGAGCTAGAGTTAGGTGTAGGTGAGTAGAGGTAAGATGAACATTTCCTCTCACCGATGTAAGTATGGATTGTGCACTGTGTTAGGGACAAACCTGATGAGTATTCAACTGCAAATTAATGTAAAAAAGATATTCTATGTCTACTGTACTGTTTTTCCTTCACAGTGGCCCTATTTTCCCATATACTTGCACCTCATGAATTTTAAGTTTGTGGGTGAGACTGAGGGGGCTAGTCACTAAAATGTAGCTTTTCAGTGAGCTGAGGGGAGTTGAGGGGAGATGCACATTTCATCTAACCAATTTAGCTATAAATTGTGCAGAAAAAAAACTGGTGAGTTTGCTTAGTGTTGGGAAGTCACCAGGTTCGTTCCTACAAAATGTATAGCTAAACTGGTGAGATGAAATGTGCATCTCACCTGTAACTCACCTTTTTTGTGCCCCTGTTAGTCTGCTAAACACAGCCATTTAAGTGGATCTTCCTCTTCCTACTTCTCACTTAATTTTAGAAGACAGGGCCTAAACCTGAGCGTGGAGTCTTTGCTAGCTTTGGTATTATTATTCCATTTTAAGACATTCAACTTAAAGATTTGCATCTCACTTGTAGCTCACCTTTAAGTGAATAGCCCACTTGGTTTCCCCCCCTTTGTCCTAATTCTTCCAAGTACAGTCTAGGCAGATAAAGTTAGACAAGATTCTATAAAAGATCTAGCTCAAGAAGCATTGTCTAGTCTACAGTCAGATTTAAGAAATTAAAATATTGTCTGCCTGTTCAGCTTCCTGCTGCTAGATGTAGATGTAGGAATAAGATCGCATCCTCCCCAGCTGTACCAGGCCTAAGCCCATTGCTTTTCTCATGAGGAACTGACTACCCAGGGTTCTGTGGTAACAGGATCTGGGAACCTCATCAGCTACCACTAGCTCCTCTGAACTATTTTATTAGATCTGCCAAGCTGTTGAAGATGCCTTTGTTAATAACACTGCTGAAGATACCTCCAGCCTACTATGTATGCTGGGTGAGCATACCAATGGTGAGCCTACTATACAGTGTGGACAGTTTGGGTTGGAGTAAGAGCTAGAGAACTATCCTGTAAATCCATTAAATACGCAAGTTAAAAAAAAATAGAGAGAGCATGGGTATTGCATGCACAAACCAGATAAATCACAAGATTAAAGGCTTAGTTGGCTCTAGCATGCACAGGTTGGCATGGATTTCCTAGATAGCAGATTAAACTCAGATTAAAGGCTGAAAGTTGTTTTAGCTAGATTTAGCAAGATTATATAAAAAGGGAGAGAAAAAATACGGTTTGGAGAATTGAATTCAGGCAATGGATTATAAGTATACAAAATAAAGAGAGCATAAAATGTGTGGGAGGATTTTAAACGCAAACGTCAGTATATCTATATTGTATTCTTACTTTTATCTGTCATTTGTTAAAATACACGTTTTATTTTATTTTTTTAAACTATGTGAGGAGGTGTTAAAACATATGTCTTCTGATCCTGTTCTTCTTAGATTGAATAACTTTTGTATACATTTTCAAAGATATGATTAAACGTGAACTCCCTCTTTCATCAATATTAATTGTATTTCGTAACTCATTGTAACTTGAGGCATTTTTTCCTAAGGAATGCTTAAAAATGATATACTGTGAACGAACAGGATAAAAATGATCACCAATGACCTATGCATTGTATTGGCAGAATTGCACACACATTTTTCAGTTAAGAAGAGAATGGATTATAAACATATCTGTGGCATCTCCTCTTTAGGCTTGAAATGCCAATTACATTTATTAAGTTTGCATATCAAACCACAGGTGATGTCATAAATATGCAAAACTGCAGACACATTAAAAACATATATTTTTTATATAAGCATTGTTTAAAATTCTATTAACACAAAGTATACACCACATATGATCATATGTCTTCTTTACATTCATAGTATAAGTTATATTGAGGTGAAGTGTAGAACATTTGTCAGCTATTCATCTGAAGTTGGCTTGGTCTTTATTCTGCAGAAATCAAAGAAGTTCAAATTATAATGCTCCTTGCTGCTCTCTTCTGTTTACCAGAAGTATTTATTAATTGTAGACCAAAGTACACAAACAATGCAATATATTTTTATTTTCCCAATCGCCTGTATGACAAGGCGTTACTTTACCAACAGAATATATCACAAACATTGGACCAGGAAATCCAGATTATGAAGCCAAGGTTTGCAGAAGTGGACCTCTCATCAGCAAGTAGATGATTTAGCAGCAGAAGACTATATGGTTTATTGTCTAAAATTTGACTTTGGAGGTCGACTTTCATTTTGACTTACTTATCTCATCAACAATTGCTCAACAGACCTCATAGAGTGGATGAATGCTAGGTGGCTAAACATGAACCCAGACAACAGAGTAACTCTTGGTGAGGGGACCCTAGGCAGCAAAAATATCTCATGACAACCGAACTGGCCTTGGACTTGGAGACCCTGAACTCATTAGTTCAAATCTCGGAATGCTGATTAACTCTGGACTGTCATTTAAACAGCTGATTTCCTCAGTAATAAAAAAGAAACAAAGCCAGGATACAGCACTTAATAATACCCGATGATATGCCAACATTAATCCATGCATTTGCATCCTCTTGTCCAGAATACTGTGATATACTTGCAATGCACACACATCCTTCCATGCTGCCTCTCTCGCGTCAGATCACCAGGGGTCATGTGACCTTCAAGTGCTCAAACCAGATCAGTGCACAGGGAGCGTGAGAGAGGCAGCATGAAAGGATGTTGTCTCTTGCAGAAGACAGGTTAATACTGGGAAAGGGGGATGAGGGGGAGGGGGAGGCTGTGACATATTAATGGGCAAATAGTGGCATATTAGTGGACATACTGGCTTGGCATATTAATGGGCAAATTGGCTGGGGCATATTAATGGACATAGAAGGGCATATTAATGGCCATACTGGCTGTGGCATATTAATGAGCATAGAGTGCAATATTAATGAGCATTCTGGCTGTGGCATATTGATGGGCAAACAGGCTGTGGCATATTATGAACAGGGAGTGGCATATTAATGGGCATGCGGGTTGTGGCATATTAATGGGCATACTATCTGTGGCATATTAATGGACATAGAGTGGAATATTAATGGGAAAACAGTGGCATACTAATGGGAAAACTGGCTGTGGATAATTAATAGGAAAACAGTGGCATATTAATGGGTAAACTGGCTGTGGCAAATTAATGAAAAAACAATGACATATTAATGAACAAACTGGTTGTGGCATATTAATGGAAAACTGGCTGTGGTATATTAATGTGGTAACTCTTGGATGTGCAATGCTATTAATGGGTCATGTCCTGGGCAGCATAAGCAAATCCTCAGTGTGCAATGCGGGTGATGGGGCATGACTTGGATAAAATTACTTTGGTGAGGGTAGGGGGGTGAGAGGGAAATATGGGGAGGTTGCAAGATTTTTCAGTAATGGGCCATGAAATTTAAGATGGTGGCCCTGAAAAGCGATATATCATTAGAATTTTGAATGCATGACCTTTCTTGATGATAAAGCAAGTGACTGTGCATTGTAGAAATATACTACTGATACATATATATATATATATGTATCAGCAGCAGTATATTTCTACAATGCACAGTCACTTGCTTTATCATCAAGAAAGGTCATGCATTCACAACTATATATATATATGTTACAGTTTACTGCTGAAGGCATGCCATGGTGATAAAATGGGAGATTTTTTTCCACAGATGTAAGAGCAGCTGTGTTACCCTTCAAACAATCTACTCTTTACAAAAAAAAAAGGCACATGACTAATTCATAAATACAGACATATTTGCAAGACTTGAACACACTGTACATTGGCAGCCATGATATGTTAGGAAATTCTATATCATCTACTGATACACTATGGTTCAATAAATCATACTATTGTATCCATAGGATAAGAATAATGATCAATACAGATATTTCTGTGCATAGCACCATTTTATGTTGTGTTTTAAGAATACATTTATTCTGGGACCTTGTATTCCTATATAGTGTCTATTATTATAAAGAAACACGTCTAAAACTGATATCTGCATATATCATTTAAATGGATTTCTTGATCTGGGCAATTGATTTACATTGACTTGTACAGTTACACTGTCTCCATCTGGTGGCCAAAGACTGCTGACCATAGCCTCCAAGCTTGTAAAACATTAAACAGGGATACATATACCTGGAAAAACTACCACATCTTTATTAATAATAATAATAATAATATTAATAAACATTTTTTTCGTAAATACAAAAGAATCATTGTTTTAAGCAAAAAAAGTCTATAGTAAATCCATATGTTTTAACCATCTGAGTGCCCAAGTGCACTATACTCAGGTTTAGGCCTTGTCTTCCAAAGTTGAGGGACAAGTGGGAGTAAATGTCTGCCCCTGAAAATCTCCTTTTTTTTGTTTTATTGCTTTTTTGATAACACTGGGGGAAGATCTCAGCAGACCTAAATAACAATATTGTATGTAATATTTTATTATACAACAATGTTTTATCACATAGTTGTTCAACACAAAGGTTCATCTGGATCCAAATATATATTTAAAACTGTCATGTAGCTATGAATACAGAATTATATTTTTTTGGGAATGTTATTGTACTGCATGATATAAGGGGGTTTTAGACGTTTAGTAAGTATATACAAAAATATATGCAACCCTCAGGAATACGTGTGCCACATCTAGTGCCACATTGCTGTCCATATGTATTTTATTAATCAGTTCTTTCTTTGTACTAATTAATAATGCTGGATGAATAAATAAATAAATGTATGTACCAGTGATGCCCAATACAGTCCTTAACAGTCCAGGATTTAGGGATTACCCCCTTGTGTTTTAATAAAAATAAAAAAGGGGTAAATCCTAAATCCTGGGCTGTTAGAGGACTGGATTGGGAATCACTGGTGTAGACATTTAAATATTTATTCATCAGGATTGATTAATAAAATATATGGGCAGCAATGTGGCAATATATTTATTTCCATGACTGGTTTGGGATACACTGGTCTGCACCGTACAGATCAGAGGTGATACAGTTTAGGTTTTAAGTGTTTGAAAGAGCCGGACAATTATGTGAATGGTGTTATTTTGCCCAAGGTATTCATTACAATCTGAATATCTACATTGAATTGTAAATTTAAGATATAATTATGTTTAATTTATCATGTCAGGTTTGCAGCAATTTACTGACCCTCCCTCTGTTCTCAGCATTTGGATGCTCTCTCCAGGCTACCTGGAACAAAAAGCAACACTTTAAAGTGTTCAAAAAAGAAAACATCCCAAACGTGTCCAAATGATAACTGTGTGCATACCTATATTGCATAGGATAACCGTGTCCAAATGATAACTGTGTGCATACCTGTATTGCATAGGATAACCCTGTCCAAATGATAACTGTGTGCATACCTGTATTGCATAGGATAACCGTGTCCAAATGATAACTGTTCGCATACCTATATTGCATAGGATAACCGTGTCCAAATGATAACTGTGTGCATACCTGTATTGCATAGGATAACCGTATCCAAATGATAACTGTGTGCATACCTATATTGCATAGGATAATTGTGTCCAAATGATAACTGTGTGCATACCTATATTGCATAGGATAACCGTGTCCAAATGATAACTGTGTGCATACCTATATTGCACAGGATAACCGTGTCCAAATGATAACTGTGTGCATACCTATATTGCATAGGATAACTGTGTCCAAATGATAACTGTGTGCATACCTGTATTGCATAGGATAACCCTATCCAAATGATAACTGTGTGCATACCTATATTGCATAGGATAACCGTGTCCAAATGATAACTGTGTGCATACCTATATTGCACAGGATAACTGTGTCCAAATGATAACTATGTGCATACCTATATTGCATAGGATAAACGTGTCCAAATGATAACTGTGTGCATACCTATATTGCATAGGATAACCGTATCAAAATGATAACTGTGTGCATACCTATATTGCATAGGATAATTGTGTCCAAATGATAACTGTGTGCATACCTATATTGCATAGTATAATTGTGTCCAAATGATAACTGTGTGCATACCTATATTGCATAGGATAATTGTGTCCAAATGATAACTGTGTGCATACCTATATTGCATAGGATAACTGAGTCCACATGATAACTGTGTGCATACCTGTATTGCACAGGAGCCTGTACAGAATACCTATATGCATTTTTTCCCACCAGTTGTACAGCAAAGGTTGCCAAGCCAGATGGCTTTTGGCAGGACATATATGACTTTTACATGTAGTTCCCACACAAACTACCTTGATATATTAATTGTTTTCATATGAATTATACACTCTGCAGGGCAGCATGTGAAACTTATAGGTTCTAGGACTGGTCCTTGCAGTTGTTTCGCCGCGACACTTACAGTGCTGACAGTTCAGTGTGGTCGTTTAGGTGCTGAACTGTCAAATACTTACCCTAGTAACTTCCCAGTAAAGTCACCCCCTCTAGCTAAGTAACCTCTAACCCTAATACTAACTCTAAAAATAATAATAATAATAATAACTATAAACAAACCCCAAAACCACCCTGCTCACCCTTAAACAGAACTGCGCTATGACTATTCAGACGCAATACACTGTCTCGAGCTACAAGTGCTGTGATGATGGTGCCAAAAAGATCAGTTCAGTTCCGAAATATATATGTGACCATGAAATAATAAGATGGAACCTACATATGTATGTATGGAATCAAAGCTAGCAGGAGTTAGAGTAAAGTCTATTGAGCTTGCAAGTAAGAAAGCAGCAGCAGTTCAGTTTGTTAGAGAGGAGTGGCTTCTTATACTGTAATCAAACAGTGTTTGCTAAGAGTGGGCAGGATTTTTATTTTTACGAAAAATTGTTGTCTAAGTGCGAACTTTGGAACCTTTATGTGAACCCTTGAAGTATAGAAACGTTATGTCCCTGTTAGGTAGTAAATTATTTCTAGAATCAGAAATAGCTTCCTAGTTTCATAAGGTTAAATTATAGAGTAGAAACCGACTGGTATATGTATTTGTCAGTGTTATACGTATGATTTGTAAAGTCTAATGTATGTTTATTTGTCGGTTTTTATATCATATGAAGCAACTCAGATTTTTTGGATATTTTTAATATGTTAAATATGGTCTATGTGCATATATATATATATATATATATATATATATATATATATATATATATATATAAAATTATATATACAATAATAATAAATAGTAAATAAATAAAAAGTGGGCATTTAAGATACTGTAAATTAGAAAACAATGGATAGGTTGAGAGGGACAGAAATACTGAATAAAGTGAAATTATCCCCCCCTCAAGGAGAGAATTATAAATTATACAGTATATTGGTATCATTCTTAGCACCTCATAATAGCACAGTATAGATATTTTATATATTTTTTTCTGTAAAAAAAAATGGTTGTGTACCCAGTCATGAAATGTGACATTATGTTTTTATAGTGTCAATTATAGAAGCACGTTCAGGAATTTATAATATTAGTCCATGAAAAAATTAATTAGTAAAGCATTCTATCAAAATCTTATAAAATAGAATATCAAATGTGATATATTTTACAACTAATTTCCTAGATCTTTTTTTTATTTTGTGCGTAATAGCAAAAAAAAAAAAAATGCAATTAGATTTTTATTAATATTGAAATTATGATGTATATTGCATCTTATTAAAACATAATTTGAGACTACATCTCCCGAGGTATAGTAGAGCGTTAAGCTTTTGTTTATATGGATTTTTAATTTAAAGGGGGGATATCAAAATCTATTATGAAAAAAATGCTTTTATGTTTTTGACTTTTAAATGTAAAAGTTCTGTCATGTTACATTTTATGAGATACGAGGGAAGGTAAGTATCCAGAATGGGAGAGGTTTCCTAAGCTTTAAAAAAAAGTTTAGACTAGTTTAATACTAGGTGAAAACCTGTTGTTTAATGGAGTGTACTAGATTATAATCCAGTTCAGTTCCGTAAAATATTAGTTTTAGCCTGTGCAGGATATTTGCATAGTAGGAGTCATACGTCATATAATGCAGTTCAGGATATAACGCAGTTGCACTATGGCATCCAGTCTACTTTCTTCTTTCTGGAAAATTGCATTCCAGTCCTGCATTTATTACAAAGTGATACTGCAGTCCCCCTGCACCAAGCTCTATCGAGGATTAGTTATAAAAACCAGGAGCCATCACAAATCTGCAAAATAAATGTATGATATTAAAGTATTAAACACATTATAGATGTTATGCATGCAAGATGGAACAGTTCATGGATAACTTTAGAGTACAGAGATGCTGCCCTGGATGGAGATCACCATGTTGCCATATATTCTTAACAACACACAGCTAAACAGGTAGTGCTGTCGGAAAACGTATAGTGGGAATTTCTGGAAAGCCACCCATGATTCTCAATGTAGAGTAGAATTTCTCCAGCTTAGTACATTTCCCTTTTGGTCTCTGTAGAAATCTCTGTTGTTAAATTACCAGAAATGAGTGTTAATCAATAGACATTATGTTGTAACATGATGGGAAACCCATGTATTATGTCTGAACACTGTCTTGCTCCGGGGTAGGCAACACAGAGGTCTCCAGCTATCCCTAAAAGAGTGCTAATTATTCTCAACATGCCCAAAATTATGGATGCCCAAATTCTAGCTATTTTCTGGCTATTTTACAATATACATGACTGCGTTTTATAGATACATTGAGACATTGTCTTGTTTCTAAGTATATCCTGGGGATATTAAGCTACTTAATGGCACTCATTTTATCTACCGCGGAAGAATAAAGGGTTGAGATTACCTCACCACGAATAAAAGTGCCCACAGTTGGTGCTTTAGCCCACTAAACCACCCCACCAGCAGGAAAGAGCATCTCTGAAAAGGTTTACAGTAAATGGAAGTTTCAGATATAAAATATATATTTTAGTAATAATTAAAATAAAATGTTCTGCAATTATCACAATAGGACAGACAATACAAATCAGTGGACACAGCATAATATATTACAGAAACCAAACAGTTGTGCAGAGATGGATGGCCTTAATTACAAATTGGACTAGCAGTGTATTTTTTTTTTAAAATAAATATTAAATTATTACTGTCACATTTTACATTGAGTTGACTTCTACATTTGTGTGTCTCTCTCCAGGTCATTTAGAGTGATCCAGGCAAATTATTTTTATCAAGCAGAGTTTCCTGAATCTTACACACCTCTGCATTTGCAAAAAAAAAAAAAAAAAAAATCTTTCTCATTTGACAGTGACCCATATGTCACTTGGCATGGATTTTTGTAATGAATTTCCTACTACATTTTAGTTTCACAGAAAAACACATTTGCAAACAGGGCAAAGTGACAATGGCAATTTGGAAAGCACGGTTATTGCAGACGGGGATACATAACCAGTAGTGACAAAGGAAGGGATTAACTAACTCTTCTAGAACCTGCAATTTGAAATGGTGAATTGATATGCGATAATGTATATCAACATGGTATAGGTAATGCAGAATAATATGTGACACATCCTGGAATCTTTAAAGGAAATACACTTACAGGGGCCAAAACAAGATTTTTAGATAAGTACTATGTCAATTAGCGCAAAGATAAATAAGCAGATCTCCTAGCAACAGTCCTGCCTATCTTCAGCAGCCCTCCACATAGGGATGAGCTAGAGACTAGCGCATGGCAGGCGCATATTCGTCCTTTTAAGGCATTATAATTAAAAGCCACCCTAACCCAATAAACACACCATTTTTCTTTGGTAAAATTATTGTCAGCAGCTTATTCATCATAGAAAAATCATTGTCATAACAAAATCCCATAATACTGTTTGTAAATCACCCCACTTTCCCCATCATATACATTACAATGACAATGACCCCCCCATTTTAATAACATAACACTATTACAATATAACAGTATAAAAAACATCCATAAACACTATTAAAGTGCAAATAACTTGCTATGTATGAGCCACCAACTATCCTCCATTTATTTTTTCACTTATAACCTTCTGAAATATATAAATAGATCACAAATATATAACATTAAAATATTCAAGACATCATACAGTTATAACTAGTCCTTGCCAAATAGTCCCTAACACATAACAATCCCGACCTTTTAAAACTAAGGTCCCTACACAAAGGTAGCCCCCCTCCCCCCTCGTCCACATCACCTCATTTCTTCTTTGCCAACCTAATGCTAACCACCAGCCGACTATTAGCTCGGTGGGCACGGCCGTTAGTATCACCTACATTTTATCCGAGGTTAGGGGAGGGGACACTTTACCATCCTTAGGACTTCATCCCTTCCGTCCTTAACTATTAAATTGGCAAGGACACCCCGCCATAAGCACCGTTGTTTAACCACCTTAAATCAACGGTGATCCCCACCACCCCCAGCCATGGCCTGCTCAATTGTCTCCTGTAGTGCTAAATTAAACAGGTCCAGACCCACCTCGTTCAAATGGACCCCGTCACTCCGAAAGAAATTAGCCGCATTTCTCTCAAAAACCCGGTGCCGAATTGTAAAACCCCCAATACCCAAAACAAATTTAGAAACCCGTTTGTTCAATTTAATCCGAGACCTCTCAAGTGCCCTCTGATTTTGAGCACAGCGCCAAAAATTCCTGGGAATAACCTCACACCATATAATGACCACCTCAGGAAAAAGAACCCGCAGCCTCGCCAAATCCTGCTTGATCGCGTCACCCAGGCCCAACACTGGGAACGTGCCCAAATCATTACCCCCCAGATGTATGACCAAGATATCCGGGGGACCCAGGAGCCGCGAGAGCTGCACTAACTCCGGGAGGAACCGAACCCATCTCATGCCCCTCGTCCCAAACCACCACACCTCGGCCTGCAGAGGGGAAAGACCCATACGCTCCCCACCCGGGCGAACTGCCGCACGCTGCCGAGCCCAATAAATGTAAGAATGGCCGATCAGCCAAATCCTACATGTAGGACGACCTATGAGGATACAAAAGGAACAGATGAGATTAGCCCACCTGGGCGCACGTAAGACTGAAACCGGCGTGATTCCCACCGACCGATCCGCCGAACCTCTCGGTCAGAAAAAACAACCCGGGATGCCTCAGTAGCCGCCCCGATCCGGAAGGAATGACCCCCAAATTCACCCCCCGGAATCCCCATAACCTCCAAGGCCCGCTTAAACACCCGGATAAATTGGAAACGGGAAAGGGGGGTGCCATCCAAGTGCAACAGCAGTGACCCCGGAGCAGAAGGCCGGACGTCCAAATAACGATCCAGACAGGCCACGGGACAAACACTAGACCCCACAACCTCCCGTAAAGTGACCCAAGCCCCCCTACCCTCCATATCGGTCTTAGACCACCTGATCTTAAAGCGAACGGACCCAGGCTCCCGCAACACGTCCTGCGACTGGAGCCCCCCTTGTCTCACCTTCGAGGGGCTAACCAGCTCTCCCACCCTCAACGCCCCAAAAAATGTGCACGCAAACGCCGCCTGAAACAACAACACCTCCCCTGCCGACGAACAAACCGACGGAAGAGTGTGGAACAGCCCCAGGAGGAGAGCCCCTGAAACCGGCCTACGCGAATCCCTAGACACCCGAGTCCTACGCCAGACTTTCATCGCCTGGCGAACCACAAATTCCTTAGTGATGTCCGGGATCCTGAGTAGCTTGAAACCAAAAGCCAGGCCAGACAGCTTACCGGACACCACACCTGGGGACAGACCCGAAGCTTCCCAGTGCCACAATAGCCAGAGCAAACCCTGTAATCGATCCTCGACCCCATGGAAACCCCCACGAGCCTGCTCCAACTCCTCCCACTCAGCCCAGGCCTTACCGTATCTATCCCACGTCGCCTGACAAACCGACCCCCGAACCCACTGAGTTACTCGACCCGCCCAAGGTCCCAGAGGTCCTGAGGGCAGGGGTACCGTTCCTCGTCCGCCCATGGTGCAGCCGCCCTGAACTCCGGCCACTGCGAACGAGAAAGGGCATCAGCGGTAACATTAAGAACCCCAGGGATATGCACGGCTCTACAAGTAATATTCAAGCAGAGGCAGCGCAAAACCAAACGCCGCAACAGCCGTATGACGGGAGGGGAAGACGCAGTCAGATTGTTAATGGCCTGCACCACCCCCAAATTGTCGCAATGAAAGACCACTCTGCTGTCCCTCAGAGCCGGGCCCCACAGCTCCAGAGACACTAGAATAGGAAACAGTTCCAAAAATGCCAGATTTGTGGTCAACCCCGCAACCCGCCAATCGGATGGCCACACACCCGAACTCCATTGAGAACCCAAGATGGCCCCAAAACCCACTGACCCTGCCGCGTCTGTGTACAGGTGGAGATCCTGATTGGAAACTTCCGGGGACTGCCACAACGCCCTACCATTAAAGTTAGCCAAAAAACAATCCCAGACCACCAGGTCATCCCGCAGCGGCCGTGTGAGCCGAATAAAATGATGCGCCCTTGTCACCCCCGCAGTGGCTGCAGCAAGCCGCCTGTTAAAAACCCTTCCCATGGGAATAATGCGGCATGCAAAATTAAGCTTCCCCAACAAAGACTGTAAGGGGCGGAGCTGCAATTTACGTGCCCTGATGGCCCCCGCCATGGCATCCCTGAGCCCCACAACCTTATCCATGGGCAGCCGGCACTCCCCGGCGACAGAGTCTATCTCGATGCCGAGGAAGCTCAGGCACGTCGCCGGGCCCTCCGTCTTCCCAGGTGCTAACGGCACCCCGAAAGAGGCAGCCACACTCTGCACTGATCGCAACACGTGCGCACAAACGCCCGACTGACGAGGACCAACACAAAGAAAATCATCCAGGTAATGCAGAACGGAATCATAACCTGATTCCATTCTCACCACCCATTCCAGGAAAGAACTGAAGCATTCGAAATAGAAGCATGAAATCGAGCAACCCATAGGGAGGCTCAGATCCACGTAGTATTCCCCTTCAAAGAAACACCCCAACAGGTGATGACACTCCGGATGAACCGTCAACAACCGAAATGCAGCTTCAATATCCGTTTTAGCCATAAGGGCCCCTACCCCTGCGTCCCTAACCATACGGACCGCCGCGTCAAACGACACGTATAGCACGCGGCATAATTCCGCGTCAATGTCATCATTCACCGAACCCCCAAAGGGGTAAGACAGATGATGAATGAGACGGAACTTCCCGGGTTCCTTTTTAGGAACCACTCCCAGGGGAGAAACCCGCAGATTCGCGAGGGGGGGTTCCCGAAATGGGCCCGCCATCCTCCCTAATGCGATCTCCTTCCCCAACTGCTCCCTCACAACCTCTGGATTACCTGCCACCGACCGCAAGTTCCGCAAGGATAAAACCGCAGGCCGTTCCCGAAAGGGAATCCAAAAACCCTCTTCAAAACCCGACTCCAGAATATCCGCCGCCCGACGGTTTCTATAACGGCTTAGCCACGGGCGCATCGCGGCGACGTCCACTGGCGTCCTCCCCCTTTGCGCCCACGTCTGCCTTGTCCCCTGATTTGCCACGCTTAAAGCAACGGGTGGAGGGGTGATTTCCACCACACCCCGAACACTCGTGCTTGAAGCGGCAGGTAGCCCCCCATTTGCACTGGCTGTCGTTAAACTGCCAGCACGAACCGGGGCGTTTTGTTGTAGACGAGGAGGCTGACGGGGGGGAAGCAGTTCCCATCCCGCCAGCCCCCCCAAGAAAGGAAGACATCCCCCCTTGGGCAGATGCAGGTCGGGTCATGATTGACAACCACAAACCAATATCCATCTGGTCCCATGTCAGTGAAGGGCGGACTGCCAACCGCTGGCGAAACTGTTTGTCGTCACGCCACCAGCTGAGCCCCCCGTATACCCGGCACGCGGTCCAGATTTGGTCCTGATAGCAGAACAAAGCCGAACACCGCTCCGGGAATTTTTCCCCCATCACACTTGCAAAGACCGAGAACGCCCGTATCCAATTCCCGAAGGTCTTAGGGATCTTCCTGAACCGATACTCCTTCTCAGAGTCCTTCAAATCCTTCTCAGGAGGTGGGACATCTTCCAGGGGAATAAGGGAGAGGATCTCCAAATACTCCCCCTTCCAGATTTTATCCCGAACCTCCCGGGTAAGGTGCAACCCCAGAGGACCCGACCAGCACATGTAAGACGCCCCATGAGCCATGGGCGCAACTGTCCTCGCAGGGGCCTCTACTGTAAGCTCAGCTGAGTCCAGCCCTACCGAAACCAATCCCCCAGGCGGAGCCGGGGTAATTGGAGCTGGAGCTGGCACTTGAGGGGTGGACGAACACCCCGCAAATGGCGAGCCGCCCAAGCCCCCGCTTGGCAGGCATGCCACTTCCCATACCCCCCGCAAATGGGTATCCATCTGCTGTGCCACCGAAGGCATTGAACCCCCCCCGGGGACCCCAACTGAAGCAGGACCCCCTGTAAACCCCGCATTAACCCCTCCAACGCTGGCGCCAAGTTATTACCCACTACAACAGACCCTCCACCCAGACCCCCCGTGTCCCCGCACTCACCATGCTGATGCGGCAACCCAGATGCTGAGGAGTCCACCGGCAAAGACCCTGCAGTCGGGGCAGACGAGGAAAAAGCAGCACTACCTTGTAAGCCTGCAAACAGCAAGTGCTGCGCAACACCTGGGGCATTGCAGGGAGGAACAGCCTGCAGGGAAGAGACAGCGTCATTAGTAGTCCTCCCTCCCCGCCGGGAACCAGCAGGCTCAGCACCAGGACAGACAGGGGCAGAAACAGCAACCGTGGAGCGGGGGGCTGGGGAAAGGCGATCCAGCGCCTCACCCTCATCAGAAAGGCCCGATATGGAGCCCTCAGAGAGGGGCTCAAGGCCGACAGGGACTGGAGGCAAGCGTACAGCCCTCCGATTTGCAACCCGCCTGCCACGCGCCAGCCTGGGTGCCCGGGACCCACTAACCACACCAGATGCCACTAGACCAGACCCAGAAAGGGCGGGAGTAAGGGTGGATGCTGCCAGCCGCGCAGCATCCCTGGAGGCACTAATGGCGCCAGATCTCAGAGCCCTGGCCGGAGTGGAGGTGAGTGGAGCTGGGGACATCGTCAGCAGGCCACACTGTGCCCTCCGTGACGCCCGCGACGGCCTATCACGAGAGGGAGGCGCCATGCGGCCTAACGGACCACGTGTAGGCCTCGCAGCCAGCGAAGGCCCACCACGTGGCAGCAGGGGAACCGGAGCAGACAGTGCTCCGCATGGCAAGACCGCAGGCCTCGCGGGACGCGAGCGCGCGCTGCGGGGGAGGGGGGCAGGGGGCACAGCAACAGAGGTACTCACCGGGCTCGCGTGCGACGAGCGCCGACGACTGCTGCGGTCCCCAGGACTCCTGCTCCGGTGTGCGGTCCTCCGCATGTCTTCAGGGCTCAGGCGGGCGGGGGGGTGCGAGGCACGCCTGACCGACCCGCGATCCACCGCTGGAGTGGGGGCTCCGGCCGGAGCCGCCATCAGTCGCGCCATCTGCTGCTGGAGGTGAGCCCCACCATCCAGCAGCGCTTCTGCTCTGAGGGCAGCCAGGATGTTTTCAACATCCATTGCCCCAGGCCGTTTTGGGAGACTCAGACACGAGCAGAAAATAATCCTGCTGTGTCCGTTTTCTAAAATGGCCGACACAGAGAGGTGGGGGAGGGCTGCCTTCATACCCTGGTCACAGCCCCTCCCCTCCCTCACCACGTGAGCCATTCCAGTCACTCCCCTCCCTCATACAGGGCCCCCTCCCACCTAGCCTTGCTTGTTTCCCGGGGGACTAACCCATTGGACTCCCCCAATTTACCTATCCAGCCCCCCGCAGCTGTGACTTAAACATGGAGCAAATAAGAATTTTTCCAAATAAAAAAGGGAGGGAGGAAGGGACAACTTTTGGGTCTGCAAGAAAAAATAATCTGACTTGAATTTACAGTGGCCGCCCTATTTATACTAAACATGCCCCTAGCATCTAACTAACCAATCAGCTTACCCAATTAGGAATGCCTGACTCCAAGCTCTGTTAAGGCCATATTCCTCTAAGCTGCGCTGATCCATTTGTCTACATTCTTTTGTTGGGCCCTCTCAACTATGCCACTGAATATAGAGGCCGCACTGAATTTATTTTTAAAGAAAAACTGCAGGAGGACTGTACATTCTTTTAAAATAAAATTAAGTGTGATTTCACATATATTTTAAATATGTACAATATACAAAAAATGAGTTAGGTGGTGTGGCTCCTTTGCTTTTATAGATAAAAAAAATATATCTACTGCCTCAAATAAAATACGGAGCTATCAAAATAGTGCACACCAATATCTAACAACTAGGGCCACTAGTTCCAAATGTTTCCACAAAATAATTTGGCAGTGCCATATCGACCAAAAATGGCTTGCTAGTGACACCTTTGTCTCCAACTAGCTTTTCAGTGCCATCTAGGACCAAAAACAGCTTGCCAGAGTCATCTCTGTTTGCATAGAGCTTTCCAGTGCCAAAACAGCTTGCCAGTGTCACAGTTGTCCTCAAACAGCTTACCAGTATCATATATGTCCTCAAACAGCTTTCTAGTGCCATGGTTTCCCCGAAACAGCTTGCAAATACCATATTTGCTCCCCAAACAGCTTGCCCTTAATAGGAGGCGGTGCATGCAGATTGTGATGATTCAGTCAGCGCTTCTTATGTCTGCATGGTGAGTGGCTGGGATAGAGTGTCGGGTGGGCGAACAGGGAGGGGGGGCATGTGGCCCCTCTTTACCAGCGGGCCCTGGGCATAAGCGTTCTCTTTTTTATCCTTCTGAACATAATTTCAACTGTGCAGTTTTCAACTTTAGGTTTCTATTCCTCACTTCTTTAAAATGTGAGTCAATATGGAATATGTGAGACGTCTATTAAGCTCACGTCTTAATATATGTGCCACTGCTATTTTCTGCACTAATCTCTCCAAAAGACACTTGCAGGATACTGATTAGATATGAACCAGACATACTGATGCTGCTTCAGGCTAAGCTTGTGGTGAAAATCTTCCAGCAGTGTCACATACTCTCTTAAAACCAGAAGCCATGGCAATGAACAAGACTGTGTAAAAATAAGATGTGGGTGAGCAGAAAAATATATGTATAGTGCAAAAAAAAAAATGAATACCCAAGAGTGAGTAAAAGAAATAATTTAAATACGTATATATTAAATATAAGACTTCCTTTTAGATAAATGCAGTTTTTAGTACATGGAAAAATAGGAAGAAAAAGTGCAACATTTATGAACAAAGATAAAATAGTGTAGGCACTACTCAAAAGAAATGTGAAACAATAATTAAACAATAACCAAAAAGTAGTTCTAATCACAGACTAGAGTAGTAACTCATTTACCACACCCTTGGAAAAGCAAAAAATAATGAAGTATCTGGAGCACTATTATTAACTCAAATAAAAAGTGAGAAAAAGACAGCAATACAAAAGTGCATACAAATTACAAAATTATACTCTCAAACCAGGATTTCTTCTTAGAATCTTCTCTTAGTAGCTTGATAGCATTGATAGCATGTGAAAGAAACATCAATAATGCTACAGTTTAAAGAAAGAATAATGCTACAGTTTAATAGCCCAAAAGATATTGAGGAGACCAGGATGACTCACGGGTAGAAAAATATCAAATATTCTTTAATAGCCCATCTCATTATAAAAAGGTAAAACTTCATATAAAAGAAGACGATGCAGACTTACAATGTAAGATGGTGAGTAACCACAAGGTAAACTCACAAAAAGTGGATGGTCCCAATGTCCATAGCGTGTGGAGGAGAAACACTTGCACTAAGGTGCAAATTTCTCTTACATTAAAATACATTTTAATCCATATATTGAGGGTCATTTATAAAGAAATAAAAAAAGGCACATACATAGATAGAACCTAATAATGACTCTATCCCTTTGTGTGTCTATGTAAAAAGCAAACAACCAACACATTTAGTATGCATTAGTCTTTCTTCTTTACTTCTTGCCAGATAAATACTCCTTTCTTTTCTCTACAACGTACTGTGTGTAAATGTTAATTTAAGATAAGGTACAGCAGTGCTGTATTTAGAGCATGGCAGACAAGGCAACTGCCTTGTGCGGCACTTGCCAGGAATTATCTAAAAATGCTGCCTCCTTTTTAAAAACATATCTTGTAGGCAGAGACACTGGATGGGGAAATCAAAAGATCTCCTCTCACCAGCCTCTCTGTGGGCTAGCAGCCAGAATGGTACTGCCAAGTCACACAGACACTTTACCATGCTGCCTCTCGCACCTCTGTGTCTGTTCTGAGGTCAGAGTGTCAGCGGTCATATGACCTGTGGCTGATGGGGCATGATCATGGTGTGCAATGTGGGTGATGGGGCATGTCCTGGGATAAGTCCTGCATCTGAAATGTGGGTGATGGGACAAGTGCTTTGGTAAGTCCCGATTCTGCGTCAGTGATGGAACACATACTTTGTGTCTAATGTTGGTGATGGGGCATGTCCAGTGTGTCCAATATGGGTGATGGGGCATATCCTGGATGTGCAGTGTGGGTGATGGGGCATGTCCTGGATGTGCAATGTGGATGGGGCATGTACTGAGTGTGCAATGTCGGTGATTTGGCATGTGCTGGTGTAAGTTCTGAGTCTGAAATGTAGGTAATGTAGCATATCTTGGGGGTGCAGTGTGGTGAATGGGACCTGTCCTGGGTATACAATGTGGGTAATGGGGCATGTCCTGCAGTGCTGGATCAAGTCATGAGCCTGCAATGTGGATGATGGGGAATATCTAGGGTGTGCAATGTGGGTGAATGGAGACTGTATTGCAGTAAGTCCTGCATCTGCAATGTGGGTGATGGAGAATGTACGGGGGTAAGTCCTGCATATGAAATGTGGGTGATGGGACATATCCTGGGTGTCCTATGTGGGTAAAAGGGCATAACCTGGGCGTGCAGTCTGGGTGATGGGGTATGTCCTGGGGTAAGTCCTGGGTCAGCAATATGGGTGCTGGGGCATGTCCTGGGTGTGCAATGTGGGTGGAGGAAGGGAGGGGAGTGCCTGAATTTAGTTGTGCCAGGGCATCACAAAACCGAAAATGCCCCACTGATGTATATAATGTATATCCTCATTAAACTGTCCTGTTCCCATAGCTTGCCTACTAACATTAGTAATGAACTATATTGTGCCTTCTGAAATATTATCATTGGCAGTGTTATCTTTCTGATGTCTTATTGTGTATTTAAAAAAAAAAAAGCCATCACTTGACAGATAACAGTTAATAAAAAAAACACTGCATTTCTAGCAGACATACCTTGTCAATCACTCTTCTCAAATTTACTCCCAGAACACTCTTTAAAAGGGTATCACTGCTGCATGCTGTTTTATTAAATAAAATCAGATATTCAGATCCATTCAAATGAATTTTAAATACAATGGAATATGTAAAAATATTGCAATCTATTCAAATGTGCTGCATTAGATTAGAACATTGAGTGCTGGTAGCAAGTCACCCAATAAATACTGCATATTTTAAGACATAATTTGTGTTTTGGGGTTCAGAGACATACTGTTAAGTGCCACATATTTGTATTGCTTCTCTAACTATTGTGGCATAAGCAAGTCATCTGCTGGAGATAAAAATATGTCTGAATCTTTTTATTACCAAATTGTGGTCACTCAGCTGGTTTGCAAAAAGTTAGGATTAAAGGACAACTGTTGGTAAATAATAAATGATGTTTAAATTGTAGACTGCATCAAAAGTAGACATTTTAAATAGAACTCATTTAATATATGAATAGAAATAAAGTAACTTATTGAAACCTCTTTGCTTGTGTAGCGCTATCAGGGTGATGACATTTTGGGTCACATGTAGGAAGATCTGACCCACAATTCTAAACAACATGTCTGCCTCTGCTATAGCTATACAACCAAAGAATGCTCTGTGAAGTACTTAATTTTCCAGGCAGAAAACACCTTGGGTCAAATGGTTGAGATCTTCTATCATCTGATCTATAGGAAGGAATTTTCATGCAGTAATGTGTGGAAATATTATAAGTTACTGGGCACTGTGAATACTCCATACAAACACAAGTTGAATTGCCATAGTAGAACATGGAAAGGCCAAGCTATGAAAAGCTATGAAAATATAACAGGTAAGCTATGGAAATATAACTAGAATAAGATATAGAATAAGACTTTTTAGAAGTTCGTCCTCTTTCACAAAAATACATTATGCCGTTTGCTTAGTTCTGAAACAATTGCAGGTTAATGTATTCCCCTCCTTCTGTTACTTAAAGAACAATATCATTTACAATAAAGTTTTAAAAAGTAGGGACACTTTCACATATTGCATTTGTTTGTGGTTGTTAATTCTAACTTCTATTAATCATAGTTTACCTTTTTTGTTATTTGTCTTAATAGGTACTATGTAGTATAGTATTTCACTATATGGGAATTCACGTTATAAAGCAATGATTCCTTTATTTAACCTCTTAGTGACAAGACATTTTCACTTCAGAGGGCATAGCCTTCAGAGGGCATAGCCATATTGACAGAGCATGCTGCTCCGTCAATATGGCTCCCACGATCGCTTCGTGGGGCGATCGTTGGTGCCCCAGAAAATATATTTTGGTGCTGGCTATTGCCTCGACATCGAGGCAATAGACTAGCACCAATAAAGCAGTTTTCGCGATAGTTGATAGTGAAAACCGCTTGATTCACCAGAGTTCCCAGCAGGACGTGCCTGACACGTCCATTGTCGCAGAGGGGTTAACCATATAGTTATGAACCATTGTGCTAGATGTTTGTTTATTGCATTGTGGGTGCAGAGGAAGAAATAAAACAAGAAGTACATTTTTTCAATAACATTTTTATTACACATAAAAAAAGTTGAATATAATATTTAAAATTCCCATCACGTCTCAAATTTTTTTTAAAGACTTTCTAAAAAAACATCACTATCTGACCTATCTAATTATTTTTTTGTTTTCTGATTCAAACTATTATGTTGGGATCCCACAAACCCATTCCTTGCTATTTCACCACAACTTATGCTCAGTGTGAAGGACCCATTTTTCTTCCAAAAAAGTATCCCTCGATCTTTGCATATTTTTATTTCCATTTCTATGTTGTACATAGCTTCTGAGGAATCCCTATCATGTGATCGGAAATCGTAAGTATAAAGAGTGCACCTTCGACGGTATATTGATAATATGGTAGAGAAGCAGAATATCTTGGAGACCTTTCTGGATAGCTGGATTGTTCCACAGAAGCTCCACATAGACTCCATCTGTTACAATGTGTTGTGTGCACCACTTATATTAAGGGGACCATTTTTATCTGTAAGATACTCCATCGTTGGGGAAGTCTGTCAGCTGCTTTGTTTTTCGGCACCATGATTGTATTTATTTTTTAGATACAATCTCTGGAATAACAAGGAAAATATATGAAAATACAACTGAAATAGGTATATGGACAGTGACATTTATGCTAATACACAGGAAAGCATATATTCATATGGTAAGGAATGACTAACTTAGCATAATGGGTGAGGCGCACACATGAAATAGTATAGATATACTGACACACAAATCAATTGAAAACATTCTTTAGTGATGAAAACAGTGGTATTATGTTAACTATCACATAGATCAACATTAACATATTCAGAAAGATATCCTGTCAGTGTATACTCACAGAATTAAACACTTACATACACATATAGTAATAGACAGTAGAGTGGACACTTACGGGTGTTGGATATCCCAACGTTTGGCCAGTAGGACTTTCTCAAGGGAAATACAAATGTTGGGATATCCTTACACCAGTATGTGTCCGCTCTACTGTATATTTGATACATTGCTACATGTTTATGTAGGTGTAATAACAGTGCACTATTGCTTTTAGTGTGCTACCACCTACTCTACTACTGACTTAATTAGCAGACCTTAACATGGCCCAGAGTGTTAAGAATGTTGCAATACACAACACAAAACACCAGTGACATCCAAGCAATCAGATTTAACTGATTCACAGAACCAAATCGGAATCATATATAAATCATATCTAAAAGAGGGAGATTCACAACCACACACATTGCTATCAACAGCTATAGAGAAGTTTTTATTCTGAGAGAATGGGAGATGTATGCCATCTATCTTCACTTTGTCAAGAGGCAAAGAGAGATCCTGAGGTAAGAGAGCAGAGCTGGCTGATCTTGCAAGGGTGAAAGTGCCTGGGCATATGCTTGCCGGGGGTGCCAACTTCCTGCCACATGATGCACCCATGTGTACTGTTTGAAACATATGGTTGACATAACTGATTAATTTCCCTTTCCATTACACCCACAGATTATATATTAAATATTTCTGTGCAAGCGTGCACCCATGGGGCCTGGTACACATGTCAAGAGGTATGTTCATTGATATAGCTGGTCATGTCACCTGTGTACATGAGTATGATAATGACATACACATTAAGGATGATGTGAACAAGACATGGTTTTTATTGTGCGTTCAGTTATCTTTGAACATTGGATGAGAATGACAGATTAGGCAACCTTCTATTTGTGTCTATATCCATTTCGTCATCACTTTGCTATTTTTCAACCCATGGAGGTATTTGTACTGGGGTTATAACCACTGCGTTGGCTCTAATTAACTACTTATCAAAGGCAATCCTATTGGGATGTGTCTAGTGGAAGGTTCAGCATTACGACTAACACAGCTAAATCTCTATGAATTGTATGTATCTCCTCATACGTCTCATACGTGATTTTTTGAATCATTTGCAGGTGCTGGTTCAGTGTCATCATGGTGGCTTCTTAACCATCACCCTGACCATGGACAGCTGCTTATGTGCCCGGCTGATCTTCTTGCTGACCACTTGCTCCTCAGATGTCTGAAAGCTAGGAGATTGATTTCCTTTGATGTCTACTATTTTTGTTCTAATGCAGCATGTGCAGTCTACCTTTGTTCTTTATTTTGCTAGTGATCATACATATTAAAACCTTACTGACGTATCTGAACATCTACTTTTCAATTGTAGCTTCAGTGTATGTAGTGTACATCACTGCTGGTTTGTTTGTATCAATGGTCTCTTCAGATCCATGGGTAGTTGCTGGAGCCATGAGATTACTGAGTGCCAGCTTATACTGCCTGAGGTTGGATGGGTGTTGCTGTGCCACACCTGTTGGTCTTCCCTTTTTTATCTTCTTCAGAACTTCTCTACTAATATATGAGAACCTGCAATATCACAGTAGGGCACGATGTGTTGTGTGTCATCATGCAGAAGTGTGGCTTTACCAGAAGATTTGTGTAAACTCAGGTAACAGATGTATGATGTGAACTACAGGGGAGTATGTTATGAGTGAATGGGAATCTATCATGTGGTCCATGATATACAAGTATAGTAATAGTTCCTACCTTTTCTTGACAATGGCTATTGATCTGTCCTGCATTTCAACTGGGTTGACATTCATGGTAAAACTGTAACAGAGGATATTTGTCATCTTCTGGCTGGTGGTTTTGACTGTGACCACAATGACCTGAGAATAACATTTCGACAATTCATTAATTAATGTAGTATTTTCATCAACAGTACATTTTCATGACCATTTGCATTTTCTAATTGAACACGTTTTGATTTCAACACAAATTTTGCAGCTGGAGTTATGCAACAATTATATTCAAGTGGACTGTGGATATCTCCCAGCTTGTACTGTGTGCTTGTCAGTGATTGGCTGCATGTAGTTTTCAACCTTCAGAAAGCATAATTTTGTTGCAAATATGTGAATTTCTGATTCTTCTTTTTCGTTTCGTTTTTGTGTGGGAAACAACTTTGGTGTTGTATGTTTGGGGCACATTTCAGTTTTAGTGATATAAGTAAATCAGTACTCACTATCTGATGTTTCAACCCAGATGCCAAGAAGATCTCTTCCTGAGGCAGTATGCAGGGAGAGAACTGGAAATGGGTGCAGAATTCTTTTTTGGGTAGACTGTAAGCATGGGTGACAGGTGTAATGAAGGTTAATCCTAAATGCATAACTGGAGTCAGGATGTCAGAGTTCTGGGATGGTCAGATAATTTGAAGCTAGGGTCATGGTGTCAGAATGTAGAATTATCGAAAAAAATTGAAGCCAGGGTCTGGACACCAATGGGGAGAATTGTCAAAAACATTATTCTTTTTTTTAAGCTGCCTGAGTGCATGTATAGTGATCAGTAACAGCCAATCAATGGCAAATGTGGTTTAGTGATTGCTCAGATGAGCATCACCATTCACCTGTTGAGATCAATATTTGTAAATATTGATCTGACCCGTTTGGATCTGCCTCCCTCTCCTCACATGCATTTTTAAGAGAGAGAGAGAGACAGATCAGTATTAGTTATCGTTAAAATAAAGTCCTGACACCCAAAGGCTTTTATAAAAGCCATTACTTGTGTGTTAACCCCATCCCTGCCATTCATGAGTGAATCAGTGATCTTGCACAGCAGCACAGTTTTTGCTCTTTGTGCAGTTTTTAGGGGTTCATTTTTTGGTAACTTATGTTTACACTAAACACTGTTTGCACTTGAGCTGGTCCTTAGTGTACACTGCTTTTGTGAGTGAATACTTTATAAATTGTATTTTTATTTTAATATCACAAAAGTGTTACACTATCATATTCCTTCATGTCCTTTTTCATACATATGTCAACCTCCATCTCTGAGGAGACATCCAGCATCCACGATTGAAGAGTTGAGGTGAGATGAAAATTTTATCTCAACAATTTATATATACAATGAGAAGGGACAAACCTGGCGAGCTTCCCCTGATCTACAAACTGATCAGGTTTGTCCCTTTACAATGTATAGCTAAATTGGTGAGATGAAATGATCATCTCACCTCAACTCACCTTTTAATGAAATGCAACTGTGTCATTCTGCTTCTGCAAAAAGAGATACTTGTTTTTACATGGGATCAACAGAGATGAGTTAAACATGTGCACAGGAGCAGGAAGTAGCCATTTTGGTTTGATTGACCATAATTTCTATATGCACAAGGGAAGACGGCAGCCATCTTATATATCACAACCCAACAGACCTCGATCAATGAGCAGTCCTTGCTAATCATTCTTCCTAAGGGCATTTCATTGTAACACAAAGATAAATATAAGATGTTAGCACACTATGCTTAATTTTTCTTTGTACTGATGTACTTAGGCATTGCCTCTAGGTCAGACCTTCACACTATTATTAATACCTTATTATCCTGTTGTGCTCTATAAAAAGGTATTACATACAAGGGTTTTTACCATTGTGGTAATCAGGTACCTCTAAACCACTGCTGTTCACATTCTGAAAGACGATTAGAACCATTCATTTTGATGGATGTCAAGATAATTGTTCCCTTCATTATAGGTATAAAAATTCCTTCATGTAAATGACGTCTTTTTCTTTTTCTCTCATACGCTTGTAACCCTGGTACTCATACAGCAGGAGGTCGATAGAGGGCTATCTACTCAAAATGTAAATTATAAGCCTGGTTGAGATGACAGATAACCCAAATCGCTGAAATAAAAAGTACAATTAATAAATCACATCCTGTCTTAAATAAGATGAGCCCTAAGAAAAGCACAGCTAAAAAATGAACTAACATTACAAAATCCTAATCTGGCAACAGTTCTGAACATCCCTCAATGTAAATAAACTACAGTGTCAATTCATCTATGAAAACAATACAAGAATTGTGTGAGAAATGTATGAGAAGCCAGTGATAACAAAACCATTTACTGCATTTCTTTCTCTATCTGTAGTGCTTTGGGGCTTTCCATGGAAAATAACTTCAAAACAGCAAACAGATAGGATTTAAGATTGCTAACAAAAAATATTGTTAGGTTTTAATACTAAAAAAGTGTATTCAATTTGTTTGAACTGCCTAATAAATTGTAATGAGGCAAATAATTGTGTGTTTATTCCTAATTTGTTTGCATATAAGACAAGATTTTCTTCAGTGCAAATGCTCTGAAAATGACCCCTCATTTTACATGTAAGATTCTCTTATATAAGGATATGATCCTTGCAGGCAGCTGGTGGATGACATCCTTTAATACTGCCTGACACTTCCATCAAGTTTTCTGAGATGGAATGATGGGTGGTCACGTGATAAGTGTCTGCCAGTATTGGAGAATGTCTGTGTAGAACATAGACATCCTCTATCTGCCCCACCAGTGAATATGCTGGGAGTGCATTGGCAAGTCTGGGGCATATTCACAAGTCTGGGGATGTGTTGGCATGCCTGGGGGCATACTGGCAAGTTGTGGCATATTGGCAGGTGAGGGGACGCAATGGTAAGAATGTGGGTGCATTGGCAAGGTTGTGAGTGCAGTGGTATGTCTGGGGGCATCTTGGCAATTCTGGGGGTGTATTGGCAGGTCTGGGGACACATTGACAAGTATGTGAGTGCATTGGCAAATCCTGGGGTTGCAAAATGGTGCTAAGGGGCCATAATAAAATGTGATCAGAAGAACTGGAAAGAAGTGGGACAGAGAAAGGAAGTAAAAGCAAGAAATACAGTTTTTCAATCATACTTTTATTAAATATTAAAAAACAGTATACATGTGAAGGAATATTTTCTAGTAAAACTTTTATTCCTACAGTGTCATCTTATATTTAGGTATTTTTCTTTGTGTTCATAAATTCAGATCCAAAGTATGGAGCGTCCGTCCTATAATCTGTTCTATCTTATATTGCAGTAAATACATTAAACCACCAACATAAGAGTGAATTGGTTAAATACATGTAAAAATGTCTAAATGTATTTGATTGTGCACAGTAGTAGGAGGCCCCCATTTTGGTTTATTTTACCATGCTTTTGATACATACAGGGGAAGGTGACAGTGTTCTGTCCTACTATAATGAAGTAATAATATATGTTTTTTGAGAAAAGAAAATCTGAAAGATGCAACCCATCTATGTTCAAACTTACAAGCAGAGAAATTCAGAACACTACAGCCTAGACAGACTCTCTGCTCAAAGTGAGAAATCTACGGCACTTGTCATTGCTGCACACTTGTTGAAAGAATTATGAGGCTGTTTATATTTTGGGATATGAGCTACGTATTTCTCTTTGACTGAGAAAGAAATGTATTTCTTTTTTTTTAAATATACAGTTTACAGACTTACAGATATGGAAACTCACACTATGGTAGTATGCCATTCTCATGAAGGAAAACAGCATAAAATGTCAATACAATAACAAAAAAATGAACATGTAAGAGAGGAAAAATCAACACAATCATGTAATAAACCTTAAGCAGAACATAATTATAGAATAGCTAATATGTAATCCACATGGAGAAGCCACCGGTAAGTGATTGCAGCTCATAATTATAACACTGTACTATAGATAAATAGATAGGTAGGTAGATAGATGGATGGATAGATAGATAGATAGATAGATAGATAGATAGATAGATAGATAGATAGATTAAACATGTAATCTGTGAATTACAAATTATGCACACTTAAAAACTTTACATTTTTTTTACTCACCTCAGGGGCTATTATATTTTAATTAAAAAATACAAATGGGTCTATTCACTAAAATTTGAGAATAGCTCGAGGAGGTCACCTTTGGAGGTCTCCTTTCATTTTGAGAATTCGGCGCCTAAAAAAAAAATGAAGTGCATATCTTCCCCATTGAAAGTAATGGGAGGCTGAATTTTCAAAGCCATATTTTAGACCAAGTCAAATTCAGCACCCAACCTCCAAAGTCAATCTCCTCAAGCTTTTTTTGAATAGACCAATATAAACATTGAACGTATAAGCAGATCAGAAACATTCAACCCATTTAGTCTACCCAATTTCTGTCTAATTAAACAAAAAAAAATTCTGAATACTTTCATTAGTTCCTAACCTCTATCACTTCTGCAGGAATGCAATTCCATGCATCCACTACCCTCTCAGTTACGTTATACTTGCTGATATTACTTTTAAATCTTCCCCCCTCTAACTTAGAAACATAGAAACATAGAATGTGTCGGCAGATAAGAACCATTCGTTCCATCTAGTCTGCCCAATTTTTTTGAGTACTTTTATTAGTCCTCCATTCCCAGTCTTATAGCTGTGTCTATCCCACGCATGCCTAAAATCCTTGACTGTGTTTACCTCTACCACTTCTGCTGGCAGGCTATTCCATACATCCACTACCCTCTCAGTAAAGTAATACTTCCTGATATTACTTTTAAATCGTTGCCCCTCTAATTTAAGACTATGTCCTCTAGTTGTGGTAACTTTTTTTTCTTTTAAATATACTCTCTTCCTTTACTGTGTTGATTCCCTTTATGTATTTAAATGTTTCTTTCATATGCCCTCTGTTATGTCTTTCCTCCAAGCTATTCATGTTAAGATGCTTTAACCTTTCCTGGTAAGTTTTATCCTTCAACCCATGAACCAGTTTAGTAGCCCTTCTCTGAACTCTCTCCAAAGTATCACTATCCTTCTGGAGATACGGTCTCCAGTACTGCGTACAATACTCCAAGTGAGGTCTCACCAGTGCTCTTTACAATGGCACGAGCACTTCCCTCTTCCTACTGCTAATACCTCTCCCTATGCAGCCTATGCAATTTGAGACTATGACCTCTCTTGTTGAGGAAGTTTTTCTTCTTTTAAATTTTCTCTCCTAATTTGCTGTGTTGATCCCTTTATTTAAATAACTCAACCGTATCCCGTCTGTTTCCTCTTTCTTTCAAGTTATACATGTTAAATATCATAATTTGCATAGCAAACACTCCATGATAGCGGTATATTCATTACTATAAAATTAAATTCCTAATTCTTTAAACTTCATCTATGGGCAGTAATCCTCTAATCTTACTATACTCGTGTGGATTCAGGACTTTGACTAGTTGAACCAGGGAGATTAATTTTCTTCTCTTTTAACCACTGTAAGTCATTGATCTTGTGCAATATGATTTTTTTAAGCATTTGTTCTCTTGTGTTAATTTTCATTAAAGAAATCATGTGTAGTTTGCATAATTCATACTTTCGTCTCTAATGATATGTATCTAAACTGTGTTCAATAATGTGTGAGACAGGTGTGCAGAGCATAATAATCCAGGTTTATGTTGTGCTTTTTATTGATCATCAGAAGTCCTGTCCTCCAGGGAAACTCATGTTGTGCAATCTTTAAAATGTTATTCTTTCTTCAACTCTCCATGTTATTGTATAGATTTTTGAGCTATGGATTCAGCACCTAAAGGTGGAAGGTATTAGTTTAGTGAGCTGCCCAATGAGACAGAAAATTGTATTTTCAACATTTGTCCATTGCAGATGTAGTCGTACGTAGTGTTCATTATTTCCCTGTTTTATCTGTAACTTACTGCACCAAATAAAAAAAAGAAGCAAGTGAATTGGAGATTGCGTATCACTTAACAATGGCTGAACTCATAAAGAGGACAGTTAGGGAGTGCTCTATCTGTAGATAGGTGCAGAGATTATTAATTATTGTTGGCCAAATTATTTACCACTCTTTTGCCATGTATTTTTTTCATACTGATGCTAAGGATAACAATAATAAGTATTTTTAACAGGGATGAAATATTTATATTCATCTTTTTTTAAGTGTGTTCCAGAGATCTTACTATTATAATAGAAAACACTCATGCTGCTGCCACACGGCAGAGTAATATGTTCCCTTTTTTTTTTTTTATTATTTTCAATTATCAAATACAAAAAAGAATCACACAGACCAAAGAAAAAGTGGTAGTCCCAATAACAATAATTCATGCATTATTCCCCTCCCTTTTCCCTTTTCAGAATTCAACCTTAAGTCTTCCCATTAGATCTTCTACTCAGTACATATCAGACAGGAATAACCACCTTCTTGAAAACAAGAGTTCCCTTATAATGTTACATCATTCTTACAGAAAGGGAAGGGTAAAAAATATACTTCACACTTTATAATTTTTATAACCAGAATTCATTATACGTTTGTAGAGTGCGAATAGTGTAGACTACCTCTCAGGAGTATGTCCGAGTCTCAATCTTTACAGTCACATATACTTCTATTCATCCATCAATCATACAATCTGTCGCAAACTCATTGGGTAAGATGGTAGTGTGGCTCAGCCAGAAACCGCGGGGAGCAAAAGGGAGAAAAAGGAGGGTGTGGGGGGATTACCCATAGGGGGGGTTCAAGGAGACTAATTATATGCCTAAAAAAGGCTGTGTTCCTGAGAGTCAGTCTCTTGAGTAGAAATGGAGCTCTCCATCTGTATTTGAAAGGTAAATTGTGCGATAATCTCTTGCCAGGTTGGAGGGTGGAGGCTCCTCCAGTGTCTAGCTAGGCAAATTTTTGCAGCGGAGAACATGTGGGCAAGACGGTGTTGCTGAATTTTAATTTTTGTTGGGCAGTCCAGTAGAAATAGATATAAAGGTGCAGTGAGTGAACCTCGAAACTCACAAGTTTCACACACAAACTGCTGCAGTTTATTTTTCATCTCCGATAGCTCTATACACTCCCACCAAATGTGGCACATGGTTCCCGGAGCCACTCCGCACCTCCAGCATGAGTTTGAGGTACACTGCTGGAATTTGCTTAGACGGCTGGGAACCATGTACCACCTGTATACGATCTTATAATAAACTTCCTGAAGAGAGACACAGTGAATCGCAGATCTATTAAGATCCACAGCATTATACCATTCCTCTCCAGGGTATGATTTCTGCAGGTCCCTCTCCCATTTACCGATGGCAGCGGGAAGTGGCAGATTTTGAACCTCATCCATATATTTAGTTAATTTTGAAATAAATTTTGTCTTATGTTGGGTCTCAATAAAACCGTCCAAGGAGTCCCGGGGGGCCAACTGGATTTTCTTAAGATAACTCCGAATTCTAAGAAATGTGAAGATCTCTGAGCTAGGGAGAGCGAATTTATCTTGCGCCTCCTCAAAGGTAATTAAGTTATCCCCATTCATCAAGTCAGATATTAAAATTATGTCTCTCTCTTTCCAGGCTAAAACATCTATATCAGGTATATAGAATTTAAGGGAGTCAATTGGTGCCTCTTTTTTTAATGGATAGCTCGTACCAATGCTACCTCTAATTTTTTCCATGTTATTAAAGATGTCCTTTATTATAGGTGATTTTAGTTCCAATTTTTTAAATTGCGGAGTTGCTACCCAGTACAGGGATAAAGGGTTTGTAAGTAAAGTTTGACTTTTTTCCAGTTGAAGCCATCTAGGATTAGTATCTGCCTTCGTATTCCATTGGAGGGCGTGGGCTAGCATAGATACCCTATGTAACTTATAAAGGTCTGGGAAACCCAGTCCTGCATATTTAGTGCTCCTCATAAGGTCCACTTTTGTTATTCTCGGCTTTTTGTCATGCCAGACGTAAGCCAGAAACAACCGTGTGATAACATCTAGTATACGTCTGGGGACATTAAGAGGGATTGCTCTAAACAGGTACTGCACTTTGGGAACCAAATAGGCTTTAAGTACATTTATTCTACCAATCCAAGAGAGCTCAACTCCCCTCCACTTTTGTAGCTTCGCTTTTAACTTCACAATCAAATTCTGGTAGTTAAGGTTCACAAGTCCTTCTATATCAAAGGTAATTCTAGTTCCTAGATATGCCATATTTAGATTTGAACAATCCAACTGGTGAAGGGCACTAATTTGTGCTATTTGCTCCGGTTCCAGGAAGTTGGTTATTACCTGAGTCTTTGTGAGATTAAGTTTATAGTTTGAATGTTCCCCATACTCTTTTATAATGTTCAAAACTGCTAGGATCGATATGCGTGGAGAGGATAGGGACAATATCACATCATCTGCATATAATGCAAGTTTATGTTCTTGTGCTTTAACTACAATGCCCCTCACCAGTTGCGATTGTCTTATTGCTACAGCCAACGGTTCAATCGTTAAGTCATATAGCATTGGAGATAGGGGGCAGCCTTGTCTAGTGCCATTATGAATTGTAAAGAGGTCAGATTTTAAGGAGGGGCCTGTAACATAAGCTTGGGGGAAATGATAAAGGGACATAATAGAATTCTTAAAGGAGCCTTGAATACCAAACGCATCCAAGGTCTCCCTCAAAAATGACCAGCTTACACGATCAAAAGCCTTTTCGGCATCCAGTGCCAAAAAAGCAGAAGGTGTTTTTGAAGTGTTAATTACTGAGATGAGGTTGATTAGTCTACGTGTATTGTCCTCCGTTGTTCTCCCATAGATGAACCCAGTCTGGTCCGAATGAACCAGTCTTGGGAGTATTGGACCAAGACGGGACGAAATAATTTTCTAGTAGATTTTTATATCGTTGTTAATTAATGAGATCGGCCTATAGTTGTTTATGAATTGTGGATCCTTCCCCTCCTTCAGTATCGGGGAGATAGAGGCCTGTAACATCTCTGGTGGAAATGGGTTACCCTCTTTAATATAGTTAAATACCCTGAGGAGTATCGGGGAGATCCACGGGTCCAAAAGCTGGTAAAATGTAGCGGAATATCCGTCTGGACCCGGGGACCTCCCCAATTTAAGTCCCTGCACTGCATCTCTTACCTCAGATAAACTATAGGGAAGATTCAAATTCCGAGTTTCCTGTTCAGTAAGCTTCGGAAGGTCCAATTTCTGGAGAAATGTTTTAGTCTGACGGAGGGGCATAGTGGGATTCTCTAAATTATACAGGGAGCTGTAATACTCCTTAAAAGCGGTACTAATTTGGGCAGGGTCTATGATAGTCTCCGATTTAACTTTTAATTTAGCTATTCTCTTCTGTTTAAATTGAGTGTTTAGTTTTTTTCGTTAAGATTTTGTTTACTTTATTGGTTGTATAATACCATTTTTGTTTGTTGTAAAAAATCATTCTGTTGTATTTTAATTCAATTTTTTCCTTAATTTCTTGCTGAATAGATAACACTTGACTAGCTAGAGACTCTGATGGAGATATTTTATTGAGAGTGGACTTTCGGGCCAGCTCTATGTATAAATCCGCTAAACATTTCCCTCTCTGTTTATTCCAATAGGCGTCTGTGCTAATCAGATAACCCCTTATAACGCACTTCAGTGAGCACCATAGGGTGATTGGGGAAACAGTATTGTTATCATTTATCTCCAGGAATTGTTCAATCTGAGTCTGAAGATCTTTTTTCCGATCATCAGACCTCAGGTTGAATTCATTTATTTTCCAGCTGTTCCTCTGAAACCGGCCGACAGAGTCCTCGATCTCCAAGAAAACTGGAGCATGGTCTGACCAGACAATTTCGCCTATACTAGATGAGCGGCATTTCTCCAGGAATGGACCAGTTACGAAGAATGCGTCAATTCTGGAGTATGACATATGGGGTGGTGAATAATATGAAAAGTCCTTAGCCATTGGGTGGTGGACCCGCCAAATATCAAACAAGTTGTTATTGTATAACCATTTGGTTAATTTTATGGCCAGGGATTTAACTTTAGGATCTGTAGTTTTACCTCTGGGTAAGCTTTTATCCAAGGCAGGGTCCGAAACGCAATTCATATCTCCAGCCCAAACTATCATTCCCTTTGCTATCTGGTTTAGTCTCTTCCCGATTGTAGCCAGGAAACCCACTGGTGACTCATTAGGGGCATAAGTATTGACTAGGGTGTACAAAATGTCATTCAGTTTGCATATCAAAATGAGGGATCTGCCACTTAGTTCAGCTTCATGTTATATATATTCGTATTTAATAGAATCTGAGATCACTATGGCCACCCCTCTCTTTTTAGCCTTCGCAAAACTAGAAACATAAATCTCTGAGAATTTCTGATACTTCCATAACAGGTGACCCCTTGAGTCCCAGTGTGTTTCCTGGATAAATCCAACTTGTATCTTTTCTTTAATCAACATGTCATACAAATATGCTCGCTTCTGTGGTGAATTCAGCCCCTTTACATTAATTGTCACAACCTTTATTGTCATCTGGGAGCAGTTTTACTACCCCTATCCGCCTGCCCCCCCCCTCCCCGCCCCCCGCGATTCCCAGTGAGAGTCCACTGTTCCAATGAGTTCATTCATACTTCCATTCATTCCTTCACTCTGGTGAACTAGTCACACAAATTGAGCTCCGGTTCCCTGTAAAAGGTACGGAGCTATTCAGGGGTGAGCGCTGCTTAGGTACAAAACCGGCAGCATGATACTTTAATATATATATCCCATTGCCCCTGCTGGTTGCATTCATCCCCTGTAGTTGAGAAAGGAAAGAGAAGATGGAGAGTAGAAAGGGGAGAGAGAAGAGTTTCCTCCACCTCTCTCACTCCCCCCCCCACCTCACCCCCCAAAAGAAAAAGCATGATTCAACCACTGGGACAGACAGCAGGTAGATCAATCACACCAATCAATAAAGTGCACTATTGTTTTTAAACTTAAACATATTGTGATTTAATTATAAGTTTATCTAAATTGTAACTCTTAATAAAAATTCCCTTAAGTGATCGTTATTATTTATTATTTATAGATATATTTATGCACAAGTTATCCTACATAGTGAAATCTGAATAGTTGTTATCCCTATTAGACTATATACCATTCTTCTTTCTTTGGATGTTATAAATTGTTACGGTAATTATTTAATTCCAAAAGGCTACGTGCACAATACATTTATATTATCCCAACAGGAGAGTAATATGTTCCAATATAACTGCCACTCATCACTCCCAGTCACTCGACCCCCACTGCTCCTTCTTAGACTACCTTCCCAACAGCCCTACACCTTTACTTGCACCAATTGCTGTTTTGGCGATTTAATGGTACGTTTTGAAAGGCTGCAGAGCAGCCAATCAGAAAGCCCATAGCATTACATACATATACATTGTATGTAATGCTATGGGCTTTCTATAAACCGAAAGTCTATAAACCGAATCTCTTTCGGTTTATAGACTTTCGGTTTATGGAATACATGTAATGCTATTGGTATTCTTTAAACCAAAAGTCTATAAACCGAAAGAGATTCGGTTTATAGAAAGCCAATAGCATTACATACAATTACATTACAATAATACATGTAATGCTATTGGATTTCTATAAACCGAAATAGAGTCCCTATTCATACGAAAAAGGTCAATTGACCTATTCGTATGAATGGGGACTCTATTTCGGTTTATAGAATAGCAATAGCATTACATGTATTACATCTGAGAGTCAAATAGAACCGTCCAATACTGTGCTTACAGCGCACTTTGAAAAATTCTAATTGTTTTGCGTGCTAAATAGTACATTTGCGTCTTGCGGTGCACTTCATATTTGAGAGTCAGATAGAACAGTCCAATACTGTGCTTACAGCGCACTTTGAAAAATTCTAGCTACCTCCTCCAGCGCCGCTTCCACCTACACCGCCACGGTCACCGCCTCCTCAACCTATGGGTCACTTAGTATAAACTGAAAAAGAATACCCTGCACTCCAACCCTCTCTCAAATGGATAATTCTGTTGATCCTCCTGGCAGCCATGCTTTAGATTTAGATTTATGTTCTTCCAAAGCTAAAATCAAAGATTCCATCTAGTGCTATTTAAAGCTCAGCTGTATTTGTTATTTGTATGTATTTTATGTTATTTTAAGTTATTTCCCTATTCACATTGCAGGGCACTTGTCCTACTCTTACCCACATTTTACTTCATTTTGCAGCCCTCTAGCCCTTTCCAGGACTTTTTAAGAGGCATTTTAGTGGCCAAAAGTTCGTGTCCCCATTGACTTCAATGGGGTTCGGGTTCGGGGTCAAGTTCGGGGATCAAGTTTGAGCACGGACCCGGACATTTTTTTGAAGTTCGGCCGAACCTGCCGAACCCGAACATCCAGGTGTCAGCTCAACTCTAGTGGTGAGCCATATAATATTCATTAAAGTGTATGCAATGTGTTGGGACAGTGATTTTTTTGTTTTGTCTTCCATCTTCCAGTTGGTGGCATACCAGAGGTGGTGGATGAGGAAGGGCAAAAAAGCCTTCCTCATTTACTCAAGACACTTAAATGTAGGATCCAAGGCATACGCTTGCTATTGCTATTGCCCATATTGCCCATTTCCTGGTGCCCAACATCCAATATTGTCACCCAGCCAAATAGTGCTAACATTATCTACCGTGGAAGGATGACTTGAATCAACCCTACAACTAGATAATTGCATTTTTTTTGTAACACTGCCATTTAAAAAAAAAAAATGTAGTTATTTAAAAAACAACAGGGATATTTGTGACATTCATGTATTTGTTATTATCAGGGTTTTTTCCATTGACATGTCTATGAAATATATATAATATGGTTATATAGAAATAAATAACATCAGTTGGCACATCTAGTTTACACATAATGGAAATGTTTATTTGTCTTTCTGGATAGCTGTAACCCAAGACTCTAGAATTGCTTTTGTCGTTACTACTCACACTGGAAGATTATCGCTGATTCCCAGTGGAAGGTTATCCCAAATTCCCACCTGAATGCTATCCCAAATTCCCACTGGTAGGCTATCCCAGATTCCCACTGGAAGGCTATCCCAGATTCCCACCGGAAGGCTATCCCGGATTCCCACCGGAAGGCTATCCTGTATTCCCACCGGAAGGCTATCCCGGATTCCCACCGGAAGGCTATCTCGGATTCCCACTGGAAGGCTATCCTAAATTCCCACCTGAATGCTATCCCAAATTCCCACTGGAAGGCTATCCTGGATTCCCACCGGAAGGCTATCTCGGATTCCCACTGGAAGGCTATCCTAAATTCCCACCTGAATGCTATCCCAAATTCCCACTGGAAGGCTATCCCAAATTCCCACCTGAATGCTATCCCAAATTCCCACTGGTAGGCTATCCCAGATTCCCACTGGAAGGCTATCCCAGATTCCCACCGGAAGGCTATCCCGGATTCCCACCGGAAGGCTATCCTGTATTCCCACCGGAAGGCTATCCCGGATTCCCACCGGAAGGCTATCTCGGATTCCCACTGGAAGGCTATCCTAAATTCCCACCTGAATGCTATCCCAAATTCCCACTGGAAGGCTATCCTGGATTCCCACCGGAAGGCTATCTCGGATTCCCACTGGAAGGCTATCCTAAATTCCCACCTGAATGCTATCCCAAATTCCCACTGGAAGGCTATCCCGGATTCCCACTGGAAGGCTATTCTGGATTCCCACTGGAAGGCTATTCTGGATTCCCACTGGAAGGCTATTCTGGATTCCCACTGGAAGGCTATTCTGGATTCCCACTGGAAGGCTATCCTGTATTCCCACCGGAAGGCTATCCCGGATTCCCACCGGAAGGCTATCTCGGATTCCCACTGGAAGGCTATCCTAAATTCCCACCTGAATGCTATCCCAAATTCCCACTGGAAGGCTATCCTGCATTCCCACCGGAAGGCTATCTCGGATTCCCACTGGAAGGCTATCCTAAATTCCCACCTGAATGCTATCCCAAATTCCCACTGGGAGGCTATCCCGGATTCCCACTGGAAGGCTATTCTGGATTCCCACTGGAAGGCTATTCTGGATTCCCACCGGAAGGCTATCCTGGATTCCCACCGGAAGGCTATCCTGTATTCCCACTGGAAGGCTATCCCGGATTCCCACCGGAAGGCTATCCCGGATTCCCACCGGAAGGCTATCCCGGATTCCCACTGGAAGGCTATCCCAGATTCCCACCGGAAGGCTATCCCGGATTCCCACCGGAAGGCTATCCTGTATTCCCACCGGAAGGCTATCCCGGATTCCCACCGGAAGGCTATCTCGGATTCCCACTGGAAGGCTATCCTAAATTCCCACCTGAATGCTATCCCAAATTCCCACTGGAAGGCTATCCTGGATTCACACCGGAAGGCTATCTCGGATTCCCACTGGAAGGCTATCCTAAATTCCCACCTGAATGCTATCCCAAATTCCCACTGGAAGGCTATCCCGGATTCCCACTGGAAGGCTATTCTGGATTCCCACTGGAAGGCTATTCTGGATTCCCACTGGAAGGCTATTCTGGATTCCCACTGGAAGGCTATTCTGGATTCCCACTGGAAGGCTATCCTGTATTCCCACCGGAAGGCTATCCCGGATTCCCACCGGAAGGCTATCTCGGATTCCCACTGGAAGGCTATCCTAAATTCCCACCTGAATGCTATCCCAAATTCCCACTGGAAGGCTATCCCGGATTCCCACTGGAAGGCTATTCTGGATTCCCACTGGAAGGCTATTCTGGATTCCCACCGGAAGGCTATCCCAAATTCCCACTGGAAGGCTATCCTGGATTCCCACCGGAAGGCTATCTCGGATTCCCACTGGAAGGCTATCCTAAATTCCCACCTGAATGCTATCCCAAATTCCCACTGGAAGGCTATCCCGGATTCCCACTGGAAGGCTATTCTGGATTCCCACTGGAAGGCTATTCTGGATTCCCACCGGAAGGCTATCCTGGATTCCCACCGGAAGGCTATCCTGTATTCCCACTGGAAGGCTATCCCGGATTCCCACCGGAAGGCTATCCCGGATTCCCACCGGAAGGCTATCCCGGAATCCCACCGGAAGGCTATCCCGGATTCCCACCGGAAGGCTATCCCGGATTCCCACCGGAAGGCTATCTCGGATTCCCACTGGAAGGCTATCCTAAATTCCCACCTGAATGCTATCCCAAATTCCCACTGGAAGGCTATCCTGCATTCCCACCGGAAGGCTATCTCGGATTCCCACTGGAAGGCTATCCTAAATTCCCACCTGAATGCTATCCCAAATTCCCACTGGAAGGCTATCCCGGATTCCCACTGGAAGGCTATTCTGGATTCCCACTGGAAGGCTATTCTGGATTCCCACCGGAAGGCTATCCTGGATTCCCACCGGAAGGCTATCCTGTATTCGCACTGGAAGGCTATCCCGGATTCCCACCGGAAGGCTATCCCGGATTCCCACCGGAAGGCTATCCCGGATTCCCACTGGAAGGCTATCCCAGATTCCCACCGGAAGGCTATCCCGGATTCCCACCGGAAGGCTATCCTGTATTCCCACCGGAAGGCTATCCCGGATTCCCACCGGAAGGCTATCTCGGATTCCCACTGGAAGGCTATCCTAAATTCCCACCTGAATGCTATCCCAAATTCCCACTGGAAGGCTATCCTGGATTCACACCGGAAGGCTATCTCGGATTCCCACTGGAAGGCTATCCTAAATTCCCACCTGAATGCTATCCCAAATTCCCACTGGAAGGCTATCCCGGATTCCCACTGGAAGGCTATTCTGGATTCCCACTGGAAGGCTATTCTGGATTCCCACTGGAAGGCTATTCTGGATTCCCACTGGAAGGCTATTCTGGATTCCCACTGGAAGGCTATCCTGTATTCCCACCGGAAGGCTATCCCGGATTCCCACCGGAAGGCTATCTCGGATTCCCACTGGAAGGCTATCCTAAATTCCCACCTGAATGCTATCCCAAATTCCCACTGGAAGGCTATCCCGGATTCCCACTGGAAGGCTATTCTGGATTCCCACTGGAAGGCTATTCTGGATTCCCACCGGAAGGCTATCCCAAATTCCCACTGGAAGGCTATCCTGGATTCCCACCGGAAGGCTATCTCGGATTCCCACTGGAAGGCTATCCTAAATTCCCACCTGAATGCTATCCCAAATTCCCACTGGAAGGCTATCCCGGATTCCCACTGGAAGGCTATTCTGGATTCCCACCGGAAGGCTATCCTGGATTCCCACCGGAAGGCTATCCTGTATTCCCACTGGAAGGCTATCCCGGATTCCCACCGGAAGGCTATCCCGGATTCCCACTGGAAGGCTATCCCAGATTCCCACCGGAAGGCTATCCCGGATTCCCACCGGAAGGCTATCCTGTATTCCCACCGGAAGGCTATCCCGGATTCCCACCGGAAGGCTATCTCGGATTCCCACTGGAAGGCTATCCTAAATTCCCACCTGAATGCTATCCCAAATTCCCACTGGAAGGCTATCCTGGATTCACACCGGAAGGCTATCTCGGATTCCCACTGGAAGGCTATCCTAAATTCCCACCTGAATGCTATCCCAAATTCCCACTGGAAGGCTATCCCGGATTCCCACTGGAAGGCTATTCTGGATTCCCACTGGAAGGCTATTCTGGATTCCCACTGGAAGGCTATTCTGGATTCCCACTGGAAGGCTATTCTGGATTCCCACTGGAAGGCTATCCTGTATTCCCACCGGAAGGCTATCCCGGATTCCCACCGGAAGGCTATCTCGGATTCCCACTGGAAGGCTATCCTAAATTCCCACCTGAATGCTATCCCAAATTCCCACTGGAAGGCTATCCCGGATTCCCACTGGAAGGCTATTCTGGATTCCCACTGGAAGGCTATTCTGGATTCCCACCGGAAGGCTATCCCAAATTCCCACTGGAAGGCTATCCTGGATTCCCACCGGAAGGCTATCTCGGATTCCCACTGGAAGGCTATCCTAAATTCCCACCTGAATGCTATCCCAAATTCCCACTGGAAGGCTATCCCGGATTCCCACTGGAAGGCTATTCTGGATTCCCACTGGAAGGCTATTCTGGATTCCCACCGGAAGGCTATCCTGGATTCCCACCGGAAGGCTATCCTGTATTCCCACTGGAAGGCTATCCCGGATTCCCACCGGAAGGCTATCCCGGATTCCCACCGGAAGGCTATCCCGGAATCCCACCGGAAGGCTATCCCGGATTCCCACCGGAAGGCTATCCCGGATTCCCACCGGAAGGCTATCTCGGATTCCCACTGGAAGGCTATCCTAAATTCCCACCTGAATGCTATCCCAAATTCCCACTGGAAGGCTATCCTGCATTCCCACCGGAAGGCTATCTCGGATTCCCACTGGAAGGCTATCCTAAATTCCCACCTGAATGCTATCCCAAATTCCCACTGGAAGGCTATCCCGGATTCCCACTGGAAGGCTATTCTGGATTCCCACTGGAAGGCTATTCTGGATTCCCACCGGAAGGCTATCCTGGATTCCCACCGGAAGGCTATCCTGTATTCCCACTGGAAGGCTATCCCGGATTCCCACCGGAAGGCTATCCCGGATTCCCACCGGAAGGCTATCCCGGATTCCCACTGGAAGGCTATCCCAGATTCCCACCGGAAGGCTATCCCGGATTCCCACCGGAAGGCTATCCTGTATTCCCACCGGAAGGCTATCCCGGATTCCCACCGGAAGGCTATCTCGGATTCCCACTGGAAGGCTATCCTAAATTCCCACCTGAATGCTATCCCAAATTCCCACTGGAAGGCTATCCTGGATTCACACCGGAAGGCTATCTCGGATTCCCACTGGAAGGCTATCCTAAATTCCCACCTGAATGCTATCCCAAATTCCCACTGGAAGGCTATCCCGGATTCCCACTGGAAGGCTATTCTGGATTCCCACTGGAAGGCTATTCTGGATTCCCACTGGAAGGCTATTCTGGATTCCCACTGGAAGGCTATTCTGGATTCCCACTGGAAGGCTATCCTGTATTCCCACCGGAAGGCTATCCCGGATTCCCACCGGAAGGCTATCTCGGATTCCCACTGGAAGGCTATCCTAAATTCCCACCTGAATGCTATCCCAAATTCCCACTGGAAGGCTATCCCGGATTCCCACTGGAAGGCTATTCTGGATTCCCACTGGAAGGCTATTCTGGATTCCCACCGGAAGGCTATCCCAAATTCCCACTGGAAGGCTATCCTGGATTCCCACCGGAAGGCTATCTCGGATTCCCACTGGAAGGCTATCCTAAATTCCCACCTGAATGCTATCCCAAATTCCCACTGGAAGGCTATCCCGGATTCCCACTGGAAGGCTATTCTGGATTCCCACTGGAAGGCTATTCTGGATTCCCACCGGAAGGCTATCCTGGATTCCCACCGGAAGGCTATCCTGTATTCCCACTGGAAGGCTATCCCGGATTCCCACCGGAAGGCTATCCCGGATTCCCACCGGAAGGCTATCCCGGAATCCCACCGGAAGGCTATCCCGGATTCCCACCGGAAGGCTATCCCGGATTCCCACCGGAAGGCTATCTCGGATTCCCACTGGAAGGCTATCCTAAATTCCCACCTGAATGCTATCCCAAATTCCCACTGGAAGGCTATCCCGGATTCCCACTGGAAGGCTATTCTGGATTACCACTGGAAGGCTATTCTGGATTCCCACTGGAAGGCTATTCTGGATTCCCACTGGAAGGCTATTCTGGATTCCCACTGTAAGGCTATCCTGTATTCCCCCCGGAAGGCTATCCCGGATTCCCACCGGAAGGCTATCTCGGATTCCCACTGGAAGGCTATCCTAAATTCCCACCTGAATGCTATCCCAAATTCCCACTGGAAGGCTATCCTGGATTCCCACCGGAAGGCTATCTCGGATTCCCACTGGAAGGCTATCGTACATTCCCACCTGAATGCTATCCCAAATTCCCACTGGAAGGCTATCCCGGATTCCCACTGGAAGGCTATTCTGGATTCCCACTGGAAGGCTATTCTGGATTCCCACTGGAAGGCTATCCTGTATTCCCACAGGAAGGCTATCCCGGATTCCCACCGGAAGGCTATCCCGGATTCCCACCGGAAGGCTATCCCGGATTCCCACCGGAAGGCTATCCCGGATTCCCACCGGAAGGCTATCTCGGATTCCCACTGGAATTCTATCCTAAATTCCCACCTGAATGCTATCCCAAATTCCCACTGGAAGGCTATCCTGGATTCCCACTGGAAGGCTATTCTGGATTCCCACTGGAAGGCTATTCTGGATTCCCACTGGAAGGCTATTCTGGATTCCCACTGGAAGGCTATTCTGGATTCCCACTGGAAGGCTATCCTGTATTCCCCCCGGAAGGCTATCCCGGATTTCCACCGGAAGGCTATCTCGGATTCCCACTGGAAGGCTATCCTAAATTCCCACCTGAATGCTATCCCAAATTCCCACTGGAAGGCTATCCTGCATTCCCACCGGAAGGCTATCTCGGATTCCCACTGGAAGGCTATCCTAAATTCCCACCTGAATGCTATCCCAAATTCCCACTGGGAGGCTATCCCGGATTCCCACTGGAAGGCTATTCTGGATTCCCACTGGAAGGCTATTCTGGATTCCCACCGGAAGGCTATCCTGGATTCCCACCGGAAGGCTATCCTGTATTCCCACTGGAAGGCTATCCCGGATTCCCACCGGAAGGCTATCCCGGATTCCCACCGGAAGGCTATCCCGGATTCCCACTGGAAGGCTATCCCAGATTCCCACCGGAAGGCTATCCCGGATTCCCACCGGAAGGCTATCCTGTATTCCCACCGGAAGGCTATCCCGGATTCCCACCGGAAGGCTATCTCGGATTCCCACTGGAAGGCTATCCTAAATTCCCACCTGAATGCTATCCCAAATTCCCACTGGAAGGCTATCCTGGATTCACACCGGAAGGCTATCTCGGATTCCCACTGGAAGGCTATCCTAAATTCCCACCTGAATGCTATCCCAAATTCCCACTGGAAGGCTATCCCGGATTCCCACTGGAAGGCTATTCTGGATTCCCACTGGAAGGCTATTCTGGATTCCCACTGGAAGGCTATTCTGGATTCCCACTGGAAGGCTATTCTGGATTCCCACTGGAAGGCTATCCTGTATTCCCACCGGAAGGCTATCCCGGATTCCCACCGGAAGGCTATCTCGGATTCCCACTGGAAGGCTATCCTAAATTCCCACCTGAATGCTATCCCAAATTCCCACTGGAAGGCTATCCCGGATTCCCACTGGAAGGCTATTCTGGATTCCCACTGGAAGGCTATTCTGGATTCCCACCGGAAGGCTATCCCAAATTCCCACTGGAAGGCTATCCTGGATTCCCACCGGAAGGCTATCTCGGATTCCCACTGGAAGGCTATCCTAAATTCCCACCTGAATGCTATCCCAAATTCCCACTGGAAGGCTATCCCGGATTCCCACTGGAAGGCTATTCTGGATTCCCACTGGAAGGCTATTCTGGATTCCCACCGGAAGGCTATCCTGGATTCCCACCTGAATGCTATCCCAAATTCCCACTGGAAGGCTATCCCGGATTCCCACTGGAAGGCTATTCTGGATTCCCACTGGAAGGCTATTCTGGATTCCCACTGGAAGGCTATCCTGTATTCCCACAGGAAGGCTATCCCGGATTCCCACCGGAAGGCTATCCCGGATTCCCACCGGAAGGCTATCCCGGATTCCCACCGGAAGGCTATCCCGGATTCCCACCGGAAGGCTATCCCGGATTCCCACCGGAAGGCTATCTCGGATTCCCACTGGAATTCTATCCTAAATTCCCACCTGAATGCTATCCCAAATTCCCACTGGAAGGCTATCCTGGATTCCCACTGGAAGGCTATTCTGGATTCCCACTGGAAGGCTATTCTGGATTCCCACTGGAAGGCTATTCTGGATTCCCACTGGAAGGCTATTCTGGATTCCCACTGGAAGGCTATCCTGTATTCCCCCCGGAAGGCTATCCCGGATTTCCACCGGAAGGCTATCTCGGATTCCCACTGGAAGGCTATCCTAAATTCCCACCTGAATGCTATCCCAAATTCCCACTGGAAGGCTATCCTGGATTCCCACCGGAAGGCTATCTCGGATTCCCACTGGAAGGCTATCGTAAATTCCCACCTGAATGCTATCCCAAATTCCCACTGGAAGGCTATCCCGGATTCCCACTGGAAGGCTATTCTGGATTCCCACTGGAAGGCTATTCTGGATTCCCACTGGAAGGCTATTCTGGATTCCCACTGGAAGGCTATCCTGTATTCCCACAGGAAGGCTATCCCGGATTCCCACCGGAAGGCTATCCCGGATTCCCACCGGAAGGCTATCCCGGATTCCCACCGGAAGGCTATCCCGGATTCCCACCGGAAGGCTATCCCGGATTCCCACCGGAAGGCTATCCCGGATTCCCACCGGAAGGCTATCTCGGATTCCCACTGGAATTCTATCCTAAATTCCCACCTGAATGCTATCCCAAATTCCCACTGGAAGGCCATCCTGGATTCCCACTGGAAGGCTATTCTGGATTCCCACTGGAAGGCTATTCTGGATTCCCACTGGAAGGCTATTCTGGATTCCCACTGGAAGGCTATTCTGGATTCCCACTGGAAGGCTATCCTGTATTCCCACTGGAAGGCTATCCTGTATTCCCACTGGAAGGCTATCCTGTATTCCCACTGGAAGGCTATCCCAAATTCCCACTGGAAGGCTATCCCAGATTCCCACTGGAAGGCTATCCCGGATTCCCACTGGAAGGCTATCCCAGATTCTCACTGGAAGGCTATCCCGGATTCGCACTGGAAGGCTATCCCGGATTCCCACTGGAAGGCTATCCCAAATTCCCACCTGAATGCTATCCCAAATTCCCACTGGAAGGCTATTCTGGATTCCCACTGGAAGGCTATTCTGGATTCCCACTGGAAGGCTATTCTGGATTCCCACTGGAAGGCTATTCTGGATTCCCACTGGAAGGCTATTCTGGATTCCCACTGGAAGGCTATTCTGGATTCCCACTGGAAGGATATCCCGGATTCCCACTGGAAGGCTATTCTGGATTCCCACCCGAATGCTATGCCAGCTTCCCACCTGAATGCTATCTCAGATTCCCAGTACGAGGTTATCATAGATTCCCACTGGTAGGCTATTTCAGATTCCCACTGGAAGTCCATCCCTTCATTTGCTATCCTCTGATGAAAACAACATGCCCTCTAATTATACTTAATGTTTATAATTAACAATCCAACACATTATTATGTGTATCTGACCAAATTATTAAACGATTGCTGGGTTCATCTTACTTATAAGTAAATATTTGTTAATGAGATATTTTTTGTAATTTGCAAATGAGTCAATAGCCATACAACTATTTATAATGTGAACCATAATAAGCCTAAGTAAAAGGCTAGATTTTATCTGAATGTTTTATGGGTAAAGATCAATGGACTGAGAAAATTCCCAAAGCCACAAAATAGGTTAAGAAGTACGAACTCTGCCTTCTTTGATACCATGAAACAAATAAAAAATGTAGAATTACCTATAAATATGGATCACTCTCGAATGGTGCATTGCTTGTTCTTATAATGACCTATCTGTCTATTCCTGTTTGTCATTTATTTGTCAGAATGTTTAAGTGAAACAGCAGTCTCCCATGTTTCCAAGGGTTCTCAAAGCTAACGTACGATTGCACTCATGGGTACTCAGCTAAGTTCAACAGCATGTGTCCAACGTACTTCTCACAATTAGATACCTTGAGAATCGACAGGAATCAAATATCCTCTTGGGAATGAGGATTCTTTTTTTCAATGGGGGGGGGGACCTAATGCAGACATCTCAAACAAATTGAAGGAAAATTCATGATGCTTTTTCAGGTCAGGAAAGCACAGTAGGTTTCTATCATCTAGTTCTAGTACACTTCTCGGCTATATCATGTAGACGATACCACGCTGTGGCCATAATGAACAGATTTATTTAATTCTACCTTATAATGCATTTCTGTGGAACAAATTGCTGTTAACGAATGAGCAAGACTAAAACCGATTTCTTTTAAAACGAGTTAGGCTCTGTGTATTGGTGTGTACACGTTATTTATTTGCTGTGTGTTTGCATTATAATTACAAGTCTAAAGGAACTACAGATTTGACTTCTGTTCAGACATATCCTAAAATTTTATGTTTAATGACAATACAACAATAGATTATTCTTATTCTTTTTTCCCAAAAAAAATCAAGCTAAAACTTATTTAACCCATTATTGGTAGGGGGGCAATAAATACTTAAAAGAACTATTATTCTAATGTTTTTATTGTAAAAACAGTATACATTTATACCACGTCATATTACTGGAAAAGTAAAAATAACTGGTACCTGGCAACCAAAGTAGTCATCAACTAAGGCAGGATCAAACAATTAGTCCTAACCTTTTTATAAATAGCCAACGCATTTGAAGCTGGGCACACAGCACTGTCATTTATAAGCACTCTGTTAGGGATAACTTGTATATTAATCCTATTAATTTCTGACCAAATAATTGTGTTAATTATATTATATATAGCACTATAATACTTATAGGATTCCAGTAGAATCGTTCCCCTAATTAACAGCAAATTTCAGTAATAAAAATCAGTATAGAAAACAGACAATTCAACAAAATATTATACATTGCATTATATTCTAATAATAGACTAGAGAAATATTTCCCCCATGTGAATTCATATTTTAATAGGGAGGGTCAACATATGGTTCCCATATTTTAAAATCGTGAATGTTCAAGAAAAAAAAAATCCCTTTTTTAATCATGTTGTAAATAATACTAAAATAAGTTCAGTAACCCTAGAATAAGTAAGCTTATATTTCAATGAAGTCTTTCCCCATTCCATGGTAGCAACAAGTTTCAATGATAAAAATCAGTGAGTGAATAACACTAGATAGTATTTTATACTGGATAAATTGATAGTGAAATAAGTAGATATATATTATAATGTTATAGCATAATCTTGCACTCTAAAAAATGCAATAATAATAAAAAAAATCAGTGCATATAAAAACCAGCGAGCAATTCAAACAGCACTTTTTTTACTTTTTTACCCCAACCCTAAACTCTAAATTTACCCTTACCCTAAATCTACCCCCACCCCTTAATCTAACCCTTGTAATCATCCGAACCCCCCTGTAACCCTAATTATGACCCTACTTATGACCCTAACCCTAGATCTAGGTTTAATAGATCTAGGGTTAGCTTTTTCCATTTATTTATTTATTTTATTTTATTCATTTTTTTCTTTCAAACTGTAATATACTTAACTGCCTCTAGGGGCAGTCAAGTAGCGGTTTCAGAGAGACAGAAGATACTTTTTTTTTCTCTCTTCCGTCGCTCTGTGCTGGGCATGCTGTTTTGGAGGAAGATGCTCCTCCAATACAGCACCCACACGCGATCGATCGAGGCATCATTGCAACACTTTAACACACATAGGCAGTGATCAGCTTTCACTGTCTATGTGTGTAACGCACATACGATCCCATTGGCGGTGATCGTATGTGCGCGGGGGGTGAGGGGGGGCTGAAAGCACTCTCAGAGGCTGCTTCTAAGGAGCGCAACACTTCATGTAAACGGAGGACGTATATATACGTCCTTTTCAGGATGAATATATACGTCCAAATGCGTTAAGGGGTTAATAGTCCTGTATGTTCTGCTTTTTAAAAAACACATCCAGACCATTTGTAATGCATCTATTGTGGTTGATAGCACTACCTCTCTTGGCAGTGAGTTCCATAACTTTATTGTCCTTACCGTAAAGAATCCCTTCCTTTGCTGTCTATGAAATCTTTGCTCTTCCAGTCTCATGGGGTGACCTCTTGTTCTTTGTACATTTCTGTTAATGAACAGGTCCCTGGAGAGCTCTTTATATTGGCCCTGCAAATATTTATATAATGTTATCATATCCCCTCTAAGATGCCTTTTTTCTAAAGTAAATAAATGCAATTTTGTAAGTCTCTCTTAACTAAGATCCTCCAATCACCTTATTAGATTTTGTAGCTCTCCTTTGCACTTTTTCTAGTTCCTTAATATCCTTGTCCATAGAGTCTGTAGCTGACTGCAAAGTCTGCCCAGTGCTCCAAGAACTCAAATCCCTCTTGCTTCCACCATCTTCGCAACCACGCATTAATCTCCCTAAGCTCCCGCTGTCTCCCTGACGTAGCGCGTGGTACTGGTAATATTTCTGATAATATTTCATTTCATTTTTAAGGAGCCCCCACCTACCATTAACTTGTACCAATGTGTACTATGACCGCTGGATCATGCCCAGCCCCTCCCAATAATCTGCCTACCCGGTCCGCAACATGCTGAACCCGAGCACCCGGGAGACAACATACAGTTCGGCATTCAGGGTCCTGGCGACAGATTACCCTATCTACCTTCCTAATAATAGAATCCCCTACCACCACAACCTGTCTAGCCTTCCTAGTGTCCTGGCTCCCAACTGTGCTGGAGAGGCTACTCACCTGGCTGCTAGGAGAGTCCGCCTGCCCCAGAAATGCCTCTTCTGAGCTAATCCCCCAAGCATCCTCACACAAGCTGTCAAACATGTTGGGGTGAACCAGCTCAGAACAAGCCTCCCTAGCTCTCCGACCCCTACTGCCCCTTACACAACTAACCCAGCTCTCTGCCCTAGAAACCTCTTCTCCTCCATCATCACCCTCCTCTACACTGGCCCCAGCCAATGCCTGCTCCGTGAGCAGTAAACTCCGCTCCATGTTGCTTATGTCCCTAAGTGTTGCCAGTTGCCTATTTAGATCTAATATTATATTCTCCAAAGCAGCAACCTGCTCACAACTGCAGCAGCGGTATGGACCCTGGGGAACTTGCTCCAAGACCGCATACATGCTCCAAGACATGCACTCAGTGGCATTGTCCAACATGCTCTCTAATGTAAAACACCCAATGTAAATAGAATAAAAAAGGATTTATATTTTGCCCTCCTTCTTTGCCTCTAACTCCTACACTTAAGCAGCTTGTTCACTTTAGTAGATGTTCACCTGGGTTCGCCTGCTTCCTGACGATAAATGGCCTTCAAGTAAACAGACTCCCAGAGAAGGTTAATTAACCCTTTAAGGACCAGGGATTTTCCTGGGCCAAGGACCAGAGCGTTTTTCAATTTTTAATACGCGGTTTTTGAAACATAAATTTCCTCTCTCTCATTTAACGTACCCATACAAGTTATATGTTGTTTTTTAGAGGACAGTTAGAGCTTTCTTTTGATACCCTATACATAAAAATGATTTACATTTTAGTATTAAAAAATACATATAAAAGAGGAAATTTTTGAGGAAAAAAAAGTTTTTCCCCATTATTTTCCCAATAATAAGCTACATAACTAGTGCAACATTAACCCACTTATCCCCCCTAATTAACTAACTAATAAAAAAGAAAAATATTGGTTCCCAAACCCCCCATAACAAAAAAGACAGAAAAAAAACTCTGAAGAGTGCGATGTCAGATCAGTAAAAATCATGCAACAGGCATGCAGGGGTTACATTTTATTAAATCAATATATTAAAATTACCTTTATTTATTAAAAAAAACTTTATAAATTGTAAAAATAAAAAAATCTGTTAAAAAAAAACTAAATGAGGGCCATAAAGTGGAAGGAAACTGATCACAGTTAAAAACTGTGATCAACAATGAAAGGGTTAATTTTTTTTTTTTTTTTTTTCCTATGTGTATGTAATTAATTTATTTTTACTTACAGGTCACTCTCTGTGCTTCACTATAAGAATGTGAAGCACAGGGAGTGAATTAGAGGCAAAGTCAGTGTGTGAACACACTGACTTTGCCATCTAATTTGCATGTTATCGCGGTGATGACTAAATCACCGCGATCACATGCCCGGAAACTGACCGATCGGGTCCAGGAGCTTTGCCTCGGGTGCGAGGCTTAGTCCTGGACCCGTTGCAGACTAGCTGGCGGTGCCCACGGAGCGCACCGCCGGCTAGACTGCATGACGAGTTAACTCGTCATAAGGTCGCTAATGGTGCGGCTCTTATGACGAGTTAACTCGTCATAAGGTCGGGAAGGGGTTAACTGATTGCAAACAGCCTTGCAAACCTTTTCCCTCCAAAACAGTTTTTTTTAGTGAGTGTAACGCTATAACTCTAGATCATTATTCACTTCATCCTCATATGCAGCAACAAAAAAACTGGGGTAAATATTCCAGAGATGACCCCATATAATCTATTTATAGGAAAGTTCACTAGTAACATCATCCTTAAACCCTGGGCTGTAGCAAATCAGGATATTGTCCTATTAGGGTGCTCTCTTCTACTGATTTCTATGTCTGGCTTTCTCTAAAGAATCAAGAATGGTTTTTTATAAATCTAACTAGGGTGAACGCAAATAAGTTGTAAATTATTAAAATCATTTAAAATGTATAAATAAACAAACAAATCTTATTTTGTATGAAAGACTCTTTTCCACAAATGTCTTATAATATTTTAAACAACTAATAATTTTAACTCCTTCACGACAATCCACGAGCTCCTATTGTACTGGCTTCTAACGCAATGCTGCGTTTTCGCCGCAATTTGCACTATTTACAGCTTTCCTAGAAGCTTCACAAGAGTAGGCTATCCAGGAAAGCAAACAAAAATGGCCACCAAAAGTGACAGGCCACTGATCACTCAATCCCTACCACCTCACCCTATGCAAATCAATAATTTTAGCATTTTGAAATCAATTAGCATTTCACTAGCAAAGTGGCTTCATCTGAAGCTTTTCTGAAAGAATATTATAAATTATAATTTCTTCTAAGATCAAAAATCATCTGCTGAGGGTGTTGCTGGGCTAGTTTGACATTGTATCCCGACATTGTTTCCTCAGGGGTGGTCACTGGAACAGAGACTAGTGCTAAGGATTAGGAAGCAGTAACAAGGGGTCTGTTACCACACCCTGTGTGCTTTGAGGGCCCTTTGGGAGAAGATTTAGACAGGGAGGTGTGTGAAAATGTATTTCTCCTTCTATATGGAAAATGTTTTTCTCCTTCTCTTGGAAGAAATGGACCAATGTAGATCAAAGTAAGAAGGAAGGTGGAAGAAGGCAGAGGTACTGCTTAATACCCCACACATTTTACAAGTGGTTACAGGTGTTTTCTATTTTGGCAAATGTGTTGGGAGGAATGCATCATGGGCATTGTTCAGGGCTATTTTGCTTCATGGACAGTATAGTGGAAGTACACCGGCTTTACTTTGCTCCGACTCAGCCTTTCCAGGAAATGCAGTTGGGTTCAGGGTCTCAGCTTCCACTTCACCTGCTAGTTAAGTTAGCGTGTGTTGGCAATTCACTGGAGTGCCTCTAAGGGTTTACACAATATGAATAGATCCAATCCAAAATGTATTTTGCATCGGGCATAATAGCTGAATCGAATGGATCCCTGAAGTTTGCTTCCACAATATTCCACAATTCGAATCAGAATCAACGGTTCAGCCTGTTCATAAACTAAGACTTCAGAGCCCTTCGGTTTGGCAAACTTTCTTCTTAAACAAATAGGTTTTTAGCTACACAATGTGCAAAAATCCACCCCAAATATTCGGATTTGGGGATGATTGCCACATTATGGATATTTCAATTTGACTTCTTTGAGAAGGGGAATTGAAATTAAAAAATAAAATGAAAATTAAAACATTGAAATAACCCTGCCCTCGTACTCAACAGGCATCCACTGGCCCCATAAATAAATTCAAAAACCCTGCCCTTCAAAAACATTAGAGGGTCCGGTCTAGTATCCTTGGCCCAACGTATTAATAAACAAGGCTGTGAACTGAAAAAACTGCGTGAGCTCATTGCCTAAGCATCCATCCGTGGATGGAGCAGGGGTTTCATTTGAAGGAAATACAGCATCTGATTGGCTCAATGTGTCAGCCAATCAGATGCCTTCTATCCCAGTTTCCTCATTGGCTAGATTTTGAAATTAAAGGTGTCTGATTGAAAAGGAGCTTGCATGACTTATTTTTTGTGGCAGCAGCGTTTTTTTTTTTTTAAATAGGTGGATCTAAGCATGTTGTGTTTGCTTCTCTCTCTTGTTTTGGGTTATTGACATGCATAACTTTAACCACATATTTTGTTATTGGAACATTTGTTAACTGGAATGTTTCCTTTTGAACTTTTCATGTCATTTGTTATCTGTGTATTTGTATCATTAGATATTCAAACAACATGTGATATGTTGAGTAGGTAGGAGGAGTAGGTAGGAGATCTCTGTAATTTTTGCCAGATGTAACAGGGCAGCATGGCAGGAGAGCTCTTCCATCCTTCTCTCATTACCAATCAATTGTAATAGTGCTGACAGTGCCATTTTTTAAAAGGTCATGTTCCCTCAGTGTTAAGTTAATATCCCTTGCAAAGTAGCGGCGGTCCGCTTAGCAATGTGTAGGATTGTTAATTATAATACTTACTGTGCTACAGGATTTTTCTCTTTCACCATGCAGCCCTATATCCAGCTTTCTACAGGTGGAAAAATGTATCATATTTAATCCATTTGTCCTCTTCGCTCCAGGATCTCTCCTCCACCTACACGTCTAGTTCACTGCATATCTGGCTTGGAACTTTGTTTTCTTCTGTATCCACGGCGGGTGTCAACATTGTTTCGGGAAGTCTATTTAGTCCTGTCATTTTGCACATATATACACTGGAGGTGCCTTGTTTTTTTATGAGTAGGCATTTTATAGTTTTTTATTATGTTTCTTTTTATAATCAGTGATAATATATGAGGATCTTGGGCCTCTTTCTCTCTTGTTTTTTATAAGCCACATTGTGCACAGGGGCATAATCATGCCAAAACTGTCCCCCAAATGATTGCCCTGTTTGCCAAAAAGTCAGAAGCAAATAATTGTTTAGAGTGTATACTGCAGAATTAATCTTTGCATACACACAGTTACCAGTCAGTTGGTGATTCAGTGATCCAGAGTCTAGTTGCAAGGTAGTATACTACGTACCATGATTCAACGCAGGGGGGACCCCAGTTGCAGATATAGACAGTCCTTGCCTGACACCACCACTACCGAGGGCTACAGAGGAGGCAGACTTCAATAGCTGGTAGTAGGCACGAATGTCTGAAGAGTAGTCGAGGTACAGCCAGAGAGCAGATGGGTCAAAAAATGGTAGCCGGGTCAAGGAGTATGGAGATCAGCGAAATCCAACAGACAGCAGTTCAATCGGGGCACAGACGAGAGGGATAGACGGGAATAAGCCGGGTCAGGAGTCCAGTGGAACAGGAGAATGATATAAACACTTCAGGAAGCAAAAACGAAGAAGCTGGGAGAAATTCTCATAGAGCTAGCTTGAGAAATCATCAAGCAAGTTTGAATTGCGCGCCCTGATGATTTAAAGGGCATAGTTCCGCCCCCGTGACGTACGCAACGCGCGCCATAGTGATGTTCGGGACAGGATAGAAAGAGCCTCGCGGCGTGCACGCGCCTGTCTCCAGTACCGGGTGTGTGGGGACCCGTCTGAAGGGGATAGCCGATGATGAAGAGCTCCGGTGGCGCTGGCAGCCGTGTTGCGAGGTAAGTGACATGGGACAGCGGGAACGGACCTTACACTAGTGGTGGTAGGTTAATGCCACTCCACGTATATCCTAGTATTACATATGATGATCTTAGGCTTCTCTGTCATGAAGCTCCCGATGAGCTGTTCTTCTGCTGACATTGCTCCCAGAAACAATTTGGAACACAGAAATATGTTGCAAGTGGAGACAGGCGATTTTAATGAGCTACTGCAGCAGTCACAGCCTGTGAACTTGTGTGGCCTACCAATAAAAAAAAATGAAGCCTTGACTTGTGGAAAGGGGGGAATCCTACAACTGTGTCAAGTTAAAAGTCATTGAGATTTTCAGTAAAAGCTATTCTACTGTCAGTGTTTGTCAGTAGAGTTTGCATGACTACATTTTATACCACAGTCTATGGGTGCACTAAATGCATGCCTGGACCCTCATTTGTAGAGTTTAGTTACAACTGTGAACTTTGGTGAACTTGCACCATTCAGCTTGAAAGATCGGAAGTGGAAAAAGAGGTGAGTTGGAGAAATATGTTATCTTGAGTTGTTGTTTGTGTGAGCGGGAGAGGAATTTTAGCAACAAAACCCCAAACCGAAATAAAACAAGCCCTATCAGAGTCTGTTCTCACATCGGTTTAATCATCGGAAATTATCTTTTCCTGTGAGGACAAATTCAGTTTGAAAAAAGTTTAAAAAAATGGATAAATGTAAAGGTTATTTTAGGTGGGGGAGCATTTTTGATCATGTTTGTTGTTCATTTGACTCATTTTATGAAAGTATGAAGTAATTACATTTGATGCCAATATGGTGTCCTTATGTCATGTTTCTTATCTTTTCCTCACTGACATCCTTGATGCCCTCTTTTTATTAAGATAACGTTTCCATTTTTTACTTAACTAAACATCTGACTCTCACTTATGTCATTACAAAATACAGATGGGGATAACATTAAAAAAGTAGTAAAACAAAATGTATCACGCTCTTAAAGCAACAAAATAAGAATATAACCTCCTAGAAGGTGGGAAATACATTGTTTAAGCAGGAGACGTAACTCCTATGTCATTATCAAATTTTGAAAAACGTATTTTTTTGGATGAAAATAAGGCCATAGACCACCCCCAGGAGCAAGCTATTGCCACAGGCACGCCCGATAATCCCTTATTCATGCGAGACTACCCCACCAAACAAAAACAATGCCTTTTCTACACCCTCTTGAATTCCAAACAAAAAGAAGTCCAGACCTAGCCCCAATAAATGGACAGCATCCCTGGCAAAGAGACCCGTCCGGGCCCCCTCCAGAGGCTGGTGACGTACAACCACCCCATACCATCATCTAGTAAAACCTGACATCATTTTTTTTAGCTTGGCCCTACTACGCTCCATCACCTGGGTGTCCCTGGCATGCCGCCAAAGGGCCCTAGGCACCATCTCGGACCATACCCACTGAACTCCCGGAGTTAACATTGAAATTTGCCTAATGTCCTTCCTCGTAATCTGGACCAGCTCCTTCTGAGGCACCAACCCCACATCATTTCCCTCAACATGGATTACTAAAATATGAGGAGACATCCCCAGACGAATGTAGCGCAGAACAGTGAAAGGACCCCATCCCATCTCATTTCCCTAACTCCAAATCCCTTTACCTGAAGAAGCTCCATGGAAAACCCCAGCTGCAGACCATTGAGACTGGCTGCAGCCCGTCATTTTGCCCAAAATACAAACTAATGGCCCACCACCCAAACCACACATTTGAAATCCGAAAAGAAAAATTGTTAAAACAGACTTAGACAGAGTGCCAACCCTGCGCACCCCTCATAAAAGCAGCCTATGAGGCCTGATAGAAGCCCAGAACTGATCAGATTGCCACCTACCTACCCTACGCACTGCCTCATCACCCAAACGAGCAGCTTCGGTCGCTGCCCCTATGCGGAAAGAATGAGTCCAAAAATCTATTTCTGGAAGGCCTAAAGCTGATAAAGCTTATCTCAACACCCTTAAAAATTGAAAACATGACAGCGAAGTTCCATCCGCATGGGCCAATAGCGAGAGACTACATACCTTTGTGAACAGCTAGGTAAGCTGTTAAACACAAAACAGGACAGATTTTACCCCCTGGCACCTAATGCAAAACGATCCGTGCCCTCTCTCCCAAAACATCCGTTTTAGAAAACTGCAATACAATGACCACCTTACCATCACTACAAGATACATCCCCAAAAAGTCTTGAAGAAGCCCGATAGGGCGAAACGCGTCACAGTCTAGTGACGTTCATCCGAGAGAATCTTGGGAACACGTAAATCCACGCACCTACCTCATTTTTTTTGCTGCTATCTGATGGAGAGAACACACTGTCTTCTCGATAATTCTTCGAAACGGAAGGACTGGTGACGTTTACTATATGCTAGTTCTCTTTGTTTTAATGTAAGCCTCAGTGTGTATAGGGGCAAATAAATGTCTGTGTTTTGATATACTTCACTATATTCTACTCCTTGTATTCGTGTCTCTGATTACCATTCCATCCCCTTGACGAATGAGCTGAAAATATGTCGAATTTCAAGAATCATCTTTGGGAATGATGGGACTTTGAGTCCAGCTGCCCAATACACTCAGAGCCAGTACATAGGGCTCTATACTGTGTGAGTCTGTTACCTTTGGGGGAAATGATAGATATTTGCATCTTTATATAAATACCACACATTGTATATATTTTGTTTTTGTCCTTTTATATACTACTCCTGAGAGAAAAGCAAGTTCTCTCTCTTCTTCTTCCTTTTTTTGATAAGGATTATCTTTTGTTTATTACACTTGTTTTTTGCGCAACACTTCACAACTTTTTATCACTTTTTTTGTGCCAATTTTTGGGGGGGCTGCACTAGTGTTTCCTGCACGTTTAGTTGAAGTATTTTGTATAGTTTATATTTTTCACTTACATAGTGTCCCTTTATATCGCAAAAAAAAGACCCCCCCCCACCACTGGTTTGGATGAACTCACCAACTCGGAAACCCAGAATTCCCCAAAAAAGGCCAAAATAAAATATGCTCGAAATAACCCACATTCATAGGTTGAGGAACAAACAATACGTAAGACCCATAACAAATCCCTTAAAACCCCCACTGCTAGCGGTCAGCATTTATCAGGATAAACCCTACCCCTTTTTAACCCACATAAAACTTGCCTTACCAAAAAATGCTTAGTGACATCAACCCGACCCCTCAATTTAAATAGGAAAGCGAGCGCAGCCATAATCATACCTAACCTGGACGGGGAGGCCCTACCAGACCCCAAAGACACCAGATACCACAGCAAAACCAAGTGCTGATTGTCATCTGAATCACCCCCCGCCCATAGAGCCAATGCATCCCAGTCACGCCACAACTTACTAAATGCAGCCCATGTAGCTGGTGCCAATGAAGATCTCACCCATCCCGCAAGCAACCTGTCCCGATCCTACATGCTACATCTGGGCATAGGCATTCCTCTGCCTCTGCTGCCAGGGCCGCCAGCCAAAAATGCTCCCAATGAAATCGAGATCATGAGTCCGCTATTATATTCTGATACCCAGGAACATGCTGGTCCCTGCCTGAAACATTCAGCTCCATGCATAAAATAACAAAATAGCGTAACAACTGGACCACCGGAGCCGACACTGCTGAGAGTTTGTTTACAGAAAACATTACGGCTAGTTTGTCAGAAAAGAAGATGACCCTCCGATCTTTTAACAGCCATCCCCAGAACGAAAGAGTCACCACTAGAGGAAACAGCTCAAGAAAAGCAAGATTGCACATCAGTGGACATAGCTTTCCAACCCTCCGGCCAAGGAACAGCACACCACTTCCCCTTGAAATAAGCCCGAAAACCTAGACTCCAGGAAGCATCCATGTAAAATTCCAGTGTCTCAGCCGATGCCAATGGTTGTTGAAAAACCGCCCGACCATTGAATTTCTTAAGGAAAACCTCCCAAACCATGAAATCTGCTCTCATTGTCCACTTAACTCTCAGGAGATGATGACCTTCCTGGATGCCCACAGTAGCCCGAGAGAGGGACCTGATGAAAAACCTGACTGCCGGAATGATCCGGCAAGCAAAGTTTAACCTCCCTATGAGCGATTGCAACGTAACCTTTGTCATCTGTTTTACCCCTGCCCGTGCTTCCCTCAGAGAGGCCAATTTGTCCTCCAGTAACCTCCAAACCCAGGAAACTGAGACAAGTGGTTGGGGCCTCTGTCTTTATGACAGCTAACGGTACACCAAATGATCTTGCATTCATTTGCATAGTACGCAAAATATGCTGACAATCATTAGACACTTTGGGATCTACACACAGAAAATTATCTAAATAATGGACAATATAGGTGCAACCTGACTCCATCTTTACCTCCCATTCCAAGAAAGAACTGAATTTCTCGAAATGAGCACAAGAGATGAAACATCCCATAAAATGCCCCGTCGAACCAACAACTCAGGCACTCAGGGTGTACTGGTAGCAGATGAAAAGCAGACTAAATGTTCCCCTGAACCTGCGTCCCTAACCATGGCCCCCGCCTTATCGAACGATGAATAAGATACCGAACACAGTTCACGATCTATATCATCACTGACTGACCAGCCTTTGGGGTGGGACAGGTGATGAATTTTCCTGCCTCCCGCTTTGGCACAACCCCCAAAAGAAGACACCTGCAAATTATCCAAAGGCATGGATGAAAAGGGCCCCTCAGACTAACCTCCTTTCCCAGTTTTTCCCTCACTACTTCTGGAAATTCCAAGACTGATTTGAGATTATGAATAGATACCACCGGGTCTCTGGAAAGAAATGGTATCCTAAACACTACCAAGAACCCATCTAGGAAGGATACAACATCCTGCTTAGCATAAAGTCTTGGCCACGGCAGCATCGCATCTCACCTCACTGGAGTTATCCCCCTTTCCTCCCAGCATTTCCTGACTTCCCCTTTTTAAAACACTTTGCGTAACTGTGGGCTCCCCCACAACTGTTACACTCATGCCAGAATCTACAGGATGCCCCCTATTTGCATTGGCTGTCATTAAACTCCCTTCTTGGCCTTCTGGGTCATCATGATTTTAAACCATATCGTAAGTTCCATCTGTAATGTATGGTTGACTGCCAGGAGTTGATGAAATTGCTCATCAAATCTCCAGCAGGCAAGCCCACCATACACCCGATAAGTGTCCCAAAATACCATTGAGATAACAAAAAAGGGCAGAGCATTTTTCCGTGGTTTTTCCCCCAAACTATCTAAAATGCAAAAACCCCTAAGCCAATTACCAAATGTCTTAGGATTCTTCCTGTACCATCTCTTACGCCTTTCCTCCTCCTTTTTCACCGTATCCTTCTTTGAGATCTACTGCTTCTTCCATAGGAAGTAAGGAAAATATCTCAACGAAATCTCCTTTCCAAATGTTGTCTTTTACCTTAGTCTTCAAATGAACCCCAAGGGGTCCAGAACAAGATATGTTATAGTTCTGCCTAGCCCTCTCGGAAACTCCCTCAATCAATTCCTCTGTATCAGCAATACTGCTCCCTTTTACTGAAGCCCCACTTGCTAGTGACAAACTAGGCTATGCGGACCCAATATTACTGGCTAATTCCTGTGTATTGCTGGTTAAGGCTGCTCCTTTGTCATCTGACACCTCTTGTTTCCAAGCCCTAGCTACTGATGAAATTCTCTCTTTTCCCTTGGAATCTATACCCCAGGAACTGCAAAAAATCTGCAAAAAACTTCTACCAAACTAGCAACCCCCCCTAGCAGAACCCGAAATCCTAGGGGAGACAGAACAGGATGTATTTAAGCTTTTCTCACCAGTCAATCTCTCAGATGCTGCATGTCTTCGGTTACCCGCCTCCTGATTCCTTGTTATTGAAGCTGCCCTTCCAGATGCTGTCCCATGCCTTGGTTCAACCGACTCCCGATTCCTTGTTGTTGAAGCCGGCCTTCTGGTTGCTGTCCCTGCCGCACTGCGACTATCCCGATGCCAGCCGACACTGGAATCCCTCCTGGATGAAGAAGACAAACTGGGGAGTACTATATGATCCTTCCGTTCTCCACCATGCCACCTGTGCACAATTCCCGGCTAGGAAACCCCAATGTTCCTTAGAACGCGCCCTGGACCTAGAATGCCTATCACCCAATAAGGGCCTATCAGTAGATCTTCTATCACGCATAACCCTCGCAGTGGAAACTGACCGGGAATGACTATGAGATGACCTGATACCCCTTAAAGGACTCCGCCCTCTAACAAAACTAGGAGAACCCCCGCCCAGCACCTCAGATCCCCAGGAGCTGCTGCGGCTAAAAGAATCCCTAGATACTGAACCAGACCCCCTATGATAACCTGCAGGTGAAGAACTACGCCTGTGCGATTGCTGCGCTACAGCGATAGGGGAACACCCTGGTTGCTGCAAACCTGATGAAGGCCAAACCTGAGGAGACAGATTAGGAGGATCAGGGAAAATGTTAGACCTAGATTTTGTAGACAATTGCCTATGATAGGCCGAATCACTGGTCACTTTCTTCTTTTTTGGTCACGGATGGGTACACCCTCGGCCGTCGCTGCCGCCTTGCCCAGCCGTGTCCTGTCCTCCGGAGTAACTCCTGGAACTGCTCTGGACAGTTGCTCTATTCATCCCAGGCCTGATGGACTATTCTTCCAGCCTGTCAGGAGATTGATATGCCTCTGCTGCCTCCCCATCCTCCTATTCACTTGGCACAAATGATTGATCACTCCGGGATAAATTGGCCAGTGAAAACTCCCCCTAGCAGTAACCTGAACCTTAGACTGCAAAGGCTGCTTCCCGGGACTCTCCACTCTACCTCTGACCCCTCCAGTGCCCTGCTTCGGCCCAGATGTGGACTCACCAAATGGATGATCTGCCAGTTGACTCCCAACCTCTGCCTGATCCTCCAGGTGCCACACCAGGCTGCTCCACTTCCCAGCATCCGTAGTCTCCAGACCTTGTATCCCTTCCCTGCATGAGGCCTGGTCGCCTGCGGCATTCCGGATTGTATTGCTCCGGTTTGACGTCTTCCAGGACCTCCGTCTGCACTCTGATGCAATCCTGGCCTGGGGCTTGGTCCCCTGCAACCCACCCGCTGCTTGATGCTCCACTCTGATGCAAATCCCGGCCTGGGGTTTGGACCCCTGGTGCCCTCCCTCTGCTTGATGTTCTGGCCTGTCCACGCTGCTCCCCACTCCTACCGCTTGCCATCCGTTGATGAGATGAAGAAATCCTCTCAGTTGCTGTGTCCCCAGGGCTCAGATGTTGTGGAGGCCTAATCTTTCGTGCTGGTCTCATAGAAGCCCGGCCTGCATCACCTGCTCCATCCACTAGACGGCTCAGCTCCCGCTGGGCCCACTCTGCTCCATGTATCCTCGCTGCTTCCCTCACCTCTTCAATCAACTTTTCAACCTCCGGCTCCATCTGCAAAAGAAGAAGGAAAGCAAGAAGGAAGACAGAAAAAGAGAGGCAAAATCGCTGGAAAATAAAATGGGGTTAATGCTAAAATGCGCCATATATACCGTGGAGGAGGAGTAGCTCCTCCCCCAAAACAAATCCTACAATGGCCTGACAGCCCTGCAAGGCACGAGCTGTCAAGGCCCTCCTCATTTGAGAACTCTGTGGGCTGCAATCTCATTTTTTATTTTAAAGAAGATGGAGTGAGGTGGTTTATATAGGGCTCTATTCATGAAAGAAGACATTGCAGGGAATTATTTGTGTGCTCCTTTATTATTATTTTTAATAAGGCTTATGAAAGAGAGGTGGGGGCTTGTATATGCACCTGGAACCCATCTGTGTGTTAATGTATCCTAGCCACATTGTGATTATGCACAGACAGATATCTGGAATACAGGGATCTAATGGCATATCATTTTATACAACAAAACGCATCACATTGGTATTTGGTAGATAAAGCATCCTGATGTGTAATGATAAAGTTTGTTTTGTTTTGTTTTTTTTTAAAAAAGCTTCTTTGCTAAGATCATGTCTAGACAAATGTTTCTAAACATTTTATTCAATTAAATACCATTCCCCATGTAAATATTTGCAAATCTAATGCATTACCTCTTGCTTGGTGTCAGGGTGATTACAGAAAAAGCATTACACTGTATGATCTTATCATGCTAATCTACATAGAATTCACCAAAGGAATACATAGAGCAAAAGCATTTTGTCACAAAAGCACTTTCATGTTTAGAATGAAATATCTAATGTGTAGAACACATTTCACCAAGCCCGGCCTTTGTAATGCCTTATCTATTATGCATATTATAATAGAAACATAGAAACATAGAATGTGTCGGCAGATAAGAACCAGTCGGTGTATCTAGTCTGATCAATTTTCTAAATACTTTTATTAGTCCCCAGTAATAACCCGGTTACCTTTCAGTTTTACTTTTATTTGTGATATTTGATTAATGGACATCTTGCAAACACTGAGCTTTCTATCACATATATTTATATTCTATTTCAGATAATACAGAGCTCTTAATACATATATATTATATATATACATATATAAACAACTGTTCCTCTCTTTATCTTTATGTATGGTGCACAAATGGATAGGATTTTCAAGGTTTGTAAATGGAAATATGTATCAGAACATTTTAAGGGATCCGTTCACCTGATCAGTGTTTATACTGACAATGCAGAGAACAGAGAATACTGCTAATTAAATATTATTTATGGGCAAATGCAGAATGTAATAGGGAAGATGTCCCTGGTTCTATCATTGTCTAATGTCACCTATTTAAATATTCTTAGATTAAATATTATGTATAGCTTTTCTGCCATGTGAGCCATCCCATATAAAGTGATTCTTAATAGAACCAGTGATAATAAATCAAACAAAATATCTGAATTAAACCCATCATGTGTATTGCTATAATATACATATTTATCATGCTCCCTGACAAAAGTAATGGGCAACTGGGATTACAATATATTGGAACATGATTAAATTGCAAGGTTGAGAAGTGTGGTTTTTAAACCCTAGTGAGGCAGAATCAGTGGCAAGTTGTGTTGCTTATAGCCATAAGCACAAGGTCCTACTACTGGAATTGCAAGGAATTGACAAGGGAATTTTAAACTTAATGGGACTTTCTGGTGCCCAAAGTGCATCTTCCAAATGTTAATGCAGATTAATGTGCTTTCAAAGTATGTTCAAATGCATGTTTTACATTTTGCATTGCTTAAGGTATTTAAAAAAAAAACATACAGTTTGTGAAATTACAGCAGTTTGCAAGAAACCAGGACTGCCCACACTAGCTGAGTAAAAGTCAAGTTCACTTTTTTTTGCTGCAGGAAACAAAGAGAATAATTTAATTCACATTAATGGAATTTCCTGTCTCTCTTGACAATGTCATGAAACAATGTGTTGTACTGTTAATAGATCCTACTGTGTACATGAGCAAGGTCACTTAGATTCCACACAATGTATTCTATTCCAGCAGCACATGACATGCCTAAATGAAACAAAACTTTTTATGCTCAGTGTTCATATAATCAGAGCTGCAGCACCTGTAGTATACATGCAGAGTAATCGCTGGGAAGGGGTTGAGGAAAATATAAAAATAGTGATTAATGCAGAATGCCTGCATCAGAACACAATGGAAAAAAGTCTGTGCACTGCACAAGAAGTATGGGGATTTTGAGTTTGTGGACTAGACTGTCCCTTTAAGACCAAAGAACGCAAATTTGAAGAATCCTCCTAGTCAGCTATACTTCAAACTCTACTGTTTCGCACACAGGAAAATTACTGAAAGGAAGAATTTTTCCAACTAGTATGCTCTTGTCTTAAGTTTGGAATTCCCTTGGTAATTCCCCACAAATTTCTCTTTAACCCCTTAACGACAAAGGACGTGCCTGGAAAGTCCTGCGGAGAATCAAGCAGCAGGCTCCGTCAATTTGTCTCTGGCGGTCTGAGCTTCGAAAGTGAAAGTAACTTCACTTCCGTCGCTCTGAATATGCTACTTGACTGCCCCTAGTGGTAGTTAAGTAGCATAGCAATGGAAAAATGTAAAATACATATTTAATTAATTAAAAACTGGTTATATAGTTAGATTAGCCTATAGGGTTAAAAAAAATGTTTTTTTAGCATAAGGGATAGGGTTAAAATTAAATTAAAATGTATTAAGCGATAGCATAAGGGTTAGAGTTGGGGTTAAATTTAGTGTTAAGGTAAAATTTGGGGTTGGGGTTGGGGTTGGGGTCAAAAGGTCAATATAGGAAAAAAACAAAAAACACTATTATTGTTTTTTTTCCCCATAACTCGCAAAAAAATACCGAAAACTATGGAAACATGCATATTTCTGAACTCGGGACAACATTTAGAAACTATTTAGACGGGGTATTTTTTAATGATTGTATTTGTCTAAATTATATTTTAGGTCAAAGTTAGAAAAAGTGTTTTTTTTTAATTTTTCATCATATTTTATGATTTTTGTTGTAGTAAATTAAAGGATATGATGAACATAATGATATCTAATGAAAGCCCTTCTTATGACGATAAAAACAACATATAATTTGTGTGGGTACAGTATCTGAGAAAAAAGAAAATTGCAGCTAAACACAAACACCCCAGAAATGTAAAAACAGTCCTTGTCACCAAGGGAAAGTCAAAGTAAAAATGTCTTGTCACTAAGGGGTTAATGAATAAATCCCATAGAGTAGAGAGAGGGGCAGTACAGCTTTGTTTGCATAATTCATTAAATAAATAATGTTCTCTCCATTTATTCTCTTTATGTGGATATGTGTTTTTGAGATGGATTACTCAGCATTGCAACAGACATCCGACTTTACACAATAACGTATTCATAGTGCATTAAAAACCAGTGTCCTCTTGCTAGAAAGATTAATTAGATATCCCATTGCTGTTGAACATGTTTTGTGTGTCAATGTAATTTAAGTCACAAGCATATGATGTTCTTAAAGGTGAAATGATGTTATTATAACTCAGCATGTTACTATTGGTAACTGAGGCTGACAAGGCATTAAAGAGTATTACTCAAACTCACAAATGACCATACAGCTGTGAGTATCTCTGCACTTTCCTGAGATGATCGAATTTGCGAAACAATCTCTCCGGTACTTCAATGCCCATTCAGTATAGAACCATAAAGAATTCTGGAGCTGCTAAAATGATATTACCATATTTGCTCAAATATAAGACAACCCTGAATATAAGACGACCTCCCAAACTTTGGATATTTATTTAGGAAAAAAAGAAAAGGTCTGGATATAAAACTACCCTTAAAAAAAGTTTTACTTGTAAATATTCATATGTAAACTGTTTTGACATATTTAATAAAATTATGATGGAAAAAAATGCATTTTTTGTTTTTATTTCCTTTTATTTGCCAATTTGCCCCAGCCATCTTCCCACAAACTTAGCTAATGCATCCCCAACAGAACCATCTGCCCCCCCACACTTACCCAATACTGCCCCCTAGACTTAGCCCAAACACTGCTGCTGCCTCCCACCCCAAATACTGCTGCCCCCTCCCACCCCCTCCCTGGTGGCTAGTAGGGGCTAGTGGGGGCAGCCGGTGGATGTCTGCACAATGCGTGCAGACATCCTCTGATGCTGCCCTACACTTCAGTCTTCTATGATGCACCGCCAGAAGGTCAGGTGACCTCAGGCATCCGTCATAAAAGTCCTGACGGAAGTGCCAGGCAGCACTAGAGGATGTTTGCATGTATCGTGCAGATATCCACCGGCTGCCCCAATCTCCCTGGTGGATAGTGTGGTCAGCTGGTGGATGTCTGCGCGATGCATGAAGACATCCTCCGATGCTGCCCGACACTTCCATCTTCTCTGATGGACTGCCAGAAGATCAAGTGACCTCCCGGCTTCTGTCATAAAAGTCCCGACGGACGTGCCGTGCAGCACTGGAGGATATCTGCAGATATCGTGCAGACATCCAACAGCTGCTTGCAGCTCCTCGAGGGACCTGGATCCCAGTTTTATAGTCAGACCTTTATTTGAGGTCTGACTATAAGACTGGGATCCTGAATCTGGACGGAGCTTGAATGTAAGATCAAGGGCATTTTTCAGAGCATTTTCTCTGACAAAAACCTTCTCTTATATTCAAGCAAATACGGTAATTCCGTTTCCCTGGGTCTCCGACGTCAGGTCACAAATAGAATAAACTCACAAAGAGATGGTGGAGAAAACCATTTCAGAAGCCGGGTTGGTTCAAGGTGCTTTTATTCTATTTATCTTCATGTCGGTACAGTTAAAGTTTACCGGCAATGCGCCTTACGCATTTCTTGCCATATGACACTTAATCATTGGCATCTGAAGTGACTTTCTCCACTGTCTCTCTGTGAGTTTATTCTTTCCTAAGATGGGTCAGGAACATCGACGCAGAGCTTCAAGTTGATGGGAAGGCACTGTATAGCTGCAAGTTTCTATACCCCGGGTAACTCAAGTAAGTTTTCAATGCATTATAACAATTCACTCTTTCTCTGAGTGGAGCTGAGTTCACCGACTCATTATCTTAGATATGTGAATTCAAACCAAAGCAGAGCAGCATTTGCGACAAGATATGTAGTGCAAAGCCATAAACACCAGGTCATATTAATGGTTTGCAATCTTTATCTAATGAGCAGACATAGAGTAGGTAGACAGGAAGTACAGCAAGCCTCGTGTATTCTCACAGCCTATTGTTAATGGTCAAAAAGGGCAAAATGCATAAGGCTCACTATATTGCTTGTCTACCTACCCTGTGTCTACACAATTCATATCATAACGATTGGAACCCGTGTCTGTTCTCTGTGCTCGTTCTCTTTATGTGGATATGTGTTTTTGAGTTCTTTCTCTGAGTTGAGCTAAGTTCACTGATGTATTCTCTTAATGTCAAAGAGGGCAGACATGCTAATTAGCCACATTATACACTGCACACTTTCCAACAAGAACTTTAAAAGATGTTTCAAAGCATTGCCATACTGCTATCTGAATAACAAAACTACTTCTAGAAAAAGTATGCAGGAAACTTGTATTTTAACTAAAATGCATTGAAATTTGAGGATAATCCACATGCCAGCTATCAATCGGCTTCCTAATGTGTGTTCTTTTATTCTTTTAAATTAGACAATAAGGTTATACTGCACCTGGGAATCATAACTCGTAAAAAAAATGCATTAATGGACCTTCAAACACAAAACTTATGTAGACAAATAGAAAAGGAAAAAATCTGGATCGAAACAACATCGGTGGTCCGAAAAGATCTTCATAAAACGTATTATTTTTGGTGTATATCCATGAGAAACATAAGGAGTCAGAGTACTGAAAACAGTAACATCTTAACCTTTTCACTGCAAAGCTTGAAGTATCTTACAAAATGAACTACATGGGCTGTAATGAGGAATGATGTGGCTTTAACTATCTAAAACAGAGATCATGTGGCAGGAAGACATTCAAGAAAATGTAATAATAGAGAGACCTTGATCATATCCAGAAAATAAACCAAGGTCTGCTTCATTATCACGTAAAGTGTTATGTTTCTCTTACTTGGTACATCAGATATTTCATTAAGGAAGAACACTCACTAGATTTGGAATAACTAATAACTAAATAAAGATCACCTTTGGAGTAATCCTTAATGAAGGAATTAAGCGATATGTAAAGGTCATACTCTAATTTGTATTCATAATGTAGACGCAATTGAAAGGTTTACATGGAAGGAGAAAAATAATTCCCCAATTAACGTCTTGCATTGTCATATTAGGAAATGTATGCATGATCTATAGGACCGAATGCTAATTTCAGGGGAGATATTTATTCGATGTGAAGTATGCAGGTTGAAAAGTATCATGATAGCTGCTTCCTATGACCGAACCTTGTGGAGTGCCCATTAGGACGTCATTAGACTGAGGCTCCAATGTTCTCTATCTGTTCATAATCTGTTCTCTGTCTGTTCAAGTCACGATGTGGGGTATATTAACACATAACGTGTGCAAGAACACACATAACAGTGCCCTCAATGTATTCCTATTGTTCGTTTTATCAGTGATATGCAAATGTTTTCAGGCCATAAAGAAGATCTCCTTCAAATGGTACTGGGATGTAAAGTACATAGGTTTTAGATTTGACATTGAGCTGTGTGTGTATTAATGGTGGTCTGCACTTGCTACCCCTGAGGATTGCCATGGAATGCTGACAAAATAGTAAAGATCAGACTTTTAAACAAGTTATTCACCTGTCATATACTTGTCAGCAATAAGGGAGGTTATCATCGCTTTTTCCTTTCCAATCAAGCCGTGCTCCTGAAGCTGTGTTCCATCACACCAAAGATCAGAGAAAGGGCTAGAGTTGTGCCTCAAAACACAGGTATCTTTCTCATTATAAATGCTAGGCATTGGCAGAACAAGACAATGTTTGCCCTTTGACATTATGGCTAACTATGATTGGAATACTGGACAGAGCACCTGTCATGAACTATCTTACAGGAATGTTCCTGGGTGCATTGCCCCTGCTGCATCCCCTGTTGTTCCAGCCCTGCTGCTAGGTAACATGACTACAGAGTTAAAAAGCGGGACAAGTTATGTCGGGGCTAAAAGCAACCAGGACAAACTATACAACCATAAACAAAGAAGAAAAAGTTACCAGCACTGAAAATATAACCTCACAAACCAATGTCTTAAATACCTATGAGGCATGTGATGGACGATGTATCAAACCAGTGCAGTTGAAAAAAAGTAAGTAAAACAGGTATAAGGAGCAATTTGCAAATACCTGTAATGTTTAACTTTTTTTTTCTCTTTGCGCCTCTCATGTGTTAAAACATAAGTACAGAGAAATTTGTGAATATCATAACATTTTGCTGTTTAATTATATATTTCATTTTTAATTTTGCGCGTCCTCTGTATATTTTTATTTAGTGTGCATTTTTCTGGTTGCGGTAATATATTGTTATTACGGTATATTTGCTCACGCTGAAGACTTTTGTGACTATTTTTGGAAAATTACTTTTGATTCTGCGTGTGAAAATTACACATAATTTTTGCCTTTTTAGCTTTTAGCAAAAAAGTCTCATATTATTGAAAGCATTCCCGTTTATATTCACAATTTGCTCATATTTGCTCTTTGAGGGTTAAACGTTTAGTACATGGCAAAAGTAGCAAAAGGGTCAAAATAGTTTTCCACGTAAAAAAAAAATATGTTCACAGTGTTTTTAGTAGATGCCTCTATTAGTGCTGTCATTTGATTATAAGACAAAAGCCCAGCCACTTTGTCAAGGTAGTTACAGAAGGTAGGGGAAAGGACAATGTTGGTACATAGCTTTGCTGGGCATCTAAATGAATACGTGCAATTAGAAGGATTTAGGACTTTTTTTTACCTTAGATCCCATGCAGTTTTTCAATATTAAAGTTTCCAATAAACATAGAAACATAGAATGTGTCGGCAGATAAGAACCACTCGGTCCATCTAGTCTGCCCAATTTTCTAAATACTTGTATTAGTCCCCAGTTCCCTATCTTATATCTAGGATAGCCTTGTACCTATCCCACGCATGCTTAAAATCCTTGACTGTCTTTACCTCTACCACTTCCGCTGGAAGATTATTCAATGCATCCACTACGCTCTCAGTAAAGTCATACTTCCTGATATTACTTTTAAATCGTTGTCCCTCTAATTTAAGACTATGTCCTCTAGACATGGTAGTTTTTCTTCTTTTAAATATACTCTCTACCTTTACTGTTTTGATTCCCTTTATGTATTTAAATGTTTTTAGCATTTCGATCTCTATCATTTTCTCAGATGATATCTAATATACACTGCTTTTTAACTGTCCAATTTAAAAAATGTTTTCTGGTTAACTAGATATCAACTGGGGAAAATTCCAATTTTCTTTTTTATGGAAACTGACAGCTCATTTTGTGAGAATTCACATAAAAGTGATTGTTTTTGGATTTGTATTCCTTTGTTAAGGGATCACTGTTGATGTTGTATCCTCTATCCTGGACTTGTCAAACCTACAATATGTAAAATTGTGCTGTTTACTCAATGGTCATTTGTTCAAGCTTTTAACCCATTGGCGCAAATGGACGTATGTATATGTCCTGCGTTTCCCTGCAGATGGAAATGAGTGGTGGATGCAATCAGTGATCGCTACCACCACTTAAAAGGTGTTTCTGTAATGTCTCAACATCGCGGCATTAAGCAACTTCAACATTTGGCTCCCCAGGGCACCAAGATCACTCCATGGAGTGATCGTGGGTGCCAAATTGGAAAGCACCCTCCAATGTGGTGCTGCCCTGTATCCAGCAAGAGCAACGGTAGGGATCAGAAATCAGTTCCGTCGCTCTGTTGCTCGACTGCCCCTAGAGAGAGTCAGCAAACTTACATTGAAAAATAAAGGAACAAAAATTAACCCTAAATCTATTATGCCTAGATCTAGGGTTAGAGTTAGTTTTCACTTAGGGTTAAAGATGAGATAAGGTAGCATTAGGGTTAGTGCTAGAGTTCAATTTTAGGTTAAAGGTTAAATGTAGGGTTAGGGTTCTAGTCAAATGATCAATGTAGGAGAAAATAACTAGTAAACAAAAACCTACTACTTTTGGTTAATGCCCTATGACAGAAAAACGTATAAACATTGGTATTTCTAAACTCAGTACAAATATTAGAAACTAGATAGCTGGGGTCTTTTTTACCATCTGTAATTGTTTAGAAGAGTTTTCAGTTTTGTTACATTTTTCATCATATTTTATGATTTTTTTTTATAGTATATGATATCGCATAATGAAAATAATTGTATCTTATGAAACCCCTTCTTATTTACTAAATGAGAAAGAGAAAAATTACAGCTAAACACAAACACTGCAGAAGTGTTACAATAGCCTCTGTCACCAAGGGTACACAAATTTCAAAAACAGACCAACCCCTAAGGGGTTAAAGTTACTCTGTCATCTAAGCATTGTTTATATTCTGAATGTAGGAAATACAAATTATCTATATGAGGTGTTAGCAGAATTACAAACAAATGAATACATTAATAGAAACGTGTGTCTGTGGTGTCTCCTAATTCTGCAAAAAATAATTTTGCGTAGTTGCTCAATAGGGGGATTTATTTGCTTGTTTATAGAGCCCAACAAATAATAGGGGTGCCGAGGGTCAAACACTATAACAGTGCAAAATAATATAAAAAGTAACCTTGTTTAGCAGGCACTCAACGAAAGCAGGACATCCAGGCCACATGATCTCAGATGGACTGTACATTGGTGGATATCAAGTTATGCTGTTGACTGAGGACTCGCACCCTGTGCCAAGATTAAGCTACATAATACAAAGGTATCGCCTTTACACTCATAGAAAGCTGCTTTGTGCTCTTACTGTTTTGGCTATGTGGCTCATCAATTATTATGTTTATCATACACATAACCTGGATAGAGTGTTACTAACTGCTCACTGGAATATGTTACTGTTTATATCATCCTGAACCAGTCTATCAGTGTGGATACACTACTGGCAGTGATCATGTATTGGCAGACTTTATCTTGCCGTTTGGACAAGCAGTAGCTGCTTTGTTGTATGGGACTTAGTTTGTGCATAGGCACCTTATATATATCGTTAGCTGAAGAACGGATTTTTTTTGTATTCATGGTCATTTACCACTGTTTTTATTATATGTTTGTATGACATTATGAAGGATATAGGATGCACAGTGGGGTTTTGTCCCATTTTCCACATTTATTTTTGGTAACTATGTCCTGCTTTCATTGTGTGTCTTCTAAACAGAGTTAGTTTTTCTCCCTTTGGCTGTCTCCTGATTATGACATCAGCTCGTGTCTTGACGTGCATGTCAACTGCTTTCAGGGGGAAATGTGCAATTTGCGTATCAAGCCCCAAAGTGAGATCATAAACTGGAGACACCGCAACACATGTAAAATGTATGTTGATCGTATCCTACAAAATTACTTGCAATTCTGCTGGCACAATGTGCAGATCATTTTAGATATTTTTTTTATTTGCTGTTCACTAGAATACACCATTTTTACATGATGGGGTCCTTCTCATTCTTTAAATAAATGTGACATGGATTAGCTCCTTGCAACAATACAAGCTGTGTCTATGTTTTGTTTGGGTGAAGTTTTCTTTTTTTTCTTTTCCTTATGTCTACACTGCACGAGAATATTATACTGTTGGGAACAAAAAAAAAAAACATAAAAATGAGCCGATGTGAAAACATATGTTACCAGCTTGGTATCATACCAGTAATAATGGAACGGCAATACCTATGTCAACCTGATTCACCATAAACATGAGTACAGCTACGATGCTTTTAGGTCGAACACAGTGCGTAACAGGCAGAATGGCTAATGACTTCTACATGAATTGATTGTAGTCATGTGCCTGTAACTGAATATGTTGAATTAAGTGTCTATGACACTTTCCTTAGCTAAAGTGCATTTCTCAAGTGTTCCCCTTTTTTTTTTAATACTTAATGACTTTTTTTTATTGTTTAGTTTCATGTACTTCTACTGCCTTCTGATGAGTACTGGATAAATCTTCCAAACAACTCAATAAGTTAGAATGCCATTATTGAGATTAAATTATATATACTTCAAAAAAGCAGATTTATTTATGTTTTCTCTTTTAGACACATTTTAAATTGGATTTGTGGATATGTGATATTTCTGTTTTTCATGAAGGCAAAATAAACGTGTGAGTGTTTTTATAAGGATAATTTTACAATTTGATATACCACAGTGAGGACCTATATAAGAACTCAGCCTATTACACAGAAACATGGGAAGTCCAACGTACACCACTTCATGTCACTTGTTGGGAGCCTGGTATGATAACTATTGCCAGACTCAGCAGCCTGTTTACAATGTATTTAAATATAAGGGCCCTATCAAGAAGGCATGCCATCCAATATGTAGCAAGTGCTGCGATTTTGTGAGTTGGTAAAGTATATTTCTCACTGTGGTTCTTTACTTCTTCCTGTTTGCATTTTACAATGTTATTATATAAAGTTATATTGTATCTCCTAAAAATTGATGTGGTGTGCAGAATCCCCTCCTACTTGTGTTATCAGTCGTAATCTTTGTCATCTTGTCCTTGAAGACTGAAAACATAGTTCGGTTTACAAGCATCCAATGCAGAGAATACACTACCGGCGAAAAGTTTGGGATCACTTAGATAGTTCCTTGTTTTCCATGAAAACATACATCAAATGAGTTGGAAATGAATAGAAAATACCGTGACCTTGAGAAGGTTATAAAGAATAATCTAGATTCTTTCTTGATTGAGAAGGTGAGTTGTATTGGATCTTTAATCAGCAAAACAGTTTTAAGCTGCATACCATAAATATATATATTAGTATTCAAAAGTTTGGTTTTTAAAAGAAAAGCAAATTTTGTCCATTAAAATAATATCAAAAAGATCAGAAATACATTGTTAGAATGACTATTGTAGTTGGAAACAAGTACTTTTTAATTGTATAAACATATATATATATATATATATATACATACACCAATCAAAGCCAACACTTTAAATCACTGTGGTGTTCCTCAAACCATTCCTGAACCATATTTGTTTGACACAGTGCACATTATCTTACTGAAAGAAGCCAATTCCATCAGGGAGTACCGTTTCCATGAAAGGGTGTGCATGGTCTGCAAAAATGCTTAGGTAGGTGGTTCGTGTCAAAGTAACATCCACATGAATGACAGGGCCCAAGGATTCCCAGTAGAACATTGCCCAAAGCCTCACACTGCCTCCACTGGCTTGCCACATGTCAGTGGTCATGATGTTAGGGCTGATCAGTGTATATATTATACAGATCAAAACAATTGTGCTATTTAAAGAGCCAATAAAACAGTTTTTCTTTAGAATTTAAATCAGTGGTTCCCAAATCAGTCCTCACGCCCATTTAACAGTCCAGGATTTAGGGATTACTCACTTGTGTTTAAAAAAAACTTGTGTTAAAAAAACTTTAGATTTCAAAGTTTAAGATTTAAACAGAAGTGGATTATACCTAGATCCATCATAAATGATAGTTCCCAACCACTTCATCTGTATATAGCATAATAAACTAAACCAAAGCAACATTTCTTACCTCTAGCTGGAGAAAACATACTGGGACAAAGAGAACAATTGTTTGAAACAAGCTAAACAGTAAAAGCAGAACACAATCAAGAGAACAAAAGAAAAACATACACTGTCGAGGAATACAGAACAACAGGAAACAAACATGGGAAGACTGGTTACAGGTTAGGAAAATTCCTCTCACTGTTAATAATACCAATGTAATCCCACATTATATTCCATGTTCACTTTTCTATAATTTCATTCTTCTTTTTATTGCACTCATCATTCTTCCAATATCCCCACCCAATTACCATTTTAATTCTCTTTCTCAACATGAGAACAATTCGCACTAGCTTACATTAAAATTATGTTAACCCATTCCCACCTGTAGGACATTCTATGCCATCCTGAAATACAGACAAATACTCATAGGACAGCACATAATGTCATCATTGTCCTTCATTGTGGATGAAGATGAGCTGTGCTGCAGATCCGTTTGCAGCAGACGTCAGTGGGATCCCACCCGTCAGTGTGACAGGGAAACTGTAATTTATTCTCAAGGTAAGCACAATCCAAACGTCCTGGTTGGGGCAAGCCTCTGCAACATCACAAACAATGTTGCAAGGTCTTGCAATCTTTTGACAGGGGCACATAGGGTCTGTAAAGACCCTGATCTGTTCTCTCCCTCAGTGTCCCTGACACCATGATCACTCTATGATCAGGGCCATGTATGTAGTAAAGGGGAATGCTCCTTAGGTTTATGGTAAGCGAACCCCCTCTCCCCCATGCCCCCCAATAAAAGAAGCGAGACATGAATGGAGTTTAAATAGGCCACAGCATTTATTAACATATTTAAGTAGCTGTATGAGCCAAAATTATCTGCCTGCTGTGACAAAGAGGAAAATGTTAATGCAAACATAAAAACCATAAACACAGGGACGGTGGGTGGGAAATTCCTCCTGCTGTGTCCGTTAAACCAAAATGGCTGATGGACCCTGGGAAGAGCAGCCTATATATCCTGCAGCCACTCCCCCTTTTTACACACGTCACACATCACTCACTCCCCTCACACATACATGGCCCCCTCCCACCTAGGCTCTGCCTGTTTGCCGGGGAACTTGAACACAAAATCATAATGTTCATGCTGTTGTCCTTAAAGACAAAAAGCACCATCCGGCATCTTGGGCTTAACTTAACCTTACCAAATACCAAATAATAATCATGGCTACATCTGTGTATACAGTGGATATAAAAAGTCTACACACCCCTGTTAAAATGTCAGGTTTCTGTGCTGTAAAAAAATGAGACAAAGATAAACCATTTCAGAACTTTTTCCACCTTTGATGTGACCTATAAACTGTACAACTCAATTGAAAAACAAACTGAAATCTTTTAGATAGAGGGAAGTAAAAATATAAAAATAAAATAATGTGGTTGCATAAGTGTGTTAAGCAATCACATTCCAAATAATGTTAAATAGGAGTCAGCATACACCTGCCATCATTTAAAGTACAAAAGAATTTCCAAGGCATTAGATATTCCATGGAACACAGTGAAGACAGTCATCATCAAGTGGAGAAAATATGGCACAACAGTGACATTACCAAGAGAACCAAAAAAAAATGTTAAATGCACTTACGGGTCTAAATATTTAAAGTTGGTCCATTTTTAATATGTAAACACAGGGGTTATCAGCGTTTCGGTTCACAGCCTGAACCAAGGTCTTTATAAAAGTTCACGTTGTGAACCGAAACATTCATAACCCCTGTGTTTACATATTAAAAATTTACCAACTTTAAAAAAAAAAATATATATATATATATATATATATATATATATATATATATATATATATATATATATAAATATTATCCAACACACAAATAACATTAACAGGGGCCACTGAAAATTGTATAATAATAAATAGCTCTCCACAGAAAGTGGGCAATTTATATGTTCAGTAGAAATATGGAAAGCTTAACTTAATAGACAATAATTATACATTATTATTTGTGCTCTGTGCGCCAGTGCCTGTGTCATCTCTATATGTACACTGGCTCATATATATATCTCTGATTGGACTATTATTAGCAAGTGCAGTGACAGATAACTCCGGGCTTTTCCTGTAAGAATTAACACACCAGTTATCGATGTTATCCAATAATAAAAAATATTAAATAAATGTGGATAACTTAATGATGTGGGGGTTTAGCTTTCTAGAAGCAAAGCCTGTAGAATAAAGGAAGACACAAGGCTAAAGTTAACAGGCAATGCTAGTTTCTTGTTTCTTGAATCCATAAAATGGATTTGATCTTAGCATTTTTGTTTCCAAAATATTGGTGACTGATTAAGGGAATATATATTAGCAGCAGCATGTCACTCACCTAAATGTAGACGCTCCAGAATACATGTGAATAACATGTACCTGTATTGTTAATAATCATTTCAGTAATTGAACTATTGTTTGATATCAAAGGGGTTAATGTTTTAAGACTACAACGTTGACAAAGTGGAGCAGGAACATTCCACTTTTTAAGCTGATTTGCCAGTATAAGAATTCGCACATAGATATGATTTTTTAAATTTGTATTTCCATTAATTTATTGTATGGAGCACAGTCTCTTAAGATTAGATGCCTGGCATGTGGCCACACAAAACGGGTGGTATAACCCATAGGCCTAAACCAGGCATTGTGACACTCGCGTACAGAAATATTCTCTCCCTTTTGTAGCAGATTCAAATGTATAAATGTATGCTGTAACAATACGGACCCCTGACCATCCAGGATGTTTCTCTCATAGGCAGTCAGGAATCCATTTTGTTACAGCCGCAATGTTTTTATTTGCAGAGCAAGCACTTTTTAACTTTGCTGCCATGTTGGGATTTAGAAGTTGCAGGTGCTTCTTGCATGGAGCGCTACCTCGGGTTCATGTGCACAGAAAAGGTTAAGTGAAAAAAACATTGGTCATTCAGACTTGATCACCTGTCTATACATTTTTCTTGATTCAAAGAGACCATGTCATGCACAGGGTTGTATCTAATTTTGTTATCCACATGGACTATATTATAGCACATTTCTACACTTCCAGTATGCGGAAAACAACACAGTAGAGTGAAATGCATCTCTGTATAGGCGCCATTGTACTGCCCAGGATTTCTTTGTACTTACAGAGTGGGTTTCCTTTGCAACTGATTATTTCATTGTTCTGCACTTTATAATGATATTTTTGGTGCTTCCTATGTATTTTATTGCTGTACTCATTTTTTAATTTTTAATTTTTTAATTCATTGTATGGTCTGATTTGCAGTTTATTTATTTTATATGAATTAAATATTCTCTGATTAATTTTATATTTTTTTACATTTTGTAATTTTCTTTTTTTTAGTGGAATATGTATTTTTCTTTTTTTAGTTCAATTGTTACATTATTTTACTGAATAGATTTTATTATTTCTATTAATTCATACATTGTTTTATTGATTGAGCGCTGCCTTCCCTGTTTATCACACTTTCCAGAATACATTTTGGTCTCAACTAACAGTGAGCAGACAGGGGCAAATATTACAAAAATAAATCTGAATTTAACACAACAGAGACATGGTTTTCAACAGAAGACTGGTGACCCTGATTTGTATTCCACTCACTTGAAACTGGGCTTCTTCCTTTTTATGAGTTTTTCTATAAGAAGCTGTGCTCTCACCCTTGGAAGTGAGAATGGAAATACAGAATGTGGCAGTTCCTATGATAAATTCATGTTCTTCACTGCATATGAGAACAGATGCATAAATTGAAGAGATAGTGTAAGCCAAGAAGCTTGCAGCAGCTTTTATACACACACTATGAACAGAAAGAAAAAAAAATTACAAAGCCTGCTTCTATTTTGGTTGATTCAATTCTCTTCGTAGTTGTGGATCCCTGTCGCGGAAAACCAAAACTTGCCCAGTTTTCTAATGCAGGTCTCCTGGGTAATGTGATTCCCTCAAGGGTAGGCAAATAATGACGCAAAGTACAAGAAGCCTGGTTCACATTTAGTTTTACTCCTCAATCTCTGGAGTCTTCTAGCCAGAGACACAAACCTTCTGTACTTCCTGTGAGTAGTTAACTAACCTACAACACAGACCTACATTCAGTTAAATAAGGAGCCACATACTCTGAAATATCTTCGACCTGTGACAGTACATTAATATTAATAATAGATATGAATAAATAACAAACATATATTCAAGGTACAGTTTTTGTTTTTTTTAAAAACTGTAAATTTAAAGAAATGACAATATTATTTTAAAATGTTTATAGAAACATAGAAACATAGAATGTGTCGGCAGATAAGAACCATTCGGTCCATCTAGTCTGCCCAATTTTTTTGGAGTACTTTTATTAGTCCCCCGTTCCCGGTCTTATAGCTAGGATAGCCTTGTGTCTATCCCACGCATGCTTAAAATCCTTGACCGTGTTTACCTCTACCACTTCTGCTGGCAGGCTATTCCATACATCCACTACCCTCTCAGTAAAGTAATACTTCCTGATATTACTTTTAAATCGTTGCCCCTCTAATTTAAGACTATGTCCTATAGTTGTGGTAGTTTTTCTTCTTTTAAATATACTCTCTTCCTTTACTGTGTTGATTCCCTTTATGTATTTAAATGTTTCTATCATATCCCCCCCTGTTATGTCTTTCCTCCAAGCTATACATATTAAGATGCTTTAACCTTTCCTGGTAAGTTTTATCCTTCAACCCATGAACCAGTTTAGTAGCCCTTCTCTGAACTCTTTCCAAAGTATCAATATCCTTCTGGAGATACGGTCTCCAGTACTGCGTACAATACTCCAAGTGAGGTCTCACCAGTGCTCTGTACATTGGCATGAGCACTTCCCTCTTCCTACTGCTAATACCTCTCCCTATGCAACCAAGCATTCTGCTAGCATCTCCTGCTGCTCTATTGCATTGCTTACCTACCTTCAAGTCCTCTGAAATTATTACTCCTAAATTCCTTTCCTCAGATGTTGAGGTTAGGACTGTACCAAATAGTCTATATTCTGCTTTTGGGTTTTTACGTCCAAGGTGCATAATCTTGCACTTGTCCACATTAAATGTCAGTTGCCACTGCTATGACCATTTTTGGATTATCCCTCCATGAATATCAACCCTGCTGCAAATCTTTGTATCATCAGCAAAAAGACATACTTTGCAAACAAGACCTTCTGCAATATCGCTAATAAAAATATTAAAGAGAATGGGTCCAAGTACAGATCCCTGAGATACCCCACTAGTAACAAGACCTTGCATCGAATATACCCCATTGACTACAACCCTCTGTTGCCTGTCACTCAGCCATTGTCTAATCCATTCAACAATATTGAAATCCAAACTCAAAGATTTCAGTTTATTGATAAGCCTTCTATGTGCAACAGTGTCAAAAGCCTTACTGAAATCTAGGTAAGCAATGTCTACTGCACCACCCTGATCTATTATTTTAGTCACCCAATCAAAAAAATCAATAAGATTAGTTTGGCATAATCTCCCTGAAGTAAACCGATGCTGTCTCTGATCTTGAAATCCAAGCGACTTTAGATGTTCAACAATCCAATTCTTTAACAAGGTTTCCATTATTTTCCCCACTACTGAAGTAAGACTTACTGGTCTATAGTTGCCCGCCTCCTCCCTACTACCTTTCTTGTGAATGGGCACAACATTAGCTAATTTCCAATCTTCTGGAACTACCCCCGTTAACAATGATTGGTTAAATAAATCTGTTAACGGTTTTGCTAGTACACCACTAAGTTCTTTTAATAACTTTGGATGTATCCCATCAGGTCCCATCGACTTATTTGTCTTTACTTTAGACAGCTGAAGTAAAACCTCTTCCTCTGTAAACTTACATGCATCAAAAGACTCATTAGTCTTTTTCCCTAAATGAGGTCCCTTACCCTCATTTTCATTTGTAAAAACTGAACAAAAATATTAATTAAGGCAGTCTGCTAAGCCTTTATCCTCTTCTACATAGCATCCTTCTTTTGTTTTTAATCTAACTAATCCTTGTTTTACTTTCCTTTTCTCATTTATGTATCTAAAAAATGTTTTATCCCCCTTTTTCACTGACTGGGCTATAGTCTCTTCTGTGTGTGCTTTGGAAGCTCTTATAGCTTGCTTTGCCTCTTTCTGCCTATTCTTATAGATCTTTCTATCTTCCTCACTCTGAGTATTTTTATAATTACTAAATGCTAGCTTTTTATTTTTTACAATTTTAGCCACCTCTGCAGAGTACCACAGTGGTTTCTTCAATGTTTTGCTCTTACTGACAAGCCTTATGCAATTTTCTGTTGCCTTCAGTAGTGCAACTTTTAGATAATCCCATTTCTCCTGGACTCTATTTAAATTGCTCCAGTCTGATAATGACTCCTTTACACCTAATATAATTTTAGAAAAGTCTGGTTTCTAAAATCTAAAACTTTAGTTTTTGTGTGGTGTGACTGCGTCACTGTTCTTATATTAAACCACACTGTCTGGTGATCACTAGATCCTAAACTTTCACCTACAGTAATATCTGATAACAAATATCCATTTGTGAACACTAAGTCTAGTATGGCCTGCTTTCGAGTTGGCTCCTCCACTACTTGTTTTAGAGACAATCCCAGTAGGGAGTTTAGGATATGCGTACTCCTGGCGCATTATACTTATGTTGTTTGGCTGTGCACTGATTCTTTGCATTTGTCTGCAAATTTTGGTCATGTCAGGAACATCATAATACTATATATAAGTATTTTGAATATAGTCTTACACTTGATGTAGTTTGCTTTGCCCCAGATAAGTCCACACTTAATTCAGTGGTTTACAATGCCTCTATATTCCAATACATCTACCTCATGCATCGCTCTGTCTCTCTTTGTCATAACTTGGTTTTTCTTTAGTCATAATTTTTAATTTACCTTGATACTTACTGCCAAGTGATGTGTACATTATTTGTACATTGTTTGCATAGTATAAATAAACATGTAATACCAGGATTATTTAATTTCCGTCCCGTTTTAATGGGTCTTTACCCTTTCTTGTGCCTCTGTACTTCCCTTCTTATTATAGAAAAACCGAGAATCTTTTAGGGAGGATCTTCCATCTCCGAGCGAATTTGGATGTAATGTCAGGATCTTGCAATCAGCGGTATAGAGATCAACAGGGCCAGACAACAATAGCCAGCTCCACTGGATGAGTTAAAAATAAGTATTATCGCATCATCAATCCATATAAAATTGCTCCCTGGCAGAAGTCCACAGAGTGGACACAAACAGTTTGTGGTTTGACAAGCCTTACTCCTTTTCTTGCTCACAAACACTTAGTTGTAGGTAACTCAGCCAATAAAACGGTGTGCTTAAATATTGCTAATCAACAGAGAAACCTGTGTATGCCCAAAGAAAGAGGAGGAGAGAAGGCTATAACAAAAAGTTTTTTATATTGTTCAACATTATGACCACCTGCCTTTTGATGCCAAAACAGCCCTAACCCGTTGAGGTAAGGTGTGCTTTGGTATCTGGAACCAAGACGCTAGCAGCAGATCCTTCAAGTCCTGTAAGTTGATAGGGGGGGCCTCCATGGATTGCACTTGTTTGACCAGCACATCTCACAGATGCTTGATTGGATTGAGATCTAGGGAATTTGGAGGCCAAGTCAACACCTTGAACTCGTTGTTGTGTTCCTCAAACCTTTATGGAACTATTTTTCCTTTGTGCGCATTATCCTGCTTAAAGAAACTTATGCTATTAAGGAATACCGTTTCCATGAAAGGCTGTACATGGTCTGTGATAATGCTTAGGTAGGTGGTACGTGTCAAAGTAACATCCACATAAATGGCAGGACCCAAGGTTACCAAGCAGAACATTGCCTGAAGCATCACACAGCCTCCACCGGCTTGCAACCTGCCAGTGGGCATAATATTATATAATTGGTGTATACTCAAATCTCCCTGCTAGAAATGTTATCACATCATTTTTATTATTTCATAATACAGTAATTATTTTAGGGTCTACCTAAAATAACCCAAAATAGATTTTGGGTAGACGCAATATGGCCCAAAATGGTTTTGGATCAGGCAAACTAGATGAATTTCAGAAATCACCAAAATCCACCTACTCAGTATACCTGATTTTGTGTCTGAGTCGGCTATTCAGGCCATTTGGAAATGGAAGCATCAGAAAAATTTGTATCAGGACAATTTTGCTGTGAAAACCATAGATTTCCAGCTACCCAGTATGCACGGATCACCCCTGAAAACATTCCAAATTCGGAAAACTTACACAAATTCGTAAATATCTATTCTCCAGATTTTAGTTTTAGAATTGAATATAAAAGTGAAGAAGAATAAAGGTAAACATAATTTAAACATAAAAATATTCATATACAATTATACTATATAGCATACAGTATTTTTTAATTTTAAGTAAAAAAACGTTATATTATGTTCATTTACTTTATTTTATGTATTTAATTAATGTATCATGTTATTTTTTTTATGTTTTTTTATTTAGCTATGTGCGCTTTGGTCAAAATGCTCCCACTGACTTTTATAGGAGGAATTCTGCTACATTTATAATATCCGAGGCCCTCCAGAATTTGCCCCGAAATAGGACAAAGTCCTCCCCATAGAATTGTATAGGGAGGACCAGGGCTACCACTTAATTTCAGTGCATTTTGGTGGATTTTGGTGTTGACAGATATTGGTATGAAATGATATTTGAAGTTCGTTCGGTTTACAGACTTTCGGTTTATAGAATAGCATAGAATTACATGTATTCTATAAACCGAAAGTCTGTAAACCGAACGACCTTCGGGTTATAGACTTTCGGCTTATAGAATACATGTAATACTATTGGCTTTCTATAAACCTAACTAGAGTCCCCATTCATAAGAAATTCTTATGAATGGGGTCCCCATTCATAAGAATTTCTTATGAATGGGGTCCCCATTCATAAGAATTTCTTATGAATGGGGACTCTCGTTCCGGTTTATAGAAAGCCAATAGTATCACATGTATTCTATAAGCCGAAAGTCTATAAACCGAAGGTCGTTCGGTTTATAGACTTTCGGTTTATAGAATAGCATAGAATTACTTGTATTCCATAAACCGAAAGTCTATAAACCGAACGACCTTCGGTTCATAGACTTTCGGCTTATAGAATACACGTAATACTATTGGCTTTCTATAAACCGAACTAGAGTCCCCATTCATAAGAAATTCTTATGAATGGGGTCCCCATTCATAAGAATTTCTTATGAATGGGGACTCTAGTTCGATTTATAGAAAGCCAATAGTATTACATGTATTCCATAAGCCGAAAGTCTATAAACCGAAAGACATTCTGTTTATAGACTTTCTTTTTATAGAATAGCAATAGCATTAAATGTATTCTTTAAAACGAAAGTCTATAAACCGAATGTCTTTCGGTTTATATACTTTCGGTTTATGGAATACATGTAATGCTATTGCTATTCTATAAACCGAAATCAAGTGACCTATTCTTATGAATGGGGACTCTATTTCGGTTTATAGAATAGCAATAGCATTACATGTATTACATATGAGAGTCAAATAGAACCTAATTCTAATAGTTTTGGGTGCTAAATAGTACAGTACATGTATTTTATTTTTTTGAAGTTATTTCCCTATCCATATTGGTTTGCAGGGCACTTGTCCTACTCTTACCCACATTTTAATTCCTTTTGCAGCCCTCTAGCCCTTTCCATGACTATTTTAGAGGCATTTTAGTGGCCAAAAGTCCGTGTCCCCATTGACTTCCATGGGGTTCGGGGTCAAGTTCGGGGTCTAGGTCTATAGTCTACAGTTACCACCAAATATTTTTCATTAGTAGATTTCCCAGAGGAAACACCATTTAAACTAGATGTTGCAATTGTATTGTTATAAGTGATGTATTGTACATTTGAGTACACTGAATATAATTTGCCATTTACCTGCCCAGTTACCCAATTTTTCCAAGCAAAGACACATCTATTTCAGACTATATTACTCTACTTAATTTTATGTCATTGGCAAACACTTAGACATGGCTCTCTATGCCCTCTCGGAGATCATTAATAAACAAATTAAAAAGAAGAGGACCCAGGACAGATCCATGAGGTGCTCCACTTATCACATCTCCCCCATTTACCACCACCCTTCAACCAATTGCCAATCCACAAACAAATATTTGGCCCTAAGCCTATTTCCCTCAATTTGCACAGTAACTTTTTGTGCGGAACCATATCAAATACCTTAGCAAAGTCTAAATATATCACATCCACCGCTGCACCCATATCTATATTTGTTACTCACTTCTTCATAGAATGTAATTAGGTTAGTTTTGCAAGATCTGTCTTTCACAAAGCTCCTGCTAATGAAATTCCTTTTCAAGAAATCTTAAATATATCCCTTTAGTAATCCCTCAAAGAGTTTCCGCACCACAGATGTCAAGCTTACAGGTCTGTAATTCCAGCTGGGATTTTGATCATTTTTTAAACATGGGAACCACATCAGCTTTACATCAATCTGCGGGTACCATGCCTGAAATAAAATAGTCCCTGAAAATAAAAGATAACTGTCTGAGTAGGTCAACTTTATAAGTGGACTTTCATTTCATTTGGAGACTAAGTCACATTCAGCACCAGTAAAAAAAAAAAACTGGTTCAAATCTTCCCCATTGAAAGTAACGAGAGGCAAAATTATTGGAGCTTTTTTTGAGAAACTCAGGTGCCAAATTTGACTTAGCCTCAAAATGAAAGTCAACCTCCTTGAGCTATTATCAAACTTTAGTGAACAGACCCATCTGTCTCCACTGAATACTTCACCCATTTCAGATAACAAAGACCCAATATTATCAGCCTTTCATTTTTGCCATTCGTGTAGTTAAATAATTTTCTGGGGATTCCTCTTTCTGTCCTTACCAATTCTTTTTTCCTTCTCCAGTTTAGCTAATTTAATTTCCTTTTTACAGGCTTTGTTGGCATCTTTATATTTTGCAAATGCCTCTGCTGATCCCTCATCTTTACAATGTTTGAACACTACTTTATTTTAATTTATTTGATGTGCCTCACTGGCTAGCCACATTGGTTTTAGTTTGCTTCTTTGTTTCCAAAGAGTAGAAATGCAGGGCCGGCGCTACCGTAAGGCAGCACAGTCGGCTGCCTTAGGGCGCCCCAATGGGGGGGCGGGAAAATCGCCCGCTCCCCCAGGCCCGTTTACTTACCTCCATGCTGCTGTTCATGTCCGTGGCTGAGAGGGAAGCGCTGTGCTCTCCCCTCAGGCCGTGCGCATTCAATAAAGTGTGTTGAAACTTTTTTTTTCAACACACTTTATTGAATGCGCACGGCCTGAGGGGAGCGCACCGCGCTTCCCTCTCAGCCACGGACCTGAACAGCAGCATGGAGGTAAGTACTGGGGTCTGGGGAAGGGGGGAGGAGGGAGGTATAACGAGCATCTGACTGGCATAATATTCCTGGGCTCTGACTGGCACAATATTACTGGGCTCCGAGTGGCATAATATTCCTGGGCTCTGACTGGCATAATATTCCTGGGCATCTGACTGGCATAATATTCCTGGGCTCTGACTGGCACAATGTTACTGGGCTCCGAGTGGCATAATATTCCTGGGCTCTGACTGGCATAATATTCCTGGGCATCTGACTGGCATAATATTCCTGGGCTCTGACTGGCATAATATTCCTGGGCATCTGACTGGCTTAATATTCCTGGGCATCTGACTGGCATAATATTCCTGGGCTCTGACTAGCATAATATTACTGGGCTCTGACTGGCATAATATTCCTGGGCATCTGAATGGCATAATATTCCTGGGCATCTGACTGGCATAATATTCCTGGGCTCTGACTGGCATAATATTCCTGGGCAGAGGCGGCTCTCTAATTAGGCGAGTTAGGCAGCCGCCTAAGGCCTCGCACTCACGGCTGCCTAACTCACCTTATTGCCTTTGATGTAACAGGGAGCTTAACGCTGCCGTTAATCTCCCTGTTACACTAACCTGGGACGTTTCCTCCGTGCATCTTCTCTCCTGCACTGAGGAAGGAAGCTCCGATCGCGTTTTTTTTTTTTTTTTTAAACTTTATTGAACCCGCGCAGCTTCAATAAAGTTTAAAAAAAAAAAAAACGCGACCGGAACTTCCTTCCTCCGTGCAGGAGAGAAGATGCACGGAGGAAACAACGGAGAGCAGCATGGAGGTAAGTACTAGGGAAGGGGGGAGGAGGGTGGTACAAACGAGCAAAGCCTGGCATAATGAGTGGCTAAATATTGGCACAGTGTGGGGCAAAATCCTGGCATAATGAGGTGAGGGGCAAAATCCTGGCATAGTGAGAGGCTAAATCCTGGCATTGTGAGGGGCAATATCCTGGCATACAGTGGCAAAATCCTGGCATATTGAGAGGCAAAATTCTGGCATTGTGAGGGGCAAAATTCTGGCATAATGAGGGGCAAAATCCTGGCACAGAGTGGCAAAATCCTGGCATAGTGAGAGGCTAAATCCTGGCATTGTGAGGGGCAAAATAGTGGCATTATGAGGGGCAATATCCTGGCATACAGTGGCAAAATCCTGGAATATTGAGAGGCAACATTCTAGGATTTGTGAGGGGCAAAATTGTGGCATAATGAGGGGCAAAATCCTGTCACAGAGTGGCAAAATCGTGGCATAATGAGGGGCAAAATCCTGTCACAGAGTGGCAAAATCCTGGCATATTAAGGGGCAAAATCCTGGCATATTGGGGGGCTAAATCCTGGCATTGTGAGGGGCAAAATAGTGGCATTATGAGGGGCAATATCCTGGCATACAGTGGCAAAATCCTGGAATATTGAGAGGCAAAATTCTAGGATTTGTGAGGGGCAAAATTGTGGCATAATGAGGGGCAAAATCCTGTCACAGAGTGGCAAAATCGTGGCATAATGAGGGGCAAAATCCTGTCACAGAGTGGCAAAATCCTGGCATATTAAGGGGCAAAATCCTGGCATAGAGTGGCAAAATTCTGGCATATTGAGGGGCAAAATCCTGGCATATTGAGGGGCAAAATCCTGGCATATTGAGGGGCAAAATCCTGGCATATTGAATGGCTAAATCACAGTGCATCCGGTGCTGTGAGGAAGAACAAAGTGCCAATCTTCTAGCACAACGTGGTCTGTGAGACCACTTTCAACATTGAGCACCTTTCCTGCTGGCTGAGTGTTTCTGTTAGTGTGTGATTGTGTGCTGGCTGAGTGTATCTGTGAGTGTGTGCTGGCTGAGTGTGATTGTGTGCTGACTGAGTGTGTCTGTGAGTCAGTGTGTGCTCACTGAGTGTGTCTATGAATGACTGTGTGATATGTGTAAGTGTTCACATTTAGGACACAGCAATAACAATGTGAGTTAGTCAGCCGCACACAATTTTATCTATACCAAATGTTTATAGATGTTTGTAGAATAATTATGAGACAAATAAAATTCTAGGAGCTGTTCATTTCTAGAAGCTGGGATTTGAGTCTGATCTTAAAATATGCTATTTCTACAGTTCATTTTTATTATCACTTGCATATATTTTATTTAATAATGTGTGTCCGTGAGGGCCTCATGTTCGACTTTCGCCTAAGGCCTCACACAGTCTAGAGCCGCCTCTGTTCCTGGGCATCTGACTGGCACACTATTCCTTGGCTCTGACTGGCATAATATTACTGGGCTCTGACTGGCAAAATGTTCCTGGGCATCTGACTGGCACAATATTACTGGGCTCTGAATTGCACAATATTCCTGGGCATCTGACTGGCATAATATTACTGGGCTCTGACTGGCATAATATTCCTGGGCATCTGACTGGCATAATATTACTGGGCTCTGACTGGCATAATGTTCCTGGGCATCTGACTGGCATAATATTCCTGGGCATCTGACTGGCATAATATTCCTGGGCATCTGACTGGCACACTATTCCTGGGCTCTGACTGGCATATTATTACTGGGCTCTGACTGGCATAATGTTCCTGGGCATCTGACTGGCATAATATTACTGGGCTCTGACTGGCATAATATTCCCATTGAAATACTGGTAAGTTTGTTGATTTAACTTTACTTCATTTTAAATATTGTATTTGTTCCCGTTTTGTTTCTTCACTGCAAAATAAGATATATGCAGTGTGCATAGGAATTTGTTCATAGTTTTTGTTTTTACTATAGTCCGGCCCTCCAACGGTCTGAGGAACAGTGAACTGGCCCGCTGTTTAAAAAGTTTGAGGACCCCTGGGCTAAATACTGGCATATTGAGTGGCAAAATAGTGGGTCTCAGGTTATGTGTGAATTGGTGTAACTGTGTGTGTGTAAGTGGTAAGGGTGTCTCTGTGTGTGACTGCAAGGGTGTCTTTGTGTTTAAGGGTTTCAATGTGTGACACATTTAGAGCATGCGAGTTGAATATTTAGATGTATTTATTTTCTACACTATACATTATTCATACATATATATATATATATATAGAAATCCAAAAAACACGCACTCACGGGGCTTAAACAAAAACAAGTCGATGCTTTACTTACTCATACAGGTGTGGAATTCACATGAGGATACAATCGACGTTTCGGTCCACAACGTGGACCTTTATCAAGACCGTCGATTCCACGTTGTGGACCGAAACGTCGATTGTATCCTCATGTGAATTCCACACCTGTATGAGTAAGTAAAGCATCGACTTGTTTTTGTTTAAGCCCCGTGAGTGCGTGTTTTTTGGATTTCTGTATTCTTTAGCTACACAGCACCCGGGCCAGTGTCCATTACGATTGCCACTAGCTGAGTGCATCATACCTTGGATTTTTTATATATATATATATATATATATATATAATGTAAGGAGGCTTAATGGTGTGGGAGGCGTGGCGGATCAGAGCAGGGGGGCACCAAAATGCACCTTCGCCTGTGTAGACGAAAATCCTTGCACCGGCCCTGTAGAAATGCATATGTATAATTTTGTAGCGTACGTTAGAAGGTAAACCAAGGGATGTAGTAAACCTGTTATAGTTGGCCTTTATAAACTTCAGGGCATGTTGCTCTTTTATTATAGTCTATATTTACCTCCTTTTCTTTGGGGTATACACCAATTTCATTGGTGATTAGGAATATTTAAGCACAAACCCTTACTGGATTGGTTATCTACATTTAAATGCTTGTGAGCATGAAACGCGTAAGGCTGTCAAGCCAGCAAATATTTCTATCCACAGTGTGGATTTCTGCCAGGGAGCCATTTTACATGGATTGATGACCCAATAAAGACTTATTTTTTATTCATTTATCCAGTGGAGCTGGCAATTGTTGTTATGTCCTTCTTATTATACCCCTTGATTTTTCACTTCATCTGTAGAATAGACCTTCTACTGGGTGTGCGTCAAGTGCCCATACAATGACACCGCCATCCATGGTCTGTGAAGGTTCTTAGAACATCATTCAATTGACCATCACAGATTCCAGTATTTGTCCAAGATGAACAATGTTGGGGCCTTCCACTGAAGGCGAATACAAGAACAATGAAGGCAAACTAAGCAAACCAGAGGCTAAACAGACATGTCAACATTGTATTCTTTACTATATATCAAAAACACTCCAAACTACAGAAGAACAAAATATTTTACATAAATATCCATTTTCCCAAAGGCAGAAGGCTAACTTGAATGCATAACCTTCATATAGCAACATCGTCAGCCTTGGTAAAAGAAAGAAATCTAATGAACCTGGAGATTAAGCCTTGTGATTGCTGTAAACATTATTTAAGATACACTATACCCTTCGAAATCTGCCATTAACCTTTAAATGCTATATAATTGTCAATGGTAAGGGACTCTCAAGCGATAAAATGCTCATGCTGCTGATATTTTATAAAGAAATGGGACACAGAGAATTGACTTCTTAATGTTACTTGACTGAGCAACATGTGTTTGGGTGCATTGCAGGGCACAGAAGTCCATCCCTTGTGCCCATCTGACTGTTTTCATCAGGAATAAGAAGTCTTGATCTGCACAACTTGCTCTGCATGTAACTAAGCAAAGGATTCGAACTTGAGCGATATGGTAATCTCCCACTAATGGTTTTCAACGTGTACACATAAGAATCATGTACACATGACTGTACGGCCATCTGTTCATATAGCAACAATATAGGGCACTTTGTATAATGTGCTAATTATATGGCTTGCTCACTGTCACTGTTCTTGGCTACTCCAGGTGCAAGCACTGTGAAAGATGGGAACACATAGAACATTAGTGGCATGATTAATGGTCCTTTGAGCTGACACAGGTGCTGTAAAAATCTCACGTTTTCAAGGTTTTGGTAGTTTATATTTTGGAAACAGAGATTTTGATAGAAAAAAGGGAACCAATGCTTTCTTTCAGGGGCATAATTAGGAACCACAGGGCAGCTGTGCAAAAACTACCCGCCCCTACCACCGACTTCACCAAAATACATGTCTCACAGTTCCAGCTTTGCAACCAAACAATACATTAAAGTGAATCAGTGCGCTTAACTCAACACTCAGCACACCTATGCTTCACAATGAGGCAATCTCTTCTTCAAGTGTTATACAAAGGGAGAAAACACAAACATAAAATCCAAAATAGTGTATTATATCAAAAATACAAAGTGCATGTGCTTAAATATGGTGGATCCACTCACATGTACCTGAGCAGTTAACAAGGCATTTGGGAGCCACAATGGGTGAATGGATGGACCACAGTATTCCTATTAATTCCAATGGCTGCAATGGAAATTTAAAATGGGAAAAGAGGGCAGCACTGTCAGTAAAAAACATGTATTGTGCAACAGCTAAACCAAAGTAAAATCTTACATATAAAATCAGCAATATCCAACAATGTCCAGTAAACGCTTGAAAAATAGAGTTCTTTGTAAGGTACACTGTGCTTCCACAAAAACAGTTTTTCCTCCCTCCACACAATGTGTTTGACCTCTTCGTGAGGTTTTTTCAAGTGGAACCCTAGGTGTGCTGAGTGTTGGGTTAAGCACGCTGATTCACTTTGTTGTTTGTTTTGCATTCTTTGCTTGGAGTTAAAAACCATCTGTTTGTTTGTGTTGCTCGTTTTATCACATACAGTGTATTATTCTTATAGTATTTTGCAACCAAACGGCATGTAAGTGCCATATTAGCCCCTAAACAGCTTATCTATGCTATCCTAGCCCCCCAAACAGCCTATCTGTGCCATATGTGTTCCAAAACAGCCTCTCTGTGCCATATATTCCCAAACAGCCTCTCTGTGCCATCTTAGCCACTGATTCTCTGCCATCTTATTCCCAGATTATCAGGGATAGTAAGCAGAAGAGAAGGAAATTAATGTTATGGATGGCAAGTAGGGTCTCAACCCTTCCATAACCTCTTATGCAGTACCAATGGATGTGTCCACTGAACGTCAAGATTGGCTGGTGGTCAGAACTTTGACTGCCAGGAGTTTTTTAGGTATGTGAAGATAAGCAAACGAGGGGGTGATTGACATGGACAGTTTAGGTTTCTTAATACTACATTAGGAAGTATATTAACTCCTGATTGACGCTAGGACGTAGTATGCCATCCTGATTTTCAGTGTCTAAAAGACACTAGGACGGCATAGTATGTCCATCGTTAAACAGCTCATTGAGGCTCCCCTTGATGAGCTTTGCTCGGATCCTGCTGCAGGGACTTGCAGCGGGATCCCTCCTGTCAGATGAGGCCACTTTGAGTGGCCTCAGTCTGACAGGGAAAATGTAGCTCGTGCTCAAAGTGATCACCGGCTACATTTCACTAAATCGCACTGTGCCCCGCACTTGTGGTGCTTGTGTCATCTGGGATGCAAGCACCATGCGTCACAAAGGGGTTAAGTTATTATTTAGCTATTGTTAACAATCTGTGTCATTCCTGCAATAAATTAAGAATATTTATGTGGTTGGCTAATACATTATTGTACAAACATTTTAATAAATTATTTGGCCTGTTTTCATCCATATATTTGTGTTTATCATTATTGGGTATTATAAAGGGGGGTAGTGGTTTGTTTGTATTGCATCGTTATATAGCACTGACACCGCTTTCTTCATATAAGGAAGAAGGACAATGAAGTACGACTCAGTAGGTTCATAGTGAGCAGAGGAGAGTCAGAGCTTAGGTGGAGTTGCACTAAATGATGGTGCTGGAGTAGAAGAAGTTGCAAAGAGCATGCTTAAGATTTGATTGTAAAGCAAAAAACATGTGTAGAACCGAATGGGTCACCTCTTACCCTGCCCTTTCGTTTCTACACATGTTTTTATCATCTTTTCCAGACCATATATTAAAATCACTTTGAAGATTTTACGTCTGATATGATCATTCCTCACGAAAGTTTGTGAGTGTATCAAATATATACTTAGATTATTTCACGTCTTTTACATTATTGCACTATTATTGTGTTTTTTTATTTCTTAAAGGGACCCACTATTCTGCGCCATTCTGTTTTTTGCTCTATATATTGTACCATAAGCATTCCGGAGAGTGTTTTCAGAGGGCTGCGTTTAAGTGTGGTATCGCAAGTATTATTGCACCATTTTGCACTTTGTTTGTTCAACTATACCTATCACTTGTTTTTGCACTAATATTTGATTGTACCAGACTATTAGAACTGGCAGGACAAAAGTTAAGCATTAGTTAAATATTTTAACATGGCACATCTTTGAGAGTTAATCCATCTTTCATATTTTATTTTTTGTTTCATAAAGAAGTGTTTTATAAAATAGTTGTAGCTGTTTTTTCTAGAGTTCATATAAATGTTTAGAGAAGTCCCTATATAAAGTGAAATCACAGAAAACCACTAATCTAAAATGTAAAAGGTTGACTTACATTCTGTAGGAGTCACCTCATTTGGTTCTTCATTATGCCTTGTAACCAACTAGTATGATAACCTGTGGGACAGGTTCCACTTGCTCTGGTTATAGTTCTCCAATTTATAACTTGTGTACCTCTAATTTGGAACATTAGGTCAATATGCCTCTTGTAAGTGGGTGATAATATCTCCGGTTCTCTTTTTGTAGCCACAGTACCATATTTCGTGTCGCTCGACTTCAATAAAGTTTTAAAAAAAAATGTGACCGGAGTTTCCTTCCTCCGTGCAGGAGGTTAGACTGCTCGGAGGAAATGACCAGAGAGCAGCAAGGAGGTAAGTAAGGGGAATGGGGGGAGGAGGGTGGAACATAATGAGCAAATCCTGGCATATTGAGTAGCTAAATCCTGGCATATAGTGGCTAAATCCTGACATATTGAGGGGAAAATACTGGCATATTGAGGGGAAAAATACTGGCATATTGAGTGGCAAAATACTGGCATATTAAATGGCTAAATCCTGGCATATTGAGTGTTTTTCTTGTTTTCCTTCTCTAAAAACTAGGTGCGTCTTATGGTCAGGTGCGTCTTATGGAGCAAAAAATACGGTATTTCAATTTTACCATTATCAACATTAATCACCAGGTACTTATCCTCTGCTGAGGATGCAAAACTTAATTTAACTTCAGTAGTCAAACAACATGTAATGTTAGTGGGAAAGAAAAAAAGGTCTTCTAAGGTTTCTGCCATGTTCCCTTTCTGTGTGTGGATAATCCTCGGTGAATGAGTAAAGAACATATAATGTTCTGCTTCCAGTTTCCTAGCGCAGCTGGTATACAATGGCTAATTGCACTGTGTGATGATTGGAATGTTGTTAAAGTTTCATCAGAGGGGGTGAAAGGAGAATACAGATGTGGTTAAAAGGTCACAATATTTGCTGGATATAAAATGGGCTCTCATGCTAAGCTTCTAGTGCCAGACTGCTGTCATCTGAAAACTGCTTCAAGGCGAAAGCTGCAATACTGTTCACTAAAGAAAAACATTAGTGTTTTTTTTGCTTTTGTTTTTTTACTTTCCAAATTTGCTTTTCTCACTTTCTCATTTGTTCCCGGGATGAAATGTGTCGTTTTCACTAAGGGATGCCACATAAACAAGTCTAGAGAAGTTAGAGAGAAAAAAAAGAACAGAATACAAAGCCTTTGATATTGTCACGACTAAAAATGTTTGAAAAAGATTGGATGAAGATCCTGAAAGGTCTGAATACAGCCTAGAACATATTGCTGAAATTCAAGGATGGAAATCTAAAACAAAGACGAAAAACTTTCTTTTAAAGGGGGGACTGTGGGTCCTATTCCATGAAAGGTGAGTCAAGGAGGATTGGAGGGGCAAATACTGGCATCCAGCGCCTTCTTACACTGCTTGCTTCTATCTTTCGTGTTCCTTAAATCAAACTCAGAACTTACCAATGGCCCAGAGGGTGGGCAGCTGCCACAGAAATATAAGTTAAAAGATCTTTTAGTACATCACCTCTGGCTATGACACATGCGTTATGTGTAAATGTAATGTCTGGGTCAACATCCTAAAAGTGATAAATAAAAAGGGAATATCATTTATTTTGTGTGAAATATAAATTAAGAAGCTTTGCATAACTATAGGATATTTATTATCTTTTTTTTTTTTTTTTAATTCCATTTTACCCTTTTATGCTAGAAGAGTGTAAAATATATGACAAAGCAATACATTGCTTATCCTCACTGGTACTCAAAATTTAATAAAGAAATGTAAGTGGCATAGATTGTTAAACACATACATGTTTACTGCATTATAGACTAAATACTAGAAATAATTGGAGCTCACCATTCATATATTTTTTTATGATAAAGACTTTAAAATAATATACCGTATTGTCCCACTCAAAGGCTATGGCCAATTATAGGCTGCAGTCTATAATCTGGGTGATCAGTTTAGAATGGCGACCAAGGAGAAAAAATACTCTCCAGGTTCTTAGTTCAGGCGTGCCTTATGTTAAAACAGTGCTATATGTTTTGCCTTGTTTGTTTGAGATAATGGCATGTGTAAGGCAAATAGAAAACAGGAGAGGACTAGCATGAGAGGTATGGAGCTACTGCCGCCACCCCGCGGTCAATTCTCTCAATCGGACAAAGCTGCGTCACATTTCCCTTCCAAATGCAGGCAACCACTATAGGTTTGAAGGGGGAGGTAGCTTTCTGTGGGTTTGTTTGTTTGTATGGTATCTTAATATAGCATAGTCCCCACTACCATCATACAAGGAAGAAGGACAATGAAGTCAGATGGACAGACAGACAGACAGACAGACAGACAGACAGACAGACAGACAGATAGATAGATAGATAGATAGATAGATAGATAGATAGATAGATAGATAGATAGAGGGAGAGAGTTAAACAAACAGAGATAGCGATACAGGCAGTTTAATTGATTGTTAGATAGACAGACAGACAGACAAAGAGGGACTGGGTTTTGGGCTTCAAATTAAGTTCCACACACCCTCCTTTGTGATTTTATTACTATTATTGTTCAGCCACAGATTCAGTCCTGGAATACTGCCATGAGAAAACAGACGTGCTGTATTTTCTTTAAATATTCTGTGCCTGAAATGTGAGCGGCAGTAAGCAGACAAATGTATCATCGTGTGTAACATATGAGAGTAGATTTCAGTCTGTTAAGTTCTCTCTCATGACTGCTACCAGCTGGGAATTCTAAACCCATGTATAAAAATTATTGACACTCTGCCAAAACATTCTCTTTATTTCTTAATTTAAAAAAAAAAAAAAATTATTTCTTTGTTTTTAAACTTGACAAATCTACAGATTCTCATTCAAGATGTACATGTGAATAACTTAACAGTAGAAATGTGTAACACTGATATAACCCCTGCTTATAAAAATAAAAAAAATTACTGTGGTACAATCTTTACTGTTATTGTCTCAGACAGTTGCATCTGCTTTAATTGTGTCAGCAGTAGGTATTTATACAAATCAACACAGCACAGGTTTTTCAATTATTTTAACATTTACACATTCATTTTTCCATAACATATAAGCATTGATCAGGCCAGTTTCATCAGATTTGTGTATTTGTCAACAGGTGTCTGTGTGAAAACCTCATACACAAGGGTTGACCCAATATGCACTGATAATCAACACAGTAATCATGGGCGTCCGCAGAAAAAAATTGGGGGGGGGCACACTTTTACCGTCGTCCTTGCTGCACCACGCCTCTTTTTGACAATATCATGAAGTGGAGGAGCTTTGACATTATCAGTGCAGGCATGCAAAGGGTTGAAAAACCTAATGCAAAAGCTTAACAGAAGGATCAAGCTGCCATTGTCAATTTCTAATTTTTATGTTAGCACTATGCCCCACATTATTCATACACACATGATCAATGCAGTTGACCCAGCACTAGATTGCACACACAGCACCAGCTACAGCATCAGATTACACTCACAGCAGTTGCCACAGCACTTAATACCACCCACAGCACTAGGTGGAATGCACAGCACTAGCTACAGCACCAAATTGTACCAGATTTAACTTGCCCCAGCAACAGATTTCTACCCACAGAAGGTGCCACAGCACTAGATTGCACCCAAAACCTTTGCCAGTTATAGATATAGCCCAATGGCACAAGCGATAAACCCACTGCACCAGATACAGATCCACAGCAACTGATATAAACTGACCACACTAGATATAACCTCACTGCACCAAATATAGATCCACTGTGCCAGATATAGATCCACAACACCAGATAGAAACCACAGCACCAGATAGATATCCAGAGCTCTAGCTGAAACTCCACAGCAACAGATACAACAACATAGCAAAGATATAACCCCACAGCACCAGATATAACACTATAGCACATAATATACCCCACAGCACCAGATACAACACAATAGCAGGCAATATAAGCACGCAGCAACAGATAACACCCAAATTCCTAAATCTTTCTTTATCTCTTTTCCACTTTATATATGCTTTATTCCTTCATGTTTGCCATCTCTTTCCCCATCATTTTGTGTTTTATTCCTCGGTGCCTGTCACCTCTTTTCCTCCTCCATTATATCTTTCCTGCCCCATGTCACCATTTTGTCTGCATTCTGCCTCCATCTATCACATCATTTTATCCTCCATTATCTTTTCTGCCCCATCCCTTTGTCCCCATGTTGTCCTGTTTTTTGTTTGTTTTTTGCAATCTGCCTCCATGTCCATGATGCATCATTTATGTCATTTCACCATTGATTACCTTTTCTTCCCCATTTGACCGTTAATGTCATTCAAGTTTCCTACCTGTATTCTGCAGGCAGCTGGCCTGGTTCTCCGTCTGTTGCTCTGCTCTCTGGCTGCATGCATGTGAGGGAAGCTGCAGTGCTCCACCCCGCACGTCAAGTGAGTGTGCCGCGCTTATCTTACACAGCGTGGCGGCTGCTCTGGCGTTGCGGCACTCAGTGGCGCTTTAAGACATTAGTAAGCCCTGGGCAAAGTCTTTAGCAGTGGGCCCCCCTTGACCCAATTTTTCTAAAGTGGCTTTGTAAAAAGAGTGTATGTAAATGTAAACTTTTTAATATTATCTTCAACTATTTTCATATTACATTCAACTATTGGTATAAATGTTGTTGAAAATTAGCATTTTTTGTTTTTATTCCCTTTTTCTGCACCCACAGTGCACCTAAAGAGCGTAACACAGCATCATACAGTACCCACAGCATTTGCCATGCACCTACATTGCACCCACAGCACTTGGTTTACACTCATATTGCACCCACATAGTTTGGCATACCACAGTGTCAATTTGCCCCACAGAACATACCACAGTGTCACTTTGTCCCACAGAATTGCTTCTGTAGAACAAGCCAGTGTCACTTTCCCCCATAGTACATGCGATTTTGCCCCACAGAACATGCCACAGCATCACTTTGCCAATTAAAATAATCCACTGTCAGGTACCATTTAAAATATGCAACAGTCAGTTTGCCTATTACAATATGCCACCATTTGTCCATTAAATGATTATTTTGCCATTAATATGCCACAGCCAATTTGCCCATTAGTATGTAAGTATTATGTTGCCATTAATATCCCAGTGTTATTTTCGTAAGCCACAGCCAATTTCGCCAATAATATGCCAGTGTTATTTTGCCATTATTACGCCACAGCCAATTTGCCCAGTAATATGCCAGTATTATTTTGCCCAATATTATGCCAGTGTTATTTTGCCATTAGTAAGCCACAACCAATTTTCCCAATAATATGCGCTAGTATTTTGCCATTAACAAGCCACAACCAATTTGCCCAAAAACATGCCATTATTATTTTTCCATTTAATATGCCAGTATTATTTTTCCATTTAATATGCCAGTATTATTTTGCCATTTAACATGCCAGTATTATTAAGCTATTTAATAGGCTTGCTATGCCCCAAGTTCAGATTAACTATAAATAAATGGCCTTTGTCCCCTCCAGTGACTTGAGGAGCGCTGTGCCCCAAGTCCCGATTAAATAAAAATAAATGGCCTCCCTTGTGCCAGGGGTATTTTTAAATACTTTTTGGGTGTATACCTGTTGTGTTAGGTTCTGGCCAAATGGCTCTAGCACAATGAATACAATAAAAAAATTACCTACCCTCCCATCTACCTTGCACAGGTAGGAAGGGGCGATCTCAAATTGGCCCCAATACCTGTAAAAAACACCTTTGAGGTATATACACTAAACAAAATTATAAACGCAACACTTTTGTTTTTGCCCCCATTTTTCATGAGCTGAACTCAAAGAGCTAAGACGTTTTCTATGTACACAAAAGGCCTATTTCTCTCAAAAATTTCGGAAAAAAGGCAGGGTCCTTGCTCGAACTTGACCCAGAACTTGACCCCAAACCCGATCCCCATTGAAGTCAATGGGGACATGGACTTTTGGCCACTAAAATGCCTCTAAAAAAGTAATGGAAAGGGCTAGAGGGCTGCAAAAGGAATTAAAATGTGGGTAAGAGTAGGACAAGTGCCTTGCAAACAAATATCGATAGGGAAATAACTTCAAAAAACATAAAATACATACAAATTAAATATACTGTACTATTTAGCACCCAAAACTATTAGAATTTTTCAAAGTGCGCTGTAAGCACAGTATTTGACGGTTCTATTTGACTCTCCGATATGAAGTGCACCGCAAGACGCAAATGTACTATTTACCACCCAAAACTAATAGAATTTTTTTTTGACCTATTCTTATGAATGGGGACTCTATTTCGGTTTATAGAATAGCAATAGCATTGCATGTATTCCATAAACCGAAAGTCTATAAACCGAACGACGCTCGGTTTATAGACTTTTGGTTTTTAGAATAGTAATAGCATTGCATGTATTCTATAAACCGAAAGTCTATAAACCGAACGACATTCGGTTTATAGACTTTCGGTTTATAGAATACATGTAATGCTATTGGCTATTCTATAAACTGAAATAGAGTCCCCATTCATACGAATAGGTCAATCTGAGATGGTTTCTGACAGTTTGTGCAGAAATTCTTTGGTTATGCAAACCAATTGTTGCAGCAGCTGTCCGGGTGGCTGGTCTCAGACGATCTTGGACGTGAAGATGCTGGATGTGGAGGTCCTGAGCTGGTGTGGTTACACATGGTCTGTGGTTGTGTGGCTGGTTAGGTGTACTGCAAAATTATGATGGAGAAGTGCTCACTAACACAGATTTAGACATATTTGTGAACCATATTTGAGAGAAATAGGACTTTTGTGTACATAGAAAAAGTCTTAGATCTTTGAGTTCAACTCATGAAAAATGGGGGCAAAAACACAATTTGTATTAAATATTGAACACTAAAAGTTTATGCTATCAGAAAACGTATTATGTATTCATTATAAAATGTAAGTTTATGAAAGAGAAATACAGATATTAATTATGATAAATAATCATTTTCATGTAAGGGTTCCCTGAGACATTATGTCTAGGGTTCCACAAGGGTAAAAAAACATTGAGAAGCACTGGTATAGATAGTTTACCATGTATAACGCACTTATACGAGCTTCAAAAACTGGCTTACCTTATATTCAGAGTTCTGTACTAAGAACAATTATAATTAAAGTACGGGTTGAGTATCCCTTATCCAAAATGCCTGGGACCAGACGTATTTTGGATAATGGATAATTTTAGATAACAGATCACCAATAAGAAATACTAAAGCCTCAGCACTCATGAAATACAGTGGTATCAATACAAATACTGTATAGAGCAAAGCAATCACTATAACTGTAATGTAGCTGTGAGATGAGATATTGTTGGGAAACTGCCATTGGTGCATCAGGACTGCACACGTGACAATGTATTACCCTTTATGGGCATAGGGGAATCTGAGCATGCGTGAAAAGGCTATATTGCAGTTTAGGGGGGTTGGACACTGGATACAATGTTGTGTGCCTGCATTCTAACAGGTGTGTGTGGAATTTGCAACTAGTGGAAACATCCTAAAAAACAATTTGGATAACGGATTTATGGATAAGGGATATATTTTTATTGTTTTGTGAAAATCAAAAACATAACTTTAACTAACTTTACATTTTATACAAATACACAAAACCTGCATATTTGGAAGATTTTTTTTACATCCCCCAATAAAGAATTATACATTAAAAAGATGTATGTTAACACAGGCTTTATAAAAGGCTAACTCAGCTTTCTAAAAAAAAAAACAAATAAATAGTCAAGATATTTGTAACACATTTTCTTACCCTACAGGTAGATCTAAACAGAATACCAGGTACATCTGAATCAGTTTAACTACAGAAGAAGAAAAGATCTTGATAGAAAAGGTGCGATTAGGGACACTTGTTGACCAAAAGTTGATTGTCAGGGATACTTGGGTAGAAATATCTCTTATGAGTGGTCCAAAAATAAAAGTTAAAAAAAAATGTTTAACAGGAATTCCTGTATGTCATATTGATCATCATGATTAAAGGTATTAATATTCAACTGCACTACAAAAACATGTTAAGCTTCCCTGAATGTGTGACTAGTAGATACACTAGATGGTAGAATGTGACAACACGGACTCTATGATGAGAATGGAGAGGCTGCTGCTGCTGCTGCTGCTGTTGAGTCTGAAAGCTGCTGATAAGACATTTTTTACATAGACAAGGTGAAGTCAAAGTCATACGATAACAGAGCTGTTTGCAGAGGAAGCCAAAGAAAATGCAGAAGTGCAAGCCTTGCTAACACAACGCTTCAGCAATCATTCATAAAAACTGCAAAGAACATTTCCACCATAAATGTATGCACAGTGACTAAAAATGGATATGTAAAACCAAAATATTTACACAAGATAGACACTATATATACTATATATCCCTTCCACTGTGGGCATGTTTGCCCATTCCTCCAGTAGAGCATTTGTGAGGTCAGGCACTGATGTTGGATGAGAAGACTTGGCTCTCAATCTCCATTCCAGTTCATCCCAAAGGTGTTCGATTGGGTTGATATTAGGGCTCTGTCAAGTTCTTCCACACCAATTCATCCAATCATGCCTTTATGGATCTTGCTTTATACACTGGGGCATAGTCATGTTGGAATAGAAAAGAGCCTTCCCCCAAACTGTCCCACAAAGTTGGAAGCATAATATTATACAAAATGTCTTGATAAGCAAGGCATTAATATTTCCCTTCACTGGAAGCCCAACCCCTAAAAACAGCCCCATACAATTATCCCTCCTACATCAACATTCAGCCAAACAGTCAAAACATTCAGCCAAAACAGTGAAGAGTGATCCATCACTCTACAGAACATGTTTCCACTCCAGAGCCCATCTTTGGAGGGCTTTACAACACTTGATCTGACGCTTGGCATATTAATTGGTGATGTGAGACTTGCATACAACATCTCGGCCATGGAAACACATTCTATGAAGCTTCTGCTGCACAGTTTTTGTGCTGATGTTAATGCCAGTGGGAGCCTGGAACTGTTCAGCTTTGGCATTAGCAGAGCATTGGTGACTTTTACGCTGCTTGATGAAGCCAGCTATTGGTTTTGTTTTGTTTTTCACCGTGATTTGTAGCGTATTACGTTACATCCCCAGCTACTTCCAAATCCACCTTGCGTTCTGCGGTGGACTTTTTCAAATCTGCTCAGCTGATATCTGCCACTTCGAGGAGCCTCGATCACACACAAGACCGCTGCTATTGCTGGAACTCTCGATTCCGTTGCGGACATTAAGAAATATTTGAAGGAAACAACGCTATCTAAAAGTTTCATGTCCAGAAGCTGGGTGGATATTGATAATTCTTTAAATAGGGCGCCTGACGCCCATAGCCTTCAAGTGGGGTCCTTTTATTAGGTCCCGCCAACACTCCCCATAAGCCTTTCCAACAGAGCTTGCCTCATTTTTATTGTTCATTTATAATATCTGTTTTTTTATTTTTTGTTTGTCTAAGTCCTGTATGTTTGTCTGTCTATGTTTTGTTTTCTTATATTCAGCTGTATTATATATTTTTAATTTTGCACTGGTACCCTTTTATATATTAATTATATTTTTATCAATAGAGTAAACATTTTTTGTACCCTGCTATTTTTATAGATCCTTTATTGTGGTATCTCACATCGCTTTAGTTATATTATTTTGCCTCTGCTAAATCAAACCACTGCTTTCTTTTCATTTATAATCCTGTTTGAGACCGGCCTTAATAAGAAGATTCCCCAGAATCAAGAACACGCGATTGCATATGAGTATCTTTGCATTTTCTTTTTATATTTGCACATTTTTTTACTTTAATACACATATTATCTTTAGCGCTCCAGTTTTCTGTTTATTTTTCTTGTTTATAGGAACTGTCTTTGGTTTGCTTTTCTTGTATTGCGAGCAGCTCTATTTTCTTTTCCTTTGTATGTAAATAATTTGGTAGAGCTTTTTTTATCACTATTTTTTTTTATTTTTACTTTTACGCACCATGCCCGTCTGCACCCGGTGATCCCACTCTGTGGCCTTATGTCGTCTTCTGTTTCGTTGCTGAGTTGCTGCTGTTTTTTACCAATTTCACTTTCCAGTAATAGCATTAGCAGGGATGAAATGCCACAAACTGCCTTATGTCAAAGGAGGCATCCTATCAAATTGCCACCCTTGAATTAACTGAGCACTTCCAAACTACCCATTTTTCACAAACCATTTTTACCACACAACTACTTTTCTACATAACTAACATTTGTGAAACTGGAACTATCAAATTCTTATACTAAATGACAGTGAAATACACTCTAACATATGTCGACATTTTAAATAACATCAACTGTATGTGGTGAGTTAAAAGGTCAGTACATTCCTGAAATAGATGGCACGTACGACTTGAACAAGGTCGGCGAAAACATTGGCAGCTGAGGAGCCTGGATAGCCCACAAGAAGAGACACAGCGGCCATATTGGAGATCAGCATGCCCTTCCAGTATTGTGCTGCTCTCTATCAATTAAGATGTTGGAAGTGATCAGAAATCATTTCCGTCACTGAGATGCTGTTGCTTGACTGACCCTAATTAAGGTTATTGTCCTATAACTTGTAAAAAACAAAAGAAAAGAAAACTATATTAACATGCATATTTCTAAATTCAGGACAAAATTTAGAAACTGTTTAGGTGGGGTCTTTTTTTACTGTGTAAAAGAAAAGGTGTTTTTTTTTAATTTGTAGGATGTTTTTACAAACCATTTTTATAATTTAACACAGTATATAATATATGGGTACATTAAATGTATATGTATATGTGGGTACATTAAATGAGAAAGAAGAAACTTACAGCTAAGTATTAACACTGCAGAAATGTTAAAACAACCGTTGTCACAAAGGGTACAACAATTTCAAAAGTCCTGTCACTAAGGGGTTAAAAGAACATAATATTCACAAGAGTAGTGCGTATTATTAAAAGGAAGGACGTTTAATAAAATACATGCTCTATTAGAGCTGTGGGAAATAAACTCACATAAATCTGGTTTTCCTCTACATCATCAAAGAGGCGCTATGTATTTGAACCTGCCGTGGGACTGTAGCAGGATTTCTATCCCTGTTAGTTTGCATATGAATGAGTGTATACACTCAAGTATTCAAATCTCACCACTGAAAGTAATGTAGTAAATAATATATATGTAGCAAAGTTAAATAAAGTTAGTGTTCTCACTGTTCACCTTTTTTCAATATGCAGCTGGTCAGAAATCCACAAATCAATAGTCCTTTAGGATAGCATCTTTATGCGTTATTTTCATTGATAGACATAGATTGATACAAACAGCAAAAAAAAAAAAATGCTGTTAATCAGTCTGGATACCACCAACTGTTTTTTTTGTAAGGGAATGCCATAATCAAGTGATGTCATAACTGACACATTTCGCTTTTCAGGGGTAAAACGCGTTGCATCTTTAGGTCATGGATATCGAATGCTTTTCTGTAGCTCTGTAATTGTCCCTATCTTTCATGATACCCAGCAGTTGTCAGGAAATGCCCAACAGATTTGCTAAATAGGAATACTACCCCCATTTACCAAAAAAAAAATTGTAAGGCTGCCAAGGAGAGAGTGTATTACATGATTCCTGGCTCAAAAAAAAAAAAAAATCAACTCAACAGAAGGCTGCTTCCGCTTGGGACTAATTATTTTTATTACTTCAGTAGACACATGTCCCAGCAGTGGAGTTTTAATGATGTCATTAAAAATGTAACAAAGTCTTTACCCTTGGGGGGAAAAGAACATGCAACAAATGTTTTGTAAAATGAGTACTTAGATACTCATAGATGCTATCACCTGTAAAATGCTAACATACTTCATCTCTGCATTTGGATAAAATGAGGGATGCTTGTCATATTCCCCAATATTGCCCTTGAATTTCTAGATTACTTCCGTGAATATATTTCAAGCCTATAACATGTGAAAGGTACACTTGTAAAAACGCTATGAGGAATATGATAAACCTTATATTCAATACATTATGCATACATGTATTCACTTTAATGCATCAACCCTGCCTTGCTGTCTCTGTGGCCTCTGTTGGTAGATATTCATGTATTCAACCAACATCTCTGTATGCAAGTAGGGTTAAATAACAGTGAATTCATAACACCCCACTCATAGTAAGCTGCACCAGTATATAATATGCCAGGGGATGATTGTATTAAGTTCTACAGGCATTTGAGCGTTTTAACCCTTAAACATAACGTATCACATTTTACTAGTTAAGTGGCGCAGGCCCCAAAAATGGCCTATACTGACCTTACTATACATCAATATATTTATCTAGTGCAGTAATGGGGTGGGAAGGGGTTCTTATTTTACTTACAAAAAATAGATAAACGTTCATATCAAGTGTCTGCTTTGCAGTTTCCTGGGGTCTCCAACTTCTCTAGTGGTACTTTTTTCAGTTCCATGAAAATGAAAGGACGTATTCACATATATGCAGTGCATATCTCCCACTTTCTGAAGCCAACCCAACATTTAACTGCCATGTTCCCCAACAAAGGCCTACGAATCTAATTAGCTAAAACTAGCTATTGAGTGCATAAAAGGTGTTGTGCTTAAACAAATAAGTAAAAAATATATATACTAACAATCAGAAACCGTCTCCAAACGGCTTATTTCACCATATATACATGTAAAAATAAGAAGCAAAGTATACAAGACTTAGGAACCATCTTCTTAGGGAACCCCACTGGAAACCTTTATACCCCCAATAAAGGACACAACACCAGACTGGAGTTTGAAGGCCACAGCATTTATATTAACCAAACTGTAACAATTGTAAACTTTAATAAACATATAAACATATAACATATATGCAAAACATATATCCAACTTAAACCAACATCATAAACAATGATGTAACATAAGACTAATATAAGAAGAATATTAGCCTATCTCTTGGCGAGATCCCGTGAGAATTGGCCCCAAGCGCAATAGTAATAACGTATTCCGATGTAGGAAAACCACCAGCCACCCCATTCTTATTTTATTATTTTGGGTACCATTCCCAAATAACTCCTCAGGAACCTGCCCTTGAGGAGATTATGCACTGCCGCCCATTGGACAGTGCACCCAGCGTAGCTCTCCCTGTGAGGGCCACCTACTGCTCAGGAGCCAATTCTCTTAGGACCCCCTGCCACAACACAGGAATCCAAAGCCAAAAATGGGAAGGTAGGGAGGGAAAACTCTTTAGGTAACATTGTCGTAATGAGAAATCTAAAAAAAACCAGCTTATTATACCACTTTTTGCCCCACCTCTATAGGGGATACTTAATGGATACCCAGACTGCCACTCCAAGGAGGACCCATGACTTGTGTAATGATCAACCAACTATACATTGTAACTCTTAGGGGAAATCCCCTGATCTGGTCCAAGTCATGTAGCCCTTCCTGTTAATGCTTAGATCTAGGACTTTCTGGAAAAATGGACATAGTGTGAAACCTTCAATATCCAAAAAAAAGACAGGTGATGCCTGTAGGGATAATATAGAAGATAGATCTGCTTATAAATGTCCTCAGAATAATCACCATGGTGTCTCCCACACAGCTCTCTCACCATCATCTCGCATATCCCAGCATCTCGCATATCTAGGACACTCCCACCACGCTTATGGTCTGACTGGCTTCTTCACAGAGCTGGCATGATGATGGCAATCTGAATCAGTTAATTCAATTCTTCCACACTGTTCTTTATACCAGAGAGTATATTTTATTCAGCACAGAGGTCTTCCAACAATTTGAAAACTGGCACGAACTTCAAAAAGTCTTCACTCAAAATAATCCCTATAGGCACTACCTGTATGCAAGGTGTGTATTTGGTATGTGCACTTTTAATCATTCTCAAAGTAACTCAACTATCAGGGACCAAATAAATTATATTTTTAAGGTTTTTAATTGTTTCCCTTCTGTTTGCCTCTTCCTGGATTTGTCCTCTCGTTGCCTCATTTATTACCCTCTGTAAGTGACCCAGACTTTGGCTTTTGTCAGTGTAATGTTTGCTTGCCTGTGACTCTGACCTTGGCCTGCTTCTCATTTTTGCTAATTTGCTGGTGTCCCTGAACACGGCTAGAATTTGATTTTGATTATTGCTTTCCTTCTGGAACAGTTCTGCTTACAGCTTCCTCATAGCCATCTCTCTACTGCTTTGCTTCCTTGTCTGGAACTTATACAGTCACCTGCTTTGTTGCCTTATCTCAGCTGAGGTTCAGGAACTAGCTACATTAACTAGTGGGAAATGTATGTAAAGTTGAATTGACAAAGGGAATTGAAAACTTAATGCCACAGTAGCCGAGTTTGAAGAATCCTCCAATTCAGCTATACTTCAAATGCTGCTATTTTCGCCTTAATTTGGCAATTTCCTAGGGTTGCCTATTTTATGAATAATGCCCTAAGTGTAGAGGTTAAACGTAATGTGGACTACGCAGCAGTGATGTCAAATTGAGTGGCAGCGCCAGTGCACATGCACTGCACCGCTGCCACTCAACCTTAAAAGCTCAATATGATACACAGGAGCCAGTAAGAGAGCAAGGGAGTATCTTATGATGCAGGCTCTGGCCAGAGTTGTAAACTGAGACTGGCAGGAAGATCTTGGACAATGTTGCATCATGGGAAATTTACACAGAATGGAGCTAGGACATAAACACCTAATTTTATTTTTCCTTTTATTTGCAATTAATGCAATCATATAAACAGTGGCATTTGATTTATATATGTCTTTGTTTAAATGACCAGGCTATCTAGTTACATCTTTTGTAAGTGGTAGTGTCCCTTTAAGTTACATTTATTGCATTGCATTTATTGGATGGCATGTAGCCTCTGACCATGAGTTATGGAACGTGTAAGGGACTGATGGACATGTTGGGCAACAAAACTGGGAGTAGACTGTTGCTGTACCTCATGCTTAAGAGATAAAGGCTTTTCTGATCATAAGATAAGACAAAGGACCAAATAATACATGAGAATTTTACAAAAGGCAGAAATATGGGCAGACTTGATTGGCCGAATGGTTCCTATCTGCCAACACATTCTATATCTACGCCTGCATGAATAAAGAAGAGATTGCTGTGCCACTTGAGGCAACCAGAAGGGGTACAGAAATAGCAATGCTGCCAAGACCCCTGGGGCTTAGAAATCCAGATGCAGCTGCACTGCTTCCAAGTCCTGTAATTATACCACTGACAAACATGTAGTCATGCATATACTCTTACCTGCCAACTTAAAGGACTACTGTAGCAAAAAAAATGAACTTGTTTAACTGAAATATTTAATTAAGTATATATGGTTTATGTGGAAATACTTTCATGTCAGAAAACAACTATAGTATCTTATTGCTCTGTACATCATGTTGTTTAGAATCTTGGTTCAGATTGTTTTTCCCTTGCCTGACCAAACATTCTAAACAAGTGTGTCTGCCCCTTGTTACAGATATTTACATTTAAATGTAAGCTAATGTATTGCGTCCAGTGTCCTTTAACACTACACAGTGAAATATAAAATGGGAAAAGAAATAGGCATAACCATTTCTACCCCCCAAAAAGGAATCTGTTTTTTATTATATATGCAACATCAGGGGAATTACTGAAGCATAATATGGTAGATATGGTTAATGAATTAAAGTCAATATTACTCTTTCAATCCATATGCTTGTCAGACGTACCAAGACACAGCATCCAGCAATGAGTCACTGTGTATTGGCAGGCCCAATATATCACCAATATATAGAAATTAACGTCAAAACAATGACCCCAGGTCTCCAGGAAATGAAAATGTAAATGGTTCGTTATTTTATGAGACTTTCAAGGACAGCCAAACTCTGAGTAAATACATTAATATAAATTATACACGGTGTTATGGGAAATTATTTGTGCAGTAAAAGCTCACACGCGTACACTAAAGATAATATAAGGTTATTTGGGGACTCCTATCACACCTACATTACAGTCCATTTTCCATACCTTGTCCTTCTCAGTGCTGTTCGTCGTGCATTTATTGATAACATTGTGCTGACATCTATTGGAGTCTATGGCACAGAACACAAATAGCATCAGCTGTCTAAATAAATGCTTTCTACGGTAACAGTGGCACTGCTGGCAGCAGAAACAAAGGGTTAATGTACTAATTAATAACATGCAACCAATGAAGGTATAAATGGGCTTGTTAAAGAGGCTCTGTCACCTTTACATTGTGTATATTGTGAATGTAGAAAAAAGAATACAAATGGCAAAAGTAGATGCATAAATAAAGATAGCAATGCATTTTACAGGTGTCTGTAGTTTATTTACTTTATGACATCGCCTTGTAGATTAATATACACATTACACATGTCGCCCTCTCAGAAATGTAAGGGTTGGTTTGACCCCTATTCATGAACGGGCTGCCCGGTCTGCTCCTGCAGCATGATTGCCACTAGAGCTCTCCCTCAGCTACTGCTGTGCAATCCCAGCAAAAGTGAGTGACGTTTATGTCTTAAGTATTCCAAGATGTAGGGATAAGAAGCAGCAACCATCCTGACTGGGGTTGCTTGAAACATCTCTCTGTCCATATTTAATCACTAAGAGTAGCTTGGTCAAGATGAAGCACAGCAGTAAACAAATGGCAGGCAGCAAACATTTTACTCCATTTTGGATCCAGATCCTCCTGTCTCTCTTTTCTACTCCAAGATCCTTCTCCCTCTTTTCTATATAATACAGCTCCGTAACAGGATTACCTTTCGAAACTCTATTCAAATTATTACTCAACTTGTTTTTGGAAAATGAAATACTTCGAGGAGCTACCAAAGTGTATAGCAATCTGCAGGTCATCACCTAGTAATTTTTGGTAATGTCCATGGCTATACCTACACTTCAAAGAATATCTGCGTAATGTGCAGCTAGGGCCACCTTAATGCGCATGTTGGCCATGGGCAGAGCTTTGAAATAAAGGGTCTCTTTCAGTAGTGCACCCCTTGTACTGTCAATCCCAGCCATGTTTACAAAAATATCAATGCATTATTACAGTTATTGTTGATACAAGAAACAAAAATCATACCACTCCTCAAATTGTTTAATTTCTCCCATGTTCCTTTCAATATAACCTTGGACTCTCTTCATGGTACCTTATATGTGTTGAGTCAAGGGGGTTCCTGTAGGCCTCATTTGATGGCCCTTGGCAAATTCCACATTGCACATTGGTTAAGGGGGTCTAGCAGCCCTCCAGCTGTTACTTCAGCACAACTGAAAGTTATGGTGGGGGTAAAGGTGATGGGAAAAGCTCCTCCACTTAAAATTCAAGGTATAGCAGAAACTTGTTTCTCCAGGTAGTTCAGGGTAGGCATATGCAAATAAGGTAAACAATGATCACCTTTTTGCCTCTATATCCACCAGGGGCGGATCCAGAGTCTGATCTCAGGAGGGGCACATGTCCGTCTGTCTTTTCCTCTCTCCCATGTCCGTCTGTCTTATCCTCTCTCCCATGTCCGTCTGTCTTATACTCTCTCCCATGTCCGTCTGTCTTTTCCTCTCTCTCATGTCCTTCTGTCACACTCCTCTCCCTTCCCATGTCTGTCGCACTCCTCTCACTCCCCGTGTCCCTCTGTCTCTCTTCCTTCCATGCCCGTTTCTCTCCTCTTCCTTCCCATGTCCGTCTATGTATCCTCTTCTTTCCCATGTCCGTCTGTCTCTTTTCTCATTTCCCATCTCTATGTCTCTCCTCTCCCATCCCATGTCTGTCTGTCTCTCCTCTACCATCCCATTTATGTCTCTCTCTTCTCCCTTCCTATTTATGTCTCTCTCCTCTCCCTTCCCATGTCTGTTTGTCTCCTCTCCCCTTCCTATATCTGTCTGTCTCTCCACTGCCATCCCATGTTTGTCTGTCTCTCCTCTGCCATCCCATATTTGTCTGTCTCTCCTCTGCGAACCCATGTCTGTCTGTCTCTCCTCTACCATCCCATTTATGTATCTCTCTTCTCCCTTCCCATGTATGGCTCTCTCAGCCAATTTGCCCAATAATATGCCAGTGTTAGTTGCCATTTAATATGCCCCAGCCAATTTGCCCAATAATATTCCAGTGTTATTTGCCATTTAATATGCCCCAGCCAATTTAACCAATAATATTCCAGTGTTGTTTTCCATTTAATATGCCCCTGCCAATTTGCTCAATAATATCCTGTGTCAGTTGCCATTTAATATGCCCCAGCCAATTTGCCCAATAATATTCCAGTGTTATTTGCCATTTAATATGCCCCATTCAATTTGCTCAATAATATGCCTGTGTCAGTTGCCATTTAATATGCCCCAGCCAATTTTCCCAATAATATTGCAGTGTTATTTGCCATTTAATATGCCCCAGCCAATGTGCCCAATAATATTCCAGTGTTATTTGCCATTTAATATGCCCCTGCCAATTTGCTCAATAATATGCCTGTGTTAGTTGCCCTTTAATATGCCCCAATCAATTTGTCCAATAATATTCCAGTGTTATTTGCCATTTAATATGCCCCTGCCAATTTTCCCAATAATATGCCAATGTTATTTGCCATTTAATATGCCCCAGCCAATTTGCCCAGTAATATACCAGTGTTATTTTCCATTTAATATGCCCCTGACAATTTTCCCAATAATATGCCAATGTTATTTGCCATTTAATATGCCCCTGACAATTTTCCCAGTAATATGCCAGTGTTATTTGCCATTTAATATGCCCCAGCCAATTTGCCCAGTAATATGCCAGTTATTTGCCATTTAATATCCCCTGCCAATTTGCCCAGTAATATGCCAGTTATTTGCCATTTTATATGCCCCTGCCAATTTGCCCAGTAATATGCCAGTTATTTGCCATTTTATATGCCCCAGCCAATTTGCCCAGTAATATGCCAGTTATTTGCCATTTTATATGCCCCAGCCAATTTGCCCAGTAATATGCCAGTTATTTGCCATTTTATATGCCCCAGCCAATTTGCCCAGTAATATGCCAGTTATTTGCCATTTTATATGCCCCAGCCAATTTGCCCAGTAATATGCCAGTTATTTGCCATTTTATATGCCCCAGCCAATTTGCCCAGTAATATGCCAGTTATTTGCCATTTTATATGCCCCTGCCAATTTGCCCAGCAATATGCCAGTGTTATTTGACATTTTATATGCCCCAGCCAATTTGCCCAGTAATATGCCAGTGTTATTTGACATTTTATATGCCCCAGCCAATTTGCCCAGTAATATGCCAGTGTCCTATCATTAATAAGCCCCTGCCTCTTTCCCCAGTACATTCCACCCATCTCCCCACTCCCCAGCACTTACCTTTCCCTGGTGGCTAGTGGCAGGCAGCATGGTCTTCTCCATGCTGCCTGTTCGTTTCACAGGTGGTTGTGCCGACAGGTCACGTGACCCGGCGCGCGTATGACGTCAGCGCGCCGGTCACGTGACCTGTCGGCACTTCTGTGTCGGCACACTGCACGGGGAGCCGAACAGGCAGCACGGAGCTTTCTCTGTGCTGCCTGTTCGGCTCCCCGTGCAGCCTGGCAGGCAGGCAGAGAAGGTGAGGGGGATCTTCCGATCCCTTCTCACCTCAGTCTCTGCCTGCAAGCGTGTTTTTTTTTTTTTTTAAGTGTCTTTTTTTTATAAAGTTTTTTTTTTTCTCTCTTCTCGGGGGGGGGCAATTGCCCCGTTGCCCCCCCCCCCCCCCTGGATCCGCCACTGATATCCACCTTATATATGGATCCCTTGGAGCAAATGCCCACTGTGCTAGACCGCCTTTAAACATAGCCAGGGACAGAGGTTCAAAGCCAGATAACTATTCATGGACCGCTGTTTTGTCCTTAATGGGAACTTGTCAGCATGAGGTTGTTTATTGGCTTTCTGCTTGAGGCTTAGTGGAGCAGTACAAGAAGCACACGCAATACAAGTTATAGGTGGGGTAATGGAGATGGGAAACCCCGCCACTTTAAATTCAGGGTTTTTGCAGAGGCATTATTAAACACAAATATACACACACCAGACAAACCCGAAGAGTTGTTTTTCCCACCAAAATCATGTAAACATAGCCCAGGAGGTGCAGAGCCAGATAACCACTCGTGGACATCGGTTTTGTCCTCATACCGATGAGTTCCCATTAAGGACAAAACAGCCGTCCATGACCGGTTATCTGGCTCTGCACCTCAGTCCCTGGATATGTTTAAAGTCCATGTATATAGTATGTGTGGAGGCAAAATGTGTTCAACCTCATTTGCAGATGCCTCATAAGAATCCCTTGCAGTGTTGGTCGCATTGCAAGTTTATTATTATTTCATGAAATTTATATTTCATATATATAAATATTGCCCTGCCCTGTTATAGATTAACATGTTGCTGTCTTATGAGCAGCTTATTGATCGTTTTAAATTTAAATATTTTTCTGTAAAATCGAAACTTTCCATTCTACTGTACATGCAATGTGTCCCAAAATAATATGCAGTATTCTAATTGAGTGCATTGGCGTATTTGTAAAAACCAGGAAAAGAACAGCTGACTCTTAAAGTGACAGTACCACCTAGTTTTTTCCCCCTGTATTCTGTACATGGTTCTAAAATATGTAACATGTATTTATTTTTTATTTTAAAACTATGTACAGTACTCCGGTAGTTTTAAAAATAATTTCACTGGGGCTTTGAATGACATCCCAGAAGGAGGGCATGGAGACCTAGCCAGTACTGTTGCCATAGCAACAGCAATACTTGTATTACACTTTATTTGCAGTTTTAAGGCGACAGGAAGAGTTAAGGGCAAAAAAAACCTGATGAAACAGATCTGTTTCTTTTTGTTTTATGACGTAGCACTTCAGTCCGTGTCGGTGGAACTGTCCCTTTAAAAAAAATAACGTGGGATCTTTCCTGTTCTCCTGCTCTTGTATACACACAATTCTCTCTCTATATATATGTATGGGTTACTCCTGATTCCGGTCTGTCCTTTACAGCAGTGGCTTAGAAGTCAGATGTATAGCAGATAAAAGAATCAGTTTTGCTGAGACAAAAGATGATATCATGTCGAGACAAATTACAGAGGTACTGTGTCTAAATGTGTTCAAGCAATAAGTGCTATGCAACAGCCATATCAGCAGGACTGCTATGTGCCATCCTACTTACGCGTACTGCATGCAAAGCAGAAGGTCTAACCGCAGACTGTTGTTGTTCAGGTCATACATAAGCAGCTTGCTAGTCATCTTGCTGCTAGGCCCCCTGCAGGCCATCCTACTCATGCACAGAAAACATGGAAAAAAAGAAATCATTAGAAGTGACAGGCAGCCATAAACTGGAGGGCAGGATCTCATCCTGTTGTCTCAATAGTAACACTACCTTTATTTTTATTTCATTTTTATCTAGCAGGGAAAATCTAGAAAAAAAAATATTCTGTTGTTAAGCACGACAGTAAAAGTCTTCAAGTGCAACCTGATCCACAGTGACGAATATGTACAATGTGATTAAAATAAAGCGCAGACACCATGGGGGTTAAGCATATCGGCACGCACAAGGATAGGAGTATCATCATGTCCGCCTAGGTTTTTTTGTTTTTTTTAACGTTTTGTTTTTACATTTTTCACAATGAGATTAAACTTGCATTAACCCCTTCCCGGATGTAGGATGTTGAACATCTCATCGTGGATCGTTGCAGGAACTGTCGGATGAAGCCATTTTGAGTGGCCTCAGTCTGACACAGAATGTGTCGGCAGATAAGAACCATTCGGTCCATCTGGTCTGCCCAATCCTGTCAGAACATCCTGAATTTAAAAACTCATCACGGATTCCCGATGAGACTTGCAGCGGGATCCACATTGTGAGATAGAGTCTGACATGCAAAATGTAGCTGACGCTAAAATTGAGTGTCGGCTACATTTTCGGCAACTCTGTGTGCCCGAACTTCCATGCGTGCCCTGATTGGGTCTCTGCTTGTATGTTCCTGGCTCCTGATCACAAAGCTTTGGTCGTTAAGGACCAAAGCACCATCCAGTATGATGGGGTTAAGATATAGAAATATATCATAAATAGTTAAAAGGCATTTGAAATTTCAAAAAGATAACATAATGCTAGCATTATAAAAAAAAACACACAATTATTAGTTATTGCCAAGCCGAGAGAGAACAGATTTTTATTCTATGTTAGACCAAGCTATGCGTGTTCGTAAGTTTAACATTGACATCTGACAAATGTCAGGGTTGTTCCGGGGGTTGCTTTGGCGCTCTGTATAAACAATCAAGCTCTGAAGAGCACTTGACGGAGGTTCTATTCTCTCGCGCAGATGTGTTGGGATGTATTAAAAAGGTGTTATACATAACTAAACTATTGTGTATAGGAGTATTGATATATGACCCCAGATGTGATCCTGTTCATCCATTCTGTTGTAATACAATCAAGTAGGGATCTGTAATACTGTTAGCAGGTATGACAAACAGTCAGTTGATTTTAATCTGCATAGTTCGAACAATAGGGTAAATCAATAAAAAAAAGTGTGTATATAGCAAAGTATAAAAAAAAATTAACCGCTCGATATATAAAGCAGGTTTCTCTGCAAGAGAAGGCCTTGAAATTTGCTTTGTAAGCAATGTTACCAAGAGGTAAGTACACATAAAACACAGTGTGTAAGACAATTGTTTGCGAAGGACTTCCAATGTGTTTGGCTTCGGCAAACGCATAGACATGTAAACGTGGCTTGTAATTGTGAGATTACGTCTGTAAAAGTTCCACCTCATATATTTCTTCTAGGCCATTTAAATACATTACTTTGGTACTTACGAAGGTGTCATTTGAGGCAGATTAGAAGTATTTCAGACTCAGTATTTGGTTTCATACATTATCTACACAGCCACTGCTTAAGCATAACCATGAACATGCCTCCCGACTGTCAGAGTTTGCGTAGGACCGCTCTTATTTCTCGAGTCTATCCCACCAAGCTTTATCTCTGTCCCACTTTTTGGAAGGGAGGTAGAACTTGGATGGATACGGCTATTCAGGACCACAATCCCACTGTTCCGAATACATTGCCATTGTTCATGTTGTTCATGTGCGGTAGCACTGACACGCGACCTCCAAAGCTCCTGCCCCCCTCCCCCCCCAGTGTCCAGAGGTATGCATTAACCATTATACAATTTGTTTAAAACTAATGAGCAGTATGTGAATTTATGAGACTGGATTACACAATCACTGGTTTAGACCAGGGCAAATTACAGAGGTTTTGTAGGAAACACCATTGTGTGGTTGTCTGGATTTGTAAGCAAACTAGGCCTACATCAAGAAGAAGAAGGCATTATAGAAAAAAGATTTAGAAGTCAAAATAAGTTAATAATGAAAAAAGCATGGCTCTCCAGATACTGTTGAGGAAAGATTTAAATAATCCAAGTCTCAAAGTGCCACAACATCTCTGCCACTGTTGGGCTAAAATGTCTGATTTTTAAGTTATTTATTCTGCCTTGCTTTCTATCATGTTTAGACATACTTCTTTTACCTAAGGTATATTCATACAGCATGTATTCTCAGAGGAAATCTAAAAGTGTTAACAGCCCTTATCCTTCACTTTTACATAGGAGCCCGAAAGCTGTGAATTAATGTGATTTATATCCTAGGGTAATGAGGACTTCGTTTAGGTAAAATGGTTTTGGTTTCCTTTTTCGATTTTATCAACCTGACCAATCTGAGTAGGAATCTCAGTTAACCCTCCCCAAGAGAAGCATTGAGGCACTTAAGGGAGTTCAAAATAGAATTCTGAATACCTGCACACTTAGACGTACAGATGCCATTTTGGTTTAATGATCCAAATTATGCTGTGAGCAGGAACCTGCAGATGAGGTGCATTTTATCACCAACACATTACTTCACACAGTATTTTTTTTTTTTTTTTTTGTATTAGTACAGTAGATCAACAATTATGCCACCCAATAATAAACAGATCGTCACAATCATGAAATAATATTCTGTGAGTTATGGATAAGAATTGCTATGCCGAAACTGAAAAAGCCTTCCTAAAATGCAACTACCTACCCCTAACTACCTCAGGATGCCTTAAGCTTCAACAGGGTGGTTGTTGTGGTTGCAGGTAGAGAGTTACTTGGCATGTAGCATTTACTATTTCCAACTATAGTATTACTTTCAGCTACCTGAGAGTGATTTAGAAACTTGTGAGGGTCAACTCAGGAAGCACCAATTCTAACTGGAGAATTGAAATGACCAGGATTTGGCAGGTTATTTTCAAGGGATGTTCGCAGGCCCGTAATGACCCGAATATGGTCAAGAATTAGTCTGAAATCGACAAAAATTGCCAATTTCAGACCAAAATCAGCTACTTTTTAACAATTAATATATTTGTATACATTTATATACATTGTACATCACCGGAGTAGATTCAATGGCCGCCGCTAATTAGCACAACTGAGACCTTTAGACTACTGCACGTTATTCCATTTTGATACTGTGTTTCACTGTGTACATTTCGGTATGTTGAGCTTTAATGTGGAGCAGTGCTTACGTGGCTTCCATTACATCAGCACTGTGAAATTATCAACGTTGTGTTATTGCTGCTCACTGCCATTTTAATACAACAGATTCTGTGATGATCGAATCCTGATAACGGGACACGTTACACGTTCAGATTTGAGGAAAACAGCCCGTTTACTGGAGTTGTGATCTGTTGTCACTTGGATGAGTGAGGCATTTCTTTGTCCATATTGGCAATTGAGGATCCTTTTGTATCATGGTGAACTGTGAGTGTTGTGTACCACATCCTAACTAGTGTTTTGCTTACTTCTGTGCTGTCTCTGCGACTTCACCAATGGCTATCTGAACTACCAGTATTTTATTATAGTGCCTCCAGAAACCTTATCAGGGGACTATCACTGAAAACTTTATTTATTATATCTTGACACTATATTGCCATCTTAATGCATTTGTGTTCAACGTATATTTCTTGAGATGTGTTGTCTATTGTGATTCAAGAGTGCTACCCATCATGATTTTTCTTTATATGAGATTTTCTCTTATGAGATTAGGTATTTTTAAAAAGCAACTATGATTATGTAAATAAACCACAAGTGACTGTCTCTACAGAGATTGCTCTTGGAGGTTTCTAATTAGTTTGCCTTTGTCTACCTTTACTTTGACTACTCCACCTTTTGTCAACTATGTAAAATAGCTTTCCTATTGCCCTGGTGGCAGGAATTGGAGGAGTAGAGGTCTAGGCTCCAGCTGGCACAAACCTCCATGGTTTGCTTCTTTGTGTTTAGAGGGCTTAATATAGAAGAGCGTTCTTAGCTTTAACATATTTGTGTCACATTATTACATGTTGCAGTTAATCTCTACATACATGGTTTTTATAATGCTCCCTAATTGACAATGCTGGTCAGCACACTTAAAATAATTATTTCTCCCTACACTTTCTATGATAAACTCATACCAAATTTGCTTAAAGGGACTATCTAGTGCCCAAAATGCCTCTTCAACATTTTAATGCATTTTAAAGTACTTTCAAAATACCGTATTTGCTCGAATATAAGACAAGGTTTTTTCAGAGCAAATGCTCAAATCGAGGTCAAATTATAAAACAGGGATCCAGGTCCCCCACAGAGCTGCATCCCCCTCGCTAACAGCCGGTTGATGTCTGCGCAATGTGCATAGTCACCGAGAGCTGCCACCTGTGGAGAACTTTAGGTAAGTATTTTTCTCTTTTTTAACAAAAATAAAAATGTAAAATAAAAAACTGAAAGTGACAGTCTAGTTCACCGTTTGGTGCCTACAAGTTGCACCAAAGTCATATAGGTGACTAGACTGTCCCTTTAACAACCTGCCCAGCATTGTAAATCACAATCGCCGAACATATTAAAAATAGACAGTTTGTTTCAAAACAGTTTTATTGACAACTGTACATAATCACATTTAGAGTTTTTGATTTCTCACACTTATCACTTACAGGTGTATTTTTGTCTCAGGGATTGTTTACGTAACAGCAAATTTTGAAATAAATGAATAAAGAATTTAAGTCTTTTAATTAAATCCTTCAATAAAGAGTCTGCTAATTCTCATGAACCCACTCTGCAGGTTTCATCACATCTCAGTAGTGTTTGTGATCTGTTCTTCAAAGGAGACCAGGCATCAAGTACAGTTATTGTTCATAATAATGAATTAATTTGCTCACTTTTTGATCTTGTGCAGGGACAAACTTGTTGAGTTTCTCCTGCAAGAAGTTCAGCCAGTGGTAGGCACCTCACTCATGGTGGACACATATACTAAACTTTGTGGCAGGCAATTTAATGATGGACCTTCACAGACCCTGTGTCCTTGTACTTATCCCTGAGTTCACAACATTTACTTTATTTTGTATTATTTTAGGACCCTGCAGTAAATCTACATGAAACTGTACGAATACAATTTGATACTTTATTTTTATTTTTTTGTTGATGACTAATGATTATTTTGGGGAAGTTCTCGTAATATCCTATACTTAACAGTAATGTTTTCAACCTGCATTAGCAAAATTAGTTTTCTTATTTGCCTATGGGGAGTACTTGTCTCTTCAATGCAAAAAAAAGGCCTTTCATTTTATGATGATGTCACAAACCATGCTGGATGTTATCTGGAGTCGTAACACTGTAGTAACATTTATGCCACACAAAAAAACTCAGTGCCCCAAGTGACTATTCCAAGAAAATCATGCATCATTTTTATGACCAATTAAACTAGGTTTCATTGCACGTGTTATGTAAGAATGACTTGATCCACTTTTTGAAAGTGTTTTCTTTTTGCTGCTGTTGTTTTTTGTTTGAATAAAAAGTTGGCAGAACAGATATGTGTAAACCTTCAAAGTTTCTCTGGATCAGCAACAGCAATACAAGAAAAGGAAGGTAAAATGGGCGCCTTGTCTCTAGATAATTATTGTGCACATTTGTGCTGCAAACACTAGTGCAAAACCCGTACACAAAAATTAAATATGAGAAACAAAAGAGTGTTGCGCTAAAAGTAAATAAATATAATAAATACAAAAGATATATATCCACATTTTTAAATTTATTATCGTTTTGTATTTATTATATTTATTTTTATATGTATTTATTTATTGTGCAACACACATTTCTTTTTCATGTTTAATTTTTAGGCACCAATAATGTTTACTGGACTGTAGGACAATTCAACCCTTTAGAGAAAAAAGTTGTGTGAACTGTAATTTCTCTTGCTTTCATTGGCCTTGATTCAGTGCAGCCCCCCCCCCCCCCCCCCCCCCCCGTTAAAAAACTGGTAGAGTTAAAATTTCATTAATGCACTTTATTCCATTTTTTGTTATCCAATTGGCAGAAAAAATACCATGCATTAACCCCTTCAGGACAATGGTATTGTCTATTTTGATGTCTGTTCTGGACAAAAGCTTATTTTCTACTTCAGCAATGTGTGGGTTTAAATTTAACCCCACTTTAAATTACATTTTATTTTAATTTCTATTTTAATAAATCCCCACATATACTATATTGGGGGTTTTTAAGGAAAGATAGGGATAAAAACAAAAATGAGAGGAGCGCAAAGAAAATATATAAGTACACTTGAAGAAGCCCCGCCTGGCGAAACGCGTCTATGACACGCCCCTCCTCTCCACATACCTCTGCCCGAGTCTGCAATTGTGCTATAGACGGATGACTAACACGGATACCGTTTTTACTACATTGTGTGGACATTGCCTCTGCCACTTTTTTTACCTTTTCTGTCTGGAAGATTGTATGACAATCTCGCCTGCCTTTTGGACGCATCCATATCCCTGTATCCCTGGTTCAGGTGATATACACCAAACAGATTTGTGTCTCTATATGCTATTTGTGAGTTGAAGAGATTCAAACTCACCACTTTTTTAAGTAAGCCTCTTTGATCCCCTGTTTGTATTAAAAAAAATCAATTTGCTACTGTGCTTCACTACGAGATTATTTCTTTTTTTCTATGTACAAATCAACTTAATGAGCAATTGCTTAGGCAAACACTCTGATTCCACGTACATATTGTGAACAGCTGAAGCCCTTCATTATCCCTGGAAAATATCCCTGGAAAATCTTCCTTTCATGTTCAAATATAGAGCAGTATTTTTCTGCTCTTTAATGTGTGAGTACAACACCCATTATCCTTAACATTCAAATTGTTATTTACATACAGAGAGCACTATTTTTCTTTCTGTTTTCTCTTTTTTTGTATATATTGAATGAATACCACTGTGAGAGACCTTCAAAAACGATTCAGATTTTGTTCCAGATATAAGTATTTTTCCAGATATAAGTATTTTTCTAGCTTCATTTATTTTTCACTATTGGAAGATATATAGATATTATTGTCCATAGCTCACTTAAACCTTCACTAATTTTACTTATATATTTTATTTTTGTTTTTATCTTTGTGTTATTTGTAGAAATAAGAGGTAATTTTCTACTGAGTAGTGAGCTGCATCTATTTATTTATTTATCTATTGATTAAATCAAAATTATAGTAGCACCTTACACTGTTGTTTATTAGAAGGAAAGATAGGGCTTTCTTTTGCAACCATTTTTTTAAGATATTACCCTTTGTGTAATTTATACAATTTAATAAAGAGTGTAAAAATGGTTTTAAAAAAAACTGTGTTTTTTGTGTTTTTAATTATATTTTTTCCTGGGACACAGTATATTTCTCTCCTCTCTCTCTGACACAAAATAAAAATGTATCAGGCAGAGAGAGGGAAAATCTTGACAATCAGTGTTCTTACAGCACTGATTGTCATTTAATGTATTAAATGTATCCCATAAATACACAAAAAATAATGGTTGACCCTGGTCTGCCTAACTGTTAAGGCAACGAGGATCAACTTTCCCCATCTCTCCCCCCAAATTTGGGGGAGCATGGCAAAGGATTGTGATTAGCCTTTCACAGCTATCACAATCCTCACTGCAATGGCTGAGACAGCCTGTCTCAGCTATTGCAGGTAAGAAAGCCCATCTTCTGAGTGTTTCAGACTTGCCTCTATCAGATTAGAGTAAGTTTAGTAAATGCTCAAACAAGACCAAGGGGTTTATTATGTTTATTTTCTTGCTTGATATTTCACCAAGCTGGACGTGGGCTTCATTTACCCTAGAAGACTGTGGTTTATTGATCAACTCAACAGAGAAGGTTTGTCATAAAACGTATTTATTCGCACAATAGGAAAATTACACACTTAATAAGATAAAATAGTACATGTGCAAACCAGGAACAAAGTATCTGCAAATGTTACAAACTGTTCCATGGTCTTGGTTTATCAACTTTATTTTCATTAGGCTGGTTTAGCACATGACCTTAGAAAAATTATCTAAGCCCTGCACAAAAAAATATTAACCAAATATGCTAGACCCATAGACATAGGGGATAGACAAACCTCCAAACAGCCCATTACATCAAGGAACTACTTCTTTCAGTCCATGTTTAATGCTCTGCTTTACCAAATAGGAAAATATAGTGAATGGACTGAAATGCCAACGTGGAGCAGATTTATTTGGCAGACGTTGGAAGATCTTATCAGATTCCAGTAGATGTAGTCTATTAGTACTAATTAGTTCAACTTAATAATAACATAAGCTGCTAGAGACAGAAACAGTTGATAACTAGAATTTATATCACTTGACTATGTATTACAATATAAATTGGCAACTTATATAATTACACTAATTATTAACATTGTAATAATTAGTGATTCTGTCCCTCCTCTTTACCGTCGTCTCTAGCCTTCACCCATGAACACCCTTCCCCTTTGTAGAATATTAGTTGATGGTTTTATTTAGAAAAAGTCCCTTAAAACATCCATTAGTGATCCATTTTCTAGACCTGTACAGCAAAAAGCAGAAAATTATCTTTATATACATCCCTTTATCCATTTTTCTTATATTATATTTTCTTTATTATAATAAGTGGAAAATGTACTCTTAATGAAAGGGCTCCTGAAAGCTCATGTAAGAGAGAAGCATGCATATTACTGCATTAGATATGTGTCAAAGATTTGAGCACCCCAAGACATATATAGTGCTTACTGCTTGGGAATGCAAGAGAACTAATGGTTCTAATGTGAAGCAGGTTTATGCATGCTATACTGGTCAAAACTGCCTATGATACTGTCAACCTTATAAATCGGACTGACAGATTGGATAAAGGGGAGTGAGATTTCTGTAAACTTGGATAGATAGTGTATTGCTCACATTAATTTGGAGGGTGGACAGTAAGTAATTAGTACAGTGTACTGATTTTTTTTTGCTTAGATTACAGTCAAAATGGACAGATATTATGTAGGATACCTGCCTGAAATATCTGGTGAAGGGGTCTCACTCTCCCTTCCAGTCTGTGACTGATTAAACTATGGTTTAGGTCTAGAAGGTCATATTTGGAAAGTCAACATAAGTATTATTGTGTAACTGGCATGTGAGTTAACTCCCAGTGATGACATCAGAAAAAGAAAAAGACACAGTGGAAATAGAGTAAGAATGTAGTCAACCTAAGACGGATCTAGCAAGAGGAGTAACTAGAAACCACCGGGCCCCGGAAGCCACCATGCAACTCCTATATAGCTGGTTTTATAATATATATATATATGCTTGGTTGCATAGGGAGAGGTATTAGCAGTAGGAAGAGGGAAGTGCTCATGCCATTGTACAGAGCACTGGTGAGACCTCACTTGGCGTATTGTCCGCAGTACTGGAGACCGTATCTCCAGAAGGATATTGGTACTTTGGGGAGAGTTCAGAGAAGGGCTACTAAACTGGTTCATGGGTTGAAGGATAAAACTTACCAGGCAAGGTTAAAGCATCTTAACATGTATAGCTTGGAGGAAAGACGTAACAGGGGGTATATGATAGAAACATTTAAATACATAAAGGGAATCAACACAGTAAAGGAAGAGAGTATATTTAAAAGAAGAAAAACTACCACAACTAGAGGACAGAGTCTTAAATTAGAGGGGCAACAAAGTAATATCAGGAAGTATTACTTTACTGAGAGGGTAGTGGATGTTTGGAATAGCCTTCTTGCAGAAGTGGTAGAGGTAAACACAGTCAAGGATTTTAAGCATGCGTGGGATAGACACAAGGCTATCCTAGCTATAAGACCGGGAACGGGGGACTAATAAAAGTACTCTAAAAAAATTGGGCAGACTAGATGGACCGAATGGTTCTTATCTGCCGACACATTCTATGTTTCTATGTTTACACAGTCAGACTTACACACAGTCAGACTTACAGTTAGATTCATACATACACACAGACAGACTTACACTTACATACATACACAGACTTACACTTACATACATACAGTCCAACTTGCACTTACATACATACAGTCCGGCTTGCACTTACATACATACAGTCAGACTTGCACTTACATACATACATACATATAGTCAGACTTACACTTACATACATACATACAGTCAGACTTACACTTACATACATACAGTCAGACTTGCATTTATATACATACAGTCAGTCTTAAACTTACATACATACATACAGTCAGACTTACACTTACATAGATACAGTCAGACTTGCATTTATATACATACAGTCAGACTTAAACTTACATACATACATACAGTCCGACTTGCACTTACATACATACAGTCAGACTTGCACTTACATACATACATACATATAGTCAGACTTACACTTACATACATACATACAGTCAGACTTACACTTACATACATACAGTCAGACTTGCATTTATATACATACAGTCAGACTTAAACTTACATACATACATACAGTCAGACTTGCACTTACATATATACAGTCAGACTTACATACCCACAGATTTTTGTTTTGTTTTTCACCCTCCCTGCACGGTTACCTTTCATTGCAGGGAGGGGGGTTGATGCAGCCTCCATTTTCATCTGAGCGCCAGGATGTCATGGACATCCGGCGCTCTAGGAGGCTCAGAGCGCGAGGGGGCGGAGCTTTCACCCCCCACACGCAAGACCAACTGAGGTGCGGCTACCGGTTACATTTTCACGTGGCCCGCATCTCTCTCTCTCCGGAGGGCCTGTACTATGCGATCAGTTCAGATCGCATAGTACAGGTTTTACTCTATCAGGGTCACAGGGGTCAACAGGGCAGCTGGGCTCCTGGTGTGACGGGCCCGTTCACAGCTGTGACCCCTGCAATAATGATAGTTCCGCCACTGGATCTAGCATAATGACTTGACTATTAACAATTAAAATGTCAATTCACAGGAATATTCCTATGTATAATAAGTGAAGACAGTGCTAGCTTATACATTTGCAGCCAAATAAATTAAATCAATGCAACATAAACAGTGCAATATAAAGTTCTGCGTATCAGACAGATGTGACACACAGGTTTCTATCACCACATATATGAATATTATCAATACTACTTGAAATGGTTTCTTCCGCATTTTTCAAAGGTGACAAGTAAAATATAGAAATGGAGAGAGAACAATATAGTGTGACTTTGTTTTTATATCTAGCATAGTTGCCAACATTTGAAAAACATTTCCAGGGACATTTTGCAGCTCAGCTTCCAATTACTTACTTTAATATTGACCACACCTACTGCCCAAAGCTCCGCCCACTACACAAAATTAGCATAATGTAACTCCACCTTATTGTCACAGTGTAGATTATATCACCAAGTTCCCACCAACATTACCATGCATCCTTGGTATACAACAGATACATTCACAGCACAACATCTACATCAGGCATATGGATATTATCACCCTTTTTATGAAATATAGTAAGACCTGGTTTATAATTCAGTCAGAGAGCTGTGTGTACACCATAAAACATACATTAGTATGAACCCACCACTTCTGCTGGAAGGCCATTCCATGTATCCACTACCCTATCAGTAAAGTAATACTTTCATTAGTCCCTGGCCGTATCTTATATCTAGGATAGCCTTATACCTATCCCATGCATGCTTAAACTCCTTCACTGTATTAACCTCTACCACTTCTGCTGGAAGGCCATTCCATGTATCCACTACCCTAGCAGTAAAGTAATACTTTCATTAGTCCCTGGCCTTATCTTATATCTAGGATAGCCTTATACCTATCCCATGCATGCTTAAACTCCTTCACTGTATTAACCTCTACCACTTCTACTGGAAGACTATTCCATGCATCCACTACTGTCTCAGTAAAGTAATACTTTCATTAGTTCCTGGAGTTATCTTATATCTAGGATAGCCTTATGCTTATCCCATGCATGCTTAAACTCATTTACTGTATTAACCTCTACCACTTCTACTGGAAGACTATTCCATGCATCCACTACCCTCTCAGAAAGTAATAACTCCATTATTCCCTGGCCGCATCTTATATCTAGAATAGCCTTATGCTTATACTCCTTCACTGTATTAACCTCTACAACTTCTACTGGAAAACAAATCCATGCACCCACCACCCTCTCAGCAAACGAATATTAAGTTTCTGACCACAAAAAAAAACTGAAACATATTAAATATTTCCAGCCTTTTCAAAAGCTTGAGGTGGACCCCAAATATATGTTTATAACTAGTTGCATTTATACCAGGGCTTGAAAAACGTAATTGATTTTTAGGAGCCAGCAAAAAAATCTAGGCAACAGCACATACACAAAATCACATACACACTCATACATATAGTCAGTCACATAGACACATACACTCATGCATACAGTCTGTCACATACACTCATACATACAGTCTGTCACATACACTCATACATACACACATACAAGTGAGCGTTGTTTTTTTTAATCTTAAAAACAAAACAAAAAAAAGTAGATCAATATGTCCCCCTTCCCTGCTGTTATATCTTATTGCAAGGAAGGGGGGAATTTCCGTTCCAGGTTTGTCTGTGCCTCTTACAAAGGCACAGACCATCATTACTTATTAATTACATTATTTTGCTTATGTAAGAAATTAAAGGACCTTATATTTCTTGCATCCATTCATTTGTCATGTTATTTTGGCCATCATTTGTCACTGTTATCATGCCCATCATTTGTCGGTCTTAACATGCCCATCATTTGTCAGTCTTCTCATACCCATCATGTGTCAGCCTTATCATGCCCATCATGTGTCAGCCTTATCATGCCCATCATTTGTGAGTCTTATCATGCCCATCATCATTTGTGAGTCTTATCATGCCCATCACCATCTGTGAGTCTTATCATGCCCATCATCATCATCATCTGTGAGTCTTATCATGCCCATCACCATCTGTGAGTCTTATCATGCCCATCACCATCTGTGAGTCTTATCATGCCCATCATCATCTGTGAGTCTTATCATGCCCATCACCATCTGTGAGTCGTATCATGCTCATCATTATCTGTGAGTCTTATCACCATGCCCATCATCACCTGTGAGTCTTATCATGCCCATCATCATCTGTGAGTCTTATCATGTCCACCATCATCTGTGAGTCTTATCATGCCCATCACCATCTGTGAGTCTTATCATGCCCATCATCATCTGTGAGTCTCATCATGCCCATCATCATCTGTGAGTCTTATCATGCCCATCACCATCTGTGAGTCGTATCATGCCCATCATCATCTGTGAGTCTTATCATGCCCATCACCATCTGTGAGTCTTATCATGCCCATCATCATTTGTGTGTCTTATCATGCCCATCACCATCTGTGAGTCTTATCATGCCCATCATCATTTGTGTGTCTTATCATGCCCATCATCATCTGTGAGTCTTATCATGCCGATCATCATCTGTGAGTCGTATCATGCCCATCATCATCTGTGAGTCTTATCATCATGCCCATCACCATCTGTGAGTCTTATCATACCCATCATCATCTGTGAGTCTTATCATGCCCATCACCATATGTGAGTCTTATCATGCCCATCATCATCTGTAAGTCTTATCATGCCCACCATTTGTGAGTCTTATCATGCCCATCACCATCTGTGAGCCTTATCATGCCCATCATCATCTGTGAGTCTTATCATGCCCATCACCATCTGTGAGTCTTATCATGCCCATCATCATCTGTGAGTCTTATCATGCCCATCACCATCTGTGAGTCTTATCATGCCCATCATCATCTGTGAGTCTTACCATGCCCATCACCATCTGTGAGTCTTATCATGCCCATCATCATTTGTGTGTCTTATCATGCCCATCATCATCTGTGAGTCTTATCATGCCCATCATCATCTGTGAGTCGTATCATGCCCATCATCATCTGTGAGTCTTATCATCATGCCCATCACCACCTGTGAGTCTTATCATACCCATCATCATCTGTGAGTCTTATCATGCCCATCACCATCTGTGAGTCTTATCATGCCCATCATCATTTGTGTGTCTTATCATGCCCATCATCATCTGTGAGTCTTATCTTGCCGATCATCATCTGTGAGTCGTATCATGCCCATCATCATCTGTGAGTCTTATCATCATGCCCATCACCATCTGTGAGTCTTATCATACCCATCATCATCTGTGAGTCTTATCATGCCCATCACCATCTGTGAGTCTTATCATGCCCATCATCATCTGTGAGTCTTATCATGCCCATCATTTGTGAGTCTTATCATGCCCATCACCATCTGTGAGTCTTATCATGCCCATCATCATCTGTGAGTCTTATCATGCCCATCATTATCTGTGAGTCTTATCATGTCCACCATCATCTGTGAGTCTTATCATGCCCATCACCATCTGTGAGTCTTATCATGCCCATCACCATCTGTGAGTCTTATCATGCCCATCATCATCTGTGAGTCTTATCATGCCCATCATTTGTGAGTCTTATCATGCCCATCACCATCTGTGAGCCTTATCATGCCCATCATCATCTGTGAGTCTTATCATGCCCATCACCACCTGTGAGTCTTATCATGCCCATCATCATCTGTGAGTCTTATCATGCCCATCACCATCTGTGAGCCTTATCATGCCCATCATCATCTGTGAGTCTTATCATGCCCATCACCATCTGTGAGTCGTATCATGCTCATCATTATCTGTGAGTCTTATCACCATGCCCATCATCACCTGTGAGTCTTATCATGCCCATCATCATCTGTGAGTCTTATCATGTCCACCATCATCTGTGAATCTTATCATGCCCATCACCATCTGTGAGTCTTATCATGCCCATCATCATCTGTGAGTCTCATCATGCCCATCATCATCTGTGAGTCTTATCATGCCCATCACCATCTGTGAGTCTTATCATGCCCATCATCATTTGTGTGTCTTATCATTCCCATCATCATCAGTGAGTCTTATCATGCCCATCATCATCTGTGAGTCGTATCATGCCAATCATCATCTGTGAGTCTTATCATCATGCCCATCACCACCTGTGAGTCTTATCATACCCATCATCATCTGTGAGTCTTATCATGCCCATCACCATCTGTGAGTCTTATCATGCCCATCATCATTTGTGTGTCTTATCATGCCCATCATCATCTGTGAGTCTTATCTTGCCGATCATCATCTGTGAGTCGTATCATGCCCATCATCATCTGTGAGTCTTATCATCATGCCCATCACCATCTGTGAGTCTTATCATACCCATCATCATCTGTGAGTCTTATCATGCCCATCACCATCTGTGAGTCTTATCATGCCCATCATCATCTGTGAGTCTTATCATGCCCATCATTTGTGAGTCTTATCATGCCCATCACCATCTGTGAGTCTTATCATGCCCATCATCATCTGTGAGTCTTATCATGCCCATCATTATCTGTGAGTCTTATCATGTCCACCATCATCTGTGAGTCTTATCATGCCCATCACCATCTGTGAGTCTTATCATGCCCATCACCATCTGTGAGTCTTATCATGCCCATCACCATCTGTGAGTCTTATCATGCCCATCATCATCTGTGAGTCTTATCATGCCCATCATTTGTGAGTCTTATCATGCCCATCACCATCTGTGAGCCTTATCATGCCCATCATCATCTGTGAGTCTTATCATGCCCATCACCACCTGTGAGTCTTATCATGCCCATCATCATCTGTGAGTCTTATCATGCCCATCACCATCTGTGAGCCTTATCATGCCCATCATCATCTGTGAGTCTTATCATGCCCATCACCATCTGTGAGTCGTATCATGCTCATCATTATCTGTGAGTCTTATCACCATGCCCATCATCACCTGTGAGTCTTATCATGCCCATCATCATCTGTGAGTCTTATCATGTCCACCATCATCTGTGAATCTTATCATGCCCATCACCATCTGTGAGTCTTATCATGCCCATCATCATCTGTGAGTCTCATCATGCCCATCATCATCTGTGAGTCTTATCATGCCCATCACCATCTGTGAGTCGTATCATGCCCATCATCATCTGTGAGTCTTATCATGCCCATCACCATCTGTGAGTCTTATCATGCCCATCATCATTTGTGTGTCTTATCATGCCCATCATCATCTGTGAGTCTTATCATGCCCATCACCATATGTGAGTCTTATCATGCCCATCATCATCTGTGAGTCTTATCATGCCCACCATTTGTGAGTCTTATCATGCCCATCACCATCTGTGAGCCTTATCATGCCCATCATCATCTGTGAGTCTTATCATGCCCATCACCATCTGTGAGTCTTATCATGCCCAGCATCATCTGTGAGTCTTATCATGCCCATCACCATCTGTGAGTCTTATCATGCCCATCATCATCTGTGAGTCTTACCATGCCCATCACCATCTGTGAGTCTTTTCATGCCCATCATCATTTGTGTGTCTTATCATGCCCATCATCATCTGTGAGTCTTATCATGCCCATCATCATCTGTGAGTCGTATCATGCCCATCATCATCTGTGAGTCTTATCATCATGCCCATCACCACCTGTGAGTCTTATCATACCCATCATCATCTGTGAGTCTTATCATGCCCATCACCATCTGTGAGTCTTATCATGCCCATCATCATTTGTGTGTCTTATCATGCCCATCATCATCTGTGAGTCTTATCTTGCCGATCATCATCTGTGAGTCGTATCATGCCCATCATCATCTGTGAGTCTTATCATCATGCCCATCACCATCTGTGAGTCTTATCATACCCATCATCATCTGTGAGTCTTATCATGCCCATCACCATCTGTGAGTCTTATCATGCCCATCATCATCTGTGAGTCTTATCATGCCCATCATTTGTGAGTCTTATCATGCCCATCACCATCTGTGAGTCTTATCATGCCCATCATCATCTGTGAGTCTTATCATGCCCATCATTATCTGTGAGTCTTATCATGTCCACCATCATCTGTGAGTCTTATCATGCCCATCACCATCTGTGAGTCTTATCATGCCCATCACCATCTGTGAGTCTTATCATGCCCATCATCATCTGTGAGTCTTATCATGCCCATCATTTGTGAGTCTTATCATGCCCATCACCATCTGTGAGCCTTATCATGCCCATCATCATCTGTGAGTCTTATCATGCCCATCACCACCTGTGAGTCTTATCATGCCCATCATCATCTGTGAGTCTTATCATGCCCATCACCATCTGTGAGCCTTATCATGCCCATCATCATCTGTGAGTCTTATCATGCCCATCACCATCTGTGAGTCGTATCATGCTCATCATTATCTGTGAGTCTTATCACCATGCCCATCATCACCTGTGAGTCTTATCATGCCCATCATCATCTGTGAGTCTTATCATGTCCACCATCATCTGTGAATCTTATCATGCCCATCACCATCTGTGAGTCTTATCATGCCCATCATCATCTGTGAGTCTCATCATGCCCATCATCATCTGTGAGTCTTATCATGCCCATCACCATCTGTGAGTCGTATCATGCCCATCATCATCTGTGAGTCTTATCATGCCCATCACCATCTGTGAGTATTATCATGCCCATCATCATTTGTGTGTCTTATCATGCCCATCATCATCTGTGAGTCTTATCATGCCGATCATCATCTGTGAGTCGTATCATGCCCATCATCATCTGTGAGTCTTATCATCATGCCCATCACCATCTGTGAGTCTTATCATACCCATCATCATCTGTGAGTCTTATCATGCCCATCACCATCTGTGAGTCTTATCATGCCCATCATCATCTGTGAGTCTTATCATGCCCATCATTTGTGAGTCTTATCATGCCCATCACCATCTGTGAGCCTTATCATGCCCATCATCATCTGTGAGTCTTATCATGCCCATCACCATCTGTGAGTCTTATCATGCCCATCATCATCTGTGAGTCTTACCATGCCCATCACCATCTGTGAGTCTTATCATGCCCATCATCATTTGTGTGTCTTATCATGCCCATCATCATCTGTGAGTCTTATCATGCCCATTATCATCTGTGAGTCGTATCATGCCCATCATCATCTGTGAGTCTTATCATCATGCCCATCACCACCTGTGAGTCTTATCATACCCATCATCATCTGTGAGTCTTATCATGCCCATCACCATCTGTGAGTCTTATCATGCCCATCATCATCTGTGTGTCTTATCATGCCCATCATCATCTGTGAGTCTTATCATGCCCATCACCATCTGTGAGTCTTATCATGCCCATCATCATCTGTGTGTCTTATCATGCCCATCATCATCTGTGAGTCTTATCATGCCGATCATCATCTGTGAGTCGTATCATGCCCATCATCATCTGTGAGTCTTATCATCATGCCCATCACCATCTGTGAGTCTTATCATACCCATCATCATCTGTGAGTCTTATCATGCCCATCACCATCTGTGAGTCTTATCATGCCCATCATCATCTGTGAGTCTTATCATGCCCATCATTTGTGAGTCTTATCATGCCCATCACCATCTGTGAGTCTTATCATGCCCATCATCATCTGTGAGTCTTATCATGCCCATCATCATCTGTGAGTCTTATCATGTCCACCATCATCTGTGAGTCTTATCATGCCCATCACCATCTGTGAGTCTTATCATGCCCATCACCATCTGTGAGTCTTATCATGCCATCATCATCTGTGAGTCTTATCATGCCCATCATTTGTGAGTCTTATCATGCCCATCACCATCTGTGAGCCTTATCATGCCCATCATCATCTGTGAGTCTTATCATGCCCATCACCACCTGTGAGTCTTATCATGCCCATCATCATCTGTGAGTCTTATCATGCCCATCACCATCTGTGAGCCTTATCATGCCCATCATCATCTGTGAGTCTTATCATGCCCATCACCATCTGTGAGTCTTATCATGCCCATCATCATCTGTGAGTCTTATCAGGCCCATCACCATCTGTGAGTCTTATCATGCCCATCATCATCTGTGAGTCTTACCATGCCCATCACCATCTGTGAGTCTTATCATGCCCATCATTTGTGTGTCTTATCATGCCCATCATCATCTGTGAGTCGTATCATGCCCATCATCATCTGTGAGTCGTATCATGCCCATCATCATCTGTGAGTCTTATCATCATGCCCATCACCACCTGTGAGTCTTATCATACCCATCATCATCTGTGAGTCTTATCATGCCCATCACCATCTGTGAGTCTTGTCATGCCCATCATCATTTGTGTGTCTTATCATGCCCATCATCATCTGTGAGTCTTATCATGCCGATCATCATCTGTGAGTCGTATCATGCCCATCATCATCTGTGAGTCTTATCATCATGCCCATCACCATCTGTGAGTCTTATCATACCCATCATCATCAGTGAGTCTTATCATGCCCATCACCATCTGTGAGTCTTATCATGCCCATCATCATCTGTGAGTCTTATCATGCCCATCATTTGTGAGTCTTATCATGCCCATCACCATCTGTGAGTCTTATCATGCCCATCATCATCTGTGAGTCTTATCATGCCCATCATCATCTGTGAGTCTTATCATGTCCACCATCATCTGTGAGTCTTATCATGCCCATCACCATCTGTGAGTCTTATCATGCCAGTCACCATCTGTGAGTCTTATCATGCCCATCATCATCTGTGAGTCTTATCATGCCCATCATTTGTGAGTCTTATCATGCCCATCACCATCTGTGAGCCTTATCATGCCCATCATCATCTGTGAGTCTTATCATGCCCATCACCATCTGTGAGTCTTATCATGCCCATCATCATCTGTGAGTCTTATCATGCCCATCACCATCTGTGAGTCTTATCATGCCCATCATCATCTGTGAGTCTTACCATGCCCATCACCATCTGTGAGTCTTATCATGCCCATCATCATTTGTGTGTCTTATCATGCCCATCATCATCTGTGAGTCTTATCATGCCTATCATCATCTGTTAGTCGTATCATGCCCATCATCATCTGTGAGTCTTATCATCATGCCCATCACTACCTGTGAGTCTTATCATACCCATCATCATCTGTGAGTCTTATCATGCCCATCACCATCTGTGAGTCTTATCATGCCCATCATCATTTGTGTGTCTTATCATGCCCATCATCATCTGTGAGTCTTATCATGCCGATCATCATCTGTGAGTCGTATCATGCCCATCATCATCTGTGAGTCTTATCATCATGCCCATCACCATCTGTGAGTCTTATCATACCCATCATCATCTGTGAGTCTTGTCATGCCCATCACCATCTGTGAGTCTTATCATGTCCATCATCATCTGTGAGTCTTATCATGCCCATCACCATCTGTGAGTCTTATCATGCCCATGACCATCTGTGAGTCTTATCATGCCCATCATCATCTGTGAGTCTCATCATGCCCATCATCATCTGTGAGTCTTATCATGCCCATCATCATCTGTGAGTATTATCATGCCCATCACCATCTGTGAGTCTTATCATGTCCATCATCATCTGTGAGTCTTATCATGCCCATCATCATCTGTGAGTCTTATCATGACCATCATCATCTGTGAGTCGTATCATGCCCATCATCATCTGTGAGTCTTATCATCATGCCCATCACCACCTGTGAGTCTTATCATACCCATCACCACCTGTGAGTCTTATCATACCCATCATCAGCTGTGAGTCTTATCATGCCCATCATCATCTGTGAGTCTTATCATGCCCATCATTTGTGAGTCTTATCATGCCCATCAACATCTGTGAGTCTTATCATGCCCATCATCATCTGTGAGTCTTATCATACCCATCATCATTTGTGTGTCTTATCATGCCCATCACCATCTGTGAGTCTTATCATGCCCATCATCACCTGTGAGTCTTATCATGCCCACCATCATCTGTCAGTCTTATCATGCCCATCATCATCTTTGAGTCTTATCATGCCCACTATCATCTGTGAGTCTTATCATGCCCATCACCATCTGTGAGTCGTATCATGCCCATCATCACCTGTCAGTCTTATCATGCCCATCATTATTTGTGTGTCTTATCATGCCCATCATCATGTGTGATTCTTATCATGCCCATCATCACCTGTGATTCTTATCATGCCCATCATCACCTGTGATTCTTATCATGCCCATCATCACCTGTGAGTCTTATCATGCCCATCATCATCTGTGAGTCTTATCATGCCCATCATCATTTGTGTGTCGTATCATGCCCATCATCATCTGTGAAGTCTTATCATCATGCCCATCACCATCTGTGAGTCTTATCACACCCATCACCATCTGTGAGTCTTATCATGCCCATCACCATCTGTGAGTCTTATCATGCCCATCATCATTTGTGTGTCTTATCTTGCCCATCATCATCTGTGAGTCTTATCATGCCCATCATCATTTGTGTGTCTTATCATGCCCTTCACCATCTGTGAGTCTTATCATGCCCATCATCATCTGTGAGTCTTATCATACCCATCATCATTTGTGTGTCTTATCATACCCATCATCATCTGTGAGTCCTATCATGCCCATCATCATCTGTGAGTCGTATCATGCCCATCATCATCTGTGAGTCTTATCATCATGCCCATCACCATCTGTGAGTCTTATCATGCCCATCATCATCTGTGAGTTGTTTCATGCCCATCATCATCTGTGAGTCTTATCATCATGCCCATCACCATCTGTGAGTCTTATCATGCCCACCATCATCTGTCAGTCTTATCATGCCCACCATCATCTGGGAGTCTTATCATGCCCATCACCATCTGTGAGTCTTATCATGTCTATCATCATATATGAGTCTTATCATGCCCATCATCACCTGTGAGTCTTATGATGCCCATCATCATCTGTGAATCTTATCATGCCCATCATCATCTGTGAGTCTTATCATGCCCATCATCATCTGTGAGTCTTATCATGCCCTTCATCACCTGTGAGTCTTATCATGCCCACCATCATCTGTCAGTCTTATCATGCCCATCATCATCTGTGAGTCTTATCATGCCCACCATCATCTGGGAGTCTTATCATGCCCATCACCATCTGTGAGTCTTATCATGCCCATCACCATCTGTGAGTCGTATCATGCCCATCATCACCTGTCAGTCTTATCATGCCCATCATTATTTGTGTGTCTTATCATGCCCATCATCATGTTTGTTTCTTATCATGCCCATCATCACCTGTGAGTCTTATCATGCCCATCATCATCTGTGAGTCTTATCATGCCCATCATCATTTGTGTGTCGTATCATGCCCATCATCATCTGTGAGTCTTATCATCATGCCCATCACCATCTGTGAATCTTATCATGCCCATCACCATCTGTGAGTCTTATCATGCACATCATCTGTGAGTCTTATCATGCCCATCACCATCTGTGAGCCTTATCATGCCCATCACCACCTGTGAGTCTTATCATGTCTATCATCATCTGTGAGTCTTATCATGTCCATCATCACCTGTGAGTCTTTTCATGCCCATCATCATCTGTGAGCCTTATCATGCACATCATCTGTGAGTCTTATCATGCCCATCACCATCTGTGAGTCTTTTCATGCCCATCATCATCTGTGAGCCTTATCATGCCCATCATCACCTGTGAGTCTTATCATGTCGATCATCATCTGTGAGTTTTATCATGCCCATCACCATCTGTGAGTCTTATCATGCCCATCACCATCTGTGAGCCTTATCATGCCCATCATCATCTGTGAGTCTTATCATGCCCATCACCATCTGTGAGTCTTATCATGCCCATCATCATCTGTGAGTCTTATCAGGCCCATCACCATCTGTGAGTCTTATCATGCCCATCATCATCTGTGAGTCTTACCATGCCCATCACCATCTGTGAGTCTTATCATGCCCATCATCATTTGTGTGTCTTATCATGCCCATCATCATCTGTGAGTCTTATCATGCCCATCATCATCTGTGAGTCGTATCATGCCCATCATCATCTGTGAGTCTTTTCATGCCCATCATCATCTGTGAGCCTTATCATGCCCATCATCACCTGTGAGTCTTATCATGTCGATCATCATCTGTGAGTTTTATCATGCCCATCACCATCTGTGAGTCTTATCATGCCCATCACCATCTGTGAGCCTTATCATGCCCATCATCATCTGTGAGTCTTATCATGCCCATCACCATCTGTGAGTCTTATCATGCCCATCATCATCTGTGAGTCTTATCAGGCCCATCACCATCTGTGAGTCTTATCATGCCCATCATCATCTGTGAGTCTTACCATGCCCATCACCATCTGTGAGTCTTATCATGCCCATCATCATTTGTGTGTCTTATCATGCCCATCATCATCTGTGAGTCTTATCATGCCCATCATCATCTGTGAGTCGTATCATGCCCATCATCATCTGTGAGTCTTATCATCATGCCCATCACCACCTGTGAGTCTTATCATACCCATCATCATCTGTGAGTCTTATCATGCCCATCACCATCTGTGAGTCTTATCATGCCCATCATCATTTGTGTGTCTTATCATGCCCATCATCATCTGTGAGTCTTATCATACCCATCATCATCTGTGAGTCGTATCATGCCCATCATCATCTGTGAGTCTTATCATCATGCCCATCACCATCTGTGAGTCTTATCATACCCATCATCATCAGTGAGTCTTATCATGCCCATCCCCATCTGTGAGTCTTATCATGCCCATCATCATCTGTGAGTCTTATCATGCCCATCATTTGTGAGTCTTATCATGCCCATCACCATCTGTGAGTCTTATCATGCCCATCATCATCTGTGAGTCTTATCATGTCCATCATCATCTGTGAGTCTTATCATGTCCACCATCATCTGTGAGTCTTATCATGCCCATCACCATCTGTGAGTCTTATCATGCCCATCACCATCTGTGAGTCTTATCATGCCCATCATCATCTGTGAGTCTTATCATGCCCATCATTTGTGAGTCTTATCATGCCCATCACCATCTGTGAGCCTTATCATGCCCATCATCATCTGTGAGTCTTATCATGCCCATCACCATCTGTGAGTCTTATCATGCCCATCATCATCTGTGAGTCTTATCATGCCCATCACCATCTGTGAGTCTTATCATCATCATCTGTGAGTCTTACCATGCCCATCACCATCTGTGAGTCTTATCATGCCCATCATCATTTGTGTGTCTTATCATGCCCATCATCATCTGTGAGTCTTATCATGCCCATCATCATCTGTTAGTCGTATCATGCCCATCATCATCTGTGAGTCTTATCATCATGCCCATCACCACCTGTGAGTCTTATCATACCCATCATCATCTGTGAGTCTTATCATGCCCATCACCATCTGTGAGTCTTATCATGCCCATCATCATTTGTGTGTCTTATCATGCCCATCATCATCTGTGAGTCTTATCATGCCGATCATCATCTGTGAGTCGTATCATGCCCATCATCATCTGTGAGTCTTATCATCATGCCCATCACCATCTGTGAGTCTTATCATACCCATCATCATCTGTGAGTCTTATCATGCCCATCACCATCTGTGAGTCTTATCATGTCCATCATCATCTGTGAGTCTTATCATGCCCATCACCATCTGTGAGTCTTATCATGCCCATGACCATCTGTGAGTCTTATCATGCCCATCATCATCTGTGAGTCTCATCATGCCCATCATCATCTGTGAGTCTTATCATGCCCATCATCATCTGTGAGTATTATCATGCCCATCACCATCTGTGAGTCTTATCATGCCCATCATCATCTGTGAGTCTTATCATGCCCATCATCATCTGTGAGTCTTATCATGACCATCATCATCTGTGAGTCGTATCATGCCCATCATCATCTGTGAGTCTTATCATCATGCCCATCACCACCTGTGAGTCTTATCATACCCATCATCAGCTGTGAGTCTTATCATGCCCATCACCATCTGTGAGTCTTATCATGCCCATCATCATCTGTGAGTCTTATCATGCCCATCATTTGTGAGTCTTATCATGCCCATCACCATCTGTGAGTCTTATCATGCCCATCATCATCTGTGAGTCTTATCATACCCATCATCATTTGTGTGTCTTATCATGCCCATCACCATCTGTGAGTCTTATCATGCCCATCATCACCTGTGAGTCTTATCATGCCCACCATCATCTGTCAGTCTTATCATGCCCATCATCATCTTTGAGTCTTATCATGCCCACTATCATCTGTGAGTCTTATCATGCCCATCACCATCTGTGAGTCGTATCATGCCCATCATCACCTGTCAGTCTTATCATCCCCATCATTATTTGTGTGTCTTATCATGCCCATCATCATGTGTGATTCTTATCATGCCCATCATCACCTGTGATTCTTATCATGCCCATCATCATGTGTGATTCTTATCATGCCCATCATCACCTGTGAGTCTTATCATGCCCATCATCATCTGTGAGTCTTATCATGCCCATCATCATTTGTGTGTCGTATCATGCCCATCATCATCTGTGAAGTCTTATCATCATGCCCATCACCATCTGTGAGTCTTATCACACCCATCACCATCTGTGAGTCTTATCATGCCCATCACCATCTGTGAGTCTTATCATGCCCATCATCATTTGTGTGTCTTATCTTGCCCATCATCATCTGTGAGTCTTATCATGCCCATCATCATTTGTGTGTCTTATCATGCCCTTCACCATCTGTGAGTCTTATCATGCCCATCATCATCTGTGAGTCTTATCATACCCATCATCATTTGTGTGTCTTATCATACCCATCATCATCTGTGAGTCCTATCATGCCCATCATCATCTGTGAGTCGTATCATGCCCATCATCATCTGTGAGTCTTATCATCATGCCCATCACCATCTGTGAGTCTTATCATGCCCATCATCATCTGTGAGTCGTTTCATGCCCATCATCATCTGTGAGTCTTATCATCATGCCCATCACCATCTGTGAGTCTTATCATGCCCACCATCATCTGTCAGTCTTATCATGCCCACCATCATCTGGGAGTCTTATCATGCCCATCACCATCTGTGAGTCTTATCATGTCTATCATCATATGTGAGTCTTATCATGCCCATCATCACCTGTGAGTCTTATGATGCCCATCATCATCTGTGAGTCTTATCATGCCCATCATCATCTCTGAGTCTTATCATGCCCATCATCACCTGTGAGTCTTATCATGCCCACCATCATCTGTCAGTCTTATCATGCCCATCATCATCTGTGAGTCTTATCATGCCCACCATCATCTGGGAGTCTTATCATGCCCATCACCATCTGTGAGTCTTATCATGCCCATCACCATCTGTGAGTCGTATCATGCCCATCATCACCTGTCAGTCTTATCATGCCCATCATTATTTGTGTGTCTTATCATGCCCATCATCATGTTTGATTCTTATCATGCCCATCATCACCTGTGAGTCTTATCATGCCCATCATCATCTGTGAGTCTTATCATGCCCATCATCATTTGTGTGTCGTATCATGCCCATCATCATCTGTGAGTCTTATCATCATGCCCATCACCATCTGTGAATCTTATCATGCCCATCACCATCTGTGAGTCTTATCATGCACATCATCTGTGAGTCTTATCATGACCATCACCATCTGTGAGCCTTATCATGCCCATCACCACCTGTGAGTCTTATCATGTCTATCATCATCTGTGAGTCTTATCATGTCCATCATCACCTGTGAGTCTTTTCATGCCCATCATCATCTGTGAGCCTTATCATGCACATCATCTGTGAGTCTTATCATGCCCATCACCATCTGTGAGTCTTTTCATGCCCATCATCATCTGTGAGCCTTATCATGCCCATCATCACCTGTGAGTCTTATCATGTCGATCATCATCTGTGAGTTTTATCATGCCCATCACCATCTGTGAGTCTTATCATGCCCATCATTATCTTATCATGCCCATCATCATCTGTGAGTCTTACCATGCCCATCATCACCTGTGAGTCTTATCATGCCCATCATCATCTGTGAGCCTTATCATGCCCATCATCATCTGTGAGTCTTATCATGCCCATCATCATCTGTGAGTCTCATGTCATTTCATTTCTCAGTGTTATTTTGCCCATTAGTTACCCTCCCTCCACCCCTGCTCCACCCCTGCCTCCGTGTCATGTCGTATCCTCCGTGCTGCAGGCTTCCCTCCTGCACGGAGGAGGGAAGTACATTAGCCGGATATGACTAGTTGTCATATCCGGCTGAAGAAAAGAGAAAAAAAGTCAAAAAAAGCTCACACTGCCGCGCGTACATCGCGATCGCGGGACAGTCCCAGGAAACTGGCCTATCTCGCGATTGCAGGGGAGAAAGCCCCGCCCTTGCACTCTGACCATGTTAGAGCACCAGGTGTCAGTGACATCCCGGTGCTCAGATGGAACAATCCCCCTGCCTGCTTGTTTACATTTTATCAGCAGGGAGGGAGATTGTGCCATCTAAGCAGCATGCGTGCGATTCAAGTGCAACGGAGACCGTAAATATCTAGTGCATTGCAAAAAACATTGTCATGCCTGCCGTAACTAAATAAAAATAATTGGTGGTGACAGTGGGTCCCCCTCCCCAGGCCACAGGCATCAGTGGAAGTAACCCCCCTAGCCATAAAACTAACCCTAAAACTAAACCCTAGCCCTAATACTAACCGTAAAATGAACCCCTAAATCTACTACCTCAATACTAACCTAAACAAACCTCTAAAACTAACATGCACCTCGCCGATTCACCAAACTGTCTGGTATTTTAAGTGCTGCAATGAATCAGCCACAAAGAACAGTCCCATTCCGTAAAATATATACAATGTGGTGGAAGTATCCTTCCCCATGGTTTCAACCATGAAATAAAACAAAATAAACACAAATAGTGCAACTCTGTATGTTAACAGGGGTTAACATTCCTTGTCAACCCTCAAAGGTAATATAGTCACAAAAGTGATAAGTGTAAAGACACTTTAAATGGTCTTAGCTTGAACTGCTTTAAAGCCTCCAAATCGGGACCTTTAATCTACCTGTGTCACATTATTCCAGGGTACAAAATAAATTGTTCTATATTACAGTACATAATGTATGGTCACAGATGTATGCTCAGTGACCTGTGATAGATAGTTATGCATCAGCACAGACACTTATACATCTGTACTAATTACAGGTGAATTAATCTGATAGGACAACAGTGTAATTAAAATTAATTCCCTTCTCAGGTGCTGATTTATTTATTTATTGCATATTTGAAATATATTGCTTTAATCTTATACCGGATTTATGTTATAACACTTTGCTTTGCAATGAGATTTTACTGCATGTCTTTGGATCCATTTTAAAACATATTTCTTTTATATAATGCTTTGTATCACCTATTTATTGGCATGTCTGTCTCATAGGAATACATGCATAATGTATTTTAATAGCAGTATTCCACTTGAGCTTTAAATATATGAATATATGTATTGTGAACTAAGCCCAAACCAGATGAATGCTTGAGGACTGTGGGACAAGTGAACTGCAAGTAAAGTGCAAACATCAGCCATTAATTTGACTCACCTGAGCATTGTTATACTGAGAATGTATGGCATAGTAAAAATCTCATTTTTTTTTTATAATTGCATATAATAAGGGAAATATATGTTGTAAATGTATGTGTGGTGTCTCCTGCTTATGACATCACCCGTGGCTTGATATGCAAATTAATTAATTTTTTCAATAGACATGTGTCATTTGCATATCAAGCCACATGGTGATGTTCAATAGAAGCAGCGTTTAAGCTGACTCAGTCCCTTTAAGACATGAATCAAAAATCAGTGATCTACATGAAATGTGAGCATGATTGCAAATACATGCACAGCTTAAGTGTTCCATACTTAATCTATTAACACCTGATTGTTGCAGTCCACTTGTCAGTTCCCACTACATTAGTACCCTCATTGAATTCTATTCACTAAAGACTGAACAGAGGTGACAAGACAAAACAATTGCAAAAAATTATTCCAAAACATGTCCCTTCTGTTGTCATCTTGAGCTCCTTGCATGCGCAGTGCACATTTAAGACCTTATTTGCATTGCCCTACCCAGAATCCCTAGCTCTACTGTGTGCACTATAAGTATATATATTTAGGATGTGTAAATATGAGCACCATGACTCCCACTGTTCCAAATCCAATGGAACAATCACCATATGGGACCCCTGTCCCGCCATCCCTGTTTCTTTCCCTAGTTTCATTTTGCAGGAACATGAAACATCTGACATGATCTGATTGTACATGCGTGAGCGAATAGCAAAACACTCGCACACATGTGCAGGAGCATTTTAATCCATCAAACAGAGCGGCAGGGCCAATTTATTCACTCACGTCTGCATGATCACACACACTTTGCTGCCCATGCCACCATGACTTCATGTCTTCTACTGACATTACTATTTCTACAATAGAGCACTTTGTGTTACCTTTTTTGACCTCCTCTTAGGTACTTAACAGAATTGTGTTGCGGTGTCAAAAAACTCTAATAGAACCTATCCCAACACCAGCCTAATTATGTTTTTATAAAACACGACTCATATGTTGCTATCATCTTACGTTATATTAAATACAAATGTAAAATAAATTAAAAATGCTAGTTTTACCTTTTTTTTTAAAACGAACGCTGTGCATTTATTGCACGTAATTTCCTAGCTAGTTTATCTGCACTGTCTAATTAATAAATAACATACTGATGGCAGTGGGAAGATACCATAAATGTAATGCTACATGTATGTTATCAGGGTTACTAAATGTTATTGTGATAATAATGGGGGTTTAAAAAATGTCTTTACTGGGGCTGGTAGTGTGAAGCGTTTCCTCTTCATTGTGCGGATCCGGCAACAATCCTTTAGCTGCAGCAACCCATCGATCTCTTTTAAGAACTATCTTTTGCGCTGCCAGGACTATCTCAGTAGGGAGCATTTTGATATTCTAAGTGCCCTATCTGTTATAAAGATAATGAAACCAGCTAGTACTGATGCACAACAGCTGCTTAGTGTCCCTTCATTTCTCTAGTCACCAGTCATTTGGTTTCTGCTGCTCATGCAGAAAGGGGTCAATACAATTTTTGTTCTCAGCCATTTGTTTCTCGTCTGAATTCTTCGTATCATCTTATATCATTGCACATACAGGTGCTGGATACCAACACAATACTCTTAATATTACTCATTATTAATACAAATAAAATAGTGCTTTGATGTGAAGGATACATTGAGATATTCTATTTTTTAAAGATTCAAAGGTTTATTAGGGGCTAATGGGGTTCTTTTACCTACATAATATTTGCAGCAGGAAATATAGAGCATACAAATATGATGTTACAATACTGTGAGGCTGGGAGTCAGGAGCATAGCGCAGGGGAGCTCCAGCAGTAGGTAAATCCAAAGGCAAAAGTACAAAGGGATTAGGAAAAGGCAAGGTCAAAGGCAGTCCAGAGGGTTGAGGCAGGCAGATAAGTAGCAAAAACGAGCTTGGGAAGCCAGGGTCAGGAGAGGAGAGATCAACAGTATCCAAGAGGGAAACCAAAGGGTCAATAGCCGGTGGTTCAAAATGTAATACTGAATGGCAACGAGTGGAAACAGGAACTTCACAAGGAGAGAACCTAGCTTGGGAATAAACAAGCACAGAATGGCAAGTGAGCAGGGTTTAAATAGGGAGTCAGGCACCATAACCCCTCCGCTCAGGTCTCAGTATCCTCCTTCTGCCATTCACTGCATAGTAGGTGTGCTGGAAAGGCAACACCCACACTCCTCCCTCTTAACTAGTCCTGTGTTGGAGTGGCCAGGCCCCTTGATATTGAAGCCACGCCCCCAGGTAGCAAAAGCACTACTCGAGGACGGGGGTGCAGCTCAGTCCACAACCACATGGCCACAACACGGGAGGACGGAGCACTGGAGGTGAGTGAAGGAGACAGGGGATGCCTGTGGGTAGTGGGACCTGGAGCCTGACAATTACATTAAAATTGATTTACATTATGCGTTGTACCAAGCACTGAGGGGAACTACATACAACTAAAGTACATACCCTACAACTGGTAACACAGACACCGGAGAATGCTTGATGCACATGCCTTTGCTATCCTGGCTTTAGATGCCAGGGTCTGACGCCATCGCACAACACTGACGAGCGCTTCTGCGATTTGCCAGGGGGCAATGTTGGGAGGTATTATACTATGATAGACCAACAGAGACAGACTGATACATGAGTTAGATAACCCTGCTTGCAAGCTTACAATTGAGGGATAGAGGGGGGGAGAAGAGACACATAAGGTGAGTGAAGAGGTCAGAGGGGAAGGTGGTGGCAGTAATAGTATTTGGGGAAAGTTAAAGCTTGGTTGGTTTGGCCAGAGGTGAATTAATGTGTGTTCTGATTGGATGATAGCAGAACTGTTCCTAATCCAATGGAACAGTTACGATATGGGATCCCTATCCCACATTGTTGGAGAAACTGAGAGCTAAGGCATCATATATGTCTGTGCCATCTCCCATTTATGATATGGTCTGCTGCTATCACATTAAGCTAATTAGTTTAACATTGCATTAACTCATTTTGCATATAGTGCTGTCAATAATATACATATTTTTACTAATTATGCATTTTTATGTTTCTGATTATTACTGCATACATTGATTAGAATAGGAGCAATAAACAGAGGGAATCAGAGGGATAATATTTTGTTTCTATTTATCAATAATCAATAGTAACTTTTTATGGTGCATCAATATTTTTTTAAACATGGGTATAACTCAGAGGAGAGGGGGCCCACTATCAAAAAGTTCTATGACTAAAGATGGTTTTGCTTGTAGGGTTACCATGATGCCATGATGATCTAGTGGTTGAATTGGCAAGGGAATTGCAAAAAATCAGGGAGAAATAACATAACTAGACATTTTCCAATTCACTTATTTTTGTCCTTTGTAGGTTCACCTCCATTCTCCGTTTAGCAAATAGGCCCTAAAGGCAAGATCAATATTATACCAGATTAGTTTTCAGGAAAAGAGAATCTATATTGTAAAAAAAATATATGTAAAAAAGTCTAGTCTGGTTTAAACAAAAATATACATAATAAAGCAATGAAAACACTCAACAATAAAAAGAATGTACAGTAAATAATAAAATATAATAATAGTAAATACATTTCGTAATGTATACTGCTTTAGATAAAACAGTTAAAATGTTATAAATGTAAAATACATAACCATATTTCATAATAATTCGCAGACATAACATTGTTGAAGTAGAATTTCCAACTCTCCTGTTATATTTGTCAGTTCATTGTCTTTTCACCACAGTTCAGTGCTGAGTAGCAGCTGGGCTATTAGTGCTTGATTTTCACGATTTCTTTGTCCGTTCACTATAATTAAAGAGACTGTGCCACCTAAAAATTGTTTAAACTGTGAATGTAAAGAATGAAGAATGATCCATACATTTTCGTGGATCCCAACTGTCCCATTTTGAGTGTGACAGTCTCAAATTTGGGACCCGTCACGCAGTGGTGTATCTTGATTTTGTGCTGCCCTAGGCAGACAAAATCCGGGCACCCCCCTACCCAAGCTGCACACCCACGTTACACACCTAAGACATGCCCCATCATTCAGACTCACATCAAGCTTACACTCCCATCACACTCAGTCACACACTCCTACTCCCATCACACTCAGTCACACACTCCTACTCCCATCACGCACACACACTGTCTCCCATCACACACACTCTGAATCCCATCACACTCAGTCACACACACTGTCTCCCATCACACACAGGTCACACACACTGTCTCCCATCACACACACTCTGACTCCCATCACACTCAGTCACACACAGTCTCCCATCACGCTCAGTCACACACACTGTTTCCCATCACACACACTCTGACTCCCATCACACTCATTCACACACACTGTCTCCAATCACACACACTCTGATTCACACACACTGTCTCCAATCACACACACTCTGATTCACACACACTGTCTCCAATCACACACACTCTGACTCCCATCACACTCAGTCACACACACTGTCTCCAGTCACACACACACACACACACTGTCTCCCATCACACACACTCTGACTCCCATCACACTCATTCACACACACTGTCTCCCATCACACTGTCTCCCATCACACTCAGTCACACACACTGTCTCCCATCACACACACTCTGACTCCCATCACACTCATTCACACACACTGTCTCCAATCACACACACTCTGATTCACACACACTGTCTCCAATCACACACACTCTGACTCCCATCACACTCAGTCACACACACTGTCTCCAGTCACACACACACACACACACATCCCATCAGCACTTACCTTTCCCTGGCAGGCAGGCAGCATGGTCCCTCCATGCTGCCTGTTCGGCTTCCCGGCGATTGTGCCGACAGGTCACGTGACCGGGCGTGCGTATGACGTCAGCGCGCCCGTCACGTGACTGTCGGCACTTCCGTGTCGGCACACTGCACGGGGAGCCGAACAGGCAGCACGGAGGTTTCTCTGTGCTGCCTGTTCGGCTCCCCGTGCAGCCTGGCAGGCAGAGCGTTGGTGAGGGGGGATCTTGCGATCCCTTCTCACCTCCGTCTCTGCCTGCAAGCACGGTGTGGTTTTTTTTTTTTTTTTTTTTAAAGGGCCGGATTTTTTTTTTTTTTTTTTTTTTTCCAGTGCTGGGGGGCGCTGCCGCCCCCCAAAATTTGCCGCCATAGTCATCCGCCTAGGATGCCTCGCGGTAAATACAGCACTGCCGTCACGCCCCCAGTTCTATCTCTGTCCCACTTTTTGTGATAGCGGTTTAGCTCGGCAAGATTAGAAATATTTCTGTGGTCCCTAATTCATTTGCTGGTGTTTGAAACACCAGGTCATGCACAGTCGCAAGTCGTGCACAGTCGCAGGTCGTGAACAGTCGCAGGTCGTGCACAGTCGCAGGTCGTGCACAGTAGCACTCCATTTGAGTGGCAGCGCTACCATGCATGTGCAGTAGTGCCAGCACTCAACCTCCCAAGCTCAGCCCGTGGCGTCCAGATTGTCAGGGGCAAAAGTTGTTAGCTATGCATTGTGCTAGCAAATTTCCAAGGAAGCGAAAAATGTGTGTGTGGTCTCCTGTTTATGACCTGTGGTTTAATATGCAAATTACACATTTAAACACTTGTTCATTTATGCAGTTGCTTGCAATTCTGCTAACTCAACGTACAGATCACTTTGTTATATTTTTTCTCTACATTTACAGTAAAAGCAATGTTTAGGTGACAGTCTCTTTAATAATCACTGCTGCACTGCCAAACAATCCTTCTTATGTATCTACTGAGATCTATGATTCATACAATGAAAAGCTCATTCCCCTTCCCTTCGAGATCCTGTAACTATCAATCACAATTAAGTGATCTCTGTGGGGTTGACACAATGTAGCTGTGAATGTACCTTTAAAACAACTGCTAGAAAGAAAATAAATACACGTGCATCTTATTTCAGCAGCTTTATACAATATAGTTATATCTCCTGTAGACTAAATGAATTTCGTGGATTCCGCCTCAATCTTCCCATTCAGTCTTAATGAAGGTTTAAAAAGATCAGTTTCTTTTAATTCCTCACCCAGGTCTTTTCTCTATGTCCTTATATTAGTACTAATGGTATTTTATTAGGATTCCACCACTTTAATAAAGAGACATTGATGGCATGCTGATTGTAGAACTGCTTAGCAACGCCTATCAGCTGAGCTCCTTCCTGTGTACATTACCTGCTGGGCTGTCTTCAAAAATAAACAGCATGTTAACATACTATTCTTTGCCCATGGCTGTTGCTTATTTCTACATAGTACGTTTTGTAAGGACATTACCATCCATTGCTTCTCCACCACATTCTCCATGTTACAGTTCACTTGGCATGATAGACTTTCATTCCCACATTTCCCAAGAGTCATTTTTTGTATTACTGCCAACTGAAGGCCTTCAATTCATAGTTTGATTTGAAATAAATTGGTGTTTTCCCTGTGATTTATTTATGGCTTTTTTGAGATGTTCGTTAAACGTGGGTATTTGTAAGTTCATGAATGCTGTAGATGAACTTCTCTCTCGGTAATAAATGTAGGTAACTGATCTAAGAACACAAGCCAATAAAAAATATAGTCAGGAAACAAAAATATACCCCCCCATGTTCCCATTCGGACCTCTCATATTTAGAGAGCTTTGATGGACAGAGGCAATTTATTAGAATTGTTTCTCTGTTAGCTGATTTTTAGTCGGATTCTAGAAATGCTCTTCAAAAAACCACTTCAGTTCATCAAGTTTAAGTCGTATTAGATAAAGCTGTACTCAGTTATTGAATTATTTAATTAGATGATCAAATAACCCAGATGTCCTGATTTTTTCAAGCAAGAATAAACACTGGCAATAATATTTTTTTTTTATATTTGAAATGCCATTTCTTTCTTTTTTTGAATGGTATGCTTCTCAAAATATATACCATAGTCTCTGTCAAGACTTGAGCGAAAGTCCGCTCAAGTCAAGACTTTAGTGAAACGGTCAGTTTCTCCTATTGGTGAGTCTGTACGTCAGTCATGAAAGATGGGAGGGAGGGAGGAAAGTGCAATGAGAATGAAAATGCAAATGTCTATGTGAATGCTAAAATGAACGGTTAGGAAGGATGAAAGTAGTGCAGGAATGAATGCGAACAAGTTAGTGAATGTATCTATATAAACAAACTAGGAAGCATGACAGTAGGATGAGGGAGCAGGCAGACAATATAGTATAAGAAGAATCAGAGAACATGATGAGGATTTATAGGTAAGTTGTTTGTTCCAGGGTTTTATCCATATTTAATACAAAAGTGTTTGTAGAGAGGGGCATCACTATAAATGTACAAAAAGGAAAAAATTGTGCAGCACTCCAGGGCAAACCCCACAATAAAATAGCAAAAAAAAACTAAAATAGGGAGGTGCTCACAAAGAGAATCATTTGTAACAATGTATTCAAAAGATGAGGAAAAGTGTATAAAGTGATAGGCTCTGTGAGATGAATAAATTGCAGCAAACACTAGTGCATTTCCGCCAAAAGGGAACAAATTGGTGAATAGAAAAGTAATAAAGTGTTGCAAAGGCTAAAGAAAATGAAGGTAAAAAAATAATAAAAAATAGGATAAATTATAAAATCTATATACTTATCTAAAGCGAGGTGTACTCCAGTAGGTACATAAAAAAAGAGAGAGAAATACGAACCCAATGTGTGGTATTGTACACAGGAGGGTAAATGAAAGTAATATCGCCCCCAATGAAAATACACTCACAAGGTATAGAGCCCAAATAACCAGCTCTAAGTGTCAAGGGTGAATGGACTCAAAGTCCTTTTTGCCTCTTAATCCATTAAAAACATGAACCCCTTGGAACATATGCACTGGACAGCCTTTAAACACAACTCAGGACAGAGGTGCAAAAGTCAGATAACCACTCATGGGCAGCTGGTTCATCCTCTGCTGGTGGAACAGAATGTGTTGGAATCTGCATGTGAAATCTAATTAAACTGGCAGAATTAATCTGTGAATGTGGAATTAATCTAGATTCCACATTCACACTTAGAGCCGGTTATTTGGGCTCTATACTATGTGAGTGTATTTTCACTGGGGGCGATATTACTAACATTTACCCTCCTGTGTACAATACCACACATTGCGTTTGTACTTCTCTCTTTTTTTATATTCCTACTGGAGTACACCTCTCTTTAGATAAGTATATAGATTTTAGAATTTATCCTATTTTTTATTAATTTTTACCTTCATTTTCTTTAGCCTATCCAACACTTTATTACTTTTCTATTCAAAAGATGTAACTGCACAACAATAAATATGAAAACATGTAAAGGCAACAATACTCTTTGCAATTGTTTTGCTCTAAAACTTGATATTTTGTGAGTATCTTTCCCCTATACACTTTTTCATATTTATTGTTGTGCAGTTACATCTTTTGAATAATTTGTTATAATTTATTCTGTTTGTTTTGTTTTTTTATCTCTATTTAATGCATTTTACAAGGTTGGAGTTATGTTATTTGTAGATTATTTCTTCATATTTTTATTGTAATGCATATTTTAATATTATAACCTGAAATTAAACCTCACAAGCTTGTTTTACATTGCCTATGTGATGCAAACTGAGCATTGTTTCTTTTTTTTCAAGCCTTTTGATCAATAATATTGATATTTTTCCCCCATTGGGTAGGCTTCATTAAATGTCATGTTTTAACCAAACCATAGTCTGCCAAGGTTTACTGACCAATTTTGTAATTTTACCCTATACAATAAACAGTTTTAAAATAATCACCTGTTCCCTGCCCTGAAGAAGGGATACTCTCCAAGTTTAACCAAGGTTTTGAGATGAAAATGAAAAATATTGTGTTATGCAATCCATCTCCAATACAAACACCCCTGCAAGAAGCCAGGGTAGTGTTACAGAACAAATTTTCTTGTCCCAAAACAGCTTGTATCCTTCAACTAGTAACATAGTAACATAGTAATTTATTTTGAAAAAAGACACAAGTCCATCAAGTTCAACCCTTTTACATATCATTTTGGCTTTTGATCCAAAAGAAAGCAAAAACCCATAAGAAAGCTATTTCAAAATTTGCCTCCTAGGGGGAAAAATTCCTTCTTGACTCCAAAGTGCAATCAGATTTCTCCTTGGATCAATAAGCTCTATTATTAATGCTTATTCTATTATTAATAGCCCTGTATGCTCTGCTTTTCAAAAAAAAAAACATCCAGACCATTTTTAAATGCATCTATTGTGGTTGATAGCACTACCTCTCTTGGCAGTGAGTTCCATTACTTTATTGTCCTTACCGTAAAGAATCCCTTCCTTTGCTGTTTATGAAATCTTTGCTCTTCCAGTCTCAAGGGGTGACTTCTTGTTCTTTTCTGTTAATGAACAGTGTCACAAAGTGAATGCTGAGCTTTAATCTGGGGTCTAAGGAGGTGATTTCCTACAACGGACAGAGGGTCTACCATGTCCAGTCTACAGTCCGTTACATTGGTGGCAAGTGGTGGGATCCTCCTTGCAAGAGCTGGAGGATGACACTCCTATGGAGGGATACGATTTTGGGGGCTTGGGTTTGTTATTGGAAAATCTCCAGCAGGATCCAGACTTTGGGAGTGCCTCGACAGACCCCTGGAGAGATCTCTGGGAGTTCCGGGAGGCAGATAGCTTCTATGTGCCTGAACTGAAAGCCGACTGGAACTACTAAGTGACCCAAGAAGTGGAGCTGGAGAGGGCATACCTCCAGCTTTTCAACCAGGTACCACCAGCTGCCTCAGAGACTGTGACTATCAGTGCTGCTCCCCCCCCCCCCCCCCCCCCCAGCAGATGTACCAAGAACTTTTTTCTCCGTGGATGACCCAGCGGAAGAGCTGGCATCCCGGCAGATTGCCACTGGCACCTGCTTGCCCCTACTCCAGACCCCAGAACTGTGTCCCATTTCCCCTGTGGAGGCCCCGGCTGAGGTCACGTCCCTAGACCTGTTACCCCTGCCTCCCCTTGAATGCCCAGTTGAACTGCTGGCACTGTTCCCTGTGACTGACCCGGACTTCCTCTCCCCGCCCCTATCTACCACACCAGCAGAGGCACTGGTTGCAGAGCAGAGCCTCACAGGTTCCTGCTTAACCCTACCGGTGACCCAAGAGTTGTGTCCCTTTCCCTCTCTGGATGCCCCAACTGAAGGGCTGACATCAGAGCAGAGTGCTGCTGGCATCTACTCACCTCCACCTGGGTTCAAGGAGCCTCATTGGAGCCCCATCCCTGGCTTTTACCCACCCCATGCCCCAGCAGAAGTTCTGGCATCAATGTTCCCAGGGCCTAAATGGGATACCCTCATACTATCAAGCCCAGCTACCCCTGCCACCCTACCTGCTCCCCAGCGGCTGAAAGGATTTCTGGGAGAAGGAACATTTGGCCTTTCTCCCCAGCGGCAGATGCATGTTTCGGGAGAGGTAGAGGTTGGTCGGGTAAGGGATACTTTTGAACAAACAAAGTGTGGGAACTGCAAACTTGTGATTGACCATGGGGAGAACACTATACAGACTGACTTAGGAGTCACCCCATCTGGGGTCTCCTCCAGTGTCAGTCTCCCCCCCGAAAAAGGAGATATGTCATGAAGTGAATGCTGAGCTTTAATCAGGGGCTAAGGAGGTGATTTCCTACAACGGACAGAGGGTCTACTACATCTGGTAGACGGCCGTTACAAACAGGTCACTGGAGAACTTTTTATATTGGCCCTGCACATATTAATATAATATTATTATATCCCTTCTAAGACGCCTTTTTTCTAACGTATATAAATTCAAATTTTTAAGTCTCTCTTCATAACTAAGATCCTCCAATCCCCGTATTAATTTTGTAGCTCTCCTTTGCACTTGTTCTAGTTCCTCAATATCCTTTTAAAGGACTGGTGCCCAGAATTGTACTGCATATTCAAGGTGAGGTCTTACCATTGATTTGTAAAGAGGCAAGATGATATCCTCCTCCCGTGAATCTATACCTCGTTTTATACATGCCAATATCTTATTGGCCCTTGCAGCTGCTGACTGGCATTGGGCACTAGTACTGAGCCAATTTTCTCTTGAGGAAGCATGGTCCTGAGGAGAAACATGTTGAGAGGCTGTGTGGACTATTCTGGACTCCTGCTATCTTTGCTTGGCTGGACTTTCTGTTTGTTTACATGCCTGTGACTGATGCTGTGTGGACCACTGCAGGGTGTACCTTTAAATTTGTTGATACTGCAAATGTGGGTCTCTTTTTGTCTTTAATTTCTTTACAGTTAATAAAGTGATATGTTTAAGATACTCTGTGGATGTTTGAGTCACTTTGATTCATGTTGGTTATGACAATCAAGGATCATTTCATATTTATGTTTGTGAGTGGTTAAAGATTTTTTTTTGACCAATCTATTTCATTCATTTACAGTATTACACTATTGTGTGTTCTTTTCTCTGTGTTTGTCTTGGTTAATCCGGGCCATCACCTGTTTGTTTTGCATTTGTGTTTGGAATTTAGATAGTTCCTGCATTTCTAACTGAAAGTATTATTATTAATGAATTACATTATCACTGTGTGCTGCACTTTTCCCCGTTTCTTTTTATTCTTGTATTATGTAACTGAATCTGGTAATAGGTATGATAAAAGCAGTGACAACATTAAATCGTTATTAGGAGTTATTTAGTTTTGGGCACATCAATGCACCATAGTTCACAATTCAGGTGACCATCAATGTGAACTGTAAGAGAATGTGCATATAGAGGTAAAACAGTTGTGATCCTTGTTCTCAGTTAGCACGGTCCTCTTGGGCGAACAACATGTGCAGACATTTGAATTGTATAAACTCCAGGTACTTTATTTGTATTCTTCAATCCGGACACAGCAGAAAGTAACCAAAATATAACATAAATCGGTGTAAACAAAAACCTAGCTCGTCTGTGCTCTAACTAACATAAATCTCCCTATCTGTCAAGGGTTTTAAACTATAAGAAAATAATCCAGGTTTCACCAACCTATTTCCTTGTCAGCCTTCTGTTCTCTGGCTCTCAGGCAGCCTGTGTTTTGCAGCCCTTCCAGAGAGAAACAAACAAAATCTCTCTTTTTACCTGCCTAGCAGGGAGGGGTTTATTCCTACTGCTGCAGCTGATTACCAGCAGCTGAGCAGTGTATTTTTGAGACAGTCCAAAACCCAGACATGGACCTATGTCTCACAAGAAAACAGCAGAGTGGAGCACTGGCCCACCCTGCTCTCCAAATGCTCCACCCCAGGGGCCCATAACTAAACAGTAGTTTATGTCATATACACACACATATATATAACACCTACTCCCCCTGGGGTTAAATATCATATGCCCCTCTGAGCATTTTATGGGAAATATATACTCCCTCACAAACCACCCCATTCACCTTATCACACAGTGTTCAAAAGGGCATGATCACAGGAGGCACTCAGGCACCAACTACTAAATTTACAGAAAATAATATATTTAATAAATAACATAATAAAAAAAGTATTCAAATAGCACTGATCACAGATAAGCATGCTGGTGTCAGCTACTACTGTATTTGCTTAAATATAAGACAACCCTGATTATAAGACAACCCCCAAAACTTTGAATATTCCTATAGGGAAAAAACTAAAAGCCTGTATATAAGACTACCCTATAGGAAAAAAAGTTTAACTTCTATATATTCACATGTAAATATATTTTTAATATTTAATAAAAAATGATGATATAAAAACGAATTTCTTGTTTTTATTTCCGTGTATTTGCCCATCTGCCCCCCACAGCCATTTGCCCACCAGAGCCAATGCTGCCCCTACCCACAGACTTGCCCAATGCTCCCTCTCCCCACTCTCTCCCCCAGACTTGTCCAACTGCCTCTCCACCCTATCTCCCCCAATGCTGTCTCTCCTACCCCCTACCTCCCCCAATGCTGGCTCTGCCCCCTGCCTCCCTACCTCCCAACATAGCCAGTCTCCCTGGTGGCTAGTGGGGACAGCCGGTGGATCTATGTGCAGACATCCTCCATGTTGCCAGACACTTCCGTCTATTATGACGGAAGCCAGGAGGTCATAGAACTCCCCGGCTGACGTGCCGGGCATGCAGACTTCCACCATCTGCCCCGATCTCCCTGGTGGGTAGTGGGGGCAGCCGGTGGATGTCTGCACGATATGCGCAGACATCCTCCGCTGCTGCCAGGCACTTCTGCCGGGACTTCTATGACTGACATCCACCACCTGCTTGCGAGGGGGATCCAGGTCCCCTGCAGCTCTGCGGGGGACCTGGATCCCAGTCTTATACTCAGACCTCGATTTGAGGTCTGATTATAAGACGAACCTCGAATATAAGACAAGGGGACTTTTGAAGAGCATTGGCTCTGAAAAAAACCTTGTCTTATATTCGAGCATATACGGTAATTAATAAATACTGTAATATTGACGATAATTAACCCAAGAATGAAAATAAAACTAAAAACAGAAATATAATTACAATAAAAATAATCTGTGAAAGAATCAATGGTATTAAAAATGCTGCTAGTTAAAGGATCAGGGAAAAGCAAATACACAAAACCAGTTTATATAAAGCAATATAGGATTAAAATAGGATATACTGATAATGCTCTTTTAAGAAAAGTGGAATAACAAATTGTTCAACTGAAGCGCGGCCACAACGTTAGGAACAGGAGTTCAGTTAGTCCCAGTCTTGAAGGTAATAAGTGGGGTCACAGGTCCAATGAAAGACACCAGGTGATTCACGAGATTTATGCAGACATCAAGATGGAATAAGCCTTTACTCCAAACCTGCTCTTTGAGACTGTGACACCCCCAATATGAACAAGTGTGTAAGAGAATGTGATGCTTACATTCTGTATTGCAATGTCCTAGTCATCTTCCTTTACTGAAAATAGATTTGGGGGGGTGACAAGCATACCCTTAGGGCCACACCTCACACACTTCCACGGTTCATTGTACACACAGTGTTGAATAATTCTACATGGGTAATTCTTCCATTTCATTGTGGTTAAGCATTGGTGTCTATGCTAAACATGTATTTCACTGCATAAAACTTGTTTTAGGTGTTTTTTGACATGTCCATAGTTCCATAAATGTCCAAATGTCATATCTTGAACAAACACTGTAATGATAGATACTTGTATGAATTATTATATTAGAGCAAATCTATAAGTATGTCCATGTGAATAAATCACTTTAAAATCTTTTATAGTATACTTTAGTGTACTTTAAAGGACTTTAAAGTTGAATTCTTAATTAAATTAAAACTAAAATCTAGAGAATAGCAATGGGCAAATTTCACCTATGTTTCCCAAATTCACACCATATTTGGGGGTGATCGGTGCATATTGGGTAACCTAAAATCTATGTTTTTCATAGCAAAATTTTCCCATTACGAATGGTTCCAATGCTTTGGCTTCTGAATGGCCCAAACAGCAGATTCAGTTCCGATTTCAAGGACGTATTTCGGAGAATTCTGAAATTCGGAAGACTTGCCGATCCAACTCCATTTCGGGGCCAAATTGACCTATATTGAGTGGAGCTTTATATCTTGCAAATTGTTCTGTTTTTTTTTTATTTCTACATAAAAATTACGGCTCAAATACCAAAAACAAATTCAGTATTGAACAAACATATTTCAATGTAGCACTAAGCCTTATAATGGCACTACCTCTAGCTCAATAGGGGAAAGCTTAGCTTTTAAACTAAACAGTAGCCTTACACTTAAGGTATTATTGTATACAGCAATACTAACTCCCTTTATGTGCATGTATTAATATAATACCATGTTAGTATGCTGTAGAAATAATAAAGCTGCATGATTACTTTTAACTTTTTTTTTTTTTCCAGAAACCATTTACTATGAGGGGTTTACTGTACAGACAGGCCCTGAAGTCTTCTTGAGCTGTCATTGTACGTCTAATAAAATTATCTCCCTCACACATGTTTACCTCAGGGATATTTAACTAGTCATAATTGACTTCTGAACACAAACAAACCTACAGGCAATCTTTAATCCATATGGGTCCACTTCCTCTGGGTAACAAATAATTGCATGACCATTTAACCTCTTTGCTGCAATGCAGTATGCCAGCAGCCACTGTGGAACAGAAGCATTTAAGAACATTTTCTGGTGGTCAGGCTGCTATATGAGAAAGGGGAGATCCTAATGTAAAATTATACATGGATTTTCAAGTCGCTGCACTGTGAATATTTTTTGGAGGGAGCAATGCTCTGCAAGGCCGTGTGCGCCGCTCTGCGTCTGCAAAAGGTTAATTGAAATATCTAGCTTAATTTTTTTTTTTTTTTTGCATACTCATTTAGCACAGCTCCAAAAAAAAAAATAATAATAAAAAGAACAGCCTGTAAATTTATAATGTCTCCACGGAGCTTATTCAGTAGGTTCACGGTGCCCTGGGTAGAAAAAAAAATTAGTATGACCATCCTACTTGCTACACAAATAATAATTCACTTCATTAACATCCAAATGTTGTTCCCCTGAAGATTCAGCACCGTCAGGCTTATACATTTCAGTTATTATGCTGGAAAAAGACAAAAGGTTTAAGAGGAAAAAATGCATTCGATCTAGAGATCGGTTCTAAGCTGGAACAGAGTGATGATTACATCCTATGTGTCTCCATTTGTAGGGTGACCTAAATAATTGTGACTTGCTCCAGTCTTCTGAGGGTTTCCACGTGTCACATTAACACCACGTTCTGAAAGGAAAAATGGAATTAATTATGGGAAAACAGAAAATGTGGAGGGTTTTTGGTTTTGTCGTCAGATTTAAAGACAATAGAAATAAACCTCTATATATTTCCCTCGGTGGCAAATGGATGACATTTTTTTGCAAACCCGGTCTGCACCTTTCCCTTCCACAGCTTTCAGCATTGTTGGCAATGTATTTATTGTAACGTTACCTATAACTCGTGCTTTTTATTTTTCACTCTATTGATCTTTGTGACATGTTTGGTTTCAAGGTTGAGATGATCCGTTATTCCCCAGCAGAGTTCAGTGGCATGTAGAGCTCAAACTGCATGGCCAACTATTACATCGGTGTCCTGAACTCACCTCTCTGCACTCATTATTTTATATGTGGAACAATTGTCATGTGTGTGACATAAGGTCATTAAAATGTGGTATCATAGGACAGTATACCAGTGCATTCAAGTCATATAGTTAAATAGATTTCATTATTGAATGTTGGTGCCTAACAACAGGTGAATGCCCACCCTAGATCAGGATTAGGCGCCAACATTGTTCACGGTGGACATTTGCTGGACTTTTGTGATGGACTATTTAACAGACCATGCAATGGACACTGGTGTCGTTGTATGGACGCTTTGCCTAACCCTGCCATAGGTCCCATTAGGTAATCTGCATTTTATTGGGACAACCCTACATTTATTCCATGTATAGAAATACATCCAACTGGGTTTGAATATATTGATTGAACAGATTCAGATGGCAGTCTACTCTCGAATTTACCAACATTTCTAATTTTTGAATTGCAAACAAGACAACCACATGGATAAAAATCTGGATACGACATCGCCTTGGTGCTTTACAAAGTCATAGATCTATCTTAGGTATCTTTTCTTTTGGGGTCTTTCTTCCTATTAGGAATAAATTAATTGTGCATACCATACTACTCTTGTTAGTTTGGTCTAGCTGTACATAGGATGCCTCATTATTTAAATGACAGATGCACAAGTTTAATTGGTTTGTTAGGAGGGGTCAGTGTATATGTAAATGAAGATCTTTGTGTGTGTATATAATGTTGCTGTCTATCAGAGTAAGTGCTGTTTATAGCACAAAACATGTTGGTTTTATGCTTCCTGGAAACCCACAAGCCTGCCTTATGTTTCACTGTACTAATCCGATAATGTTTTTACAGTTTCAGTGTATATATCATTGAAGAATGCCACTTTTTCTTTTTTATCTGCTGTTTTTCTGCCAAGAGCAGAGGAACCTTCTTGCTGTGTAAGATAATAGCTCCTTTCTTCCAATCTTCTGGTATGCCCCTGTGTTGTCTGGAAGGTACAGTTGATAAAGAGCTCTCCAAAAGGTCTGGGTGTTTACCTCGAACATATGAAAGGTTAATCATATTTCCAAGAAGGCGTCTTTTATCCAGAGAAGACAATCCCAGTGTGGAAAGCCTTTCTCCATAGATGAAATTTTCCTTCTATAACCCTTCTATATAACCTGTTCTTTACATTATGTCCTTTTTTTGTACTGGTGCCCATAACTTCACTGAATATTCCAGCTACCATCTCACCACTGTTTTTTTTAAAGAGGCAGAATTATGTTCTGATATCTTATTCCAGGCTTTCAAGGTTTTCCCTGTGCTTTTCCCTATGCTGTCATGGGAAAGTATGCCAGAACATACTGGAATATAAGGGCAGTATATAGATCCTGCACATGGCAACCACTCTTCCTCAGTCCTTGGGTGTGTGTTTCCCCAGGCAGGGGGGAACATGGTCATGTCCAAGTCAAGGTAGCAAAACAAAATAAAAAAAGTGAAGTCAGACCTAGAGCAGACCTAGCCAAACACAATCAATGAGTGTGTATAGAAATCCAATAGGAGGGGCAAAATGCAACAGAGCCTAGAGGTGTACAAGACTCCATCAGAGAACCTAGTATAGGTCGAGCTAGCCCGTTGAGAAATCCTTTAGGTGGTGAACAGAAGAATGACAGGCACAAGAAAACAGAGTTCCTGACACAGACGACTAGGTATTTCCTTTACCGAAACAGACATAAAAGGTGACTTTATACAAAATATCCTCTAATACGGCTCATACTTTTACATTACTTGCTCCAAGCTCTCTCTTTTAGCCTAAGATCCACCCACAATTTATTTTAAAGCATTTTGAGCATGGTGGGTGTCTGTAGTCTCTCAATCTATGAGTGTCTGAGATGTAAATCTGACCCTCCCTGACACCAGTCATTTAGAGAATGCATGGTGATCCCAGAGAGAGCTTTACGTAAGCTCCAAGTCTAATATTACCCATTCATACACAGTGTGATTAATAGTGACTGTGAAAGGGTTTTTACATTTTGACTTTAAATCATTTTCAAATATGTTCTTCTCTGGCATTAAAGGACCATAGTTTTAGTAAAAGAAATAGGACATTTGGCTTTTCATCTCAATCAATGTCATTATACTGTGTTATTTTTTTTAATTTTCTTTTTCTTTGAGCTCAGATGATTTCTAGTACATGGACTAAAGCTCTTGCAAGGGATAAGGCAATATCTCACCCAGAGAGAAGAAGCAGGATGTCTGCGAATGAAGCAGACAATTATGTTTCTGCTTGATGCAGAGAATCTGCTATAAAAAGTACCAGAAGAGAACCAAAGACCATTTCCCATCTTCCTGAATTCAATTCACTTACTCTCTAAGGTATTACTTTCCCACCTAGTGAAGCTTTGAAATATGGGATGTGTGAAACAGACAATTCATGAAATAAAAGATATGGCTCATTACAAAAAAAAGGAACAAAATAAAACCTAGAAATCAGGGTAATAGTTTTAATTGGACAACAATGTAATTGCTGAGAGCATTGCAGCTACCAATACCCAACTGGCTCCATGGTGAGTACATATAATTGAAGGTGAACGAATACACTTCACTGGAATACATATGGAGAGGCCACAAATTGTGTCTGTACAAACTCAGTGGAAGATGTCCCAGAACCCTGGGGCACCTTGTGTGTGCAATTTAGGTTACATTTAGGGATTATCTTCTTAATGAACCCTGAAGTTGGATTTGCAATAAGATGCGCCTACAGTAATAACAATGTCAGATCATTTATTTGGGAGCAAATTAAAAAGTAAAGGAAACATCTCATCCAATATTCAGTCCGTAAAGATGGTTGGTTCTTATCTCCCAAATATATATATTTTACCCAGATTTACCAATCCCAATTGCCCATTTCACTAATTGGTTCTTCACTGCACTGCTCCGAAGCCTGTTGTAAAGTGAGACACGTCATGTCTGATAATAAAATTCTAAAAGTGTTCTGATCAATGGCTATATGCCATTGGTTTCCATAATGACCACTTTTAAAAATTTGCCAGACAATTGACCAGTATGCATAAGCCCCAATGAATATTCTTCAAAAGGGTTGTCATTAAGGGAGTTGAGCCAGTACTCAATAAGAGATCAGAAGGCTAACAGGAGTGCCCACTTGAATGAAAATAATAAACAAACCTATTAAGTCCATAGATCAGGGCTTTAGAGATCATGCCCCCAATTCCAGTTTTCATCTTCCACCTTCACGTTTCTAGCTCTACTGACTCTTATTGATCTGTGAGTTAGGAATTACGTACTAACTCTCTATTGGGAATCTTGGAGCAATAAAGAAGATTAAATATTCGCAGCAACACTCGCCTGCTCTATTCACTCCCCCCAACCTCAGTATCTTGGGATGTACTGACATAGATCATTATCGTAACTGTGCAGGTGTTTGAGATAATGTCATCCACAAATTTCCAACCCCAACAAAGTTTTTTTTTGTTTATTTTTATTTTTAAACTGCAACCTGGCTGCTGGCCACACTGCGTATGTACAACACATTTCAGATGGAAAAAAAGAAGATATTTTCTCTTCTCTGTTAAAGCAACCTTGGGTTTACTTATACAGCCATTATAACATCTATTTCTGCAAGGTGAAAATGTAGCAAGGGATAAAATCGGAAATATTTTTCATGGTCTCTCAATGCCTTCCATCTAAAATTACTTTGCTGTATAATCCTATTTCCTGGGAAGTTTCGGGTGAGTTTGTCCTTCAAACCTCGTGAATAAGCAGATTCTGAAACCATCTTTTTTTTTTCTTAGTTTCCCAGTTCCCAAACTTTAATGGCACGGATTCACAAGAAATAGATTTAAATGGGTTCTGGTCATCTAAACACTGAAAATAATAGTTAGCTATTGAAATAGGTAATGGCATGCTTGAATTATTGGTTCAAGTCAAACTTGAATATCATAAAATTATTTATTTCACAAAACATGTACAGCCAACTATCTTACAAAATAAAAGTAGCAAACGTATGTATGTATAATAGATTTTAAATTGAGGATTACTCTTGGAGCACTCTTAGTAACGGTTTCTGCCTTGTAGTTCATTTTCTAGCTTCTTTGTTTTTTAACTGCTCTTGTTTCTTGTGAATAGTGATTGCAGTTTATTTTTGTGAGGGTTGTTGCTTGCGTTCTACAACCTTTACCACTACATTGTTTTGTATAAAGCAAAATTGTGATGGCTTTCTTTAGTTCTTTATATGAGTGAGTTCCTGTTACTGTCTACACCTATCATTTTCTTTGAGAATATCTAGTCTGGATTCAAGTTGTAGTACCCTGCACCTGGGCCACCATCAGAAATTTCAGGGCCCTTTACTGAAAAAAAGTTCTGCCCTCCCCCCCCCCCCGACAGTTTATCAATTAATATGTGACTAAAAGCAGGGGTCCGCATCCGCTGGATGTCACATATTAATTGCTAAACTATCAAAGGGGGGGGGGGGCACCTAATGTGACCAGTAACCTGTAACAAAATCCAAACAGATATAGTCAGTGTCAGAGGAGTTAACCCCTGGATTGGGGGACATATATAGGCAGTGTCAGATGAGTTAACCCCTGGATGGCTAGACAGATATAGGCAGTGTGAGAGGAGTTAACCCCTTGGGTGGCTAGACAGATCTAAGCAGTATCAGAGGAGTTAACCCCTTGGGTGGCTAGACAGATCTAGGCAGTGTCAGGGGAGTTAACCTCCTTGGGTTGCTAGACAGATCTAGGGAGCGTCAGAGGCGTTAATCCCATGGGTGGCTAGACAGATAAAGGCAGTGTCACATAAGTTAACCCCTTTATCCACACACTCCCTCACACACATATACAGACAGTCTGTCACTCACACTCACTCACACTGACACACACACACTCACACTGACACACACACACACTCACTCACACTGACATACACACACTCTCAATCACACTGACATACACACACTCACTCACACTGACATACACACACTCACTCACACTGACATACATACTCAAGCACACTGACATATGCACACTCTCACTTACACTGATATACACACACTCACTCACACTGACATACACACACTCACTAACACTGACATACACACACATACTCACAAACACTGACATACACACACACACACACTCACTCACACTGACATGCACACACACTCACTCACACTGACATACACACACACACTCACAAACACTGACATACACACACACATTCACTCACACTGACATACACACACTCTCACTTACACTGACATACACACTCACTCATACTGACATAAACACACACTCACAAACACTGACATACACAAACACACTCACTCACACTGACATACACACACACATTCACTCACACTGACATAAACACACACTCACTCACACTGACATACATACACACACACACTCACTCACACTGACATACACACACACTCACAAACACTGACATACACACACACATTCACTCACACTGACATACACACACTCTCACTTACACTGCCATACACACTCACTCACACTGACATACGCACACTCTCACTTACACTGACATACACACACTCACTACACACTCTCACTTACACTGACATACACACACTCACTCACACTGACATACACACACACACTCACACTGACATACACACACACTCACTCAAACTGACATACACACACTCTCACTCACACTGACATACACACTCACACTCTCACTCACACTGACATATGCACACACACTGTCTAACTGTTTAACTTACATGCTGAACGCTTCTCTGTGCTTTGAGCTAATTATGTGAAGGAGGGGCTGAGCCAATCACGGGAGGCTTCTGAACTCTCAGCCAATCAGGAGAGTTGAGAGGTCTCACCCGATTTGGCTGAGACCTCTTTCTATCAAGCTCAGACACAGGGTGGAAAAAGAAAAAAAAAGACCGCTGCACTGAGCAGCAAAGTGCCGCCTCTGCCAGGGGGCTGCACGGGCCCATGGGCAGCTGCCATGGGCCCCCAGGAATTAGTGGGCCCTGGGCAGGTGCCCTGTTTGCCTGCACTATTTTTTTTTTTTTTTAAAGGGACGGGGCTCGTGCAGGCCCCCAGGACCTGGCCGTCACCCACTGATGGCGGACCTGACCTGCACTCTGGACAACCCAACTTCAGGAACCTGAAATGCCTATTGAGCTCAAATTGGAGAGCGACTATAAGGTATGTGTCCTAAGTAGGCCCTAAAAGCTTGGAATTGTACAGTGCAGGATATCCCTGAGCCCCCACAGAATTACACCAGCCCCCTGGAGACCCCATCAATGTCTCTGAGACTTAAAGGTGGGATCTGAACTTTATTCAGCACCTACAAATTCACTGGGGTAATGCGTAGCAGCCTGCCAAAAAGGGTTATATATGTTAAAAATAAATTATATGAAAATAAAGCACAGCAATGACTTTGATGACAATAAGAGAGTTTGAAGTTGATTCACATAAACTGAAGTGTACCACAAAAAAACAGGCATTAATAGCTGAGTTGGAAAGATGTAGAATGTTTCCAACACAGCTATTCCTGCCCTGATTTTGCAGTTTGTCTGTAAGTTCAGTTGTCCCCCCGCTTAATGTGATTATTGGTCAATGAATGATAGTCTCCATCACTGTAGTATGGGTAAATACTGTCTGCAAGCGATTGGCAGTATCCCTGTGTATTCCACCATATTGCAGTTTAGGCTCTCTATATTAAAGCATCAGCTGGTGACACACTGATCAGTGTCACTTGTCTATGTGTCCACTTCTTTGTATTTATAATGGGCAGGATTTAATGATACATCCTGTCAGGTGGAAAAAAATTCCATGACCTCTCGCGGGATGAACTGACCATAGCGTGAGAGGTCACGGTGAAGTGGTGAGCCATAATAGTTTTAAGGGAATGGGAGGAAAGGAGACACATAAGGTGTTAGAGAAGGCAGGAAAGAAGACTATGATGAATGGTATGTTGGGCCTTTGTGTCACCGATATCAGCTTACAAGAGGGAAGATCCTCATTATGAAAATGGTATTATTATGGGAAAAATAATAATGGGAGATGTTTCTCTCCCAAACTAAGATCATCCTGAACTTTAGCTTTAGAGAGAACAATTGCCCACATTTCAATGATGCCAATAAGAAATGACTTTGGCCCATTTGAAGAAGAGAACTGCTATGTAAGTATGTCTGTAAGGAGATTTATATTGATATTCCATAGAGATCTAGTGGTGTTCTTGGTAATGCTGTAGAATATAATCTTAAAGCTTATGATTTTGGGATGGTATTGTCCACCTCTATGTTGTTTTATATTTTTTTTTACCTGTTTCATTTGGTGAACTAAATGTGATTTGAACATATCTTAACAAATTCCATTGCATGTTGACTGTTTCTGCCTGTAATTCATTATGCTATACTAATGTACATCATCTTGATGACATGACATCATCATGTGTTACAAGGCATTTATTTATTTATTACTCACCCTGACTGGCTATTATACTGAATCAGGGCATGCCTTGATAAAGACTGTCATTTCTAGAAGAAACATTTAGGGTCCCTATGTTTTGTGTCTGTTGTTACAATTTTCTTTATGTCTGATTAATTAACCTTCTCTGGGAGTCTGTTTACTTTGAAGGCCATTTCACTGGAAGGAGCAGGCGAATAGTGAGCCAGGCGAATTCAAGGGAGCAGCTTCTAAAGTGAAAAAAGCTTCTTAAGTGTTGGAGTTAGAAGCAAAGAAGGAAAGTATATTTTGATTTTTACTGCAAGGGGAGCACTGTTTATTTTGTGTGCATTTTTGATAAAGATTGGTTTAAAAAAAAAAAACTGTTTTGGAGGGAAAACATAGCAAGAGACTAATTAGGAGCGAGCGCCATTAAGCTCATTGCCTGTAGGTTTTTAGATGGCTCCAGGGTGTCTCAGGAGATAGCCCAGAGACAATAGGACAATGGGCTATGGCCTGAGACATCCTGGCAAGTTGGGGGTTAGCAGTAATTCAATTAAGGGTTCAAGGGAGGGGATCTTAATTAGGGTCAGGAAGGTTATCAGTAGGAGGGGAATAGTGGGGGGAGTTAGGGTAATCAGGCAGGGCTATTTCAGCTGTAATTTGTGGAGTGAATCATTCTAATGCTTGTTCTCTTTTGTTTCCCACCCTCCCATCCCGAGGCAAGCACATCGGTGGGCGACCGTAAGCGCCAAGAAGTCATCACTTCGAAAATTAAAGCAGAAAGCTTGCTTGTCTCGCAGCGGGATCCAGGGACTTGTCTGACTGCCAGTTCATGGAGTCAATAAGGAATTTTTCACCCACTTGGGAGCAGATTGGCTGAGCTTCTATAGGGGTTTTTTCGCCTTCTTCTGGATCTTTGCTGGCATTTTTTATGGGGTGCGGAGTGGTGGAGGGGGGGGGGTCCCGTCTTGCGGTAATGCGGCACTCACTACTTCTGGGGATAACAAAAACACCCTGCAGGTTGAGATGGGCGCGATTTGGGTATTGACGTATGGTCGGGCCCATGCGGAGGAAGCGTAGCCAGCCGGTTGGTTGTGGATACAAAGGCGGGAACCGATTGTGTGGTCGGGCCCGCCGCTGGGGCACGGTTATGGCTACTGCAGAACGCAAAAACATGTTGGGCACGTGAGTTGGGGGGCTCACGGGGCTCCAGGAAGGGGGTGGGGCTCAAGGTCAGCTGGCTATCCTGGCCGCCCCGGGATACCCCAGTTTCAGTAGAAGGCGGCGCGGTGATGATGGACCGGCCGTCACGTGCGCTGCAGGCAGGCGGGGCTCAGCGCATCTCCAGGGGGTAGGGGTGCCGCATTTGGTTTGGGGACTCCTCCCTTTTTTAACGTTGTTATAAATAAATGACTTCTATTTGCCACCATATGCAAGTCTCCTGGTTTCATTCATGTGTTGTAAGGGGTTGATAAGGGTTCATTTTTTCCATCGGGAAACCGATAGGGCGTGGGAGCTTAAAGGTTTGCAAGGCTGTTTGCAATCAGTTAATTAACCTTCTCTGGGAGTCTCTTTACTTTGAAGGCCATTTCACTGGAAGGAGCAGGCGAATAGTGAGCCAGGCGAATTCAAGGGAGCAGCTTCTAAAGTGAAAAAAGCTTCTTAAGTGTTGGAGTTAGAAGCAAAGAAGGAAAGTATATTTTGATTTTTACTGCAAGGGGAGCACTGTTTATTTTGTGTGCATTTTTGATAAAGATTGGTTTAAAAAAAAAAAAACTGTTTTGGAGGGAAAACATAGCAAGAGACTAATTAGGAGCGAGCGCCATTAAGCTCATTGCCTGTAGGTTTTTAGATGGCTCCAGGGTGTCTCAGGAGATAGCCCAGAGACAATAGGACAATGGGCTATGGCCTGAGACATCCTGGCAAGTTGGGGGTTAGCAGTAATTCAATTAAGGGTTCAAGGGAGGGGATCTTAATTAGGGTCAGGAAGGTTATCAGTAGGAGGGGAATAGTGGGGGGAGTTAGGGTAATCAGGCAGGGCTATTTCAGCTGTAATTTGTGGAGTGAATCATTCTAATGCTTGTTCTCTTTTGTTTCCCACCCTCCCATCCCGAGGCAAGCACATCGGTGGGCGACCGTAAGCGCCAAGAAGTCATCACTTCGAAAATTAAAGCAGAAAGCTTGCTTGTCTCGCAGCGGGATCCAGGGACTTGTCTGACTGCCAGTTCATGGAGTCAAGAAGGAATTTTTCACCCACTTGGGAGCAGATTGGCTGAGCTTCTATAGGGGTTTTTTCGCCTTCTTCTGGATCTTTGCTGGCATTTTTTATGGGGTGCGGAGTGGTGGAGGGGGGGGGGGTCCCGTCTTGCGGTAATGCGGCACTCACTACTTCTGGGGATAACAAAAACACCCTGCAGGTTGAGATGGGCGCGATTTGGGTATTGACGTATGGTCGGGCCCATGCGGAGGAAGCGTAGCCAGCCGGTTGGTTGTGGATACAAAGGCGGGAACCGATTGTGTGGTCGGGCCCGCCGCTGGGGCACGGTTATGGCTACTGCAGAACGCAAAAACATGTTGGGCACGTGAGTTGGGGGGCTCACGGGGCTCCAGGAAGGGGGTGGGGCTCAAGGTCAGCTGGCTATCCTGGCCGCCCCGGGATACCCCAGTTTCAGTAGAAGGCGGCACGGTGATGATGGACCGGCCGTCACGTGCGCTGCAGGCAGGCGGGGCTCAGCGCATCTCCAGGGGGTAGGGGTGCCGCATTTGGTTTGGGGACTCCTCCCTTTTTTAACGTTGTTATAAATAAATGACTTCTATTTGCCACCATATGCAAGTCTCCTGGTTTCATTCATGTGTTGTAAGGGGTTGATGAGGGTTCATTTTTTCCATCGGGAAACCGATAGGGCGTGGGAGCTTAAAGGTTTGCAAGGCTGTTTGCAATCAGTTAATTAACCTTCTCTGGGAGTCTCTTTACTTTGAAGGCCATTTCACTGGAAGGAGCAGGCGAATAGTGAGCCAGGCGAATTCAAGGGAGCAGCTTCTAAAGTGAAAAAAGCTTCTTATGTGAGGGAGTTAGACACAAAGAAGGAGTTAAAAGGAAAGAAGGAGGGTAAAGTATAAATCTTTTTTTGTTTTATTTTATTCTATTTTTAATTTTGTGGTTTACACAAGAGAGCATGTTGGACAATGCCACTAAGTGCATGTCTTGCAGCATGTATGCGGTCAAGCAAGTTCCCCAGGGTCCATACCGCTGCTGCAGATGTGAGCAGGTTGCTGCTTTGGAAAATATAATATTAGATCTAAAGAGGCAACTGGCAACACTTAGGGACATAAGCAACATGGAGCGGAGTTTACTGCTCACGGAGCAGGCATTGGCTGGGGCCAGTGTAGAGGAGGGTGATGATGGAGGAGAAAAGGTTTCTAGGGCAGAGAGCTGGGTTAGTTGTGTAAGGGGCAGTAGGGGTCGGAGAGCTAGGGAGGCTTGTTCTGAGCTGGTTCACCCCAACATCTTTGCCAGCTTGTGTGAGGATGCTGGGGGGATTAGCTCAGAAGAGGCATTTCTGGGGCAGGCGGACTCTCCTAGCAGCCAGGTGAGTAGCCTCTCCAGCACAGTTGGGAGCCAGGACACTAGGAAGGCTAGACAGGTTGTGGTGGTAGGGGATTCTATTATTAGGAAGGTAGATAGGGTAATCTGTCGCCAGGACCCCGAATGCCGAACTGTATGTTGTCTCCCGGGTGCTCGGGTTCGGCATGTTGCGGAACGGGTAGGCAGATTATTGGGAGGGGCTGGGCATGATCCAGCTGTCATAGTACACATTGGTACTAATGACAAAGTAAATGGTAGGTGGGGGGTCCTTAAAAATGATTTTAGGGAACTAGGAAAGAAGCTAAAGGAAAGGACCTCCAAGGTAATATTCTCGGAAATATTACCAGTACCACGCGCTACGTCAGGGAGACAGCGGGAGCTTAGGGAGATTAATGCGTGGTTGCGAAGGTGGTGCAAGCAGTGGCGTAGCGTGGGGGGTGCAGGGGGGGCCGGCCGCACCGGGCGCAATATCTGGGGGGGCGCACTAGCCCTATGCGGCCGCGTGGCCGCCAGGGCCGTCTTTAACGCGGGGCAAACGGGGCAGCTGCCCTGGGCCCATTTACTCCTGGGGGGCCCCAAGGCAGCTGTCCCGTGGGCCCCCAGCCCCTGCTGCCGCGTTCACAGCGCATTGCGCTTGTGAACGCTTTTTTCCGGCAAGCCGCATCCGATGGATGCGACGGCCGGAAAAAAAAAAAAACTGACGCCGGATGTGACGTCGCGTCACATCCGGTGTCTGCTTCCCTCCTCCGTGCAAGAGGGAAGACTGCACGGAGGAGACATCCGGCGGGGGACACGGAGCCGCTTCATGTAAGTACGGGGGGGGGGGGGGGGCTGGCTGGCACAATATTCCTGGTATCTGACTGGCACTATATTACTGGGCATCTGATTGGCACAATATTACTGGGTATCTGATTGGCACTATATTACTGGGTATCTGAATGGCACAATATTACTGGGTATCTGATTGGCACTATATTACTGGGTATCTGAATGGCACAATATTACTGGGTATCTGACTGGCACTATATTACTGGGTATCTGATTGGCACAATATTACTGGGCATCTGATTGGCACAATATTACTGGGTATCTGACTGGCACTATATTACTGGGTATCTGATTGGCACTATATTACTGGGTATCTGATTGGCACTATATTACTGGGTATCTGATTGGCACAATATTACTGGGCATCTGATTGGCACTATATTACTGGGTATCTGATTGGCACAATATTACTGGGTATCTGATTGGCACTATATTACTGGGTATCTGAATGGCACTATATTACTGGGTATCTGATTGGCACAATATTACTGGGCATCTGATTGGCACAATATTACTGGGTATCTGACTGGCACTATATTACTGGGTATCTGATTGGCACAATATTACTGGGTATCTGAATGGCACTATATTACTGGGTATCTGATTGGCACAATATTACTGGGTATCTGACTGGCACTATATTACTGGGTATCTGATTGGCACAATATTACTGGGCATCTGATTGGCACAATATTACTGGGTATCTGACTGGCACTATATTACTGGGTATCTGATTGGCACAATATTACTGGGTATCTGAATGGCACTATATTACTGGGCATCGGATTGGCACAATATTACTGGGTATCTGACTGGCACTATATTACTGGGTATCTGATTGGCACAATATTACTGGGTATCTGATTGGCACTATATTACTGGGTATCTGATTGGCACAATATTACTGGGCATCTGATTGGCACAATATTACTGGGTATCTGACTGGCACTATATTACTGGGTATCTGATTGGCACTATATTACTGGGTATCTGATTGGCACAATATTACTGGGCATCTGATTGGCACTATATTACTGGGTATCTGATTGGCACAATATTACTGGGTATCTGATTGGCACTATATTACTGGGTATCTGAATGGCACTATATTACTGGGTATCTGATTGGCACAATATTACTGGGCATCTGATTGGCACAATATTACTGGGTATCTGACTGGCACTATATTACTGGGTATCTGATTGGCACAATATTACTGGGTATCTGAATGGCACTATATTACTGGGTATCTGATTGGCACAATATTACTGGGCATCTGATTGGCACAATATTACTGGGTATCTGACTGGCACTATATTACTGGGTATCTGATTGGCACAATATTACTGGGCATCTGATTGGCACAATATTACTGGGTATCTGACTGGCACTATATTACTGGGTATCTGATTGGCACAATATTACTGGGTATCTGAATGGCACTATATTACTGGGCATCTGATTGGCACAATATTACTGGGTATCTGACTGGCACTATATTACTGGGTATCTGATTGGCACAATATTACTGGGTATCTGATTGGCACTATATTACTGGGTATCTGATTGGCACAATATTACTGGGCATCTGATTGGCACAATATTACTGGGTATCTGGCACTATATTACTGGGTATCTGATTGGCACTATATTACTGGGTATCTGAATGGCACTATATTACTGGGTATCTGATTGGCACAATATTACTGGGCATCTGATTGGCACTATATTACTTGGCATCTGATTGGCACTACATTACTGGGCATCTGATTGGCACTATATTACTGGGTATCTGATTGGCACTATATTACTTGGCATCTGATTGGCACTATATTACTGGGTATCTGATTGGCACTATATTACTTGGCATCTGATTGGCACTATATTACTGGGCATCTGACTGGCACTATATTACTGGGCATCTGGCTGGCACAATAATACTGGGCATCTGACTGGCACAATAATACTGGGCATCTGACTGGCACTATATTACTGGGCATCTGACTGGCACAATAATACTGGGCATCTGACTGGCACTATATTACTGGGCATCTGGCTGGCACAATAATACTGGGCATCTGACTGGCACAATAATACTGGGCATCTGACTGGCACTATATTACTGGGCATCTGATTGGCACAATAATACTGGGCATCTGGCTGGCATAATATTACAGGCATCTGGCTGGCACTATATTACTGGGCTCTGACTGGCACAATATTACAGGCATCTGACTGGCATAATATTACAGGCATCTGACTGGCACAATATTACAGGCCTCTGACTGGCACAATATTCCTGGCCTCTGACTGGCATAATATTACAGGCATCTGACTGGCACAATATTACAGGCATCTGACTGGCACAATATTCCTGGCCTCTGACTGCACACTATTACAGGCATCTGACTGGCATAATATTACAGGCATCTGACAGGCACCATATTCCTGGGCTCTGACAGGCACAATATTCCTGGGCTCTGACAGGCACAATATTCCTGGTATCTGACTGGCACAATATTATTGGTATCTGACTGGCACAATATTACTGGTATCTGACTGGCACATTATTACTGGGCTCTGACTGGCACAATATTGCAGGCATCTGACTGGCACAATATTGCAGGCATCTGACTGGCACAATATTACTAGGCTCTGACTGGCACAATATTACTGGGCTCTGACTGGCACAATATTACTGGCATCCGAAAGTTACAATATTACTGGCATCTGAATGGCACAACAATTATGGCATATGTGTGTGTGTGTGTGGGGGGGGGGGGTAACATTAGAGGTACAGGATTGAGGAAGTTGGCTCCATCTAGCCCAGTCTTGGATCATCTCCAGGGTATGGTTCCATTTTGATGTTTAGTTTTTGTTCTTGATATTGTTTGTCGTTTACGATGGTTGTGAGACGACATATAATAGCATGGCCCATGCTAGGTTACTACATGTGTATATTTGTATTCATAGACCTGCTGAAAATGTGGAGAATGTGTGTAATGCATGTTCGCACTCAATAAAGTGTTGGAAAATAAACTTGTATTTAGATGCATTTTACTTTAATTACATAAGTATTTTCATAACAAACAATACATGTGCTTGGGGGGTAAGGGTTTCTTTAACTAATCTAGTAGAAGAGACTCGAGTGCTAAAATCCACGGGTTAGGGGGCGCAAATTACTTGCCTTGCCCCGGGTGCTGACAACCCACGCTACGCCACTGGGTGCAAGCAAGAGGGATTTGGGTTCTTGGAGCACTGGGCAGACTTTGCAGTCGGCTACAGACTCTTTGGACGGGATGGGCTGCACCTCAATGATGAGGGGGCTGCAGTATTAGGGGCGAGGATGGCTATAGGATTAGATGAGCTTTTAAACTAAGCTCTGGGGGGAGGGTCAAGATCAAAAAGAAGCAATGGTAGCTAGGGTAGATTGGAAGGTGGGTCTAGCTATGGGAGAGGAGGAAAGCAGTGGTGGGGTTAACATAGACCAAAGGGAGGTCCATATAATTAAACCTGCACACATTAAGTGTTTGTCAACTAAACAGAAAATGGGTAGTAATCTTAAATGTCTTTTAGCAAATGCAAGTAGCTTGACAAACAAAATGGGTGAGCTGGAGATACTGGTAAGTGCTGAACAGTATGATTTAATCGGAATCACAGAAACGTGGTGGGATGAGACCCACGACTGGTCAGTTAATTTACAAGGTTACTCACTTTTTAGAAAGGACAGAGTAAATAGAAAAGGGGGAGGGATTTGTCTGTATGTAAATCCTAAATTAAATCCCAGTATTAAAGAAGGTGTACATGATGTAACTGGAACTGATGTGGAGACACTGTGGGTGGAGATTAGCCTTGACGCTAAAAAGAATCGCACATTACTTGTAGGTGTATGCTACAAGCCACCAAATATTAGCATTGATGGAGAAGATTAGCTTTTATTACAAATTGAAATGAAAGTTCTAATCATGGGAGATTTTAATTACCCAGATATAGATTGGAAGTGTGGCACAACTATTTCAGCTAGGGGCAGCAAGTTTCTGAACCTGCTTAATAACAAATGTATGGCACAATTAGTAGACACCCCAACTAGAATGGATGCATGTCTGGATTTGGTAATAACAAACAATGAGGAGCTTATCTCAAACATCCAAATCAGAGAACACTTGGGGAATAGTGACCATAATATGGTCTCATTTGCTAGAAAAAGCAAATTGGTAACTACGCCACCAAAACACTTAACTTTAGAAGGGCTAACTTTGATGGACTAAGGGCATCGATTGAACATTTAGACTGGGAACGATTGTTTTCTGGACTAAACACAGAAGACAAGTGGAATGCCTTTAAGCACACATTACAAAAGTACACATCCCAATATATACCTTTGAGAAACAAATGCAAAAGACAAAAATCGAAACCAATGTGGCTTACAGGTAACGTGAAACAGGAAGTACAAAACAAGAAAATGGCATTCAAACATTATAAAAACACGGGATCAGCATTATCATTTATAGAGTACAAAGAGGCCAACAAAGCCTGCAAAAAGGCAATTAAAATGGCTAAATTGGAAAATGAGAAAAGGGTTGCCAAGGAGAGTAAAACTAACCCCAAAATGTTTTATAAATATATAAATGGAAAAAAGCTAAAGAGGGAAAATGTTGGGCCCTTGTTATCCCAAATGGGAAATTTGGTAAGTGTGGACAGAGAGAAAGCAGACATTTTAAATACTTTTTTTTCTTCTGTTTATACTAAGGAAGAGCAGATGGACGAGCCCCTGCTACAGGAAGTTATGGGACATTCGCCGCAAACATGGGATTGGCTGACACAGGAAAAAGTGCTTAAGCAATTAAACTCTGTTAAGATAGACAAGGCCCCAGGACCAGATGGTATACACCCAAGGGTACTTAGAGAGTTAAGCATAATTCTGGCCAGACCACTATTCATGATCTTTAGGGATTCATTCAGTACAGGTACAGTGCCAACAGACTGGCGAAAGGCGGATGTCATTCCAATATTTAAAAAGGGATCAAAATCTCTGCCAGGTAATTATAGGCCAGTGAGCTTGACATCTGTAGTGGGGAAACTATTTGAAGGATTGCAAAAGGTATACACTCAAGCATACATCTTGAACCAGAATATAATTAGTAAAAGTCAACATGGTTTTGTGAAAGACAGGTCTTGTCAAACAAACTTAATAACATTCTATGAAGAAGTCAGTAAAAATATAGATCTAGGTGTGGCAGTTGATGTGATCTATTTGGATTTTGCGAAAGCATTTGATACAGTTCCACACAAAAGGTTACTCTACAAATTGAGAGAAATAGGTTTGGGGGCAAATGTGTGTATGTGGATTGAAAATTGGCTAAAAGATAGAACACAAAGGGTTGTTGTAAATGGAAAATCCTCAAATTGGACAAGGGTATTAAGCGGAGTACCTCAGGGGTCTGTTTTGGGCCCTCTTCTTTTTAATTTGTTTATTAATGATATGCCACATTGTGCTCAGAGCCATGTCTCCGTGTTTGCGGACGACACTAAATTAGGTAAGGCAATAAAGACTAATCTTGATGTTTTTTCTTTACAGGAATATTTGGACAGAATGGGGGACTGGGCAGTAAAGTGGCAAATGAGGTTCAATATAGACAAATGTAAAGTTATGCATCATGGTAAAAATAATAACAAAGCAACATATACGTTAAATGGTTTTTCCCTGGGAAAAAACTACTAATGAAAAGGATTTAGGAATAATTATAGACAACAAACTTGGCAACAGTGCCCAATGCCAGTCAGCAGCTGCAAGGGCCAATAAGATATTGGCATGTATAAAACGAGGTATAGATTCACGGGAGGAGGATATCATCTTGCCTCTTTACAAATCAATGGTAAGACCTCACCTTGAATATGCAGTACAGTTCTGGGCACCAGTCCTTAAAAAGGATATTAAGGAACTAGAAAAAGTGCAAAGGAGAGCTACAAAATTAATAAGGGGTTTGGAGGATCTTGGTTATGAAGAGAGACTTAAAAAATTTAATTTTTATACGTTAGAAAAAAGGCGTCTCAGAGGGGATATGATAACATTATATAAATATTTGCAGGGCCAATATAAAGAGCTCTCCAGTGACCTGTTCATTAACAGAAAGGTACAAAGAACAAGAGGTCACCTCCTCAGACTGGAAGAGCAAAGATTTCATAGACAGCAAAGGAAGGGATTCTTTACGGTTAGGACAATAAAGTTATGGAACTCCCTGCCAAGAGAGGTAGTGCTAGCAACCACAATAGATGCATTTAAAAATGGTTTGGATGTTTTTTTAGGAAAGCAGAACATACAGGGCTATTAATAATAGAATAAGCAATAATAAAAGAGCATATTGATCCAAGGAGAAATCTGATTGCCTCTTGGAGTCAAGAAGGAATTTTTTCCTGTAGGTAGAAGGGTTGAACTTGATGGACTTGTGTCTTTTTTCAACCTAAATTACTATGTTACTATGTTACTATGTTACTATGTTACTATGATATTATGTTTTCTTTTTCAGGTGTAGTGTCTTGCTATTATTATTGAAACAATTATTTTTTGCATTGCTTACAATATTTGTTATGTGGGTGGATTTCTTTACACATACTTGTTAAAAGTTGTCTTCATTCATCTCTATATTTGTAATGCACACATTATTGGCATACATGTATACAAGGCTTTAAAAAAAAACAAAGGTCAGGGAGCCAAGGCTCCTAAAATCCTCTAATGTTGGCTCCTACATATTGTGTTCATATTCTATGGGTGTACCTGGATCCTAAATATAAATAGACCAGCTCCTTAATTGGTGTGTCTGGCTCCTAAACTTTACAAATATTTGCTCTGCTTTTATAATTTGCACACTGGGAATTCTGACTTTTTTTTACAAGTGCCTTATTTTCTTTATTGTATTTCTTTTCACATGTGTATATTCACATACTAAGTGCACCCCTTAATTTAAGTGTGTTTTGTGACACATTTATTATGTTCTATTGTGTTCTGACTGTTCCCTGTATTTATTCTTTTCTGTAGTCTGGGTCTTGCGCATTTCTATTCTTTCTTTTGCGATGGAGACATTATACAGCTGACAGAGAGAGTGTGACCATTCTCCTTTAGTAATTTTGTCACTTTTGAATTTGATCCCTTTATGGCTGTATCTTTTATTATAGCATCAATGTTAGGAGACGCTATTAAATGCAATAGTGTAACCCATTCATGTATTGATTCTATTGTTTCCTGGAGTCTTTCTTTTGATAAATGGATTTCTCTCTAAACTTCAATGAGTTTCGAACATTTCATGCAGTGTCCTTGAATCTTTTTCTCTGTTTGCAACAGACAAGACATCCTGTTCCATAGAAATCTCTGCAAACATCCTTTTCCTCACCTACTTTTATGTCTAAAGTAATTTGGAAATTGTATAACATTTTGCTCATCTACCACATGTCGACCACATAGCACACAAATATCCCCAGAATCTCCATCCATGTAGCCTGGCTACATCCGCATGGCCATTGTTGCACGTTGTGATATCATTGTTTGATGGTCACAACCATGACACATATATTTATTTCCCAGCTATGTGTTTGTCCTTTTGATAATTATATAGATGTAGTTATATAGACTAAAGGTATTAGCTCTAAAGAGTAAAATGCTTAACAGGCTTGTGTACCCTTACTAGCCAATTAGACTGTGTTTTATATAGTATCCGTCATCACCCCTATTAGTGGTCCATCGCATAGGCCTTCCCTCCTTGCTTGGTGTCTTCCTTATTGTGTCGGCTCATAAGGAAGTTACTAGTAGTAGCAAAGGGGTTTATATTATCCCAAGATCCTGTGTAGTAAGTAGGCTCCTAGCCAATAACCAGTTGTCAGGTGCTCAAATCAGAGCCCTGGGAATACCGTAAGGCCTCCTACCCTCTGTACTCCTGATGTGACATCAGTATCATGTGTCTAGTTCACCCTACGTGTATTGGATTACCTACACATTTGCTAGTCAACCAGTTAACTAGCATAACCCTGAAGAACTAAAGAAACTTACCCTCCACGGGCCTCAAGGTTCGCCAATAGCTGCCACTCGCAGCGTCAATTGGGGGCTTCACTGACACAATCCCACTCCAATCCCCACACATCCTAAGCAGGGTGCGCATTCCTGACATAGACACAGAGCAGCCCATACCTGGTACCAAACGTTCAAGAGGGCACACTGTGTGTCCCTTCTTCTAACTAATGTCAACCTCCTCAAGCTATTTTTGAATTTTTGTAGAGAGACTAAAAAGTTGTTGGTTTAATGTGAGGATATTCTAGTCAGTAAAAATCAATAAGAGAACTGGGTGCTTCACCCAAAAAAAGATGATATACTATAACATTGCTGCAAAACAACGTGGTCTTTTCCCCTACAACATAAAATAGTGAACCAACAAAATAAAGAAAATGTGTCTGCACAAAAAAATAAAAATGTATCTGTCAGGGACAGACTATGCCAGGACTTGAACCCTGACTTCCATATTCCTGGTGCTCTTCCTTGCTAGTTTGTCAGCCCACTTTGTCACAATTTAGCCTCAGTTCTGGTAATCATGAATCTACAAAGCCTTGTTATAATTATCAACTCTTCTCAGCTGTGTCTGATCATGTGCTTACTCTCTGCCTATAAAAGCCACTTTCACTGTACCTTTGCCAGATTATTGTGGTTCCTGCCTGCATCATAATCAAGCTTGTTCCTGATCTCTATTTACCTGTTAGTGATATTGGACTGTATGACTTCTCTGCCTTCTCCTACCTACTGACGTCGGCTTGCCTGACTACACTTCTACTCTTTGTTCCAGCCTCTCAGCTCCGCTAAAGACCAGATTGTCACTCAAAGCTCAGGGGCTCAACCACCTGGGTAACGAGTGGCTGCTTCTGGCAGAAGACTTTGCTGATCTGGCTGCTGGACACATCAGTATCATTACAGTATCCTTTCCTGCCTAATACAAAGTATTTCACATAGAAATAGTTGGTTATATAAAATGACTACGGATGAGACATTTTATGTCTCTTACTATTGCGTATACTTTATAGGAAAGTCTTATCTTATATAAATAACAAAATAACAAAAAGTGCGCTTTACATATGCTGTGGAATAATATAGTACTTTATAAATACAAGAGTGAAAAAAACTTTGAAAAAAATAATATTAATGGTGCAGGAGGATTACAGCCTCTCTTAGGATTTTGCACTCACAGACTTATTATATAAAAGATGCTCATCAGGGAAATTTCCAAGAAGAAATCAGGTGCTGCAGGTCTCCTCAAGCTCCAAAGACAAAATAGCATAACAGCAAATGAGTGGTAGAAAACAATATATTTAATAAAATAACAGTAACTGCTTACATGAAGAGTTTCCTTTAAACTGCAAGGTGGGCGCCACACTTCCGTCTGTGTAGGAAAGCGAACTTCCGCAGTGTTCTTTAGCATATAGCATTTAAATACATATAAAACATAAAAAAGAAGAGTCCTTTGGGTGAAGGCAGGTGAGTTCAGTCGCTACGCGTTTCGCCTCTATCGGCTTCAACCAGGCGTCTAAACTCCCTGCATTTGTGGTTTATTTTTATCCTGGTGTGTGGGGATTACTTCCGTATACGTCCTCTCCTCGCGAGATCCCAGCTCTGCAATTATAAAGGTCAAAATCGGCATTCAATCCTTGAGGTTTCAAGGATTGAATGCCGATTTTGACCTTTATAATTTTATGTAATATTTTATGTAATACTTTTACTATATATAACAGTTAACTGAAAGGGCTGTGCAATTCTTAGAATATATATTCTTAATAAAAATAAACAAAAACATTTTTATATTTTTTTTTTTTTTTTATATTTTTCAACGTTTTTTTAAATTATTTTTTATAAGCACTCTCCATTTATTTGACTGTTAATTTTTTTGATGTGTTTGGGATAAAACACTTGTTTCTTTGTGCTTGGTTTAATTAATACACTTTCGGGAAAACTGCATCAAATCCATGATGAAAGCAAAGATGAAGACCCCTAAAGCCGAAATTCGGCCAATTTGAATGTGCAATACAAGACGAAGACGTCTAAGCCAACATACGGTTTATTTACAACACCTTCGGTTTCATCATAATGCAAAAGTAAAGACTAAGATCTCTAAAGCCGAAATTCGGCTTAACTATAACCAGTAAGTTCAAACGAAAACTTTTTAAGCCGACGTTCGGTCTATCTATATCACCTTCGGTTTAACCACGAAAGCAAAGCGAAGATTGCAGAGCTGGGATCTCGAGAGGAGAGGACGTATACGGAAGTAATCCCCTCACACCAGGATAAAAAGAAACCAAAAATGCAGGGAGTTCAGACGCCTGGTTGAAGCCGACAGAGGCGAAACGCGTAGCTACTGAATACACCTGCCTTCACCCAAAGGACTCTTCTTTTTTTATGTTTTATATGTATTTATATGCTATATGCTAAAGAACACTGCGGAAGTTCGTTTTCCTACACAGACGGAAGTGTGGCGCCCACCTTGCAGTTTAAAGGAAACTCTTCATGTAAGCAATTACTGTTCTTTTATTAAATATATTGTTTTCTACCACTCATTTGCTGTTATGCTATTTTGTCTTTGGAGGAGACCTGCAGCACCTGATTTCTTCTTGGAAATTTCCCTGATGAGCATCTTTTATATAATAAGTCTGTGAGTGCAAAATCCTAAGGGAGGCTGTAATCCTCCTGCACCATTAATATTATTTTTTTCACTCACGTATTTATAAGGTACTATATTATTCCACAGCATATGTAAAGCGCACTTTTTGTTATTTTGTTATTTATATCCAGTTTGTCTATGTGTGGTTTAGGGACACACTGCTAAAGTGAAGCTTGCATTTGATTAAGCGCTGGGTATACCCCCTTTTTTCTTATCTTATATGTTTAGAAATATGTAAATTATAACCCGTAAAAACGTAATTTAAAAAAATATTTGTACATCCTTGACAGATCAAAGAAAGAGAGGCGGTGCAATTTGTTATTCAAGAAATTTAAAACTGTGGATAAGTTGACAAGATCTGGATCCAGAGGCTAGGTTCATAATAGTGATTTGTAAGTTCAATAAAGAACTGTTCACCTTAGTAAATGTCTATTTACCAAATAAAAATCCAATAGATACAGTATTTGCTCGATTATAAGACGACCCTGATTATAAGACGACCCCCCAAACTTTGGATATTCCTTTAGTAAAAAAACTAAAAGCCTGAATATAATAAAAAAGTTAAACTTGTATATATTCACATGTAAATTGCTTTTTTAATAAAATATTATTTAAAAAAATGCATTTCTTGTGTTTATTTCTTTTTATGTGCCAATGCTGCCTCTCTCTTTCCCTTGCCCCCAGCTTTGTCTCACTCCCCACTTGTCTTTTCCCCCCCACATGTTTCTCTCTGCCCCCCTCCCTCCGTTGCTCTGTCCCCCCTTCCTCTGTCTCTCCCCCCTGTCTCTCTGTCCCCCCTGTCTCTCTCCCCCCTCCCTCCATTCCCCTGTCTCTCTGCCCCCCCTCCCTCCCTCCCTCCCCCTGTCTCTCTGCCCCCCTCCCTCCCTTCCCCTTACCTCGATCCCTGGTGGCTAGTGGGGGCAGCCGGGGGATGTCTGCACGATACTTGCAGACATCCTCCATGCTGCCCGACACGGCAGTCTAATATGACGGACAGCTGTCCGTCATAATAGTCTGCCGTGTCGGGCAGCATGGAGGATGTCTGCACGTATCGTCCAGACATCCCCCAGCTACCTGATTTACCCTGGTGGCTAGTGGGGCAGCAGAGGAAGTCTGCGCGATGAGCGCAGACCTCCGCTGCTGCCGCCCGGCACGCTCGCCGGGACTTCTGTGACAAAAGCGGAAGTACACGGCTTCTTCCCAGAAGCCCTGGCGGTCGTGCCGGGCGGAAGCAGGGGAGTCTGCGCTCATCGCGCAGACATCCCCTGCTGCTAGAGAGGGGGATCCAGGTCCCCTGCAGCTCTGCTGGGGACCTTGATCCATGTTTTATAATCTGACCTTAATTTGAGGTCAGATTATAAGAAGACCTCGATTATAAGACGAGGGGGATTTTTCAGAGCATTTGCTCTGAAAAAAACCTCGTCTTATAATCGAGCAAATACGGTACTCTATTGCTGGTGATTTTTAATTGTATTGGAACCAGATCTTAATAAAAAGTTACCAAACGCAGGATGTAATTCTAATAGTTTCAACAAAATAATATACAGATATAATATTTACTGCACTCTGGAAGATGTTAGAAAAGCATTCAATCAATATTATGCCAAATTATCCAATGTTCCGGTGAAGACTTCTAGTCTGGAGATGGAAAGGGAACTTAGCTACTTCTCATATAACTACAATTTCTTCTTCCCAACAAGAAAAATTACATACTTATAGGAGGCTATTGTTAAATTGGATTCTTAGAAAACTCCAGGCCCAGATGGATTCGGTAATATAATCTAAAGGATATTCAAAACAGATATAGTACCTTGGCTCTTATTACTGTTTAATGAATATTTTTTTTCTTCTGCTGCCCCTCTGGAGCTTTTTAGAGGAAATGCCATCCTGAGAGCAGAATTCAGTTATCAAACCAGACAAATGTTCAACAGAAGTTCAAAACAATAGACTAGTTTCACTCATTAAAGTAGCTATTGTGGGATGCAGAGTAGCGATAGTCAGAAAAATGGTGACATACCAGCAGACCAAAGTATCTAGGAATGGGAAAACCGCAACATAGTGTAAACTGTATAAAAACATATATTTATTATGGTCCCATTATGAGGCGCCATAATAAATATAATATTATACAGTATTACGCTATGTGTCTGTTTTCCCATTCCTGTATACCTTGGGGTCACCATTTTTCTTACTATCACCTGGAATAGTGAGCCTGCTGAGGGAAGGTGGTGCTACCTTATTGCCCACAGAAATAATCCAAACCAGAGCCTGATATAAAAGACTCCGGTAAATGTGAGTGGAAGTCTTTTGAGTGGCAATATACATCAAAACTTTATACATCTACAGTATCACACATTGTTTTTTTCCCTTTTTGCTTTCTTCTGTCATATATGTATATGCTTTGAGAAATTAATGTCAATCAAAGGATGTTATTATTAATTCACTTTATTATTATTTTGTTCAGACACATGTTTTCTTTTGCAGTGACCATTATTTGTATTCCCACTGGCTCAGAACCAAGTAGCCAATCAGAATGCAGCTTTCACTCACGTATTTCAGTGGGCTTTTCTGTGGCAGTGATGCTAGTAGCAAGTAAGCCAAATGATTTCTTACATAATTATGTGAAACCATCTCAGTGTGCTTCATTTCTCTTTATATTAAAGCATTACCGATCATTCCAAAATTAAATCTAGTTCAAGTCTGTTTAATTATTTAACACTTTCCATTTCAAGACTCAATACTGTCTCATAGAATAAAAAAAATCTGGTCAAGATATGATTGATCAACAGTATAGATTAAGTTACATATATTCCGGAGTGTTGAGTTAATCAAAATGGTACCAAAATTCTAACTTTAAAAATAATTTTATATTTCTTTGGTTTCAGCACTATTTTACATAGATAGAAAAGTGTTAACTTTCTTTTTTTTTAAATCAGGGTGGGGAGCTATGAGAACGAAATGTCCTATTCCAATTGACTATTATTATATCAGTTCTAACACCAGTAAAGGAACACCTTAATATGGTCACTAATAAAATATAATAGCAGAGAAAGATAGAGAGATGATATAGATGGACTCAGGGCTGACCAGACAAAACATGAGGCTGCCTTGTGCGTCATGATAAAGTTATTTATAAGCCCCCCCCCATCTTCCCTCAACTCCCCTTTTAATCAATAACCCCATCCGACTCAACCCAGGTCTTAAAGGACAACTATAACAAAGAAGTGAATCTATGTTTAACTGAAAGTTTGCATGAAATGTAAATGGATTACATAGAAGTGCTTTCATGAAATATAAATAATGTAATTTATTGGGCTTTTTTTGCCCTCCAGTGGGCTGGGTGACCACGGTGTAGGCCGCAACCCCGGTCTGTAGTAAGACGGGCCTCCCGCAACCCCCAAAATGTGGGTGCTAGGCTGCTGGATATGGGCGTGTCTTGTTTCCATTCATGCACTCCCATTGGTGGAAGCAAGAGGGGAAGGAGAAGGAGGCAGATCTTTCCACTGCGTCCAGTAGTAGGCCTAACCAAAGGAAGGTGACTAATTGGTGGGTGGGATCAGGGACTTGGCAGGCTATAAAACAACTAAGCACTGTTCATTCAATGCTTGCTCATTTTAAAGCTGGTGGTGTTAGTAGTACTCTCCTGTTGTTGTGTTCCATTTCCCTGCCTTCATTCCCTTATCCCTCCTATATGTTGATTCTACCAGCTTCTGACATTTTGGCTTGTTCCTGGACTCCGCATTCCTCTCTGCCACTGACCTTGACCTGTTGATTAACGCACCTGATCAGTATCTGCCTGCCCTGACCCTCTAGACCAAATCTGACCTTGCCTTGCCTACTCCCTTGGTACCTTTTCCTTGTGGTGACCCACAGACTATGCTTATCTACTCCAGCTTTTACTCCTGGTATCTCCATTGCCTGCTGCCATACTGCATCCCATAGGCTATCCCCTGCACAACACCCCCTGGTATGAGTTCTGACATGTCCTTTAAGGGGCCTTACATGAAAAAACAAGAGTCACATTACACTATGAAGTTTTGTTTTAGAGGTTGAAGAGAGGAAGTAAAATACCAGTTCATATATCAAGAAATGTTAGACTGGCCCTGGACATATGTCAGCTATTCCATTTAATGAATATTTTTGATGGATATGTTAAATCAGGCTGGTGTTTCTTTTCACCATGAGCCCAGCAATCTCCCGATCATGGTATTCTCTTGCTTTTTCCCTCTGTCTAGTTTTTGTGACTCTTTGGTTGTACATTGGTTTTCTTTTTCCTGTCTTCATCCTTTTCTCTGCCCTTCCCTTTATTCTATGTGCCTTATATTGCAAGTCAGGTAGCCAAGCCCAATTAATAGATGCCCCCAGCTATCTTTCCATTGGTATGCCAAGGCTAGATTGAGTCAATTGAAGGAAGGTTAGCTTTCACACAGAAAGGAACATTTAATGAGATTTAAATCTGAAATGAAAAAACCCCCAAAAGATATTGCCTCGGATGTCGGCTGTAGTACAGTGATATAAGCTTCCAGTGAAGGACCAGCAAATCTACATCTAACAATGGTTAGGGAATTTCAAACAGTTTTGCAGGGCTCAACTTTATTGTAGCCTTAAAGGAGACATAGCACCATTTTAGCACCATTTTTGTCCTGTGTTTTTAAAGGGACGATAGAGGAAGCCAACACAGTAAATAGAGATCATGATTTCTAAAATCCATTCCTTTAAATGGACACTAAACGTTATATTTAACTTGTGCTTCTAATATGGAAACACAAGTGAAATGTTAGTTGTTCCTATTGTGAGGATAAATTGAAGTGTTCTTTTGATAGTACACGCCAGTTTATCCTCTGACTGGCAGCTGCCATGCTTCCAGCCACGTCTGGTCGGCGACCAGCTCTGTCTGCTAGCACAGAGAGAGCCCCTCGTTTTTGCATGGGATCAGCAGGGGGGATGCGCACTCGCATGTGAGACACAGCAGATAGTAAACCTGTGTATATCTATCTATCTATATCTTCACATTGGGTTTACATCATAGTCCTGGGACATGATCTTTTTAACCCTTGCTTCCTTTTAAAAAGGTGCAATGTTCCTTTAAGTGGGATGGTCCCACTATTTGGTAGATAAATGCATACTTGGCTATTTTTGATCCACTCTTTGAGTGGTTGAGCATGACAATCATGCTTTGTGTTCTGGCTTACAAACGCATTGGGGTCATCTCAATAACAAATGAACTGTGGTGTACTGACAAGTGAATTGCAATAATGAGGCATTAATAGCTGAGCAGGAAAAAATCTGTCTTACCTGTCTTTCCAACTCTTCTAGTAATGAGTGATTTTTTTAGTGAAGAGATCCCATTGCTTCCAGTTTGGGCCAAAACCAAAAATGATACCCCATGTATCTCCTCCCCCCACCCTAAGTATTGTGTAGATTAAAATATAATAGAACATATAAAACTAACCAGCTGACAGTTGCTACAGAAACAGAGAAATCCACTATATCATGTAAAAGTAAGACACAGACCATAACCCTCTCTGAAGACTAAAGGGTGCTGTTCATTGAATGAATACATATTAAAGTTTGCTATAGATATAAGGATCTACTCAATAAAAAGAGAATCTCAGGGAATTGAGATGGGAATTTCAAAATTAGGGCCAAAGTAGTTGGAAAAAATTCTCCCATTCAGCTGCAATGCAGATTTCTTCCAACTTGACTACTTTGGCCTAACGTTTGAAATTCCCATCTCCGTTCCCTCTAATTCTCTATTTTATTGAGTAGAGCCTTCAAAGTCCACTTTAAAATACAGTTACTCCAAAAACAAATAACATACATTAAAAAAAAAAAGCAGAAAAATGATATACAGGATTAAAAGAATCCCAATTTTAGGCAGATCTTCAGGCAAATCAGTGGAAACAATTGTTACATGCAGAGACTTTGCACAGTACTTCCACGCCATAGTGTTATGATAAAGCAGGAAGTGACGAGAGCAATGAATATGTAGTACCCCGAAAAATAAATGCAATCTTTCCTGATACACAAGAAACACCTTCTGCTTTCACCATTTCTAGGTTTCCTTTTGATTTAATCAATGTCTGTATATTTCTCTGTGTGGCTAGTACTTTGATCTGAAGGTAACTTTATTTTATGACCGTTGATCTGGTATGGTTCACTCTGTCCTCTTTTAACCAAATGGATTCTAGAATGGTGAAGATTTTCACCCACTCTTAAGCTCAGATAATTGATTTTGTATTGAGAATATCCTGTGAAAACACACACACATCTCTCAACATGGCCACCAGCAATGCGGGAGGCCAAGGGTGAGGCTTTGGAGATATGTCAGCTGTACAACGCATGTGTTAATCTCTGTGTACCATACATGAGAGAATGAAATCAGGACAGCACTTGCAGTGCTTTAATATTCAGGATGGAGATCCCTGACATAGGCCCATACTACCCAACCTATTCCATTCGGCAACGTGGGGCGCCAGGGGCCATAGCTTGGGCACATGTGTAGTACTCATTGTCTGGTGTGAAAATCAGGACTGCTGTTGAGAGTCTTAAAGTGGGGCAGTTAGAGCTTATGTAGACCATTTACCTGTTGCTGAGGTTACTTACAGTACAGTGTCCATCTCATCCAAAGATAATTAAACATTATTCAGAGGTAGATTGCTGTCATGTTCCATCAAAAGCAGATCGGCTTAAGGCACTTTACAAATGCGGATATCTTAATATAACGTAAATAAAATATAAAGTATAATTGATGTTATCTAGCTAAATATGGCTTCTGTCTCCTTAAAAACACTGCCCCTCCCACTGCTCAGAGCCACCACAGATCCCCTTACTATTAAAGCAATTATTTTAATATGTTAATAAAGTAAAGTAAAATAATAATAATAATAGTCTGCAGCAGCCGGTGTTTGTTCAGAAAGCAGAGCTGCCTGACCTCAAGTTGACTCCACAGATACAGCCTACGGGATTCAAAAAATGTTCGAGAAAACAGATGAAAAACTAGGCTATACCATGAAAAGCCATTTGGTTTCCGTGTGCATATTACTGACAGATTTTTACATCGCCCTGGAAAAGAAAGGAGTGAGGATGTGTTTGATATGTGCAGAACATTGTCAGAACCTTCTTCCAAATGCCTTTGATTTTGTAGAATGCTAAATTAAAATAGAAAAACGACTTACTTAGGGTATAAGAAAAATAGAACATAGCTTATATATCACTGTATCACTCATTAAATCGACCTTTTGGTTGTAAACCATTGACTGTCAAGGCAGTGAATTGTAGGAGTATTAAATTGTCTTTAAAAAAAAAAGATTATGTTATAAATAATTAAATGGATGTATTTATTCACTTGTTTATTCATCTGTCCATAGAAACATAGAAACATAGAATGTGTCGGCAGATAAGAACCATTCGGTCCATCTAGTCTGCCCAATTTTTTTTTTTTTTGAGTACTTTTATTAGTCCCCCTTTCCCGGTCTTATAGCTAGGATAGCCTTGTGTCTATCCCACGCATGCTTAAAATCCTTGACTGTTTACCTCTACCACTTCTGCTGGCAGGCTCTACCTCTACCACTTCTCCAGACAGTTCAAGCATTATATATTGGGCAACTTACAATAAAAACAGCACATATTTCACATGAATGAAATGGAACGAAAGTGATTTTTTTCCCCTACTTTTTGTTATCATTTTTTAAATAGATAAAACATGTGAGAGATAATGACATACTATAATATACAATGCAGTAGGCAGGCAAAGGCAGAAATATTTTGCAAGAGTAAGACACAATTCAATCTTTTGGATCTGAAAAATCTTCAGTCTGAATGGAAAGCGATACCAGCAGGGGATTGGCTGGTTCACAAAACAATTGTTATCACATGTTGTTTTTGTAAGACTACCACAGACAGGCCCCATATCCTAACTTGTGAGAAACAAATATTAATCACTTGTCTGGCCTATAAAATAAATCTCTGCCATGATAACGACTACTAATCAAACCGTATTAACATAAAGCTTTGTATCTACTTGCAGATATACCTGTTGGTGTAAACAGGGGTTTCCCGGGCACCGTCCAAATAAAAATCACAAGCATATATCTCACGTCATAAGAAAACGTGTTTAACCCCTTAGTGACATGACTTTTTTGGCTTCTCCGACGCTTGGTGACATGGGCTGTTTTAACATTTCTGAGGTGTTTGTGTTTTGCTGTAATTTATTTCTGTCTCATTTAGTGTACCCGCACAAACTATATATCGTTTTTATCGTTATAAGAAGGGCTTTCTTTTGATACCATTATTTTGATAATAGCATATAATTTAATGTAAAAAAAATAATAAAATATGGCAAAAAAATTGAAAATTTTTTTATTTTATGACTTTTATTTGAAAAATCGTATGCTCATGTACAAGAGACAACAAAAAAACACTGCTAAAAAGTTTCTAATATATGTCCTGAGTTCAGAAATAGCCCATGTTTTTAGGTTTTTGTGCTTTTTTATTCATGTTACAGGGCCAGAACTATAAGTGGTGCAAAGCTATTTTAAAATCCTTTCTTTCAAAATTAGCGATAGTGACATTGTAACACTGATTTCTGTACTAAATCCATGAATGACACCCAACATGTACATATTTTTGAAAACTAGACAACTCAGGGCATTTAACTTGGGGTATTTTGACACATTTCATGTAGCCATTTTACCAGCAATCTATGCCAAAGTTTGCAGCCAAAAATCTTCTTTTAAAATTTTTCACATATATTGCAATTTAGGTAAACATTACCTTAAAATGTGAAGGGATATTTCCAAATAACACCTCAATATGTGTTCAGCAACATCTCCTGAGTACAGGCATACCACCCATGCATAGGTTTGTTGGTTTGTTTTGGGGCTAAAAGGCCACATTTAGGGGGTGCGCATTTTGGTTTTCCAACTTGGAATTCTGACATGCAGAAAACTTGTGCCCATGTCCCATTTGGGACATTTTTGAAGCCAAAAAGTGTATTCTATCCCACAAAACCATATATTTTTGAAAACTAGACACCCTAGGGTATTTCAAATGGTAGTATTTTAACACTTTCCATGCACTAATTATACTACCAGCCTATGTCAATGTTATGGATAGTAATTTTTTTTCACATACATAGTACTTTGGGCATGAATTCACAGATCCTGTTATATGTCAGTGCCAAACAACACCTCAATATGTGTTCAGCAACATCTCCTGAGTACAGGGATACCACCCATGTATAGGTTGGTTAGGTTATTTGGGGGTTAAAAGGCCACATTTGAGAGGTGCGCTTTTTGGTTTTCCAACCATATATTTTTGAAAACTAGACACCCTAGGGTATTTCAAATGGTAGTATTTTAACACTTTTCATGCACTAATTCTACCACCAGCCTATGTCAATGTTATGGATAGTAATTTGTTTTTCACATTCATTGTACATCGGGCATGAATTCATAGATCCTATTATGTGTCAGTGCCAAACAACACCTTAATATGTGTTCAGCAACATCTCCTGAGTACAGGGATACCACCCATGTGTAGGTTAGTTAGATTATTTGGGGGATAAAAGGCCACGTTTAGGGGGGGTGCATTTCCAACTTGGAATTTTGACATGTAGTCAGCCTGCGCCCATGTTCCATTTGGGACACTTTTGAAGCCTTTCAAAGTATTTTACCCCACAAAACCATATATTTTGGAAAACTAGACATCCTAGGGTTTTTAAAATTGTGGTATTTTAACACTTTCCAAGTGCTAATTCTACCACCAACCTATGTCAAAGGGTTGGGATGTCATTTTTTCCCCACACACATTGTAGTTCAGGCAGGAATTTTCAGATTCTGGTATTTGCCACTGCCAACCAACACCTCAATATGTGTTCAGCAACATCTCCTGAGTACAGGGATACCCCCCATGCATAGGTTAGTTAGATTATTTGGGGGATCAAAGGTCACGTTTAGGGGGGGTGCATTTCCAACTTGGAATTTTGACATGTAGTCAGCCTGCGCCCATGTTCCATTTGGAACATTTTTGAAGCCGTCCAATGAATTTTACCCCATCAAACCATATATTTTTGGAAAATAGACATCCTAAGGTATTTCAAATGGTGGTATTTTAATACTGTATAGGTACTAATTCTACCACCAGCCTTTGTAAAAGTTTGTGGTAGTACTATTTTGGGAGTTTTTTTTCCACATGCATTGTACTTCAGGCATGAATTCACAGATTCTGGTATATGTCACTGCCAAACAACAACCCAATATGTGTTCAGCAACATCTCCCGAGTACAGGGATAGCACCCATGCATAGGTTTGTTGGTTTGTTTTTGGCTAGAAGGCAACATTTGTGAGATGCGCATCTCAAAATTCCAACTTGGAATTTTGACATGTAGTCAACCTGCGTCCGTGTCCTTTATGGGATATATCTTTGAAGCCAGCCAATGTAATTTACCCCCACCAAACCATATATTTTTTTATCGGTAGACCCCCATCACTACTTGTGGCATGGGCTCAGCAGCCACCGATACATCGCTAGATGATGTATCAGAAAGCTGAATAGGGTCAAAATCGAACCCTGAGTCCGCGGCCTCAGAATCAGTGCGTAAGCAGTGATCTCGAGCAAAGAAGGGGTTAATAGCTCTTAGAAGAGCCTATCTAGTACTGTAATACATTACAGTACAAAGAAATTAATCCATAAAACAGTGCAGACAGCAAAACATACTGTTGCTGTGCAAGATTACTGCTTACACAGTGATGAATGGCAGGGAAGGGGTTAATACACAGTGAAAGACTTTCATAAAACCTGCCAATTTTATAAAATGTTATTTTATATCACTAATACTGATCTGTCTCTTTCCGTCACAAAAATGTAAGTGAGGAGAGGGAGGCAGATCAATATTTGTGAATATTGATCCAACCAACTTTGATCTGACCAGGGCGAATGGTGAGCTTAATTGAGAAATCACCAAACCGCCTTTGCCACTAATTCGCTGTTACTAATCGCTCAGACAGCTTAAAAAAAAAATCTCAAATACTTTTGCTTTACATGTAATCCCCTAGCGGGTATGTGTAAAAAAAATAAATAAAATAAAAATATGCAGACAGATAAAAATTGCTTTGGCGTCAATATCATTGCGTAAGCAGTGATCGACGGCAAAGAAGGGGTTAATAACTCTTAGAAGAGCCTTTTTAGTACTGTAATAAATTACAGTACAAAAAAATTAACCCCTAAAAAATGCACAAACAGCAAAAATAAATGCGCTGATGTGCACGATCACTGCTTATGCAAGATCAGTGTCAGGGAAGGGGTTAAACGCAGGGAATTGCTTTAATAAAAAAATTTTTATTGTTTTATTATTTGTGTGTTGTGTATTTATTGTTTTTTTTAACTTTTACTTACTTTTAGAACTTTGATCTGTCTCTCTCCCTCACTAAAAAAAATGTGAGGAGAGGGAAGCAGATCATAACTGGTCAGATCAATATAGGGTTAATATTGATCTGACCAGTCAGTGGGGATGTTCAGCAGAACATCCCCACTGCCTGTCAGTGTGCCTGGCAGTCACTGATTGCCTCTGTGAAGAGGCAATCGTGTGACAGCCAGAGAGCACAGGAAGCAGGTACTATCTGCCTCCTGTGCTCTTGCCCTTAGAAGGGCAGCGCCATCTTGGTCACTCAGTGACCAAGATCGTGCATTTTTTTTTTTGTGTTCCTGATTGCCTCGACTTGCGAGGCAATCAGGAACACTTTCTGAGCATAGGAAGCGAAAAATTCGCTTCCTATTCTCGTTTTTTAATGCCCGTCGTTTTAAAGGCACTGTGCCTTTAAAACCGGCATTTCGATCGCTCTCCGGAGCGCTCGAAATGCCGACGGGCATTTTTTTTTGTATTGTACGATGCTTCCACACGGAAGCATCGTTACAATGCCGCTTGAGCACTGAAAGCGGAAAAACTCCGCTTTCAGTGCTCGTTTTGACACAGGACAGGACTAGGTCCGTCCTGTGTCACTAACGCCTCGGCACACAGGACGGACCTAGTCCGTCCTGTGTCGCCAAGGGGTTAATATAACTCAACAGATTACTCTATGACAGCAAGTGGTTCATGTTCTTTGCTGCTGCATTTTTTAAATTATTGGTACGCCAAAGACCAATTAAGGGAATGCCTTGGAAAGTGCTGGTGAGGTGGACCAATGGGATAATGCTCCAGCTATAGAATCAGTTCGCTTTTAAAGATGGCCGGTGTTTTGACAAAAAACTCGATCAAATTCTACTGCACAGGCCCAGTAGAATTTGCTCATTGCGCACCACAGCGCATGCACACACAGTTACGGCTGTCCATCAGCCGTAACTTTGGCAGAAGTGCGCCTGTGCGAGGGACACACGCCACCTCACGCCTACTTCGGATTAGCTGCGGTGACAGGTAAGTATAAGCGTATTACTCATTATTGTCATTTACTAGCGTAGCAAGCAATTGGTAAAACTTATATCAGTTACATGCTACGCTAGTAAGTGGAAAACACACACGGGGGACACACGGGGACACACCGTAACTGTGTGCGCATGCGCTGTGGTGCGCAATGAGCAAATTCTACTGCGCCTGTGCAGTAGAATTTGCTCGAGAAATTTGATAGAACACCGGCTTGATTCCTGTCAGGGTTGATTCTGGGGTGGATGAAATAAACCATTAACCGGAGTAATAGTATTAGTAATAAGCTGCGTAACAGTAACATATAGTGCATCACCAATATGTACTTGAAAAGGAGAAGATATTTCGGTGTACCCTTCCTGGGTAAACACCTTGTTATGATAAAAACAATCTCACCTTTAAGATAAATAAACCCAAATGAGTTAGGAATCATGCATGCTGCCAGCGACCAGAGTATCCTATTGGCTATAGGGAATGCACATGGCTTTTCCCCTGACATAGTAGGATCAATGTACAGTTATGCTCCTGCTGTACATACGAAAGTCAATTGTAATGTGTATTTAAGGTTTAAAGAAAACTTTGAGTTCAGTCATTAGAAAGTATTCCGAGCAAATCTATTCAACATGGTCCTCTACTCTGCCAAATGCAGATACTCCCTGATAACATTGTTTATAGTCTTGCCTTGAGCATACATTCATCATTTCTGTAGTAATACATAGTTTATGTAGAAGAAGCATCAGGGAGTCCAAAAAAACAAACACATAGTGGCATGTTACAAAATAGCACAACAATTAACCTTGTATTTACAATAATGAACATGTTATGACATCCAGAGACTAGAAATCATGTGAAAAATACATTATTATACTATGTGCACACAATAAATATGTTATATTCCCAACTGGTTTATTTATTCATAATGTTTTGCTACCAGAAATGTATATGCTGAAATTAATTTTCAAATGTCCACAGTGCATTGTGTTTACCTCTTCTCCCTGTCTATAACTTATTTAAATATACGTATATGTGTATTAAATGGTAATACAGTCAAGAATGGATTTAACTGTTAGTAATAAAATACAGTTATACACACTACAAGTTACAAACTACTACTGACATTGTTAATACATATACGGAAAACTGATTCTTTTAAAATGCAGCAGAATCAATGGGAACTACATTTCCCATGACTCTGTGGTGTAGGAAGTCTCAATCGCGCATGGAGAACACCCGATTGCGCACAGTTCACCGTCAGGCATTTTTCTAGTTGCATTGCATCAGGGCTGTACTGGGATAATTGATGCTCTGGGTAATGGTTATGCAAAGAGTTTGTTACTTAATAATAACTTAATAATAACTTTTGGAATGGAAAAGGTTTTAGTATATGTGAATGTTTGAAAGAACAAGTTGTTTGGTTATTTAAATTTAGTAAATAAATGACCACGGCTTTTTCGCAACCTATTGTGTCATTGTCTGTATTTTTCTATTACCACCTACAGCACACATGTGATTATCTCGGGGATAGGAACCAGGGTACATTTCACAATAAAGTTGACTGCTGATGAAGATGTACAGCAAAACGCATCAGGTCTTGACAAATATGGCCATAATCAACATCTACTAATGCTTCTAATGAGGATTAACTATAGTATACAGTTAGCATTGGGTGAAATGTCCTGTTTTTATAAAATGTGATATTCTATAGTATATTTTTTTATAGTATGCTTTCCTGCCCCAGAATCTTGATATTAAGATTGTATTTTAATATCCCCAATATTTTATACTTCATTACTTTACTTTACATATTGTTTTGTAAGGTGTATTGAGACCGCTTTTTGAGACTAGCAGCTTTGTCACTTTTTTTCCACTCCATTTTGGGACCAGTAACCTCTCTTTCAATATAGGGGATAAACCTAATTAGACTCATCTCACCCCAGTTTGTTATTTTATTTTTACAAGATCATGCATTAACAGTTGTGCTGGAGAGACAGACAATAACTCCCATATTTGTTATGAGTGTATCACTAGGGAGATTCTTTGAAACACCCACCCACTGCCACGAGGGTTGCCATCTTATCTTCAAGAAAATACCAGCCATGTTATTGCCTCCATAGACTAATCAGTGACCTCAAGTCAATTTATTACCAGCCTGGTGTTAAATTAACAGAGTAGTGACACTTACTGGATCAGACGATCCATGGCATATTATATCAAACTGTGATACATGTACTTAAAATTCTATGTTTTCTAGGTGATGATTCATTAAAAAAACATATATTGATGTGTACTGTAGTCGTTGCAGCCGCCCAGTGATGGAGTGAGCGCAGGACTTTTCTTTCTGCATTTGTATTCAATTTTTGTATTACTCAGCCTTGTTACACTGCAGCCGCCCAGCCCATGTGTTCCCTATTACGGGTTAATAATGTATAGGGGTGTATATAAAAAATACCCCTTTCTGTCTCATTAGAGATTTTTGCCAGAGGCTCAAAGAAGCAAGGTAAATGGTTAGAGTTAGGACCCACCTAGGGGGGTCTGCCTTGACGTTGGCAGGTGGGCTCATCCTCTCATGGCCATTGGAGGTAAGTAAAAAACCTCCATTTGTTTTAAAAATACATAGGGATAACGGAGAGAGAGCAGGTAACTTGTTTTTCTTTAGTTTTTACTATATTTTGATTTATTGCTTTAAAAAAAAGTATGATTTAATCAAGTGTGTGTGTGCATGTGTACAGCATATATATTAACCTTACTTTGCCTATACATGTACTGAAACCAACAGGGGCAGATAATGACCCTTAAAATCTATTGATGTGGTTAATACCACTTCTTATAAAATACGGTGGCTTTTGGAATAGTAGCAGAACAAGCCACTGGGAGACTCCATCATGGAATACTTCTGGGGCACACATTTGTATTACACAGCTTATTCATATTTCATCTAGCTCTGTGGGTCTGATGACTGATGGCAAGGTCATGGATCAGGGAATGTAATGATTGTGCATTCCTATCCTTGCACTAGAAATTCACTTGTTAATTCCTATATAGCATTAATGTGGTTTATTCACTAGTCAAACAGTTATCATAACTAGAAACAGCTTTTCTAAACTTAAAGAGGCAGTTCCACCTACACCGTCCTTAAAAATATTTTTAGATACATAATGTAATATAAAGAAAAAAGAATCAGGTGGTTCTTCTCATTTTTCCTCAACATATTTCCCAAAACCTGTAAATATTTTGATCTAGCAGAAGTTCTACCTATCTCTCCCTCTCCTCATTGGCTCAAACTGAATTTAGAGAGCCTGTGATAATGATACGATGTCTCAGTGTAGAACTACAGAACAAATGTAAACAGTTTTAATGCAAATCTAAGTACATTTCACATATATTAAACACATGTACAACAGACAGGAAATAAAGAAAGTGGAATTGCCCCTTGAAGGAGAAGGCATCGCCTACATGAGGAGCTATTCACTAAAAGTGAGTTGCAGTTGAGTTCAGGTGATATACAGTGAGTGGAGGTGAGATGAACATTTCCTCTCAACAGTGTAGTTATACATTGCGCAGGGACAATCCTGGTGAATATGCTTAGCGGGGGAAACTCACCAGGTTTGTACTTGAAAAATGTATAGATAAATTGGTGAAATGGAATGTTCATCTCATCTCAACTCACGAGCAACTCCCCTTTTAGTGAATACACCCCTTGGTCTTGGTTGTGTGAATTGGTTGTCATTTCACCACAATTCACTCTTTTGTGGATAAACCCAGACAGATCATTTACTGAATATGTCTGTTGGGCAACAATATATTATTATTGATATCTTACATCCCCTAAACAACTGTCCATGATTTAAACATAATAGTAGTTATAGCAATTGATTTACACTGATGAATTATGAGGTATGCTGTCTTTAATTGCATAAATAATGCATTTTTTTAATTGTCTTGTATCACAAAAGCTAATGAATCAATTATTTTTAATTATAGGATCCTTGATTGTTTCTGATATATAATTGGTAGTAATCATGAATCAATTACATTGTGATACTGGTTATGTTTAACACGTTAGATGGTATCCCTATAATCCACGTTGATATAGTTTACAGAGAAACTTGTTGTTTTTTTAATTAAAGTTTTTATTGAGTTCGCACAATAAATACAAGTATATTACTATATTATTATTATTGTATAGCTTTTCTAGATACATTCTGCTAACTTGTGAAAACACAACCATAATATTTTGTGTGTTGAGAAAAGTTTCAGGTATCTCAAATACATGGAGTAAAATGATAACATCTGCAGGTCAATTATGGCATCAAATCTTGATCCATTTAATCCATCAAATTAACCTTTTAATACAACATATTCGAGTGCTGGTATCAAAATATGTTACAATACCCAGCACCGTATTAAGCGTGAGGCAAACAAGGCAAGTGCCTAGTGTGTCTCTTACCTTGTCTGCCTGGGGGTGGCAAAATAAAAACATTAAAAAAAGCAGAGACGGTAACTCGGGAGATCGGAGGTAACTGGGCACAGCAGACAGGATGGTGGCTGGAGCACTGGGAGCCGAACAGGTGGCACAGACAAACCTCCATGCTTCCTGTTCGGTTCCCTGTGAGGTATAAAGGGGGAGTGCAAACAGGTCACGTGACTCGACGGTCTGACGTCAGACACAAGCCGGGACACGTGACCTGTCAGCACTCACCACACAGGGTGACAAATAGACTCCCCGTGCAGGACACCATGTTGTCTGCCACTAGACACCAGGCAACATGGGGGTGATTGAGCATTTAATGTGTGTGCAATGTGGGTGATGGGGCATGTAATGGGGTGATGGGGCATGCCCTGGATGTGCAACGTGGGTGATGGGACATGTTGTGGGTATGCAACGTGGTTGATGGGGCATGTCGTGGATGTGCAAAGTGGGTGGGGGGTGCCCGAATTGTGTCTGGCTAGGGCAGCACAAAACCAAGATACACCACTGATAATACCTGAGCCTTTTTTTCATCCCTATAATATCCCTATAATATCCACCATAATATATATGTTCAAACTGACCAATCACATGGAAACTGTCCTATATATGTTTTAGAACTTTTAGAATTTACAGGCATATGCACAATACTATTACACATGGAACCATTTATATATATTAACTTACCATTGCTCTGATTCTTTATATCACAGTCTTATTGTAGCATGTTTGTGCCTTGCTTTTTATGCCTCCTTCTTCTGTCCAAAGCACTGAGTAATCTCATTTTTTTTTAGTTACAGAGAAAGAGTTGTAGGAGATTACTAGGTTATATTTTCTGGCACACCATTTGTAATTAAACAATTGTGCAAGTCATAAATATAACCGACCAAAGGGTTAATAAAGTGAGTATCTATGAGTAGAGTACGAATTTGCATTCTCCCCTTAATGTAACTGTGCTGTGTCCCATAGGACATACCTGCCAAATTTCTGCAGAGAATTCTGGGACGTAATGCAGTGGAGACTACAGAGGGTAGGGATACCCTCCCGCATCCAACATTGTGTGACCCTGCGTGATTGAGTTTAAGCCTACCCATGTATGTTGAACACAAAGACACATAGGTGCCAACTCACGCTCCAGTATAGGTTGGTCCCCTTTCTGGGTGCTCTAGCATCTCAGATTCAATACAAATTGATTTGTACTACAGTGAAGAAACTCCCATAAATGCCAGCGGACTCCAGTTCAGGGAGAACTGTGCCATTACCTAGTTCTTTATTAATATCCCCAAAAAAATTGTATCAAGAACATCACAGGAACTTGTTGTCAGGAAGAAAACGGACAGAAAATCAAGGCAAATTTTTATTGATACACTATTTGTTTGGAGATAAATAAAGAACTGGAAATTTTTCACTAAGAATTTGCACTGTTATTCTTGAACTGGCTTTTATAGGGGTCTCTACTCATGTATGTTGCCCATTTTTGTTGTGTTGTAATGCAGAAAAAAAGACCAGAATCTGATGGAACAATAAAAGAATGTAGAGATCCCAGCAGACTGTTGACTACTATGAGTGGATGGAACAGGGGCTGTATATGAATTCCATTTCCTTCCTATGAACTACTGCTTTTATTATTTGTGGTGTAGATAGACTGGTAAACTGAGTGATACTTCACCAGTAAATAATTATGATGAAACACATTACTATATTTTTAAAATGTCACTAATGTTTGTTGGCAAACAGTAGCAGAAACCTGACAGACTTACTGACAGCAAACAATAAGATACATTTAATTGAAAGACTGCATGCAGTGCAGGTATCTTAAATAGAAATAATGTAATGAAAAAACACAAGTAAAGAACCTTATTGTGCCTTCTTTGCAAGTATAGCACTCTCACGGGGCAGACATGTTGTCTAGAATCTTGGGTCAGATGAAGTTAGGTCTGATCCATCATGTCTGCACTGTCATACTTTGCACTTTCTGTCATTATATAATGCCTAAGTTAAAGCAAATCCTAACTATACATCAGACACAGAAATCACATAATCAGACAATATAGGCAGTGGCCACCTACAGCTGCAGGAACTACAAGCTAAACGTGCCCAACACAGGCGATTCCAGTGACGACAGTTGGAAAACAGCATCCTAAGAACAGTTTGCCTATAGGGTTGACGCCTGGCCAATATTTAAGTGATAGAGCAGCCTGGTGGGCAGTTGCATCCCTACTCTCCTTGCCAGCCCTTCCCTGCAAACAGTTCAGGGCAGTACAAAAGCTCTGATAGTTCATTGCTTTCCATTGTTTGTACACGTGCTGTAAACTGATATGTCGGCGGACTTGCCTGTTTACTATTTAAACTGAAAGGGCTTGGACATGATATTTGGCCATGGCAAAAATCACCAGAGTGTACATCTGCTCAGATTACTATCGTCTCTGTAATTATCTGCTACAGCGTATTACACTGTGATGAGAGGATGTCACCTCTATCTTTGCAGTTTCCATAGAAACCAAATTGAAATATACACCTTGATCGTCTATTTTGACAGTGTGACCAGTTGTTTCTCACGCTACTCCTATGTAAAATTTCTAAGTAAAAACGGCAGTTAGCTACTGATAATTAGTCTCCAAAATAAGGCATTTGTCGAAATTTGCAATATAAAACAGAAATGGTGCCTGTATCCGGCATCATATATTAACAAATGATGTGTGCGTGTATTTTTTTTTTGGTTTACTGTGGAACAAGCATGTGTCCCAGTGTTTGCCAAACATCTTACTGGTAGCTGACAACTCTGAAAAACTGGGGTTCCAGAACCTATTACAATGACGTTCTACAGATCCTTTGATATTATCGGTCATCTCTCTACTAAGTGAAATAAATGCTCCAGTTAAGTGATGTAGAGTGATGAACCTTGAGCAATAAACATTAATTAGAATTGGATAAGTGATATGGGCGCTCACTTGTAAAAAAAAAAAAATAGAGCATACAAAATAAAATACAGGACAATAGCCAGAGTGCAGGGTAAGGGTTAAGGGGACACAAGTGACGGATAGAGATAGTCATTGGATTGTCCCGCTCTGCTGCCAAATGATCTGATGCTCTGTGAGATGGAAGCCCTGTAGTATTTTCTTTTGAAAGTACTAGGTGTGAATATCTTCTGAATGGAGCTCAATTAGGGCACCATTTAAATTATAATGAGGCAGAAATAGGTTTAATCACTCTTTAACCAGTAAAAATTGGAGGGAATTGAGATGGAAAGATGACTTAATAAAAAACAGTGGGACACAAACGGGAACATGTAAAAGTAACATTGACCAAAAAGCACAAAATAGAAAAATGAAAACAATTCAATAATAACAAGACTAATAATGTCTTATAGGTTAAAAAGAACCCTTCCAAAATCTAAAGTCGTCAAGAACATGCTGGAGTAAACAATTGTGTGCAACATCGTAACATATAGTGAGGGTGCTAATTTACAAAAAAGTTATATAATTCAAAATCTGAATTGAGGCCCCTGGGTATCAATTTATCTAGATCTTAAATCCATTACATTTCTGCTTTTCCCAGGGATGTAGTTTTATCTCCCTCCTCCACTGTGTATTAACCTTTTCTATCTGGATAAAACCTAAAAGTGCAGGGTTTTTGAATGTACAATTGCAAAGTGTTGGGCACGCTGGGGGTCATATATAAACACGGCACACTAGCACATAGTGCCAAGCAGTGCTGTATTTTCCGCGAGGCATCCTAGGTAGATGCCTAGGGCGGCAAATTTTGGGGGGCGGCAGCGCCCCCCAGCACTGAAAAAAAATTAAAAAAAACCCGGCCCTTTTAAAAAAAAAAGACCGAGCTTGCAGGCAGAGACGGAGGTGAGAGGGGATCGGAAGATCCCCCCTCACCATCGCTCTGCCTGCCAGGCTGCACGGGGAGCCGAACAGGCAGCACAGAGAAACCTCCACGGAAGTGCCGACAGTCACGTGACGTTCGCGCTGACGTCATACGCGCGCCCGGTCACGTGACCTGTCGGCACAATCGCCGGGAAGCCGAACAGGCAGCATGGAGGGACCATGCTGCCTGCCACTAGCCACCAGGGAAAGGTAAGTGCTGATGGGAGTCAGAGTGTGTGTGATGGGAGTCAGTGTGTGTGACTGAGTGTGATGGGAGTCAGAGTGTGTGTGATGGGAGTCAGAGTGTGTGACTGAGTGTGATGGGAGTCAGAGTGTGTGTGATGGGAGACAGTGTGTGTGACTGAGTGTGATGGGAGTCAGAGTGTGTGTGATGGGAGACAGTGTGTGTGACTGAGTGTGATGGGAGTCAGAGTGTGTGTGATGGGAGACAGTGTGTGAGACTGAGTGTGATGGGAGTAGGAGTGTTTGACTGAGTGCGATGGGAGTAGGAGTGTGTATGTGATGGGAGTATGAGCTTGATGTGAGTCTGAATGTTATGTGTGATGTGGGGTCATGAAATGGAGGTGATGGGGCATGTCCTAGGTGTGTAACGTGGGTGTGCAGCTTGGGTAGGGGGGTGCCCGGATTTTGTCTGCCTAGGGCAGCACAAAATCAAGATACACCACTGGTGCCAAGTACATCAGTGTGATGTGATACTTGTAAAAGTGTGCAATTGCTCCTTTCTGGGTTTAACTATTCAATTATTACAGAGGAACCTTTTATCATTTGGCCTTTATTAGAGATTTAAAATGAAGGAAGTTTTTGGTTCTGTCTTTTGAAAAAAAACAACTCTAAAGTTTAAGATTTCTTTACAGAAACACAGGGGGGAAAACCCATCAATTTCATTTTCAGTTTCAAAAAAACAGACAAGTGGTTCATCATCTTCTGAAATCACTGAATTCAGGAATAACTCAATCACTCAAGCTGTCTGAGTAGAACTTCAATATCACAAACTCAATCTGTCTCGCATCAGACAGGTCTATTTTTATGCTTGTGTTTATTGTGAAGTTTCTTGCTAGTTTAGGATAAAGGACATGCTTTGTGGCGCTCTGTAACTCATGATCTTAAAGTGTACACCTTTTAATTAAAATGAGAAAAATTAGACAAAAATAACATCTTATTGTTAATAAAGCTAAAGCAATGGTTAACATTATCCTAAAAGCCAAAAAATTAAGTTTTGATTATTTGAAAGATTAAATCAAGTGTAGGCATTTTAAATAGAAATGTTTTAATGAAAGAATACAAATAAAGTACCTTATTGAGCTCCTCTTAGCTTGTATATCAGGGGAGACATCTTGTTTGGAATTTTGGGTCAGATCTTCCACCATCTGACCGAAGATGTCAGTCCCCTGATAGAACTATACAAGCTAAGAGGGTCAATGAGGTATTTAATTGATATTCTTTCATTAAAGCATTTCTCTTTAAACCATATACACTTGATGCAATCTTTCAATTAAACATAACTTAATTTTTTACTGACAGTTGACCTTCAACGTGTATAAATGTGAATATATGAGGTTGTGATAGTTGTAACTCAGGTTCTGCAGAGAAACATAATGATATAACAGAAGAGAAAGTGTGAGCAAGAGGGTTTTTAACAGTCACATAAAGGATCACTACAGTCAGAAAGAAAACATGCGCATGTATTATTAAAGTGGACACTTAAAAAAGCTGGACTATACTCTACAGATGACAGAAGATACTTCCTTTGAAGCACTGTTCAGAGGTAATTCCCATTTATTGTAAAAGTCTAACAGTAATCTGGTTCTCTGATACAATGTGTCGCTGATTGCTGTGCAGCATCCACCAGGGGGAGGAGTTAATCAATCCTTCCAAAGACACTGGTTGGTGTGCTGTGTGATTGACATGTGCACATACCAATGACGGGAAGCGATTTTGGATTGTCCCTTTCTGTTACAATGAGATGTTCAGAAGTAATTCCTATTTATTGTAAAAGTCTAGCAGTAAGCTGGTTCTCTGTTACCCTGTGGAGCTGATTATTGTGCAGCATCCGTGACATCGAACACAACTCCACGTGGGGTTTTACTAAAAATAATTGCAGGGAATTGAGATGGGAGGCCAAAACTTAAGGCCAAAGTTGGAAAAATTCACCCATTCATTTGCAATGGAGAATTTTTTGAAATCGGTTACATTGGCCTACATTTTTAAATTCCCATTTCAATTTCCTGCAATTTTCTCTTTATTAGGTGGACCCTTACATGTTTGATTGTATTCCAGTGCTCAAATGTGTCTGTTTAAAATACAAAAATACTCTGTTACTGTAATGTAATTACAGAAGCACTTTAGACTGAAAAAAACCGTTGACAAATAAATGCCTATTAAAGCTGATACTTTAAAAATAAAAGAAATAATTATATGGAAAAAGATTCAAATCTCAAGTCCGGAACCAATCCAGAAGGGATCGCAGGAGTCAAGGCTTGAGGCCTACTCAGTGATCCCTATGTTCACAGCAACCTAGACAATGGAGCCCATCGCTCAGCCACCAATTGGTTCCTTTAAAACTCCCCCCGCCCACCCCACGTCGATCGAATGGGGATTGGCTGGTGAGTTAAAGGGCTGAGTAGCTCTCACTCCTATTGGCTTAGAAATAGGGAACCGAAATGTATCCGAAAGGTGAGGCGAAATAGAATTACGGAACCGTGATTTAGCCCCTTTCAGGACAAGTGTGATTACCCGGCGGCAAAGCACCCTAGGCGGCCAGCCACAATAAAGGTTAAGTTCGCCCAGCCTCAACTTATTCAGGGTGCTGCTGATTGGTCGCTCCAGACTGTCGGAACGGATCCTATTGGTTGCTTTGGTTCAAGGGGAAAATAGTAGGTGCCCATTCCATTGGCCAGGAGTTTAAAGGTCCCTAAAGTTAAATGGATTAGAGGGACCCAGCTCCCCTCTCGCCTCTTTATTCGCTATTTTCCCAGTATGTTCCCATTGGTTCCCCCCCACCCTAGCGCCAGATTTGATTGTATTACCCATTGTATTGAAGTTAGTCCTGTTATGAGTGTATTGTTCAATCAAGATGCTTTAATGTATAAATGTACTGTCTTGTCTTCAATAAGTTGTTCTGGCTGTGAAATCCTTGGCAACTGTGTCTACTTCTGGGAATTGCTACCAATCTCGTATTACTAAGGGTGTTGACTTGGGAGCTGATAATCTATTTCAAAAGATTGTGGGCTGAGGATATATTGGAACCCTAAATGAGAATCAAACATCTGGCTACTGAGATGTCCTAGTTAGTTTGCAAAGAACTATCTGTGAAAAATAGAGGAAGAGCAAATCCCATCACTGAACATCCCTTTTTTATTCTGGAACTCTTATGGAAAATGCATACTCCTAGACTGCATGGGTAAGAAAAAAATATTTTACAAAAAAACATACCGTATTTGCTCGATTATAAGACGAGGTTTTTTCAGAGCAAATGCTCTGAAAAATCCCCCTCGTCTTATAATCGAGGTCTCTTTTAATCTGACCTCAAATTGAGGTCAGATTATAAGACATGGATCCAGGTCCCCAGCAGAGCTGCAGGGGACCTGGATCCCCCTCTCTAGCAGCAGGGGATGTCTGCGCAACGAGCGCAGACTCCCCTGCTTCCGCCCGGCACGACCGACGGGGCTTCTGTGAAGAAGCCGGGTACTTCCGCTTTCGTCACAGAAGTCCCGGCGAGCGTGCCGGGCGGCAGCAGGGGAGGTCTGCGCTCATCGCGCAGACCTCCTCTGCTGCCCCACTAGGCACCAGGGTAAATCGGGCAGCTGGGGGTTGTCTGCACGATACGTGCAGACATCCTCCATGCTGCCCGATACGGCAGACTATTATGACGGACAGTATGACGGACAGTATCGTGCAGACATCCCCCGGCTGCCCCCACTAGCCACCAGGGATTGAGGTACAGGTAAGGGGGGGGGGCAGAGAGACAGGGGGAGGGAGGGTGGGGGGCAGAGAGACAGGGGGAGGGAGTGAGGGAGGGGGGCAGAGAGACAGGGGGAGGGAGTGAGGGAGGGGGGCAGAGAGACAGGGTGGACAGAGCAGGAAGGGGGGAGAGACAGAGGAAGGGGCACAGAGTGAAACATGTGGGGGAGAAGAGACAGGTGAGGGGGGAGTGGGGAGTGAGACAAAGCTGGGGGCAAGGGAAAGAGAGAGGCAGCATTGGCACATAAAAAGAAATAAACACAAGAAATGCATTTTTTTTTATATAATATTTTATTAAAAAAGCAATTTACATGTGAATATATACAAGTTTAACTTTTTTCCTATAGGGTAGTCTTATATTCAGGCTTTTAGTTTTTTTCCTAAAGGAATATCCAAAGTTTGGGGGGTCGTCTTATAATCAGGGTCGTCTTATAATCGAGCAAATACGGTATTACTGATTATGACCCTGGAGGATGCATTGTTCATTGTTAATTTTCCCTGAAAAAAACAGTGATATGGTCCTGCCTCTGTTATACTCTGCACTGGTAAATAAAGTGGTACATGGTGAGAGCATAAGGACAGTTACAGCAGCTGATAAAAACCACCATAGCCACCTTGCTTTTCCCCATAGAATGGAAGTGTGCAGCGTCCTTAATATTCCTTCACTTTAAAAATTGTGTTCTATGCAGTGCTGTATTCAATGAAGTCACAATCTCCAGCCAGCACCACTATAGGGGTTATAACACTGTTAGTTTAGAGGGTTGTTCTAAACAGGAATGCTGTGTTTTTCTTGTTCCTTAGAATAGAGCCCATGTGGATTTTTAATTGTTTTAAACCAACAGGAGCGCATTTACGGGGATCATTATGGGAAATTGTGCATATGAAACCGTTTTTATGTCTCCAAATTTATATTCATTATCCATGGTGGAGTCTTTTTTTTTTCAAATTACACATCGATGTCAGGTACTTCTAGTTTGGGGTGGGAGGGGAGCAGCAGAATAGAGCTGTCTATAGCCATACAACATCATATGTATCTGTGTGAGTTTATTGTTTGCTGTCCACCCAAAGATTGCCAGCCCAGTGTGTTATTCATTATTATTCTGATTGTCAAGAGGTTCTCTGTGGTTTCTTCTGGCTGTCTGATTAAAACATTTAAAAAAAATGATTTCAGTTCCCTCTCTCTTCCTTTATAGCCATACAAATCCACACGCACTTAGTTTGGGTGTGTGGTCTGGAGCAAGTAACAGGGCAACAAAGGATAATTCATTGCATGCCACTAACTTTTGTTATTTGACAGAATTAAAGACAATAAACATACTATAAATCTAATTATATAGCATTCTCTCAACTTAGACAAAAACAAAGATGTGGGATCCCTCTCACCGAAAACGGGCAAAAGCTGAGATAGCCAGCCCTATAGGATGTAACCTACTCGAGAGAGGAATCGCCGTTTTTTGCTCGCTTGCACCATTATAGAGGAAACCTCTCCATTAGCATATCAGACTGTCCCACCCATAAGGACAGTCCAGATCCAAATAGCCTTGCAGGTCTCCTCTGCACGAAGAATACAGCAACCACAGACAAACATTTCGGCCTTCATTGGCCTCAGCAGTGGGGTATGGCTGGTATCCCTCTAGGTGCAGCGAGCTAGGGACCCACGTCTGGGCATACCCTAAAACTCATTGAGACAAAAAATAAGATGTGGGACCCCTCTCACCGAGAACGGGCAAAAGCTGGATATGCCCAGACGTGGGTCCTCTCTCTCGGAATCTTAATGCCATCTCATTCAGTTGTCTGGTTCTATTGTCTGAGTCTGAATTATTCCTAATTACACGTAAAAATTGAGAAAAAGGTAATGATCTTTACGATCAGTCTTTTTCCTGAAAAGAGTAAATCCCAATGTACTGGGTCTCGTAGACATACATAAACATATTGGTGTATGTAGGTGCCATGGCCGCACCCATCGAGGTACCCGTGTTATTGAAGCGAAGGGTCCTGCATGGTGGTGAGTTGACCTTTCACCATCTCTAAGGATGAGGAAGTTACCGGAGCCAGGAAGGCTGCTTCTCCCTTGACTGCTTAGGCCCATGACTATGACCTATAATACAATCCACCCCCTGATCCCAACCAAGTCGCATTAACAACACAACACAACTTATGGTGGATAAGGGCTTGGCCACAGCTTTATTTATTTCTTAACCAGCAACTTTTTACCATCCTTGAAGGCGACAAGAAAAACAGGGAGGGGGGGACAAGGTGCTGTATCCAGCTTGCCCTGAAGCCAAGAGGAGGAGCTGCCAGGGAGCAGCACATTTATAAGCTAACAACATTGTAACAATTTATACAACCAATAAGAACATGCCCCTTAAAGGCTAGCATGGGCAAGCAGTCATGAAACCCTTTACTAAAGGTACAGGGATGCTCTTTCTCTACATTGTTGCATACTAAATGCCTGCCCAGTATGACCTTCTATTATTGTTTGCTATAATCGTTAAAGTGGAGATTGGAACATCAACATAGTATTTGCTAAAAAATATATATAAAATAGTGCCGGACTGTCTAAAACTTGGCAGGTGATGGTTTTCAGTGCCAATTTTACACCCCAAAAGCTCCTAAACATAAAACACATGGCTGTCTCTGTGCTCTAATGCAGGGATCTCCAAACTGCAGCCCTCCAGCTGGTAATGGTCTACATCTCCCATACTCTCGTTAACTGACTATTATAGGAGATAGAGGCCATCATTAGCTGCAGGGCCGTAGTTTGTCCACTGCTCTAAAGTAAATGTGTTAATAAAAAGGCACTGTGGGTTGGTGTATGTAAATGGTAGGTGGCACATGCCTCAAATCCGGCTGGGTGGGATGACACCTGGATAGAGTTTGTCCCACAATGGGTTGGATTAACTCCACCTGTAACCTCTTACACCCTTAAGAAAAGAAACTCCAGGTAAGTGGTGAGAGATCCAGCCCAGATGGCTGCAGAAATTCTATGGTACAAAGTCTATGGTAAGGCAAGATGATATCCATTCCAGAACTGCCTGCGAACAAAAAGTTTTCTCTGCTCTGTTTATCTTTCATTTTAAAATAAAATCAGTCATGCATACTTGACTGCATTTAATTAAGGCAATTCCCTTTGTTACAGACTACAGCTTGGGATGCCACAGTTATTAGTGTTTTATATTGGTACACACTGGGAAGTAGGGGAGATAAATCAAAGGAAATAAATGTCTTTTTTAAACCTCAACAACTTTATGTTAGTGAGTCTCCAGAAACTGGACATCAATCTTCAGGACAGTGATGCTGCAAACCTGGAAGAAAACAACGCTGAAAATGTTCAAAATGAATGGCAAATCTGATTTATCGTACCAGATTCTCCGTAGCGGTATACATTCCCAGACACTCTACAGCCCAGCAGGCATTTGGAATGTCAAGGCAAATCTAACACTAGCTTTATTCACAAAGGCAAAGTATTGTGCAATGGAATCCATCAAGCTAAAGCAGACAACCATAGCTACAAAGAGAAAGCTGCAGTCATGTATATAACTCTTGGAGTGCCAATGGGTTAGTCGGGTGACAATAAAGTATGTGTTATGCACTTATTGGCGTATTCATATCATCATACTGACTTGTATGTCAGCATATATAATTGTCCCAAAAAACTACTTGGATAATATTATATACAATTTTAAAAACCCATGAACAATTAAGAGTAGCACACAAAGATTAATTTGCAAAAAAACAGTAGGAGTTCATATATGATTGTATTGTAGTAAAACAAGGAATGGAGCCACATAGCCTGGATGGATTCATTGGGCTAAGACAGAAGCAGAACATAGAAAATAAGGTCATTTTAGAAAACTAAAACTCCATTTCCAAAATGCTCCTTTTGCTGATACAATGGAGACACTGCACGCAATTCACTAGTTCACTAAGAGTGAGGTGCAAGTGAGGTGAGATGAACATTCCATTTCATTGACTTAATTATACATTGTGCAGGGATGAACTGGGTGAGTTTCTACTGCTACAAGAGCACAACTGGCCCTGCCTAGTATATAGTTAAATCTTTTAATATTAAAGAGATGTTTATTTCACCTTAACTCACCTGCAACTTGCTTATGGTGAAAATGTATTGAAAGCTGGGATAAACACCCACAGATAGGGGGCAATTAACTACAGAGATAGGGGGGCAATGCACTAGAATCTGACTTTAGATCGAAATTAGAAATTTGACCTCCAACCTCAGACAGGTTTCCACCCCTCCTGGGATGACCCATACTGACCCCGCAAAATGGTATTCACTAACTGTTGAGGGAGGTATGCTGAGAAGGTTGGATTTGGATATCTAACTGGACTTTGAGACCTTTGGCCTCCAAATTCGACCTCCTCTTGCCAAAGACACAAAGATCCCTGTACAAACAACTGATATTAGTAGTTTTACTATGTGGAGGACCAGTGCTAACACTCAGTAGTGGCTATATCCTAAAAGGTGAGTTAGGATGAACATGGTGAGTTTCTTCCACCAAGCAAACCAGGTTTGTCCCTGCACAATATAGAGCTAATGGTAAGAAGAAATGTTCAACTATCTGACCACCCAGAGAATATGGGGTACAGGTACTTTGGTAATTGTACAGATCTTGCCATGTTCTGTACCTGTTAAATAAGCTCTGTGTTATAGAGAATTCTATATAATAAATGATATAGAGAAAGAGAGGATGTTGATTTGCCTCTATCAGCTTATGAACCATTGGATATAGTCCTCCACTGTTAAATTCTGAATAAGGGTCTCCAGTGAATCAATATGTTGATGAAAAGCTAAATAAGCAAGAATTCCTGTTATCCATGAATTATTCTACACACCACACAGGCAGGTTAGAGCGAAATATCACCACTAAAGAACTTATTATAATGAAAAAGATTATGTCATAATGGCCAATACCAAAAGACAATGGAATTTCACCTCCACCTTTCCAGCAAGGCTGAGAACCAAGATAGAGATAGCCATGGACAATGATCTCCATGGTGATAGGTATTCCTGGATGAAATGCACAAAGCTGTATTGGACCATCCTTGAGAAGATCCTTCACCCCTTGACACAGCTTGTCTTATCAAGCAGGGATTGTTTAAGTTTCTGAGACCCAGGTTTTTGTACCACACGCCATGTAAAGTGCACATTATTTGCTATATCAGAAGCTCTGTAAATCTGGAGAGAGACAAACTGGACAGCAGACAGTCATATAATCCAGGTCTACAACAGGAGAGAAATCAGACAAACAGGCAAATGCAGGATAGTGAAACTAATCAGGAAGAGACACCAAAATACAGAGAAATGCTGAACTGCAGAAGGAGAACTATATGGCGAAGGTGCAGTGGGAGCTGTGTCTTTAAATGTGGGGCTCACTAAACACTGCTTCTGGATGACGCACATAGCAAGGAATGAGCACTATGAGTACATAGGTGGAGGCCTTCTGGTGGCATCTAGGAGCATAAACCAGCAGGTTATGACAGACACTAGGGTTTGACCCAATCATTTTGTGTTGTGTGATTCATTCTGGTCAAGATGACATTAGAGTAAAGACCTTTTTTTTATAATCCACATTATGTGCAATAGGGGCACAGTTAAAGACTAAATCACATTACAAATGAAATAATGAAAGGGATTTTTTTAATAACAGTATTTCAGTGTACTACTTATAATAAGGAAATTATAACTCCACACTAACTGTGGTAAGTGTTTCAAAATGTGCTATATATATATAAATAGGGATACAGAACAAATGTATATATATATATACACACACACACTTCACTCTCCCAGGCTTATCTCTAAAGGCTTTATCAGGTCACAGCCAGCCTAATATATGGTGGGATTGAGTGATCTTACTGCATGTCCTTTTGTACATAACAGAAAAAACCCACAGTCACAGACCAAGACTGCTAAGTCACCCATTGATGATTTAATGGCTGCGCTGCCAGAGGAAGCACTGTGATATATGTCTGGGACTAGGCTTTGTCCTCCAAGGGATCAATAAGGCACTGATATATTTTTTCACATTCCAAGTAATGCCTTTACTATTTGCATGTAACTCCAGCATCCCGGCTGCTCTCACCTTCCCCAAGGCTTAGCAAATAATGTTTCTGCTCACATCTATAAAATTGCTTCGGCTGTGCAGGGGAAAGGCAAGAAATATTGGCGTCCTCAAATCTTTTATCATTATAGCTGTGACAAGCAGCCTTCTCTATGATGCATTAGAAGAAGTAAACACAGTCAATGTCTTCTCAGTGATGATTAACGCTTACCAGCCCAGTTGTACAGCTTACGGCTTTGTTCGTACCACATATGGCATGTGCGCAGCGCCGGCCTTACTTCCCACCAACTAAAACACAAGTCGGACAAGTTTTGGAATGAGCCTTTGTTATATCAAAGGATAAATTTGACTTTGGGGTTTCTCCAGGACATGTGTTTTTTAAAGGACACCTGCAGCAAAAAATGAAGTTCTGTTTAATTGAAAGATGACATCAAGTTAAGCCATTTTATATAGAAATGCTTTAATGAAAGTGTAGGAGCTCCGGACCCTGTTCCACACCAGATAGGGGTCTCTTAACTCCCACAGCTTCGTCTTCCTCTCTGACCCCATGCCGGGGATTGGCACCATCGTGTGGTAGGCCGCATCCCAGGCCTCTAGTATTTCACCCGCTGCGTTCAGCTGGCCTGTCAGGCTCCAGGTCCCATTACCCACGGGTCCCCTGTCTCCTTCACTCACCTCCAGAGCTCCATTCTCCCGTGTTGTGGCCATGCGGATTCGGACTAGGTTGTATCCCCGGCCTCGAGTAGTGCTTATGCCGCCTGGGAGCATGGCTTCGCGACCAAGGGGTGTGGCTTCATGGCCAAGGGGCGTGGCCACTCGAACACAGGACTAGTTAGAGGGAGGAGTGTGGGTGTTGCCTTTCCAGCACACCTACTATACAGTGAATGGCAAAGTGAGGATACTGAGAGCTGAGGGGTTCTGGTGCCTGACTCCCTATTTAAACCCTGCTGACTTGCCATTCTGTGCTTGTTTATTCCCAAGCTAGGTTCTGTCCTTGTGAAGTTCCTGTTACTGCTCATTACTATTCAGTATTACATTTTGAACCACCGGCTATTGACCATTTGGCTTCCCTCTTGGATACTGCTGATCTCTCCTCTCCTGACCCCAACTTCCCAAACTCGTTTTTGCTACCCATCTGCCTGCCTCGACCCTCTGGACTGCCTTTGACCTTGCCTTTGCCTAATCCCTTTGTACTTTTGGCTTTGGATTTACCTACTGCCAGAGCTCCCCTGCACTACGCTCCTGACTCCCAGCCTTACATGGCCTCTCCGTCGTGCAGATGGCGTGGCCTAGCGCCCAATGGTCCCTTATCATTGGTGGTAGCGGCGGAGGCAGGGACATAGGCTGGCACTCACTCTAGTGATGTTCACTATTGGAGGTGGGTGGATTTCCCTGATTGGGGTTGGAGGGGTTTTAGCCCAGCAGCCTTTAAATACCAAGCACTGACTTCACTCAGTGCTTGTGTATTGAGCTGCTAAGTGGTGTTCATCCTTAGTTTCCTAAGTATGTTTTCCCAGTAAACTCTTTTTGATCAGACCCCCCGGATTTTTGACCTCAGCTTATTCCTTGGATATCCCGATCTCTCCTACATTTGACCCCAGCTTGACTTAACGTTTTTACCTAATAATACTGCCTGCACCAACCCCGCTTAGACTTTTGTGTATGCTCCTTTGCTGCCTACCCTTTTGACCCGGATTGCCCAACGTTCACGCTCTCTCCTTGCTGCTCCCTTGTGGCCCTCAGACTACCTCCCTGCCATAGGCTCCTAGCCACAACCTGACAGAAATAATACAAATCAGTCAGATGGGTCAGATCTTTGTTCTTTAGAAATAATTTACACTTGATACAATCTTTCAGTTAAACATAAGTACATTTTTTGCTACAGTTGTCCTTTAACAGCTATCACTCTTAGGCATCTATTGTGGTAGTTTAGTTGCTGTTCGTATCTATTGTGGTAACTATATTGAAGCTTTAATGGACGTCTCAGTGAATGTGAAGAAGAAGATCTCCGATGATGGTAATAATATATCACCATAGGTTAGCTTACTCTGATTCAGTGTTCTTGTTGCTACTCTGGCCAGTCTACTACTCTGGCCAGCATTGTTTACAGTTTGGATTACGTCTCAGTTTTTGCCTGTGTTGTATGTAGTCTGTTCCTAATTTAGAGATACAGCAGCTATTAAGCACTATGCTGATTGACATTTTCACTATGTTAGAAAACATTTAGGGTTCATAAACACATCATAGGTTATCTTCCGCTGCAAAGGGCAGTAGCACCCAAATGAATTTTTGGTAAAACAACACAAGGGCTTTTCTTCGAACAAATATCAGCTCTCAAACAAATATTTTACTGGCCTGTTGGCTGTTTGGGAACCAAAATAGATTTGAAAATGTCCCAAAGCGAAAATAGATTAAATGATATTAGATTTTCAAAGTTATTTTGTGTTTGATTGGTGATTGCGAAAGTTCTTAAAGGACAATTAACCTTTTTTTTTAACCTTTCATAGATACACACAGGTTTACTTGGGTCAGGATGTTGTCTATGTGTGCACACCAGTCCTAGCGGGGACTTGCCCCACCCATCTGAGCAGTGTCTGCTTTTTCTGGGGATTTCTCTCTTCTTGTGCAGAGAGAAAGACCTTCATTTTGACATGGGTTCAGCAGGGAGGACCTACCTAGTTAAAGTCGTACTGCTGATACTATGCAAAATCAAAGGTCTCTCTCATCACAAGCTGCAAGGGGTTTAGTGGACACATATTATTAGAAATTTTAGGATATACACATATATATATCCAGGTTTACACCACTTAGGTCAGGATTTGCTGCGCATCCTATTTACTTTCTTCTTTATGTGATCGAATAATCGAACAAATGAAATAACTCTATTACTGTATTGTACTTAAATGATAACCCCAGTCTGAAGAAAAGCATATGCAAATAAATGCATGTTAAGGCTAACACTTTAAAAATAAATATGCTTTTATTTGTTCCTGACTGTTTTTGTTTTTTTAATTTTTCAATATTTAACTTGAAAACATTACTTTTGCAGGCTTTCTCCTGGGGATTAATCCAGCCCAACAGGACATCAGTAGCTCAAGCAAACAGTTGGAGCCAATCAGCAGTTTCCCACTGAGATGCATGGAGATGAATTTTACATTATATACGTGTTAGTTGTATAACCACCCTGTCCCAATTTTTTGGGGGGGAATGAAGTATGAGGAATAACATCCTGTTTATTTAAAAAACTGTATCAGTTATTAAAACAACCGAATGTTCTAATAATATCCATTTCCGCAACAACCGCAAACAATTTTCTTGTGGCTGCTTTAAAGAATTGCTTTATATGTTCCTAATTTAAACTCTTAGTGTTTCATGCTTTTAGTAAAGTTGGTTTTATCTTGCTGGAATACCCAGAGGTGAAGTCATATTATAAACTGGATTCTTATTAGAAATTTAAATACGCAGTGCATGCCTGCCCTCGGGTCTCACTAATAACTAAACTTATAAAAGGAGAGTGTTTCAGGGAAAATATTACACATGTATTTGTGGATGTTGCAAAATGCTTTTCATATACGAGCAGTTTGTCAATTAACCATAAGTATGCATTTTAGATGATATCAGTAACCAAATCTGTAAATGAAGTGCCAATATATGAGAATCCTTCACATCATCACATATATAATCTCCCATGTGTCTCTGAATCACAGACTTAGCCCCCTCAGTTTTTAAATAGTAACAAGCAAGCAAAAGCTTGGTTTTGACATCAGCACTTCTATCTTATAGTTCTCACACGGATGCAATGCTGGACAGCATCCTTGCTACAGCCATGCATTAAGGGTTATGTAGCAAGGTGATTTCTAGGGCAAAGTTCTAAAAGTGATGTAATCAGCAGGAACATTCCAATGTTTTCCATGGTGACTGGACCAGTTCAAGAACTTTGCTTCATAACTGAGCTTTACATCTAACCCCTATTGAATACAAGGAGGTCTGTTCACTTGAAGGAGAGTTGGAGTGAGATGAACGTTTCAACTCACTGACTCAACTATACCTTGTGCAGAAACAAACCTTGAAGAGCTTAGCTGGCCATGGATGTTTGCAAAGTTACATGATTGGAAACGCATTTTCAGGGCCAACTCCATTGTTCGTGCAGAAAGCAGTCACCAGGTTTATCCCTGCACAATGCATAGTTTTGTTGTCGAGATGAAATGTTAGTGTCACTTCAACTCATCTGGCAGTGAATAGACTCCAAGTTGTTGTGTGATCTTACATGAAATATTCAGAGAATAAAGAGACAGACCAGTAAGAATGTAGATGATCTCCTCTAATAAGCGGACTTGCTTTTAAAGAGCCGCTATTGCAAAGAATATTTGTAATACATACAAAAAAGAATCACCCTTTGAGTGCCATGCGGGTGGACAGTGAAAATCAAAGCCTACCCCCGTGGCACACAAAGGGTGTTCTGTTGAAAACATATACCTGTAATTAAGTCCCTCAACAATCACCAATGCCCTGGATCCTCACCTTCAGCTCAGGTAAAGGGGTCAATAAGATAAAAAGAAATCGATACTAAAAAATGTAAATTTCAAATAGTAAAGGAGACACATGACTGTCTGACAATCAGAGTCCTCCCTGCTTCCAAGCCATCCATTGACCTCTTTCAAAACCAGCCAATGACTGGCCTGGAAGCAGGGAGGCATCTGATTAACTGATACTGATTGACAGCTGATTGGCTGATGGTCAGCCAATCAGACGCCTTCTTAGCTATTTGATATCTCAGCCCTACTGATTTCCGTGGTATTTTTTGGTGTCACGGTTTGTTTTAGAATAGAAGGATTCTATTTATTTAATTTGGATGGCACCTTTCACTGAGGATCATGGTGTGCGGTGTACATCATTTCAAGCATATTTTTTCCACAGGGCACACTTTTTTCATGCTATTTTATATATTCATGCCTCCTACCTACGTAAGTTAAAGGTAAGGGGGAGTAAATGTGATATGAGGGGTTTACCGGTGGGGTAACTTTAATATGGGGAGGGTGTTGAAAGTGGGGCCAGGTTAACTTGACCAGCCCCTAGCTCCATAGATTTTATTTAAGGGGGGATTAATGGCGGGCCCTTGGCCCCATTTAGTTAATAGGGCACTGGGAGCCTTTTGGTCACCTTCCGGCTCCACTTATAATAGGGATAAAGGGGGCATTTGTCCAGCCCCTGGACCCATATATTATAAGGAGGGGTTAATAACAGGCCAGGGGCATTTGACCAGCCCCTGACCCTATAGATGTATTAAGTAGAGTGCATTGATGAAATGTATGTATTGCACAATACAAGGGTAGCACTAGAAAACATTATATCCCGCCAGAGTATGACACAGATATTAACAATGTATTTGTTATTATTACCTTTAAGAGGATCTTGCATGTATATAGTGAGCAGTATATAGCGTGCATTACAGCTTTCATAATGTGTGAGTTATGTTGCTTCTGGAAAGATTGGTGTGTGCAAACCTCCTCTCACTCCCACTTGCACTAGGTAAAGATGTGTGGGTGTTTACCTGCTGGATGCACAGACGTCTAAGACTGAAGTACAAGCTACGTGGGCAGATATAATTATCTTTCACACTGAAACAGGGATATTACCTTCCTAGCATTTGACATATCACAGCTTAGCAATAGTGGGGGCTGGGGGTAGAGAAGAGAGAGACAGGCCACAAAAATCATAATATATCACTAAAAGGTACTTAAGAAGTGAAGTGCAACAACTGACATGTAAAGAGAAGGCTGGATCACTCTCAGGACCTAAAAAAATGTATTTACTAGTAAAAAAGTAGGTGGAACGAAATCTACTTTTCGGTTATAATCCTGCTTCTACATTTACAAGTAAAGGGAGCATGCATTGCAAGTGTCCGTGCAAGCAACATACTCGCTTTCTACATAAGGGAATGAACCTCAATGGTATAATGAACCAACTTTTGCAGGTCTGATTCCTGGCAGGGTTGACCCTGATCTTCATCTGTGCAGGGTAGACAAAAAAAGAAGAAAAAGAATATTATGGGAAAACTACACTGAGCCTGGTCTCTGGTCTATAATAGAAAAAAAAAGAGGGAAAGCCCACAGCAGACACCAAATAGACCAGCTGAATAATTTGGATGTAAACAGTTAAGTTGTGTAGTGGTAACATCCCCGGATGTTCTGTAATATAATCATTCACACCATGTGGTAGATTCTATATTCCTCCTGATGTAGAATTATTAAAAATCTTTATTGAAACCTGTATTGAATTATTGTACTAACTCCATTTTGTTCACATTACATGACAGAATTTCCTGACAGTATTTAGTATAATGAATAGAGACTGTATTCTCTCTCTAAGGACATAACTAGCCCCGGAATTACTGAATCTCCTGTAATTTGCAACATAGTATAATCTGAAGGCCATGAGAACACCGGCCAAATGAAATGTTCTATTCATAAAAGAACCTTGCACCCGACCACGAGACTGACATCACTAACTACGCAAAATGATGCCCAAGCCCCCCCTTCCACCGAGTAAGTTTCGTGCTGGGAAAGATGGTGCTTGAGCCATCCGTCCACACCCGTGTTCAGAACAATACCACCTCTCGGTGGGAGGACACCTAGCTAACCACTTAGTTTTTGGGCCAATTAATCATATTGATGGGTGGACATTGACACAGCCACTTAACATTTAACCCAATTAATGATGTTTATTTGTTATTATCTGATATTCAATGATGATGTCATTCTGTTTTTATAAGGGCTTGTAAGCCTGAATTTTGCCAGATGCTAATAAATTTCCTCGAAGTTATTTTAACCTGAACTGCATGTGTCAGTGTGAACTTACTTCTGCGTATACGCAATTTATTCATGTCAGATTTGGACAGGAACAGATAGACTTTTAAACATTTTTGTTTATTTCTAAATTAATCTACATCACTCCCACTTCTATTGAATATTACTGCACCCATTGCTGATTACATTTTTTTATTATAATTAATGCTGATATCTTATTTGCTGGCTGCATTTGATGGCAGCACTGACTGTCAGCAGCAATATTATTTATAACTAACGCTTTATGAGGAACTCAACCCAGGAAGTCTGGCAATTAAAGAGGGTCTAAAACAAATTGTAATGCAATTCCTGACTAAAACATGGCATTGCATTGTATCCAATAACTTGAGTTAGCGTATCTCTGGTCATTGCATAACATATCCTGCAATAGAACATTGTGAGCCAAAAGCCACCAAGTGAATAGATAGGTCATTCAATAGAGCCCCATACCTGCAAGTGTTAATTAACACTACATTTCTAGGATTTGGTTGTAATGAAATAATATTAATAATAGCACATTACCTTACCAGATAGCATATGTTTGGATATTCTTTTGTATTCAGATAAGTCCTACGGATCTTACAATTTCCCAGCTTGATGGACCTCTACAGGGTGGAAAGCTGAGATCCCACCAGGAAGTGAGCCTGAGGTGGGTGCTTTAGCCCAGTGATCCGTGTCTACAGTTAATCAGTTTGATCATGTTGTTTTTAGGGAGCTCGGCAGATCTACTTTAATGAGTTATTCTAAATGGAGATATATAGGTGCAGGAGATATATAATTACCGCATAACAGTGGAACTAGTGATAGATACAGAAGTATAGTAAATATTGGGGCCTTGTAACAATAGATACACACAGTTAATGAAACATATACTTTTCGTGCTGGTGAAATTGGCAACACAGTGAGTGACTCTGATGCCGAATTCACAGCTGCCGTCGGACCCTCAGATGTATTTTGTGTATTTCCGTCTGTTCGGAGAGACAGGTGTGCACCGCACTGTCAGCACACCTGTCACTCAGGGGCACTACATGCCCTGGACTCTGCTAAATAGCAAACATACAAAAAGGATGTGCAGTTTAAAGCTACGGACTATTAAAGGACAACTGAATATTCTGTAGGTCAAGTCTGCTCTTCACCAAGAGAGTGATTAGGACTGAAGGCAGCTTAAAAAGACAGAGGACAGACCCCACGTCCTTAAAAATGTGGATTATGTTACGTGCATGCGCAATCTTATTATCCTGGTGCTAGTCATTAAATAGCAACATACAAAATCCGAAGAGGGAACAAACAAACCAAGAGGACCGTCTGTCACATAATTCTGCAGCTGGGTTTGTGTGGTTTGTATAATTATATCATGAGGGCTGTGAATGTTAGAGGGAAGTGATTGGATGTGGATGCCACCTCACCTGAGACTGTGTGAGCATTTGCATGATGTCATCAATATAAAAATGATGAAATATTTGATGATCTACCATCAGTAGGCTGAGCCGCAGGGATGGGCTTTGTCTGTGGATCTGTGAGGAACCTAACAATAGATAGATACACTGAATAAATAATTTAATATCAAGCTCTCAGAACCCCTGTGGACTGTAAATGTTTAGTTATCGGCACGGCTGGTTCCAGGCTCCAGCATATGGTGCACAATATAAACACATGTCCTCCCAGGTATACTGAAAATCCATGTCCAAGATTGATTTTCTTTTTCTTGGATCAGTCTGATTTTTTTTTATTTTTAAGTATGAGAGTTTATTATATGACTACTTACTATGGAGGAGTCTACTCAGTGAATCGTGGTGAACTGACCAGGGAATAACAAATATCAAGCTGGGATGGAAAGATAGGAAAAAGTCACAGACCTTTCTAGTTCAGCTAATATTGGCCTGAATTTTCCAATTATTTTATCAATTCACCACAGTTCATTGCTTAGTGGAAAATAATAATGACTAGTTTTTATACAACACATTTCTCCTTTCTCCCAAGGTGCCCTAGTGCATGCTCTCAGACTTAACCAAATGGGCAACTGATCATGTGTGCACCTTGGAAAGACAAAGGGTTATGGGTAACTAGTGAAATCAGGTATTGGCAACATGTCCATAAAAGAACCCCGGTGTCTATGGCAAGGTCTGTTAAGATCTATAGAACATTATTAAACTGTCGCTCATGAAGTCCAATCAATGTCTACCAAGAACAATGCTGATCCCTGAGATTTGAACAGATACTGAATTAGGAGCATTTAGACTTTGTTCTGTAGAAGACTGGTAAACGGGATGCTCAGGGTGTGTTTGAATACCTGGCTTGCTTCTTCTCTCTCCTTCAGAAGTTACATGCATAAGAAGCAGCATAACATGTAATCATTCCCTCATTGTAACCCACAATAAAAATGATAAGATTGCATCTCTAATAATGCTACCACTGTAATTGCTCAGGATAAGCTGCCACACCATACAGCTCTAGTGGTTTCCACTTAAAAAAAAATGGTTTATATATTGACCTTCAGTGTTCTTAATGATGCAGCTCCCCATGCGTTTCACCTTCTCCCAAAATACATTTGCAGATGCTCATGCATCGCGTCTGTTCTTCATTCCGTGCATCTTCACAGGTTTCTCTCTAAGACATATCTAATATATTCATATGTGTTTAGAAAAATAATTTATAAAGACGCGGAGGCTCTTATTATGCATATCTCTTTCTTTATTCCCTCAGCAGCAAAGAAGAGATTGACAAGAAAAAAATGAACCAATGACAACAGTATAATATGTCCCTCCCCTCCCTTATATATATCAGCAGTCCAGAAAACTCTTTCTTTGCTTACCTCAGAAAGTGAAGTACCTGTGTTATTGTGATTTATTTGTTATGATGATTTATGTGGTACATATATTTATTGTAATTATAGTTTATAATTTAGTTTATTTACTCATATTATCTGCTGTTTTTCGTCCATTCGCACCACACATTGCAAAAGTTTTTCACTTATCTTGTTTCTGTATATACAATTCTGACAGTGTTTCGAATGTTTTTCGTTTTTCCGCATGCGCGTCGTTTAGCACGGCGGCCATTTTGGTGTAGTCCTCATTTTGGCTTTCTTATTTGTTCACCCTTTTATCATATCTGAACCTCGATTTTCAGATGAATTCGGCATTAACTTTTGTTAAATACTCCCACTAGTCTTCCCGCTCATTTGAAGTCATCAGAATTGTTTATTTGGATTGCTGCTTGTTCCGCTATACAGCTTCTACCTGGTCTTGTACCTGTTTCACCTCACCCTTATCGATTATGCAGAGTCATAACTCCCAATCTGCTGGGGCATCCCCATCTGTTTTCCCTAGCACTGCTTTTGGTGACACTGAACACAGCATAGTAGAACACCCTGTTTAACTGATAAATTCTGAAGATTTTCAGATGTTGCTTCATAATACTATGGCAAAATCTGTCTCACATGCTATACATTCAGCTATGGAGCTAATGTCCTCAACTATAGCGCAGTCTATTTCTGTTGCTTTGTCTTCCCATAATTCAGGTTCCAGTCCTGATCCAATCCTTTACCCCTTCAGTGCCATGCTCTAAACCGGCCACAGGCCACAAGTCACTTAAAAAGACCAGCCATTCTGTTCCTACTGCCTCCAAAACCTCACAAATTGGCAAGGTTAAACCTGCCCCAGATAAGGTGGTTAAACCACAAAAGAGAGCCCCGCACCGGGCAAAATCGTCCTTTTCCTAGGAAAAGGCTAAGGCCTCTAATGATTGTACAGACACAGAGTCTGGCATGGAGGAGGCTTCAGATTACTCAATTATATCTGAGTCTGACATTGAGTCCGATGATGACCGATGTGATGTTATGGCCGATGACCCTGAAAGGTCTAATGGTACATTGGTGGATACCTCTGCCCTGCTTGATATTTCAGGGGAACCTATGACGGACCATGATAGTTTACAACAGCCTAGATCTGCTGAGTGGTACCCCTCTGATGATGTGGGCAAATATTTGGCTATGGGAGTTCACAAGCCTTCGGACAAGGCAACTAGGAGTAAACTCCGAGCCGAGTGTACAGGGTTTTTTGTTTGGGGAAATGTTTGTGAAAGACCTTGGATCTTACGTATCCATGTTTATTGCTGTAGATAAGGCCCAATCCAACCTGAAAAAAAGTCTTTAACACTAAGGTTTTTGGGGGGGCCTGCAGACACAGAATACGTCTGGCCGCCTGCTTATTTAGGGGACCCCTCCGCAGCTTCACTCAGTTCAACCCCACTATTTCGAGAGCAAGCTATCAGTGCTACAGACCAATGCAGCTGCCCATGGCAGAACCGGAGATCTCAGGGATCGTACCAATCCCAACACCTATACAGTGAGTACCCATTTATTTGGCCTTTCTTCTCACCAAGGTGTGGGGGGCAGACTACAATGTTTTATTCAGACATAGGCAACGTAAACATCAGACCCTTGGGTCCTACAGACAGTAGCAGGATATCACATAGAGTTTATCACAACCCCATATCAGACTCTATTACCCCACCCAATCAATTTTTCAGAATTATGAAAATGTCTCATAGCCGCAGAAATGTCAAACCTACACTTAAAAGGTGCAATATCCCCTACCCATTTTTCTCATCAAGGTTTCCTAAACAATATATTTCTCGTCCCAAAAAAGGGCGGCTGAGTCCGTCCGGTTATCAATCTGAAACCTCTAATTGCATTTGTAACCTACCATCATTTCAAGATGGAGGCCATCAATTGTCTCAGGGACCTCTTAGTCACCTCCAAGACACCGTTCCAATAGCTCGGGATCATTGGAAATACTTACAGTTCAGTTGGGACTGTCAACTCTGGCATTTCACGTGCCTCCCATTCAGGCACTCCTCAGCACCATGGTGCTTCACAAAATTGTTAAAGCCGGTAATTGGGCATCTACGGAGGAGAGGAGTCCGTACAATAATTTAGCAAGATGATCTACTGATCTTATCTCAAAACATGTCCACAGATTGGTGCCTGTCCCTTTTCCAAAACCTGGGTTTCCTGATAAATTGGGACAAATCACAATTGAACCCATCCCAACATATGGAATTTCTGGGGTTCACTATTGATTCAGTCAGGTGCTCCCTTCACCTCCTGTCCTTCAAAGTGAAGTCAATCAAGAAGGAGATCAGGAAAGTTCTTAACCGTCCTCTCATTTCTATCCGTCACCTAGCCAGGGTAATCGGTCTCTTGTCAGCCTCGATAAAAGCCATTTTATCACTACAGGGCATTTAAATAGACTACGGAATCACGCTCTAGGTGACAGGTGGTTATAAGATAATTCGGTTCCGATAGATTGCGAGTCACGGGAGGAACTGTCATGGTGGCTTCTCCACGTAGAAGCATGGAATGACAGAGCTATTTTCAGCTTACTACTGGACCTAGTCATAGACTCTGATTCCAGCCTAGCCATTTGGGGAGCGTGATGCGGTCATACTTCTACGGGGGGAAAGTGGGCTCAGACGGAGAATGACCTCCACATCAATTGTCTGGAACTTTTAGCTTTTAGCTTTGCGGTATGCAGTTTTGCAAAGAGTATGGGTCATTGCACTATCCTTCTATGGAATTGTAATTCTCGCTACCTACGGGACCCAAACGACTGGCGGATCTCCCCTCGAGTATTCCATCTACTGTCGGATCTGTGGGGTCTGTTCCATCATAGACCTGTTTGCCTTGAGACTCAATACTCATCTTCCACGGTTTTTCAGCTGGAGACCCGACCCAGAAGCCTTGGCTACCGATGCCTTCCTGCAAACCTGGCCGCTGATTCGCCTTTACATGTTTCCTCCATTTTGCCTCATATCTCAATTTATGGTTCATCTCAGGTGAAATCCTTCCTCAGTTGTTCAAGGTCACACCATAGTGGGAGACACAGCTATGGTTCCCTACTCTCATGGAACTATGCCCAGACTCCTGCTGTCTATCCCAGATTTGGTTGTAGACCGACAGAGCCAACCTCACCCTCTGTTGAAATAGGGTCAGTTGCAGTTCCCAGCTTGGCTCCAATCAGGGGACCCTGGTGTGTGTCGGGAGTTTCATCATCAAATCTGGACTACTGGCGGGTGCATGGGCCCCAGGAACTAGACAAGCCTATGGTTATGCCTGGAACTCATGGCATCATTGTTGTGTGGGAAAACTCTTGGATCACATATCGGTTCCTGTGACCTCTATTCTTGACTTCCTTTCCTCTGTCAGACATATTGTACCAGAAAATACACTGGCAAATATGACTGTATACGTCATACACTGTCAAAATGGAAGTCGTAGCCATCTTGGAATCCTTGTTAAAAAGCAGACTACTGATTTTATTTTTTTGCTGAGAACTTAAAACCTTTTTTCAGAGTGTAATACCTTACCAGAGAAGTGGTTAAGCCATTTATAACTAACCTCCAGACTAAGTGGCATGGTAAACAAGGATTCTTTACTATCGTAAATTCTGGAATGAAAGTTAGAAAACAGAGACCTTATTTTTATCTCTGAATGTGGTATTTCATTATAAAAGGCAAATTATAAAGTTGTATTAATATAATATAATCTGGATATAATCAGTATACTATAGTATGATTAGATAGTTTTTTTTAATGTATATGCTTATTACATATAACACATATATATATAATTTTTTCATTCTATCTTTTTATCTATATTATTTTCACTTCTATATATCTAGTAGTAGGATAATAACACATATATAACCTAACGAAACCATATCTATGATTCAGGCATGTTAGATGTGTTACACAAAGCTTTAAGAATTATTTTTCTTGTAACTGAGAAAGGCTGACTAAGGTTTTAAAGGTGCATGTTTGCAAATGTCTAAAACAGAATGTACCAAATGTTTAGAAAAACCTTTTAAAGGATTACCTTATCTAAACCTATAGATGCTATAGCCTTCTACATATTATCCCACGAATGTGAATTAACACGCCAGAAATTGGGAGATAATCTATCGATTCATTAGAAGAGAGTGCCCCAGCATGGTGGGTAATGGGAAAAATGTTAGTAGAATTTGTCTTATCACATGACCAATTATAATTACCATAAGTAACATCCATATTGGCTATTGGCTAGTTCTAATCTAAAGTAATAAACTTTATATATAAGATTTTTCTTAGAAATCTGAGGTAGAAGAAAAAGCTGAAAGATCACCTGAGCTGACAATTCACCGGTCACCTAAACTCAGACTTTATCTTTCTTCATATAGCTATCAGGACTAAGAGATTCTTACTATCAGAATTATCTTTTTCTTCTGAAATCATTTCATTCACTCTTTATCTTTTATCTTCATACTTCTAAATTGTCCTAAACTTAGAAATCAATTTCCACTTAAATTTTCCTGTAACAGAGTTCCCAATTCTCAACAACTGAGAGAGATTGGACACCATCGGCAATAGTTGTATGTATAAATTCATTATATATATTTTATATAGAGGTGAATTTTGTATTCTTCATCACTTAGAATATGAATTCCTCTTGGAGAATATACATTAGACTGCATATCTAGATCTCTGAACCTGCAGATCAGACATCATAAAGATATAGCAAGATATGATATAATAAATATTATAAATCTGTAAATATAGAATATTCCCTTGTTGAAGACTAGACATTATTTTCCGCTATTAAAATTCATTGTCTCTGTAGATTTCTCCATATTGGGACTACTGAGTTCTATCTTGCCAGTGTCCAAGTCATTCATATGCCTGTGGAATTACTGTTTGTTATAAGGGATCTTATAACCCATACTGTGAGATAAGAGTTGATTTACTACTGCTAATTAGTTTATTCTGCTAGCTGGTAATTCCAAGCCCAGGCACATGTATTGTTGTTGCTGAGTGGCATGGAAATGGTTCATTTGGCTTAGCACCATTTGTGGAACTTGTTTTAAACTACAACAAATTAATTAATACTTTGGTTTAATAGTAAATGTGTATTGTGGTTATTTAGAAGATAGTCCTGCTAAATGTTGACAACCCGTGTTAGACTATTCTAACCCGCCATTTACTATGACTTGAAACTGCATAATTCAGTGCATGTTACTGTGAATTACTGTTTGATTTGCAGGGAATATCTCTTTAAGTTACATCATGTATTGTTCCGTTATCTACTCCAAATAACAGCATCAATTTGTTGTAGATATTGATTCGAGTTAAACCAAGGGCATTACCTTTAGAATTGTAAGGAATAAATGCCAGGAGATATTATGATATGGTATAGGATGTTATTGTGAAGTATGGAATGTTAATATACAAAATATGATTCAATGATTGTTGCATTATTGGCGTACCAAATTATGAAGCCAGTAATTAAGTACTTATAATCATTCAGTACTGAATTGTATCTGAGGATATGTGAGATACTGATATGTTATAAGCATTATTGCCTGTTTAACTTTTGTATTGCATACTGATTAGATAACTACCTTATTAAATTTACTGTTTTGAATTATAAAGCGGCGTGGATTTCAAAGAAATTGGGATCAGAGATAAAATATAGGGTATCTCTTTTTAATTGATATTGTGGGTTTGGTCCTACGATAATTAATAGCACCATATTAATTTTAATATTCATAATTATTTTTATTTTTTTTGTATTTAGAATTTTTATTTTCAGATTGAACAAACACAAAAAGACATTACAGCATTGTAAAGACAGAATTAACATTTCACCATAGGGCAGCAAACATCAGACCTTTCTCTAACATATGAGAATCTAGCACATCAAAATCATCTATATCATCTCTTCTACCCAGACTAACAGGATAGTGGCCTAACTAAAACTGTAACTGTAAATGCAAGCTTTTTACCATATATGAAATTAGGATGGTTTAAACTATGAGATAAAGTCAATGAAAAACACTTGAAAAACACTTGTTTACTGGTAGAGATGGACAGAATTTGTGAGATGAAGGAAAGAGAAGGGAGAAATTAGATGAGATATACCCATTGTATAGAAGTCCCCAGTGGTGGGAAAAAAAATAAAAATAAAATATAGGTATAAGCGTAGCAAAGATAAAGCAAAGACAAAACCAAGGTAGAGCCAGGACAGAAGTTAAGAAAGTTAGTATTGCCTTTGATTGAATTGATTCCCATCTTGGACCATGATTGTAGATTAAGATGGGGGGATAGCAGCTCTAAAGCACGTAACAGTGTTGCTGGTGTTATATACTCCAGTTCGGGTACAGTTTTGGCAAATTGTTTCCAAACTACTAGTGATGTATGGGAGCTTGGAAGTGTTACTGATTTAGATAGAGCAGAGTGTTTTTGCATCCATAGCACATCGCATAGTCTATGAGGATGGACTTGGCTATCTTCAATATCTACCCAGGCTACGGTTCCCTTTGGGGCATGGAGCGTGATATTTTGGGACATTCGAGCTGCCTGGTAGTAGAATGATAGTGACGGTAGTCCCAGGCCACCACGTTTGTGTGGTATAATTAGCCATTTGAATGCAATTCTCGGCGGTTTGTTCTGGCTGATAAACCTGTTTAAGCCAGATTGCATTTCCTGTAGTAGAGATTGAGGAATCAAGATTGGGAGAGTTCTAAATATATACAATATTTTTGGTAAAACTGACATCTTTACAGCTGCAGACCGGCCCAACCAGGAAATAAACATTGAAGACCATTGGGACAAATCTTAAGCCGAAATAGAGTCGGTTTATAGAATACAATAGCATAGTACACTTACATTCCATAAACCGAACGACTTTCGGTTTATAGAATGCATGTAAGTCTATTGGCATTCTATAAACCGAAAGTACGGTTTATAGAATAGCAATAGGATTACATGTATTACATAAGCCGGCAGCCTATAAACCGAACGTTCGGTTTATAGGCTGTCGGCATTTCACTACACGGGGACAAAGTCTCCATTCATAAATTTATGAATGGAGACTCTGTCTCCGTGTAGTGAAATGCCGACATCCTTTAAAGCGAACGTTCGGTTTATAGGCTGTCGGCTTATGTAATACATGTAATTCTATTTTATTCTATAAACCGAACGTTCCATTCATAATGAATGGAGACTCTGTCTCCGTGTAGTGAAATGCCGACAGCCTATAAACCGAACGTTCTGTTTATAGGCTGTCGGCTAATGTAAGTACACGGAGACAAAGTCTCCATTCATAATGAATGGAGACTCTGTCTCCGTGTAGTGAAATGCCGACAACCTATAAACCGAACGTTCGGTTTATAGGCTGTCGGCATTTCACTACACGGAGACAAAGTCTCCATTCATTATGAATGGTTTTTGGTTTACAGGTCTTTCGGCATTTCACTACACGGAGACAGAGTCTCCATTCATAAATTTATGAATGGAGACTTTGTCTCCGTGTAGTGAAATGCCGACAGCCTATAAACCGAACGTTCGGTTTATAGGCTGTCGGCTAATGTAATACATGTAATCCTATTGCTATTCTATAAACCGAATGTTCGGTTTATAGAATAGCAATAGGATTACATGTATTCCATAAGCCGAAAGTCTATAAACCGAACATTCGGTTTATAGACTTTCGGCTTATAGAAAACATATAGTACTATTGCCTTTCTTTGAACCGAACGAGAGCCCCATTTATAAGAATTTCTTATGAATGGGGCTCTCGTTCGGTTTATAGAAAGCCAATAGTATTCTATAAAATGAACGAATACAACTAAACGAAACGAAAATAATGAACGAATTTCGTCCGAAACGAATGCAGTAATGAACTAAATTCCGAATGGACGAAAACTAAACGAAAATTTTAGTTTTGCACATGTATATTTTATAATACAAGTTTGAGAAGCCGTCTGGGCCAGGAGCTTTGTTCCTTGGTAGCTCCGCAATACCTTTACATATTTCGTCTTGAGTGGAAATGGGGCACGTAAGTGGGACTGTTGTTCCTCATTAAGAGTGGGTAAAGAAATTTTTTGGAGAAAGGAAGTAATACCTTCTGTTTTAGGTTGGGTAGTTACTGTGCAGTCTTTTAAATTGTATAGAGATGCATAATATTGAGCGAAGACATTTGGAATTTCGGCTGGATTCATCACTTTCTTGCCTGAATTATCGATAATATATGGAATTGCTTTTTTCGATTCAGATTTCTAAAGCCTTCTTGCTAGCATAGTTCCTGCCTTATTGCTATTGCTATAAAAGTTTTGTTTGAGTTTGGTCAGTATCAAGTTTGTCCTATTAAATTGGATAATGTTTATCTCTTTTTTCAGTTCGCTTATTTATTTACCTCTGTCGGGATCTGGGGTTTGCTTGTTAATTTTCTCCAGGCTCTTTAATTCGTCGTCCAATAGAAGGAGCTTTTTGTTTCTCTGTTTCTTCTCATGTGAGGCTATGGAAATAAAATTTCCTCTAATGACCGATTTATGAGCTTCCCAAATTATTGCAGGGGGGATCTCAGGAGTATCGTTTGTTGAGAAATATTCTGTGAGTTGTTGTTCAATTTGTCTACAGATAGTCTGTTGAGCTAAAAGAGAGTCATTTAAGCGCCAAGAGCCTTTGCCTTTGAATGGAAACTTTTCTTCCAGTGACATAAAGATAGGAGCGTGGTCGGACCAGCGTATTTTTCCGATTTCACAGTTCGTGATCCGTTGCAAGGTAATTTTGTCCACCATAAAATAGTCAATTCTGGTATAAACTTTGTGGACCTTAGAGTAAAATGTGTAGTCCTTCTGCAGCGGGTTTCGAGTTCTCCAAGTATCATAGATCTGGAATTCGGATAAAATTTTCTGGAAATTTTGACCTTGAGCCCGCAAGATTATTAATTGTTTGTTGGAATGAAGAGACGTGGAATCTAAATTTGGATTAAAAATAGAGTTCAAGTCTCCGCAAAGGATTAGAGCGGCCGACGTTGCAGCTTGGGGTAGGTTCAATATTTTACGTAGAAACTGACATGAATTTGAGTTGGGGGCATATATATTTATTAGGGTGTACGTATAGTTGTTGATAGAGAGCTGCATTATGATGAATCTTCCTTTTGGGTCTTTTTTTGTATTTAGGATATTCAGCATTAAACTTTCATGAAACCAGATGGATACACCAGCTTTTTTTGATTGAGCGGTTGCATGGACAGCCGTAGTGAAACGTTTAGCAGGTACATATGGAATTTTGTTCCGAGCAAAATTAGTTTCCTGGACACACACTATATGTGATTTGGATTTAGATGCTTCTTCAAAAAGGAGTCTTCTTTTGTGTGGTGTATTAAGCCCATTGACATTGATTGACATGCATCGGATACTCTTCGTAAGATTTGTAAAAGATAAATGTAAGATAAGAGCTGGTAAGGGTAGGAGAGGGATATAATATTCCTTCTAATATGGGTGGTTTGGAACTTTCTGTTAGTGTCGAGGGTATCTGTGTTTAACAAGGATGAGATTTTGGAGGAACTCTTTATATAATTGGAACTAAGTGGTATTAAGGGAGTGACTGTGGCATTTGATAATAAGGACGTAGGTAGGGGAAAGGAAGGTGAGAAAGTCAGGGTAGAGAGCGCCAAGGAAGATAGGGAAGAGAGCAAGGTAGATAGTACAAATAAAGGAAAAAGTGTCACATAATGGACAGAGGTTAGTAGTGCAATGGCTGAATTACTGCAAACATTTTGATTATTTCGGGGCACTATGCTCATACCCAGATGAGTAGGGGAGGATGGTATGCTGTAAATCGTTGGGAGGGTGGCAGATGTTGGAGCGTGAGATCACTCTGACCGGGTATACAGATTGGAAATTCGGTATTAACCAAAATACATATAACAAGAAATATATAACAAGGAACAGTATCTAGGATCCAAATACCTATAGTGATATACTCTTGGTGCTGAGGTACACAGGTACACATGATATACATAACAGGATTCATCAAACGGACAGATAAAGATAACATTCATCAGATCTTACTGTTGGAAGTAATGGGCTATATCCTTTTGTTTAAACATGTAGAAAATAGATATCATCTCCTTTGGGGCTTGCTAGAAAGCAAATATGAACTGACGGGTCAGCGGGGTTTTTTTTTGTGTGTGTGGTATCAGGAGACCTGCTTGTACTACAATATCATCAGGTCAGTTGATAATAGATTATATTTCTACCGCCGGCCCACTAGTATTTACCCTTCCACAGGGTGATATACATTTTCAGCATAAGACTTAATATTGTTGTTATTATTATTATTATTTTTTTATTATTATTATTATTATTTTTTTTTTATATTACTCTTTATCCTAGCACACTTTCCTGCACAGAAGTTATGTCACATTTACCTGTATAATACATTGTAATTAATAACTATTAACTCTATGCATAAGAGAAAAGTAAATTTGAAATAAGTGGTAAACTTGTGTTAGGCAATGTCTCACACATGGGGATAAGGCCCAATACTTTACAACAGTAGCCTAATACTTATCAGCCAGGGATCTTGGGACCAGGATGTGCTGGGGTCTCAGACCAGTCTCGAGTCATAAAAAGTTTTTTCGGTTGGCATTCTGGTTGAGGCTCCAATGCAGGTACATTCCAGTCTTTCAGTCTAGAAAGTCCTTCTTCTGGTGTGGAGATGGTGTAGAACACTCCATTTCTGGAAAGGAGAAGCTTTACCGGGAAGCCCCATTTGTACTTTATCCCAGCTAGTCTTAATGCTGACCTGACTGGTTGAAAGGTTTTCCTCTGGGTTAGACGGGTAGATGGTGATAGATCTGCAAAGACTTGTCTTCCCGAAAAAGGAGCTGGTAATGGTTCTTTGGATCTGCTGAACCGCATGATATCCTCTTTGATGTGGTAGTAGTGTAATCTCAGGATTGTATCTCGAGGCACATCTGCTTGCATGTTCCGAGGCTTCGGAAGCCTGTGTATTCGGTCTATTAGGAGATCCGCGGGAGGCACCCCTGGTAACATAGTTTGGAATAGAGCTTGGGCCTAATCTTTGAGGTTGATCGGGTGGACGTCTTCCGGGATCCCTCTCAGCCTCACGTTGTTGCGGCGAGAGCGGTCTTCTAGATCACAGAGCTTCTTTTGAACTTGGGATAGTTCAGATTTCAAAGCTTCGTTCTGCGTCGCCATTTCGTTGTGCGCTTCCACCATATCATCCATTTTATATTCTAATTTAGATGTTCTCTCACCTATTTCTTTGATTTCTTTGGTGAAGACATTCGTGAAAACTTGGATATGTTGTTTATTTGGGTGCGCAAATTCAGTAGCATTTTCTTTATGTCGTCCACAGGCAGCAGAGCTGGAGCTGAGGACTGGCATAATATTCCTGGGCATCTGAATGGCATAAAATTCCTGGGCATCTGACTGGCACACTATTCCTGGGCTCTGACTGGCATAATATTCCTGGGCTCTGACTGGCATAATATTCCTGGGCATCTGACTGGCATAATATTATTGGGCATCTGAATGGCGTAATATTCCTGGGCATCTGACTGGAATAATATTCCTGGGCCTCTGACTGGCATAATATTCCTGGGCCTCTGACTGGCATAATATTCCTGGGCATCTGACTGGCATAATATTCTTGGGCTCTGACTGGCATAATATTGCTGGGCATCTGACTGGCATAATATTCCTGGGCATCTGAATGGCATAATATTCCTGGGCATCTGACTGGCACTCTATTCCTGGGCTCTGACTGGCATAATATTACTGGGTTCTGACTGGCATAATGTTCCTGGGCATCTGACTGGCATAATGTTCCTGGGCATCTGAATGGCATAATATTCCTGGGCATCTGACTGGCACACTATTCCTGGGCTCTGACTGGCATAATATTACTGGGCTCTGACTGGCATAATGTTCCTGGGCATCTGACTGGCACAATATTACTGGGCTCTGACTGGCATAATATTCCCATTGAAATACTGGTAAGTTTGTTGATTTAACTTTACTTCATTTTAAATATTGTATTTGTTCCCGTTTTGTTTCTTCACTGCAAAATAAGATATATGCAGTGTGCATAGGAATTTGTTCATAGTTTTTGTTTTTACTATAGTCCGGCCCTCCAACGGTCTGAGGGACAGTGAACTGGCCGCCTGTTTAAAAAGTTTGAGGACCCCTGGGCTAAATACTGGCATATTGAGTGGCAAAATAGTGTGTCTCAGGTTATGTGTGAATTGGTGTAACTGTGTGTGTGTAAGTGGTAAGGGTGTCTCTGTGTGTGACTGCAAGGGTGTCTTTGTGTTTAAGGGTTTCAATGTGTGACACATTTAGAGCATGCGAGTTGAATATTTAGATGTATTTATTTTCTACACTATACATTATTCATATATATATATATATAATGTAAGGAGGCTTAATGGTGTGGGAGGCATGGCGGATCAGAGCAGGGGGGCACCAAAATGCACCTTCGCCTGTGTAGACGAAAATCCTTGCACCGGCCCATGTTCCGTGTGTACCTCAGTTGAGCCATCGACTGGTAGGTTTGTGGGGTAAAACTTTGGTGTAATACTGAGGATAGCTGGTGATTTTCCCCGGTTCAGGCAGGAGCTCCACTCAAACACAGCCTACTCCATTGACAGCAAGGACACGCCACAATATTCATAATTATTAATATTGTTAATATTAATACAATATTAATTTTTCATATTTTGATTACATATTATTTGTAATATTTTATCATAATACCTACACCTTGTTATTTGATCAAGGATGTGCCTACCGTACCATTATTGTGTATCGTTCAGCCATTGAGGCAGGCCACTTGGGTTTCAACTGTTTCCCTGCAGGTAGACACACATTAATATGCCGGTTTTTGAAAGGGGCTCTCCTTCAGCGCACCCCTACCCCAAGATACTCAGCTACTTGGGACGTTAATTTGGTATTGCGTTTTTTAGAATCGTGGCCCACAAATCCAGATCTTTCTCTTCAACAGCTTTCGGCAAAGTTGGTTATCCTATTTTGCCTCATCTCATGCAAGAGAATTTCTGATGTTAGAGCCCTAGACTTACCTTCACAGTCCCTTACTCCTACGGGAGTTTCCTTTTTGGTCTTCTGACGTACAAAAACTTTGCATTCTACATTTTTTTACCCGTCTTTTTCCCTCATAATGAATGCTTATGGCCAGTTGGGTGCATCAAGGAATTTGAGCGATGTACAGTGGAATCCCAATTCTCACGATTTATTTCTGGCTCTTCGGAGACCTCATGCACCCGTCTCTGCTATGTCTCTAGCTATATGGGTTAAATGGATCCTTCAGCAGGCAAAGGTAGACATTTCTTTTTTTGGCCCTCATGCCACTAGAGGTGCTATGGCCTCTACAGCTTTTTACTTAGGTTGCAGATTAGAGGATCTGCTTAAAGCTGCTGATTGGTCACGGGAGTCTACTTTCCGAGAATTTTACTTTGGACCAGATTCTCACTTTACCTCTAATATGATGGCTCAGCTTTACACTTGCATAATGGGATCCTCCGTGTCTTTATACATTGGAAAATGTTACTAATAATATGACGTGAAGTCATAATTGATAAAGACATAGAGACGAGTATTATTACCCCCATTTGTGGTTTTCTTCATATGCCTTTGCCAGCCCAGGGGTTTATTTCTAAGTTTATTTTGCCTGCTTGGTATGCTCTTATTATATCTTATTGACATTACGTATGTCCTAGATAGATTATTCATTAGTAACTAACAGTTCTGTGCTCATTACTATTCTGTGATAATCATATTTCTATTCGTTATTACAATATATTTTCCATTTCCTTTGTTATAGCATGACCTACTGGTTCATAGCTGCTGGATTATGGTTCTCACCATTCTCAATGTTCTGGATTGATCGACCTGCTACTGATTCTGTGCTGATCCTTGTTACTCATTTGGATGTTTGTTCCTGTTACCAAAGAAAGAGGAAGTGGTTTTCTGGACTGCTGATATATAAATAAGGGAGGGGAGGGACATATTATACTGTTGTCATTGGTTCAATTTTTCTTGTCAATCTCTTCTTTCGGAATAAAGAAAGAGATATGCATAATAATCGCCTCCATGTAATAGATCAGGGTGGTGCAGTAGACATTGCTTACCTAGATTTCAGTAAGGCTTTTGACACTGTCACACATAGAAGGCTTATCAATAAACTGAAATCTTTGAGTTTGGATTTCAATATTGTTGAATGGATTAAACAATGGCTGAGTGACAGGCAACAGAGGGTTGTAGTCAATGGGGTATATTCGATGCAAGGTCTTGTTACCAGTGGGGTACCTCGGGGATCTGTTCTTGGACCCATTCTCTTTAATATTTTTATTAGCGATATTGCAGAAGGTCTTGCTGGCAAAGTATGTATTTTTGCTGATGATACAAAGATTTGCAGCAGGGTTGATATTCATGGAGGGATAAGCCAAATGGCAAATGATTTAGCTAAACTAGAAAAATGGTCAGAGCAGTGGCAACTGACATTTAAGGTGGACAAGTGCAAGATTATGCGTCTTGGGAGTAAAAACCCAAAAGCAGAATATAGACTATTTGGTACAGTCCTAACCTCAACATCTGAGGAAAGGGATTTAGGAGTAATAATTTCAGAGGACTTGAAGGTAGGTAGGCAATGCAATAGAGCAGCGGGAAATGCTAGCAGAATGCTAGGGAGAGGCATTAGCAGTAGGAAGAGGGAAGTGCTCATGCCATTGTACAGAGCACTGGTGAGACCTCACTTGGAGTATTGTATGCAGTACTGGAGACCGTATCTCCAGAAGGATATTGATACTTTGGAGAGAGTTCAGAGAAGGGCTACTAAACTGGTTCATGGGTTGAAGGATAAAACTTACCAGGAAAGGTTAAAAGATCTTAACATGTATAGCTTGGAGGAAAGACGTAACAGGGGGGATATGATAGAAACATTTAAATACATAAAGGGAATCAACACAGTAAAGGAAGAGAGTTTATTTAAAAGAAGAAAAACTACCACAACTAGAGGATATAGTCTTAAATTAAAGGGGCAACGATTTAAAAGTAATATCAGGAAGTATTACTTTACTGAGAGGGTAGTGGATGTATGGAATAGCCTTCCAGCAGAAGTGGTAGAGGTAAACACAGTCAAGGATTTTAAGCACGCGTGGGATAGACACAAGGCTATCCTAGCTATAAAACCGGGAACGGGGGACTAATAAAAGTACTCAAAAAAAAAATTGGGCAGACTAGATGGACCGAATGCCGACACATTCTATGTTTCTATGTCTTTATAAACTATGACTTCACGTCATATTATTAGTAAAATCTTACAATTGTTGTTTATTGAAGAAGAAGCAAATTTTCTTTCTTATATTGAGTCCCAAGCTGGCATGTCCTTCTGGAATATATTCCTCCTGGACAGTGATCTGTTTTACCCCCTGGTTCAGCAAGATGCAGCTGTACAGATCCCAAACTAATCTCTACACAATGAAGCAGTTTGAAGTAGTAGCCAGTCAGAAGACATCATTTAAAGGCCTTGTTTAACTAAACAAACCTAGAGGCAACAATGCCAGATATCTCATAAGGCAATATAAACATGTGCACAGTGGACTTTATAGTTAGAGGGAGCTGAACGAGCAGCAGACACATCTAAATCGTACATAATAAACACATTTTTAGGGAATTGCTCACAATCTGTCAGTTTTCAAATACCAACTGCACCTTATCCTGCTATCTGAAGAGGCATGAAATGTGTAGCAGACGGAGGGTCCTAACAAGGCCGTTCCAAGACATTCTGCTACCTGGGACAAGATTTAAATGTCGCCTTTCCTGATCCCACACCAATAAAATGCCAAATACACACACAGCCTCATACACAATTACATGATCACACACAGCCACATGCAAACACATAATTACATGGTCACGTGCACACACTATCACACACACATACAGTCAAACGCACACATGCACCTAATCACGCAGTCATGCGCACACACAATCGTACATACAATAACACTCACACATGCACCTGATCACACACACAGGCACAGACACAAACAGGGCAACAGTTTTTTTTAATTAAAAAAAAAAAAACTTCCCAAAAAAACCTTCCCATTTTAATTTGTAGAGTCTCCGTGCTGTTTTTGATAATGTTGTTTTATAGTGTTTTTTTTTTTTTTTTTCAAACATATTCTTTTTTTTAGTATAAGGTTGAATTGGTTTCTAGTTTTTAAGATACCTGCTATTTTATTCTCAGTCCAGGAAGCTTCATGACTTACAGTAAAACATTTAGGCTAATTCATGTAGGCTGATCCAGTTGCCAACTGTGCACTCACTGGTGGGGAAAAATGGAGAGGATGACAGAGGCAAATGACCACTCTTGTCTGCAGCCAGATCAGCTCTGTCTCTGCTGAACGGCAGGAATGAGTGTAAACCAAAGGGGGTTATTCACTAAAAGGTGAGACAAAAGCTTTATCTCACCAATTTAGCTATACATTGTGCAGGGACAAACCTGGTAAGTTTAATGGTCCCCATTAAGCAAACTCACCAGGTGTGTGCCTACATGTATAGCTAAATTGATGAGATGAAATATTAATCTCAACTCAGTTCCCCTCATCTCACCTTTTCGTGAGCTCTGTGGTTCGGTAGTCTGTAGTATACACTCGGGTTTACACTAGACAAGTGGAACAGTCATTTTTAATTCTATTAAAGAAGTAAATAATTAAATAATCTTTCAGTATTACAAGGATGCTTTGCTAAATATACCACTGAACCGCAGAATGTGTCAATGATTCAGAGAATGCTTTTAGATTAAACTATAGAAGTAACTATAGTGGGACAAAAATGGAAAAATGTCTGAATTTATGCGAATTAGATTGACAGTCTCCTATAATTTTCCTTAATAATGAGGCTTCAGGTCTGATTTTGTCAGTTCTTCTAATCTACAACCACAGAGGCGGATTACATGTAATTTTTATAAAACCACTGCTGTGTTGTATAAGGTTTTTATTTTAACATGATGGTTGTAAATGTTCTGCATGTTTTTCCTGGATTGTTATATTTCATATAGACAGGTCTAATTGCATTATAAGATGCCTGTTACACCTGGCATGACCCATGTCATATCAATTAATAGACTGGCACAGCAAGAGGTGAAATAAAACAGGACCAGAGTATCATTTGGTTTGATGTATCCACAAATGATTTAAATTACATGAAGAAATATCTATATGTTCCAAGATGATACAATGACTGTGAAGGTGAGAAAAGTGATCTAATGTAATTCAGTGGCACAGAAGATAGTGCATATGATCCAGGATAATTGAAGGATATTGATTCCTATCCAGGTTACAAGCAGAAAGGGTGTTTATTATTGTCACTTTTTGTTTTGTACAGAGCAGGGTTGTGTTAATGTGGGGAAAAAAAGCATATGATGACAAGGTAGAAGGGGAGGGCTGGTAACTTTTGGCCCGTGGTGGCTGTACACCCATACTCAAGAGCAGACACTGGAAAATGTGTCCTAGTGCTTGCTTAAAATATCAGTGATCTATTAAAAAAAAAACCCACAAAAGTAGAAAATGAATTTTAAAAAGTGAGAAAGGGTGCAAACATATTCAAAGTTTACTATTATTTAAGCACAATATGACAAATATACAGTCCCTTAGCATATCATGTATTAACCTATGTCTTAGTAAACATTGAAACTTTCTGCAGTCTTTTGCCCAGCAAATAAGATTACAATTTCTTGTCTACTTCTAATCCATCCTTGTTGATTCCATTGTGAAACCTGTAATTTTACGAACTGTAACAAGCTGATGAGAAATTGAAAAATAAGCTGTATGTGGCAAATTGCATTAGATGACATGCAGCGAGTACCATGGTAGGGGTAAATACTTAATTTTCACTTTAGTGTTACATTGATATCAGTAGGCGCCAACACATCACAGGCAATAAAAGCAACACAGCATAAATTAATACCATATTCTGTGTGAGAGCAGAATTATCAAATTTGGAGAAGATGCCAAAATATTTATCCTAGACTTAGCTTTTTAACCATAGCCGTGCAAGGCTTTGTCAAGGCACACAGAAGTCCTTCAGTAGGGTCCCATGTTATGTGTTAGGGTCTACCACTCAATAGTGAACGGTGACTTGACACAAATAAAGACACAATAGATCAGCTGGAAAAAGAATGAATGTTTACGCAGGTCTTGGAGTTTATGGGTGTATTAAAGACTCATATGAACAGGGACAGACAGGGACAAACACAATCTGGCAGAGGCCCCTCTTTCCCTCACAATAAAGTGTCAGGAGTTATAAAAATAAAAAAAGAGCAAAGCCGTTATATACATCAAAAGGCGATTTCACTTTTTTTTTTTTTTTTTTTATAAAACTCCCGACACTTTGCAGTGTGGGAGTTTTTACACATGTTCCCCAATGTTTCTATGACAGAGCTGGAGAAATTCCGTCATAATTTAGGAGGAAAATAGACTATTTTGAGGAGAGAGGAATGTATCTCCCTTCCTAACATACAAACATGCAAAATGTTTGGATCAGTAGCACTTATGACATGTGTTACAAAACTGTTATTTACCCTGGATTCTGTTGACTATGTTATGCTACTCTGGCTTTGATACGGGAATATTGCATCTTTTTCCCGAATGGATTACTGTGACGAAGTGCCCTTCGCCACTTGGTCCTGGAGAGGCCTGTTTGCCAGCCTCCTCCCCTGTGACTATGGCCCTGGGGTGTATGGCCCTTTAAAAATGCTATTTGGGCCTATGCACTGTGTATGGCACTTTAAGAACATATTTGGGGCATGGTGAAAATGCCCCAAAAAGCTAACTTTTGAACTACTTGGTGGAATTGTTTGATTTTTAGTTATGTTCATATTTAAAGTATGCTGATTCTGAAAATTTATGTTTTATGTGAATGTGATGCATATTTTGAAAGTTATTAATATTGTGTAAAACCTGTATATTTTAGCTTGGAGATAATTGAGCTGATACAAAGGTTAACTCAATTACTAGGATCCAAGTCTTTGTCCTATTCACTGTGCTTTCCTCAAGTTAAGATTGGATCCTATCCTTTAATCCCTGTCATTATTGTCACCTTTCCCATTGTCTTTGTGTAAGTCATTTAGTTTCCTGTGTGTATCTGAACTGGGCACCTTTGTATCCTGAAAGGTGTGAGGCAGGATTTCCCTTTGTATGTCCTTAGGTTAAACTTTAATCCTGTTATAGTTCCTTTGTCCAATTTGGTTTGTCAAGATGTTCAACTGTATATATTCTGTGTTTCTGAATCATTAAAGAGTTCTGGTCAGTTCTTGTTTGACTTTCAAATCGCAGCCTTGACTCGTTTTGTGGGGAAAGAGTATCCTAGCTGTAAAATAGCTAGTGGGATTGATCTACACTTACAAGATCCGTCTGGATATCGAGACAAAGTGGCTTCTCTCTCTCTCTTAACTGGGATCCAGACTTTCTAGCGGTCCAGCTTCCAGCTAGCCTGGGAGTAACCGTAACAACATGGCTACGTGGTTCCTTGGATTTGCCAAACCATGGCAATGAATGTTTCATTTCTTATGTAAGCTGAGGTATTGGCAAATAATTGGAGTGTTCTGCTATGAAATCCTTCAGATATGCAAACAAAATAACTTTCAATGGGAAATGTGTGATTTGCATATGAACCCACAAGGTGATGTCATATACAGGAGACACATTTAAAAATACATTTGTCTCCCATTTTAGACATTTACATTCACTTTTACTACAACAATGTATAGCTAATTCTTTATAATTTTCTATTCCCTACATTCACAGTATAAGCATTGTTTAGATTGACAGAGTCCCTTGTGGGAATCATAAACAGTGCTGTACATCACATATACATTTACAAATAATTTGCTACAGGGAATGTTTAAAACATAGGAATCCGTTTTGGTCTACGAACATTTCTTCACATAAAGGTTTTATTAGTCTACATAGCCCTTTAACAATGGATTACCCCCAATGCCATACATTTATAATGATTTAGTAAATACAATGATATACTTTATATATAAGTACAGCATCAACATGTTCCTGTTTGTGTCAATACGGGTCTTATCTCAGAAAACCTGTTCCTTGCACAGCAATAAAAATATGATCATTAATGCCAGGCTGTACAGTTGAGATTCTCCTTTTCAGAATTTGGGCTCTGTGTTTTTTGATTCTTAATCTAAAACGATTGAACTCAATGGAAATCTTCCAGTTCAGTCGATCCATACAGTGAGAAGTACCAACGGTCCACATTTTTTGTTCATTTGGACAGAATGATTCAAAATAACTGTTTATTATACCTGTAAGAGACTGAGCACCTGATCCATTGAGCAATGATGGCCCTGCAGGTCAAGAAGCTTTTCTAACATTCCTTCCGACGTATGACACATTCACACTTGTCTTGTTAGAAGAACTTGCATCAAATGTAGGAAGGTTACAAGGCAAAGTGGGAATTTCCCCACTGTTATAACTTATGAACCAGACGGCCGGTATCTGTCTCTTCTCAAATTAATCTGTTCTTGAAATTTATTGATTTCTGTGGCTTAAGCTCATAATTTTACCTTCTGGCAAGGTCAGTTCTCCGAAGCACATATGAAATAAAATGTGTGCTGGATTAACGTGAACAAGTCTGTGCACTGCAGATATTTATCAATGTATTATTATCACATGCATTTCATCTTTCATACCTGTTGAAGACCATCTTATTCCTTTTAATAAAAATGAGCACAATTCTTCAGAGTTTCACATTTTAGTAAATCACACACCTTTACCTCAGACTTCATCAGGAAACCTTCGACTCGTGGCCAGTATGTTTCTTGAAGATCCTAAGTTATCTTAAAGGCCAAAGAGGATGGCAATGGGTACATTTTCTATACTTTGGTATACTTGGGTAAACTCAGTGTGTAGTGGGAACTTACCTTCTTGAACATTATTACAATATATAATATATAGGTTTATATATATATATATATATATATATATATAGGTTTCTACCAACAATCTAACAACCTATGAACAGGACACATATTAAAGGGTAATACATGTCAGCTCACAAGGGCTTAACGTATAAAGGGAATGAGAGCTCAGGTAAGAGAATAAGTGTAGATTTGATCCATACAGGATGCCTCTGGGTGTGGAAAGGAATGTTGACTGATATAATAGATGATTTGATCTTATAGAAAAGCAGAAGTACAGGACTAAAAGTGAACTCAACCTCCCAACTCGAACACCTTGAGCTATTCACTAAACAAATCTAGGCCTCCATCTCGAATCACCAATCGCTTTGTGCAAGAGTTAAAAAAAAAGTTTAATTGTCCTTTTAAGCATTTCTATTGAAACATCTAAACGTAATGCAATGTTTGAGTTAAACATAAGGTAACTTTGTGTCTAAATTTCTCCTTTAAGTGAATAAGTAAAAAGGCACAAAAGGCTCCCAATCAAGAACTACGAATATCAGTCACGAGTTCTGAAAGAATGAGACCAATAAATGATGAATGCCTGGATCAGACACACAGACTGGAGAAAATGCAACACAATGGGCCTTATTCAATGATTTATCACTGGATTTTATGTCATATGCTGCTCACAGATAAATGGGGCGAACGACCACACGCCAATGACGAAAAGTGCCGGCTGCCATGGAGCAACACTACATGAAATGGCACCTTCCTGTCAAAGTCCAATTATGACACAAGTCGAGGGTGGGAGTGGCAAACCGAATCACAATCTCATTGGTGTACTACAGGTGCTCGTATTAACCATCGGGGAGACATTGATAGGATATAAAGCTGTAAGATAAGCCCAGACTGTGTGGGAATAAACCATCATTACATATTTCATATTTGTTCTAATTCAAACTCGATCTGTTGAGTTAACTGACCATGTCGCGGATACACACACTGGCGTGGACTACTCCTGACTGAGTTACAGACACGTTGTTTCAATAGTTCTCGCTCTTGACATTTATAACAGAAGTATTATTTTATCTTTCATGTTTCTAAAGTGTATTCATAGAAGTCTTGTTAATGTATCTAGTTCCATCTGAATTATACCTTTATTCAGGCATTTAATATCTTTTACCTAGGAATATTACCTCCTTCAGTGCCTGTATATACCGTAGCTGGTGTATACTGTAGCTGTTATAGGAAGTTCTATTAAAAACTAAAGGTTTTATACATTTATTGTTGTATACAACTGCTTAATATTTAGGCACATTGTAAATAAGCAATAGTAATAATAAAATAATAATCCATTCAAAGTGCTACTTAATAAAGAACAGATAACAGCTAAAACAAAGCCGGGACGTTTTAAACAATCTCCTATATTATTATTTTAAGACATGACGCGATTATATCAGAAAGAAAAATATACAGGGATCGAACGTGGTCTTACAGTTGGTCATTTATTTGCAGGGTCACAATAAACAAATATAATAACACGTTGCAGATCTCAAGTATGGAAAGGAATCAGGGGACAAAGCTGGGGACAGACATCACTTTAGCACAAATTACAACAATATGTTATATTTGAGTGCTCTTGGTACTCTGTTAATAACAAGCCTTCCATCATAACTTAAAGAAGCAAAAAGCCAGGGGTCTGCAGAGGACCACTCCACGGCATACACACTGTCTTCATGTTCTTCATAGGTAGCTATTATGCTGTCCTGGAGTGGCTCTTTTGTTCTAAAAGGGGGGGGGGGGGGATAAGAAGAAAAAAAAAAGCAATTAACTGGGGAATAAAAACACATTGTCTCTTATTTATCCCATGCTGTAATTGTTAGAGTGGAACACGGATGACAGACTCTGTGAAAGACTTTGATAGAATGTCTTGTGGTCATAGATCATTGCCAAATATCCATTGCCGTGTTTGATGTCAAGCATTACATCTGCAATGGATCTAAATGTGTCATGGCAGTGTTAACTAATTGTCCATCAGAGCGGACTACTGCGCAATGCGTTTTATCCTCGTCCATCGGCTACAACAAACTTGTGTGGGGTTTGTTTTGTTTTTTTTGTCTTAAATGTAAAACTCTTCCACTCTCCATGTCATTATTTTAGTAACAGAGACCTTGCTGGGGGATGATCTATGGGAACCGTTACCGTTGCTAAATCCGTGAAAACTGTAAAATAAACAAACTAGCATAATGACATGGTACTCTCCCCTCTGATAGTCTTAGCATCATGCTTAAATGCACATCTAATATGCTGTGAAATTGTTTGCAACCTGAATATTTACAATATTCAGAGAGGTATTTGGGATTTGAGAGAAGCCTACAGCTTTTCTGACATTAAAAGCGGCATTAAACAAAGATGAGGCCGGGGAATCTGTAACATACACCTCGTTTATGCCAGGCAAATCAGCACTACATATTGCTAGGTTAATTAATGAATCTCATCCACTGTCCTATGTCTGAGTCAAAATCCACACTGGTTTTTGCAAATGGTGGCTGAGACCTTTGAAAGGACTGATAATGTGTTTTAAAGTCATTATAATAATTCAGACACATAATAATAATGTCTAATTCTGCACCATGTTTAGCGTTGGTCTTAATGGGACATTTCAACTTGTTTAACCCTTGCTTCCTGCCCCGGTCTTTGAAAGTAAACCCGACGTCTATCTTAATGGACACAGCAGTTCCCGGTTGTTGAGTGCTGACAGCAGCCAATCAGAGCGGGGGCCCACCCCGCTCTGACTGCCGTCTGCTACGGTCTCTTACTGCTAGCGCAGAGAGAGACCCTAATTTTTGAATGGGATCAGTGTTAAGGTCCCCCCTGCTGATCCCATGCAAAAACGAGGGACTCTCTCTGCGCTAGCAGACAGAGCCGGTCGTCGACCAGACGGCTGCCTGCTTCCTATGGAAACATGGCAGCCATCGGCCAGAGGATAATCAAAAGTGCACGCCAGTTCATCCTCATACTAGGGACAATAGACATTTCACTTTTGCTTCTATATTAGAAGCACAAGTGAGAAAAAAACATTTAGTGTCCCTTTAAAGTACCTTTTTAAAAATCTGACAGCATAGAACAGTTATATTTAAAGAAGCAGTAAGGCGGAATTAATGGTACGGTGAGAGGTGTCAAATAAATTGATAAATGACATATAAAGATGGGGAAGTGGTATTGGATATCTCAAATGTAAATTACAAACACATAAAAAAATGTAAAACAAATGGAATAAATACTTCTCCTCCTGCTGCCCCTCTTCTTGGTCACTCAAATCCTCATCATCAACTAGGTGTCCGAATGGTTCAGAAGAAATGGAAACCATATTGGAAAGGATAACTCGACTATCACTGCTGCCGGTCAGGACTAACTGGTCATGTGAGTGGTTGTATCGGACGCTCCAAACCCTTACACAGGTATAGGAAGAAATACACAATTTAATTAAGATGATTTGTTTTAAAGTAACAGTACAATAAATTAAAATTATATATACTGTTAAATGCCAGTGCAACATAAAGCAGAGATTTTAGTGCTTAATATGGTTATCCATTTATTTGCTAGATTACATCAGGTACATAAACAGTATAGATGGAAATGTTATATTAGCTTGCAGCTTTTACCTGTTACCTATTATACGCATTCAACGTGCATGATCCCACAATGCTCAGCGTTTAGTTCCACTCATATGCCCTTAGCGAATCGGTTGGTGACCGTAACGCTGTGGAAGTCCCTAAGGGAACATACTTATCTGCCTGACAGGCCCATGCAATAGGTATTAAATATATATGTCAATATGTTGTTGTTTATGTTGTGTTATATGTATCTCTATGTATGGATTTAATGGATTTAAGTGAATTTTATATTGGGAATTGGATCCCATATATTGAGATTGTATGTATTTGTGACCAATCCAACAATTCAAAAAATAAAACAACCTGAAAGCAGGTAAGAAAAATGTTTTAGTCTTTATATTAGCAGGCGAGTTCACCAGCACTTTCATTGTTTAAAATACCCGACTGGTCCATTCCAAGGTCAGTGTCAGAGTAGGGCGACCATTAGTCCTTAATTACAACCCAGTAATCTAAAGACGTCAGTATTTCATTCTTAACACAAGACACAGGTACAATAAGTTTAAAGATGACTTGTGAATATCGTGCCAGGCTCTCAGCACGCTGAGGGATGTTTCTGTTTGCAGTTTACATTGATTGCCATTTGTAATAAGAATCAAGGAATGTTTACATGTTGCAAGTTCACAATGGGGATTGATACCAGAGATGGCATCTGCTGAGTTTGGATTTAACGCGGGTTGTTTGAATGCAGCTACACATGTTGTATCGATACAGGATCTTGCTCATTGGTGTGGTTGTCTGTGGTTAGGTCTATTGTTTGCTTAAACACAAGCATGTTGAATTGAGCCTTGTGCCATCTGTTTGTGTGTCTAGCCGGCATGAAGAACAATGTAACAGCTTGCTTTGCATGCAGTAGGAATAAACATTGGAAAACATGCGGCTCGGAGAAACCTACCAATGCGAGTGTTCCTCTAGTGTTTTCACCGGTTCATTAACATTCCTGGTATCCCAGAATTTCACTTTGCAGTCGTCCCCACAGCTAGCCAGGTAGTACTGTTTGTTAGGGTTGAAGTCTAGGTCTCGAACCAGCTGCCCATGAGCATTATCTATGCAGTATATCTGTCTGAGGGGAAAAAAAACAAACAGCATCATATAGACAAGCTTGTGCCAGTTTGTAGATAATCTAGCTAAGTGGTCTAGATAAATCTGTGGTTTTCTCACCTTCAAACAAATGGGAATGTGACTAGGAAGTCTTTGTAGTTTTATACATGACTGACTTATTTTATGACAAGTTTACCAATCCACATGTAGTTTGTCATTCGAAAGACTAAAGAAGAAACCAGTGCTATATATTGTTTCACTGAACAAGGGGTCTCTCTTTTCCTCTCCTTTTTCTCATGTCTGCCCATCTCTCTTTTCCTCTCCTCTCTCATGTCTCTCTTTTCCTCATGTCTGTCCGTCTCTCTTTTCCTCAGGTCTGTCCGTCTCTCTTTTCCTCGTGTCTGTCCGTCTCTCTTTTCCTCGTGTCTGTCCGTCTCTCTTTTCCTCGTGTCTGTCCGTCTCTCTTTTCCTCGTGTCTGTCCGTCTCTCTTTTCCTCGTGTCTGTCCGTCTCTCTTTTCCTCGTGTCTGTCCGTCTCTCTTTTCCTCGTGTCTGTCCGTCTCTCTTTTCCTCGTGTCTGTCCGTCTCTCTTTTCCTCGTGTCTGTCCGTCTCTCTTTTCCTCATGTCTGTCCGTCTCTCTTTTAATCAGTCCCCTCATGTCTGACCATCTCTCTTTTCCTCTCCCCCTCATGTCTGTCTCTCTTTCCTCTACCCCTTATGTTTGTAGTATCTCTTCTCTCCCCCTCATGTGTGTAGTCTCTCTCCCCTGTATGTGTAGTCTCTCCTCTGTGTGTCTTTCTACCCCTCTTAAGTCAAATCTCTCTTCCCCCCATCATGCGTGTAATCTCTCTCACCCCTCATGCATGTAATCTCTCTCTCCCCTCAGGGATGTAATATCTCTCTCCCCCTCAGGCATGTAATATCTCTCTCCCCCTCAGGCATGTAATATCTCTCTCCCCCTCAGGCATGTAATATCTCTCTCCCCCTCAGGCATGTAATATATCTCTCCCCCTCAGGCATGTAATCTCTCTCTCCACCTCATGCGTGTAATCTCTCTCCCCCCTCATGCATGCAATCTCCCTCCCTCCTCATGTGTGTAATCTCTCTCCCTCCTCATGCGTGTAATCTCTCTCTCCCCCCTCGTCGGTGTAATCTCTCTCCCTTTCATGTGTTTAATCTTTCTCCCCCTCATGAATAAATACCTGACCCAATATTCTAAACAACATGTCAGTCCCCACACACATAGAGCCATATGAAGCAAAGAATACTCATTAAGAAACCTTATTTGTATTCTTGAATGAAAGCTTTTCTATTTAAAATGTCTACTTTTGACACAGGTTTGTGGATTGATCAAATCATGCATGCTTATTTTATAGGAACAAGTACTATTATTATTTCATTGACTCTAACATCTTAAAACCTGCAGGTTTCTGACAGTCTTCAGAAAATGCCACATTCCGTCACGTTTCCATATTTCCTATAAAAGTAAATGTGGATTTCCGAGTATTGTATCATATTTATAGACTTTTGCTACAAAATAGGGTCAGTTTTATTGGAACCAGAATACATTCGACTAAAGTTGGATGTGACGATTTCCAACAAAATAAGAGCGTCTTATATTCGCGGCCATCTTATAATCAAATCGAGGTCTGACTATAAGACTAGGATCCAGGTCCTGTGCAGTGCTGCAGGGGACCTGGATCCCCTTCGCACCACCGGTGGATGTCTGCGCAATGCATGCAGACATCCTCCACTGCTGCCCGGCATGTCCGTAGGGACTTCTATGACAGAAGCCGGGAGGTCGTGTGACCTTCTGTCTTAGAAGTGCCGGGCAGCAGCGGAGGATGTATAAACATATCATGCAGGCATCCACCGGTACCCCCACTAGCCACCAGGGATATTGGAGCAGCTGGTGGATGTCTGCGCGATATGTAAGTGTGGGGGTGGGTGGGTGGAGAGGCAGCATGGGCAAATCTAGGGTGGAGGTATGGGGAGCAGAGGCAGAATGGGCAAGTCTAGGGGGGAGGGGCAGAGGCAGCATGGACAAGTCTGGGGGTAGGGGATGAGCAGAGGCAGCAAGGGCAAGTCTGGGGGGTAGGGGGGAAGAGGCAGCATTGGCAAGTCTGGGGGGGGGATGGGCAAATAAAAGAAAATAAAAACAAGAAACACATTTTTTTGCTATCATAAATTTTATTAAATATTAAAAAGCTATTTACATGTTAAACTTTTTTCCTATAGGGTAGACTTATATTAATGCTTTTAATATTTTTCCTAAACGAATATCCCAAGGGTGAGAGAGATACAGGGTCATCTTATAATCGAGCAAATATGGTATAAAAGATATTAGTAAAGCTGAACATAGAACATGGAAGTATCTTTATTTGTTTTACTGCTACTTACAATAACAGAACTACTACCCCTCTAAAGAATATCAAGTCTTATCTGGGCACATGTAGCTCCTCTATGGTGAGGACTACCAATCACCCTCAGATATCTGCTACTGCACAGCAGAAAAACTGCCTGCAGAAAGCCATGTATATACATTAATGGTCTGCGTTTGCCATGGAAACGCCATACGGGGGAAATTGTTTAAGGCAAGAATGTGTGAATATGTTTGTCTGTTTGTTTTCTTAAAGATCCCTACTCTGATTAGTCTATTTGTATAAAAGGACAGATACCTTTGACTGTCAGTCATTACCTGCTGCTTGGATTTTAACAAAAAGCACACAGAGAGAGAGAGAGAGCATATAGTGATTCCATTACCTTCTCAACTACTTCTGTATAAAAATTATTAAAAGACTGGTGCAAAAAAAAATAAACTGAGAAAAAACCCCAGCTAAACAAAAGTGCTATGAACACCCAATGGTGTTGATCTGTCCAAGAGTACTCTCTCTCAGGCTGTGTCAGAGCTGTTAGTTAAGGCTCGATCGTTCAGACAGAAGTATCACAAAACAACCACAAGGTTGTAACGAGGATGTAAATAGAGAGTAAATAATAATTCCCCCCTTCCCCCCAGCGTTGTCTCTCCCCCCCCCCTTAGTGTTGTCTCTGTCTGTACACCCAGTGTTCTCCCCCCCCCCAAACATTTGTCTCCCCCCCTTGTGTGTCTCTCTGCCCCCTCCCTCCCATTGTGTCTCCCCACCCCCACCCCCACCTTGTATCTCCCTGGTGGCCCCCCTCCCCATCATAGAAGTCCCGGCAGCCGGGGGATGTCTGTCTCTCTCCCCCCCCCCCCCCCCCCCAGGACCCGCTTCATCATAGAAGTCCCGGCGGTCGTGCCGGGCGGCAGCAGGGGATGTCTGCACGGATCTTATATTCGAGCAAATACGGTATATCAAATCAGAAATTAGTCTATTTCAGATGATGCAAAACCTTTACACCAAATGGGACTGCTAAATGCAGAGCTCCCCATAGCTTCAGTTTAATCTGCAATGATCAGTAACAAATAAATATGCTGTGCAAGACAAAAGATGGCTACCATTTATTACCATGCAACACAGAGTAACCATAGTTCACCTGCAATCCTCTGTTAGTATCTAGAGAACCACCCACCCTGAGTGAACTCTGAAGATATTTGGGTAAAAAAAAAACCTTGGTACCAGGAAGAGATCAGGGTCAGTCAAAGAACCGAGAGCACACTACATATCAGGGGAGGACTGACCATAAGGGCACTCGGGCCAGAGGGGGAGCCGCCGCTGGAATAGGGGTGTAACTACTGCGTACATCAGGCCCGGAGCTACAGGGGGCCCGGCCTCTGCGATCCCTGTTACTCTGCCGTTTTCCTGATTTTTTTTCTTTCTATGCACAGATCTGTCCTGAGGTAATCTCTAACGGGGTGACAGCAGTGCCGCCACTTTAAGAGGAGCCTCCCTCCAGTGCCGGCCTGACATTTTCTTTACCAGATATATTTACTCCTAGCTTGCGGTCCCAATGACCATCGAGTGCTGTGTGAGGTCCTCCCCCTCACACACGGCACTATTTAGAGGGAGCGTGTGGTATACAGAGCCGGGTGACACGTGGTCCAGCACTGTGAATTTTTTTTTTCTTAAAAAAAAAAAAAAAAGAGAGACTGCGGGGAGTTGTGTGTTTCTTTGTGTCTGTATGTGACTATATGTGTATGGTATGTTTATTTGACTAACTGCATGTGTGACTGTATATGTATATGAGATTGTGTATGTATGTGCTTGCATGACTGTGTATGTGGTATGAGTGTGGGAGGGAGAAGGAGACATCATTTAAATTATGGATAGTCTGTGTGTGTGTGTCTACTCATTGGCATGATAGAGAAATATGTATATACTTCCATTGGCAAGATATAGAAATATCATGTCTATCTTTCTCACTGGCATGATATAGAAATATTATGTATTTATTCTTCATTGGCATTATATAGAAATATTATGTATATATATTTCTCATTGGCATGATATAGAAAGATTATGTATATATTTCTGATTGACATAATATAGAAATATTATGTATATCGTCACATTAGCATGATATAAAAAGTTTATGTATATACGACTCATTGGCATCATATAGAAAGATTATGAATATACCGTATTTGCTCGATTATAAGACGTCCCTGATTATAAGACGACCCCCCAAACTTTGGATATTCCTTTAGGAAAAAAACTAAAAGCCTGAATATAAGACTACCCTATAGGAAAAAAGTTAAACTTGTATATATTCACATGTAAATTGCTTTTTTTTAATAAAAAAAATTATATAAAAAAATGCATTTCTTGTTTTTATTTCCTTTTATGTGCCAATGCTGCCTCTCTCTTTCCCTTGCCCCCAGCTTTGTCTCTCTCCCCCTCCCTTTGACTCCCCCCTCGCCTCTGTCTCTTCCCCCCCTTGTTTCTCTCTGCCCCCCTCCCTCCCCTTGTTGCTCTGTCCCCCCTCTCCCTCTGTCTCTTTCCCTCTTCCTCCCCTTGTAGCTGTCTCTTCCCCCTCCCTTCCCTTGTTGCTCTGCCCCCCCTCCCTTTGTTGCTCTGCCCCCCCTCCCCTTGTTGCTCTGCCCCCCCTCCCCTTGTTGCTCTGCCCCCCCCTCCCCTTGTCGCTCTGCCCCCCCCTCCCCTTGTCGCTCTGCCCCCCCCCCTGTCTCTCTGCCCCCCCCTCCCCCCGTCTCTCTGCTCCCTCCCTCCCCCTCACCTGGAAGTCGATCCCTGGTGGCTAGTGGGGGCAGCCGGGGGATTTATGAACGATACGTAATAGACTGCCGTGTCGGGCAGCATGGAGGATGTCTGCACGTATCGTGCAGACATCCTCCTGCTGCCCGATTCTCCCTGGTGGCTAGTGGGGCAGCAGAGGATGTCTGCGCGATGAGCGCAGACCTCCCCCGCTGCCGCCCGGCACGACTGCCGGGACTTCTGTGATGAAGCCGGAAGTACCCGGTTTCATCACAGAAGTCCCGGTGGTCGTGCCGGGCGGCAGCAGGGGGAGTCTGCGCTCATCGCGCAGACATCCCCTGCTGTTAAAGAGGGGGATCCAGGTCCCCTGCAGCTCTGCTGGGGACCTGGATCGCTGTCTTATAATCTGACCACAATTTGAGGTCAGATTATAAAACGACCTCGATTATAAGACGAGGGGTACTTTTCAGAAGTTTTTTTCTGAAAAAAACCTTGTCTTATAATCGAGCAAATACGGTACTTATCATTTGGCATGATATAGAAAGATTATGTATGTATTTCTCACTGGCATTATATAGAAATATTATGTATATGCTTCTCATTGGCATGATATAGTAAGATTATAGATATACTTCTCATTTTGAATGATATAGAAATATTATGTATGTACTTCTCATTTGGCATGATATAGAAATATTATGTATATACTTCTCATTTGGCATGATATAGAAATATTATGTATATACTTCTCATTTGGCATGATATAGAAATATTATGTATATACTTATTTGGTATGATATAGAAATAATATGTATATGCTCATTTGGCATGATATAGAAATATTATGTATATCCTTCTCATTTGGCATGATGTAGAAATATTATGTATGTACTTTTAATAAACACAAACCTGAACTCACAATAATACACACTCACTAATACATATGCACCAAAACATACTCCCTAATCCCTAATAAACACCTACTCGGCATGCCATGGATGTGCAAAGTGGGTACTAAAGTTTAATTTATAATTTATTTCTTTAAATAAAATTATAAAATATGTATCTAGCTTTTCAGCATGGTAGAATACAAATAAAAAAGGGTGAATAAATAGAACCATTTATTGGGGGGGGGGGGGTGCACATGGGTGGGATGTGGGTAGGGATTCTATATACGTGGGGCGGGCACAAAGAACAACTTATGCTATAGAAGGACATTAAGAAATACATTAGAACCTGGGCACAATGAATCACTCTCAAGCAGTTTACTTCTAGCCCGCCACATTTGTTCAGGGGAGTGGCTAAAGGTTTGACTATTGGCACGGCATAACCAACAATTTGCAGGGAAGCGGGGTGTGATCTACTGATAGCTATTTATATTATAAGCTTACTCATTTAAAACAAGATAAAGTATTTCATTTACAAACATATGCATATACAGATCTATTTGTGACCCTTTTGAAAATGAATGGCACAAGGTTAGGAAAGAGGAACAGAGTGACTTGAAACAAACTAAGGACAGACCCTCCAAAAATGCAACACTCGAATCCATTTCATTCGTTTATTTATACCAAATGATATCTGGGAAATAGATGGTTCTTGGTGCAATTAAACCCACACATCTGTATATACATTAATTTGCCTGTACTAGTGGTCAAACCAACTAAAACAAAATTCCATTTGTGATTTTTCAAAAACTCACATTCCTTTTTCTTTAATAATTAACTATTATTAATTAAATATGAATCACACAACTTCAAAATTGCTGCAAAAAGATATAATAAAGTATTTCCTATGAGATTCATGGAACAAATTGCATGTCTTTATTTAGAAGCAATAATTATTCATTTATATTTCAAATAAATACTAATATTAATGAAAATTATGATGCTCAAAGAGTTTTTGTGCTGTGATTATCTTTTAAGAGAAAGAGAGAAAAAAAGATTAAAATAAAACATACCCAGTCCTTAATAAAAATATATTGAACTTTTTTTTATTTTTTTATTACCTTCCTATTTAAAATTAAAAAATCTATTAAAACAAATTGAGGATCTGAACACATCCTTGACAAAGATAAATGCCACCATGTCTCTGGCTTGTAGGTGAAAGGAGGACATAGGAAGCTGGATTTAAAACTCACCCCTCCTGTTAAGGCAACAGACGCTATAGCAGAGATCTGTCTCCTCAGTTTAGTGATAAATTACTGTGTGCTGAGGGGATAATCGGTATCTTAAAAAAGCTTGCACAGACCTCAGTTGTTATGGAAACGGTTGTGTATAACATCACTCCATGGCTTATCAAAATCACGACTAGGACTGAAAAATCTCTCTTATTAGGCACACTACGAATGTGCACAAATAAAATCATCATTTACGGAATGGGTTAGGTTTTGCACATGTTGCAACCTATTGGATAAAGTAAACAAAGGCTAAAAGAAATTTAAAAAAAAAATCAATACTTTGGGGAATCTCTAATGAAAAATACTATATGAGAAACATATTAATATTCTCAATAAACATTGTAAAGAAAGTAAAGTCGACTGATAATCTCCTGAGAATTAACTCCAACAATGATGAAGTCTAAGGGCAAAACACAAGTCATGCGCGTATCTCTGTGAGGTTCTGCCTATTATTGAGAATACACTGGAACATATTCATCATTGTGGGGAGTGATTTCTCATGGGATGATTAGAGTTAACAGCACTTTATTGGTTTAATTCCGATGGATTGGATCAACGTGGACTGAGCACAGGTCCGCCCTTAGGTGTTCAGGTGTCCTGTGTGGGCCACCCTTCTCTACCCATTGCCAGTCAGAGGTGGTAAGATATGGTTATCAGATAATAAAATTGTTACTGAAAAAAATGCATTCCTTGTTTTTATTTCTTTCCTCTGTCCCCTTCACTCCGTTTCTGCTGCCCACCTTTCATTCCTGACCCCTGCATCCCTTGCATTGCACCCCTATGCTGCACCCACAGGTCTGTCAGGGCACCAAGATGGCACACCTAGGACTTAACCCAGCACCCATTGCACTCACAGGCCCAGTTTGAGCTACACATTAATGCATTACCATTGTGCTGGCCCAGTCGAAGCATTTTTTTTTTTCAATAATAGAAAACATAGTCCTTATATGGTTTAAGAAAAACCAATGTGGAAAATATATTTACAATTATACAAATTTATAAAATGACATAAATGCAATTATCTCTCTCACTAAATATAGTGTGTCAAGTCTCCCCCTGGTCCCCCCAAATGATTTTTTTAATTGTGCTAGGGTTAGGGTTAGAGTTAAATAAAAATAAATAAAAATAAAAAAAGAAATAAATAAAAAAATGTAAAATAATAATAATAAATTGTATAAAAATAAGAAGTTATTCCGTAGAGGACCAATGACATGTTATGTCTGTCTGTGGTCCTCTAGGGATATTTTATTTAAAAAAAAAGACTGCTAGTGGGGCCAGTGCTTAGATAGGGGCCCGCAGAAGCTGGACATTTGATCCATTCAGCCGCAGGATAGCAATAATAGCAAAAATCGGTACTTCCTACTATAGACTACATTTCCTATTCTGCTACGGTAGCTTTTGGCTGGCTGAGCATGATAGGAAATGTAGTCACAAGTATTACACAATAAATACACGTTTTAAAGCTGCAATAACCATATCCTAAACCTAGCAAACCTATACATGTGGGGTACCGCTATACTCAGGGGAAGTTGCTGAACATATATTGGGGTTTTGTTTGGCAATAAAATAGAACAGCCCCTTTAAATTCATACCTAAGTTTCAAAGTGTGTGGAAATAAAACACACAAAATTACTACGGCAAAACTTGTCAAAGATTGGTGGTAAAATGACAGAGTGAAAAGTGTCAAATTACCCCAAGTTGAATGCCCTGGGATGTCTACTTTATAAAAAATGTGTACATGTGGGGGGTTATTCAGCGATTCAGATATCGGTGTTACAAAGTCACTAACGCTAATTTAAAAAAAAATGGTTTTGAAACAGCTGAATGCTACTTGTATTTATTAACCTAAAACATGCAAAAAAAAGCAAAAAACATATAAACATTGGGTATTTCTGAACTCAGGACCTATAGTCGAATCTATTTAGCACGTTTTTTCATTAGATTTTGAAGCTTAGTAAAAGAATTTACAAAGAAAAGTCAAGAAAAGTGTTTATTTTTTTTAATTTTAACCATATTTAACTATTTTTTACACAATACAATAAATGATATGAACAAAATAATGTCATGAAAAGAAAGCCCTTCTTGTCCTGAAAAAAAAACAATACATAATATGTGTGGGTACAGCAACTGACAAAGAAGAAAATTAAAGCTAAACACAAACACCTCAGAAGTGTTAAAACAGCCTCGGTCACTAACACACAACATTCCAATAACAGTCTGGTCATGAAGGGGTTAAGAGGTAAACGTTGTTTTGGCAGACACAGTCATATATTCAGGAAGATAACGTCATTCTAGAGAATATAAGCCTACAGAAAATGTAGCTTTGCTAATCTTGTTTCAGGAATCAATCTCATTGGCAATGGAGTTGTGGTGAACATCTGGGTCTAGTCATTGAACCCCTTCAGGATAAGAGCATTTGTGGGATTTTCTCATTTAGTGTAAGCATTCAAACTACAGGTCAGGTAAACTCCATTATAAGATGGCATGTCCGCAGTCCAGCGAGATCTTACTATACTAGTATCAATATATAACCTCACCTGTATACATTGTTTGTTTAATGAAATTTATGGCTTATTTATGATGGTATGTATCCTTATGTTTGTTATGCATGATACTTGCTTTAAAGGATAAACCAATTGAGATATTCATCCCCATCCCAATTCAGCTCTGGACTCAAGAGAAATAAGTGTAACATCAAAGTGTTTGTTGAACAATACATTTAGGGCACACATATTATATTATATATTAGCAGTACTATATATATATATATATATACATTGCATAAACAGTCAACCGACAAAAAGGGGGGGGAATAAACCCCATCAAATGCATCGATTTAGACATTAAAGAAGAGAACAGGATGAATGTCCCTTTAAAAGCAAATGGTTTTATTCCATTTGTTATTAAATTAAATACTGATCCTTGAGGCAAAACAGGAAAAGAACGAGCCAAATCAATTATGTGGTGCTTAAAGTGTTAAATTAAATACAATTCCTTGAGGCACAACTGGAATAGCAAAAATCTAATCATAAAGGAATGGCCAACTATGATTGCAATAATTTCCAGTCCAGGGTTTTAGTTTCCTGACTGACAATGTTATGTCTCAATTACATATGATGAGGTAGGGACAGATTTATTACCTCATACTTCTTATGTCCCAACCCCGAATCGAGGTGTCATTGGCTGTTCCAATCTGTGTACAGTTGTGATGGGGGCTCCATCTCCCACAGGTGAATCGAAGCTGTCCTTTGCCTTCCAAGGCCGCGGTACTTGAGAGCTGGAGGAGAATCAAGAGAAAATAGGCCGTGAAAAAATATATACACACCTGAACGTACGTCGCCCAGTCACTAAAAAGGTTACAAGAGTATACAGAAGGAGAAAGAGTGCAAAGAAGACATTACGTTTAAATATATTATAAGTTAAAAAACAGATTAAAAGTGTTAAAAAAAATTGATATATATATATATATATATATACATATTAGTTTTTTAAAGCAATGAAAATACATTTGTATTAAATAAAAAGCAGAGCTATGATCAAAGGGAGGGAGTTGCCATTTTTGCTATTACTTTGGTCGGATTATGTCTGATCAGATGGAAGGAAGATGGCAGCCTGCCTGTCACAGCCGTGCCTCAGAGTATGGGAGGGTAGGTGTGGATCACGACTATTAAATAGCTGCAAAGAGCTAAAGCGGATACATACAATGAACAGGCAGGCTCCATTTCCTTGTATAGATCCACTGCCATCAACCAACTGGGAGTATATGCCATTGTTACTGTAGTTACAGAGGATGCTTAGATATGGAGGATTAAGGGGGATACTTAGAGATCCCACCACTGGTACGGGTTCTGTTTATGGTTGTGGTAGGAAAGGCCAAGATTAATTATAGGGCAGATATTGTGGGTGCCACGATTCCAGGAGTCAACACTTATTCGTGAATGAAAAGCCATAAATCCTGTATTCCGCAACCTTAGTCGCATGTGAAAAATAGCATTTTAAATACCATGCTCCATACTGTGGCTTTAATGAAGATCTATATTCGTGCTTTCAGTATTAGCAGTTCACCATGAAAGGAAGCTCTATCAGTCGTTTCCACCTGACAATTCACTTAAACACTGATCAGTGAGAAATTGGAACCAGCTTATATGGCTGTCTGAATGGGATGACTTTGCCTGTCTATATGATAAGTGAGCAGACTGATAATGGCTGTACGTTGGCTGTGAGAACGCATTAAGCCCGGGTTTTTGTTATTCTATCCGTGCAGGAATGGGCAAGCGATACCTTCTTACTAATAGGAGCATTTGGATTCATTCTGGCTGTGTTCCCAATAACACTTCTTTTCGAGGTTGGGATGATACAAATGACACACAGAAAATTCCACACACACAAAAAAAATAAAAATAACAAACATGTACAAAAGGAACAAATGCGGCTGATTTACTAAACGCAAATCTAAGAGGGCAGGTAACCCATGCATTCACAGGTCTTGGCGGTCACCCGGGTAATGCTTTCACAAGGATGAGCTGTTCCTGAACAAACATCTGTTAAGGCTCAAATATGGCTTTACTTCAGAATCAGGCACGCATAGTGTGGCTCCCTGACTTTCATTCTTTTTACTTCGCTCCCTCTTTGAACGTAAAGTTCCAGCCAGAACCTCTTCTGTACGGTACACTGATGATTTGCAGCCTGCCATTAATAATACAAAGCAGCATTGCAACCTGCCATTAGGAAGAGGGATTGCCATGGCTCATCAAGTAAATTGACATAACGTGGCATTACTTTAAAAGGATTTAGCTTCCAGTGCATTCATTGTGCCTTAATTAAATGCAACTCGGCTTGAGACTTTATCCACCCCCTTCGTTAGCAGACGTCTGGGCAATAAATGTGGCCGGATTAAGATAGGCGAGAGATTTCACATCTGACAAGTAAAGCAGGATATTTGAACAACCGGCAGCAAGGACAGTGGTCTGCCTGCTTCAGACATGTGAGCTGACATCTAATCAAAAACGAACCCTTTAAATGCCAGAGGGGACTGCTCAGATGGAGGTTCTCAAGCAAAGGAGATATGTTTGATGAACTGTAGTGATGCCAAGTTAGGTCACGTTCATTATGACTTTCTAGTTGCTATAGGATGAAAAAGCAACAATCACTACTTTTAAGGTATTTACTAAAGTGAACCTGTGTATAGTTTTTGTGGACGCAGCAAATGATAATGGCAGTATCCTTGCGAACCTCAGATTTTAATACTAACTCTACAGAGAGCTGCCAAGTTACTAGCAGAGGAAAAAATGAAAGTCAATAGCAACCTCGGAATGACATGATCTTTGTGCAGTTCACCCGGTTCACTATCAGGGGTGCATTTCGGCTGACCTTAGTTTGGGCTACATTATCGGGTAAACAAAACTTAGCTTATAATGGGATAAAACTATACTACCAGTCAGAATTTTGAGATGTACTTACCAGGTGGTATTTAGTACCCACGAGAGGAATACTGGAGATGACGACAGGAGAAGGGGAATTACTTACATATTTGGGGGACTTCTGGGACATATATAAGAATATTCATAGGCTTGGGTACCCGGACTTCCTACTTTCATCCGTAGCGGCCCTAATACAACATACCATTTTGATTCCCTTAAATACAGCTAAAGCCTTATTAGCAGGAGCTGGAAGCAGCCTGCTCCACCATCTAGAACAATCTCTGATATTGGAGGACCTTATGTACAAAAGAACAACAAACAAAATGTATACTTCTATAGTCTCCTTGTGTGAAATGTATTAACTCTAATGATATAAAAGAGTTTCTGGTACAAGTTTAAAGTTCTAAGATTAATATCTGCCGTTACTAGGTCCACTGTATTTTGAACCGCTATAAGAACAGACTTAGGGATCTATTCACTAAAAGGTGAGTTGGAGGAGAGTTGAGGTGAGATGAACATTTAATCTCATCAATTTAGCCATTCATTGTGTAGGGACAAACCAGGTAAGTTTACTTAGTGGTGGGAACTCACCAGGTTCATATCTGCACAATGTATAGTGAAAATGGTTGGATGAAATGTTCAACTCATCTCACCTTTTAGTGAATAGCCTTCATTTTTTTTTCAATTATTTTCTTCTCTTTTCTATTTAATTGTATAGTTTTCAGTATAATAGTTGATTATTGTTTTAAATTTGACAATGTTATGACTATGTAATGTAATATGATCTGTTCTTTTATCAATGAAAAGTAAAAAGAGAATAATAAAAAAGACTCCACAGTAACATCATTTATAGTAGAGTTAAATTGCAATACATGGCTTTATGAACTTTTTTTTTAATTAGTGTGTTCTTGTTCTAAATTATTCTTAAAAAATCCAGATGAATTAATGCAACCTTCTGCACCACATGCAAATTTCATTTAAAAGGCAGTTGATATGGTTGCAATGTTTTACAAACACTGGTTCTGTACATTATAGTAATAATGATTGGTACCAGAAGGGCAGATGGGGCAGGAGTGGTAGGAAAAGGTGGGATGGTTGGGTGAGACCGGAAAAAAAAAACACTGCTTAGAAGAAGTAGAGGAATAGAGCTGCATACCTACTGACTCGAGTAACTGAACATAGACATGGCCGATGAAGGAAACATGTAGTATACCGTACATATGTGGTTGTTCTTGCCCACAAGACACAGATTAAAAGGCCTTGCACATTGTATCTCGCCAGGAAAATTAAGAGAGAATTCCTATTCGGCCAGTCATGGGGAAACAGAACAGAAAAACAACCTGGTGGAAATCAACTAGTAGAATCGAAAAGGATAGGGGTAAATGCTATTAATATATTAAAGAATAGCTGAAAGACAAGCTGGAGGAAGATGATAGAGGCAGCCCACTATGCACGGAGACAATAGAGAAAAAAGGTTTATGGGCAAAAGAGAGGGGGGGGGGAGAGATGAAAATACATATGACAAATATTTACTACGGCTTTTATTTAAAAAAAAAAAAAGAGGGAACTTCATGGCATTGACAAGGGAACTCCAAAACTGAGGTGAAATTAGCAGTCGGGAGTATAGATGAATTGGGGAATTTCTCCAACTTGGCTACTTTAGGCTTAAATTTGAATAACACCATACAAGAATTTGGCCAAAGGTATTGACTGACTTCAGTATAAAATGATAGTTTAGAAACATGTGAAGGTTATCCCATGTGTTTTCAACAGAGCACGTGTTCCACGTAGGGATCATGAAAATCATGCGGTTTTCTCTACAAATTACGCATCCCTAACAATCCAACATAACACACAATTAGACGTTCTTACCACAGACTTGCTCGAGCTTTCTTGTAAATCCCAAATCATAAGGTGATTGTCAGCCAGGGAAAGCAGTTTTTTTCCATCTCCCAGTGGTTCCCATGTAACACTAGAATATAAAAATAAATCAATCAAATAACGCGGATCTCACAGATATCTCTATTTTTAACCAAAATATATCACATGCCAAGCTGTTGTAATTCCCGATATAGCTGTCATAATTGTGCCCTACGATTGCAATTAATTCCCTTCCATGAATGATTATTTTTCTTGGCAAAATGAAGCACATCTAAACAAATGTGATTTGTACGAAAAATCCCATTTATGTGTTAAATCATTTTATTTGCTTCAGTTTCATGGTAGTGCGCCTTTAAAGTGTGCATTTGTGACCTGTGCACTAAAGGGTAATTTTTCCCCACTCAGAGACAATCACACATTTCTTCATATTTACTTCATGAACAGACATTCACCGCTTTCACCTCATACCAAACAACTTGCTGTAAACAGTTGGATATCTAAAGCGTAATTAAAATTAAATTTTTAAGAGAGACTTAACCTCTCAGACTAATATTAATCAGGCAGATGGCTACATTGCCTCATTAAAACACCTTTTGAAAGGTTTGCCTACTGGCACAAGTAAAGGATATTGCTACATAGGAAGTAAAAGTCAAGATGGCCAAAGGGAAGTTTGAGGTCTTCCCAAAAAAATACCGGCCATACGGTGGCCTCCGTAGATCTAACATTTGCCTCAAGCCACTTTTTACCGGCTTGCTAGTAATATATAATATTGGTTGTATTTTAAAGAAGACAGTGGGCTAACACAAAGTTCATTTTCATATAATATCTGGTCAGAGACCATAATGAGAATTCTAGCTGTCTTCGGAAGCCAATACGAATACAGCCATGAAATACCATTATTTATTTACTTCTCGTAGTAAAAGAGCAATGCCCTTGATTTCTACAACTTACTTACGGATTTTAACTGTAGCGTTGAATAGCTCATGAGATTCAATTATATTAAAAGATTACCGGACCTTAAAAAGCTACCAGTACTAAACCTAATGAGTTTAGTAAAAAAAAAAAAATTTTTAAAAGTATATTTTAAAACATGACCAAGGAGAGTGGGATATTAAATACAATCAGAATCTACGAACAGCCACATTGTTTAACCCGGGTAACTAATTTGAGACTTCAAGATCCAACAAAATCAATTTCCAAACAGATTTTAGATAAAGGATGAGGTCTAACACTATAGTGAAAGAGAATTAATCATCATCATGCTATCATCCTGTTTAGGAAATTCTAACATCACATGAATATATACTTTTGAATGCCTTGTGATCGCCCGGGATAAACAAACATTTTTGTACTAATAAAAAATAATGGGGTAGCCATAACAAATATTAAATAACAGTTGCATGCCAGTCGTAGGGATACCTGGAAAATGAAAGTTAAATGAATTATAGATTGAAATCAGTTTCATCATTAGGTAAAGACTTAGTATAAGACATAGACCAAAAGCTCTATTGTTCATTGTAAAGTTCATTGGGGTGTTTTTAATGACAACTTTCATTTTATTACTCTTGTAATATTGCATAAAATATTATGATAAGGGTGCACACTCTATTGAGGGGTGCCAGGCCAGAGATCTCCACCTTGATGCCCAAACAGATAATAATGATACACAGGAGCCGGCACTCACAGTGATAGGATTTATTCCAAACGATAGCAATGGTTCAATCAATAGGATCTTTAGTTATCGTTTGGATTAAATCCTATCACTGTGAGTGCCGGCTCCAGTGTATCTATATAAACTCTTGTAATATCAGCACAGGCATTGCTGGCAGGTGTAGTAACATTCTGTCATAAAACTAATACAGGTGTCATGTGACCAAGATATACCTTTCTTACAGGGGGTAAGTTGTAGCCTATGTGGCAATATGGCAATTCATGACCTTTACAAGTCAGGAGAAGATTAACCACTCCCTCTATCTTTCACTTCTCTCTCTTCTTCCTGGCTGTGCTTGTGAGCAGACATTGATTATGTAATCATGGTGAATAGGATATAACTGTGATTGAGATCCCATGGCTTTTACTTAGTAATAAAGTTTGTTGTATATAGTGTGCCATGATCTGTATGTCGATACTGTTTTTTTCTCTGAATAAATATTTGTTTGACAGACCACACTTTATATGTGTATGCATGCAGAATTGTTGCTGTTTTGCTGAGTTTCTCACTTTTTAAATTATGTTTCTATCATGTTTTGTTCAGAAGATATCATGGACATACTGGTTAAAAGTCAAGCACTATGACACTTCCCAGCATTGACTGACACTCTGGCAGACCAATAGAGACAGGTAAAAGGTATCTCCTGGCATTCTGACACGCTGTCCAATAGAAAGTCTAGTAGTCTGAAAATTAATGGAGAATTAAATAGAAATCCCCATTTGATCAATTTCTCCAATATTCTAACTCTAAGGTTGCAAGTTCATTTGATAAACGTAGAAAGAAAGAAAAAAACACTGTAACCAAGCCATTTTTCGCATTGTTTTAATTGTCCCTTTTGTTTTCAGAGGTATGCTCTGTTTATAAGAAAAACCCCAAACAGCAAAACAAATCAGCTCACCTACAAGCTTCAACACCCCACTGAATTAGCTTCAAGAAGCAAGACAACTGTACACTTCATCTAAATCCATAGGATGAAGTTGACCAATGAAAATGTGACTTAATGAGAAGCTGTTCGGTAGCTGCTAATCCCCTCCTGAAGCATGAATGTTTGTTGGCTAGGATTAAGTTATCGAGGCCAACTTTCTTTCTGTATGAAAAACACCCAGAAAATAATAATAATAGGAAGAAGAAGAAGAAAAAAAAGAAAGAGCCCGTGTTTGTTGGATAATCAGTTGCCATAGAGACAAGTGAAAAGCACTATTTTTGTGACAAACAAGGCTAATGAGATGAGATAGGGAAACAACCCCCATGGAATAGGACTGTCCCTAAATTATATAGATACGGATTGTGCCACTAGCAAATGTTAAACAATTAAAATGAATCACTCCTGATCAGAGAGGATTCACCCTATACAGTGTTTTACATTCTAAACCATACGGTTGAAAGATAAGAGTTTGTTTCAATTCTCCATACAACATGAACGTCACCTATGCGGCCATTTTTGCACACCAGGGATTGCCCCTAAGAACTGTGCTATTAACATGGGACATATCTGTATCTAAGGCTTTACTTTCACCAAGCTCTCAAACATGGCACATTTTTTATTAGGAAATGACAATTGTATAGAGCCATAAATTACTGCAGTAAATCTAAATACTTGTTTGTCAGACCATACACGTAAGTGACAAGGGAGGTAATCGTAGATGGCTTGTATATTGGAACAGCCGCTTACATTTGATTCCTAAATAAATGGGAAGCCACTTGCATGGTTTATCAAAGAGGAGCAGTGACTATGACTATTCAGATATTAAGCACAGAATGCTATGGCATTAAATACTGTAATGGCATCAACGTATTCTGATAAAATTGACCTGATTATTGACAAAAAATGTTGCATATCTGTTTCTTTAAAGCGACATTATTTATAATATTACCATTATTGAAGATGCTCCTAATGACCATGTTTCTTAAAACTTCACAAAGGGCCATTATGGCCTTATAAAATGTGCTACAATATGTTAAAGGGACTCGGTCATTGTTTACACTGTGAATGTGAAGAATAATAAAATGTCAAAAATCATCTATAGATTGTGTTGGCAAAATTAGAAGCAAATGCCTAAAATAAGAACATATGTATTTAAAAAGCATCTCTAGTGTCACTTGTTCATTACATCACCCACAACTTTCTATGGCAATGAGCTATTGTGCATGAGAAACAAATAATTTTATAAAAGCCACGGGCCAAGGCGACATTATAAACAGTAGACACCACAGATATGTAAAATTTCTCTAATTTATGCATTTGCATGCAATTATGCTAAAACATTATGGACCATGTTTGTTTTTTTCCTTATCCACAGTATGTTTAATTAATGGAGTCCCTTTAAGTCAATATTAAAGCTGATGTGAGTTTGACAGTTACTGTGTGAAACTCTAATTACCCCTCAGTCAGCTATTGTTTTGCATCTATTCTATAGAAGCTCTCCAAAGATTAGGTTTACAAAGTATGTTTCTCATTCTATGTATATATATATATATATATATATATATATATATATATATATATATATATATATATATATATATATATATAAATAACAATCTATTTCCCTATAGCCTGCAGTGTTGTGTAACTAAAGTTACAGGATGAAACTTAAGCTGTCAGTCACTGGCCAGCTTGATGTATTCAGAGTATTATGGGAGAGGATGGTGGAAATGAGATAGATGATTGGCAGCTCTACATTTCAAGGTATTTTCGTTTAAACGCCTCCAATTATTCAGCTGCTCCTGCTTTAACAGATAAATAGGAGTCCACTGCTATCTAGGTGAAGTTGCATTAACACTTAGAACAGGGATGCCATTGAAGCACATACATGTACATACAACACAGGTGGGGGCTGCTAGGGCGTTATATGGTATCGCCCAATATCCACTTCAGACAAAGAACTTGCCGGGCACTCCACGAAGAAATTAGAAATAAAATAATGGTAATCCTGTAATTAGGGTTCTTGTCCCAAAATCAGTAAAATAATGCAGAGTGAGCTAATCAGAAAGAGCCCTCTGAATAACAAACAGGGGAATATGCTTAATGCTTTTCGCACTTCCTCAAAGGAAGCAAGGGTTAAAAAAACATGTCTTCCATCTCCTAAGTAAACTTGATGCGTATCTTAGTAGAGAGACTTGGGTTTACTCTCTGCACACCACAGCCAGTCAGAGCAAGGGCTCATCTGATCAGGGTCTGCAGTGGCCACAGAGAGACCGTCATTTTTCAATGGGATAGGCAGAGGCGACCTAGTTAAGTCCCCCTCTGTTGATCTCATTAAAAACAAGGTTCTTTTTCTGGACTAGCAGAGAGAGCCAGTTGTCGGTCAGCAGATAATCTGGCATGTTCTATCAAAACTACCTGCCAGTTTACCCTTACACTAAGGACAAGTAACATTCCACTTGTGCTTCCATATTAGAAGTACAAGTGAAAAATAAAGTTTAGCAACCCTATAAAGGATAATCAACCACTGATTTTCCTATCCGATTAAAAATGGAGGAATGAGAACATTTAATAATTAGCCCTATTTTCCTGACTTTTTAAATTATGTTTGCATCATGTTGTGTTTTGAAAGTATCACCGATGTACTTGTTAGTAATCAATCACTGTGAAACGTACTTTTCTCAGGCGTCTGCTTATGGGAGTGATCTGTTAGACGGAAACACTGCCAAACCAATAGAAAAGTCTAGCAAAGGTTTATCTCTCAGACTGATGGCCTGTCAGACCAGTAAGAAGGTATGTCTGTCACTGACAGATCACGTCCTCTCTGAATTATCCAGGAAGCAAAACCCAGCAAAATCCCAAAATACTAACTGCTCTCAGGCCTATACAATAGGCTAGCAAGCCTATCTCATGGAGAGAAGTTAAGCCAGGTCTATACAATGTTACACAAATGACAGATACAGCCCTGAAAACGAATGAAGAAATTTAAACCTAAATCCATTACTCAAAAGGTTTAAATTTGCATGTTCTTTTGATGTACGGGGAAAGCAAAAGTAAATGCAAACACTTTAACTTTTAATAAATACATTGTTTTAATTGTTCCTTTTGTTTTCTAAGATATGCTCTGTTAATAAGAAAAACCCCATAGAGCATGACAAGCCAGTTCAGATCACACTTACTCTTATCCAGCTCGTCAGGACAGTCTGTTAGACTTATAATCTGGCAGACCAATAGAAGGACCAGCAAAGGCCGTCTTGCAGTCCATTAATGGGGGGTATCTGTCAGACCACACCCCATTCACAAAATACATAAACGCTGCATGATTTGTTAAAAAAAAGTGAATGTTGGAAAGATTCTAATGTGCAGCCCATTTAGAAAGGTTCCAGTATGACTGAATTATATTTTCCTTAAAGGCAAAGTAATGTAAAATAGGCTTTCGAGAGAGATCACAGTTGCCAAGCTTTTCAGTTGTCTGCTCATAGGTTTACTTTACAGATTCTTCACCACTGACAAAAGTTTAATACTGAAAGAGATCAAGATTTTAATCATACTTCCCAACACATTCTCTGTGGCAGGAAGGGTTCTGCACTGCAAAATAGCATGCATCCAAACTGTACCGCTGACTGTCAATTTGTGTGGCAGTACCTCAGCATTTGCACAGTAATGCTGATACTTGACCTACCGAAACAAGCCCCCAAATGTTGGGAGGTATGCAAGTGAGGGCTACCATTCATGCCATTTTGGGATTACAGGCTACCATGCAAGTGACAGGATAGGGAAAAGTAGTAGCCTCTATACAAAACGTTCCCCATCGAAATTCTGTGCAAATGTAGAGAAAGTAAATTAGAAAGTAGTAGGGAAAATAATGAAAATAGTAGACTACCCCCTAATATTTGAGCAAACTCTTCCTCCAGTTGTCTGTAGAACAAAATGGAGCATTATAAATAAATAATGGCAGGCAGTTACCAGTGCCTGGACAAACCCTTTTTTTAACCTGCCCATCAATATAGCAACTCGAAACAAAAATGTGAAACTATGTGGTTTGTGTGTGACTGACTGGTTAGCCAATAGATCCCACCTGAAAAAAAAACTCTTCCAATGGAACAGTCCACGTTTTCATCGTGGCTTTCTTTAGCCAAATCCCCTTGGTTTGAAGGCAACCAGGGCAATATGTTTCATCTTTAAAGCATTGCAGTAGGAAAGCACTCTTGTGAAAAGACAAGAGCACCCTGGATGGCTAATTCTCTCTGACTGATTTATAATTTGCGAAAGATGATGTGACCTTTAAAACCCGCCAGGCTGTTCTCACTGCCGCTGTTTCCTCCTGAAAATGCTTCTGCTGCTGTTCACAGGATTTCCACTGAGTGCTTTCTTTCTCTAATTTATCTTCCTGCAAAGGATTTTAGTGCCTGCTGTCTCTCTCTGTCTTGCTGCGCATAGCCCATGCGTACAGTCTGAACACAGCTTCATCTTTCTTCTGTCCTAACAGCCTGAGCATCACGACACTTTACAGTGAGAAACACAGTGCTGATGTAGTGTCTAATTTAACTTTTGGTTCTTACAGACACATTATGAATGTGATTTTCACCAGTCTTATATAGGTCACCTCAAACCAGAGCTGCTTTCTTACACCTAGCACTAGATGATGCTTTGAAAAGCACATTTTCATTTTATTTTTAATTGATTTTTTCTCAATGTGAATATTTAGGTATACTGAGGACAGACTTCAAATGCAATCACCAAACATGTTATATTTTCAAGAATAATGTTGTCCATTATTAATGTACATTTGTTTTTTAGCAGACCAGACAGGCACAAATATATCTGGTACAGAAGAGAAATCGGAAGTTCTAGAATCCAGACAGGCAACACAGATAAAATGAGCAGACGGCAGACTTGAATGTATTAAAATCTTCTTTATTGTTGCTAGATATATAATTGGTGGACAGTTCTTAGTTATAGTCTCCCAAATATAACTACACTAGTGCCTGTTGGCTTGGGATCGTACATTTAATTTAATTCTTTTTTGTAAAAGGTATCATTCTTTTTGGTGGGTACTGCTTCTCTGTGGAAGGATGCTAGAGAATTACTCACAGTGGATATCACAGGTAGCACTAGCCAGTAAATCATTTGGGAAGGGCCCCATGAGAGAGAAAGTGAAGACAGAGAGATCTATTTAAGTGTGAGAGCGAATTGTTAAAATGCTAGGATGTGTTTAGAAAATAAGGACAAAAAAAATCTGAACGCTTGTATTGCATTCTTAATGCTTTTGTTAGAAACATTTAACTATAAATTTTTGTGCTGTGAAATTTAGAGTAGTCCCTTGTGTATACAGTGAATCACACAGGTAGAAAAAACACCATCAGCTCTTTTCATCTATTTATCTAGTGTCCATGAGACCTGTTTGGTTTCCAGCTGATCTACTACAGAGGTGCTTGCCAGACTGATCGTGACTACAAATCACTTTGAGTTCTTCCTGCTGCATCCTGTATAGAAGATCTGGAGTATACAGAGGCTCTTGCTGGTTACGGTGATCACTGCATTTAATTTTAAATTTAAGGTATTCTATTGCTTTTGATCTAATAAATGCATTTTCTTCACTGACACTGTTGTCCCATATATCTGTCTGAGATGTATCCTCTACCACCCAGGATTATACCATTGAGCGTTGTTGAAGTGAGCAGTATACTGCTCTTCTACAAGTGAGTGGTACTGAAGGTACTGAGATCAACTGTACAAACAATTGTATATATGCAAATATAAAAAGGCATGGGACCACACAGACACTGCATCTATCAGATAGGGGGCACACATTAACATCCAGGGTTCAACCTACTTTGGTCCAGGAGATTTAACTGAACCTCAAGACAACAACAAAGGATCTAGTGATGGTATTGGAGGCATCGGGTACCAAAATATCTACATCCACCATTAAAAGAGTTCTACATTGCCATGGCGTGTATGGCAGTCATTCTAGGTAGAAGGCCCTACTCAAGACCAGCAAAAAGTATGGAGAACAGGAATAGAAGGGATAGCAACCTCTCTTGTTAGCAGAGTTCAGTGCACGACTTTGTAATATGTTACACACTTCACAGATATTAAGAGAACAGACACTACATTTAAATAGTAACCTCTATTGCCGCTATTACATATTATAGTTGCATAGTTAATTAGGTTGAAAAAAAGACATGTAGCCCATTATGTTCAACCATTCTTTTTTTTTTGACACTCAATGCTACTGGATCACAAATAATTTGTACTCAATTTTTGATTAAAACATCATTGTGCCATTTTTTTCCATGTTCAGGATACACATAAAACACACGTTAAAGACAAAACAAACACTATACGTAAACAAAACATTGGTCTTCTTCTGCAACTACAAAACACCCAAACAGTCCGCTTAAACTTGCCCTCTCATTAAACTATGTAGGCAACATTCTTTCCACCTCCTCCCACATCTGCCGAATTCCCACTGAAGTTTCTAAAATTCAGCTAACTCCCCTTTCCATTTTGATTTGAAAAATTAATTGGGCCTCATACTGTTTCAGTCTGAGGCCGTTACGCTGTTTCCAGGCTCTCGCGATTGTTCAATAAGGGTATTCGGTTTATAGACGTTCGGTTTATGGAATACATGTAATGCTATTGCTATTCTATAAACCGAAATAGAGTCCCCATTCATACGAATAGGTCAATTGACCTATTCGTATGAATGGGGACTCTATTTCGGTTTATAGAATAGTAATAGCATTACATGTATTACATCTGAGAGTCAAATATAACCAAATAGTCAAATATTGTGCTTAAAGCGCACTTTGAAAAATTCTAATAGTTTTGGGTGGTAAATAGTACATTTGCGTCTTGCGGTGCACTTCATATCTGAGAGTCAAATAGAACAGTTCAATACTGTGCTTACAGCGCACTTTGAAAAATTCTTATTGTTTTGGGTGCTAAATAGTACATTTGCGTCTTGCGGTGCACTTCATATCTGAGAGTCAAATAGAACAGTCCAATACTGTGCTTACAGCGCACTTTGAAAAATTCTGGCTACCTCCTCCTCCTCCAGCGCCGCTTCCACCTACACGGTCACCGCCTCCTCAACCTATGGGTCACTTAGTATAAACTGAAAGAGAATACCCTGCACTCCAACCCTCTCTCAAATGGATAATTCTGTTGAACCTCCTGGCAGCCATGCTTTAGATTTAGATTTATGTTCTTCCAAAACTAAAATCAAAGATTCCATCTAGTGCTATTTTATGGCTCAGCTGTATTTTTAATTTGTATGTATTTTATGTTATTTGAAGTTATTTCCCTATCCATATTTGTTTGCATGGCACTTGTCCTACTCCTACCCCCATTTTACTTCCTTTTGCAGCCCTCTAGCCCTTTCCAGGACTTTTTTAGAGGCATTTTAGTGGCCAAAAGTTCAGGACCCCATTGACTTCAATGGGGTTCGGGGTCATGTTCGGGGTCAAGTTCGAGCCCGAACCCAGACTTTTTTCTGAAGTTCGGCCGAACCCGAACATCCAGGTGTCCACTCAACTCTATTCAGCATACTAAGGAAACTTAGCTGTTGGGGTAATTAGGTATTTCTGTGGGTTGCACACATCCCAATTTGTGGCCATGTCGATGCATATGCATCACCTTTACGGGATCATATTGACAAATTTAGCAGCCATGCTGTAGTAGGCTAAAGAGCACTTCAGAGATGTATACATTTTAACCTATATATTTGCAGGTGAATTATATGTAGACTAAATGTTTGTTTACGGGAATCTGTGCTGGTGCACATGACCTATTGTCTACAGACAATGCCTTATTAATCCAGGTCAGTGAACAATTTCTTATCTCTATTGGACTAATGGTCCAGTAGAGGAGCACCTCCACAGACCATGGTTATAAGCAGGGACTGGAGGAAGACGTGTCCTAGAGCTTAATTGTCTCCCTACTTTACAAGTGATAGCTTTGAAACCATTCATCTAAGAAAGATAATTTACAGAAAGTGACTTTTTAAAATGTTGGGTTTTCTCTCTCTTAATAATAATACTGAACTATGAAATGTACAGTGACAGAACAAGACCATTAAGGACCCTGGTGCAGAAACAATTTATGGTATTTCTACTAGGACAATATAGCCAACAGATGCTGTGATTCCAGACCTGCCATTGTTCCACGCCTTGATAGGTACAATTTGGGAAAGTGCCATAACCATATTAATTAAAGAAGAGGATACAGTGAGCACATTTTATAGGACAGTTCAAAACACATATCATTAAGTAGAATTTAAAGCAATTGGAATCTAAAAGATAAGATAAGATAAGAGATAAAAGTAACCTATCTGTAAAATGACAAGATTGCTGTATTGAGCTCACAAAACGCATGATAGAACTTTGTTCTTCCTTTTCTTTGCCACAAGTTGCTACCTGCTTGAAACTATTGCAATTTCTTCAGATGGCTTTGAAAATGAATGTCTTAGATATGGAGCCTACTTGTCCATAACATTTATCAGCCCCCAGTATTGCAAAATATTATATTATAGCACAAAAGTGACATTTGTGAAGATTCCTCCAAAAGCTTTTAAAAGATATGGCTAGCATGGCTTACCAAATACCCTAGATCATTTTCATACGCCCATTCTTAAACAGCTAAAGAACGGGTGGGCCGGGGGGGATTAACTATTACAGCAATTATAGAAAAGACACAATTTCAATTGTTTAACCTCCAATGAGCCACACACAAACAACAGTGACATAAAATACAGTCAGTGGTACAGATATGTTACTCTTTACTAACCATTTCTTTTTTTAACATTATTTCGCTGTAAATTCTAACGCCTGATCAGGTCACACAGTTATACAAGGCAATTCTCTTGATATTTAAAAAGATACTGTGCAAGTTCATAAGCAATAAAGTGTTATGTTGTGATAAAATGGCAATATATGTTAAACTTTATAAAGAAATAATATATTAGATTGCAGTGAATTTAAGAAAACAGTATGCTAACTGCTGCACTCCTAATGTAATCTATACAATAAAATGTCAGAGATGTGGAACTATGTATGTGGGTCGAACCTCCAGACAACTTAAAATCAGAATTAAAGAACACCTTAACGATATAGAATTAGATGCAGGGTCCGATGTAAGTGACCACTTTCATCAATGCACCTCAGGTAACACCACTCAATTCAAGGTACAGGTTTTGGATTTTCACATTAGGCACTCGAATGCCGATTGGTCTCAATAAGGAATACGATGTGACATGTTTTTTTCAAATGAGATCATGATACATCTTACAATTCACATATATGTGAAATTTAATTTTAGTTGGTATAGTATTCCATTTTTACTCCTTAAGTAACCATAATGTATTGTTCCTCTTTCTAATTTTCCACACTCTCCCACTCGTTTGTATATCTAGGAGACCGATAAAGGTGGGTCCTCTGTTCCCTTCCCGCCATCTCAGGGTAAGAATAGCGTGGAATAGGCGGGGAAGAAGAGAGAACATAGGTCATTGCCAATACTTAGTTATATACATTTTCTCCTTAGACCATCCACGCCATAAACTGGAACCCAGTGTCATGCAAAGTACATCTGGATCATCTACCTCAATATATGTTTTCTTCTATTTCATTTACCTTTGCAGACATATACTCTTTGCGCAGGATATTTAAGTCATATAATCAATGGATTACTGGAGAATGTCACTTTATCTGTGATTTCATTTTATGAACACGTGTCTTCTAGCATACAGTATTCTTTACTCTCCCGCATTTAACGACATAGAACCATATCTCCAGTATCTCCTAACTCTTTGCACAAAGGGGGTATTTAGTTCTGGGGCAAGGTTCTAAAAATGGAGTAATCAACATGCATACCGAAATGTTCCAGAAACGTATAGACCACAGAGAACAAACTGTACAGAAGGAATCCCAAGCACTTTATACTTTCCTCAGGATTCTGTTACAATGTACTAATTAAAGGACAACTGTAGCAACAAATTAACTTGTGTTTAATTGAAAGATCACATCATGTCTAGGCACCTTACATAGAAATGCTTTAATGAAAGCATACAAATAATGTACTTTATTGAGTCCTCTTCGCTTCATATAGCTCGAATAGGGGGCAGACATGTTGTTTAGAATCTTGGTGTAGATCTTCATTCACCTGCATGAAGGTTAATGCAGAGCTGCAGGGGCGTACCTAGAGCATTTGGCACCCGGGGCGGACCCTGAGTGTGGCACCCCCCCCCCCCACATAATAAAAATGTAAGAAAACACCCACAATTTTTTTCAATGTTTGAAAATTGTACAATTATAGACACCAGGAATAGTGTGCCATTCAGAGCCCAGTAATATTGTGCCAGTCAGATACCAGTAATATTGTGCCACTCAGAGCCCAGTAATAGTGTGCCAGTCAGAACCCAGTAATAGTGTGCCACTCAGAGCCCAGTAATAGTGTGCCAGTCAGAACCCAGTAATATTATGCCAGAGCCCAGTAATATTATGCCAGTCAGTGCCCAGCAATAGTGTGCCAGTCAGTGCCCAGTAATATTGTGCCAGTCAGTGCCCAGTAATATTGTGCCAGTCAGTGCCCAGTAATATAGTGCCAGTCAGTGCCCAGTAATAGTGTGCCAGTCTGTGCCCAGTAATAGTGTGCCAGTCTGTGCCCAGTAATAGTGTGCCAGTCAGTGCCCAGTAACAGTGTGCCAGTCAGTGCCCAGTAATAGTGTGCCTGTCAGTGCCCAGTAATATAGTGCCAGTCAGTGCCCAGTAATATTGTGCCAGTCAGTGCCCAGTAATAGTGTGCCAGTCAGTGCCCAGTAATAGTGTGCCAATCAGTGCCCACTAATAGTGTGCCAGTCAGTGCCCACTAAGAGTGTGCCAGTCAGTGCCCAGTAATATTGTGCCACTCAGAGCCCAGTAATATAGTGCCAGTCAGTGCCCAGTAATGTGCCAGTCAGTGCCCAGTAATAGTGTGCCAGTCTGTGCCCAGTAATAGTGTGCCAATCAGTGCCCACTAATAGTGTGCCAGTCAGTGCTCAGTAATATTGTGCCAGTCAGTGCCCAGTAATATTATGCCAGTCAGTGCCCAGTAATATTGTGCCACTCAGAGCCCAGTAATATAGTGCCAGTCAGTGCCCAGTAATAGTGTGCCAGTCAGTGCCCAGTAATAGTGTGCCAGTCAGTGCCCAGTAATAGTGTGCCAATCAGTGCCCACTAATAGTGTGCCAGTCAGTGCCCACTAATAGTATGCCAGTCAGTGCCCAGTAATATTGTGTCAGTCAGTGCCCAGTAATAGTGTGCCAGTCTGTGCCCAGTAATAGTGTGCCAGTCTGTGCCCAGTAATCGTGTGCCTGTCAGTGCCCAGTAATAATGTGCCAGTCAGTGCCCAGTAATAATGTGCCAGTCAGTGCCCAGTAATATAGTGCCAGCCAGAGCCCAGTAATATAGTGCCAGCCAGAGCCCAGTAATATAGTGCCAGTCAGTGCCCAGTAATATAGTGCCAGCCAGAGTACAGTAATATAGTGCCAGTCAGACACCCAGTAATATAGTGCCAGCCAGAGCCCAGTAATATAGTGCCAGTCAGTGCCCAGTAATATTGTGCCAGCCAGATGCCCAGTAATATTATGCCAGTCACAGTCCAGTAATATAGTGCCAGCCAGAGCCCAGTAATATAGTGCCAGTCAGATACCCAGTAATATCGTGCCAGCCAGAGACCAGTAATATAGTGCCAGTCAGATACCCAGTAATTTAGTGCCAGCCAGAGCCCAGTAATATAGTGCCAGTCAGATACCCAGTAATATAGTGCCAGCCAGAGCCCAGTAATATAGTGCCAGTCAGTGCCCAGTAATATTGTGCCAGTCACAGTCCAGTAATATTATGCCAGTCAGAGCTCAGGAATATTGTGCTCATTTAAACCCACCCTCCTCCCCCCCTTCCCCATCACCCTTCCCCCCTTCCCCATCACTTACCGAAGCAGGTCTATCTGTGGACGCCTCCTCCGTGCAGTCTTCTCTTCCCTCCTGCACGGAGGAGGGAAACACAGTCGCCGGATGTGACGTATTGTCACATCCGGTCGCTGTGATTTTTTTTTTTTTTTTAACACGGCGGCCGCATCCAGGAGATTCGACCGCCTGAACAAAAAAAAAAAAAAAAAAGGTAACCAGCGCGGGGGGGTGCCCGGCAGCACCGGTGGCACCCCCCCTACTCAGTGAGTACCGGTGGCACCCCCCCTACCAAAGATTCTACACAACATGGCTGCCCCCTAATAGAGCTATATGAAGCAAAGAAAACTCAATAAGGTACTTTATTTGTATTCTTTCATTAACCCCTTGCCGACACAGGACGTGCTAGGTCCGTCCTGTGTGGCAAAAACGAGCACTGAAAGCGGATTTTTTTCCGCTTTCAGTGCTCAAACAGCATTGCAACGATGCTTCCATATGGAAGCATCGTGCAATACTGAAAAAAATGCCCGTCGGCATTTTAATCGCTCCGGAGAGCGATTGAAATGCCGGTTTTAAAGGCGCAGTGGCTTTAAAACCGCGGGCATTTAAAAAGAGCATAGGAAGTGATTAGTGTTGCTGATTGCCTCGCAAGTCAAGGCAATCAGCAACACACACAAAAAAAACCACGATCTTCGTCACTGTGTGACCAAAATGGTGCTGCCCTTCTAAGGGCAAGAGCACAGGAGGCAGAAAGTAGCTGCTTCCTGTGCTCTGTGGCAGTCACACGATTGCCTCATCACAGAGGCAATTTGTGACTGCCAGGCAGACTGACAGTCAGTGGGGATGCTCTGATGCATCCCCACTGCCTGGTCAGATCAATATTAACCCAATATTGATCTGACCACTTAGGATCTGCCTCCCTCTCCTCACATTTTTTTTAGTGAGGGAGAGAGACAGATCAAAGTAATAAATGTAAGTTAAAGTACAATAAAAATAATAAATACACAATACACTAATAATAAAACAATAAAACATTTTTTATAAAAGCAATTCCCTGCGTTTAACCCCTTCCCTGCCATTGATCTTGCATAAGCAGTGATCTTGCACATCAGCGCATTTATTTTTGCTGTTTGTGCATTTTTTAGGGGTTAATTTTTTTTGTACTGTAATTTACTACAGTACTACAAAGGCTCTTCTAAGAGTTATTAACCCCTTCCTTGCCGTCGATCACTGCTTACGCAATGATATTGACCCCAAAGCAATTTTTATCTGTCTGCATATTTTTTTTACAGACACCCGCTAGTGGGTTACATGTAAACTAAAAATTTTGATTTTTTTTTAAGCTGCCTGAGCGCATAGCGATCAGTAACAGCGAATTAGTGGCAAAGTCGATTTGGTTCACCATTTGCCTGGTCAGACCAATATTTGTGAATATTGATCCGACCAATTTTGATCTGCCTCTCTCTCCTCACTTACATTTTTGTGAGCGAAAGAGACAGATCAGTATTAGTAATATAAAATAACATTTTATAACATTGTCAGGTTTTATGAAAGCCATTCCCTGTGTATTAACCCCTTCCCTGCCATTCATCACTGTATAAGCAGTAATCTTGCACAGGAACAGTATGTTTTGCTGTCTGCACTTTTTTATGGATTCATTTATTTGTACTGTAATGTATTACAGTACTAGATAGGCTCTTCTAAGAGTTATTAACCCCTGCTTTGCTGTAGATCACTGATTAGGCACTGATTCTGAGGTCGCTGACTCAGGGTTCGATTTTGACCCTGGTCATCTTTATCATCATCAACCCCCAAATAACCTAACCAACCTATACATGGGTGGTATCCCTGTACTCAGACGTTGCTGAACACATATTGAGGTGTTGTTTGGCACTGACACATAACAGGATCTGTAAATTCATGCCTGAAGTACAATGTATGTGAAAAAAAAATTACTATCCAAAACATTGACATAGGCTGGTGGTAGAATTAGTGCATGGAAAGTGTTAAAATATTACCATCTGAAATACCCTAGGGTGTCTTGTTTTAAAAAATATATGGTTTTGTGGGGTAGAATACACTTTCTGGCTTCAAAAATGTCCCAAATGGGACATGGGCGCAGGTTTTCTGCATGTCAGAATTCCAAGTTGGAAAACCAAAAAGCGCTCCTCTCAAATGTGGCCTTTTTACCCCAAACAACCTAACCAACCTATACATGGGTGGTATCCCTGTACTCAGGATATGTTGCTGAACACATATTGAGGTGTTGTTTGGAAATACCCCTTAACATTTTCAGGTAATGTTTACCTAAATTGCAATCTATGTGAAAAATGTATAGAAAATTATTTTGCTGCAAACTTTGGCAAAGGTTGGTGGTAAAATGGCTACATGAAATGTGTCAAAAATAACCCAAGTTAAATTCCCTGAGTTGTTTAGTTTTCAAAAATATGTACATGTGCGGGATCATTCATGGATTTAGTACAGATATCAGTGTTACAATATCACTATCGCTAATTTTGGAGAAAAAAAAAAAGGATTTTGAAATTGCTTTGCACTACTTATAGTTCTGGCCCTGTAACATGAATAAAAAAGCACAAAAACATAAAACATGGGCTATTTCTGAACTCAGGACAAATATTAGAAATTATTTAGCAGTGTTTTTTTTGTTGTGTCTTATAGAGGAGTATATGATTTAAAAAAAAAAATAGTTTTTTTCCATTTGTTGCCATATTTTATTATTTTATTTATATAAAATGATATGCTATTATCAAAATAATGGTATCAAAAGAAAGCCCCACTTATGACTTATAAAAACGATATATAGTTTGTGTGGGTACACTAAATGAGACAGAAATAAATTACAGCAAAACACAAACACCTCAGAAATGTTAAAACAGCCCATGTCACCAAGTGTCGGACAAGCCAAAAAAGTTATGTCACTAAGGGGTTAAAACATCTCCATACAAACCATCCATACCACTTGATGGAATCTTTCAATTAAACATGAGTTATTTTTTACCTACAGTTGTTTTTTAATATCAATTTCATAGTTAAAAAGTGACTAGCCAATGTTTTTCTTTTAATGAGGTCTTTGACTGTTGCACCATTCAGTGACAGGAGAGACAGTCTCTCTCTCATTGGTGTGTGCATGCGTCAATCACGCTGCATACAGCCAATAGCGGGATTGTATTCTGAAGGTGGAGCAGCAACGGCTCCCCGACATGGCAACCTGGAAGTGTTAGAGAGAATTCCAAATCAAGAGTCCGTCTAATTAAATGATCTGTGAACAAAGAGGCCTCAGAACAGAAGCACCATCTAAAATTACAGAAACAATACTAAACTCTTTCATACTGGAGAGTTAATTATTCTTGTATATGAATATATATGAACAGTATATCATATCAATGGGTAAGCCATGTGAAGATGCCCTTATTAACTATAATGATACTAACATTAATGGTGTTCTACTACAGAAAACTTCCTGTCTCTTTCTTGTCTAATGAGGCTTTTCATTCCATGCATGACACCACAATCTCCGAGTGCCTGAAAGACAATACAAAGACAGCTCCTGCTAGTTAGAAATACCACTGCGAATAGTACAAATAAAATATTAATTTATGGTTAATTAGTGTAACGCAGGAGGCTGGCTTACCATTTCCTTTATTCTGACTCTAAATTACCATTTTCTCAGCTAAATGTCTTTGGTGGCTAGAAATCAGGTTCTAAAATAGGAGTAGAGTATGTGAACCACTTAACCCTTTCAGATGTAATCGTTCACATCCAGATAAACTAGAATAGCTTGTGCCTTTTTTTCTCTAACAGGAATGTAGGGGAGTGCATGGCAAATTAGATTTCTTTTCATCTTCGTGTCTGTTGGTCGTTTTTGGCCCTCTTAATATTTGCACTGTGCTACTTTTAACCCTTTTCGTTCACAGATTACTATTCAAATGTGGCTACCTTTTCCATCGGGTATTGGCTGACGCTCCTGTATTCTGTCATTTGGACAGTGAGCGTTACAGCACCCAGTAACAGGAAGAAAGGAAGAGGTTTGACGTGGGCAATTTGAGCTGGCTTCCTTTCTGTATCCATTCAAAAGATATTTCATACTATTTTCCCAAAAAACAAAGACATGGGAAATGATCCATGGGTAGAAATCTTTTGTTTTCAAGTATATCTTGGGAATGTTACTTTAACTCAACTTAATGGTACTCTCTTTGAATCTAAGTTGGAGGTATGATTCAACCTTGCCAGGGATGGAACCTGCAATCCTGAGGACTGAACAAATGCTACAGTTGGTACATTAGGCCACTGAGCCAAAATGAAGCAACATATAGTGTTAAGGATAAAGACTATGTAAAAGATTACAGTTACAGTACATTACAGATATATTTAACCTCACAAGGATCACATGGATTGGTCCCATGATTATTGATGGTCAGCATGGTTAAAAGCAGAGCCAACACTACCTGTAGGAAACGTAGGTGCTGCCAGCTTAAGATGCAGGTCTGCTGGAGCCACTAGAAATAAAAGGTAACAATGTAAGCATCTGTTCACAAAACTAATACAGTCTTGGCAAGATGGTAAAGAAATTGAACAAAACAGATATACAAGAGAAATAAATCCTCGTCAATTAACCCCTTGACGACAAAAAGATGTGCCAGAACGTCACAGTAAACAGTTGCATACAAAAGACATGCCTGGCACATACAGCAGTTCTGATTGCCCGGTGGCATACCACAATCTGGCTGCAACTCACATGAGGCACTACATGTCTGAGGGGGCCCCGTCTGTCACACCCGGTTGCTGTGACAGCAAATTACAGCAACCGGATGTGTTTAGCTGTCAATGCCAGTGATTGGCTTTCACAGCATTAGTCTCTCCCTTTGTTCTAGAGCAGGTGTAGGAAACCTCCGGCACTCCAGAAGTTGTGGACTACAATTCTCTTGATGCTTTGAGAGCATTTCTGTTGCAAGAGCATTATGGAGATGTAGTTCACAACATCTGGGGTGCGGAAGGTGGCCTACCCCTGTTCTAGAGAAGAGAGATCTCTATATGTAATTAAAATTGGAAACATATAACATAAAACTGTTATAGTGCATGTGACCAGCAAACTGTACATTTACTAGGGTAGGGCTACCAGCTTGGTAAAAAAAAAATATATATTTTACAATCTGCCCTACAGAATGTAGAATTCATGTGTATCAAGGAGGAACCAATTAATTCATCAAGGAGGGATCCCTGGATTAATCAAGGAAGGGCACCACCTTGATTAATTAACTGATTGTCATCTGAACATATATAAATTGCACATACTGCAGGCCAGAAATGGCAACCTTATACTACGGGCTGACATTATCAGAGAGGAACTTAGAATCAGAGACATTGCTATTAGACATTGCTAACATTACAAAACCTTGCTTTATAGTTAATCACCTTTTACCATGCCTCTATTTTGTTTGTAGGTGTAAGAGCTCTGGACTTTGTCCTATTCAGCTGGTTAGGTATAGGGCAATAACGGAGAACCTAAGGCACGCTTTGTGGCACACAGCCAGGTTCAATACTGATCACTGCTGTCTGAGACATTTTGGGTTGCTCTCCATTCCACTTCTGGGGAGGAGCAGTTCAGTAGTGGGTCAAACAACAGTGCCGCACTATCTGCATTATGCCACCTTCTTATATTCCGGTGAAATGTGCACTGTAGAACTGGGTAGAAGCGGGTCATAAATAATTGGTTTCCGACCTGAACACTTCTACCCGCCTCTCCAGATTGCGCGCATGCTCTGGAATATCGCGAGAAGGTGACACAATGCAGATAGTACAGCATTGTTATTTGACCCACAACTGATAATAGGCGTCATAACCTAACTACAAACATACATAATAAACTCTAATGGGACAGCACACTATCGGATAGGGATAGAAAAGTGATTAGGAAAATTTCAGCTAAGTAACCCAGCAAGTGGATTCATCAATGTCTCCAAAGTCTCATAGACCTAAAGTCTGGGCAGTATCCCAGGGAGACCATACTTCCCTAAATCCAAAAATTTCCCTAAAAAGGCCAATCTACCTGCAACATAGGTGAGGTTTTCAACCGTCTGTTGGAAATCGATCTGGTTTCTAATCTCATCCATGGAAGGAATTTCCTTTCTCTTCCAGAATCGTGCCATTAAAAGCTTACAAGCCAGCAAAATATGAATGGCAAGAGATTGGTTAGCTGTTTTAGGGAGCATCAAGTCCATGTGGAGCAAGATAGCCCTGAAGATTTGAGAAATTCCGTCTTTGAGTGGTTTAAGAGAACTGCATCCCCACCAAATGTGAAGATGATCCCCTTCCGCATGTCCACAGTGCCAGCACAAGCTGGAACCGTTGGGATAGATTTTACTTAACTTCGAGGGAACCAAATACCAACAGAATGCTGTTTTGTAAAAGAGTTCCAACAGGTTCACCCCACAGATTTCCTGGTACCAAGAGCATCGTCATACCATTGTTCATTAGGAAGATTTATGTTAAGATCAATTTACCATCTAGTGATAGCATTACACCTGGTGGGGTCAGGAAGAGCATCTAGTAGAGTTTGCAGTTTTGAGATGTTTTTATACTTATTAACTGACTCTACAAAATTATCCAGTTCGCCCAAATCTACAATCTGATTAGCAGCGATACAGCTCTTAAATCTATAATAAGTAAACAGTTTCTGATTATATTCTATGATTTTTTTGATAGACACTTATAAGATATGATAAAGTATCTAAAGAAAGCTCTTCTTATGGTGATCACAGTACATAACAATATGTGTGGTTACATTAAACGCCAAAAATGTAAATAATAGGTAAACACAAAAACCACAGAAGTCTAAAAACAGCCTCTATCAAGAAAGACTTAAAGTCCATTTAAAAGTGTTGGACACACAATCGTGGACTCACAATATGAACAGGTATATACTGGCTGTACTGGAATCAATTTTCTATTTATTTCAGTTATTTCTGAAATAACAGGTGGATTCACAAAGAGATGGAGTCACATGATGTATGACATGGCTCCATAATATTGAGAGTCAACTTTATTGGTACAGGCCTAATTATGGCTATCACCAGATGCCTGCAGAAGAGCAGTATAGTCCTGTTTAGGCTGTGTATCGCTCTCTCTAGTTCCATCATTGCTAAAAGGGATTTATCCATGATCACTTTTGATGCCTGTTAAATACTAAGTAAAAAATGGGCAAATTATTTTATACTATAGAGCGTTTGATGATGTTATCTTGGGGACTTTTGCAGAACAATGCCTGGAAGATTTGTGGATTGCAAAACACAATATTATATTTTTCAGCAGACAAGCGTTGACTTATTTATTTCAGATTCTAATTAAATATATAAGTATATCGATTCTCCAAATTACTGAAAATCTATCACGGGGATTTATGAAGCCCCAGTACAAGTTACTGCTGAGTCTTTTGTTTGTTTTCCAAAATCACACTGTGCAGGGCTTTGCCGATAACCTGTGTTACAGTTTAGTGAATTTCTCTTTATGACAGGGCTCTTATCCTTTCTGTACAGCATTGTCCAAGTGCTATTTCCTTCAGAAGGTGAAAGTGATTAAAACATGATTTCTGGTTATTTAATAGATCATTAAAAATGCTCCACAAATAAAAAAGTCAATCATTCTAGTTGCACTTTCACAAATGTCACCGCAAAATCTCTTGTTCTGCCATCCTCTGAATGCTAGATGGCCTGGTTCTGCAATAAGTTTTGTCAATCAAAAATACAAAATGATCTTATAGTTACATAAAATATGATGGATCATTTGGCTGAAGTAACACACATTTCTTCTTTGAGTATCAATCAATGCATATTCCCATGACAATACATGTTTTAGTGTAAAATAGTAAATACAATACTTGTTTACCTTTATCAAAGAGAATCTAGTGTTTTAGGGCTTTATTTTAAGACAGTATGGAAAAGCATCTGCTAAAGTCATGATGCTTTTATTATTCAAAAGGCAAACACAAGCAGGCTCCACTCAGAGTCCATTCATCAGGAGGGCGGGTGCTCCAATACATTGATTAGACGTAGTAATGAGACACTGGGAAAAAAGTTGTCCACTCCACTCTCCAAAAGTAGTAGATGAAAAGGTGCATTATTGAGTGCATAAGTAAACAGAGCAATAATCCACGGACTATACGTTTGGGTAAGGGAAGACCACCTTACTTGTTTTGCACTAACTGGCTGACAGCAAATGTATGGACCACAGGCAAAATGTGACCCTCATAAGTTTCTGTGCAGCCCCTATTGTGGGGAAAAGACCCTGTAGGTTCTAAGTTATTACCTCAATAAATGAATAATTCCTGGACTTAATCAACGTTTATTTTTGAGCCTGAAGTCTCTCCTAAAGAGACATGCTATGGTCTCTATAGCTGATGTGCGATTCATTTCACCCTGTAAACGGTTACGTCTAGACTGGCCGCTGCCTAAGATCAAGCGACAGAAAGATAGAAACACTCTGCATAGCTTACAGGTAATGTACAGGAAGCCATTGGGTCAGCATGTTGTGTGATGGCATTTGAATATAAATTTTTAATATCTAATGAGAAGAGCTACTTCCAAACGCAGTGATGTATCCAATGCCTAATGGGAAGCTGGCATTAGGAAAAGCACTGGGTACAACTAATATAGCGGCAATTAGAGCTCTGTTGTCTAATAGACAGTAGTAGCTGCTAATAGCTGTTTAAATGCAGGGCAGTTATTATTAGATCCAGCCGGACAATTAAGCGTCTGCCAGACATAGCTCTCAACAATCAGCCAAATCAAGGCAATCTGATACCTCTCTTTGCTTTGTGTATTCCTATCTTTATCCCTCGGTTTTCATCATGAGCTTTCATAAATATGGGTTTTCGTGTGGATGGGGGTGAAAAAATAGACCCCATTCAGTAGAGTTACCTTCAGACTAGCTGGTGTTGTTAGTGGGGTTTTATTAGTGTGTGTGGGGGGGGGATATGTGGTATGTGGATTAACACTGTTGTAGTAAAGATTTGTGTAACCAGGTTGATTTTTGTGTCAATGCCTACAATTCTATGACCATTACTGTTTCATTGCCCACTTTCTTATTGGAATTATAATTCTGTACAATAGCACTACAGCAGGGATATTATGACCTGTCTGTCATACTGGATCAACCAGGATAGCAGCCTCTGTATATTCCCACCATGTACATAAAGTGTGCAGACAGAGCAGTGGACCATGTCAGTGGCACAACTTGAGAAGATCTTAGCAGAGGGCCCCAAGCTGCATCTGACCCACTTGAACAATAAAGTGAACATCTATAAGACAGCATTCTGCATACTAGAGCCTAACAAAGTAATTCAAAGTCCTGTACAATCCTGACCACTGCGTACATTCACTATTGATACTTATGGTAAATTATGCTCTACTGGATCATGTATCCCCTTCAGTGTGGGTCTTCTAATGGCCACTTGTCACTAAAATGCACAGTTGTCAGTGTTTCAAACCATTTTCTTATAGAGACAAGATTCATAAAGATAAGAAGCAAGCTAATTATTTTGGATTCATAAAGTATGGCTCAAAAGATTTCGCATTGGGGTAAGGGAAGAAAAAAATATGTATGATGGAAACTACTTTACATATAATAGACGTTACAAGATATTCAGAGCTAGATTTAAAACTTTCTAAACATATTAATTTTAATATAATGTACATCATTTAATGTACATTAAAATATATTATTGCAGGACTCGACTAATACTAGGTACCAGGTTGCCATGGCAACTAGCATCTGGCTCCTGGAAGACTTTTTAACATCTTGCAGGTACACTGCCCCCATTCCCACACTCTGCTGCCCATCATTTACTGATCAGATAATGAGAGCAGAGTGTGGGACAAGCAGCACATCACAGCTAGCAGACCCCTTCCCACTGCTTCCTGTTCCTGCTGCTCACCAGACTGCAGCTGAAGCAGTAGGAAACGCATGCAAGGAGTGATGGGGACTTCTACTGCTATCTCTAAATGGAGGGAAACCTTCCAGCTGCCATGTCCAACAACTGCAGGGATGCAGGCTCTGCCTCCAACTTCCCAGTACCTGTCCAGTAAGTAAATACAGGTTTACCCAAAATCAAAAAAATGTTTTGGGATATGGGTCAGTTCGGATAAGGGATACTCACGTACCGGTCCCCCCGATTGTGTAGCTCCTTTGCTTCAACCTCCCGGGGCGGCGTACACTAGGAGCCAAGCCTCATGGGAAATGTAGTTCCCAGAGTGACGTGAAGGGAGGGACTACCGGTCACGGACTGATCATGTCAGAAGCAGCGTGGAGCAGGTCATTTCACCAGCTCCACTGCTATAAATGATCTACATTACTTGTATCCAATGTGAGAAAATGATCATTTATAGAGCTGGTGCTGCCGAAATGTTAACCAAAAATATGTACATGTATGTGACAACATGTGTTAGTGCATCAGCTTATTAGTATGTATGTATTTGTTTGTGAAAGCATGTGCTATTGTGTCTCAGCATGGGTGTGTGAGACAACATGTGTTTGTGTGTGTTAGCATGTAAGTGTATTTTAATGTGTTTGTGCATGTATGTAACAATGAAATGATGTGTTGGTGTGTGTCAGCATATAAATTAGTTGACACAGAATGAGGAGACTATGTTGATGCAACTGCATTAACACAAGAATAAAATATTAACCTGTAAACAACCAGGAGGGTATGTGATTTTATTTTACTTATTGCAGTCATATACATTTAACTTGTTTTTTTTTTTATATATTGACTATATTTATTTATATTCAATAAAAATAAAAAAAAATAAAAAAACCAACTACCTATTTTTATTGTATTCTCAATTATTTAGAACTATAAATAGAGAAACCTGCTGATCTATATAATATTGTTGTTAAAAGATATTTGTATGGTTAGCCCTGCTAAATTCTAAGCAATCAAGATATTATAGTGGGAATAGGGTACCACAGCGGTTACAGTGTGTGAGCAATGTATGTGTCAGCGTGTGTGTGCATTAGAATGTGTGAATGGTGTGTAAATGTGTGTGTCATTTATATGTGTATATGGACTAGGAACATTTTCCGTTGTGATGCAACTTTTGGTACGGGCTCCTACAATTTGCAGCTGGCTCCTCAAATTGATCAAGCCCTGTATTATTGTATATAACAATAATATTATATATAATATAGTAATATATTATTTATAAACGCATCAAGAAAAGACACACATGCAGCAGCCTCGCAGTGGAAGCAAAAGCGGAGAATCCCTGGCGGGCATGCAAGCAGATATTCCCTGGTGTCTGTGTGCCTGACCTATAAAAACGGCTGATCAGTGATTCTCAAGCTTGTTCACAAGTACCCCCAATGGTTCAGGATTTAGGACCTCCAAGCACAGAACACGTGAGGCAGCTGGCGTTCCTGTGCCTACCTTCAGCATGTCATTTATTTTTCAATTCTATGCTGAGATTTTGTAAATAAATTCATTATATTTTTGTATTGAGAGAGCATCTTTCCCATTTTTTCTTATAGTCTTCCTTTAGGAGACATGACAGCTTTTGAGAGGTGGCAGCGCCCAAGCAAAGTAGAAGAAGTAGAAGATTTTTTTTATGTGGCCCCTGTGTTTTTCAATTTTTGTTTTTAGATCAAAAAGTTCCCAAAGCCGTATAAAAGTGGTTTACGGCCTCAAGAACAGTGCTGCTCAAACCTGTGCTCAAGTATCCCCAATAGTTCAGGATTTAGGGATTACCCACTAAGAATATTTATAACACCTGGTATGGTTTCCTAACTGTTAGGACACCACACCAGGTGTTATACATATTCTTAGTTAAACACAACTGGGATTATAATCCATCCATCCTGGACTGCTGGGGGTACTTGAGGACAGGTTTGACAAGCACTGCTGTAGAGTACAATATAGATACACTGTAAAAATTAATAATAAATGAAAAAACTAATGAATAAAATTGATACTCAGTAGTTCTCTGAGGAAGCCGTAAACAGCGTAACGTATCAGGATTCAGGATACATCAGTATATGAATTCATACCTCAGGCACCATAATACGGAAGCATACAGTCATTGATACAAATATTTATACTGTTTCTCATAATGTTTTAATATATGAATTATTTTTATGGCCATTTCATATGATTAAATACATCTATTTGTTTTTTTTTTGTCATGTTATTAAAATGAACATGATTATAAAATGTTAAATCTAACTGAATATTTTTTAAGGTCTGTCGTATGGAAAGTATATTCCATCATACTTTTGAGATACATCATTTGTTTCCCTTTCCCCATGCGCTTACAACTATTACCATAATTCTTGAAGTTATTATAGTGGTTTGGGAACCACTGAGATGGTTCTTGGTAAATAGTCTTCCTTTAGATACAAATTTGTATTATTTCTCCATCGTACATTTTAAACTCTTTTGGATTCTTTTTGGACCACTGTAAATGTGTGAGCAGAAGATTTAAAACTCAGAATGGGATATCTTTAAAACATGACCTACACAAGTCATGTAGTACAGTTGGAGATGGCAGAAGCCCAGAGTTTAATATTTCTTTCTATCTCGTCTTAAATATATCAACATATTTATCAATATCTATATCTAACTAACAAACAAATTTAACTAAGCAACAAACAAGATGTAGCAGAGGTAATATTGTAATGAAACAAAACAACAACAGCTGCAATTTTTATGTGGTTCTCAGAAAAAAACATATAACAAAAAACAGTGATTACAATTGCACAATAAATATAAATAGAGGAAATTAAAAAAAAATCTATGACTATATGAGAAGCCACCAATAAAAGCAGTATCCCCTAGAAGACAAAGGAAACAGAGGATGAAGCAATACTTTTTTTTTATACATAATTTTTAAAAATAAATTTTTGTTAAGCAACAATATTTAGATCTGCTCATGAAATAGCAAACAATTTGCCTCATCTGGACAAACATCATAGATGTACATTTTTCAGCTATATCTTAATGTACCAAGATATTTTAAGCAGACATTAAGACAAGACCTCACTAGAACAAAATGATACAAATACAGTGATACACATTGTATAACATTCATTTAAAGATCACCAATGTAGTTTAAACTTGTAGGAACACAAAACTACAATGAAAGTAGGTACCACAGAGATTATCAAGGACTTGGTAAGTTGCTCACGCCTCAGGTTGTTCAGATAATAAATTCTTTATATAATTATGTGTTCTGTATAAACCAAATTAAATTAACTTCTGCTCCAACTATTAAAGATAATGTGAAATCTTGTGTTTGAGATTCAGTCAGACACAGGAATGTAATATTGGACTGATACTCAAAAAGTGAAGTGAGACAATATATGAAGACAAATCTCAGAATGTTTTTAAATCCAGGATTTGGGATGTTGTTTACACAGGTTTTTATTTAGGTGATATACAGTGCCTTGCAAAAGTATTTACCCCCCTTAACTTTTTACCTATTTTGTTCCATTACAGCCTTAAGTTCAATGTTTTATTAATCTGAATTGTATGTGAGGGATCAGAACACAATAGTCTAAGTTGGTGAAGTGAAATGAGAAAATTATATACATACAACTATGTTTACATAGAAACATAGAATGTGTCGGCAGATAAGAACCATTCGGTCCATCTAGTCTGCCCAAATCGGTCCATCTGGTCTTTAAAAATAGAAAACAGAAAATTGGCATGTGGTATGTATTCACCCCCTTTGTTATGAAGCCCATAAAAAGCTCTGGTGCAACCAATTACCTTCAGAAGTCACATAATTAGTGAAATGATGTCCACCTGTGTGCAATCTAAGTGTCACATGATCTGTCCTTACATATACACACCTTTTTTGAAAGGCCCCGGAGGCTGCAACACCTAAGCAAGAGGCACCACTAACCAAACACTGCCATGAAGACCAAGGAACTCTCCAAACAAGTAAGGGACAATGTTGTTGAGAAGTACAAGTCAGGGTTAGGTTATAAAAAAATATAAAATCTTTGATGATCCCCAGGAGCACCATCAAATCTATCATAACCAAATGTAAAGAACATGGCACAACAGAAAACCTGCCAAGAGACAGCTGCCCTCCAAAACTCATGGACCGGGCAAGGAGGGCATTAATCAGAGAGGCAGCACAGAGACCTAAGGTAACCCTGGAGGAGCTGCAGAGGTCCACAGCAGAGACTGGAGTATCTGTACATAGGACAACAATAAGGTGTACGCTCCATAGAGTTGGGCTTTATGGCAGAGTGGCCAGAAGAAAGCCATTACTTTCAGCAAAAATCAAAATGGCACGTTTTGAGTTTGCGAAAAGGCATGTGGGAGACTCCCAAAATGGATGGAGGAAGGTGCTCTGGTCTGATGAGACTAAAATTGAACTTTTTGGCCATCAAAGAAAACGCTATGTTTGGTACAAAGCCAACACATCACATCACCCGAAGAACACCATCCCCACAGTGAAACACGGTAGTGGCCACATCATGCTGTGGGGATGTTTTTCAGCAGCCGGGACTGGGAAACTGGTCAGAGTTGAGGGACAGATGGATGGTGCTAAGTACAGGGATATTCTTGAGCAAAACCTGTACCACTCTGTGCGTGATTTGAGGCTAGGACGAAGGTTCACCTTCCAGCAGGACAATGACCCCAAACACACTGCTAAAGCAACACTTGAGTGGTTTAAGGGGAAACATGTAAATGTGTTGGAATGGCCTAGTCCAGGGGTGTCCAAGTTTAATCGGCAAAGGGCCACTTCGCTAGAAATGTATGCGTGCGTGGGCCGCATTCATTTTTCATTTATTCAGAGAATAATATATATAATTATATACATGTGTGTGTATGTAAATATATATATTTTACACTAATGTGTAGTGGTCACATTAACTACAAACACACACATGCATACACAGTAACACTTACCCCTCCTTCCCACACACACACAGTCACAATTACCCCACACACACTCACATACATACATACACTTACCCCACACCCACTTAACATGCACTCACATAGATACACATTTATACACATACTCGCATACATACACTTACCCCACTCACACACATACACATTTATACACACACACTCACATATATACATACAGTTACCCCACACACTCACATACATACACTTACCCCACACACACACTCACATACACTTACCCCACACACACACACACTCACATACACTTACCTCACACACTAATACACATTTAAAAACACACACACACACACACACACACTCACATACATACACTTAACCCCCACACACATCCACATTTATACACACACTCTCATACATACACTTAACCCCCACAAAGCCACGGGCCCATCCATCTGGCCCATCAAGACTCACTCTCATTTCATCAGTCCATAAAACCTTAGAAAAATCAGTCTTGAGATATTTCTTGGCCCAGTCTTGACGTTTCAGCTTGTGTGTCTTGTTCAGTGGTGGTCGTCTTTCAACCTTTCTTACCTTGGCCATGTCTCTGAGTATTGCACACCTTGTGCTTTTGGGCACTCCAGTGATGTTGCAGCTCTGAAATATGGCCAAACTGGTGGCAAGTGGCATCGTGGCAGCTGCACGCTTGACTTTTCTCAGTTCATGGGCAGTTATTTTGCGCCTTGGTTTTTCCACACGCTTCTTGCGACCCTGTTGACTATTTTGAATGAAACGCTTGATTGTTCGATGATCACGCTTCAGAAGCTTTGCAATTTTAAGAGTGCTGCATCCCTCTGCAAGATATCTCACTATTTTTGACTTTTCTGAGCCTGTCAAGTCCTTCTTTTGACCCATTTTGCCAAAGGAAAGGAAGTTGCCTAATAATTATGCACACCTGATATAGGGTGTTGATGTCATTAGACCACACCCCTTCTCATTACAGAGATGCACATCACCTAATATGCTTAATTGGTAGTAGGCTTTCGAGCCTATACAGCTTGGAGTAAGACAACATGCATAAAGAGGATGATGTGGTCAAAATACTCATTTGCCTAATAATTCTGCACTCCCTGTATACACACATTCACATACATACACTTAACCCCCACACATATCCACATTTATACACACACTCACATACATACACTTAACCCCCACACACATCCACATTTATACACACACTCTCATACATACACTTAATCCCACACACATCCACATTTATACACACACTCACATACATACACTTAACCCCCACACATATCCACATTTATACACACACTCACATACATACACTTAACCCCCACACACATCCACATTTATACACACACTCACATACATACACTTAACCCCCATCCACATTTATACACACACTCACATACATACACTTAACCCCCACACATATCCACATTTATACACACACTCACATACATTCACTTAACCCCCACACACATCCACATTTATACACACACTCACATACATACACTTAACCCCCACACATATCCACATTTATACACACACTCACATACATACACTTAACCCCCACACACATCCACATTTATACACACACTCACATACATACACTTAACCCCCACACATATCCACATTTATACACACACTCACATACATACACTTAACCCCCACACACATCCACATTTATACACACACTCACATACATACACTTAACCCCCACACACATCCACATTTATACACACACTCACATACATACACTTAACCCCACACACATCCACATTTATACACACTCACATACATACACTTACCCCACACCCACTTAACATGCACTCACATAGATACACATTTATACACATACACATTTATACACACACTCATACATACAGTTACCCCACACACACACTCACATACACTTACCCCACACACTAATACACATTTATACACACTCACATACATACATACATACACTTAACCCACACACACATTGATACACACACTCACATACATACATACACTTACCCCCACACACGTGGCTGTGGAGGTTGTGGGCTCCCGTGCGCTTCTTCCCTCCCTCTGACCCTTGCGCATGACCTCATTAGCAGGGTAGAGGAGGGGATTTGTGCACTGCACACCGCACGGGAAGCTGTATCGGGGAACGAAGTTCCCTACACAGAGCGTGTAGGAAACTTCGTTCCCCGACACAGCTTCCCGTGTGGTGTGCAGTTCGAGGTGCGGCTACCGGAGCAGAGCTCAGGCAGGCCGCACCTCGATGCCCGGTGGGCCGCACGTTGGACACCTCTGGCCTAGTCAAAGGCCAGTCAAAGACCTCAATCCAACAGAAAATCTGTGGTTAGACTTAAAAATTCCTGTTCATAAGTGAAAACCATCCAACTTGAAGGAGCTGGAGCAGTTTTGCAGGAGAAATGGGCAAAAATCCCAGTGGTAAGATGTGGCAAGCTCATAGAGACTTATCGAAAGCGACTTGGAGATGTGATTGCTGCAAAAGGTGGCGCTACAAAGTATTGAATAGTTATGCACATTTACTTTTTCTGTTATTTTGTCCTATTTGTTGTTTGCTTCACAATAAAAATAAAAACATCTTCAAAGTTGTGGGCATGTTCTGTATATGAAATTATGCAAATCCTCAAACAATCCATGTTAATTCCAGGTTGCGAGGCAACAAAACACGAAAAATGCTAAGGGGGGTGAATACTTTTGCACGGCAATGTATGTGGTCAGTTATTGTATTTGAACTGTCCCTTTGTTAGACAATAAGACCCCCGGTGTTTTTCAAGGTCCAATTTTTTCCACACAAGCACTGAGCTATTTGTTTGGTTGCCAGGAGACAAAGTGACATCACTTCCCATGCTGGGAGGAAGTGCTTGAAGCCATTTCACCAGTTTGTGGAAAAACATTGGGAGGCTATAAATGTAATCAAGGGAGGGTTCAGTGGCATTCACCCAGTGCCCGTACCCCAAGTGGGGTAAGTTTTATTATATGGGGGGCCTGAATTGGGGGATATTGAGAAGGCACATTTCGGGGTTCCCGACCAGAATCAAATTCAGGACAAAATCTTGGTATACTGAGTAGACCCTCATATTTCTTTATATCGTTTCCTGGATGGCTTGATGAAAAAAGTGTATTTGTTCCAGGAAAACAGCTTAGAACCCACTTCTGCTCCCTTTAGTGACGCCTGTACCCTGAACTGTGACACGCTTCTGTGTGGTCATTGAGAATGCACTTGCAGCACACACACTTACCCCATTCTGCATTGCTTGCAGTCAGTGAACCCTTGGTTAAGAGGCAGTTGGGAAAGTAAGTGCTCTGGCAGTGTTACTGCACATAACTCAAAACGACCAGGCAGGCATACAAACCATTATTATTTTTCTCACAGATACGACCACCATAATGTCCACTTTACATAAACAAATGTAACTCAGCTGATGACCACACTGACAACCCATGAAAGCCGAGGATTCGGGAATTGAGATCTTAGGTTTTAAGAAACATTGACTGGGGAACTGAATTTGTAGTTATGAAGCCTCACAAATATAGTACCTCACAAAAGACTTAATAATAAGATTTTGCTGGGAACATTCGCTAAACTGGGCTGTGATTGGCCCTTATAAATTTAGTACCAAATGAAAGTGGTCATTCTTATGTCCACTCCGGCCAAATTACCACTTAATGAACAAAACTCATAAATCATGGCTGCCCTCTATCTGTTGGATCACTACATCATACATACTCTACTTCCAGCCGCTGAACTGACGGCACTTTATTATTCTGGGCACTGTCAATTTGTGTGCATTCTTGGTCGGATTTGACCGAAGATGCACTTCCCCGCTAGTGCAAGTCAGTGACTGGCGGCTGCCATTTTGTTGATGCGTGAATCCAGAACAACATAAACGGCATCAACATAAACACAATATATATTTGCAAAGTGGTAAATTCTTAAAATCCCATGTATCTTGTTTATTACGAAAGGTCGGGTTTGGGTTAGAAAGCTTTCTATATGTGGAGGCTAAGCTCCAGTTTGTGCCGAGGAGTGTGAAGTGTGTAGAACCTTACCAGGCCATATTCCCATGGGCCATGTTGTCAAGGTGACAGAGAAGCTCCAGGGACTGGGCGTTGCTTGATGAATCATCGGGGGACTCATGGCTGCCTGCCTGCAATTCCTTCGGTATCCTCCACACAGCCGCACATGTCATCACTTTGCTGTCTGAAGCTACAAACAACAACAAAAACCCCACAGTCAATAGATGTAGAACACTTTGGAATTATGGTGCATCGGCATTCAGTCTAACAAAGAAACCCTGCACAGCTGCTGCTTAAAATATTTAAGGCCTTTTTTAATAAGCCATGGAACGCAGGAGCGAGATAGAGGCGACGGCCTGAAGTCGGCAATCAGTCCTCTGCAGAACTCGTAATTAGCATATGCTTAACCCAATTTCTCCATGTTCTGAAGCCAGTGTTCATGTCTTGATGAATTTTTTAATTCTTCTGGGAGATGGGGGGAATAGAGGGAACAGAATTCCCTTAAACCATCATTCTTATTTTTTGTTATGCAAATGTGGGAGAGACAAAATTGGCTCTTGTCAAGCAAATAGTTTGTAAAGCATAGCAATAACTCAATTATAACCTTCATCTATTGCTTCTGCTTTGCAGAACATCAGTTCTTTTTTTGGTACACTGGTATTCAAGTATGTTTAGACAGTGAAGAGTTTATGTAAGGATATGTGGTCCAGTAAGAAAATAAGAAATGAGGACAAAAAAAAAAAGATAATGTGCACAATAACAAAGAAATTACGGAAAATATAAATCTGAGCTTCTTAAAGAACTGTAGGCAAAAAGTAACATGTTTGATTTAAATATTGAATCAAGTGTAGCGCTATCAGGGGGCACACATATTGTTTAGAACCTTGGATTCTTTCATATCTTCCTTTAGCTGACCCAAGATGAAGATAAATCAAGATTCCGAACACGGTGAAAAGCTATAAGAGGTAGTACATTCAATAAAAGGTAATGTATTCATATTATTTTGTGAAAGATTTTCTACTTAAACATGTACTTATTGATGTAATCTTTCAATTAAACACAAGTAAACTTTTAGCTTAACATTATACAAATATACAAATGAAAAACAAATACATGGTTATATTTACACACACAAAAAAGGTTTAACCTGAATAGTAAACATTTTCATTTGTTACATTCTCTAATCAAAATACACGATGCCACTTTGTAGATTGTAAAATTCAATCTGTACATTGTGCTAGCTATAGCGCTAAACTTGGTTAATTATAATTTAACACTTTGTATGGAGAGGCGAGGTAGCCATATTCTTCTGTTACCATATCCTGTATTGAGCATAATGTAAACAACCAGTCTGTGATTGTTTGTTTTATTTACAAAACATGAATTTATTCTGAAGTGCTAAAGTGCAGAGCAGTGATTAAAAGCCATTCGTAGCCAGGTTTTCTCAGAACATTGATGCCAATGCTCGTGTGCAGAGCCTACTTGTGTAAGGCACCTTTCTGAAGCTATTTCTACATGTCGTTTCTTGAGCAGAACTTTGTCTCTGCAACACAACAGAATCTTTATATCTCTCAATATTTAAAAAGTCCCTATAAAATGTGAGAGGCTTACAACTCACTCACCTAGAATACACCATTCTATAATATGATATAGCCTTCCTGTGGAAGTGATAGCGGTAAGCATAGTGAAGGAGTTTAAACAAGCGTGGCACAAGACTATCCTAGATATAAGATAGGGAACTGGGGACTAATAAAAGTATTACTAAGAGGATATTGGATGTATGTAATAGCCTTCCAGCAGAGGGGTAGATGTAAACACAGTTTAACCCCTTCGCGACAATGGACATGTCAGGCATGCTCTGTCGGGAAATCCGTTCCCGACAATGGACGTGCCTGACACGTCCTGAAGTTAAACGAGCGGTTTTCTCGATCAACAAAATTTGCTCTCTGGGGCACCCACGATCGGCAGCAGGATGCTCCGGCAATATGGCTCTGCCCTCTTGTGGTCAGAGCTTTGGAAGTGAAAAGTCGCTCTGAATATGTTGTTTGACTGCCCCTAGAGGCAGTCAGCAACATTGCAATGGGAAAAAAATATTTTATTAGCTTAAAACTAGGATTTGGGTTAGATTAGCTGTTAGGGTTAAAATTAAAATTTTTTTAGCATAAGGGATAGGGTTAAAATTAAATTAAAATATATTAAGGGATAGCATAAGGGTTAGAGTTGGGGTTAAATCTAGGGTTAGGGTTAAATTTAGGGTTTGAGTTGGGGTCAAAAGGTCAATATAGGAAAAAAACACTTTTTGTTTTTTTGCCCCATAACTCGCAAAATGCAGAAAAATATGTAAACGCACATTTCTGAACTCGGGACAACTTCTAGAAACTATTTAGATGGGGTCTTTTTTAATTATTGTATCTGTGTAAATTAAATCTTAGGTCATATATTTTCATCATATTTTATGATTTTTTTTGTAGTAAATTATAAGATATGATGAAAATAATGGTATCTAATGAAAGCCCTTCTTATGACGATAAAAACAACACATAATTTGTGTGGGTGCAGTATGTGAGAGAGACGAAAATTATATCTAAACACAAACACCCCAGAAATGTAAAAAAACAGCCCTTGTCACCAAGGGAAAGTCAAGGTCAAAATTTCTTGTCACTAAGGGGTTAAGCATGCGTGGGATAGGCTAATAAATGTATTTAGAAAATTGGTCAGATTAGATGTGCCAAATGGTCCTTATCTGCCGACACATTCTATGTTTCTACCTGAAAAGACCTGCATAGCCAAATGCAGAACTCTCACTACTTTATGTATGTACTGACTGAGCATCACGGCATATGCAGAGCCAAGGTTAACCAGCACTATAGTATATGTTTGGAGAAAATAGCTTCACAACACATATAAGTGATTATTACCGAAAACTGAACTGGTAACTGCGAAAATCAGCAATTAAAGGATGAGTTGAAAAGATAACCAAGTTGGAGAATTTGTCTAGGTCAGCTAGTAATGTCTTATATGCACAGTTCACGTATAAGTTCAGTTTTCGTGAATAGCCCCCATAGAATAACCTGCTGTCTAACCCAGATCTTAAAACTGCTATTATCCCTGACTGCTTGTAGACTGTGGGAAATAGTCTGGGCTGTTATTATGCTACATGTATACTTTTTTTATTCAAGAAAAAGAGAATTGTATGGAATTGAGACGGGGATGTCCCCCTCAAGGCCAAAGTAGCCGAGTTGGAAAAATTATCTCATTCTTAAGTTTGAAATTCCCTTCTCAATTCCCTGCAATTCTCTCTTTCATGAATAAAGTCCACAATGCGAGTAAGTTATCAAAAACAAGTCATTTTGTGTTCTTACAATGGCAATTTACTGCACTCATAGCTCCAATCTGACCCGATAGCATTCTCTCTCACACTATGTGGAGTTCAGTGTCTCAGATCACCTCATCACAGGGCTGCATTTTATTTAAAATGCTTGAAAACCATGCACAGGCGGCTAAGCTTAGTTTCAGAAGACTTAGATTTTGCTCCATACACATTTAATAGGTTTAAGGCTATCCTAAACGTAATTGGTATTCTATATTGCTACTGGCCTCATCGACCATGATTGCTAATTGAACTGGTACTATATTGCACTATTACTCTACCTCTCAGCGACTCTGACAGCAAAACACGGGCATGAGCAATAAATTCTAAATTAGAACACTGCATTCAACCAATTAACGATAAGCATGGATCAGACGTCCTATTGGCTGCACACAGGTCAACCCGCCAGTAAAACTTCCAGTGCAGCGTATTTAGTTTCATATTGTATGATTTACTTACATTGTATACACGTGTAACATCCTGTGTCTAAACTGATGCAAGAAATGGGAGAAAAGTAGCCACAGATTCATTTTTCCACTGGCTTCTAAAGGAATAAATTCCCTTTTGCTCCACACTAACCATGCACATGTTTTTTTTAACATATATCTCCACCTCCAATGATTTTCACTTATTAAAAGGATTATGCATGGCTACAATTACATTTTGTGTGAAAGGTGTTTTTCAGGGGCACTTTGTAATATTGCAGGGGTCAAAATGAGTCAGTTGTATAGAAATGTTTAAATAACAGGGCTGCGTTAGGACTAGTAACCAGTTCAATGAATGTTAACCTGTTCAGCACTAGAGTAGGGTCATGTGATAGAAATGATCGAAATAATATCATATGACACAGGATGAGTATGGCAGGGGTCAGTCTGCTAGAATGAAACATAACCTTTGAGTAGTGACGCGGTGTCTTATGGAGCAGACACACAACTGTCCGAAATAAACAACGGAGTTAAAAACATTTTTGATGGTTAGTATCATTTTTATAGGGCATGAGGCAGATTACACACGGCCATTGTTCATTTTCTGCTTTCAAATTCTCTTTTTACCAATTAGACCAAAGATACAAGAGATACACACCCTGGCCAAGTACAGCTCCATCAAGTATGGAGAGGAGAGCTATTAAGAGGGGCACATGGGCATCCTCTACAAAATGCATTAACTCTTAATGAGCCGGGATGGCTTGTAACACGCGGAACGGGTTACAGGCTTTCGTGCTGGAAATTCAGCAGAAAGGATCTGCTGGATAACTGGTCTGGATTCTGATTATAGCTGTTTGGGGGCTCGTTAGCAAGCATTACAACTCACAGCTGTTCAATGATCCGCCTTTTGTTCCTTACAGCTCCTCATGCTGTGTAACCCTCCGATTGCCAGAGATGTAGCTTTGCGGAATACAATTTGCTATGATTTTGAGTTCTTGCCGTGTTCTCAGGGGGGGTTTGGGGAGGGGGGAGAATGCACTAGCTAAGCAATTTTCTATCAGCGCTGTCTAATCTTATCCACATTTCACCAGTGAGGGGTTGATGACAGTACTATACCTTGAAATTATTGCTCTGCCTTGGAGAGAGGCAGACAGCCGAAATCAGAGCTAAAGGGGAATACTTATCCTTCCCTGTTACGTGTCTCCAGGATGGTTATTTGAAATACAGATAATCAGGGTAGAACCTAGAGTCCTCCCAAGTGTAACAAAACCATTGTAAACTGATTAGCGTAAGGAGAATTTAGAAATCCGCTCAGCACCCTACAGCCTTACAGTGCACTGCGAATTCTCCCTATAGGTGGGACAATTATGAATAATAGATACTGTATGGCTGCATTAAAACAAAAGCATTGATGTCCAACGGCAGCTATAGACCAGATGAGGCCTCAGGCGGCTTGCATGGCCTCTATCCTGGCGAAAAGGTCCATAGGTTATATTGTATTCTCTCATAAAATCAATAGTGCATGCTTCGCAAATTGAAGTACCAGCATGTTATATTGAAGAGTTGGACAACACTGCTTTAGGTATGTTGTTGACATGCATGCTTATCAAGTTGAAGCCCATACTGCACAGTGCGTACCCTCCTGGGATTCTGATGGGCCAGAGAACACAATTTATTGGTTGATTAACTGCTGATTGCAGACATACACTTGTTTAAAAACCCAACATCCCATGGGGTGTATTTATCCAGTGGGCATGGAAGCATGAATGAAAAATGCCATGCTTTGCTTTCATTCACCAGAATAAAGTGTCAGCTGTTTGGCAGTCGCTCACTCTTTGTTTTGTTACTCTTATTGCAGATATAGTTTTGATACAAAGGCAAATATAATCACATGACTCTGTTCAATGATCAGAGATTGTATCTCAATTCTGTAACATAGACTGCAATACAACATTTAGAGAAAAACAAGTGATAACTCGAGTCATTGAATAGAGCCCATTAGATGTTCTATAAGCCAATCATTAAATCCATTGTAGGAGGTAAGTTATCATGTCAGGCAGTTCTTCTGTGTTTAGACAATGGTGACTATTAAAAAATAAAAAAAATACAATGATATATTATGTAATGAAAATGTTGCTGAAATGTAAATAATGCTATAGATTTTCTGAAATAAAATTATGTTAACATGGATCGAGCCTGGGCCGACCAAGGGGAGCTATGGCCCAGCAGTCATAGCCCACACGCAGCTAAGCATGTTTCTAGCCATGTTCGGAGCATGGCAGTTGATTCTCTCACCGTCTTATTGCACATGTGCTAAGAGAGCCAAGCACAGTGATAGTCTCCCTCGTTCATGGTTGATCTAAACTTCGGCCAAAGCTCTGCTATTATATTTAATGAAAATTATTATTTTTATAGATGCAAAAAAGGTAGGTGTTAAGAGTTAAACGTGTCTGTCCCTATTTATTGAGTATACATTCAGAAGAAATGAGGTGTAACAATATGCTTCTTCCATCTGCTATGTGGACAGGCGGATCTCAGTTTTAATAGTAGGACTTGAAAGGCTTTCACATGGTTACTGTGTCTGCGTTATCTATAACTGTTCATAGACCCTGTAACACACTAAGCAGCCATTTTTACATCTTTCACTCGTCTATGCCTAGGACATATGGAAAAATGCGATCCTGGTAATAAACCAGCACAAGGAGAGACCTGAAACCCTGCCGGTGCTCATTAACACCAGCCCCTCGCAGTCTGCTCCAGATCAAACTGTGACATGACATGTTGTGGGGGGGAATCAGTAAGATGTGCCTTGTGCAGATATTTTCACTATAGGGAAACTGTTAAAAGGCGGCCGACTTTGCATTAGGGATAGGCGATTATTTCTGGTTTCCCTATCCACTGGTCCTACAGCTGAAATCCAGGTAGAGGTACATTTCTGCACCAGCTGTAGCTTGAGACTATGCATCAGCTGCTTCTTTATACACACAGGCAAATAATAGGACATGGATGTTGCTAAACACATACGTGAATCTCAGTTAAATGCATTTGAAGTGGCTTTTGTCGTTCTGTGGGCACATACCACCCCCCCCCCCCCATCTATATAACCTTGAAATTCAACCTGCAATTCTTCCTACATCATGCTGCCTGCAGACATCTGCGCTGGAGCAGCAAGCAGCAGAGCTCACTCTTTGATCTGCTAAGGCAGTGCATGACCAGCTGGTTGCTGTTAATCTGTTGCCCAGGGAACGACAAGTGAAGTGTATACTTCCTGATACGGCACAGGAGGCACTTCTGCGCCATGGCCACACGGCATCTCGCTGTGCAAAAGCTGAAGTGCTGGAGCGGCTTTAGCTGCAGCACAGCTGGTGCCCATTAATGCTCCCTGTGTGATGAGAACAAGCAGCCAGCTTTAAAAAGCCCATTCTTTTCCACTGACAAAGCAAGGGGGCTTATTATTTCCCTGCGCACGCACACCCCCTCATCATAATGAGCAACACAACACCACGCTTGGCAGATTGAAAATTGCAAAATGCAAAGGATCGCTTGATTCCTCTCATCAGCAAAACACAACAATCACTAAAATGAGATGTGGAGAATTTATAGCAGAAGGAGAGGGTTTGTAACTAGGGCTTTAATGTGAAAGGATGCTTATTCACACACTGCTGGCATTCTACCGCATGCCATCATCTTGTCCCCCTCACCCTGTCTTAGCCTCGTTCCGCCATGAGGCTCGGTGTGTGTGTGTGTGTCTGTGTGTGTGCAGGCAAGTGGAGACGATATCCAAACACCTCTGCCTGAAGTGCTAGAACTTTTTATCACCTCCCCCCTGCTACGAAAAAGAAATCTGGAACAAAACACCAACAGCACTGGGGGCAAAAATACGCTGCTGGCCTGAAAAACCGTGAAACATAAAAGGAAACAACCCTTTTAGTAACCTAGAAATTAAAAGCTGCATGCTGAGAGAGAAAAGGCTACAGGGTGCGACATTGTAACTCCTGCTTCTACTGACGGAAGGGATGCACAGGATTTAGAGCTGCGGAAATAGGTTACCCTATGTTTTACATTGCTGGCATGATGCTTTCAGCATGTAAAACACTGTGTACGATAGTCATTAAATAATACATGCTTTTGTTTGTTTTGCTTCCAAAATATTCTAGCTTTTATTTTATTTATCTGGTCATTGTATTTTTTTCTTTCTTAATAGATAAATGTCACCAAACAACATAGTTTTTGTCTTCAGAGTCAGGATTTATTTATTCATAATACCGTCAAAAGCGCATATTGCGCTTTGTTTGGTATTTGTTCGTCATCCAGGCAACCAGTTATCCAGCCAGAGGTTCCAGTGTCGCCTTTTAGTTGATTTCTCAAGAAACCCACTTAGTTTGATCCCTCTAGAACCCACTCTATCCTAGACTCCACACAATAGGGTACAGGCAGCACTGTATTAAGCTCGAGGCAAACAAGGCCAGTGCCTAAGGCAGCACATAATGCAAAAAAAAAGTTTTGTTTTTTTTAAAAGGCCGCCCCTTTAAGAAAAAAAAACTTGCTTGCAGGCAGAGACGGTAGCTGGGGAGATCAGAAGATCTCCTGTCCCCACCGCTCTGCCTGCAAGCAGACTGTACGGGGAGCCAAACAAAACCTCTGTGCTGCCTGTTCAGCTCCCCGTGCAGTATGACAGGGAAAGTGCTGAAAGGTCACATGACCCAGTGCTCTGACATCAGACACGCGCTGGTTCACATGGCCTATAGCACACACAGAGCGGGGAGCCCAACAGGCAGCATGTTAGAACACCAGGAAATAGGGTAAGTCCTGGGGTGAGGGGGGGATGGAGGTATGTGATGCGGTGATGTAATAGGAGCATGTAATGGGGGTGAGGGGGAGCATGTAATGTGACGATGGGGCATGTTGTGGTTGTGCAGCGTAGGTAGGGGGTGCACAAATTTTGTCTGCTTTGGGCAGCACAAACCAAGATACACCACTGGATACAGGGTGTATACAATGATTGGTGGGCACGGACATCAAGTGGACAACATCCCCTCAAAACTGGGTAAGGCCACCATGAAACCAATCAGAGAAAAAGTCAATGGCCTTGCCAACATCTGTCAAATACAGACTACCTTTAAAGTAAAACGTGTGATGCTGAATAGGTTAGCTTATCTAGTGTATACATTCATTTTATTTCCCAGAACTTGACATCCAAATGTGTGGGAACGATTGGTCCAGTTGATAAAATAAAGTTGGCTAAAATAAAAAAAGTATGGTTTATTTGTAAATATTTGCTTTACTGTAAGCTGGGTATGACTTAATAAAAACATTTAAGAAAATTCAAATTACAACAAATATTTCAGATACGAATTGTTATCCCGAAAATAGGAGATTGAGACATTTGCCGTTCCATCTGTAAAATATACCAAAAACCATCAAAATGTATCACCGGTACTATAAATAATAAAATGATAAATAGCAACGCAACTAGAAATGATCAAATGTAACTTTTACATATTACATAATAACAGTAATATGGATCAAGTGTAAAAACGAACTGGATCGTTAAAGAACCCTAAGTATGAAGGCAATATTGCCCCCTGGAGAATGGAGTAATGAGACCCAGTGGTCATGGAGCTATACTGGATTTTAGAACACGCATGCTGACTGATTAAATGAATGGAACTAAAGGGCCTACTGGTACAGAGAACCAAATGACCTCCTTTGATTAAAAAATATATATAAAAAAAACAAATCTTTAATGAGCTATGCTCAATCAACCTCAAACAAGAGCAAACATACAACCTACACATATTATTAACCCCCAATGACAACCTTGAGAGACGAGACCTAATAACATATTCAACTTTCCTAACATAATTAATCTTGCAACACAACAGGGGATGCCATCTCTAACATCTCAGCCATTAACAGGATTTCCTATTAATTGGCAAATCACATTATTATATATTTTTTTTTCCTGAAGAAGGATTTCTAGTGTTATCATTTAATTAGATGTGAGGATGAAAATGAACTTGTTATGCTTATTGGAACAGTCACACGTGTCGATCCGAAGCACATGCATATTGTAGGCAGACATTTGGTAAGTAAAAAAAAAAAAAAAATCACCCATAATCCCTCAACTAACGTCTACAATCTGGTACCTTTGCATAGCTTTGCACAGTGGGTGGGCTTCACAAAAGTAAAGGGGGGGGGGGGGAAGGAACGGGAGAGATCTTTTACTTTGCATGGATAGCCCATTCCATTTCAGCTGCTCTTTGTTCCCCAGCCAAATTTTCTCGATTCCAGCTATTGACTTTGTAGATGAACCTTTTGTGGAGCTCATTATATCAAATGCTTTTTTAGAAATCCAGTTAAATTATGTCCACAGGTTCTCCTTTGTCTATCGGTTTGACAATATGTTCAAAAAACTCCATCAGATATGCCAGTAGTGATCCCTTTTTCATTCCTTCAAACTTGTACATTTCTAAATGTTTTGCAGTTTGGATCCCTGTCAAAATTTGTCCTCCCTCACCCTATATTCTCTCAATCCCCAGGTCTGCCAGCTATACTATATAGTGTGCGTTATTTGACGTACGGAAAGATTTTTAAAGCATTTGGTCCGCGGACTGTCGGTCACCATTTGCTATGATAATGTCAGGACGAGGTAGAGAGTTTCACTTCTCAACCTAATATAAAAAAATGGGAAAAGGAATTAAAATATCAGTGGCCAGAAAGTGATTGGTATAACGCTATAAAATTGACAAAAACCTCCACCCACTCTCTAAACACCATTGAAGTGTATTATAAATTAATATTTAGGTGGTACTTGACCCCAGTAAGATTGAATAAGATGTACAAGAATCAAAATGAGAATTGTTGGAGATGTCTTAATATAAAGGGAACATTGTCCCATATATGGTGGGAGTGTCAATATATAAGGGAATTCTGGAAGGACGCCTCCCGTTTAATCGAATCTACGTTGGGGTCCAAAATGGCATGTGACTCCTCTTCAATGTTATTCCATATAGGCCTTGAAAAATGGGATTGGCCAAATAGATGTTTCATCCTCCATGTTTTTTTAGCTGCTAAATTAGTAATCGCCCGAGAGTGGAAAACAGCTGGGGAAATAGACCCTAACAAACTGATTGATCAAATTGATTTCCAGGCTTTGATGGAAAAGGGCTACTATAGAAATAACGAAGAAAATATGATAAATTATTCAAAAATATGGTCACGGTGGTTAAAATAGAAAGATGTAACTTAGAGGTAGTCCAGGGGTAAGGAATGAATGAAGGAATGAATGAAGGTTATTAATGTTAAATGAATGATATTTAAATGTAAAAAAATAATAATATAAAAAAAAAAGACAAGGAAATTCTATGTAATGTTAATTTTGTGACTGCCAAAATAGATGGTTACACCATATGGTTACGTTTCCTGTCTTGCTTAATTTTGGTTCTTTAGTTGAATACAGCGACTGAAGGTAAACGAGCTCCCTTTGTCTTTAATTTTTAGAGAGATACGTTAATCTCCATCCCTGAATTTATGTTCGGCGCTTTACTGTGGTTATATTCTCGCAGCATATGTATAGAAACTGTTAATTTTACTGATGATACTTTTTTTGGATTCTGCGATATATGTAACCATTTACTTTGATTTTATTTGTTTATAACAAAAGAACCCAATAAATGATTTAAAAAAAAAAAAAAAAAAGATAATGTCAGTGCGGGTGCTAAAGTAGCTCACTTCTACAATATTTCTAAAATTACAAGGAATAGAATAAAAATGCAAGGGAAAATATAAGCAAGTTTTGCCTAATTGTAACAGGCTAACCCCTGCTGTAGCTTCTGATAAAAAGACCACGAATGGTGGTAAAGCAGGTCAGCAAAGACCTAGAATAGAAGCAGAATTGGGGGGGAAAAGGATGAAATAAGTGAAAGGAAGATATACATGAAAGGCAATAAAAAGCACTTAATGGATAAAATGAGAGAAGAAAAAAAAAAGTCAAATAGAGAGCCATCACTCCATTATTATTCCTGAATGTCCCCCCAAAAATATTGTGGATGTACCATTAATGTCCTAGCCGATGAGAACCTTCAACCCAATCAATTGTAATGTACATTTATCCCAGGAGAACAGTCAATACCAGTCACTTTCATCATTCATATACCACAACAGAACCTCAATCCACGCAACTATCATAGCATATCAATCAGATGAGAACCTCAGACACCATCATTGTTTATCTATCAAACTAGACCAAGTGAGAGTTACACGGACTGTGCTTCCTTAGCTTCATCATGAACAAAATGAGAGAAACCAGAGGCACATCTATTCGAAAAGAACCATTTTAATTACTGATCGATCATGCAGGCAACTCCAAGTCCATTGCACTTCGTTTCCAGTGTGTTTTTCCATTCTTTACTCACAATGTTACATTCTCAGTGAAGTAAAAGTTATTCTGAGCCATGTATTTTCCATTTAAAAAATTCAAAACCCTTAAGCATTTAAATAAAGAAAACGTGCTGCACAAAACTGAATAAAATGATAATGATGGACTAAGATGGGGTAGAGTAATGGAAAACAAAAATCACCACCCGAGGATTTGAAGGATTGCAAACTCATTGGAGTATTTTTGTATATATGAAAAATTTAAATAAAATATAACTTTAATTTGTTTAAAACATCTTTTCAAAAAAAAATTGTAAACAATGTGCTCAACAAATAATTACCGAAAGTAAATGTAATAAAATAAATACAAAGATAACATAATACTTTAGGTTGAAAGTCCATCAAGTTCACCCCTTCTACCTCTTCTTCCTGCTTTTGATCTAAAACAGTGGTTACCAGTCATCACTGTACTTAACAGTCCAGGATTTAGTGATCACCTAACAAGTTTTTTTTTGTTTTTGTTTTAAACACAAATGTATAATTCCTAAATCCTGGACTGTTAAGGGGGTGTGAGGACAGGTTTGGGAATCCATGATCTAAAAGAAGGACAATAAAAACCTATTTAAAATGTTGCCACTTAGGGGGAAATTCCGTCTGGACTCCAAATGGCAAACAGATTTCTCCTTGGATCAAGAAGCTCTGAAATATTAATGTTTATTCTATTATTTATAACCCTGTATGTCCTGCTTTTCCTAAAAAATAATAGACAGCCCTTTTTTTGGAGGCATCTATTATACTTGATAACAGCAACCACTTTTGGCAGTGAGTTCCATACCTTTAATTGTCCTTACCTAAAGAATCCCTTCCTTTGTTGTCTATGAAATCTTTGCTCTTCCAGTCTCAGGGGGTGACCTCTTGTTCTTAGTACATTTCTGTTAATGAACAGGTCCCTGGAGAGCTCTTTATATTGGCCCTGCACATATTTATATAATATTATCATATCCACTCCAAGACAATGTTTTTCTAGCTTATTTGAGGGCAACTTTTTTAGTCTCTCTACATAACATAAGATGTTCTAGTCCCCTTATTAATTTTGTAGCCCTCCTTTGCACTTTTTCTAGTTCCAGAAAGTCCTTTTTAAGGTCTTACTATTGACTTGTAAAGGGGCAAGATGATATCACCCTCCTGTGTATATCTTGTTTTATACATGCCTATATATTATTGGCCCTTGCAGCTGCTGACTGGCATTGCGCACTGTTGGCAAGTCTGTTGTCTATAATTATTCCTAAATTCTTCTTTAGTAGTTCTTCCCAGGGAGATACCATTTAAAGGACAACTGTTAACCCTTAACTAAGATTGCATTGAATAAAGGAGCAAAGCCTTATACATATGCAGTGCCCTTCCTATGAAACCATTCTAATACAAATGTTTCAGTAACTGTACCTTTTTTGCAGCACTTGCTACAAGGACCAAAGCCATCATCTTTTCTTCTTCACTTGGGTCATATCTCTGACATCCCGACCCAAGCTCCCTGCAGTCCTGCCTCTCCCTGTTACCAGATCTCTGCCTGCAGCCCTAATACCAGTATACAAGCTTCCCAATGCACATATCAACCCTACAAAAAAGTGCCCCACACAATTCTTACTAGAATAACAGAGAAGCTAAATGTGTAATCAGTTCGCTTTTTTTTTTTTAAGATAATTTCTAATTTTGAAGGTATATTTTTACATTACGCAGAGCGTTGGTCTGGACTTTTCAACAACAAATACCTTTCTGATGATGGCCATGACATGTCTCTTACAATTAGACCACTAAGTAAAACTGTGTTTCAATCTAAAAGTTAAAAAAGACCTCTAACTTGCGGTTTAACATAGAAGTACTGTGCAACATCTGTAGAAATTCAGAAACTGTATATCTCTCCTGGTTTCAGGCTTTGTCTAGCTTTCATTGTTCTAATTTCCTTACTACTCCGTTCTGGAATGATCTACAGTCCTTTTGGCATTTCACCTTCCTCAACTGAATAATTTATCCTAGTCAGTGGGATATTAAATCCAGCTTGCTTCATGAATACAGAGGTGAAATATTCTTCCAGGCTGTTGGCAAAATTGACCTCATCTGTCACAAGATTTCTTATGTTCTTCACTGTGCCATCTTCTTGTCAGGCCGGCATGTATTAACAGAGCCTTTCTTAATCTCTGTTAAGTTCATATTGTTCTGTCAAGCACAGCAAGCTTGTCTGGAGCATTATTTTTAAGGAGAACTATTGCCTATTAAACATGTGTTTCTTCAGTAATCTGATGGTACATGTACTGCTGAAAGAGACCTGTTACTAAATCAAACAACCAAGAGTGTTACCAAAATGATTATTTTTTCCAAGTTTGGACTTAAAGGGACTGTCTAGTGCCCAAAATGCATCTTCAAAATATTAATGCATATATTAAAAGTACATTCAAATTACTTTACATTTTGCATTGCTTAACATAAGAAATTCTTACACTTAGATGAATTAGTGAAATTAGAGTATTTTGCAAGAACCCAGGATTACCCACACTTACTAAGTAAAAGCAAATGTCCTCTTTTTTGTTGTTGTTGTTGCTGCAGGTACCAATGACAATAATGCCATTCAAATGAACCCCTTCCTGACGCTAGGACATACTATGCCATTATAAGTACCTAAAAGACGCTAGGACGGCATTGTATGTCCAGTGTTAAAAAGCTCATCTCGGCTCCCCAGGGACTTGCAGCGGGATCCTACCTCAAAGCAAGCACCAGCTACATTTTACCTAATCGTGCTGTGTCCGTACTTCAGGGTTTGGGAACGCCTCCGTGACATTACATGTGATGTCCGGAGCCATCACAATCTTTTGGAAGGGACCCACAGGGTCTATTAAGATCCTGATCAGGTCTCTGCCATAGTGTTCCTAGCTACCGATCACCTTGAGATCGGTGGCCTGGAACAAAACGTGACATTTTGGTGCTTGCGTCATCTGGGGCGCGAAGCACCAATGCGTCATGAAGCCGTTAATGGAATATCGTGTTTCTCTAATGATGTCATCAGACAATGTGTTGCACTGTTAAGAGATCCTTCATATACAAAAGCAAGGTCAATTAGGTTCCACACAATGCATTCTTTTCCACCAGCACAGAGAGTGACTAAATTAAACAAAACCAATAGATGCTCTGTGCCTACACAGAATCAGTGCAGAAGTACCTGTAGGCTAGGATGCAGGGAAGGACTTGAGTAGAATATTAAATATGTGATTTATGCAGAATACCTATATCAAATCGAACTGGGGGAAAAAAGCCTGTGCACTATTTAGACAGTAGTCTTCCACTTGAACCAAAATGGGTTTTGGGACCAGACAATCTCTAAGTCTTCCATTGTTGTAAAGATGAGAACTGGCCAAAAGAATTTACAAAAGGTAAAGGACCAGTGGTACCTTGCGAGCTGCCTGTCATGTTTTCTCAAGATTCTCAAGATAGGTACAATGCACCGCTTAGAGAAGTAGTAAACATAAAAAATGCAGACAATGGGTTGAGTAAAGGGACACCATGTTATCAGAATTGCAAGTAAGTGCATATATTGTCTCATATATATGACATGATCTGTGGCTTGATATGCAAATGAATTACTTTGCAATGGGAAATGTGTAATTTCCATATGAAGCCACGAGGTGATGTCATAAGCAGGAGACGTGTCCCATTATAACAAATATATAAGCATAGATGGAACAAACTTGATTCCCATCGCCGTCCCCCAGGTTTGCCCCCAGCTATGCTAATATATTTATGCTGAAATGGAAAACACATTTGTTAAGTCTAATCATGGCTGGAGGGCAAACCTGGTCTCCCATCATCGCTATAGAGATGATCCCTTTCTTGCATGGAAAGGAGACAAGAGTAGCCTAAAAGACTTTTAAAAGATATTGAATTTAGTGCCAAAAAGGTAAGCTTCTTAGACTTGGAAGTTTATATTGTTGACAATCAGATTAACACTAAGACTTTCTTTAAGAAAGCAGACGTTAACAGTTTTATTGTTAAAGAAAGTGGCCATTATCCTCCAAAATGCCAAGTAAACAGTGTAATGAGGAATTGCTCAGAAACAGTAGTATGTGAAGAGCAATTCTCACTTATAAAGGAAAGATTATGTGAGACAAAAATTGTCAGGGCCTTTACCAGGTCAGGTAGGAGTTTAAGTGCAGGGATAGTGGAGGTGTCTGGTTGCATGATAAATATAGTGCAAAGGGAGAACAGATAAAGAAACAGAGCTAGGTATTGGAATAAAGACTGAAAGAGAGACAAGAGGGAATTTAGCAAAGAACTGCAGAATAGGAAAAGGGTATGAGTAGGAACTGCAGTAAGAACAAAGAGCTATAGTAGGGACTGTAGACAAAGCAAAGGTAGGGGTGAGGCCTTAGGTAATGGGGAGGTCTGAGAAGGGTAACTAAGCAGGAACACCCTGGAGAGGGTGACTAAGCAGGAACACCTTGGAGAGGGTGACTAAGCAGGAACACCTTGGAGAGGGTGACTAAGCAGGAACACCCTGGAGAGAGTGACTAAGCAGGAACACCCTGGAGAGGGTGACTAAGCAGGAACACCCTGGAGAGGGTGACTAAGCAGGAACACCCTAGAGAGGGTTAGAAATGAGAAGGGTAGCTTAAAGGAAATAACTTTACTGAAGAGATCTTGATGTACTCAGAGGGTCTCAAGAGATGCTGAAAATCATCTACTGAGATGGTTGAGCCACTCCGGTTCAGATTCCCAGTTCCTGGACAAGGTCACAATACAAATGGGCTTTAAGGAGCGTATCAGGAACAGAAGCAGCAGCTCTCAGAAATCAGGCACCAACTTCAATGCAAAAGCACTGTTTGCCAGAAACTGCAGCTATTTAACCTGGGTGTGAGCAAAAGGTAACGAGCCCACCTGACACCAAACAGAGGGGAAGGAATACAAGCAAAGTAAGGTAGGGAGACCTCTAGAGGAGGCAGGAGGAACATAAGCACATAAATAATGACTTTTAAACGAATGAGTCAGAAGGTCAGTGTTGAACCCTGACAAAAATACTCAGAGGGAAGAAATGTAAAACAGCAATAGAAGAACTTAATTGTAAGGATAGAACTGATCCATTAAAATACAAGGCAAATATACACGATGAGGGACCCACACTGCTTATTTTTTTTTTATAATAAAAATAAGGTTTTAAAAAAAGTGATTGATAAACAATGGCACATTTTGCAGCAAGATGAGGTCTTTATGACAATTTTACATGAGAAACCTAGTATTGTTTTTAGAGGGAGCTCCTAATTTAAAGAGACATCTGACCAAGAGCTAGACTAAGTGCAATAGTTGCACAGGCTGTAGAACTACATAAAAAAAGGTAATATAAAAACTGTTAGTTTTAAATCAAATAGCACAGAAAATAGAATGGATTTTCTCACATGTATTACAATATTTGTAATTCATTTACTGCGGTCCCCAAGTGTGCAACACAAAAATTAAAACTAGGATAAGAGAACACTGTGCTAATATCAGAAATAAATTAAAGACAGATAGCTGATCTCAGCACTTTTTCGTTCAGGATGTTGTTTGTACTGTGTAACACCTGGAACAGGTGGAATTGGAGTCTTCTTGTACAACCGGTCAAGAGGTAGTAGGAGGTCTTCGGTCCAAATCAGAGATACCTTTGGTTGAGCCGGGGGCACTGCTGAAAATGCAAATTGCTGCACCTCTACCTCTCTCCGGACACTGGATAAGGAAGTACTAGTAGGATAACGGAGGCCACCGGGTATATAGACTTTGAAGGAACATGAAGATAGTAGGCCAGATACCAGTCACTGGTACTGAGATACTGGATACCAGACACACAGCCACTGGGGGTCTAGGACAGTTTTTCGCCGCTGCTTCACCACGGACAGTTCAACGTGGTAGTTTAAACGCTGAACTGTCAGCGGTGAAGATCAAAGTGGCTGCTTCATTGCGGCAATGTCAGCGCATACAAACATACACTCCGACCCTCCATACTAACCCCCCTAACACAAACATTAAAACTAACACTACCCCCAAACCCTAATACTCACATTAGACCCCCGAGCCCTAATACTAAAATTAACCGAACCTGAACCTTAATACTAACATTAACCCACCCCGAACCCTAATACTAATACCTAATCCCCTCTAAACCCTAATACTAACATTAACCCTAATACTAATGCTACCCTCCCCAAACCCTAATACTAATACCTAACCCCCCCCCCCCCTGAGCCCCAATACCAAAATTGAACCCTATTAAACATTAATAATACTCACCTTCAATGATCCCATGATAAACTGCCCCGCGATGAAAGATCCGGCGTTGACCTCTCGCGTGAAGAACTGGCCATCGTGCGAGAGGGGACGGTGAAGCAGCTGCGTTATTGCAGCCACGATGAACTGTTCCATCCCCGCCACTGGCACTGAGATACTGGATATTGGACACACAGCCACTGGTGCTGAAATACTGGATAGTGGACACACAGCAACTGGTACTCAGATACTGGATACCGGAAACACAGCCACTGGTACTGAAATACTGGATAGTGGACACACAGCCACTGGTACTGAAATACTGGATAGTGGCCCCACAGCAACTGGTACTGAGATACTGGATAGTGGGCACACAGCCACTGGTACTGAGATACTGGACACTGGACACCCATCCACTGGTACTGAGATACTGGATACCGGACACACAGCCACTAGTACTGAGATATTGAATACTGGACACAGAGCCACTGGTACTGAGATACTGGACACACAGCCACTAGTACTGAGATACTGGATATTGAACACATAGCCACTGGTACTGAGATACTGGATACCGGACACACAGATACTAGTACTGAGATACTGGACATACAGCCACTGGTACTCAGATACTGGATAGTGGACACACAGCCACTGGTACTGAGATACTGGATAGTGGGCACACAGCCACTGGTACTGAGATACTGGACACACAGCCACTGGTACTGAGATACTGGATACTGGACACACAGCCACTGGTACTGAGATACTGGATACCGGACAAACAGCCACTGTGACTGAGATACTGGGTAATGGGAACACAGCCACTAGTACTGAGATACTGGATACCAGACACACAGCCAGTGGTACTGAGATACTGGATACTGGACACACAGCTACTGGTACTGAGATACTGGATACCGGACACACAGCCAGTGGTACTGAGATACTGGATACCAGACACACAGGCACTGGTACTGAGAGATTGGATACCAGACACACAGGCACTGGTACTGAGAGATTGGATACCGGACACACAGCCACTCGTACTGAGATAGTGGATACCGGAGTTAGAAGGAATGCCAAAGTCAGGATTATGGAGGTCAGGAATGTCAAGAGCAAGCCAAGATCAGGAGTACTGGGACAGATGATCAAGAGAGGTAAAACTAGCCTGGTCAAGAACACTGGATACCAAAAAACAGGAAATGCTAGAAGAGCCCACAACAGGTACGGGAAATCTATCACAAGCAAAAGTAAGAGATAACTGAGGGGTTTAAACAGGAATCTGGTGCCAATCATCAGCCAGGGTGTAAACCAATTAAGGAGCAAAGCCATCTTGAAGTCCACAGGACTCCGAAAACATGGCGTCGCAGAAGCTAGACCGACGAGACGATTAGCCAGGTAAGTAAGCGGCAGTAAATGGGTGCAAGGAATGGCACAGCGGCAAACAGGTAAGTTAGGGGAACCTATTCCAGGATGCCCTTATAAGGTGCAGTAATTCAATGGTCACTTTTCAAGGAGGTATTTACAGAAATATTGTATCTACATATGACACTACACTCTGATGTGCCTGTGTGACTCCGCCCACCTAGTGCGTTTCGCTCATTAGCTTCCTCAGGGTGGACGGAGTCACACAGGCAACTTGGAGCACTGTGACATATCCGGATATAATATTTATGTCAATTACTCTGTGATACAGTGTTGAAATTATGAATTCTACTTCAACAACCATTAATTTAGGACATCCACGATCTACTTATATATTGCGCCTGCTAATAAAGGACTTCATAAGGATCCAGTCACTTAAAGTGTAAGTTGGTTCCATTTTCACTCATGCATCAGAAGGCACAGACAACCATATTGTCAGAAACAGTACATGAAATCCAGAATCCCCTCTGCATTCTGTATCTACTTTTCTATCTATTAGCCTGTTCAGTTTATTTGACGTGTCAGCTTTTTACAAGTATAGCTAATCAATGTTTTCAATGATTTAAATCAAACAACCCTGGGATAATGAGAAACAGATTGCTAAGGAGAGAAAATCATTTTTAGGATTAAACTATGAAAATGGAAAAATACTGAGAAAAAATAGTTTTCATCTTAAATTCAAAATTTGGTTAGTGAGGACAAATCAAAAGCATACGTTAAATAACTTTTTTGTTTAACCAAGGAACAACCAATGGCTGAGCAGCTGCAGGCTGATTTTAAGGAACTGTCAAAGCAAACATGTGATTGGCTGACACAGAAAAAAAGTGCATAAAGTGGTACTAAAGGTTATTTTAAACTTTTCAACAAAAGAAGAAAAAGTTAAAAACCTATTGCCACTGCTACGGAGTAGACCCGACGTGCATTTCTTCTGACGCTGGTGTAAGCAGAAAGTGTCAACTTGATCTTGGACAATCAGAATGGGCAATCACCCTGGGCATCTGATTGGGTTCTGTGGGAGCTGCACTAGCAGAGGGAGAACTCGTTAACTCATTAACTAATGAAAAAGGAATGTCTCTCACTGCACTAACATCATAGTGCTGCTGGTCGGAAGATAAACTGTTTAGTGGCTCTTTAAACAATTATACCCTGTTAAGGTATACCAGATGTTATACATCCAGGGGTACTAAAGGAGCTATGCCTAATTTTGGCAAGACCATTATTTTTGATCTATAGGATCTATCTTTTAGTACGGGAATAGTGCCAATAGATTAGGGTAATGCAAAAGTGTTGCCCAAAACAAGGGATCAAAATCTCAGCCAGGCAATTGCAGGCCATTAAGCTTGACATCTGTATTGGGGAAATTATATAAATGGTTTCTAAAGGTATACATTCAAGAATATATCTTGAGCCAGGATATAATTAGTAGGAATCAAAATGGTTTTGTGAAAGACAGAGCTAACTACCGTGTTTCCCCGAAAGTAAGACCTACCTCGAAAATAAGCCCTACCTTAAGCCCTCCCCCGAAAATAAGACCTGCCTCTATTTGGGAAAATTGCAGTAAAAGATACCCCAAACGGGCTGCTGGATACGCTGCATTCCCCCCCCCCCCCAATGCGTGGCAGCATGGGCAGCCCTCCGTAGCACGTAGCCAGTGACCTCACGTCGGAGAGGCGCGTCGCTGTAGAAGCACCTTCAGAGCGCATATACCGTAGTGGAAGAGTCTGGAGCGGAGCTGGTGCCGTGTGGGTGAGTAAATATTTTATGTTTGCAGCTACCCTAATTAACTCTAAATCTGGCATATTGAGTGACAAATTCTGGCATATTGAGGGGTTAAATGCTGGAATATTGAATGGCAAAATTCGGGCATAATGAGGGGTTAAATGCTGGAATATCGAATGGCAAAATGACGTCAATAAAAATAAGACCTACCCAAAAATAAGCCCTAGTGCATTTTTTTTTACTTGAAATTAATATAAGACACTGTCTTATTTTCGGGAAAACACGGTATCTAATCCTCTGTAAAAGTAAAAAGTAAATTTCGTTTTTGTTTTTTTTTTGCTGCAGAAACCAATGAGAATAATTACCATTCATTTGAATTGCAGTCCTTTCCAGGACAGTAGGAGTATGCTGGGCATTGCACAAAAACCCTCAGCTGACTGTCTGTGTAGAGAGCCTCTGCTGAAAGCACATTGAGCTTTTCCATACAGGCGATGCAGGGGCAGGTGGTGCTGGGAGATACAGTCAGTGCTGTATTTACCGCGAGGCATCCTAGGCGGATGCCTATGGCGGCAAATTTTGGGGGGCGGCAGCGCCCCCCAGCACTGGAAAAAAAATAAATAAAAAAAAAAAAAAAAAAAAAAAAAAAATCTGGCCCTTTAAAAAAAAAAAAAACCCCACCGCGCTTGCAGGCAGAGACGGAGGTGAGAGGGGATCGCAAGATCCACCCTCACCATCGCTCTGCCTGCCAGGCTGCACGGGGAGCCGAACAGGCAGCACAGAGAAACCTCCGTGCTGCCCGTTCGGCTCCCCGTGCAGTGTGCCGACACGGAAGTGCCGACAGGTCACGTGACGGGCGCGCTGACGTCATACGCGCGCCTGGTCACGTGACCTGTCGGCACAATCGCCGGGAAGCCGAACAGGCAGCATGGAGGGACCATGCTGCCTGCCTGCCAGGGAAAGGTAAGTGCTGATGGGAGACTGTGTGTGTGTGTGTGTGTGTGTGTGACTGAGTGTGATGGGAGTCAGAGTGTGTGTGATGGGAGACAGTGTGTGTGACTGAGTGTGATGGGAGTCAGAGTGTGTGTGATTGGAGACAGTGTGTGTGAATGAGTGTGATGGGAGTCAGAGTGTGTGTGATGGGAGACTGTGTGTGTGTGTGTGTGTGTGACTGAGTGTGATGGGAATCAGAGTGTGTGTGATTGGAGACAGTGTGTGTGACTGAGTGTGATGGGAGTCAGAGTGTGTGTGATGGGAGACAGTGTGTGTGACTGAGTGTGATGGGAGTCAGAGTGTGTGTGATTGGAGACAGTGTGTGTGACTGAGTGTGATGGGAGTCAGAGTGTGTGTGATGGGAAACAGTGTGTGTGACTGAGCGTGATGGGAGACTGTGTGTGACTGAGTGTGATGGGAGTCAGAGTGTGTGACCTGTGTGTGATGGGAGACAGTGTGTGTGACTGAGTGTGATGGGAGTCAGAGTGTGTGTGATGGGAGACAGTGTGTGTGACTGAGTGTGATGGAAGTCAGAGTGTGCGTGATGGGAGTAGGAGTGTGTGACTGAGTGTGATGGGAGTAGGAGTGTGTGACTGAGTGTGATGGGAGTGTAAGCTTGATGTGAGTCTGAATGATGGGGCATGTCTTAGGTGTGTAACGTGGGTGTGCAGCTTGGGTAGGGGGGTGCCCGGATTTTGTCTGCCTAGGGCAGCACAAAATCAAGATACACCACTGGATACAGTTGGATTATACTTGTGTGCCGGTGCACTACCAGCATTACAGAGGCACTTGGGAAAGATTAGAGCAACTAAATAATAATCACTATTTTAGGAGAACGACAGCAAATTTTAAAAATAATAAATTACAGTCTTCTTAAAATTCAAAATTCAAAGTCAAAAATCAATATGGTAATCTAGACTGTCCTTTTAATAGCATTATATGAAGAAGCTAGTAAAAACATATAGATCTGGATGTGGTAGTAGATGTGATCGATTTAGACTTTGGTAGAGCATTTGATACGGTTTCACACAAAAGGTTACTCAACAAATTGACAGAAATAGGCTTAAGGCCAAATGTATCTATTTGGATTGAAAACTGGCTAAAAGATATGTCAGAGAAGTATTGGAAATGAAAAATTCTTTAACTGAATGAACTTTTTAAATGGAGTATTTCAGGGGCCTGTCCTGGGTCATCGTCTTCTTAATTTGTATATTAATGATTTCCAAAGTTGCATTGAGAGCCATGTCTGAGTGTTTGCTGAAGACTCAAATTTATTCTGGGCAGAAGAATTTAAACAAATTAGGGGACTGGGAAAGCTAGAGGCAAATGAGGTTCAATATTGACAAATATAAAGTTATGCATTTTGGTAAAAATAATAACAATGCAAAATGTACTTTCAATGATCTCTCTCTGGGAAAAAAAACTACCAATGAAGAGGATTTAGAATCTAATACTTACCTCGAGGTCCCGTCCGCAAGGATCCACCGCTGCAGTTTCGGGGAGTGTACGCATGCGCATCGCACACTCCTCCACACTACACACTTCCGACGGCTTAGCTATTGCCGTACGGAAGCGTGACCTCCGTACAGAATGCCTTCTTGCCGTACGGAAGTCTCTTCCATACGGCAGCGCCGTCTTGCTGTACGAACTTCGTTTTTTAAAGGCAACTTACCTGATTTTGTCTCCAAGCCTTGTTTTCATACAAGAGGCGAGGACATGCTTTGGAGGGATATGTAAAGGCTCCGTCTGCATTGAACCTTTGCTTGTGATAGTGCCTTGTGCCTATTTTTGATATTGTGATTTGGTATTCATTATTCTGGTATTCTGACTCCTGCTTTTTTTTTACCATTCTGCCTTCTATATTTCTGACCTCGGCTTGTTCCTGTTTATCCTGCTTCCCATGTTTTGTCCTTGTTCCCTATTTGTTCCTGATTGATTCCCTGGATTCTGACCTTGGCTTGTTCATCGTTTATCCTGTCTTGTCCAACCCTTCTGACCGGCTGTTCATCCCGACCTGCTACTTCAGTTGCTTTTGTGTTCTTAGGTTTACTGAGGTTCTGGAGGTAGTTCTGGCTGCCGTACAAGGCTCTTGCCTTCTCCATCTGCGGCTCAACCATTGGGTGCATGTTGGTCAGAGTGAAAACCATTTCAACTACCTCATAAGTCCTCAGTTTCATTCGACACCAAGTTCTGCATCGCAAATCCTCCTAAGAGTCGTTTCATAGAAATAATTGTAGACTTTGCAACAGTGCACAATGTCAGTCAGCAGCTGCAGAGACCAATAAGTTATTGGACTGCGTAAAAAGGGCTATTGATTCACAATTTACAAGTCAATGGTAAAACCTCACCTTGAATATGAAGCAAAGTGGGCTCCAAAATTAATAAGGGGAATGTAAGATCTTTGTTATGAAGAGAGACTAAACATTTTGCATTTATGTACACTAGAAAAATGGCATCTTAGATGGTATATTATAACATTATATATATTATATATATGCAGGGCCAAAATAAATAACTCCCCAGTGACCTGTACAATAGCAGAAATGTACAAACAACATGAGGTCATCCTCTGAGATTGGATGAGTGAAGATTTCATAGACAACAAACAAAGAAGAGATTATTTATAGTAAAGACAATAAAAGGTATAACATTCACTACCAACAGCGGTTGTGCTATCAAATACAGTAAATCTAGATACCTTAAGAAAAAGCAGAATATACAGAGCTATATATGATACAACAATAATATTTAGAGCTTGTTCATCCAAGGGAAAACCAGACTGACTTTTTGGAGTCAAAAAAATTCCAGGTGTCGAAATTTTAAATTGCTTAATTAGGGTTCACAAGGGTTTAATTTGATGGACTTAGTACCATGGTAATTTAGGTTGAAAAAATACATATGTCTCTATGTAATACATACTCTATAAATAGATTATGGTAGATTATTCCATAATAAACAAATAAGCATCCAAGGGTTTGTTAGAGCTATGCACTCTATGCATTTGGGGGAGATGGGGACTTACTTTTTACTTTATTTCATTCAGAATGCCCAGTCCCTCCTAGGCACTCTATGAATGTAACATCCAAATTACATTGGTGACAATTGTGTCAGAAATGCAATTTGGAAGATACCTGACTGCCGAATTGTGCACGATTTTGGCTTCTTCCACCGCAGAATCAAGGGAAATGTAGTTCTGGCATGTAGTTCCCGCACAGTTCTGGCATCATACAGAATTGCACTCGCGACACAGACTGTGTCAGAAATACAATTCAGAAGTCACATTTGGCCCGTTGGTTTATTTGTGTCGGTGACACAACTGAGCCAAGGGGTCAGTAATAAAAATAGGAGGGGCTGGGGAATTTATTAATCAAAGTTTAAAGTAACCCCCCACCCCAACCCAAAAAAAAAATAAGTTTAATTAACCCCTTAACGCATGTGGACGTATATATACGTCCTGAAAAGCATGGTCCTTAAGGACCATGAGGTTTTCATGTAGTGTTGCGCTCATTAGCGCAACATTACATGTCTGAAGCTACTCTCAGAGGCTGCTTCGGATCCGAAGCAGCCTCTGAGAGGGCTTTCAGCCCCCCCTCGACCCCCCCGCGCACATACGATCACAGCGAATGTGATCGTATGCGCGCAAACACACATAGGCAGTGAAAGCTCATCACTGCCTATGTGTGTTAAAGTGTTGCATGATGCCTCTATCGAGGCATCATGCAACACAATCTGTGCCCTCCTGGGCACCGCGATCACCCGGTGATCGCGGGTGTGTGCTGTATCGGAGGAGCATGCTCCTCCAATACAGCGTGCCCAGAGGAGAGCGACGGAAGAGAGAAAAAAAAAATCTCTTCCGTCGCTCTGAAACCGCTACTTGACTGCCCCTACAGGCAGTTAGGCGGTATTACAGTTAAAAATAGAAAATTAATTAAATAAATAAATTAAATAAATAAATAAATGGAAAAAGCTAACCCTTGATCTACTGAACCTAGATCTAGGGTTAGGGTCCAAATAGGGTAATAATTAGGGTTAAATGGGGGTTCGGATGATTACAAGGGTTAGATTAAGGGGTGGGGGTCAATTTAGGGTTAGATTAAATTTAGAGTTGGGGTAAATTTAGGGTTCGGGTTAAAAAAATCACTGTAGAAGAAAATGGTTAGAAAACAAAAAAAAACACTAATATTGTTTATTGCCCTATTACGTGAAATAAAACATAGACAAACAAGGAAACATTGATATTACTAAACTCAGGACAAATAGTAGAAATATATAGACGGGGTCTTTTTTACCATTTGTAATTGTGTAAAAAAAAAAATCAGGTCAAAGTTGGAAAAAGTGTTTTTTATGGCATATTTTCATCATATTTTCTATTTTTTTAATAGTAAATGATATCATATGATGAAAATAATAGTATCAAATGAAAGCCCTATCTGTCCTTTAAAAAATGATATATAATTTGTGTGGGTGGACTGAACACAAAGAAAGAAATTCACAGTTCAGTAAACGTATGACAAAAATAATGGAATTCTGGTCTTCAAGGCACGTCAAATGCAACATAGCACTCGGTCACTAAGGGGTTAAGTTAATTATTGACTCCGTGTTGACAAACGAAGTGTAACAAAAGGTTTAGTTGTCCTTTAAGAACTACTGACTAATAATATATATTTCAGGAGATTAGGTTTCCCCTAAGAATGGTTGGTAAATGAAACGGGCATGTGATACATAGAAGTCTAAGATCAGCAGTTTTAGAAATAATATAATATATAATGCGCAGGATTGCAGCGTCAAAAAGCTGTCAAAGTAAACATGTAAAACAAATACAATAATGTGAATCGGTGTGTGTACTGTGTTGCTGTAAATCTCTAGTATGTGCTAGCAATTTCAAGAAATCATACTAAATGGAAGAGTCACAGAAGGTGAGTGATTCTTGGCAAATGCGTTGTCCCAAATAGTGGCGTGCCTAACTTGACGCAGACAATGGGCTCCGTGAGATCGGACAAATTTTCATTCTAGCCAAAAGAAGGAATATGACAGAGCAAAAGGACATGGTTTATGATGCGTTCCTCTTCTAGCAGGGTTCAGGATTGAGCCCAGGGGGCACCTTACCAGTGATGATTGGATCAAAGGTTTACAGTGTTTTTTGCTTTACAAAACGATCCAAAAGCATTCTGGGAATAATGTAAATTGCATAGACGTCCTCTAGATGTCATCTCTCTACTCCATTTTTCTCTATTCCCATTTATGCTTTGTACCAGGTGCTGCATGAACTGTTGCCACTATATAAATGTTGCTATTATGTCAAGTAAAAGAATAGTTATTTGATTCGCCTTTTCTTCCAAAAGCTGTTTCTAATGTTATTTTCATGTTTGCCATGCTGATAAACGTGACTTACTTTTATTGTAACAAGTTGCCAGCACGCTCCTGTCTGCCGGGCTGGCACTGACCTGCCAGATTTCCCCCGCATGGTGAAGTAGAACATTCTTATTGATGATATTGTTCTCGTCGTCAAAATCTATAACATGGATCTAGACACAAGAACGAAAAGAAAATAAAACAGAAAGGCTTTAACATCTTAATCCCAATTCCTACATAAGAAGTATCTTTCCTTAGTATTAGCTTATATGTTATTTATTTCTTGTTATTGTACATTTAGCACACTATTGGAGCGTGACTGGCTGTACCAACAGGCAGGCGTGGAATTTATGCACACGCTATGTTCTCTGCTCACCTGGTTATCGTATCTCAGAGATTGTGTTCCAACCAAAAATCGAATGGCATCAGTTTCAGCTGTCTGAGCTGTTAGAGATCGAGCCTAGGAGAACGAGATTGTGGTTAAAAGAGGTTAATAGAACCAGTTCGTGTCACTTTAGTAATTATGTGTCACATTCAAAGGCTTTACAGCGTATCCTACCCAAAATCCAATACAGTGCATATATTGGTACCAATACCTATGGTAGGACAAAAAGGGGACTACTTGATGTTCTGTTCATAGGAGAATATTAGATTTGATTGTCTATTGTAGTCTGTGGTATTCAATGACCCGAGATACAGTAACTAACGTCACTGAACAGAGCCCATTGTATCTCTAGTTATGGGAGTTTGGGAGACCATACTGCTGACAAACAAAACCTACTAAATAAATTATTTTAACTGCTGTACAAATATAACATTTTATAAAGAAAGAAAAACTAAAATTTGGGAAGGGATATATACTCTACATTTATTGAAAAGTGAATTATCAAAGTAAATAAAGTATATTTTATTTAAGCCAACGTCCTTCTAAAAGGTGAAAAATGTAACACCTGTGGACAGTTTTTGCAATAGTAAATGTTCACATTATGTGAAGTACGTAGTTATAAAGGTTAGCTGGACCACTTGCTTCCTTCAAGCAGATATACATAAGACAGAAACATGGCTTCCTTATGTCACTAATTAGCACATAGCCATGTATTTTATATGACATGACCAAGAAACTAAAAGATAACCCATATAGTGAAGGACTTAAGTGTAATACTTAATAATAGCCAGTCAGTGATGTGTGAGGTCAGGAAAAATTGCTACAAAATATAAAATATTTTATCCTGCCAATAGCAGACTACAGGAAGAGTTGAGATATTGTATTAACCAGCAGGCTACAGGAAGAGTTGAGATATTGTATTAACCAGCAGGCTACAGCAAGAGTTGAGATATTGTATTCATCATCAGGATACAGGAAGAGTTGAGATACTGTATCAACCAGCAGGATACGGAAAGAGTGGAGACATTATATTAACCAGCAGGCTACAGGAAGAGTTGAAACATTATATTAACCAGCAGGCTACAGGAAGAGTTGAAACATTATATTAACCAGCAGGCTACAGGAAGAGTTGAGATATTCCATTCACCAGCAGGATACAGGAAGGGTTGAGATATTGTATTCACCAGCGGGATACATGAAGACTTGAGATATAGTATTCACCAGCAGGATACAGGAAGAGTTGAGATATTGTATTCACCAGCAGAATACACGAAGAGTTGAGGTATTCCATTCACCAGCAGGATACAGGAAGGGTTGAGATATTGTATTCACCAGCAGAATACACTAAGAGTTGAGGTATTCCATTCACCAGCAGGATACAGGAAGGGTTGAGATATTGTATTCACCAGCAGAATACACGAAGAGTTGAGGTATTCCATTCACCAGCAGGATACAGGAAGAGTTGAGATATTGTATTCACCAGCAGAATACACGAAGAGTTGAGGTATTCCATTCACCAGCAGGATACAGGAAGAGTCGAGATACTGTATTAACCAGCAGGATACAGGAAGAGTTGAGACATTATATTAACCAGCAGGATACATGAAGACTTGAGATATTGTATTCACCAGCAGGATACAGGAAGGGTTGAGATATTGTATTCACCAGTGGGATACAGGAAGAGTTGAGACATTATATTAACCAGCAGGATACAGGAAGAGTTGAGATATTATATTAACCAGCAGGCTACAGGAAGAGTTGAGATATTGTATTCACCAGCAGGATACAGGAAGAGTTGAGATATTGTATTACCAGCAGGCTACAGGAAGACATGACATATTCTATTAACCAGCAGGATACAGGAAGATGTTGAGATATTGTATTCACCAGTGGGATAGAGGAAGAGCTGAGATATTGTATTCACCAGTGGGATACAGGAAGAGTTGAGATATTGTATTCACCAGTAGAATACAGGAAGAGTTGAGATATTATATTCACCATTGGGATACAGGAATAGTTGAGATACTGTATTAACCAGCAGGATACATGAAGACATGAGATATTGTATTAAACAGCAGGATACAGGAAGAGTTGAGATACTGTATTAACCAGCAGGATACATGAAGACATGAGATATAGTATTAAACAGCAGGATACAGGAAGAGTTGAGATACTGTATTAACCAGCAGGATACATGAAGACATGAGATATAGTATTAAACAGCAGGATACAGGAAGACATGAGATACTGTATTAAACAGCAGGATACATGAAGACATGAGATATTGTATTCACTAGCAGGATACAGGAAGAGTTGAGATATTGTATTCACTAGCAGGATACAGGAAGATGTTGAGATATTGTATTCACCAGTGGAATACAGGAAGACTTGAGATATTGTATTCACCATCGGGATACAGGAAGAGTTGAGATACTGTATTAACCAGCAGGATACATGAAGACTTGAGATATAGTATTCACCAGCAGGATACAGGAAGGGTTGAGATATTGTATTCACCAGTGGGATACAGGAAGAGTTGATATATTGTATTAACCAGCAGGATACAGGAAGACATGAGATACTGTATTAAACAGCAGGATACAGGAAGAGTTGAGACATTATATTAACCAGCAGGATACAGGAAGAGTTGAGACATTATATTAACCAGCAGGATACAGGAAGAGTTGAGTATTGTATTCACTAGCAGGATACAGGAAGAGTTGATATATTGTATTCACCAGTGGAATACAGGAAGACATGACATATTCTATTCACCAGTGGGATACAGGAAGAGTTGAGATATTGTATTCACCAGTGGGATACAGGAAGAGTTGAGATATTGTATTCACCAGTGGAATACAGGAAGATGTTGAGATATTGTATTCACCAGCTGGATACAGGAAGACTTGAGATATTGTATTCACCAGCGGGATAGAGGAAGAGCTGAGATATTGTATTCACCATCGGGATACAGGAAGAGTTGAGATACTGTATTAACCAGCAGGATACATGAAGACTTGAGATATAGTATTCACCAGCAGGATACAGGAAGAGTTGAGATATTGTATTAACCAGCAGGATACAGGAAGACTTGAGATATTATATTCACCAGTGGGATACAGGAAGAGTTGATATATTGTATTAACCAGCAGGATACAGGAAGACATGAGATACTGTATTAAACAGCAGGATACAGGAAGAGTTGAGACATTATATTAACCAGCAGGATACAGGAAGAGTTGAGTATTGTATTCACTAGCAGGATACAGGAAGAGTTGATATATTATATTAACCAGCAGGCTACAGGAAGAGTTGAGATATTGTATTCACCAGCAGGATACAGGAAGAGTTGAGATATTGTATTAACCAGCAGGCTACAGGAAGACATGACATATTCTATTAACCAGCAGGATACAGGAAGATGTTGAGATATTGTATTCACCAGTGGGATAGAGGAAGAGCTGAGATATTGTATTCACCAGTGGGATACAGGAAGAGTTGAGATATTGTATTCACCAGTGGAATACAGGAAGAGTTGAGATATTGTATTCACCAGTGGGATACAGGAAGAGTTGAGATATTATATTCACCAGTGGAATACAGGAAGAGTTGAGATATTATATTCACCATCGGGATACAGGAATAGTTGAGATACTGTATTAACCAGCAGGATACATGAAGACATGAGATATTGTATTAAACAGCAGGATACAGGAAGAGTTGAGATACTGTATTAACCAGCAGGATACATGAAGACATGAGATATAGTATTAAACAGCAGGATACAGGAAGAGTTGAGATACTGTATTAACCAGCAGGATACATGAAGACATGAGATATAGTATTAAACAGCAGGATACAGGAAGACATGAGATACTGTATTAAACAGCAGGATACAGGAAGAGTTGAGACATTATATTAACCAGCAGGATACAGGAAGAGTTGAGTATTGTATTCACTAGCAGGATACAGGAAGAGTTGATATATTATATTAACCAGCAGGCTACAGGAAGAGTTGAGATATTGTATTCACCAGCAGGATACAGGAAGAGTTGAGATATTGTATTAACCAGCAGGCTACAGGAAGACATGACATATTCTATTAACCAGCAGGATACAGGAAGATGTTGAGATATTGTATTCACCAGTGGGATAGAGGAAGAGCTGAGATATTGTATTCACCAGTGGGATACAGGAAGAGTTGAGATATTGTATTCACCAGTGGAATACAGGAAGAGTTGAGATATTGTATTCACCAGTGGGATACAGGAAGAGTTGAGATATTATATTCACCATCGGGATACAGAAAGACATGAGATATTGTATTAAACAGCAGGATACAGGAAGAGTTGAGATACTGTATTAACCAGCAGGATACATGAAGACATGAGATATAGTATTAAACAGCAGGATACAGGAAGAGTTGAGATACTGTATTAACCAGCAGGATACATGAAGACATGAGATATAGTATTAAACAGCAGGATACAGGAAGACATGAGATACTGTATTAAACAGCAGGATACAGGAAGAGTTGAGATATTGTATTCACTAGCAGGATACAGGAAGATGTTGAGATATTGTATTCACCAGTGGAATACAGGAAGACTTGAGATATTGTATTCACCATCGGGATACAGGAAGAGTTGAGATACTGTATTAACCAGCAGGATACATGAAGACTTGAGATATAGTATTCACCAGCAGGATACAGGAAGGGTTGAGATATTGTATTCACCAGTGGGATACAGGAAGAGTTGATATATTGTATTAACCAGCAGGATACAGGAAGACATGAGATACTGTATTAAACAGCAGGATACAGGAAGAGTTGAGACATTATATTAACCAGCAGGATACAGGAAGAGTTGAGTATTGTATTCACTAGCAGGATACAGGAAGAGTTGATATATTGTATTCACCAGTGGAATACAGGAAGACATGACATATTCTATTCACCAGTGGGATACAGGAAGAGTTGAGATATTGTATTCACCAGTGGGATACAGGAAGAGTTGAGATATTGTATTCACCAGTGGAATACAGGAAGATGTTGAGATATTGTATTCACCAGCTGGATACAGGAAGACTTGAGATATTGTATTCACCAGCGGGATAGAGGAAGAGCTGAGATATTGTATTCACCATCGGGATACAGGAAGAGTTGAGATACTGTATTAACCAGCAGGATACATGAAGACTTGAGATTTAGTATTCACCAGCAGGATACAGGAAGAGTTGAGATATTGTATTAACCAGCAGGATACAGGAAGACTTGAGATATTGTATTCACCAGTGGGATACAGGAAGAGTTGATATATTGTATTAACCAGCAGGATACAGGAAGACATGAGATACTGTATTAAACAGCAGGATACAGGAAGAGTTGAGACATTATATTAACCAGCAGGATACAGGAAGAGTTGAGTATTGTATTCACTAGCAGGATACAGGAAGAGTTGATATATTGTATTCACCAGTGGAATACAGGAAGACATGACATATTCTATTCACCAGTGGGATACAGGAAGAGTTGAGATATTGTATTCACCAGTGGAATACAGGAAGACATGACATATTCTATTCACCAGTGGGATACAGGAAGAGTTGAGATATTGTATTCACCAGCGGGATAGAGGAAGAGCTGAGATATTGTATTCACCATCGGGATACAGGAAGAGTTGAGATACTGTATTAACCAGCAGGATACATGAAGACTTGAGATATAGTATTCACCAGCAGGATACAGGAAGAGTTGAGATATTGTATTAACCAGCAGGATACAGGAAGACTTGAGATATTGTATTCACCAGTGGGATACAGGAAGAGTTGATATATTGTATTAACCAGCAGGATACAGGAAGACATGAGATACTGTATTAAACAGCAGGATACAGGAAGAGTTGAGACATTATATTACCAGCGGGATACAGGAAGAGTTGAGATATTGTATTCACCAGTGGGATACAGGAAGAGTTGAGATATTGTATTCACCAGTGGGATACAGGAAGAGTTGAGATATTATATTCACCAGTGGGATACAGGAAGATGTTGAGATATTGTATTCACCAGCTGGATACAGGAAGACTTGAGATATTGTATTCACCAGCGGGATAGAGGAAGAGCTGAGATATTGTATTCACCATCGGGATACAGGAAGAGTTGAGATACTGTATTAACCAGCAGGATACATGAAGACTTGAGATATAGTATTCACCAGCAGGATACAGGAAGAGTTGAGATATTGTATTAACCAGCAGGATACAGGAAGACATGAGATATTGTATTCACCAGCGGGATAGAGGAAGAGCTGAGATATTGTATTCACCAACGGGATACAGGAAGAGTTGAGATATTGTATTAACCAGCAGGATACAGGAAGACATGAGATATTGTATTCACCAGTGGGATACAGGAAGAGTTGAGATATTGTATTCACCAGTGGGATACAGGAAGAGTTGAGATATTGTATTCACCAGTGGAATACAGGAAGATGTTGAGATATTGTATTCACCAGCTGGATACAGGAAGAGTTGAGATATTGTATTCACCAGCAGGATACAACAATGTCCACATCCCATCTGAGGCACATGGCTCTGAAAGTCTGCTAGTTTGCAGCAAATTCTGTCTATATACACCAAGCCCAGCACTAGACAGGTTATTTCTGTTACTTGAAATAAAAATTTAACGAATCCTAGTGATCTATCAACACCTATTATTGAAGGCTAGAGTTGTTTCATTATCGTGTACCAGTGTAGGATAATCAATACTACCCATTGTGCGCTAGTGAATGGTTCTATAATGAACATCTCCCCGTGGTGGCCTGCTCTAAAAGAATATGAGCCTTTGGAGCGTATCCCAGCTTACTTAGGTCAAGGGGATCACATACGCTGGATGGTATCTATAGACATTTCATTAAAAATGTTTGCTCCACTAAGCTGATGAGCTCTGTATATTGACAAATCTAATATTTCCTTGGATTTAAATCTAAGGGGTGTTGAAAGAAAGTTAATCAGAGGTTCTCACAAACTTAAAGATATTAACTCTTTCTGAGATTCGGCACCAAAGTAATTGAAATGCATTTAAATCCAATTGGTGGGGAGGAAAACCCAACTGTGCTAATGGCAAAGTAATTGGTTTTGTCCTACACGAAAGAGGAATATTAAATTAAAAGGATCAGAAAAACATACAGCAATGTTAAGAGGGATTTTGACTTTAAAAATATACAGTGTACTGGTATTAAACGTATTATTTTGTAATAAAACCATAAGGTGCAAAAATATCATAAAATGTACAAAAAAAGAAAACATACTACATGTCCAAACAATGGAGATAAGGGTGAAATAATGCTTATTATGGGAAAATTTTGATATGGCAAAATAATTTCTTAAATAGTATTTTTCTCCCTGTCCACTCTCACATGCTCTCGAATTGGCAGCTGATAATGGAGATCACGACCCAATTTAAATGGTATTATTGACTTCCGAAGGATGAAGGGCTGAGTTGACCCTGCCAGGTTTCAAACCTGCAGCCCTGAAGATATTGTAATCACAGCAGTTACCAAATGAGCTATCTCATCGACTTCACCGACTCGTTGCTGCTGGGTAAATTGCACATGCTTGCTTTATGTTAAAGGAATTATATTACTGCCATGTTAAATAAAGACTAGAGTAAAGGACTGCAGTCTTAACCCGCTTTGAACTAACCATTTCCCCCAATTTGCTTTTTGTACTCATTTCAAGCAATGCCCCTTTTAACCAGAATTTTTCTCCCCTTTGATCCTGCACTTAACATCATACATATGACAGACAGCATCAGCTGCTTGGAAATAAATGTAATAATCTTACTCATTACAGATGTTATTAAGGTCATAAATACAGGGGGGGGGGGGGGGGGGAGGTATCAGAAATACTGCAGATCTACCTGCACCAGAATAGATAAGACATGTTGTTTGGCAACTGGTAGACCCCAGAGAAAAAATATAAAGGAAAAGAAATCAAGAAGCTAGCTCAGACAGTCTCACAGCACTGGTTGTCAAAGCCTCACACTTTTTTTTACCCTCCCACTCCTTCTACATCAGCCTCTGATCATAAAAACAAAAGCTGTCTGAACCCTACTGAGACACGTAAGTGGTATCTGACTTGAAGACCTTGAAGCTTTGGGGAGCAGACTGCAATCCTACAGCACAGTCTAAGACTGCACGTCAATTACATGACACACTAAAAGGAAATGCTGGCAGAATATTAACATGCAAAGCCTGCTGCCATACACTGACACACACACACACAGCAAACAGGATAAAAACGCTTTGGTGCAGAGCTTGGAAGAAATATGTTCCCATTTGCCAGCCAGAAGACCTACTACCAGGCTGGAGGAGGAGGAGATTTTTATTGCCAATTCTACATGAACACTTCCTTAATTCCTTGTGCACTTTGTCTTGGCACCACGCCACCATCCTGGCACCACGCCACCATTCCACTGTTGCCCCACATATGTGCTTTCTGTGCCAAGACTTATTTCTGGGTTGCTTACATTCAGGGGTTTTTTTCTGCATTTTTTTAAAGGGGAAATGTTTCAACTCTACAATAAAAGCCGAATTAAATCACAATATAGGTGCAGATATTATTCATGGAAAAGTGGAAAAAAATAGCCTTCTGTGTTCCTCATACCAGCTGGTCTTTTCAAACCTGTACAGCAGGACAAGCCACTACTGTAACAGTCACTGTGTGAAAGGATTAAAGTACAATTATTTATTGATGAAGAACAAGACATCACGCTGATTTCTACTCCCACTATAATGCAGTGATAACATTGCAATGTTATTTAGTTAGGTTATATGCAGTAATAATGATCCGGTGTGTGATAAATGTGAACAAGTTCATTAGTATAATTCTACTTTGAGAGCGAATTAAGTTAGTCAGGCCTGATTCTAATCACCCCGGTGTATTATTCTAGGGCCGGGAGCCATTTGGGCGGCTCCTGGCCCCGGTTATCAAAAGCACGTAGCCCTGTCTCACAATGTATATTATCCAAGGGCTGGGAGCATTTGCCCAGCTCTCAGGCCCATTTATCATAGGGGAGTTGCTGGCAGGCAGGTAAAAATTTGGCCTGAGGCCAATATTAAATCTACGGTGGCCATGGTTTTTTGCAGAACATATGGCATCCCTAAGTACAGGGCTAATAGCCCTGGCCCCCAATGTGTTTAATGGGAGACTGCGAGAATATGCCCAGTTCCCAGCCCCATTTATTATTATGGGCTACTTGCCCTGACCCCTCCCCCCCCCCCTCTCTCCCTGGTGGCCAGTGCAGAAGTTACTTCTCTCCCTGGTGGCCATAATGCAGGAATGCCTTCTCTCCCTGGTGGCCAGTGCAGGAGTGCCTTCTGTCCCTGGTGGCCAGTGCAGGAGTGCCTTCTCACCCTGGTTGCCAGTGCAGGAGTGCCTTCTCTCCCTGGAGGCCAGGGCAAGAGTGCCTTCTCTCCCTGGTGGCCAGTACAGGAGTTACTTCTCTCCCTGGTGGCCAGTACAGGAGTTACTTCTCTCCCTGGTGGCCAGTGCAGGAGTTACTTCTCTCCCTGGTGCCCAGTGCAGGAGTTACTTCTCTCCTTGGTGGCCAGTGTAGGAGTGCCTTCCGTCCCTGGTGACCAGTGCAGGAGTGCCTCCTCTCCCTGGTGGAGTGCAGGAGTGCCTCCTCTCCCTGGTGGAGTGCAGGAGTGCCTTCCGTCACTGGTGGACAGTGCAGGTGTGCCTTCCGTCACTGGTGGCCAGTGCAGGAGTGCCTTCCGTCACTGGTGGCCAGTGCAGGAGTGCCTTCCGTCACTGGTGGCCAGTGCAGGAGTGCCTTCCGTCACTGGTGGCCAGTGCAGGAGTGCCTTCCGTCGCTGGTGGCCAGTGCAGGAGTGCCTTCCGTCGCTGGTGGCCAGTGCAGGAGTGCCTTCCGTCGCTGGTGGCCAGTGCAGGAGTGCCTTCCGTCACTGGTGGCCAGTGCAGGAGTGCCTTCCGTCACTGGTGGCCAGTGCAGGAGTGCCTTCCGTCACTGGTGGCCAGTGCAGGAGTGCCTTCCGTCACTGGTAGCCAGTGCAGGAGTGCCTTCCGTCACTGGTGGCCAGTGCAGGAGTGCCTTCCGTCACTGGTGGCCAGTGCAGGAGTGCCTTCCGTCACTGGTGGCCAGTGCAGGAGTGCCTTCCGTCACTGGTGGCCAGTGCAGGAGTGCCTTCCGTCACTGGTGGCCAGTGCAGGAGTGCCTTCCGTCACAGGTGGCCAGTGCAGGAGTGCCTTCCGTCACAGGTGGCCAGTGCAGGAGTGCCTTCCGTCACTGGTGGCCAGTGCAGGAGTGCCTTCCGTCACTGGTGGCCAGTGCAGGAGTGCCTTCCGTCACAGGTGGCCAGTGCAGGAGTGCCTCCTTTCCCTGGAGGCTAGGGCAAGAGTGCCTTCTCTCCCTGGAGGCCAGGGAAAGAGTGCCTTCTCTCCCTGGAGGCCAGTGCAGGAGTTACTTCTCTCCTTGGTGGCCAGTGCAGGAGTGCCTTCCGTCCCTGGTGGCCAGTGCAGTAGTGTCTTCCGTCCCTGATGGCCAGTGCAGGAGTGCCTCCTCTCCCTGGAGGCCAGTGCAGGAGTGCCTCCTTTCCCTGGAGGCTAGGGCAAGAGTGCCTTCTCTCCCTGGAGGCCAGGGAAAGAGTGCCTTCTTTCCCTGGAGGCCAGGGAAAGAGTGCCTTCTCTCCCTGGAGGCCAGTGCAGGAGTTACTTCTCTCCTTGGTGGCCAGTGCAGGAGTGCCTTGCGTCCCTGGTGGCCAGTGCAGTAGTGTCTTCCGTCCCTGATGGCCAGTGCAGGAGTGCCTCCTCTCCCTGGTGGCCAGTGCAGGAGAGCCTTCCAACCCTGGTGGCCAGTGCAAGAGTGCCTTCTCTCCCCTGGAGGCATGAGTGCCTTCTCTCCCTGGAGGCCAGGGCAAGAGTGCCTTCTCTCCCAGGTGGCCTAGGCACGAGTGCCTTCTCTCCCTGGAGGCCAGTGCAGGAGTTACTTCTCTCCTTGGTGGCCAGTGCAGGAGTGCCTTCTCTCCCTGGAGGCCAGGGAAAGAGTGCCTTCTCTCCCTGGAGGCCAGTGCAGGAGTTACTTCTCTCCTTGGTGGCCAGTGCAGGAGTGCCTTCCGTCCCTGGTGGCCAGTGCAGTAGTGTCTTCCATCCCTGGTGGCCAATGCAGGAGTGCCTCCTCTCCCTGGTGGCCAGTGCAGGAGAGCCTTCCAACCCAGGTGGCCAGTGCAAGAGTGCCTTCTCTCCCTGGAGGCCAGGGCAAGAGTGCCTTCTCTCCCTGGAGGCCAGGGCAAGAGTGCCTTCTCTCCCTGGAGGCCAGGGCAAGAGTGCCTTCTCTCCCTGGAGGCCAGGGCAAGAGTGCCTTCTCTCCCTGGAGGCCAGGGCAAGAGTGCCTTCTCTCCCTGGAGGCCAGGGCAAGAGTGCCTTCTCTCCCTGGTGGCCAGGGCAAGAGTGCCTTCTCTCCCTGGAGGCCAGGGCAAGAGTGCCTTCTCTCCCTGGAGGCCAAGGCAAGAGTGCCTTCTCTCCCTGGTGGCCAGTGAAGGAGTTACTTCTCTCCCTGGTGGCCAGTGAAGGAGTTACTTCTCTCCCTGGTGGCCAGTGCAGGAGTGCCTTCTCTCCCTGGTGGCCAGTGCAGGAGTGCCTTCTCTCCCTGGTGACGAGTGGATGGCTGCTTGATGTCCCTTTCTACATCAGTAGGTTATATTATTCAGAGCTGCCTGGTGGCAGGGATATGATGCACCATCAACAGCAACTTGGACCACAGGAAAGGGGAGGCAACATCCCCGCCCATTTCTCCCCCCCAGATAACACTGCACTGTACTCATGCAGCCATTGGCAACCCATTAACACAAGATATCCCGGTAACCGAGAAGGTCAGTCCAGCCCTGGACACAGAACCACAAGTGAAAGGTTAGTTGTCCCTAGAGTGGTGATAAACTGGCGTGTACTTGTGATAGTACATGTCAGTTTATCCTCTGACCGGCAGCTGCCATGCTTCCATGGGAAACAGACAGCCCGGTCTGATCAGTGACTGGCTCTCTGAGTCTTGTTTTTGCATTGGATCAGTAGTGGGGACCATAACTAGAGCCCCTGACACTCTGCAGACCCTGATCAGGTAAGCACCATCCTCAGGAACTGCTGTCTCTCAGCTGTATCTGATAGCTACACCCAAATGTATCTATTAAGCAAGCAAGGGTTAAAAAAGTCTAGTTGTCCTTTAGCAGCACAAGTGAAAAGTAATGTTTAGTGTCCCTTTAAACATTAGATACACACCCTCTATCAATTGCATAAGGAATTTTGGGGCAGCTCACAGCTCCTCATATTTACTCACACACATTAAATTAGACATTAAGGATCGGTCAGCTTTACTGAATAGCTAATTCTTTCAGTCTTGAAGTAGAGAATAGTAAATAGGTGATGGGAAGAAGGCACAGTAACCTTCAGACACATTGTAAAGATCTTTAAACAGGTATAACCCAGGAGAAGAAAATGCTTCTCTGCAAAAATATGAAAGTCAAATATAGGTTTACTATTTTACAGCATTTTAAAGGCTCTCTATGGTGGATTAGTTGCCTCCAAGGTACAATCCAAATAAACCAGTAAACACCATGCAAGAAATGCAGGAACGTGAAGTATAGCAACTTAAAACTCTGTTTTATGATCCAGCACTGCAGACATTGTATATTATTCTGTTGGAGCTGAACAACCTTGTAAAGAAATGTACATCCCCTAAAACCTTCCAGTGCAAACAAGTTTATATTCCAAAGGGGAGAGATGTTTCAAAAACAGTTCAGATTCAGTCCCAAAATTCATAAGCAGTTATTTAAGCAGAGAAGCCAAACGCATAAGCAAAACAGGCGGTAAATTACTGTGAACAAATGAGGCCCAAAACTAATACTCTGCTTATACCCCCAACTGACCCAATTTGGGGGGCTGTCAGCGAGCTCTACCTCCGTGGTTAGGGTTGCCACCTGGCCGGTATTTAACCGACGGGCCGGTAAAAAATTGGCATCAGGCTAATGTTAAGTCTATGGAGACAGTACCAAGGCCGGTATTTTTTTGAAGAAAAGGTGGCAACCCTATCCGTGGTGCTAATCGTAGTCTCCAGTGTCCCAGACACAGAGTTAAGTTGTAGAATGACTGACAGTGCCACAACATAAGCTGTGTGAATCACGGGTGGGGGGGGGGATGTTTGGAGGTATCGGTTATTGAACATGAAAGGATTCGAACACAACGAGGAAGTGAATTCAATATCATACAATTGTTTTAGGAAGATAAATAGATTGGCCTCTGTGTCAAACAGTTAGGCTTTTTTTTTTTTTTTTTGAGACCGAGCATATTTAAATGGCAGCTACTCAACAATCCCACTTTCATTAAAGGGATTCTCCCACCAAAAATGAAAAGCGTTTATTTTTATTTTTTTACACTGTCTTTTGTTTTTGTTATGTGAGTTTATTTTATGAAATATTTTACTACATAAGTGTGACTAAACACCTCCATTTTGTGAAATATAGTGTTTTTGGATGCCACCTCCTATTGACTTTACAGCACTAGTATCTCACTTTGGGGCTGGGGACACAGAATGCAGTCTGTAAGTCAGAATTCTAACCATAGACTTGCATTGAATGGGAGGGTAATGTAACTATTACATCATAAGGGGGTGGAGTTATGAACCTGTTTGATCAGGTCAAACTCTTTGTTTTGGAAGGCCAGTAAAAAAAAGTTGTACACGGCCACCTAGTGTTGCCCACTAGTGATACACACAGGTCCGGCGCGACCATAAGGCTGCTCAGGCAGCCGCCTTAGGGCGCCAGCCCTGAGGGAAAAAAAAATGCCAGGCGAACACAAAAAAAACCCCTGGCCCTTTAATAAACAAAAAATACAAGCGCATTTGCCGGCAGAGACGGAGGTGAGAGGAGATCAGAAGATCCCCTCTCACCATCACTCTGCCTGCAGGCTGCACGGGAAGCCGAACAAGCAGCACAGAGAAACCTCCGGCCTGCCTGTTCGGCTCCCCGTGCAGTATGACAGGGAAGTGCTGACAGGTCACGTGACCGGCGCTCTGACGTCATATGCGCGGCGGTCACATGACCTCTCTACACAACCGGAGGACACCACAGGATGCTGCCTGCCACTAGCCACCAGGGAAAAAGGTAAGTGCTGGCATATTATTGGGCAAATTGGCAGGGGCATGTTAAACAGCAAATAATACTGGCATATTATTGGGCAAATTGGCTGTAGCTTATTAATGGCAAATAATACTGGCATATTATTGGGAAAATTGGCTGGGGCATATTAATGGCAAATAATACTGGCATATCCTCCCATTGGGGGAGGGGGGGGGAAGATCAGGGCAGAGGGGAGAAAGAGAACAGGGGAGGGGGGCAGCAAGAGAACAGGGGAGAGAACAGTGGAGGGGGAGAAAACAGAAATGGGGGAGAGGAAGAGGGGGAGAGAACAGAGATGGGGGTAGGAGGGGGAAAACAGATGGGGAGAGGGAAAGAACAGATGGAGGAGAGAACAGATGAGGGAGGGAACATAGATGTGGGGAAGGGAAACAGATGGGGGAGAGGGAGAGAACAGATGAGGGGAAGGGAAAGATATATGGGGAGAGGGAGGATAGATAAGGGATATGGGGAGAGTCATGGGATTGGGGGGCAAACCAAAAAGCACTTTCGCCTGTGTATCAAAAAATCCTTCCACCGGCCCTGGATACACAGGAGCCAGTAAGAGAGCAGGGGAGTATCTTATGACATCATCATGCAGGCTCTGGTCACAGTTGTAAAGTGAGTCTTGCTGGAAGATTTTGGAGAATGTTGCATCATGGGTAAAGTACTCAAAATGATGCTGGGGACAGACACCTTATTTTATTTTTACTTTTATATGCAATTAATTCAAACAGTGGCATATGTCTTATACAGGGCAGTCTTTTATATTGAATGGACAATGGGCAAGCCCTCCATCGCAATGCTAAGCCCCCCCCCCCCCCCCCACACACACACAAAAACATAAAAATAAGCACACACACAATTGGACTTTTCTTGCAGTGAGTATTTTTATTGCATTGTATAAAATGTGTATATTAAGTGTATAATTGCAGTGTATAAACTGTATATATGGATCAAAATGTGTATATATGGCTGCAATATGTATACCTTCTTACTATGCAACACTGCAATACAACTACTCATTACCTAAATTACAAAAATATACACAGATATTAGAGAGTACTTACATATGTTCACATATATTTATAAATATCTATACACATCTTGCTCTCTCTCACTAGTTGTATTTATACTTATATGAACTTCTTAATATTATATTCAACTATTTTCAGATGTAATAAAAATGATATTGAATAGTTGCATTTCTTGTTTTGATTCCTTTTTTCTGCACCCACATTGCACCGAAGGGACTTAACAAAGCCCCATAAAGTAGCCACAACACTTGTCATGCACCTATATTGCACCCACAGCACTTGCCATGCACCTTTATTGCACAAACAGTACATGGCTTGCACTCATATTGCACCCACACGATTTGGCATGCCACAGTGTAAATTTGCCCCACAGAACATACCACAGTGTCACTTTGTCCCACTGAACTGACCATGCAGAACATGTTAAAATATGCCACCGTTTGTCCATTAAATATGCCACAGTGTGCCCATTAACATGCCACAGTCAATTTGCCCATCAATATGCCAGTATTATTTTGCCGTTAATATGCCAGTATTATTGTGCCATTCAGATGCCAGTAATATTGTGCCATTAAGATACCAGTATTATTGTGCTATTCAGATGCAAGTTCCGTATTTGCTCGAATTTAAGACGACCCTGACTATAAGACGACCCACCCCCCAAACTATGGATATTCCTTTAGGAAAAAAACTAAAAGATGCCAGTAATATTGTGCCATTCAGATGCCAGTAATACTATGACATTAAGATGCCAGTATTATTGTGCCATTAAGATGCAAGTTCCGTATTTGCTCGAATTTAAGACGACCCTGACTATAAGACGACCCACCCCCCAAACTATGGATATTCCTTTAGGAAAAAAACTAAAAGCCTGAATATAAGAAATATATATATATGAAAAAAGTTTAACTTGTATATATTCACATGTAAATTGCTTTTTCATATTTAATTTAAAAAAAATTAACTTGTTTTTATTTCCTTTTATGTGCCAATGCTGCCTCCCCCCCCCCCGCGTTGTCTCTCTCTCTCCCCCATTGTTATTATCTCTCTCCCCCTTCCTCCCCTTGTCTCTCTCCCCCTCCCTCCCCTTGTCTTTCTCTCTCCCCTCCCTCCCCTTGTCTTTCTCTCCCCCACTCCCCTGTTTTCTCTCCCCTCTCCCTCCCCTTGTCTCTCTCTCCCCCCCTCCCTCCCCCACCCTCAGCTTGTCTGTCTCTCCACCCCCCCCCCCCTTCCTCCCCCTCACCTTGTCTCTCTCTCCCTGGTGGCTAGTGGGGGCAGCCGGGGGATGTCTGCACGATATGTACATGCAGACATCCTCCATGCTGCCCGACACTTCCGTCTATTATGACGGACAGCCGGTCCATCATAATAGACAGAAGTGTCGGGCAGCATGGAGGATGTCTGCACGTATCGTGCAGACATCCCCCGACTGCCCAAATCTCCCTGGTGCCTAGTGAAGGCAGCTGGAGGATGTTTGCACGATACGCGCAGACATCCTCCGCTGCTGCCCGGCTTCATCATAGAAGTTCCGGCAGTCGTGCCGGGCGGCAGCAGAGGATGTCTGCACGCATTGGGATCCAGGTCCCCTGCAGCTCTGCACGAAGCAGGGAAACACAGGGGGGTTATTGGGGGGAGGGGGGTGGGGTTCCCTGTCTGCCGCTTCCAGTGGATGCGGCTTGCCGGGAAAAAAAGTTCAGCAGCGCAATGCGCTGTGAAGAGGACAAGCAAGGGCTGGGAGCCCACAGGGCAGCTGCCTTGGGCCCCCCAGGAGTAACTGGGCCCAGGGCAGCTGCCCCGTTTGCCCAGCGTTAAAGACGGCCCTGGTCTTATATGAGTGTTTGTTTTAAATGCACAGGTAATCTAGTTACAGCTTACATAAGTGGTAGTATCCCTTAACCCCTTCCTGCCAATGGATGCGTCAGGCACTTCCTGGGAGAAACTCCCTTAACGACAAAGGACTTGCCTAACACGTCGTGCGCTGAAACAAGCACTGAAAGCGATTTTTTTTTCGCTTTCAGTGCTTTTTCAGTATTGCCACAATACCGCCACATGGAAGCATTGTGTTATATAATAAAATCCTGCCACCTGCATTTTGATTTCTTCAGAGGGCGATTTAAAAAAAAGAGAGCTGGAAAGTGACTTTTTTTTATCACTTTCAGTGCGCTGGTGTTTTGCTACAATGCCTCTGATTGAGAGGCATTGTGCAACACTGCAAAACCCACCTGATCACTCCAGTGAGCAATTTAAAGGCACACTGCCTTTAAAATGGGTGGCAGTGAAAAGAGCACTCAAAGTGACTTTCTTTGCCACTTTTAGTGCTCTGGTGTATTGCTACAATGCCTCCGGTAAAGAGGCATTGTACAATACTGCAAACACCACCTGGTAGCTCCGGAAATCGATTTAAGATGGCGGTTTTAAAGGCGCAGTGCCATTAAAACCGTCGGCAGTGTAACAGAATAGGAAGTGAATTTCCTATTCAGTAATACTAAAAAAATTTGCCCCAGATCTTCGGCCTCAGGGAGCATGGCCAAAATGGTTTTGAAATAGCATTGCACTGCTTTTTCCCTGTAATCTGAATAAAAAAGCATAAAAACATTGGGTATTTCTTAACTCAGGATAAATGTTAGAATCTATTTAGCAGGGGGTTTTTTTTGGTCGCTTTTGTAGATGAGTATACAATTTTTCAAATAAAAGTCAGAAAGAAAAAAAAATTCACCATATTTTTTTTTTTTTTTATACATAAAATGATATGATATGATCAACATATTGGCATCAAATGAAAGCCCTACTTATGCTGAAAAATATATATATATATAATTTGTGTCTGTACGCTAATTGAGAGGGAACAAAATTGAAGTTAAACACAAACACATCAGAAAAGTTAAAACAGCCATTGTCAGCAAGGGAAAGGCAAGGCTAAAAAGTCTTGTCACTAAGGGGTTAAAGTGTAAAAAAAAAGTGGGAAAGCACTTATTATTTATTCTAATTATTTAGAGACAACTTAGCTTAGGGTAGAATGAAATGCCAAATACTATAATGGGTGTATTACTATTCCATTATAGCCTAAGCTAAGTTGTCTATATATATTTCTTTTTTCAAAATAAAAACGCTCCTACTATTTTTTTATACTTTAAGACAGAACTGTTTATCTGAAAGGGATTCATCTGGTGATGTGACTGAAGTTAAGAAACATAACACAGGAGAAGCCAAAATCATTCCTGTTAAATGTCGGAATGCTATAGGAGGAAAAATAGTGGTTATAAAGGTCATTTGTGACCCAAAGTTCTAAAAGTGGGGTAATCAACAGGAAAACTCAAATGGTTTCCCTGCTGCTTGCTCTGCTGATAAATCTTTGCCCCACAACTGACCTTTATAAATGGTATCCAATGTTTTCAGCAAAATCCCATTGGAGTATTATTAACTGGACTTCTATTCCGATAGGATAAAGTTGTTAACTCAGAAGGTGGTAAAAGTCAAGTGAAAAAGCAACTAAACTGACAAACAAGGGACCACTATTCTAAAAACTAGTTACAGCACCAGAATGTTCTAGAATATTTAAGGCAGAGCTTAACAAAGATACACACACACACAATTAAACGCAGTCACATACACACACATATAGTCAGTCACATAAACACACACACATTGTCTGTCAGTCACATACAGTCACATAAACACACACAAAGTGTCTGTCAGTCACATACACACACACATATAGTTAGTTACAAACATATGGTCAGTCACATAAACACACACACATTGTCTGTCAGTCACACACAGTCACATAAACACACACACACACACACACACACACACACATTGTCTGTCAGTCACAAACGGTCACAAACACACACACAGTGTCTGTCAGTCACATAAACACACACAAAGTGTCTGTCAGTCACATACACACACACATATAGTAAGTCACACACATATTGTCAGTCACATAAACACACACACATTGTCTGTCAGTCACACACAGTCACATAAACACACACACAAACACACACACAGTGTCTGTCAGTCACATACAGTCACATAAACACACACACAGTGTCTGTCAGTCACATACAGTCACATAAACACACACACAGTGTCTGTCAGTCACATACACACACATACAGTAAGTCACATACATACATACATACACACATCAGCTGTTTTGGGGAGTTTTTAATTTAAAAAAAAAAAGTAAATCTATGTCACCCTTCCTGCAACTATACCTCATCTGTTCCAGCTTGGTCTGTTCCTCCCACAGGCACAGACCATCTTTGCTTCTAGCCCTGCTGAGCACACCCAGCACTTGGGCACTATAGTGCGGTGTGTGAGGAGGAGGAATAGAAAGTCTGTGCACACTGTTCCTTGGCGCACTGCTGTTGAAAAGTTAAAATAACATGATCATAGCGACGAGAGAACCATGCGGGGATAACTATATCCCTGCATTAAGGCAAATCACTTGTCTGTGTGCAGCATTTACCAAGAGGCATCCTAGGCGGCAAATTTCTAGGGGCCGCAGTGCCCCCCAACACTGACAGCATGGAAAAAAATGCATGGGCAGCCTGATTGCGATGATTGGGCTGCCCATGCGTTTTTTTTCTTAGGGGGTGGAGTGATGACAGGTCACGTGACCCGGCGCTCTGACGTCAAACACGCGCGGGTCACGTGACCTATCTACATTAACTGTGGGGAGCCGAACAGGCAGCATGGTAGGACACCATGCCGCATGCCACAAGCCACCAGGGATCAGGGTAAGTCCTGGGGTGAGGGGGCATGTAATGGAGGTAATGAAGGCATATAATGGGGGTGATGGGGCATGTAATAGAGGTATATAATGGGGGTAATGGAGGTATATAATGGGGTGATGGAGGCATATAATGGAAGTGATGGAGCATGTAATAGGGTGATGGAGGCATATAATGGGGGTGATGGAGGCATGTAATGGGGGTGATGGAGGCATGTAATGGTTGTGATGGGGCATGTAATGGGGATATGGAGGCATGTAATGGGGGATATGGAGGCATGTAATGGGGGATATGGAGGCATGTAATGGGGGATATGGAGGCATGTAATGGGGGATATGGAGGCATGTAATGGGGGATATGGAGGCCTGTAGTTGGGATGATGGAGGCATGTAATTGGGGCGATGGAGGCATGTAATGGGGGAGATGGAGGCATGTAATGGGGGAGATGGAGGCATGTAATGGGGGAGATGGAGGCATGTAATGGGGGAGATGGAGGCATGTAATTGGGGCGATGGAGGCATGTAATGGGGGAGATGGAGGCATGTAATGGGGGAGATGGAGGCATGTAATGGGGGAGATGGAGGCATGTAATGGGGGAGATGGAGGCATGTAATGGAGGAGATGGAGGCATGTAATGGGGGAGATGGAGGCATGTAATTGGGGAGATGGAGGCATGTAATGGAGGAGATGGAGGCATGTAATTAGGTGATGTGGGTTATGGGGCATGTCGTGCGTGTGAAGCTTGGGTAGGGGGCTGCCCGAATGTTGTCTGCCTAGAGCAGCACAAAACCAAGATAGTCCACTGAGCACACCTGCTGGTTTACCGGCCAGTGCATATTGGAAATTATTTCATTTTACCATGCATAATAAACATTATGTTAGAAAAAATCCACTAAAAACTCTACCCACTGGGCTTTTGTGGCCACATCATACAGATGCAATAGGCATAAAGGGATAAAATGTAATGCCCACATATAGCCCATTATGAGGGTCTTGACAAGAACATAGAATAAGAACCATTAGTAACAACATGACACGTCAACAGAACTAAAGGCTAAGATGCTTATCAGGATCGTGTAATATCTTGAGGTGCTGGACTGGACAGATAATGCAAGAAACCACAGGAGAAGTGCCAAACACCTTGCTTAGAAGTTTAGCCCCAAGTGCAGTTGCCTAAAAAAAAAGTTGTATTTACCCAAAAATGTAGCCCAGAATCGGTGTTCTGAAATCGTAATTAGAATACGGTCCAGGGGTACACGACAGGTGGCAGGCAATCAAAAAACAAAAGAGAAATAAATAACAAAAGCAGAGATTAGAAGACAAGTCAAAACAGTAGAGAAGCACAGAGAGATGTAGCCCTTACATAAGAAATCTGTCAGGAGCAATCCAACCCCCAAAAGGATGGATCATACAGAGGGAAAAAAAAAAAAAAAGAGAAAAAAAAGCAAGAACCATAGAAGTGAATGCATGATTCACATTTATATTCAACTGCTAATCTCAGAGCGCACTGCCCACATAATGTGAATGTGCACTGCAATAAAGCTGTTGACAGAAGGCACATTGAAATCTGTGATCTGTAGCATAGTCTAATGGGAGCCTCCATGGTAAAGGTGATAAATCAAGCTTGAAAAGAATAGTCTGGACAGGACAATGTAAATAAAGAGAATTGGGTGATAAACACTAAACAGAACTTGTAAGACAACAAAGTCTGAATTTGCACTAGCATGCCACAGGAGTAAAATTAAATAGGGATCAGGTATCGAAAAGTTGTGTTTTATTTTTCAAATATTTAAAATATCATTGTATCTGCATGAAATATAATTTTGATGTGTATTTGTTTTTAAATCATTTTAAAATAGAACGCAGCATATAGGGGTTCCTCGGGTCTCCATATAAGCCATGATCTACAGATAAATACAGCCTGGTGATATCCCTGAGACAATTCACTTATACAAAATTGTAATGATATAGTCCCCTAAGACAGATCATTTGCATTAGTACATCTCACCATGCTTCCACCTCAATTTGCTTCATAGCTGAATACAAATGGCTTCCATTCATGGCCACGGAAATCAACATAAAAAAAAAAGAAAAGAAAATTACGTTAAAAGTATTTTTATTTTCCTACAACTACGCTTCGTAATAATGAGATATTTAACAGAGATTAACCAGAGCTCCTCTGTAACCAAGGACCACGTATCACAAATGAGTCCTGCGGTGATTTAGAGGAAGGTCTTGTCATACTAATTTAACACGAAGTTGCACAAGTATATCCTGCTGTGCATCACTGCAAAAAATGTGCATTCATTTTATTTTCTAAATCAATCTAGATCAACTTCAGCTTTGCTGTATGAGATAAACACTGTAACCATGGACATGTATATATTGCATGTTATATTAAAGGAGTGGAACAACATCAGGAGGTATTAAACTATGGATAATAAAGGAAGATTAGAATTTGAACACTTTAATACGCACTTATTAATTTTTTGTCTTTTTTGTTCTTCTTACAGAATATTTTCAATTCTCGACATGCATAGTAAAAACAATGAGGGCCATGTGCGCCTATATATAAAACAGACTCCCATAGTTGCCAACTGTCCTGACATTTGCCGGGACAGTCCCGGCAACTATGCAAATGTCCCGCGTAGATTGCGATCGCGGGATAGTCCCAGGAAACTGGGCTGTCACGCAATCGCGGCCGGCCACTGTGTCACGTGACGTCGCGCGGTGACGTCACATGACCCTCTGCGATCGCGAGACAGCCCAGTTTCCTGGGACTGTCCCGAGATCGCGATGTACGCGCGGCAGTGTGAGCTATGCTCACAGCTGCATTTGTTTTTTTTTTCAGCCGGATATGACAACTAGTCATATCCGGCTAATGTACTTCCCTCCTCCGTGTAGGAGGGAAGCCTGCAGCATGGAGGAAGAGACAGGGACCAAGAGGTGAGTTCTGGGGAAGGGGGTGGAGGGAGGGTGACATGGGCATGATAAGACTCACAGGTGATGATGGGCATGATAAGACTCACAGATGATGATGGTCATGATAAGACTCACAGATGATGATGGGCATGATAAGACTCACAGGTGATGATGGGCATGATAAGACTGACAAATGATGATGGGCATGATAAGACTCACAGGTGATGATGGGCATGATAAGACTCAAAAGTGGTGATGGGCATGATAAGACTCACAGATGATTATGGGCATGATAAGACTCACAGATGATGATGGGCATGATAAGACTCACAGATGGTGATGGGCATGATAAGACTCACAGATGATGATGGGCATGATAAGACTCACAGATGGTGATGGGCATGATAAGACTCACAGATGGTGATGGGCATGATAAGACTCACAGGTGATGATGGGCATGATAAGACTCACAGATGGTGATGGGCATGATAAGACTCACAGGTGGTGATGGGCATGATAAGACTCACAGGTGATGATGGGCATGATAAGACTCACAGGTGATGGGCATGATAAGACTCACAGGTGATGATGGGCATGATAAGACTCACAGGTGATGATGGGCATGATAAGACTCACATATGATGATGGGCATGATAAGACTCACAGATGGTGATGGGCATGATAAGGCTCACAGGTGGTGATGGGCATGATAAGACTCACAGGTGGTGATGGGCATGATAAGACTCACAGATGATGATGGGCATGATAAGACTCACAGACGATGATGGGCATGATAAGACTCACAGATGATGGGCATGATAAGACTCACAGATGATGGGCATGATAAGACTCACAGATGATGGGCATGATAAGACTCACAGATGATGGGCATGATAAGACTCACAGATGATGGGCATGATAAGACTGACAAATGATGGGCATGGTTATACTGACAAATGATGGGCATGATAACACTGACACATGATGGGCATGATAAGACTGACAAATGATGGGCATGATAAGACTGACAAATGATGGGCATGATAACAGTGACAAATGAATGGATGTAAGAAATATAAGGTCCTTTATATTGTGGGTGCATGGATTTGTTTTCCAGTAGAAGTTGTAGAGGTTAATACAGTGAAGGAGTATAAGCATAAGGCTATTCTAGATATAAGATGCGGCCAGGGAGTAATGGAGGTATTACTTTCTGAGAGGGTAGTGGATGCATGGAATAGCCTTCCAGCAGAAATGGTAGAGGTTAATATAGTGGAGGTCAGAAACGTAGTATTACTTTACTGAGAGGGTAATGGGTGCATGGAACAACCTTCCAGCCGAAGTGGTAGAGGTAAAGACAGTGAAGGACTTTAAGCATGCATGGGATAGGTATAAGGCTATCCTAGATACAGGGAGTGCAGAATTATTAGGCAAATGAGTATTTTGACCACATCATCCTCTTTGTGCATGTTGTCTTACTCCAAGCTGTATAGGCTCGAAAGCCTACTACCAATTAAGCATATTAGGTGATGTGCATCTCTGTAATGAGAAGGGGTGTGGTCTAATGACATCAACACCCTATATCAGGTGTGCATAATTATTAGGCAACTTCCTTTCCTTTGGCAAAATGGGTCAAAAGAAGGACTTGACAGGCTCAGAAAAGTCAAAAATAGTGAGATATCTTGCAGAGGGATGCAGCACTCTTAAAATTGCAAAGCTTCTGAAGCGTGATCATCGAACAATCAAGCGTTTCATTCAAAATAGTCAACAGGGTCGCAAGAAGCGTGTGGAAAAACCAAGGCGCAAAATAACTGCCCATGAACTGAGAAAAGTCAAGCGTGCAGCTGCCACGATGCCACCAGTTTGGCCATATTTCAGAGCTGCAACATCACTGGAGTGCCCAAAAGCACAAGGTGTGCAATACTCAGAGACATGGCCAAGGTAAGAAAGGCTGAAAGACGACCACCACTGAACAAGACACACAAGCTGAAACGTCAAGACTGGGCCAAGAAATATCTCAAGACTGATTTTTCTAAGGTTTTATGGACTGATGAAATGAGAGTGAGTCTTGATGGGCCAGATGGATGGGCCCGTGGCTGGATTGGTAAAGGGCAGAGAGCTCCAGTCCGACTCAGACGCCAGCAAGGTGGAGGTGGAGTACTGGTTTGGGCTGGTATCATCAAAGATGAGCTTGTGGGGCCTTTTCGGGTTGAGGATGGAGTCAAGCTCAACTCCCAGTCCTACTGCCAGTTCCTGGAAGACACCTTCTTCAAGCAGTGGTACAGGAAGAAGTCTGCACCCTTCAAGAAAAACATGATTTTCATGCAGGACAATGCTCCATCACACGCGTCCAAGTACTCCACAGCGTGGCTGGCAAGAAAGGGTATAAAAGAAGAAAATCTAATGACATGGCCTCCTTGTTCACCTGATCTGAACCCCATTGAGAACCTGTGGTCCATCATCAAATGTGAGATTTACAAGGAGGGTAAACAGTACACCTCTCTGAACAGTGTCTGGGAGGCTGTGGTTGCTGCTGCACGCAATGTTGATGGTGAACAGATCAAAACACTGACAGAATCCATGGATGGCAGGCTTTTGAGTGTCCTTGCAAAGAAAGGTGGCTATATTGGTCACTGATTTGTTTTTGTTTTGTTTTTGAATGTCAGAAATGTATATTTGTGAATGTTGAGATGTTATATTGGTTTCACTGGTAAAAATAAATAATTGAAATGGGTATATATTTTTTTTTTTTGTTAAGTTGCCTAATAATTATGCACAGTAATAGTCACCTGCACACACAGATATCCCCCTAAAATAGCTAAAACTAAAAACAAACTAAAAACTACCTCCAAAAATATTCAGCTTTGATATTAATGAGTTTTTTGGGTTCATTGAGAACATGGTTGTTGTTCAATAATAAAATTAATCCTCAAAAATACAACTTGCCTAATAATTCTGCACTCCCTGTATAAGATAAGGCCAGGGACTAATGAAAGTATTACTTTACTGAGAGGGTAGTGGATGTATGGAGTAGTCTTCCAGTAGAAGTGGTAGAGGTTAATACAGTGAAGGAGTTTAAGCATGCATGGGATAAGCATAAGACTATCCTAGATACAAGATAAGGACAGGCACTAAAGAAAGTATTAATTTACTGAGAGGGTAGTGGATGCATGGAATAGTCTTCCAGTAGTAGTGGTAGAGGTTAATACAGTAAATGAGTTTAAGCATGCATGGGATAAGCATAAGGCTATCCTAGATATAAGATAACGTCAGGAACTAATGAAAGTACTACTTTACTGAGACAGTAGTGGATGCATGGAATAGTCTTCCAGTAGAAGTGGTAGAGGTTAATACAGTGAAGGAGTTTAAGCATGCATGGGATAGGTATAAGGCTATCCTAGATATAAGAAAAGGCCAGGGACTAATGAAAGTATTACTTTACTGATAGGGTAGTGGATACATGGAATGGCCTTCCAGCAGAAGTGGTACAGGTTAATACAGTGAAGTAGTTTAAGCATTCATGGGATAGGTATAAGGCTATCCTAGATATAAGATAAGGCCAGGGACTAATGAAAGTATTACTTTACTGATAGGGTAGTGGATACATGGAATGGCCTTCCAGCAGAAGTGGTAGGTTCATACTAATGTATGTTTTATGGTGTACACACAGCTCTCTGAATTATAAAGCAGGTCTTACTATATTTCATGTAAAGGTGATAATATCCATATGCCTGATGTAGATGTTGTGCTGTGAATGTATTCTGTTGTATACCAAGGATGCTGGTAATGCTGGTGGGAACTTGGTGATATAATCTACACTGGGACAATAAGGTGGAGTTACATTATGCTAATTTTGTGTAGTGGGCGGAGCTTTCGGCAGTGGGTGTGGTCATTATTAAAGTAAGTAATTGGAAGCTGAGCTGCAAAATGTCCCTGGAAAATTTTTTCAAATGTTGGCAACTATGGACACCCGACAAATGTTGGGAGTATGCGTTATATACAGATTTTTGGGTTGTGATCATTGCGCACAATGTATAATAAATAAAATAAAATAATACATTAAATCGCACAATCAGCGTTATACATAAACAGCAATTGTGCCTTCTGTTAGGGTTAACTCTGCATTTATTGTGTTAACACCATCACAAGAGTTAATTCAGCATTGGAAGAGTTAACTTCAGGGAAGGGTTAACCCCTACTCCCCTCTTTGAGGTATCATATTCTTTTTGTCAGCTTTTAGACACACACACAGATGCTTCTCTCTAAGGGCCCTCACTGACAAGTACAAGAAGGTTTTATCTATAAACATAGATTAGGCATGGTGTGGGAGGTGGACAGGAGGTTTCTGCAAAGAGTTGCAACATTCTTCCAATTAGTAAATAAACACCAAAGATATATTGCTTTTAGTTAGATATATTAATATATATTTTTGTAATATGTATGTATTCTATATCTACACCCCTTTTGTATTACTTTTTATGCACCAAATATTAACACTAGCCAACACCTTATTGCTTCTATATTAGTGGTTGTCCAAACAATAAAACTTCAGAGTTACTAAAGAACGAACTGTGTGTGTCTGAATAGACTGACTCTCAGAGCGCTCGCAGAAGTTCAGCTCCCACCACGAGACTCCAAATCAGAGCTGATACATTGCCGTATACCAGAGACAATTCTGAGTAGACCCCCTCAGTAGATGCTCGGCCCCTTTCACCTTCTTATACCTCTCACTTTGCAGTGTGGGAGTTTTTATACATGGCATGTTTAGGTTATACAGTCCGTTTAAGACCTTTGTCTACTTGAAGCAGGGTTTAGCTCTGTCCATTGCCTATCCTGTATTGCACCATTTTTGTTGGATGTTTTGCCCCCCTTTGTATGTGGGATCACCTCTATTCTGATACCTTTCAAACCTGGCTCTGCCCATTTTTGAAGCTGAGGCCACCATCGGTCTCCCTGGAGAGCCTCATGCCTCCATTGTTAGAGGACTATCTCTGGAACATGGTGTCATCAATGTTTCTAGGTAGGATAAAAAGTCTGTAATAGAAAAAAAAGTCTGTAACTTACACTGACGTGTATTCACTAAACAGGGATTTTTGGTAACCTGACAACCAAGTTAGAAAGTTAGACGAATATTGTGGAGTCGGAGAAAAAATGACTTTTAGTCCTATGTTTTACAATTTGTTTTCAATTACAGACAAATCTTTACTTCTCACATATATATATATATATATATATATATATATATATATATATATATATATATATATATATATAAGGCTTTTGGCATCAGAAAATCAGGAGACACTAGGTCAGGGCTCGACAAACCCCGGGCGCCAGGTCGCCATGGCGACCAGGAAATCAGACCTGGCGCCCGGGTGCTGTTTGTCACAGGGAGCCCTTGCCGGTGTTCTGACGAATTACTCGAGCAAATTCTCCTGCGCAATCGCAGGAGAATTTGCTCACTGCGCATGCGCAGAAAGTTACAGCTGATAACTCAGCTGTAACTTTATGTCCACCGCGCATGCGCGAGCTAACCAACCCACATCCCGCCCCCCGCACACCCCTTCTCACCAGCTGATCGGACAGCGGCGGTACACAGCGAATGCGCGCGGCTATCAAGCCGTGTGGGAATGCGCTGTGTCCGTGGCTGTATTGAAAGAAAACGCTGGTAAGTAACACGGGGCGGGGGGGGGGGAAACATAAGGAGCCAACAGAGAGGTAAGCACCCTGGTGAGGGCTGCCTCATCTTCATGGGAGTTGTGATCCCACGAAGATGAGGCAGCCCTCACCAGGGTGCTTACCTCTCTGTTGGCTCCTTATGTTTTCCCCCCCCCACCCCGTGTTACTTACCAGCGTTTTCTTTCAATCCAGCCACGGACACAGCGCATTCCCACACGGCTTGATAGCCGCGCGCATGCGCTGTGTACCGCCGCTGTCCGATCAGCTGGTGAGAAGGGGTGTGCGGGGGGCGGGATGTGGGTTGGTTAGCTCGCGCATGCGCGGTGGACATAAAGTTACAGCTGAGTTATCAGCTGTAACTTTCTGCGCATGCGCAGTGAGCAAATTCTCCTGCGATTGCGCAGGAGAATTTGCTCGAGTAATTCGTCAGAACACCGGCTGCCATCTGTTTTACTTTTACTTTCTTTTTCAGCGCGAGGGGAGAAAGTCTGTAAGCTCCGCCCCCTCGCGCAACACGCTGCAGTGCCGATTGTCACGTGACAACACGGCACAGGAACCGAAAGAAGATCGGGCTCCAGCATAAATGTCCCCCTCCCCTGCAATGAGGTAAGCAGCAGGGAGGGAGGACACTGTAAGAAATATTTTTTTGTTCTTTAAAAAAAAAAAACACAAAAATGGTGTGTATATAACTGACTGTGTATGTATGTGTGAATGTAACTGGCTGTATGTGGTATGTGTGAATGTAACTGGCTGTGTATGTATGTGTGAATGTAACTGGCTGTGTATGTATGTGTGAATGTAACTGGCTGTATGTGGTATGTGTGAATGTAACTGGCTGTGTATGTGAATGTAACTGGCTGTATGTGGTATGTGTGAATGTAACTGGCTGTGTGTGTGAATGTAACTGGCTGTGTATGTGAATGTAACTGGCTGTATGTGGTATGTGTGAATGTAACTGGCTGTATGTGGTATGTGTGAATGTAACTGGCTGTATGTGGTATGTGTGAATGTAACTGGCTGTATGTGGTATGTGTGAATGTAACTGGCTGTATGTGTGAATGTAACTGGCTGTGTATGTATGTGTGAATGTAACTAGCTGTGTATGTATGTGTGAATGTAACTAGCTGTGTATGTGAATGTAACTGGCTGTATGTGGTATGTGTGAATGTAACTGGCTGTGTATGTGGTCTGTGTGTATGTATGAGTGAATATAACTGACTGTGTATATGGTCTCTGTGTGTGTGTGTGTGTGTGTGTGTGTGTGTGTGTGTGTGTGTGTGTGAATGTAACTGGCTGTGTATATTGTGTGTGTGTGTGTGTGTGAAATGTAACTGGCTGTGTATGTGGTCTGTGTGTATGTATGAGTGAATATAACTGACTGTGTATATGGTCCATGTGTGTATGTGTGAATGTAACTAGCTGTGTGTGAATGTAACTGGCTGTGTATGTGGTATGTGTGAATGTAACTGGCTGTGTATGTGGTATGTGTGAATGTAACTTGCTGTGTGTGTGAAAGTAACTGACTGTATGTTGTGTGTGTGTGTGAATGTAACTGGCTGTGTATGTGGTGTGTGTGAATGTAACTGTGTGTGTGTGTGTGAATGTAACTGTGTGTGTGTGTGTGTGTATGTATGTGTGTGTGAATGTAACTGGCTGTGTATGTGAGGTGGGTGTATGCCACTGTGTCCGTGCGATTTTGTGATGTGCCGTTGTCTGGCTCCTAAATTTTTTGGCTGGCTCCTAAAACTAAATTAAATTTGTCAAGCCCTGCACTAGGTAGTGAGCTTTGCTGGACAATCAGAACAACCTCAGCATAAAGTAATCGTAACAATCTATTAACACAGGGCTTTACAAAACATATATACCGTATTTTCCGGCGTATAAGACGACTGGGCGCCGAAAAAATCGCATCTATATTTTAACCTTTTTGTTTAAAATATAGAGTTTGCCACCCTCCTCCCCCCTTCCCCAATCCTCAATCCCCAGTACTTACCTATTTTCTGCTCTTTCTCCCGCTGTTAAGCCGGTCCGTGGCTGTGAGGGAAGCGTTGTGAGCTCCCCTCAGGCCGCGCGGACAATAAAGTTTTGTTTAAAAAAAAAGTTTAAACAGACTTTATTGAAGACGCGCGGCCTGAGGGGAGCTCACAACGCTTCCCTCACAGCCACGGACTGGCTTAACAGCGCGAGCGGAGACAGAGCAAAAAATAGGTGAGTAAATCCCAGTACCCGGCGTATAAGACGACCCCCCAACTTTTGAGAAGATTTGCAGGGGTTAAAAAGTCATCTTATACGCCGGAAAATACGGTAGTCTTCAGGAGCCAAACAGACCAATTAAGGAGCCAACCCACTGATTTGTTATAATCGCCTGTAGTCTCCAACCACTTTTATTTCTATAGTCTGCGGGTTTATAAATCACCAACCTAGATCACCTATTTAGTAATGTCTGGTGTGACTCACTCTGCTGTCACAGTATCCAATTCATTCCATTGCCATAACATGTTTTATTTTCTCCTCTTCCCACCTTTCATCCAGCCTCTTCACTCATCTTATGTTTCTCATGTTCCACATTCCCTCTGGACTGTAAGCTTACGAGGGCCCTCTAACTCATGTTTTAATCTGTCTTATTTTGTCAGTAGCAGTTTATGCTGTACCAAAGCGCTGTGTAAACTTTTGGTGCTATATAAATAAATAGATGGCTCACAGAGATTATTTTATTGCCCTGTTCGATTGTTTCAGTTTGCAATTTTGTGTGTGACACTGAATACTGTATATGTGCGTATTTATTGATTAAGAACTGTGTTATAGTGGAGCTATTTAATATTGATATCAGTTTGCAGGTCTATATTGGCATCAGCATGTATAGGACACAAAGTGGGCAGATACTATTTGCAGCTACAAGGCTGCAAATTAGAGAGGAACACAAAACATCTATTACACCAGCAAAATGCATGGTCCTTTCCACCATTCACAAGTTATTCATCTCTAGTTAAAAGATAAACATATCGTCTGATCAGGGTCTCTTGGGGCTCATACGTTTTCGAATTCCACCAACAGAGAGGACAACCGCTGCCCTGATACTTCCTACGGCAGAATCCTGGTGGATGGTCAGAGTTTAACTGGCACGTACCTTAAAATTCAAACCAATTTATCCGCATACTAGTGTCCCTTATTGTTTCACTTGTGCTTCTACATGAGAAATGTTTAGTGGCTCTTTAAGTCCTTCTCAGGGCCACTTACTGTAAAAATAAATAAATCAATTTCTGCCAGAAGCAAAATCAGAATCAGACATTATCAGGTCAGCTAAATGCTCCCAGTATGTTACAACTGGTTCCTTCATTTTATTTATTTTTTGAAACTGCTCTACATAATTAAAAATATATATAAATAGACAGGTTTTAAAGTCGTACATAATGAAACATTTTTACTGATCAGTCGACTTTAACAGACTGTAAGCAAAATAAATAAAATAAAAAATCCAAGCAATGCAAGAGGTTTTAAAATGGAACTTAAAATGTAAACACTCTAAAAAGCGTTCAGTATCCAAATGAACATCTCAAAAGCATTGTTTTCCAGGCAGTTTAATCAAACAACGAAGTCACACAATCAATTCTCTCCTGTCCCCTCTGACCTGTACCTCTTCTAAACCAGCACAATCATGGTCATAGCCGCTTACCTGATCATCTTCATCAGCAAGTGTTTTTATTATATAAAAAAAAAAAAACTGAGATAGCCATCTTTGCCAGGAATTACCTCAATCAAGGAGATCTTTTTAATGAGTGATTGGCTTTATATTAGAAACAAAAGGGTAGGATAAGTACATTTAAAGTTGATTTCGCTGTTATTATTTGCAATCCAGGTTGCCATCAGTGTCTGTTCAATGAAATAAAAGCAAAAACAAGGGCCCTCAGGCCACAACAGGCACTCCAATAGTTATTTAAAACAAACCAGGACGTTATTACACTGTTATATTGCTCCACTTTGTGACTATGTTACCGAACAACAAGTGTGTTACTGTGTATTAGGACACTGGAGAGATTATTATTTATTATTGGTATCAATTGGCTGGCTTATTTTGCCATCATTATGTGTACAAGGCCACAAATTACCATATTTTCTTGAATATAAGACAAGGTTTTTTTCAGAGCAAATGCTCTGAAAAAGACCCCTCGTCTTATATTCAAGGTCGTATTATAATCTGACCTCAAATCAAGGTCAGATTATAAGACTGGGATCCAGGTCCCCCGCACCTGGATCCCCCTCGCTAACAGCCAGTGGATGTCTGCGCAATGCGCACAGACATCCTCCGCTGCTGCCTGGCACGACCGCCGGGACTTCTATGATGAAGCCGGGTCATATTGTGCAGACATCCCGGAATGTACTATTAAAAGTATATAATAGAAGCACAAATGAAAACCAAAGGTTTAGTGTCCCTTTAAAGAGGAAATAGAATATAAATGTGAGTTCCATAGGAAATCGACAACAGCAACAAACAAAGCCCCTTCCAAATAATATTGTGTATCAAAGTATTTTATTATAGCCTTGGTTATGGGAGAGATAGAATTACACCCTGGGTATTAGGGAATTAATCTCATAGGTAAAAATGAAGACACTAATAAAACACCTGAAATTATTTAGCTTTCTCTACATGAATCTCCGCAAAATAATTGCTTAGAAAGCAGCCGATCCACATTTTGAGAAGTGTATTTTGATATACGGGGACTGTTAACAAGCATTTCTCATAATCTGGAGTTAATTAGCATTGTTAAAACATCAGGAGAGCTGTGTGAAATGCACAGTATGAAACCAGTCTCCGGTATTGTTTGTTAGTCAAAATGTATAGGCCTTGATTTAATGAAGGGTTGTAAGATTTAGCGCTCTGTAGGTGACATAAGGAAAGCTAGGTTTGCAGGGTCTCTGTGCAAAAGAACTCCGTTTCATATGTTTAAAGCATGTGAACACAATTGTGCTTAGTTTTGTTTTACTATTTTTAATTTTTATTTGGCACAATTATTTGTATATGGCTTAATTCATTCAAGTGGGAAAGAAGATATAATAAACAGATAAAATACACTGCGCCTTTATGTGACGGAAAAAGCAGCACCGAAACAAACTAGTGCTTCACTCCTAGTAAACAATAAACAACAATATGACAAGTGAATAAGTGCGCTACTCCCAACACTCTACTTACCCATTGTAATGAGGCACAATCTGCTCCAGGTGTTATGCAAAGGGAAAAACATAAAATATAATATAGTGTAGTATATTGTGACAAATGGACTGATGTATCCCAAACAGATAAGGCAAATTCACTCACATGTACCTGAGCAATAACTACTCAGTATAAAATGTCATCCAAGAGCCCCTCTGGGGTGTAGCAAATAGACAGTTTCTTCAATCAATCTCCTCTCCAATGAAGATAAAAGAACAAGGGGAGAAGGAGCCAAGTTTGAGTAAAACACTTTTAATACACAACACGGAAAAGAGTAAAAGCTTTACATTAAAAAAAGCAGTATCCCATGTAGATGCTTGCAACAAAAAAGTTTCCTACTTTTGCACCGTGTCTGCAGCCAAGTCCTCCCTCCACACAACGCGTTTTACCTTCACAGAGGAATCTCTTCCACAAAGAGGGTTGTATCATACACCTTATAGCAGTGGCGTAGCGTGGGTTGTCAGCACCCGGGGCAAGGCAAGTAATTTGCGCCCCCTAACCCGTGGATTTTAGCACTCGAGTCTCTTCTACTAGATTAGTTAAAGAAACCCTTACCCCCCAAGCACATGTATTGTTTGTTATGAAAATACTTATGTAATTAAAGTAAAATGCATCTAAATACAAGTTTATTTTCCAACACTTTATTGAGTGCGAACATGCATTACACACATTCTCCACATTTTCAGCAGGTCTATGAATACAAATATACACATGTAGTAACCTAGCATGGGCCATGCTATTATATGTCGTCTCACAACCATCGTAAACGACAAACAATATCAAGAACAAAAACTAAACATCAAAATGGAACCATACCCTGGAGATGATCCAAGACTGGGCTAGATGGAGCCAACTTCCTCAATCCTGTACCTCTAATGTTACCCCCCCCACACACACACACACACACATATGCCATAATTGTTGTGCCATTCAGATGCCAGTAATATTGTAACTTTCGGATGCCAGTAATATTGTGCCAGTCAGAGCCCAGTAATATTGTGCCAGTCAGAGCCTAGTAATATTGTGCCAGTCAGATGCCTGCAATATTGTGCCAGTCAGATGCCTGCAATATTGTGCCAGTCAGAGCCCAGTAATAATGTGCCAGTCAGATACCAGTAATATTGTGCCAGTCAGATACCAATAATATTGTGCCAGTCAGATACCAGGAATATTGTGCCTGTCAGAGCCCAGGAATATTGTGCCTGTCAGAGCCCAGGAATATGGTGCCTGTCAGATGCCTGTAATATTATGCCAGTCAGATGCCTGTAATAGTGTGCAGTCAGAGGCCAGGAATATTGTGCCAGTCAGATGCCTGTAATATTGTGCCAGTCAGATGCCTGTAATATTATGCCAGTCAGATGCCTGTAATATTATGCCAGTCAGATGCTTGTAATAGTGTGCCAGTCAGAGGCCAGGAATATTGTGCCAGTCAGAGGCCTGTAATATTGTGCCAGTCAGAGGCCTGTAATATTGTGCCAGTCAGATGCCTGTAATATTATGCCAGTCAGATGCCTGTAATATTGTGCCAGTCAGAGCCCAGTAATATAGTGCCAGCCAGATGCCTGTAATATTATGCCAGCCAGATGCCCAGTATTATTGTGCCAGCCAGATGCCCAGTAATATAGTGCCAGTCAGATGCCCAGTATTATTGTGCCAGTCAGATGCCCAGTATTATTGTGCCAGCCAGATGCCCAGTATTATTGTGCCAGCCAGATGCCCAGTAATATAGTGCCAGTCAGATGCCCAGTATTATTGTGCCAGTCAGATGCCCAGTATTATTGTGCCAGCCAGATGCCCAGTAATATAGTGCCAGTCAGATGCCCAGTAATATAGTGCCAATCAGATGCCAAGTAATATAGTGCCAATCAGATGCCAAGTAATATAGTGCCAATCAGATACCCAGTAATATAGTGCCAATCAGATGCCCAGTAATATAGTGCCAATCAGATGCCCAGTAATATAGTGCCATTCAGATACCCAGTAATATAGTGCCAATCAGATGCCCAGTAATATAGTGCCATTCAGATACCCAGTAATATAGTGCCAATCAGATACCCAGTAATATTGTGCCAATCAGATACCCAGTAATATAGTGCCAATCAGATACCCAGTAATATAGTGCCAATCAGATGCCCAGTAATATTGTGCCAGATACCCAGTAATATAGTGGCAATCAGATACCCAGTAATATAGTGCCAATCAGATGCCCAGTAATATAGTGCCATTCAGATGCCCAGTAATATAGTGCCATTCAGATACCCAGTAATATAGTGCCAATCAGATACCCAGTAATATTGTGCCAATCAGATACCCAGTAATATAGTGCCAATCAGATGCCCAGTAATATAGTGCCATTCAGATACCCAGTAATATAGTGCCAATCAGATACCCAGTAATATTGTGCCAATCAGATACCCAGTAATATAGTGCCAGTCAGATACCAGGAATATTGTGCCAGCCCCCCCCCCCCCGTACTTACATGAAGCGGCTCCGTGTCCCCCGCCGGATGTCTCCTCCGTGCAGTCTTCCCTCTTGCACGGAGGAGGGAAACAGACACCGGATGTGACGCGACGTCACATCCGGCGTCAGTTTTTTTTTGTTTTTTTTTCCGGCCGTCGCATCCATCGGATGCTTGCCGGAAAAAAGCGTTCACAAGCGCAATGCGCTGTGAACGCGGCAGCAGGGGCTGGGGGCCCACGGGACAGCTGCCTTGGGGCCCCCCAGGAGTAAATGGGCCCAGGGCAGCTGCCCCGTTTGCCCCGCGTTAAAGACGGCCCTGGCGGCCACGCGGCCGCATAGGGCTAGTGCGCCCCCCCAGATATTGCGCCCGGTGCGGCCGGCCCCCCCTGCACCCCCCACGCTACGCCACTGCCTTATAGTGGATTACCAGCCAGGTCTCGTCACCGCGAGCTCCGCTTCCTCACTTCCTCCAGTGTATAGTAGGTCACCTGGAGTTCTTCACACGGGTTCCCTGCGGACATCAGTCCATTTGTCACAATATACTACACTATATTATATTTTATGTTTTTTTTCCTTTGCATAACACCTGGAGGAGATTGTACCTCATTACAAAGGGTAACTAGAGTGTGTGGAGTGTTGGGAGTAGCGCACTTATCCACTTGTATTGTTGGGAAAGAAGATATGTATTATCTGAACCATATGGTTCCACATAGGTGTGGAGGCTGGCGTGCGCTGACAGTGTCAGATCGCGCACATTCAATCAGAGCGGGGATTCACCCCGCTCATCTTATTGGGGTTTGCAGAGTGCAGAGGTCTCTTTCTCAGCTGGTGCAGAGAGAGACCCTTGTTTTTGCATTGGATCTGTAGAGGGGATTAAGGGTGTGCCAGCAGAAAGAGCCTGGCACTGGTTCCCAGGGAAGCATGGCAGCTGCCAGTCAGAGGATAAACTGGCGTGTACTATCAAAAGTACACGCCAGTTTATCCTCACACTAGGGACAACTAACTTTTCACTTGTGCTTCCACTTAAGAAGCACAAGTGAAAAATATAGTTTAGTAGTCCTTTAAAGGGACTTGGTCAACGTTAAACATTGCTTATACAGTGAATGTAGAGAATAAAAAAATATGAAAAATTATCTACACATTGTGCTTGCAAAACTGCAAGGAATGCATAAAATAATAACAATATATACTGCCATGCAACAGTTTGGGGCCACTCAGAAATCTTCGTGTATTCCATGAAAACATACATCAAATGAATAGGAAATACAGTCAATACATTAGTTATAAATACTGATTTGTAATTTAAATAATAATTGTGTCCCTCACATTTTGTTTTTGTTGAAGAATCCTCCATTTGCAGCAATTACAGGTAATCTGAACCCATTTCAACCCATGCTTTCTCCAGCACCTCCAACAAGTTGGATTGGCTTGTTGGGTAATTCTCATGTACCATACAGTCAAGCATGCGTCAGGCATAGAATAGCCTTCAAGACGGAGGAGTTTCAACCCCATAAATGCTACTGCTCCAGATATTCAACTAGTCTTAAGAATACCAGATTTATTTATTTTTTGGTTCTCCACAACTGCTATGCTAAGGTAATTGCAAAAGTGTTTTCAAACGATCAATTAGCCTTTCAAAATGATACATTTCGGATTAGCTAACACAACGTGCCATTGGAACACAGGAGTGATGGTTGTGGATAATGGGCCTCTGTCCGCCTATGTAGATATTCCATTAAAGAGCAGCCACTTCCAGCTACAGTAGTCATTTACAACATTACCGCTGGATTTCTGATCAATTTAGTGTTACTGAAGTGGAAAAGATGTGCTTTTATTTAAAAAAACAAGGACAATTTTTAACTGGCTCCAAACTCTTGAGCTGTAGTGTTTCAGTCACCATGGCAACCAATAGAATATTCCTGCTGATTAGATCACTTTTAGTACTTTGGCCATGGAAATGATGTTTGTACATAACTCCCTATTGTGAAGATGTGCGTGTGTGCTGCAGAACTGCAGAAGTGCTTAATGTATCGTATTAGCACCTGCAAACATGCTCATGTTTAATGCCTACGAAAATAATTGGCTTGTGCATGATTTAATCAGATATAAAAAAATAATAAGGAATATTCACCCACCTCGGTTGATAGATGTATTCCCACCATTAAACTTGCTCGTATTTTCAAGCCCTGATTTGATAAGCCTGGTTTCTAACCTCTCAAGAGAACTAGAGTTCTTGGGATTTTTTGGTCCAACAGTATTTTCTCTATTTCTCATTTAATGTACTCATACAAACTACCGTATTTATCGGCATATAACATGCACTTTTTCTCCCTGAAAATAAGGAGAAAATGGTGTGTGCGTGTTATACGCCGAAAAAAAAAAAAATCTAAAACTTACCTCGTTCCTGCTCTGTCCCCCGGTGCTCTGAAGCTGCGTGGCTGTGAGGGAAGCGTTGTGAGCTTCCCTCCAGCCGCGCGGTCAATAAAGTCTGTTTTTTTTAAAACAAACTTTATTGACCGCGCGGCTGAAGGGAAGCTCACAATGCTTCCCTCACAGCCACGCAGCTTCAGAGCACCGGGGGACAGAGCAGCAAAGAGGTAAGTACTGGGGTCTGGGAAAGGGGGGGGAGGAGGGTGGCATAACGAGCATACTAAGGGGCAATATCCTGGCATATTGGGGGCAATATCATGGCATATTAAATGGCATATTGGGGGCAATATCCTGGCATAATAAATGGCATATTGGGGGCAATATCCTGCATATTAAATGGCATATTGGGGCAATATCTGGCATATTAAAATGGCATATTGGGGGCAATATCCTGCATATTAAATGGCATATTGGGGCAATATCTGGCATATTAAAATGGCATATTGGGGGCAATATTCTGCATATTAAATGGCATATTGGGGCAATATCTGGCATATTAAAATGGCATATTGGGGGCAATATCCTGCATATTAAATGGCATATTGGGGGCAATATCCTGCATATTAAAATGGCATATTGGGCTTCAAAGTTCTTAATTTAAGTTCTTAAATTTTTTTCCTGAAATTTCCTTCTTAAAATTAGGTGCGTGTTATACGCCGGCGCGTGTTATACGCCAATAAATACGGTATATACTGTTTTTTAAGGGAACTTTAAAAAAGACTTTAAAAAAAGGCATATTTTTCCCTATAAAGCAGAATTGAATATAATTTTGATCATACATTTTGTAAGTAAGATTGAAAATATAAAAATATGTTTTAAATGTGTCTATGGTATCTGCTAATTATGACATTACCTATGGCTTAATATGCAAATGACCTTGCCATGGTAAATGTGTGATTTGCATATACATACGGGCACAAGGTGACGTCATAAACAGTTAGAATAATTTATTTTTTTGTAGAACACTATAAACAATGTTTAGGATATAAACCCCTTCAAATATAGCTCATCATCATCATCAAAAGTAAATAAGATTCAGGTTGAGGGTTAGAATGTGCATAGCCTAAAACAAAACTATAGAAAGTCAGCAGAATTTTAAAGGGCAAAATTTCATACTTTAGCTTACACACTGCTAGACTATGTGCCCAGTTTGTATCCTTTGTCGCTTCCATAACTGTGATTGTAGCTAGCATACCGGTAGTTGCAAACACCACTAACCCAAATGAGACAGGCAGCAATGTAGACACTTAGGTATGATCGATGGCACAGGAGCCCGGGCAAAAGAGAGGCCAGGTCAGTGGTGTATTTACGTTTTGTTCTACCCTAGGCCTGACTAAACTGACACACCCCTAATCTTCATTTGACTCACCACTTCCTGTTTAGGATCCACCATCATTGTCCCAAACACCTTCCCAGTGCCATCTGTGTGCCCAAACACCTTTCCAGTGCCATCTGTGTGCCCAAACACCTTCCCAGTGCCATCTGTGTGCCCAAACACCTTCCCAGTGCCATCTGTGTGCCCAAACACCTTTCCAGTGCCATCTCTGTTGCAAAAATGCTTGAAGATTGTGGGGTGAAGAAAATAGAGCAGATGGGCTTAAAAAAACTTTGAGGGGGTGGGCGGCATTAAGCCACCCACCTGCGAATTGCCAGACTAGGCACAGGCCTTGTTGGCCTTTGCCAATATACCCTTCTGGGTCAGGTATAGTCCAGAGGTCAGTAGGCAGTAGGTAAGGTAATAAGTAGATAGTCGGGAAAGCAAAGCAGAGTCAGGAACTAGTAAAGATGAACAAACATGGATTTTTTTTTTAAATCATTGAGCACAGCAGTGCAGGAACGCACTTTGAGAGGTGACCAGAACAATTGAGAATTGGCAGGTTAACCCACAGAAACTTATAGGGCTGGTGGGACCAAAACAAGGTGATCTCACCCCCTCCATGCCTGTGTCATGAGCCCCCCCATAACTTTATAACAACTTTCTAAACCTGAGGCAAGCGGTGCTGAATGGGCTATGCACAAGAGAGAGCAACCTGGAGACAGAGTGCTTGCCAACCAGACACAACCAGAAGAGACGGACACAGCAGGAAGAGAAGGCAGCCGGTGCCTCAAGAGAAGTATTGGCAATAACAACAGATTCTGACTCCCCAATACCAGAACACCTATACGGGCTCACAATCACACCAGGAGTAATCTGTAGTGATTTAAAGTAGCAACATAGCAAAGGACATGGGAGTTCATACAACTGTGTGCGATGGCCTAGAAATAAACAAACCCAACTAAGAAACTATGATAAGTGATCACAACATTCACAGTTTCCTAGAAGTGTTACTTTAACACATCTCTTCCCTTCAAGACCTCAGTAAGCAGGTTTCCTGTGTTGATATAGATCCTACTTGACAACTCGGAAGACCTTTCTGATCGTGACATCCTTGTTTTTCTCTGGTCACATGAAAGCTACAGACCAGTGTGGACTTCGCCAGGTTTTCCCAGTAGCTATTCTAGATCCAAAATCTTGACACGTTTTGATTTTCTATATTTCATAGAAAATACTGGATTCACTAGTCCCATATTCGTTTCATCAGGAATCTTAAACTGGATACTTAAAAAGGTCTCCATAGGAGAGTACATGAGGGTTTTCCTAATATTTTAAAAGACATTGGCATCATAGCACATCCAAGCCGATAGTTTCTCTAATGGTCAAACCCGGGATCTCTCTGGATTTTTTTCTTGTAGGCTCTGGGTTTTGCAGATATTTAACATGTCATCAGACTGATACAAAACGGTTTTATTCCACATCTTCCAATCCAGCATGTTCATTTTTTGTTTCCCTTCTCCCCTTTAAACTTTCGCCTCCCTACTTTCCCAGCATTGGTCTTTCTGCCAGCTTCACTTGGTAATGGATGTTTTTTGGGGGGGCTCGGGACTATAGAAAAGATTATCTGAATTACGCTTACATTCATCTGCACGTACACACTATATGTGTGGGGGTTTTCTATATTCGGCACAGATTAACAAATATTTTGCTGAAGGTCATGGGAGTTGCAGTCCAGAACAGCTGGGATATCACAGATTAGCTTTAAGTGGATAAGCAGGTCTGTACATAAAGTAGTGACCTTCTGTCTCGTTCTCCCCCAAGCACCAAAGGATCTTCACCCTCACAAGAACCTCTCCCATTGAAACATTTACCACCTCCGTCTTTCCTTCCTTTTGGGCAGTGAGATTAATGCCTGGTGGTAACAACAATAACTATATAGCCTCTTATCTATCCTTGGGGTGGGACACTCAAGGCTGGACAATTGTTGAAGAAACCATGGAGCTTCAGCCCATGTAGCCCCCTAGTGATGACAAACCTTTTAAGCTAAAGAGACCCAAAGGACGACCGTAATGTCATGAAAAGACATAAACAGGCATCAAGGTTTGCATTAAACACTAGGTTGATTGGAACAACGTAATGCAGAACAGCACTGATTCCATTACAGCAGTGCAATGATCATTTTTTATGAGCACCGTTTGGTTACTGTAAAAATTGGGATAGTGGCATGGGTTAAACTAAACATTGCATTATAGAAAGAGTTAATGCGGAATTTGGCCGGAACAGTAAGAAAAAAGAAAATCTTTAAAGTAGAAACGGTATATCTGACACAGAGAACAAGCTCATATGAACACAGAGCATTGAACCAGAGAATGATCCGATTGTCAGATTGGTTTTTACCTTGTTAAACATAATTGGCAATTGTTACACTGGAAGTTTTTTTTTTTTTTTTATATTTGCTTGTTTTAAATCAATAGATGTACAGTGTGAGCATCTCATCACATTACAATACTGCAAAACTTCATAGACGTCCATCTTTATAGAGATCTGTGCAGCTCGCGATTGAATAAAGACCTAGTGAATTTGTATTGCTGGCCATCTATCCAGAAAACATTGACCTGTATCTGATTTCCACATTATTACGATTACAGAGCCTCATTCTCTGGATCTGTTAGCGGCAGTCCATTTCCAAGACCTTGCATACCCACCCTATGCAGGGAAGTCCCCCTTGTTCTCTCCATTCAGCCACTTCAATCTTTCTCTGGCTCTGCAAATACATAACACTGCCAGGCACTCCACTGAATATTCAAAACTGCACAAATGAGGACATTATAAATGCATAGATATGCTAATATATGCAAATGCGATCACGCACACTCGGTCTCGCGGTATGCCTAAAGTTGTGAGTGCCTGGTAAGGTCACTCATTTCAGAAACACTTGTTCCAATGAAGAACACCTCTCGTATACCCAGCCCGCTGCCAACCAGCCCATGAATATGTTTAACCCTGTCAGTACAAGAGGGGTGAGCTATGTGCCCACACTGGGAGAGCTGAGGAGCTAAAACTGCCTAACTAACTAGTGCTAGTCTGTGCTGCACCGATTGTAACAAAAAGGTGAAGATGACAAATAAATATAAGATACAACTGGATTAAAGATAACCGGTTATGGGAAGTTCTGTTTAACTATTATTGTTTCAATATAGGTGTTGTATTGTAGGGCTTGACAAACTTAATAGAGTTTTAGGAGCCAGCACAAAAAATCTTGGAGCCAGAAAATGGCACATACGCACAATCACACGCAGACAGTCAGTTAATCAGACACACATTCAGTCTGTCAGTCAGATACACATCCAGTCAGTCGGTCAGACACAGTCAGTCACATATACACACACACACACACACACACACAGTCAGTTACATACACACAAGGCAGCAGTTTTTTAGATTAAAAAAATGTGATTGAGTGATCACCGCGATCACATGCCCGGAAACCCGCCAATCGGGTCCAGGAGCTTTGCCTCAACAGAAGTATAGTCTTGGACCCATTCAGACCGATCAATAATGCTTAGTTAACTCGTCATAAGGGCTCGAAGGGGTTATCAAAACAAGGAATTACATAAACTCGACACCGACATTGAAAAATGTAAACAATTAATTAATTTCACACAGAAACCAGAATATACAGAGAAAGAGAAGATTACTAGTGAAACAGTTAGACATTTGAAACAAAATATTGTAGGTAAACTAAAAGGCAGAAAATTGGAATATAAAGGACAGTAACTTTGTTAAAGAATTTAAACAATGTGTTCTTAAGATACCTATCTAGAACACATTTGAGACTCTCCAAGTAAAATGAGGCAAATATCAGTAGAAAAGGTAGTGATTTATAATTTCCTAGGGTACATAATATCAGTAAGCATCCCCTCACTCATAACTATCATCAGACTTCATCACACACTATGGCGTCTATTCACTGAAAGTAAGTTGAGGTGAGATGAACAATTTCATCTCACCATTTTAACTATAGATTGTGCAGGGACAAACCTGGTGAGTTCCCACCACTAAGCAAACTCGCCAGGATCGTCCCTGCACAATGTATAGCTAAATTGGGGAGATTAAATGTTCAACTCACCTTTCAGTATATAGCCCCTATAGAGACAACAGAGGATGGAAAAGGGGTCTTTAATAAGACCTCAGATGATCCATCTTTTTCAGACTCCTGCCCTCAGGTCATTTGTCAGCTCACTTGTTTCTTGCAACTGCGAACACTTCCTTTGGAGAGACATCCAAATCCTCCAAGCCCAAAGAGAAAATTTGCAGGAAGAAAGGAGCGAGAGGAAAAAATAAAAAGATATCCATGACCAGAAGCAATATGGCATTTTTAATCTTAGTGCACACACTTTATCTGTGGATGAATTAGCAGTATGGAAAAAAGGGGTACATATAGTGGTCATAATGTTATGGCTGATTGGTATATATCTTGTGTAGGTACAGTTAATGAGAGAGATAAAAATTACAGCTAAACACAAAGGTTGTAAAAACACGAAGGAAATGTTAAAACGGCCATTGTCCTGCACAGCAGAACATTGCAAACAGTCTGGTAATAAATAGTTTTTTTATATATATATATATATATATATATATATATATATATATATATATATATATATAAATGAAGCCTGACCACCTCACTCCATATATGATGATGGTCACAATGCAGTTTTATGCTCAGTGCCACCTTAGCAGCTCATGTGCCGGAAGTGGCACCATAGGTTCGTCATCCCTGATATAGAGAGAGGACTCACCAAGTTCGGAGTACTTTGGCGTAGTGGTGGACTAGGAATGATATGGCCACATGTTGTAACTAAAACTCCAATATTTTCATCTAAGATAGGTACTTTTAAAATAATTTAATATTAACAAAGATAATATGTTGTATGGTTGCGCATTGATTTCCTTATGTATTACATAAAGTGTTTTTTAACCATACAGGTACCTTTGTCCATAAATTAAGTGAGCGCATGTTTTACATTAAAGAGACCATATCTTGTAAACATTATTTTTACGTGAATGTATGAAATACACAATTATTTAAAATGAGCTACATATTGTGTTAGCAAAATCTTAAATTAGGTGAAAAATGTGTTTTAGATGTGTCTATGGACCACCTGTGGCTTGGTTTGCAAATTACATACCTCCCAACTTTTCCCCTGGCGAATCAAGACACCGGGGGCGGAGTCTGGGGAGGAGGTGTCAGTGCTACCGCTCATGTGCAGTAACACTGTCACCCATTTTTGAACCTGGCTTCTGAAGCCAGGATCGCTACTGCGCATGCGTACAATGCCCAGTAAGTATTATCTGGCGTCTGGAACACTGGAGAATGCGATCAGGACCGCAGGATTGTCCTGCTGTCCCTCTTAGTTCTACCTCTGTCCCGAAGAGCAGGACATACATCCCAAATCGGGACTGTCCTGCGCAAAGCGGGACAGTTGGGAGTTATGCTTTTTGCATTGAAAACTAGTATATTTGCATACCAAAACACAGGTGATGTCAGAAACAGAGCCTCCACAGACACATTTCTTTTAGAAATTTAGGCATCTGCTTGCAATTTTTTAACACAATGAATATTTTTTTCCCTCAACATTCACAGTAACAATACTCAGCTTTATAAACAGGTTATGCATCTGAATTAAATATTTCATTTATAGTTCAAGCTTGATTATTCAGGTTATACTTCTGAAATAAATACTGAATTTATAGTTAAAGACTGACTAACTCAGGTGGTACATCTGAATTAAATATATTGTTTACAGATGTCCATGTTGGTCAGTATTGGTTTAGTGTAAAATGTTATTTTTGGATTGACTTTACATTAACTAGTAATTTGACATATATAATACTAATACCATACTAAGTGGCAGGTGACAACTCATTATTTCTTTTTCACAATTCATTTCAGGACAGCTGGGGGGGGGGGGGGGGGGAGAATCACTTCTCCAACCCAATTGGTGACGTAACACGTCACCTTAAATTATAGCGTTTATTATACCACTGCAGGACAGTACCAACACACCTGAAATTCCAGCCCATAGATAACTGGCGCGTCGTCCTCCATCGCTCTACCAGGAGTCAGGAGCCCTTGCCGGCTAATTTTGGTACATTCCGGCACCCGTAATTCTTTTACTTCCTGGTTAGTGTCATGATCTGTACATCAATAAAGTTGATTTAAAAAAAAAAAAAAAAAGATACTCTGTGCTCGCTTCAACATCTGTCAAGAGGGTTGTAATCACCTAGGAGATGACGTGCTGACGTCGCCGCGCAGGAGCGCTACAGCTCGGCGGTGGGGCTCGTGCGCATGCGCCTTAGATGCCGGTAGCTTGTGGTGGTACCAGGGAAGGTGTCAGTGGCTGGGCCGTGCAGGTGAGCGGGTTATGGTTACTTAAGAGAGATCTAAGTATCACCTCTTTATAGCGGAGAATATTCCGTGAACCGTCAGCAACCTCCAAACCTGCTGCATGTGGATATGTTTGCTGCTGGCAATAGAGGAAATAGCTATAGTCTTAGTCCTACGAGATGACATGGCATATAGAAACATAAACAGTGCCGCAGATAAGAACTCTGTGTCTTTCTTGTTCGACCTTTACAAAATCTCACTTTTTATTTTGATTATATTTTTCTCCAGATAATAGTAGGCCCATCCCAAATAGTACTGAATCCCCTTATGTTTTCTTTACTAATTCACATGCAGAGTTATTTTTAGTTCAACCTACTACCTGATCTGAGAAACCAGTATTTTATTACGTTTCTCATCAGTCACTCTCTCTGTGCTCTGCTGTGTGCTTTTTATTTACAGTCTTTCCTTCTTCAGCTTTATTTACAGGAGAACTGTCTTCAAAAAAAATGAAGTTATGTTTAATTGAAAGATTGCATGAATGTAGGCATTTTATATAGAAAGTTTTAGAGAACACAAATAAAGCGCCTTGTGGAACCATCTTTGCTGTATATAGCTCCATGGGGGGTGGACATGTTTAGAATCTTGGGTCAGATCTTCCATCATAAACAGTAAACAGGGGTGGTAGGTGCGCTGGAGGTCTTCCACACACAGAATTATGTATATTAGAAAAAAATATATATGATTGCCTTAAATAGCATTAAACTTCATGGGCTGAGGATAAAGGTAATGCCACCAGGCTCAGACCATAGAAAGACAAAAAAGGACAAAAAACATAGTGCAACTCTATACACAGTGTGGAATCTTATATACTGAGGTGGTGAATTGGACTCACAAAAGTGAATAAGAGAAAGAGCTTATCTGATCCAAATGGAATGATTTCTTCAGTTCTTCTCACTCAGTGGCCATATGTAAATATGATGGCAGAAAGTGAAGATGAAGTCAGTATATAGTAAAGTACAAACAGCTTTAATAAAACATAGTATCTTACATATAGGGTATTGGAAAAACAGCACAGCAGGTCTTCCTTTTCAGGCAGCAATCAGCTGAATCAGTCAACAAATCTGCAGCAAATAAAGGAATCCAAAACTTGGCAAGGCTGGAAATGGATTAAAATCAATGGTGTAAAGTGGGTCACGCAACGCGTTTCGCCTTTCCTTAGGCTTCCTCCAACCGTGTGTGTCAGATAAAGGAAGATCCAATCCAAGATTCGTATCCTATCATCCCGCAGCTAGAGGAAAAATAGGACTCAATAGGATACTTTATTGTTATTCTTTCCTATATGTAAAATGCCTACACATGAACCAATCTTTCAGTTGAACAAAACTTTTTTTTTTGCTGACAGTTGTGTTTTAACTCCATGGGTAGTTTTGATCGGGCAGAAGACTCTTAGACACTTTTCAAAAGATATTTACATTCTTTTGCAAGTCTGATACCGGTGCTGTCCAAGGTGCTGTGTTACGAAACTGTAGCTATTGGTGTTGAGCGTGTGGCACACCGAACACACATTTAGTTTGGTGGAGATGCTCAACGCCCCCTCAGCTATTGATTTGCACATATGACAGAGAAAACCAGTTGATCATCCACTGTCGCAAAGAGTTTTTCAACCAAATGGCAGCAAGTGCACAATAGGAGCAATACACAAGTTGCAGTTCTAATTGGTCAAAATTAACACTGTGCTTGTGGTTTAGTCACCAATATATATATATATATATATAATCTTCTCTTGTACATGGTGTACTTATTAAGGTGTTTAAACCTTTATTTTTATGTTAGGCAGTGGTACTAATTTAACTTAATTTTATGTCCTGCAACAGGACATGTTCTTAGTAGCTTCACATAGGCACAGGTGTGTCTCTCAAACTGATGTGTAGGAATGTCAAACTCTACAGCACTCTATCTGATGGCTTACATCATCCATAATATTATTTCCTTTAAAGGGACTGTCTAGTGCCCAAAATGCATCTTCCAAATATAAATGCATATTAATGTGCTTTCAACGTACTTTAAAATGCATGTCTTACATTTTGCAGTTTCAAGAAACAAGGACTGCCCACACTAGATGAGTAAAAGTAATTTCCTTTTTTTTTTTTTTTTTGCTGCAGGAACCAATGAGAATAATGTCATTCAAATAATTGGAATATCCTGTCTCACTAGTGATGTCATCAGTCAACGTGTTGCACTGTTAAGAGATCCTACTGTGTACAAGAGCAAGGTCACTCATAGGCCACACAATAGACTCAATTTAAGGAGGATAGGAAGTGACTAAATGAAACAAAACGTTATATCCTCAGTGTCTATAGAATCAGTGCTGCCACACCTGCAGTAAACATGCAGAGTAATCACTGGGGGAGGGCTTGTGTCAAAAATTAAAAATGTGATTTATACAGAATGCCTGCATCAAATCACACAGGGATAGAAGCCTGTGCATTATACAAGCAGTCATCTTCATCTTACACCAAAGTGAGTTTGGGGACTAGACTGTCCCTTTGAGGCTGGCAGCAGAGTATGGGAGTTGTAATTCTCCAACAGCTGGAGGGCTACAGTTTGATACCCATGATTTAGATACTTACTGATACATCTTTATTGATGTAAGAAGATGCTTAAAAAAACATGTCCCGAGACTTTGATGTAAACCAGACGTGTATCTTAATAGATACATGCGGGTTTACTCTCTGCTGTGTCTCAGCAGTTCCTGGTTGTCAGCGTGCGTACAGCCAATCAGAGTGGGGGCTTGCCAAATGCGAGGGTCACCCTTGTTTTTGCATGGGATCAGCAGGGGGACCTATTTATGGTCCGTCCGTGTCCCCCCCCCCCCCCCCCCCCCGCTGATCCCATGGAAAAACGAGTGGCTCACTCTGCGCTAGCAGAGAGCCTGTCGCCGACCAGACTGCTGCCTGCTTCTTATGGAACCATGGCAGCTCTCGGTCATGCATGTTAAAGTTATATAATTGTTAAAACTTGAGTATGTCTGTTCTAGATGTGTATAATTTACTCACAGATATCCAGCTTCTCCCACACATGTTTTTATGTGGGAAAATCCTAATTTCAGGACCGCTCTCCCACAGTCCCAACGTTATCCTCCAGGACACCAAAACACATTCTGGCTGCCATACAGCCTGTCAATCAAACCTCAATGTTGACTGACAGGCTGCATACCAGCACTGTTGCACAGATCCCAGGTCTACTGACTGGTATTCAGAGAGAAAAACTGGAATTTAAATTCTTAAAAAATGGCAACAAGTATCCCACATGCTAACTATACTTGCAAAGTGCTCTCATGTAGAATGTAGAATACAAATGTGTTCTGGAGAACTCCCTTGATTACTTGATTTATTTAACTCTGAACACGAGTTATACATTTTGCAGAGCACCATGTAAAAATCACATGTTCTATAAAAAAAAAATGGCTGATCATGAGTCATATTCTTGGATGCAAAGAGAATAGAATACCTATTGACAGGGACAATAAACATTTTATATTTTCTTCCTTCACGATTACTTCTAATGTAGAAGCACTAGTGAAAAGTGCAGACCTTCAGCTGCCAAGCTTCCCTGTGAAGCACTGGAGGATGTTCTGATTGCCGACTTTTTCTCTCTATCTCCGGTTGCAGTGAGAAACCCTTGTTCTTAAAATGGGACCTTTGTTGATCCCATGTCTCTCTCTCTCCCTCTCTCTCATCAGACGCACAGGGTGACCCCCTGCTGTTATTGGCTGTAAGCGCACTAAAGCACATCAGGTTAACTCTGAAGAAGGTACACTACTTGTTTAACCTTTGCTTATTTTAACTAAGCAAGTGTTAACAAATAGTTTAGTGTCCCTTTACAAGCAAATGGTAGCCATTCAGAAAGTGGAGATGACAATGGTTTTTTGTTGTTGTTGTTGTTGTTTTTTGCATTCTGGCGTTAGACTCAGATTGTAAGACAGTAACTGCATCAAATGTAGAGCCCATGTCTGACACATCGAGTGACATGGTTGATAATACACATTTGGTTTTGAGCTGTCTGCAATTCCAGAAAGCTTACAGAGGCATTTCCCTTGCAGGATCCCCCCTACTGCCTGTAAAAATGCACCGCAGAAACGCTGCCGCGTGTGCACAAAAAAGGGCATAAGAGAGGATTCGAGTTGCCGCTGCCCATCTTGCACTTCACTGCCAGGCTATGCATAAACTGCCTCGTGACTACCACAGTCTAATGAGATATTGGTAGATAACATTGCTGTGTGCCACAGACAACACCAGTTGTTTGAAAATGGAAATCACCTTGACAGTTATAAGTTCTAAAAAGTTTTAAATAATTTAAAGTTTTTCATTTAGTTTGCTTACTTTTCAAAAATAGATACTAATATGGGGAAATTTTGGAATGGGGGACTACTATAGTGGTCCTGCCAAATCAATCTGTGAAAAAACAAGTTTGTAAACCGCAAGGTTATGGTTTTTGCCCTCTAACTTCCAAAAAGCATGGGGCACCAATGAATGGGGGGTATTTCTGTAATCAGGAGAAGTTGGTGAACATGTTTTAGGTGTTTTTGTTCTGTAGCGGCACCTGACCTGAGGAAGAAATCCTAAGCAAAACAGCAAAAAAAGGTGCAAAACAAAATTAACTACCCCTAACTTTGGTAAAATATTTGTGGCACAATGCCTGAACGAAACATCTATAGCTAAATATATTAAATATTTACCCTATAAGTGCTAAAAAATATTTTCTTATTTCAAATGTATTGTACAGTAAATATGGATTCTACACATGCAAAGGGTTTCATAAGGAAGCCCTATCTGTCCTTTTAAAAAACAATGTATAATTTGTGTTGGGTTGCAACGATAAATATTAAAGAGGGGAACCATGGTTGAATGAACATATGGTTAAAATGACAAAAAGGCTCACATCTTCAGAGTGTGTAACACCCCACACCATGAAGTGGTTGAATGAGAAAACAAGTGGTCTTTGTAAAGTGACTGATGCCAGAGGAATGATATCCAGTTGTAGGCAGTTGAGCCACCTGGGATCCTCAGTGGCATCTCTGCATTTTTTTAATAACACATTATACAAAATAAAGCACATCTTATAGACTTTATAGCGTGCGGATTTGTTTCCCCTGATCTTCTGTGTCTTCCCCTATATTCATCAAATATATATACAAGGTATTTTCCAAGGCAAATATATATGATGTTGAAAAAATGTTTAAGAACAAACTGTTGGCAAAAATGTTTAGCTATGTTTAATTGAAAGAATTGGTGATGGTATTAAACAGTAAAAGTCATAGAGCTAAGAGACTGGAATGGCTAGAATGTCTGCCTCCTCATCTCCAATACAAGTAGGAGGGTCTCAGTAAGGCACCTTGCATGCTTTCATTTCATTTACTTCTGTTTAAAATGTTTATACTTGCTGTAATCTTTCAACTAAACACAATTATTTTTTTGCCAATCGTTGTCCTTTTTAGTTGGGTTGGATGTTCTTTGTCTAACTGATTGTTTGTTTGTTTGTTTGTTTGCAAAGATACTATGGAGAGTCCTGATATTAATAATGAAGATGAACGTAGAACATTCTCCGCAGCTACACATGGGGAAGTCAATTCTCCTGGCATCGCAGGGCTAAACCAAGACGTTGCACAAGAAGAAAGGGAAGCAATACTATTTCATGAAGAAACTATTGACCTCGACGCAGACACATTTGAATCTGAAGAAAATGTGACCTTATCAGAAGATTCTGGAAATCTGCTGGAAAAGCTGAATGAGCAGATGATGGAAAGTGTTCTCATTTCTGATTCCCCCAACGTTAGTGAGGATGACGCGGGAGATATTGGCTGCCTCCATGATATAGTGGATGAAATTGAAAGCAATGACCCACTTGGATTAGGGCAAGAAACGGTTAAGGAATACAATGTGCAGAGCGGCCCTGACCTTGAGGTGACTCCTCAAAACTCTACTTCAGACATTCCACCTGGCGAGGATGATGAGTCTACCAAATCTACAGATAAAACCAGTGTGGAAACTGGCACAGCAAACAAAAATATGACAAGTGGTGAACACGAGGAAGAATTAGTTACACCAGTTGGTAAACCATCTCAAATGGAAGAGGCAATCCCTGTTTGTACTATATTTAGTCAAATGAATGCCCAACAGCCTTTTTTACACGATGGCTTTGAACCTCAGCTCGTGAAATCTCCTAGTTTTGGAGCAGAAATTAAGGGCCCTGTGAAGACTTACGCCCAGGTTGTCCAACCTAGCCCCAGCTTAAGCAACTTTTTCTCTGATAATGGTGCCACCCACTCACCAGCCTCTGACTTTTTTGACTCCTTCACAACCTCTTCGACATTTATCTCGGTCAGTAATCCAAACGCAGCACCATCTGTCCCCCATAGGAGCTCTGCGCCTGCCACCCCAGAAGCTCCTCAGGATCCCGCTGCTATCAATTTCTTTGTTGGGAACAAATCTCTTGACTCGAGCGGTTCACCGACCTCTGTAGAGATATCCCAATCTCCAAAACCATTCTCTCAGATTCATAGCGTGTTTTCTGGAAGTGACGATCCTTTTGCGATAGCCCTAAATATGAGTGAAATAGACAGGAGAAATGATGCATGGCTGCCGTCAGAAGACACAAGAAACATACTCCTTTCTGTAGCTAACCAGCAGTACAGCACTGTTTTTATTGAGAAAGAGAAGCTCACGATGCCAGGTTTAAAGTTTGACAATATCCAGGTAATCTCATTGGGAGGTTTAACACATTAAGCACAAATATTCTGTATTTCTTATCCTTTTAGTGCATATTGTAGCAGCATTTATAAGTAAAACCTGTTCATGTATATGAGTGAGCCACCTCTGGGCATTGGTGTGTTGAAATGTAATGACCTGGGTTGCAGGCACTGTTGGATAATCTAGGACTGTAAGCACTACATTCAGCAGCCAATGAATTGACAGAAACAGAGAGGGGGCTATTCACTAAAAGGTAAGTTGCAGGTGAGTTGAACATTTCATCTCACCAGTTTAACTATACATTGTGCAGGGAGTTTGGTTCATGGGGGAACTCGCTAGTTATATACCTGCACAATGTATAGTTAAACTGGTGAGATGAAATGTTTAACTCACCTGCGTATCTTTCCCAAGTAATTTGACTCAAGTATCAAAAATTATTATTTTATTTTTTCTAGGTCCTCTTAAAATGCTAGATATTCTGGATGAAAGCAGTCAAGAGCATGCTATAATTTAAAATATAAAATATATCTATATATACATACACAAAGTTTAGTACAATTCCCAAGTGGATATTCAAGGTACTTGGAGAAGACGACTTTGAATGTTGTCTCATCTGAAAGTCTTTGTAGGTGCCCCAGACATTCTTGAATTTAGATAGATGAGGAACTTTAAAAGCATTTATTTTCCATTCTGGTCTTAAAGTACTCCTAGCCAAAGAATTAGAATGTAACTCCTCTATAAGGTCATTCAAAAAGTGTGTGCTATCACTTTATAGTTTTTGTTTGTTTGTTTTTAATGCGGAAAATTCTTTTTAAGCTTTACCTCTGCCTTTGGTATTCCGCTGTACGTTCATGAGCTGCAAAATAGAGCTAGGAGGTGGAGCGTGCCTATTTTCTTCTATTTACTATGGATTAAGAATGCAGTAATGGTCCCACATCACACAGTTCCAAAAATTATTGGCGCCTGTTCAAAATGTTACACGGCAGTAGAGAACATTGAAATAATGAAATGTGCCTTAAAGATGCAACACCCCTATTGCCCCTATTCTAAAGAAGCAAAACTTAAAATATTTAGCGCCCCTTTCATGACATGAAAGAGTATTATTCTTTCATATCTGGATTGGTACAAAAATCCTGTGCAGGTTTCGACGCAAAACGGATTTACATTGTGCAAATGTCTTTGGTTTTTTACCATCTAAATCGACGCTGCACAGTATTTGTCCTTTCAGAACATGTTTATGAAGTAAAATATTTTTCTACACAGCCTAGAAAATCTTAATGCAATTTAGAAACCTCTATAAGTAGAATTGTTGTGGGGACTGGACTGCTGCGGGGGTGAACTGTCACAGCCTGCCAAAATAATGGATTGTTTTTAAGTTGGAAAAGGAGGTTTTCTGTTAGCTCCTGACTTGTATAGATGAATGAATTATAAAAATCTATACCAAAAGAGGATTTTTTTTTACTGAAAGGTAAACTAAGCAAATTGATTTTCGCTCTAAATGATTACACCTAAAAGAGATGGAAAGAACTGTAACTTCGTTCTGTGAGCATAATGCATAAAATATAAATGGGTGGTCATATCTGTATGTTTCACTGAACATACAGTAACTCCATGTTCCAGCTTCCTGTGCTTCTGCAATGCACATGTGCAGTGTATGTAAAATGCGGGTGGGGTCTAGCAGGGCATGGGCAGATCCAGGACAAATAGTACTTGTATTAGTGGTATAAGGCCATTGCTTACGCGTTTTTTTTTTATTTTTTAAGGACATTGCCACATTGTAAAACTGCAATATATTCCATAAAACCACACTTCATTGACCTACTTTAAAAAATATATATTTTAATTATTTAATTTTATGGTGGAATTTTGTGTGTATGATCCTTCAGACATTAACCAAACAAGTGCAGAACCTAATTTGTTGCCCGTAGTCCATACACCCAAGAGTGTTTATTTGGTCCACAAACCTAGCCAAAAACCTTAACATGCAAGCTACTATAGAATATAACTCGTAAAACAGTTGGGCAGCAGTGATCTAATTACTAAAGTTCCAAATCTCTAGCCCTTGAGGATTGAGTTATTTTATATGCATAAAAAGACTCGACCCGTGTTGTACAACTTTCTAAGGCCACATGTCATGCAGTAGCTCATCCTGTTTTACAAGTAAAGACCAGATAAATGCTGCCTCAAGAAGAGAGGAATGTGGATACTGAACAGGTTACTTATTTGGAATTACACAAATAGCGGCTGCACACCTCATCAAATAGACTTAATAAATTATTTTTATTGAATAAATAAAATACACAATAAGTAGAAAACGGTCAAATATAAGGCACATCCGGAGCCACATTAGAGCAATAAGTTGACTGTAATAATCATCCACATAGGTATAAATATAAGCACATACAAATAGTAAAAAGTATACAAACAACAGAACACTTACAAAAAGCTGAGACCGGGAAAAATATACCAAAATAGATCCCCAACGTTTCGGCAGTGAGCCTTCTACAGAAGGAGCGTCTATTTTTACTTATTTGGAATGGTCATGTGTTTTTGTTGCATGATTATTTAATTATATATTTTTGGATAGCATTGCAGACTGATGTGCGAATCTACTCTGGCTTCACATGAGTTATTTTGTTTTCCTTGCAAGTGAATGTGCACAGACCTGAAAAAGTCATCCAAAGTCACCAAATCACTTATTCCCCAGGTGCTGCTGGGAAGCGATAGACTGTAATAAAGCAGTGTCGGTGGAATTGTACGGATACTTTCAATCGCAGGGTTTTATTTGTCTTTTTTTCAGGGGGATGCTGTTCGAGATCTCATGCTCCGCTTCTTAGGGGAACAGGCTGCGATGAAAAGACAAGTCCTGACTGCTAATTCTGTAGAGCAGACATTCGTGGGGTTGAAGCAACTCATCGTGAGTATGACTGATATTTTTGTTATGACTACCGAAAAAAAGTATCAAGCTTTTGTGTGCGACACAAATGCCATAGCACTATTTTGTTCCTAATCCTTACAATAAATAAATATACAGATGCTAGCCTCTATGAACGGAAGCTATATTTTCTGTTGCTCTATTTTACCAGCAAGCATTCTGTTTAAAGGGCTATGCCACACAAATTGAGTTTGTATATAGTGGAGAAGCTAGCATTGATTTATACCTATTGCTTCCGTTTGCATTTTTGAGCATGCAAAAATAGGTTTGCAAGCCTTTACTCGACCTTCTGTACTGTCTTTGAAAATAAGTGTATTTCTATCACCAGAAAAAAAAGCAAAAACTGTCTAAACATGGCAAACATTTTAAAATGACATTAAAGAGAAACTAACTTCCCTTCCTAGCAACCTTTAATCAGGCATTCGAATCAAGGTGCCAGGGAGCACCGCTTTACAGTGATTTTTATATTTTAAGTGCAAGTCCAAGAAAGACTTCCAGTGTTGCCATGTCAGAAAGCTGCTTGATTGGAGTGTGGCCTTTCCAAACATATCTCCTCCCGTGATGGGGGCTCATTGTGTTACAACTGACGTACCCAAATATCAAGAGAGAGTCTACTGCAACATGCTGTCAAATGCCAGTTCACTAGTCTTTGCCATGGGGCAAGGCCGCCATCAGAAATTTTGTGGCCTCTAACAGAATTTTTTTTTTCTGGCACTCTAGCAACTCCCCTGTTTTATATCGCCCCCTACCCTCTCAAATTCATTTTATCCAGGTATTTGTATATTGTGAAAGGGTAAAAAACATGAACAGTATGGTCAAAGTCACACAGCAGCAGGGATTAAAACCAGGATACTAAGCTCTCTTACGCTCCCCGCACTCTGGTCTGACGTCAGAGCACCAGGGGTCATGTGACCTGTGTGCTCTGACGTCAGATCAGTGTGTGGGTAGCATGAGCGAGGCAGCATGGATGGACACCATGCTGACTGCAAGCGTTATTTTGTTGTTGTTTTCCTGTGACCGGTGTATCGCCTGTAAGCCCCTGATGACGGCCCTGCTATGGGGCACTATCATTTGAACAGTGCACAAATTGGGCACCTATCAAAAAGGCAGTTTTAACAAGGCAAAAATGCCTGCTTCATTAAATCTATTTTTAGGGTTTCGTCTTTTTTATGTAAGGCATTGCTAATTACAGTATAATTTCCTGACTCATTTGCTTTAATAATGGACTTTTATTGCTGTTTCTAATTAGCTGTTTTTTTTTATAATATATTTATTATAAAATGTTGTGTGTTTTGTAACCTATTGTAGCCAATTGTCCCCAAAATGTTGATAATTAGGCCTGCTTGAGATGGGGAATGCAATTAATTTTACATATTTGCTGGCACAATTGTCAATTAGTTTCTAGCCTTACCTGCAGGATTCTTAGTGAATACCAAATGCTGGGCATTATGGGATAGAACACTGAGTGTGTGAGTAACTGCATACTGATGGCTTATGGATGGGTGCTGAAAAGTTTCTCTTGCTTTGCACTTTTTGTCACTAGATATGACCCCATGTCATTTGTGTTCGACATAGCAGGAGGCAAGTTAAATATGTGCATGAGGCAAGTTAAATATGTATCCATAATATCAAATACGTTTTCAAATTGCAGAATGGGTCAATAGGGAGACATGAGGAAAATAGGGTTTTTATGGTGTACCTCCCACTAAAAGCAGTTATTCGTATGCTGGCCACAGCCATCTTACAAGGTTTGCAGGCATTTTCCTCCCCCATTCAGTTACTTCTCCTGTTTGGCAGCTTTTAAAGGATCTATGTTTGTTTTAAAGGGAGGTGAATTCAGGACAGGGAGGTAATGATTATTATACAAGTTTTCATCTCACCTTGCACTCCAGAATTTCGCCCATACCCACTTTGCATTCTGGAATTTCACCCAAACATACTTTGCATTCTGGAATTTCCCCCATACCCACTTTGCACTCCGGAATTCCCCCCATACCCACTTTGTACTCCGGAATTCCCCCCCCATGCCCACTTTGCACTCAAGAATTCCCCCCATACCCACTTTGTACTCCGGAATTCCATCCATACCCACTTTGTACTCCGGAATTCCATCCATACCCACTTTGCACTCCGGAATTCCACCCATACCCACTTTGCACTCTGGAATTCCGCCCATACCCACTTTGCACTACGGAATTTCCCCCATACCCACTTTGCACTCCGGAATTTCCCCCATACCCACTTTGTACTCCGGAATTCCCCCCATACCCACTTGGCACTCTGGAATTTCCCCCCATGCCCACTTTGGACTCTGGAATTTCCCCCATGCCCACTTTGCACTCTGGAATTTCCCCCATGCCCACTTTGCACTCTGGAATTTCCCCCATGCCCACTTTGCACTCTGGAATTTCCCCCATGCCCACTTTGCACTCCGGAATTCCCCCCATACCCACTTTGCACTCCGGAATTGCCCCCATAACCACTTTGCACTACGGAATTTCCCCCATACACACTCGTTCACAGGCCTGGTGGTGCAGTCTGTATTGAGTGGCAGCTCACAAAGCCTGCGTTGGGTCATGTGACCCCGCAATCACAAGAAATGGAAAGGACAACACAATTTGGTGGGGTGGCAGTTGCCCTCCTAGGCCTCCTCTAGCGACACCACGGGATCCCACCACCCTAAGCACAGGGTCTCTTAAGCAAATATTTCCATGGTTGAGTCGACCCTCAATTTTTGCCTGGTTCTCAGTCTCTGTTCCAGTTAATCCTAACCATGAGAGATCAGGGCTCTGTGTTGGCCAGTCAAGTTCTTCTACTGATCCACCCATATCATTATGGACCTTGCTTTGTGCACTGGGGCGCAGTTATGTTGGAATAGAAAAGGGTCTTCCCCAAACTGCTACCACAAAGTTGGAGCATAGCATTGTCAAAAATGTCTTTATATGGTGAAACATTAAGATTTCCTTCCACTGAAAGTTGGTGGCCCAGCCCAATCCCTGAAAAACATAACATTATCCCTCCTCCACCAAACTTTACAGTTATCACAATGCAGTCAGACAGGTAACGCGTGATTAGTTACTCCACAGAACACGTCTCCAGAGTCCAGTGGCGGCTAGCTTTACACCACTTGATCCAACACTTGGCATTGTACTCTGTGATGTGAGCCTTGCATGCAGCTGCTTGGCCGTGGAAACCAATTCCATGAAGCTACCGCTGCACAGTTTTCGTGCTGATGCTAATGTCGGTGGAAGTTTGGAACTCTTCAGCTATGGAATCAGTAGAACATTGGAAACTTTTATGCACCAATGCGACATGGCATTCTGTGACCCTGCTTTGTGAATTGACGTGGTCTTCTGCTGTTCACTTACAACCACTTACAGTTGATTTGAATATCTAGCAGGGCTGATCTTCCTTGTCAATGTTAGTGTTTGGTGGCTTGTAGCACACACCGACAAGTAATGTACATCCCTCTTTTAATGTATATGCTAATCTCCACCCATAGTCACTGCCGGGGACATCATACACATCTGCCGTAATCTGCATTAATACAGGGTTCAAATATAAACCAATCCTTCACCCCTTATACCGATCAGAAGATACTGTTCCTTACGTACTAATTTATTTGCTTTTGGTCACGCTTCTTGCATTTGCTCAAAGATTTTTACTTCCGATCTCTGGTCTATCCACTGACGGACATTTCATGACTACAAGCTTCATTTTTTTTGTATCTGCTTATTATACATGCTATCCCCACCACCACTCTCATCCGTTTTGTCTAAATCTAACCCCCACTCTCATTATACACTAGCTGCCACTAAATTTCCATCTTTACTCACCACCCAGAATGTAATGTTTTACATTCCTCTAACCAACTAGCAATCCTTTCCCCTAGTATTACAACCCCCTTATTATTGAGGTGCAGTCTATCCCTGCTGCAGAGTCTGTAGCCGACCGCAAAGTCTTCTCAGTTCAGCCACACATTGATCTCTGTAAGCTGTCGCTGTCTCCTGATGTACCAGGCAGTTTGTGAAAATATTACCTTTGAAGTCGTTCATTTATGCTTTTGACCTAGTGCCCTAAATCATTTTTAAGGACCCACCTGTCATTAACGTTGTCATTGGTACCCAAGTGTACGAACACCTCCGGATCATCCCCAAATCTCTCCCAGCAATCTGTCTACTTGGTCCACAAGAGATTGCATAATTCTTTGGCATACGCGGTCCTGGTGACCAATTACCCCATCTACCTTCCTTCTAACAGAATACCCTACTGTCTAGCTTTTCTAGCAATCTGGTTCCCCTCTGTGCTAGGAAGGCTACTCACCTGGCAACTGAGTCAACCTGCCTCAGAAATGCCTCTGAACTGATCTGAAGGTTTATTCATAAGTGGTAAAAATGGCTTAATTGTGCATGCACAGATAGGCTCCCTTCTCTCCCTCCAGTAGAATCAAACCTAACTTGACTTAAATGCTGGGAGAAATGGCAGTTTCCTTTTCATGTTCATAGCTGCTGTCAAATAAGAGAAGGAAAGAAAAGTAATCAACCAATATGTCCCCACTCCCTGCTGCTTTACCTAATTTCAGCAAAGGGTGATGTTTCTGTTCCAGCCTAGTCTGTGCCTCTCACACAGGCACACACCATCATGTCCCTGCTAATACCTGGCATCCTGACACTAAGGCGAGGGGGTGGAGCAGGAAGTCTGTGCAGCCGACGCACACTGCTCCCTCACGCCCCGCTGGAAGAAGCAAAACAAAAAATATTCCAGCAGTGATGAGCGCTATGTGGGGATGAGAGGAGCCGTGTGACGTATCTAATTTCCTGGTCGCCATGGCGCCCAAGATATTTTCGAGCCCTGCCATACCTCCAAGCAAACTTTGGAGAATGGAAATGTCTTAACACTTGATTTCACTTCTATTGCAATGGTTGCATGTTATAAATTAAACCTAATATAAAGATAGTTAGTGTGTCATTTTAACATGATGAGTAAACTTTAGAAGACAAAAAAAAAAAGACAACCCCTAACTCTCTGGTGCAGAAATGTGGAACACTTTTTTTTTTTTTTGTTTTTCTTTTTCCTGCTGTGCAGCTCACAGTGCTACACGTTCTGTATGCCTCACAATAAGGAATACTGTAAAATATTAAAACCCCTGCTATGAGTCGTGATTGCGATTGGGTATACCATGACCTCGTTTTGATGTTTACTGTATCACTCCGAGGCACACCGCTGTGAATGAGCATCATCCGTTTTATTTGCTCCGTGCCCTATATATTTTGTTCTTCTTCTGTCTTATGTGCCCAGAACCCTGCTCCTTTTTCATGCAATCGTTCATAATCTTAAGCTGCTTCCAGTGTTTTGTTGAGCGTGTTTTGAAATGTCACCATTATTGTGACTTTTTTGTGGCAAGTTGTTCTATTGATCTTTTCTACAATACAAGTATTATTTTTTGGAGCTAAGCAGTTCTTAGTGCAAAATAAAGATTGCCAAATCAAATGAGCTTTTTTTTTTTTTTTTTTTTTTTTAACTGCTTAGTTGTTATTTTTGCTTAAAAATATTATGTATGAAAACGGATCCTGTCTTATAATATTGGGCCCTTTTGCTTTCTGGTATTCTATTTAACTTTAGTTTTAGCTTTGTGATAAACAATAATACTGCTCTTTTTTGGTGATTCTGTTAGACAAAATTTATGGTGAGCTTAAGGTAGGTATACACTGTTTAATATGTACATAGAAAGATAAAAAGCAGAATGTATCACTTTAAACAATATCTTCATCTGAATCTTGCTTCTTAATCCTCTGTGATGGCCACGAAAACCAGATGCATATGTCCGATCAGTACCTAGCCTAGGGTTACTTACACCTGGGTACAAGAATTTGTTAGGTGCCCCAGATGGGTGTAGGTATTTTGCTAACACCTTCACAAACCTAACTCTTCTAACCACACCCATTTTCTTAGGCAACCACTTCTTTGGGCTCCACAGCTTGTCCGTTCCATCCTCATGCCCAAACAGCTTTTCCATTCCATCTTTGTCGCCAAGCAGCTTGAAAGTACCATCTTTGCACCCAGATTCCCAGTGCCATCTTTGCCTCCAAGACAGGGTGTTATTATCTTTTGTGGCCTTGTCTGTACCATCTTTGTCCTCAAAACTACGGTGTGCCTCCTAACCCCAGGTTTAAAATAAGCTGGAGCACCAGATGTCGCTGATATCCGTCGCTGTGCCCAATCCCAAAGGAACATGGGCAGGACGCTGTGGGTTGGTGAAGTCACCATTTCAGGGTAGCCAACTGCTCTCCAATCCCTTAGTGACAGATAATTTTTGTTTTATCTTAATAGATACACGTGGGTTTAATCTCTGCTGTGTCTCACATCTGAGACACAGCAGTTCCTGGTTGTCAGCACGAGCACAGCCAATCAGAGCGGGGGCTCATCCTGCTCCTTCTGCAGAATGCAAGGTTCTCTCTCTGCACTAGCGAGAGAGCCAGTCGCCGACCAGATGGCTGCCTGCATCCTATGGAAGCATGGCAGCTGTCGGTCAGAGGATAAACTGGCATGTACTATCAAAAGTACACACCATTTTATCCTCACACTAGCACCAACTAACTTTTCACTTGTGCTTCTATCTAAGAAGCACAAGCGAAACATAACTTTGTGTTCCTTTAGGATACCATAATTTGTATCATATATTACTATAAATAAAACCCTGCACTTTTTTCTAACTTTTACCTGAAAAATCTTACACGTTTAGAAATAGCCAATAGTTTGAAATCTTGATATAAATCTTGTTTTTATTGAGTCTTGCTCCAAATGCTACCTTACTGAACCTTGTGTATTTTTACACAAGAGACGCATCATATAGTGCAGGGGCGTCCAAGGTGTGGTCCGCGGGCCAAATGCAGCCCACCAGGAATTGTGGTGCGGCCTGCTTGAGCTCTGCAGCGGTAGCTGCACCTTCGACTGCTAGGTGCAATGGAAGGAGTGTGGAGCATCAGAAACAAGGTTCCTCGCACCTAGCTCCTCGTGCGCATGACCCCTCCTCTACCCTGCGCGTGAGGTCAGCACAAGTCAGAGGGAGGGGAGAAGTGTACTACGCAATGAAAAGCGGAGGAGCAGTCTGACACCCCGTTCAAAAAGAAAAAAAAAGAACTGTGTGGTTGGGCGGGTACTTTGTGACTGTGTGTAAGTGTGTGTTTGTGCTAGTGTGACTGTATGTAACATGTCTTTTAATTGGACACACAGAGGATAATTTTTTTTTTTGTGTAAGGTTCAATCTATAATTTCACTCTAGTCACTGATGGAAAGATCAAGCCCTTGTATGTTTGACATGACTAACTGGTAGTTCTTGTGGTATTCATTTTTATTCCTTGAATTATTTCTTAAGCTGAAAAAAAAAAAATTAAGGACAAAAAGATCATTCTTGGTTAAAAGCCAAGCTAAGAGTACCATAATTTTGCTTTATATTAAAGCCAGGAAGTGCTCTCTGGAGCTACATAATCCCTAATGCCATCCCAGATCATGTGTTAATCGGCCACCAGAGTGCCTGTGACGGCTAGAAGGGTCAATTATTGTGTTGGCGCAGAGCAGAGGATTATTGTGTTGGCATGGGCAGGGTGCTAAAAAGCTTTTACTCGGATAACATAAAAGCCCTAATTTCCACGGGGAAGGGAGATCCCAGCAAGAGTTAACAAATGCTTTTTCCAAAGACGTGTTATAGCATTGTAATTTATGATAGAAAAGAATATCATAGTTAGTGGAGGAGGACATGTTAATCACTTTAATGGTGTCACACGTAGAGTTAATGGCACCCTTTGAGTCTTTCTATCAGGGAGGGATACTATTAGCGATGTCTGTGGTACAGTCAGGTGAAAGCGTCTAATGTCATTTTATATTTTATTTACTTTTTTTGTATTTATTTTTTATTCAGACCATGTCATTGACTTCTTTCCTTTCTTTCTTTTTTTTCTTTAATGCTTTATTTATGAAATTTCTTTACAATACAAAAAACAGGCATACAATAAACAATTAAAAGTGGACAATAACAAAACAAACAATACAATGTGTAGAACATAACTCATCTTTATCTTTCCTTTCATCTTGTTGACAATTAGTTGAAGGGAGGAAAGCGTCACTTTAACTTTCCATACGTCTTTGCCGTTTACTGTATACATTTTTATAAAGATGATCTCACTTTATTTATTTCAACATATTTTCCCCACACTTTGCACTGTGCTAGTTTTTTTTGTTAATAAAATATACCTAAAGGACAACTGACAGTCCTAACATGTTTCTAGTTATCTACAGTATTATGTAATTTATTTGTAATTCTATTTTACTTTTTTTTTTTTTTTTTTTTTAAAGGTTTACAAAAAAAAAAAGCTGGGGGTAGGGCTAAGGGGTGCTTGGGGGACATGGGCAGGCTGCCAATACTATAATTGGTCTCTCTCTGCCCCAAGACTGCTGTGGAGCAGAGAAAGACTATAGCTGTGAAATCAGGCACTTTGACAGCTAAACACAACCAGTCGCTGCGATTGGCTGTCGCAGCAACCACATGTGTCAGAGGACCCTACCTAAATAGTTTCTATTATTTGTCCTGCGTTTAGAAATATACCATTTTCACATGTCTTTCTGTGGTTTTTGCAACTGATAGGGCAATAACCTAAAGTAGCGTTTATTTTCGCCTACAGTGACCTTTTGACCCCAACGCCAAAGATCAACTTTACTCTAACCCTAGATGTTAAACCCAGCTATTGTGGGATTGTAGTAGTGCTGACTGCTGCTAAGGGCAATCTAACAACTACAACAGCTCGATGGAAGCAGGGATTCATCTCTTCCAATGCTCTTGGCCACAACAGGGCCGTTCCATATTTGGTATGGCTCCTAGGCACGATCAGATGTGCGCGTAGGGTTGCCTGATACCTTCTCATGGAGGCACCATGGCAACAAAGTCTGATTGGCCGAGGCGATTTATTGATTGTGCCAGACAGTCTTAAGGACGTACGTATACATCCTAGTGTCTTTAAGGGGTCTGAAACACCACACCTCTTTCAACTAACTGCTTGGAAACCCATTATTACGACCATTTGTTCTATATAAAAAAAAAAAGTCTAGCTTGTATATGTTTTCCTTTTACTAACATTCTGTGATTTGGAGAAACATGGGGAATATGTAAACATTGCTTTTTGTTTTCTCAATGTAAACCTTGGTAGTCCTTGTGTTTGAAAGAAATACTGAAGAAGCACGGTGCAAAGTGGTTTTGTTTGTTTGTCCTGCTCGGTTACTGTTGGATGCTGTGTGTATTGAAGATCCTAATGGCACTTTGCGCTTCCACTTGCCGGCTCACAGAGAGCTAGCACAATGAGAGCAAGGACATTTGGTTAACACAGAGCGCTTGTGTCAGCCCTTGTGATTTTGCTGGAACACCTGAAACGCGTGGAGACGTTTGTGCAAAACCTATGCAGTATATAATTGAGTGAAAGTGAAGCAGGCCAGCACAGATACTCCTCTTTCAATCACATTTAAGAGGTGTAGACCAGACGTCCTGCTTTAAATTTTAAACTTGAGGTGAATTTCCAATTTGCCATTACACCATTCCTAATGTTTCTGTGTCAGTGTAACCCCTTTTCCCACTTTAATTCTACAACGTTCTTATTTCATTTTCTATCACGTTTACGCACAGCTGCATTTTTCAGAATTTTTTTTATTTTTTTTTTAAAGGACATCTACTTTCCTTTTTGGTTGTAATGTTCTTTTCTTTTCCTAAATTTTTTTTTATCGTACTTTTTTCTTTTTTATTGGTTAAATGTGAAAGATTCCTACATGAGCCACTAAACCTTTTCCTCCCACTTGTAATTTTTAGTGACCCTAGTATGATGATAACATGGCATGCCCTTTGTAATATGCATTGAATCATCTGACCAATAGCTGATGTGCTTCAGTGTGAAAAAAAACGCTTAGTCACCAGTTGTCACTCATTGCTTGCAGAGAAATCCTTTTGTTATATATAACCCACTCTGTATTTAAAGACGCACACTACAGACGTGACGCTCAGTTTCTAACTTTTGGATCTATGAAAGGAATTTAATAAAAGACTAGTTCATGATTATGCATCTCTCCAGTATATTTTATATATATATATATATATATATATATATATATATATATATATATATATATATATATATATATAAATTATTAGTGTGTGGAGAGAGAGTCTTTGAGTTGTCCGCCCCTCTCCATGCACACTTGTTTTGGGTTTTTTTTAAAGTGTTTATTGGGAGGGGCAGCAAACACAATAGAAAATGGTATTTTTTGCGCATGACTCTGATCAGACCCAGAGACACAAACGCAGAGACCACATAATTTGTGTTTCTGCCAAAACACTTCAACATCATGTGTGAAGTCCCAGAGATGTAGCCGGCACTCACTTTTTCCATGTCGGGATATTTTTGAGGGTGGCACTTCTTATGTGCGCTGTAGCAGTTTCAATATGAAATGGTTCTGTTACTTTAATTTCCAAATTATGGGCTGTACGATAGGGAGAGGGCCATGTGTGCTATACATGTAGGATCAGAGACTCTGGACCTATCCAAGGAATGATTCCAATAGAGGCTGATTACTTTGTTGTTCTTTCCAAGTACAATACAAGCACTGTTGTAGGGAGCGAGTACATACAGCCGTCTGCATCCTATTTATAATCCTATTTATGAAATATAAATGTTTGTGTAACCAGTTGAGGGTCTGGAATTAGAATGTAATGGATGAATTGTAGAATGATGGCTGGCTTTTTTCCTCTTGTATTTGACACAGCCGTAAAATGAAACCTTGATATAACCTCATCATGTTGTTCATGAAATACGTTCTTCACACGTTTATTTCAGTGCTTGAGATGACCGTATCAAGAAAAGGTTGTTGCAACCACTCTGGATTAAGCTGTCCTTAAGGCTATGTGGAACCATCTATATTTCTCAAAATAAAATGCTTTTATATAAATGCAGTATTTCTAAAAAGGTTTGGGGGTTTCTTTCCTTTTTTTTTTTTTATATAAATAATTTTGCTTCACTAGTTAAAAACCTTTTGCCACTGGCCTGGAGTAAAGACTATCAATATCTTTACAGATACATGCAGGTTTGCTCTGCACTCTGTAGCTCAGTTGAGTAATTCCCCCTTCATTTTCATGTCCCTTCCCTTGTTAGTACCGTATTTGCTCGATTTATAAGACGACCCTGATTATAAGACGACCCCCCAAACTTTGGATATTCCTTTAGGGAAAAAACTAAAAGCCTGAATATAGAGTATACTACTCTATAGGAAAAAAGTTCAACTTGTATATATTCACATGTAAATAGCTTTTTTTAATAAAAAATTGTGATATCAAAAAATGCATTTCTTGTTTTTATTTCCTTTTATGTTCCAATGCTGCCTCTCTCTTTCCCTTGCCCCCAGCTTTGTGTCTCTCCCCCCTTAGTGTTGCCTCTCTCCCATCCCTTTGTCTCCCCCCTCGCTCCCCTTGTCTCTGTCTCTTCCCCCCCTCCCCCCCCTTGTTTCTCTCTGCCCCCCTACCTCCCCTTGTCTCTCTCTCCCCCCCCCCCCCCTCCCGTATGGGTGCGTATCGTGCAGACATCCCCCAGCTGCACGATTCTCCCTGGTGGCTAGCGGGGCAGCGGAGGATGTCTGCACGATGAGCGCAGACCTCCCCTGCTGCCGCCCGGCACGACCACCGGGACTTTTATGATGAAGCCGGAAGGACCGGTAGCGGGGGACTAAGACCGGTAACGGGGGACTAATAAAAGTACTCCAAAAAAAAATTGGGCAGACTAGATGGACCGAATGGTTCTTATCTGCCGACACATTCTATGTTTCTATGACCCGGCTTCATCATAGAAGTCCCGGCGGTCGTGCCGGGTGGCAGCAGGGGGAGTCTGCGCTCATCACGCAGACATCCACCTGCTGTTAGAGAGGGGGATCCAGGTCCCCTGCAGCTCTGCTGGGGACCTGGATCCCCGTCTTATAGTCTGACCTCGATTTGAGGTCAGATTATAAGACGACCTTGATTATAAGACCTCGTCTTATAATCAAGCAAATATGGTATTTCTCTTCTCTGTACTCCCCACTGTATTTGTACTGTACTTTCATGTCAAGCATTTTACCAACCTTCTTGACCATACAAATTTGTGAATCTGTGTCAGCTGAATTAAAGTTCCTTATTGAGCCTTTTTAACGCCATATTGTTATCAAGGGGCAGACATCTTGTTTAGAATCTTGGGTCAGCTCTTCTCACTTTGGTTCAGATGAACAAAGATCTGACCCAAGATTTTAAACAAAATGTCTGCCTCCTGGTAGAGCTAAATAGGGAAAAGAGGGCACAATAATTTATTATTGTATTTCATTAAAGCCTTTCTATATTAAATGCCTACACTTGATGTAATCCTTTAATTAAACACAAATCTATTTTTCTTCTACAATTGTCCTTTTATGGACACGTAGAAAAAAACCCCAACCTATCAGACTTGTTTACCTTTTTAAATTGTGTTCTGGCTAGTTTCCAAACGGTGACTTTTGTTTTATCTCATTGGATTACATTGCCTGCTGTGCAAACTGCTCCTAGCACGCGGTTTATATAGAATTTTACATGCAATGATATCACAAGAAATGCACACTGTTGCATTGTGTTCATCCCACTTCACTTACATGCTATGCAATTTTATTTATTAAGTATTTTACCAGGAATCATACACTGAGATTTGTGTCTCTTTTCAAGTATATTTAAAGGGTCACTCCTACCAAACAATGAAAAGCATTTTTTGTTTTTTTATTTTGCATTTTTGATTTCAGAAATGTCTCTTGTTGTTGTTATATGAGTTTATTTTATTAAATATTTTACTAAACAAGTGTGACTGGGCGCCACAATTTTGTGAAATATAGTGTTTTGGGTGCGACCCCTCCAGAGCCTTTACAGCACTAGTATCTCACTTTGGGGCTGGGGACACAGAATGCAGTCTATAAGTCAGAATTCTGATCATAGACTTGCATTGAATGGGAGGGTAATGTAACTATTACATCACAAGGGGCGGAGTTATGATCCTGTTTGATCAGATCAATGTCCTCTCTTTGTGTTGGAAGGAAGGTAAAAAAAAAAAAAAAAAATAAAGTTGTACACAGCCACCTAGTCCTGCCCACTAGTGATACACATGAGCCAGTAACAGAGCAGGGGTGTATCTTATGACATCATCATGCAGGCTTTGGCCACAGTTGTAAAGTGAGACTTGCTGGAAGGTTTTGGAGAATGTTGCATAACGGATGAAATTCTCAAAATTGGTGCTGGAGACGTAGAAGAAGAAAAACCTGTCTTATAAATGTGTTTGTTTTAAATGCACAGCTAATCTAGTTACATCTTATGTAAGTGGTAATGTCCCTTTAAAGTAGCCTTATGTTTATGATGAGGTTGTCATTTAGAAAATATATTAACCTGAATGTATTCTTTTTTTTTTCATGGCATTGTCCAAGCACTCTTCTGTACACCAGCTGCACCGGATCTCCAAATCACACGTGAACTTGTCACCTTAAAAGTTCCATTGAGAAGTGCTTCACATCCACTTTTATATGACTGCAAATATAATAGTGCAATATTTTTCTAAACTGTAATTGGTTTTAGTAGCACATATTGTATTCACATATCCCTTTGATGTATCAACAATACACGGTAGTGTGATGGAATGTCTGGTCACAGCCGTCAAAGCTTCAGAGAGATTACACAAAAGGATGCCAGTATACACCAAAAAGTCCAGGCAAAAAAACGGTGACAAATCTATATTGCAAGGATTTAATGATAGAAATCTTGCATATTGGCAAATGTTCAGTCACCTCAAAATACAGAATATCCAGAAACGTACACTCTGATCTTCTCTGGAGTTGTGTGGATATTGTCATCGTTTGGCGTAATGAAGCCTGAAGCTTTGGCGGCTGTGACTAGACATTCCATCACACTGTATTGTTGATATGCCTTAGACATCTAATAATAAATACCACTAAAACACTATTGCACTATTGAATGTTGTCTTAAAAAAAAAAAAAAAAAAAAAAAGCCAGCATGCTGCTCCTGCAATATGGTAGCGATCGTGGGTGCCCCAGACCCAGAATTGACACATCCTTTTACAGAAAGGGGTTAAGGTGGCAACTGAACCTATTTTATACAGATTTGCCCTATAGCACATGTAAAGGAACTGTCTAGTGCCCAAAATGCATCTTCCAAATATTAATGCATATTAATGTGCTTTCAAAGTACTTTAAAATGCATGTTTTACATTTTTCATTGCTTAAAATATAAAAGGCTTACAGGTAGATGAAATTACAGCAGTTTGCAAGAAACCAGAACAATAGTTGAGCAAGTTATTTCCCTTTTTTTAATTTGTTTGCCTCAGGAACCAATGAAAATAATTTTGTTCAAATGAATGGAATTTCCAGTCTCTTTGGTGATGTAATCAGACAATGTGTTGCACTGTTACAAGACCCTACTCTATACAAGAGCAAGGTCACTCAGAGTCCACATAATGTATTCACTTGGAAGAGCACAGAAAGTGACTAAATATAACAAAACTTTATATCATCAGTGCCTATATAATCACTGCTGCTGCACCTGTAGTAAACATGCAGAGTAATCACTTGGGAGGGCTTGAGTCAAATATAAAAAAATGTGATCTGTGTTCATTTAGCCAACTTTTTGCCAACACGCATCCAGATTGGCAATGCCTTGGTTGAGCGTTATACATATTAATCTCAGATTAATATCACATCTACTCCGGACCAGTGGTCTCAGATTTTTACATTTTGTTTATATTAGTGAAGCAAAAGTTTTTAAAAGTCCATTAATGCCACTTTAAAGTAGACTATATAACCTACAGATTAAAAATGTTAATCCTGCCAATTGTACATTTTGAGAATAACGATAATATAAAAGTCTGAGTGAAGTTTTAGACCTTAAAAATGGCAGTACAGTTAATCAAAAATTGTTTACCTGCAAAAAACGTAATTTACAGCTTTGTTACTAATCTTGAATTCTATCTTACAAGATTTTTTACGGTTTTGTTGTTGGTTATACTGAGTTTGTTACAGAGGGTGCTCTATCAAAGGGTAACCTTCTGTGCGCCTATCTGTGTAAAGAGGGCCATTTACTAAGGGAAATTAAAGGGACAAAAATCCACACCTTAATGTCTGAGTAATAAGATTTGACAAGTTGGAGAATGTTTGTTTCCAATTTTACTGTTAACGCCTGTTTTTTTTACAGTTCAGTTTTAGTGACTAGATCTTACATTTCTGAAATGAGCTAGAAAATCTGATAATCAATTAAGAAGTTAAAATATCTCCTCCTAGTACCTAAAGAAGTTGTTAACCTGCTGAGACTGTAAGGGTTTTAATATATTTTTGTGAAGCCTTCAAAAACAACAGTGCAAATATCTAAAATATACAGCATATGCACATTCTAACCCTGAATAAAACATGTGCTATTAACGTACTTGAAAACTGACTTTGTAGTGTGTTGTAATACCATTTGCGTCTTGAGATGGGCACAAACAGACTCTTATGCTTAGCTTCACTTACTGCCTAATTATACGTAAGGCTTTGAAAAATGACATGCCTGGCTCTTCTGGCCATCTTTACTGACCTTGTCATCGTTACTGATGACTAGATTGAGGTGCTTCAAGCAAATTAAGCCGCACAGCGTTTTTATTGGAATCATTTGTTTACCACCTCTGTCTTCTTCCAACAGAACAGCAAGAACTGGAGGGCAGCGGTTGACCTGAGTGGGCGACTTTTGACCGCTCATGGACAAGGGTATGGCAAGAGTGGGCAACCAACTAACCACACCACAGATTCGTTACAGGTTACCAGCATGTTTTTATATTCTTTTTATAACCAAACAATGTCATACATAATCTGATATGTATACTGGGTTTTATTCCTTTTTAATACACAGGTCTAAAAGGGAAATGGCTATTTATTTATTTTTTGTTCATACAACTATAACAATTTCATACTCCAAAGAGTTAATACATAGCTGTCTTTTGATCCATGTTGGTTTCTATTGCCTTGTTGTTCTTTTGATACTTGAATTTCTCTCCTGGGGAGTCCTGAATTGGGTAAAATATAGTCTCTCATGAGTAAGAATAGTTGTTCAAAGTAAATTCACCCATGGTACTGAGAAACGGGGAAGAATTAAACAAAAACTATATTTTATTTGTTCATCTGTAATGACCTCATCTCCATTAAACCATATAACGCTTTAAGGACATATTACCTACTATAAAATGGGTGATTTAAATTAATAGGAGGCATTATTCCAGTAATGCAAATCAGGTTAAGACTGGCAGGGCCGCATTAGAAATTTTGGGGCCCCTTACAAAAAAACGAATCTTACCTCAGAACATGCTCCATCACCCACATTGCACAACCATAACATTCCCCATTTACCCACACTAGGACTTACCCCAGCCATGCAGTGCACATCCTTCCATGATTCCGCGCCTTCGCACACTTATCTGAAGTTTGAGCACCAGAAGGTCACGTGACCCTGGTGGTCTGACATCCGATCAGAGAGCGGATAGCGTGAGAGGCAGCATGGAACGATGTCTGTACACTGCACAAACACAATGCTGCCTGCTCGCCGCTAAAATGCTGGAAAGGGACCTCTTTTGATCTCCCCAGCCAGCGTCTCTGCTGGCAAGCGTTTTTTTCACCCTGGGCCAGCCGTGCCCGTGACACGTGTATCGCCTATCACCCCCTGATGGAGGCCCTGTCTGGGGTGTTGCAAGGTCAATGTTAGCACTAGCATTAGAGTTGCAATGTTACTATAGGTATTCCTGAGGAAAAAATAGTTAGGAAAAAGTCCTACTTGCACTTATTGTCCTATAACTTGCAAAAAAAAAAAAAAGAAAGCATAAACACATTGGGTATTTCTAAACTCAGGGAAAATATTCGAATATTTTAGCAGCTTTGCATTTTTTCCATTTTATTTTATAGATTGGTAAAAAGATTTTTCAAGTAAATGTTATAAAGTTTTTTTCTTTGTTTTTTGCATCATATTTTACAAAAGATCTTTTTTTTTATGGTTTTAAGCAGAGTGGTTTAAAAGTGATGATTTAAAAAAAAAAAAAAGTTTTTATTGAAATCGTATTTTTTTCTTTTGTTTTACTATACATTATAGTTCAAAGTTTATTAAGTATGAAATAGAACTACCTCTATATTAATGTAATATTCACATTTTTGGTAACTAATTCAATTAATCCAAGCTGAGATAACTTGCACCTTTTTCACAGTAAAAATAGTTTAAAATAAACAAAGTCAAGGAAAACGTAGAAACACAGAATGTGTCGGCAGATAAGAACCATTCGGTCCATCTAGTCTGCGCAATTTTAGAAATACTTTTATAAGTCCCCAGTAAAATAGAATCCAATTGTTCTGCAAAGCTGTGTACAAACAAAGAACACATTACCACTTCTGTTAATAATTAATAAATAAATAAATAGTGGAGCTATCTTTCATTCCCAGGGTCTTTCTTGTGTACAGTTCCTGAACCTAAAGATAGGTTGCATTGAAAGTAGTAGTCCACCGTAAAAAGAGACTATTAATCACGGTTTTTGCCTAATTTAAAATTCCTCTTCAACGTTGTACAGTTCGAAAGACATTTATGTTTATTCCAAAGTCAAACTAAGGCTTCCAGTCTGCCATCTCAAGATCCCCACCTAGCAGTCTTGGAGATGCCAGGAGTGTATAGTTTTTCAATGAATGTGTCTACACGCTAATGACGGAGATTAAACGGACTGTAGCCCCCAAGTTTTTGTTTTCTTGTGATTAAATGTAAATGTCCTTTAGATGGTGCAGATAAGAGCTTTATTCAGAAGGTGTTTTTATTTTTTTTATAATGAGGACTCAATAACTATCTTATTCCTTCACCAAGTGACGTCCGTCTTTCTAGAGTTATAATGTAACATTTTGAAGATGATTTTGGTATTTTTTCCAGCTCTGGTTTGTGAGACTGTCTCTGTTGGTGAAGCTGAGTCTTTTCCAGAGTGCTGAAGTGGAGCTTGAACCATTTAAAAAACTAGATCAGCCGGATCTTTACTACGAATATTACCCTCATGTTTATCCTGGACGCCGAGGTGAGCGCTCTACTTAATAAGTTGCTGTTTTTGTGGAACTAAACTTTCTTCATAACTTTTTGGGTTCTTTAACCAAAAGAAAAAGTGTAAACTCAGTGGTGTAAAACCAGTGTGTACCTTTATGTCTTTGCTGGTATCTGTTGATGTCTGATGAAACATTACAGTCTCTCTTTTAACCTTTACAAATAAAATGCTGTCAGGGAGTGACAGCCATCGACCGGACCAGCCTGCATGATTTTTATCCTCTTATAAAAGCAGATGTGAAAATGTCATTGCCTGTAGTAATGGAACTAAAAGTGGAATCCAATTGTGGCCCTTTTAATAAGCTCCTAAATAAAGGGAGCACTCTCAAACAGCAGATTTTCTTTTAAAATATACACATGTATATAATGTGTGTATACAGTGCTGTGCTGTGTTTTAGGCAGGTGTGGGAAGATGCCGCAATGTAAGAATACTTTAAAAAAATAGAAGTTCATTTTTGTCAATCAACAAAATGTAAGCAAACAGTAGAAAAATCAAAATTTGGTGTGACCACCCTTTGACATTCAAAACAGCATCAGTTCTTCAAGGTACACTTGCACAAAGTCAAGGATTTTGTAGCCATATAGTCAGGCGTATTATTAACTAATTATGCCAATTAGGTGTCAATCATTAATACGTAGGTTGAAGCACAATCATTAACTAAAAAAAGCTTTGTTGGAGGAACAAGACACAAGCAGTGGGTCTCCAGCATTCATATATAGGGGGGCACATGGGGGGCCAGTGACAAAAGTGGGGAGGGGGCAGTTATAAAATGTGTGTGTATATATGTACACATATAAACATACATATACACACACAACATGAAGAACATGTATAAGTTAACAAAATTCATATTTCCAGCAACATTATGAAATATGCTAAAGTCTACCTGCTATGTGCTATGCTCTATATGCTCTGCTCACTCTGCTCCCCTTTGCTTGCTCTCCTACTCACTGCTCTTGCTCTGCTCTCTGATTATGCTCTTCAGTCTAATAAGGTGTGGCCGCCCCGCACTGTGCGCTCCTGCTCCACTCCCTCCCTCCTCCTTCTTCCCCTCTATGGTCTGAGGTGTGCCTATGACATAGCGCCATAGGCGCGCTCAGCAAGCAGCCGAAACAATTAAAATCATCAGGGAACTGACAGCCGCGAGGTGAGAGGGAGGGGGTAAAGCAGTACTAGTGCGGCGCCGGCTGCATGTTTTGTTATGTCAAGCAAGACCCTAGTGGGCCCTGGGCAAAGTCTTTAGCAGTGTGCCCCCCTTTACTGTATGTAAATGTAAACCTTTTAATGTTATATGCAACTATTTTCATATCACATTTAACTATTTGTATGTAAAAATGTTATTGAAAAATTGCATTCCTTGTTTTATTCCCTTTTCCTGCACCCACATTGCACCTACAGCACTTAACACAGCACCATACAGTACCCACAGCAGTTGCCATGCACCTATATTGCACCCACAGCACTTGGCTTGCACTCATATTGCACCCACGCATTTTGGGATGCCACAGTGTCAATTTGTCCCACAGAACTGCCCCTGTAGAACAAGTCACTTTCCCCCCATAGTACATGTTATTTTGCCCCACAGAGCATGTCATAGCATCACTTTGCCCATTAAAATAAGCCACTGTCGGGTACCAATTAACATGCCACAGTCACTTTGTCATTAACATATGCAACAGTCACTTTGCCTTTTAAAATATGCTACCGTTTGTCCATTAAATATGCCATTTCAATTTAATATACTCCAGCCAATTTGCCCAATAATATGCCAGTATTATTTTGCCATTAATAAGCCACAGTCAATTTGCCCAATAATATGCCAGTATTATTTTGCCATTAATAAGCCACAGCCAATTTGCCCAATAATATGCCAGTATTATTTTGCCGTTAATAAGCCACAGCCAATTTGACCAAGAATATGCCAGTATTATTTTGCCATTTAATATGCCCCAGGAAATTTGCTAAATAATATGCCAATATTATTTTGCCATTTAATATGCCCCAGACAATTTGCCCAATAATACGCCAGTATTATTTTGCCATTTAATATGCCCCAGACAATTTGCCCGATAATATGCCAGTGTTATGCTGCCATTAATAAGACACAGCCAATATGCCACCCTCTTCCCCAGTACTCACCTCCTGGCTGCTCCGTGTCCCCGGTCGTCTCCTCCGTGCAGTCTTCCCTCCTGCACGGAGGAGGTAAGTACAGTCACCAGATATGATGTACTGTCATAACCAGTTGCAAATATTTTTTATTTAAAACTTTTTTTTTTTTCCGGCTGCCCCCCAAAAAAGCTTTAGCAGCGCAATTTGCTGCAAGGGCGATGCCGACATTACATGTGTCACCCAGTGGGCCCTGGGCAAGTGCCCAGTTTGCCTATTGGTTAAAGCGGCCCTGATGTCAAGGCAGGCAGCACAGCCATGGCCCCCTTAGCGACGCCACTGGATACAAGATAGTTATACTACATCAGTAATATCTCTCCCAGTCATTATTTTCAAGGCAGATTGAGTTGTTCTGTTGATAAACTTTTGAAGAAACACAAAGAAACTGGCCACCTTGAGGACCGTAGACACAGTGGTCTCCCAAGGAAACTTAATGCAGCATAGGAGGCACATCATGCTTTCTTCCTTTCACAATTGGAAGATTTCTAGCAGTGCCATCAGCTCAGAATTGGCAGAAAACAGTGGGACCCTGCTACAACCATCTATTCTGGGGAAGTCTGGTCACAAGTAGTCTTCATGCAAGACATTCAGGCAAAAAGCTAGTAACTCCGACGTGGAAACAAGCCAAGCAATTCAACTGTGCATGAAAAAACATGAACTGATGGGAGGGGTCAGTGATATGACCTAGTTTATTTGTATATACAGTATTAAGACCTTGCCTGATATCACATTCAAAGTATATTTCCTACATTTTATTTTTTGTCTCATATTAGGTGGCGTTTTGCTTATTAACAGTGTTTGTTTTCATTGTTTGTTGTCAGGCCTTAACAAATGGCAGGAGCCAGGGAGTCATGGCTCCCAAACTGCTGGCTCCTTTTATTTTTATTTTTTTTATTTTGTTTTATTTTTTTATTGCTGGATGTCCCATTTTGCTGGCAGCTAAATTGGTCTGCTTGGCTTCTATAGCCTAAAAATATTTATCAAGCCTTGCCTATAGTGTTTTGAATTTACAATAATTGAATGTGATTAGCATAGTATCAACATAGCCCAATAAAATATAGATTTTTATAAACCGAAAAATATGTATGTTAACCAATAATGCTATGATTATTGAGGTTTCATAAATGTTCTACAGATCTGTACACAAATTAGAGTGTACACCAGAGAACTACTTAATTGGCCAAAAATGAGCAGGGTTCTTGAAACTCTGGATCATTACCCATTGGGGGGTATAGTTAGTTGTTTATTTGAGATAACGCTATACCTTAGGACCTTCACCTAGATGTTTCTTTAATTCTCAAGCCCTGTTTTGATTTCTTATGTATATATGTCTCTCTGTTACTTAATATTTTTCTCAATTCAAATACAATCAAGTGACAGAATTTAAAGACAATCCCTTCAGCAAAGCTTTGTGCGCACAGTTTTACAGAAGGAATAGTTGAATACAAAGAGTGTATAAAGTAATACTGTAGTTGGAATACCTGTGCTTGCAGAGGTCAGTGTTTTATTTTTACGATAAGATGAGCACTGTCCTTACTGTGGCTGTTGTTATATATAAAGCTATTCATGGAGATTGAGACCTGATTATTTGTTGTATGCTTTTTGCTCTACGCCTGTTGCGTTCATTTTTCCCAATTTCTGATAAAGCTGTCGTACATCGATCATTGTTCTGGTTGACAGGCTCGTTACTCCAGGCTCTAATTAGAATGTGCACTGCCTAGGTTATGGCACGTCTGTGGGCCACCTAAGGTCAGGTCTGTCTCGTCTTCGGTCTTGCAAAGAATTCCCTTGAGTTTCCTAGTTTGTGTTTCATTGAATTTTTATTTTTTTCGTTTTTACCATTGAACTCCCCCCACCCTGGTATCCTGGATCTGCAATCTGCTTACGTACCCTAATTACACAATCCATTGTCCTGTCTGGTTCTAAAAATATCCCTGTTTATTTGCTGAATAAACCGGTGTCTTTTACCTATATTTACAGAAACTGCCCTTGGATTTCATCTTCTCTCTACATCACTATAAAATGTTGAATTTAAACAGTAAAACTATAGTTTGGTTCAGCAAAACCGGCTACATATATGTATTGTTAAATTCACGTTTTATTAATCTGTTTGTAATAGCTGCACTCAAATTGAACCTCATATATAAGTTTGTTATGCATTATTTTGTATGTGTAAAAAATATTTGTTTACTACATATTCTAATATTTGTTTACCTTTGAGAATTATCTCGGAAGTGAATGTCTGGGCTCATGTAAGTTTTAGGGACTCACTCACTATTGTGTATGAATAACACTACGCGGGCTAGTAACTTTTCTTCACTGGTAAATGATATGGATGTTATGGAAAAGTGCAATGCAACAGCTATTATACAGCTACGAAATGCACTTATTATAGACAGGAGCTCACTTGCTTTTCTAAAAAAAAAAAAAAAAAATGTGTATTTTTACTGATTAATGCAAAAGCTTTTTTGGTTCTGGTCTATTTTACTTACATTTTCACGTTTTCAAACACCCGTGATGTTATTCGTTTTTAAAAGAAAGTCACAAGGGCGAATAACAAAACTATATTTGGGTGATCCTCACTCATTATTCTCTTTTATTGATAATAATTTGCATTTGACCCATCTTAGTTTAGTCCGTAGTTGAACTAAGATGTGATCATTTCCGTCTGACAAGATACGGACTGAAATCACATTAGATATGGGTTCTGCCGGGTCCCTTGGTAACCAGGCACCTGTAATTGTCAAGCTAAGAGGGTTTCAATTCCTGACCCAATTCACTGCTGAGGTCAACAGAAGTATAGTTTGGAGAAAGTCCGAGGTGCTTAACGAACAAAACGTTTTCTCATCTGTTTTGTGAGTTTCAAGTACAATGTTGTATCGACTAAATTAGTCTAGCCCTGCACTTTCCTTTTTTGCAAGAACTGCAGCTTAATCTCATTTTATGGTATTGCTACTGTACAGTTATTACCAAGTGTTTAAGGACTTAGAGCTCTCTTAAACGCACAGTGTATCCCTGAAAACATGTTTACAGCTACAATATAAGAAATCTGGCCAGATAAACATAAACCGATGACGTTCTTTTTGGTTTTGTGCATAGTACCAGACTCGTTTCCACCCAAGACATGGAAACTAAACAAATTATTCTCTGCTCCTTTTAAAAAGTAAAGGTACAGCTTTGATTACACACCTCATCCACAATGGGCAAGTTAACTGGTTTACGCTAAGCAGCCTTGTATAAATTATTATTATTATTATACCAAAGTATTTCTTAAGCTTTAGTCTATAACCAAAGGCTTATCGGCAAGTATCCAATCACTTACAGTACGTTCTGTTTTTGTAGGGTCCATGGTTCCATTTTCAATGAGGATTTTGCATGCCGAGCTCCATCAGTATCTTGGGAATCCCCAGGAGTCTTTAGACCGACTACACCATATGAAGATGATTTGCCTACAGGTAATGAGAATCAAGGAATAGCACTGGACTCTGTAGTTCTTTCTCATTTAGTAGCCTTACTAGTGTATATAAAAGATCACCGTAATCTTGTTTTTTCACATTTTAGTTTCCAAAGTCTTAACTTGTGTCGTTATCTCTGATTAACAAAAGTGTGTGTTGACTGTTTACAAATCCAGAAACAGAGGTTAGCTTTGCACTTTGAATTAATATCGAAATTACCTGCTGCATGTAATTTCCATTGTGGGTCACTAGATCATTTCACAAAGGATACCAAACATAATCCCCTTTATAATTACCGCTTTTACCATTCTTTATATGATCTATACTAGTCTAACCTTAAACAGACTCATAGTAAGTGTGGGTAAACTGGTTATTTGTTGTTGTTTTACTCATAGATGTTTTAATATCTTGAATATTACCCTCTCTTCTGCATAATTAGAAAAAAGGTAAAATGTCATCGCAATTCAAAGATGGAAAAAATATACTACTTGTTCAATCAAAAATATTTTTAATCAAAACCGTATTCCTCAATCTTCAAAACGTTCCTCAAAGCTCTCCTCTTTAAGTAAGAATTCTGCTAGAACACGCAAATCCATCTAGCTCTCACTGTCCCCAAATACTGTCAGGAATAAGGAAGCTTACTATTCATCCAACTAGAACACACATTGATTATCCATGGGGTTTCACTGTCCGAACCGAATGTGGCGGAACTTGCCGTTTTTTTGTGTGCCAAAATCATCTAACATAGTATGGAGTTCTCTATGCTCCAAATCAAGCACTACATAAATGGTTGGCGCTGTATAAATACCGTAAAAAAATATATATCTAGGTTGGACAGTTAACTGGTCAGATGTAATCTCTTCTGGGCTTGTGTAAGAGTTAGATCCACATTTTAAGATCAGTTGCATTCCGTTTCACCAGCAAACTCTCGCATACAAAACACAGAGAGGAGAAGCATGTGACATTCACCTACTGATAGGATTTCGTGTAAAACGCACCCCAAAGCTCCCATTATCACCACCAGCCTTTCTGCAGTGCTTTCTACAGTCCACCAATCTTGTCCTATATTAATGATGAAATAGAACATCCTACTGCTAAATACTAAGCATCAGTTCTCTCACACAAAATATTTACAGGGTAAAAGTTTCTTTATTTATCAAGATTTGATTAAAAAAAAAAAAATTCTCTTTAAAAATAAGCATCAACATTTCCTTATTAAGCAATATCTGTCTCCGTACCGATGCTGTCTAGTGGTCAATGAAGGAATTACTGTTCCCATTGCACTTTGAGACTCTTTCCCTTCTCTGCATTATTCCCCGATCTTTTTCACCACCATACTAATTTCTATTAATGTTTTTCCAGGACAATAATGCCATTATACTATTTTCATGGACTTCCTACCCAGCCTTATTCCCAACACAGCCAAGTACAGCTTATTTCCCATACCCTAACCCCTAACCATGGTTTCCCCTCTCTCAACCTTTTTTTACCCTATATATTAATTAAAGTTACTCATCCACAGTTAAGTTGCGTCCTAATTAAACTGATATTGATTCTATTGAGTTCAATGATTTCAGATACTGGCCAATTTGGAGCAAAGCCTGGCAGAAGATGGGAGTATGATGACCATGACTCCGAGTAACCAGAGTGGTAAGTACTTTTTCATTTCTTTATCATATATGTCTTTCCTATTAAAATGTGCAGCCATCTTACTTTGTGCAGGAAAACATGTTTACAGACCCAGGTTAATGATTCATTAATTAATTTATGTTCTGTCTTAGTGAGTTTATTAGGCATATCATGTAAAAAGGCATTTTTATCATCACTGCATAACTTTATGTATTAGGTAACTGTAAGTTCCAAACCAATGGTGGTTTCCATGTATTTTGAGTATTTTCAAATCTGTATAGTTTTTTTTGTCACTAGCAATATTCTCATTTCATTCTTTAAATAAACCTATTAGGATAAGCCACGTCATTGCAGTATAGGAATTTACCAGATAGAGAATACCTAATAACACTTCCTGTGTCGTCTTGTTCCACTGCACGCTTTACCTGTGCATCAAGGTCTTCAGTGCACAATATGTGGAAAGATCATATTTAATACAACTCTGCGGTAGGAAGATCTTACAAATCATAGAGTGTGTAGGTTACAAGGTGACCTCCTTAGGGACAGGGTGATGAATTGACCCCTAACTAGTTTCAGACGGCAAACCATTAAACTATTCCTCCAGGTATCGACCCATGACCACAACCCTTCAAATACTGCGTCCTCTTCCATACCAGCTGTCCCCAACTCTTCTAACAATATGCGGCAGCCAGACTAGATCCGTGCTTCAGGCCGGTGATGGGAGACTTTCGGCATCGCCGTTCTCTGTGGATTTAGTCAGCGCAAGCGCCGCTAAGATCAGGACAATAGGGTAGTGCTTGTGAGTCAATCTAGTGTGAAAAGGCAATTCATGAAAGCATGATGGTTCCCATGCTCTATCCAGTGACCATATTCATTACTACACTAGGGCCTGCTATGTAGTATGGCATCAGAGAGACATCTTGCATACTACTCCAACTATATCACCAGGGAAAAAATGGTCCTAGAGGATGCAAGGGACAGGCCGGCCCTTTGTGATATACATTATGGATACACTATGGCAATGAATATATATATATATATATTCTGCACTCCCCTTGCCTTATTTAACGAGTAGATAAATACAGGATTGCATTGTTCCCCACTAGTTCAGTAAGCTATTTATTTTCAAGACCTGTGAGTGCTATGGGATTCTTATAAATACAAAGGCTATTAGTTAGAACTAGTACCCTCCAGGCTAAAACAAAAACATTAATACATTGATTCATTGTTCAGTACTAACCAACCCATGCCAGTCTGCGGCTCCTATAAGCCAATCACGATTACCCATAAAATTCACCAGGATTTCCTCTGCACCTCTACACTGTATATCCCCATACATCTCAATGGAGAGATTTCAGAGTGTTTTTTCAAAAGTGTGCAGGGCATGGACATTAATACAGCTGTACTCTTAGAGCAGTATATTTAAGAGAGAAAAAACAAATACTCTTACCTACTTAATATGTTGCATACAAATCTGAAATACTAATTTCATTGATTTTCTACATTTTGCAAGCTTATAAATCTAAACTCTCCCTTTTAAGAATATCTATACTTTTTTTTTGTTTGTTATTTTTCTAGTGATTAAAACATCATCCGTTTTATAAATCTGTACCGTACTGAAATCATTCTGCTTCTGTTTCATAGAAATATTAGATTATAAATTAATGCCTGATGCTTGAGCTGCAGTTTCTGTGATTAAGTTTTCTGCCCTTTTCCAAACTCCAAATCCCACCTGAGATGTTAATGCCTTTACTCTCGGGTAGTCCTCTAGATTACAAGATGGTAACAATTAACCATTTATAACCTAGCGACGCGTTCATTTAATATATAAACCTGCAAGTGTGGAATTTAGACCGATCTCAGCGACCGTGTTAAGGGCACAAGACGACAGATCTGAGAGCCCGCTACGAAAACTATTTCACCCATAGAGAGCCACAAAATAGATTGGAAGTCATTTTGGAAGACTTGTGGATTCAGAAAATGAGTTCTGGGTCAACCAAGTACTGAAGGTCAATAAATTCTCTAGGCAAGTATTTCCTTGTACAGCAGAGAAGCTCAGCGCTGCTTCGCAAATTGAAATCCACGGTGCATATATCTCTGGTGTTTGGTTATAAATTATAAAACATCCTTCTATTCGAGGTCCGGTTTGGCTAGCCGTCACTTAAATCATTCGGCAAATCTCGTTCCTTAAGCACACAGTAAAGTTAAATGCCAGCATTTTGTCTAATTGGTAGAATAGGCTGCGCGTTTCAGGGAGCATTTGATGTTTGGAAGGCTGCCTAAAAGATATTTTCATTTAGATATGATTTATTGAATGGCACATGAGCATTAGAGACTGGACTGGGTTTTAAATCATACAGAAACCTAAAGCACTATGCATAGCAAAGACCAATGCAATATGGCAAACCGTAGGCTTAGGATTTGCAGGCGCCTGGAACAGTAGGTATAGGGTCATCCATGAAGATAAAATGTGGGATTCCTCTACGTGGTTGGGAATGCATACAGGTCTTTTTTCATGAAAGAGGGCGTTGACAAGGTAATTTCAAACTTAAAGGGACACTCCTACTTACATAAGAATGTAACTAGATAACCTGGTCATTTAAAACAAACAAATATATATATATGCCACTGTTTGTTTGTTTTTTATATAATTGAATTAATTGCATGTGAAAGGAACAATAAAATTAAGTGTTTATCTCCTGGCTCCATTTTGTGAATATTTCCCATGATGCGACATCATCCAAAATCTACCAGCCTGTCTCACTTGACAACTGTGGCAAAAGCCTGCATGATGATGTCAGAAGATACTCCCCTGCTCTCTTGGCTCGTGGCAGAGTTTGACAAATTCAGCTAAATTGGGGGATTTTTTTTACCAACTCTGATATTTTCGCCTTAAGTTTCAAAATGCCTTGACAACTCCCTTTAGAGCCTTCTTTTGTGAATAAAACCCTAAATTTCTACTTCTGCCTTTTGTTTCTGGAAAAGGGAGTATTAGACTTCCTCCCTAGGACTCAATGTACCCAGCAAAGGAGAGCTATGTTCATGTATGCAGTACACATGAGAGGTACTGGGACACAATATGTATGTGTTTAGCCTTCCTGGACATGCACAATCCTCAGATTACAACGGTTCCGTCGGAATTTGTAAGGCTTGGGTAGGGGTGGGGATCCCACAGAGATTCCTGAGGACGCAACTTGTGGACCACTGAGATCTCCATTTACTTACATGAGGATTGCTTCTCAGATAAAGACGGCTTAACTTCAAGTTGCCTGATAAGGAGCACTCGGTCTGGATCTGCAACATACATAACGGCATACATTTCATGTCCACCTAGGGTTGCCACCTTTTTCCACACAAAAAATACCAGCCTGCCGGTAAAATACCTGTGTCCACATCCTCCTGTTTGTAAAGTGTTCACAGCTTCCCGGGCGTGCACAATCCTCTGTACTGCTGTATACAACATTTTTATCAGGTTGTGGGATATGCCTATTTATTTGTTTCAAACTAAAATTATGCCAAAAAAACATGCATATTTGAGCGTGCTAATAAATAGAGGTCTCAGCATGTCCGCACAATGGCCACATAAAATAAATTGCCTATAGTGTCCCTTTTAACACACAGTGTGCAGTCAAGACAAGTCACATCACCTCTGGAACCAGCAACCTAATAGCTTGTTGTCCCATCAGTTCTTGGATAAATGATATTATAGAGATATTAATATTTGTACCAGCACCAATGTGACCCTAACCCCCGCTCACTTGCCTGGGGGGCGATCAGGACTGCAGCAGGACATACCTTTTAGTTTTAGATTGATCTTTTTTTTTTTTTTTTATATAGTTTTCAATATTGATACAACCAGCAAATCCAATCTGAACCTGAAGGTAAACTCATCCATCAGGGGAACAAAGAACTCTTCATCTTAATGAGGACAGCTGTTAATAACACATCCAAGCTGGCTATCCTCATCGCCAGCTTATTTTCTTAATTTCACCCAACAAACTTTATTAACTGCAGAATGGAAACAGCAAAGCGCAGTATATGTACAAACCCCATACAAACTGGAGAGAGAACTACACTAGATACTCCTGGCGTTATACTGTAATAGTGGCACATCATGTGTTAAACAATAGCAACCAAAACTGGACTGTCTCTGGGTGTAAATCTGCCCAGTGACTGCAAACAATCCTAAATCTATTTACCGGGACATGAACAGCTCTACCAAAGTTTAAGATAAAACTCCTGCGTTGCTGCCATGCTCTCATGTGCTCAATGCAAAGTTATCTGACTCTCTGTAATAAAGAACTGTGCACAATCCAAATATGCTCAGAACTGTGCTATTATTCCTGGTACTTTACACAGATGTACACATCGCTGCCAATATAAAGCCTTATGCATTTCGTGATATGATGCACTTAATCATAGGCTCAAGCATAGGAGCCTAAATGCTAAATATCCCGAAACGCGTAGGGATTTATAATCGCTGTGGACAGTGCTGTGTATGTCCACATAACTGCCAGGAATAAACAGTGTTTGGGGCATATTTGGATTCTGTGCAGTTCTTTGTTTACTAAATACATTTGTATCCTATTCATTATGGCACATTGTTTTCTCTGTCCCCAAGACTCTGGCACTTTGTTTTTTAATCCATCCCTCCTCACCAACCTTTTTGTAGCAGATTTTTTATTTTTTTTTAACCTTTTGGCTGCCAAAATTAACACTAGGGAGCCAATTCAGAAGCTGCGGCACAACATGACCACAACTGTCCCGCTGGCACAAGGCATAGAAAGCCCTTTGATACGGGTCAATTAACGTGGGTGTAAAACTATGTGCCGCACAGCAGGGATGCTACATAATACATGCTTCAGAGCGAGAGCGAGGATTGCAATGAAAGAGACAAACCGGTTTAGGTATTATTTCATAACCTATAATAACGGGATGACATCATTAACTGCACCTCACTGAAATCAATTGAAATCCTAAGCATGTGTCTGACAAAAAGCGAAGATGAATTCTAACGGCATTGATTTTTTTTTTTTTTTTTTTTTTTTAAATCTGCCGAGAAAAAGAAAATAACCTGGAAGTGTCCAAGTATGCGGTACAAGCGATTTCACAGTCATCATCTCTGAGCCAGCCAACTGTGCTGTGATGTGTCTGAAAGCCTTTGCCCCCGGCTGCCCCCTCCTTCCGAATGACCTTCCCATCACAGCGTGTCCCCACAAAATGTCCCTGTCTCAACTGAAGCCACTCTAGCACTTGAAGGATGCTCTTAATTAGATCCGTACCAGGCTCTGCTACAAAGGAATGCAGAATCCTGTGTCTGCTTCACATTCCCGCGGACTTCAAGCATCTACAATAGAAATGCTTCTGTGAAACTCTGCACTTAACATATATACGATGTGTGCTTCTGCGATAGTCTGCACTTTCCAAATATACGGTGTGTGCTTCTGTGATAGTCTGCACTTTCCATATATACGCTGTGTGCTGATAGTCTGCACTTTCCATATATACGGTGTGTGCTCTGTGATACTTTGCACTTTCCAAATATACGCTGTGTGCTCTGTGATACTCTGCACATTCCATATATACGCTGTGTGCTCTGTGATAATCTGCACATTCCAAATATACGCTGTGTGCTCTGTGATAATCTGCACATTCCAAATATATGCTGTGTGCTCTGTGATACTCTGCACTTTCCATATATACACGGTGTGCTCGGTGAGACTCTGCACTTTCCATATATAAACTGTGTGCTCTGTGATACTCTGCACTTTCCATATATACGCTGTGCTCTGTGAGACTCTGCACTTTCCATATATAAACTGTGTGCTCTGTGATACTCTGCACTTTCCATATATACGCTGTGCTCTGTGATACTCTGCACTTTCCATATATACGCTGTGCTCTGTGAAACTCTGCACATTCCATATATACGCTGTGTGCTCTGTGATAGTGTGTACTTTCCATATATATGGTGTGTGCTCTGTGATAGTCTGCACTTTCATATATATTCGCTGTGTGCTCTGTGATACTCTGCACTTTCCATATATACACTGTGTGCTCTGTGAAACTCTGCACTTTCCATATATACGCTGTGTGCTCTGTGAAACTCTGCACTTTCCATATATACACTGTGTGCTCTGTGATACTCTGCACTTTCCATATATACGCTGTGTGCTCGGTGAGACTCTGCATTTTTCATATATACACTGTGTGCTCTGTGATACTCTGCACTTTCCATATATACGCTGTGTGCTCTGTGATAGTGTGTACTTTCCATATATATGGTGTGTGCTCTGTGATACTCTGCACTTTCCATATATATTCGCTGTGTGCTCTGTGATACTCTGCACTTTCCATATATACACTGTGTGCTCTGTGAAACTCTGCACTTTCCATATATAAACTGTGTGCTCTGTGAAACTCTGCACTTTCCATATATACACTGTGTGCTCTGTGATACTCTGCACTTTCCATATATACGCTGTGTGCTCGGTGAGACTCTGCATTTTTCATATATACACTGTGTGCTCTGTGATACTCTGCACTTTCCATATATACACTGTGTGCTCTGTGATACTCTGCACTTATCCATATATACGCTGTGTGCTCTGTGAAACTCTGCACTTTCCATATATACACTGTGTGCTCTGTGATACTCTGCACTTTCCATATATACGCTGTGTGCTCTGTGAAACTCTGCACTTTCCATATATACACTGTGTGCTCTGTGAAACTCTGCACTTTCCATATATACACTGTGTGCTCTGTGATACTCTGCACTTTCCATGTATACACTGTGTGCTCTGTGAAACTCTGCACTTTCCATATATACACTGTGTGCTCTGTGATACTCTGCACTTTCCATGTATACACTGTGTGCTCTGGCTGATAAAAAGCTACACTAAATACACAAACACGCAGCGGACAGATCATTAATATTGCAATACAACCTTAATTATAGTATGACCTCATTTATAGGCAAACTAGAGCTAAAACAAAATATGTATTCACTCCCCACCCTAAAAAAGGGGTCTGGACTCTAGCAAACATTCACAATCTGTGTTTACATGCTAGAGACTGGACCTAGGATTTATATTACTTAATATATATAACGCATTCTGCTATGATGGTCCTAGGACTAGGTAACTTGCCATCATTATGCTGGATCAGAAGCTGTAAAAGAAACAACAAGACTTTTTTTCTGTAAATGACATTTCACAAAAGCTACTACTAGAACAGTACACAAGTATTAACATACACAGAAATATCCCATTTGTATATAGGAGGAGTTCTTGCAGGCTTCTAATTTAGTACAGTGATTCCTAATATGGAGGCGTGACTAGACTAGGCCTAGTGTTGCCATTTTTATTCAATATACTTTATTGTTCAGGTAACAGGGTCACAGACGGTGGTAAATAAAGAGAAAGAGCAGCTGATAAGAGGGCATATATCTACCGTATTTGAAGAATTTTTTTTTTCCGAAAAAGACCCCTTGTTTTATAATCGAGGTCGTTTTATAATCTGACCTCAAATCGAGGTCAGATAATAAAACATGGATCCAGGTCCCCCGCAGAGTTGCAGGGTACCTGGATCCCCCTCTCTAACAGCCTGGGGATGTCTGCACAATACGCGCAGACTCCCCCTGCTGCCGCCCGGCACGACCGCCGGGACTTCTATGATGAAGCCGGGTCCTTCTGGCTTCATCATAAAAGTCCCGACGGAAGTGCCGGGCAGCAGCGGCACGCTAGCCACCAGGAGAATCGGGCAGCCGGGGGATGTCTGCACTATCGTGCAGACTGCCCCCACTTGCCACCAGGGAGAAACAAGGTGAGAGGGAGGGGGAGGGGGAATGGAGAGAGAGAGACAAGGGGGGGGGAGAGAAATGTTTGGAGGGAGAGGGGGTATAGGGTAGTGTTATATTCAGGCTTTTAGTTTTATTTCCTGAAGGTATATTAAGTTTGGGGGGTCGTCTTATATTCAAGCAACTACGGTAATGCCTGAAGAGTGGTCAGTGCTCAGAATGCACGGGCAATGTGACACAATAACATTTGGAACAGGGGATGTGAACTTTAAATAGGTTGGGACCGCCTGATTTTGTAGGATTTGAGAATTATACTGCTTTGTGTGTAGTATAAAAGTTGGGAATGTTAATTGGCTCCTGTACGATAAAATTCCTTAATTTGCCCATTACTGGGTTAATAATTAGAGTTTACGATTCACGAATGGTTTAATCTAGTTCTTTGGCCATCAGTACAATCCAAAGACTTAAAAGCTAGGAATATCTATGGTAGGCGGACTAGATTTTTGCTGTAAGATCAGTCAGATAATATTTAGAAAGTTGTTTTTTAATCAAGCTAAAGCGTAAAAATGGATACGAGTGATATAAGGTACAGAGATAATATTGTGCCGGACATCGTTTGTATCATTACTGACTTTATATGTCCCTAATTATAGGCATTCTATGGTCACCAGATATACTCTTTCATTACTACTTAAAAGAGCAAAAGCTGTCTATTGATGGACTACATGACCCATACTCCCTTGTCAGCCTGTTGGCTCAGATTATTATGGGAGATGTAGGCTATCACCAGTTGGAGGGCCACAGTTTCCTGCACTAAAATGACTAGGCACCCACATCCAGTCTCTGTATCAACCTCAGTAGAATAGCCACGGGTCTACTCAATAAAGAGGGCATTGCTTGGATTTGAGATGGTAATTTCAAACTTCAGGCCAAAGTAGCCGAGTTGGAAAGATTCTCTAATGCAGCTCAATGGGAGAATTTTTCCAATGCAGCTACTTTGGCTTTAAATTTTAAATTCCCGTCTCAGTCCCTGCAATTCTCTCTTTATTGAGTAGACCCTCAAATGTATCTAATGGTCGAACTGCAAACTAGCTTTATGTTGGTTGAATCTTTGCTACAGTTTAACAAATTAGCCATCGTCAACCCCAGTTAGAGTCTCTTTTTCAGCACTATAAATGCTAGATTTATTCAAACTGTAATGAAAACATCTATAACAAAGTCGTGTGTTTTTAAAGCTATCACCAAAAAAGTACTAGAGCCTATCTTATGGCTTTCATCAAGCAGAGGTTTTCACACTTAACCCTCTATTATATAATATCATGATTATAAGACTTTTTTTTTTTTTTATAGCAATGGTTTCTGAGCAAGAGGTGAATATATCCAAACACTTGTAATGAAAATCATGAGGCTACTATTTTATCTGTGTTGCTTTAATATTTCCAATAATTAGATGTAGGGTAATAATATGAATGCAGTAAATATCATGGTAGTGGCCCTTTAACATGATTTGCCCCATTTCACCCTTGCAGTTCACTCGCGGGATAATGCAGCTCTGGTCCCATCAGCACTGAGAAGATTACTCAGCCTCTTTGATCTTGCACATTGACAGATGCTGTATGTAGGCTGCCCGGCGCAGAACAATAGGGGGATGCAGTGGAGCTTAGTGGCTTCTCTTCTCTTCCGTGCTGCCAAATACTATGTGGCTCAGTCACACACACTCTTCCCCCATCCCCCCCCCCCCCCCCCCATCACTAACATTACAGGAATTCAGTATTCCTCCAGCATTCACAGGTCCTATTTATCACAAGATAATAATGTAATCTCTTCTGATGCCCCCTGTCCGAGCCAACGGGTTTTCTGATTTAAAAAATTTTTTTTTTTAAGGAAACTGATTATTTGTCATTGTAATTAGTATTCGAGCCGGGAGTTGGAAAGGTTGCGCACTGTTTTGTATGGCGGCATCATTTATGCAGGCTTCTTAATCCGTGAACTGTTCGAGCTAGTCCCTCAGTGAAGAAATAGCATATATATATATTTTTTTTTCTTTCCCCTTTTTGTCTTGACTTGCAGCCTACAGAGTATTAAAAATTCTAGCCTGAAACCCAGCAGTGTTAACAAGGGGAATCTTTTTAAATCCGAATTGGTAGGACCCGGTGATTGATGGCTAGAAAGAAGCTGTAATTTATTTGTGCACATTCACGAGCTGATCTTATTTTGCAGCCTCTGTTCAGCTGTGGAGGTCACGTCTGGGCCGGGTGATGTACTCCATGGCAAACTGTCTGCTAATGATGAAGGTACGTGGGCGGCAGGGAGCTGCAGAGCTACCGTATATACAGGAATAGAATGCCAAGCAAGGCATGGAAATCTGGGATGTTCTAGAATTCTGTGTGAGCGGACGCGTCTGGAATGCAAACAAAGAAAGCTCTTCTGGATGCGTGATTAACACCACCATTCTGCTTTATTCTGAAAATGTGTCCTGCACAGGAATGTGCGTGTAATATTATTATTCTGGGGGAGTTGTGTAATGCAGTCATTTAAATGAGTCCGTTCCAAATATTCAAAAATCTCATTGTTTAACCTCTCTACGTCCTCCTTATAATCTGGTTCATAAAAGACCCTATATAGAATGTCTCCCTACACGTTTAATATCAGTCAAGTACAAGACATTGCATGGCATCGGGTTATTTATATAATGATGACGTACAATGTCTATGGCCTGCTAAGAGGTTGACTGTAAACATTTGTGGGTGTAATGTGCTGGGTGACGCAGTTGGTTTCAGGAATAATTGAAATAATGGCAGGAATCTTTTTTTATGATTATGAAAAGTAACCGTGTCCAGTTCTATGTATTGAAGGTGAAACTACATAAGTGATTTTGCAAATGTCCCAAATGAAAACTACCAGGCAAAGTCAGAAGAGAATGGGTACCCAGCCCAACTTATAACGCACTGACAAACTAGGAGACAGCCAGGCATATAACGCAATGACAAACTAGGAGACAACCAGCCCTATAAGTCATTGACAAACTAGGAGACAACCAGCCCTATAACGCACTGACAAACTAGGAGACAGACAGCCCTATAACGCACAGACAAACTAGGAGACAACCAGCCCTATAACGCACTGACAAACTAGGAGACAACCAGCCCTATAACGCACTGACAAACTAGGAGACAGCCAGACAATTTTGATTTAGACTTAAAAACATTCTGGAAAGCTATTCACTATAATAGAGAGGTTCAGGTGACTTAAGGTGAGATTAATATTTTATCTCACTGACCTAAAACAGGACAAACCCTGGTGAGCCTCTGTTGTAAGAAGAACAGAGTTGGCCCTGCTGAATGCACTGTTAAATCAATAGAAGAGCTTCATAGATTTAACTGCATTATCCATGTCTAGCTGAGCTTTAACAGGGGAAAGTCCGCCATGTTTGGCATTTTGGCCATAGTTAAATTGGTTAATATTAAATGTTCTTATCTCATTTTGTGATTTGGTTACAAATGTCATTTATTTGTTTTGATCATGCATATATTGTTCATGTTTCCTCTCCCTAATTTCATCAGTTTTAAGTCATTTGATGTGGTATTTTATCAAAATAGTCCATCCTTTTGCACTGTGTCCTTTATGAGCTTTCCAAAGTTAAGTAAATCATTGGTTACCTTACAGATTACCCCACATTTAGAACATTAACCTTTCTAAATAAACCCCACATGGCAACACAGCCTTTATATATTGAACGAGGAACATGCACAAAATGTAGACCCGCACATAATCTACTAACGGCATTATTAATGAATTGGCAAGGCAACTGCAAACAGGCAAAGTAGCAGAGATGGAAAAATTCTCCACTTCATCAGTACTTCAAATTCTGCTATTTTGGCCTTAATTTTCCAGTGTTCTCTCTTATGAATAAAGCCCTACAATTCTGGAAAGGCAGGTCAGTATTGGAAAAAGAAACTCTTTAATATTTAATCATTCTCAGACAGAGCTGTCACAGACATCTTATAGGCTCTATGTTATTCACCACCTCTACTACTGTAGTGTAGAAATATTGCAGACCATGGTTTCCTAATTGTAGGGATATGTGCACCATCCTGGAGAACTGGTACTAATGTGAATGTTATGTCCCATTTGGACAGCTTTAACACCATCGCTGATGGATTTCAGCCCCAGCTGTGAGGTATTTGTATTGCTAGTTACCGAGTGGGTGCCGAGGAACTATATAGCAAAACCACATATGCACATCCTTTCTAAATGTCCTTTGTTCTAACTCTCGAATGTAGTTCACACAGCATGTGTCCCCGGTATAATGAGGCTGGGGTTATTTGAGTGTTAATTGGCACATATCTCTACCCTTATAGAGACTATGATGCACTAATTTCAGGAGAAACGTTTCCTCTGTGTTAAAAAATTGTAAATGAATCCGTGTTTAGTCACTGACAATCTATAAAATCTAATACTATTTGTTTTCTATGTTGCCTGTGAAATAGTGCTTATGGCAGTTTGACAGACCAAGATGGTAGCAAGCTGATCACAGGATCCAGGGTCGATTGTTTTTTTGTTTTGGAGCGGTGTTGGTTAATACACAAGGACGTTTTTGTCAATTGGCTTCTATGAGTCACCAAAATATTGTAGTTCTGTATGCCAGTTGGCAATTCAACGCTTTTATCATATTTTCCTGCCAAATCAGGGGACAAGGTAGTCAAGGCCACAATACAGAATCGTGTTTTAAAGGACCACTCAAGCAGTTGGTAAATGCATGTTAAAGCTTACCTTTTACAAATGAATCTTTGGGTTGGTTTTAATTACTTTTTCTCCATTGCCAACAGTTTGCATGGTTTCCCCCAGCAGTGCTCAATTTGCGATTACATCCAGCCAACCACAGGTTTCCATTGCAGAGAACTCAACTTTACGAGTGATCCTCTTGATCCTTAGAGAGTATCGTTGGGATTGGGCCAGTATTTCTGTATTCAAACAAGTCCACAGACCAGGCATTCTAATCTGTTAGTATAATTTGTGTCCTCATAGGTTTACTAAATATCTAGTATTTTCATAATTGAAATTAATCTTATCACTTTGAGATCTTATGACAATATTTTCTTTTTTAAGTTTTTGAGTTTACAAGATAACAATTGCATAGAAAGGACATAATCTATATAGTCATACGATATAAGGCTGACAAGATGTGAATAACTACTTAAAAACTATGTTTTTTTAATTTAGTAAATGTGTAGGACTGAGAATAAAACAAACCAAGGATATCCATACTTCTCGCTGTAGACTAAACATACCTGAGGTCTGGACTATCTGCTAGTATGGACCAAATGGGCTAGCTGCCCCTCTAGCGTTCAGTTGGTAGAGAAGAAACCGCATTGCGTCTGTAAAAAGGAAGACGCAGAAAATAATGGCTCAGGAATGCAGGTGATAGAGAAAGGGGAAAGAATTGTAGGAAAATACGAGAGGTGGAGCCAGTGGTAACAAGGGAGTACTTCTAAACATAACTATATCGTTATATTCTAAACAAAATATCGGAGCTGAGGGCCACTCAGTGTGACCAGAGAGGGCACCAGCTTCAAAAATCAGTGTGTGTGGAGATGCCCCTGGTGGGGGGATGGGACACTTCATCGCGGCTGCTTCCGCGCAGCCGCTTCACCGCTGACTCTACAGCACAAGACAGATCGTCGCTGGAGATTTCATCGCGGGACATTTAATCGTTAAAGGTAAGTATTTTAGTTGGTTTAGAATTAGGGTTTAGGCGGTTAGAATTAGGTTTAGTGTTTAGTATTAGGGGTTAATTTTACTATTAGGGGTCGGGGTTAGTATTAGGGTTAGTATTAGGGTTTAGGGGGTTAACTTTAGTATTAGGGGTCGGGGGTTAGTATTAGGGTTAGTAGTGGTTTAGGGGGTTAACTTTAGTATTAGGGGTCGGGGGTTAGTATTAGGGGACGGGGATTAGTATTAGGGTTTAGGGGGTTAATTTTAGTGTTGGTATTGGGGTTTAGTGTTACTATTGGGGGGGGGATCATTTATTAGGGTGGTTATTTTAGTTTTACTTTTACATTTGTAAGAGCTGACAGTTCAGCACTGAACTGTCAGCTCTTACATAGCTGCAGCTGCGGTGAAACGGCCGCGTTATACTTCATTGCTGACAGTTCAGCGTTCTAACTGCCGCGATGAAAATGCGGCGAAGATGTGTCCTAGACCCCCGGAGTGGGTGTAATAGGTCCTTGGGTAGTACCCGTGGCTGCGGCCTACCAGGACTCGTAAGAAACAGAACAATGTCGGGCGTTGGAGGATGTTTTGCCTTTTCTGCCGTTATATTGTGTCGCCCCATCTCCTTCCTGCTTCTTTGAGTATGCGATCTTGGAGTTTTGGGTCGTATGTACATCGAAAAAGTCCATTATAATTATTTGGTAATGGTTTATTTAAAACCAAAATAATTATCAAGGCCTACTAGGGGTTAAAAGATCAAATATACAGCGTATTGTGCAGTGATTTGTTCTGGGCTTTGTTAACCATTTTGTTTTATGACTTATTTATTTTTCCTTGTTTACCAAATCTGGAAGGTAACTGAATATACTTCATTATTATTGTTCCTTAAAGCATTCCAGCGCCAAAGACACCTGCCATGAGCAGATAGTCAAGGTGTTTTGTAATTAAAATAATTTATTAACACCAAGTCCTTTCTGGATTTTTGATGACCAGGCTTTTATTTCGCTGTCTGTCCTCAAAACAATAGTAGGTCTCCTTGCCGAAAACCGTGAGGTTTGATGCCATCTAGTGATGGTTTAATATATATCACAATGCACTGAGAATGTTTGTTTATTTTTCCTTGTGATGCTTCGTAGAATAATCCCCAAATAGTTCTTCAGCTCTAAAAATCATTTGTATACTGCTTGCATTTAGCCTAACCTGTAGACTTATGCCGCGACTGTTAATTTGCCCTAAATAGTCATTCAGTCTGTAAAATAAAAAAAGGTTCAAACCACAGTGCATATAAGATTTGGCAAACTATTCCATTTTCTTTTCCTGGTCATTATTTTCTGAAGCAATATTGTTTGAAAAATGACAGGTTATGCACTAATGATAAAGGGACTGTATCACCTAAACATTGTTGTTACTGTGAATGTAGGGAATACGAAATGATTGAAAATGATCTATACATTGTATTAGCAAAATTGAAAGCCAATGCCTAAATTAGGAGAAAAATGTGTTTTAAATGTGTCTCCTGCTTATGACATCACCTGTGGCATGATATGCAAATTACACATTTCCCATTAAAAGGCATTTTATTGTGCTACAGGTGATGCCATAAACAGGAGACTCCACACACATTTTTTTAGAATACATTTTTCTCCTAATTTAGGCCTTTGCTTGCAGTTTTGCTAATACAATGTATAGGTCATTTACAATGATGTTTTATGCTTTACATTCACAGTAAAAACAATGTTCAGTTGATACAGTCCCTTTAACTCAGTCAACATTTTATTTACTAACTTGCATGTTTGTGTAATGAAAACACAGCCATTATGCAGTGGGGTCTCCCATGTTTTGTCTATATTTGGAATTAAGACAATTAAGATTGAATGCTGGGGGTATTTTGTCCCTCCTTATTTCTTGATATCCGTCTGTTGTACTATGTACCCTTGTCTGACTTGTAGTTCAGGGGGTGGTTATGGTTTTCCTGGGTTGAAATAATAAGTTTTCTAATTAGAATGAGTATTTGATGAAAGGTTAAACTGTATAAATACTAAATTGTCCCTTTGTTTGTGACCATCATTTCTAATTAATGGTAGTTTTGGTCCTAAATGCTTAGTCTTATAGGGGCTCCGTTACCTAAACATTGTACTGGGGGAAAAAATACCTATATAATGTGTTAGCAGGATAGCAAAGAAATGCATTGATTGGGGTAATACATGTGTTTAAAATGTGCCTGTGGTGTCCCCTGCTTATGACATCACCATATGGCTTGATATACTGATTACACATTTTTCACTGAAAGTCTGTTACTTTCATATCTGGCCACTGGTTATGTCATAAACAGAGGATTGATGTATTTGTAGATAAAGGGTGGGAATGTGTCAGGGAGGAGCCAGGGAGTTTTATGGAGTAGTCTTGAACAGAAAGTTTTGCTGCCACTTGTGACCTCCTGATTTACCGTCGCAAATCTATTTGTTTCTCAGGAAACCTCCATCCTGTCTTTCAATTAGATATCTTCTATAGGTCCACACAGGCAGGACATCAATACTTGTGTATTTATTGTATTCTAGACCAGTACACTCTGTGCCTTGGTCTAAATGCCACCAGCAATCCCAAATTCTGACACGTTCTGACATGTTTGTTTTTTCAATTTTATTGTGTTTTTAAGGATTAGCAGATCCCTCAACTCATTGTAGGTTTAAATATACCTCTTAATGGTTGGTGATAATTTAAATTTCTTTGTAAATGACACTCATGCCTGTTTTGATTTTGCGTTTTTTTGTTTGTTTTTTTGCCTCAAAACAAAGTTATTGTTCCTGTCTCTGCGTGTCGGAATGAATGAAAAGTAATTCCCACTTTTAGCTTTTTTTGGTTGTGCTCCAGGAATGTAATGGAGCTTTCATAAACAAATGAAAAACCCTTATTCCCTGTGATTTGCCAAATTCTTTGTGTGAAGGTGTATTATATATTTGCAGTGTTTACAAATCAGTCATTAAGTAGTAATTTTGATAAATTTATTATATCCGAGTTCTTGCATCTTGCCTGTTTAAGCATTTTTTTATTATTTCTGTTAGTCCAGTCATGGAAACATAAACAATTGCTAAAGAGAGGTTCAAAAACAAAAGAAATGCAGTGAAACCAGGGAATCAACCAAAATTTAAGGGATGGAGGGCAAAATGTTTAGTCTCTCCCCAGCATCACAGGCCTGTATCACCTTCCCTCCTCAGCATCACAAACCTATTTTCCTTCTCCCTCCTGGCCTGGGACTTTGAAAAAGTCATGTTATAGGTCAGTGGCTACATGTTATGTTTTGGAGAATTGCAAAGCTTATTATCATAATAATGTTTATTTTATCACTACTTTCTTTTCACATCGTGGGGGAGTTCTTAGAAAAAAAATATATATTTAATTTTTCTTTGCCCACTAAAGTACTTCTTATATACATAATTATAAATTATTATTTTCACACAGCTCACCCACAAAGTGAATAGAAAGTAATGGTAAAACATTATTATGAAAATAGGCTGTGCAATTCCCTAAAACAAAATATGTGACCTATAACAAAATCCAGATATGTATAGGCAGTGTCAGAGCAGTTAACCCCTGGATGGCTAGTCAGGTATAGGCAGTGTCAGAGGCACCCCTGGATGGATAGACAGACAGATATATTGTGAGAGGCATTAACCCCTGGATGGGAAGATAGATGGATTTATTCAGTTTCAGAGGAGTTAACCCCTGAATGACTATACCGATAAAGGCTGTGTCATTACAAACACACACGCACAGGCTCTCGCTCACATTGACACATATACACTGTCAGTTTGTACCTTACCTGTTGCAGGCAGTTGTAGCTTTGAGATCTGTTTGAAGAAGTGACAGAGCCAATCGGGAGAAGCTTCTGAACTCTCAGCCAATCAGGAGAGATGACTGGCTGACACCTCCTTCTATCAGAGCTTTCAATCGGGGACTTTGTCAAATCTACAAAATACAATAGAGATCTGAGCTCTATTGAAATAACAGGATCCTTAGTTTGTGACAAATACACCTGTTAAACATGATTTTTGGTTATATGAGCCTTCCAAACCAGGCATTGCCACCCAACAGCTTGCACTGTCGATACATTACTCATTGTAGCCAGCCTTGCAGCTGGACCAGCATGTGACAGTGTAGCACACAGATCACTGCTATCATACACATATATGTAACTGCAATCCTCTCCTTGAGCTGGAAATCCAGGAGATAGTGCATACCCTCCCTGTGGAAATCCATGCATCCAGTAATGCTGGAACAATCCCATGGGGTAGTAACTATCATAGAAAAAAAAGTTTTTTTTTCCTTCATGATTTCTCTGAGCTTTTTATTGTTACTAAAATGCAAAAATAAAACTGAAAAAAAAATGCAAAGTGAATGGTGCTGGGTTATTGGGGTCTGGGGCCCGGGTTTTTTGGACGTGAGGGTCTTATACTAAGGAGCGCCAGACTAAAGTGCTACCAGAATTTATTAAGGCAATAGTTTGCTAAAACTTTAAGGGATCATTCTTTAATGTTATCGCTATTTCACTGTATTTGGGTTCTCCATGATTCATTTTTCCATTTTCAGAATAAAACAGAATAATGATGTGATGCATTTTGTATTTGAGAGTTTAAATGTAAATCCTGTTTAAGGAACATTACACAGTAGAGGTTTATATTATATGCATGCATGCCTTGCAAAATACCTCTGCTCCCTAAACCCACTTCAGTACCGACATTGTTTAATTCCGCGTGGGGCTCAGGGACCTAACTGTTTTACACTGGAACACAGATCGCAAGCAAAACAAAGTCCTGATCTTTTTTTTTTTTTTTCCTCCTTGTCTTTTAGGACTATGTTCTGGCTGTAGATGCATATCACACGGTTATAAAATATTACCCAGAGCAGGAAGCACAATTGCTGAGTGGCATCGGAAGGATTTTTCTTCAGGTAATTGCACTGCAGACATCCGAACCCATAGGTTTTTCCTTCGATTAGTTATGTGGTCATTAAAGGGAATGAAATATTGAAGAAGGAAAAACCCACCAGGGACCTCATTTGTTCTGGTCTCGTTCCTCTAAACTGGACATTAGGATTATTAGGTGATGATTAGTAGATACAGAGGCCTGCTTTAATCTGATGTAGTGGTGCCAAGATCTGTACAGGTGTGCTTTTATAAGAGAATAAAACTTCCCGAAGGAGACTTGAAATATTTTTGTGGTTCAGCGCCTGCAGAAACAAGTTAACTCGGGGTGGGGAAGACTCTCAGCAGTGATTTCCTTGGCTGAACAGCTGTCAGTTTTCTTTAATCCTGCAGTCCATAAAATGTATCCATATCCCTTCATGAACACATGTGAGGGAATTGAAAACATTAAGCCTAAAAAAAATGGCCTGTATTCAGGCAAGTGTGCCCTTAGCATGTCCACTTTTAACTCCCACCTTCTTACATCAATGGTTCTGTCCTGATCTTAGATGATGGAAAATCTGGCCCAAGATTCTAAACATGTCTGCCCCCTGATAGAGATATACAACCACACAGGGCTCAATAATGGGCTTTATTTAATAATAATATACATTTAAAAAAACTATACAGTGCTTACATAATTTATAATAGAATAATTCACTACTAAAACATCATAATTGTCCTGCAATTAAATGAACAGAACCTAACAATAAAATACAAAGGCCTAAACAATAATAAATAACTAGAAAGACAGCCCTTGTAATATCATAGAAATATATTTTTAATGAAGATAAATGCATAAATAAATCGAAAAATATAACTACACTTAAGACTAAAACAAGAAATTCATAAATAAACATTTATATCAATAGCAGACCATCTAGGGTATAAAAAAAATGTATTTTCCATAAAAACACTGATAAATTATAAAGCCAATAATAGAAAAAAAAACTTAGTGTTTCACCTGGCCTGTTTAGCGCCACACAACGCATTTCAAATCACTTCTTCAGCGGTGGAGAAAATCATCTCCAGAGAGGTGACCACCATTCAAATGTCTCAAAATATTACAAGACTTTGCCATACTGCGCCGAGACACAGCAGAAGAAGTGATTAGAAACACATTGTGTGGTGCTAACCAGGCGAAACACTAAGTATAAGGATTTTTTCCTATTATTAGCATTATGTCAGTGTTTCTATGGAGAATACATTTTACCCTTCATTGTAGTGATCTGATTTGTATGAGTATTTTTGGGCTTTATTTTTAAGTGGTATATTTTTAGATTTATGTATGTATTTATTCCACTCCGGTGAACATTCAATTACTCTCAGGTGCGAAAATATGTGCTCTGCTGGAAGAGCAGCTCCATACCGAAAATGGCGTTGCCCTTTTTGTGGACAAGAGCTTCAGAAGTGGCAAATCACTACTTCCATCGCTCTGTTGTAGTTGCTAGATGGGCCCCTAGCGACAGTCTGCAATATTACAACTATAAAAATATTAAAAAGTGTAAGGGTTGAAATCTAGGGTTGGGGTAAAGTTAGTGTTATGGTTAGAGTTAGAGTACGGGTTAGCGTTGAGGTTAAGTTTAGAATAAGGGTTCGGTTGATCATCGGGGTTGGGGTCAAAAGGTCATGTTGGGGGAAAATTGTTAGGGGGAAAATTACTTTAGGTTATTGAAGAAAAAGAAAAATATACCTTGGGCTATCAACAGTACTGGATCTGTAGAGTGGAACTCCTCTGTATACTGCTGGGTTCTCTCAACGCTGGGTGATCCATACCCATAACAAAAAAATCAAAGCCACGGGCATGCTTTATGATTAAGTGCCGTGAAGGCATGAAACGCGTAAAGCCAACTTAACTTGGTCCTGAATGTGTCTTCAAACCACTGATTAAACACTTTTTTACTTTGGCATAATCACTCTGCATGTATGGTTCTTTCCCCAAAATCCACACTTGCTCTTGGCTTTGATTACTTTAGTTTTTTGCCCCTATAACTTGAAAAACACAACAGAAAAACATGTAACATGGTCTATTTCTAAACTCAGGACAAATATTAGAAACTACTTAGACGGGGTCTTTTTTTTTTTTATAGATTTTGTAATTGTGTAAAAGTTTTTTCAGTTAGAAAAAGTGTTTGTTTTAGTTTTGTGTTCTCAGTTTTTTATCATATTTTATGATTTTATTCTTATAGTAAGTTATAAGATATGATGACAATAATGGTATCTTAAGATAGCCCTATGGTGATAGAACAGTATATAATATGTGTGGTTACATTAAACAAGAAAAAATAAAATTACAGCTAAACACAAACCGCAGAAGTGTAAAAACAACCTCCGTCCTTAAGAGGTTAAAGAGTGTATGTCTATTTGTCCATGAACTCCTGGTGGATTTATAATAAGATGCTGTAAAACAAAGATATATAGAGGAGGTTGTGAACGTTTAACTGAATGGATTCTAGTCGTTTTTCTCCCCTCTAGCCAGAGAGCAGGGAGAGAAATTGCTCCGCCCATAGCCTTAGCTGTACACAATATCTGCATCTAAAATATACCGTAGAATAAAGTATACCAGGAGCGACCAAGTGTTTTCTGAAGTGGGCTGCATGTTCAGAATTGGGCTGCATTGCATTATTTTATCGAGAGTAATGGTAATGAATAGTTTGTTGGCCGTAAGCAGTCCAAAACAGGTTAGTACACATTTATAAGGACTAATGAGTATATGGGAGACCAAATCACTCAGGGCTTTATTAATTAAAGAAATTGAGAATGAATGGGAGAAACGTTCCAACTCCGCTACTGTGGGCTTCAACCCAAACTTCTCAATTCCCTGCAGTTCTCAGAATGGGAGAATTTTTCCAACTCACACCACACCAATCGGGAACAATCCGCACATTTCGGTATATTACTGTCTGTGAAGTGTAAAAACTGTGGGAGGAGTTAGGGTGGTAAATTAGGCTATAATAAGAATATATATGTGAGATAATATTAAGTGGTCTTGCTATGCAATAACACTTAAGACTAGATTTCTGGGGAAATTGTGTGAAGTGTTCTTGCCTCCACCAGTAGTCTACAACTGGAGTGGGCGGAGTAACTGGGTGGAGTGGCTTGAGTAACTGTTGTGTGGTTGGAGTGGCTGGAGTAACTGTGGAAAGGTTGGAGTGCGGTTGCCATCTTCAAACGGTCGTATTTTAAAAACTATAAATCCTACAGTGAAGAACTTTATATTGTGAGAATCACAAGACCCAGACCTACATTTTGATGCATAGAAATATTAAAAATGAAGGCACAGTCGCAGTTTAGATATTGTATTGGCTAGAGTGGAGTTTCAATGAATGTCAATGGACGGCGTGACTTTCAAACAAATGGTCATATTATGAAAACTATCAGGACTATGGCTTAGCCGTGGACATGTTTAGGGGCAGCAGGGATAGCTGAACGTTTTGATATAAGATTTGTGTAGGTGGGCTTAAAAATGAGGCAGTGGTGGCAGTTTAGAAATCATGTCCTGATTTTTCAGCTCACACTCTAGCTTTTGTCAGCTTCCACTCTAGTTTTGAACATTCCGCCATTCATTCCTATGGGACCAATTTCGCCACAAAAACGATGATATTTCGTGAACCATTCGGTGAAACGTTCCACAAAGTAACAGCGGTAAAAATCCGCACGTTTCGGTATATTACTGTCTATGTAGTGTAAAAACTGTGGGAGGAGTTAGGGTGGTAAATTTGGCTAGAATAAGAATATATATGTGAGATAATATTAAGTGGTCTTGCTATGCAAGAACACTTAATAAATATCCCCAAAACTATATTTTTCAGCTTGTTTCACCTAATAACCTATGTAGTAGATTTTAAGTTTAAAATAACCAGCTAGCATGTATTAGAAATAAACATCCACAGGAATATGATGGTGAGGGGTGTCTGAGTTGGGCAAGTCTTGCACACAGATACCGCCTGATCTACCCGTCCGTGTTAGTGTGTGTCAGGGCGATTCTCAGGGAAGAGCAGATCCACTAGATGACAGAGAAGTCTAACTCTACGCACTAAGCACTGCTTGCTTGGGTCCAGTTGGATGTTCAAGGGCATGGTGCAAGAGCCCTCTCGTATGACATTCATGTGTTTCATGTCTGTTTATTGTGGCAGCTTTATGAGGAGGGATGACCCGTAGCTATGCAGGTTTTCTGTGGCCTATATAATATATCAGCCACAATTCCACACATGTAAAGTACAAAATGCACACAATAAGATCCATTAAATCACACTAACATACACTTTAACGATGGACACTCGCCGTGCTGGAGCTTTAATTGTGCCCAGCATAATATAATCAAATACATATCCACCTTGTCACATTCACTTGTAATCTCATGCTTCTGCCTTCCTACTGTAACCTGTTCTTTATATAGAACAGGCAACCTGTTATTTACCTCTGCAGGGAAGATCTAAAGCACACTCTCTAAGTTTCTGAAAACACTGAATGTGCACTGCAATGCTTTCTGCTTTTCTCATAATCTTTTGTTCATTAGATGTTAGCCGTCCTTTGTCCGGATTGCAATTTAATTTTTGGCTCAGACTGTTTTGCAATCAGGGCTTCTGCAGCCATTATGTAAATTAGCTAGTAGCCTCGGATAGCCTTTTTGTGAGGACCAGCATGCAGCAGACTGTGTAATACACATTCAATTTTCTTCTATGTATAGACATGTTTGAACTATATCTACATGTGCCATCTGTATACCATAAGTCTATGATAACATGCTGCTTACGTTTCAGAAATGTACATGATGCAAATTGCAAGACTTCATTATCGGCTATCTTTTACCTTTTACCTATGTTTTAAAGGGGCTCATTTACTAAAACATTATATTTACAGAATAAACATAGTATAGTGTGTGTATATAGTATACAAAATTATGATGTATACATTGTGTTGGCAGAATTCCAAGCAAATGCCTAAATTAGGAGACAAATGTGTCTGTGGAGTCTCCTGTTTATGACATCACCTGTGGCACGGTATGCAAATTACACATTTCCCTTAACAAAACCAAACCATTTGCATATCAAGCCACAGGTGATGACATAAACCGGAGGCTCAAAATACAAAGATAAGGAAGATCAACTGGATAATAAAGCACACAAGAAATAATATAAAGAAAGCAGCAAATGGGTGCAAGCCAAAACTGCCTAAAACATGATAAATCAAAAAGAAAGACTGCACACCGAATATAGAGAAAATATAAAATATACCTTTTAATCAAGAAGAAATAATACAATGAAAAAGTAAGTAATGATAGTACATCATAAGTAAGGCATAATGCAAACCATAAACCAATGAGTACAACAAAAGGAATAAAACACAGCAAATAAAAGACAAAAATAAACACTATGCAAAAAAACTTACAAAAGAATAGCCAAGACCAGCTAGCTCCTCCAAAACATTGAGGTGCTATTTGTCTGGGTAATTACCTTGCTGGTCTTGGCTATTCTTTTGTAAGTTTTTTTTTTTTTTTTTTTTTTTTTTGTATATTGTGTTTATTTTTGTCTTTTATTTGCCGTGTTTTATTTCTTTTGATGTACTATCATTGCTTACTTTTTCATTGTATTATTTCTTCTTCATTAAAAGGTATATTTTATATTTTCTCTATGCTCGGTGAGCAGTCTTTCTTTTTGATAAACCGGAGGCTCCACAGACATATTTAAAGCACATTTTCTCCTCATTTAGGCATTTGCATGCAGTTTTCCTAACACCATATATAGATCAATTTAATAGTTATTCTCTATATGCACAGTAACAACACCGTTTAGATGATACTGTCTCTTTAAGTGTGTGTTTGACTGCTGCTATCCACTAGCGCTCTACCCTTTTTGAAGTGATTGATATTGTTGGGCCAAACCGCTTGCGATGATTTTGCACTAGCAATAGAGGAAATTTACAAGCATATAATCTGTATGCATGGTGGAGTTTGGAAATCATCTCCTGTAATCATGGAATTATGGCTGAGGTGGGAGCTAGGGAGGGAATAAAATGTGACTGCCTCATGATAATCGTACATGCGATGTTTGCATCTTAGGGCTGCTGCTTTGTGATTTATCATTTTCACATTAAGGGTATTTGTGGGAGAAGCATGGAGGAAGCCTAGAGCACAACAAAATCTTATCAAACATGATTTAAAGATACAGTAGGATGGAGGCCTGTCACATGAATCTCATTTCAGTGCTTAATATGTTATTATGAGAATCAACAAATATAAATATATCAAAATGCCTCTTCGTGAGGGAAAAAGACTCCAATATTATCAGATGAGGGCAAAGTATGAAGGAGTCCGTTCCAGACATTGTCACCCTGAGATCCGGGGTTTTTCTTGTGGGTTTTTCGGCTCAGATTCTGATAGTTTTCACATACTGTACCTGCTAGTTCCAAAAAGTGTTGTTTTTGATAAATGTGAAATTGCAGCTCCAGTCAGATGCTGCAGAAGACAATTAATCTTAATTACACCCAGAGAAGAACCGCTCCCACACAGAACAAATGTCATGGGTCAGAATCTTTTTTTTTTTTTTCTAAATATGAATTATAGAAGGTTCATCTATACAAGTGGAAAAACTGGAAATGCTTATTTTTAATGTTACTTAAGGTGTTTTCTTTCATGTTCTTGTCCATGTAGATTGGAGACATCAAGACTGCAGAGAAATATTTCCAAGATGCTGAGAACGTAATCCAGAATTTGGTCACACAGAATGAACCACAGAACAAGATTTTGGTTTTAATGAACCGGTATGTCGTGTGTTGGCCCAAAAGGATTTTCAGCAAGTAATGACAAATGGCGTTGGAACCGCTGGAGAAGCACCTGTTTTCAAATGTGAAATTGTTTTATATTAGTTTTATGTTATGTAAAATGTTCCCCCAAAGTGACCCTTATTCTGAACCATCTCCATGACAAAGCAGCCTGGCAGTTACTGTTTGCTTCTGAACCCTTTGTAATCACATAAGTTAGAGTCTTAGCGTTTAAAACAGCATATAGAGTGAGTCGTTCCTCTTTAGATGTACAACAGGCATCACATATATAGATGCAGTACAAAGTTATATGTTTCGTTCTACTACTTTATATTTAGAAGTTTGTTCACATGCAAATCTTTTTTTTCTTTTTTCCTTTTTTGTTTTCCAATCAGAAGAGGAGATATATATTGTGTTTATTACAGGTATTCATTCAGTAAATTGCCAGTGTTGTCACATTTACATGTGACAACACAATCTAACAAAGTCTGCTCAAGCTGGTAAGAGTATAAGTCGGTAGATGCATATAGTGATAACCGGTACAAGCATAATGGATTCTAGATAGTTAATTTGTTATTGGATTAATAGCTTCTTCCCATTTCTTCATACCCCAAAGCCTAGGACATCTTGGTGGTTCACACCCCAGGTATACTGCTTGCCTCTTAGAACGTTTGACAGAGCACCTTATTGAATATTGAGATGTACTCAGTCAGTGTCTGCTTGAGGAAAGCAATCCATTTTTAAATCTACTCTTCCCATGAGATATTGTAGATATTTCAGTAGATCCTTTTGCCATCAAATAAGCCGTGCGAGTGTCCAATTAATTTAAAACATGTATTTATTTTAACTTAACATTCAATGTCTACCTTTGTATGTGAAACGTCTGCAGCAGCATCTATAGGTGATGATTGCTCCTACAGAGGTACGTCGTGGATTTCTGACTCCCATGAGCACAATGTAATATTCTAATTCATATACATTGTATATCCCCATTCATCTGTATAAAAAGATTTATATACTGTGCAAGCCTCCAACGTATGTGCAGTGCTTACCTGTTCGTTTCAAGGTAGGCAGCACTAAATCATTTACTATATTGTCCCATTGTGTAGGCAGCACCATGACTTACACAAACTTCTTTAGTTAGGAATGCAACCTTTAATTAGGAGCTAACCTTTCAGAGTCGGGGATGTTGGGACTTTCAAATAAGATGCAGTCTCCCACCCCCGTGCCTGAGAGACCCTCATTATCCTATTCTTCTCCTCTGATATCTGCCACCCTCAAGACTGCCCAGCTAGCAGGTGGTACCATCAGTGCTTGATTTGTTGGGGCATCGTGTGATTGCTGGCACATCAAGGTCAGTAGTACTCGACACGCAGCATAGTTACAGCTGCTGAGTATCTAAGTCTGCAGGAGGGAGTCCAGTCAGTAATGAGTGCTTTGCGGTTGGAGGATGTTGCTAAGTGATGGAGGGAACTGTGATGCAGGAGGAGATAGTAACGGGGCATGCTGAGTAGGAGGAGGAGCATTAAAAGTGTCAGGAACATGAGTGGGTTCAATATATAGGGGCAAAATCTTCTATTTTCATTAAATGTTCTGCAGCATTACTGGTATTTGCGATGGTTTCAACCTATCTAATGAGGTTTTACTCAAAGGCTGTTTTTAAGATGTAAATATGGCATTTTTTTCCCATTTAAATTTTTTTTTATCGTCTGGTACTTTCATATTTTGTATTTTACACACAAGACCCTGTGTGATGATTGACGGGTTTCTGGCTGGTTTCTAGTATCTCTTCATGCTTTGTCTTGTAGGCATTGTCCGTTGTGTGCTCAGACTTTGCCTTCCTGCAAGTGTTTGTCTGACCACACCTGTCCTCAGAATTGGGCCACTATGTATTTAACATAGCACAATAAGCAATCTCTGTGTGCAATGGAATCATATCCACAAACAATGTCTTTTTTTCCCCCCTTATTTTATATTTAGCGATATCATTTTAAACTTTTTTGTTTCCATAGGGCTTTTCTTCATCTTGGTCAGAATAATTTTTCAGGAGCTCACAAGTTCTTCTCAGATGTTTTAACTATAGATCCTGCAAATGCTGGGGTAAGGCTACTGTCATTGTTTATATCGAAGATTTGTGTAAATGTGTCATTTGCATATTCGGCCACAGGTGATGTCATAAACTGGAGACACCACAGACGCATTTAAAACAATTTTGCCAACAGTATGTATATATAATTATCAATATTTTTGGATCCTCTAAAGTCACAGTAAAAATGTTTAGGTGATCCAGTCCCACTTCTAAGATCCTTAAAGGACAGCTAAACTTTATTTTTTTATTTTTTTTAAGGTCTCGTTTCCTTGAAGGAAGCAAGGGTAAAAAAAAAAAAAAAAAATGCTCAGTCGTTCTGAAGTAAAACTGACTTGTATCTTAATAGATATACTCTGTTTTACTCTCTGCTGTGTCTCACAGCTGAGACACAGCAGGGTTGGAGGCTGCAGCTCCCGCTCTGATTGGCTGTGAGCATGCTGAGTGCTAAGGTTCCCTCTGTTGATACCATGCAAAAAAGCAGAGATATCCAGTTCAGAAAAGTACACGCCAGTTTAGCCTCACACTAGGGACTACTAACTTTTCACTTGAGCTTCTATAATGGAAGCACAAGTGAAAAATAACGTTTAGTGTCCTTTTAAATATATTTTGAAATGTACTTTTTTTTTCCTGCCCAGTTAAAGATTCTCCTTCAGTAAAAATGTTTTTACCAAGAAAAAAAACATAAAATGGCCGTTTTACATGCTGAGAGAGACCTGTTACTGCAAGAAACAGTTACAATTTGGAAGGGTCTCCACATGGTCCCATTAGGGAGTGACCAACATAGGAAAATATATATTATACAGCTGAATTTAAATATGTAAATCACCCTTTAGTGTTGGGGGGGGGGGGGGGGGGGGGGGGGGGGGGTTTGTGTCTTCAGGAGAAATATGGTCACTGGAGGTTTAGTTTGTATGTAAGTAAAAACCTATTTGTGCTGGTAAGCCTGTTATAGGGACAGTGCTGGGGTTGGTAAAGATGTGATCATAAGGACTCCACACATCCTTTATGTGCACTGTTCTGTCTGTTCAAGCAGTACCACATCTCAGCCTGTTCTCTTGCATTCTGTATTAGGATTCTACAGTGGTCACACCAAAAAATGTTTCTGCAATTAAAAATTAAATAAATCTGCAAAGGGCAAGTCAGATTTATGTCTCATAATGATCTGCAACATTAAGCGAGTTAATGAAAGGATATTGATTTGTGTTGTTTCTTTACTCTGCTCATTGTGCCATCTGATTCCAAAACCTGTTATTTCCTAGGCGAATAACAATGCAGCCGTTTGCCTGCTTTATTTGGGCAAATTAAAGGAATCCCTCCGGCATTTGGAAGGATTGGTTCAGCAGGATCCCAAACACTATCTGCACGAGAGCGTTCTCTTCAATTTGACAACTATGTATGAGCTGGAATCATCGCGGAGTATGCAGAAGAAACAGGCCCTGCTGGAGGCGGTAGCTGTCAAGGAAGGTGACAGCTTTAACACTCAATGTCTGAAGCTGGTATAATTCTTTCACTGCATTTCTCTTCCCGCCAGAGAAATCTGGATTTATTCCACATCCCACTGTAAATGCTATTTGGAGGTTAAATTAAAAAAAAAAAAAGAATCTAAATATTGTTCAGTGTAAACCATTATCAATAAACCTTTTGTAGAAAATGTGGTTTATGAACAGAGGATAAAATGCACCAACCATATAATATCAATATAGGGTTAACTGCTTATTAAACCATGTGGCAGACATCTTGGGACACATTACCAGAAGAGTGAATCACGGTTAGAAAGCGTACTGCCGGGTACTGTCAACTACACTTCATTAGTGTGGGCAAGGTTTGTTTGTTTTTTAGCATCATTTTGGTTTCTTATCATTTGCTATAAATTTGAACCATATTTAATTCCCATAATGCTCAGCCTGCAAATGGCAGGTGAGACTACATTCCCCATGATGCTCTGCTCCAACAGCTGCCGTGTCAAAGGTGAGCCATCATTGCTTTAGGTTATAGAAAATCTAAAGCAGGGGTGTGAAACTGCAGCCCTCCAGTTACTGATGGCCAACATCTCCCATAATTACTCTGTCAGGGGGAGTACAGGACTGGGAGATTTAACAACCCTGCTTTACCTGAACTCTAGATCAATAATGCATGGTACATCTGTTTCAGACAATGTATATATCATTTAATTACCATTTCTTATTTTATTCATTTATACATTTAAGAGGTTAAAGCCCTACTGGCTGTGGGAGAACAGTGGTCACTCAAGGTAGACTTTCCATATAAAAGTGACTCAGTCACCTAAACATTGCTTATAGTGTTGGAGAATAAAAAGTAATATATGCGTGGTGTAAATGCTTTAATTCAGAGAAAATCCTGTCTTAAATGTGTCTCCGGACTATCACTTTGAGGCTTTATATGCAAATTACCCATTTCAAAGTGAAAAGTAGTTCATTTGCATATCAAACCACAGGTGATGTCATAAACAGGAGACACCACAGATCCCTTTTCTCTTAATGTATGCATTTACTATCTATGTTCACAGTATAGACAGTATTTTAAGGTGACAGGTTCTCTTTAAGTACATGCATATTAAACACTGGAATATTCAGAAAGACTGTAAATTATTGCACATAAACGATGTGTATTATTTGCACATATTAATCACTGTGGATTGAACACTGACACCCCTCTACCTGGCTCCGATTAAATCAGACTGCATGCCTACATCTCCCATAATATCAGATCAGCTATGGGCCCGGCAGGGGTACATAGGAGATATAATCTTCCATTGAAGATGGCAGGCCACAGTTTGAAATGTTACATGAACCAACTCTGTAATGCTCCTAGGTCCAGGATGAGTAATCCCATTAGCGGATGCTTGCCATGCCAGTTCAGATAGATCGGTGGGGACATACAATTTTGTAACATTACTTTTTGAGTTTAATTGTTAGAAAATGTGTTTTACAAGTTGTATTTGTAAATAAAATTCAATTTGAGGAGTATGCCATGATTATTCTCTGATTATGCTCTGGGTTGGGTGGCCAGCTGATGGCACAAGTAGTTAAGTGGAGGCCATGATGGCACGCTGCTGGGGCAAGTTGCATTCGATAGCAGGTGTCCTGCAGAACTTTGTGGTTCAGATGAGGTGACTCGCTGTAGTTTCTGCTCAGAGCCAACAGCACAACAGCAGCCATTATGTTGGGTGTACTGCTGGTATCTGCAGCCCTTGCACATGATGAGAGAGAAGGCACAAAATGGAGGTGGTTATGTCTAGCATGTATCTCCAGTATATCAGAGAGATTACCAAGTAAATTTAATTACAGTAGATGGCATTCTGGGTCAGAATGTACATGGCCACCACAGCATGAAATATACAGGCGTTGAGTATAAGCATTCTAGCCATTGTTGACTGGGTAAAAGCAAATTAAAGAGATGTGGAATTGGACCAAACACAGGTGTTTTAAGTTTCGGTCAGTGATTTTGTGGCTTTCGCAGCTTGAAATCCCTCATTTCATGGAGAGTGGTACAGTAAATTTGTCTCGCGTCAGACAGAACTAGTTTCCATGTCAAGCTGTGGAAGGATCTATGCTTCAAACCGGTCCAGAATATGTGAAATGTTCTAAATCAGTGAATCGTTACCGATGTCCTCAAATTCCTCCTCTTCTACCTCATCATGGACTGTGACGGCAAGTGAAAGGATTCTACACAAACCTTATGGGCTTTATTCATAACAGAGACTTGCAAGGAACTGAGAAAAGAATTTCAAAGTTGGAAAAATTCTCCCATTGAGCTGAAAAACTTGATTAAAGCTGTACTATTGTCATCAGAAATTCATTTTCTCTTCTATGTGTTGCAATGTGTATTAGATCCCTGGTAACTGAGTAATACCAAGCCTAATGTGCCCATCACACCTGCCTACTGTGGGGCGTATTTCCTGAAGTGTGATGGGCACATTAGGCTTGGTATTACTCAGTTATTACCATAAAGGGCAGAGTAGGACTTGCCTTAACATCCGCAGACCCAGGTTTCGGTACCATCATAGTTCATGGTTGATAGTTACTGGACTTTGTGATGCACAATTTAATGATGTTCTATGGACCTTCACAGACCTGGATGGGCACATTGCCTATCCTTGCACAGCCCAGGAGTCTAAATAGTGTGAAACTCTGAGCTATCCCTCACCCTGAGAACACAGGTTTCACCTAGAGGCAGTTACCAAAGGCTGGTCTGCATCACTATCATGTAGGATGGCCAACCATAAACATGGAAAGGAGTATGCATCCTTAACGGAAATTCTGTTTTCACTTCCAAAAAACAGTTTTATATCATCTTGAATCACATGATGGGGAAGGTGTTACATGTTAACATATTTGCAGCTCAAGTGATTGGTGTTAAGTGAGACCAAGGCATTAACACTTCAGTCCCACTCATCAGATTATTATGCAATCAGGTATTAAACCAATTAACACTAACTTTTAACATTAATTTTACTGAAATGTCAGAGCTTTGCCACTTTTTCCTGTGGATTCATTTAAAAACTGCAGGAGATGCAAGAAAATTTGCAAACAGAGCATGATTATAAGAATTTGCTAAATAGGAGACATGAAGGCAGAAAATAAAATCAAGACACCCCCCCCCCCAATCATTTCTTGGGATAAGTTATTGGAGACAAAGATATGCAGTGGCATACTCAGAATTGGTCAGTGATGATAAAACCAGATTAGTTCATGTCAAAAAAAAAAATTCTGCTCCTTCTACAACAGGTGCTCTGACCTGTTACACCAGTCCAGCCAGTATAGGCAGAAAAGACAATTGGATAGAAAGACGGGGGGGGGGGGGGGGGGGGGATGTACCAACTGGGACATTAAAAAGTGAGGGTAAGTGAGCCTGTCCCATTATTTTGAAGAAAACGTGGCCCACTTTCCACATCACTACCCAAAATGCAAACTTAGTAATGTAACAAAATATTTATTGGAAGGGAAAAACAGCTGAACACCTTTTGTAGTATGGCCCTTGGTAGACTTAAGAATGGCGTAGATAGAAGCAAGGTCATCTGCAGTAAGAGGGTTGAGTTTTTAAAAATGGTTATGTAACCATTTGTTCACCAGACCACACTGGTGAATAGAGGTCTGAAGCACATGGGGAGGGAAGAATTCACAAACTAGAATGTGATGGAGCAGTATGATTCGAGTACCAACTTGGGATGGTGAATTGGTTTATTGGCTAGCTTTCCTGTCACAGTCAAAGCTACAAGTGATATTAGAATGGTCTAAAGTTTAATGTAAGAGTACCAGTCCAGACGACAACCTTTCAAATATAAAAATATTTATTATACTCTGATTGGAAAATCATTTGCAGGAATAAGGTTAATAATGATTGATTGCCAAACAGCAGCTGTTACACCTTTCATAGATTCACAAATTAACATTGATGTCAACATTAAGCCAATAAGATTTAGCCACTAAGATCACTCACAATCTCAAGGACCATTTTCAAGCGACCTGAAGATAGATATGTACATTAACTACACATCTAGAGACCCATCAGTAACAAACAGCATCTTACTACATATACTAGGGTGCTGTTTATTGTAATAGATATAACTTATTATATAAGGCCACTCTGAATATAATATATATTGGAGGAGCATAGATAATGAAGGCATATTAAAGGACAACCGATAAAAGAATAGGTTTAATTGAAGGATTGTATCAAGTGTAGGCATTTTAACTAGAAATGCTTTAAAGAAGAGAAATAAAGTACCTTATTGAGCCCTCTACACTTCTATAGTACTCATGGCGGGCAGACATCTTGGGGGAGATGGATAAGAGCTTCCTTCATCTGAGCCAAGATTCTAAACAGGTCTACCTCCTATACTGAGCAAATACCACTTTGTTCATTTCATTTTTCGCCAGTAGTTTGGCGCTATACCTTTGGCTGTAGATATACATAAATGGGAATCGGCAATAGGTTATTTTCTGCCCTCAGTAATAGGGTCCTGATACTGTGTAAGTCAAGCATAGTAGCATTGTATGTCTCAGTTTAGATCTATAAAACACCTCCGACATGCAAACTACTATCAATGGCAACTGTGTAATTTGTATATGGAGCCACAAGGTGATGTCATCAACATGAGACACTACAGACTCAATTAAAACATGTTTCTCTTAATTTATGTATTTGATTGCAGTTCTACTAACACAACATATAGATTTTTTTTATTCTCTATATTCGCAGTATAAACAATGGTAAGGTGACCGAGTTCCTGTAATTATATATCCATTATAAAAATGAGGTCTATTCAGATATAAAAGAGAGAAGGCACGGTAGAGAATGATAATCCCATGTTACCCCTTTCAGACGCAGGGAATTGATCGACTATTTTCCAGAAAAATTGCAAAATCTCTGCAGAATTTAAAATCCTATTTCTATGTATGTTTGTAATACGGACCTTCTCTGCACAATGCAGCATGTTATCCCTGCACTGAGCCATTTAATGTTCTGAGATAAGAGGCTGGTACATCCCGATATTGCACATGAATCATTACCCTCTGCTAAGATGCTTCAAGAGAGGGAAACTTATCTAATCACACCATTCTTCATGCTGTCAGTATTAGCAGGAGGCTGCACAGCTTGGCTATGAAAAATAGCTGTAATACAGGTGGAAAAAAAGTTGTTGCCTGCAATATATTACTTTCCTAAAATGGTAACAACTCGCTCCTGGAAATGTAGCCAAAAAACTAAGCCTCTCTCATGCCTATCCATAATGTACACTGTCAATATCAGACAATGGGCTGTGCTCGAATCTGGAGGACAAGACATAGTCTGATATAACCAGCTGCTTGTGAATACTGAAGGAAAAGAACTTAAAGGAACACTGAACCGGTTTTTAACCCTTGCTACCTTTAAGGGTTCACTCTCTGCTGTGTCTCACATCTGAGACACAGCAGTTCCTGTCAGCATGCACACAGCCAATCGGAGCGGGGGCTCACCCTGCTCCAACTGCTGAATGCGAGGGTCTCTCTCTCAAGGAGAGCCCCTTATTTTTTGCATGAGATCAGCAGGGGGACCTAGTTAAGGTCCCCCTGCTGATCCCATGCAAAATTGAGGGGCTCTCTCTGAGCTACGGAACCATGGCAGCTGCTGGTCAAAGGATAAACAGGCGTGTACTATCAAAAGTATGTGTACTTTATCCTAACACTAGAAACAACTAACATTTAATGTATGCTTCTATATTAAAAGCACAAGTGAAATATAACATTTAGTGGCCATCTTGCTAATATAGAAGATTAGAACTCTCTTCTATCTTCACAGAGAGTGTTTGCTCCAATTCATCAACTTAATGCACCCCTTGGATGTACCTTACACTTATCACTGTAAACCAAGGGCCAAATACTACAGCATAGCTATACGGATAGCCATTTCGACAGCAAATATATTTATTCCAAAGGAAATAAATTCTTAAATCAGTGACAGGCTTGGGAACCCTAATACAACTTGTGCACCCCTGTTATAGAATGTACATTTGATACACAGAGAACATGGATCTATCATTTTACTTCTCCAGAGTCTATAGAGATCGACAGTTAAATAATCATTTTCAATACAGAAATCCTTGTTTATGTAGTGCACTTATTTGAAGTAATTTCCTTTAACTTGATCATAATAAAGGATATAATTAAAAAAAAAAAAAAACATTTGTGATTAAAAACTTTTCTCCTAAAAATTAAACTTTCTGCTCCAAAGACTGAAGATATTTATTTCGCGCCTCGTAGTTGTCAGCAGGGCGGTTGTATGGCGTCCAGACGGGCTCTCCCACAAACAGCCGCATCGCTTTTACATAATTCTGGAAAAAAATAGGAAACGACAAGGTCAAAATCAGCAGAGAAGTACACACTGAACATCCTCTGCTACACACAGTGCAACATACATGCTTTTGCTGCCACAGACTTAAAGGGCCTCTGTCACCTAAGCATAGTTTATAGTGTGGATAGAGAATAATGTATGGTAGGCATTCTATATAATAATCAATTCTACGGCAAGGTTCTAAAAGTGCACCAGTAGCCATGGAAACCAATGGAATATGTGCAGTTTAGACCATTTTTAGAACTTGCTGCAGAATTAACGTTCTATGGGAAATGTGTCACTTGCATATCAAGCCACAAAAGCATTTTTTGTATATTCATTTTTGCATACAGTTCTGCCCACATTAGATTTTTCTTATGCTCTAGATTCACAGTAGAAACAATGCCGGTTTTGGTGAGCGTGTACCTTTAATATTAACTGCAAGCGTTAGTACAGGAAATTAAAGTAAATACGCACAGGAACCTGAGGCCCCTGGGAGTCGCAGCTCTTGCCAAATACACTCTATGCTGAGCAGCGGAACATGTCCTCCAGTCCCTATTGATTTCAGAAGCTAAATTTGGGGGAAAGCTAGCCGAACAAAGTGTGGAAGTTCTTAATGTGATTTGCGTTGGCCCAAGCACAGTTCACAAGAGACTCTAGCCGCAAGTCACTTATCCTGATGAACTTCTCTGAAATTTTTGCCTCAGTCTAACCTCAGACCAACTATCATTTTCAGACAGGACCGGCATGCAAAGTAGAGTTACTTTTAAAACATTTCAAGGTAAATTTTTTCTCCTGTACACATTGCGCAGTTCATTCACTCCTAGTAGCTGCCAGTTTTTATACACTGTCTGTGATCCCAGGACAGTTCCTCTGTATGCTGCAGATCATCCAGGAACTTGAAATAAAAATCTACCCTCCAACAGCAAGGGTTTATGTATAGCATCCTATGCTTCTGAGCGTGATATGATCCAATAGAGGTGATTAGCTGGGGATATACCTATGATATTTTACCATATTTATCTTTATCAGAGCCTTGTGATAGACTCCTAAGCCCACACCCAAATTGTGATAAACTGAGGACAAGGATCCTGTATCACTGAAAAGGTGAAATACAATGACATGGACAGGCAAATATTGCAGACTTGGCAAAAAAATAATATCTTATTAATACAATCAATAAGCATTTTTCCAAAGCCTGGGCCATCCTTTTAAATCTACATTCAAACAGACCTTCTACTGACCTTTTCATCCAGTGTGAATCGGTGGTAGATGCCGGCTGGAAGTGTGATCATGTCTCCCTTCTTCATGAAAATTCGGATCCAGCGCTCCTGTTTGTCTCGTACATCAAAATAACCACTTCCGTCAAGGATGTAGCGGATCTCATCGTCAAGGTGTAGGTGTTCCTCGTAGAAAATCTTTATCTGCACAGAAAGGCTTCATTTTTATTGATCATCTTTTGTTCCAAAACAACAGCTCATTAACCCATTCAGGACAATGGTTTTCTTTGTTTTGATGCCCGTTCTGGACAATAGCTATTTTGCTACCTTTGCTATGTGTGCATTTGTATAGAAGTGCACGTTTGCTTCTTAAATGTATCCCCGCTTTATATTTAGGTTTTTTTTTACCGCCTTGGCGACAATGCCCTTACATGTACAGGTTACCCATTACAATGCATTGGTGACAATGCCCCTACATGTACGGGTTTCCCAACACAATGCATTGGTGACAATGCCCTTACATGTACGGGTTTCCCAACACAATGCATTGGTGACAATGCCCCTACATGTACGGGTTTCCCAACACAATGCATTGGTGACAATGCCCTTACATGTACGGGTTTCCCAACACAATGCATTGGTGACAATGCCCTTACATGTACAGGTTTCCCAACACAATGCATTGGTGACAATGCCCTTACATGTACGGGTTTCCCAACACAATGCATTGGTGACAATGCCCTTACATGTACGGGTTTCCCAACACTATGCATTGGTGACAATGCCCTTACATGTACAGGTTTCCCAACACAATGCATTGGTGACAATGCCCTTACATGTACGGGTTTCCCAACACTATGCATTGGTGACAATGCCCTTACATGTACGGGTTTCCCAACACAATGCATTGGTGACAATGCCCTTACATGTACGGGTTTCCCAACACAATGCATTGGTGACAATGCCCTTACATGTAGGGGTTTCCCAACACAATGCATTGGTGACAATGCCCTTACATGTAGGGGTTTCCCAACACAATGCATTGGTGACAATGCCCTTACATGTACGGGTTTCCCAACACAATGCATTGGTGACAATGCCCTTACATGTACGGGTTTCCAAACACAATGCATTGGTGACAATGCCCTTACATGTACGGGTTTCCCAACACAATGCATTGGTGACAATGCCCTTACATGTACGGGTTTCCCAACACTATGCATTGGTGACAATGCCCTTACATGTACGGGTTTCCCAACACTATGCATTGGTGACAATGCCCTTACATGTACGGGTTTCCCAACACTATGCATTGGTGACAATGCCCTTACATGTACGGGTTTCCCAACACAATGCATTGGTGACAATGCCCTTACATGTACGGGTTTCCCAACACAATGCATTGGTGACAATGCCCTTACATGTATGGGTTTCCCAACACAATGCATTGGTGACAATGCCCTTACATGTACGGGTTTCCCAACACAATGCTTTGGTGACAATGCCTGTACATGTATGGGCATCCTTTGCTGCATTTTCACCAGGGACCGCCCGTGGGCATGTTTAAAATGACAGGCTAGTGACAAATCACTGACTGTCAATCATGCCCCCTGACCCTATGCAAATTGGGAGTGGGGTGTTCCAGGCTGCCTCTGATGGCGGCAAGTCTGAAACACCCAGAAAAGGGTCGGTCATAGCCTGCAATAGCTGAGACAGGCTGTCTAAGCCATTGTAGTGAGGATTTTGATTAGTCTAGGCCAGTGATGGCGAACCTATGGCACGCGTGCCACAACTGGCACGCCAAGTTCTTTGTTGTGGCACACGTGGCTAGGGGGAGTTGTGGGGCTGAAGCCCCTAATCCTAGCTCCATTAGCCCAAAGTTCAAATTAACTGCAAAAATAAATATTTACTGAAATGCTATCCTGTTGGTTCCTGAGCAATTACATCAGTATTATTTCTCAGGAGCCAACAGGATAATCATTTCAATAACTGCACACCCCTCCACATTGCAGGTTGGTTTAGCCTGCCGGTTCCTCTCCCGACATCAGCTTGACAGCTGACACGTCCCCTGTTCACACAGCAGAGCAGCTCTGCCAAGGAAGAGACTTCCTGCAATGTATGTGTGAGTAGGTGTGTATGTGTGTATACATGTGCAGTATGTATGTATGTGTGTATACATGTGCTGTATGGATGTGTGCGTGTGTACATGTGCTGCATGTATGTGTGAATATGTATGTGTGTATACATGTGCTGTATGTGTGTGTGTGTGTGTGTACATGTGCTGAATGTATGTGTGAGTATATAAGTGTGAGTAAGAATCTGTGTAAACATGTGCTGTATGTAAGTGTGAGTAAATATGTGTGTATAAATGTGCTGTATGTATGTGTGAGTGTGTGTATACATGTGCTGTATGTATGTGTGAGTATGTATGTATACATATGCTGTATGTATGTGTAAGTATGTGTGTATGCATATGCTGTATGTGTGTACATGTGGAGTATGTGGGTATACATGTGCTATATGTGTGTGTACATGTGCTGCATGTAAGTGTGAGTAAGAATGCATGTATACATATGCTGTAAGTGTGCTTATGTATGTGTGTATACATATGCTTTATCTAAGTGTGAGTATGTGTGTATACATGTGCTGTATGTAGGTGTGTATACTTGTGCTGTATGTATGTGTATGTTTGTATACATGTGAAGTATGTAGTATGTGGATATACATGTGCTGTGTGTATGTGTGCGAGTATGTATGTGGGTATTTAATATAAAGCAGTGTTGGCACTTTAAGGTCTGGAACTTGGTTGCATGCAGGAAATTGGGCACTCGGGTCCATAATGGTTCGCCATCACTGGTCTAGGCTAATCCCAATCCATTGCCAACCTCCCCCCAAATATGGGGGGGTGTATGGGTTGAGTTGATCCTGGTTGCCTTAAAAGTTAGGCAGACTAGGATATATATATATATCCTGGGTCTCACAAAGATTTTTAAGAAATGTTGCCATTTTTATCATCTTTATTACATTTTATTTAGTACACAAAGGGTTAAGTCTAAAAAAAATGGCCTCAAAAGACAGCACTATCTGTCCTTAAAATATATATTATATATAATATATGAGAATTAATTTAAGAAGCAAGAGTGCACTTTTATTTAAACACACACACACAGGCTAAAGAAGCAAAATAGCACAGACATCATTGTCCTGGAGGGGTTAAGGACAGATAGGGCTTTCTTTTGAGACTATTTTTTGAGACTTAACCCTTTGTGTACAGTATACATTTTAATTTTTTTTAAAAAAGAGTGTAAAAATAGTAGTTTTCTTAACTGGGATACACAATCTCTCTTTCCTCTCTCTCTCTGTATACTGTATTTTTCGCATGTGATCAATGTGACTGATAACATCAATAAATGCAAGAAATTAAGGCAACCAGGATCAACTCACCCTATCCACGCCCCCACATATGGGAGAGGATGGCAACAGATTGTGATTAGCCCCTAAACTAATCAAAACCCTCAGCCTTCAATAGCGGAGTGAGGCTGTCTCAGCTATTGCAGGCTGTGACAGCCCCTTATCCATCAGAGGCAGCCTGAAACACCACTCACCCAGTCTGCATAGGGCGAGGGGTCGTGATTGACAGGTCCACAGGTGGTCCTGGTATACATTTGTTTGGGGGTGGGCTTTCCTAGATACCTTCACTAGTGGAGCTTCCAGATAAGCCAAAAATTGCAGATCACCGCTCCCTTCCCAAATTTAATCAAAGTCTCTCAAACCCTACAACCTCATTCAAAGCCTTACTGGATCTTAGTCATCAATGGCTGGATAGATACCACATTAACCCCCCCGCTATAGTATGGCAGGGTAATGTCACAACCAAAAAAATATCTTGCAAATCTATACAACTGTATGTATAATCAAAAACTATTTCTTAGTCACCTGCCAGATCTTTGTTACTTGTCCCAGGTGAACAGACAAATAATGACGTCCAAGGGAGGTGCTCACTAGAAGTGTGGTGCTGGCGGGTTGGAGGTAACAAGAACGTTTGTTCAATATTTAAGAGTAACCATGCATTATGCAGGGCCAATAAGCTCTACTGGCAGGAGATCGCACCAGGTTTGTCCCTGCATAATTTACAGCAAAGTTAGTGAGGTGAAATATTCATATCACTTTTTGTGAATAGCTCCTTACGGATAAAAAAAAAGTTGTTACAAAGTCTGCGCCCTAAACATCCTATACTGGGAACGCCTAATACAGTGATGGCAAAGGCTATTGAGCCCAAGTGCCAATTTGTATGCAATAAACCAAGTTAACGATATTAAAGTGCCAGTTCTCCCTATATTATGACCCATCTCCCATTCTTATTCCAGACTGCTCCTTTTAGTTTTCTCTCTGTGTTTATTTCATTTTCTTTCCTTGCTCCACAACCCTCTATTTATATGCTGAAGGTACCAAGGCAGACAGTGCCAGCTTAAAGGCACCTGAATGGTAGAAGTGGAACCAGTGCTATAGATTCCCCATCACTGCTCTAATGCAGGTACCGCTGTGAAAGATTATTGTACCACTAAGTGTGACTATGACACTGGCATCATAAAAAGTCTTTACTCCTGTATCAATCCTCTAGCAGAACATATATCGCTGCCCTTATAACAGCTTTGCGGTTAGATAAGCATGGATCTTCCAGCTACAGCTAATCATTCTTTTTTCAGTGTTTTTCATTCTTTTTGTAGCTCAGAAAGATTCCCTATAGACAAGATTAGCATAGATAGCAAACCAAAAGAAACTTATAAAGGACATAGTCCCATAAACAGAGATATCATAGACAGACAACAGCATGAGAATAGATATATAGTGCAAGAGTGTAATGAAAATATAACATTTATGTACTGCATAAAATAAACATGCATACAAACAGCAAGTGACCCCCACCCTAAGCCTTGTGCCAGCTCTCTTGCACAAGGCTTAGGGTGGGGGTTACCCATTCTGAAATCCTTGCACAGATGGAACCAGTCCTCCACAAGAAAGACAGCCAACTCCCAATACGCTGTCCCAGGCTGGATACAGGTATTCTTATCCAAGGAAATCTGAGTCCACAGACCACCAATAAATCAATCAAATGTATATAAAATATAATCAGTAGAAATATAAAATATACTCACACCAACTTCTTCCGGGGTCCACATATGAGTAGTACCTATATGGGACTATGTTCTTTATAATTACAGTTTTCCTGGTTTTCTACTTATGCTAATTTGGTCTTTACTATTTTGAATAGGATTTGGAAAGCACACTTTGTTTTGTTTTTTATTTTATTTTGGTCCTTTATCATGTACTCGTTGTTTTATAGTGTGGTTATGTTTAGTAAACTTTACTCACACTTCCAGCATTTCCTAACAACAAATGATGTGATTTTGTTATAATTTGTCTTGGTAAATATTATTTTTTTAACACTGGAAAGAAGAAAGATATGGCACTTTACCTTCTGTTCATAGTTTGGCAGTAGGTCTTTGTGTATTGTTATTATATCCATCCAAGAGTAATTATTTTCTTTGCGCAGCTTGGCCAGCTCTGGATCAGTCTCATAGTTATCAGCATCGAACTGAAGGTAAAAAAAAAAAAAAAAAAAAAAACATGCAATAATGCATATGTTCATTCTGAGCATAAAAATATGTGGTTTGGGCAAATAACTGCTCACGACAGCTGCTAATTTAAAAAACTAACTGCTACAGATTTTATTTATCTATATATGATTAATCACAAAAACAATGCAGAAAATCCAAAATGATATACAAGCCCTTAATTCGCAAACAGCTAGAACAAGCCTACACTATACTCCTGTGGCACCTAAACTATACTCTTGTGACTAACAGGTGACAAAGTCAAATAAATACGTTTTGCCAAGCGAAACACATACAGGGTGAACAGACGTTCAGGCTTTGGACAACTTTTTCGGCATATAAAGATGTCCTTTTTTTTGTGCCGGCTCAGTTGGGGGGCGGCTGCTGCCTGATGCCTGGGATACATGTACAGGTTTCTCTATCTGTATATTATAAATAATTGACAATACAATTTAAAAAAAAGTGATTTGGAAGCAATAACTTGTCTTTAACATGACCAGATTTTTTGAACAACGGCTGTTCTAACACCTCTGCTGTGTTTGTGTTTAACTGCAATTTTCTACTCTCATTTATTGTACCCACACATATGTTGTTATTTCAGTATAAGAAGGGACTTTTTGATACCATTAAAAAAATATATATATATGATGGACAATTGAAGAAAGAAAAAAACTTTCCCAACTTTTACTTGAAAAATATTTTATACATTTAAAAAAGCTTATTTTTTTTTTGTTTTTTTTTTACACCAAACCAAAATTAGCCTCTATCATCTACAAAAAGGAATTAAATCCTCAATAGTTCTAGAATAATTGTGCCATGGCCAAATTGTTTGCCTTGTTTTATGTATAAACAGGATACCAGGTATAAATTTTGTTAGAAAAAAAAATCTGAAACTAGTGCCTCCAGTCCCTTTGTGGTCCCCAGTTGTAAGTGCAAATCTCTTAATTTTATATAGATAGATTACTATTTTTAAATAACTGACAGAAACAAATAAGGATTTGCAAACAATAAATATGTACAATACATAAGAACAAAATAATCCGTAATAATAAAAGTAGAGTAAATTAAGTTAAATCTATTAAGTAGAAATGCTTTAATAAAAGAATAAAATACCTTATTGAACACTCTCTGCATAGCGATATCAGGGGTAGCCATGTTGTTTAGAATCCTGGGTCAGATGAAGGAATATCTGACCCATTTGCAAAAGATGTCTGCCCCCTGATAGAGTTATAAAAACAGACAGATCAATAAGGTAATTTATTTGTATTCTTTCAATAAAACATTTCTATTCTATAACAAGGACTGCCCACACTAGATGAGTAATTTCCTTATTTTTTTTTTGCTGCAGGAAACAATGAGAATAATGTCATTCAAATGAATGGAATATCCTGTCCTCTAGTGAGGTCATCAGACAATGTGTTGCACTATTAAGAGATCCTACTGTGTACAAGAGCAAGGTCACCCAAAGGTCACTCAATAGACTAAATTTGAGGAGGACAGGAAGTGACTATATGAAACAAAACTTTATATCATCAGTGTCTATTGAATCAGTGCTGCCGCAAGTGCAGTAAACATGCAGAATAATCACTGGGGAGGACTTGATTAAAATATAAAAAATGTGATTTATACAGAATGCCTGCATCGAATCACACAGGGATCTTGCACCAAAGTGAGTTTGGGGACTAGACTGTCCCTTTAAGTGTAAGGAAAACATAAGTTGTTTCTAAACAATGTGGCAAAGAGGTTGGAATTTTTTTTTTCAATTTTATATATATATATATATATATATATATATATATATATATATATATATATATATATATAGTCAGTCTTGATAAAGGTCCAGAACGTGGACCGTAACGTCGACTGCTTATATGTACTTCATCTGAGTATCGACCCTAATACAATGAATTTTCTTTGATCTTCAAGACCTGTGAGTGCGTATTTTCTTCTTTCTTTGGATTTGTATATATATATATATATATATATATATTTGATATTTTGTCAAAATCATATTAGAACAAGATGTCCCAAATCAGCCTAGAACTCAGCGTAAATTGTATTTGCACAGAGTGCTGAGTGCACATCTTCAGTAAATTATGTTGGTGCCAAAATGCCAGGTAACTTAGAACTTCAACTAATGAGGCATCAAAGAGAAAACCCATTTATTATATTTAGGCTTTCACAGTCAATTACTTTCCATCTTGAAGCACAATAAAGAAGGTTGTTATAAATTAAGTAGGCTCTCCAAAGCAGATTCCTCCCTTGAAAGCAGTTGTCATAATTCATTTTCTCCATCTGTATGTGTTTGTACTGTAACATGGTTCGCTCATTATTGAATGAACATGTACCACTGTTCACAGATCATTTTACTTCAGGGGTAGGTTTGACCTACAGGTGTAGTTGAACTAGAATTCCTATGATGCTAAGTCAGCAGTAGGGTTTCTGCTTTTAATCTCAAATTAAAGAACATGTAATGTCAGACAGACTTTTTAGTAATATGTCCCTTTTCCATGGATTTAATCACTTTGTGAATTGTCTTTCCATCTGGTTTCGATTGAAAGATATCACTGGTTTTATAAGCAAGCACTAGGAGACTCCTGGAATCTTTTCAAGATGGTGTGACCGGTCACATTTATTGGCCATTGAGACTATGTTCACAAGCAGACACTAGAGGGGGGAAAAAAAAGTGTTCTAGCATTTGGTTTCTTCAATATTAGATCAGAGATTTCTTCTAAACAAATCAGAACAGAAAAAAATATATGAAAAGTGAGAGAAGTCAGAGAAACCGGGCAAATGTATTAATAGTTTTGCTGGAGATGCCTGAAAAGATCTTAAATGAGACAATCCAACTAGAATACTAAAACGTAAACCAGTCTGCATATATACATCCCAATTAACCCCCTCAAGAAAATGTTTTGGGTTTTTTATGTTCGTTTGGGTGCAGACTTTAACAAACCTTTAACAAACCTTTGTGTACTGTATAAAACATTAAAGCATGCAAATTGGTACATCTCTCTGAGATACAAGATCAAAGTATGTCACTGAGACAGAGGGAGGACTCACAATCCAGTCTTCAAAGATCGTTGTTATTGATTTTCACAGTGATCACATCAATAACTACCACAAAAAAATGGAGACGGATGCAGGGTCGAGGAGAGAGAGAGAGAGAGAGCAGACGCGGGGTCGAGGAGAGAGAGAGAGAGAGAGCAGACGCGGGGTCGAGGAGAGAGAGAGAGCAGACACGGGGTCGAGGAGAGAGCGAGAGAGAGCAGACGCGGGGTCGAGGAGAGAGCGAGAGAGAGCGAGAGCAGACGCGGGGTCGAGGAGAGAGCGAGAGAGAGCGAGAGCAGACGCGGGGTCGAGGAGAGAGCGAGAGAGAGCGAGAGCAGACGCGGGGTCGAGGAGAGAGCGAGAGAGAGCGAGAGCAGACGCGGGGTCGAGGGGAGAGAGAGAGCGAGAGCAGACGCGGGGTCGAGGAGAGAGCGAGAGCAGACGCGGGGTCGAGGAGAGAGCGAGAGCAGACGCGGGGTCGAGGAGAGAGCGAGAGCAGACGCGGGGTCGAGGAGAGAGCGAGAGCAGACGCGGGGTCGAGGAGAGAGCGAGAGCAGACGCGGGGTCGAGGAGAGAGCGAGAGCAGACGCGGGGTCGAGGAGAGAGCGAGAGCAGACGCGGGGTCGAGGAGAGAGCGAGAGCAGACGCGGGGTCGAGGAGAGAGCGAGAGCAGACGCGGGGTCGAGGAGAGAGCGAGAGCAGACGCGGGGTCGAGGAGAGAGCGAGAGCAGACGCGGGGTCGAGGAGAGAGCGAGAGCAGACGCGGGGTCGAGGAGAGAGCGAGAGCAGACGCGGGGTCGAGGAGAGAGCGAGAGCAGACGCGGGGTCGAGGAGAGAGCGAGAGCAGACGCGGGGTCGAGGAGAGAGCGAGAGCAGACGCGGGGTCGAGGAGAGAGCGAGAGCAGACGCGGGGTCGAGGAGAGAGCGAGAGCAGACGCGGGGTCGAGGAGAGAGCGAGAGCAGACGCGGGGTCGAGGAGAGAGCGAGAGCAGACGCGGGGTCGAGGAGAGAGCGAGAGCAGACGCGGGGTCGAGGAGAGAGCGAGAGCAGACGCGGGGTCGAGGAGAGAGCGAGAGCAGACGCGGGGTCGAGGAGAGAGCGAGAGCAGACGCGGGGTCGAGGAGAGAGCGAGAGCAGACGCGGGGTCGAGGAGAGAGCGAGAGCAGACGCGGGGTCGAGGAGAGAGCGAGAGCAGACGCGGGGTCGAGGAGAGAGCGAGAGCAGACGCGGGGTCGAGGAGAGAGCGAGAGCAGACGCGGGGTCGAGGAGAGAGCGAGAGCAGACGCGGGGTCGAGGAGAGAGCGAGAGCAGACGCGGGGTCGAGGAGAGAGCGAGAGCAGACGCGGGGTCGAGGAGAGAGCGAGAGCAGACGCGGGGTCGAGGAGAGAGCGAGAGCAGACGCGGGGTCGAGGAGAGAGCGAGAGCAGACGCGGGGTCGAGGAGAGAGAGAGAGAGCAGACGCGGGGTCGAGGAGAGAGAGAGAGAGCAGACGCGGGGTCGAGGAGAGAGAGAGAGAGCAGACGCGGGGTCGAGGAGAGAGAGAGAGCAGACGCGGGGTCGAGGAGAGAGAGAGAGCAGACGCGGGGTCGAGGAGAGAGAGAGAGCAGACGCGGGGTCGAGGAGAGAGAGAGAGCAGACGCGGGGTCGAGGAGAGAGAGAGAGCAGACGCGGGGTCGAGGAGAGAGAGAGAGCAGACGCGGGGTCGAGGAGAGAGAGAGAGCAGACGCGGGGTCGAGGAGAGAGAGAGAGAGCAGACGCGGGGTCGAGGAGAGAGAGAGAGAGCAGACGCGGGGTCGAGGAGAGAGAGAGAGCAGACGCGGGGTCGAGGAGAGAGAGAGAGAGAGAGCAGACGCGGGGTCGAGGAGAGAGAGAGAGAGAGCAGACGCGGGGTCGAGGAGAGAGAGCAGAAGCGGGGTCGAGGAGAGAGAGCAGACGCGGGGTCGAGGAGAGAGAGCAGACGCGGGGTCGAGGAGAGAGCAGACGCGGGGTCGAGGAGAGAGAGAGAGAGCAGACGCGGGGTCGAGGAGAGAGAGAGAGAGCAGACGCGGGGTCGAGGAGAGAGAGAGAGAGAGCAGACGCGGGGTCGAGGAGAGAGAGAGAGAGAGCAGACGTGGGGTCGAGGAGAGAGAGAGAGAGAGCAGACGTGGGGTCGAGGAGAGAGAGAGAGAGAGCAGACGTGGGGTCGAGGAGAGAGAGAGAGAGAGAGAGCAGACGTGGGGTCGAGGAGAGAGAGAGAGAGAGAGAGCAGACGTGGGGTCGAGGAGAGAGAGAGCAAAAGCAGACGTGGGGTCGAGGAGAGAGAGAGCAAAAGCAGACGTGGGGTCGAGGAGAGAGAGAGCAAAAGCAGACGTGGGGTCGAGGAGAGAGAGAGCAAAAGCAGATGTGGGGTCGAGGAGAGAGAGAGTAAAGCAGACATGGGGTCGAGGAGAGAGAGAGTAAAGCAGAAATGGGGTCGAGGAGAGAGAGAGCAAAAGCAGACGTGGGGTCGAGGAGAGAGAGAGCAAAAGCATGTCACTGAGACAGAGGGAGGACTCAAAATCCAGTCTTCAAAGATCATTATTGATTTTCACAGTGATCACATCAATAACTACCACAAAAAAATAGAGACGCATGCAGGGTTGAGGAGAGAGAGAGAGAGAGAGCAGACGTGGGGTCGAGGAGAGAGAGAGAGAGAGCAGACGTGGGGTCGAGGAGAGAGAGAGAGACAGAGCAGACGCGGGGTCGAGGAGAGAGAGAGAGCAGACGCGGGGTCGAGGAGAGAGAGAGAGAGAGCAGACGTGGGGTCGAGGAGAGAGAGAGAGAGAGCAGACGTGGGGTCGAGGAGAGAGAGAGAGAGAGCAGACGTGGGGTCGAGGAGAGAGAGAGAGAGAGCAGACGTGGGGTCGAGGAGAGAGAGAGAGAGAGAGAGCAGACGTGGGGTCGAGGAGAGAGAGAGAGAGAGAGAGCAGACGTGGGGTCGAGGAGAGAGAGAGCAAAAGCAGACGTGGGGTCGAGGAGAGAGAGAGCAAAAGCAGACGTGGGGTCGAGGAGAGAGAGAGCAAAAGCAGACGTGGGGTCGAGGAGAGAGAGAGCAAAAGCAGATGTGGGGTCGAGGAGAGAGAGAGTAAAGCAGACATGGGGTCGAGGAGAGAGAGAGCAAAAGCAGACGTGGGGTCGAGGAGAGAGAGAGCAAAAGCATGTCACTGAGACAGAGGGAGGACTCAAAATCCAGTCTTCAAAGATCATTATTGATTTTCACAGTGATCACATCAATAACTACCACAAAAAAATAGAGACGCATGCAGGGTTGAGGAGAGAGAGAGAGCAGACGCGGAGTCGAAGAGAGAGAGATAGATAAAGAGCAGACGCGGGGTCGAAGAGAGAGAGAGAGCAGACGCGGGGTCGAGGAGAGAGAGAGAGCAGACGCTGGGTCGAGGAGAGAGAGAGAGCAGACGCGGGGTCGAGGAGAGAGAGAGCAGACGCTGGGTCGAGGAGAGAGAGAGAGCAGACGCGGGGTCGAGGAGAGAGAGCGAGCAGTCGCGGGGTCGAGGAGAGAGAGAGAGCAGACGCGGGGTCGAGGAGAGAGAGAGAGCAGACGCGGGGTCGAGGAGAGAGAGAGAGCAGACGCGGGGTCGAGGAGAGAGAGAGAGCAGACGCGGGGTCGAGGAGAGAGAGAGAGCAGACGCGGGGTCGAGGAGAGAGAGAGAGCAGACGCGGGGTCGAGGAGAGAGAGAGAGCAGACGCGGGGTCGAGGAGAGAGAGAGAGCAGACGCGGGGTCGAGGAGAGAGAGAGAGCAGACGCGGGGTCGAGGAGAGAGAGAGAGCAGACGCGGGGTCGAGGAGAGAGAGAGAGCAGACGCGGGGTCGAGGAGAGAGAGAGAGCAGACGCGGGGTCGAGGAGAGAGAGAGAGCAGACGCGGGGTCGAGGAGAGAGAGAGAGCAGACGCGGGGTCGAGGAGAGAGAGAGAGCAGACGCGGGGTCGAGGAGAGAGAGAGAGAGAGCAGACGCGGGGTCGAGGAGAGAGAGAGAGAGAGCAGACGCGAGGTCGAGGAGAGAGAGCAGACGCGGGGTCGAGGAGAGAGAGAGCAGACGCGGGGTCGAGGAGAGAGAGCAGACGCGGGGTCGAGGAGAGAGAGAGAGCAGACGCGGGGTCGAGGAGAGAGAGAGAGCAGACGCGGGGTCGAGGAGAGAGAGAGAGCAGACGCGGGGTCGAGGAGAGAGAGAGAGCAGACGCGGGGTCGAGGAGAGAGAGAGAGCAGACGCGGGGTCGAGGAGAGAGAGAGAGCAGACGCGGGGTCGAGGAGAGAGAGAGCAGACGCGGGGTCGAGGAGAGAGAGCAGACGCGGGGTCGAGGAGAGAGAGAGCAGACGCGGGGTCGAGGAGAGAGAGAGCAGACGCGGGGTCGAGGAGAGAGAGAGCAGACGCGGGGTCGAGGAGAGAGAGAGCAGACGCGGGGTCGAGGAGAGAGAGCAGACGCGGGGTCGAGGAGAGAGAGAGAGCAGACGCGGGGTCGAGGAGAGAGAGAGAGCAGACGCGGGGTCGAGGAGAGAGAGAGAGCAGACGCGGGGTCGAGGAGAGAGAGAGCAGACGCGGGGTCGAGGAGAGAGAGAGAGCAGACGCGGGGTCGAGGAGAGAGAGAGAGCAGACGCGGGGTCGAGGAGAGAGAGAGAGCAGAAGCGGGGTCGAGGAGAGAGAGAGAGCAGACGCGGGGTCGAGGAGAGAGAGAGAGCAGACGCGGGGTCGAGGAGAGAGAGAGAGCAGACGCGGGGTCGAGGAGAGAGAGAGAGCAGACGCGGGGTCGAGGAGAGAGAGAGAGCAGACGCGGGGTCGAGGAGAGAGAGAGCAGACGCGGGGTCGAGGAGAGAGAGAGTGCAGACGCGGGGTCGAGGAGAGAGAGAGTGCAGACGCGGGGTCGAGGAGAGAGAGAGAGCAGACGCAGGGTCGAGGAGAGAGAGAGAGAGCAGACGCGGGGTCGAGGAGAGAGAGAGAGAGCAGACGCGGGGTCGAGGAGAGAGAGAGAGAGCAAAAGCAGACGCGGGGTCGAGGAGAGAGAGAGAGCAAAAGCAGACGCGGGGTCGAGGAGAGAGAGAGAGCAAAAGCAGACGCGGGGTCGAGGAGAGAGAGAGAGCAAAAGCAGACGCGGGGTCGAGGAGAGAGAGAGAGCAAAAGCAGACGCGGGGTCGAGGAGAGAGAGAGCAAAAGCATGTCACTGAGACAGAGGGAGGACTCAAAATCCAGTCTTCAAAGATCATTATTGATTTTCACAGTGATCACATCAATAACTACCACAAAAAAATAGAGACGCATGCAGGGTTGAGGAGAGAGAGAGAGAGCAGACGCGGAGTCGAAGAGAGAGAGAGAGATAGAGAGCAGACGCGGGGTCGAAGAGAGAGAGAGAGCAGACGCGGGGTCGAGGAGAGAGAGAGAGCAGACGCTGGGTCGAGGAGAGAGAGAGAGCAGACGCGGGGTCGAGGAGAGAGAGAGAGCAGACGCGGGGTCGAGGAGAGAGAGAGAGCAGACGCTGGGTCGAGGAGAGAGAGAGAGCAGACGCGGGGTCGAGGAGAGAGAGAGAGCAGTCGCGGGGTCGAGGAGAGAGAGAGAGCAGTCGCGGGGTCGAGGAGAGAGAGAGAGCAGACGCGGGGTCGAGGAGAGAGAGAGAGCAGACGCGGGGTCGAGGAGAGAGAGAGAGCAGACGCGGGGTCGAGGAGAGAGAGAGAGCAGACGCGGGGTCGAGGAGAGAGAGAGAGCAGACGCGGGGTCGAGGAGAGAGAGAGAGCAGACGCGGGGTCGAGGAGAGAGAGAGAGCAGACGCGGGGTCGAGGAGAGAGAGAGAGCAGACGCGGGGTCGAGGAGAGAGAGAGAGCAGACGCGGGGTCGAGGAGAGAGAGAGAGAGAGCAGACGCGGGGTCGAGGAGAGAGAGAGAGAGAGAGCAGACGCGGGGTCGAGGAGAGAGAGAGAGAGAGCAGACGCGAGGTCGAGGAGAGAGAGCAGACGCGGGGTCGAGGAGAGAGAGAGCAGACGCGGGGTCGAGGAGAGAGAGAGAGCAGACGCGGGGTCGAGGAGAGAGAGAGAGCAGACGCGGGGTCAAGGAGAGAGAGAGAGCAGACGCGGGGTCGAGGAGAGAGAGAGAGCAGACGCGGGGTCGAGGAGAGAGAGAGCAGACGCGGGGTCGAGGAGAGAGAGAGCAGACGCGGGGTCGAGGAGAGAGAGAGCAGACGCGGGGTCGAGGAGAGAGAGAGCAGACGCGGGGTCGAGGAGAGAGAGAGAGCAGACGCGGGGTCGAGGAGAGAGAGAGAGAGAGCAGACGCGGGGTCGAGGAGAGAGAGAGAGAGAGAGCAGACGCGGGGTCGAGGAGAGAGAGAGAGAGAGCAGACGCGAGGTCGAGGAGAGAGAGCAGACGCGGGGTCGAGGAGAGAGAGAGCAGACGCGGGGTCGAGGAGAGAGAGAGAGCAGACGCGGGGTCGAGGAGAGAGAGAGAGCAGACGCGGGGTCGAGGAGAGAGAGAGAGCAGACGCGGGGTCGAGGAGAGAGAGAGAGCAGACGCGGGGTCGAGGAGAGAGAGAGCAGACGCGGGGTCGAGGAGAGAGAGAGCAGACGCGGGGTCGAGGAGAGAGAGAGCAGACGCGGGGTCGAGGAGAGAGAGAGCAGACGCGGGGTCGAGGAGAGAGAGAGCAGACGCGGGGTCGAGGAGAGAGAGAGCAGACGCGGGGTCGAGGAGAGAGAGAGAGCAGACGCGGGGTCGAGGAGAGAGAGAGAGCAGACGCGGGGTCGAGGAGAGAGAGAGAGCAGACGCGGGGTCGAGGAGAGAGAGAGAGCAGACGCGGGGTCGAGGAGAGAGAGAGAGCAGACGCGGGGTCGAGGAGAGAGAGAGAGCAGACGCGGGGTCGAGGAGAGAGAGAGAGCAGACGCGGGGTCGAGGAGAGAGAGAGAGCAGACGCGGGGTCGAGGAGAGAGAGAGAGCAGACGCGGGGTCGAGGAGAGAGAGAGAGCAGACGCGGGGTCGAGGAGAGAGAGAGAGCAGACGCGGGGTCGAGGAGAGAGAGAGAGCAGACGCGGGGTCGAGGAGAGAGAGAGAGCAGACGCGGGGTCGAGGAGAGAGAGAGAGCAGACGCGGGGTCGAGGAGAGAGAGAGAGCAGACGCGGGGTCGAGGAGAGAGAGAGTGCAGACGCGGGGTCGAGGAGAGAGAGAGTGCAGACGCGGGGTCGAGGAGAGAGAGAGTGCAGACGCGGGGTCGAGGAGAGAGAGAGAGCAGACGCAGGGTCGAGGAGAGAGAGAGAGAGCAGACGCGGGGTCGAGGAGAGAGAGAGAGAGCAGACGCGGGGTCGAGGAGAGAGAGAGAGCAGACGCGGGGTCGAGGAGAGAGAGAGAGCAGACGCGGGGTCGAGGAGAGAGAGAGAGCAGACGCGGGGTCGAGGAGAGAGAGAGAGAGCAGACGCGGGGTCGAGGAGAGAGAGAGAGAGCAGACGCGGGGTCGAGGAGAGAGAGAGAGAGAGCAAAAGCAGACGCGGGGTCGAGGAGAGAGAGAGAGAGCAAAAGCAGACGCGGGGTCGAGGAGAGAGAGAGAGAGCAAAAGCAGACGCGGGGTCGAGGAGAGAGAGAGAGAGAGCAAAAGCAGACGCGGGGTCGAGGAGAGAGAGAGAGCAAAAGCAGACGCGGGGTCGAGGAGAGAGAGAGAGCAAAAGCAGACGCGGGGTCGAGGAGAGAGAGAGAGCAAAAGCAGACGCGGGGTCGAGGAGAGAGAGAGAGCAAAAGCAGACGCGGGGTCGAGGAGAGAGAGAGAGCAAAAGCAGACGCGGGGTCGAGGAGAGAGAGAGAGCAAAAGCAGACGCGGGGTCGAGGAGAGAGAGAGCAAAAGCAGACGCGTGGTCGAGGAGAGAGAGAGAGCAAAAGCAGACGCGGGGTCGAGGAGAGAGAGAGAGCAGACGCGGGGTCGAGGACAGAGAGAGAGCAGACGCGGGGTCGAGGACAGAGAGAGATCAGACGCGGGGTCGAGGACAGAGAGAGATCAGACGCGGGGTCGAGGAGAGAGAGAGAGCAGACGCGGGGTCGAGGAGAGAGAGAGAGCAGACGCGGGGTCGAGGAGAGAGAGAGAGCAGACGCGGGGTCGAGGAGAGAGAGAGAGCAGACGCGGGGTCGAGGAGAGAGAGAGAGAGCAGACGCGGGGTCGAGGAGAGAGAGAGAGAGCAGACGCGGGGTCGAGGAGAGAGAGAGAGAGCAAAAGCAGACGCGGGGTCGAGGAGAGAGAGAGAGAGCAAAAGCAGACGCGGGGTCGAGGAGAGAGAGAGAGAGCAAAAGCAGACGCGGGGTCGAGGAGAGAGAGAGAGCAAAAGCAGACGCGGGGTCGAGGAGAGAGAGAGAGCAAAAGCAGACGCGGGGTCGAGGAGAGAGAGAGAGCAAAAGCAGACGCGGGGTCGAGGAGAGAGAGAGAGCAAAAGCAGACGCGGGGTCGAGGAGAGAGAGAGAGCAAAAGCAGACGCGGGGTCGAGGAGAGAGAGAGAGCAAAAGCAGACGCGGGGTCGAGGAGAGAGAGAGAGAGCAAAAGCAGACGCGGGGTCGAGGAGAGAGAGAGCAAAAGCAGACGCGTGGTCGAGGAGAGAGAGAGAGCAAAAGCAGACGCGGGGTCGAGGAGAGAGAGAGAGCAAAAGCAGACGCGGGGTCGAGGAGAGAGAGAGAGCAAAAGCAGACGCGGGGTCGAGGAGAGAGAGAGAGCAAAAGCAGACGCGGGGTCGAGGAGAGAGAGAGCAAAGCAGACGCGGGGTCGAGGAGAGAGAGAGCAAAAGCAGACGCGGGGTCGAGGAGAGAGAGAGCAAAAGCAGACGCGGGGTCGAGGAGAGAGAGAGCAAAGCAGACGCGGGGTCGAGGAGAGAGAGAGCAAAAGCAGACGCGGGGTCGAGGAGAGAGAGAGCAAAAGCAGACGCGGGGTCGAGGAGAGAGAGAGCAAAAGCAGACGCGGGGTCGAGGAGAGAGAGAGCAAAAGCAGACGCGGGGTCGAGGAGCGAGAGAGCAAAAGCAGACGCGGGGTCGAGGAGAGAGAGAGCAAAAGCAGACGCGGGGTCGAGGAGAGAGAGAGCAAAAGCAGACGCGGGGTCGAGGAGAGAGAGAGCAAAAGCAGACGCGGGGTCGAGGAGAGAGCAAAAGCAGACGCGGGGTCGAGGAGAGAGCGAAAGCAGACGCGGGGTCGAGGAGAGAGCGAAAGCAGACGCGGGGTCGAGGAGAGAGCGAAAGCAGACGCGGGGTCGAGGAGAGAGCGAAAGCAGACGTGGGGTCGAGGAGAGAGCGAAAGCAGACGTGGGGTCGAGGAGAGAGCGAAAGCAGACGTGGGGTCGAGGAGAGAGCGAAAGCAGACGTGGGGTCGAGGAGAGAGCGAAAGCAGACGTGGGGTCGAGGAGAGAGCGAAAGCAGACGTGGGGTCGAGGAGAGAGCGAAAGCAGACGTGGGGTCGAGGAGAGAGCGAAAGCAGACGTGGGGTCGAGGAGAGAGCGAAAGCAGACACGGGGTAGAGAAGAGAGAGAGAGCGAAAGCAGACGCGGGGGCGAGGAGAGTGAAAGCAGACGCGGGGTCGAGGAGAGTGAAAGCAGACGCGGGGTCGAGGAGAGAGAGCGAAAGCAGACACAGGGTCAATGAGTGAGTGGCACGTTTACATGTGGCAGGGCTGTTGCCATAGAAGCAGGCATGTCTACCAGAGAGGCGCCCAAGACAAATCTGCACTAAGGGGTCTGTGTGGTTTATAGACTTTCGGCTTATAGAATACTTGTAGTACTATTGCCTTTCTAAAAACCGAACGAGAGCCCCATTCATAAGAAATTCTTATGAATGGAGTCCCCATTCATAAGAATTTCTTATGAATGGGGCTCTCGTTCGGTTTATAGAAAGCCAATAGTATTACAAGTACTCTATAAGCCTAAAGTCTATAAGCCGAAGGTCGTTCGGTTTATAGACTTTCGGTTTATAGAATACATAGAATTACATGAAAAGTCTATAAGCCGAAGGTCGTTCGGTTTATAGACTTTTGGTTTATAGAATACATAGAATTACATGTAATTCTATGTATTCTATAAACCGAAAGTCTATAAACCGAACGACCTTCGGCTTATAGACTTTCGGCTTATAGAAAACGTGTAGTACTATTGCCTTTCTATGAACCGAACGAGAGCCCCATTCATAAGAATTTCTTATGAATGGGGCTCTCGTTCGGTTTATAGAAAGCCAATAGTATTACATGTATTCTTTAAACGAACGAATAAAACAAAACAAAAATAAGTAACGAATTTCGTCTGAAACGAATGCAGTAATGAATGAAATTAGTTTTAGACGAAATAAATAACATTTTCGTCCGAAACGAAGCGAAAAATTTAGTTTTGCACATGTCTAGTATAAACAATGTTCAGTAGACATAGTTGCTTATATTGCATTCTGCATTCTCTAGTGGAGTCTGTGAAAGTTGCGTGTCCAGTAAAACACTGGCTAACCTCATAGTAGAAACAAGGGTGAAGCTCTAGCCTCAGGCAGACCCAATTGAAGGGGCGCAGTGATTCTCATGCATCCTTTAAATACAGAATTACAGGAATAACATGTCTGGTTGAGCCTCAATGTAATTACTCTCACCAGCAGGTCATGCTGTTAGTTGTGAACTTAAGGCTCCATGATGCTCAGCCAGCCCAAAGTTACAAGGAATAAAAAAAAGTTAATTAGAAACCCCCTCCCATGTCCAAACCTTTTTGGGGTTGCTCAGCTAGTTGGAGGGGCTCATTTCTCTGCCTTAGTCACTATATACTGATAGGACCTCTACTGTGCCACCATTAATAGCTGGCTAACTATATTGATTATCTGAACGGACAGCACTAATTATTAGTTTGCAATTAGTAATAAGTTGAACCTTATAAATAAAATTGGGTCAGAGCAAGATAGTTTATAAAAATATATACATTTTAATGTACAAATATAGACATAGATAGTACATGTATAGAACCATACACACACTATATATAGGTGGCTCCAGGCAGAAAGTTGACACAGTGTCTATTGGAGTAATAAGAAATGAATCTCTCAGCAGAGTAGATATGCAAAAATGAGAGATACTCCAAAAACAAGCATATTATAAAAAGAAAAACAATCCATTCAGATATTCACATGTACTCTCTTTCTCCAGTGGTGACCTACTGTAAATTACAAGGACTAGCAGCTTTTTCCTTTTTAAGACATCACTGTTCAAGAATTTCCACAGAAAACTTGTGGAGTATGTCCAGTCAACTAGCCCCATATTTAGTGTTCTCCATACCCGAGGGGCTGGTATCTACTTAGTTTTTGTTAATTGGTTTTATTTCTAATATTGGGTGGTGGGTGTTATCACCTGACTACAACTATTCCTGCATCAGTAGGTGCTGTGTACCACTTTTCTATAATTCTCTACTAAACTGGCTAACTATATACTGCTAAGAGCGCTACTGTCCCACCATTAATAGCTGGCTAACTATATACTGCTAGGAGCGCTACGGTACCACCATTAATAACTGGCTAATTAAATACTGATATTAGACATACCATATTGCCATCAGTTTCTAGTTAGTATAATCCCATAGAAACTACTATAACTAGTTCACATAGTAGTTACTTAGTATTATCATTATTGCCTGGCAAGTAACTTACCGACAGGCACTATTAAACCTACATTTTCTTGTTCTTTACGTTTTCATTTTTAAGAAAAATAATATATTTCCCTCGCGCTCTCTCTCTCCTCGACCCCCCGTCTGCTTCCGATATCTCCCCTCGACCCCCCATCTGCTTTCCCTCGCTCTCTCTCCTCGACCCCGCGTCTGCTCTCTCTCTCTCTCTCTCTCCTCGACCCCGCGTCTGCTCTCTCTCTCCTCGACCCCGCGTCTGCTCTCTCTCTCCTCGACCCCGCGTCTGCTCTCTCTCTCTCCTCGACCCCGCGTCTGCTCTCTCTCTCTCCTCGACCCCGCGTCTGCTCTCTCTCTCTCCTCGACCCCGCGTCTGCTCTCTCTCTCTCCTCGACCCCGCGTCTGCTCTCTCTCTCCTCGACCCCGCGTCTGCTCTCTCTCTCCTCGACCCCGCGTCTGCTCTCTCTCTCCTCGACCCCGCGTCTGCTCTCTCTCTCTCCTCGACCCCGCGTCTGCTCTCTCTCTCTCCTCGAGCCCGGTGTAGGTGGAAGCGGCGCTGGAGGAGGAGGCAGCCAGAATTTTTCAAAGTGTGCTGTAAGCACAGTATTGGACTGTTCTATTTGACGCTCAGATATGAAGTGCACCGCAAGACGCAAATGTACTATTTACCACCCAAAACTATTAGAATTTTTCAAAGTGCGCTGTAAGCACAGTTTTGACGGTTCTATTTGACTCTCAGATGTAATACATGTAATGCTATTGCTATTCTATAAACCAAAATAGAGTCCCCATTCATACGAATAGGTCACTTGACCTATTCGTATGAATGGGGACTCTATTTCGGTTTATAGAATAGCAATAGCATTACATGTATTCTATAAACCGAAAGTCTATAAACCGAATGTCTTTCAGTTTATAGACTTTCGGTTTATAGCCGAACCCCGAACTCCAACACGAACATACAGTGGAATGTCTGTGTTCGGGTCCAGGGTCCGAATACCGTAATGTTCGGTACAAACCCGAACATTGCAGTTCGGGTTCGCTCAACACTAATCACGAGAGGAGTCCATGGATCCCAAGCCCCACGTTATAGTGGGGTTACTTGTATGTGTTAACACATTCCAAGAAAAGATAGCATTTGCTTTTTTAATTCACTTTAAAATGTAGCTCCAAGACTCCAGCAAAATGCAGAAAGCTTAGTGGGAGGGTCAGTAGACTTGTTTAAAACTGTTGTACCAAAAACTCACAAGCTTGCATGCCTGGGGTCTTCTCCCATAATAATCTTTCTACTAAATCAATGACTAACTTGTATAACTCACATGATGTTCAGCCAGCCAAGTGTGTGTATGCATGTCAATGTGTCCAACTGTTGAAAGTGCCCATGGATGACCACCACTGCTCTAAATATGCCCATGTGTTGTTGGAGGTTGGCATGACTTCAAGGCATATGTCAATAATTTAACGCGTCATGTGACAGTGTGCTTGCATTTGGGCCATGTGTACCCATTCAATGCGCATCGTGTGATAGTGTGCTTGCATTCGGGGCATGTGTGCCCATTCTATGCGCATCGGGTGCCAGTGTGCTTGCATTGGGTCATTTGTGCCCATTCTATGCGCCTCGGGTGCCAGTGTGCTTGCATCGGGGCAAATGTATTTGCCTTTTCTATGGATTGTGCATGCATTCAGTGTATATGTAACTATTCTATGCACTGTGCGTCAGTGTGCACGCATTCGGTGTATATGTAACTATTCTATGCACTGTGCGTCAGTGTGCACGCATTCGGTGTATATGTAACTATTCTATGCACTGTGCGTCAGTGTGCATGCATTCGGTATATAGGTAACTAGTCTATGCACTGTGCGTCAGTGTGCACGCATTCGGTGTATACGTAACTATTCTATGGATTGTGCGTCAGTGTGCACACCTTTGGTGTATACGTAACTATTCTATGGACTGTGCGTCAGTGTGCTTGCATTCGGTTTATATGTGCCTATTCTATGCACTGTGCGTCAGTGTGCTTGCATTCAGTGTATATGTGCCTATTCTATGCACTGTGCGTCAGTGTGCTTGCATTAAGTGTACATGTGCCCATTCTATGCACTGTGCGTCAGTGTGCTTGCATTAAGTGTACATGTGCCCATTCTATGCACTGTGCGTCAGTGTGCTTGCATTAAGTGTACATGTGCCCATTCTATGCACTGTGCGTCAGTGTGCTTGCATTAAGTGTACATGTGCCCATTCTATGCACTGTGCGTCAGTGTGCTTGCATTCAGTGTACATGTGCCCATTCTATGCAATGTGCGTCAGTGTGCTTGCATTCAGTGTACATGTGCCCATTCTATACACTGTGCGTCAGTGTGCTTGCATTCAGTGTACATGTGCCCATTCTATACACTGTGCGTCAGTGTGCTTGCATTCAGTGTACATGTGCCCATTCTATGAACTGTGCGTCAGTGTGCTTACATTCAGTGTATATGTGCCTATTCAATGCATTGTGCGTCAGTGTGCTTGCATTCAGTGTATATGTGCCTATTCAATGCATTGTGCGTCAGTGTGCTTGCATTCAGTGTACATGTGCCCATTCTATGAACTGTGCGTCAGTGTGCTTACATTCAGTGTATATGTGCCTATTCAATGCATTGTGCGTCAGTGTGCTTGCATTCAGTGTATATGTGCCTATTCAATGCATTGTGCGTCAGTGTGCTTGCATTCAGTGTATATGTGCCTATTCAATGCATTGTGCGTCAGTGTGCTTGCATTCAGTTTATCTGTAACTATTCTATGCCAGTGTACTTGCATACATGTACTAGTACGTCTGTATGCACTAGGTGTCAGTGCATGTAGTTATGTAATAATCACATGTACTAGTAAGACTTACTTTGTAGGAGTGCACCCCCAGCTCACGCAGCTCCTTCTCTGTAACAGGCTGTTCGGGCACCAGCTGGTGAGGTTTCCGCTGGTCTTCAGTAGAGTCGTCCATGTACCAGGCTTGCACCATGGTGGCTCAGCGGTTGGGGGTCTAAAGCTGACTACCACCAAGATTGGCTCAGCGCTGTGACCTAGGACACGCCCAGTGCGTTACGTCACGTGTCATGCTGGCACGCAGAGTTGAGTTGCGCACACAAAGTGTCGCCGTTACGGAGTATTCAGCCATTGTATTTGGATCCCATGGTTAGTGTTTTGAACGGTGCTGTGAAATGCGCGAGGAGTCATTCGTGGGCACCACCCTGTTTGACACTTTCTGTGACCGTACTTTAGATAGTCCAGCAGTGGGGAACTGTGAATTAGGATTGCCACCACCTCGGCCACATACCGATATCACTATTACATTGTGGCTGCTGGCAATAATACCAGTCACGTGACCACGTGACCCTCTAGAACTAATCAATGTAGTCCTGTGGGATCAACTGCGTGATTAGTTAAATGAGTATATATAACGTGTACATATAGCGAGGCAGTATGCAAAATTTATATCTGGACCCATTATATACAGTAGCAGATAATATATTCAGTAGAGATGTTTAATGAAAGCCAGGCTGAGCAATGTAAGAAATGTATTATGTAAAGGTAACATGTACATATCTGTAACATACCACACACAGGCTGTCTTTAATGTTGATAGACCCAGGACAAACACATACCTCCCAAGCGGGAGGGTCCCAGTTTGGAAGGTATGTCTTGCTGTCCCGTCACACTCTACCTCTGTCCCGTTGTTCGGGACAGCAGGACTCATATCTCCGGTGTCCCAGACACCAGAGAATGGTTTTAAACCAGGCGCGGTAACGATCGGATCAAAAATTGGTGACCGTGTTACCGCACATGAGCGGTAGCACTGACACCTGCCTTCCCCAGACTCCGCCCCGTGAATGTCCTGCCCCCTCCCCAGCCCTCCCTTTGCCCATTAATATGCCACAGACAATTTGCCCAATAATCTACCTCTATTAGTTTGCCCATTAATATGCCAGAGCCAATTTTCCCAATAATATGTTAGTGTTAATTTGTCCATTAATATACCAGTGTTATTTCCACATTATATACCGCCCATTATATATCACCCCCCTTCCCCAGTACGCACCTCCTGGCTGTTCCGTGTCGCCGGCCGTCTCCTCCACGCTGTCTTCCCTCCAGCACGGAGGCAGGAGAATGATATCCGGTGGCAATGATGAAATTTCTTTTTTTTTTCGGCAGGCCGAACCCATCAGATGCAGCCTGTCAAAACAAAAAGTTCGGCAGCGCAGCAAATAGGATGCCAGCCTGGTGCAGTCCGCACCCCCCACGGGACGCCACTGCTGGGCCGCAAATATATTCAATGTGGCCCATGGGTCGCGAGTTTAACATGCTTGTTGTAGAGCATAAAAAAAAATCATTGAAAATTATCTATATATTATATTAGCAAAACTGCAAACAAATGCCTAAATTAGGAGAAAGATGTGTTTTTAAAGTGTCTGGAGTCTCCTGCGTATGACATCACCTGTGGCACATTATGCAAATGAACTACTTTTCAGTGGGAAATGTGTAATTTGCATACCGTGCCACAGGTGATGTCATAAGCAGGAGACTCCACAGACACCTGTAAAACATGTTTCTCCTAATTTAGGCATTTGCTTGCATATTTGCTAATACAATGTATTGTATCACAACTGGTTGTGACACGCAGCCAGGTTCACCTCTGATCACTTGTCTGCTCCGTGAGGAGTATTTCATGGTTGTCTCTTCTGCTCCTTCTCCCAATATTCATGCGCATGCACGCTATGTGGAGAAGCCAGTAGAAATTAACGGTTTGCTATCCAACTTGAACGCTTCTACTGGCTTCACCACATAGCGCGCATGAATATTGGGAGAAGGAGCAGAAGAGACAACCATGGAACAGACAAGTGATTAGAGGTGAACCTGGATGTGTCTGTAAGTGTATATGCAGGGCCGTCTTTAATAGTGATTGGACCCTGGGCAAGCATTTGCTTGGGCCCCCTGGACCCTTCCCCCTCCCCTGTATTTTTATTGCATTGTATAAAATGTGTATAATTGCAGTGTATAAACTGTATATTTGGATACAAAATGTTTATAAATGGCTGCAATATGTATACCATCTTACTATGCAACACTGCACTACAACTACTCATTACCTAAATGACAAAAATAGACACAGATATTAGAGAGCACTTATATATGTTCACATATATTTATAAATATCTATACACATCTCACTCTCTCTCATTAGTTGCATTTATACTTATATGGACTTCTTAATATTCAACTATTTTCATATGTAATAAAAATGTTATTGAAGAGTTGCATTTCTTGGTTTTATTCCCTTTTTCTGCACCCACATTTCACCTAAAGGACTTAACACAGCCCCATAGAGTAGCCACAGCACTTGTCATGCACCTATATTGCACCCACAGCACTTGTCATGCACCTACATTGCACCCACAGCACTTGTCATGCACCTATTTTGCACGAATAGCGGCTTGCACTCATATTGAACCCACACAATTTTGTATGCTATAGTATAAATTTGCCCCACAGAACATACCACAGTTTAACTTTGTTCCACTGAACTGCCCATGCAGAAAAAAGCATTGTCACTTTCCCCCATAGTACATGTTATTTTTCCCCACAGAACATGCCACAGTCACTTTGTCATTGAATATGCAACAGACAGTTTGCCTGTTATAATATGACACCGTTTGTCCATTAAATATGCCACAGTCAATGTGCCCATCAATATGCCAGTATTATTTTGCCATTAATATGCAGTATTATTTTGCCATTAATATGCCACAGACATTTTTTCCATTAATTTGCCAATATTATTGTGCCATTCAGATACCAGTAATATTGTACAATTACGATGCCTCAGCCAATTTGTCCATTAAGATACCAGTATTATTGTACCATTAAGATGCCATAATTGTTGTGCCATTCAGATGCCAGTAATATTGTGCCATTCAGATGCCAGTAATATTGTGCCATTCAGATGCCAGTAATATTGTGCCAGTCAGAAACCAGGAATATTGTGCCATTCAGATGCCTGTAATATTGTGCCTTTCAGATGCCAGTAATATTGTACCATTCAGATACCAGGAATATTGTGCCAGTCAGATGCCTGTAATATTGTGCCTTTCAGATGCCAGTAATATTGTGCCAGTCAGATGCCAGGAATATTGTGCCAGTCAGAGCCCAGTAATATTGTGCCATTCAGAGCCCAGTAATATTTTTCTATTCAGATACCAGGAATATTGTGCCAGTCAGATGCCTGTAATATTGTGCCATTCAGAGCCCAGTAATATTGTGCCACTCAGAGCCCAGTAATATTGTGCCATTTAGAGCCCAGTAATATTGTGCCATTCAGAGCCCAGAAATATTGTGCCATTCAGAGCCCAGAAATATTGTGCCATTCACAGCCCAAGAATATTGTGCCACTGAGAGGCCAGTAATATTGTGCCAGTCAGAGCCAAGTAATTTTGTGCCATTCAGAGCCCAGGAATATTGTGCCATTCAGAGCCCAGAAATATTGTGCCATTCACAGCCCAAGAATATTGTGCCACTGAGAGGCCAGTAATATTGTGCCAGTCAGAGCCAAGTAATTTTGTGCCATTCAGAGCCCAGGAATATTGTGCCAGTCAGAGCCCAGTAATATTGTGCCAGTCAGAGCCCAGGAATATTTAGATTTTTACAGCCCAGTAATATTGTGCCAGTCAGATACCAGTAATATTGTGCCAGTCAGAGCCCAGTAATATTGTGCCACTCAGATGCCTGTAATATTGTGTTATTCAGAGCCCAGTAATATTGTGCCAGTCAGATACCAGGAATATTGTGCCAGTCAGATGCCTGTAATATTGTGTCATTCAGATACCAGTAATATTGTGCCAGTCAGAGCCCAGTAATATTGTGCCATTCAGAGCCCAGTAATATTGTGCCAGTCAGAGCCCAGGAATATTGTGCCAGCCAGATGCCTGTAATATTGTGCCAATCAGATGCCAGTAATATTGTGCCAGTCAGATACCAGGAATATTGTGCCAGTCAGATGCCTGTAATATTGTGCCAGTCAGAGCCCAGTAATATTGTGCCAGTCAGAGCCCAGTAATATTGTGCCAGTCAGACACCAGGAATATTGTGCCAGTCAGATGCCTGTAATATTGTGCCAGTCAGAGCCCAGTAATATTATGCCAGTCAGATACCAGGAATACTGTGCCAGTCAGATGCCTGTAATATTGTGCCAGTCAGAGCCCAGTAATATTATGCCAGTCAGATACCAGGAATACTGTGCCAGTCAGATGCCTGTAATATTGTGGCAGTCAGAGCCCAGTAATATTGTGCCAGTCAGATACCAGGAATATTGTGCCAGTCAGAGCCAGGGCAGCTGCCCCGTTTGCCCCGCATTAAAGACAGAACTGTGTATATGTGTGTGTGAGTGTATCTATGTGTGTGAATGTGTATGTGTGTGAGTATAGATATATATATATGTGTGTGAGAGTATGTACGTGTGTATGCATGAATTGTGTGTGTGTATGAGGATACATGTGTGTGTGGTGTGTGTTGACACTTTGGGGTCTGCAACTCGGTTTCATGCCGTAAATTGGACACTTGGGCCCAAAAAAAATCACTGCTCAACATGCACAATAAAAACAATATTCAGGTGACAGCCCATTTATAGTGGAACTAAACTCTTATTTTTCAGTTAGTGCCTAGCAACACTAACTCATTACATATACTTACTGAGTTCCATAAAACCTGCTGAAAGTAATAAAGAGGGAAAATGGCATCCATAAAGTGACCAGTCCCTCCCCAGTACCTTCTTGAACCCATAGCTTTTCATAGGGGTCAGTTCTGTCAGTGACAGAACTGTTCCCGATTTGCCCCATGGCCGGAGCAAATGCAGTAATCTGTTGTCCAGCTTTCTGTCTGGTCTGTACTGTGTTTCCAAAATGGCCACAGGTGCTATAAATGATAATGCTTCCTAGGCCATAAGTGCCACCAAACCTTGAAATAAGTAACTTAAACCCCATTCTCTCTCACACAGAATGACAACCAATGACCCCTTCCTATTAAAAGGTGCCTCGCCATAATACATACTTGTCAATTTTCTTTTTGCTGAACCTAAAGGGGCTAAGTTACTCAAAATCACACAGTGTTGTATGATCCGTTGCATTGAGCTCCAGGTTACCCAGGTGTCTGGACCGCATTTGCCCAAGCACCCAGAACTTACCCCAACATGCATATTGCACGCACCGGACTTGCCCACTCAAGACTTACCCCAGCACTGTGACTGCATTCACAGGACTTGCCTCAGCTCCCATCACACCACTGAAATTGCACCAAAGGGCTTGCCCCACAGGGGCAGATCCAGAGTCTGATCTCGGTAGTGGCGCTGCCCATGTACATCTGTCTTTTCCTCTCCCCTCATGTCTGTCTCTCTCTCCTCTCCCCCTCTCATTTCTGTAGTCTCACTCACTTCTCATTTCTGTAGTCTCTCTCCCCACTCATTTCTGTAGTTTCTCTCCCCTCTCATTTGTTCAGTCTCTTTCTTCTTTTACTTCTGTAATCTCTCTCTCCCCTCTGTAGTCTCTCCCCTCTGTAGTCTCTCCTTTCTGTAGTCACTCTTCTCTAATCTCTGCTCTATGTGTACTGGTCCTTCTTGGTTGCTCTATATGTACTGGTCCTTCTGGGTTGCTCTAAATGTACTGGTACTTCCAGGTTGCTCTATATCAGGGCTTGACAAGTTTAATTTAGTTTTAGGAGCCAGCACAAATATCTAGGAGTCAAATAACGGCACTTTTACGCAAACATACATACACACACACAGAAAAAGGTCAATCACATACACACACCAACAGACAGCCACATACACACAGAGAGGCAGTCCCATACATACAGGGCTGGCCTTAAGTGTTCCGGCGCCCTGTGCGGGCTTCCCCCCTGGCGCCCCCCCCCCCCCCCCCCGTCTCTTTCACCCCCCTGTGTATTTGTCTCTCTCCCTTCCCATGTTTGTCCCTTTCCTCTTCCTTGCCATGTCTGTCTCTTTCTCTCCCCCCCCTGTCCCCTGTTCTGTCCCACCCTCCCCCTGTTCTGTCTCTCTCTCTCTCCCCCCCTCACCCTGTTTTCTCTCTCTCCCTCAGTTCTGTCTCTCCCCCTGCCCCTGTTCTGTCTGTCTGTCTCTCTCACCCCTCCCCTGTTCTGTCTCTTCCCCCTCCCCCTGTTATCTCTCTCCCTCAGTTCTGTCTCTCCCCCTGCCCCTGTTCTGTCTGTCTGTCTCTCTCACCCCTCCCCTGTTCTGTCTCTCTCCCCCAGCTCTGTCTCTCCCCCCTGCCCCTGTTCTGTCTGTCTCTCTCTCCCTCCTCCCCTGTTCTGTCTCTCCCCCATCCACTGTTCTGTCTCTCTCTCCCCCCTTCCCCTGTTATCTCTCTCTAGCCCTGTTCTGTCTCTCTCTCCCCCCTCCCCCTGTTATCTCTCTCTAGCCCTGTTCTGTCTCTCCCCCCCATGCCCCTCTTCTGTCTGTCTGTCTCCCCCCTAACCCCTGTTCTTCCTCTCTCTCCCCTCTCCCCTACCTTTGCCTGCAAAGTTGTATCCAGGGAGGGGGCGGAGCTAACCGGCACAGCGTTGTAGCTCCGCCCCCACGCTGTGAAGCAGAGCACGTCTGCATTACCGGGAGCCATGGGCAGCAAGGGAAGGTGCTGCTCGGCTCCCCATGCTTAATGCAGGCATAGGGAGCCGAGCAGCACTTTCTCATGGTGCCAGACGCTGCTCTGCTTCACAGGGTGGGGGCGGAGCTACACCTCTCAGTCGGTTAGCTCCGCCCCCTCCCGGGATCTATCAGAGCATGCCGAGCAGAGGGCTGGTGAGGGGGGATCTTTTGATCTCCCCCAGCCAGTGCCACTACCGTCTTTTTTTTTTTTTTTGTAACTTTTTTTTTTTCTTTTACGGGAGGGCGCCCCCTGGAGTGTTGCGCCCTGTGCGATCGCACAGGTCGCACACCCCTAAGGCCGGCCCTGCATACATACACACACAGAGCAAAAGAAAATGATCTCAGCGTGAGGGTCCCCATATATATATGATCCATCCCGGACGCCAGGTCTATTTTCCTAGTCAAATTGGCGCCCGGTGTTTGTCGAGCCCTGCTCTATATGTACTGGTTCTTCCAGGTTGCTCTATATGTACTGGTTCTTCCAGGTTGCTCTATATGTACTGGTTCTTCCAGGTTGCTCTATGTGTACTGGTCCTTCCGGTTTGCTCTATATGTACTGGTCCTTCCGGGTTGCTCTATATGTACTGGTCCTTCCGGTTTGCTCTATATGTACTGGTCCTTCCGGGTTGCTCTATATGTACTGGTCCTTCCAGGTTGCTCGATATGTACTGGTCCTTCCGGGTTGCTATATATGTACTGGTCCTTCCGGGTTGCTCTATATGTACTGGTCCTTCCGGGTTGCTCTATATGTACTGGTCCTTCCGGGTTGCTCTATATTTACTGGTCCTTCCGGGTTGCTCTATATGTACTGGTCCTTCCGGGTTGCTCTATATGTACTGGTCCTTCCGGGTTGCTCTATATGTACTGGTTCTTCCAGGTTGCTCTATATGTACTGGTTCTTCCAGGTTGCTCTATGTGTACTGGTCCTTCCGGGTTGCTCTATATGTACTGGTCCTTCCGGGTTGCTCTATATGTACTGGTCCTTCCGGGTTGCTCTATATGTACTGGTCCTTCCGGGTTGCTCTATATTTACTGGTCCTTCCAGGTTGTTTTATATGTACTGGTCCTTCCGGGTTGCTCTATATGTACTGGTCCTTCCGGGTTGCTCTATATTTACTGGTCCTTCCGGGTTGCTCTATATGTACTGGTCCTTCCGGGTTGCTCTATATGTACTGGTCCTTCCGGGTTGCTATATATGTACTGGTCCTTCCGGGTTGCTCTATATGTACTGGTCCTTCCGGGTTGCTCTATATGTACTGGTCCTTCCGGGTTGCTCTATATGTACTGGTCCTTCCGGGTTGCTCTATATGTACTGGTCAGGTTACCAGCTGCTATACACTGAGTTTTGGAGCAGCTGGTAACTGGGTTGGCTACTGAGAATGGTGTGAATGGTCACTTTCTCCCTGGGTACTTCACATAGGAATGAAGAGTCAAAGAAAGGAGACCAGGCCCAGATTCTTGAGTTGAAATAAGCGATGAAGTTTAATACAAAAGTACATACATAGGGTAGCGTCTGCACAGACTGCACTGCCGCACCCTTCTAAGCACACATCTTTATAGTAAAACAGAACAGCATCATTTCATAATGCACTGCTAATAGAAGCATATGATTGGTTATAATTAGTGTTGAGCGAACCCGAACATTACGGTTTTTGGAAACCCGGACCCGAACACGGACATTTCACTGTATGTTCGGCGATTTAATGGCTGCAATGTTACGTTTGGCCAGTAGATGGCACTGTTGCCAGGTTGCTCTATATGTACTGGTTCTTCCAGGTTGCTCTATATGTACTGGTCCTTCCGGGTTGCTCTATGTGTACTGGTCCTTCCGGTTTGCTCTATATTTACTGGTCCTTCCGGGTTGCTCTATATGTACTGGTCCTTCCGGGTTGCTCTATATGTACTGGTCCTTCCGGTTTGCTCTATATTTACTGGTCCTTCCGGGTTGCTCTATATGTACTGGTCCTTCCGGGTTGCTCTATATGTACTGGTCCTTCCGGGTTGCTCTATATGTACTGGTCCTTCCGGGTTGCTCGATATGTACTGGTCCTTCCGGGTTGCTATATATGTACTGGTCCTTCCGGGTTGCTCTATATGTACTGGTTCTTCCAGGTTGCTCTATATGTACTGGTTCTTCCAGGTTGCTCTATGTTTACTGGTCCTTCCAGGTTGCTCTATGTGTACTGGTCCTTCCGGGTTGCTCGATATGTACTGGTCCTTCCGGGTTGCTCTATATGTACTGGTCCTTCCGGGTTGCTCTATATGTACTGGTCCTTCCGGGTTGCTCTATATGTACTGGTCCTTCCGGGTTGCTCTATATGTACTGGTCCTTCCGGGTTGCTCTATATGTACTGGTCCTTCCGGGTTGCTCTATATGTACTGGTCCTTCCGGGTTGCTCTATATGTACTGGTCCTTCCGGTTTGCTCTATATTTACTGGTCCTTCCGGGTTGCTATATATGTACTGGTCCTTCCAGGTTGCTCTATATGTACTGGTCCTTCCGGGTTGCTCTATATGTACTGGTCCTTCCGGGTTGCTCTATATTTACTGGTCCTTCCGGGTTGCTCTATATGTACTGGTCCTTCCGGGTTGCTCTATATGTACTGGTCCTTCCGGGTTGCTCTATATGTACTGGTCCTTCCGGGTTGCTCTATATGTACTGGTCCTTCCGGGTTGCTCGATATGTACTGGTCCTTCCGGGTTGCTCTATATGTACTGGTCCTTCCGGGTTGCTCGATATGTACTGGTCCTTCCGGGTTGCTCTATATGTACTGGTCAGGTTACCAGCTGCTATACACTGAGTTTTGGAGCAGCTGGTAACTGGGTTGGCTACTGAGAATGGTGTGAATGGTCACTTTCTCCCTGGGTACTTCACATAGGAATGAAGAGTCAAAGAAAGGAGACCAGGCCCAGATTCTTGAGTTGAAATAAGCGATGAAGTTTAATACAAAAGTACATACATAGGGTAGCGTCTGCACAGACTGCACTGCCGCACCCTTCTCAGCACACATCTTTATAGTAAAACAACAGCATCATTTCATAATGCACTGCTAATAGAAGCATATGATTGGTTATAATTAGTGTTGAGCGAACCCGAACATTACGGTTTTTGGAAACCCGGACCCGAACACGGACATTTCACTGTATGTTCGGCGATTTAATGGCTGCAATGTTACGTTTGGCCAGTAGATGGCACTGTTGTAATACGAATGGTTACATTCGTGTAACCTGAAGGTTTAAATGTATCTTTCAAAGTTACTTAATTATAGACGAAAGTCTATAAACCGAATCTCTTTCGGTTTATAGACTTTCGTTTTATAGAAGGCATGTAATGCTATGGGCTTTCGATAAATCGAAAGTGTTTATAGACTTTCGGTTTATGAAATACATGTAATGCTATTGGTATTCTTTAAACCGAAAGTCTATAAACCGAAAGAGATTCGGTTTATAGAAAGCCAATAGCATTACATGTATTCCATAAACCGAAAGTCTATAAACCGAAAGAGAGTCGGTTTATAGACTTTCGGTTTATGGAATACATGTAATGCTATTGGCTTTCTATAAACCGAAATAGAGTCCCCATTCATACGAATAGGTCAATTACATTACATGTATTCCATGAACCGAAAGTCTATAAACCGACTCTCTTTCGGTTTATAGACTTTCAGTTTATGGAATACATGTAATGCTATTGGCTTTCTATAAACCGAATGTCTTTCGGTTTATAGACTTTCGGTTTATAGAATACCAATAGCATTACATGTATTCCATAAACTGAAAGTCTATAGACCGAAAGAGATTCGGTTTATAGACTTTCGGTTTATCGCTTTTCGGTTTACTTTCGGTTTATTAACCATAAATGCTGGTTCTGCTATGAACGAATGGTTAATAAACGAAAATCATTCGTCCATTCGTGCTATTGGCTGTCTTTAAACCGAAATAAAGTCGGTTTATAGAATACCAATAGCATTACATTCATTCCTGCACTTCATATCTGAGAGTCAAATAGAACCGTCAAATACTGTGCTTACAGCGCACTTTGAAAAATTCTAATAGTTTTGGGTGGTAAATAGTACATTTGCGTCTTGCAGTGCACTTCATATCTGAGAGTCAAATAGAACCGTCAAATACTGTGCTTACAGCGCACCTTGAAAAATTTGAATAGTTTTGGGTGGTAAATAGTACATTTGCGTCTTGCGGTGCACTTCATATCTGAGAGTCAAATAGAACAGTCCAATACTGTGCTTACAGTGCACTTTGAAAAATTCTGGCTCCTCCTCCGGCGCAGCTTCCACCTACACTGCCACGGTCACCGCCTCCTTTAGAGCCATGCTTTAGATTTAGATTTATATTCTTCCAAAGCTAAAATCAAAGATTCCATCTAGTGCTATTTTATGTTTCAGCTGTATTTGTAATTTGTATGTATTTTATGTTATTTTAAGTTATTTCCCTATCCATATTTGCTTGCAGGGCACTTGTCCTACTCTTACCCACATTTTACTTCATTTTGCAGCCCTCTAGCCCTTTCCATGACTTTTTTAGAGGCATTTTAGTGGCCAAAGTTGGTGTCCCCATTGACTTCAATAGGGTTCGGGGTCAAGTTCGAGCACGGACCCGGACATTTTTTCGAAGTTTGGCCGAACCTGCCGAACCCGAACATCCAGGTGTCCGCTCAACTCTAGTTATAATTTGTTGCATAAAGGGAATCAACACAGTAAAGGAAGAGAGTATATTTAAAAGAAGAAAAACTACCACAACTAGAGGACATAGTCTTAAATTAGAGGGGCAACGATTTAAAAGTAATATCAGGAAGTATTACTTTACTGAGAGGGTAGTGGATGTATGGAATAGCCTGCCAGCAGAAGTGGTAGAGGTAAACACAGTCAAGGATTTTAAGCATGCGTGGGATAGACACAAGGCTATCCTAGCTATAAGACCGGGAACGGGGGACTAATAAAAGTACTCAAAAAAAATTGGGCAGACTAGATGGACCGAATGGTTCTTATCTGCTGACACATTCTATGTTTCTATGTTTCTATGTCTCCGCAGTGTAGGGTATTTCTCCATCGGGGGTTTGTAGGTGTGATTGGTGGGGTTTACAACTCTATGATCTTTTAAGTCATACTAATCTCTCCCTGGTCTTCGTACTAGAGCAGAACCAGGACATTGGCCAGCCCTATGTTCTGACACTTCCTTGGATTCTGTCACTGGACGCAAAGGTGGGGGGCGGCGGAGGAGGAAGAGAAGGAGGGGGAGGTGGGGGAGTTCTCGCTGAAGTCTCCCTTGCCTGCTGTGTGAAAAATGCAGTTTGTGATTTGAACCACTTCTCTGTCTGCACTTTCTTCTCTCGTTCCTCTTTAAGCTTGCCATTAACCATTTGCTTCTCATAATGCTTTGCTACCACTGACACTTTAGCAAAAGGCTCTTCTTCCCATCCAACCAAATTCATCATCACTCCTTTACTCAGGTTGGGTAACAATCCTTTCACAAAACATGCCACAATCAATTGCTCTGCACTTTCTTCCAGATCTTTCACACCACTGTGCCCTATAACAACTTTCAAAACTCGATCTGCATATTCCTCAACAGACTCCTGCTCACCTTGCACTGTACTATTAATCTTTCCCCAATCAGGCTTTGTTGGCCACGCTTTCTCACACGCTTCAACAATCATAGTCATAACTCTCTTCCTGTCATCCACATCTCTATCAACCATCTCCATTCTGTCCCATGACCTGCCGTGTCTCTGCTCAGCCAACTCATCAAACTTTTTTACAAATCGGCGCCTCTCAGCATCAGTCATAACAAGATTAAACAATTGTACCACATCTCTCCTCGCTGGGTCATATGCAATTGCCATGCTTCTTAATTCCGTACAAAATTTCACAGTATCCTCGGGTCTGGGGTAATTATTTTTGAGGGTTAGCAGCTCTACCGCCCACCAGCTGATGAAGATAATTCGAAACGCGCCCTGTGGGGTGTAGCTGTGTTTCTGTATAATGCAATATCCTAACTGTTCAATAGACCTGGCCAGGCGAACAGACCCAGTGGGTAAGGGATCTTTGGCTCTATTTGTATAGTTTTTCTTTTTGTTTTGCACCCATTTGGGGCCCTTTATTCAGTGTATCATTGTATTTTTGTTTATATATATTCAGTCTTATTTTGTGATTTTATATTATATTGCTGTATATTTCACATGGTCATTCACTTGTATATTTATATTTCCTTGTAATAAATTCTATATTTTTTATAACATTCCTGTCTTTGCAGTCTATCATATTAAACTTTTGTGGTATACATATTTAGCGCTGTCTCACTCTTACATTATCTCTCCTTTTTTGCAGTGGATTTTTCCATTGCATTCCATTACAAGACTAGCTGCTTCCCTGTTTTCATTTTCTGTAATCAAGTCATTTGCTACTCCATATACTATCCGGGATCTTCCCATCCCCATAGTGTACCTTCCCTGTCTTCAGTGGTCAGTATTGGTTCTGTTACTTATTATTCCTTTGTTGGTGGAGTGGAGGTCACTATATACATATATTATCTATTAGCGCTGTGCCTTACCCTTTTTCTTCAGCTAACAATGAGATTAAGGATGCTTCATGCTGTAAATGCAGAAATGTGAATCTGTGCAGATGTGATAGTAGTTCATTCATTTAGCCACTAGGGGGACACTGCTAGTGGATAATCAGTTCTGGCAGCTAACACATCTTGTCTCATCAGACTGATTATGCCCCAAATTCACTGATTTCATCCAGGTAATCTGGCTTTAGGGATCGGTTGGTGGCTAATTATCGCGTATGTGTAGATCGATGTCCTCTGCGTTTCATCAGGTTAGTTCTAGCTTCACCGCAGTCACTATTCCTCATTTCACTGTGATGTTTATTATTCTGTGTTTGTAGAATGTTCCACGGAGATTGAAAATATATATCATGTTCCTCTTCACATAGTGTCTGAAATCTTTTTTGTTTCAGGTGCTGCAGAGATTATGATAACACAAAACTGGTGGATAATCAAGACACCCATCTTCCAATGTGTGTAATTAGGCCTGTTTGTCAAGATGTATCCTGGATGTCTGTGGATGCCTGTACCTGTAAAATAAAAGTGTGTATTTGAGGTTAATCTTACCTTCACAAGTGTCTAGTATATTTGTACCTTCTGCAAAACTCCACATCTTTCAAACTTTCATCTTTTCAAACTTAAGGCCAAAGTAATTAAGTTGGAAAATGTCTTCAATTCAGCTGTATTAGAGCATTTTTGACCTAATTAGTATTAATATTTTTTTGTGTAAATATTGTTTCAGTGTAATATCTTAGAAGCTTTTTTTATTATTAGGTAGAAAATGTCATTCAGAAACTCAGTGACACTCAGTGACATGGATTGGCTAATGGTTTCATAATTATCAGGCATTTGTATAATCCTTCTCTGTCCATAACGTGTGTGTAGATTAGACTTAAAAGTCTGCATTATGTTATGTCAGATATTTCTAGAATATTTGTTCTGTTGGGTCATGACATTTATAAGAAATGAATACCTAAAATAAAGAAAATCAGTATAGAATTGCTGAACATATCTAATCATCCATGACAAGTCATCAGAGTTTTTTCCTGCAGATTCCCCATAATGCAGTTCTCATATAACCATTAGGGATTTGGTTATCTTTTAGCCTCCATTTTTTTTTTAGCCTCCATTTTTTTTTTTTTGAAAGGTGGAACTATTAATTAAAAGTGAGCTGCAGGTGAGATGAACATGTCTTCAATATTTAAACACCTAACTATGCATTGTGCAGGGTCCATTAAGTCAATCTCAACAAACTCACTAGGATGTCCCTGTACAATCTATAGTTAAGTCAATTATATGAAATCAGGGCCGGTGCTACCTATAGGCAAGGTAGATGCCGGTCTAGGGCACAGACCTGCAGGGGGTGCTTAGAGCATATTCCAATGAGAACTGTACCACTTAAAGTATAATTATCTGTCTGGCTAACTATACACTGATTAGAGGTATTCTGTACAACTGAGTGAATACTAATTGGAGTTATACTGTACCACACCTGTGCTAACTATAGAATGAGCTTGACTATACCACCCCTGAAATGGTAACACTACATTGCGGGGGCGGCAAAGTCCATCTTCGCCTAGGGTGACAAAAATCTTTGCACCGTCCCTGGATGAAATATTCATCCCACTTCATCTCTCCTTTTAGTGAGTAGCACCCATAGTGCCTATAATGGGTCTAGTTGAGTCCATTGCCCCAGACGGCATTGTAAGAGGGGCGGCAAGTTGTCACCGTCCCATTCCATTTTTATTTTTTTACATCATCCCTGATTGATCCTATAATCAGAGGAACCACTACAAATAGCATGAGAGAGTGCACAAGGATGTCCTTGATTGGGTAAGTCTGTGACATCTAATTTGAGCAAGTCTGTGGCTCAGCCAATACAGGTCTGCTCTCACTTTCAAATGAAAAGGGAATGCTGGGATATTAATTCACTATACATAGCATCAAGCAGAGAATCAGGAGCAGGTCTGGGCTACAGACAGATCTACAACTATCAACACAGCTGCAATGACACCAAGGAAGCACCCATCATGCCCAAAGGGCAACTTGGACTGGGTTGACTGCTTAATTCCTTAGCATAGAGAGAGACGTTATATAACAGATATACAAAATACTCCCTAAGTGAACTCATTCAGCAGAATACAACAACTGCCTAAGCAATTGTTAACATAGGTCCATGGGTACTGTGTGTGTAATTCTTTGTACATGTGTTTTTCTGTGTACATGTATGTGTTTCTGTGTGCATTTATGTGTTTCTGTGTGCATGTGTGTTACTGCATGCGTGACTGTGTGTCTATATAACTGCGTGCAGATATGTGACTGTGTGTGATTATGTATGTGCTTGCATGACTGTGTATGTGTGACCTTATGTGTATGGGGGGGGGGGGGGGGGGCAGCATTTCAATTCTCAACCCAGACAGCACAATTTCTTGGAACAGCCCTGCACCAAACACATTTTATACTGTTGTCTTCTGTTGGAAAGACAGGTCTGCACATTTACCTGTGATGTGTAGGTATGCTCCGCAAGATTCCTACTGGAAGGTTTTCTGTAACTTTTTTTACTTTACATACCTGATATTGGGGTCTATTTGCTAAAAAAAAAAAATACTGTATGCCCATGTGATAGACAAAAAATTACGCAGGAGAATCAGAGGAGATTGTTATCTGTGTTTTACAATTAGGATCAGTTGTTCTATCTCCTCCTCCAACCAATAACTAGAATCATGATATGGGCAGCGGGGGGGAAGGTCCTGGGCATGGTTGAGGTGAAGCATAGTGTTAGGATCCACCACAAAGTATATGTATATGTTTGCTTTTCCACCAGCGAGCTATGAACTATGTGGACTTCTTTAGCCTTTTCACCTGAGTGACAATTTAACTGCTTTCATGAGCCAGTGGTACCCAGCGTGCATTAGTATATTTCAACTTCTTAGACACTGACTCCTGCTTTTACTTGCCTGGGCCTTTATCACTGTGTTCGCAGGCTGTATTTTCACTTAAGACCAAGACACCCTTTATGTTAACACTTTGTAAGCCAGGATCTCAGCCTATAGGTAGGGATGAGTGACCTGGGCAGGTTACTTGGGTTCTGCCAATCCCTGTAACTACACTCCAACTTGCTTCTCTTGACTATTACAATTAGGCAGACTGGATGAGCTTGTCAGTTGGGTGCCCCATCATGCCTTGAGATCCAATGTCCTACAAGAGGTCATAAAGCTCCTTATGGTATCCTCTTCACCCACACTGGCTCAAGGTCACAGGCAGGTGGGCTCCAAATGGTCAGAAATGCCCAATTTTAAATGGGACAATCATCACACAACACTAATCACGTATGTCATAGAACATGAGAATCCAAACTGTGTCTTCTCAAATCTGCTATAATGACATTTCTTTTGTGACCACTGAGCCTCTGATGTCGTCGACGTACCTGAATATAACAAGTCTTTAATGCAACGCTGGAGGGTAGGGAGGCTTTGACCTCTCCGTATCCCATAGACTAATCGGAAAATAATGTTTTTCCATTGATTTACACTTTGTAATGTCAAGTGGGAAATTGTGAGTAGTGGTTACAGCTGTCATTGACGGCATTATTCCCATAATCTACTATTTCATCCATTCAGAAACATTCATGCTTGGTGTTTTGAGTGGCAGGAATAGGACAGGGCTCAATGACAAGTTCAAGGGCAGCTTTGATTGCTCCATGGACACTCAGCCCGGCAGGAAATATACAGAATATTGGCTGTCAATATAGAAAAATCTGAAAGGAATAAATAGAATATTTTTTAAATTATGAAAATAATTATAAGCCAAGAAATTGATTTATTTATATCCAGGCAGACATTCAATAGATGTATCACATGTACTATAGTAAAGTGACATGCACACAGACCTTCCAGACTGCGGAACTCAATACATCTATCACGTGCCATAGTAAAGTAACATGCACGTACACTCATCTGAGCAATCACCAAACCACCTTTGCCACTAATTCGCTGTTACCGATCGCTATACATGTGCTCAGACAGCAAAAAAAAATTAAAAAATAAGCCAAAAATAACCAAATAATATGCAGACTGATAAAAATTGCTTTGTCATCAATATTATTGCGTAAGCAGTGATCTACAGCAAGTAAGGGGTTAATAGCTCTTAGACGAGACCTTGTAGCACTGTGATAAATTACATTACAAAAAAATGAACCCCCTAAAAAATGCACTGATGTGCAAGATCACTGCTTACAGATGATCAATGGAAGGGAATGGCTTTTATAAAAGCCATTGGTTCTCAATTTTTTTTATTATTATTTTAATTTTCACTTACTTTTATTACTTTGATCTGTCTCTCTCCCTCACTAAAACAATGTGAGAAGAGGGAGGCAGATCCAAAGTGGTCAAATCAATATTGGTTTAATATTGATCTGACCAGGGAATGGGGATGTTAATCTGAGCATCCCCACCGCTGGTCAGTCTGCCTAGCAGTCACAGATTGCCTCTATGATGAGGCAATCATGTGAAAGCCTCCAGAGCACAGGAAGCAGGTACTTCCTGCTTCCTGTGCTCTTACCCTTAGAAGGGCAGCGTCATCTTGGTCACCCAGTGGCCAAGATCGTGCTTTTTTTAAGTACTGATGACTGCCTCGACTTGCGAGGCAAATCAGTAACACATACAGAGCCATAGGAAGTGATTACATTTGCTTCCTATGCTCGTTTTTAACACCCATCAGTTTAAAGGCACTGCACCTTTAAAACCGGTGTTCTGACATAGGCGCAGTAGAATTCACTCATTGCGCACCACAGCGCATGCACACAGTTACAGCTGTCAATCAGCCATAACTTTGTTAGAAGAGCACACACCACCTCACGCCCCCTCCGTATCAGCTGCGGTGACAGGTAAAGTATAAGCCTCTTACTTATTATATCAGTGACATGCTACGCTAGTAAGTGGAAGTCACACAGAGGGACAGAGGCAGCCCCCCCCCCCCCCGTGTGTCCCCCTCTGTCCCCCGTGTACCGACGGGTGTTTTTTTGTGTATTGCACGATGCTTCCACACAGAAGCATTGTAGCAATACCATTGGAGCACTGAAAGCGAGAGATAAAAACCGCTTTCAGTGCTCGTTTTGCTGCAGGACGGACTTTGTCCTTCCTGTGTCAATAACGCTTCGCCCCACACAGGACGGACCTAGTCCGTCCTGTGTCGGCAAGGGGTTAAAGTGTTGGCCCAGATAGACCTTCCAAACTGCGGAACTCAATACTTGTATCACATGCACCATAGTGAAGTAACATGCCCATAGAACTTCCAGACTGGGGAACTTAATACTTGTATCACATGCACCATAGTGAAGTAACATGCATGCGCACCTTCCAAACTGCGGAACTCAATACTTGTATCACAGGTACCATAGTGAAGTAACATGCACACACACCTTCCAGACTGCGGAACTCAATACATGTATCCCATGTACCATAGTGAAGTAACATGCACGCGCACCTTCCAAACTGCGGAACTCAATACTTGTATCACAGGTACCATAGTGAAGTAACATGCCCATAGAACTTCCAGACTGGGGAACTTAATACTTGTATCACAGGTACCATAGTGAAGTAACATGCACGCGCACCTTCCAAACTGCGGAACTCAATACTTGTATCACAGGTACCATAGTGAAGTAACATGTACGAACACCTTCCAGACTGGGGTACTCAGTACATGTATCAAATGCACTATAATGAAGTAACATGCACGCACACCTTCCAAACTGGGGAACTCAATACATTTATCACATGTACCATAGTGAAGTAACATGCACACACACCTTCCAGACTGGAGAAGTCAATACATGTATCCTATGTACTATAGTAAAGTAACGTGTATGTACACCTTCCAGACTGGGGTACTCAGTACATGTATCCCATGTACCATAGTAAAGTAACATGCACGTACACCTTCCAGACTGGAGAAGTCAATACATGTATCCCATGCACCATAATGAAGTAACATGCACGCACACCTTCCAAACTGCGGAACTCAATACTTGTATCACAGATACCATAGTGAAGTAACATGCACGTGCACCTTCTAAACTGCAGAACTCAAAACACGTATACCATGTACTATGGTGAAGTAACATGCCCATACACCTTCTAAACTGGGAAACTCAATACATGTATCACATGCACCATAGTGAAGTAACATGCACACACACATTTCAAACTGCGGGACTCAGTACATGTATCCCATGTACCATAGTAAAGTAACTTGTTCGTACACCTTGCAGACTGGGGAACTCAGTACATGTATCATATGCACTATAATGAAGTAACATGCACGCACACCTGCCACACTGGGGAACTCAATACATGTATCACATGTACTAGACCTTCCTCCTCTGAGAAGGTCCTCAGCTTCACCCATGGACTTATTTGATGCTGGTCAGGAGTTTTATGGCTCCACATGTTACACTAAGGGAATCCTGCAGCGAGCCTGCTCATTTCTCTATTAAATGGGCAGACATCAAACCTAATAGGAACTGCAGAGTTCCCTGCTGCGTCTTGAAGCAGTATGAAATGAGGAGCTCTATCAGCACTGCCAATTATTATGAGACCGTAGTGCCTACTAATGGCAAACCCGTCAGGGGGCTGACTTGTGCTCCCCTTCATTTTACTGGATTCAGTTTTGTTAATTTCAAACAAACCTGACTTGAGAAAAATGTTTCTTCATTACCTCCCTTCAGTAAAGGAGGTTTACCCAGAGATTGCGATAAAGTAGGCCCAGATGTGGCTTTGTACTTAGATATTATTGTGATGGTAACCTCCATCAGTGGGGCTCATGGAGAGTACCTGCCTCCTCCCAACAGACTATGGCCCTTGCCTAAGATGGGGTACAATATACTGCCAACACTGCTAAAACTCCTCCCAGGCACGCAGAAAACACATTTTCTGATGTGCAATTTAATATTGCAGAGGGAAGTGTGTCCAGACTATTTTGTGCTTGTTGGCCCATGTTGCTATTGATTGACTACATTATATTGTATACAACTGTTGAAATGTGTTGCACATCCAGGTGTTAAATGGCTTCCTGTCTTTATGTACCTGCACGGTGTGATGTTTGATTGTGTTGTGTCCTGTTGATCCAATTGTCTGTGTCTGTGGTGTGAGACATGCTCCTGTGCCATTGCTGTGTGCAGGATGTGTGTCCTATTGTGGTATATTAACTTGAGTATGTGGTAATTATTGTATGTTAATTCCTAGCTGATTTTGCAGCCCAGAAGTACATCCAGGGGAAGAGCCAAATATGGTCACTAATTGGGGGATCTAGTGGAGAGCTATGCTTACATTGATAATAATGAATTGTCTTATTTCTTATTTGCCATCCATGGACTATGAACTGTATTCATATTCACTGATGTAAGTTATCACCTTCACTGGCTTGTATCTCAACATGTTCTACAATATTCCACAAACATATCACTCAACTGTGCTTTGCGATGGACAGTCCCTATTTGGAGGGCCTGTCCTGCCTAGCTCTACCTCTGACCCGCTTATTTGTGACCGAGGAAGGGTTTGGTGGGATTCAGGACTGCAATTCGGCAATCCTGATCGCATTTTCTGTTGTCTGGGACTGTCATGATGGATGACTGACAGTCCCCAATGTCCCAATTTGCCAGGGGGGCGGGGGGGGGGGGGGGGATTGGGTAATATTGGGAGGTATGCAAAATAAATTAAAGGGACTGCATCACCTAAACATTGTTTTTACTGTGCATGTAAAGAATAAAATGTGTCTGCGGCTTATGACATCACCTGTGGCTTTTTTATGCAAATGAACTGATTTTCAGTGGGAAATGTGTGATTTACATATCTAGCCACAGGTGATGTCATAAGCAGGAGACTCCAGACACATTAAAGGAACATTGCACCTTTTTTAAACCAATGCGTCCTCGAAGGAAGCAAAGGTTAAAAAAAACACGTGTCCGACTTTGAAAGTAAACCCGACGTCAGTGGCGTCGCTAGGGGGTGGCTACTGGGGCTGAAGCCCCGAATCTCCTGATGATAGCCCCGAATGGAGGCTCAGCCCTGAGTCTCTGATTCTGTTTTTTTTTCTCCATCCTGTGTGTGCTGCCTGAGTGTCCATGTGAGTGAGTGTGCTGCCTGAGTGTCCATGTGAGTGAGTGTGCTGGCTGAGTGTCCATGTGAGTGAGTGTGCTGGCTTAGTGTCCATGTGAGAGTGCTGGCTGAGTGTCCATGTGAGTGAGTGTGCTGGCTGAGTGTCCATGTGAGAGTGCTGGCTGAGTGTCCATGTGAGTTAGTGTGCTGCCTGAGTGTCCATGTGAGTGAGTGTGCTGCCTGAGTGTCCATGTGAGTGAGTGTGCTGGCTGAGTGTCCATGTGAGTGAGTGTGCTGGCTTAGTGTCCATGTGAGAGTGCTGGCTGAGTGTCCATGTGAGTTAGTGTGCTGCCTGAGTGTCCATGTAAGTGAGTGTGCTGCCTGAGTGTCCATGTGAGTGAGTGTGCTGGCTGAGTGTCCATGTGAGAGTGCTGGCTGAGTGTCCATGTGAGTTAGTGTGCTGGCTGAGTGTCCATGTGAGTTAGTGTGCTGGCTGAGTGTCCATGTGAGTGAGTGTGCTGGCTTAGTGTCCATGTGAGAGTGCTGGCTGAGTGTCCATGTGAGTTAGTGTGCTGGCTGAGTGTCCATGTGAGTGAGTTTGTGCTGGCTGAGTGTGTGTGAGTGAGTGAGGGTGTGCTGTCTGACTGTGCTTGCTGAGTGTCACAAGTGACTGCTTGCTGAGTGTCACGAGTGACTGTGCTTGCTGAGTGTGTCACGTGAGTCTGTGAGTGAGTGTATCCTGGCTGAGTGTGTGATGGAGAAAGAAGAAACTCCCTGCAGACCAGATGCTCAGTAAGCAACTGGTAATTTATATAAAAAAAAAAAATCTGCTGTAGGCACACGCACCTCTGTCCTGTAGGCTATACTTGCCATCTTTGTTCTTTGTGGCCTGAGCCTGGCTCATCCTCACGGGACCATAACCTTTAGTGTTTCTTTAAAACACATTTTCATCCTAATTTTGGCAAATGCTTGTACTTCTGCTAACACAAGGTGTAGATCAGTTTCAATACTTTTTTATTCTCTACATTCACAGCATAGCAATTTTTAGGTGATACAGTCCCTTTAACTCCAGCCATTGACTCCATTGTTATCCAGACTCTCAGAATGGCAGAGGATTATGGTAGTTTTAGTACAAGCATAGCTGGAGGGCACCCTGCCAAGCACATCCAGGCCTTTTGGTTTCATTTGTATATGACAGGTGACAGAGTGACGTGCGGAGAGAGGCAGATTTTATATCTGAATACAGTGCTTGCCTCCCCGTGATAATTCAGGAGCAGACAGAGTCACGCCATCCCTGGTCTGTGTTAAATGACTTTATTCATGACATTATCTTGCTTCTGGGTCATTTCGTCTGCCTCTGCTCTGACGTTTTATCACTCTAGTGCTGCTGCTCTGGAAAACACATATTAGGAATTGTATCTGTTTTCCCAATCAGAGGAGGGCAGAATCAGACAATCTCCAGAGGTGCTTTTTCTTTTCTGTAATAAAAGAACAGACATGCTGGCTAGACTGGATTGAAAGCATGTTGAACTAGTGCCATCTAGTGACAGGGAAAGGCTTTGTGTTACTGCTACAATCATGGTGAATTGGTCCGACTCCTGCTCAGGAGTGTTGGATCTGCCTCTAATGCAAATTAACTTTGTAAGTCCTTGGCTTTAAATGTCTTCTGTTGCTCATTCTTATTTGCTTAAAAGCTTATGTTCCTAATATTCTGATTAATGAAGAGCAGTACTTACACGACATTTACTGAGGATCTTATGTGCAAGAAAATACCAAATCTTGTATCATTTCTAGACAGTTCATTTTACCAAACCTCCATTATCACCACGCGTTTCGCTGTAGCATAGCTTCTTGAGCTATCCATCCTCTATCTATGCATTTTTATTCTGCTCGTGTTGCATGATTGGTTAATCTCAAGACTAATGCTGGGTGGATATTAAGTAATTTAAGTGATGATTTGGCTGTATGAACCAATGCAATACAAGTCTGTACACAGTGACAGTGATATTAAAACATTATCAATAAAACACCCAGGATTATTTGTTGTAACTGCTTTTGATTTATGTTTGTGATTAAATTATTTATAGTGCATCAATAAAAGATTGCATTTGATTTCCTTTATTAATCCATTCTTGACCGATGACGGTACCGGACCGTCATGGGATAAACTCCCTTTGTGACCGACAACCGTCCTAGAGATAAAACTGACGTGGCCAAGTGCCTCGGTACCAAGCCACTTCAGCCATGTCTGTGAGGCGCCCCCGGTAGCATCCAGTCGCGGTTATAGTTCCCAACATCGGCCTTGTTTCCAGGGAAACATTTATTCAGGCTGCTGAATGACCATGCAAAGTGCAGCCAGCAGTATATAGGATGGATATATACACAGGCAGAATCCAATTAAGCCCTTAGTGACAAGACATTTTGACCTTGACTTTCCCTTGGTGACAAGGACTGTTTTTACATTCCTGGGGTGTTTGTGTTTAGCTGTAATTTTCTTCTTTCTCACATACTGCACCCACACAAATTATATGTTGTTTTTATCATCATAAGAAGGGCTTTCATTAGATACCATTATGGTCATCATATCTTTTATTTTACTACAAAGAAAAACATAAAATATGGGGGAAAAAATACACTTTTCAAACTTTGACCTAAAATATAATTCACACAAATACAATGATTAAAAAAGACCCCATCTAAATAGTTTCTAAATGTTGTCCCAAGTTCAGAAATATGCATGTTTCCATGTTTTTCTGCAAGTTATGGGGCAAAAACCAAAAATAGTGTTTTCTGTTTTTTCCTATATTGACCTTTTGACCCCAACCCAAACCCTAAATTTAACCCCAACTCTAACCCTTATTGCTATCCCTTAATATATTTTAATTTAATTTTAACCCTACCCCTTATGCCAAAAATTATTTAATTTTGCCCCTAACAGCTAATAGTTAATTAAATCTTTTTTTTTTTTACATTGCAATGTTGCTGACTGCCTCTAGGGGCAGTCAAGCAACATATTCAGAGTGGCGGAAGTGAATTTTTTTTTCACTTCCGAAGAGCTGACCACATGCTGCTCCGTCAATATGGCACCCACGATCGTTCCGTGGGTGCCCCAGAGTTAATTTCGCGAAAATAGTTGATGGCGAAAACCACTCATTTCACCGCAGGACGTGCCTGACACGTCCATTGTCGCAAAGGGGTTAAGGGATGATCCTAACATTTTCTACATGGACAGGAAAAATAAAAAAATAAAGATATATACATTGTGTTAGTATCTAAACTAGTAGAACAATAGGTGCTTTAAGTATGCCCGTGGAGTCTCCTGTTTGTGACATTACCGGTGGCTATATTTACTTGCAATTCTGCCAACACAATGTACAGATCATTTTAAATCAATAATTTTGTTATTGTCTACATTCACAATGCAAATAATGGTTATGTGATAGAGTTGTTTTAAGATACATTGCACAGCAATCCCAAACCAGAAATTACACACTTCAATCCAATCACTCTTTTCCTGAAGTGACAATCCTAGCAAAAATGGAGTGTGGTTTCATTAAATAAAAACTAGAGGGTCTACTCAATTGAGAATTGCAAGGAATTGAGACAGGAATTTCAAATTAGGACTCAAGTAGCAGAGTTGGAAAAAATCTCTAAAGTAGTTGAGTGGGGGGGATTTTTCCAAGTTTGATACATTGGCCTGAAGTTTGAAATCCCCTCTTTACTGAGTAGACCCTTAAGTGCTTACTGCATAGGTCCTACACATTGGTAAATGTGTATATTTAGCTGAGCACATAATAGGTACAGCACTATTAGAAAAATCAAACAAACAAAAAAAAAGGCAAGGCAGGTAGCTAGCTAAGTTTGCTTTAATGTCATTAAAAAATGTTTTTATTTTTTTTAAAAGAATACAGGTACAATACAAGAAAAAACACTTTTATGCAGAAATAGAATGGTGAAAAAATTTAAGAGAAAGTTTTAATTGTAACATTATTCATAAAGACTTAGAATAACTTTATACACACTACGTATAGCTTCAGTAGAAAAAACAAACAATTGTAATGCAAAAATCCAGTGTCTTTAAAGTGGCTATGTTAATATTTTGTGTCAACATTGACTGGCACAGAGCCTAATGAGGTTATACAATGCTGTTAACGCTTAGTATTAAGATATAGCATATTTTTTATAGTTTGCCAAGAAATGTGACAAGTGGACAGTGTGCTAGTGAGACCTGTACGTGATGTGGATATTGAGGTGGTGCAAGTGAACGCTGCATGCGATGAGTGGTCACTATGTAAGTGCTAAGGACACAATCAGTGTGGTTTGTGGGGAACTGGCAACACGTGTATGAAGGAGAGTTTTGTGAGTGGAGTAGAGATTAGGGTTGTAGTAGCAGATATAATAAGGTGGAAAGTGAGCACACAGTATGTTAATGAGGGATGTTCAGATATTAGGTAGGGGTTTAGATGGATTGAAATGTGAATAGCACGTGGATTGTGGGGAGTATGTGAAAGCAATCACGCAGTGAAATGATAGGTGGATAAAAAGAACATGTATCAGCGAACACCAAAATGAAACTGTCTCTGGAATGCCACAGAACGTTTGTGGCAAAGACAATTTTAAAACTGTAGCTTTTTCATTTCCTTGCTCCATGTCTAGCCAGTTTGTCAGCCATTTCATTCCCAGTGTTCCCGGCGTGACCTGGGACATAATTCTGTTTAAAATATAGAAGGACAATGTTACTTTTATCACCCAGGAGAAAGGACATGGTATGGATGTGGTCATTAATCATTTATTAACCTTTCACCTGTACTGTCATAGAAACATAGATGGTCTCATGAAAATAGTCTTCCTCTCACTTCCCAACATGAGCTGTAAACTGCACTTAAAATAAAGTTTCTCCCTGACTTGTAAAAATACGCGTTTGTTTGCAGAAGCATGCTGAAGTTCACAAACGCTATTACATACAAGGTCTCATCGTCTACAGCTTGGAAAGATAACTAGCTAGAGGAACAATCCAGACCCTTTTCACTCCCTGTATTCTAACTGGCTGTAATGAGTCATTTAGCAATATTCCTTTTGCAAAAATAAAAAGACATATTTTAACTATTATTTTTCAATCAGGTATCAGATTCCAAGACAGGAAAACCAAAAGGGTTCTGTACACCAAAGACACACACAAATTCCAGAAAAATCTTGTGGCTAGTCTGTCTTACAGGCACAGCCAAAGAATTATATCTCAGACATAAGCAGGATTTCAGGGACACTACCACTGACATAAGATGTAACTAGATTACCGGTGCATTTATAACAAACACATATATACGACATATGCCACTGGTTTTTTTTTTCTATGTTTGAATTAATTGCATATAAAAGTCAAAATAAAAATGAGGTGTTTATTGCCAGCATCCATTTTGAGAATTTTACCCATGAGGCAACATTCTCCAAAATCTTCCAGCAAGTCACCTAGTCCTGCCCACTGCCTTTCAACATAAAGTGAGGAGATAGATCTGATCAAACATTATCATAACTCTGCCCCCTTGTGATGTAATAGTTACATTACCTTCCCATTCAATGCAAGTCTATGATCAGTATTCTGACTTAGACTGCATTCTGTGTCCCTAGTCCCAAAGTGAGATACTAGTGCTGTAAAGTCACTGGAGGGTGGCACCCAAAAAACACTATATTTCACAAAATGGCGGTGCCCAGACACACATTTTTTATAAAGTAAACTCACATAATTAAAAAAAAAAAAAAATACATATTTGTAATCATCAATGAAAAAAATTAAACCCTTTTCATTTTTTGATGGGAGTGTCCCTTTATTATGGAGTAAAAATAGAAAATAATAAGGATATTAAGAAACTGGTACTTAATTTCTGGGGGGGGGGGGGGGAATTATATATATATATATATACATACACACACACACAAAATCCAAAGATCAGCGCACTCACCTCAAAGCAGGTAGGAGAAGAACTCTTAAAGCTATAGTTTTAAAGAAAGCTACTTAAAAACACCTGTCTTACTAAGATAACAAAATTGGAGATTTAGTCACATATATGGCCATATTATGCTAAGCCCACCACTACGTCAAAGTACTCCAATATTGGTGGGTCCTAACACTAAATACTGTTGCTTCTGGGGCTTAATCTCTTTATATGTATTACTTACCAGGGACCAAAAGGCCTTCCTATTGTATAATACAGAGACACTCCTGCAATTTATAGGTCAGGACACCACTTATGGAGCACCTGTGATGGGGAGGGGTGCTAAACCAGAGGCCTGGTTATAGCCTCTACTATACAAACAAATCCAAAAGGAATGCACTCACCTAAACTAGCATATATTATATTATACCGGGTGCTGCTGAGACCAAAAATATTTATACAAAATCCAAAGATTTAACATACTACTGAATAAACAAGTAGTTTGTCCCATATTTAAACATGCTGTTGAGAAAGATGTAAGTCCCTCAAGCTACCATAACTGTTCCATGTTTTTATAATCTCATACGGGCAGTGGCAAATCACTGCTCTTTAGTGTCTTTTCCACTAGAACTACTAGAAAAATGTATTGAGAGTTAAAAAGTGGCTAAAACTCACCCAAGTGACTTGTATGTCTTGAGACAGGTTGTCTAGCTTCTGGAAGTCTTCCTTGTTAACTACATCTCCACCATTATAGGTTTTCCAACCATTCTCCTTCCATGTAGGGACCCAATTTCTCATACCTGAACAATGCACATTTATAAAAGACATAGCATCAGTGATAGATGACACATTTCACACAATTTAAGCAATTGAATGATTTGGATTTTCATTAGCAAACTTGAAAAGAAAATGCTGAATGAACAATAATGACTTCTACAAGACAACAAAACACAGCCAAAAAGGCATGTAAAAATACTTTGTGCTATAACTCTAAAGCCATTGCAAGAGTTTGCAAACCGACAATGAATGGCTTCAAGAATCTATTGTTTAAAAGTGTGAGGAACCAGGGGTAATATAAATATAATCATTCATTCAATCTGTACATTTAAGGATATGGACTTACCATCAACAGTAAATTTGCTGTCAGTATGAATGTTAAGCTTGGTCATATTTTCGGACCGTGCTTGTTCCAATGCTTTAGCTGCAGCCTGGTCATTCAAATAAATAAACGCAGCATAAATGGGGACCAAAGTAGTACAGAAGTCATTTACACAAATCTAGACATACTTAGTTCTCCAGTGTCACACACACAAAAGTGCTACCTTAAGTTCAGCTCTTTGATTAGTTTGTCTCCCTTCGAGCCTTTCCGAAACATTCCTGGGGGGTTAAAAATAAATGAATTAGATTTTCCTCCAGATATGTTCCTCAATATTATATAGACCTGCAAATTTAAATAATTACTACAGTAATTATCACAAAGCTTAAGAGAGTCTGCACAGTATGTGCCGTACTGTCCAGGTTTGGCACTTTAGCTAAATTTCACAAATTGTCAAAATGCTACCCAATAGCCCTGAATTGGGGTCCGAGGCATCGGAGACGTTTGGATCGGGACAGTTTTGCCATGAAATCATAACATTTTGGCTGACTAATGTGCATTGATCACCCGAGAACACACTCCGAGTTTGGCTAAGATAGCTGTAATTCACCCATTTCAATTCTCCTTCTGAGAATTGAAATGAAAACGGTAAAAAAAAAAAAAAGTTGATAAAAAATGGTGCTGCCCCAATTAAAATTATTGGGGGCTCTAGTAGCAAGGAGCGATGGGGGAAAGGGAACAGAGTACGAGGGGGGAAAGAAAACAGAGTGCGGGGGGGGGGGGGGGTTTGGGGACGGAGAGCGAGTGGGAAAAGAAAACAGAGCGAGGGTGAAAACCAAAACAGAGAGCGAGGGTGAAAACCAAAACAGAGAGCGAGGGGAGAAAAGGAGCAGATGGGGTACAGGGAAGATGGGGGGGGGGGCGCTCTCCCCTCCCATGTCTGTCCCTGGATCCCCCCACCCCCCTTTACATTTGGGGTGTCACTGACATTTTGGGGTGTCAGCTCTGTGTGTTAGACCCACTCAGACCATCATATTTCCAATGCTCGCAGCAATCTGACTGAGTGTGTTTAACACAAGAGAGCTAGTGCTGGAACTCCATCCACGCACAAGTTGTGGGCAGTTCACCTTAGCACCCAGTGTGTTACCACAAGAAGAGACATTGAGAACTGTTTGGGGGGGGGGGGGGGGGGTTATTGGGAAGAGATCGGCCGCACAGTACATTAGCATTCGATTTTGGGTATTGCCTAACTAGCAGTGGTCACAAAGTGCAGTGATCACTGCGTCACTATTATAAAACTAATGATTGTACAGTCAGTCACACTGACTGACCACATTGAGAGGTGCAGGGTGAGGGCTAGGCAGAGGAGAGGGGGCAGATGCATGATGAGTGGTGCCATAACCTGACTACGTGTCACACAATGGAGGCACACATTTAGAGTAAAATATTTTACAGAACACATTTTGACAGAACACCGGAGCATGTGGCTACATGACAAGTTAACTCATCATAAAGTCGTGAAGGGGTTAAAGAGTGTAATTTGCATGGTGCACTATTCAAAAGATATGTACCCTAGTATTTGCAGAGGAGGAGTGCTCCATGGCAATAGAGAGAGACAGTCCAATGACCATCTCTCTGAGTCACTGGTCTGTGTGTGCTCGAGAAAATAGAAGGAAATGATCATAGACAACTGCCAGGGCATGCTCTATACAATAAGACTACCAAGTAGCAGTCTCTCCTCTATCTTGCCTTACTTACGGTGCATGATCCATAGTAAATCGCATAACATTTCTTTACATAGTGCAATAATTTACGCAGCATCTGGTACAAAATATGTATGGGAGTTACAAACTCAGAGGAACAGACAAAGATGCATAAAGTAGAGGGCTAGAGACAAAACATGAAATGCAAAAAAGAAGGCTGTGGTCAAAAGGTGCATGGTGTCAATATCAGATCCTGCCTCTCATGGAGACAATATGCAACTTATTCTCAACAGGGTAAATCCTCATGTGTGTGAGATATTAGGGCCTGAAGTGTGCCGTTATTTCAGAACTTCCACACTAGCAACACGGCATCAAGATACAATATAAGTTTTTTTTAAATAATAATAAAAAAAAAAAAAAAAAAGAAGTAAAATAAATACTTGTGCTAAGCCCCCTATTACTCACATTGGATTTTCAGGACCCCAGTATACACCAATCCCACCATGTGCCCCATACTGGCCATTTCGAGAACAGCTGCCATCTGTGTACACATTAGGAGCTGGATCTGCAAGGGTAAGATTTAGTTTGTGAGCAAAATCGTCGACAAAAGCATGGAGCCAAAACAGCATGTTTTGTTGTAATACCAATTAGTACAGCTGCCTCGATGTTATTGCCTACTGAAACACTTTGGACTGGTCCTATTGTTGTATGGCATGTAAGATGCTGAAAGTGTTTGCAAGCGTGTAAACCCAAAAGCCCCATTTCAAGTTTGTAGATTACATTTTTTTTTACACCAGGACCTTAAAAAGGGTGGATGATGAAGTACCCTTTTGGTTCAATTTAAAGGGACACTACATGCTAATATCATTTTTAACATCTGGACTTAGGGAAACTACGGAATTGAAAACAAATATATACACATACATAGGTTGAGTATCCCTTATCCAAAATGCTTGGAACCTGACGTGTTTTGGATAATGGTTCAATTTCACCAATAATATATATAAAAACCTCTCATCACACATGAAATACAGTGGTATCAATGCAAATACCTCACTTTTACAGTATTGTAGCTGTAATATGGCTCCCACGGATGCTGCTCCGTCAACATGGCTAAGCCCTCTGCCGGTCTGAGCTTCGGAAGTGAAAGTAAATTCACTTCCGTCGCTCTGAATATGCTACTTGACGTCCCCTAGTGGTAGTTAAGTAGCATAGCAATGGAAAAAATGTAAAATAAATATTTAATTAATTAATTAGAAAAGTAGGTCAAAGTTAGAAAAAGTGGGGGGTTTTTACATTTTTCGTCATATTTTATGATTTCTTTTGTAGTAAATTATAAGATATGATGAACATAATGGTATCTAATAAAAGCCCTACTTATGACGATAAAAACAACATATAATTTGTGTGGGTACTGTATGTGAGAAAGAAGAAAATTGCAGCTAAACACAAACGAAATGTCAAAACAGCCATTGTCACCAAGGGAAAGTCAAGGTGAAAATGTCTTGTCACTAAGGGGTTAAAGTGGAACTAAAGTTTGGTTTTGATGTACACAAGTTTAAACATGAGTCTTTAATACAAAACAAATAGACTGAGTAAAAATAATATGTCTAATTTAATTATTTATGGATATTCGTCCAACGGAGTGGTCTGCAAACATGGGTACCATCTTAGATTTTCTGTCCTCAATCCTAAAAGTCTGCTCATATGCGTCTTATTTTTTTCCTTTCGAGTCCCCCCTGCTCAGTACAGCACTGCTTCCTCTGTTGTCACAGCAGAATCATGGGAAATGTGGTTCCCATGAAACTGCTGTGCAAAGAACAAGTAAACAATTTTAGAATGTCCTCTTTTAGGGGTTAAATACATAGACTGACAGCTAAGAGAGGGATAGAAAGACTATTGAGGATAAGGGAGGGGGATATGTAGCTGTAATATTGACACATATGATGTAATTGGTTGTAAAACAGCCTATGACCAGTCAAGCATCATAGGCGGTCATCTTAACTATGCATCTGTGGCCGACAGATGCAGACACAGCACCATCCACAATAGCACTATGGCTTCAAACCGACACTCACACCCAGCAAGGTGCGTGCAGGTCATCCAGGCAAGAGGGGCAGGGGTCTGAGTTAAGATTTTATTTATAGTTTCCATTATAGTTGAAAACTTTAAAAGACTGAGTGACAAAAAAGTTTAGTCCCACTTTAAAAACAACCTACGGAGATTTGAAAAATATTTTACAGGCAGGTTTATTTTCACAAGCATGTACATGAAATCTTACATAAAGGAAGTCCATCACTTTTTTTTTTTATTCCCCACATGCAGAGAATTAAAAAATAAAAAGACTATCCATTCTGTCAGCAGCACTTCAAGCAAATGCATGCATTAAGAGAAAATGTGTATGTGGTGTCTGCTGTGACATTACCTTATGGTTTGATATGCAAATTACTAGACATGTTTCGTTTTCGTCCATTCGGACGAAAATGTTATTCATTTCGTCTAAAATGTATTTCGGTCATTACTGCATTCGTTTCAGACGAAATTCAGTCATTATTTTCGTTTCGTTACGTTTTATTCGTTCGTTTTATAGAATACATGTAATACTATTGGCTTTCTGTAAACCGAACGAGAGCCCCATTCATAAGAAATTCTTATGAATGGGGCTCTCGTTCGGTTCATAGAAAGGCAATAGTACTACATGTTTTCTATAAGCCGAAAGTCGGTTTATAGACTTTCGGCTTATAGAAAACATGTAGTACTATTGCCTTTCTATGAACCGAACGTTCGGTTTATAGAATAGCCATAGGATTACATGTATTACATAAGCCGACAGCCCGTTAAACCGAACGGTCGGTTTATAGGCTGTCGGCATTTCACTACACGGAGACAGAGTCTCCATTCATAAATTTATGAATGGAGACTTTGTCTCCGTGTAGTGAAATGCCATTGTATTCTATAAACCGACTATTTTGGCTTATAGAATGCAACAGTACTACGAATGGACGAATGATTTTCGTTTATGAAACATTAGTTCATTCGGCTTTTGTTAGCTTAGCATTTTCGTTATTCGTTTTTCAGACGAATGGACGAAAATGCTATTTTCGGATGAAAATGCATTCGTCCGAAAACGAATGCACATGTCTACAAATTACACACATTTTCTTTACTGAAAAGTAGCTAATTTTATAAAGTCACAGGTGATGTTATAAACAAGAGACATCACAGATTTAAAATAGATGTTTCTCCTAATTTGGGCATTTACATTCAGCTCTGCTAATATAGGGGGTGATGTATATATATAGTGTGGCTGTTTTATGTCTAATCCTGATTCCCAATCAGGTTTGTGACCTTGTGCCTGTATGGTATGTATAAAACAGTGGGTTTTACCCATGAGCCAAAAGGGGCCAAACTGTGACTTTAGTATCGTTTTGTGACATTTTGTTCCGTGCAGATGGCGCCAGATTAGGACTGACAGAATTGTAGTCCAATGAAGTCATCTAAAATAGATGCAATTCTGCAGCTTTTTTCCTACATAGCCTCCGACAGAATATTTACACAATAATTAGAGCACTATTTATTGTAGAGCAACTAGCACACAGTGTGACAGTAACACATATATATACACACAACGCCAATAATGCATAACATGTTTTTAATCTCCAAATTCTTAGTATACTTAATGCTTAGGTGACCAGACTTTTTTTTTTTTTTTGATCTTCTGACCAATCTAATCAAACCTTCTTGAACAATTTCTAGTATATTAAAAAAGTTTTTTCTTTTTTTTAACCAAGCAATATAAAAAACATTTTAAGAAAATTGCAGTCACCTTCCCGATAGCCCGATGAACGGCGATGAGATGAAGAGGACGGCTGGTCACTGCTATGTACGAAGTCCTCAGCTTGATGATAGGATGGAAATTTCTTAAACGATGCAGAAGGATAGCGGTTCACTTGGTCCCTACACTCCTCCCTGCAGCAGAACAAAGTGTTTAGGGGAACATTTGGGATAAAAGAGATTATATATATATAGCAAATCAGGATCAACATTCTACAACTGGAATTATCAGAATGTATTGTGCCTACTGATTAGTATACAACACCCCAGAATGAGTGTTTGTACAAAACCTCAATTATCACAACACTACCTAGGGCAGTAATCAACATTTTTTTTGTCTTGTGCAGGAAGCCAATTTGAAGCTCTCAAAGTACCCTCTAATTTCATGCATTTTTCATCCCCGTTAACATCAGCCATCCTGCTCATTGTTTGCTCTCGTTATAATGTTATTATTGTCTTTAAAAAAAGAAAAATGACTTGTGCATGTATGGCCAAATGACTTGACTGTGCATGTATGGCCAAATGACTTGACTGTGCATGTATGGCCAAATGACTTGACTGTGCATGTATGGCCAAATGACTTGACTGTGCATGTATGGCCAAATGACTTGACTGTGCATGTATGGCCAAATGACTGACTGTGCATGTATGGCCAAATGACTGACTGTGCATGTATGGCCAAATGACTGACTGTGCATGTATGGCCAAATGACTGACTGTGCATGTATGGCCAAATGACTGACTGTGCATGTATGGCCAAATGACTGTGCATGTATGGCCAAATGACTGTGTAGTTATTTTTTATAATGTAAGCTACAGCTCTCATTTGGAAATCTGTTCTGTTTAAGCTCACTACCTACTTGCATTTGTTGACTGAATTTAAGTATTGTTAGGTCTGTCCCCGAAGTTGCTATCAAGTCCTTTTTTAAATTTGGTTTCGATTTAAATAATGAAAATATTTTTTGTATCAGAGCAAGTAGATTGTCATGAGGGACAAGTAGATTGGGCTACCTCTTTAGTCCCTGGGCAAGTATGTGACCCCCCCCCCCCCCCCCACCTCTGTGGACAACCTTGAAAATTCAAACCAACTATAAATTGCAAGCCACAGGTTTGATCAGCTGGAGGAAAAGTGACAAAACTTATAAAACACCAAAACCCCTTTACTGTACTTAAATCCGGATTCATTTTCAGGTAAGTAGGGGGGATTCATTTAGTGTACACCCCACACAGAGAGAGAAGGATATACTACAAACGCATTCTGAAAAAGTGGAAATTAAGTTAAAAAAAAAAGTGTAATTTTCATGGGTTCCAACTCATCTGACAATACACTACATTAGTCCAATTTGATGAATATGCCACCCGATTATACTAATCCCAACACATTTGTTCTTTGAAACAGATATGGGAAATGGAGCATGCATACACTGCTTTATCTAACAGCCACATCAATGCAATGTATTATGTGGGAGATTTTACCTCCAGTATGTTTAGACAAACTCACCTGTACAATCTCCAAAAAATGACATTTTGATTTTACAAATTAGATTGTAAAAATACACATTAGAAAATCTCTCTCATATATATATATATATATATATATATATATATATATGTCAGTAAATTTGATGGAATGGATTACTGATCTAATACAGAACATGTATGAGCAAAACACCATATTTTACCTGTGCATGATAGGCACCTGGGTACTGGGGTTTATTTTTATAAATAGGGATTATGCGTGGAATATGATGGATACATGTGCTAAATAAAATATATGACCTGTTTCTGATAAGAACATGGCTATAGTTATTTTTCTACATGGGGATTATGGGTGAAATACGATGGTCACTCATGCTAAATAAAATATATGATCTGTTTCTGAGAAGAACATGGCTATAGTTATTTTTCTACATGGGGATTATGGGTGAAATACGATGGTCACTCATGCTAAATAAAATATATGATCTGTTTCTGAGAAGAACATGGCTATAGTTATTTTTCTACATGGGGATTATGGGTGAAATACGATGGTCACTCATGCTAAATAAAATATATGATCTGTTTCTGAGAAGAACATGGCTATAGTTATTTTTCTACATGGGGATTATGGGTGAAATACGATGGTCACTCATGCTAAATAAAATATATGATCTGTTTCTGAGAAGAACATGGCTATAGTTATTTTTCAACATGGGGATTATGGGTGAAATACGATGGTCACTCATGCTAAATAAAATATATGATGTTTCAGATAATATGGTTATAATAATTTTTTTACATGGGGATTATTAATCCTATCATATTCCCATTACAGACAGGTCAAATATTCAATCTGGTTAGTGTAAACATGCTAATCCACCCATAATCCCCCCATGTATAAAACCCCTGTACACAAGTGCCTATCATGCACAGTTAAAATATGGTGTTTTGCTCATCCATGTACTATATTAGATCAGTAATCCAATCCTTCAAATTTACTGACTAACTTTTCTTTTAGTGAGATAAGGGCAGTTTCTCTATTGTCAGATAAACCAGAGGAAATAAAAATAAATCACTTTCAATCATCAAAACTACATCCAGTGAAAGTAGGAGATGATTATAGGGTTTAACCCTTTTCTATAAAACTAGATTCCCCTTTGACATTAGATCATAGTAATCTTATCTACACCAGTGATGCCTGATCTTTAACATCTGAACGGTTAACAACTCCCACGATACTCAGCCAGTGCCCCAAACCTTACGGCTCCAAGGACCGAGTATATTTGCATTGCTTTAGGGTTCTGCACGGAGGTTATATCTGATACGCTCTGTGCGGAGATCACGGGAGTGGCACTCACTGCGCGCAGCACGGGTGACAGCAATCCTAGGCAGCGCTACACCAACAGCAAACTGGGTAAGTGGACAATAACCCAGAATTAAATCTAATTCCTATCTTTATTACATGTGAAAACGGTAAAATACCATTAGCAATAGCCACGGAGGGCCGCACAGAGCGAACCTGCCGTCACCCTCCGCTGGTATTCACCCTTCCTTCTCAGGTAACTGCTCCCTGTCCCTAGTATAAGTACAGTGGAGGCAAAGTTATAAAAGTGGAGCCCATACTCCATTGGTTTCCATGGTGATAGCGCCAGCCAGCTTTTAGAACGTTGCCCCCGAATTAACTTTTCTAAATATTTCGCAGTGCGTCATTGCACGTTCTATATTCCAATGCCAGAGAAGGGTTTTCCCCTTAGACATCAAATAAGGGGTGATCGTTTTAAATACATCTCCACACATGTTTAAAAAAAAAAAAAAAAGGTTATTTGCTGTATATTCAACATTTCCCCTCTCACCAGGTATCATAGACTCCAGTCTGGCGGCCCCTGCGCACTCCGTAAGGCATGGCGACAGCAGGGACTAGGGGTGCAGATAACAAGAGACTGATCAGACGGACCTGCAGAGGCGAACTACGCAGTAAACAATAAGAGGAGGGAAAGTACCCCTGGGAGGGGCTTCATCCACGTGACATAGATACTGAGGTGGTGCACTGTCCTGAGCCCACCCGAAGTCAACAACCACACCCAATGTAGCAACATTAAACCATCCCCGCATTATTATTTCAGTCACACTCTCCCAAAAAAGGAAGTTGGCACTTGGAGATAAGAGGCGCGTAAATTGTATAAACTACTTTTAACCCCTTCATTACATTGATGCCGTGACAGGACCATGATCATGTGTCCCTAATGGCAAACTGTCTGCCATGTTTAAGTGAACGTTTGCATCAAGTGTAGACATTTTGAATAGAAATGAAATAATACAGATAAAGTGCTTTATTGAGCACTCTCTCTGCTTGTATAGATCAATCAGGGGACAGACATGTTGTTTAGAGACTTGGGTCAGATGAAGGACCATCTGACTTAATTTATCTGTCCACCTCAAGCTTTTGAAAAGCTTTTTTTTTTTTTTTTTTTGAGGTCAGAAAAAGTAATATTACTTTACTGAGAGGGTGGTGGATGAATGGAATAGTTTTCCTTAAGAAATGGTAGAGGTTAATACAGTGAAGGAGTTGAAGCATGCATGGGATAGGCATAAGGCTATCCTTGATGTAAGATAAGGCCAGGGACTAATGAAAGTATTACTTTACTGAGAGGGTAGGGGATACATGGAATAGTCTTCCAGTAGAAGTGGTAGAGGTTAATACAGTAAAGGTGTTTAACCCCTTAACGCATTTGGACGTATATATACGTCATGAAAAGCATTGTCCTTGAGGATGTATATATACGTCCTCCGTTTACATGTAGCGTTGTGCTCCTTAGCGCAACGCTACATGCCTGCATCCAGGGCCGGTGCAAGGATTTTCGTCTACACCGGTGAAGGTGCATTTTGGTGCCCCCCTCCTCTGACCCGCCACGCCTTCCCACACCATTAACCCTCCATACATTATATATATATATAAGTATATAATGTCAACAATAAATACATCTAAATATTCAACTCGCATGCTCTAAATGTGTCACACATTGAAACCCTTAAGCACAAAGACACCCTTGCAGTCACACACAGAGACACATCACTTACACACACACCCTTACACAGACACAGTGACACACTTACCCACACACCCTTACCACTTACACACACACACACACAGTGACACCAATACACACATAACCTGAGACACACTATTTTGCCACTCAATATGCCAGTATTTAGCCACTCAATATGCCAGTATTTTGCCCCTCAATATGCCATTTAATATGCCAGTATTTCCCCTCAATATGCCATTCTTTTGCCATTAATATGCCAATATTTTGCACCTCAATATGCCAGAATTTTGCCCCTCAATATGCCAGAATTTTGCCCCTCCAATATGCCATTTAACATGCCAGGATTTTGCCCCTCCAATATGCCATTTAATATGCCAGCATTTTGCCCCTCAATATGCTATTTAATATCCAGAGGGGAAGGATCCAGAACTAGTATCTAGCTACCGCCCCATTTCACTGCTTATTACCGATATTAAATTATATGCGGCGATAATAGCTGAGAGACTGAAAAAGATCATCCCCTCTATAGTCCATCCGGACCAGGTGGGGTTTGTACCAGGTAGGTCATCAGTGAACAACATTAGACGCCTGGTCGGAGTTCTGGACTTTGTGAGGAGAAAAGAGATCCCCCATCTGACCATGTCTCTTGATGCGGAAAAAGCATTTGACCGGGTCAGATGGGGGTTCTTAGAGGGGCTATGAGAGCCTTTGGCCTCTCGGGAGAAATAGTAGATGCAATAATGGCTCTGTATACTACGCCTTCTGCAAGGTTGGTGGGGAGTGGTTTCAGCTCTGAATGGTTCCGCCTTTATAATGGGACCAGACAGGGCTGTACACTGTCCCCACTTTTGTATCTGATTACAGTAGAGCCCCTGGCAGAGGCAATAAGACAAAATACTAAAATAACCAGCATTGAAGTAGGAGGTCAATCATTAAAACTAAGCCTTTATGCCGATGATGTGATAATCACCATTAAAAATCCAGAAAACTCAGTGGACGAACTGATGTTGGAGCTAGGAACATACTCGGCTGTGTCCGGATATAAATTAAACACAAGTAAAACCGTAGTCCTGGCAAACTGTATCTTGCCGAGTCTGAAGACTAGGTTAGAGACAAAATATGGGTTCATTTGGACAGCAAAACATCTCTCGTACTTGGGCATAAAAATTTGTTCTGACCCATAGCGAATAGTGGGGATTAACTTCCTTCCTCTACTGCGGGATACAACTAGGCAGTTCAGAGAATGGAGGCGTTCCTACTTTTCGTGGTGGGGAAGAAGTAATATAATTAAGAATTACATTTTACCTAAGTGGCTGTATTTGTTTAGGCTAATCCCCCTGGAGATTCCAGCAGTTGGCTGAAGATGATTCAGGCTTCCTTTCGGAACTTCATATGGCAGAGTAAGAGACCTAGACTGAGCCTGGACTGTCTGAAACTAAAAGTCTCTCAGGGAGGAATAGGCATGCCAGATTAAAAGGAATACTACGAGGCTAGCATGTCGTCACATGTTTTATCCTCTCAGATTGAGTCATCTAAAAAAGATCCCTGGTATCTAATAGAGAGTGATTTAATAGGAGGAGACCTAATAGAATTATTTTGGCCTACAGGCCGAGTACAAAAAAATTATATAAAAAATAACAGAGGAAACTCTGTGGTTATGAATAACATTCTGAATCCTTGGTCTAAATTTAAAAAAAAATATGGAGCTGGGGAAGTATATTCTGCCAGATCTCCCGCTTCGTCTTCTGGAAAAAAACATAAATGATATCAGCCTTTGTAAATGGTATAGATGCGGCCTAAATAGGATCGATCAAATATGGCGAGACAAGAAAATTGTTCCATTCCAAGAGCTGTTAGATAGATACCCAGGGCTGAAAGGAGAAACCTTCAACTTCCTGAGAAAAGGATATTTGAATAAACATATATTTCCCTTTAAAACAGTGATAATTGAAAGTTTCCAAAAAATTATAAGAGATAATACACAAAAGAACCTACTAAAAAAATCAAAGGAGTTGATAGTTCAGTGCTCGGGGCATAATGATTTTAAAGCCTTTAAGAAATGGGAATTGGAACTTGGAGTACCAAACCAAGAAAAAGAGCTGGTTGAGGAGGAGACGTATAAATTGGTGAAATATCTCACTCTGGTGGAAATGCACTTCAAAATTTTGAACAGAATGTACCTAGTACCCGCCAGATTAGCACAAATGTACCCAGATAGCCTGAATAAATGTTGGAGATGCGATAAACACAAGGGCGACTTTATCCACATTTGGTGGAGCTGTTCTAATCTTAGAAAACTTTGGGAGGAAATGAGGACAAAGTGTCTTCAATTATCTAATATTGACATCCCAATGAATCCTTGGACTACAATACTCCATTTGAATTTACCTGGAACAAAAAAATGGGAAAGAGCCTTTGTCTTGCATTTTCTTATGGCAATAAAAATTTCAGTCGCAAGGAGATGGAAGACGACATTGATCCCTAACTCGAAGGAAATAAAAATCCAATTGGAATACCAATTAAAAATGGAGAGAGCAATCTCATATAGCCAAACTATAAAAATAACCAACAAAGAAATATGGAATCAATGTACTGAGGCCTTAACCCGAGATCATTAAGGACCAGATAATAGGTATGTTGACTGTAGATTACAATCCTAAACCGATATTAATAATATCTCAATTCTGGCAAATTCATCCTGTCGTGTCCAAAAGGAACGTATTTGTGTTTTGTGTCTTGTTTCGGGTTTGTTTTTATGTCCAAGCTCTGTTATGAATAAGGACCTTGGGAGGTGTGTTTTATTTGATTACTCTTGGAGAGGTTGTGCCACTCAATATGCCCGGATTTTGCCCCTCTAATATGCCCGGATTTTCCCCCCTCCTCCAGCCAGTACTCACCTTCTTCCTGCTCTGTCCCCCGGTGTAGGTCCGTGGCTGTGAGGGAAGCGTTGTGCGCTCCCCTCCAGCCACGCGGATCAATAAAGTTTGTTTTAAAAAAAAGTTTAAACAAACTTTATTGATCCGCGCGGCTGGAGGGGAGCGCACAACGCTTCCCTCACAGCCACGGACCTGCACTGGGAGACAGAGCAGGAAGAAGCTAAGTAAACGGGCCTGGGGGAGCGGGAAATGTTACCGCCCCCCCCCCCCCCTGGTGCGCCCTAAAGCAGCCGCCTGTGCTGCCTTACCGTAGTGCCGGCCCTGCCTGAGCTACTTGCAAAGGCTGCTTCGGATTTGAAGCAACCTCTGAGAGTGCTTTCAGCCCCTCCCCCGCGCGCGTACAATCACCGCGAATGTGATCATATGTGCGTTAACACACAAAGGCAGTGAAAGCTGATCACTGCCTATGTGTGTAAAGTGTTGCAATGATGCCTCGATAGAGGCATCATGCAACACCTTCTGTGCCCCCCTTGGCACGGTGGGTGCTGTATTGGAGGAGCAATACAGCGTGCCCAGCACAGAGCGACGGAAGTGAGAAAAAAAAATTCTCTTCCGACGCTTTGAAACAGCTACTTGACTGCCCCTAGAGGCAGGTAAACAGTATTATAGTTAGAAATGGAAAAATAAATAATTAAATAAAATAAATGGAAAAAGCTAACCCTTGATCTATTAAACCTAGATCTAGGGTTACGGTCATAAAAAGGGTTATAATTAAGGTTACAGGGGGGTTCGGGTAAGTACAAGGGTTAGATTAAGGGGTTTGGGTAAATTTAGGGTTGGGTAAATTTAGGGTTGAGGTTAAAAGGTCACTGTAGACGAAAATGGTTAGAATACAAAAAAACACTAATAATGTTTATTGCCATATTAGTTATAATAAAACATAGGCAAACATGGAAACATTGGTATTTCTGAACTCAGGACAAATAGTATAAATATATAGACGGGGTTTAACAAAAAAAAATCAGGTCAAAGTTAGAAGAAGTTTTTTATGGCATATTTTCATCATATTTTATATATTTTTTAATAGTAAATTATATCATATGATGAAAATAATAGTATCAAATGAAAGCCATATCCGTACTTTAAAAAATGATATATAACTTGTGTGCTTGGACTGAACACAAAGAAAGAAATTCACAGTTCAGTAAACAAAAATAATAGAATTCTGGTCTTCAAGGTACATCAAATGCAGCATAGCACTCGGTCACTTAGGGGTTAAGCATGCATGGGATAGGCATAAAGCTACCATAGATATAAGACAGGCCAGGCACAAAGCAGAACAGTTGGGAGGCATGTAAGTGGCATTTCTGGGGTGGAGATGCACAGTGGGGTTCGGGGGCCCCAGGGCAAGTTTTGCACCGGGGCCCGGTGGTTTCTAGTTACGCCTCTGGTGACCACTTTTTATTTCTGCCATTCAGGGACACAGTATGGAGTGGATGAGAATATTACAGGTGTAATATATATCTAAAATTCACACTGATTCACATATCCACACACCGTCACATATACATCATTAATATAACATAAATTATTAAGAAGACTTGGGAACCATGTAAACTTCAGATTTAGTAATACATTTATATTATAATATACATAACTAGACCTGAGCAGTTTCAGAGAATAAACCACTGTTACCTTGCATAGATCTGTATAGCTAAAGAACGGAGCTCACTGATTTGCATGTTGTATAACGTGTATGTCACCACTTGACATGAAATTGGTAGGTAATGACGAAATTTTCAACGTCTTTGTGAGTTTGACTTCTTATCTACAGAACCATGCGAAATTCTGTACTTTGATTAAGCTTCTCTAAACCTGGCCACAATTCTGAGTGCCCATCTCATTATTGGGATTTACAGTTGAAACATCCTGTTTTTGTTTCTTTTGTTGGCAGCTTTCAGTTGCAGGCAGAATTTGCATTTTCTGGCTGATTCCCAATAACCTGGCCTTGAAGTCAGCCCACACATTCAAGCTACACGCAACACGGTTTGCAAACATCAGAGTTGCCCAGCACTTATGATAGCACCCACAGGACATTGTCCAGCACCCAGATTGCACACACGTGACATGCCCCAGCACCCAGATTGCACACACACAGGACTTGCCCCAGCATCCAAACTGCATAAACAGCAGTTGTCCTCACATCCAGATTGCAGCCATATTACTTACCCCAGCACCCATATTGCATTCACAGGACTTACCCCAGCACCCATATTGCATTCACAGGATTTGCACCGGCACCTAGATTGCATTCATAGGACGTACTCCCAGCCAGCACCCAGATGAGCTTCTGTGGTATCTAGTGGTGGGCTTCTCAATGTCTGCTGCCCGGACACACAGACATTCTCTCAGGCTGCCTCTCACACTCCCTATAGCTGACGGGATACCGCAAGGCAGGCGGTAAGATCCAAAAGAAGGCAAATAAAAAATCCTTCTTGACTCCAAATGGCAATCAGATTTCTCCTTGGGTCAACAAGTACTAAATAAATATTAATGCCTATACTAACATGCATAGCCCTCTATGCTCCGGCACATTAAAAAAGTATCTGGGCCGCTTTTAAAGGCATCTAAGGTATTTGCTAGAACCACTACTTCAGGCAGTGAATTCCATATCTTAATTGTCCTTACTGTAAAAAATAGACTTAATCTCCTTTCTTCAAGTCTTAGCGGGTGACCTCATTTAACAAAATCATGCCCTGCCCGATTTGGGTCCTTAAGGACAAAAGCACCAAATGATCTTTGGACATTAAAGGGTTAAGTCTGTAAGATGAAATGTTCTAACCCGCAACTCACCTATACTTTGCTTTTTACGGGTCTGTTCAAAATTACAGCTACATAGTCCCAAAGTTTGAAATTTCCATCTCAATTCCCTCTTTACTGAGTAGCTACTTTGGTGGATAGATTTTCTTTTCATAGAAACTGTCAATTTGTCTTTGTCGCACCAATTTGTGCATTGAATACCTGCATCTGCTACCCGGTAGAGATGGTATGACATTTGTGATGTCAAAAGCTTTACATTTTGAGTGTTTCCTTTGAAGCTAGGACAATGTGTGAAATGTTACACTGAGTTAGCTGCCAGTAAGTCTATCTAGCATTTGCCTGTATCCCCTCATGGATAGTAGGTTTGTTTGATATGCTAACTGACACTTAGCAGTCAGGAGACTATTGCTGCCAAAGTCATATTCCATACATGCATTAATAATAACTCACAGATTATTAATCATGCCTCCTTGTGTGAATATTTCGAATGTAGATAGTACATCCTACAAAATGAGTACAAATATGGCTGGTGCAACTTGAGCCATTTGGAAGTTATTGTGAAGTATGTGGTATAGAGTCATGGGTAGCAAGTGTGACATATCTATGGACTTCATAAATTGCAATAAATTAAAAGAGGCAAGAATTATGTATGTGACATGCCCAGGAGGGAAAATAGAATTAAAATTCTATATTTGGACTGGAGTAGTTTCACCACACAAGGGGAGGGCACCTCTAGGTACACCCAACTCTGTGCCGGGAGAAGCTATAAATCTTATGATGGGAAAATGTCTAGTGTGCTTACTAGGGGCCAAGATCTTATTTTTGCCTACGTCGCCATCTTTTCCTGCCACAGTCCCTCGGACAGAAAATACTGGTACTTCTCCATCTAAGTGAGTAGTTAGGTTTTCTGTTAATTCCTCCTTTTTGTTGTATCTGTTTAATTTTTAGTATGCACTGTAACATTTGCTTTGTTCATAATACATTTTCCTTTAAGTTCTACCTTTGTCTGGTATAGAGACTAATGTTACCTGATTAGACCAATTTGAAATTGCATAGGTATTGTGTAAACCCCTTAAAGGGACACTCCCACCAAAAAGAGGTGTTTTTTTGTAATTTTGTATTGCTGATTTCAGATGTCTTTTGTTTTTCCAATGTGACTGTATTTAATAAAATATGTAACTAAACAAGTGTAACTAGGCAATGCCATTTTGTGAAATATAGAGTTTTTTGGGTGCCCCCCCCCCCCCCCCTCCAGATTCTTTACAGCAAAAAGTATCAGATAATGAATTGTAACCCTTTCACCGCCATAACCAAGTTACATGTATTCTTGGAGTAGGTTGCATTCATGACAGGCTTCACAAAGGATGGGGTAAGGATAGCCAAAGTGTCCATGGCAAAGTTGTTGAAGGACAACAGAACATTCACAAATTGTCCGTTTGGATAAGGCCTGCTAAATAGAATGATAGTACATTCCAGTTTATTCTCTGACCATGGAAAGCAGGCAATCCAGTCTGGTCAAGGACTGGCTTTCTATGCCAGAGAGACCGCCATCTTTGCATGGGATCAGCAGGGGAGACTCACTGCGTTAGCAGAGAGAGCCCCGCACTCTGCAGACCCCTATCAGGTGAGCAGGGAGGAAAGCCTTAAGACCAATTATGTCCCATCTGTGAGGCGCAGCAGAGAGTAAACCCAGTGTGTCTATCAAGAATATACATCGGTTACCAAAGAAGAAGTGGGGCATGTTTTTTAACCCTTGTATCCTTCAAAGAAGGAAAAGTTTACTTGCCATTTAAATATATGAGCTATAATATCAATTGTTGAAAATCAAAAAAAGGAACTTAAGTCAGTGTATGTGGTTTAATTACAGGATTGATTCAAGGCTGAAGGGAAGCATCTGCTGTCTAAGAAACTATTGACTAGTAAGATGGGGCATGGTGACTGAAAAGTAAGAAGTGGTTAGAGGCAAGGCCACCATCATAAATGTGGGGCCCCTTACAGAACGGATGGGCTGGGCCACGTGTGTATGTAATCCCCACTCCTGACACCACCAGGTGGTCTAGGTTGCTTCCTCTGTCTCTTTTAATTCCAGTTCTGCCCACCCTTCAATAGGCTGTATTGAAAGGTGGGCAGAACTGGAATTAAAATTAACCCAAGGCTCAATACTGCACCCACACCACACTGTTGCACCCACTAGACTTACCCACGCATCCACTGTGCTTTCCCCCCTGCAACACAAGGACTTTCTATTGCACCCAGAAGAGGACTTGCCTGTTCTCTGGTGTCTAATGGAGCAGCTGGATGATGCCTGTGCTATGCTTGGTGCGTACAGTAGACCCGCCAGAAGCATCAGGCATCATCCTCCGGCCACAGCCCCCCCAAGAGTTGGTAAGAGGAGTGGATGCTAAAAATATAAAAATACTGAATGTGGAACCTATATATGTATTAAGGCCTTTTGGCCTGTAATTGTGGGAGGGGCGTATGACTCACCTTCTCCCTACTTAAGGGACACCCCTTACCTGGCTCCATACCGTTCGAGGTCAGCGCTGCATGAGAATCCACTTCCCGTTCACGTACGGCGCCATCTTGCTTTTCAAAAAACCCGCGATTTCGTTTGGTGTAGCTGTGTCCAGGAGCCCTCACAGGTTTTCCGCCTGTCCAGCCACGCACATTACCTGTTTTTCGCCGCAGATTAAGTCCACAGGACTTCAAAATCGTAAGTCCGTCGCCTGGATCATTTCCCACGGCGTCGCGATTTTTAAACGGCCTTACTTTATGGCCGCACGCTTTACGGCCCAGTCACAGGCATATTAACCCTTTTGCTTCCGGCAATGATCGCGTTATACTCTATGTACTGACTGACGTTTCGGTTTTCTTGTATTAAGCAGACTTATTTTCGTTTTTTTGCAATATCAGTATCTGTAGTTGCTGTTCATGTCACTATTGGTATTTATTTTATGCAAATTGCGGAATCCTTGCATATGACTGTAGCCCCCCTATTAAATACTTATTTAGGTCATGTTTCAATTTTTAGCAGATATTGCTTTATTAGCGATATTGGAATTCTTCATGTTTATATATATATGGAGTTATGCTTGAACAAGCTTTACATTATTTATAGATATCTCACGTTAGTGCCTGTGTTATAACTTATGTTTTAATTCATTTAGAATTACGTTTCTATCACACCATGTACACACGTTTCTTACATGGCACGTATAAATTCTGACTTTTTCTTTGTGTACTCAGACGACATACCAAGTACACGAGAACACAGTCTCAAATCTCACAACTTTCGGGTTGAATCACACGTCTTGATTCAACCACTCATACGTCACGTAGAGACTTATCATATACACCCCTAAAACCTGGTTACCAGGGCCATACCACTTAACATGGCCAGTCGCGTCACTACCATTCATTAAACAATTTTCCCCTCCATATGTACCGCTAGATACTCATCACAGCTAGCTAGTCTAAATTGGTATCATAGGATCCAATTCTCACACTATCATTTCTGGTTTTCTATCCCTTTAGGTTTTTCCAGGTTTTCTATTCTTCCCGCTTATCTATCTCATACATACTACCAGGTACGTTAAGCCTGCTCACGCCATATGTCACATACGGTTCCATCTCTACTTAGGACATAGAGTACTGGCAATTCTAGGGCTTATAGGCCCAAATAGGTATTTCCCCTCCAGGCATTCTGCCTATCGTTTAGTGGTCCGCGAGGCCAACACCCCACCTCAACGTTTCGGAGGTAATGCCCCCCGGGCCACACGTGAGTTAGCCGCCTCGCAAATTATAGAGAGGGCCTCACCTGTCACTCCCTTCCCCTGTTTTCTTTTATTGTCACCGAGAGGCCAACGAACTCCTGCCACTACGTCGGGTGGCCTCAATAACCCCTCGCGCCAACGCATAGATAGAGCCTCTCATAGCCACTTGGCAACTAGCAGGGCCTCACCTGTCACCAAAGAACAAGATTAATTCTTCGCCTCATCCGGCATAATTAGCCTGCCAGTGCATCCCCTGGGGTTTTTCACGCTAACCATATATTTTGTCATCTAGTATGTCTCAAGAAGGGGTAGAGGATTTCTCCCTCCCGAGTACTCTGGCTAGAGCAAACACCCCATCACAGGTGGAAGATACGGCTAGTCCAGCATCTTTCAGGTAATGGACTATCCCTCGCATCACTAGCGAACTCAGGAGACGTCAAATCCCTTTTCCAGCATCGGCAAGGAAAGCGGAACTTTACAAGTTACTGCACACCTCAACCGATAACAGGGACGCTGGGGAAGGGTCTAGCCAGTCTAACCCAGGAGACATACATGGCATGCTCACGTCCCTCATGGCATCCATGAGCAAGGTCAATTCTAGGCTGGAGAAACTTGAATCGGTCACTACAGCCCTCACTTTGGCTGGACCGGCCACGGCAATCCCTCCAGCAGTGGTGGAGTTGCAATCAGTTTCTCCAGCCATCACCCCGGATGACCAAGAGGTTTACCCTGCCCACATGATACCTGAGCACCTCAAAAAAGATATCCTAAAAGGTAAAGATGTCAATCTGGCCTCACTACTAATTGCCTCCCAGGATATAGTGGAACATAAGACGTACGCTTATGACGATATTTCTGTGGTGGTCAAATCTAGGGATGCACGATTAAATAGGAAGCTAACTATTCCAGAATTTGTATTAGCTTTTGGCATTTATCGTGATGTGATCTGTACGGTATATCCCCACAGACGTGAGGAGTTTGATTTATATATGCACAGGCTGGTGGACCTGGGCAACAAATATGGTGGGTCAGCTTTCTATGACTACCATAGATCCTTTTCTGCCAAAGTGTCTGGCGCCTTCTCACAGTACGGGACAAGGTCCAACTGGAGCAAGATTGATACGATCATTTTCTGCAGGCACTTTGCAGGTCTAAGAGCACCGGCCTGTGCATACTGCTCCTCCATGGCTCATTCTGCAAATTTTTGTCCTACCACTGCGAACGAACCTTCTACCTCGCAGGGCACTAGTTCCACTGTTTCGGCAGAGAGAACACCCAAAGACAAATTGGGTCGACCCATCAAGTTTTTGGGGAAATCCCAAATATGTAATAATTTCAATGTCGGTGCATGTAATTACGGTGGATGTCGGTTATTGCATATATGTTCAAAATGTTTTAGGGCACATGCGAAAACTATGTGTCCGAATAAAATGTACCCTAAGCAATACTTAACGGAGATAAATATTTCTGTACTCACGGCATTACTGTCACAACATCCATCTAGACATTTGGTAGACTTCATCATCACTGGTCTATCACAAGGATTCCATACTGGTCTCATAACCATGCCTTCAGGGATCCTTGAATGTCCTAACTTACAATCTGCACAACAAAACCCTACAGCGGTTAGCACACTCATAGCCAAAGAAGTGGCAGAGGGCTTCCTATTGGGACCCTTTCAGTCCCCTCCATTTTCCATATGGCGGACAAATCCCATCGGTATTGTCACGGGTAAATCTTCCCTCAAACAAAGACTTATCATCGATCTGTCGGCACCTCACACCTCTGCCACACCTAGTCTGAACTCCCTTATCCCCTCTGAGGAATTTTCACTTCAATACTCCACCATAGATCACGCCATTACGGCTATCATGCAGGCAGGGGTCGGTGCATGGCTCAGCAAGACCGACATAACCAATGCCTTCAAATTATTGCCTATCCACCCTACACTATGGCACCTGCATGGCATTAAGTGGGCCGGGCACTACTACTTTTTCTCACGCTTAACGTTTGGTTCAAAAAGTAGTCCGGCCATTTTCGACTTATTCGCCGAAACACTATGCTGGTTATTATTAAATGTAGCCAGATGCCCTACAGTTATACACTACCTGGATGATTTCTTACTGATCGAAAAGAATAACTCCCCTCCCAGTAGCCTCATAGACACCATCAGTCTTTTTAAACAAGTGGGCGTTCCAGTCTCCCCCACCAAAACTGAAGGACCAGATACAATCATCACCTTTCTGGGAATCATGCTTGACTCAGCCACCATGCAAGCCAGCCTGCCACGCACCAAGATAGAGAACATTCTTACCAACATTAACCTCTACATACACCTCGGTACTTGCAACCGCAAAGAATTGCAGTCTCTACTTGGGTCACTGAATTTTGCCATGCGCATTATACCTCAAGGCCGGGCTTTCATCTCACGGCTCCTATACATGTTCCCACTGTTTAGACATGATGCACACAGGTTGCCCCTGGATACCCAGGCCACGGCAGACCTACTTATGTGGAGAAACTTTTTAACCACCTGGAATGGGAAAAGCATGTTCCTCCCTACATTATCTGACTCCTCACCTACCATCTGGTCAGACGCGGCGTCTACCACAGGTTTTGCAGCAATTTACGGGAATGAATGGCTTTGGGGTAGCTGGCCTCCAGAGGTTCAGGACCTGGAGGGTTTTTCCACTACCTCAGCTCTATTTGAGATATATCCCATTGTGGCAGCTGCCGTGACATGGGGACATCTATGGACAGGTTCGTCAGTACGTTGCTACTCAGACAACCAAGCAACCTGCCACATCATAAACAAAGGCCGATCCAAGTCACTGATCATTATGAGGTTCTTGAGGAAACTCACCTGGCTGGCTGCGTGTCATAATGTCTTCTTGTTTTGTGTTCATGTCCCAGGTGTATGTAACACGGCTGCTGACAATTTATCTCGTTTCAATTTACAGGCTTTTCGGCAAATACTTCCGTCAGCCGCACGCACAGCCACGACCACTCCACCTTTCCACCAGCTAGTAATGGACTAGACGCTATCATGCAATATAGCAGGACATTGTCACAATTAGCACTGTCCGCCAATACCCGGAGAACCTATGACAGGGCTTTCCTTCTATTTAAAAGATTCCTGTCAGTACACAACATCACACAACCTTTCATCATGACATCCTTGTTGGGTTTTGCTTCTTTTTGCCACCTCAAACTCAAATTATCATACAACACAATAAAGCTATATCTGACAGGCGTACAACATCACCTGCTTACATTAAAACCAAACAACACAAGTTTCATGTCCTCCTACCAGATCAAGAACATCCTTAGGGGTATTCAGAGATCTGAACCCCCACGTACTGCGCAAAGGCTACCCATAGACTTCAATATTTTCAAAGATTTATCCAGCCTACTAGATTTAAAACCCTTTGCCAACAACACAAACCTTGTTATAAAAACCGCCATATACGTGGCTTTTTATGGGTTTTTGAGACCAAGAGAATTTACCGCCATCAACACAACCCAATCCACTCACATTCTGCTTCACTCACACTTAACAAAACACATGGATTACTATATCTTGGCTCTGCATCACTCCAAAACCAATCAACACGCACCTCCGGTAGAGGTTAGATACTATCCTACCCACAACGAGTGGTGCCCCGTCACATTACTGGACACATATACCCAGCATTTCAAAGCATCACCATCTCAACCACTTTTCTGTCTACAAGGTTCGGTACTCACTACCACCACATTCATGGCCCACGTCAGGTCTCTACTTACACAACTAGGCCTAAAATCAGCTAACTATTCGGGCCACTCCTTCCGCATAGGAGCGGCCTCCACAGCGTCCAGTGCAAATATTCCAGTTCATGTTATCAAGTCACTAGGGCGCTGGAAGTCTTCTGCATACTCTAGATACATACCTAACCCGGTACAAGAAGTTAGAAATGCCTTTCAAGACATGTCTGGTTAAAGTATGTGTATTGCTCGTTTCGTAATAAATTAGATTTTCTACTTTTGCCCTCTTTATTTACAGGCCTACCTCATCGTCGGTTCCGGCACACCACAACCGACTTGCTCTTTTAATACCATCCCACTCTTATCAGTGTTTGTATCTTCTGTACTATCATGAGCCCTTCACACAAATATATATATATGTGTTATGGCAATATGCCTACACTTATTGTAAAACAGAACATATTTTTGTCCCCCTGACAGTCGTCCTTTAACATAAAGATATGGTACCCCTTCCATGCAGGGCACCATCTTATCCATATAATCTAAATTGGCATACCTCTTCAAGTGGAGGAAATGGTGGTAGATTTATGTTAAACTTCATGAACAATGCTAACAGCAAGTCAACGTTTGACTCCTTCATTTGGCATTTGGCACATGGTTTTATGGCCCCTTTAAACAGAAAAAGAAAGAAAGCTGAACGGGTTGAACCTGTCAATTAGATGAAAAGGAGACTGGACAATCTACTCACATGTTTATTCTTCCCTTTTTTCCTTAAACTGTAGATGGTTAATATTGTCATGGGCTCTTCATTATTGCTTGAAGGGAACAAGCTCGCTGGCCTTGAAAGCTAGCAATCAGACCTTGATAACCAATAATAGGTATCATCTTACCTCTACTTTTTTCTTGTGACTCTAAACATAGACCTCTTAAGAAGATGTGTATTAAGTGGTGAAATAAGCATGGAAATCAACAGAATCCACATTTAGATCACTTTCAGAAATTTGGCCCAGAATATATGTTTTATAAACACCTCCCCCCATATTTCTTGAAAGGTGAGTTCCCAGGTTTGTCCCTGCCCAATGTATAGATCAATTGGTGAGGTGCAGCATATTTTCTTCATTTGTAGATGGTTTCTGATGCACTATTCTCACAAAGATTTAAAGGGATCGTCAGCCTAAACAACCTATGGTTTAGGTAGAGAATAAAAAGTGGTATTTTCCTTATTTTAGCAAAATTACAAGCAAATGCATAAAATAAGAAAAAAATATATAGGTTTTAAATGGGCCTGTGGGGTCTTCTTGTCATAAATTTACCCACAGGCCGCAAGGTTCGCAGCCTACCGCCCCAGCCACCCGTGGAGGGCAGAGGAATTTTCAGCAACACAACCTCACTCCAGTTCTCAAACATGGCGTGCACTCTCATACACTCCAGAGGGCACGCCATACACCCCTTCTTATAACATATAATAAACTATGTAACTCCCTGATAAATGGTCATTCTATACATTCTCATTATAATCAATCTTTAGGTTGACAGAGCCCCTTTAATGGTTTGTTTTGTTTGTCATCACGTTATAGTGTTTGAGAGCCACCTTAAACAGAGCATAATTGGAACTTACTATAATTAAATTAATATTAAAAGGTAAACAATTCAATTTAGTAAATCCATTATCAGATGTAGTCTACCAGGACATCTTTATTATATGATGTATGTAGAGGTTAAATGAAAGAAAAATGTGTGCCCTTGGTTTTATGTGATGGGAAAAGCTCTGTAAAAATATCTAATCATGATAATGATTTAGCATGAAAGTATCATTTTTATCTAAGACTGGCAAGAGAAAAAAAAATCCATATACTCAAATAACTCTAGTAAAATGCCAATGCATATGCACTTCATCCAGGATTTAAATCCACAGATGAGTAGGCATGGACCAAGATTTGATGGCTCCCTCAGGAGTTCCACTGTTCATTACCCAGTAATTTTCGATCTCCGCTTTCAAAATACTTTCATTTAATGGCTGGAACATCGTATGATTTCTGGTAGTCACAGACCTCTGTTTATGCTCCCTTACAGTAATGAATGGCTGAAGGAGTCAGAATGCCCAGCATGATACTCCGAGCTGGGGTAAGTTTATTGATCTCACCAACATCTCCTTAGACCAGTGGCCTAGACAAAGGCCATATTTTCAATAAACAGTTCAAAGACCACAAATATCATTATTTCTTTTTTCTTTTATTTAATGAAAAAAAAAATGTAAATATCCTACAGATCAGTTTAAAAGTCAACATAATTATGTTTAGCAGTGTCCTTTACCTGCTCTGTTCATCTGTACAATATTTAAATATTTAGAAAATATATACATGAAAGTGTTTTATACTTACAATACCTCGGCACTTTCAGCTATGAGACAAACAGACCCTTTATTTAAATTGTACATGAGTATTGTTGTATTTCTTGATTAAATTCAATTGGAAAATATCCTAGTGCTATTTTTTCTTGACTCGCAAGATATGCTTTGAAGTGATGTGTTTAAGTTGCCAGGCACCTGTGGCAGCACTTTCTCTACCCTTCTGTGTATGAATAAGTCTCTCTCCATTGGACACACCTGGGTGATCAGGGGTACCATTGGGTGCATCAAGTATACTTCCACATCAGGTGCATAAGTATCATCATCATGTGTTTAGGGGGTGCAACTGATGGGGTCCCTCCAAATGGTTCCCATGTACACCTCTCAATATATCTTTCTCTGCAAGAGCATCACCGACATCTGGGTATGTAGTAAGGATGTTTAAACCATTTTTTTTTTTTATACCGGTATATTAATTGTTTACTGCGGGGGAGAAATCCCTGACACCCCACCCAAAACCAACAAAATAACCCGGCATGTTCAATATGACAAGTCCTGCTGTAGATATACGATGCTCAGGGGGAGTTGTGTGCAAACAAGGTTACAAGTTCAGCTCTTCACCGTGAAGACCCTTCCGAGCCCCTTCTTTGGCAAGTTTGTCAGCTGCTTCATTTCCATCAAACCCAGCGTGGCCTGGTATATGCATCTAAACAGGGAAATATATAAAAAGGGGAATTGGTTTGATGCTTTACTACAATGTGTAAAGCTGGCTTCATTAAGTGCAGAGCCAGCATCAGCTTGGATTCCTCCATTGCTCTCTGTCCTACGTATAAGGCTTTTATTCTGTACAGATGTTAATTAGGCCGAGAGATTGGAATGACCTACTCACTCAGTGTGAAAAAAAACAGTGTCACCAAAACATTGTACTCTTTACTGTCACAGTACAAACATTGATTAGGTGAAGGAGCTTTAAAAAATAAAAAAAGATACCGCTGATTAAAAATGGTCATTTATAGAAAGTAAGGTAAGATATGAATGTTATATTAAACATTACAACTATATAGCGCTGAATCTATTTCACAATAATTCAGGCTTTACAGTGTTGAATAGGAGAATTAAAGATTTTCAGTGTCCCTGGAATAACTCTGCCTTTAATGCTTTAAAAGCACTACACCGAAGAGATTCATTCACTGCTCAGCTTTCAGAAAGAAAATCGATTTATATCACAGGTAAGCTGCAATTTAACCTAAGCATATCTTCCTCCATATCGATAGGGATGGTCGGATCCAGAGTACACAGCCTTTATTAAAAGCTCAGCACCGGATTGTAATTTGTAGGTCTTTACGGATACGTTGTTTGAAATGAAATGCATACAACTGTACCTCACAACCAAGAAGATGGAACTCATCAGTACTAGGCATCCGCTCTTGGGCAACAGAACAATATGATTTTCTACTGATAAATACCCAGTGGTTCAGCCTCTAAACAAAACTAAATAAGCCAAATAACTTACTGAAATACAATTATGGGGCAAAGGTCTATAAAAGGAACAATCAGCACGACTATTCCACTGGTTTCCATAGTGAATACATTCAGAACTTTATAAACAGCCCCCCGAGTTCCTGGAAAGCATATGACTGATTCTGTATGCACACACGCATGGAATACTAGAATATAGCTGCTAGTGCTCAAGTTCTGAACATGTGAAAATGCATGGAACAGTCTTACCCATGTAATATTAATGCCATTGATTAGTCTATCAAGCTTTTCAAAGTCTTCCTTGTTCACAACACTTTGGCCTGTACTCAGCTTCCAGTTGTTACCTTTCCAAGAATGAATCCATTTAGTGATACCTCAAAAGAAAATAGACAGGAGAGTGTAAAATGACCACTTATAGACTTTAAATATTAGCAATGATCCCATAATGTGAATTACAATAAGAGAGGACGTGCTTACCATTTATTGTAAACATACTGTCTGTGTACAGAACAAGTTTTGTGATATTTTGGGCTTTTGCCTGTTCTACTGCTTTGCATGCTGCCTGGGGAAACAAAAACAAAAATACTTTTAACGTGACAGTGACACATTTTAACTATTACTTCTGGGTAAGAGTCTTATCAACTATAATCCAGGCACAGCTTTAATGAACTAAAGTAACTGACATTTTATTCAACAAAACTACATCATTCAAAATAGAAGGAAAAAAAAAAAAGAAGTAATTTTACAGTATTGTTATTAATACCTGTATTTCAGCCCTTTGGTTTGTCTGTCGGCCTTCAAGTCGTTCTGCAACATTCCTATTAAAAAGACAAAACAAACAGCATATGTATAGAACAGAGTAAAAATAAACAGTAGTACAGAATACTACTATAAAAGAACCGTGGGTTGCATGCCTATGGGAGTCAGAATGCTCACAAAGAGGCAGTGTCCAAAACAGAATCTGACTGCATCACGATAAGCACTGCATCACTGAAAGAAATGGAAACCGCACTGTATCATGATAAGCACTGCATCATAGAGAGAAATGGTTACAGCACTGCAACACTGAAAGAAATGGAAACCGCACTGTATCATGATAAGCACTGCATCATACAGCACTGCATCATAGAAAGAAATGGAAACTGCACTACATCATGATAAGCACTGTATCAGAAAGAGAAATGGTTACAGAACTGCACCATGATAAGCACTGAATCATAGAGAGAAATTGTTACAGCACTGCATCACGTAAAGAAATGGATACAGTACTGAATTATAATAAGCACTGCATCACGTAAAGAAATGGAAAAAGCACTGCATCATAGAAAGAAATGGATACTAGTGCATCTCCCATGCCCCCTCTGGATTCAGAGATGCACTGCATGCAGGTTAAGTGACTAATTATAAAGTTGTCATGCACCAGAAAGGTTAAAATGTATTTGCTTGTGTTGATGGGCCCTGGAGAAAGTCAGAAATTCAGATATATAGTGATGGAGAGGACAAGATGTTTTGCTCTCAAACAGAAGGATATCGATGGTCCGGGCATGAATCATCCCCCCAAACTGGGATTTGAATCCGATGTCTGCTCTGGAACAAGCCATTACTTTACAGCTTACAGGGTGTTGTTGGATAATTTTGTGGACTAAAAGATTCTTTATAATGTTAACTTTGAGATCACTTGGCACCAGTCTTAACAAGACTAATTTTTATGAAAAAATACTTTACATTATTTATTAATATAGCGCCAACAATTTATGAAGCTCATTTACTGAGGATAAGAAAGGATGTTACAAACAAAATTAGACAAACATATTCAAAAACTAAAACATGAGGTTCAGGGCCCAGATCACAAGCTTACATTCTAGAGGGGATGGGGAACATGAGAAACATAAGGTGAGTGAAGAGGTGAGAGTGAAAATGGAAGATATTGGGGAACTTTGACTGCTGAGTGAATCACACCAGAGGTTATTAATTTGGCGATTTAGGTGGGTGCCATGGAAGCCTACAGACTCCAGACACATAGAAATTAAAATCTTTGGAGATTGCAGGTGAGTAAATTCAGTGAGGTGGCGAAGATATTGCTAATAATGGTGTATTGAGGGGTGAAGGTGGTTGATTAAGAGGTCAAGTCACAGCATCATATGAACAAAACCAATAAAAGAAAATTAACCCATGGAAGGGTGAGATGGAGGGAATTGGACAGTCAGTATTTTTTCTGAGGGGTGATGGTTTTGTAATGGCTTTGTGTGTGGGTCCAAGAGATTGTTTGTGAACAAAAAGCAATTAAACTAATGTAAGAATTTGGGTCGGAGATTACAAGCAAATGGAGGAAGACAGATAGTTGAGAAAGTAATTAGGAAAAAGAGATAGATTTTAGAACTTTGAATATGAGTCAAAGTTAATTTCAAATTGCATAAAACAGAGAATATAGTATACAAATTATAGACAGAGAGAAATGAGCATAAAGTCCAAAGGTGGTTTCTGGCTTTATGCCCTGTAACCTGTATGGGTCAGTCAGAGTATTTTTTTCATACCAAACCGCCAACTCAAAGCTGACCTATTAATGTTAATTTGAGAATTTTCCAGTATAAGTGACTAACATGCTTTAAGATACCTTAGAACTATTTGAATACAAATATATAAATACAAAATTATATATATATATATATATATATATATATATATATATATACACACACACACTATAGTCTACAGAATCAAATAGAATAATACAACATATGGACAAATAAGGACAGTCTCATAAAGAACAGATAATTATACAGAAAAGAAAAAATGCCTAAAAAGTACTAACAATTAATCTAATCCATATATAAAAACCATGACATGACATGATTCAGTGTGGAAACAGATCCAAATCCATAATCCACTTCAGCTTTACTTGATTTTTAAGATGCATCCATCTTATTCTTCTATCTTTGTGATCCTCGCTATAATGATTTACATAGGAAAGAGGATTCGGTGTATCACCCCATGATAACGTTTTTTTTGTATTTTTTTACTCAACCCCAATTTAAGTGCAGTAGTGCCTTCTATGGGCATGGCTCTATCTTCTCTTCTATTATCTATCAGAAATTGTCGGAAACACTAGATTAACCAGCAATGGCTAATAGATCTCCAACCCGTTTACTTCCCTCATCCCCATTCAGAATAAAACCTTGTAAAGAATGCCTAATCTTCTTATGTTTAAAACTATCTCTGGGGGTCAAATCATATTCATTCCTTAGATCCCAAAAAACTCCTTGGGGTCTTATTCCAAAACTATTGGGCTCTCCTCTTGATACCCTTCCTAACCCAACTACCCGTCTCTATATCCTGAATATTTAGATCTATTAATTCCGTTGGTGAAGTAAAACACCTTCTCTTCTTCCTAAGACTATATCAAAAAGAGAGCATGTCACCCAATGGAATCAAGTTCATCTATTATGTTCTTTATTAAAGGACAACTGTAGCAAAAAATTAAGTTTTGTTTAATTAAAGGATTGCCTCCAGTGTAGGCATTTTATAGAGAAATGCTTTAATGAAAGAATATAAATAAAGTACCTTAATGAGCCATCTTTACCTCATATAGCTCCATGGGTCAGATCTTTCTTCATCTGAACAAAGGTGAGTGAAGATCTGACCCAAGATTCTAAACAACATGTCTACCCCCTGAGAGAACAATATGGGGCAAAGAAGGCTCAATAAGGCACTTTTTTTTTGTACGTGTTCATTACATTTTCTTTATAAATCATTGACACAATCTTTCAATTAAATGCAAGTACTTTTTTTGCTACAGTTGTCCTTAAAGCAGTAACCAAGATTCCAACTTCAAACAAATACCAGTCATGCCTTTTAGACTCAAACAATTGGTGTTCGCATTCCAAAAAACAAAAGGTTGACCTTGGCGACACACTAAGTCACTTACTTAGGGTGATTAGGTCCCCAGTAAACACCAATTCCAGCTCGTGCTTTTAATCGACCATTGCGGGAGCAGCATCCATCTGTGTACACCACAACGGCATCCCCTGCAGAAAAATGCGAACAGAAGTATGAATACATGGGGGCAACGTAAATCAACAAATCATATAGAAAAGTAAAGTGTATTCGCCATTCAAATTGACGTGGCTTTACTTTAAGGGGAGATCTGTACACTACGCACATATATTTTTACTGCAATTCAAAAAGATCACGGAAAGTGTCAGGAAAAAAAAAATACACATATACATATATGTGTGTGTGTAAGGCTGGGCCTGTAGTTGTGGGAGGGGCTTGGTTTCCCGTCTTAACCCCTTAACGCATTTGGACGTATATATACACGTCCTGAAAAGCAGGACGTATATATACGTCCTCCGTTTACATGTAGCATTGCGCACCTTCGCGCAACGCTACATGCCTGCAGCTACTCTCAAAGGATGCTTCAGATTTGAAGCAGCCTCAGAGTGCCTTCAGCCCCCCCTCATGCGTCAGGGCGCATACGATCACCGCGAATGTGATTGTATGCGCGTTACACACATAGGCATTGAAAGCTGATCACTGCCTATGTCTGTAAAGTGTCTGTAAAGAGAGAAAAAAAAAATCTCTTCCGTTGCTTTGAAACAGCTACTAGACAGTATTACAGTTAGAAATGGAAAAATAAATAAATGGAAAAAAGCTAACCCTTGATCAACTAAACCTAGATCTAGGCTTATAAATAGGGTTATAATTAAGGGTATGGGGGGCAAATGTTCGGGTGAGTACACTGGTTAGATTAAGGGGTTCAGGTAGATTAAGGGTTGGGGTAAATTTAGGGTTGGGGTTAAAAGGTCACTGTAGAAGAAAATGGTTAGAGAAAAAAAACAAAAAAAAAAACACTAATATTGTTTATTGCCCAATTAGTTGAAATAAAACATAGGCAAACATGGAAACATTGGTATATCTAAACTCAGGACAAATAGTAGAAATATATAGACGGAGTCATTTTTACCATTTGTAATTGTTTAAAAAAAAAAAAATCAGGTCAAAGTTAGAAGTGTTTTTTATGGCATATTTTTATCATATTTTATATTTTTTTGAATAGTAAATTATATCATATGATGAAAATAATAGTATCAAATGAACGCCCTATCCGTACTTTAAAAAATGATATATAACTTGTGTGCTTGGACTGAACACAAAGAAAGAAATTCACAGTTCAGTAAACATTTGACAAAAATAATGGAATTCTGGTCTTCAAGGCACATCAAATGCAGCATAGCACTCGGTCACTAAGGGGTTAAAGGACACCAGACCTCTCCTCACTGCGGTTTCAGTCTGGCGATTTGCAAACCGCGACTTCCGGTCAGTGCAAACTGCCATTCGCTTCCCTTCTCCTGGTAGGAACTCCTACCTGGTCCGTTAGCCTCCGTTGCAACCAGTGTTGGGGTTTATTCAGCTGCGGCAGGCCTCTCAAGGATGATCATACCTTCCTCCGGTCCAGCAAACTTCAAAACCTTTAGTTTTCTTCCCTGTCCGTAGTGCCTCAGTCACGGGCGCAGAGCGTCTTCACGGGCCGGCTCTATACTTGCACTTAGCAATTTTGTTTCATTTTGTCAGTTTTCGTCAGTATCCGAATGAGGAGTTTCTTAGTGGTTTTGGTTATTTTCAGAATCCAGTAGTGGTTCATTTAGGTTAGTAGGCATTCGGATACACAGCCTGTTCAGCCCATGTTTGAGTGTTGTCGAAATGCCTTTGGTCTTATGTTTCAGTGAAATGATGGATATTGTCGGCCTCTTGTGGTTGTTTTACGATATTACACATGTCCATATGTCAAGTTTCTTTGCTTAGGGTTGTAAACTGGTTATTGAAATTTTAGTGGTTGGTTGTAAGATAACCTTGTATATAGGTGCCAAGTCTGTTTCTTACGTGGCTATCTGGTTATGCAAAGTAGCTAAACTATCCATCCCTAGCACTCCAGCTAGATCTATCAATCCATCACGCAGAGGCAAAAACGCTAGCCCGGCATCACTCAGATTTTGGACTATTCCAAGAATTACTGCAGAATTATGCAGAAGAGATATTCCTTACCCTGCCACCGCCAGGAAGGCAGAACTATACAGACTGATAAATAGTATGCTGAGAACACTGGGGCTGGAGAGGGATCCAGAAGTGGTCAGTCATCTGAATACAAGTGGTTTTATCATCAGTCCTGTCCTCGTTGGGGCAGATCAAGGACAGGCTGGATTGGTTAGAGTCAGGAGCCCACCCTAATTCACCTTCCGTACTGGTCACCCTTGTATCTGCACACCTCCCCAGCAATCAATCTGGTAATACCCCAAGTTATCGTAAGAACCCAAATGTTGTCAACACAGCGAAAAGATGTTAATTTAATTCACTGTCCTGCCAGGACATCCTAGATAATAAAAGATATGCGTATGGTGATGTGTCTGTAGTATTGAAAGCCAGAGAGAAATTATTGATACCAGAGTTTGTTCTAGCATTCGGTATATACAGGGATGTGGTTTGATCAGTATACCCAAACCGCAGGGAGGTGTTTGATCTCTATAAACACAAAATGGTGGTCCAGCTTTTTATGATTACCACCGTTCATTTTCCACAAAGGCGTCCGCAGCACTGGCCCAGTTCAACTGCCAGTTAGACTGGAGTCCTCTATATACAGAACTTTTTTGCAGGCACATTTTGCAGGCCTCAATACACCAGTCTGTGCTATTTGTGCCTCGACCTTCCACACCTCTAACCTATGCCCCAATACCCCGGAGGGGAGTTCTACACCTACAACCACTTCAAGGCCAGACAGGGTACTCAAAGATAAATTGGGCCGAAATATTGTTTTCTTGGGCAAATCCCAAATTTGTAATAATTTCAATGCAAGCTCTTGCGGGTATAGTGCCTGCAGACTATTGCACATATGTTCTCAATGTTTCAGGGCACATGCAAAAACAATGTGCCCTAATAAAATGTACTCTAAACTTTACCTTTCGTCTATTTTGGGGAGTTGGGGTTAAATTTAGAGTTACATTTTGGACTCGGGTTGGGGTCAAAAGGTCAATATAGGAAAAAAACAAAAAACACTTTTTGTTTTTTGCCCCATAACTCGCAAAAAAAATACAGAAAAATATGGAAACAGGCATATTTCTGAACTCAGGACAACATTTATAAACTATTTAGATGGGGTCTTTTTTAATGATTTTATTAGTGTAAATTATAAGATATGATGAACATAATGGTATCTAATGAAAGCCCTTCTTATGACGATAAAAACAACATATCATTTGTGTGGGTACTGTATGTGAGAAAGAATAAAATTGCAGCTAAACACAAACACCCCAGAAATGTCAAAAACAGCCATTGTCACCAAGGGAAAGTCAAGTGGAAAATGTCTTGTCACTAAGGGGTTAATACCATTAAATTATATTTATCTGGCATACAACATCATATCCTCACTTCATGGCCCAACAAACACAGTTTCCTTTCATCCTATCACGGAATCCAAACAAATAACTTCATTAGAACAGTAATTTTTCGGGTTTTTCTAATTTACTGCCCTAAACACTAACACCACTGACTACATCAAAAGAGCTCAGCTCATAAAGACACAAAACCATTGTGTGCGGTCCCTAAACCACACTAAAACTAGTGGAAGGGGTCAGTCAGTAAAGATCCCTTATTACTCAACCGACAATCAATGGTGCCCCGCCAAAGTTCTGGGTATATACACAACATCCATTCAAGGTTCTCCAGATAAAACTCTGCTAGCTTTACACGGTAATATGCTTTATGTCAGGTTAGGTCTTAATCCCGCTAGTTACTACGGTCACTCCTTGCGTATAGGAGCCGCTACCACGGCCTCCAGCAAACATATACATGTGCATATCATTAAGACCTTAGGATGGTGGAAGTCCTCTGCATTCTCCAGATATATACCTCAACCAGTTCAGGAGATATGTCAAGCTTTCCGTGATATGAATATGTATCATAAGATGTTACCGTTGTAGACTAAATACATTTTGGTATAGTTTATTCCTTTTTTGCCCTCTTATTACAGGCCTACCACTTCACCAGTTCCAGCACACCACAACCGACTTTTGTCATAATTTGTGTAAATCTAACTTAAGGATTTAAATAACTACTTCTAACATTCTCATACGGCTGCTAGCTCTTTCTATGGGGTGTGAAACAGCAACCCTCCAGTTGCTGATGACTTACATCTCCCATAATAGCCAGAATTTAGTTGCCAAAAGAATCCTGCTAGTTTTTGTGTTTCTATTCCATAGCAACATCGTTTAAGTCCTCCTACTAATTTGAATTCTTATCTTGCCTTCCAAAGCTTTTGCACATGAGTAAGTACCGTATTTGCTCGATTATAAGACGACCCTGATTATAAGACGACCCCCCAAACTTTGGATATTCCTTTAGGAAAAAACTAAAAGCCTGAATATAAGACTACCCTATAGGAAAAAAGTTAAACTTGTATATATTCACATGTAAATTGCTTTTTTAATAAAAAATTATGATATCAAAAAATGTATTTCTAGTTTTTATTTCTTTTTATGTGCCAATGCTGCCTTTCTCTTTCCCTTGCCCCCATTTTTCTCTCTCTCCCCCCTCCCCTTGCCTGTCTCTTAACCCCCTCACTCCCCTTGTCTCTGTCTCTTAACCCCTTCCCTCCCCTTGCCTCTCTCTTAACCCCTTCCCTCCCCTTGTCTCTGTCTCTTAACCCCTTCCCTCCACTTGTCTGTCTCTTAACCCCTTCCCTCCCCTTGTCTGTCTCTTAACCCCTTCCCTCCCCTTGTCTCTGTCTCTGCCCCCCTCCCTCCCCCCTGTCTCTCTGTCCCCCTCCCTCCCTCCCCCTGTCTCTCTGTCCCCCTCCCTCCCTCCCCCTGTCCCTCTGTCCCCCTCCCTCCCTCCCCCTGTCTCTCTGCCCCCCCTCCCTCCCTTCCCCTTACCTTGATTCTCCCTGGTGCCTAGTGGGGCAGCAGAGGAAGTCTGCGCGATGAGCGCAGACCTCCCCTGCTGCCGCCCGGCACGCTCGCCGGGACTTCTGTGACGAAAGCGGAAGTATCCGGCTTCTTCACAGAAGCCCCGGCGGTCGTGCCGGGCGGAAGCAGGGGAGTCTGCGTTCGTTGCGCAGACTTCCCCTGCTGCTAGAGAGGGGGATCCAGGTCCCCTGCAGCTCTGCTGGGGACCTGGATCCATGTCTTATAATCTGACCTCAATTTGAGGTCAGATTATAAGAGACCTCGATTATAAGACGAGGGGGATTTTTCAGAGCATTTGCTCTGAAAAAAACCTTGTCTTATATTCGAGCAAATACGGTAATATATGTGTTTAAGTCACTATTTGGCTTGGAATAAATATGCTTTTAATAATGTGGTGGGATAATATGTTGGATTTTATTGTTTACTGTTAAGTATGAAACTTCTATGTTTGTGCAGTTTAGAGTGGATTATGCTCAGCTGTGTGGGAGTGTCTTTCAATTCACCCAATTGCCCATTTACTATTCTGATTGGGTGATAATTTCTAATTATATCAGATTCTGTGTTTGTTGTGGGTTTATAATTAAGCCGTTTGAGGCGAAACGCGTGAGACTTGGTTCTCTGCATAAATGATTTTATGATTCAATAACATTTATAATTTCACATTCCATTGTTACTGTGGACTGCACCCCTGGATGCAGAGTGTGCACTGTGTATCCGCATGATTTCTATTTGTTGCGAGTTTTATGGGAGGAAACACGTTACAGCAGCACCAGGGGAACCAGCATTCACAACTCTGATGGCCACTAACCGAGGAGGGTAAGAGAAGGGGACAGCTACAGTAATTCTGATCACATCTGTTAGGCACCCATTTCCTAAGTAAAAACAAAATGTAAAAATCCTGAAATCCTTACCCATGTACTTAAAAGATCCATCAGCTGATGATGGCAAGGAGCAGATATCAATGAGCTTGGTGCGTTTGGCAGGAGGTGGCTGCACCCCTGAGGAGCTCGGCGGTGGGTTAAGTGGTCTCTTTGCAGTGTATGCTGGTTTCACATTACTCTGTAATGACTTGGGAGGTGAAGAGCGCTTTTCACCTAGAATACATGGCATTCAAACAGGATTACACCATACGTATTAGTCATCTTAGGAGATACATTCATTTTTCACAGCATTAAATCTATGAAATCCTCAAGTGTGTGTTTGGGGGGGTGTAGACACAAAAACAAAGAATAATGTATTATCTTTAAGGAAACATTACAGTTGTGATGACAAGAGCCCCTGATCAGCTCAAAATGTATTGGGGATCTGGTTAACTAGGAAAAAGCCAGGCTCCACTCCTTAATTATTCAATTAAATGGCCAAGGAAATACATCTTGTCTGGTGGGCAAAAATGGTGCTCAGAGCAGCCCATCTGCTTTGTGTGTGTGTGTGTGCGCACTTGGCACTCCATACTGTTTCTATTCCAGTGTATTTATTCAAATAAAATTGAAAAACTGCAACATACTGTGGGGAAGTGATAAACTTTAAGAGTTTTACCAATACTTAAATCACAAATGAAAATATTCTGCTCAGTAAACATTTAAATGTTGTGTTCAGTTGACACAATGAACTGATTGAACACAAAATGTATTGCATCCCCACAGTATGTTGCAGATTTTCACTATCAACAGAAATAAACAGTCGGGTTACCTGTTGCCTCCTTTGTGTAATAGAACCCGGAGCAATAAATGAACATTGTATCATCTCAGCTGCATTCTCAATTTATTTAATTCTCTGGTTTAGAGAATGATTTGTATTTTGTATCTTCATTAAAGTGCACCGATAAAGCAAAAAGAGGTGGCATGTGAAAAATACATTGCATACGCCAAATTAGGACCCTAAAAACAAAGTATTATAATTGTCATTTGCAAGCTACATATGTATTGCTGCTGCCTGGGACAAAAGTGAAAAAAAAAAAAGAGAAAATCGTGTATTTTCCGGTTTAATACTATAGCGGCCTATTGATTAGGTCTAGCCATACCTCCTTCATCTGATTTAGCTTCCGAAGGGTCTCTCACAAATTCCCAGGCTTCGTTCTCTGTGGCAAACTTCTTGTATCTGGCTAAAGGAAAACGATCGACTTGCTCTTTGCACTCATCCCTAAAGCAACAAAAAGAACAGAAGAATAGGTTTAGTCCAATTTCTAACAGTAAAGGAAGTATTTACCCTTCCCTGGAAAGGGGAGATTTTCCCAACCATGCCAGAAATTTTTGTTCAGATTAGCAGAGTTGTGCCTCTGAGGTAGACAAAGATTCTCCCTCACTGATTATGAGCATACAACGTTTTGTTTAATTTGGTCACTTCCTGTGCTGCTGGAATAGAATACATTGTGTGGGGTGTAATAAACTTGCTCTTGTACACAGTACCGTAATATCTCTCAACAGTGGAACACATTGGTTACATTACTAGAGGGACAGGACATTTAATTAATTTAAATAATTAAATAATCAGCAGCAAAAAAAAAAAAAGGAAGAAAGGAAATTGATTTTTACTAGTGTGGCCAGTCCTGGTTTCTTGCAAACAGCTATAATTTCACAAATTCATCTAACTGTTCAGTTTTTATATTTTAAGAAATGCATTTTAAAGTACTTTGCATTAACATTTGGAAGATGCATCTTGGGCACCAGACAGACCCTCTGCGTGTATGGTTATGCCCTGGGTGCTGGCCTCCTCCAGGTTTGATTTTAATATTAAAAAAGGAATAAATGATCCTATTTGTAACTAAACTGTCAACATGCAGTAGAGATTTAAGTTTAAAACTGTGCTAATTTCACATATCCCTTGAGAAATACTCTCAGTCATATTGTCCTTCTAACCATGTGTTGTAGACTCCAGGATTTCGTCCTCTCCTTACAGCATAAAACATGTTCGTCAGGGTGCGATGTGATCCTCTAACTGTTGAGCATACAAGACGGACAGCAGAGAAAGCAGCTATTGGAATCCTAAACATACCCCATATGCAGTGGGCACCAAACGTCCTGCAAAAAACATGATATATATCATGAGACCATTCTCATATTGCAGCTAGATTGCATGGCTAAAAAAAATTCAAGGACTGTGCTTTGTTGTCAAATGTGCAGTTTACACATGGAATTAGGATTTATTTTTATGCATTTTATTTATACAGGTGCCATTTTTGGGGGCTATTTCAGTCTGCAGAAAATGATCTTGAATTTGCGCTTCGCAAGGGCTCAGGACGGTGTGTTATCATCATCTATGGCGTCACATGCCAGGTGGGGGAGAAGGCTAGACAGTGAGCCATCTGCCCCTGTATACAACACCGCAAATACTACACACAACAGAGTAACCCCTGCAGCACCACAGATTAGGGGACCCTGCTTACATGAACTATGAGAAGTGTCTTGCATAATGCAGACAGCTAGCAGCTCATAGATCAGGACTCTAGTACAACAATAAATGAAAAGGACTATCCATAAAAGGAAAATTGGTCACGCACACTACAAGTCCTGTTCCTTAAATAACTATAAACAGTAATAGATGAAGATAGTGTGACCACATCCCCTCTTTATTCAGGCATACATATAAAAAAATGCATGATCCAGGGATGCATTTGGCGCTATGACACAGCAGACCAGTGTACTGTACAGCAGGCAGTCATAGATTATAAATTTATCATAAGCATCCCTGAATAAAAAGTTGACTTGAACACCCTACCTTCAGCTCTCCAGATGTTAGTGACTGCATTCCCCATGATACTCACAGTACACCCCGTTTACCTACAAATCCCAGGATATTTAGCTTTGTCGTAATTTTGACAATTGTTGTGGACTTCCCATTACTAGCCCAGGTCAGCATCATGGGAACTGTAGTCCCTGACAAGTAGCAAGCCCAAGGTTTACCGTCATGGAGATACAACCCTCTCCCGTGCTTGAACCCACCAGGCTGGATGGAAGGAGTGTTGGTAAAGGGTATTTAAGCCATTCTCGATTGAATTCTTAGCATTGGTCTGTGATACATGGTTTATCAGCTGGAATATATCGCTCTGTTATACATGCCATACACCAGACTATCGACTTTCAGCATTACCAGGCTAGGAATGGATGCACTTCCTGAATCCCGCCTCCTCGCCTTCCTATTGGCTGTAGGTATCACAATTAATGGTTCATTGGTCACTCTTGCCGTCATTCTTAGTAACGGAGGACTAAGGGAAGTGGAAAGGGTCAAAATGCTTGTTAACACGTGTTTGTTTGCATTTAACACGAAGGGGGCAGGCTAAGGGACGTGGAAAGGGACAAAATGCTTGTTAATTTATTTTTGAGTTGCTGCCGGTGTTTTGCCGGAACACCTGTGCCACAGCACTGACTGCACTGTGATTGTATTTTCCATTATAACTATGGAGTATAGCATTATTTTTGTATAGCTTTATGTCTGAATTATCTGTTATTATCTGATTAACATAATACATATTTGGGCATGTGTGTGTATGTATGTATGTATGTCATCTCTCTCTCTCTCTCTCTCTCTCTCTCTCTCTCTCTCTCTCAAAGTATGCATTTACATACAACATTAATATTAAAACATGGTGCAATGTGTGTCCCCCTCCAGCCTTTCTGAGATTACTCTTAAATGTGCTAACCATGTGGGTGTGGTGGACGTATCTCAAGCAGTTTTTTTTTTTTTTTCTATTCATTTCTCCCAATTTATCCATTACCTTCCCCCTCTATTGCAAAACAATCTTAACGCTCCTTTTTCCATCTTTAATTGATACACCACCTGGGAGATTACACTCTGTAGCGGAATAGCATTACTAGTCTTCCACTGTTTTGCTATTACTATCATTGTTGCTACAATAGTTTGTATTATAATAAGGGATTTTTCCCAGAAAATCTTAGGTAATCTGTGTAGGAGTAAAGTCACCCTACGGGAGAACACTAATGTTATTCCAGTCCATTGTTTCAGTTTATCCAACACTGATCTCCATAATCGGTTGATCGTACCACAGCTCCACCATACATGAACATATGTGCCCTCCATCCTCCCACATCTCCAGCAATGATTAGGGGTATTTGGGTAAATTTAGGCCAATCTGGCAGGTACCACCGATTATACACCTTAGTCTTCATACCATTCTTTGTCACTTCTATACCTATGTCTTTAATCCAACTTGCTATGGCAGGAATTTGTATTGTCTTTTTTACTTTATTTAATATTTGGAACATATCTCTAAGATGGATACGTTTTTCTGTTTGAGTTACCATAGAGCTTATAGCTTCTATTATCAGTTTAGCGCAAAATTCTTAATTTTTATTAAGGAAGCTTCTTACTCTCATATACACAAAATTATCCTTTTCAGTCAGCCCATACAGCTCACGTACCGTATTTGCTCGATTATAAGATGACCCTGATTATAAGACGACCCCCCAAACTTTGTTTATTCCTTTAGGAAAAAAACTAAAAGCCTGAATATAAGACTACCCTATAGGAAAAAAAAAGTTTAACTTGTATATATGTAAATTGCTTTTTAATATGTAATAAAAAATTGATATTATACAAATGCATTTCTTGTTTTTATTTCCTTGCGGCCTCTCCCCCCCCCCCCCCCCCAGCGTAGTCTCTATCTCTATCTCCCCCCTCCCTCCCCTAGTCTCTCTCTCTCTCTCTCCCCCCCCCCCTCTCTCTCTCTCTCTATCTCCCCCCTCTCTCTCTTTCTCCCCCCCTCTCTATCTCCCCCCTCTCTATCTCCCCCCCCTCTCTCTCTCTCTCTCCCCCTCTCTCTCTCTCCCTCCCCCTCTCTCTCTATCTCCCCCCCTCTCTCTCTTTCTCTCCCACTCTCTCTCTTTCTCTATCTCCACCCCCCCTCTCTCTCTCTATCTCCCCCCCCCCCCTCTCTCTCTCTATCTCCATCCTCTCTCTCTATATCCCCCCTTTCCCTGGTGGCTAGTGGGGGTAGCTGGGTGATGTTTGCACGATACGTGCAGACATCCTCCATTCTGCCCGACACCTCCGTCTATTATGAGGGACAGCTGGTCCGTCATAATAGACGGAGGTGTCGGGCAGCATGGAGGATGTCTGCACGTATAGTGCAGACATCCCCCAGCTGCCCGCTTTTCCCTGGTGGCTAGTGGGGCAGCAGAGGATGTCTGCGCGATGAGCGCAGACCTCCCCTGCTGCCGCCCGGCACGCTCGCCGGGACTTCTGTGACGTAGCCGGAAGTACCCGGCTTCTTCATAGAAGCCCCGGCGGTCATGCCGGGCGAAAGCAGGGGAGTCTGCGCTCATTGCGCAGACATCCCCTGCTGTTAGAGAGGGGGATCCAGGTCCCCTGCAGCTCTGCTGGGGACCTGGATCCCTGTCTTATAGTCTGACCTCAATTTGAGGTCAGATTATAAGAAGACCTCGAATGTATGACGAGGGGGATTTTTCAGAGCATTTGCTTATATTCGAGCAAATACGGTACTTATCCTTTTCAGTCAGCCCATACAGCTCACGTAGTTATCCTTTTCAGTCAGTCAGCCAGGGCTCGAGTCCTGCAGGAACGCCGTTCCCTTTGCTCCTGCAGGAGCAGGGCAGCTGCCTCCTGAGCCGATCCTTCACTATGCGAGCGAGCAGCATCGCATAGTGAAGGAGTCATGACTCAGGAGCGGAGGACTTACTTCCGGGTTGCTCCTCCTCCGGCCTCCCTTGCCCTTTGCGTACACGGCTACGCGGGAGTGTCATGACATATTCATTTGTTTGTTGCATAGCTAATTTCATTTGTTTCAACTGTTCTATATATATTTGTTTTTTGCATGTGAATTTTGCAGTTGTTTGTGTAAACAGGCACTTTACAATAAATGTTGCGCTGAATTTTCTGCAAAATATCTTTGGGGGGGGGGGGCTGGCAGTGGATCTTGGGTGAGTTCCCACACTTTTCCCCCCAGGACTTGACCCCTGCAGTCAGCCCATAGAGCTCATATAGTTATCCTTTTCAGTCAGCCCATACAGCTCACGTAGTTATCCTTTTCAGTCAGCCCATACAGCTCACGTAGTTATCCTTTTCAGTCAGCCCATACAGCTCACGTAGTTATCCTTTTCAGTCAGCCCATACAGGTCACGTACTTATCCTTTTCAGTCAGCCCATACAGCTCACGTAGTTATCCTTTTCAGTCATTCAGCCCATACAGCTCACGTAGTTATCCTTTTCAGTCAGTCAGCCCATACAGCGCACGTAGTTGTTTAATGCTCCTTACTTTGTTCCCTTCTACTAGATCTTTAACTCTGTCTAACCCTTTATTTACCAATGTTGTTAGGTCTAGATCCTGTATTTCCACCATTAATGTTTTAGTCTTGGTACAACCTATTATTTTGTTTCTCAATCCTATCTTGTTCTTAAAGTTCTCCCAGTATGTGCTTAGATGCTTTGTTATTATCCTTCCTCATCTTTACCCTTATTTCCCCTTATCCACAAAGCCATATCAGATTCTATCCCTTTAAGCTGGTATTTCTCCAGATAGTACCAGTCTTCGTTTGGACTTTCATCTCTCTGGGAGTATAAACTGTGATATAGTAATGTTGCCTTGTGATATTCCTTGACGTTGGGGAAGGCAAGGCTTCCTTTATCTGTTTTCTGTGCTAACAGAGCTGCAGAAATTCTCTGTCTTTTCCCCTGCCATACGGAGCTGGAAAATGAGGATTGTAACCATGTCCAACCATTGTGTGGGAACCATCAGTGGGACCATTCTGAATAAGTACAGCCAGTGTGGAAGAACATATGATCTGATAAGGTTTATCCTGCCCCACCATGATATTTCCAGACATTTCAATCTTTTCAGTTTATTATTTAATTCTTTCAGCATAATGAAATGGGTCTATAGTTTGTCATAAAGGCACATTAAACAAAACATGTCCCGGACATTTAAGTAAACCTGATGTGTATCTTAATAAATACACGCGGGTTTTCTACCTGATGCGAGACACAGCAGTTCCTGACAAACGTTAGCACGCGCACAGCCAATCATAGCGGGGGCTCAATCACCCTAAAGTACACGCAATTCATAAATGCACACGCCTACTTCACATATATACACACATACACCTACTTAACATATGCACACATATGCAAAAAAAAATAAAAATGGATGGCAAGGGGACCATGAACTAACTGCACCCAGGCGCCAGGTTTAATTTTCTGGTCGCCATGGTGACCTGGCGCCTGGGATTTGTCGAGTTCTGTATTACATTACATTACATTACCTTTTATTTACTCTTATAGTAGTACTTTGTCCTCATATATTGTAAGTTTTTATTGGTGTCCGACAATAATTTCTCATTTTAGCTTTTATTTCCTGGATCTTACTGGTTGTTTTACTGGATGGTGTTAATTTATTTCTATTGTTTTGGTAATATGATATATATAGGTCTACTAGGTTAGCGCCTCGTTTCCTATGTCGTTCTGCTGCTAGTTTTATCAAATGCTTGCTTATTGTGGCTTTATATGCGCACCATACATCGATGTCCTTAACCTCTCCGTTGTCATTTTCTAGGAAGATTGGGTCGGTATTATGTATGATGTATTCTGCATTCTCTTTGTTGTTCATTAGGAATTCAGCTAATCGCCAATCCTGCCGAATTAATATATTTTTCGTCTCCTTAATGTCCATAATTATGTATCTTTCATTTCTATTTTTTTTAACTTCCTTTAATAGTGCTATATTTCCTAACAGCATATTGATTGTGGATTACGATCCGTGTGAGGCCGAGAAACACGTGTAGTCATATTCGGAAGGGTGATGGCTTCTCCATATATATATCAGGGCTGCATTATCTATGGTTTTCTGAAAGTCTCTTGCTATCATGTTTCATTTCCTATCGACCCCTTTTACCTTTATTGATTTCTTGCCCTGGGTCACATTTTCATCACTGTTGAAGTCTCCCCCATGTAGTACTTTCCCTTGCTTAATTCTTTCCACCTTTCTTAAAACTTTCCTGAGGAAACGTACTGGAAATACATTAGGGGCATAAGCATTTATAGGTGTGTACAAGACCCCATTGAGATCACATACCTAGCATCTGAGTCTATTACCTTTTTTACTGGCCATGTATAACTTTTGCCAGGGTTATATTATCAAGAAGTGGATCACACAAAACCACTTTGATTATTTAATTGGTTTTCTTCTGGTCACATATAACTACATCACATTACTTGAAGTAATCACCTTGTCATCCACATGAGACAGCACAATATTCAGAAAAGGAATAGTGGTAGAGTCTGTGTTTAATATGAACCTCAAATTGACCTGATTATCATTAAGATATACAAGAAAGTTGTCCAAATCTGTAGCACTCCCCCTCCAAACAAGAAGAAGGTTGTCTATATATATCGGCCATACCAAACTATAGATGCCCCAAAAGGGTTCATATCTCCGAAGACGCGGAAACCTAAACGCCCTGCTGGCTAGAAGGGAAGTCCATTGGATTTTTAAATGGGCACTAGAGTACCTATGGGCTTAAACAGAGAAGGGGAATTGAATTGTTCCATGGATTAACAGAATTATTTGGGTTGAGAACATGGTATTGCATGGCACTCCTTTCTTCCATTTTTATGCAATGTAAGTTTACACACACTGATGTTTTAGCATTTATTGCAGGCAGTTAACTCTTTAGGTAACCTTTGGAGGAGATTTGTCTTTAAATGATTATAAATGCACAAAAGGGGAACTTGTATAATTGAGCTATTGTGTTTTATTGCTATTTTTCTCCATTTAACTTAATAATGTGCCTCCCTGCCACTCTTCTAAGTTGCCTCTATGGGGTTAACGTAATCTTATTATCTACTGCTGGTTTTAGTAGGTGTGGGGATCCTCGCTGGGACCAATACTTTGTTTTAGGGAGGTGCTCCATTGCCTTTTAAGCAGCCACCCCGTGTAGGATAAGATTCTATGATTAAGCCTCACGGCGAAACGCGTCAGACTGTTCCCTTCTAGTTTTGTTTTTACTGATTTGGAAATACATTTCTTTATTTTACCCACACTCCAACGGATTTTGGATACTTTATTGAAAGGTGAAGAGGTGTGCTTGTGAGCTGCATTCGGTTATTATGCCCCTTCTCAAAACATGCTACCATTAGCTTGAGAACTGTAAAATTGTACTTTCACATGTCTGAGTAGACAAACAAAAGCCAACAAAATAGGGATAAAATAATGCTACCTTCCCGATCATATGTGTAGCATTGGTAGAGTTATGTGTGGAGCAGCCCTTTAAAGTAGCCACATTGCCAGATCATTCAGTCATGCATACTGCCGAAAATCACAGTTTTTATTCTAAACAGTGCAGCCTGGAAACTTGCATTTTATGCGTGCCTGCGAATAATGTACAGACCCCAAATACAGCAAAAAAAAAGAAAATGTACTATTGATAGAGAGTCTTACATGAGGGAGTCTTTTAGACACCTCATGATAAGAATGCTTATAAACCATTGGAGGGTGATCCCACCTTGAAACTGCAGACTGCGATGCATGAGATCTTGGGAAAAAGGTAGAGAAAGAGGGGTCCTGAATAAACAAGAGCATGAATTTTTATCTTCTCCCAACCCGGTGGTCCCATATTTTTACTACTTACTCAAGATCCATAAAACCCTGAAAGACCCTCCCTGAAGACCAACAGTATCGGGCATTGACTCATTGTTTTGCAATCTCTCCCATTATGTTTTTTCTAAAGTATGTTCAAAAGATACCGTCCTATCTAAAGGACAGTGCAGATGTTATCAACATTTTGGAAGAGATATTGGGGGAACCAGATTTCTTCCTGGTCACTGCAGATAGGGTTGCCACCTTTTCTTCCAAAAATTACCGGCCTTGGTACTTCCTCCATAGACTTAACATTGTGGTCAAGCCAATTTTTTTCCGTCCTGCCGGTAAAATACCGGCCAGGTGGCAACCCTAACTGCAGATGTTGCAGCATTATATACGGCAATAGAGCATGAGAAAGGAATTGGTGCCATAAGATGCACTTTGGATAGAGATGACTACTTGAATAGAGACCAGATAGATTGTATTCTAAAGTCCATTGATTTCATCTTAAAATACAATTACTTACAATTTTGAGGGGGTATTTTATTTGCAAACATGTGGAACAGACATGGGGATCAGGTTTGCACAAAGTTATGCAAACATATTCATGGGTAATTGGGAGTGGACCTTATCGGGTGACTCACAGCCTTTTGGAGCAAACTAGGTCCTCTATAAAAGATACATTCCTGGTGTTGTCTTAATATGGAGTGGCACAGAGCAGGAACACGAGTCTTTTAAAGGGTGGTTCACTTTCTCTAGCACTAAAGAATCAATTGGTTTTTTTTTAGATCGTAACATATACATAGAAGAGGTTTTTAAAAAAAAAAGAAAGAAAAAAACTAGAAAAAATTTCTAAAGTCGATATGATTAACAATATTGACACAAAGAGTTGTCACCATCCTAAATTGGCAAAGGAACATCCCAAAGGGACAGCTCAGACGAAGAAGAAGAAAGAACTCTACACAAATGAGAGACAAGCTCTTAAAGATAGATTCTGCCAAAACAACTATAAAAAAAAGAACTCTTGGGTAAAGCAGAAAAAGAGGACATGAATAGAACTGATATTTTAAGGAAATAGGAAAGCCAAGGGGGCTCAGGTAAAGATTTTAGCTTTTCTTTTATATCAGATTATAATATAGCAGCCCCAGCCATTAAAAGAATCTTACTGAAACATTGGAATGTTGTTCTAGGAGATGAGATCTTGGCCCCCTTCATTCCTAAAAAAAAACCCTTACACAGCTGGTTAATCCCTAAATCCTGGGCCATTGGGGATCCTTGAGGACAGGTTTAAGAATCACTTATCTAGTGGGGTCTAGGACACTTCTTCGCCGCATCTTCATCGCTGACAGTTCAGCGCGGCAGTTAGAACGCTGAACTGTCAGCAATGAAGTATAACGCGGCTGAACTGTCAGCTCTTACAAATCTAAAAGTAAAATAACCCCCCCTAATAAATGATTCCCCCCCACTAGTAAAACACTAAACCCCAATACTAACACTAAAATTAACCCCAATACTAAAATTCCAGCGACGATCTGTCTTGTGCTGCAGAGTCGGCGGACAAGCGGCTGCGCGGAAGCAGCCGCGATGAAGAGTCCCATCCCCTATCTAGTGTACCTTCTTTCCACCAGATAGGTTCACCACATCACTGTTTTATTCATGGGTGCTCATACTAAATGCATTCTTTAGGCCCACATAGGCTAACACTGCAGACAGCGCTACAGTTTACTGATTGCAGCACAGGAGTATGCATTTATTACAAGTATCCTTGGATGAAACAGTGCTATGCTCCTCTTTCTGGAAAAAGATGGGCAAACATCATTTAGAAAGACTTTAAATAAATGGCAATAAAATGGTAACATGCACCATAGTTGCCAGCATCGGCCATGTTTCCAGGGACACATATTTGTTCCACATGCTGCAGAAAGGGCATGCAAAGTGCAGCCCGGCAGTATGTAGGGTGGATATACGCACAATCCAATTAATGAATCAGGGTGGAGATCTCATAGAACCTACCGTGATTAATTAACTGGATTCTTTCTGTGTGTAAATGCATACTACATGCTCTGCATGAGGCTGCACTTTGCATGCTCTTTTTTTGCAGCATTTGGAACAAATATGTGTCCCTGGAAACATGGCCGATGTTGGAAACTGTGCATGCACATGAAAAAAAAGAGAAAAAATGGAATGGAGACACAAACCTTCAAACTTGGCCAATGTAGGGGAGTTGGGGAAATTGAAATTCTCCCATGCAGTTTTTCCAACTTGGCTACATAAAGTTTGAAATTCCTGTCTCAATTCCCTGCATATCTCTGTTTATTGAGTGGACCTTTTTTTTTTAATATGGGGGGGGGGGGGGGGGGGGGGGGGGCTAACCCAGGGGAGATTAAGCTGTAAAGGACAAATAAGCAAAATAAGTCTGAACTTCCATTATGAGCAGGCCTGCTTGATATATAACACCCATATTATAATTTATTATGAGATAAGAGTGCTATTCAGATGTGTGTTTGGCAGCACAAGGCTTTGTAGCCAACACAGTCACCCTGCACCCTGATACCCTCATGAATTTCCCCTGTGAGAACCATTTACACAGATTAAGTAGACTCAGACACAACCTTTCTAGGAATAGAGAGTATGACATTAATTCACAGGACCTGGTTGCTGTTTGATCACAGCAGGGACATTGATAGGTTTAATAAACCCAGTGCAGTGTAAACACCTTGCAAGAGAAATAACAAACATATACAAAGTGGCAGTGCGCTTATGTGCTATAAAGTGGATAAAGTGCAATCAGGTAATTTGTGCAGCTTATACAGAGTATGTACCCCGTAGGGCAAATGAAAGAAAAAAAAACTTTTACACTTACACACAGTCCCTGATGGTATGGGACACAGTAAATGATGTAAGACAAATCTTGATATAAGACCTCCAAAGAATAGAAGATGGTGTTAGTACACAAAACTTCAATTTAATACAAAAAGTGCTTAAAATATCTTACACTTCGGTTTTGGAGTAGCAGCAAAATCTTGGAGCATAGATAAAAATAGCAGGATCCGGAAAGAGCTCTAATGGGTAGTAGTAGATCGTGATCAACGCGTTTCGCCTTTAGGTAGTAGGCTTCATCAGGATCCAATAGTACCCATGAGAGACAGAGCAGTTTATATACTGTGCATATCAATTAAACAATAATTACATCACTATTAGGGCGACATAGCTAACAGCGTCGCGTCATACTATATGCGACCATATAAGCCGGAAAAAAAAAAAAAAATAAAAAAAAATCCAAACCAGTTTTTCGGCTTTTTCCGCTATTTGTAAGTGATTTCGTAGTTAGATTCGGCTTTTTCCGTCATCCGTTCGTCTTCCGAGTACTTCCGATGGTGTTCGTTTTTCGTATTAACTACCTCTCGGATATTCTTCGGCTTTTTGTTCGAATTAGCGACTTCGTATTAATTTCTTTGGTCTTTTGAATAGGAGCCAATACGATATTCGAATGAAGGAAAGTCGAAGACTTCGGTTTATACATAGGAAGCTCGGTTTTGAATAGTGTCTTTTGTCCGAACAAGCAACTATAGTCCACATAGTTCACTCAGTATTAAATCCATGCAATATAAAACATAAAGATAATTAGATACACTCATAATACATTTACAAAAAGTAGTAAAAAATATAACTTAGTGCGAAATTTAGTAGGAAAGAATTATTAAAAAATTATTAAAAAATCTATTTTAATTAGTAAGTAGTTTACTTACAAAACTTTAAAATATTAGAAAAAAGTATATCTAAAAAACATATGTATAGTACCAATTTCGCACACAGTTTTAAATAAAATTAAACAGATCAAAATCTGCGTTAAGGCCCGTGGGGTGTAAAGTGTTCATTTTAAAAACCCACTCCATTTCAGTTTGTCCAATTTTTTTGATATTGTTACCTCCTCTCCAATATTTTTTTACTATCATTATAGGCCAGAATTTAAGGTTTTTTGGATTTTTGTGGTGACATTCTAAGAAGTGTTGAGGTAGGGAATATTGTGTGTTTCCCTTCCTTATGTTGGTCACGTGTTCTTCTATTCGTTTTTTTAAAGGCCTTATTGTCCTGCCTATATATTGGAGTCCGCAGGGACATTCTACAACATAAATTACGTTTTTAGTATGGCATGTCATAAATTCTTTTATTTCAAACTTTTCGGAGGTAGCCGTAGCAATAAAAGAGAGTATGGGGCTTTTTTCGTGTTTGGCTATACTGCATCCTGAGCACATTTTGCAGGGATAAAAACCAGGTTTCTCCCCTAGAAAGTGTAGGTTTTCTTTTTTGTTCTTGTTTTTTAATTTGGCTGTATAGTTATTGGTCAATTTACGTTTAAAATTAGGTGCTCCTCTAAAAATTATTTTAGGCCTTTCTGGTAGCAATGGACCTAAAATGTCATCTTTTTTAATAATCACACTTTCTTGACCTTGCAAGAGAAATGACACTGGCACTCTGATCAAAGCTGGATTGTAGAAGTAAAGCCCATTTACTGACTAAGCAGAAGATACTGAATAAATAATCATTCTCAGCATGAGTGCCCATTAAATGTAAGGATGAACTGGTGCTGCAATTTCAGCTCAGATAGGGCAATTTGCATGAAGATGGAAGTACATCTTCTTTCTTCTGTGCTATGGTAAAAGCACAGGAAAATAGACCCATCACTTGAAAATCTCATTAGAATTCATTTTGTTCTTCCTGTCTGTTTTGGTGCAGTCATTTAGATTTTTGAGCATTACTGTTCTTTATATCCAGAATCGCTAGCGATCTGAAAGATGGTACAAGGTCTAATCATTAAAGGGACTTCTAGACATTACTTGCTATTACTGGGAGTATAGAGAATAAAAAATGATTCCACACACACACGTGCATAAAAAGAGAATAATAGGATATACTGGGAAATGTATCTGTAGAGGCTCCCGTTTATCTCACCTGCGGCATGATATATAAATTAACTATTTATTCGGAAATGTGCAATAAACATGTTAGACAAAAAGGTGACATCATAAACATGGTCACATTTAAACATGTTCTTTTTTTAACCCCCGTTGTGACAAGACATTTTGACCTTGGTGACAATGACTGTTTTTACATTTCTGGGGTGATTGTGTTTAGCTGTAATTTTCTTCTCTCACACATACTATACCCACACAAATTATATGTTGTTTTTATCGTCATAAGAATGACTTTCATTAGATACTGTCAGAGGTATTGAAAAGTAATCTTGGGACTGGTACATATGAATAAAGCAGAAGAAAAGGATAACAAGATGGATGCCAGCAGCCTCCATTTTGTGTCAGTTTTTGGAAATCCTTCTATGTGTTCAAATCTTATTCTGTGTCCCTGAAGCTAAAAGAAAGTCCTCCACATTCCTAACTCTGTTATCTAGTATCACTGGAACAGATAAGGTGGGCATTGTTAGTCGTTTATGACTCTCATTGTATTTCTAAAGACACAGCTGTGTCTATATACATATTAGAGGAGAAGGGGGGCTTCTCTGCAACTTGCTAGCCCACCCAAACTGGCAGAAACTTACAAACACAGACACACTGAGATTATTGGGATTTTTGATTGGTAGAATCTAATAAGGGTTATTATAAATAAACCTAGTTGATTCAAATCACCCATTAAAATATATAATGATATCACACCTTCACTAATAAATATGTAAAGTATAATTAATCCTACATATTAATTAGAATATTGTTTTTATTGTTTTATTAGTGTGGTATACATTTTATTATACATTTTTATGTAATGTGCAATGATAAGAATATGATAAATATTTACTATAATTTGAAATTGTATTAACACTTCTATATATTGCAACATATATATTGTATAACATTATACTCACAATCCAGGTATAGCTATAAATCATGACATCATCTCATTTACATTAACACACCCATCCATTCAATTGGCTAGAAGTCACAGAAACAGGGTGTGAATCTGAGATAAGGTTTGGTTGATAAGTTGATACTGGAGGTGTAGAGAGGACCTGAGAGGCTGAGATACCCGAAGAGACCTGGGGAGACTGATTTTGGGAGAGCTGCCACTAGTAGGGTGAGAAATGGGAATGTTTTAGAAACGGGCTGAGTCTCTCTCCTTCTGGGGAGGACTCAGGAATATGAGGCTTTTAATAGCACATGTTCATTATAACAATAGAAATCTCCATACACATAGTATTGAGCTAAGTCCCAGGAGTAACTCCCATCACTCAATTCTTCAATGGAAGGAGTCTCAACTGCAAACCAACCTCTGCCGGTAATGTATAAATGTGGTAATTTGTTTCTAGCATAATCTCATTTTATGGATGTCATTAGCATATATATTTGGGTAAATTTAACTTAAATCCCACAATTTCTGGGATCTATATGTTTTAGCCTGGTGTTTATCTGTCATCCTTTCTGCAGAAGGAAGCCGGAGGAATATCCTATAGATATTACCAAGAACCATACGTTCTTATAGTCTAGCTATTTACCCAAATATGTCATATCTAATCTCCAGAGATTATCTAAGATTCTCATTCTTAAAGTCTGAGCTAGAATACATACATTATCATTTACCGAGCAGATTAAGAAATAGCCACCTTGAGTAGTGATATGATTTAGTAGTATTACCTTACCTAAGCAGAGTATATGTTGGTAATTTGTAGGTAATTATGGTGTACTATCATTAACCATTTTAAATACTAATCATTGTAAGTTGTATCTAAATAAAATGCATGGCCATTTTACGGTCAGAAACGTACTGCATAATAAAGTATTCTACATGTATGTTGATATAGGTACAGAGCTGCATATTTAATGTTTTGTCCTACTTACTTATGTTATAAGTCATACATGTGAATTATGATTAACATCTGTTGATACTGTATTTTGTTGTTATGCTATTCTGCTTACCATTTGATCCTTATTCTATATATAATAAATTCATTATTATTTTATTAATAATTGTGGCATTGCATTTACTTTTGTAAAAACGTCATCCAAACTCTCACATACATAACGAATTCTTGATATGGGTATTTTTAGTCGGACCCATATATATGAATCATCAATTTTCATATTTTTGATGATTCATAATTAATAACTCATATTCATATTTTTATGGTTATTAATAATCCGACAATACCATTATGTTCATCATATCTTATAATTTTCTTATATTTTTTACAAAAAAAAATCATAAAATATGATAAAAAAAACAACACCATCGTACCGAACATTACGGTGTCCATACCCCGGACCCGAACCAGGACATTTCACTGTATATTTGGGTTGGAGTTCGAGGTTCGGCTATAAACCGAAAGTCTTTAAACCGAAAGTCATTCGGTTTATACACTTTCGGTTTATAGAATAGCCAATAGCATTACATGTATTCTATAAGCCGAAAGTCTATAAACCGAATGTCTTTCCTGCTCTGATTGGCTGTGTGTGCGCTGACAGTGTGCGCATCCACCAGCCGACTGACTGGCTCTGCCTCAGCTCTGATACACAACAGGTTACACGACAGGTTCACCCGGAAAAGTTTCTACTTTTAATAAAAATGTAAAAAAAAAGGTTTACTGTCCCTTTTAAATCCAATGCCATGGCTGTTATTTTGTTGAAGAAAAAGTTGCAATCTTAGTTTATATTATAAGTTTGCGGAGTGTATTCTTAAAAGGACTGTATCACCTAAACATGGTTTTTACTGTGAATGCAGAGAATAAAAAAAGATTGAAATGATCTATACATTGTATTAGCAAAACTGCACCTAAATTCCTAAATTAGGAGAAAAATGTGTGTTAGATGTGTCTGTGGAGTCTCCTGTGTATGACATCACCTGTCATTCATGCAAATTAACTGGTCTTCAGTGGGAAATGTGTAATTTGCATAGCAAGCCACAGGCGATGTCATAAACTACAGAGACAAAAACAAATGTTTCTCCTAATTTGGATATTTGTTTGTAATTCTGCTAACACAATTTATAGATTATTTTCAATATTTTTGTATTCACTACAGTCACAGTATAAGCAATGTTAAGGTGATCAAGCCCCATTATTGAACTGTCAGCCCTTGATAATGCCAATTTCTGACTATGGGGATATAGTATACGATTCTGCACCGCAGACCCATCTTGGTAAACTTGACACACTGTCTGATGCGCTCCAGAGCGATTATAACATGCATCACTTTGAAATGTTAAAAGAACTAAACTGGTTCTTGCTTCCAGACGCACTCTCCCCCTAGCCTGCTCGTTTCGGATAGTGCTTTGTCAAGCAAAAGCATTGCCTCAATGTGTCTGAACACACTGAGGCAACGCATTTTACACACTGATGCGATGCACTGAACACACTGAGGCAACGCATTGAACACAATGATACACTTCACTTAACACACTGAGGCAACGCATTTTACACACTAATGCAATGCACCGAACACACTGAGGCAATGCATTTTACACAATGATGCACTTCACTGAACACACTGAGGCAACGCATTGAACACAATTATACACTTCACTGAACACAATGAGGCAACGCATTTTACACACTGATGCAAAGCACTGAACACACTGAGGCAACGCACTAAACACACTAATGCACTGCACCGAACACACTGAGGCAATGCATTTTACACACTGATGCAATGCATTGAACACCCTGAGGCAATGCACTGAACACACTGAGACAACACATTTTACACACTGATGCAATGTACTGAACACACTGAGGCAAAGCACTGAACACACTGATACACTGCACTGAACACAATGAGGCAACGCATTTTACACACTAATGCAATGCACCGAACACACTGAGGCAATGCATTTTACACACTGATGCAACGCACTGAACACACTGATGCAATGGACTGAACACACTGAGGCACTGCACTGAACACACTGATGCACTGCACTGAACACACTGAGGCAACGCAATGAACACACTGATGCACTGCACCGAACACACTGAGGCAATGCATTTTACACACTGATGCAACGCACTGAACACACTGATGCAATGGACTGAACACACTGAGGCAACGCATTTTAAACACTGACGCAATGCACTGAACACACTGAGGCAATACACTGAACACACTGATGCACTGCACTGAACACACTGTGTATTAGAAGCCCTAGTAACATCCCTAGGTATGGGAGGAATATCGGAATGTACCATTCCTGGTTAAACACTTTGTTGTCATTATTTATATTATTTATTCTATTGTGCGTTATATTTTTCAGAGTTGATCAATGCTATATTATACTAACAGGAAAATAAAAAAACAAATGTTTCCTTTTTTTTACTTTTTCCATAGAGGCAGACCAGTGGCTGACTGCGCATTATTGGGTAAAACGTTTAGATCGATATGTCGTATGTAAGGCTAGGTATCTCTGCTTGATAAACTACTATATGTACACAACAGCGGCGATGTCCCATTCATCACATTTACTGCCAGTACTTCCGCCCTTACTAGTTCCTGACCATTCCGTCCATGACGTAAACACGCCCCAGTCCTTTAAGTTCATTGGAAGCTAGCGTCTGAGTTTCCCGTCGTCCTTTGCGTTTTGCCGAGATCTGGCCCGCTCTCGCGCGATCTCGCCCTCTTCCTAGGCCGTCACTGAGAGAGGACGGTGAGTTTTGCTGATCCTCTGCAATACATGTATATGGTTTTATTAACGTTCCTTTCACTCGAGGGAATAAATGGCGGCATGTATCAGCAGGTCAAGGTCTCCTCTTGGCTAGGGAACCAGCATCATGGCATACAGAGCTCACTTCGTGGAGGATGGCCGGGGATGGTGGGACATAGAGTGATGGAGACAGTGGGGGAAATGCGGGCACTTCTGGGAGAGAGAGGCCTGTCCTGAACACACGTGACTTTAATCTCTCTGGTAGTGTGTGGAACTAATATATAACACTTTTATACAGCCAGATCTATGCATTTTGTAGGCTATTAGCTGTGTTTAGTAAGTACATGATTGGCCGATTGCATGGGCCTAGTGGTTCTATCATTTTAATGTATAACAGGTCTGGTCAAAGCCCAAGATCCATGTAATTATTGAAAAATGTTAGTCCTTGTATTTAACCTTCTCTGTGCTAATTCAGTCTGCCTCCTTGGATATATTTGTCCTACTTGGTATCTTGTTAAATTCATTTACACTATTCAAATACAGGCATTATGCATTCTCTATAAAAGATGTGTACAGCTGTGAAATAATATTTAGACAGATTTTTGGCTTTAGTTTGTTAGTTTTTTTTTTTTCCTTTCAAAGTGTGCTGTAATGCTTTCATTTTAGTCACTACCTTTTGCTTTTAAAATAGGTTACACAAACCAACGTGGATATCCTGTGAGGTTGCTCTCGTGGGCTCTGTCCAAGTGGCTTATGGGAGCGTAGCGTCTTGTGGCGCTGTGACGTATAATCCCCTTCCACGTCGTTGGAGAGCATGCATGTCCCCAGGACTTTGGTCTGGTGTGGACAGCGTCCTGTATATTCCTACAACTTCCCAGAGCCTTTGGGCAGTGATTGGGGAGACAAACCATGCAGGATACATCAAATGATTTGCTGTTAATGTGGTTTCTGTTATCTATTTTGAGAATTTCTCTTTCTAAAGAACATAATCAATAGATTATTCAGATTCGTATACATTCTGCATTGACTTGATTGGGTTTTATTCCCCTCTATAAGAGGTGGTATATGCTTTCACAGACCGTGCTGCTTTGTTCTTTTACCAGTTTTATAAAGGCCGGGATTAATGTTTTTTTCTTCCCCTTTCAGAAAGGCCATGTTCAGTACAAGCGCCAAAATCGTGAAGCCTAATGGCGAAAAACCCGACGAGTTTGAGTCGGGTATTTCCCAGGTAAGTGTGCTTTAAAGCTTGCACTCTAAAGCTTCTCTGTTAGTTTTTGGGCATATGTTTTTCTTTAATGTTTAGTCTCTTTATATAAATAGGTTTTCCCTATTGATAAACAGCAAGCAGAGTAAACGCGAAAACATTTCTGTGCATTAATTTAATGGGACTCGGTCACCAAACATACGGTTTGAGTCCACACGTATACTGACAACAAATCTGTCCATACACAATATGAATCAAAGCAGGGATTCATGTATGTTCAAATTTTAGCTCCTCATTGGCCATATTTGTGTAGAAGCCATTATAGAGCTTGGTAGGCGGAGTCTAAACGTTTCCTATCCAGGGTAAATTCACTCCCATGTGAGGGCACACAATATTGCCCCCATGCAGAAGACATACCTGCATACTGATATAGCGCATATGGAGGTGTGCACACAGATACTCCACAAGTGCTCCCACATTGACGTGGGTGAAGCGGATCTGACAATTTTGGGACCAGTTCACCCACAATTCTGTTTACTGTCATGGGACTGCTTTGGTGCTTGAATTGCATATCCTGCCACAGTTGATTATTGGTAGCTGGAGGTTGTTTACTGATGGTTTTTAATGTGAGTATATTTTTTTGTACAGTGAATGTGCTTCATTCATTTTTGTTACACATTTCTTCATACTTTGTGACCATGTCCCTTTTCATTTTATAGATTTGAATTTAACTTTACTGAGCATAATTAGTGTAATGAGATGTATTTATCAATCCTGTCAGGATCCAGTCTGTATTGTATATATGTTATGTGCTGCATGCGTAAATGATATACCTCCCTGAAGATCTTTGGAAATTATTTCTTATAAAAGTGTGCTTGATCTTCAGTTTCCTACATAGATCTGTAAATAAGATTGCAGTTAAGATTGGATTATCCATAACCAGATTAACCAACGTGGATATCCTGTGAGGTTGCTCTCACGGGCTCTGTCCAAGTGGCGTATGGGAGCGTAGCGTCATGTGGCGCTGTGACGTATAATCCCCTTCCACGTCGTTGGAGAGCATATGTGTCCCTGGGCCTCTGGTCTGGTGTGGACAGCGTCCTGTATATTCCTACAACTTCCCAGAGCCCTCGGCAGTGATTGGGGAGACAAACCATGCAGGATACATCAAATTTATCATAGCCATCTGTGTATAGATGTTTTTCACAACTCCCTAATTTATAGCTGCTAGAATTTATCTTGCTTTATTAGACTAATCACAACATTCTCATTAAATCAGAAGGCTGTCATCATACGGTTTTAGTTGCCATTTTAAAAATAATTTGACACACAAAGATTTTTACAAAATAAGCAAACTACATGAATTTGTGAACAAATGAAAGTTCAGGTTTGGTGTCTTATTAATTTTCATTGTACTGTCTTGTAGGCTCTCTTGGAGTTGGAGATGAACTCTGACCTCAAAGCTCAACTAAGGGAACTAAATATCACAGCAGCTAAGGTATGTGTGTGTTTTTATGTGGCGGAGTATGCAATTGCCGTCCTTCAATTAAGAGTGATCTCCAAATTATTCTGATTTTAATAAAATAGAATATTTATAGAGAGAGGGAGAGAAAATATTCTATTTAATATTTTCTCTCCCTCTCTCTATAAATATTCTATTTTATTAAAATCAGAATAATTTGGAGATCACTTTTTTTTTTTTTACATATCTGGTTATTTACCCAACGTGGATATCCTGTGAGGTTGCTCTCATGGGCTCTGTCCAAGTGGCGTATGGGAGCGTAGCGTCTTGTGGCGCTGTGACGTATAATCCCCTTCCACGTCGTTGGAGAGCATTCGTGTCCCTGGGCCTCTGGTCTGGTGTGGACGGTGTCCTGTATATTCCTACAACTTCCCAGAGCCTTTGGGCTGTGATTGGGGAGACAAACCATGCAGGATACATCACAATCATGGTACCCATATCAGGTTTTGGGCTTGCATATTAAGCCATGTTTTTATTCTTCGTGGTGTGGCATTCTGTTTAAATTACAGATTCTACCTGATGAAGAGAACACTTTTAGTAAACTCTGGGTTTTAGGTCTTGTTCTTTAATGCTCTCTTTTGTCCCTTAGGAAATTGAAGTTGGTGGTGGACGCAAAGCCATCATCATCTTTGTTCCAGTACCTCAGTTGAAATCTTTTCAGAAGATCCAAGTGAGACTGGTGCGCGAGCTGGAGAAAAAGTTCAGTGGCAAACATGTGGTCTTCATTGCTCAGGTGTGTTTTATAACTATGTGAACCCCAAGGCAGGGTATAGAATATGTGATGCATCATAACCTCAATATCTGAGGAAGTAGATGTAAGGGTCATTTATTTTGGAGGACTTAAGGGGACTGTATCACCTGAAAAAAAGTTTTTAACTGTAAATCTAGAGAATACAAAATGCTTGAAAATAATAAATGCATTGTGTTAGCAAGATGGCATGCAAGTGTCTTAATGAGGAGGAAAGTGTCTGACATGACGTGGCGTAATATGCAAATTACACCTTTTCCATTGAAGACCAGTTTATTTGCATGTTAGGTCACGGGTAACATTTTTCTCATTCAGGCATTTACTTGCAATCTTGCGAACACAATGTATAGGTCATTTTCAATCCTTATTTTTATGCTCTACGTTCACCGTAAAATCAATAGTTAGTCCCTTTTACAGGTAGGTAGACAAAGTAATAGAGCAGCAGGAAATGCTAGCAGAATGCTTGGTTACATAGGGAGAGGTATTAGCAGTAGAAAGAGGGAAGTTCTCATGCCTTTGTACAGAGCACTGGTGAGACCTCACTTGGTGATCTATGCAGTGCTGGAGAAACTTATCTCCAGGACGATATAGACAGAGTTCAGAGAAGGGCTATTAAGGTATTGTAGGGATTGCAGTATAAAACCTTGCCGGTAAAGGTTGAAGGATCATCTTCACATGTATAGCTTGGAAGAAAGGATATGTAATAGAAACATATGTAATATAAACATTTAAATACATAAGGCAATCAACATAGTAAAGGAGGAGAGTATATGTAAAAAAAAAAAAAAAAAACTACCACAACAGGGCAAAGGTTTAAAAGTAAAATAAGGAATTATTTTAATGAGTAGTGTAGGCATGGAAAAGCCTTCCAGCAGAAGTGGTAGATGTTAATACAGTGAAGCAGTTAAGTAGGCATGCTTAATGAGGAACTAATGAAAGTATTCAGATTTTTTTGGGGGGTCAGAAATTGGGCTGAACGGTACTTTGCTGCCGACACTTTTTGTTTGTCTCCGTTTAACCTCGGAGGGTACCTTTAAAATATTGTATGGCAAATATGTCCTGGGGATGTTGGTTTTGCCCAACCACTAGAAGAAGGGAAGGCACTTTCTACATATTGAGGTGTGTACAAAGGTGGGATTGTGTTCTTCCAGATTTAGTTACAGTTGGGGCTTTTATTTATGAAAGTGAGAATTACAGGGAATTGAGAAGGGAATTTAAAACTTAGACCCAAAGAAGCAGAGTTCGAAAAATTCTCCCATTCAGCAGGACTAAAACCCCTCGTTTAAGATGTCAGTGCTGTGATGTTATAACTATCAATGACATCTTCCACTAAAATCTGCCCTTTTTCAACCTCTGCTCCTCAAGGTGAGCTGTCACTGTAGTCTTATAAATACATTCATGAGCCTCAAATTTACTGTCTCTTTAGTGTTTTGATAGTATGTAATTGGTGCTCATTCATCTGAAGACTACAGCTCTGTGCATTGGTTTGTCTGAGCTGTTGCCAAGAAATTTTACTTTGCTTTCAAGGTTTATAAACTATAGGGCAATCTTGATATTCATTGAAAGATTAACTCAATAAGAGACTATAAATAATGTACCTCCATTCAGGGGTCAGGGATGCTGTTTTTAGAATCTTTCATCAGAACCTCCTGCACCCCCCTAGTACTGTCAAATGAAGGACTATCTGACCCAAAACTCTGTGGTTAGTGAAATTAATGCTGACTGCCCCTCTTGTTTACATAAATACTATAATCTGTTAGAGTACCGTTAACCAACGTGGATATCCCGTGAGGTTGCTCTCATGGGCTCTGTCCAAGTGGCGTATGGGAGCGTAGCGTCTTGTGGCGCTGTGACGTATAATCCCCTTCCACGTCGTTGGAGAGCATTCGTGTCCCTGGGCCTCTGGTCTGGTGTGGACGGCGTCCTGTATATTCCTACAACTTCCCAGAGCCTTTGGGCTGTGACTGAGGAGACAAACCATGCAGGATACAATATGTATGTTAACCTTCACCTAAAAATGGATGGCTCCCTTACATTGTAATTCTAAGGAGCAGTCTGACACGTACATCATAAACTCATTCTTCCTGATCCAGTGATCTGTGTCTAGATGTGTATTAGCATGTGAATGACATTAGATTTAAACTGTTCATTTCATACGATCATATCACAAATGATAGCTTTGCAGTTGTTTTCTACCGTTAACACAGGTGGCGCATGCCGACCCACACGGACTGTTAGGGGTCTGTCTTTATTGGAAGGGGGGGGCACTTTAATGAGTAAGGACATAACACATTGATTACTGATTAGGAAATATAGACACATTTAACTGCAACTTTTGCTTTTATTAACAGAGAAGGATTCTGCCCAAACCAACAAGAAAAAGCCGCACGAAAAATAAGCAGAAGCGTCCCAGAAGGTAGGTAGAGGGGGTACTTATCGACCAGAAACAAGAATGAATTGGCTGTAGGCTTCCTGGACATGTCTGCATGTGTATTCTGTAATGGCAGCTCCTGTCCCTATATCTTATAGTATGTAAAGCACATAGTTTATAGAGACCTCTCATTGTTTATACAAAGCTGTAGGCAGTCAAGTTGACCTCTGATCTTGGCAACAATCCATGTAAGCCACATAAATGCCTAAATTTGACCATTGCATATTGAGGGTTTATGTAATTTTACAGTGAATTTTGATATGGAAAATAGTGTGTTTTTGGTTTTTGATCCATATTGTCACGTGTAAATCTCTGGTTACCATATCCAAATCACTATAACCAACGTGGATATCCTGTGAGGTTGCTCTCGTGGGCTCTGTCCAAGTGGCGTATGGGAGCTTAGCGTCTTGTGGCGCTGTGACGTATAATCCCCTTCCACGTCGTTGGAGAGCATGTGTGTCCCTTGGCCTCTGGTCTGGTGTGGACAGCGTCCTGTATATTCCTACAACTTCCCAGAGCCTTTGGGCTGTGATTGGGGAGACAAACCATGCAGGATACATCTAAATTACTGTAAATAATAATTTTTTTTTACACAATAAAACCTTTAATATTGCACCATATATTAACTGGTGCTTAGCTTTGCATTTATTCTGGTATAATAATGAGGACCTGCTTCCTATGGCAGCTGTTGGTCAGAGGATTAACTGGTGTGTACTATCAAAAGGGACAACTAACTTTTCTAATATAGAAGCACAAGTGGGGAAAAAAGGTTTAATGTCCCTTTAAAGATATCTGACACACATTTAGAGAAGGTGTGTGTATATAGAGACCAATTTCCATTTTAATTTCGGTATATCTATAGATAAACCAGCACACATACTAAAGTCACACAATCTACACTTGTAACAGCAGAGGGCATATCCTACCTGCAGCCAATCTGAGAAGGCACATAAACCTGCTTCCAGGTCAGTCACAGCAGAGCACAGCTTAGCCTGTGTGAGTGCATGGAAGCGGTAGGGAGCGACCCTGTCCAATCTTAAAGCATATTTATAGTGCCAGAAATGTAAAGTTAGAGAGCTTTCTTTCAGACTTTCAGAACTATCTAGGTGTAAAATTGAACCTAATGAGCTTTATATAAATTCTGTCCTGACTTAATGTTTGTGTTCCCTTCAGCCGCACCCTGACTGCAGTACACGATGCCATCTTAGAAGACTTGGTCTTCCCAAGTGAAATTGTGGGCAAGAGAATCCGTGTAAAATTGGACGGCAGCCGACTTATCAAGGTCCATTTGGACAAGGCACAACAGAACAATGTTGAACACAAGGTAGTAGTTTGAATTCAAAACTGTACACAATCAAAGGGAAAACTTCAGAGTAACACGATAGTGAAGTGTTTAGTAAACCAACGTGGATATCCTGTGAGGTTGCTCTCATGGGCTCTGTCCAAGTGGCGTATGGGAGCGTAGCGTCTTGTGGCGCTGTGACGTATAATCCCCTTCCACGTCGTTGGAGAGCATGCGTGTCCCTGGGCCTCTGGTCTGGTGTGGACAGCGTCCTGTATATTCCTACAACTTCCTGGAGCCCTCGGGCAGTGATTGGGGAGACAAACCATGCAGGTTACATTGCTATAATTAACTAGATGTGGAATCTTTACATAGGATTCTCCAACATGGGACCATTTTAAAACACAAATCGATGTGCTTTTCTCCTTTTTCGATAGTAAGAAATTGCACATTTTTACAGTATATTATCAAATAGTCCTCACCAAAACAAACTGGTCTTTTTGTTGAAAGTAATTGCATAATGTGGACATAATTGCATATGGAATTGTGAATTTTATAAATTGTATTTGTCTTGATTAAAGAACAGTTTGCGTTTTAAATGCAGTTTCTTACAGTGGTATCAACCAACATTTTTTTCCCCCTTACCTCTCTTTTAGGTTGAAACATTTTCTGGTGTCTACAAGAAACTCACAGGCAAAGATGTGGTTTTTGAATTCCCAGAATTCCAGCTGTAAAGTGACAATGACTTAATAAAAATATTCCTTGTTACATATGTGTGTTTCTTGTTTTGTAAATCTGTTTTCAGTATGATGCCTCCCACATGTAGTGCATTTTAGAAAGCTACTCCTGTAAATTAGAAGGCTGCAGCATTGTTTAGCGGTAAATAGCAGGATTTTATCCTATTTCTAAGGTTCTGTAATCTTGCCTTTCACATGAAAGTGTTTTCATCCCAAGGATTCTTGGTATCTGTGAAACTCTGGTGTATACATTTTATGTCTTCACAGTGGTGAAGTTTATACATTTTCCAAAGGATTAAAGGTATGAAATGGAACTTATTATGGGTTTCGTTAGACCATCAGAGCAGTGCTTAAAAGCAGGCCAACTAATAGTATAAAAGTGCAATTTAGCAGGTAAACTTAACCTTTTGTGTTTGTTTTAAAGTTTGTAAACCAACGTGGATATCCTGTGAGGTTGCTCTCATGGGCTCTGTCCAAGTGGCTTATGGGAGCGTAGCGTCTTGTCGCGCTGTGACGTATAATCCCCTTCCACGTCGTTGGAGAGCATACGTGTCCCTGGGCATCTGGTGTGGACGGCGTCCTGTATATTCCTACAACTTCCCAGAACTCTCGGGTAATGATTGGGGAGACAAACCATGCAGGATACATCTGTCTTTGAATATAGATATGTACATTGCTTTTAACTTACATAAAATGGTGTTTAATTCTTCTATAATGGTTCTTTTTAAATTGTAGCTTGTATGTAAGATTGTTATATACATTCTCTGCCAGGAATTTCAGTAGTGCTTTTAACTTGAAATGTATTGGGGTAGCACTTATCTAGACCATTTACAATCCAGGTTGAGTGCTCGCCTTTCTGTTTTTTTTTTTTTAATGGACTGTCACCTAAACATTATACCGTGAATATATAGTGACACATCACTGATATACTTTGTTTGTAGAATTGCAAGGAAATGCATACATTAAAATATTATATGGGGGGGGACCTCACCTAGGGGCTTGATATTCAAATGACATATTTTTCCTTTAAATAGCCAGTTGATTTGCATTGCAAGCAACAGTCATGTCATAATCAAGACACCTTAACCCCTTAGTGACAAGATATTTTTACCTTGACTTTCCCTTTGTGACAATGGCTGTTTTTACATTTCTGGGGTGTTTGTGTTTTTTAGCTGTAATTTTCTTCTCACACATTGTTTTTATCATCATAAGAAGGGCTTTCATTAGATACCATTATGTTCATCATATCATAATTTACTACCAAAAAATCATAAAATATGATAGTTTAAAAAAACACTTTTCTAACTTTGACCTAAAATATAATTTACACAAATACAATCATTGAAAGTCAGTCTAAATAGTGTCTAAATGTTGTCCTGAGTTCAGAAATATGCATGTTTCCATATTTTCCGGTATTTTTTTGCGAGTTATGTGGCAAAAACCAAAAAGTTTGTTTTTCCTGTATTGACCTTTTTGACCCCAACCTGAACCCTAAATTTAACCCCAAATCTAACCCTTATGCTATCCCTTATTTATGTATTTTAATTTTAACCCTATAGGCTAATCTAACAATACTAGTTTTAAGCTAATTACATTTTTTTTTTTTTTTAACATTGAAATGTTGCTTGCTGTCACTAGGGGCAGTCAAGCAGCATATTAAGAGTGACGGAAGTTAGACTATGAGCTGCGAGAGAGCAATGGTTGATGCATATGGATCATGAGCTAACTTAAACAGGTGTCAATGTATTCTATATGGGGGCAGGGGTCTGCAAAGCAGGTTCTTTTTAATGTCAGGGGCATGGAACTGTTTTGGAAAGTGATGTCAGAACGATGGGGCTAGCTGGTTTACTATAGTTTCACTTGGGCATTGGGTTTGGACAGGAGGCAGAGATGTGTCCTACCTGCAAACCCCCCTATGCGATGGTTCTGGATAAATTGGAAGTTTTGGTCCTATCAGCAGGAGCACATTGTAATACTTTTGATGGCGATTAATCCAGTTTTAGAACTTTGCATCAGTATTGTTACTTGTACAAAATGCAAATGTTAATGTCTTAATTCATATAGATATATAGAAGATCTTTTAGCTGACTGATGGGATTCGAGGTAAGCTGTAATGATGTTCGGATGCTGCATCTGTTATATAGTTAACACTGGACTGCCTTATCGTTATTAAATTACGGTTTAATAAATGTAGAACTAAATATCTCTGTTCTGTGGATTTCTTCTGGTATCGTGTGTGTCTGGCATGTGTTATAATAATTCATGAATTTGTTTTTTTCTTTACAAAGGGGCTACTCTAAACTACACATGTTTTCTGGAGGAATATTTATATATTTTCTCCCATCAAACTCAAACATGGATATGTTTGTGCTGCAATTAAAAGAGGATTCTTACCTTAACATAACCTACTTGCAGAGATTTGAAAACTTGTTGCTCACGTGCTGGTACTTTGCCCATTGATGAGCAGAAGGCTGTGATAGTTTGTCATCTTTTAGAAGGGGTTTGTGTGTTGGACATACATACATACATACATACATACATACATACATACATACATAATGCTGTATTCTACAGTGTATGTCTGTCTAACTTCTTTAAACAAGGGGATCCCATAGGAATTACAACAAATGTGAAAGTCAAGGAGTCCTTCAGGTACAAACATAAGGTAACGTTAATATCTCAAGGTCTCCAGTAAGAAATCTGTTAATTCAGAAAGTGTAAGAGTCACTACGCAAGTAATAAAACTGTAGGCAAGAAAATTGAGCTTGGCGTGACTTTTAACCATGTTTGTTACATATGATTGTTTTAACCATTTGACTGCACTGTAAAAGAGGTTTGTGCTTTTACATACACACAATTATCCTAAAACTAAACCTGTGTAGTCTGGTGCAGAACATATCTCTACCAGTAGGTGGCAGAATCTACACTATAAATTAATTTATCAAATGTGAATTATAACGACATGATGGGATAGATCCCATGAGGTAAACAAACCACTTGGCCCATTCAGTACACCCCAATTTGGTATTACATTACAATTTATTTATCACTTGTCTTACGTAAAATCTAGGATAGCCGTATGCCTATCCCGTGCATGTTTAAATTCCTCCTTAACATCTGTCTACTGCTGGAATGCCTCTGCTACTCTCTGTAAAGTAATACTTGATGTTAATCTTAAACCTTTGCCCCTCTAATTTAAAGGGACTATTACCTGAACATTGTTTTTACTGTGCATGTAGAGCATAACATTTTTTTTTTTTTTTGGAAAACCATTTATACATTTGTTAGCAAAACTGCAAGCAATATATAATTTTCAATATTTTTTTTTTATGTTCTACATTTGCAGTAAAAATGTTTGGGTGATACAGTCACTTTAAGAATTTGTCCTCTGGTTTTGGTAGTCTTTTTATTCTTTTAAATATACTGTGCTCCTTCATGACGTTGATTTGTTTAATATAAAAAAGTGTTTGTTTTTTTTCTCATATCGCCTCTGTCTCTTCTTTGCTCCGACTTGGACAGATAAAGATCCTTTAATCGAGAACTGTAGCTGCGACACTGTCTGAGGCAAGAAAATTGTGCCTCCCCATTAATATATAAAATCTCACATCAATATACCGGTATATCGTATTTCCTCGAATCGGCTTCCCATTTCTAAGTCACTATTCTTTCTGTGCCTGATAAGGTGTGTGTCACTCTATAGTTGAACTCCTCCCCTTTCCAAACATGCACTTTTAGAAACAATCCTTTTTCTTTAGCGACCACACAAAATGCTCCATCCATTTTTCCAATAAGATTGCTAAAAAGTCACAACCACTTTCCACAGAGCCACGCTGCCCCCACTGTGTAATGTGCATACCGTGCCACAGGTGGTGGTGGAGGGGGGGGGTCATGCATCAAACAAGTGCAGTGGGAAAAGATTAGGTAAAATATGAGTAAGGAGCAATTTGTGAACATTTTGCCCTTTTTTTCCCCTCCCTCAAACGCTTCTTTTTATATAGAATGTGCATTTGTCCGGTTGTGCTCATATATTCCGATTACATTTGTGCATGCTAAAGACTTTTGCGAATATTTTGTGTGTAAAAATTAAACCAGCTTTTACCAAGTGCTGATAAAAAGATAGAAAAAATATTTGCTATTATGCTCATTTTACTCGCAATCTGCTTGCATTTACTATTTGAGTGTTAAATGTTTACTACATTGCAAAAGGTGCAAAGCGCAATGGAAGTCTTGCACGTAAAATATATTTGCATTTTTTTTAAAAATTGTTTTAGTATATGACACTCATGATGTCATAAACAGGGGACTCCACAGATACATTTAACACATTTTTCTCCTATTATTGCAGTTTTGCAAGCAAACAATTCATTAACTTCTAGCCAAACCCACCCAGCTCTCACTGTCCTTTAATTACACCTGCTGTTTGGGGAGTGAGCGCAGCGCGAGGGGTACATGCTCTGCCCACTTGTTCTGTGACGCTGTCGGAGTGACTTCCGGCGCTCAGAAGATATGGAGTTCTGGTGTTCTGCCTCTTCAAAGCTGAAAAAATCTTCCTCCCTGCAAAAAAGAAAAGGTAGAAGAGCAGGGAGGAGAACAAACAGCAATGGTTTTTTGGGTTGAAAAGAAACGTGTCTGTGTAAGTGGTAAGTGTGTCTCGGGTTATGTGTATTGCTGGACAGATTATAACTACACAACATGTTCAGGAGGGAAAACAGTCATTTAAACCTGGCTGTAATTAGACAACAGCTGGAAAGGTCACTAACATTTGGGATCAAGATAATCAACACAATGGGGGCCATGTATAGAAGCTGCTGCTCTAAATAGTGTCAGGAAATTAAAAACCACTAGGATCCTAAATATACATTTATAATATATATATATATATAACAGACAGTAACTGCATATTTTGTATGCATCCCAATAGTTCTCTTGTATACATTTCCAGCCCAATTTCTGGGGCATATCGGTGCTTTTTAAAAACATTGTTTGGTTTGGATGAATCGGTTGCACTGGTAGTAAGGTTTACCCGACCCACCCATTAATAAGGTGTTTCAAACATGCCAGGGATTTGCTGGACAGATTTCACTTTTACCCGCTCCCCTGAAGAATGCGAGTATGTCCAGAAGGAACCAGTTAATGAAGGAGAAACCAATTAATTAATGTAGGAACTACATTGACAAACGAATTGATTTCTTTCTGAATACAGATGAATGATACATTCTGCAAGCATGTACAAGGTACACTTTTCCCACAAGCTTGGAATAAATAGTAGGATGAGTTAATGTAATATCTACTATAGATCTATACTTTATATAAAGTATTTTTCAATGCACTCCCCTGTGTGCCTGGTGTGAGGCAAGTGATTCCTTTTGCTCCCCCCCCCCCCATTCCCCATATTGGACACCCATGGACAGAGAAAGTTTAAATGTACATTTACACATTCTCCACCAGGTTGGTATATGTTTTTGTTCTTGGACTTGAGGACTGTTTATTTTTGCATAGCAGAACTTTGGTGTCAGATTTTTACAAAAGAAGCATTTTTGGGTTGCGGTAAAGCGTATAATATAAAAGTCACATTGTTCAGCTGTTTTTATTATTTTGCAATTGATTATTTATGAACCACATTAAAACAGTTTTTGTATAAGTAGTTGCTTTCAAAGACTACCCGCCGCCTGTCACAGGGATCTCCATTGTATCTCTTGGTGCTTTTCCAGTAAAAAAAAAAAAGTGTATTCTATATTATGTTCAGTAGGAGGCCAGCACTAGGAATGGCCAATGAACCGTAACTGGAGCTACAGCTCAAAGTGAGCGCTAATCAATATGTAACTTGCTACAAACTCCCCCAAAGAGTTACCTCCCCAACAACACTTTTAACCCAAAATAGTATAAAAAGAATATGTGGGTGAGCAAAAAAAATACATGTATAGTACAAAAAAAAAAGAATCAATGGCGAGTGAAACAAATAATTGATAATACTGTATTGAATACAAAACTTGGAATAACTTTCTTTTAGATATATGCAGATTTCAGTACAAATAGGAAGAGAAAGCCATAAAGTGTAACATTGCCATGTAAAAATGTACTGGTCCCACTTACACTAGAGGGAACATTATTATGCTCATCTATCAGACACAAAATGGGAGCCCATAGAGGCACAGATGTAGATTAAGCAAAAAAGATCACCAGGATATTTGATGTAAATAAAGCTGTTACATTTATGCTTACACAATAAATTAGTGGGGATTGCACTCAAACATACATGAACATAGTCATAAAGATTATCTTCCAGCTATTGAATAAGTATCAGCCTGCCTCTCTAATATCTTGGCAGCCAGGTGTTCGGGATGGGTAAAACCCACAACCTCTGTTATTTATGTGCTGTTTGTAAATAGAGCAGGTCTCTGTTTGTGAGTGGTATTCCTATAAAAAATAATAAATATTTTGTATGTATTTGTGACGGAACAATCCGTCACGGGTTCGTCGATAGAACTAATGGCTCGCCTCCTCCCAATAGACTATGGACCCTCTCCGTGGATATACTAGGTTTGGGGGCAATAACTTTGGGGGCACCAGCTGAACCCTGTTTTCAGCTGGACTTCAAACACGGGCTCACTCAGGATGTGTGCCCTGGGATCCAAGCCTTTGTCCTATTCATCAATTTTGCCCCCAGGTTAAGATTGTATTCTATCCTGCAAACCCCTGTCATTATGTCAGCTTACTCATTGTCTTCATGTAAGTCCTTCCTGTTCCACTCCTATACTGGTGTGTGTCCATTCCTTCAGATCTGTCAGCATTGAGCTTATTACTTGGAGGGAGAGGGGTCAATACCTGCCTCCCTCTCCAGTGGGTAGAGAGGACTCTGTGATTGCCCTGGCTACCAGCATCCTTAGGAGATATAGTCTCAGCAACCTTCCCCTTCAGGACCATACACCTAGAGGATATTTTCCTGTTCTATTGTTTCTGTTTCCTAGTGCCACTTTAAGTCTATGGACAAAATAGCAAACCTGCTCTTTGTGAGTAAATGAAATATATTTATAATACACATATTCCAATGTTAATAAATACATACATGATTAGAATGATTAAATTTTAATATGCATGAAAAGTGGAGGATATTTTCAAGTGTGAGAACTACCTCAAAAATGAGAAACATATTACATTAAACATAGACACGTAATGTGTAGGCTGATCAGAACCATTTGACCCATCTAGCCTGCACTATTTTCTAAATACTTTCATTAGTGCCTGGCCTTATCTTATATCTAGAATAGCCTTATACCTATCCCATGCATGTTTAAACTCCTTCACAGTATTAACCGCTACCACTTCTACTGGAAGACTATTCCATGCATCCACTACCCTCTCAGTAAAGTAATAGTTTCATTAGTCTCTGGCCTTGTTTTATATCTAGGATACCCTTATACCTATACCATGCATGCTTAAACTCCTTCACTGTATTAACCTCTACCGCTTCTTCTGGATGGCTATACCATGCATCCACTACCCTCTCAATAAAGTAATATTTCTTGATGTTACTTTTAAACCTTTACCCCTCTTATTTAAGACTGTCCCTTACTTGTGTTAGTTTTTCTTCTTTTGAATATACTCTCCTCCTTATTCCCTTTAGAAGGGTTTCGCAGCTTGCTTGAAGTGTTTCTAGTGGTATTAATGTAAAGTTATTGGAACATGCCCCTGCCTCGGCTGGAGTTCCAGTAACATCACATGGCTGGGTTAGCTTTCCCACATTTCTCCCCTCATTATCCAGTCCAGCAGCTGACAAGTCTCAAACAGGAAGCCTCTTCTAGATAACACTTGGGTCTCGGGGTTTGGAAGCTGAAGGTATCTCTTTCAATTAAGATCTGTCAGACTTTTTATAAACAGCAGCAATGAGATTGCAGTGCACTGCAAACTACACACCACTTCCAGTCCTACACCCCTCCAGAACTGCAAGGTATGTTTCATGATTTCTGATCTCATTATTGTTCTAGAATAGATGGTATCATCAGGGATCAGACACCTCTGCTGTGGAATACCCATCCAATGATGCTCAGCCACACCTTTTGAGTAGCTGAGCTTCTTGGGAGTCGAATTCCACTGTGAGTTAGTGCCAGAGGTTGCCCATCACTGTGGATAATTGACTACCACTCACATCACAATTAACCAGCACCTATGCTTTTCTCCAGTCTAAACTTGTAATACCAAGTCATGTTCTGGTATGCTTTTCCTATATGTAAATAATTTGATACTTTAGTTTAGGCAAATAATCAGTATACAAAAGGATTCTCATGCAGATGCTTCAGGCAGTGGTTAGGGTGAGAAATGCATCACTCTGGCACTCTAAGAGTTAATGCAATACATTGATTCCCGGGGCCACATAAACATATCTGGCTAAATCTTTAGGACCTGAACAGTCAGTGCAAGACGTATTATTTTTCAGTCCATTAGAGGGTCACATCAGTGTGTATTATTATTAGGGTCTTATCCCATATGACTGCAGAGCATCACTATATAATTATTAGGGTCTTATCTCAGATTATTGCAGAGCATCAGAGCTTTGTATTATCATTAGGATTTTTTTTTATCTCATATCACTGCAGATCATAACTATATATTATGATACCTACAGGCCCTTTGGTCCTTCTTGATATGTGGTGTTGGTAAGCAATCTTGCGGAAGGAACACTTTTCTGGTGAGTGGTTATGGGTCTGTTCTAGTAGATATGCACAGTCATGTATGTGTTCTGGGAATAAACTGATTTCCTCACACAAAATGGTTCATAAACCATGTTCTTATAGTTGAAATACTTACCAATGTGATTGTTATTGCTGTTACATGAACAGAAGTGTGTGGGTTCATAATACGGATTGTCCTTCCAAACATAATAAACCTAGAAGTTCTATAATATTTTCCTTCCCAAATAGTACTTTAGAAAATAACTCATACATTTTTGGTATTACTGCCCTGTTCAAATTAACCACTACACATATCTCTGCAGTGGATCCCTGACTGCCTAGCGCACAACTTCATATAAAGATTTCCGCGATAAAACTCAGTCTTCGGGATGTGTGCAGAAAAATATCAGCCGTATTTGTAGTTACAAATTCTAAGACTTCAAGGTACCAGAAAGTTATTCTTAAATAATCTATGTGTCCATCTGCCAGCAATTTGGCTAGCACAGCAAATTCATCTCAGGTTATTATATACTATAGACGGCAAGAGAAAATGTTTAGAAAGAGGTCACTGAACCGAGTCAAGCTTTTGTGGTCTACATTTCACATGACGCTCAGCCAGCCACTAGCAGAATGTGTAAAATGGGAAACCTAGAATGTGTCGGCAGATAACAACCATTTGGCCCATCTAGTCTGCCCAATTTTCTAAATACTTTTATTAGTCCCTGGCCTTATCTTATAAATAGGATAGCCGTGTGCCTCTCCCACGCATGCTTAAACTCCTTCACTGTGTTTAAATCTACCACTTCTGCTGGAAGGCTATTCCATACACCCACTACCCTCTTAGTAAAGTAATCATTCCTGATATTACTTTTAAATCTTTTCCTTTCTAATGTATGACAATGTCCTCTTGTTGTGGTAGGTTTTCTTCTTTTAAATACTCTCCTCCTTTACTGTCTTAATTCCCTTGGGAAATTTAGACCCCAAGATCTGTAGATCTGTAGGGCTACAGGTTGCCCACCCCTGTCTTACAATATACGAAAAAGATATTTTGAAACTGAAGACATTTCTTTTGCTTAATTATTTGAGTAAGGAACATGAGTATCAATAACAAAGATATGTTTCCTACCCTGACACAAAATCTCCCTGGTCTTTTCCTTAAAAATAATGTTTTTTTTTAGAACAATAAAGTCTTATAACCTAGTAATTTCATTTGAGATCACTGATTTTATTGTTGTTCTTGTTTTAGACATAACGTAAAATCCAGTCTAGCTCTGATCTCCTGTGAATTTATCTGACATGGATTCCTTTACTGGTCTTATTTGAGAAAGGATTTTTGGGAATCTGGGATTAAATATGTTTTTTTTCTTCTGATGACCATCCTGTTTCTACAGTCAGCATCCCAAGCATCCTGAAGAAGAGTTTGCTTAGTGTGATGTGTTGTACTTGGGACCTCTCCATTGACATAGTACGCACAGGAACGGTTTAAACAAATATTTTGTATGCTTTGAGGCTCTCTGTGCAAATTCATTCTGAACAGAGTAGAAAAATGAAATGCAAGTCAATCAGTCACTATACTGGGTGGGCAATTTTAATAATATATTAGTAAAATTAGTTATATTGAAACCATATGAATTGTTCTCATTATATTTACATAGAGGAACTGAATACACTTTTTATTTTTTAAACTGTGTTTGTTTTGGCCAAATTTAAAGGGACAGTCTAGTTCCCAAACTCACTTTGGTGCAAGATGAAGATTCTTGCTTGTATGCTGCACAGGCTTTTTCCCAGTGTGATTTGATGCAGGTATTCTGCATACATCTCATTTTGTCTATTTTTTTCTCAAGCCCTCTTCCCAGTGGTAACTGTAATACAGTGCAGGTGCATTGGCTGCTCTATTAAAGGGACACTACACTTTATTTTTCACTTCCTGTGCTTCTAAAGTAGGAGCACAGGTGAAACGTTAGTTGTCCTTAGTAAGAGGATATACCAACATGATGGTACATGCCAGTTTGTCCTCTGACTGGCAGCTGCCATGCTCCCATGGGAAGCAGGCAGCCGGTCTGGTCAGCGGCTGGCTCCCCCCTGGAGACCCCTAATTTTGCATGAGATCAAAAGAGGGGACCGCATTCTGCAGACTCTGATTAGACGAGCGGGACGAGCCCCCTCTCTGATTGGCTATTACGAATGCCAGCCTCCATTCCTGCTGTGTCTCAGCTGAGGGTAAACCTGCATGTATCTGTTATCCACTTTTTTACCTTTTGAGGAAACACACATTTTTTTGTCCTTTCATTCAATAGTAAATATTATAATTAGATGGAACACGACATGAGCTGGCCCTTGTTCTGTCATGTGTCTCTGTATACCATGCTTGTGAGCTGGGGGTGGGGAATACAGTGAGTGTGATGTAAGTGGGTGGGTCTGTCTGTCGGTGGGAGACTTTATGGTTCCTCAGAATTTTCTGTTATACCATTGGCTCTGCCATCACTGCAATGCCTGTGTGTAGACTGCAAAAATAACAGGATTTGCTCCACCATGCCTATGTTTCCAAATCAGCTATGATGGGAAAGAGTACAGCCCAAATTGAACTTAAATGGGCAAATTCCCATTTACCTTCATTTGTAGTAGGGCCTTTTCCTCTGCTGGTGGTACTCTACCAGTCCTGTGCAGAGTCTCTCTCTCTGACAATGGAGAGCTGCATGCATGCTCTATAGTGCTTCAAATCACTTCTGCCCTTGGCATGCTCCATAGTGCTTCCATTGAAGAGATTGCATGCACGAGCCCCTTCATTCACGTCTATGGAGTGCCCTGGGACCTCTTTTAGAATAAATAAGTCCTACCATTTGTTTACATAATGGACAGAGGAGAGGACATGTATCAATTCTGTTGCTGGTTAGTGCCTTGTAGTCAATGTAAAATGGACTGCCTACATGTAAAATGGAGTCCAGCTTGCATAAAGTGCAAATAGGGATTTCTGTCTTCACCATTTACATTGGATATACAATTTCAAAATTCGCCTGAGATGGGTCATGGGAAGTTTTGGCTTGATACATGGCAGTGAGTGTTTAATGTACCTATCTATGTGAGAGTGGCTTCTCAGATCTTAATACAAACAATGTGAATAGTGCGCTTCCCAAAAACACTACACAGTAGTGTTTACCCTATGTGTGGAGGTAATCCTCTTTGTGATATGCAAAGGGAAAATAAACAATACAAAACTATTATAGTGTAGTATGAGCGTGTAAATATATACATATATATATGTGCAGATGTAGATACACTCACATTTTTCTGAGCAGTATCCTGCTCAGTGTAATGGGCATCTGGGAGCCCCTCGTGGGGTCTTGGATATGATGGTATTCCAAAGCAGCTCCAAATAGATGTAAAATAGTAGGACAGGGGAGGAAGGAGATATACTTTCACCTTTTAGGTAGGTAAAGGTGAAACGCGTTGTGTACGGAGAGGAGCACTTTACAGGAAGACAGTGCACTTTACAAAACTTGGGACTCCTTGCACTTTAAAGCTGGATGCTGCCTGTTTTTATGTAAGATTTTATATTTATGTTTTGCATTATTAAAGAGAGTTTTTACTGAAAGTATATCTACTTCCTCCCATGTCCTACTATTTTACATCTATTTGGAGCTGCTTTGGAATACCATCATATCCAAGACCCCACGAGGGGCTCCCAGATGCCTATTACACTGAGCAGGATACTGCTCAGAAGAATGTGAGTGGATCTACATCTGCACATATATATATGTATATATTTACATGATCATACTACACTATAATAGTTTTGTATTGTTTATTTTCCCTTTGCATATCAAGAAGAGGATTACCTCCACACATAGGGTAAACACTAGTGTGTAGTGTTTTTGGGAAGCATTCACATTGTTTGTATTGTGTGTATTTTTACCAGGAGTGAAGCACTGGTTGTGTTTCGGTGCTGCTACTCTTTTCACAAAGAAGGCGCAGTGTATTCGTATTTTTTATTGGCTTCTCAGATCTGGCTCAGCTGAAGACAAAAAATGGGGAAAGAATGGACACTAAGCATGTCAGAGATGCTTTGTCTACTATAACTCCAGACTTTGAGACACTTATGAGGAAAAAGCATCTCTAGCTTTCCCATTAGTTCAAACTAGTCTCACATGTTTCACTGGCTTTTCATGTTTTGTGTTTTTGTTTTTTTAATTCATTAGCATTTTCATTTTCACTTGCATTGTTTTGTGGAATAACTTATAATGTTTCTGAAATGAAACTATTTTTGGGACGCAACTTAACAACAAGGACAATTGTGGGTCCTGAGATTAGAAAGGTTAAAAACCACTGCTCTAGATTACTATACAAGCAGGCGGACATGTTGTTTAGAATGCTGGGTCAGATCTCTATTCACCTTAGGACAGATGAACAACATGTCTTTATGTATTATTTTATTAATGCATTGCTTTATTGACCATGTACTCTTGATTAGTGTTGAGCGAACCCGAACCGCACTGTTCGGGTTCGTACCGGACATTACGGTGTCCGTGCCACGAACCCGAACCCGGACATTTCCCTGTATGTCTGTTTTGGAGTTCGAGGTTCGGCTATAAACCGAAAGTCTTTAAACCGAAAGTCATTCGAGTTTATAGACTTTCGGTTTATAGAATAGCCAATAGCATTACATGTATTCTATAGGCCGAAAGTCTATAAACCGAAAGACATTCGGTTTATAGACTTTCGGTTTATAGAATACCTGTAATGCTATTGGCTATTCTATAAACCGAAAGTCTATAAACTGAACGAAATTCGGTTTATAGACTTTCTTTTTATAGAATAGCAATAGCATTACATGTATTCTATAAAACGAAAGTCTATAAACCGAATGTCTTTCGGTTTATAGACTTTCGGTTTATGGAATACATGTAATGCTATTGCTATTCTATAAACCGAAATAGAGTCCCCATTTATAAGAATAGGTCAATTGACCTATTCTTATGAATGGGGACTCTCTTTTGGTTTATAGAATAGCAATAGCATTACATGTTTTACATCTGAGAGTCAAATAGAACCATCAAATACTGTGCTTACAGCACACTTTGAAAAATTCTAATAGTTTTGGGTGCTAAATAGTACATTTGTGTCTTTGCGGTGCACTTCATATCTGAGAGTCAAATAGAACAGTCCAATACTGTGCTTACAGTGCACTTTGAAAAATTCTTGCTACCTCCTTCTCCTCCTCCTCCAGCGCCGCTTCCACCTATACCGCCACGGTCACCGCCTCCTCAACCTATGGGTCACTTAGTATAAACTGAAAGAGAATACCCTGCACTCCAACCCTCTCTCAAATGGATAATTCTGTTGATCCTCCTGGCAGCCATGCTTTAGATTTAGATTTATGTTCTTCCAAAGCTATAATTAAAGATTCCATCTAGTGCTATTTTATGGCTCAGCTGTATTTTTAATTTGTATGTATTTTATGTTATTTTAAGTTATTTCCCTATCCACATTTGCTTGCAGGGCACTTGTCCTACTCTTACCCACATTTTACTTCCTTTTGCAGCCCTCTAGCCCTTTCCAGGACTGTTTTAGAGGCATTTAGTGGCCAAAAGTCCGTGTCCCCATTGACTTCAATGGGGTTCGGGTTCGGGATCAAGTTCGAGCACGGACCCGGACTTTTTCGAACCTCTTGAACCCGAACATCCAGGTGTCCGCTCAACTCTACTCTTGATGTAATATTTCATTTAAACACAAGTTCTTTTTTTTTTCTACAGTTGTCCTTTAAAATAAAAAAAAAGACAAAAAAAAATAATACATAGTAACAGAGACAAAAAGCAGTGATTATAATACAGCAGAGTTTGAAAGAAGTAGTGTGACATTAATATAAATGGACTGACTGACATCACAACATACAAAAGCTACCAGAGGGTTGATCAGGGTCTCACAGACATACATAGTTTAAGTATAGTGCCATATTCATCCTGGAACCGGCCTGAGTTTGATTTTGGCACCTACGATATTTAAAACGTGTTTTTCACTTAATGTTTACACTTGCATGCAGTTCTGCTAACAATGCATAGAACATTCACAGTATAAACATTGTTTTAGTGGCCAAGTTCCTTCAAACCCATGATATCATTATTAATGGCCATGTCACAGTATGGGCAATCTATACCTCTGCGTTTCCATGAAGAGTTGGTCTATCTTCTTTCAAAACGTTACCCAGAACATGAGAAACCACAGGTCTACTGAAAACAGAAAGCTGTCCAAAACCTATATATATATATACACATTTACACACATACTTTTTTTTTTTTATACTTTATATTTTTTATTATTGAGTCAAATTAAATCGGATACATTAGTTGTCAAACAATTCTTGTGCATTAGAATTCAAAGTGATTTACCCACATACAATGTGGTGCTGCCGGGAAATGCAGACATTTAATGAATTGTAAAAGAAAATAGAGTAACGTCTTTGCAGTCCACACGATGCCACTGAAATAAAACTTCCGGACACAATGTAGACGTGGCCTATAGCTAATCACCACTTTAGGCGCAAAATGCGTTAGGCATTTTATGTGTCCGAGTCGGTGGGTCTCTAGTTTTGTAGCCCCACATTTATGGATTAAAGAATTCCACGTCTACAGTGTGTCCATTTCAGTGGTGACGGGTGGACTGCAGAGCCATTACTCTGTTTTCTTTCACAATTTATGATCCCGTTGCCAATGCATACAAGTAATTTTTTGCCACAGTGGGCGTTCGTACTCTCTTTGTTGGATTTAATGAATTGTCACAATGAGACGGAAACCTTGCTTGATTCCGCTGTGTGTTTATACATTCCTTCATTCAGGAGTCAATGACTTGCTGGCCTTCACTATGAACAGTGGTCTGGTTTTCCATGTGACTTTGGTCCTCCTGACACTGCTCACATCTGGATATTCTCAGCATCTGGCTGATGACTCTTGCACTCTGCAGATACTCGTGCCTGGTCTGAAAGGTAAGGCCTTACTATGCTTGTTATCATTCACACTCATTTGTTGCGCCTTGTCAGTGTAAGTGTTGGTTCCAAACATACTAATTGGGCTCATGCATTGGAAAAGTTTATTTTTTTAGTAAAAAACAAAACAAAAAAACAAACCCAACAAACTTTAAAAATGTTTTTGTCTTAACCCTTCCTGTTAAAATCTCATTCTATTTAAAAATAAGAATTCTATACATGTATATTGATACAATACAGAACAAAATTATAGGTTTTTATATATTTAACAAAAAAGCATAAACAAAAAAAGATATGTATTTATTAGCTTTAAAAAGACTCCATCACGCACACATGTTTATACTGTAAATTTAGAGAATTAAAAAATGATCTATAAGAGAAAATATGTTTTAAATATGTATCTGGAGGCTCCTGTTTATGACATCACTTTGCAGCTTGATATGCAGATTACATATCTCCCATTTAAATCGAGTAATTTGCATACTAAGCCACTAGTGATGGCGTAAACAGGAGGCACCACAGACACATTTTAAATACATTTCTACAAACAAAATGTATAGATCATTTTTGATGAATGTTTATACCATGAATGAAGACAATAGCAATGTAATGTGAGCACTGAATGATTTACCCAAATTTCTTGTGTGTACCATTTAAATATATAACATTTGATTCATTCAGTGATGTGACTGACAGATAACCTACCTGTGCTGCACTTATAGGAGATGCCGGAGATAAAGGGGAGAAAGGTGCTCCAGGAAGACCAGGAAGAGTTGGTCCACCAGGAGTAAAAGGTAGAGAAACATTACTGCCTTCTGATGTAAGGATAATTAATATATTTTTTAATAGCATCTTTTTCCCAAGAGCAATCAAAGCACTCTAGTACTTTATATTAATGAAACTATGCTTTTATAAGGGCTGACAAGAGTTATCCAGAAGAGAGCAAAAGAGGTATGGGCTCACAGACCAAAAGGACGAAAAAGGACGTAAGTTTGGATCCGGGTGCCTTCTGCTGGTCTATGGCTAACACCCAGTAGAGAGTAAAGGCAGGGTATGCAGAAAAAATGGCACTCACGGTAGACAATGCAAAATGGTAGATTTATTGGTGTATAGGTGACTAAATATTCACAGCAACATATGGGAGAAGAACAAAATCAAAGGTGTTTTGCATCGTCTACCGTGAGTGCCATTTTTTCTGCATACCCTGCCTTTACTGACAAGAGTTATGATAAGCATACATGTCCCATGCTCCTGGGATGTCGCACAGGCTAGGCCAACTTGGTCTGACCCTACATATATGGTCCTGTTGGCAGGTATGTGACTGAGGTAATGTTAGCTGTATATCTGTGCTAGTACATAAGTATTTTCTTTTCTCTGGTTAGGATACTCAGGGGGTTTTTCATTGTCACTTGTAGTTTTTATATTAACATCCTTGTCCTAAGTACCTGCTATGTTGGCAAATAAACTGAATTTTATTGTATGATTCAGAGGCTTCATGTTATGAATAAACATTCTTTACTGGTCCCATAGCATCAAAGAATATAACAGTTTATGTATGTTAAACTGTGTGTGTTATGCACTGTCAGTATCCTTCCTGATGCTATGATTAAAGGGACTGTCTGGTGCCCAAATGTTAATGCATATTAATGTGCTTTCAACATACTTTACAATGCATGCTTTACATTTTGCATTGCTTAACATATAAAAAAAAGTACAGTTAGATACATTTGTTAAATTACAGCACTTTGCAATAAACCAGGACCACACTAGCTGAGTGAAAGTTAGTTTCATTTTTTTTTGCTGCAGGAACCAATGAATGGAATTTCTTGTCTTTCTAGTGAGGTCATCAGACAATGTGTTGCACTGTTAAGAGATCCTACTGTGTACAAGAGCAAGTTTATCACATTCCACACTATACATTCTATTTCAGCAGCACAGGAAGTGACAGAATGAAACAAAACTTAATATGCTCAGTGTTTATATAATCAGTGCTGCAGCACCTGTAGTATACATGCAGAGTAATCACAGGGGGAGTGCTTGAGTAAAGTTTAAAAATGTGATTTATGCAGAATGCCGGCACCAAATCATACTGGAAATAAAAAGCCTGTGCATTATACAAGCAGTAATCTTCATCTTGCATCAGTACAACTGTCCCTTTAAGTTCACCCCTTTGCAAATGTTATGTTTACCATGGTTATCTGCTGTTGGTGATGTATTTGTAGAAAGTGTGTATTTATTTCTATATTCAGGAACTGGAGGCTGTTTCTTATACTATAATACTATGAGGACTCGCATGGTTTCTTATACTATCCTACTATGAGGACTCGCATGGTTTCTGATAATATCCTGCTATAAGGACTCGCATGGTTTCTGATACTATCCTGCTATAAGGACTCCCATGGTTTCTTATACTATCCTGCTATAAGGACACGCATTGTTTCTGATACTATCCTGCTATAAGGACTCGCATGGTTTCTGAAACTATCCTGCTATAAGGACTCCCATGGTTTCTTATACTATCCTGCTATAAGGACTTGCATGGTTTCTGATACTATCCTGCTATAAGGACTTGCATGGTTTCTGATACTATCCTGCTATAAGGACTCCCATGGTTTCTTATACTATCCTGCTATAACGACTTGCGTGGTTTCTGATACTATCCTGCTATAAGGACTCGCATGGTTTCTGATACTATCCTGCTATAAGGACTCGCATGGTTTCTGATAATATCCTGCTATAAGGACTTGCATGGTTTCTGATAATATCCTACTATAAGGACTCCCATGGTTTCTTATACTATCCTGCTATAAGGACTTGCATGGTTTCTGATACTATCCTGCTATAAGGACTCGCATGGTTTCGGATACTATCCTGCTATAAGGACTCGCATGGTTTCTGATAATATCCTGCTATAAGGACTCGCATGGTTTCTTATACTATCCTGCTATAAGGACTCCCATGGTTTCTTATACTATCCTGCTATAAGGACTCGCATGGTTTCTGATACTATCCTGCTATAAGGACTCGCATGGTTTCTGATAATATCCTGCTATAAGGACTCCCATGGTTTCTTATACTATCCTGCTATAAGGACTCCCATGGTTTCTAATACTATCCTGCTATAAGGACTTGCATGGTTTCTGACACTGTCCTGCTATAAGGACTCGCATGGTTTCTTATACTATCCTGCTATAAGGACTTGCATGGTTTCTGATACTATCCTGCTATAAGGACTCCCATGGTTTCTAATACTATCCTGCTATAAGGACTCCCATGGTTTCTAATACTATCCTGCTATAAGGACTCGCATGGTTTCTTATACTATCCTACTATGAGGACTTGCACGGTTTCTGATACTATCCTGCTATAAGGACTCGCATGGTTTCTTATACTATCCTGCTATAAGGACTTGCATGGTTTCTGATACTATCCTACTATAAGGACTCGCATGGTTTCTGATATTATCCTGCTATAAGGACTCCCATGGTTTCTTATACTATCCTGCTATAAGCACTCGCATGGTTTCTCATACTATCCTGCTATAAGGACTCGCATGGTTTCTTATACTATCCTGCTATAAGGACTCCCATGGTTTCTTATACTATCCTGCTATAAGGACTCGCATGGTTTCTTATACTATCCTGCTAAAAGGACTTGCATGGTTTCTGATACTATCCTGCTATAAGGACTTGCATGGTTTCTGATACTATCCTGCTATAAGGTCTACCATGGTTTCTTATACTATCCTGCTATAAGGACTACCATGGTTTCTGACACTATCCTGCTATAAGGACTTGCATGGTTTCTGATCCTATCCTGCTATAAGGACTCACATGGTTTCTCATACTATCCTGCTATAAGGACTCGCATGGTTTCTGATATTATCCTGCTATAAGGACTCGCATGGTTTCTTATACTATCCTGCTATAAAGACTTGCATGGTTTCTGACACTATCCTGCTATAAGGACTCGCATGGTTTCTTATACTATCCTACTATGAGGACTTGCATTGTTTCTGATAATATCCTGCTATAAGCACTCCCATGGTTTCTTATACTATCCTGCTATAAGGGCTCGCATGGTTTCTGATACTATCCTGCTATAAGGACTTGCATGGTTTCTGATACTATCCTGCTATAAGGACTCGCATGGTTTCTCATACTATCCTGCTATAAGGACTCGCATGGTTTCTTATACTATCCTGCTATAAGGACTCCCATGGTTTCTTATACTATCCTGCTATAAGGACTCGCATGGTTTCTTATACTATCCTGCTAAAAGGACTTGCATGGTTTCTGATACTATCCTGCTATAAGGACTTGCATGGTTTCTGATACTATCCTGCTATAAGGTCTACCATGGTTTCTTATACTATCCTGCTATAAGGACTACCATGGTTTCTGACACTATCCTGCTATAAGGACTTGCATGGTTTCTGATCCTATCCTGCTATAAGGACTCACATGGTTTCTCATACTATCCTGCTATAAGGACTCGCATGGTTTCTGATATTATCCTGCTATAAGGACTCGCATGGTTTCTTATACTATCCTGCTATAAAGACTTGCATGGTTTCTGACACTATCCTGCTATAAGGACTCGCATGGTTTCTTATACTATCCTACTATGAGGACTTGCATTGTTTCTGATAATATCCTGCTATAAGCACTCCCATGGTTTCTTATACTATCCTGCTATAAGGGCTCGCATGGTTTCTGATACTATCCTGCTATAAGGACTTGCATGGTTTCTGATACTATCCTGCTATAAGGACTCGCATGGTTTCTGATACTATCCTGCTATAGGGACTTGCATGGTTTCTTATACTATCCTGCTATAGGGACTCTAAACTGTAATCACACACTCAGCCAGCACACACTCACTCACAGACACACCAGCAGATTTTTTTATTTTTATTATGACTAGCATTAGATGACTGAGACCCACATGATGGGCATCAGAGTTGCATGTTTTTCTTTTACATGTCCCTCTCCCTCCCTGCTTAGTTACCTGTCAGGGCACCTACAGGGACGAGGAGAGGGTCTCTGCGTTCAGTGGTCTCACAGACCACATTGTGCTGGCACGTCCTGCTGCTTCTGGCATTTGGTGACAGTAGGGGAAGAGCACACTGGTACGATGCATGTGTGAGATCGCACGCGAAGAGAAAAAACCTAAACTTAAAGTGCCCACACTGATGGCACAGAGGTTAGTGTGACAGGGGGCTTAAAGTTGCCTGCCACACACAACACGCAGGCAGTGATAAGCTCCCCTGTCACCTCAAAGGCAGTTAGTAGAGTTAGGCAACCGCGAGGCCCGAGTGCGAGGCCTTAGGCGATTGCCTAACTTGCCTAATTAGAGAGCCACCTCTGCTTATAGGAGTTCATTTCTATATATATTTTATATCTATAATATTCTGAACAAGGAGTTTCTAGAAACTTAATATTTATAAAGGTTTTTTATTTTTATTTTGATATCATAAAATACCTGTCTCCATTTATAATAAGTAAACAATCTAAGGATATAACCGTATCCTCCAACTGCTCTTTTATATTTGAAAAAGTTGAAAAATCTTTATTAGATAATAAATCTGCTCTTCTGTAAAGACTTCTTGTTTCTCATTTTCTAAACAGATGGGTTTAGAGAATGTACAGATTTTAGTGGTGTTAGAAACCATCCTTTGTTTATTAATTTATATTTGTGGTAGTTTTAGTCCATATTTTAATAGTATGTCTTAAATTGGTTGATTAATAATTTTTTTGGCTCTGTATCCTGCCCCCTTTCCCCCTCTCTCATCCCAATATGTCCTTACATCCAGCATTTACCATGAGAATTCCAGTTTACAATAGCTGCGGTGGTAAATATTAGCCACAACTACCCCAGTCTACAATTCCTATAGTGTTCAGCCAGTAATTGATGGCTATATATCATGGGAGGTGCAGACACCAACAACAACAAACTTAGTGTGTAGTGTCGTGTAGACCAGCACAGCCCTAGTCTATAACTACAATTCCAAAGAAGTCCAGCTAGCAATATGACTAACATTGCACAACCAGGACTTACACCACACCCCAGGTCATGCCCCATCACCACATTGCGCATTCTCCATAACCCATATTGCACACCCTGGACTTACCGCAGGACATGCCCCATCACCCACATTGCACACCCATGACTTATTCCAACCAACACCCACAGCTCCCTGGTGTATGTATTATTTTTCTGACATCTATAAACAGTGACATTTCATACATCATATTAACAAGAAAAGTCATTCCTTCATCTGGTCATGCATTATTTCTTTATCGTCTGCCAACCTCCCCTCCAATCCCAAACATTGGCTTTACACCAACCCTCAATAAAACACAGGAAAGACTTATGCAGAGAAACACAGGCAGTCTTGAATAAATACCAGAGAACCTTTAAAACACTATTTCATGTATTGGAACCCTGCTTAATGTAACATTTAATAATTAACCCTTTAAATGCCAGACAGGGTGTGGTGGAGCTATGAATTCTGACACTCTAAGTCCATAGTTGCCATGACTGTAAGTTTAGAGTCTAAACTTGAGTGTTTGTTTTGTTTTTTTAAACACATCTGGGTAATACCTAAATCCTGGACTAACATAGTTTCCAACATCGGCCATGTTTCCAGGGACACATATTTGTTCCAAATGCTGCAGAAAAGAGCATGCAAAGTGCAGCCCGGCAGTATGTAGGATGCATATACGCACAGATAGAATCCAATTAATGAATCAGGGTGGAGATCTCATAGAACCTACCATGATTAATTAATTGTATTCTGTCTGTGCGTATATGCATCCTACATACTGCCGGGCTGCACTTTGCATGCTCTTTTCTGCAGCATTTGGAACAAATATGTGTCCCTGGAAACATGGCCGATGTTGGCAACTATGTAAGTCCAGGATTTAGGTATTACCCAGTTGTGTTTAAAAAAAAAAACCAAACACTCAAGTTTAGAATCTAAATTTGCAGTCAGTCCTGCTTCTAGTTGCACTTTGATGACATCACCAACATTATATTCACTTGCAGGAAGTGCTTATGTTCTGAAAGAGACTAGATTTCTATTGATGTTTTATTATGAATGGAATCAATGTATTGATTGCAATTTCTTTTCACATTCTTAACTGTATAATATAGTAAAAAATATCACAGATTTTTATTGTTCATTTGATATTTATTTTTCAGGAGAAATGGGTGATAAAGGAATAAAGGGAAGCATGGGCCGCCATGGGAAGATTGGGCCCATTGGCTCCAAAGGTATTTCCAGAATGAGCTATTACCATACCTTGAAACAGTAATTATTTAGGGTCTGTCCCCTTTCTATGGGAGCAAGAGGGAGATAGGCACTAGTCAATAGATCCAACTTGAAAATGGGCCTACCATCATTTATTTTGTCATGTAGACCTTCATACATTTTTGTCACTAATACCTACAATTGCTTCATTCTTATAAGCACAGTGCTGCTACGTTTCACATCTCTGAGGTCGTTTCTATCTTAAACATGAGTACAAAGATGGTAGCACCATGTTCATAAAATGGAGCAAACACAGGTAACAACTTTACATTGTGGTTTACATATAAAATTAATGAAGGTAAGTAACGAATATATTTACTTTCTACACAGAAAAATAAATACATAATAGGCACTACTGCCTCTTTACAGGGGTAGTTCCATGTAAAAGACATTTTTATTCTCCGTATGTGGTAGATTTTATATATGTTGAATAAAGGTACTTTGACATTAAAATGAATTGCAGTTCACTTGTAGTTTTACAGTTAAAATAACTTCACTGGGGCCCTCTAAATTTAATAACATTAGTGACAGGAAATAAACCATCTGCAGCATTTTTCATACTCCCCTCTAAGAAAGTGGTGTCATTAGTTAGTACTGTGGAATCAGCCTCTCTCTGTTTAACTCAAGCCTAATGAAGTGCATGAAAGCCCGGTGTGCTATGATGCAGCAAAAGAAAAGAAGTTTGGGAAGATATGCAGGGCTGTTGCCACGGCAATAGCAGTAACTCATTTTAACTTAATACACAGTTTTTAGGTCAATAGGACTTATCAGATTTATTTCTTTTTTTACACTATGCAACATTAATTACATTAAAAATATGGACTCTATAGGATGCTAGGACAGGTGGCAAAATGGCTTATAAGTTACCATGTTCTCCACAATTTATTTTGTTAATTACAATGACTAAATGTCTGGTATATATGTGAAAAGCAAAAATACAGGAAAATGTATTTTTCATTATTTGTTTTCTAGGTGAAAAGGGAGATATTGGTGACATGGGACCGCCTGGACCAAATGGAGAACCAGGTATAAATATGCACTAAAGCTAGCGGCTCCCTCCCAGCTTGCGGGCTGCATAATCTTTACTGTGTCATTTTTTCCATCACATTTTTAATATTTGACTCAAGCCCTCCCCCAGTGATTACTTTGCATGTCTATTGCAGGTGCGGCAGCACTGATTATATACACACTGAGTGTATAACGTTTTGTTTCATTTAGTCACATCCTTTGCTGCTGAAATGAAATACAGTGTGTGGACTCTAAGTGACCTTGTTCATGTACACAGTAGGATCTCTTAACAGTACAGCACATTGTATGATGACATCACCAGAGAGACAGGAAATTATTAACATTGGTTCCTGCAGCAAAAAATAAAATAAAGGAAATTACTTTTACTCAGCTAGTGTGGGCAGTCCTGGTTTCTTGCAAACTGCTGTCATTTCACTGTTTCATCTAGCTGTATGTATTTTATATGTTAAGCAATGCAAAATGTAAAAAAATGCATTTTAAAGTACTTTGAAAGCACATTGATATGCATTAATATTTGGAAGATGCATTGTGGTCACTAGACAGTCTATTTAAATGTTCAGGGCTATACTATTTGGTGATAAAGCAATATTACATAGTAACATTTGCTCTTGCTCATCACAGCACTATAAGATTTATGACTGACTATGTTGATGAATCCCATGCCCTTTCTCTAGCTGTATTTGGCTGTTTAATTAAAAATAACTAGTTTATTTTTCAAACAAAGAGGGACAATTTCAGCAGTTTATTTGTCTGAGTAAATTGGTAGTTTATTTGATTATTCTACAAGCTAGACCAGTGATGGCTATCCTTGGCACTGTATGTGTTTGGGAACAATATAACCCATTATCCTCAGTCAACCTTAGGGCTAATGGAGCATCATATAGTTCCCAAACATCTGTAGTGCCACGATTAGCCATCACGGAGTGGAATTGCACAGGCACTCCTGTAAAAGGCCTATATATGTATTTTCCAAATACTATACAGTACTGGTTTATGAAATCTGTTAATGGGACTTTGTCACCTAAATTGCACTTACTGTGGCAAATCAGAGCATACAACTGATTTCAAGATTTTATTGTCAGAACTGCATGAAATGCAGAGAATAGGAAGAAAGGTTTGATGGCATCAACTTTTGGCATGTTCTCTGTTGTAGTACAGGATGAGTAGAACACAACAGTATATTCAGTGTCCAGCACCCTCTAGCTGTGATATAGCCTTCCCATACATGGTCTCATTCCACGCCCACAAAAGGTAAACCAATAGTATGTGTGCAGGCCTGATGCTCTGACGGCAGGTTCCCAACGATGGCTCACATCACAGCTACATCACAGTAAATGTGAGTTATTTGCTCCATACAGTATTTACATTGACACTACTTCATGTATTTCATGAGGGCTGTGAGGCTTTAATATACCTTATTGGTGAAAATGATCCATTATCCAATAAGACCCGTTATCCAAAATACTTCTGGTCCCGAGCATTTTGGATAAGGAGTACTAAGCCTGTAGTTCATTTGCATGCAGTGTCATCATAAATACTATACAATGCAGACAAACTGGAAACATCATTTTATCATGTTTATTTCTCTAGGCATTCCCTGTGAGTGTGGGCAACTCAGAAAAGCTGTTGGAGAGATGGATATTCAAGTAGCTCAGCTGACTACAGAACTGAAATTTGTAAAAAATGGTGAGTAGTATCTGCACAGTTAAGGGTCTATTCAATAAAGAGAGAACTGCAGGGAATTTCAAAGTAGCGGAGTTGGAAAAATGTTTCCATTCAGATGCACTGGAGAATGTTTCCAACTTACCTACTTTGGCCTAAAAGATTGAAATTCCCATCTCATTTCCCTGCAGTTCTCTGTTTATTGTGGTAGACTCATTAGTTTATCAGGATTTCCAAGGTGTGCATGGCTAGGCTTCTATCAAAGGGGCAAATTATTAGCTATTTCTTATGAACTCGAGCACTTTAATGCAGGAATGTCCAACTGGCTCCCGACAGGGCAATTGTGTCCCTCAAGGGCTTTTGACAAAAAGCCCCCTAATCTGGCTGAAAAGCCTGTAGGTTTCATACTATTAACCCTCAAAATTAATAATGTCTGGCCCACCAGTCTAAGCTTCTGCATGGCATGTGACCCGCCACCCTAAACAATTGGACAGCACTGCTTTAACCCCTTAACGACAGATGACGTGCCAGGCACGTCACGGCAAATCGAGGACTTGCCGACAGCTGACGTGCCTGGCACGTCATGCACTAAACTGAGTAAAGAAAGCGACCAGCGGTCGCTTTCTTTACTCTAACGGTGTTGCTACAATGCCTCTAGGTAGAGGCATTGTGCAACACCCCCCAAAAGTGCAGGGGCGCGCTACGATCACTCCACGGAGTGATCGTAGCAGCCATTTAAAAATGGCTGCGCCCACTGCACACATGTGCTTAGAAAGCGAACGATCGTTCGCTTTCTAAGCATCTGCGGTGTTTCTAAAGTGCCTCGCTAGCGAGGCACTTAGTAACACCTTGATGCTCCCCAGAGCCGATGGTGGTCGCTCTCCTGAGCGACCCCATCGGCTCAGTAGAAGGGAACGCTGCCTATACAGGCAGCGCTTCCCTTCTAATGGCAAGAGCATCGGAAGTGAAAGTATTTCACTTCCGATGCTCTAGGGGGAGCCAATCGATGCCGGCACAACAGATCTATGTGATCTGTGTGCAGGCATGTATGATAAGTGCTCTGATGAGCACTTATCATACTGTCAAAGGCAATATTAGCAAATATTGCCTTTGACAAGTATTGATCTGCCTCCCTCACCTTACTAGTTATAGTAAGGGAGAGAGACAGATCAGATAAAGTAAAAAAATAAAATAAAATAATAAAACAAATATTTAATAAAATTTTAAACACCAAGGGCTTTTATAAAAGCCATTTAACCCCTTCCCTGCCATTGATCGCTGTGTACGCAGTGATCATACACAGCAGCACATTTTTTGCTGTCTGTGCATTTTTTAGGGGTTAATTTTTTTTACTGTAATTCATTACAGTATAAAAAAAAGCTCTTTTAAGAGAGATTAACCCCTTTCTTGCTGTAGATCACTGCCTAAGCAGAGATCTGACGCAAATGCAGCAATCTTGCTGCAGAAGCATTTTTAATTTTTTTAAAACTTTTTTATTACACCCGTCACGTGTTAATTATACCCGCTAGGGGACTACGTTTAACGTAATTTTTTTTTTTAAATAAGAGCTATTAACCCCTTCCTTGCCGTATATCACTTCCTAAGCAGCACATATGGTCACTGCCTAAGCAGTGCATATGGTCACTGCCTAAGCAGCGCATATGGAGCAATCTAGTCGCAGAAGGATTTTTTTTTTGCTATCAGCATTTTTTTTGTCAGACTCGCTAGGGGTTAATTATACCCACTAGGGGATTACGTGTATTCCTTTTGAAGCTGTCTGAACACGTGTATAGCGATCAGTAACAGCCGATCAGTGGCAAAGGTGGTTTGGTGATTTCTCAGATGAGCATCACCATTCGTCTGGTTCGATCAATATTGGTAAATATTGTTCTGACCCATATGGATCTGCCTCCCTCTCCTCACTTGAGTTTTAGTGAGGGAAAGAGACAGATCTGTATAACATAATTTTTTAATTGTAATAAATTAAATAAAATGTTAAAAAAATTGTGAGTCCCAAGGGCTTTTATAAAAGCCATACCCTTTGTATAGTGTAGTGTATTAACCCCTTCCCTGCCACTGATCACTGCACAGCAGAAATTTTTTTCTTGTCTGTGCATTTTTAGGGGTTAATTTTTTTGTACAGTACTACAAAGGCTCTTATAAGAGCTATTAACCCCTTCCTTGCTCTACATGTTCAAATTCCAAGTTTGAAAATCAAAAAGCGCACCTCTCAAATGTAGCCTTTCAACACCCAACAAAGCTGACAAAGCTATGCATGGGTGGTATCCCTGTGCTCGGGAGATGTTGCTGAACATATATTGTGGTATTGTTTGTCAGTGACACATACCGAAATATGTGAATTTGTGTCTAAAGTACAATGTATGTGGGAAAAAATACACAATAAAATGACTACCACAAACTTTGACAAAGGCTGGTGGTAGAATTGGTGCATGGAAAGTGTTAAAATAACACCATTTAAAATAGCCTAGGGTGTCTACTTTTACAAAATATATACTTTTTGGGGTAAAATACACTGTCCTACTTTAAAAAAAAGTCCCAAATGAAAGATGGGCTCAGGCTGGCTACACGTCAATATTCCAAGTTGAAAATGCGCACCTTCACAATGTGGCCCTTTTAGCCCCCAAACAACCCAACAAACCTATGCATGGGTGGTATCCCTGTACTCAAGAGATGTTGCTGAACACTTATTGGGGTGTTATTTGGCAGTGACACATACCAAAATCTGTAAATTCATGTCTGAAGTACAAGGTTTGTGAAAAAAAAACACAAAAAAATGACTACCACAAACTTTGACAAAGGCTGGTGGTAGAATTAGTGCATGGAAAGTGTAAAAATACCACCATTTGAGATAGCCTAGGGTGTCTACTTTAAAAAAATATATGGGTTGATGTGGTAAAATACACTGGCTGGTTTCAAATATGTCCCAAATGGGACATGGGTGCAGGCTGTCTGCATGTCAAAATTTCAAATTGGAAAACCAAAAACTTCACCTCCCAAATTTGGCCTTTTACCCCCCAAACAATCCAACAAACCTATGCATGGGGGGTATCCCTGTACTCAAGAGATGTTTCTGAACACTTATTGGGGTGTTATTTGGCAGTGACACATACCAAAATCTGTAAATTTATGTCTGAAGTACAAGGTTTGTGAAAAAAAAACACAAAAAAATTACTACCACAAACTTTGACAAAGGCTGGTGGTAGAAATAGTGCATGGAAAGTGTTAAAATACCACCATTTGAGATAGCCTAGGGTGTCTACTTTTAAAAAATATATGGGTTGATGGGGTAAAATACACTGGCTGGTTTCAAATATGTCCCAAATGGGACATGGGTGCAGGCTGTCTGCATGTAAAAATTTCAAGTTGGAAAACAAAAAACTGCACCTCACAAATTTGGCATTTTAGCCCCAAAACAACCCAACAAACCTATGCATGGGTGGTATCCCTGTACTCAGGAGAAATAGTAGAATCTATTTAGCATGTTTTTTCGTTCGCTATTGTCGATGAGGAGAAGTTGTTTCAAATAAAAACAAAGAAATTTGTGTATTTTTTTTTTTTTTACCATATTTTATTATTTTTTTTTAATAATATGATAAGATATGATCAAAAATATGGCATCCATAGAAAGCCCTTTTTGTCCCGATAAAAACAATATATAATATGTGTGGGTACAGCAAATGACGAAGAAGAAAATTACTGCTAAACACAAACAGCACAGAAATGTTAAAATAGCCATTGTCCAGAAAGGACAAAAATGTTTCAAAGGCTCTGTCCTTAAGGGGTTAAGGAATTGTATTACCAAGAAAGTGGCATGTAATGAACAGGACCACTTCTGGTAGCTCTGCTTGTTCCAGCAATTGCTGTCACTGTTACATATTAGAGTAACACCAATCAACTAGGCTTGTCAGCCTTGGTGACAAGGTTGAACTATAACCACCTAGTTTTCTACCTAGTAACCCATCGAGCAAATATGTTATATACCTTGTCCAGTGGAAGGGTTACCATGTAAGCAAATGAAGTGGCTGTAGGACTCCTACTTGTTTATGGGCCCCCACCGGGTCGAATTGGGCGGAAAAACAGTAAATGGCTGACATGGGGCCTCCGTCTCATTTTTTTTTTGCTTTCGGCACTTAAAAACTAAAAACCACCCCTGACCTCGATATATTTTGACAGAAAGAGGTGGGCATGTATGGATGAACAATTTATTGTGTGTTTTCATTATTGTAATGTGCATTAAGCTTGTTATAGAAATACTAGTGCTCACTTTTCAGCACTGCCCTCCCCCGCAGTTGTTGCTGGAGTGCGTGAGACGGATAATAAAATCTACCTGTTGGTGAAGGAAGAGAAGAAGTACGTTGATGCTCAGGCCTACTGCCAAGGAAGAGGCGGCACCCTCAGCATGCCTAAAGACGAGGCAACCAATGGTCTAATTGCTTCTTACATTAACCAAGCCGGCCTTACAAGAGTTTTCATTGGGATCAATGACTTGGAAAAAGAAGGTCACTTTGTGTATTCGGATCGGTCTCCTATGCAGACCTTCAACAAGTGGCGCCAAGGAGAGCCTAATAATGCTTACGATGAGGAGGACTGTGCTGAAATGGTTACCTCAGGAGGATGGAATGATGTATCCTGCCTCATTACAATGTATTTTATCTGTGAGTTTGACAAAGAAAATTTGTAATTTTATTCCTTTCAAGGGATTTTGTCATCTAAAGACAACTTTACGTTTATCAACAATATGTCAAATGTCTCTACAATTTAGAGAAACTTTGCGCACTAGGCAGAAATAAAGTTCACAAAAAACAGTATGATTCAAGCTGTGTTTCTTGAGTTTCACACATACGTCCATGTCTGGGCTTGCAACTGGTCACGCATGTGCAAAGCACGTCAAACCATTTAGGCAGCCTGTGCATGTATGTGAGCTGCAATCAGACAGGTTTTAAGAAATGTATTTCTGCAGTGTGTGCAAGGTTTATCCAAAGGTTACATATCATGGTGGTTTGGATTCCCCTGGTATCTTGTATTACAGCAGCAAAGCTCCTGATATAGCGTGATTGAGCACCTTCATGCTTATTTATAGTTTTTACAATTTTTTTAAAATACTTGTCTCCTGTTATCCTACAGGAATTGCTGTAAGATTATAAATCACAATTCAATAAACAATTTTGATGGAGATGTTAAATGCATTCAGGGCTAGGTGTATATTCCAGGCATCATTAACCCCTTTACAACCTTATCACTGGTAGCTATGAACACCGCGCTGATCATGACTTTATGACGGGATAACTCGTCATACATTAGTTGCCTGGATTTAGGAGGTTCAGGAATCGGCCTTGCAACTGAGGCATTTTTCCTGAACTGAGTGTGCAGCTCCGGAGGTCATGTGATCGCTGTGGCAGCCAATCACTGCATTCACATGTGATCACATGATAAAGGCAATGTTTTTAAACATTGACTTTGCCTCCAAGGCACTGTCTGCACCTCTCTTACTGGTTGTGAGGTACAGAGTGTGACAAAAAAGAAACGGCGGCAGTTTCTGCAAAAGGTTAATGAAGTTAACCCTTTCCCATCCCTGGCTGATCACAGTTTTTTGCAGTGATCAATGCCCTTACCTTTTTTTTTTTTTAAATATAAACAATAATTTAACTTCAGTTACCCCTCGCAAGCCCATACAGTAAGTCTGGTAGCTTTGAGACATACACTGTACTGCTCTGATTTTATATACCGGTATATATATATATATATTTTGTCTGTGAACCTTGGTTTTTCTGTTAGTTAGATATGAGTTAGTGATAGTGTGGATTTTTTTTTTTACATGTATCTTTAATACTAAATTGTAGAAATATCTACATCTGTATGGGATATACGAAGAAAGCTCTGATTATCATTTAACAACAACCTAAAACTTGTATGTCAGCAGTAAAAATGTTAAAATCATTTTGTACACACTAAAATCCTCAGTCCTTAAGGGGTTAAGCAGAGCGCCTCCCCCCCCCCCCCCCCCCCATGCGATAAGATAAGAATAAAAGGCTTATAGAGCATCATTATAAGTGGATGGCACGCTATAGAAGTAAAGTGTCATTATTGTAAGTACACGTAATATTTTATGTATGACAGAAACACAAGGGCAAGTGGTAGATATATTATCAAAACCATCTTATAAACAGGTGAAATATTTTGTAACTACATATATGCAGTTGATGGAAGTAATGTAAAGTTGTTTTTAGATGAGTCCATTTCAGTATTAGAAGAAATATATACATGCCACTGAAAATATAGGCAGTATATATGTACTGTACAGCTATAAATAAAATGGGCCATGTAAATGATGCCAGTAGTCACTGAACAAGACGCCATATCATTGGTAGTGCTTGAGAAATGGATTCAGTTCCACATCCAGTCTGTCTTTATTTCTCTACCTTCTGTAAAACATGAACCCTTTCACCTTGCATATTATGTCTGTTGTTATTAGATTATTTGAAAAGCACCAATACATCCAATAATGCTATGAAAAACTGCAACATACAAATTATTGGTGATATTTAGACTTATATTTAGGCAAAAAGATGTCTGCAAATGAAAGAAATTGTTTAAAGGGCTCACCTTAACTTTGCTTATAAAATGAATGTAAAGAATAAAAAAAAATCAAACATCATCTGTATAATGTAAGACTTACAAGCAAGTATGTAATTTGCATATCCAGTCACAGATGATGTCATTAACTGGAGAAACCACAGACACAATTAAACAAAATGTTATTGGGCCAAACTAGTGCCGACAATTAAGTGGCCGGCAATATGCCTCAAATTTCCTCCCAATAAATAAATGAAATCACTACATATAATCCCTACCCCCCCCCCCCCCCCCCCCACCACCTCTACCTTGCCCAAGTGGGGACAATCTAAAATGAATCTGAAAAAAACCCAAAACCCCCTTTTAGTGAAAATCATTGCCCTCCCTCGGGCACACAAAGGGTGCTCTGTTGGGAAAAAATATGCCTGTATCCAAGTTCCAGCGATGATTTTTAGATCATAGTATTTTCTTTTTTCATTGCAATGTTGCTAACTGCCTCTAGGGGAAGTCTAGCAACAGCATCAAAGCGATGGAAGTGAAATTGTTTTCACTTCCCACAAGAGGGGACCAAAATATGGTGCCCGCTATTCGCTCCAGGCACCGGATTTTGGTGTTGCTTAATGCCTCGCCCTCGATCATCTTAGATCGCAAACACCGCTCGTTTAACCGCAGGATGGACTAGGTCCGTCTAATGTCGTCAAAGCTTTGCCAGTCCGTCTTAAGAGATTAATCGCAAGGGGTTAATCGGGTGTTGGCGCATAGCACCAGACCCAAGCCCTGGGGGCAACCTATAAATTTGTTTTGGTGTTCTTATTAATGGGGGCATTGAATCATGACCAATCATTAGCTGACCCTTTAAAGTCTTTTTAGAGGCCTTATATACAGTGGTGTATCTTGATTTTGTGCTGCCCTAGGCAGACAAAATCCGGGCACCCCCCTACCCAAGCTGCACACCCACGTTACACACCTAAGACATGCCCCATCACCTCCATTTCATGACCCCACATCACACATAACATTCAGACTCACATCAAGCTCATACTCCCATCACACACACACTCCTACTCCCATCACACTCAGTCACACACACTGTCTCCCATCACACACACTCTGACTCCCATCACACTCAGTCACACACACTGTCTCCCATCACACACACTCTGACTCCCATCACACTCAGTCACACACTGTCTCCCATCACAACCTCTGATTCCCATCACACTCAGTCACACACACTGTCTCCCATCACACACACTCTGACTCCCATCAGCACTTACCTTGCCCTGGTGGCTAGTGGCAGGCAGCATGGTCCCTCCATGCTGCCTGTTCGGCTTCCCGGCGATTGTGCCGACAGGTCACGTGACCGGGCGTGCGTATGACGTCAGCGCGCCCGTTACGTGACTGTCGGCACTTCCGTGTCACACTGCACGGGGAGCCGAACAGGCGGCACAAAGGTTTCTCTGTGCTGCCTGTTCGGCTCCCCATGCAGCCTGGCAGGCAGAGCGATGGTGAGGGGGGATCTTCCGATCCCCTCTCACCTCCGTCTCTGCCTGCAAGCGCGGTCTTTTTTTTTTTAAAGGGCCGGGTTTTTTTTTCAGTGCTGGGGGGCCCCCCAAAATTTGCCGCCCTAGGCATCCGCCTAGGATGCCTCGCGGTAAATACAGCACTGCTTATATATTCATTCCCGACAGAGTAGGAGAACTTTCATTTAAGCAGTCTAGAACAACAAGCAGCACTACATTTACCTGTAATTTAGTTGCACGAGGCCATGGTTATTAAAGAGCTTTAAGGTCCAAAATAACTAGCCGACTTCATACAATACAGTGTTATATAATATATGTTATGAATCTGTGGATGCTGTCCCCAGATAACACCATGTGGCATCGTTTTTCAAATACTACCATTTATGCCACACCTTTTGTGCTGTGTGGGCTTCATCTAAAATGCCGCAAGGTGATGTCATAAATGGGAAATGGCAAAGACACATTTCAATTATCTTTTATATCTTTATCTATACATTTTATATAGCATCTAGCTGCAGGCTCCAGGATAGTGGTCATTAATTTGCATGAGTAAAGTGGGTCACTTGGGGGCATGTTTCTGTTTGAAGAACCTTTAGAACTTTGCACCAAGTAAGAGTTAAGGCAAAAATGGTATTGTAAGCTATACACTGACACTGCAAATTGCAAACACTATTTTAATATTCATATTAAAGTGCTGGTATCCACCATAAACAAGATGGTATGGTTACTAAAAAGAGATGAAAGGATGAAAACGGTGCTAAAACAAATCATGCCCATTTGGCCTCCTAACTTTGCTGGAGCGAACCACAGGATGCATGGGGCAGAGCCTCTGGAGGAGGCATATCAGTGTTACCGCGTGTAGGCCACAGTGCTGGCACGCAGCTTGCCAGTCAACCAGTGGCAGACCTTTGGTCTCATTAAAGGGACAAGCCTAGGTGCATTTCACCTGCTGTACCCTGTATTGTTCCACCTCTTTTGACTGACTAGCCGTGTGGCAAACTTCTGCATGGTTGGGTTATCATATAGCATGCGTGGTGGTTAAGAAGACTGTGCATGCACAAAATGATTTAACCTTCGTTGCCCTGGAGAAATGGGACACGGAGGAAGTAGGACAGTCCCGCATAACGTGAGATAGTTGGGATATGAAGAACGTAAAATAGATGAGACTGTATTAAGGGCAGACTGGGTGGACATATTGGTTCTTAATTAAAGTCATATTTTATGTTCCTATAATTGTTATTGTAAAGAAAGTATATTTGCTAGGCTGGCAGCATGGCACGGAATATTTGAATAAGTAAAATCTGCAGAATAGCTATGATGTATTTTACAGTATTATGTCCAGTTTGTTTAATCTTCTTCCTTGTACACTTTTCTGTATTTAATGATGTCCTCTATCTATATGCGCTATGTACTGACTGACATAACTACATCTATAAGTAAATAAATCAGTGCAATTCCTTATTATGCCTGGCAGTCTTCCTATTTTTTTTTTTTAAATGCTTATAAATGACCTGTCGTCTGAAATGAAAGGATCTTTCTTTTGTTTATTTTCTCCCTTACTCTCTACGCTGGTTCATCATCCAGGGTATTGAAGGAGTCGAGATATTAAATTTACTCCCCCAAAGCTCCTCCTATAAAACCTCTTTTCCTGTAATGGGTGAACGTGGTTATTGATGTCTTATCTATAGATTAACTCTGTCCAAAGCAATGCATAAAGATAATTTCTGGGGAAAAACTGGTAACTGAATCATATGTAACAGGATTTTTCCTAGGCCTACCCATGCCCCTGTGGTTCATTACCCAGTTATCTCCTGGCACTCTACGGGGCGATCCTGAGTCTCTGCTACCTGGGAGTTGGAGTACATGACTGTGTCAGTGCCTCCACCGAGCAGGACAATCGGGGTCCTGGATGTAGGGTCCTGCTGAGAACATATGAGGATTAAAAACCGACACTGATCTTACTTAAATATAACTTTGTATTGCACAGCAAAACACTATGCAAGGATATAACAGAGATATACATGTAATGCAGTAAAATTGTTTAGAATGCAATAGACAATCCGAACTTCACCCATCAATACTGCAACCCACCCTATGCTTCACCCTAGTGCATACTTGCCAACTGTCCCGGATCTGCCGAGACAGTCCTGCGGAAATTGAAAATGTCCCGCGAAGTTTTCGATCCTGGGACAGTCCCGGGAGAATCAGCTCTGCAGCGATCGCGGAGGTCACCTGATCACGTGACGTCATTGCGTGATCATGCGCACGGTTTGTGCACGTCTTCCACAAGTCATGCAGCCCCACACACTTTACTAGGAGGAACGAGGTAGGAACAGTGACTGTGTCACTGCCAATAATGTACCGTTTTTCTATCTTAATAAGATAGATAACATTTTATTATGGCAGTTTTGGAACGTGATTGATTATTGCAGCTCTTAGAGACATTTAAAAAATGTCTCTTAGAGCTGCAATAATCAATGACTTCCGAAGCTGCCATAAAAAAATGTCTCTTAAATCTGCCAAGGACTTCTGATGTGGGCAAAAAAAAAAAAAAACCCTGGTAAATTAATGTGGGCAAAAAAAACCCCTGGCAAATGAATGTGGTGGGGGGGTATAAACCCTGGCAAATGAATGTGGGGGGAAAAAAACCCTGGCAAATGAATGTGGGCAAAGAAAAAAACCCCCAGGCAAATGAATGTGGGCAAAGAAAAAAAAACCCTGGCAAATGAATGTGGGCAAAAAACCCCCCCTGGCAAATGAATGTGGGCAAAAAAAACACCCTGGCAAATGAATGAGGGAAAGAAAAAAAAACCCTGGCAAATGAATGTGGGCAAAGAAAAAAAAACCCTGGCAAATGAATGTGGGCAAAAAAAAAACACCCTGGCAAATGAATGTGGGAAAGAAAATTCCTGGCAAATGAATGTGGGCAACAAAAAAGCCTGGCAAATGAATGTGGGCAAAAAAAACCCTGGCAAATGAATGTGGGAAAGAAAATCCCTGGCAAATGAATGTGGGAAAGAAAATCCCTGGCAAATGAATGTGGGCAACAAAAAACCCTGGCAAATGAATGTGGGCAAAAAACAAACAAAAAACCCTGGCAAATGAATATGGGCAAAAAAAAAACCCTGGCAAATGAATGTGGGCAAAATTAAACTGACAAATGAATGGGCAAAATAATGTAATTAATAAGTAATGATGGTCAAACCTGGAACGGAAAGCCCCCCTTCCCTGCAATGAGATATAGCAGCAGGGAGGGGGGACCTATTGATCTACATTTTTTTAAATGTATTTATTAAGATAAAAAAACAAACAAACAAAAAAACTGCTCACTTGAATGTGTGTATGTATGAGTGTATGTGACAGACTGTGTATGTATGAGTATATGTGACAGACTATGGATGGATGTATGTATGGGTGTATGTAACAGACTATGGATGTATGCGACAGACTATGTATGTATGAGTGTATGTGACAGACTATGGATGTATGTATGTATGAGTGTATGTGACAGACTATGGATGTATGTATGTATGAGTGTGTATGTGACAGACTATGGATGGATGTATGTATGTATGAGTGTATGTGACAGACTATGTATGTATGTATGTATGTATGTATGTATGTATGAGTGAGTGTGTGTGACAGACTGTATGAGTGAGTGTGTGTGACAGACTGTGAGTGAGTGTGTGTGACAGACTGTGTGAGTGAGTGTGTGTAACAGACTGTAGGAGTGTGTCTGTCTGTGACTGACTGTATGAGTTTGTGTGTCTATGTGACTGACTGAGTGTATGTGTCTATGTTACAGACTGTATCTATGAGTGTGTGTGTCTATGTGACTAACTGAGTGTATGTATGAGTGTGTGTCTGTGAAACTGTATGTATGTATGTATGAGTGTGTGTCTGACAGACTGTATGTATGTATGTATGTATGTATGAGTGTGTGCCTGGCAGACTGTATGTATGAGTGTGTGTCTATGTGACAGTATGTATGTATGTATGTATGTATGTATGAGTGTGATAGGCTGTATGTATGAGTGTATATGTCTATGTGACTGACTGTATATGACAGCATGTGATTGTGTGTATGTGCTGTTTTTTGCTGGCTCCTAAAACTTAGTTAAGTTTGTCAAGCCCTGGTATGAATGTAACTAGGTATACACATATATTTGGGGTCCACCTCAAGCTTTTGGAAATGCTGGAAATATTTAATATTTTACAGTTTCTTTTCTGTCAGAAATGTAATGTTTGTTTGCTGAGAGGGTGGTGGGTGCATGGAATAGTCTTCCAGTAGAAGTGGTAGAGGTTAACAAAGTAAAGGAGTTTAAGCATTAATGGGATAGGTATAAGGCTATCCTAGATATTAGATAAGGCCAGGGACTAATGAAAATATTACTTTACTGAGAGGGTAGTGAATGCATGGAATAGTCTTCCAGTAGAAGTGGTAGAGGTTAATACAGTGAAGGAGTTTAAGCATTAATGGGATAGGCAGGCATAAGCCTATCCTTGATGTAAGATAAGGCCAGGGACTAATGAAAATATTACTTTACTGAGAGGGTAGTGGATGCATGGAATAGTCTTCCCGTAGAGGTTAATACAGTGAAGAAGTATAAGCATAAGGCTATTCTAGATATAAGATGAGGCCAGGGATTAATGGAAGTATTACTGTACTTTCTGCGAGGGCAGTGGATGCATGGAATAGCCTTCCAGCAGAAATGGTAGGGGTTAATACAGTGGAGGTCAGAAACTTAATATTACTTTACTGAGAGGGTAGTGGGTGCATGGAATAACCTTCCAGCAGTAGTGGCAGATGTAAACACAGTGAAGGACTTTAACCCCTTCGTGACGTTAGGACGTACTATGCCATCCTGACTTTAACCCCTTAAGGACAGATGACGGGCCAGGCACGTCACGGCAAATCGTGGACTTGCCGACAGCTGACGTGCCTGGCACGTCATGCACTAAATTGAGTAAAGAAAGCGACCAGTGGTCGCTTTCTTTACTCTATCGGTGTTGCTACAATGCCTCTATGTAGAGGCATTGTGCAACACCCCCCAAATGTGCAGGGGCGCGCTACGATCACTCCACGGAGTGATCGTAGCAGCCATTTAAAAATGGCTGCTCCCCTGCACACATGTGCTTAGAAAGCGAACGATCGTTCGCTTTCTAAGCATCTCCTGTGTTGTTAAAGTGCCTCGCCAGCGAGGCACTTAACAACACCATGATGCTCCCCAGAACCGATGGTGGTCGCTCTCCTGAGCGACCCCATCGGCTCAGTAGAAGGGAACGCTGCCTATACAGGCAGCGCTTCCCTTCTAATGGCAAGAGCATCGGAAGTGAAAGTATTTCACTTCCGATGCTCTAGGGGGAGCCAATCGATGCCGGCAATCTGATGAGCACTTACCATACAGTCAAAGGCAATATTAGCAAATATTGCCTTTGACAAGTATTGATCTGCCTCCCTCACCTTACTAGTTTTAGTAAGGGAGAGAGACAGATCAGATAAAGTAAACAAATAAATTAAAATAATAAAAAAAATATTTAATAAAATTTTAAACACCAAGGGCTTTTATAAAAGCCATTTAACCCCTTCCCTGCCATTGATCACTGTGTACGCAGTGATCATACACAGCAGCACATTTTTTGCTGTCTGTGCATTTTTTAGGGGGTAATTTTTTTTACTGTAATTCATTACAGTAGAAATAAAGCTCTTTTAAGAGAGATTAACCCCTTTCTTGCTGTAGATCACTGCCTAAGCAGCGATCTGACGCAAATGCAGCAATCTTGCTGCAGAAGCATTTTTAATTTTTTTTAAACTTTTTTATTACACCCGTCACGTGTTAATTATGCCCGCTAGGGAACTACGTTTAACGTAATTTTTTTTAAAATAAGAGCTATTAACCCCTTCCTTGCCGTATATCACTTCCTAAGCAGCATATATGGTCACTGCCTAAGCAGTGCATATGGTCACTGCCTAAGCAGTGCATATGGTCACTGCCTAAGCAGCGCATATGGAGCAATCTAGTCGCAGAAGGATTTTTTTTTTGCTATCAGCATTTATTTTGTCAGACTCGCTAGGGGTTAATTATACCCACTAGCGGATTACGTGTATTCCTTTTGAAGCTGTCTGAACGGGTGTATAGCGATCAGTAACAGCCGATCAGTGGTTTGGTGATTTCTCAGATGAGCATCACCATTCGTCTGGTTCGATCAATATTGGTAAATATTGTTCTGACCCATATGGATCTGCCTCCCTCTCCTCACTTGAGTTTTAGTGAGGGAAAGAGACAGATCTGTATAACATAATTTTTTAATTGTAATAAATTAAATAAAATGTTAAAAAATTGTGAGTCCCAAGGGCTTTTATAAAAGCCATACCCTTTGTGTAGTGTATTAACCCCTTCCCTGCCACTGATCACTGCACAGAAGAACATTTTTTTTGTCTGTGCATTTTTAGGGGTTAATTTTTTTGTACAGTACTACAAAGGCTCTTATAAGAGCTATTAACCCCTACCTTGCTCTACATGTTCAAATTCCAAGTTTGAAAATCAAAAAGCGCACCTCTCAAATGTAGCCTTTCAACACCCAACAAAGCTGACAAAGCTATGCATGGGTGGTATCCCTGTTGCTGAACATATATTGTGGTATTGTTTGTCAGTGACACATACCGAAATATGTGAATTTGTGTCTAAAGTACAATGTATGTGGGAAAAAATACACAATAAAATGACTACAAACTTTGACAAAGGCTGGTGGTAGAATTGGTGCATGGAAAGTGTTAAAATAACACCATTTAAAATAGCCTAGGGTGTCTACTTTTACAAAATATATACTTTTTGGGGGTAAAATACACTGTCCTACTTTAAAAAAAAGTCCCAAATGAAAGATGGGCTCAGGCTGACTACACGTCAATATTCCAAGTTGAAAATGCGCACCTTCACAATGTGGCCCTTTAGCCACCAAACAACCCAACAAACCTATGCATGGGTGGTATCCCTGTACTCAGGATATGTTGTTGAACACATATTGGGTTATTTTTTGGCAGTGACACATACCAAAATCTGTGAATTTATGTCTAAAATACAATATTTGTGAAAAAAAAACACACACAAATTACTACCACAAACTTTGACAAAGGCTGGTGGTAGAATTAGTGCATGGAAAGTGTTAAAATACCACCATTTGAGATAGCCTAAGGTGTCTACTTTAAAAAAATATATGGGTTGATGGGGTAAAATACACTAGCTGGCTTCAAATATGTCCCAAATGGGACATGGGTGCAGGCTGTCTGCATGTAAAAATTTCAAGTTGGAAAACAAAAAACTGCACCTCACAAATTTGGCATTTTAGCCCCCAAACAACCCAACAAACCTATTCATGGGTGGTATCCCTGTACTCAGGAGAAATAGTAGAATCTATTTAGCATGTTTTTTCGTTCGCTATTGTCGATGAGGAGAAGTTGTTTCAAATAAAAGTCAGGAAATTTGTGTATTTTTTTTTTTTTACCATATTTTTTTTTTTTTTTTAATAATATGATAAGATATGATCAAAAAGATGGCATCCATAGAAAGCCCTTCTTGTCCCGATAAAAACAATATATAATATGTGTGGGTACAGCAAATGACAAAGAAAAAATTACTGCTAAACACAAACAGCACAGAAATGTTAAAATAGCCATTGTCCAGAAAGGACAAAAATGTTTCAAAGGCTCTGTCCTTAAGGGGTTAATGGGCAAATTTGCTATGGCTAAAGTGATATCGTCCAAAAGTTCACATTTTCTTCGTTCTTGGTTACTATTGATGCTTGATCAACGTGTGGAGCTCTTGCCCTCACAGCAATCAGAAGCAAGTGGAGCCGGCTAACACAAGTATTATTTGCTGGATCAAAGTTATACTGATGCCTGTTCTGTGGGGCAAAATAACATGTAGTATTGAGCCTTCAAGGAGAGTAAGAATCGAGGTACCCCCCCTCCACGCAGGGGCGGATCCAGAGTCTGATCTCGGGAGGGGCACATGTCAGTCTGTCGTTTCCTCTCCCAATGTCCGTCTGTTGTTTCCTATCCCCATGTCCATCCGTCGCTCTCCTCTCCCTTCCCATGTCTGTCGCACTCCATTCCCTTCCCAAGTCCGGCTGTCTCTCTCCTCTTCCTTGCCATGTCTGTCTTTGTATCCTCTTCTTTCCCATGTCTGTCTCTCTCCCATCACTTTCCTTGTCTGTCTCTCTCCTCTTTCTTGCCATGTCTGTCTTTGTATTCTCTTCTTTCCCATGCCTGTCTCTCCCCCATCGCTTCCCATGTCTCTCTCTCTCCTCTTCCTTCCCATATCTGTCTGTCCCTTCTCATGTTTGTCTGTCTGTCTGTCTTTCTCCTCTACCCTTCCCATGTCTATCTCTATTCTCTTTCCCATGTCTGTCTTTTCTCCATGAACACAATATTATTACTTTAAACATTACTGTGTGCAATATCAAGATATGATATGCCACATGCTAGTTATCTGTAAAACAAGCAACACTGCTCAAGACTTGGCTAACCATGGTGTTTGAATTGCCTGGTTCACCATTTACGCAGGATCAGGGCTGGACTGAGACTAATTATCTGCCCTGGAAATGGTTGTATATCAGCCCCATAGCATTGCATCAACAACCCTCAGAGCATTTTGTATTGTTCAGAATAGAGAAAAATATACATTTTAGAGCACATTTAAACAGCAAGCACTGGTGCAAAGTGGTGAAAATGACAAAATCAGCAGGATTCAGTCCAGCCCTGCTCAAGACAAGTTAGGAGGATAAAATACTGTGATTAAAATGCTCCATAGATATATATATATATATATAAAAATAAAATGTGTGTGTCAGAATTCCAAGAACAGATTTGTTGGTGATAAGCATATTTATACTTACTTTTTGGTGCAGTAAAAGTGAAGTAAATCTGTGTTGTAGTCAGATTAGATGAGGTGACCCTACCTATATAAAAGGATATTCTAACTAGTGATATTATAATAAGTTATTATAACTAGTGATATTATAATAAGTGATTATAAGTAGTGGTATTATAATAAGTTATTATAACTAGTGATATTATAATAAGTGATTATAACTAGTGATATAATAATAAGTGATTATAACTAGTGATATTATAATAAGTGATTATAACTAGTGATATTATAATAAGTGATTATAACTAGTGATATTATAATAAGTGATTATAACTAGTGATATTATAATAAGCCACCACTGTACCTGCCAGTAGTTTTCGGCCACTACTACTGGTAAAAGTGAACAGCACTATTCATATGACCCACTTAGCTATACATTGGTGAGTTTCTCCTGCAGTAAGTGCCACATTACCTCTACAAAAATGTATGGTAAATCAGAGAACATTCTTTCAGCATTTAAACAGATGATATTGTTTGTATAATTGTTTATAGTTTATATAGCTGTTTAAGTAATAAAAATATATTTTTAAGAAAAAAAACTTTCAGAATTGTGATTTTCCTTATTGAATAAAAAGTTCTCCTGACACCATACCACTAAACAGGCTATGGGAGTTATTTATTTAAAAAAAAATCAAATCTGGAGCAAACACGTACAACCCTGCCACTCTCACTTGCACAATCTGGCACTCACTCAGACACACACCTGTCAATCTCAGATGCACATTCTGGCACTCACTCTCACACGCGTGTAATCCTGCCATTCTCATATGGCCAATCTGGCACTCACTCAGAAACACACGTGCAATCCTACCACTCTCACATGCACATTCTGCCACTCACTCAGACACACACGTGCAATCCTACCACTCTCACATGCACATTCTGCCACTCACTCTCACACGCGTGTAATCCTGCCACTCTCACATGCACATTCTGCCACTCACTCAGACACACACGTGCAATACTGCCACTCTCACATGCACATTCTGCCACTTACTCACACACATGCAGTCCCAGTTAATTATAGGTAGCACTGCACCGAAAAGTTTATTCAGAAGTTAAGCTCAATCATGAGGATAATGGGTAGCACAAAAGATTTTAGTATGGTACTTGAACTATATGTAACATACATATAATAAATAATAATATTATTAATATGGTAAGGGGTTAGCATAAACTTTATTTAGCGGGCAGGAGGAGACCACTAACTCATCTATTTTTAGTATGTCTATTCAGTGGTTTCCCCTGCCCTGTCATTAAAATGTATGCTAACCCCTATCATAGTAATAAAATGATTATATTTATTATATATCATTTTATTATTATGTTAAAGGGGGCATCATAAATCTTATTTAGAGGGCAGTGGGAACCAGGGGGGCATCAGCATAAACCATAGAAGGCAGGGGGAACAACTACATTTTATTACAAAGGGGGAGGGGGTCAGCAAATACTTTAAATAACAGCTAGACCATTACCTGCATCTAAGAGCACAGACTCCAGTCTCCTACTGGGCTTGTTGTTAGCAGCAGGATGTGGATCTTCTCCTCATCCTATAAACTGCAAGAAGAGAGAAGGTGCTGGGTGGGAGCAGATCCACCTCCAAGTCCTTGCAGGGAAGGGTCACATGTGAGAGAAATCTTTCACCATGTGACCCTTGACCCTGTATTCACCTCTGCATTAATAATGAAAGTTCACTTGGACAATGAACTTTCATTTTTTTTCCCCAACAAAGAACAGCACCTGTCAATGTCCTGCGCTCTTCCTAGCCGGCTGGAGGAGGGGGACAAACTCGTCACGCGTCACAGTGTGGACAGCAGTGAGCCAAGCATCGGTGCTCGCGATCACTGTGTACGCTGCTGTGACGACGGGAGGTGAGAGAAGCCACAAGATTTTTTAAAAAGCCGGCACGTGCCGCATAGCGAGCGTTACTGCTCACACAGCTGATTAAAAAAAAAAAAATCCACTGCCATCTCAGCTGCATCCCCTTCCCTCCTCACCTACCTGCCGCCCGGGTGGGGTGGGAACGACCCTGCTCGGGGGGGGGGGGGGGGGGGAATTGCCCCGTTGCCCTCCCCCCCGGATCCGCCACTGCCTCCACGTCGCACTAGTTTTAATATGTAGACTGGAAGTTGAGTGGAATGGAGGTTTGGTGAAGTCAAATCACCGCTTACTGAAGTACCATTGGTTGTCTTGTTTGTTATGTGTGTATATATATCTGTATCTCTTTTTTGTAGAATTGTATAATAAAAAATAAAATAAAAAAAATAACATGTACTATGTTGGAAAGTGACACTGTGGTATGTTCTGCAAGGGCAGTTCAGTGGGACAAAGTGACACTGTAGTATGTTCTGGTGGGCAAATTTACACTGTCGCATGCCTACTTGTGTGGGTGCAATATGAGTACAAGCCAAGTGCTGTGGGTACTGTATAGTGCTGTGTTAAGAGCTTTAGGTGCAATTTGGGTGCAGAGGAACTTAATACAAATAAAAACTTAATTTTTTAATACCATTTTCATTACATATGAAAATAGTTGAATATAATATTAAATATTTCATATAAGTACCGTATTTATCGGCGTATAACACGCGCCGGCGTATAACACGCACCTAATTTTAAGAAGGAAATTTCAGGAAAAAAAACTTAAGAACTTAAATTAAGAACTTTGAAGCCCAATATGCCATTTTAATATGCCAGGATATTGCCCCCAATATGCCATTTAATATGCAGGATATTGCCCCTAATATGCCATTTTAATATGCCAGATATTGCCCCCAATATGCCATTTAATATGCAGGATATTGCCCCCAATATGCCATTTAATATGCAGGATATTGCCCCCAATATGCCATTTTAATATGCAGGATATTGCCCCCAATATGCCATTTTAATATGCCGGATATTGCCCCAATATGCCATTTAATATGCAGGATATTGCCCCCAATATGCCATTTTAATATGCCAGATATTGCCCCAATATGCCATTTAATATGCAGGATATTGCCCCCAATATGCCATTTTAATATGCCAGATATTGCCCCAATATGCCATTTAATATGCAGGATATTGCCCCCAATATGCCATTTATTATGCCAGGATATTGCCCCCAATATGCCATTTAATATGCCATGATATTGCCCCCAATATGCCAGGATATTGCCCCTTAGTATGCTCGTTATGCCACCCTCCTCCCCCAGACCTCAGTACTTACCTTGCTCCTGCTCTGTCCCCCGGTGCTCTGAAGCTGCGTGGCTGTGAGGGAAGCATTGTGAGCTTCCCTCCAGCCGCGCGGTCAATAAAGTTTGTTTAAAAAAAACACACTTTATTGACCGCGCGAACTGAGGGAAGCTCACAACGCTTCCCTCACAGCCTCGCAGCTTCAGAGCACCGGGGGACAGAGCAGGAACGAGGTAAGTTTTAGATTTTTTTTTTTTCGGCTTATAACACGCACACACCATTTTCCCCCTATTTTCAGGGAGAAAAAGTGTGTGTTATACGCCGATAAATACGGTATACATGCAACTAGTTATATACATATATATTGAGTCCACCACAAGGTTTTGAAAAGGCTGGAAATATTTTAATTTTTTTTTTGTGGTCAGAAAAAGTAATATTACTTTACTGAGAAGGTGGTTGATGAACGGAATTGTCAGGGCCTTTACCAGGTCAGGTAGGAGTTTAAGTGCAGGGATAGTGGAGGTGTCTGGTTGCATGTTAAATATAGTGCAAAGGGAGAACAGATAAAGAAACAGAGCTAGGTATTGGAATAAAGACTGAAGGAGAGACAAGAGGGAATTTAGCAAAGAACTGCAGAATAGGAAAAGGGTATGAGTAGGAACTGCAGAAAGAACAAAGAGCTATAGTAGGGACTGTAGACAAAGGTAGGGGTGAGGTCTTAGAAGGGTGACTAAGCAGGTACACCCTGGAGAGGGTGACTAAGCAGGTACACCCTGGAGAGGGTGACTAAGCAGGTACACCCTGGAGAGGGTGACTAAGCAGGTACACCCTGGAGAGGGTGACTAAGCAGGTACACCCTGGAGAGGGTGACTAAGCAGGTACACCCTGGAGAGGGTGACTAAGCAGGTACACCCTGGAGAGGGTGACTAAGCAGGTACACCCTGGAGAGGGTGACTAAGCAGGTACACCCTGGAGAGGGTGACTAAGCAGGTACACCCTGGAGAGGGTGACTAAGCAGGTACACCCTGGAGAGGGTGACTAAGCAGGTACACCCTGGAGAGGGTGACTAAGCAGGAACACCCTGGAGAGGGTGACTAAGCAGGAACACCCTAGAGAGGGTGAGAAATGAGAAGGGTAGCTTAAAGGGAATAACTTAGCTGAAGAGATCTTGATGTACTCAGAGTGTCTCAGGAGATGCTGAAAATCATATACTGAGATGGTTGAGCCGCTCAGGGTCAGATTCCCAGTTCCTGGACAAGGTCACAATACAAATGAGCTTTAAGGAGCGTATCAGGAACAGAAGCTGCAGCTCTCAGAAATCAGGCACCAACTTCAATGCAAAAGCACTGTTTGCCAGAAACTGCAGCTATTTAACCTGGGTGTGAGCAAAAGGTAACGAGCCCACCTGACACCAAACAGAGGGGAAGGAATACAAGCAAAGTAAGGTAGGGAGACCTCTAGAGGAGGCAGGAGGAACATAAGCACATAAATAATGACTTTTAAATGATTCAGAAGGTCAGTTTTGAATCCTGACAGGAATAGTTTTCCTTAAGAAATGATAGAGGTTAATGCATTAAGGTGTAAAGCTACCATAGATATAAGACCAGGCCAGGGACAAAGAAGAACAGTTGGGAGGCATGTAAGTGGCATTTCTGGGGTCTGACATGCATGGTTCGTAGGGCCCCAGGGCAATTTTTGCATTGGGGCCTGGTGGTTTCTAGTTACGCCTCTGAGTGTGAGTGAGTGTGTGTGTATGTCAATGTGAGTGAGAGTGTGTGTATTTCAGTGTGAGTGAGAGTGTGTGTATTTCAGTGTGAGTGAGAGTGAGAGTGTGTGAATGTCAATGTGAGTGAGTGTGTGTTTGTCAGTGTGAGTGAGTGTGTGTGTATGTCAGTGTGAGTGAGAGTGTGTGTATGTCAGTGTGAGTGAGAGTGTGTGTATTTCAGTGTGAGTGAGAGTGTGTGTATGTCAGTGTGAGTAAGTGTGTGTATTTCATGTGAGTGAGAGAGTGTGTGTATTTCAGAGTGTGTGTATTTCAGTGTGAGTGAGAGTGTGTGTATGTCAGTGTGAGTGAGTGTGTGTGTATGTCTTCTTTCATTTTTATTCTTTCCCATTCCTGCATATAGGAGCTGTGTTTGTAAGTGTTGCTTCACGTTTTTCTTTTATTCAAAATTGCTTTTTTCATTGTCCTATGCACATTGCACTAGGTATTTGCAATTTGTTTTTTTTCAGGTTCAAGCAGCACACGAAGAGTGCCCTCCTGCTAAGTAATGTATAATTTTTTTATATGTGCGTCAGTATTACACTATATAGGTACATATATACTTGTTTTTTTGGCAATTGCCAGCACAAGAAATCATTCTGTTCTGATTGCATTCCATATCACTGCTGTCACAGTGTGTATTTTATATTTATATTCATTTCACATATATTGCTAACAGTCACCAAAAAGGACATTTGCAATATATGTTTTATATCTAGTGTCTAAACACAGAGCGCTGGAAATAATCCTTTTTGTTTGCAGTCCAACACATTGTCTGATGACATCACCAGAAAGACATGATATTCCATTAATTTGAATTAAATTATCCTCATTGGTTCCTGCTGCAAAAAAATTGAAAGAAAGAAATTGACTTTTACTGTGGCAGTGTGGGCATTCCATGCCTCTTGCAAACTGCTGTAATTTCACAATTTCATCTAGCTGGAAGTATTTTAAATTTTAAGTAATGCAAAAACACAGCAAGACTAGGAGCGAGTGCCATTAAGCTCATTCGCCTGTAAGTTTTTTGAGATGGCTCCAGGGTGTCTCAGGATATAGCCCAGATACAATAGGGCAATGGGCTATAGCAGGGGTGTCCAAGTTTATTCTGCAAAGTGCCACTTCGCTAGAAATGTATGCGTGCGTGGGCCGCATTCATTTTTCATTCATTCAGAGAATAATATATATAATTATATACATGTGTTTGTATGTATATATATATATATATATATATATATATATTTTACACTAATGTGTAGTGGTCACATTAACTACAAACACACACACATGCATACACAGTCACACTTACCCCCCTTCCCACACACACAGTCACAATTACCCCCCCCACACACATACACATTTATACACACATATTCACATACATACACTTACCCCACACACATACACATTTATACACACACACACTCGCATACATACATACACTTACCCCACACACACACTGATGCACACACTCACATACATACATACACTTAACCCACACACACATTGATACACACACTCACATACATACATAAACTTAACCCACACACACATTGATACACACACTCACATACATACATACACTTAACCCACACACACACATTGATACACACACTCACATATATACATACACTTAACCCACACACACATTGATACACACACTCACATACATACATACACTTACCCCGACACACGTGGCTGTGGAGGTTGTGGGCTCCCGGTGCGCTTCTTCACTCCCTCTGACCCTTGCACATGACCTCATGCGCAGGGTAGAGGAGGGGATTTGTGCACTGCACACCGCACAGGAAGCTGTATCGGGGAACGGAGCTTCTCGTGTGGGGTGCAGTTCGAGGTGCGGCTACCGGAGCAGAGCTCAGACGGGCCGCACCTCGATGCCCGGCAGGCCGCACGTTGGACGCCTCTGGGCTATAGACTAAGACATCCTGGTAAGTTGGGGACTAACAGTAATTCAATTAAGGGTTTAAGGCAGGGTATCTTAATTGGGGTCAGGGGAGGTTATCAGTAGGGGGAGTAGGGGAAGAGACTAGTGGGGGGGGGGGGGGGAGGTTCAGTCAGAATCCATAAAACAGGACATGAAATCTGGACTGTGCGAGGTGAGGCACGCGATGACGGGAAGACGCTGATGTGTATGGGAGGAGCACCAGCGATCATCTGGTGAGGGACTGAATTTACAGAAGTAACAAACCTCCACGGCCGCTACATACCCCGTAGTGACTATCGACTATATGGAGGATAGTGTGGCTCCGGAGCCTGCCTGATTACTGCATACTCCCTGGAGTTTACAGCTGATTTCAGCAGACTCCATTTCGGCCTGTTCATCCGGAATAAGTTCAAATGGATCCAGCAGTAACCCGGACATAAGAAAACGCACCTCCTTGCTGTGCATCCATACTCAACGCTGCCTTTGCCGATATAACTGCAGCTGGGATCAGTCTGACAGTGAGAAGGGCAGATAAGTGTCTTGTTTTTGCTTTGTTCCTATGACTTTCCTACTCCTGCATTTAATTGAAGGTTGACGTGAATACTGTATACCTGCAGGTGTCACTTCACTATTTCCACGTGGAATAAGCTCTCATACAAAACTGAATCGTTCTCACTATACCACTTAGATTGTATCTCCATAATACTGTTGGGGCACTAATTATTCATCAAGCGGTGAAGAGAATAAAGTCAAACAGAGGGAAAGGGAACAAAACTTTAACTTCTGGTACCAGTAGTTTCTGCTTTCCCCTTGTTTATATAGGCATTTAAAATAAGTGACTCCTGCTTTAAGATACCACATGGTCCGTAGTCTCTTATGCTCAGGGACAGTCCTGCTTTAAGCTTATTGGGGTATTTAAAAGATCAACACTGTGGCTGTACACACAGTCCTGCCTTAATTTCACTGGTGTATCCAGAAAGATTAACATCGTGGTTGCAGACATATATAAACAGTCTTGCTTCAAATTCAAAGGCATATCTCAAAGACTAACACTCCGGTCCCAGAGATATATATGGAAGTACCTATTGCGGCTAGTCCTCAACTACTATTTTTGAATGTTGCTGATTCTTAAAGACTATCAAACAGAAGGTCCTCCCGACACCCTGCGGATATTCACAGTAGCAGTACACCTGGCTACTAGCCTTATCTGGACGCACTCATTGTGGTTAGCCCTTATTTAGTTTGTGAACATTGCTGATCCCCAAGGACCATTAATGAACAAAACATCCTTTTGACACTTGATGGTTAATATCACTGGCCGTATACCTGGCTAATACCCCTAGATAGAGAAGACCTCACCTGGTGGGGCTAACTGAATTATTGAACTTGACTCGCCATCTCTGACTCAGTATCAGGCCAGAGGGTTGCTATAGGGCAAATACAGTTGCTGTACCACTATTGTATCATTGCTGATTCTACCACAAGCCTCCCCAACTCCTATCAGTCCAACCTAGATCCACCTCTGCTAAAATCTTCGCCTGATAAATGGCGCCCAAGGCGGATAAAACCCATAGAACGGAAAAGGAAAGAGAGGAAAAACTAGAGAAAAATAAAAATATGGGGAAATCGGCTAAAATACCGCCAATAAGTTCATTTTCCTCGCCGCAAAGTCAAGCAGATCTCTCCACACTGTCTGAAAAGCCTTCTATGGACGAAAGCAGTGAGAGTAGCATTCCGGATACGGCCGGCTATATTACGCATGCGGACCTTTCAATTGCCCTTTAATCTCTTTATCAAAAGATAAGAAATGATCTTGACCGAAATCTAGCAGAACACAAGGAAGAATTTCTCCATTTAAAAACCACTATCCTCTCTCAGTCTAATGAAATAATTCTTCTCCAACAAAAAGTAAATGATCTTCAAGAACAAAAATCTACAATGAAATCAGAAATTACTAAGATGAATCTAAAGAATGCAGATATAGAGGACCGTGCAAGGAGACAGAATCTAAAGATAAGGGGTATTCCAGAGGAGATCACCGATATTGATAGATATGTGTCTGACCTACTTAAAGTCTATATCGATCCAAAGTTAATAAGTCTACTTCCAATAGAAAGGGCTCACAGACTCCCCAAGCCCCCAAATCTTTCAATCTCAGCCGGTAGCAGGGATGTGATTGTCCGGTTTCAGAACTTCAGTATTAAGGAAATGCTGGTCCTCGAAATGAGGAAGAATCCTGGAAAAGATATTAAATATGCCAATCTCACCACATTTGCCGACCTCTCAGCTGCAACTAGAAGGTTCAGGAAGAACTGTTCGGATCTGACTTTATGCCTAAGAAACAATAACATTTTATATTCATGGGGTTACCCCGCCAGACTCACAATTACCTGGGGAGAAGAAAAATTTGTCTTTTTTGACCCAGACCAATTGAGATCTAAAATGGCCAATTGGGGTCTGATGCATTAGGTTTCAATGAATGTTCCGAGGGAATAGGAAAGAGAGGGTGACTAAGTGACTTGGATTTTCACTTTCTGTGTATGTTCTCTCTCTTCCCTCTTCTTCTATGATTATCAATTCTTAATTGATGGGATCTTTATACTAAATGGCTTAAAAAGTTCTATACCGGTTGTGGCTCTGTCCAAAGTGATCTTGTTCTGGTTGCTTTGAATGAGCTGAATTATGTCTGGCCAGTATTAAATGGGAGGGGAAAGGTAGCCAGACTGTAAAAAATACAATATTTCTGAAAAAAATATTTTTGTTTTGTTTGTCCCCCTTTTCGACAGTGCACTAGATGGACAAAGCTTTAAACAACCTAATTTAGAGACTATTTTTTATATCTATAAAGTAATTTAATCACATTCCACATTAGAAAAAAAAGGGAAATAGTGGGAGGAAATTGGTCTAGACCGATTGGGGGTGTGAGTCATTAGAACTGAGGTGTATTTAATCTGCCATGTTGCTAATCAGGCACGATGAGAATGATTAACTCACAGTTGCTCATTTACTGTCACATAATTTTCTATAAGACTTCACAAAATGAGTGGACATATCTACTCGCTTTTAGGTAATCCCTTCACATAGTTTATGCACGTGAAGAAAGATGAAAGAGGAAGGAAGGGGAAAAGGGGAAAATGAAAGGGTTTATATGGGTAAATATTATATTATATATTATATTGTATATATGGGGGAAATTTAGCACAAACTGTGTGGTCTTAAAGCATAGGAAAAGATTGATCGAGGCAGATCTATTTGCACCTGATATATATCTGCCTTCCTTTATTTAATTATTTTTTTCCTCACTTCTGCTCCTTTGAGTTGATCGTAACATGGCATATGTTACTCAAATGCAGAATTCACCTCCGGTGATTATATTATGCACTGAATGATCAAAACTATTACATTTAACACTTAATTAAAAGCAAAAGGCTTGATTACTCTATAATAGGGGGATAACGCGACACTAATCAATAACTGCTCTACTTATGTATTTGCTGCTAAATTTGGTACTTGATCCATAGTGCTCAATGAAGTATACTTAATAAGTGTATAGTAGGGGGATATTAAGATATAAACTGATAATTGTTACACATATGTATTTTTCGTTACAATGTCACATTGAGCTACATTTGTTTTGCACTTGAATATGAATGGTCTCCTAGTGCCTTGCAGGAGGGGAAAGAGAAATCTGGACTGTGCCAGTCATGCAAGAGAGCCAAGTAACACCAAGAAAGGCTTAGGACCAATACTACTCCGCCAAGATCCCTTGGTGGCAGGTAACGCAGTTTTAGCTCCCAGACTGCTCAGGGCATCCTTCTCTGCCCTTGTCTAATTTTACTGTATGTCCCCTTGTGTTGATGTATTTGAGTTTATCTATTTTATGGCCAAAGCCTTCTGTGTATTACCTCTGGATTACTGATTACCTTGCATTCTCCATCCTTTCAGTATGTAATAGTTTCTGATCTTCACTGTATTAATACCCCCACCTCTGCTCATCCATTATTATTGAAAATACTTTGGGTTGTTTCTTCTACCCACTTATATTTATCATTAGGGGCTCTTGTGCTCCTGGTGAAATCATTGATCTATATCTAAATATTCTCACTATACAGCCTATGCTGAGTGTTGAAGTAGATGAAAACCGTGCAACAGAAACCAAAACTGCAGCATCACAAGGACCATAACAAACAGTGGACATGACTCATCAAAATCACATGATAAGTATTTTAGCAGTATCAGGTTTTATGGCATTTCATGATTGCACTTCGGTTTTACATTTGATATTCAGAATTGTTTGTCCTTTGTGAGTATATAGTTTGTGTTTTTTCCAGGAATGGGGTTTGTGTTTTCCTTTTACATTTTAAACTTGTAATAGTTGCTTGTTGTACCTTAAAATGTGCCCCCCCCCCCCCGTTACTTCACATGACACTCCTTAACAAAGGTTAAGTTTTGCAAATATTTGGTAATTTCTAATTTGGGGTAATTGGGTTGCCATATAATTGAAACCACGGTTATATTCTTTTGATGAGGCAAGTTTTACGCACTTTTCAATTTTTGAAAAGTAAAAAGTCAATACCTGAAAAATATTACCAGATTATTCTCCAGACAGGAGCATAAGAATTATCCTTCACTTCAGAGACCCTCTCTACCTTAGCTTTATTATTATTCTCTACATAATATTTATTTGCTTCCTCTGCTGGATGGTTATTCTAGGTATCTATTACTCCTTTAGTAAAATAGTGTGTTGTCACATTGCTTCGAATTCTACCATCTTCTAGCTCTAAACAGTGCACCTTTGCACAAAAAGTACTTCCCTTATCAGCTTGATAATAAGTAGTAAAATGGAAATACTTGTATCAGAATAATAATGTGCTTCCTCTACTGGAAGGTTATGCCAGGTATATACTACCACTCTTTTGGGAAAATACTGTTTTGTCACATTGCTGGAATCTCTAACACACTCTAGCTCCAAACATTGTTCTATTGGCAGGAAAATACTTCCCATTATTAGAATGTTTATATTTAGTAAATATTTATTTATTTAGAAAGTGTTTTACCAGGAAGAATACACTGAGTTTTCTCCTGTTTTGAAATATGTCCTGGGGACTCAGCAATATGACAATATTCATATCATAATATTTAGATGCTTCAGCTACTGGAAGATTATGCCCGCTATCTACTACCTCCTTTTGGGAAAATAGTGTTTTGTCACATTGTTGGGATGTTCTAACACCCCCCAGCCCTAATCATTGTTCCATTTGCTCAATAATACTTCCCTTATGAACATGATTACAGGAGACAACAGTTTACATGTTAAATCAGAGAAATATAGACAGACTAGTCAACCTGCACTATACTGACTGCACTAGCCAACATGCACTGTACAGACTGCTATAGAAGGTGGTTGGCCTAGTTGGAGGCATAAAGAGTGGCTAGTGGGAGTTTCCTCTTGGTGGCGGTAATGCGACACTCACTACTTCTGGGGATAGCAAAAACACCCTGCATGTTGAGATGGGCGCGATGCGGGTACTGACGGTGTGGTCAGGCCCATGCAGTGGAAGCGTAGCCAGCCGGTTGTGGATACAAAGATGGGAACTGATTGTGTGGTCGGGCCCGTCGCTGGGGCACGGCTATGGCTCATGATGATCGCAAAACATGGTGTGCGCTGATGGGTCCATGACTAATGACATGCCCAGCCAGCCATGTTGGGGCACGTGAGTTTGGGGGCTCATGGGCCTCCAGGAAGGGGGGGTTCAAGGCAAGCAGACATGGATAGTGAGGTTTGACAAGTGGTTAAGCCAAGGGAGGCGGTCGTTGCAGCGCCTGCACTGGCCGACATTTGCGCTGCAGGCAGGTGGGGATCAGCACAGCTGTATCCAGGTGGTAGGGGGTGCCACATTTGGTTTGGTGGACTCCCCTTTTGCTTTGTTATAAATAAATGACTTTCATTTACCTCCATATGCAAGTGTCCTGGTTTTTTTCAAGTGTTGTATGGGGTAGCTAAACGTTGGATATTCTCCATCAGTAAGGCGTGGGCAGCATAATGTAAAACATGCATTTCAAGTACTTTAAATGGACATTAAAATCCATTAAAATTTGGAAGATGCCTTTTGAGCACCAGACAGTGCTTTTAATGTGCAGTGCAGGTAGACTAGTGCAGTCAGTATAGTGCAGGTTGACTAGTCTGTCTATATTTCTCTGCTTAAACATGGGCGATTCCTCGAAAGTTTCTCGGTCCGGGCTGCCCTACAACCACCACTCTGAGCGCCACAAATCCCTGGTGACTCCAGCTACCACTGCTCTCTTCTACCGGAATGGAGATCCACACTTCCCTGGCTGCAGGTACTGCTTGATTATATAGACTGCTAATGCACCTGATACAAGAGCAGTTTTATGTAAAATGTAAGTGGAGGTTATTTTATGTATTACAAGTAATTCTGGGTGAAAACGCTATCAGCGAAGCAATAACCATGGAAACCAATGGAAGATGATAACTGACAACTTCACATCTATAATGTTCACCTAGGATTGCTCTTTATACATTATGTAACCATATTAAGGTTCTTAGGAGACAGTAAAATCTAGTTTAAAGTTGTATGTTAAGTGACTGTCCACTAAATAGTACGGAATTATAAAACTGGTTGGCTTGCAGAAGTGGAAACACATGGACAGATGAGAATTTTTTTTTTTTAAATATACGTGGACTGTGTCCAGTGTCCAGTGTATGATGTCACCCCACTTGTGACATCATGTGCAAAATACTTATTCTTAAGGCTAGTAGTTCAGGTGCCACAAGGTGATGAATAGAAGAAATCATAGAGAAACTGAATACACATTTTCTCTTATTCTGTGCTTTTTTGACATAGTAATATTTACTTTCATTAAACTTGCTAGAAAACTTAGGGTAAACCTCATTTTCCTACATATAGGTTTAGAAATGAGGTGCAGAGATGCACTCTATAAATAAGCAACAACAAAAAATCTGTAAATTTAATAAAATATATAAATAATTTTTCTTTCGCTCACGGAAGTTCCAATGTAAGATTATCCTGCTTTATTAAAGTATTAAAGGTCCTCGTGCAAACGTCATGGGCCATAACAGCCAAGTTTGCCTATAAGAGTTTCCAATGTTTTCTGCTATAGACTCTCTACTGTACCACATGGAAGAAGTCATGTAAACTATACATTATGTTGGTTAAACTGATAAATAAGTTACATTCATACTAATAAAAATAAATAATATATTTATATATATATGTGTATGTCTTTGTGTATATATATATTTATAAAAATGTGTATATATGTGTGTCTGTATATGTGTGTGTTTGTAAATAGGCTATGTCGAGCCTTTGGCAACCTACTTCTTTAGCCTATGTTTTTCATGAGGCTCAGCAATATTTTTGCTGTTGTGCATGATGGGAAATATAGTCCACAGCAGCTAAAGTGCCAAATGTTAGACATGCAAATACAAATATTTTCTATATACAGACACACGTAAAGACACACATATTTTGATAAATATATATATACAATGTTAATGTCACTGAATAAGAATCTTTACATTGTATAGGTTCACCATTAACCCTCGCTGTGTGAAAACCATGGATACTTTACTGACAGAGTTGACTGAGAAAGTAAAACCACGCTGGGGATTTGCAGCTCGAGCGATTTATACCCCTCACAATGGGCACCGTGTGAACCAGCTGGATGCTTTGCAGTCTGGTAAAGGATATGTGGTGGCTGGAACAGAGCGGTTTCAGAAACTTGAGTAAGTCCTGAACCTTATCAGTGAACCTGCTGAATTGTGTACCTTTTGGTAGAAATCAATGTCCTCTATGTAGTAGCACAGTAATATTCTCCTATTAAAGAATACTGTTTACGGGGATGGGACACTTCATCGCGGCTGCATCTGCACCGCTGCTTCACCGCCGTCACACGAGAGCTCGTCGCGGGATATTTCATTGCGGGACATTTCATTGCTAAAGGTGAGTTTTAATGTGTTACAGTTACAAGATAGAGTGTTAGAATTAGAATTTTAGTATTGGGGTTTAGGGTGGTTATAATTAGGGTTTAGGGGGTTAGAATTAGTTTTTAGGGTTCGGGGTTAATTTTAGTATTAGGGGGTTAATTTTAGTATTATTTTATTTTAACTGGTACGTTTGTAAGGGCTGAACTGTCAGCTCTTACATAGCCGCGTCCGCGATGAAACAGCCTCGTTATTCTTCAACGTTCAACGTTCTAACTGCCGCTCTGAACTGTCAGCGATGAAGTGTCCTAGACCCCGCTGTTTACACATACAAATACACATTTTTGGTTCTCAAAACTTCCCGATAAAGGACAACAGTCACAAAACATGAAGTAATGTTTGTTTGAAAGATCACATCAAGTGTAGGCATTTTAACCCCTTTGTAATGCATGGTGCTTGCATCCCAGATTATGCAAGCACCAAAGTGGCCTCATCTGACAGGTGGGATACGCTGCAAGTCGCTGCAGCGGGATCCAGGATCAGCTCATGGTGGGGAGACACAGGACGTTCTATGCAGTCCTAGCGTCTTTTAGGAACACTAAAATTAGGACGGCATAGGACTTCCTAGTGGCACGAAGGGGTTAAATAGAAAAGTTTTAGTGAGAGTACATATAAAGGGATCAGTTCATCGCTGTCATTTCACCGGGAACAGTTCAGTGCAGCAGTTTGAGCGCCAAACTGTCGGAGGTGTATGACAGTGCGGCCATTTCACCACAGCAGTATAAGCACTGACAGTTCAGTATTGAACGGTCAGCGCTTAGAAATACAGTAATAACCCCCCTAAAACTAACTTCAAGTCCTAATACCATCCCTAAAACTAACCCCAAACCCTGACCCTAATACTAACCCTGAACTCTAATACTAAGCCCAAATACTAACCCTGAACTCTAATACTAACCCCGAACTCTAATACTAAGCCCCAATAAGAAATAAATATTATATAACTATGCGAGGAAGCAGCCATGATGAACTGTCCCATCCCCCAAATAAAGTACCTTATTGAGCCCTCTTTGTTTGTATAGCACTATCAGGGCGCTAAAGGAAGATTTGACCTATTTGACTCAAAATTCGAAACAACATGCCCACTGCCTGATACAGCTACACCGAACCAAAAGAAATCAGTATATACGTTACTTGAATTCTTACATTCAAACATTTATAGTTAGCATGCCTATACATGATACAATCTTTCAAATAAACCTAACATAAAATGTTGCTGACAGTTGTATTTTAATAGAATTGCTACTAATAGACAAATACACAAGAAACATAAATGGGGCAAGTGAATAAAATGCTGAAAAATCATTCACAAACAAAATCTGTAACAAGCCGAAAACTGTACAGATTGAGTATCCCTTATCCAGAAATCCATTATTCAAAATTATCCATTAGTCAGAACATTTTTGTGATTTTGCCACAAGTTGCAATTCCACACACACCTGTCAGAAAGCAAACAACAGTTTATTCAGTATGTAGCCCCCTTACACTGCAATATAGCCTTTCCTTGCATGCCCACAATCCCCCATGCCCAGGGCCAGTGGAAGGATTTTTTGATAGAGAGGCGAAAGTGCTTTTTGGTGCCCCCCCTACTACAATTCCATGACTCTCCCTCTCCCCCCATCTCCCTTATCTATCCTCCTTCTCCCCATATCTTTTTCCCTAACCCGATATCTCTTGTCTCTCCTTAATCAATATCTCTTTCCCTCCCCATATCTCTTTCCCTCTCCCCATCTCTGTTCTCCCCACCTCATCTGTTTTCTCAACCCTCTTCTTTTCTCTCCCTCTCCCCATCTATTCTCACCCCCTCCTCCCCCAACTCTGTTCTCTCCCCCATTTATGTCCCCTCCCCCCCTCTCTGTGGCACCCTAAGGCGACTGGCTAGGCAGCCTTATGGTGGCACCAGTCAAGCCCTCACATCACAACTACATCACAGTAAGTGATTTATTTGCTCTATACAGTATTTGGATTGCTGCTACTGTATTTCATAAGTGCTGAGAGGCTTTAATAAATCTTATTGGTAAAAAAATATCCGAAAATATCTGTTATTCAAAATACTTCTGGTCCCAAGCATTTTGGGTAAGGGATACGCAATCTGTAATATAGTTTTAGGAGTACAGTTTATTCAGTGGTAATATTGTTTTACCTAGTACTATTGTCCTCTTTTTACAGATTTAATTTCTGAGAAATGTATTAATAAATCTCCCTGTTTTTGAAATTTATTTCACCATTGCAGTGAGGAATGGGAGGTTGGCTAGCCCTGTGCTCAAGGACCACCCAACAGTCCAGATCTTTGGGATCCAGTTGTGTCCAAGGTGTATTTTTTTTAATCACCTTAGACCCAACTGAGTAATTCCAAAGATCTGGATTGTTGGGCTGGAGACCACTGGACTAGACTACTGTGTAACCCATGTTCACAGGAATTCCCACAATCTTATCACTGGAAAAAATATTTTTCTATTCTAATCCGTTTTTCCCTCTGTATTTTAATCATTAATCAGTGCCAATAATCTACATTATTAAACTTCAGTTTAATGGTTTGTTGCCTGTAGCATGGCTTTGCTTAGAGCAGGTTATACATGATCTTCAGTAATCAACTCTTCAGTAATCTACTTTTTAATAGTTTCTTACTTTTTTTTTTTTTTTTTTAGTTATGAACAAATCGCTCTCAAGAAACCTCAGATAAAAAAGGTGAGTTTGTGTTCAGGGGTAATTATAATCAAAGTGTATCTTAAAGGTAAGGTTTGCATGACTTCTAATATGTGAAAACAAGCAATTTGTACCAATAGCGCCAGCAAGTGACCAAAGCAGTAAAATAAATGACATATAATACAACAAAAGGTACAGGTGTGCTAATCTATGCAATAGAATGTAAGTTTTATCAATCGAGTGGAAATATAGACAATACTTAAGTTAGTAATACGATCGATCTAGGAACACGTGCAAAATATTGCATTGTATAATCAGAGTGGTAGTGTAATAGAGGAAATGACAAAAAATGCTGTATTGGCACATCTTCCAGCTCCCCAAAGTTGGTAAATCAAAGGGCAATCTGTATCTTCATATCAGGATGAACCCCAAAAATGAGCAAAATAGGAAAGAGAATGGGCAGTCATGAGCAGAAATATACACAATTTATTATAAAAGTATTAAAAACAGGAAAGTAAAGCACAGGCAGGCACCCATATTCTGGTCTCCACATGGGTCCCTTTCCTCTGTTGGAGAGCTGCCAAAGTCACCAGATAGTCCTCCAATAATGTAGTAGTTTCTTTATTTCATAACAGTAAAAATCCATGTTGTTGTTTAGGTAGTGCAGAATAGGGGGAATGAATCTAATTCAAAGGGAATTCACAAAGTCGAGAGTGTGGTTTTGATTTAGTTGACTATTGTAACTGGTGAGACCAATGTGATCCTATGAAGGGCTGAATAAGAAGCTTTTATCTTTCATAACTACCTTGTTATTTTTGTTTGACAGATTAAACCACTTGTAGATCATACAAGCGAATATAACATCATATAGTAAGTATGATTCCTTATTTATGGCTCGTCCAATCATTCTCAAGCATTAGGCAAACTAATATTCATTTAAGTTCTGTGCATTTGGTCTACAAAGTGAGATGACACAATGACATAATAAGACACTGGCGGTGTCATATATTTACATCATCATAGAAGTATCTCCCAGGAGCATGATCACTCTGCTTCCCATGTTAATGTGCAGCTCAATTTAAAAATAGAGTATTCCTATTAGTATATAACAAAACAAACATACATGAAGATATACCGATATCTGCTGATCACTCATATTATATCAAGCTTTCAAAAATGTTTAACTTTCAAATATTTCCTGATTTTTAATGTGTTACTCTGAACTTCCCCTTCTGTTATTTTTTTATTTTTTGAAATTATTATTTTATTTAGTCACAGTTGAAAAGACATACACACGTTTGTTCCTACAAGATAAATCAGAATAATGTTATTTTACATGACTGATATTATGTTGTTATACTAATTATGCATGCATCTGCTTTCCCTATTATCTTTTTCTTTTCATTCTTCTTTATTACTGATATTCCTGTAGGTGATTTTGTTTTCTCCGGATTCCTTTGAGTTTATATTTTTAGGAGATTATTCACATACTATCTTTCATGACCTCTGATGAAGAGTCCATGACAGCCCACACTGTCAGGATACCTTCTTAGACACATGTGCTTTGCACTGCCAGGTGTTCTGTGTCAGACAGTGGGACAGTAATGACTCATTTAGTGGCACCCATAGGGGTGTCTAGTAACATGCTCCCTTTCTATTCACCCCTGCACCTTGTTGCATACACTTCCTGCTTGTCACAGCCCCTTATATTCATGGGATGTCATGTTATTATCACAGAATTACTTCACATATCTAGACAAATAAAAGAAATGATTACAGAGCAAATATTGGATGGCAGCTGAACCCTTGACATTCATACTAACACCAAATATCTGACTATTTATATGGGGGTCAAACAATCCGTTACATGTTGGCATTTGAAATGCCTGAAGCTCCTTGATGGAAGATGTTTTGTTTGTGTGATATTTTCTTTTAACCTCAAAATCCATCCTGGTGTTTGTTTGTCTGTTTTTTAGTTCAGAAATTTTATTTGTAAAACTTTTTTCTTTGGGGGACTTTTATTGGACAATTATACAGCAAAGCTGAGTTATTGTGGAAATGCTAGATGCATTTAGTGGATCTGAAATGCAATATGAAAGCAATGAATTATTACTCAGTATATTCATAAAACATGACAAGGTGAAATAACTTGTACTCTGCTGGTTTGAATACAAAATGACAGTCTAGTGATAGCAAGGTACACAAGGAAGGTTACAGTCTAAGGCACACAGACACAATTGTTTATCTTACAGAAATAGGTACAAACTTGTGACAAACAGAATAGAACTTGTCATGATCTTGATTCTAGAGTAAAACATGGAACCAGATACCAGGAGCAGCACTCGTGAAATATGTGACTGGATTCAAGATAATTTAGAAATAGGGCAGGATAACTGATAGCTGCAAAAGAGACAGACCTGCACTACTTAAGGAACCTGACATGAGGGGCAGCTCTACATGGGGACGGAAGGGTGCCTCCAAAGTCTGCAATGATTCTGGGTACATGACATTCCCTACAAGAAATGGAGCTGGGAGCGGATTAAATGCACCCAGCTCCCTAAAAAGATTGCACTCACAGAACTTGGCCCAGCACCCAGATTGGTCACAAAGGACTTCCCCAGCACTTACCCCAGCATGCAGATTGCATTCATAGGACGTATCCAAGCAACCAGGACATGCCCAACCATGCAGATTGCCCTCACCAGATAAACCCAGCACACAGATTGCACTCATAGGACTTACCCTAGCACTGAGATTGCACCACAAGAGTTGCCCTGCAGGGTCAAGAATCTGATCTCAGGAAGGGCACTGCCCATGTCTGTCTCTCTCTCTTTTCCGCTCCTCCATCATGTCTGCCTCTTTTCCTTTCCTCCCTCATGTTTATCTGTCTCTATTCTCATGTCTGTCTCTATTTTCCTCTCCCCCTTTGTCTGTCTCTCTTTTCCTAACCCCCCTCTGTGTGTAGTCTCTTTCCTCTACCCCTTGTTTGTAGTCTCTTTCCACTCCTCCATCATGTGTGTAATCTCTCTCCCCCCCATGTGTGTAATCTCTCTCCCCTCATTTCTGTAGTCTCTCTCTCCATCTTATTTCTGTAGTATCTTTCTCCCCTCATTCCTGTAATCTCTTTCACTCATCTCCTCCCTCATTTCTGTATCTTCTCTCTCCCCTAATTTCTGTAGGCTCTCTCTCCCCCTCATTTCTGTAGTCTCTCTTTCCTCCCCCCCCCTTTATTTTCTCCTCGCATATCCGAAATGCTTATGAGCCATTGGCAGAACCCCCCAATATTTAAAACAGCCGCATCCCACAGCGGCCGGACCAGATAAAAACTGGCCTAGGTTAGATCTGGCCCACGAGACTTAGTTTGGAGACACCTGCTTTAGGGGGTGGTCATGTCTACCTGCTGTTTGGCTAGCTCCCAGCCATATTTTTGATAGGGAGGGTCAGGTCTACTTTATTTATTGTGCCAATTGAGTTCCAATTTCTCCAGGGGGGGTGGGCTTATAGGATTTAAAAAAAAAAATTCCCATTCACAAGAAAGGTAGTAGAGAGGAGGCAGGCAACTTTAGACCAGTAAGTCTTACTTCAGTAGTGTGGAAAATATTGGAAACCTTGTTAAAGAATAGGATTGTTGAACATCTAAAATAGTATAGATTTCAAGATCACAGCCAACAAAGTGACAGGCAACAAAGGGTTGTAGTCAATGGTATATATTCGATGCAAGGTCTTGTTTCTAGTGTGGTACCCCAGGGATCTATACTTGGACCCATTCTCCTTAATATTTTTATTAGTGATATTGCAGAAGGTCTTGTCGGCAAAGTATGTATTTTTGCTGAGGATACAAAGATTTGCAGCACGGTTGGTGTTCATGAAAAGATCAGAAGAATGGCAAATAATTTAGCTAAACCAGAAAAATGGTCAGAGCTGTGGCAACTGACATTTAATATAGACAAGTGCAAGATTATGCACCTTGGGAGTTAAAACACAAAAGCATAATATAGACTATTTGGTACAGTCCTAACCTCAACATCTGAGGAAAGGGATTTAGGAGTAATATTTTCAGAGGACTTAAAGGTAGGTAGGCAATGTAATAGAGCAGCAAGAAATGGTAGCAGAATGCTTCTTTGCATAGGGAGAGGTATTAGCAGTAGAAAGAGGCTCATGCCATTGTACAGAGCACTGTTGAGACGTCAATGAAAAAAAGTGTACACTCCACTCTCGAAGATGATGAATAAAAAAGGTGCTTTAATGTGATTAATAAATAAACAAACAGAGTACGGTAAATCCACGGACTAGAGAGTCATGGTGAGGGAAGACCACCTGACGCATTTTGCGCGATACCACGCTTAGTCATAGGTGGTAGCACACAAGGAAGCAAGGGTTAAACAAAAAAAAAAACATGTCCCGCACTTTAAAAGTAAACCCAACGTGTATATTAATAGATACACACGTGTTTACTATCTTCTGTGTCTCACATCTGAGACACAGCAGTTCCTGGCTCACCCTGCTCTGACTGCAGAATGTGAGGGTCTCTCGCTGCTAGCGCAGAGAGAGACCCTTGTTTTTGCATGGGATCAGCAGGGGGGACCAAGTTAAGGCCCCCCTGCTGATCCCATGCAAAAACAAGGGTCTCTCTTTGCGAAGTTTCCTATGGATCCATGGCAGCTGTCGGTCAGAGGATAAACTGGTGTGAACTATCAAAAGGACAAGGCATTTCATCATCACAATAGGAACAACTTACATTTCACTTGTACTTCTATATTAGAAGCATAAGTGAAAAGTAAGGTTTAGTGTTCCTTTAAGTTATTTTTGTTTCTCTTAATTTATGTATTTGCATGCAATTCTGCTAACACAACATATAAATGATATTTTATCTGCAACATTCACAGTAAAAACAATGTTTCTGTGATGGAGTCGCTTTACATTTTAGAGATTTCTACTTTCAGAGAAACTGAATATTTTCCAATAGGAAAAATCCACAGTGCACCAGAAAGTCATCTTACTTGTTCGTCATTGAATCTTTTCCCCTTGAATGTACAGGGCGTCCACTAAATTAAATAATTAGAACATAGAATAAGAAGAACAATAGTCACAGTTTAAATATCCATTCTTCTTTATTATGAAACAGAGGTAAAGATAAAAGCTTGTAACTGGAATCTCTGATCTCTTCATATAAAAAGCAATGGGCTGCAATTTTATTTCAAAGTAATATTTAATTAGAGATTCAAGAAGTTCTGCCAGATACAGATACTTAAAATGTTTGGCTGAAACTGGATTCCCATTCTACAACTGCATTTGTTTGTGTTCCAACAATAAATCAAAATTAATTATTTTAATGATTTTTCATTTGTAGGTCAGATAGCAATATATAGAAGCTTTAAGGTTGAACTTTAAATGCAAATTTATTAAAAACAAACGAACAGGTGCTATTACAGGTCACGTAAAGGATGAAGTGAGATAGAAGGAATTAAACTTCAGGATATAGGAGTTTTAGTCTAAAAAAGCATAAATGTATAAATTGGGCAAATAATACACGTAACTATGTAAAAGCCTGGAATCAGTTTTTAAAGTCTCTTTTTTCCTGATTAATCCTGCCTTTTGAAATTGTTTCTCATTTGACAGATTTGTACTTTGTGGACAGTCTGTAGATCCATAGTGTTGCTCTCTTAGTGACCTCTGCATAAGTCAATATTTATCAAACTTATAAAAAAGTGCCCATTATAAATGACACATTGTGTAGGCTTTTGAAAATCCAAATGTGTAAATATTGAAACATTTAAAGGTCAATGGTGGATCCACAAAAACTTTATTAACTGGAACCTGCCATTAGAAATACATTTTATTTGTTTTTGACTTTACTCCTACTTTAAAGGCAATTTCTACCCAGCTGTGTGTAATTAATAATAGGGTGTCGTTAAGAGATGGCTTTAGTGATTTTGAAAATGGCCTGATTTTTTCAGTGCATTTTACTTTAAAGTGCAACATTTACAGGCTTTAGTTGACTCACACGTTGGATCAAGGCCATATTCATGATTTTACATTGGTGCTTCCATTTTCATGTCTGTTAGCTATTTAATTGAACTAATATTGACTCACTGGCATTTCTTCAAACTATATATAAGAAAGCCAACTGAGTAGCTGGTGGCCCAGGCTAGGCGATGCAGTCCCCATCCACAGGGCAAAGATTTGACCTTGAGGCCTGGAAAGTAAATGACAAAACCTGGAGCCTCTATATTAACTACACCTAGGTCTCTTGAACTGTGGTGAACTGAAAAATGGAATGGCAAAAACATTAGGCTATTATATTAGACTTATGGCAAACTCCAACTTTCCTATTTTTCCAACTCAATTGCTAATGTCCAATTTTTGTTATTCCCACTGTTTACTATTTATTGAATAGAGTTCAGTAAGTTTTCAGGTATGCATGTTGCCAGGCCAATAACTGTTGTCGCTTTGTACAATCTACTGTACTTTTCAAGGCTACTCTTCCTTAAAGATGGCCTCTCTCTACTTCCTGTCTGCCTCCTAATAGAACTATACAAACAGAGAGGACTCAATAAGGAACTACATTAATTAATTATTTTCATTACAGTATTTATGTTTAAAATGTCTACATTTGATGCAATCTTTCAATTAAACAGAACTTTTTTGTACTTTAAATATATACAGCAAGTAGTAATTTTAGACTAGAATCTTTTCAAGTAGGTTGGAGTTTAAGTTATTGTATTCTGATATTTTAGTAACTAGTGAGCTGGTATTACTTTCATTTACCATTAAAAACACTGCTGTCATGCAGGTTACACTTGAGTAAGTCTCTGTTATTTGGGCCGCAGTCATAAATCCATTGAATTTTTTACCCTTTAAATGATTTCACATTATTTCCTTTGGGAATCACAGATATATTTTCAGATCAGACTAGAGAATGTTATTGAATTTTGAGAAATTGTATTTTTTACATCAGCATAAAACACTGTCCTCTTGGACTCGCTGCTTCCAGTATAACAGTGAAAGCAAACCAAATATATCAAATTAGATAAATGTCATTTTTTTTTTAAGGTTTATTTTTTAATATCGTTGCATTATGTAGTTTGTTTGAGTTTGCTTGTTTATAAGATACCAATAACTTTTTTTTGTAATATTTGCAGTGTTTTTAAAAATCTGGATATCGTCAACCCACCTGTACAATTGAGGATAAAGAATAATATATTACAGGACTTTGACCGGCTTCTGGCACACATTTCCAGAAAGGTTTCTCTTCCAACGGGCCCTGTCAGAAGGTAAAATGGAATAAAAAAAACTCAGTGTATGCACTAGATTCTAAAAAAACTCAATGTATGCACTAGATTCTAGATTGTCCGACTGAGTCCCAAGTAGATGTTCCTAGACTTGAATTCCAATATTTCTCTGCCATGCTGAGAGTTTGGATAAGGAATATAAGATGTGTTATGAATACAGCTGAAGGTCCCCAGTTGGATACCTACGTACTAAATATTTTTCAACTTTATTCCTGCATGGTCTCAATATTGGAAATACATATTTTTGAAGAACTCCAAACTTGCAGGGCTATAAAATGATGTGACTTTTTAGGATATTCCAATCTTATTCCCTAACGGGACCTTATTTTTATTTTCTAATCTATATAGGGAGCACCGACTTGGTCCCCTCTAGTAATTATATGTAAAACACTAGTGTCCCTGACAAGATTAATTTTGTATGTGCCTACAACTGAACGACAGGTCTCGCACTACAGTTGCATCTACCACATACTCTGCCGAAGAAGCATCAGTTACATTTTTTTTAGTGCAATTGGCAATTATTTATTGTCCATGATGCCTGCATTTGGCCATGCATTTTGTCACATGCCTAACCATGAACCACTGATAAGCAGCCAACCAGTACCATGTCAGAACCACTGTCTTTTTTTTATAAACATAGTAATTCATGGTTTACCAGACAGCTCCAGGAGTTGGCACACCTTTCTCTTTCTGCAAATGGTAACTTAATTTCTTCTGCATTTAGATTGTACACGCTAGCCGGGAAACCAATTTCAAAATATTCCAAACTAGGAGAGGAAAAATATATAATTGCTGTTGGACCCGAACTATTTGAGCCATTAAGGAACTATGGATACCGCTCCAGCAGGGAGCTGGAATACCGAAGGTACAGAGAAGTGTGCATTTATTGTATTTTCATGTTTGCATTATGATCCTGTGTATATGTCTGCCTCCACTGGATAATAATACACAGTATTTGTTTAGGTGTGTGAATGTAGAATAAAAAAAATACTCTATATTGGAAGAATTGAAAGCAGATGCATGTGTTAAAGCACGAATGGAAAGACAGTATATAAGGAATACGTTTTTTTTTTTTTTTTACAAAATTCAAGGCCAGATTTTAATGCATGGACCTGGAGTCCCCATTTTGCTGAGGCTGCAGCCTCTAAAGCCCATGTGTTAATCCAGCTCTGGCTGTGTCTGATGATACCAGGTGGCAGTGGCATTGTTAGGGGTGGACTACTGGAGCTATAGTCCCAAATCCCCGGTGCATAGCCCCGAATGGAGACTCCCCCGCTGACAAAATCCCCCGCTGAGCTTTCCTCTGTCTGGGACATGGAATCCCAGAATCGGAGGTTTATGCTCGCACGCGGGTGAGGAGGAGAGGCGCTTCTATGGGGAGCTCTCTCCCTAGCCTCTCCTTCTTGAGGTGCGGCCCACAGGCGAGTGCCTCCTTGCCATACTGAGACAGAGCAAAGGGTGCAATCTCCACCTCCATCGCGCTGTGATATTGGCTGCACGCCGGATGCCAAGTGGAATCCGGCAGAAGAAACAGTGCAGCTGCAGACAGTGTCGGAAAAGTCCTCCTCCCTGCAAACAAAGTTAACTTAGCAGTGAGGGGGACCACCACTATGAGGACTGACTGTGTGTGTTTGTCTAAATGTGTATAAGTGTGTGTGTGTGTGTGTGTGTGTCAGTGTGTCTAGGTGTGTGTGTGCCTGTGTGTTTGCATAAGTATATGCATGTGTGTCTGTGTGTGTCTAGGTGTTTGTGTCAGGGTGTCTAGGTGTGTGTGAGTTTGTGTAATGGTGTTTGCACAAGTGTATGTGTGTGAGTGTGCTTGTCAATGCATTTATGTCAATTTATTTTGTGTCTGTGTGAGAAAGAAAGAGAAACTGTGTGTATGAGAAAGAGAGAGATCCATTGTGTGTGAGAAAGAGAGAGACACTGGGTGTGTAAGAAAGAGAGAGACAGAGTGTGTGTGAGAGTGCTAGATGGAGTGTGTGAGAGAATGATTTTGCCCCCCAGGCTGGACGGTGTAAGTCTTCTTTTTTCTACACAGGCGAAAGTGCTTTTTGGTGCCCTCCTCCCCACTACAATGCCATGAGTCTCTCTCTCCCCATATCCCTTATCTATCCTGTTTTCTCTCCCTCTTCTGGTCTCTCCTGTTCCCTGTTCTGTCCCCCCTCCTCCCCAATTTATGTTCTCTCCCCTATCCTCCCCCAAGTTATGTTCCCTCCTCTCCCCCCCAATTTCTGCTATTTCCCCTCCCCTGTTCTCTATCTCCTCTGCCCCCAATATATGTTCTCTCCCCTGTTCTCCTGTTCTCCTTTTGCCACTTTATGAAAAACTGGGTTTGTTCTTAGGGCAGCAAAGCAACCCAAGAATTTAGGGTTGGCTCAGGTACCCCAATATCGCAACTTTGGTCAAAATTGAGTGTTATACATCAGCATTTGTCAATTTTATACATCCTTGGCTCCACTTTATCATTGTCAGTAGCTTAAAATTCTTAGTAATTAAAATATTTAAAAAAAAGATAATATAGAAATACATTTTCCCAATTTCCCTCTGCTCTGCACCCTTAATAATAGAAACAAAAATGAATTTCACCTATGAACATAAAAGAGAATAAAAGATGATAGCTCTGAATCCTGGTTTTACTTCTGGGGCTAAAGACAGGAGGATGAAATAGTAATGTGAAATGTTAGCTCAGTATGTAAAATGATATACAAAGAACTCTGCTACTATTTTGCCAAGTGATCCTTGCTTCAAAAGCGGGAAATAGGGAGTTAAAGGTTTCATAGGGCCATCTTTTTAAAATTAGATAATAATAATGAAGTTGTTTTTGAGAGTAAGTCACATAGCCAACACAGTAAAGGAAGAGAGTATATTTAAAAGAAGAAAAACTACCACACCTAGAGGACATAGTCTTAAATTAGAGGGGCAACGATTTAAAAGTAATATCAGGAAGTATTACTTTACTGAGAGGGTAGTGGATGTATGGAATAGCCTGCCAGCAGAAGTGGTAGAGGTAAACACAGTCAAGGATTTTAAGCATGCGTGGGATAGACACAAGGCTATCCTAGCTATAGGACCGGGAACGGGGGACTAATAAAAGTACTCCAAAAAAAAAAAATTGGGCAGACTAGATGGACCGAATGGTTCTTATCTGCCGACACATTCTATGTTTCTATAGCAGAGTTATCAAGGAGGAGTCCATTCAATAAACAAATATGGCTTTCACATGTGTCTGGCTATATCGCCAGTGGATAAATAGGATAAATTATTATGTAGACAGAGTGTGGCCGTATCTGTCAGATTGATACAAGACTCTCAAATGTAGTGAATGGTCAAGAATACCTATTAGTATGAGCTATAAGTGGTTAGTGGTGACTGACTGCATGACCTGGGACAAATAGTGTAAGAAAAGAGAGATTGTGATTGATATGAAGGCCAAGGTTCTAAGCAAGGGTGACCAGAATGATGGATGTGCTAACACCGAGTGACACCGAAACACGTATGAATTGCTAGAGTTTAAAAAACTGGAGACAAAGAACTATTTTAAGATTAAGTAGCTAGTTTGATAAAGAGATATCCAGTATGTTATATATCTATATATAAATTAGTAATGAGTTATTATTAGTGAACAGTATCTTTTCTGGATATGCCACTGTTAATTCCACTATACAGACCTTGCATTCTAAGGAATATTTCTATTCAATTATTGATTAGTTCTGTTGACTATGCCTCTCAAACCAACTTTCTGACAATATATGAATATTTTTCTCAATTTAATTTTATAAAATTCAAAAATGTGAATAGGAGTATTATAGCTCTTTGTAACCTTCAGGAGTAAGTGGAGGTCACTCTCCTAGCTCCACCAGCACATTTAAGCCTTGAACTCAACCTTGCGTAGTTTCTCATTTAAGAAAAAATGAGTTGGCCTTGACAAATGTTATGTTAGGTCATTGAGTTCTGTAAAGATTTAGCTGTGCATTATGAATGGCCAATTTAGATCTTGTAGGAGCAACTCACCAAAGCATAGTTAAGTTGGGGAAACGAAAAGTACATCTAACCTCAGGTTTAGTGACTAGCTTACAAAGAGAGAATGATGTAAATGTAAGGGAAGGTTAGCTACAAACTTATGGAACAGTTTATTGTGAAGATAGCAGATTTTTAATGGGGTTGTTAATAAGTATCTCTGACTAGGTTGGTTTGTAAAGAGATTTGCCATTGATAGTCTACCTACTGGAAATCTGTTGCTTGAATATAGATTTAAGAATGCATAGCTATATTATGACGTATCTCAATTTCAGTATGTTTAAAGAGTATTCCTTTGTGCTTTAGATCTGCTGATGGAATGACCCAGGCTAAATATACCAAGACATCCGTGAGTACCTGTTATTATTTAATTAGAAACACATAATGAAACCTTAAATTTTGATTGTTGGATAAAAATTATACAAAGAACACTTTTATGAAGTGTCAGAACTTCTGCATGGTTGAATGGTTGAGGATATAGAGGAGCCATAATTACCCCATATCTGTTCTTAATGACAATATGGCAAGGAACGATGCTCTGAGTCATTAGCGAAAATTGAGCAATTCTATCTTAAATCTGAGTAAGGCAGGGAAGCAACCAACACTGATTTACTTGATAGAGTGGTAAATTGCCACCCCTGTCATAAAGGGGTGAGGGGAGAAAGAGACAGACAAATGGAAGTGATGAGAGAGACACAAACAAGGATAAGAAACACATATTGGGGTTTGTGGTAGAGATACAGACATTAGGGCGATTTGAGCAGAAGAGAGAAACAAACAATATGGGATGGGAGAGAATTACAGACATTGGGGATGGGAAGAGTCAGAAGAGGGAAGGGGTACTGAACAGAGACAGAGAAGAGGAAAGATAAGGGGAGATGGTGGGGAGAGTCCGCCAACAGGAGAGAGAGAGAGAGAGCAGTCTGGGGAGAAAGATGACATCGAAATGGGTCATTGAGGACAATGGGGAGAGCAGTTTGGAGTAGATTTGGCATTGGCAATCTGTTTGGGGACATATATACTACTGACATGCTTTTTGGACACAAATACAGCACTGGAAAACTGTTTGGAGACAAAGCGGCACTGGTAACTACCATGTATTACTCATGCAAATAGCCAGAGAGCAGGTTATTACAGTGCAAACTTGTGTCGCCACATCTTGTCCCATGCACAGAAGAGGTTAATCCAAAATGCTAAACTTTTATAGCCTAACCTTGTAATATAATTTACTTTGATAGCAAGCTCTATAAATTGTTATGACTTTTCAAGTTGTCCAAATGCTATACCCAGATCTTCTGATAACTGATCCTATTGTATTTTCACTGATTGCATACTATTTCTGGTTTGCCAATTGAAATATGGGGCCATTTCAGACCATGGGAGCTTCATGTGTTACCACATGACTTTTAAATTAAATCAGTAGGATGTTTTATTATTCCATAACTCATGGAAAAGATCACAGTAGTTACAGTTAGTTTATAATTTCATGGTCCGATAAAGGACATACACAGAAAGGTTAGCAGGCACACACAGCTTTAACCCACATTAGGTGTCATTGACTTTTCTTATTAACTTTAAAGTGTTACATAAAATAAGGAGGGAGATAACCCGTGAATGAATCTGCCAGGCACACTGTCTGCCGGGCACACTGTCCGTTCAGTCATTACAAGTGATGTATCTCATTTTCTAAATGACACATGCATACTTTAAATTGTAATAAGCACCCTTGAAAAGAAGCTGTCACTGACAATGTATGTACATTATACTTTATATATTGCAAATCGTAGACAATTTGATGATTTGGACTGTGGTGCTCTTGGTATAATGGGCTTGAAGCTAAATTCCTGATTATCTCTCTGGCCCTCATGCAGGCTGCTTTAAGGCACTGGGAAGAGCTTTCAATAGTAGGAAATCTTCAATTGGGAAGGGTCCCTAGGCCGAGTTTTCAATATTAGGACCTTCTCAGTAATGGTGGGCCATAGGCAGAGCTTTCAATGTTAGGACCTCTTCAATAGTGGTGGGCCCTAGGCAGAGCTTTAAGTAGTAGGTTTGCTTCAATCGCGGGCCACCTCTCCTCTGAATCCCACCCATATTAATAAATATCAGTGTGGCACCTGGTTCTCTTACCTTACATATTTTGTAGGACAAGGGGGGGGGGGGGGGGGGAGAGTTTGGAAATCTGTAGCTATTTAGATTTTCCTCTCTTACTTTCCCAGACTAATTTTTATCCAGTTAGCTCTTCTGTTGTGGCAACTGTTCTTGGCTGTAGGGCCCCCTTTGGGAGTGGCCCAGGGCATAAACCCCCACACTTCATATTGAATAAGGTGGCCCTTAATTAAATGCATTACAAATACACACATAGGAGCATGCATTTGCATACATAGTAACATAGTAATTTAGGTTGAAAAAAGACACAAGTCCATCAAGTTCAACCCTTCTACCTATCATTTCAGCTTTTGATCCAAAAGAAGGCAAAAAACCCCTAAGGAAGCTATTTCGAATTTTGCCTCCTGGGGGAAAAAATTCCTTCTTGACTCCAAAGGCAATCAGATTTCTCCTTGGATCAATAAGCTCTTTTATTAATGCTTATTCTATTATTAATAGCCCTGTATGTTCTGCTTTCCTAAAAAAACATCCAAACCATTTTTAAATGCATCTATTGTGGTGCATACCATAAAGAGAAATCAAGTACTTTCTCCTTTAAAGTTATTGGTATATATACACGTCATATCCTACCTGATGTGCAGTATGGGATACATGTTACCTATATTTGGTGTCATTACCCCTGTTCCTTATGTGGCATCATTTTAGGCATTCTGCTTTTTTGGAGAGCATGCATTTACTTATCCTGTTTTTGTGACACATTACCTGTTTTACTGGCACCCTTTCCGTCAGGGTTGCCAGTGTTTTTAGTCAGAATTGCTCTGGTGTACTCTTTGTTTGTTCAGATTTTCTGTGTATCGGCTAATGCTGGCTGAATAGCCCTTATCTAAAAATTCTTTATTCACATTTTTTGCCACAGATTGCATATTCCACACATTCCATTCAGAATGCAAGCGCATACCAGTTCATTCAGTGTCCAGTCCCCTTCATGCCCACAAAAGGTAATACAATGGCCCATGTGCAGGTCTGATGCGCCAAAAGCAGGTTCCCAGTGATTTATCACATCACAGCTACATCACAGTATAAGTGATTTATTTGCTCGATGCAGTGGTTGAATTGATACTACTGTATTTCATGAGTGCAGAGAGGCTTTAATATATCTTATTGGTTAAAATGACCCGTTATCAAAAGACTTCTGGTCCCGAGCATTGTGGATAAGGATTACTCAACCTGTATCCATTTGGCCTTTTCCTGCCATGTGGTTTGGCTTCCCATTTCTGCTTGTGTTCCTTTACATCCTCTTGTACCTCTGCCTCGGACATAATTTGGTCCCTTTGGATACCCGAATCCTGGGACACATTGCATTAAAAAAATCAATGGGACCTTAAAAAGATATTCTACAGGGTTACACTGATTTTAATGCTTCCCTTTAGTTTATATTGTTTATTACCATTCCATTGTAAGGGGAAGGTTTAATCACCAAAACCTATAGGCTTTATAAAAGCTTTATAACAGCAGAATATGAATTCCCCAAACATTTAATTGTATCTACAGTTTAGTTAAGCCTTTAATAAGGGCGTACCTGTACATATGTATATTGTTGTATAATAAAATCCTCACATTCCTTCAAATATAAAGAGACAGGATGATTGTTTCCATGTTACATCCTAGATTGAATACAAAAAAACAGTCTGCTCTTCTCACTCTAATCAATCTCAATAGGGTTATAACCTAACCTACTATAGTGTGCACACAAAGCAGTCTTTACTGCTACCAAAACCTTATTAATGTGTTGGAGGAGTTATAATGAAGCCTTCTCCCAATTAACCCCTGGATAAAAAGCTGAACCAGATAAAGAGGAGCCAACAACCAGCTCAACAATTTGCAAGCAGGGAAACGAAATATGTCGGCGCTGAGCTTGATGCATGCCTAAACAATATATATATAGGCATTCTAGAGAATGTTGTCGTCTTCATTCCTCAATCCATCTCCTTGTGGTGGGGAAAGTAATAATGACTGTGGCTCCTGGCCTATAGGTCACTGCCTGATCCTCATGCTTGGCTCTTTGGGTCAAAAATAGAGGGCAAATGACCTTCCCAACACTTGGGGCACCAGAGAATGTATACTGTGCATGCACAGTTAGGAGGTATGCCTTCCTTGGCTTCCTGTGTGTTACAGTCTGTAAGAATAAGTGTACACAGGGTTAAAGATGCATGTACTTGATAGCGTCACGGTAGTTTTAGGGAATACATAGTATCTTCCTAATAAACAGAGTGAGGTGACATAAAGCTATTGACCGATGTTGTTTCAGCTAACGTCAAGTATCTTACTGGGACTTAATGACCCTCAGTGAATCAAAGCTGCTGCCTGTCAGATTGTTATTTATTTCTGCTATTTTATGACTATGCATATAACTAAAAATCCATGCATTAAAGCTGCCTTCTCTCATGCTTTAATAACTCAGATATTGAATAGTATATATAACAGGCCCTCTTCTATGGGTAAATATAACTGGTTAGAAGTAGAGTTGAGCGGACACCTCGATGTTCGGGTTCAGCGGTTTCGGACGAACTTCGGAAAAAAGTCTGCGTTCGGCCGTTCCCCCCCCCGGTCCCCACCCATGAGTGGCGGGTGGGGAGCCTATAACAATAATAAGGGGGGACCTAGTGTCAAATCCCCGGTCCCCACCCATGAGCCTATAACCCTATAACAATAATGAAGGGGGGCCTAGTGTCCCCTCCTGGTCCCCACCCATGAGCCTATAACCTTTAACAATTATGAAGGGGGGACCTAGTGTCCCCTCCCGATCCCCACACTTGAGCGGGGGGTGGGGACCACAAATAAAGTGACTAGGGGTGCCCAGCCCATAGTCTCTCCCCCCCAATAAAAAAAATGACTTTATTTTTTTTGCGCTCGTTTTTTTCATGGTTTTATGGGTTTTTTTGGCCTTTTTTGGGGATAAAGAAAAGAAGAAACAAAAAATAAGTCATCAAATGGTAAGTTTTCAATGCAGTTTGACATTCGTGTTCCACAGCTTAGTTGTTAACATGGCACCATTTAACAAAGTAGGTGCTTTATGACGTTTTATACAGTGTTTCCCCGTTATCCACCAGTTCCTCCAAACTGAGCGTGATTGGCTGTGGGATTATAACTGAGCCATGGAAGAAGGGTGGCGATTGATCCACGCTCCTTGCCATTACTCTGTGCAAAGTTAAAGTAGTAGTTAATATCATAACTTGGTCCTTGCAGCTAGATATGTGGCTGTGTATGGTATGGTACCAGTAACTTTGAACACATACCTACTGTTAAAATAAAAGAAGTAACTTGTATAAAAGCTCACTCATCCCTTTTTCCAGATTAACATTAATAAAATGTCTACTATGATAATCCATTTAAGGTATTTTGTATTTTGGGAAGTTCTATCCCAACCTTGAACCTTGAATAGCATCTGCTTTCAGTCTTGAATAACCTGGTATACCAATATTAATAGACTTACTGAACTTAACATTTCTCATTAACATATTTTGGTTGGTAAAGCATGTTATGAATATAACCATTACAAATGCTTTAAATTATTGATGCGTAATGGGTTAACTCATTTGAAGAACTACTATGTTTCACTTTCTCATGTAACCTTTGATTATATATATTTTCCCAGTCAGATGATGAGAAAAATAGAGAAGAACTTTATAACAAATTTCAATATCATCCCAAGCCTCCGAGGGCACAAAGACCAAGACCTCCAGTGGCAGAGAAGGACCAGACCCTCTTTGATCCTGGTATGCTTTAATCATTTAATATGGTATTAGGGATAGTGCTGCTTCTATATTTTTTGTTAACATGCATTCACAGCTGTTCTAGGACGTGCCTTTTAAATAGAAAATTAAATTCATATTGTATATGGGTTGAGGCATTGCTATGCCAAAGGTTTTAATCTACTACAAGAAAACTGACCTAAAAGCATGTAGAGCTGTGGTTCTCAACCTGTCTATCCACTGGACCCACATTTGTCCTTAGACCTTAGATCAAAAACCCACTCCATAAACATGTGCAGTTTTGTCTCCACCATACCTGTTGGCAGGTGTAGGTTTTTCTCTATCCTTGTTTTGCATGAAGATAGAAACAAGCAATTATATTCAGTACTGTAGCTGGGGGCTTCTCCCCCGAGTAGCACTTTTTTTGAGGGAGGCCCAAAAGACACTAGGACATCATTCCTTTGACAGTTCATTACGGTCTCCCTGCAGCAGAAAATGTAGCCAATGCGCAAAAGAAAACACTAGCTCCATTTTACTGATGTTGCGAGGTCTTGCAAGTTTTCAGCAGGGAGCCATAAGGCCTTAAGACCCTGATCAGGTCTCTGCCACTGTGCAGAAAAAAAAATGCAGAATTAACTTGAAAACCAGTGGCCTAATAAACATTATAAAAAAAACATACTTCATAGTGTAGACATGTAATTACACAAAAGTCACTAGTGACTAATATAAAATGTATCTTTTACTAATTGTAAAAAGCACATTTAGAAGTTGCCAGTCAGTACAATAAAGCCACAATCCTTGAATAAGACAGGAGATAAAAATCTAAAAATCCTTTGGCATGGATAATAACCTTCGCAAGGCAGTAACAGACCTGTATTTAGGCTTGCTACATAGCCGATATTAAGTCTATGGAGGCAATACCATGGCCGGTATGTTTTTTTTGGACAGTGTTTTCGATCATTCTAAATTCATTTTTTTTTCATATTTCTAAATAAATACACTCTTTAACCCCTTTGTGATAAGACCTTTTGACTTTGTCTTTCACTTAGTGACAAGGTCTGTTTGACATTTCTGGGGTGTTTGTGTTTAGCTGTTATTTTCTTATTTCTCACATTCTTTACCCCACCAGTGCAATATATCTGCCTTCTGGATCTTCCTCTTGGTATATAATTACAAGAGCAACCTCTTTTGATATCAGAATTGCCACCCTACGTTTTGTTTGAGTTTCTAGAGATGCAGCGAAGACCATTGTTTATCTGCTTGTTTTGATTTTAAGATTATCTATCCTTCTCCAGTGGGTCTCCTGGAGGCAGCATACATCAATCTTTTCCTTACAAAAGAAATGATAGAAAATGGTTCTTGTTTGAGCAGTATTTAGCCCCTGCGCATTTAGTGTAGCATATCTAACCATATCCCTGACAAATCCCTCCTATTGTGTCCTCCCTACTATCTAACATTCTTCCTATTGCACAGACTACATGTACAATACGAACAACATATACAAATGATAAAAAAATAGTTCTATATTTCATCATTACATACAAATTGGCACCAACATCCAATTGTTGTTTGCCCATTTCTGTAGTGCTGCTCTCTGATTGGGAGACACCACTCAGAATCATTCTGACCATACCATCACATGGTCCTGAGATACTGAGAGATAGTTGGGTAAGAGGAGACTGTTTAAGCTCATCTTTTTCTTTTCCCAATATAGCCAGAAGCAGGGTTATTATTTTATATAATTATTGTTCCGTTTATACTATTTACTGTGTTATTACTCAAATTTTTAAAGTGCCTTACTGTTTAACTATACTTCTTTCTTTATCATACAATAGTTAGTGATTTTCTTAGTGGTGTGATTATTAACTATTATTCCTTATTTTTATCTGTGTTTTTCGTGTTAGAAATTTTTTCTATTAGAACTTCCCTTAGGCCCTATGTCTTAATTTATTTTGTAAATTTTACCCTTTTCCTCCCCCCCCCCCCTTTCTCTCCTCTAGCTTTCTTCCATTTGTGTGGAGTATCAGTGGAATTTGATTGAATTTTAAGTATAGTAATTTCTAGTGTTCTACATATGTGAATGTATAGTTTTCCCCCCTCTTTTTCTGCAATTTTCCCTTTAAAGAATTCATAGTTTTCCTGATTAGATTAGTGAGAGTATCCCTACTTCAAATCTTAATAGAACTTTAGTCTTGTGATTTTTCTTCTCTTTACATTCTTAATATTCCACTTTCCCTTCTTTTTCCTCTCTTCATCCCTCTTGCTTTGTAATGAACTTATTTCTTAGAGGACTTTAGCTGTCTTTCATTCTCATCCCAATTCTGAAGGTAAAGGGGAGGAAGAAATAAAAAAAAAGCTCCCCGGCTCCACCCTCATATTTTCAGTATTTTTTTGTATATATTGTCCACATTTTCCATATCCTATGAGGAGCAGTTCCTGTTAAAGTTGTCTTCTTTTATTTGGCCATGCGGTTTGTTGGAAGTGTCAAGTCTCAAAGGCCGGATACAGTTAAAACCCTTTAAGTTGTCTTTCTTTGATCCAGCCGTGTAGCTTATCGACAGTATCGAAAGGCTAGCTTTTCCCATCGAGCTCTATTATTTCTTTCACCGGGAAATCACAGTTATATTTTATTTCATTTTTTTTCTCAGAATGTCTGTAAATTCAGCGAAAGTATTTCATTCTTGTGTAGTACGAAAAGTCCTGAAAAATCTTCTCATATTGTGGCTGTCATTGGGAGTCATCGGTGACTTTAGACATTTTTTTTTTAGTCTGCAAGAGGAGCAGCATATCAGCACGTCTATTCCCGAAAAAAAAAAATTATCAGAAATAATTTCTTGCTTATTTATAAAAAAATATTAATTCTATTTTGAGCCAAATCCTAGTGTATGCCGAGAATGATCTCCATCATTAATTCTCTGAATATCTTCCTATCAACTAATTTTATTTTGTTTCCCTTAAGGTGTGCTTTGTACGTCTCTTTTAGAGCCTAGGTTTGGCTAGCTAGTTTACCAGTGATCTAAATTGTTTATGTTCCCCTCCCTTCTCACCTCTATTTATTGTAGTGTATCCATTCCCTCATTCAAAAGAATATCTATACCTCAAGCAGTGCTCTCTATAGATAAAATTGTCACTTATAATGTTATCTGTAATCAAAATCAATAAAAATGTCTTATCCTTAAAGCTTTTTTTAATCAAAATTAATTAAAATGTCTTAACCTACCACAAACAATTGTCCCTTTACTAGTGTTCAGCTCTCTCTCTGGGCTCATCTATTCTCATTGTCTTAATAAATGTATCTTATCCCCAGTTTATTAATCAGGGGTTCATACTGTTTCAACTGGTGAACAGTGGGTTTATAGAATTAATGTTTCAATTAGTGATCGTGATCATGGAGAAGTTCAAAGATCCCTAAGCCTTTTACTCTAGATAGATCCTCTACTGGATTGTTCATGATAATGGTCTTCAGCAGAGTTGTTTGGTGATTTCCCTAAAGCGATTTCTACTTGTCCTCGTGGCTAGGGATAGGTCTGGGAATACTGAGACTCCCTTCTTTTCTTTGGGCTCTGGATTTATTCTCAATTGTCTCATAAGGGTGACTTTTGTACAACCATTTAAAAATCAAATGATAACATCTCTCGGTGCTGTACCCTCCATTCCCTGAGGTCTATAAACCCGATGACAACTCACAAATGGGGAGTTGGTTAGTGTTTTGGGGTCATGGTACTGACTCATAAAGTCAATCAGGTATTCTTCCATATTCTCTTGAGTTATTTTGTCTTATATTATTACGGTGGGATCTATCTTCTTGTTTAGTGATTTAGAATGGTATTTATCTCCACTGCAGGGTTTCTTAATGGGGTTCCCTACAAAGGAGGAGTGATAATGATCTCCTTTGCATATGGAGCTTCCCAATTTCAGATTTTGGAGAATAGTTAGTATTTATAGATTTGTTTTTATCAGATTAATTTATTTTTTCAACCTGGTGAATTTAAATTGGAGGTATATTAGACTTTAAACAGCTAGAAATACTAAAAAATGCTTATAACTTTGCTGGTATATGTGAAACACTGGTATAGAGATCCACACGTGGATGCGACATGATATATCTTATTTGTTAATATTAATAGTGTTGATCATATATTAAATAACAGAGAGGGTCCTAAACAATACGCAAACAGTATATCACACTCTGTCCCCTTAATTTCTCAGACTAAAATGTTTGCTTCTTATACACAAGGTATCTCTTATTCATAAGATACTTTTTATATACTATACAGTAGAATAGCTCTTAGTAGTTAGTAGAACAAATAGTAAACTAGACTTAAGAGACAGAAATGGTCAGAGAAAGTAAACACAACAGATCAACCATTTAACCACTTAATATCTCTATCCAATATGCTTGGTTTTAGACAAGGTTTCTTATGAGATACGCCTGTCTAGATATATTTTGTTAAGATAAATCCAGAAATAGATATTACACCACCAAAGTTATAGTTCTCGCTGGGAGCAGAAAGACTTCGCTGCCCCAATAAGTCTCTCAAGTCTGGAGATTCGTATCGGCAATATATCAGGTAAAGTCTTGCTCCCAGGACTGGGGAGACTATAATAGTTATTATATTGTTATGGTTTAACCCAAAAAGAAAAACAAAAAAATGTCACTGACAACAGTCAACTGTTTTCTCTTCCTCTGGCAGGTAGCTATCACTTAGACTTTTCTTGCATACAACGGGAAATCCCAGGTGTTTTTACTATAGTGCATGATCTGAAGGGCAACAGTTTAACCCATAAAGGAAAAAATGCCACAGGAAAAAAAGAAATTAAAGTCCAAGTATTTTCCCTTCCCTTGGCAGGTAGCTAACAATTAGGCTCTTCTTGAGTATAACGGTAGATCTCAAATGTTTATAACTGTAATGCACAACCTAGAGGCCAAAATAATCCATTAGAGGCTGTGACGGCCCCGCTGGCACTCCGACCGAGTACCTCCGCCAATCGATGCTCCTAGTGCTTGCCGAGGACTTCAAGCACTCCAACCGACACCATCAGCACTGCAGACTTATCCCATCCCCCAAGCATGAGCCAAGGCTTCAAGAAAGGGTCAAGCAGGTCTGTTTTAATGAGCACCCAAAAGCAACAGCACTCAGGCAGCCAAAAAACTCCTCCTCAGAGAGGAAAACAAACTGACAGTTAAAGACAGACAGTGTTTGAAAATATGACAGTTATTAAGGGTTTTTAAACTGGTGTCTAGGAGGGAGGGGAATAAAACAGTCAAACTAAGTCCATAAAACAGGGTTTTTCTTCACACTCTGCATCCGAAGTGCATAGCAAAACTGCAGATCCTTTGTCAGAGCATTTAAAGGGCCAGAACCAGTCTAATAAAATCCACTATGCTCAAATAACATACAGTTCAAATACAGGCAATAATCAATGCAAAAGTCTCTTGTGGCTGCTTCTGCCACAGAGGCATTAAACGTTATTGTTTTCTTTTTCACTCGGGTATATCCATGTGTAAAGACATATCTCAGAAAAGTTCTCTCAGTCAGCCTTGTGAGTAGATTGTTACAACAATAGATCTTCTTATGTATACTTATAGACGTAGAGGTCAATTACGCAAAGTCCATTAGTCAGGTTATTATGAACGATAGTTATAGGTTGTACTCAGAGTCCTTTAGACAAGTTATTTTAAGCGATAGTATAGATTATAAAACCAAATGTCATATTCTACTTGCGTGTAACCTCCTTTTTGCATCTCTTTATTTCCGTTGAACTGACTTCCATGCACGCTGTTGTTTTTATTACCTAGGTGTCCTGGCGTCCCGATTGCACCTCCCACCGAAGGGGACAAGCGCTATCCCAGGAACTCCAAAGAACCGACAGCGAATTACATTTTCTAAGTCAGAAACCAACATCCAAATAGGTGAATACTTGTGCTTCTTTGTGGACTTGTAGGTGGGAGATTTTCAGTGTTAGGTAATGTCTGGGACCCACGCCCATCGATGCGGGAACCCTGACACTACTGTCAGTCATTTCTCCTACTTCTCTACCTCCAATCGAATCCAAATGCGCTGGTTTAATCCTGTTTTTTCTTTTTTCCATTAGACGGTAGAAAACATCCTATTCAGACTGAATAATAGGAATCGTCAGGGCTATCTCTCGGCATCTACAGCCCTCTCCCGTCTGACCATGCCTGCAACACGCCCAGTCTACGTCCTATGTCATGCCGCCCATCTGATTATATATAGATTAGAGGAAAAAGTAGATAGAACTATAAGTAAAACAGGGAAATTGAAACAACCAAAAATATCTTTTTAAATAAAACAGTTTGTAACATAAAATATTTTAAATAGTTTTATTAAATAGCAAAACATTTTGTAATGGACAGACACCAATAATATCAACAACATCAACTATAGACATCCTCCAGTGTTCGTTTTTTTCACATAGCTTTATATAAAATGTTTTAACTAGTTTTATTAAATAGCAAAACTGTTTGTAACGGACAGACACCAATAATAACAAAAACATCAACTATAGACATCCTCCAGTATTAGTTTTTTCACATAGTTTTATATAAAATATTTTAAATAGTTTTATTAAACCCTTGGCGACACAGGACGGACTAGGTCCATCCTGTGTGCCGAGGCGTTAGTGACACAGGACGGACCTAGTCCGTCCTGTGTCAAAACGAGCACTGAAAGAGGAGTTTTTCCGCTTTCAGTGCTCACACGGTATTGTAACGATGCTTCCGTATGGAAGCATCGTACAATACAAAAAAAAATGACTGTCGGCATTTCGATTGCTCCGGAGAGCGATTGAAATGCCGGTTTTAAAGGCACAGCGCCTTTAAAACAAGTGCATTTAAAAAACAAGGATAGGAAGCTAATTTTTCGCTTCCTATGCTCAGCAAGTGTTTCTGATTGCCTCGCAAGTCGAGGCAATCAGGAACACAAAAAAAAAAAAAATGCACGATCTTCCTGTGCTCTTCCTGCAGTCACACGATTGACTCTTCACAGAGGCAATCAGTGACTGCAGGCACACTGACAAGCAGTGGGGATGTTCTGATGAGCATCCCCACTGACTGGTCAGATCAATAATAACCCTATAGTGATCTGACCAGTTATGATCTGCCTCCCTCTCCTCACATTTTTTTTAGTGAGGGAGAGAGACAGATCAAAGTAAGAAAAGTAAGTAAAAGTACAAAAAACAATAAATACACAACACACGAATAATAAAACAATAAAAAAACATTTATTAAAGCAATTCCCTGCGTTTAACCCCTTTCCTGCCACTGATCTTGCGTAAGCAGTGATCATGCACATCAGCGCATTTATTTTTGCTGTTTGCGCATTTTTTAGGGGTTAATTTTTTTTGTACTGTAATTTATTACAGTACTACAAAGGCTCTTCTAAGATTTTTTAACCCCTTCTTTGCTGTTGATCACTGCTTACGCAATGATATTGACGTCAAAGCAATTTTTATCTCTCTGCATATTTTTTTTTACACATACCCGCTAGGGGATTACATGTAAAGTAAAAGTATTTGAGATTTTTTTTTTTAAGCTGTCTGAGAGCATAGCGATCAGTAACAGCGAATTAGTGGCAAAGACGGTTTGATGATTTCTCAATTAAGTTCACCATTCGCCCTGGTCAGATCAAAATTAGTCGGATCAATATTCACAAATATTGATCTGCCTCCCTGTCCTCACTTACATTTTTGTGACGGAAAGAGACAGATCAGTATTAGTGATATAAAATAACATTTTATAAAATTGGCAGGTTTTATGAAAGTCTTTCACTGTGTATTAACCCCTTCCCTGCCATTCATCACTGTATAAGCAGTAATCTTGCACAGCAACAGTATGTTTTGCTGTCTGCACTGTTTTATGGATTAATTACTTTGTACTGTAATGTATTACAGTACTAGATAGGCTCTTCTAAGAGCTATTAACCCCTTCTTTGCTCGAGATCACTGCTTACGCACTGATTCTGAGGCCGCAGACTCAGGGTTCGATTTTGACTCTGGTCAGCTTTCTGATACATCATCTAGTGATGTTTCGGTGGCTGCTGAGCCCTTGCCACAAGGAGTGATGGGTGTCTACCATTAAAAATTATATGGTTTGGTGGGGGTAAATTACATTGGCTGGCTTCAAAGATATATCCCATATAGGACACGGACGCAGGTTGACTACATGTCAAAATTCCAAGTTGGAATTTTGAGATGCGCATCTCACAAATGTTGCCTTCTAGCCAAAAAACAAACCAACAAACCTATGCATGGGTGCTATCCCTGTACTCGGGAGATGTTGCTGAACACATATTGGGTTGTTGTTTGGCAGTGACATATACCAGAATCTGTGAATTCATGCCTGAAGTACAATGCATGTGGAAAAAAAACTCCCAAGAACGTACTACCACAAACTTTTACAAAGGCTTGTGGTAGGATTAGTACATATACATTATTAAAATACCACCATTTAAAATACCTTAGGATGTCTATTTTCCAAAAATATATGGTTTGATGGGGTAAAATTCATTGGACGACTTTAAAAATGTTCCAAATGGAACATGGGCGCAGGCTGACTACATGTCAAAATTCCAGGTTGGAATTGCGCCCCCCCCCTAAATGTGGCCTTTTAGCCCAAAAACAAACCAACAAACCTATGCATGGGGGGTATCCATGTACTCAGGAGATGTTGTTGAACACATATTGAGGTGTTGGTTGGCAGTGGCAAATACCAGAATCTGAAAATTCCTGCCTGAACTACAATGTGTGTGGGGAAAAAAATGACATCCCAACCCTTTGACATAGGTTGGTGGTAGAATTAGCACTTGGAAAGTGTTAAAATACCACAATTTTAAATACCCTAGGATGTCTAGTTTTCCAAAATATATGGTTTGATGGGGTAAAATACTTTGACAGGCTTCAAAAGTCTGGAAATGCACCCCCCCCTAAACGTGGCCTTTTAGCCCCCAAACAACCCAACAAACCTATGCATGGTGGTATCCCTGTACTCAGGAGATGTTGCTGAACACATATTGGGTTGTTGTTTTGCACTGACACATAACAGGATCTGTGAATTCATGCTCGAAGTACAATGTATGTGGAAACAAAACATTAAAAAATTACTAACCTAAAATTTGACAAAGGTTGGTGGTAGAATTAGTGCATGGAAAGTGTTAAAATACTATCATTTGAAATACCCTAGGGTGTCTAGTTTGCTAAAATGTATGGTTTTGTGGGGTAAAATACACATTCTGGCTTCACAAATATCCCAAATGGAACATGGGCGCAGGTTTTCTGTATGTCAGAATTCCAAGTTGAAAAACCAAAAAGCGCACCTCTCAAATGTGGCCTTTTAACCCCCAAATAATCTAACTAACCTACAGATGGGTGGTATCCCTGTACTCAGGCGATGTTGCTGAACACATATTGAGGTGTTGTTTGGCACTGACACATAATAGGATCTGTTAATTCATGCCCGAAGTACAATGTATGTGAAAAAAAATTACTATCCATAATATTGACATAGGCTGGTGGTAGAATTAGTGCATGGAAAGTATTAAGATACTACCATTTGAAATACCCTAGGGTGTCTAGTTTTCAAAAATATTTGGCTTTGTGGGGTAGAATACACTTGTTGGCTTTAAAAATGTCCCAAATGGGACATGGGCGCAGGTTTTCTGCACGTCAGAATTCCAAGTTGGAAAACCAAAAAGCGCACCTCTCAAATGTGGCCTTTTAACCCCCAAATAACCTAAGCAACCTATACATGGGTGGTATCCCTGTACTCAGGAGGTGTTGCTGAACACATATTGAGGTGTTGTTTGGCACTGACCTATAACAGGATCTGTGAATTCATGCCCAAAGTACAATGTATGTGAAAAAAAATTACTACCCAAAACATTGACATAGGCTGGTAGTATAATTAGTGCATGGAAAGTGTTAAAATACTACCATTTGAAATACCCTAGGGTGTCTAGTTTTAAAAAATATATGGCTTTGTGGGGTAAAATACACTTTCTGGCTTCAAAAATGTCCCAAATGGGACATGGGCGCAAGTTTTCAGCATGTCAGAATTCCAAGCTGGAAAACCAAAATGCGCACCCCCTAAATGTGGCCTTTTAGCCCCAAAACAAACCAACAAACCTATGCATGGGTGGTATGCCTGTACTCAGGAGATGTTGCTGAACACATATTGAGGTGTTATTTGGAAATACCCCTTCACATTTTAAGGTAATGTTTACCTAAATTGCAATCCATGTGAAAAATTTAAAAAAAAGATTTTTTGCTGCAAACTTTGGCAAAGATTGGTGGTAAAATGGCTACATGAAACATGTCAAAATACCCCAAGTTAAATGCCCTGAGTGGTCTAGTTTTCAAAAATATGTACATGTTGGGGGTCATTCATGGATTTAGTACAGAAATCAGTGTTACAATGTCAATATCGCTAATTTTTAAAAAAAGGATTTTAAAATAGCTTTGCACTACTTATAGTTCTTGCCCTGTAACATGAATAAAAAAGCACAAAAACATAAAACATGGCTATTTCTGAACTCAGGACATATATTAGAAACTATTTAGCAGTGTTTTTTTGTTGTCTCTTGTACATGAGTATACGATTTTTCAAATAAAATTAAAAAACATTTTTTTTAAAAACATTTTGCCATATTTTATTATTTTTTTTACATCAAATTATATGCTATTATCAAAATAATGGTATCAAAAGAAATCCCTTCTTATAACAATAAAAACGATATATAGTTTGTGCGGGTGACTAAATGAGACAGAAATAAATTACAGCAATACATAAACACCTCAGAAATGTTAAAACAGCCCATGTCACCAAGCGTCGGACAAGCCAAAAAAGTCATGTCACTAAGGGGTTAAATAGCAAAACAGTTTGTAACGGATAGACAACAATAATAACAACAACATCAACTATAGACATCCTCCAGTATTCGTTTTTTCACATAGCTTTATATAAAATATTTTAAATAGTTTTATTAAATAGCAAAACAGTTTCTAACGGACAGACAACAATAATACTGCAATCAACTATAAATATATCAATCAACTCAAATTGGTACTTTTCATGCCTTCTTGGCTACAAATATAGACACTGCTTCTTTCAGATGTATAGTTTTGGCTAGTCCATGTTCAATTGATATTGTTACCAGGCCCACCAACCTTTCTTGTGTCATTGTGGAGAGCAGGTATGTATTTATTACCTTCAACTTTGAGAACATTTGCTCTCCACTGGCAACGGTTACAGGAAGTGTTAGCAGTATGCGTAGAGCAATGAAGACATTTGGAAATAGTGCAATCAAATGGTTTGTGCAGATATTCTCCAGCACACTCTTTGGAGACAAGTCCATGGGACATATTTTTAAAGCGCTCTCAGTTCATCATGATGATCAGTTGAGTCAATATCTAAAGTGGCATATATTCCTTGTAATTCCTCACCCCAGCGTATTTTGCCATGATCTGCTCCTGTCAAACCAGCATCCTTCATAACTGCAGTTAGGGCATCATACATTTTCCCAATCTGGTTTCGGATAGCCTTCACTGATTCCACGCGACTCTCCCATTGTGTGGTGCTCAGTGGTTTCACTGTAAGATGTTAATGTCCAAGATGTTGTTTTAAGATTTACCAATGGTGGGTAGATGCAGAGAAGAATACAGATATACCTTGGATCACATTAAAGAACTCTGCAGCTTCAGAACACGCAGAGGCAGCATCGCTAACTACCAGGTTCAATGAATGGGACCTTCAAGGGACAAAAAAGGCTTTTTTTCCCCTTCATGTTGGCTCAATTGTCATATCCCTGTCCTCTCATATCCTTAAGGTCAACGCCCATTTCTTCCAGCTTCACAATAAGCATGTTTGGCATCCCGGATCCTGTAGCATTATCTACAATCAGGTCCATAAATATTGTGACATCGACACAATTGTACATTTTTTGGCTCAATACACCAACACAATGGGTTTGAAATGAAAATTTCTTTTATGTAGAGCAAAGGGGATAGAGGACACACCTGTCTTGTGCCATTCGACATACAAAACAAGGGGGAGCACAAATTAGGGCCTACTACTCTAGCTAATGACTTTGTATATAGTGACATGAGTGCCTCATGTAGCCACCCCTGAATGCCAAATTCCAAAAGACAGTGGTTTATGAAGCCCCAACTCACCCGATCGAACGCCTTTTCGGCGTCAACCGACATGGTAAGCAAAGAGGTGTCCAATCTTGTACTGGTGTCAATAATGTCTATGATTCTTCTTGTATTGTGACATGATGATCTACCAGGAACAGGATGGATTATCGTGTCTATTATTTTCTTCATCCTCTCAGCCAGTATTGATGAAAACAGCTTAACATCAACATTTTTTTTTTTAATGTTTAATTATTTTATTCATTTATATCAACATTTAACAGGGAAATAGGATGATAATTAATTACGTCAGTCGGTACCTTCCCCTCTTTCAAGATTGCGATATATTAGCCCTGATCATTTCCCCATTTACTATTGAGTTAAAAGTGTTGACCAAATGTGTTCCCAACTGAGGCCTGATTATTTTGAAAAATAAGTTACTAAGTCCATCTGGGCCCGGGGTCTTATAGTTATCTGGATTGAAGATAACCCTCTACATTTCCTCTTTGGTTATTGGGACATTAATTTCTTTACTTTGCATGTATGTAATCTTAGGTAATTTAATTTTTTCAAAGAATTGATCCATATCTACTTTGTCTGTTTATTTGTGGTATATTATATGGGTTACTATAGAATCTTACAAAATATTCTCCTATATCCTCTGGGTTCATATAACTTTGATTACCGTCTATAAGTTTAGTGATTCCATTCGTAGCTCTTTGTTTGCGGAGTCTGATGGATAAGATCTTTTCTATTGCCTCGTGCGTAATGCTTGATTTTTTATTTTTCGATATTCTTTATTGTGCGGTCTGTTAATCTTATATTAATTTGATCTTGTATTTCTTTAATTCTTGTGCTCTTATATTAGAGGCTGAGTTTTTATTGTCTCTGGCTTTGTTATTAAATTGGATGTAAAGCTCATCTAGGTTTTTACCTTGTTCTCTTTTTAATCTGGCATTCATTTTTATAAGGTTTCCTCTGACTACTGCCTTAAAGGTGCACCAATTATTGGTCATTAAAATAGTTGTTTATTATTTCTATAAGCTCTTTCTTATTACTTTCATTTTTCAAAATATAATCATTCATTCTCCAGGTGTTTCTAGCTTTTTGGGAGAGACTGTTCGACAAATGCAATACTATGGTCTGACCATGTATTTTCTTTTATCTCTACCTTGCTTGTCCTCTTTAATATTGTAGGGTTGCCCCATATCATGTCTATTCTAGAGTAGGTGTTATGGACTTTCGAGAGATGCATATAGTCCCTTTCTTGTGGGTGCATGGTACGCCAGAGATCGAAAAAATCATTCCTATTTAGGCAATTAAATAAACCTTTTGCTTGTTTTACAATTCTTCCATCTATTTTGTTGCCTTTTAAGATTTCTTTGTCCAATGTAGTATCCAAAACACAATTAAAGTCCCCTGTGATCAGACACATCCCCGTCCGAATATCTTCTACTTTGACCATGATTTTTTTCAGAAAACGAACTGGATTTATATTTGGCAAATATATGTTAACTAGCGTATATTTCTCTTAGGGAAGTTCTTACCTTCCATTCTCATTTTTCCCCTTGTCTCCAAAGGGTTTCTTGGAGAAAATAAACTTCTGCCCTCTCCTTCCTCAGAAATTGATAATTGGTGGACCTTTTTTGAGCTGTATTGACCCCCTGTGCATTGACCGAGACCATTCTAACCATATTTCTTATTCGGCAGCCCCCTCTCCCAGTCCAGCACCACATGACAGACAACATACAAACATTGTAGGCCTATGAATAGGCCCTCTCCTATTCCCCAGTGAGTAGGATGGTCTCCCACATCCAGTCTTGGAGCCAACCTTACACTCCTGAATCCCTTCGGGCGTGTGCTTTCCATCTCTCTCTTGAGATAGTAAGTAGGGGGCTTAAACTCACCCGATAGTCACCAGCCCTGTTACTAATTATCTAATTTCCCTCCCCTTCCTGGGAGGACAAAAGTATTAATAAGAAAAAGGAGGAAAAAAATATCTCTAAATGATGTCATCCTGACCTCTTAGTGTACCCAAGTGTGACCGCACTACTTTTTGAATTTTTTATTGATTTACTAATCCTTAAACATTTTTTACTATGTGATTTCCACAAATATTCTTCCTAAAAATTTCTAGTGACTCTCCTGCTTCTTACAGTTTCGGTATGCATAAAATATTGTGTTGTGCTGAGTGATAATTGCACCCTACCTACTACCCAATTTGTCATTAATAGTGAAATTACTTTTGTTCCCGAGAGAGTAGTGCTTATTTTTTTTTAAAGTGTTGTCACTAAAGGTTTTCTAATCCATGCTCCCCCATATTTCCTTATACGCTTGTGTGCTTTGATATAATAGAGAAAAAAAAAATCTGCTATCTTCTGTGATTCTCTAATTAGTCCCCTATTAAGTTGTGCGATCCTACAGTATTATTCTAAAACACCCTAATATTAAATACAGTTTTCCAACTTTACCAGTGATACATTCGGAATTTCTAATCCTACATTTTTTAAGAGGGTTTGGACATTAATTCTTAGTCGTGATTCCTTGCCCCCAAAACCATATATATATATATATATATATATATATATGAGTGTCACAGGTCAAGTACAAAACTCTCCCCCTGAAGCATCAAAGAATTAGCTTCTTATAATCCATGGCCCCACTTTAATCCCTCTTTGCCCAGTGATATCCCATTGCTCTTATCAATCACATTCAACCTTCTTTATATATTCTCTAAATATTGGTAGATATTTTCATAGATTAGCTCAGGGGGGATGTGCAGGAAGAAAAAAATCTTTCTACTTCTTCTGCTTTAATCACTCTAGGCCACAGTAATCTGCTCCAGCCATTTTTCCACCTTCTCTGGTGAATCAAAGTGCTCTATACGTTCCTTCCAGATTATCCTCATATTTCCAGGAAAGCCCCATGTATATTTGATCTGTTTCTCTTTCAATAAGGTTATGACAGAGCCAAAACTTTTCCGCCATATTCTGGTTTGGTGTGATAGATCCTGGAAGATGGGGATTTCTCCATAGTTTCCTTCTGTTTTCTTTTTCTCCCAGTTTGCTCGGACTATTTGATCTTTTACTTGGGAAGAGAAAAGTTTTAAATAACATCTCTTGGTTTATTATCAGGTACTCCTTTCCGTTTTGGAAGGTGATGCGTTCTCTCTATTACATATATTTTATCTTTTAAATTTAGGCCAAGCTCTCCAAAGAAACCATATAGAAATTCTTCAATCTTTCCTTGTTCTACCATTTCTGGAATATTTTGGAACCTGAGATTATTTCTTCTTGATCTATCCTCCATATCTTTGATTTTTAATTCCAATTTGTCAATTTTCCTTGTCAGATCTGCATTATCATCTTTGAGTACTATGAAGTCATTATCCGTTGCAGTTATTTTATCCTTTAATAACTTTATTTTAAATGTCATATTTTTTAGCTATTTTGTGATTTCTGCTGAGCTTATATGTATTTCCTCCTTGATATTTTTCAGGACAACTTCTAGTTGTTGTGTCAGAAAGTCCTGAGTAATTATCGCCACCTGCTTGTTTGGCTCTTTTGTTCTCTCAGGGTTTTTAATGGGATCCTCTCCAGTTGGGCTACTTCCATCAAATGAGGGGATTTCTCCCTGATCTCTATTTGCCACTGGGGAAAAGAAACCTGTTTTTTTTTTCTCCTTTTTGGCTCGTTCTTAAGCTAGTTCTCCTTTTGTTGCCATTCTGGTTCTTAAATTTCCCAGACAGTATGGGCCGCTGTATATGAGCGTAATGTTTAAGTTATAGTTAACTATATTTTAAAAGGGAAATAAAGGAGACCCTTTCGTTTCCAAAGTTCAGGATCACCATGTAAAATGTGTGGTTTATTCAGAGCTTCTCCCTGTCTGTCAGTTCTTATTCTGTAAAGTTAGAGCAGGTGTATATGTATAGTATGCAGTGCGTTAGCTCTTTATCAAATATCTGAGAGGTCTGTGTGTATTTTACTTTCCCCACCTCTTCCGGCAGCGTGGTTACGTCATCCCGCTACCGCCTTGGGTTTGGTTGAATTGAGGTCTAGTCCAGAACTTGTTCCTGTAGAACTTAAAGCAGATACAAAGAGCACTTGTGGGAAGACTTTTCAGCAAAAACAATACACCGCATTCTTAGTCTTGGAGTACATGAGCCACGGTCTCTCCACTTTCTCCATATTTGGTAGTGTACGACAATAATGCATGCGATGAAAGCTTAGTTTTGCTTCTGATTTGCCCTTTGGAATGCTGAAACTTTTCCGCTAGAGGTCTCACTATCTGAACAAAGAGTTGCCTCCTCCACTGCAAGATCCTGTTCCATAGGAGACTGGTCTTGATGTCCAGGTTTAATAAATTTCAGCATGGCTCCCTGCTGCTTTGAAAAAAAAAAGCCTTCTTCGCTACTCTAATCTTTGCATGCTGTGCACCAGAAAGACGTACGCATTTATTTCCAGACATAGCTGCTGCATACTGATGGCAAAAGATTGGACAAAATACAAGAGTTTAGCATTGCGTATCAAGAAGACAAATCACTTATATTCTCCCCAAATCACTTGCTACTTTGCCTGTGTGTCCCTGGTATCTACTGTCCAGTAATCCTTCTCCTTCTGTGTGTAGAATAAAAAGGATTCAGCATGCATTAGGAGTTAACAAGTAACAAGGGATGAAGCCTTGACGTGGCGTTACTGCTCACTTGGGTATTCATGTGCCAATTCAACCAATGTGAGTGACTGTAATATTACATGATTAGAATCATTATTTAAAAAAAAAAAAATTGTGACATGTACCTATGTTAGCGGTATTTTGAATCTTGAAAACTTTAAAAAAGGAAATTGTGAGAGAGGGGTACTGTCAATATTAAACTGTCACACTATCTGAGAGTGACACAGAGGGGTCTATTCACTAAGAGGTGAGTTGGGATGCGTATTTAATCTCACCAGTTTAGCTATTCATTGTGCAGGGACAAACCTGGCGAGTGTAACAACCTTACCTGATCCTTGTTGCACTGTTCCCCACGTTCATCGCAAACTAAGTCACCTAACTCCGTGCAGCTCCCTTCTATGTCCCGCAATGTCATCTTTCCGGAGTCCGATAACTAACAAAATGGCCACGCTGCACCCAGTGAGCATGCACGAATGACAAATCTGACAGATCACAGTGTAACACTGCTCAGTGATTGTTTACAACCCCCCTCCCCCCTGGGCTTGCGATTGTTAGCAGTCTTGTCTGCTAGCATTGCTTGTGACAGGTGCCTGTTATTAGTAATGCCTTAAACTCAACAACAGGCTCCTTTGGTGCCTGTTTTTAGTTCCCTGGTTATTCTTGTGATTCTGATTCCTGTATTCCTGACCCTGGTTGCCTGACTATTCTTTTTTTTTTTATTTTTTTTTTAAATAGTTTATTTTCAGTTTTTTCATATAGACATAAAACATACAATATCAGCGAACATACATAAGACTATAACAAGACTAACACACTAACATATGGAGACCAGAATCCATTAATCCTACTGCGGTACTATCTTATATCCCGAAGAGAGGGGGGGGGGGGGAGGGAGGCCGAGCCCGAGGCGGATTGCCAACCAAAGAGTTCACACTGTTAATCAGTGAAAGAAAAAAAAAGAGAGAAAAAAAAAAAAAAAACCCTACTTAGAGAATGCGAGGGTCACAGAGAATGTCAATCTTTTTTCTTTTTACTTCGTAAGCTTTTACCCCTTCCATCGTCGAGTTTTAATCAAGGTCTCCATTTACCCCAAATTCTGTCATATTTGTCTTTCGCATCTCTACTTGCAAAATAACCCTTTTCCATTAACTGTTGGGTATTAATTTGATTCTTTACTTGTGCCCAGTTAACCTTCCCCCCTTTTTTCCATCTCCTCGCGATAATTAACTTAGTAGCTGAGAAGATATGTATTATCATAGGTAAGTCTACTTTATCAATATTTTCCAGTCCTTGGTGTAGGAGGGCTTTCTGTGGGGATTTGGGGAGGATTTGACCACAAATACTTGCAACATTCCTAAATGCTTCTTCCCAACACTCAGAAACCCCCTCACATTCCCAAAAAATGTGGAGAAGGGAGCCCCTACTTTTTCTGCATCTCCAACATTGACTGTCTAGTGTGTGGTTTATCCTGCTTAACTTTACTGGTGTCATGTACCATCTATTGATCATTTTAAGGAATACCTCTTGCAAGTTTAAGCAATGTACTGCTCTCCTTAGTTCATTCCAGCTATTATACCAATGATCAGTCCAGTCTGAGGATGTCAAATTAGAGTTTAAATTTAATTCTCTTTCCCAGCTTATCCAAGCGGTGGGAACATACTGTTGCCTCAGCTGTTTTATGGTGTTTAAGCATATTTTCAAATTTTTTTTCCTTGGAGCATTATTAAACAGATTATCAATCATATCTATCTTCTCCATTTCACCCTTCAAGTATATACTCTCTACTAGGAAATGTTTTATTCTCAAAAATTTAAAAAGGTCTCTCGAGGGCAAATTGAATTCTTGTCTCAGATCACTGAATCCTTTAATATTGTTCCCTATATACATATCTTTTACTTTAATACCTACTACTCTCCAACTTTTGATATTTATATCAGTCATATTATATTCTATCGAGTCCAGGGGTGCTGATTTTAAGATTTTTAGGTCCAAATTGCATTTTTTCTTAAAATTATACCAAAAGTCTACAAGCTCTACTAGAGTGGTGTCCCCGATTTTCTGTTGTATATTTTTTAAGTTAACCCTATTTAACCAGAGGATATTTTCTAAGTTATCTAAACCCGCGATGTTACATTCTATCTTCCACCAATCCAGATTTCTACTTGAAGTCCACTGTATTCTATTTAAATGTGTTAACATACTGGCTTCCCATAATTCCCTGATAACTGGAAAGCCTAGGCCTCCCTTTGTTGTATCGAGATATAAAGTGTTTTTATTTATCCTAGGTTTTTTCCCAAGCCATACAAAATTCAATAGTTTCTTCTGTATGTTTTCCAGTATTTCTATTTTTATTTTCCCTGGTGCCATCCTGAACACATACATCCACCTTGGTACGACATATGCCCTGATTGTGTTAATTCTGCCCATCCATGAAATGGAGATTTGTCTCCATTTATTAAGTTTAGCCTGTATCTCATATAATATTTTGTTGCAATTAAGTTCTGCCGTGCCTTTGCCATTGGGGGGAATCATGATGCCCAGATATTCAATCCCGGAGCTAACCCACTGAAAGGAGTTGGCATCTTTTAATTTTTTTTGCATTTCATCTGAAATTGCTATTCCAATTGCCTGAGTTTTCTCAATATTTAGTTTATAATTTGATACCTCTCCATATTCATGGATTATCTTTAATAGCTCCGGAATTGAACCCTCCGGTTCAGATATTGTCAGAAATATATCATCGGCATATGCCGATATCTTATATTTTAAACTTCCCAATCTTACTCCCTTAATGTGCTCATTTTGTCTGATCATATTTGTTAATGGTTCTAATGTTATTATATACAGTAAAGGGGCTAGAGGGCATCCCTGTCTAGTACCGTTTTGAATCCTAAACCAGTCTGATTCTATGTTTTGACCAATTACTTTTACTGATGGGTTCTTATACAGGGTCATAATGGCATCCATCATTACCTGGCCAAATCCCAAGGCTTTCAAAGTTTCTTCTAGGAAGACCCAGCTGACCCTGTCGAATGCTTTTTCTGCATCCAGTGACAGGGCCAGCATGGGTTCCTCCCGTCGGTGAGCAGCCTCAAATATATTAATTATCTTCCTTACATTATCTCCAGAGACCCTTCCCTGCATAAAGCCCACCTGGTCCCTGTGGATCAGTGAGTCCATGCATCCCTTCAATCTGTTAGACAAAATAGCCGAAAAAATCTTAGTGTCTGTGTTTATTAACGAGATTGGCCGGTAATTTTTTATGTTTGTAAGGTCTTTCCCTGGTTTTGGGATTGGCAGGATTGCCGCTTGCATTGATTCTGCGGGAAAGCATTTATTCCTAATTACTTCATTGAAGAATTTTGTTAGTTGGGACGTCAGTATCGGGGCCAATTTCTTGAAGAAGGTACCTGCAAATCCATCTGGGCCCGGCGCTTTGTTATTTTTTAACTGTTTTATAACTTTCGCTACCTCGATCTCACTGATATGCGCGTCTAATTGCTTAATTTGATCATCTGTCAATTTATTTAAATGGGACCTCTCAATATACTTTATTACCTGCTCACGGGCGAGACCCTTCTTAGGTAGATTATACAGGGAATAATAAAATTTCTTAAATTCTAGACCTATTTGTTTCGGTGATATTGCTGTTATGTTGCCATTAATGATTTTAGCTATTCTGGCTTTAGCGTTTCCCTTTTGTAACTGATTGGACAGAATCTTCTCAGGTTTATTACCTAAGTAGTAATATTTCTGTTTTGCATGTAATAGAATTTTATTTGCTTTTAATGTCAGCTTTTCATTTATTTCTATCTTAGTTTGTTGAATTGTCATTTCATTCTCCACTTGAGGTGACAATTTATTACTCCGAGTAAGGTTTTCTAGTTTTATGTATAGGTCTGAGAGTTTAGCTGTGCGCGCTTTATTCAAGTATGCTTCTCTGCTAATAAGATTTCCCCTAATAACACATTTGTAAGCGTTCCATACATTGGACATTGAAGTATCTTCCGCAAGATTTTCCTTAAAGTAGATCTCTGTCATCTGCCTCAGTTCCTCAACATATTCTTTGTCACTCAGAAGATATTCTTTTATTCTCCAGCATGGTCTGACTTTTACTTTGTTAAATGTAAATGTGTTTATAAGGGCACTATGGTCGGACCATGCGACTTCTATTATATCACTATTTCCGCATTCCTCAATCAGATGTGCGGGTACAAGACACATATCTATCCTTGAATAAGATCTATGGACTCTAGAGTAAAATGTATAGTCCCTCGAGCCCGGGTGGACAGTTCGCCACAGATCGTATAGTTTGTGATTAGCCAGGAATTCCCTGCATGACTTTGCTAAACCATTTAGAGATCTATCCATCTTAGCCCCACTACTTAATCTTTTATCCCATTCTGGATCTAGAATGCAGTTAAAGTCCCCTGCCATGATGAAAGATCCCTGAATGAGGTCATGCAGCTTCTGCATGAGCCCGTTCAGGAAGCTCACCTGGCCTTTATTAGGTGCATAGATATTCAATAATGAGAAAACTCTATCATCCAGCTTGCAGACCAAAAACACATACCGTCCCTCAAGGTCTATTATTTTGTGAATTAATTCGTATTTACAACTTGCAGCAATCAGTATGGTCGCCCCCCTTTTTTTTTTGTATCGTCAAAGATGAGGACACCGAATAGGGATACCTACTAAAAGAAATACTATCAGCAAACTTCCTGTTCCAGTGTGTCTCCTGCAACATAGCTACATCTATTTTTTGCTTTGTCAAAAATTCTAGAAGCGTTATTCTCTTTTGGGGCAAATTCAGACCCTGGGCATTTAATGATAGAAATTTGAATGTCATTTCAACCTATAAAAAAATTTAATGTTTCTCTCTCCTTTCCTCCCAAGCCTCTCCCCGACTCCCCCTCCCGCAGGACCTGGCTCCACAATACAAACAAACACGACAACATAAACAAACGCAAATTTTTTTTAACAATTTGCTTCCCATCTCCCCATATCCAATAGTTCATCTTACCCCAGCTAAGACGAACTTTACATCGAGGTCGGTGAGGTGGTGGTGTATCAATATTTAGCAATCACAGGAAGAGGGTGGTGGAGGGAGAGAAAGAGGAAAACAGGGGAGAGGACAAAAACACAAATAAAAATAGAAATGGAGAGAAAAAAAAAAAAGGGGGGGAAGGGGGGTGTTGGGTGTTGTAGGGCATATCTCCAAGCCTGTAACCAGGCCGATAAGTAAACAAAAGGTGTCAATCTATATCTAACCCATCCCCTCTATTGACTCCTTTTTTTTCCCCATCTGTCTCCCATCCTGTCCTGCCCTCCCGTCTCCAGCCCTCCTATTATCCCTCCTCCCAAACCCCCTCTCCTCTTTGTTGCAATAACCGTGAGTTTTCACAAGGTTGCTATCTTCTATTTCCAGCCAGTAATTTATATATATGAGGTTGTGACAAACAATTTCAGGAGTAGAGGGCTATCCTTTCTATATATCTAAGTTAGTATACATTATTAATTAATAGTGTATAATGTCAGTGTCCTAAGTGTCAAAATAGGTTGTGCTGTTCGTGAATTCTTACGATACTCTTTTATCTTTTAATAGTGAAGAAATAAAAAAAAAAGGGGCTCTTATCTTCATCGGTGCAGCATACCCCTATTAAATGCCAAGCTATTCCCTCATGAGGCTCAAGGAGAGAGAGAGAAGAGAAAAAAAAAAAATGTTTCCCTCTCTCTTCTCTCTTATGCCCTATTGTACTTTACCCCTATGAGCATTCTAATGTTACCGTCTAATTTAAGTGTCCAAAAACCAAATATTTTACCCTTTACTTTACCTAGTGAGTGAAGGAAAAAAGAAAAAAAAACAGCATAATAATAAATAATAAATAAAAAAGGAGAAAAAAAAAAAAAAAAAGTGATCTTGTTGCTTGTCCCGTTTTTGGCGAAAAAATATCTAATTTACCTATCTGCGTGTACACTATCAATAATTTTACATTAAATTGTGAGTGATGTGTCTCAAAGGACTACCCCCCCTATTAAACCTCGCACAAATTAATTTTCTTCCCCCTCCCCTCCCGCAACCTTCCCAGTCTCTAAATTTCCATATCTCAATGGAATCTCATATAAATTAAGTTCCAAAGAGAAAGGAAACAACAACAAAACAGAACGGGGAAAAAAAACAAAAAAAAAATAGATAATCTCCCTCCCATGGACCCCTCCCCCCCGCCCCTCCAAACTAACCCTCACCCACAACTAAATCAATGCTCTCTATCTCTTTCACAGGCTCAGGCTTTGAGAATTAATCTGTTGCTCCCCTGGAATCCCCCAGGTTTTCATCCAGCCATTTTTGTGCCTCTTTAGCCCTCTCAAAAGAAAAAGTTCTATTGTTTCTCATAAAACAAATTTTTACAGGGAAACCCCACCAGTATCTGAGTTGTCTTTGTCTCAAAGTATCTGTTATTGTTTTAAATGACTTTCTTGCTTGACGAGTGTGAAAAGATAAATCCTGAAAAAAGGATAACTTGGAAAAACTTTCTCCCTTAGGTTCAAAAGATTTCTTTGCCTGCATGATTCGAATCGCACAATAACGTCTCTGGGTAGATCTTCCGGGACATTTGTAGGTTTCCAAAATCTATGTGTTCTTTCTATGTCCTCTTCACGCATGTCTTGTATTCCCATGAGTTTAAACAATTCTAGTAAGTGTGACACTATATTTTCTTGGGTCACCGATTCAGGAATGCCGCGAATCCTTATGTTCTTTCTTCTGCTTCTATCCTCTAAATCGGACATTTTCAGCTCCATTTCTTGTACTCTTTGGTTTAGTGTTGTAATTCTTTCTTCTGCTTCCTTAATGGAAGACTCCATGTGTTCCACTTTATCCTCATTGCTCTTGACTCTGGCCCCCAATTTCAGTATATCCTCTTTAAATTCTCCAAATTGGGAGGTGAATTCTTTTTTAATCAGTTGAAGCTGGAGTTCAAGGCATTTTTGGAGGTATTCGGGAGAAATTCCTCTGATTTCCAATTCTCCAGAGCTATCCAGCAGTTTAGGTGTTTCAATTTCTAATGTGACCAGGCTGTAATCCTGGATATTAGTGGCGTCCAGGTTATCAATATTCTTGGAGTTTTGAGGAGAGAAATGAGCTTCTATTCCTTGCTCCTTTCTCTTCCCTGGCTCCAAGATCCGTTTATCTTTAGTTTTTATCTTTCTGTGGGCCTGGTTTGATTCAATGCCCTTTTTGGTTGCCATTGTTGGGGTAATTTCTCTTTCCCCCCTGCTTTCCTCTCCTCTCCCTTCCCTCTCTCCTCGTCTCTGTTTCTATACTCTTCAATGAGATATCACCTTCCTGGAGGCTGCTTATATTTGGTTTGTTTGTTAGTAAGACCCTTCAGTGTTTTTCAAAGGTTCACAGCCGTACTTGTATAATGAATTTATCTTTGCTTTTTATCACACTATTTATGTCCAGTTTAGACAGATTCCCTTTTCTGGGGAAAGAGAAGAAAACTTGCCCAAGAAAAAAACGTGATTCTTTCTTTATCTTTTATGCGCTTTTGTAAGCCCGCCTGTCATTCAACTAGGTAAGCTGCTTGTTACTCAGCGATATCTCGCAGTGAGGGAGCTTAAAGTTCACACCTTCACGTAAAATGTCAGAGTATTTACAGAGTCCATGCTTTTAACATTCAGTCAACCACCAAAAAGGGGAAAAGAAAGTAGGGAAATTATACTGTGCCTGTACTCTTGACGGATGGCCAGCCAAATTCCCTTCCTCCTCTTTCATCGATTAAGGAGCTGTTTGTTTTTCTAGACTCTCCCCTTAAGTTCCACAGCGGTGGGTTGGCGCCGATTCTCACTTTCCTGGTCACCTTCTACCCGCGGTTCAGCCGAGTGTTTCCTCTGAGAGAAGGGAAGGAGGTGAAAATTGTAGCCCGCACTCAGTGCTCCCCCTGCGCAAATGTTCTAGTCGTTCAGGAGGGTAAGAATCTTTCCTTCCATCGTCCCGTTGCAGAGGTCTTCGAGAGCTCGTCCCGCTTTCACCACCACTCCACCGCCTCAGACGCTCCGCCCTGTAGCGTCTACGTCATCACGTTGATTCAACTGACTATTCTTGATCCTTGCTCCAGTGTACCAGACCCTCGACTTCCCCTTGATTATCCTGTTTTCTGTTATCCTGACTTTGGCTTCCCTTCTTATTTCTGTTAATTGGTGTCTCATTTCCAGTGACTATGTGTTCAGTTGTTCTATTCTTAGAACCAGCGGCTGCAAGTATCCAGTGTTCCTGAACCAGTAGAGTTATATGTTCTATCATCCTGAACATCAGTACCAGGGATTGTGGATAAACCTCTGTCTTAGAACCAATGGCCAGGGCAGGCGCCACCATAAGCCTGCTCAGCGACGGGGGCACTAGCCTTGAGTAAAAAAATGCCAGGCGAGTACAAGAAAAAAAAAGGAGCTTTAAAAAAAAAAAATGCAAGCGTGCTTACCGGCAGAGACGGAGGTGAGAGGAGATCAGAAGATCCCCTCTCACCATCGCTCTGTCTGCCAGGCTGCACGGGGAGCCGAACAAGCAGCACAGAGAAACCTCAGAAACCTGTGCAGTGTGACAAGGAAGTGGCGACAAGTCATGTGACCTCTCTGCACAACCGCCGGGGAGCCGAACAGGCAGCATGGAGAACACCATGCTGCCTGCCACTAGCCACCAGGGAAAAAGGTACGTGCTGGGGGCATAATACTGGCATATTATTGGGCAAATTGACTGGGGCATATTAAAGGCATAAAATACTGGCATATTATTGGGCAAATTGGCAGGGGCGTATTAAATAGCAAATAATTCTGGCATAATGGGCAAATTGGCAGTGGCATATTAAATGGCAAATAATTCTGGCATAGTATTGGGCAAATTGTCAGGGGCATATTAAGTGGAAAAATAAAACTGGCATAATATTGGGGAAATTGGCAGGGGCATATTAAATGACAAATAATTCTGGCATAATATTAGGCAAATTAGCAGAGGCATATTAAATGGCAAATAATACTGGCATAATACTGGGCAAATTGGCAGGAGCATATTAACTGGCAAATACTGGCATATTATTGGGCAAATTGGATGGGACCTATTAATGGCAAAATAATACTGGCATAATATCAGACAAATTGTCAGGGGCAAATTAAATGGCAAATACTGGCATATTATTGGGCAAATTGGCTGTGGCTTATTAATGGCAAGTAATACTGGCAGATTATTGGGCAAATTCACTGGGGCATATTAATGGGAAATAATACTGGCATATCTTCCCAATGGGGGAGAGAAAAGGGGAGGGGGAGAAAGAGAACAGGGGAGAAAACTGAGGAGGGGGAGAAAACAGAAATGGGGGAGAGGAAGAGGGGCAGAGAACAGAGATGGTGGTAGGACGGGGAGAGAACAGAGATGGGGTAGGAGGGGGAGAGAACAGATGAGGGGGGGCATAGCTGTGGGGAAGGGAGACAGATTGGGGAGAGGGAGAGAACAGATGGGGGAACATAGATGTGGGGAAGGGAAAGAGAAATGGGGAGAGGGAGGATAGATAAGGGATATGGGGAGAGTCATGGGATTGGTGGAGCACCAAAAAGCACTTTCGCCTGTGGATCAAAAAATCCTTCCATCGGCCCTGCCAGTGGCTATGTGATTTGCAAGTCTTCGGTGCCAGTAGCCGTATACTATTCTGAGTTCCAGAACCAGTACAGCTGCATGTTACAAGATCCTATTTCTCAGTGGCTGTGTTTTATTCCGTATCCCAGAACCAGTACTGCTGTGGGTCCAGCTAATCCAAGTTCCAATTGTATCAAGTTACATCCTCAAATAACTTCTATCACTAGTACTTCCTTAACCAGTGTTCAGAGAGAGGTAGTGGTGCAGCTATTTAGCTTTTCAGTAGTATCCACGGCTCAACAAAGGATATCTCTGATTTGGAACGAAGACCTCCTATTACCTGTCAAAGACCTGGTGAACGGTTGTGTTCAAATCAGGCCTTGCATCACGGATCCTAAAATCTGATCTCACTACAGTAACAGTGAGTTACCCCCACATAGTTAATTTGTAGGGTTTGTCCCTGCACAATGTATTGATAATGCGGTGAGATTAAATATCCATCTCTTTCAGTGAATAGGACAGACAGAGTGACCAGAGCCTATCTTAGGGTCACAGATGCCTGGGTGCAGGGCGCCCCCATGAGGGCATGATTAAATTACTAACCCCTCCCATTTGTAAATGTCCATTCCAGACATGCCCACACATGTGCAAACCTCTTTCACACCTCCATCCTGCCACTTACTCAGACACACACGTGCAAACCCATCTCTCTCCTAATTCCCATCCTGCCACTCACTCAGACACACACACACACGTGCAAACCCATCTCTCTCAAAATTCCCATCCTGCCATTCACTCAGACACAGGTGCAAACCCATCTTTTTCACATTCTAATCCTGCCACTTCCACACATGTGTAAACCCATCTGTCGTACACACAAGGGCGCCTGCCACTCAAACAGACGCGCTCTGCCGCACACATGCGCTCTGCCGCACATACACTCTGCCACTCATACACTTACACTGCCACACAAACTCTGCCACTCATACAATTACACTTACAGTTAATATATAATAGTCTGAGTTAAACTCTATCTATATAAAATAGTCTTGCCCCAGCACAGATTTTGTACACAATCACATTGCCAAGAGCTGCTGTGCTCCCTACCTGTGAATGGAGTCTGAACGTCTGGTCATCACATTACACTTCCGCACAAGCTAAGGAAGTGCTAGAGGCTTACTGCTTGTTGGTGTGAAAGGTGGGGTGATGAGGGAAGATCATTTCATCTCCCCAGCCAGCTCTTTTAACTGAGGAGGTGCCATCACAGGGTGCACCTCTAATTTCACGGACATTAAAAAAACAAAAACACGGGTTCTCCCAGTGTTGGCGCCTCTTTATTCCTGTGCACAGTGGCGTCTGGGTGCAGTGCACCCGCCTAGGATCTGCCCTGAGAGTCTCTGTCTCGCACATTCTGTGCAGAAATGTTACCAAATATTTTTCGACCAGCATCGTTGAGTTCAAGGCAGTATTGTGTCCCTTTTGTGTAATTCCACATGCACACAACAGACATTTTTGGACTGAGCAGTGGTAAAATGAAAGCTGCTGGTCCAGAACAATATCACACACAGCAGGTCCTGCACATGGGAATTGTATGGTGCAAATATATTTATAAATAAAAGACAAACACAAGAAATATGTTGGAGAAAGGCCGTGATCTTTATTGAATAGGGGTAGGGGTTAGCTCTTAATAACCAAACTTTATATAACCACCAAAAACCATAGCATAACTTCTCTTAACATATACCAAATTTCTTACCACTCAGTTCTACCCCGAAAGCCTGAACTTCCACTTACTTAACCAATATCCACCCCTCTGTCTAATTGACCAGAAGGGTGACTTATACCCTTTAAAGGGGGTTTAAAAGATCACGACAAAATATCAAAAACATTAAATGAAGGGAGGGAGGATCGGGGCTTCTTCAGCTGGACAGCCGGCTGACTGGAATAGACTCCCGCACTTTTAATTTATATTGTAACAAACTAGAGCTTGCGCTGTGCTTCAGCCAGTCAGCTGTAAACTAACAGCGCGAGCCACCAACTAAAAACTTAACCCTATCCTAACCTACCTAAGCCCCAACTATTCCCATGAGAGCAGACATGCTTATAGATGTCTGCTCTTACCATGAAACATAGGTATCATTGCCCTCCACACACTTCATGAAACGTACAACAGTGTACCAATATGTAAAATAACAAAGGGAGGGTTGCCTGATAGCTATTACATTAGCATTTCTTTATATAGCACCAAGAATGTATGCAACACTTTGGAACAGAGGATAAAATGTGATTTACAAACATAGTTAGACAAACATAATACAGACTAAAACATGAGGTAGAGGGCCCTGCTCGCAAACTAGAGGCAACGAGAAACAGGAGAAACATAAGGTGAGTGAAGAGGCTGGAGAGAAGGTTAGAGAGGCAAACATACAAGTAAATTGTGACAATGGAAGGTATATGGGGAACTATGACAACTGAGTGAGTTACACCAGAGGTTGCATAATTTGTGATGTAGGTGGGTGCATTGTAATTGTACAGCCACATGGACATGAAAATCTTTTTAGACTTCAAGTGAGTATAATGAGAGAGGTGGCCAGCATATTGCTAATAATTATATAGAGGGGGGAATGCCGGGGGTTGACTAAGAGGTCGAGTCACATCATCTGCGAAAGCAAACCTATATCGAAAAATAACCCACTGGTGGGTGTAATGTGGGGAATGGACGGAGGGCATTGAGCATTGGTGGGTCCAAGGGACACAGAGTGAAAAAATAGCACTTAAAATCATGAAAGAATGAGGAGGAGATTCAAAGCAAATTGAGAGTGACAAAGAGAGTGAAGGAAGTAATTAAGAGAGAGAAACAGATTATTTAAAAACTTTGAATGTAATACATTTCAAATTGCATAAAGCAGAGGGAATAGTATACAATTTGTTTGAGACACAAAGTCCAAAATGATACTGTTTCTGCCTGTATATCTCAGGAACCTGTATGAAGCAGTCATAGTCTTGTTACTGAGGGATGGTGTGTTTCCAAGGTAGACTCCAAAACAAAGAAAAAAGAAAACTGAAAAAAAAGCTGGACACACGTGGACAGGTAACAAATGCCCCGCGTGTGAGTAGAGCCCTGTGGAAGAAAACATAACAGGTTAAACATGTCTGATCCTATTACCAGGTTGTGAATGACATAAAGAGGCACTGGGTGTAACATGATTTAAATAATAGAACATTTTTTTATTTATTAAATTCATAGGTATTACAGTCACTCACGTTGGTTTAATTGGCAAATGGATACCCATGTGAGCAGTAACGCCACGTCAAGGCTTTAACACACATTCACAAACCTTTCATATCTCCATTCACTCACAGAAGCACACAACTTTCAGATCAGGGGTATCACTGGGGAATATGGCGGAAAAGTTTTGGCTCTGTCATAACCTTATTGAAAGAGAAACAGATCAAATATACATGGGGCTTTCCTGGAAATATGAGGATAATCTGGAAGGAACGTATAGAGCACTTTGATTCACCAGAGAAGGTGGAAAAATGGCTGGAGCAGATAACTGTGGCCTAGAGTGATTAAAGCAGAAGAAGTAGAAAGATTTTTTTTTTCCTGCACATCCCCCCTGAGCTAATCTATGAAAATATCTACCAATATTTAGAGAATATATAAAGAAGGTTGAATGTGATTGATAAGAGCAAAGGGATATCACTGGGCAAAGAGGGATTAAAGTGGGGCCATGGATTATAAGAAGCTAATTCTTTAATGCTTCAGGGGGGGAGTTTTGTACTTGACCTGTGACACTCATATATATATATATATATATTTTGGGGGGCAAGGAATCTCGACTAAGAATTAATGTCCAAACCCTCTTAAAAAATTTAGGATTAGAAATTCCGAATGTATCACTGGTAAAGTAGGAAAACTGTATTTAATCTTAGGGTGTTTTAGAATAATACTGTAGGATCGCACAACTTAATAGGGGACTAATTAGAGAATCACAGAAGATAGCGGATTTTTTTTCTCTCAATTAAATCAAAGCACACAAGCGTATAAAGAAATATGGGGGAGCATGGATTAGAAAACCTTTAGTGACAACACTTTAAAAAAAAATGCACTACTCTCTCGGGAACAAAAGTAATTTCACTATTAATGACAAATTGGGTAGTAGGTAGGGTGGAATTATCACTCAGCACAACACAATATTTTATGCATACCGGAACTGTAAGAAGCAGGAGTGTCACTAGAAATTTTTAGGAAGAATATTTGTGGAAATCACATAGTAAAAAAATGTTTGTTTAAGGATTAGTAAATCAGTAAAAAATTCAAAAAGTAGTGCGGTCACACTTGGGTACACTAAGAGGTCAGGATGACATCATTTAGAGATATTTTTTTTCTCCTTTTTCTTATTAATACTTTTGTCCTCCCAGGAAGGGGAGGGAAATTAGATAATTAGTAACAGGGCTGGTGACTATCGGGTGAGTTTAAGCCCCCTACTTACTATCTCAAGAGAGAGATGGAAAGCACACGCCCGAAGGGGTTCGGGAGTGTAAGGTTGACTCCAAGACGGGATGTGGGAGACCATCCTACTCACTGTGGAATAGGAGAGGGCCTATTCATAGGCCTACAATGTTTGTATGTTGTCTGTCATGTGGTGCTGGACTGGGAGAGGGGGCTGCCGAATAAGAAATATGGTTAGAATGGTCTCGGTCAATGCACAGGGGGTCAATACAGCTCAAAAAAGGTCCACCAATTATCAATTTCTGAGGAAGGAGAGGGCAGAAGTTTGTTTTCTCCAAGAAACCCTTTGGAGACAAGGGGAAAAATGAGAATGGAAGGTAAGAACTTCCCTAAGAAAAAAATATACGCTAGTTAACATATATTTGCCAAATATAAATCCAGTTCGTTTTCTGAAAAAAATCATGGTCAAAGTAGAAGATATTCGGACGGGGATGTGTCTGATCACAGGGGACTTTAATTGTGTTTTGGATACTACATTGGACAAAGAAATCTTAAAAGGCAACAAAATAGATAGAAGAATTGTAAAACAAGCAAAAGGTTTATTTAATTGCCTAAATAGGAATGATTTTTTCGATCTCTGGCGTACCATGCACCCACAAGAAAGGGACTATATGCATCTCTCGAAAGTCCATAACACCTACTCTAAAATAGACATGATATGGGGCAACCCTAGAATATTAAAGAGGACAAGCAAGGTAGAGATAAAAGAAAATACATGGTCAGACCATAGTATTGTATTTGTCGAACAGTCTCTCGCAAAAAGCTAGAAACACCTGGAGAATGAATGATTATATTCTGAAAAATGAAAGTAATAAGAAAGAGCTTATAGAAATAATAAACAACTATTTTAACGACCAATAATTGGTGCACCTTTAAGGCAGTAGTCAGACCTTATAAAAATTAATGCCAGATTAAAAAGAGAACAAGGTAAAAACCTAGATGAGCTTTACATCCAACTTAATAACAAAGCCAGAGACTATAAGAACTCAAAACTCTAAAATAAGAGCACAAGAATTAAAGAAATACAAGATCAAATTAATATAAGATTAACAGACCGCACAATAAAGAATATCGAAAAATTAAAAAACAAGCATTACGCATGAGGCAATAGAAAAGATCTTATCCAGCAGACTCCGCAAACAAAGAGCTACGAATCGAATCACTAAACTTATAGACGGTAATCAAAGTTATGTGAACCCAGAGGATATAGGAGAATATTTTGTAAGATTCTATAGTAACCCATATAATATACCACAAAAAAACAGACAAAGTAGATATGGATCAATTCTTTGAAAAAATTAAATTACCTAATATTACATACATGCAAAGTAAAGAAATTAATGTCCCAATAACCAAAGAGGAAATGGAGAGGGATATCTTCAATCCAGATAACTATAAGACCCCGGGCCCAGATGGGCTTAGTAACTTATTTTTCAAAATATTCAGGCCTCAGTTGGGAATACATTTGGTGAACACTCAATAGTAAATGGGGAAAAGATCAGGGCTAATATATCGCAATCTTGAAAGAGGGGAAGGTACCGACTGACGTAATTAATTATCATCCTATTTCCCTGTTAAATGTTGATATAAATGAATAAAATAATTAAACATAAAAAAAAAAAAATGTTGATGTTAAGCTGTTTTCATCAATACTGGCTGAGAGGATGAAGAAAATAATAGACACGATAATCCATCCAGACCAAATTGGTTTTGTTCCTGGTAGATCATCATGTCACAATACAAGAAGAATCATAGACATTATTGACACCAGTAAAGGATTGGGCACCTCTTTGCTTACCATGTCGGTTGACGCCGAAAAGGCGTTCGATCGGGTGAGTTGGGGCTTCTTAAACCGCTGTCTTTTGGAATTTGGCATTCAGGGGTGGCTACATGAGGCACTCTATCCCCTTTGCTCTACATAAAATCATTGGAACTTGTGGCTATAAACATCAGAAATAATGATAGGACAAAGGGTTTCCAAAATAAGTTTAGTCAGCAAAAAAATAATATGTACTCGGATGACATCCTTATAACATTAACAAATCCAATAGAATCTCTAGACCAATTGATGGAGGAATTCAGAATATATAGTAAAGTATCCATCTATAAGATGAACATAAACAAGACAGTCTTGATGGCTAAGAATTTAAATACAGAAATAAAAAATCATATCTTGCAGAATTATGATTTTGTATGGGCTAAGAGAGGTTATAACTATTTAGGAATAACAATTGCAAAAAATATAGATAACATGGCAGAAGTTAACTTCCTAAGGGTCTTACAACAGACAAATAGACAACTTAAACACTGGCAAAAGGTAATTGTATCATGGTGGGGCAGAATTTATTTAGTTAATGCATTTGTTATCCCCTGTTGGTCCTATTTGTTCCAGATGATCCCTTTAAATTGTCAAACCAGTGGCTATATCTAGTACAGAGGAGCTTTTCTAATTTCATCTGGAAGGGAAAAAACCTAGAATAAAACAAAAACTTTTGATTCACAAACCGCAATATGGAGGTATCAGTTACCCCAATTTTGAAAATTTGTACTGGGCAAAGATGATCTCCTATGTCCATCAATTAATAGCTAAACAGGAGAAGAGTACAATATAGAAAGAGACTTTACAAAACTACCGTATTTAGGTGACTTAGTCTGGAACATCCATGGTCTAAAAGAAATCAAAGAAGCAATATGTAGGAACACCATAATGAACCAGACAGTAACAATATGGGAATTCCTAAAAAAACAAATGGGGTATTCAAAATCAAATCTAGAGATGTTGTCATCTGAGCGCAATAGAATCAAATATGGAAAATATTGAGTTGAATAATTGGAAACAACATAGTATTGTAGATATTAACCAAATATTGGCAGAAGGAGCCATTAAACCCTTTAATCAGCTGCATTCGTAATTTGAACTTCAAACGTCTGAAATTTTCAGATATCTAAGGGTAAACATTTAGTTAAGATGCACTATGCTCCTGCCTCTGATAAAACTGAACAACTTCAACTTTTAATGAATAGCGGTAAGACTAAGAAGTTTTTATCTAAGATAATAAAAGTAGTCAGAGAGTTGGGAAGAAATAAAAGCTCCTCCAGCGATAAAAACTTGGGAGAATGAACTCAATTGCTCCATAGATCTAGTAGAATGGAATAGGGCAATCAGAGAAGTAGCAAGCAATATTTACTGTCTGAACCTGCAGGAGACCCAGTGTAAGGTCTCCAACAGATGGTATCTGGTCCCTACTAAGATTAATCAAATGTTTCCCACCAGTACAGTATTATGCTGGAGGTGCAATAAGGCAGTAGGAACATATACACACATATGGTGGGGATGTGAGCACATCAAGGATACTTGGGAAAAGATGTTTCTTTGGTTGGAATCTCTCACTATGGCTAAACTAAGAAGAACCTCTGATTTAGCCCTGCTCCATATAAGGTGGCCACGGATAAGTAAAATAGATAGATCATTATGCATTCACGGCGTTGTGGCCACAAAAATAGTCATAGCTCGAAATTGGAAGCAGGCCCCGGCCCCTCCTTGGCCATCAATAGTGGACCAAATGTTCTATCAGATTAAAATGGAAAGAGCTATTAGTTGGCCTTTTCTGAATTCCCCCCAAAATTACAGAATATGGAGTATATGGCAAGGGAAACTAGAACGGTACCAAACAAGCCCTCCTGTGCTAAGCAGTATGAATTAGTTTTGGCAGCGCGTTCCCCTTTCTCAGTCCAGTACCCCATGTTTTCCTGTTTTCTATATAAGTTTTGTATTTTTGTAACTAAAAAAAAAAAGAACTGCATACACCTAACTAGTGATTTGACACGTCATGAGAAGACACCATCTCACAAGAGAGCATTCCATAGCTGATTGGTACGTACAAGACTTCAGTTCAAGGCAACCATAGACTTAAAGCACCAAGATAAGATTAATTTGGAAACAAATCATCGTTCGAGTCCTTGCTACTCAAAATCTAGCACCGCGTGGTACATCTGATAAGCTGTTTGCTCCAAATAATGGTAATTGTATTAAAATTGTGGAGTTGATGGGAGAGTTTGAGCCTGTCCTTAAGGAACATCTCAGAAGAGTGACCAGTCAAGAAAGCCACATTCACTATTTCGGTAAAACTGTAAAACATGTAAAATGAAAACATCCAGTTACCGCCAGGAAAAATCAGACAAACAATTTTGTCAAACCTGAGTGCTGCTAAATATTATGCTGTAATTCTGGCCTGTACACCTGATATAAGCCATTCTTAGCAAATCAAGAAAATAATTGGATCCGCACTTCTCTTTAAAAAAAACTCATCACAGAGCTGAAACGTGCGAAATAAATCTCCTTTAGCACGGTGTGCTGAGTCCCTGGATTCTTCTTCTTTGCTTATCAGCAAAAGACTTTGATGGTCTGTTTTGTAACAACAGCAGACTCAGGTGTAAACATCAGAGAACATTTTTTGGGGTTCGTCGACATATAGTCAGGTCCATAAATATTGTGACATCGACACAATTCTAATCTTTTTGGCTCTATACACCAACACAATGGGTTTGAAATGAAACAAACAAGATGTGCTTTAACTGCAGACTTTCAGCTTTAATTTGAGGGTATATACATCCAAATCAAGTGAACGGTGTAGGAATTACAACAGTTTGTATATGTGCCTCCCACTTTTCAAGGGACCAAAAGTAATGGGACAATTGGCTGCTCAGCTGTTCCACGGCCAGCTGTGTGTTATTCCCTTATTATCCAATTTACAAGGAGCAGATAAAAGGTCCAGAGATCATTTCAAGTATGCTATTTGCATTTGGAATCTGTTGCTGTCAACTCTCAATATGATATCCAAAGAGCTGTCACTATCAGTGAAGCAAGCCATCATTAGGCTGAAAAAACAACCCATCAGAGAGATAGCAAAAACATTAGGTGTGGCCAAATCAACTGTTTGGAACATCCTTAAAAAGAAAGAACGCACCGGTGATCTCAGCAACACCAAAACACCCGGAAGACCATGGAAAACAACTGTGGTGGATGACAGAAGAATTCTTTCCCTGGTGAAGAAAATACCCTTCACAACAGTTGGCCAGATCAAGAACACTCTCCAGGAGGTAGGTGTATGTGGGTCAAAGTCAACAATCAAGAGTAGACTACACCATAGTGAATACAGAGGGTTCACCACAAGATGTAAACCATTGGTGAGCCTCAAAAACAGGAAGGCCAGATTAGAGTTTGCCAAACAACATCTAAAAAAGCCTTCACAGTTCTGGAATAAAATCCTATGGGCAGATGAGACCAAGATCAACTTTCAAACTATCCAAAGCATACCACCTCATCAGTGAAGCATGGTGGTGGTAGTGTCATGGCGTGGGCATGTATGGCTGCCAATGGAACTGGTTCTCTTGTATTTATTCATGATGTGACTGCTGACAAAAGCAGCAGGATGAATTCTGAAGTGTTTCGGGCAATATTATCTGCTCATATTCAGCCAAATACTTCAGAACTCATTGGACGGTGCTTCACATTGCAGATGGACAATGACCCGAAGCAGACTGCAAAAGCAACCAAAGAGTTTTTTAAGGGAAAGAAGTGGAATGTTATGCAATGGCCAAGTCAGTCACCTGACATGAATCCGATTGAGCATGCATTTCACTTGATGAAGACAAAACTAAAGGGAAAATGCCACAAGAACAAGCAGGAACTGAAGACAGTTGCAGTAGAGGCCTGGCAGAGCATCAGCAGGGATGAAACCCATCATCTGTGAAAACAGTGAAACCAATGAGCACCACACAATGGGAGAGTCGCGTGGAATCAGTAAAGGCTATCGGAAACCAGATTGGGAAAATGTATGATGCCCTAACTGCAGTTATGAAGGATGCTGGTTTGACAGGAGCAGATCATGGCAAAATACGCTGGGGTGAGGAATTACAAGGAATATATGCCTCTTTAGATTTCTGTGTGGTCTGGTTTTGCGGCATGATGTACTCTACCATGTAAACATTGTAAGCAAAAGATTGCAAGGGATTGAAGTTGATATTTCTGCAGCAGTTAAACAACCCATGGACTTGTCTCCAAAGAGTGTGCTGGAGTATATCTGCACAAACCATTTGATTGCACTATTTCCAAATGTCTTCATTGCTCTACGCATACTGCTAACACTTCCTGTAACCGTTGCCAGTGGAGAGCAAATTTTCTCAAAGTTGAAGGTAATAAATACATACCTGCTCTCCACAATGACACAAGAAAGGTTGGTGGGCCTGGTAACAATATCAATTGAACATGGACTAGCCAAAACTATACATCTGAAAGAAGCAGTGTCTATATTTGTAGCCAAGAAGGCATGAAAAGTACCAATTTGAGTTGATTCATTTATTTATAGTTGATTGCAGTATTATTGTTGTCTGTCCATTAGAAACTATTTTGCTATTTAATAAAACTATTTAAAATATATAACGCTATGTGAAAAACTAATACTGGAAGATGTCTATAGTTTTTTTTTTTTTTTCCTTTTTCTTTCTTTATAAAGACACTCAGTTAATATTGTGAGGGGGTTAGCCCTCCCCAGTTTTATTCTTATGCACATCCTTGTGTCTCTAATATTTAATCTTTTATTTCCATTTATAAATACGAACCACATATAAACAAACACATACATATAATTCCAAATAACAATTAGGCCAATGTTTCCAGAATGTTCTATTCTCCATCCCACCCCCGCCCCTCCCCCCCGGTCCCGTCCCCTCTCCCTCCCCCCACAGAATCCGAGTCCCCATCTGCGCCCAGATTCCCACTGAACTAAGAGTCGTAGTTATAATTGGTGTATTTAATTATCTTATCCTATCAGTGGTAAGGTGGAAAAAGGGGAAGAGAGAGAGAGAGAAAAAAAAAAAAGGGGGTGGGGAGGGGTGGGGGGGAGGCGGGGAACCGGAGTCAGCTTAACCAGACCATTCTTAACACATAACATGTCGTGACTCTAAAAACAGTCCTCAGCCGTCCCAATCTACAGTCAAACAATCCATCCTCAATCACGCACCTAAACAAGCTTTTCGCTGTGGTCACTCCCCTCCGGCCGCGCAGAGGCGCATCGCCCTCCCCCACCCGTCCGAGGCTCCCCGACCCATATGATTCTATTGTATCATATCAGCTCCCGGAGCTGGTTTTTAACTGAAGTCCAGAGTTCCTCTACTTCTCCCATTATATGCTCTGTCCCACCAGTTCTATAGAATCCTCTCTCCAACATCAACTGGTGAACTGTCTGATTTTGGATCTCGATCCAACTTGGGATCTCGTGTCTTCTCCAGACCCGTGCTAGAGATAATTTGGCTGCTGTATATATGTTAATCGCAAGAATTGCCTTTGGTGAGCGTATTGAACCCAATTCAAGATGGAATAGGAAAGACTGCGGGGAAAAAGAGACGGTTTTTTGAAATATAAGATCTGTAAGAGTGGACAGTCTTCCTTTAATAGGGGTCAAACAGTCACAGGACCACCATATATGATAATGAGTGCCCTCCCTCCTTTCACATCTCCAACATTGATTTGAAGTATTGGGGGAAATTTTATTAAGGCGTGAGGGCACCATATACCATCGATAAAGAGTTTTATAAAATTGTTCTTGTAGGGAAATCCCATGTAGTGCTGCTCTAGTACTCCTGCATGCAGTAGACCAAATCTCCACCGGAAAAATCTTGCCAAGATCTCCTTCCCAGTGTCTAAAATGATTAATCTTGTCCTGGGTGGACAAGTTATCAAGGAGAACCTGTAGCTTAGAGATTATTTTGGTAGTACCCACGGAGTGCACCAGTCTATCTAGGAGTGAGGATTCTACTAATGGGTGACTTTCAAGAAACCGCCTAATACGCAAGTAATTAAAGCTTTCAGAATCTGGTAGTTTATAAAGAGTCTTCAATTCAGAAAAAGGAAATATATCACCCTGGTGAAACAGATCACCCAAATAGAGAATTCCGGAGGAAAACCACAAAGAGTGCTGAAAGTCTGGAATGAAGGATGTCGCTGCACCCAGTGGGGCGAGGCCGGTTAGTCCGAGGCACGAGGAGAACAGCTTCTTAAATTTAAATGCTCCCCTCATCACGTCTGTTTTTATTGGATTATTGATTTTGAGTTTGTTAAATATCAAGGGAGTGGACCAAAAGAAGAAAAAGGGATTGCAACCTGCACACTCTGTTGTCTCTAGATAATGCCAAGCCGCCTGAGTGGAAGGTTTCTGTTTCCAGGCCAGAAAGTGGGAGAATATACAGATATCCTGTAAAGCAAATAAATCTGGAAAGCGCAACCCTCCAGCCCTAAGATTTCGCTTCAGTGTCTTACCAGCGATGCGTGGATTCTTAGCATCCCATACATAAGCGGAGAAGAGCACACTCAATTGTTTAAGATATGGGATTGGAGCCCGCAAAGGAATATACCTCATCAAAAAGATAACTTTCGGAAGAGCATATGCCTTAAGAATATTGAGGCGAGCAAGCCAAGAAGTGTGCAATCCCTTCCAACTTAAGAACAGGTCTCTCAGGTCCCGAATTATATTCTCGTAGTTAAGGGAGAGGGTCTGTCTGGGATCTACAGTAATCTTGATCCCAAGGTAAGTGAGAGTTTTATTAGCCCAATTTATTGTGCTTATGCGTGAGATCCTCACTATCTGAGAGGGTGATAGAAAAAAAGAGAGTGCCTGAGTTTTATTTAAATTCACTTTATAATTGGAAAAAGAGCCATATTGGCTAATTAGTTGGAGAATGTGCGGGATAGTATTCTCCGGTGACGTCAAAGATAGTAGCACATCGTCGGCATAAAGTGAAATTTTAAATTCCTGCTTCCCCACTTGAATACCAGATATCTGAGGGGAGGATCTCACCAATGCAGCAAAAGGTTCAATGCTTAGGGCATATAACAGAGGCGCCAATGGGCACCCCTGCCTTGTGCCATTCCTGATAAAGAAAGGGTCCGAATACAGAGAGGGACCAGTAATCCTTGCCCCCGGTGCCGAGTAAAGCGACATAGCGCTGGTACGAAAAGTCCCCGAGAGGCCAAAGGCATCCAAGGTCTCCGAGAGAAAGAGCCAATCAACCCTATCAAAAGCTTTCTCGGCATCGAGGGCAAGGAAAACAGTCGAGGACCGTGAGGTTCGCGCTCGATGGACCAGGTTGAGCAATCTTCTAGTACTATCCTCCGCCGAGCGGCCCGGGATAAATCCGGTTTGATCCAGATGTATCAGGTCAGGGATAATCCGTCCGAGCCTGTCTGCCAAGATCTTGGAAAATAATTTAACATCCAGATTAATAAGTGAAATAGGCCTATAATTGGAAATAAGTGAAGGGTCCTTCCCAGCTTTCGGGATTGGGGAAATTGAGGCCTCCAACATTTCTGAGGGGAAGGACCCTTTACAGGAAGTTTCAGAGAAGACTCTAAGTAATATAGGGGAGATTTCTGACCGGAGCGTGTGGTAAAATATTGATGATAAGCCATCAGGGCCCGGTGCTTTCCCTTTCTTTATTGTATTAATTGCTAAAGCAAGTTCTGAGTCTAAAATTGGTTTGTTAAGTTGAAGAAGTTTCTCCTGCGAGATCTGGGGGAGGTTCAGACTACGAAGGAACTCCCTGACCTGAGACACCGATTTTGTTGGCGTTGGAAGATTATATAATGAGTTGTAATATTGCTTGAAGGCGTTACTTATATCCCTAGGGGACAGACAGGTTCTACCCTCAAACAGTATCTTTTTTATGCGAGAGTGTTGATTTCTATGTTTCATCCTGTTGGTGAGAGCTCTCCCCGGTCTGCCATTATTAATATACCAGGACACCTACAAACGGGTTACCGTTCTTTTAAACTGGTCCTCAAGTTTGACATTAATCAATTTTTGAGTGTCCTTAATAGCAACAGATGTTATTTGATTAGGTGTGACCTTATTCAAAGTTTCTAATTTAGAAAGTTCGATATAAAGATCCGAAAGGGTCTTACCAGCTAATTTGTTTAGTGAAGCTCCCATTTTAATAAGAATTCCCCGTAAATAGCATTTTAAAGAGCACCATAGGGTCTGCTCATTTACATCGTTCTTGTCATTATTCCGAAGAAATTCTAAAGCTTCGGTCCTCAAATTTATCTTGGATGACTCAGAGGCCAAAATGGAATCATTACGGCGCCACCTTGGTCTAACCTTATATTCGATGTTATCCTTAAAGTCCAAAAACAAGGGAGCATGGTCAGACCAAGAGATGTTGCCTATCTTGGTCACCAGACAGCCTTCCAGAGATCTATCCCTTAACAAAAAGTAATCAATCCTGGAGTAAGATAAGTGAGCACTTGAAAAAAAGGTATAGTCCCTGTCACCCGGGTGAGAGACTCTCCATGAGTCATATAATTTATTCCTATAAAGAAAGTTAGAAAAAGATTCAGCATCTCTCCTCCCTCTCGGGACCGGCCCAGCCCCACTAGGTAAGCTCTTATCAAGTGCAGCATCCGCGATTGTGTTAAGGTCACCACCTATAATAGTTGTGCCCTGCTCTATATAATCCACCCTGTCCATGGTTTCATTTAAGAAGCCAATAGTTCCATCTGAGGGGGCATATAGGTTAACTAGGGTAAATAGTATATCATTAATTTTACAAATTACTATGCATCGTCTGCCTTTAGAATCTGATTCATGGTGAATAAGCTCAAATTTTAATGCTGCAGATATAACAATGGCGACACCTCTCTTCCTTCTATCAGGTACTGATGAAGAAAAAATATAGGGATATCTACGGAACCGCCAGAGCCTGAAGTCCTCAGATCTCCAATGCGTTTCCTGAGTGAAACAGATATCTATCTTATTCTGAATCAGGAGTTTATATAAATAGGAACGTTTCTGAGGCGAGTTCAAGCCGCGGGAGTTAATGGAGACACACTTAAATGGCATCTAAAAATATAAGGTTGCAAAGGAGTCCTAGGGAGCCGACCCTGAGGGGGAGGAGGGCGGGCGCACCGGCGCCCCCCCGCCTAAACAGGAAGAGGGAGCCACAGCGAAAAAGCATAAAGAAAAAGAAAGAGAAAAACATTCCTGCAAACACACACTCCACATACATACCTCCATACTTTCCGGAGACCTGAGGGCCGGAGAGGAACGTGCCTCCCGGCCGATATCTCTCCGAACTAAATCCCATAAATACACTGGGATACTACCTAGTGTCCGAACCAGGCGGGGTTCACAAGCTCTGTTTTAGGTTTGGAAAATTATATTTCCCGCCTCCACCGTCCCTGCGCCTCTGAAGCCCCACCATTTTAAACACAAAAAAAAAAAAAGGGGGAAAGGGGGGTTGGGGGGAAAAGGAAAATAATTAAATTATTAAACGTGCATTACATTATTAAACATACTTATGTTACAGATATTATCATTATCACATGTAGAGTTAATATGGTCTTCGTGACTAAGTATACGACCAGTTTATTACGACACAAATATATAGTGAGGATTTCTATTATTCAGCTGTAGTGTAGGTGGTGTAGTTCAAAGTAAAAATCTATTTACAGTCACTAATAAAATAAGTGTAGTAGGAGGAAATAGAAAGTGAGTGAAATATTAAACGTGCCTTAAATTATTTAGCGTGGAGGTAATTTTGTTAGTCAAGTGTAAAAAAATAAAAATAAAAAAAAAAGGGGGGAAAGGGGGATGGGGGAAAAGAAAAATAATTAGATTATTAAACGTGCATTACATTATTAAACATACTTATATTACAGATATTATCATTATCACATGTAGAGTTAATATGGTCTTCGTGACTAAGTATACGACCAGTTTATTACGACACAAATATATAGTGAAGATTTCTATTATTCAGCTGTAGTGTAGGTGGAGTAGTTCAAAGTAAAAATCTATTTACAGTCACTAATAAAATAAGTGTAGTAGAAGGAAATAGAAAGTGAGTGAAATATTAAACGTGCCTTAAATTATTAAGCGTGGAGGTCATTTTGTTAGTCAAGTGTAAGTAAAAAAAAAAAATTAAAAAAATTAAAAAAATTATGCTTCTACTCTTTTCCTTCCATAGTCATCAAAGATAGAAACACATTCGTATTATGTAATACAAAAACATATTAAATTTGATTAAAGTAACTAATCTGACAAGACAATTAGTGTATATAATATTCTGTTTCGATTCCCTAAATAATCAAAAAAAAAAAAAAAAAAAATGTATTCTTTATTCAAAACGCAACAAGCCGGAAGGGATCATGCTGGAAATAGTCCCACCCGTAACCCTCTGATAGGGATAAGGAGATATATGCAATATTAGAGCAAAGACCATTCTTGCATTAATTCTCTAGCTTGGGAGTAGTTTTCGCAGGTAAACCTTTTCCCTTGAAAGGAAATAATCAGTTTGGTAGGGAATCCCCATCTGTATTCAATTGCCTTGTCTCTAAGAATGTCAGTAAGAGATTTAAATTCGCTCCTTTGAATCCTGGTAGCTTGGGAAATGTCGGCATAGAGGGAAATGGAGGAGAATCTGCCGTCTTGCGTTGGGTTTATTCTTGCCTGTTTCATAAGCAGATCTTTAAGTTTAGCATTATGAAAACATGCAATGGTATCCCTTGGGATCTCCTGGGATAAGTTTAATGGCCGAGGGAGTCTATGGACTCGTTCAAATGGAAGAGGGCCAATGATCCCAGGATCAAGATAAACCTTTAAAAAGTCTATTAAATAGTCATCTAAATCGATGTTTCTTACAGATTCTGGGATACCCCTAAATTTGAGGTTCCTTCTCCTAGAGCGGTCCTCAATATCTGTAACTTTCTGCTTTAAGGCCAGAATATCTTTACTCAGTGAGGCGTTTTGTAGTTGCATCTGTTTAAATCCTTCTTGCATAAGATCTATCTGAGCTGACTGGTGGGAAAGGGTTACATGCAAGTCAGTTATATCAGATTTGATATCTGCTCTATTTTTATCCGAGTCAGATTTAATTTTTTCATAAAGACTATCAAGGGCAGAGTTTAGTATGTCTTGAGTGATAGTGGTCATTGCTGAGGAATCCAAAAGACTGCTTTCTGCAGAGGAATTTGTATGCGTTTTTGTGGAGGTTTCCTGAGACACTATAGGGGATTTAGGAGAATAAAATGCACCAATCCCCGCTGGTTTCTTCGGTCTCTCTTTGTCTTTGTCTCTCTTAGGAGGCATCTTAGAGAGGGATATAGAGAAAAAGTAACTACTAACAACAGGTTTTGGGCAGGCCCACGTTTGTTAGATAGGTATTGAAAATTGAAGTAACTCTAACTTCTTATAGAGTATACAGAGGGATTTAAGTGTTACCCGTGTCACTAAAATGTACCCCCTTATTAGGTTAGGTTATGCACCTGGGGCTATACAGAGACAGGGGAACACAGCTCAAATACCAGCATACAGCAAAATCATCAATAGATATGTGAGATTGCTAAAGCAAACAGTATTAGGTAGAAACAGAGAGCAAATATATAAGAAGCTTGGAGGGAAAGGGTCAAATACTCATCCCAGCCTTCGAACGAGGAGACCTTCACTGCCAAGTTAATCTAAAATGTGCCCATCGACCAGCCGTCTAGCAAAACGAAGGAGCACCGCCAGCAAGCATCCAGACCGGCAGCGGGAGTGTAGAGAACATGCGTTCCATTTCCGCGAGGCTGCAGGAGAGTGGGAGGCGACGAGGTCAAATCTACTCCATAGGAAACCCCGCCTGGCTCAGAGCCACGCCTCACGCGTCGTCCCGTCATCGCCCCGTTCCTGTTCTGTTTTATGGAAAATTCAGCCTAACATCCTTGTAGATGTCTATAGTTGATGTTGTTGTTATTATTGGTGTCTGTCCATTACAAAATGTTTTGCTATTTAATAAAACTATTTAAAATATTTTTTATAAAGCTATGTAAAAAAACGAATACTGAAGGATGTCTATAGTTGATGTTGGTGTTATTATTGTTGTCTATCCGTTACAAACTGTTTTGCTATTTAACCCCTTAGTGACATGACTTTTTTGGCTTGTCCGACGCTTGGTGACATGGGCTGTTTTAACATTTCTGAGGTGTTTGTGTATTGCTGTAATTTATTTCTGTCTCATTTAGTGTACCTGCACAAACTATATATCGTTTTTATCGTTATAAGAAGGGCTTTCTTTTGATACCATTATTTTGATAATAGCATATCATTTGATGAAAAAAAAAAAATATGGCAAAAAAATTAAAAAAAACAATCTTTTGACTTTTATTTGAAAAATCGTATACTCATGTACAAGAGACAACAAAAAAACACTGGTAAATAGTTTCTAATATATGTCCTGAGTTCAGAAATAGCCCATGTTTTATGTTTTTGTGCTTTTTTATTCATGTTACAGGGCAAGAACTATAAGTAGTGCAAAGCTATTTTAAAATCCTTTTTTTCAAAATTAGCGATAGTGACATTGTAACACTGATTTCTGTACTAAATCCATGAATGACCCCCAACATGTACATATTTTTGAAAACTAGAGCACTCAGGGCATTTAACTTGGGGTATTTTGACACGTTTCATGTAGCCATTTTACCACCAATCTTTGCCAAAGTTTGCAGTAAAAAATCTTTTTTTTAAATTTTTCACATAGATTGCAATTTAGGTAAACATTACCTTAAAATGTGAAGGGGTATTTCCAAATAACACCTCAATATGTGTTCAGCAACATCTCCTGAGTACAGGCATACCACCCATGCATAGGTTTGTTGGTTTGTTTCGGGGCTAAAAGGCCACATTTAGGGGGTGCGCATTTTGGTTTTCCAACTTGGAATTCTGACATGCAGAAAACTTGCGCCCATGTCCCATTTGGGACATTTTTGAAGCCAGAAAGTGTATTCTACCCCACAAAGCCATATATTTTTTAAAACTAGACACCCTAGGGTATTTCAAATGGTAGTATTTTAACACTTTCCATGCACTAATTATACTACCAGCCTATGTCAATATTTTGGGTAGTAATTTTTTCTCACATACATTGTACTTTGGGCATGATTTCACAGATCCTGTTATAGGTCAGTGCCAAACAACACCTCAATATGTGTTCAGCAACATATCCAGAGTACAGGGATACCACCCATGTATAGGTTGGCTAGGTTATTTTGGGGTTAAAAGGCCACATTTGAGAGGTGCGCTTTTTGGTTTTCCAACTTGGAATTCTGACATGCAGAAAACCTGTGCCCATGTCCCATTTGTGAAGCCAGAATGTGTATTTTACCCCACAAAACCATACATTTTAGCAAACTAGACACCCTAGGGTATTTAGAATGATAGTATTTTAACACTTTCCATGCACTAATTCTACCACCAGCCTATGTCAATGTTATATATAGTAATTTTTTTTCACATACATTGTACTTCGGGCATGAATTCAAAGATCCTATTATGTGTCAGTGCCAAACAACACCTCAATATGTGTTCAGCAACATCTCCTGAGTACAGAGATACCCCCCATCTGTAGGTTAGTTAGATTATTTGGGGGTTTTTCAACTTGGAATTTTGACATACAGAAAACCTGCGCCAATGTTCCATTTGGGGCATTTGTGAAGCCAGAATGTGTATTTTACCCCACAAAACCATACATTTTAGCAAACTAGACACCCTAGGGTCTTTCAAATGATAGTATTTTAACACTTTCCATGCACTAATACTACCACCAGCCTTTGTCAAATTTTAGGTTAGTAATTTGTTTATGTTTTGTTTCCACATACATTGTACTTCGAGCATGAATTCACAGATCCTGTTATGTGTCAGTGCAAAACAACACCCCAATATGTGTTCAGCAACATCTCCTGAGTACAGGGATACCACCCATGCATAGGTTTGTTTGTTTTTTTGGGGGCTAAAAGGCCACGTTTAGGGGGGGGGGGGGGCATTTCCAACTCGGAATTTTGACATGTAGTCAGCCTGCACCCATGTTCCATTTGGGACACTTTTGAAGTCTGTCAAAGTATTTTACCCCATCAAACCATATATTTTGGAAAACTAGACATCCTAGGGTATTTAAAATTGTGGTATTTTAACATTTCCCAAGTGCTAATTCTACCACCAACCTATGTCAAAGGGTTGGGATGTCATTTTTTCCCCACACACATTGTAGTTCAGGCAGGAATTTTCAGATTCTGGTATTTGCCACTGCCAACCAACACCTCAATATGTGTTCAACAACATCTCCTGAGTACAGGGATACCCCCCATGCATAGGTTTGTTTAAGGGCTAAAAGGCCACATTTAGGGGGGGCGCAATTCCAACCTGGAATTTTGACATGTATTCAGCCTGCGCCCATGTTCAATTTGGAACATTTTTAAAGCCGTCCAATGAATTTTACCCCATCAAACCATATATTTTTGGAAAATAGACATCCTAACGTATTTCAAATGGTGGTATTTTAATACTGTATATGTACTAATTCTACCACCAGCCTATGTAAAAGTTTGTGGTAGTACTTTTTTGGGAGTTTTTTTTCTACATGCATTGTACTTCAGGCATGAATTCACAGATTCTGGTATATGTCACTGCCAAACAACAACCCAATATGTGTTCAGCAACATCTCCCGAGTACAGGGATAGCACCCATGCATAGGTTTGTTTTTTGGCTAGAAGGTAACATTTGTGAGATGCGCATCTCAAAATTCCAACTTGGAATTTTGACATGTAGTCAACCTGCGTCCGTGTCCTATATGGGATATATCTTTGAAGCCAGCCAATATAATTTACCCCCACCAAACCATATCATTTTTAACGGTAGACACCTATCACTCCTTGTGGCAAGGGCTCAGCAGCCACCGATACATCACTAGATGATGTATCAGAAAGCTGACCAGGGTCAAAATTGAACCCTGAGTCCGCGGCCTCAGAATCAGTGGTTAAGCAGTGATCTCGAGCAAAGAAGGGGTTAATAGCTCTTAGAAGAGCCTATATAGTACTGTAATACATTACAGTACAAAGTAATTAATCCATAAAACAGTGCAGACAGCAAAACATACTGTTGCTGTGCAAGATTACTGCTTATACAGTGATGAATGGCAGGAGAGTGGTTAATACACAGTGAAAGACTTTCATAAAACCTGCCAATTTTATAAAAATATTATTTTATATCACTAATACTGATCTGTCTCTTTCCATCACAAAAATGTAAGTGAGGAGAGGGAGGCAGATCAATATTTGTGAATATTGATCCGACTAATTTTGATCTGAACAGGGCGGATGGTGAACTTAATTGAGAAATCACCAAACCGCCTTTGCCACTAATTCGCTGTTACTAATCGCTATGCGCTCAGAGAGCTTAAAAAAAAAAAATCTCAAATACTTTTACTTTACATGTAATCCCCTAGCGGGTATGTGTAAAAAAAAATATGCAGCCAGATAAAAATTGCTTTGGCGTCAATATCATTGCGTAAGCAGTGATCGACAGCAAAGAAGGGGTTAACAACTCTTAGAAGGGCCTTTGTAGTACTGTAATAAATTACAGTAGAAAAAAAATTAACCCCTAAAAAATGCACAAACAGCAAAAATAAATGCGCTGATGTGTATGATCACTGCTTACGCAAGATCAGTGGCAGGGAAGGGGTTAAACGCAGGGAATTGCTTTAATAAATGTTTTTTTATTGTTTTATTATTCGTGTGTTATTTGTTTTTTGTACTTTAACTTACTTTTCTTACTTTGATTTGTCTCTCTCCCTCACTAAAAAAAAATGTGAGGTGAGGGAGGCAGATCATAACTGGTCAGATCAATATAGGGTTAATATTGATCTGACCAGTCAGTGGGGATGCTCATCAGAACATCCCCACTGCTTGTCAGTGTGCCTGCAGTCACTGATTGCCTCTGTGAAGAGGCAATCGTGTGACTGCTGGAAGAGCACAGGAAGCAGGTACTTCTTGCCTCCTGTGCTCTTGCCCTTAGAAGGGCAGCGCCATCTTGGTCACACAGTGACCAAGATCGTGCATTTTTTTTTTGTGTGTTCCTGATTGCCTCGACTTGCGAGGCAATCAGAAACACTTTCTGAGCATAGGAAGCGAAAAATTTGCTTCCTATGCTTGTTTTTTAAATGCAAGTGTTTTACAGGCGCTGTGCCTTTAAAACCGGCATTTCAATCGCTCTCCAGAGCAATCGAAATGCCGATGGGCATTTTTTGTTGTATTGTACGATGCTTCCATACGGAAGAATCGTTACAATACCGTGTGAGCACTGAAAGCGGAAAAACTCAGCTTTCAGTGCTCGTTTTGACAGCTCCGTCCTGTGTCACTAGCGCCTTGGCACACAGGACGGACCTAGTCGGCCCTCTGTCGCCAAGGGTCTAATAAAACTATTTATAATATTTTATATAAAACTATGTGAAAAAAACTAATACTGGAGGATGTCTATAGTTGATGTTTTTGTTATTATTGGTGTCTGTCCGTTACAAAATGTTTTGCTATTTAATAAAACTATTTAAAATATTTTATGTTACAAATTGTTTTATTTAAAAAGATATTTTTGGTTGTTTCTATTCAATTTTCCTGTTTTACTTATAGTTCTATCTACTTTTTCCTCTAATCTAAATATAATCAGATGGGCGGCATGACATAGGACTTAGACTGGGCGTCTTGCAGGCATGGTCATACGGGAGAGGGCTGTAGATGCCGAGAGATAGCCCTGACGATTCCTATTATTCAGTCTGAATAGGATGTTTTCTACCGTCTAATGGACAAAAGAATAAACAGGATTAAACCAGTGCATTGGTTTCTGACTTAGAAAATTTTATTCGCTGTCGGTTCTTTGGAGTTCGTGGGATAACGGATGTCCCCTTCGGTGGGAGGTGCAATCGGTACGCCAGGACACCTAGGTAATAAAAACAACAACGTGCATGGAAGTCAGTTCAACGGAAATAAAGAGATGCAAAAAGGAGGTTACACGCAAGTAGAATATGACATTTGGTTTTATAATCTATACTATCGCTTAAAATAACTTGTCTAAAGGACTCTGAGTACAATCTATAACTATCGTTCATAATAACCTGACTAATGGACTTTGCGTAATTGACCTCTACCTCTCTGTCTATAAGTATACATAAGAAGATCTATTGTTGTAACAATCTACTCACAAGGCTGACTGAGAGAACTTTTCTGAGATATGCCTTTACACATGGATATACCCGAGTGAAAAAGAAAACAATAACGTTTAATGCCTCTAATGGATTATTTTGGCCTCTAGGTTGTGCATTACAGTTATAAACATTTGAGATCTACCGTTATACTCAAGAAGAGCCTAATTGTTAGCTACCTGCCAAGGGAAGGGAAAATACTTGGACTTTAATTTTTTTTTTCCCGTGGCATTTTTTCCTTTATGGGTTAAACTGCTGCCCTTCAGATCATGCACTATAGTAAAAACACCTGGGATAGTAATACTATTGGCTTTCTATAAACCGAACGAGAGCCCCATTCATAAGAAATTCTTATGAATGGGGCTCTCGTTCGGTTCATAGAATGGCAATAGTTCTACATGTTTTCTATAAGCCGAAAGTCTATAAACCGAACGTTCGGTTTATAGACTTTCGGCTTATGGAATACATGTAATCCTATTGCTATTCTATAAACCGAACGTTCGGTTTATAGAATAGCAATAGGATTACATGTATTACATAAGCCGACAGCCTATAAACCGAACGTTCGGTTTATAGGCTGTCGGCATTTCACTACACGGAGACAGAGTCTCCATTCATAAATTTATGAATGGAGACTTTGTCTCCGTGTAGTGAAATGCTATTGTATTCTATAAACCGGCTCTATTTCGGCTTATAGAATGCAATAGTACTACGAATGGACGAATGATTTTCGTTTATTAACCATTCGTTCAGTGGGCTTTCGTTAACTTAGCATTTTCGTTCTTCGTTTTTCGGACGAATGGACGAAAATGCTATTTTCGGACGAAAATGCATTTGTCTGAAAACGAATACACATGTCTACTGAAGACCATTATCATGAACAATCCAGTAGAGGATCTATCCAGAGTAAATCCTTAGGGATCTTTGAACTTCTCCATGATCACGATCACTAATTGAAACATTAATTCTATAAACCCACTGTTCACCAGTTGAAACACTATGAACCAATGATTAATAAATTGGGGATAAGATACATTTATTAAGACAATGAGAATAGATGAGCGCAGAGAGAGAGCTGAACACTAGTAAAGGGACAATTGTTTGTGGTAGGTTAAGAAATTTTTATTAATTTTGATTAAAAAAAGCTTTAAGGATAAGACATTTTTATTGATTTTGATTACAGATAACATTATAAGTGACAATTTTATCTATAGAGAACACTGCTTGAGGGTATAGATATTCTTTTGAATGAGGGAATGGATACACTACTTTAAATAGAGGTGAGAGTGAGAAGGGAGGGGAACATAAACGATTTAGATCACTGGTGAACTAGCTAGCCACACCTAGGCTCTAAAAGAGACGTACAAAGCACACCATAAGGGAAACAAAATAAAATTAGTTGATAGGAAGATATCCAGAGAATTAATGATGGAGATCATTCTCGGCATACACTAGGATTTGGCTCAAAATAGAATTAATATTTTTTTATAAATAAGCAAGAAATTATTTCTAATAATTTTTTTTTTCGGGAATAGACGTGCTGATATGCTGCTCCTCTTGCAGACTAAAAAAAAAATGTCTAAAGTCACTGATGACTCCCAATGATAGCCACAATATGAGAAGATTTTTCAGGACTTTTCGTACTACACAAAAATGAAATACTTTCTCTGAATTTACAGACATTCTGAGGAAAAAAAATGAAATAAAATATAACTGGGGTTTCCCGGTGAAAGAAATAATAGAGCTTGATGGGAAAAGCTAGCCTTTCGATATCGTCGATAAGCTACACGGCTGGATCAAAGAAAGACAACTTAAAGGGTTTTAACTGTATACGGCCTTTGAGACTTGACACTTCCAACAAACCGCATGGCCAAATAAAAGAAGACAACTTTAACAGGAACTGCTCCTCATAGGATATGGAAAATGTGGACAATATATACAAAAAAATACTGAAAATATGAGGGTGGAGCCGGGGAGCTTTTTTTTTCTTTCTTCCTCCCCTTTACCTTCAGAATTGGGATGAGAATGAAAGACAGCTAAAGTCCTCTAAGAAATAAGTTCATTACAAAGCAAGAGGGATGAAGAGAGGAAAAAGAAGGGAAAGTGGAATATTAAGAATGTAAAGAGAAGGAAAATCACAAGACTAAAGTTCTATTAAGATTTGAAGTAGGGATACTCTCACTAATCTAATCAGGAAAAATATGAATTCTTTAAAGGGAAAATTGCAGAAAAAGAGGGGGAAAACCTCGACATTCACATATATAGAACACTAGAAATTACTATACTTAAAATTCAATTAAATTCCACTGATACTCCACACAAATGGAAGAAAGCTAGAGGAGAGAAAGGGGGGGTGGGGGGGGGGAGGAAAAGGGTTAAAATTACAAAATAAACTAAGACATAGGGCCTAAGGGAAGTTTTAATAGAAACAATTTCTAACACGAAAAACACAGATAAAAATAAGGAATAATAGTTAATAATCACACCACTAAGAAAACCACTAACTATTGTATGATTAAGAAAGAAGTATAGTTAAACAGTAAGGCACTTTAAAAATTTGAGTAATAACACAGTAAATAGTATAAACGGAACAATAATTATATAAAATAATAACCCTGCTTCTGGCTATATTGGGAAAAGAAAAAGATGAGCTTAAACAGTCTCCTCTTACCGAACCATCTCTCAGTATCTCAGGACCATGTAATGGTATGGTCAGAATGATTCTGAGTGGTGTCTCCCTATCAGAGAGCAGCACTACAGAAATGGGCAAACAACAATTGGATGTTGGTGCCAATTTGTATGTAATGATGAAATATAGAATATTTTTTTATCATTTGTATATGTTGATATACGTTGATATATGTTCGTATTGTACATGTAGTCTGTGCAATAGGAAGAATGTTGGATAGTAGGGAGGACACAATAGGAGGGAGTTGTCATGGATATGGTTAGATATGCTATACTAAATGCGCAGGGGCTAAATACTCCTCAAACAAGAACCATTCTCTATCATTTCTTTTGTAAGGAAAAGATTGATGTATGCTGCCTCCAGGAGACCCACTGGAGAAGGATAGATAATCTTAAAATCAAAACAAGCAGATAAACAATGGTCTTCGCTGCATCTCTAGAAACTCAAACAAAACATAGGGTGGCAATTCTGATATCAAAAGAGGTTGCTATTGTAATTATATACCAAGAGGAAGATCCAGAAGGCAGATATATTACACTGGTGGGGTAAAGAATGTGAGAAATAAGAAAATTACAGCTACACACAAACACCCCAGAAATGTCAAAACAGACCTTGTCACCAAGTGAAAGACAAAGTCAAAAGCTCTTATCTTATAAATTTAGAATTATCGAAAACACTGTCCAAATTTTATATGTATTTTTGATTGCAGGTTGAGTTGTCCCATTTTCTTTAAAAATAAAACATACCGGCCATGGTATTGCCTCCATAGACTTAATACCGGCTACGTAGCAAGCCGAAATACAGGTCTGTTACTGCCTTGCGAAGGTTATTATCCATGCCAAAGGGTTTTTAGATTTTTATCTCCTGTCTTATTCAAGGATTGTGGCTTTATTGTACTGACTGGCAACTTCTAAATGTGCTTTTTACAATTAGTAAAAGATATATTTTATATTAGTCACTAGTGACTTTTGTGTAATTACATGTCTACACTATGAAGTATGTTTTTTTTATAATGTTTATTAGGCCACTGGTTTTCAAGTTAATTCTGCATTTTTTTTTTCTACACAGTGGCAGAGACCTGATCAGGGTCTTAAGGCCTTATAGCTCCCTGCTGAAAACTTGCAAGACCTCGCAACATCAGTAAAATGGATAGAGAAAAACCTACACCTGCCAACAGGTATGGTGGAGACAAAACTGCACATGTTTATGGAGTGGGTTTTTGATCTAAGGTCTAAGGACAAATGTGGGTCCAGAGGTTAGACAGGTTGAGAACCACAGCTCTACATGATTTTAGGTCAGTTTTCTTGTAGTAGATTAAAACCTTTGGCATAGCAAAGCCTCAACCCATATACAATATGAATTTAATTTTCTATTTAAAAGGCTCGTCCCAGACCAGCAATGAATGCATGTTAACAAAAAATATAGAAGCAGCACTATCCCTAATACCATATTAAATGATTAAAGCATACCAGGATCAAAGAGGGTCTGATCCTTCTCTGCCACTGGAGGTTTTGGTCTTTGTGCCCTCGGAGGCTTGGGATGATATTGAAATTTATTATAAAGTTCTTCTCTCTTTTTCTCATCATCTGACTGGGAAAATATATATAATCAAAGGTTACATGAGAAAGTGAAACATAGTAGATCTTAAAATGAGTTAACCCATCAAGCATCAATAATTTAAAGCATTTGTAATGGTTATATTCATAACATGCTTTACCAACCAAAATATGTTAATGAGAAATGTTAAGTTCAGTAAGTCTATTAATATTGGTATACCAGGTTATTCAAGACTGAAAGCAGATGCTATTCAAGGTTCAAGGTTGGGATAGAACTTCCCAAAATACAAAATACCTTAAATGGATTATCATAGTAGACATTTTATTAATGTTAATCAGGAAAAAGGGATGAGTGAGCTTTTATACAAGGTACTTCTTTTATTTTAACAGTAGGTATGTGTTCAAAGTTACAGGTACCATACCATACACAGCCACATATCTAGCTGCAAGGACCAGGTTTTGATATTAACTACTACTTTAACTTTGCACAGAGGGAATGGCAAGGAGCGTGGATCAATCGCCACCCTTCTCCCGCGGCTCAGTTATAATCCCACAGCCAATCACACTCAGTTTGGAGAGAACTGGTGGATAACGGGGAAACACTGTATAAAACGTCATAAAGCACCTACTTTGTTAAATGGTGCCATGTTAACAACTAAGCTGTGGAACACGAATGTCAAACTGCATTGAAAACTTACCATTTGATGACTTATTTTTTGTTTCTTCTTTTCTTTATCCCCAAAAAAGGCAAAAAAAAACCCCATAATACACGCCGCAACTGTAAAAAAAAAAAAAAACGAGCGCAAAAAAATAAATACTCCACTGGTGAAAAAAAAACCCCCATCTTTGCCCATGGATGGCCCCATGCAGACTGAGCTCTGCACGGTTGGTGGAAGGCTTATAAAGCCTTGCCCCGCACTGCAAATAAGCTCAGAGCACTCTGATTGGTTGGTTTGAAATCCAACCAATCAGAGTGCTCTGTGTCATTTTACACAGTGTGGGAAAGTTCTTTGGAATTTTCCCACTCTGTTTAAAATGGCTAGCACTCTGATTGGTTGGTTTAAACCAACTCATGAACCTTTATCTGGTTCAGATTTTTATCCAGGGGTTAATTGGGAGGAGGCTTCATTGTACCTCCTCCAACACATTAATAAGGTTTTGGTAGCAGTAAAGACTGCTTTGTGTGCACACTATAGTAGGTTAGGTTATAACCCTATTGAGATTGATTAGGGTGAGAAGAGCAGACTGTTTTTTTGTATTCAATCTAGGATGTAACATGGAAACAATCATCCTGTCTCTTTATATTTGAAGGAATGTGAGGATTTTATTATACAACAAAATACATTTGTACAGGTACGCCCTTATTAAAGGCTTAACCAAACTGTAGATACAATTAAATGTTTTGGGAATTCATATTCTGCTGTTATAAAGCTTTTATAAAGCCTATAGGTTTTGGTGATTAAACCTTCCCCTTACGATGGAATGGTAATAAACAATATAAACTAAAGGGAAGCATTACAATCAGTGTAACCCTGTAGAATGCCTTTTTAAGGTCCCATTGATTTTTTTAATGCAATGTGTCCCAGTATTCGGGTATCCAAAGGGACCAAATTATGTCCGAGGCAGAGGTACAAGAGGATGTAAAGGAACACAAGCAGAAATGGGAAGCTAAACCATATGGCAGGAAAAGGCCAAATGGATACAGGTTGAGTAATCCTCATCCACAATGCTCGGGACCAGAAGTCTTTTGATAACGGGTCATTTTAGCCAATACGATATATTAAAGCCTCTCTGCACTCATGAAATACAGTAGTATCAATGCAACCACTGCATCGAGCAAATAAATCACTTATACTGTGATGTAGCTGTGATGTGAGAAATCATTGGGAACCTGCTTTTGGCGCATCAGACCTGCACATGGGCCATTGTAGAGGAAAAGCTAAATAGCTAGAGATTTCCTAAATCTGGGACCCCCCTTGTCCTACAACATATGTAAGGTAAGAGAACCAGGTGCCACACTGATATTTTTATTAATATGGGTGGGATTCAGAGGAGAGGTGGCCTGTAATTGAAGCAAACTTACTACTTAAAGCTCTGCCTAGGGCCCACCACTATTGAAGAGGTCCTAACATTGAAAGCTCTGCCTATGGCCCACCATTACTGAGAAGGTCCTACTATTCAAAGCTTGGCATAGGGACCCTTCCCAATTGAAGATTTCCTACTATTGAAAGCTCTTCCCAGTGCCTTAAAGCAGCCTGTATGAGGGTCAGAGAGATAATCAGTAATTTAGCTTCAAGACCATTATACCAAGAGCTCCACAGTCCAAATCATCAAATTGTCTACGATTTGCAATATATAAAGTATAATGTACATACATTGTCAGTGACAGCTTCTCTTCAAGGGTGCTTATTACAATTTAAAGTATGCATGTGTCATTTGAAAATGAGATACATCACTTGTAATGACTGAACGGACAGTGTGCCCGGCAGACAGTGTGCCCGGCAGATTCATTCACGGGTTATCTCCCTCCTTATTTTATGTAACACTTTAAAGTTAATAAGAAAAGTCAATGACACCTAATGTGGGTTAAAGCTGTGTGTGCCTGCTAACCTTTCTGTGTATGTCCTTTATTGGACCTTGAAATTATAAACTAACTGTACCTACTGTGACCTTTTCCATGAGTTATGGAATAATAAAACATCCTACTGATTTAATTTAAAAGTCATGTGGTAACACATGAAGCTCCCATGGTCTGAAATGGCCCCATATTTCAATCGGCAGACCAGAAATAGTATGCAATCAGTGAAAATACAAGTCAGCTTAGGATCAGTTATCAGAAGATCTGGGTTTAGCATTTGGACACCTTGAAAAGTCATAACAATTTATAGAGCTTGCTATCAAAGTCAATTATATTACAAGGTAAGGCAATAAAAGTTTGTAATTTTGAATAACCTATTCTGTGCATGGGACAAGATGTGGCGACACAAGTTTGCACTGTAATAACCTGCTCTCTGGCTATTTGCATGCTTAATACATGGTAGTTGCCAGTGAAGCTTTGTCTCCAAACAGTTTTCCAGTGCTGTATTTGTGTCCAAAAAGCATGTCAGTGGTATATATGTCCCCGAACAGATTGCCAATGCCAAATCTACTCCAAACTGCTCTCCCCATTGTCCTCAATGACCCATTTCGATGTCATCTTTCTCCCCAGACTGCTCTCTCTCTCTCTCCTGTTGGCTGACTCTCCCCACCATCTCCCCTTATCTTTCCTCTTGTCTGTCTCTATTCAGTACCCCTTCCCTCTTCTGACTCTTCCCATCCCCAATGTCTGTAATTCTCTCCCATCCCATATTGTTTGTTTCTCTCTTCTGCTCAAATCGCCCTAATGTCTGTATCCCTACCACAAACCCCAATATGTGTTTCTTATCCTTGTTTGTGTCTCTCTCATCACTTCCATTTGTCTGTCTCTTTCTCCCCTCACCCCTTTATGACAGGGGTGGCAATTTACTACTCCATCAAGTAAATCAGTGTTGGTTGCTTCCCTGCCTTACTCTGATTTAAGATAGAATTGCTCAATTTTCACTAATGACTCAGAGCATCGTTCCTTGCCATATTGTCATTAAGAACAGATATGGGATAATTATGGCTCCTCTATATCCTCAACCATTCAACCATGCAGAAGTTCTGACACTTCATAAAAGTGTTCTTTGTATAATTTTTACCCAACAATCAAAATGTAAGGTTTCATTATGTGTTTCTAATTAACCCCTTAACGCATGTGGACGTATATATACGTCCTGAAAAGCATGGTCCTTAAGGACCATGAGGACGTATATATACGTCCTCCGTTTTCATGTAGTGTTGCGCTCATTAGCGCAACACTACATGCCTGCAGCTACTCTCAGAGGCTGCTTCGGATCCGAAGCAGCCTCTGAGAGGGCTTTCAGCCCCCCCTCGACCCCCCCGCGCGCATACGATCACAACGAATGTGATCGTATGCGCGCAAACACACATAGGCAGTGAAAGCTCATCACTGCCTATGTGTGTAAAGTGTTGCAATGATGCCTCTATCGAGGCATCATGCAACACAATCTGTGCCCTCCTGGGCACCGCGATCACCAATGGATCGCGGGTGTGTGCTGTATCGGAGGAGCATGCTCCTCCGATACAGCATGCCCAGAGGAGAGCGACGGAAGAGAGAAAAAAAAAATCTCTTCCGTCGCTCTGAAACCGCTACTTGACTGCCCCTACAGGCAGTTAGGCGGTATTACAGTTAAAAATAGAAAATGAATTAAATAAATAAATAAATGGAAAAAGCTAACCCTTGATCTACTGAACCTAGATCTAGGGTTAGGGTGCAAATAGGGTAATAATGGGGGTTCGGATGATTACAAGGGTTAGATTAAGGGGTGGGGGTCAATTTAGGGTTAGATTAAATTTAGAGTTGGGGTAAATATAGGGTTCGGGTTAAAAAAATCACTGTAGAAGAAAATGGTCAGAAAACAAAAAAAAACACTAATATTGTTTATTGCCCTATTACGTGAAATAAAACATAGACAAACAAGGAAACATTGATATTACTAAACTCAGGACAAATAGTAGAAATATATAGACGGGGTCTTTTTTACCATTTGTAATTGTGTAAAAAAAAAAATCAGGTCAAAGTTGGAAAAAGTGTTTTTTATGGCATATTTTCATCATATTTTCTATTTTTTTAATAGTAAATGATATCATATGATGAAAATAATAGTATCAAATGAAAGCCCTATCTGTCCTTTAAAAAATGATATATAATTTGTGTGGGTGGACTGAACACAAAGAAAGAAATTCACAGTTCAGTAAACGTATGACAAAAATAATGGAATTCTGGTCTTCAAGGCACGTCAAATGCAACATAGCACTTGGTCACTAAGGGGTTAAATAATAACAGGTACTCACGGATGTCTTGGTATAGTTAGCCTGGGTCATTCCATCAGCAGATCTAAAGCACAAAGGAATACTCTTTAAACATACTGAAATTGAGATACGTCATAATATAGCTATGCATTCTTAAATCTATATTCAAGCAACAGATTTCCAATATGTAGACTATCAATGGCAAATCTCTTTACAAACCAACCTAGTCAGAGACACTTATTAACAACCCCATTAAAAATCTGCTATCTTCACAATAAACTGTTCCATAAGTTTGTAGCTAACCTTCCCTCACATTTACATCATTCTCTCTTTGTAAGCTAGTCACTTAACCTGAGGTTAGATGTACTTTTCGTTTCCCCGACTTAACTATGCTTTGGTGAGTTGCTCCTACTAGAAGATCTAAATTGGCCATTCATAATGCACAGCTAAATCTTTCTAGAACTCAATGACCTAACATAACATTTGTCAAGGCCAACTCATTTTTTCTTAAAGGAGAAACTACACAAGGTTGAGTTCAAGGCTTAAATGTGCTGGTTATGGAGTTAGGAGAGGGACCTCCACTTACCCCTGAAGGTTACAAAGATCTATAATACTTCTATTCACATTTTTGAATTTTATAAAATTAAATTGAGAAAAATATTCATATATTGTCAGAAAGTTGGTTTGAGAGGCATAGTCAACAGAACTAATCAATAATTGAATATAAATATTCCTTAGAATGCAAGGTCTGTATAGTGGAATTAACAGTGGCATATCCAGAAAAGATACTGTTCACTAATAATAACTCATTACTAATTTATATATAGATATATAACATACTGGATATCTCTTTATCAAACTAGCTACTTAATCTTAAAATAGTTCTTTGTCTCCAGTTTTTTAAACTCTAGCAATTCATACGTGTTTCGGTGTCACTCGGTGATAGCACATCCATCATTCTGGTCACCCTTGCTTAGAACCTTGGCGTTCATATCAATCACAATCTCTCTTTTCTTACACTATTTGTCCCAGGTCATGCAGTCAGTCACCACTAACCACTTATAGCTCATACTAATAGGTATTCTTGACCATTCACTACATTTGAGAGTCTTGTATCAATCTGACAGATACGGCCACACTCTGTCTACATAATAATTTATCCTATTTATCCACTGGCGATATAGCACATGTGAAAGCCATATTTGTTTATTGAATGGACTCCTCCTTGATAACTCTGCTATGTGACTTACTCTCAAAAACAACTTCATTATTATTATCTAATTTTAAAAAGATGGCCCTATGAAACCTTTAACTCCCTATTTCCCGCTTTTGAAGCAAGGAAATAGTAGCAGAGTTCTTTGTATATCATTTTACATACTGAGCTAACATTTCACATTACTATTTCATCCTCCTGTCTTTAGCCCCAGAAGTAAAACCAGGATTCAGAGGTATCATCTTTTATTCTCTTTTATGTTCATAGGTGAAACTAATTTTTGTTTCTATTATTACGGGTGCAGAGCAGAGGGAAATTTGGAAAATGTATTTCTATATTATCTTTTTTTCAAATATTTTAATTACTAAGAATTTTAAGCTACTGACAATGATAAAGTGGAGCCAAGGATGTATAAAATTGACAAATGCTGATGTATAACACTCAATTTTGACCAAAGTTGCTATATTGGGGTACCTGAGCCAACCCTAAATTCTTGGGTTGCTTTGCTGCCCTAAGAACAAACCCAGTTTTTTATAAAGTGGCAAAAGGAGAACAGGAGAGAGAACATATATTGGGGGCGGAGGAGATAGAGAACAGGGGAGGGGAAAGAGCAGAAATTGGGGGGGGAGAGGAGGGAACATAACTTGGGGGAGGAGAGGGGAGAGAAGAGAAGAGAACATAAATTGGGGAGGAGGGGGGACAGAACAGGGAAAAGGAGAGAACAGAAGAGGGAGAGAAAACAGAAATGGGAAGATAACAAAGGATGAGGGGGAGAGAACAGAGATGGAGGTAGGAGGGGGAGAGAACAGAGATGTGGTAGAAGGGGGAGAGAACAGAGATGGGAGAGAGTGGAGGAAGAGGGGGAGAGAACATAAATGGGGAGAGTGATGTGATTAGGAGGGGGAGAGAACAGAGATTGGGGAAGGAGGGGAAGAGAACAGAAGAGGGGGAGGACACAGATGGGGAGAGGAAAAGAGATATGGGGAAGGAGAGATAAGAGATATGGGGTTAGGAAAATAGATATTAGGAGAGGGAGGATAGATAAGGGATATGGGGAGAGAGAGACTCATGGCATTGTAGTGGGGAGGAGGGCTCCAAAAAGCACTTTCGCCTGTGTAGAAAAAAAAAAGACTTACACCATCCAGCCTGGGGGGCAAATTCATTCTCTCACACACTCCATCTAGCACTCTCTCACACACTCTGTCTCTCTCTTTCTTACACACCCAGTGTCTCTCTCTTTCTCACACACCCCATCTCGCTCTCTTTCTCAGACACCCTGTCTTCCTTTCTTTCTCACACACAGTCTCTCTCTCTTTCTTACACACCCAGTGTCTCTCTCTTTCTCACACACAATGGATCTCTCTCTTTCTCATACACACAGTTTCTCTTTCTTTCTCACACAGACATTCTCTCTATCTTTCTCACACAGACACAAAATAAATTGACATAAATGCATTGACAAGCACACTCACACACATACACTTGTGCAAACACCATTACACAAACTCACACACACCTAGACACCCTGACACAAACACCTAGACACACACAGACACACACTTATACACTTATGCAAACACACAGGCACACACACACCTAGACACACTGACACACACACACACACACACACACTTATACACATTTAGACAAACACACACAGTCAGTCCTCATAGTGGTGGTCCCCCTCACTGCTAAGTTAACTTTGTTTGCAGGGAGGAGGACTTTTCCGACACTGTCTGCAGCTGCACTGTTTCTTCTGCCGGATTCCACTTGGCATCCGGCGTGCAGCCAATATCACAGCGCGATGGAGGTGGAGATTGCACCCTTTGCTCTGTCTCAGTATGGCAAGGAGGCACTCGCCTGTGGGCCGCACCTCAAGAAGGAGAGGCTAGGGAGAGAGCTCCCCATAGAAGCGCCTCTCCTCCTCACCCCAGTGCGAGCATAAACCTCCGATTCTGGGATTCCATGTCCCAGACAGAGGAAAGCTCAGCGGGGGATTTTGTCAGCAGGGGAGTCTCCATTCGGGGCTATGCACCGGGGATTTGGGACTATAGCTCCAGTAGTCCACCCCTAACAATGCCACTGCCACCTGGTATCATCAGACACAGCCAGAGCTGGATTAACACATGGACTTTAGAGGCTGCAGCCTCAGCAAAATGGGGACTCCAGGTCCATGCATTATTTCCATTCGTGCTTTAACACATGCATCTGCTTTCAATTCTTCCAATATAGAGTATTTTTTTATTCTACATTCACACACCTAAACAAAGACTGTGTATTATTATCCAGTCGAGGCAGACATATACACAGGATCATAATGCAAACATGAAAATACAATAAATGCACACTTCTCTGTACCTTCGGTATTCCAGCTCCCTGCTGGAGGGGTATCCATAGTTCCTTAATGGCTCAAATAGTTCGGGTCCCACAGCAATTATATATTTTTCCTCTCCTAGTTTGGAATATTTTGAAATTGGTTTCCCGGCTAGCGTGTACAATCTAAATGCAGAAGAAATTAAGTTACCATTTGCAGAAAGAGAAAGGTGTGCCAACTCCTGGAGCTGTCTGTTAAACCATGAATTACTATGTTTATAAAAAAAAGACAGTGGTTCTGACATGGTACTGGTTGGCTGCTTATCAGTGGTTCATGGTTAGGCATGTGACAAAATGCATGGCCAAATGCAGGCATCATGGACAATAAATAATTGCCAATTGCACTAAAAAAAATGTAACTGTTGCTTCTTCGGCAGAGTATGTGGTAGATGCAACTGTAGTGCGAGACCTGTCGTTCCGTTGTAGGCACCTACAAAATTAATCTTGTCAGGGACACTAGTGTTCTTGTACATAAATGCATTGACACTCTGCCTCTCTCTGCCCTCGATTTTACATATAATTACTAGAGGGGACCAAGTCGGTGCTCCCTATATAGATTAGAAAATAAAAATAAGGTCCCGTTAGGGAATAAGATTGGAATATCCTAAAAAGTCACATCATTTTATAGCCCTGCAAGTTTGGAGTTCTTCAAAAATATGTATTTCCAATATTGAGACCATGCAGGAATAAAGTTGAAAAATATTTAGTACATAGGTATCCAACTGGGGACCTTCAGCTGTATTCATAACACATCTTATATTCCTTATCCAAACTCTCAGCATGGCAGAGAAATATTGGAATTCAAGTCTAGGAACATCTACTTGGGACTCAGTCGGACAATCTAGAATCTAGTGCATACATTGAGTTTTTTTTAGAATCTAGTGCATACACTGAGTTTTTTTTAATTCCATTTTACCTTCTGACAGGGCCCGTTGGAAGAGAAACCTTTCTGGAAATGTGTGCCAGAAGCCGGTCAAAGTCCTGTAATATATTATTCTTTATCGTCAATTGTACAGGTGGGTTGACGATATCCAGATTTTTAAAAACACTGCAAATATTACAAAAAAAAGTTATTGGTATCTTATAAACAAGCAAACTCAAACAAACTACATAATGCAACGATATTAAAAAATAAACTTTAAAATAAATGACATTTATCTAATTTGATATATTTGGTTTGCTTTCACTGTTATACTGGAAGCAGCGAGTCCAACAGGACAGTGTTTTATGCTGATGTAAAAAATACAATTTCTCAAAATTCAATTACATTCTCTAGTCCGATCTGAAAATGTATCTGTGATTCCCAAAGGAAATAATGTGAAATCTTTTAAAGGGTAAAAGATTCAATGGATTTCTGACTGCGGCCCAAATAAAAGAGACTTACTCAAGTGTAACCTGCATGACAGCAGTGTTTTTAATGGTAAATGAAAGTAATACCAAGCCCACTAGTTACTAAAATATCAGAATACAATAACTTAAACTCCAACCTACTTGAAAAGATTCTAGTCTAAAATTACTACTTGCTGTATATATTTAAAGGACGAAAAAGTTCTGTTTAATTGAAAGATTGCATCAAATGTAGACATTTTAAACATAAATACTGTAATGAAAATAATTAATTAATGTAGCTCCTTATTGAGTCCTCTCTGTTTGTATAGTTCTTTTAGGAGGCAGACAGGAAGTAGAGAGAGGCCATCTTTAAGGAAGAGTAGTCTTGAAAAGTACAGTAGATTGTACAAAGCGACAACAGTTATTGGCCTGGCAACATGCATACCTGAAAACTTACTGAACTCTATTCAATAAATAGTAAACAGTGGGAATAACAAAAATTGGGCATTAGCAACTGAGTTGGAAAAATAGGAAAGTTGGAGTTCGCCATAAGTCTAATATAATAGCCTAATGTTTTTGCCATTCCATTTTTCAGTTCACCACAGTTCAAGAGACCTAGGTGTAGTTAATATGGAGGCTCCAGGTTTTGTCATTTACTTTCCAGGCCTCAAGGTCAAATCTTTGCCCTGTGGATGGGGACTGCATCGCCTAGCCTGGGCCACCAGCTACTCAGTTGGCTTTCTTATATATAGTTTGAAGAAATGCCAGTGAGTCAATATTAGTTCAATTAAATAGCTAACAGACATGAAAATGGAAGCACCAATGTAAAATCATGAATATGGCCTTGATCCAACGTGTGAGTCAACTAAAGCCTGTAAATGTTAAACTTTAAAGTAAAATGCACTGAAAAAATCAGGCCATTTTCAAAATCACTAAAGCCATCTCTTAACGACACCCTATTATTAATTACACACAGCTGGGTAGAAATTGCCTTTAAAGTAGGAGTAAAGTCAAAAACAAATAAAATGTATTTCTAATGGCAGGTTCCAGTTAATAAAGTTTTTGTGGATCCACCATTGACCTTTAAATGTTTCAATATTTACACATTTTGATTTTCAAAAGCCTACACAATGTGTCATTTATAATGGGCACTTTTTTCATAAGTTTAATAAATATTGACTTATGCAGAGGTCACTAAGAGAGCAACACTATGGATCTACAGACTGTCCACAAAGTATAAATCTGTCAAATGAGAAACAATTTCAAAAGGCAGGATTAATCAGGAAAAAAGAGACTTTAAAAACGGATTCCAGGCTTTTACATAATTACGTGTATAATTTGCGCAATTTATACATTTATGCTTTTTTAGACTAAAACTCCTATATCCTGAAGTTTAATTCCTACTATCTCACTTCATCCTTTACATGACCAGATCTAACCTAGGCCAGTTTTTATATGGTCCTGTTTTAAATATTGGGGGGTTCTGCCAATGGCTCATAAGGATTTCGGATATGCGAGGAGAAAATAAAGGAAGAGGGGGGGGGGGGGAGAGGAAAGAGAGACTACAGAAATGAGGGGGAGAGAGAGCCTACAGAAATTAGGGGAGAGAGAAGCTACACAAATGAGGGAGGAGATGAGTGAAAGAGATTACAGGAATGAGGGGAGAAAGATACTACAGAAATAAGATGGAGAGAGAGACTACAGAAATGAGGGGAGAGAGATTACACACATGAGGGGGAGAGAGATTACACACATGATGGAGGAGTGGAAAGAGACTACACACAAGGGGTAGAGGAAAGAGACTACACACAGAGGGGGGGTTAGGAAAAGAGAGACAGACATGAGAATGGAGACAGATAAACATGAGGGAGGAAAGGAAAAGAGACAGACATGAGGGAGGAGAGGAAAAGAGAGAGAGAGACAGACATGGGCAGTGCCCTTCCTGAGATCAGATTCTTGACCCTGCAGGGCAACTCTTGTGGTGCAATCTCAGTGCTAGGGTAAGTCCTATGAGTGCAATCTGTGTGCTGGGTTTATCTGGTGAGGGCAATCTGCATGATCGGGCATGTCCTGGTTGCTTGGATAAGTCCTATGAATGCAATCTGCATGCTGGGGTAAGTGCTGGGGAAGTCCTTTGTGACCAATATGGGTGCTGGGCAGAGTTCTGTGAGTGCAATCTTTTTAGGGAGCTGGGTGCATTTAATCCGCTCCCAGCTCCATTTCTTGTAGGGAAGGTCATGTACCCAGAATCATTGCAGACTTTGGAGGCACCCTTCCGTCCCCATGTAGAGATGCCCCTCATGTCAGGTTCCTTAAGTAGTGCAGGTCTGTCTCTTTTGCAGCTATCAGTAATCCTGCCCTATTTCTAAATTATCTTGAATCTAGTCACATATTTCGCGAGTGCTGCTCCTGGTATCTGGTTCCATGTTTTACTCTAGAATCAATATCATGACAAGTTCTATTCTGTTTGTCACAAGTTTGTACCTATTTCTGTAAGATAAACAATTGTGCCTGTGTGCCTTAGACTGTAACCTTCCTTGTGTACCTTGCTATCACTAGACTGTCATTTTTTACTCACACCAGCAGAGTACAAGTTATTTCACCTTGTCATGTTTTATGAATATACTGAGTAATAATTCATTGCTTTCATATTGCATTTCAGATCCACTAAATGCATCTAGCATTTCCACAATATACTCAGCTATGCTGTATAATTGTCCAATAAAAGTCCCCCAAAGAAAAAAGTTTTACAAATAAAATTTCTAAACTAAAAAACAGACAAACAAACACCAGGATGGATTTTGAGGTTAAAAGAAAATATCACACAAACAAAACATCTTCCATCAAGGAGCTTCAGGCATTTCAAATGCCAACATGTAACGGATTGTTTGACCCCCATATAAATAGTCAGATATTTGGTGTTAGTATGAATGTCAAGGGTTCAGCTGCCATACAATATTTGCTGTAATCATTTATTTTATTTTTCTAGATATGTGAAGTAATTCTGTGATAATAACATGACATCCCATGAATATAAGGGGCTGTGACAAGCAGGAAGTGTATTCACCAAGGTGCAGGGGTGAATAGAAAGGGAGCATGTTACTAGACACCCCTATGGGTGCCACTAAATGAGTCATTACTGTCCCACTGTCTGACACAGACCACCTCGGCAGTGCAAAGCACATGTGTCTAAGAAGGTATCCTGACAGTGTGGGCTGTCATGGACTCTTCATCAGAGGTCATGGAAGATAGTATGTGAATAATCTCCTAAAAATATAAACTCAAAGGAATCCGGAGAAAACAAAATCACCTACAGGAATATCAGTAATAAAGAAGAATGAAAAGAAAAAGATAATAGGGAAAGCAGATGCATGCATAATTAGTATAACAACATAATATCAGTCATGTAAAATAACATTATTCTGATTTATCTTGTATGAACAAACGTGTATGTCTTTTCAACTGTGACTAAATAAAATAATAATTTCAAAAAATAAAAATATAACAGAAGGGGAAGTTCAGAGTAACACATTAAAAATCAGGAAATATTTGAAAGTTAAACATTTTTGAAAGCTTGATATAATATGAGTGATCAGTAGGTATCGGTATATCTTCATGTATGTTTGTTTTGTTTTATACTAATAAGAATACTCTATTTTTACATTGAGCTGCACATTAACATGGGAAGCAGAGTGATCATGCTCCTGGGAGATACTTCTATGATAATGTAAATATATGACACCGCCAGTGTCTTGTTATGTCATTGTGTCATCTCACTTTGTAGACCAAATGCACAGAACTTAAATGAATAGTAGTTTGCCTAATGCTTGAGAATGATTGGACGAGCCAATGACTTATAAATGACTTATATTTATATAAGGCATCATACTTACTATATGATGTTATATTCGCTTGTATGATCTACAAGTGGTTTAATCTGTAAAACAAAAATAACAAGGTAGTTATGAAAGATAAAAGCTTCTTATTCAGCCCTTCATAGGATCACATTGGTCTCACCAGTTACAATAGTCAACTAAATCAAAACAACACTCTCGACTTTGTGAATTCCCTTTGAATTAGATTCATTCCCCCTATTCTGCACTACCTAAACAACAACATGGATTTTTACTGTTATGAAATAAAGAAACTACTACCTTATTGGTGGACTATCTGGCGACTTTGGCAGCTCTCCAACAAAGGCAAGGGACCCATGTGGAGACCAGAATATGGGTGCCTGCCTGTGCTTTACTTTCCTGTTTTTAATACTTTTATAATAAATTGTGTTTATTTCTGCTCATGACTGCCCATTCTCTTTCCTATTTTGCTAATTTTTGGGGTTCATCCTGATATGAAGATACAGATTGTCCTTTGATTTACCAACTTTGGGGAGCTGGAAGATGTGCCAATACAGCATTTTTTGTCATTTCCTCTATTACACTACCACTCTTATTATACAATGCAATATTTTGCACGTGTTCCTAGATCGATCGTATTACTAACTTAAGTATTGTCCATATTTCCACTCGATTGATAACACTTACATTCTATTGCATAGATTAGCACACCTGTACCTTTTGTTGTATTATATGTCATTTATTTTACTGCTTTGGTCACTTGCTGGTGCTATTGGTACAAATTGCTTGTTTTCACATATTAGAAGTCATGCAAACCTTACCTTAAAGATACACTTTGATTATAATTACCCCTGAACACAAACTCACCTTTTTTATCTGAGGTTTCTTGAGAGCGATTTGTTCAGAACTAAAAAAAAAAAAAAGTAAGAAACTATTAAAAAGTAGATTACTGAAGAGTTGATTACTGAAGATCATGTATAACCTGCTCTAAGCAAAGCCATGCTACAGGCAACAAACCATTAAACTGAAGTTTAATAATGTAGATTATTGGCACTGATTAATGATTAAAATACAGAGGGAAGAAACGGATTAGAATAGAAAAATATTTTTTCCAGTGATAAGATTGTGGGAATTCCTGTGAACATGGGTTACACAGTAGTCTAGTCCAGTGGTCTCCAGCCCAACAATCCAGATCTTTGGAATTACTCAGTTGGGTCTAAGGTGATTAAAAAAATACACCTTGGACACAACTGGATAATCCCAAAGATCTGGACTGTTGGGTGGTCCTTGAGCACAGGGCTAGAGACCATAGTCTAGCCAACCTCCCATTCCTCACCGCAATGGTGAAATAAATTTCAAAAACAGGGAGATTTATTAATAAATTTCTCAGAAATTAAATCTGTAAAAAGAGGACAATAGTACTAGGTAAAACATTATTACCACTGAATAGACTGTACTCCTAAAACTATATTACAGATTGAGTATCCCTTACCCAAAATGCTTAGGACCAGAAGTATTTTGAATAACAGATATTTTCGGATATTTTTTACCAATAAGATTTATTAAAGCCTCTCAGCACTTATGAAATACAGTAGCAGCAATCCAAATACTGTATAGAGCAAATAAATCACTTACTGTGATGTAGCTGTGATGTGAGGGCTTGGCTGGTGCCACCATAAGGCTGCCTAGCCAGTCGCCTTAGGGTGCCAGAGAGGGGGGGGGGGGGGACATAAATGGGGGAGAGAACAGAGTTGGGGGAGGAGGGGGTGAGAATAGATGGGGAGAGGGAGAGAAAAGAAGAGGGTGGAGAAAACAGACAAGGTGGGGAGAACAGAGATGGGGAGAGGGAAAGAGATATGGGGAGGGAAAGAGATATTGATTAAGGAGAGACAAGAGATATCGGGTTAGGGAAAAAGATATGGGGAGAAGGAGGATAGATAAGGGAGATGGGGGGAGAGGGAGAGTCATGGGATTGTAGTAGGGGGGGGGCACCAAAAAGCACTTTCGCCTCTGTACCAAAAAATCCTTCCACCGGCCCTGGGCATGGGGGATTGTGGGCATGCAAGGAAAGGCTATATTGCAGTGTAAGGGGGCTACATACTGAATAAACTGTTGTTTGCTTTCTGACAGGTGTGTGTGGAATTGCAACTTGTGGCAAATGTTCTGCCTAATGGATAATTTTGGATAATGGATTTCTGGCTAAGGGATACTCAACCTGTACAGTTTTCGGCTTGTTACAGATTTTGTTTGTGAATGATTTTTCAGCATTTTATTTACTTGCCTCATTTATGTTTCTTGTGTATTTGTCTATTAGTAGCAATTCTATTAAAATACAACTGTCAGCAAAATTTTATGTTAGGTTTATTTGAAAGATTGTATCATGTATAGGCATGCTAACTATAAATGTTTGAATGTAAGAATTCAAGTAACGTATATACTGATTTCTTTTGGTTCGGTGTAGCTGTATCAGGCAGTGTGCATGTTGTTTAGAATTTTGGGTCAAATAGGTCAAATCTTCCTTCAGCGCCCTGATAGTGCTATACAAACAAAGAGGGCTCAATAAGGTACTTTATTTGGGGGATGGGACAGTTCATCATGGCTGCTTCCTCGCATAGTTATATAATATTTATCTCTTATTGGGGCTTAGTATTAGTGTTCGGGGTTAGTATTAGAGTTCAGGGTTAGTATTAGGGATTAGTATTAGAGTTCAGGGTTAGTATTAGGGTCAGGGTTTGGGGTTAGTTTTAGGGATGGCATTAGGACTTGAAGTTAGTTTTAGGGGGGTTATTACTGTATTTCTGAACGCTGACAGTTCAATACTGAACTGTCAGTGCTTATACTGCCGTGGTGAAATGGCCGCACTGTCATACACCTCCGACAGTTTGGCGCTCAAACTGCTGCACTGAACTGTTCCCGGTGAAATGACAGCGATGAACTGATCCCTTTATATGTACTCTCACTAAAACTTTTCTATTTAACCCCTTCGTGCCACTAGGAAGTCCTATGCCGTCCTAATTTTAGTGTTCTTAAAAGACGCTAGGACTGCATAGAACGTCCTGCATTTAACAACCCATCGTGTCTCCCCGACATGAGCTGAGCCTGGATCCCACTGCAGGGACTTGCAGCGTATCCCACCTGTCAGATGAGGCCACTTTGGTGCTTGCATAATCTGGGATGCAAGCACCATGCATTACAAAGGGGTTAAAATGCCTACACTTGATGCAATCTTTCAAACAAACATAACCTCATGTTTTGTGACTGTTGTCCTTTATCGGGAAGCTTTGAGAACCAAAAATGTGTATTTGTATGTGTAAACAGTGGGGTCTAGGACACTTCATCGCGGCGACTTCATCGCTGACAGTTCAGAGCGGCAGTTAGAACGTTGAACTGTCAGCAATGAAGAATAACGAGGCTGTTTCATCGCGGACGCAGCTATGTAAGAGCTGACAGTTCAGCCCTTACAAACGTACCAGTTAAAATAAAATAATACTAAAATTAACCCCCTAATACTAAAATTAACCCCGAACCCTAAAAACTAATTCTAACCCCCTAAACCCTAATTATAACCACCCTAAACCCCAATACTAAAATTCGAATTCTAACACACTATCTTGTAACTGTAACACATTAAAACTCACCTTTAGCAATGAAATGTCCCGCAATGAAATATCCCGCGATGAGCTCTCGTGTGACGGCGGTGAAGCAGCTGTGCGGATGCAGCCGCGATGAAGTGTCCCATCCCTGTAAACAGTATTCTTTAATAGGAGAATATTACTGTGCTACTACATAGAGGACATTAGATTTCTACCAAAAGGTACACAATTCAGCAGGTTCACTGATAAGGTTCAGGACTTACTCAAGTTTCTGAAACCGCTCTGTTCCAGCCACCACATATCCTTTACCAGACTGCAAAGCATCCAGCTGGTTCACACCGTGCCCATTGTGAGGGGTATAAATCGCTCGAGCTGCAAATCCCCAGCGTGGTTTTTCTTTCTCAGTCAACTCTGTCAGTAAAGTATCCATGGTTTTCACACAGCGAGGGTTAATGGTGAACCTATACAATGTAAAAATTCTTATTCAGTGACATTAACATTGTATATATATATATTTATCAAAATATGTGTGTCTTTACGTGTGTCTCTATATAGAAAATATTTGTATTTGCATGTCTAACATTTGGCACTTTAGCTGCTGTGGACTATATTTCCCATCATGCACAACAGCAAAAATATTGCTGAGCCTCATGAAAAATATAGGCTAAAGAAGTAGGTTGCCAAAGGCTCGTTTGCACGAGGACCTTTAATAAAGCAGGATAATCTTACATTGGAACTTCCGTGAGCGAAATAAAAATTATTTATATATTTTATTCAATTTACAGATTTTTTGTTGTTGCTTATTTATAGAGTGCATCTCTGCACCTCATTTCTAAACCTATATGTAGGGAAATGAGGTTTACCCTAAGTTTTCTAGCAAGTTTAATGAAAGTAAATATTACTATGTCAAAAAAGCACAGAATAAGAGAAAATGTGTATTCAGTTTCTCTATGATTTCTTCTATTCATCACCTTGTGGCACCTGAACTACTAGCCTTAAGAATAAGTATTTTGCACATGATGTCACAAGTGGGGTGACATCATACACTGGACACTGGACACAGTCCATGTATATTTAAAAAAAAAAAAATTCTCATCTGTGCATGTGTTTCCACTTCTGCAAGCCAACCAGTTTTATAATTCCATACTATTTAGTGGACAGTCACTTAACATACAACTTTAAACTAGATTTTACTGTCTCCTAAGAACCTTAATATGGTTACCTAATGTTTTTACTTTTCCTTTTTCAGAACATTTGTGAGGGATATGTATAAAGAGCAATCCTAGGTGAACATTATAGATGTGAAGTTGTCAGTTATCATCTTCCATTGGTTTCCATGGTTATTGCTTCGCTTATAGCGTTTTCACCCAGAATTGCTTGTAATACATAAAATAACCTCCACTTACATCTTACATAAAGCTGCTCTTGTATCAGGTGCATTAGCAGTCTATATAATCAAGCAGTACCTGCAGCCAGGGAAGTGTGGATCTCCATTCCGGTAGAAGAGAGCAGTGGTAGCTGGAGTCACCAGGGATTTGTGGCGCTCAGAGTGGTGGTTGTAGGGCAGCCCGGACCGAGAAACTTTCGAGGAGTCGCCCATGTTAAAGCAGAGAAATATAGACAGACTAGTCAACCTGCACTATACTGACTGCACTAGTCAACCTGCACTATACTGACTGCACTAGTCTACCTGCACTATACTGACTGCACTAGTCAACCTGCACTATACTGACTGCACTAGTCTACCTGCACTGCACAAGGTTCCGTGCATTGTGACACAGCCAATGAGGTATTGTGAGGTCACCGAGGAATGCAGCCACTTCTAATGCTGTCTGAATATATTGAAAGCTGGAGTCCACGCTGTGGCCTGCAATTCGCTGGAGGTTCTGGAAAGCAAATCATTGTTTGAGCATCGTGGAAGCTGTAGTTCAATATAGTTAGGAGCACCAAACGTTAGTTGGCGTTGCCCTAGCAGATGATGTGTTAGACATACTACAGTATGTTAACTATTGAAAGCAATCATTTTTGTGTGCAGAAAGTGGTTAATGAACCAGTCTACTTCAACAGTGTATTAACAAAAACTTGATGGAATGTTCTTTTTAATAAAAACATTAAAAGCACTGTCTGGTGCTCAAAAGGCATCTTCCAAATTTTAATGGATTTTAATGTCCTTTCAAAGTACTTGAAATGCATGTTTTACATTATGCTGCCCACGCCTTACTGATGGAGAATATCCAACGTTTAGCTACCCCATACAACACTTGAATAAAACCAGTACACTTGCATATGGAGGTAAATGAAAGTCATTTATTTATAACAAAGCAAAAGGGGAGTCCACCAAACCAAATGTGGCACCCCCTACCACCTGGATACAGCTGTGCTGATCCCCACCTGGATGCAGCGCAAATGTCGGCCAGTGCAGCCGCTGCAACGACCGCCTCCCTTGGCATAACCACTTGTCAAACCTCACTATCCATGTCTGCTTGCCTTGAACCCCCCATTCCTGGAGGCCCATGAGCCCCCAAACTCACGTGCCCCAACATGGCTGCCTGGGCATGTCATTAGTCATGGACCCATCAGCGCACACCATGTTTTGCGATCATCATGAGCCATAGCCATGCCCCAGCGACGGGCCCGACCACACAATCAGTTCCCATCTTTGTATCCACAACCGGTTGGCTATGCTTCCACTGCATGGGCATGACCACACCGTCAGTACCCGCATCGCGCCCATCTCAACATGCAGGGTGTTTTTGCTATCCCCAGAAGTAGTGAGTGTCGCATTACCGCCACCAAGAGGGAACTCCCACTAGCCACTCTTTATGCCTCCAACTAGGCCAACTACCTTCTATTGCAGTCTGTACAGTGCATGTTGGCTAGTGCAGTCAGTATAGTGCAGGTTGACTAGTCTGTCTATATTTCTCTTATTTAACATGTAAACTGTTGTCTCCTGTAATCATGTTCATAAGGGAAGTATTATTGTGCAAATGAAACAATGATTAGGGCTGGAGGGTGTTAGAACATCCCAACAATGTGACAAAACACTATTTTCCCAAAAGGAGGTAGTAGATAGCGGGCATAATCTTCCAGTAGCAGAAGCATCTAAATATTATGATATGAGTATTGTCATATTGCTGAGTCCCCAGGACATATTTCAAAACAGGAGAAAACTCAGTGTATTCTTCCTGGTAAAACACTTTCTAAATAAATAAATATTTACTAAATATAAACATTCTAATAATGGGAAGTATTTTCCTGCCAATAGAACAATGTTTGGAGCTAGAGTGTGTTAGAGATTCCAGCAATGTGACAAAACAGTATTTTCCCAAAAGAGTGGTAGTATATACCTGGCATAACCTTCGAGTAGAGGAAGCACATTATTATTATGATACAAGTATTTCCATTTTACTACTTATTATCAAGCTGATAAGGGAAGTACTTTTTGTGCAAAGGTGCATTGTTTAGAGCTAGAAGATGGTAGAATTCAAAGCAATGTGACAACACACTATTTTACTAAAGGAGTAATAGATACCTAGAATAACCATCCAGCAGAGGAAGCAAATAAATATTATGTAGAGACACCAGAGAATAATAATAAAGCTAAGGTAGAGAGGGTGTCTGAAGTGAAGGATAATTCTTATGCTCCTGTCTGGAGAATAATCTGGTAATATTGTTCAGGTATTGACTTTTTACTTTTCAAAAATTGAAAAGTGCATAAAACTTGCCTCATCAAAAGAATATAACCGTGGTTTCAATTATATGGCAACCCAATTACCCCAAATTAGAAATTACCAAATATTTGCAAAACTTATCCTTTGTTAAGGAGTGTCATGTGAAGTAACGGGAGGGGGGGGGGGGCACATTTTAAGGTACAACAAGCAACTATTACAAGTTTAAAATGTAAAAGGAAAACACAAACCCCATTCCTGGAAAAAACACAAACTATATACTCACAAAGGACAAACAATTCTGAATATCAAATGTAAAACCGAAGTGCAATCATGAAATGCCATAAAACCTGATACTGCTAAAATACTTATCATGTGATTTTGATTGAGTCATGTCCACTGTTTGTTATGGTCCTTGTGATGCTGCAGGTTTGGTTTCTGTTGCACGGTTTTCATCTACTTCAACACTCAGCATAGGCTGTATAGTGAGAATATTTAGATATATATCAATGATTTCACCAGGAGCACAAGAGCCCCTAATGATAAATATAAGTGGGTAGAAGAAACAACCCAAAGTATTTTCAATAATAATGGATGAGCAGAGGTGGGGGTATTAATACAGTGAAGATCAGAAACTATTACATACTGAAAGGGTGGAGAATGCAAGGTAATCAGTAATCCAGAGGTAATACACAGAAGGCTTTGGCCATAAAATAGATAAACTCAAATACATCAACACAAGGGGACATACAGTAAAATTAGACAAGGGCAGAGAAGGATGCCCTGAGCAGTCTGGGAGCTAAAACTGCGTTACCTGCCACCAAGGGATCTTGGCGGAGTAGTATTGGTCCTAAGCCTTTCTTGGTGTTACTTGGCTCTCTTGCATGACTGGCACAGTCCAGATTTCTCTTTCCCCTCCTGCAAGGCACTAGGAGACCATTCATATTCAAGTGCAAAACAAATGTAGCTCAATGTGACATTGTAACGAAAAATACATATGTGTAACAATTATCAGTTTATATCTTAATATCCCCCTACTATACACTTATTAAGTCTATTTCATTGAACACTATGGATCAAGTACCAAATTTAGCAGCAAATACATAAGAAGAGCAGTTATTGATTAGTGTCGCGTTATCCCCCTATTATAGAGTAATCAAGACTTTTGCTTTTAATTAAGTGTAAATGTGATAGTTTTGATCATTCAGTGCATAATATAATCACCGGAGGTGAATTCTGCATTTGAGTAACATATGCCATGTTATGATCTACTCAAAGGAGCAGAAGTGAGGAAAAAAATAATTAAATAAGGAAGGCAGATATATATCAGGTGCAAATAGATCTGCCTCGATCAATCTTTTCCTATGCTTTAAGACCACACAGTTTGTGCTAAATTTCCCCCATATATACAATATAATATATAATATAATATTTACCCATATAAACCCTTTCATTTTCCCCTTTTCCCCTTCCTTCCTCTTTCATCTTTCTTCACGTGCATAAACTATGTGAAGGGATTACCTAAAAGCGAGTAGATATGTCCACTCATTTTGTGAAGTCTTATAGAAAATGATGTGACAGTAAATGACCAACTGTGAGTTAATCATTCTCATTGTGCCTGATTAGCAACATGGCAGATTAAATACACCTCAGTTCTAATGATTCACGCCCCCAATCGGTCTAGACCAATTTCCTCCCACTATTTCCCTTTTTTTTCTAATGTGGAATGTGATTAAATTACTTTATAGATATAAAAAATAGTCTCTAAATTAGGTTGTTTAAAGCTTTGTCCATCTAGTGCACTGTCGAAAAGGGGGACAAACAAAACAAAAATATTTTTTTCAGAAATATTGTATTTTTTACAGTCTGGCTACCTTTCCCCTCCCATTTAATACTGGCCAGACATAATTCGGCTCATTCAAAGCAACCAGAACAAGATCACTTTGGACAGAGCCACAACCGGTATAGAACTTTTTAAGCCATTTAGTATAAAGATCCCATCAATTAAGAATTGATAATCATAGAAGAAGAGGGAAGAGAGAGAACATACACAGAAAGTGAAAATCCAAGTCACTTAGTCACCCTCTCTTTCCTATTCCCTTGGAACATTCATTGAAACCTAATGCATCAGACCCCAATTGGCCATTTTAGATCTCAATTGGTCTGGGTCAAAAAAGACAAATTTTTCTTCTCCCCAGGTAATTGTGAGTCTGGCGGGGTAACCCCATGAGTATAAAATGTTATTGTTTCTTAGGCATAAAGTCAGATCCGAACAGTTCTTCCTGAACCTTCTAGTTGCAGCTGAGAGGTCGGCAAATGTGGTGAGATTGGCATATTTAATATCTTTTCCAGGATTCTTCCTCATTTCGAGGACCAGCATTTCCTTAATACTGAAGTTCTGAAACCGGACAATCACATCCCTGCTACCGGCTGAGATTGAAAGATTTGGGGGCTTGGGGAGTCTGTGAGCCCTTTCTATTGGAAGTAGACCTATTAACTTTGGATCGATATAGACTTTAAGTAGGTCAGACACATATCTATCAATATCGGTGATCTCCTCTGGAATACCCCTTATCTTTAGATTCTGTCTCCTTGCACGGTCCTCTATATCTGCATTCTTTAGATTCATCTTAGTAATTTCTGATTTCATTGTAGATTTTTGTTCTTGAAGATCATTTACTTTTTGTTGGAGAATAATTATTTCATTAGACTGAGAGAGGATAGTGGTTTTTTTTTTTTGTTTAATCTCTTTTTATTGTTATTTTTATCACAAAAAAGAATAATCGGATGGAGGGGGGGGGGGTGGGGTACAGAAAAGAAAGACAGGAAAATACATAAGGGTGGGGAAGGGAGGGTGTTAGGACTAACATACATATAGAATAGTTGTCATTAACCAATAAATCACATTTTCTGGCATGTTTAGCCCATCACTTATCAATCAGGGCATCAATTATCTGTGTACATTACGGAAATCAGCCAGAAATTACATAAAAATATCTCAAAATTACAGAATAACAATAATGACCTGTTAAACATTTTTCCATATTCCGAAACAGGGAGGGGGAGAAAGGGGGAGGGGGCGTTCGACACCTTATAGATATATGTCAGTATACAATCAGTGGCCTGGCCGGGTGACCTGTCTAGTCATTACTGTACATATATTCATACCAATAAAACCATCTTTTATCATGTGTGGAACCTCTACCTTGTATTTGATTTATTGATTCCTCTGCAATCCGGATCTCCTCGACCGTGGCAATCCAGTCCCTGAGTGTCGGTGTGTATGTTTGCTTCCAATACTTGGGTATGAGAATTTTGGCTGCATTAAGCAGGTGAATAAGAAGTGTTCGTTTATAACGATTAACCGACATGGGAGTGTGATGAAGAAGAAAGACTGAGGGTGTGAATGGGATGGAAGGATCAGCTATTTTTTGGATTACTCTGTGTACCATGTGCCAAAATTGAGAAATATTTGGGCATGTCCACCAGACGTGCAAAAAGCTTCCCTCATCCGCCTTGCACCTCCAGCAAACATCTGGAGTGGTACGGTAAAGTTTGTGTAGTAATGCTGGAACCCTATACCATCTTGTCATAATTTTATATGCATTCTCTTGTATTTTTACAGAAAAGGAACATTTATGTGCCAAAGTGGCAATTTTGTGCCATTGGTCGTCAGTGAATACAACCTTACAGTCATTTTCCCAGGCTCGAATAAAATATGGTTTCGTACTATGTAAGGTGTAGCTTAGCAGCTTATTTACATTGGAGATTAATTTATTGGGGGGGTCCTTTGCCAGACAAAGAGATTCGAATTGCGTTACTGCAATGGGCTGTCGACCCGTGGGGTATAGGGATCTATAGAAATGTTGTATCTGTAGATAGGTGTATGAGCATGCAGGGTTTGATGTAGGGGTACCTCGTATCTCATGAAGGGGCTTGAGGGACCCATCATCGGCAAGTATATGGCCAAGCCTTGGGTAAGGAATTGGAGTAAGAAAAAAGGATTGCCATTTGCGGCTCATTTCGCCTGGTGGGAAAATATCTGTTCTTGATAATGACAATAGGGGTGAGGGGGAGTTTAGTAAACCAGGTAGTGTAGACAGTTTTCGCCACATCTTTAAAGTATTAGGGATCGTTGGGTGGGAGTCATCCACAGTTACCCCCTGGGCTCTAGTAGTCCAGGCTGCTATCGGGATCGGGACCGAGAGTGACCTGTTTTCAATTGAGACCCACAATTTGTTTGCTGGGCGTGTCCATTCAATTACTCTAGAGAGAATTGAGGCCTTATAATATGTCTCAATATCCGGAAGGCCCAATCCACCTGTTTCTTTAGGTCTGATCAAATATTTGTACCCTAGCCTGGGGTGTGATGTTTTCCATATAAATTTAACTATAAGTGTTTTCATGTGTGTGAAAAATAGGGTAGGAACCTCTATGGGCAGGGTTTGGATAAGGTACAGGAGTCTTGGAAGAATATTCATTTTAACTGTGGCTGCTCGGCCGAACCACGAAATATGTGACTTGCTCCATCTCTCCATATCCGACTTGATAGCTTTCTGAATAGGTATGTAGTTCAGATCGAAAAGGGATGTTAAATTGGTGGAGAGGTGCACTCCCAGATATTTCAGTGATGTGGTCGCCCACTTGAATGAAAAATTAGCTTGAAGGTCTGCTAGTACCTCGGGTGGTAGGGATATGTTCAGTGCCTCGGATTTGGTCATATTTATCTTGAAATTCGAAAGGGCGCTATAGGCTGCAGTTTCACGCATGATGTGTGGCAAAGTAATCCTCGGTTGGGTGATCACCAGCAGCAAATCATCCGTGAATGCTGCTGCTTTATGGTTGTGGGGCTCTATTTCAAGGCCGTGTATAGAGGAATTGAAACGTAGCGCATTAATAAAAGGCTCTAGTGTTAGAACAAATAAAAGCGGGGAGAGGGGGCAGCCCTGCCTGGTGCCATTCGACAGGGTGAGCGGGTCAGAGAGTGTACCATTTACTTTGATACATGCCGAGGGTGCATGGTATAGGGATGTTATCCAATTGAACATGGCTTCCCCTACACCTATATGACTGAGAACCCCTCTGAGAAACGGCCAGCTCACCCTGTCGAATGCTTTCTCTGCGTCTGTGGATAGCAGCATTGTGGGAATCTCGTGACTATGGGCGTGCTGAATTAAATTAAGAATTTTGACTGTATTGTCCCTGGCTTCCCTACCGGGCACAAATCCCACTTGATCTCGGTGAATAAGACTTGGGAGTACTCTGCCCAGTCGGGTACTTAGAATTTTTGCCAGTAATTTAAGGTCTAAGTAGGGATATGGGCCTATAGCTGGCGCATTGCTCGGGGTCTTTGCCCGGTTTGGGGATTATTGTTATATGAGCTGTTTGTGCTTGGGTTGGAAGTATGCCGCCTGTGGCCAGGGAGTTAAACACAGACAGTAGATGAGGCGTGAGCGTGTCCTTGAAAAATTTGTAGTAGTTAATAGTGAGCCCATCTGGGCCTGGGCTTTTGCCTGTTGGGGTGTTTTTAAGAACATTGTGTAGTTCTTCTGCAGTTATTGGGGTATTTATAGCTTCTACCAGCCCCTCGGGGACCACCCTGGTCATATATTTTTTAAGATATTCTTCAATTTTCCGGTGTAAGGTAGGACCTTCTGGGGCGGGTTCCAGAGGGGTTAAATTGTAGAGGCCGCTATAAAACTCTTTGAAGACATTTGCTATATCTTTGGTGGCATGGACCAACTGGCCTTTAGGTGATCGTATTTTGGCTATAAAAGAGGACGTGTGTTGGCACTTAAGTGCGCGGGCTAGATACTTTCCCGTTTTATCTTTATGTACAAAATTTTGTAAGATTTTTTAGTTTTTGTAGGGTTGCTTGGTCTCTGGAGTTACAGAGGGAGGTTAGTTCCGCTCTATGTCGCGTGAGTTCCAGGAATAGTGACTGTGTCAGGGAACGTTTATGCATAGTTTCTAGGGTTCTAATTTTTTGAATAATATCTAGTATTTGCTTCTCCCTCTGTTTTTTGAGGTGAGAGCCTAAGCTAATCAGATGGCCACGGACCACCGTTTTGTGAGCCTCCCATATGTTAGCGGGGGATATCTCCGGGGTGACGTTTTCCTCAAAATAGTGTTTAATGACTCCGAGTGTACTATGCATATGTTCAGGTTTTTTTAAGAGGGTCTCATTTAGACGCCAGATGCCTACCTTACGTGGTTTAGTGGGAATCCTGATATCCAGGCTTATAGGAGCGTGGTCACTCCAAGTTATACAATCAATAGAAGTTTTGTTTATCAGATCTAGGTGTCTATGTGTAGTGAATAGGTAATCAATTCTAGTGTATTTATTATGTGGTGCAGAAAAAAATGTGTAATCTCTAACCGTTGGATGGAGGATTCTCCAGGTGTCCACCAGTTGTAGATTGTGTAAGGCTTGTTTTACCTTTTTGAGTTTGTGGTAGCTCAGGGACGATGTGCCAGTCGAGGAGTCCAGTGTAGGGTCCAGTGTAATATTCAAATCACCGCCCATGACCACGATACCAGTTGCAAATTGTTCGAGTTCTTGCAATATAGAGCATAAAAAAAGGTGTTGGTTAACATTAGGCGTATAAACGTTTACAATGGTAATTAATTCTGAACCGATAGAACCTTTAATAAAAACAGCCCTACCATCGCTATCCTGCCATATGTCAGTAACTTGCATGGGGAGCGATTTGGAAATATAAATTGCTACTCCCTTAGTTTTCTTGAATGGTGAATGTGAATAGTATGCTATCGGATATAACTTATCCTTGTATGCGGGCACTTTCCTTCTACAAAAATGCGTCTCCTGTACTAGGGCGATATCTATCTTTTTTGCTCGCAATTCTTTAAACATTCTAGAACGCTTGGACGGTGAGTTGAGGCCCTTTGCATTAATGGAAAGGACCGAAAGCCCCAGATAATCAGCCATCATCTCTTATGTCATATCGGTTCAGAAAGAATAAGTAAGTATTTTTTCGATCATTAGGTCCACTCATAAAATATCCTAGATAAAAGGTGTCAGAAAAATTGAAAAATAAAAAAACATACAAAGGGGATTTGGGAGGGAGTGGGAAAACATGCCCACCAGGGGTCATTGTCTGCCATACTTTCAAACTGCAAAAATGGAACATGTGCAGCAGACATGCTAACAGTCAGAACTGTTACGTCTAAGTCTCGTACCTCTACCTAAAACTGTCGGTAAGGGCGAGCTTTGTTTTACATAGACTAAAAGTTATGGGGGAAACACAACCACGCAGTGAGAGCGTTAGCGTATACACACTGAGCAGTAAATATGTCCACTAAAGTGCGAGACATGCTCCCGCAGGGGCATCACACATATCAACAGAACTGAAACCTTAAGGTCAGCCTAAGTTGATTATAAAAATCAACAATCGACAACATAAAACATTAATATAATAGTGAAACTAGAGTTGAATCACAATAATTGCTAATTTGCAGGAATTCCGTGAGTACTAATAGGTCTGCCACATATGTTCTACCAGTCTCATGGTCCGCCGGTCCTCTCAAGCGGGTCGGGTATCTTGTTCACTTTTCGCTGTAGGGCAAATAATCAATGTCCCAGACATAGTCTTGGTTACGGTGTACTCCCAGTTGAGATGTGTTCCCTGAGATTATTTTATTAGTCTCCGATATTGCGAAGATGGAATTTGTACAATTCGGACTCTTGATATGTCTTTAATTGTAGATAGTCCCGTAGGGTATTCTGATGACCCGAATGGGGTTAGGCGGTAATATCCTTATTAGATATTTCACGGTGGAGTTCAATTGGATTCAACATACATGTACATAGTCACAGCACCTTCTTCTAATCTTCCGCTTGTCCACCAAGTTCCCTCGCCACGTTGTCTCGGATGCGTTCTGTATGGGGTAACCTCCTGCGCCTTTTCCTCTGTGGCCTGGGTTGCCACGGTCCATTCAGTAGAGGAGGTGGAGGAGTGATGGTATCTGGGCCTAGCCAATCCGGTAAAGCAGGGGGAATTATACCAAGAGCTTCGCAGAAGCTTTGTAGGTCATCTGGGTGCGCCAAGGTGTGTGTCATCCCATCTTTGCGTACTATAATGGCCAGCGGGAATCCCCAGCGGAACCTAACGTTAGCCTTCTTCAGCTCATCTGTCATGGGTTTGAGCTGTTTCCTCAATTGCAGCGTTCCCCAGGCAACGTCTGGTAGTATTTGTATATCCACATCTTGGTAGGTGAATGCTGGGTTGGCTCGGGCTGCTTTCAGGATGTCTTCCTTTAGGGAGAACAGGTGTACTCGCATAATAATGTCTCTAGGATGTGGGTTGTTTGTGTCTTTGGGCCGAAGTGCTCGATGTGCCCTATCCAGGACTATATCAGTCTCTTTGGTCTTGTGGAGCAGGGTACGTATAATGTCTTTTGTGACTTCCATAGTGTCTTCCTGATCCACCGATTCCGGCAGGCCTCTTACACGTAAGTTATTTCTCCTGCTCCTGTTCTCCATGTCCAGAATCTGGTACGACAATTGAGTAGACAGGGCTCTTTGGTCACGTAGCTCCCTGGCCACGGAGGTTAAAGTGCTGTGTATAGTTGTTTGGTCTCTTTCGACTATATCCAGCCTTGCGCCTTGCTGTCTGACATCTTTTTTGATATCAGAGAGTTCATCTCTGATCGTTGATCTTATTTGATCTACCACTTTAGCGAAATCTTTCCGGATTAGTGTGGAGAAATTGGCAAGATCCGATCTTGTGGCCATATCTGCCTGAGTATGTGATTGTGGGATAGAGTCAGCACCCTCATCCTCCTCAGATTCTGAGAAAGTTGGGGTAGAGATGTTTCCCGCTTCTTTTTCCGCAGCCGCCATTTTAGTATTCGCAGTCGTTGGTCTATGTGGGACTAAGTACGATGAAATTTGGCTGTTTTGGCTCGGTTTTTTCCCCGGAGTTGGTCCCGGTGTCAGGGGAGGCTTCTTGGAGGTCTTACCCATAACTGTAAGTTTGGTTAGGGCGGCGTGTGTCGGTCGATTCGGCTGTAATAGTGATTATCCTGCGGGAGCTCTCTCAGTACGCGTCCTTCTCACATCCGCGCTAGCCACGCCCCCGGATAGTGGTTTTTAAATGGAGAAATTCTTCCTTGTGTTCTGCTAGATTTCGGTCAAGATCATTTCTTGTCTTTTGATAAAGAGATTAAAGGGCAATCGAAAGGTCCGCATGCGTGATATAGCCGGCCGTATCCGGAATGCTACTCTCACTGCCTTTGTCCATAGAAGGCTTTTCAGACAGTGCTGATCTGCTTGACTTCGCGGCGAAGAAAATGAACTTATTGGCGGTATTTTAGCCGATTTCCCCATATTTTTATTTTTCTCTAGTTTTTCCTCTCTTTCCTTTTCCGTTCTATGGCTTTTATCCGCCTTGGGCGCCATTTATCAGGCGAAGATTTTAGCAGAGGTGGATCTAGGTTGGACTGATAGGAGTTGGGGAGGCTTGTGGTAGAATCAGCAATGATACAATAGTGGTACAGCAACTGTATTTGCCCTATAGCAACCCTCTGGTCTGATACTGAGTCAGAGATGGCGAGTCAAGTTCAATAATTCAGTTAGCCCCACCAGGTGAGGTCTTCTCTAACAAGGGGTATTAGCCAGGTATACGGCCAGTGATATTAACCATCAAGTGTCAAAAGGATGTTATGTTCAGGATCAGCAATGTTCACAAACTAAATAAGGGCTAACCACAATGAGTGCGTCCAGATAAGGCTAGTAGCCAGGTGTACTGCTACTGTGAATATCCGCAGGGTGTCGGGAGGACCTTCTGTTTGATAGTCTTTAAGAATCAGCAACATTCAAAAATAGTAGTTGAGGACTAGCCGCAATAGGGACTTCCATATATATCTCTGGGACCGGAGTGTTAGTCTTTGAGATATGCCTTTGAATTTGAAGCAAGACTGTTTATATATGTCTGCAACCAAAATGTTAATCTTTCTGGATACACCAGTGAAATTAAGGCAGGACTGTGTGTACAGCCACAGTGTTGATCTTTTAAATACCCCAATAAGCTTAAAGCAGGACTGTCCCTTAGCATAAGAGACTAGGTACCATGTGGTATCTTAAAGCAGGAGTCACTTATTTTAAATGCCTATATAAACAAGGGGAGAGCAGAAACTACTGGTACCAGAAGTTAAAGTTTTGTTCCCTTTCCCTCTGTTTGACTTTATTCTCTTCACCGCTTCCGTTTGATGAATAATTAGTGCCCCAACAGTATTATGGAGATACAATCTAAGTGGTATAGTGAGAACGATTCAGTTTTGTATGAGAGCTTATTCCACGTGGAAATAGTGAAGTGACACCTGCAGGTATACAGTATTCACTTCAACCTTCAATTAAATGCAGGAGTAGGAAAGTCATAGGACCAAAGCAAAAACAAGACACTTATCTGCCCTTCTCACTGTCAGACTGATCCCAGCTGCAGTTATATTGGCAAAGGCAGTGTTGAGTCTGGATGCACAGCAAGGAGGTGCGTTTTCTTATATAAGGGTTACTGCTGTATCCATTTGAACTTATTCCGGATGCACAGGCCGAAATGGAGTCTGCTGAAATCAGCTGTAAATAGGGTTGCCACCAGGCCGGTATTTACCGGCACAGCCGGTAATCTAGTGTCTGGAGCCGGTGCCGATACACTTAAAATACCGACAATGCTAAACCCGGTATTTTTTGCAGCATGGGGAGTGTCACGTTCAAAATATTCCCCCTGGTAACACAAACGGCAGTAAAAGGTTCCACAGCTCTGACTAACAGCATTACAGTAGACACAGAGGTTATAAGTGTTTGTGGAGCAGCTCTGGACCTTTCAAACAGTGCCTTGTCCTCAGGTATGTTGCACTGGACTTTTAATACCTCTATTGCAGTCATGTCCAAAGTCCGGCCCGCGGGCCAGTTGCGGCCCATCCTTTACTTCCATACGGCCCCAGAGACACGGCTGATCAATGTCTATCTCTTTTTTTCTAAGTCCAATTCTCGCGAGACGCGAGATTTCGGCCGTTTCGCGGGCTTTTCTCTGCAGGGAGGAGGTGTCCGTCCAGGGACACGGAGCAGCAGCTACCAGGTAAGTGATGGGGAGGAGGGTGGTTCCTGGGCATCTGAGAGGCATAATATTACTGGGCATCTGAGAGGCATAATATTACTGGGCATCTGACTGGCATAATATTACTGGGCATCTGAGAGGCATAATATTACTGGGCATCTGAGAGGCATAATATTACTGGGCATCTGAGAGGCATAATATTACTGGGCATCTGACTGGCATAATATTACTAGGCATCTGAGAGGCATAATATTACTGGGCATCTGAGAGGCATAATATTACTGGGCATCTGAGAGGCATAATATTACTGGGCATCTGAGAGGCATAATATTACTGGGCATCTGAGAGGCATAATATTACTGGGCATCTGAGAGGCATAATATTACTGGGCATCTGACTGGCATAATATTACTGGGCATCTGAGAGGCATAATATTACTGGGCATCTGAGAGGCATAATATTACTGGGCATCTGACTGGCATAATATTACTGGGCATCTCAGAGGCATAATATTACTGGGCATCTGAGAGGCATAATATTACTGGGCATCTGAGAGGCATAATATTACTGGGCATCTGACTGGCATAATATTACTGGGCATCTGAGAGGCATAATATTACTGGGCATCTGAGAGGCATAATATTACTGGGCATCTGAGAGGCATAATATTACTGGGCATCTGACTGGCATAATATTACTGGGCATCTGAGAGGCATAATATTACTGGGCATCTGACTGGCATAATATTACTGGGCATCTGAGAGGCATAATATTACTGGGCATCTGAGAGGCATAATATTACTGGGCATCTGAGAGGCATAATATTACTGGGCATCTGAGAGGCATAATATTACTGGGCATCTGAGAGGCATAATATTACTGGGCATCTGACTGGCATAATATTACTGGGCATCTCAGAGGCATAATATTACTGGGCATCTGAGAGGCATAATATTACTGGGCATCTGAGAGGCATAATATTACTGGGCATCTGACTGGCATAATATTACTGGGCATCTGAGAGGCATAATATTACTGGGCATCTGAGAGGCATAATATTACTGGGCATCTGACTGGCATAATATTACTGGGCATCTGAGAGGCATAATATTACTGGGCATCTGACTGGCATAATATTACTGGGCATCTGAGAGGCATAATATTACTGGGCATCTGAGAGGCATAATATTACTGGGCATCTGAGAGGCATAATATTACTGGGCATCTGAGAGGCATAATATTACTGGGCATCTGACTGGCATAATATTACTGGGCATCTGAGAGGCATAATATTACTGGGCATCTGACTGGCATAATATTACTGGGCATCTGAGAGGCATAATATTACTGGGCATCTGAGAGGCATAATATTACTGGGCTCTGACTGGCATAATATTCCTGGGCATCTGACTGGCACACTATTCCTGGGCATCTGACTGGCATAATATTACTGGGCTCTGACTGGCATAATGTTCCTGGGCATCTGACTGGCATAATATTCCTGGGCATCTGAATGGCATAATATTCCTGGGCATCTGACTGGCATAATATTCCTGGGCATCTGACTGGCATAATATTGCTGGGAATCTGACTGGCATAATATTACTGGGCTCTGACTGGCATAATATTACTAAGCTCCGAGTGGCATAATATTCCTGGGAATCTGACTGGCATAATATTCCTGGGCATCTGACTGTCATAATATTCCTGGGCATCTGACTGTCATAATATTCCTGGGCATCTGACTGGCTTAATATTCCTGGGCATCTGACTGGCATAATATTCCTGGGAATCTGACTGGCATAATATTACTGGGCATCTGACTGGCATAATATTCCTGGGCATCTGAATGGCATAATATTCCTGGGCATCTGAATGGCATAATATTCCTGGGCATCTGAATTGTTTTTTTTTCATCTGGCCTTCAGATATGAAAGGCAGAGTGATTTTACTACTGTTTAGAATTGTCATTCAAATCGTTTGCAATAAAGTTTGCATAAAATAGTTCATTTGTACTTAATTTTAACTGTCAGGCAAAATGGTCGGCCCTCACGCATGTTCACTTCATCAAGTCTGGCCCTCTTTGAAAAAAGTTTGGACACCACTGCTCTATTGGAATAAAGCTTCCATTTTTACATACATTAATTAGATCCTGAGCTTCTTCACAAACACTTTCATCCTCCATTTCCTTCCTGCCAGTAGGGTTGCCACCTTTTGCAAAAAAAAAAAATACCGGCCAGTGAGGGGCAGAGCCACAAAAGGGGTGGGGTCTTAAAAGGCAGAGCCACACAAGGGTGGAGCCACTTAATGTTGCTTGATTCTACCAGACTGAGCTTCCACAGCAAAGTGCAGCACTGTAAAATAAATATGTTTATTGTGATTAGCAACATAAATTTGGTCTGCATGGGCATACCAAGAGTATTTGGCACCAGGAGAATAACCTATGATTGGAACTCCTCCCAAACAGTTGGCTTGTGCAGTCTCTATCCCATCCCGAAACTGCTGGCTGGTGCAGGTGCTGAACTCACCCTGTCCCTTAAAGTACGCCACTGCTGCTCTGAGATTTGTGCAGAAGAAGTGTGTTTAAGAACCTTTGACTTCCGCTTTAGTGCCAGTTAATTATATAGCTCTCCTTTTCCAACCTGGACTTCAGTCTCCATTATGCTCGGCCAGTTAATTGTTTGGCTGAGCATGATAGAAACTATTCCACATTATATGGAATGCCACATGCAAATATTCTCTGGTTTGTGATATTACAGTTACAGGGGAATACAGATCCTATAACCCTCAGCCAACCATATGGTTGGATAAGCATTATGGGAATTGTATTCCAAAAGAGCTTAAGTGGCAAAGGTCAGTTATATCACTGCAACTGTTGTAGACTGCACTTACCATGCTCACTTAGCAGAGGAAAGGCTGAGCAGCATGGGAAATGTAATCCACAACAGCCATATGACTCTTCTCACCTCACTGTAAAGAAGGTGGAAGCTGGATCTGCTTCTGCCTAGAGGCTGGTGGTTTTCTTTCTGCAGGCTGGTGGTCAGTCAGTATCCACTGTCTGGCAAGCCTGTATGTTTGGTGAGACAGAGAGTGGTCAGCACTGCGGAGGGGGCAAAAACAGTAGTTTTGGTGAGGATGGGGAGGGATGGGTCAGTGCTGCTGAGGGGAAATCAGTCCTTTTTTGTTAAGAAGTTCTCACCAAAAACCATACTGAGCTCTCTCTGCAGTATTAACCCCTCATTACCAAAAATAAGGAGTCTTCACCAAAAACAATACTGATCTCCATCAGCAGTATTAACCCCTCCTTACCAAAAAAAGGCTGATCTCCTCTCAGCAGCACATCTTCACCCTGAGAGGAGTCAGTGCTGCTGTTGAGGAGAGATCAGGTTATTTTTTGATGAGCCGGGAGGGGGTTAATACTGCTGAGGCAGATCAGTATTGTTTTTGTTGGAAATCCTCCTTAGTTTTTGGCAAGGAGAGGGTTAATATTTCTGAAGGAGGGGGGGGGGGGGTGAGCACAGAGCACTGCACTGGTAGTCTGTATTTATTTATTTATTTAGGGGGTTAATACTAGTGAGAGAGATCAGTATTGTTTTTGTGAGGACTCCTTATTTTATGGCAAGGAGGGGGTTAATACTAGTGAGAGAGATCAGTATTGTTTTTGTGAGGACTCTTTATTTTATGGCAAGGAGGGGGTTAATACTAGTGAGAGAGATCAGTATGGTTTTTGTGAGGACTCCTTATTTTATGGCAAGGAGGGGGTTAATACTACTGAGAGAGATCAGTATGGTTTTTGTGAGGACTCCTTATTTTATGGCAAGGAAAGGGTTAATACTACTGAGATAGATCAGTATGTTTTTTTTATTAGGACTCCCTTTTTTTGGCAAGGAGGGGGGTAAGCACAGAGCACTGCACTGATAGTCTGTATTTATTTATTTATTTAGTGGGGAGGGGGGGATCTGGAGTGGAGTTTTATGCAGGGCACACAAATGCTATGCTCTGCATCAACCTCCTTGAGTTTTTAAACATTTTAATTACATTTAATTTAATTACTGTGAGGACTTACCTTCAAAGCAGCATCAGACAGCAGCATGGTACCATCTGCAGGCACTGGAGAGTGGAGAGAAGCTGGACATCGGTACTCCAAGGCAGCAGTCAGTCACAGGGCAGCCAGCACAACCACGATCAGCAGGTACAGACTACAATGTCTTCAACTTCTGTCTTCTGCTGCTCCTGCTCGGCCTGCTCCTTCCTTCCAAAGCTGTGCTTCCCTCTCTCCTCTCTCCACACTGCTGTCACAGTGACACGGGCACACGTGACATGCGCACAGCAGTGACTGTGCTGAGGTAAGTGGAGACTTCCGGTGCGTGCTGCGCATCCCAATGAACTAAAATCTACATATTGTAATTTGTAGATACTTTAAAATAGCGACCGCTTGCCATTGTGACACTGGGAGGGGAAAATACCGGCTTGTTATATTGCCGTTAATTAAGTCATACCGGCACCGGCACCGGCTCCAAAGTGTAAAATACCGGCTGTGCCGGTAAAAAAAACGGCCGGGTGGCAACCCTACCTGCCAGAGGTGTCAGTAAAGTCTCACCTCTCCTCCTCCCTGTGCTTCCCCATGCTTGCTCTCCTTCTCCCTGTGCTTCCCCATGCTTGCTCTCCTCCTCCCTGTGCTTCCCCATGCTGGCTCTCCTTCTCCCTGTGCTTCCCCATGCTTGCTCTCCTCCTCCCTGTGCTTCCCCATGCTTGCTCTCCTCCTCCCTGTGCTTCCCCATGCTGGCTCTCCTTCTCCCTGTGCTTCCCCATGCTTGCTCTCCTCCTCCCTGTGCTTCCCCATGCTGGCTCTCCTTCTCCCTGTGCTTCCCCATGCTGGCTCTCCTTCTCCCTGTGCTTCCCCATGCTGGCTCTCCTTCTCCCTGTGCTTCCCCATGCTGGCTCTCCTTCTCCCTGTGCTTCCCCATGCTTGCTCTCCTTCTCCCTGTGCTTCCCCATGCTTGCTCTCCTCCTCCCTGTGCTTCCCCATGCTGGCTCTTCTCCTCCCTGTGCTTCCCCATGCTGGCTCTTCTCCTCCCTGTGCTTCCCCATGCTTGCTCTTCTCCTCCCTGTGCTTCCCCCTGCTTGCACTCCTCCTCCCTGTGCTTCCCCATGCTGGCTCTCCTCCTCCCTGTGCTTCCCCATGCTTGCTCTCCTCCTCCCTGTGCTTCCCCATGGTTGCTCTCCTCTTCCCTATGCATCCCCATGGTTGCTCTCCTCCTCCCTGTGCTTCCCCATGCTTGCACTTCTCCTCCCTGTGCTTCCCCATGCTGGCTCTCCTGCTCTTCATGGTGCTTCCCCATGCTCGCTCTCTTCCTGGTGCTTCCTGCCTCTCAGCCTCAGTACAGCAGCAGTCACAATCAGACAGGAGGGAAGCCTGGTGTAACCATGTGCTGCACCTCAGCCAGCAGCAAAGTAAGTGCCCCTCACTTCAATAACTAAACTGGTGGTAGTTATCATCCATAAACAATGATTTGGTTAAGTTGTTTTGCTCATTACCAACACATAATTTAGTGCTCCCTAGTTCCCTCTATACCACTGAAATGTCTTGCTGACAAAATAAAAATAAAATATTGTTTTAAAAACCTACAAAAATGATCATTGACCCACACTGAAACAGGTTTGCTGGTAAGTAATCTTAACATAAAGCTGTGTTGCCCAGAAGCTCCCATGCTTTCCAATACAGTTAATCCTACAACTATTTTATGGGATGTACACAGCTATAAAATACTCAAAGTAAGTTTATTTGTGGAGAAAACACTAAATTGTTATTTTAATTTCCAAATAAAATGTTTAATCTTAAGAGGGTGCTATAAACTTTCAAGGAGCTTTAGTAAAATATACTTGGCTGGAAATTAAACAGCTTGGGATAATTGTGTTTGATTTAACCCACAATTTGTATGTTAGAAAAGTAAAATGGCAGCACAGCACTGTTTTATAAATTACTGGTATGTCACAAAATACTGGTGGTGGTACAGAACACTTCACAGTTTGTATTCAGGATTATGGTCAAATAATGTGTTTTTGTGTGTATTTCCTTTAACCCCTTAAGGACAGAGCCTTTGAAACATTTTTGTCCTTTCTGGACAATGCCTATTTTAACATTTCTGTGCTGTTTGTGTTTAGCAGTAATTTTCTTCTTTGTCATTTGCTGTACCCACACATATTATATATTGTTTTTATCGGGACAAGAAGGGCTTTCTATGGATGCCATCTTTTTGATCATATCTTATCATATTATTAAAAAAAAAAAAAAAATATGGTAAAAAAAAAAAAAATACACAAATTTCTTTGTTTTTATTTGAAACAACTTCTCCTCATCGACAATAGCGAACGAAAAAACATGCTAAATAGATTCTACTATTTCTCCTGAGTACAGGGATACCACCCATGCATAGGTTTGTTGGGTTGTTTGGGGGCTAAAATGCCAAATTTGTGAGGTGCAGTTTTTTGTTTTCCAACTTGAAATTTTAACATGCAGACAGCCTGCACCCATGGACATATTTGAAACCAGCCAGTGTATTTTACCCCATCAACCCATATATTTTTTTAAAGTAGACACCCTACGCTATTTCAAATGGTGGTATTTTAACACTTTCCATGCACTAATTCTACCACCAGCCTTTGTCAAAGTTTGTGGTAGTAATTTTTGTGTGGTTTTTTTTCACAAATATTGTATTTTAGACATAAATTCACAGATTTTGATATGTGTCACTGCCAAACAATAACCCAATATGTGTTCAACAACATATCCTGAGTACAGGGATACCACCCATGCATAGGTTTGTTGGGTTGTTTGGGGGCTAAAGGGCCACATTGTGAAGGTGCGCATTTTCAACTTGGAATATTGACGTGTAGTCAGCCTGAGCCCATCTTTCATTTGGGACTTTTTTTTAAGTAGGACAGTGTATTTTACCCCAAAAAGTATATATTTTGTAAAAGTAGACACCCTAGGCTATTTTAAATGGTGTTATTTTAACACTTTCCATGCACCAATTCTACCACCAGCCTTTGTCAAAGTTTGTGGTAGTCATTTTATTGTGTATTTTTTCCCACATACATTGCACTTTAGACACAAATTCACATATTTCGATATGTGTCACTGACAAACAATACCACAATATATGTTCAGCAACATCTCCCGAGCACAGGGATACCACCCATGCATAGCTTTGTCAGCTTTGTTAGGGGTTGAAAGGCTACATTTGAGAGGTGCGCTTTTTGATTTTCAAACTTGGAATTTGAACATGTAGAGCAAGGAAGGGGTTAATAGCTCTTATAAGAGCCTTTGTAGTACTGTACAAAAAAATTAACCCCTAAAAATGCACAGACAAGAAAAAAATTTCTGCTGTGCAGTGATCAGTGGCAGGGAAGGAGTTAATACACTACACTATACAAAAGGTATGGCTTTTATAAAAGCCCTTGGGACTCACAATTTATTAACATTTTATTTAATTTATTACAATTTAAAAATTATGTTATACAGATCTGTCTCTTTCCCTCACTAAAACTCAAGTGAGGAGAGGGAGGCAGATCCATATGGGTCAGAACAATATTTACGAACCAGACGAATGGTGATGCTCATCTGAGAAATCACCAAACCACCTTTGCCACTGATCGGCTGTTACTGATCGCTATACACGCGTTCAGACAGCTTCAAAAGGAATACACGTAATCCCCTAGTGGGTATAATTAACCCCTAGTGAGTCTGACAAAAAAAATGCTGATAGCAAAAAAAAATCCTTCGGCGACTAGATTGCTCCATATGCGCTGCTTAGGCAGTGACCATATGCACTGCTTAGGCAGTGACCATATGTGCTGCTTAGGAAGTGATATACGGCAAGGAAGGGGTTAATAGCTCTTAAAAGAGCCTTTGATATACTGTAATAAATCAAAGTAAAAAAAAATAACCCCTAAAAAAATGCACAGACAGCAAAAAATGTGCTGCTGTGTAAGATCACTGCGTACACAGCGATCAATTGCAGGGAAGGGGTTAAATACTGGAAACGGCTTTTATAAAAGCCTTTGGGTCTCAATTCTATTAAATATATTATAATTAAAAACTTACATTATACAGCTCTGTCTCCCTCACTAAAACTCAAGTGAGAGGGAGGCAGATCTACACTGGTCAGATCAAATATTTACACATATTGATCTAACCAGACGAATGGTGATGCTCATCTGAGCAAACGCCAACCCGCCATTGTCACTTATCAGCTGTTACTGATCGCTATACATGCGCTCAGACAGCTAAAAAATTTTTTTTACGTTAAACGTAGTCCCCTAGCGGGTATAATTAACACGTGACGGGTGTAATAAAAAAGTTTTAAAAAAATTAAAAATGCTTCTGCAGCAAGATTGCTGCATTTGCGTCAGATCGCTGATTAGGCAGTGATCTACGGCAAGAAAGGGGTTAATCTCTCTTAAAAGAGCCTTTTTTTATCCTGTAATGAAATACAGTAAAAAAATAACCCCTAAAAAATGCACAGACAGCAAAAAATGTGCTGCTGTGTATGATCACTGCGTACACAGCGATCAATGGCAGGGAAGGGGTTAAATGGCTTTTATAAAAGCCCTTGGTGTTTAAAATTTTATTAAATATTTTTTTTATTATTTTATTTTATTTTTTTACTTGATCTGATCTGTCTCTCACCCTTACTAAAAGTAGTAAGGTGAGGGAGGCTGATCAATACTTGTCAAAGGCAATATTTAGTAATATTGCCTTTGACAGTATGGTAAGTGCTCATCAGAGCACTTACCATACATGCCTGCACATAGATCTGCTGTGCCGGCATCGATTGGCTCCCCCTAGAGCATCGGAAGTGAAATACTTTCACTTCCGATGCTCTTGCCATTAGAAGGGAAACGCTGCCTGTACAGGCAGCGTTCCCTTCTACTGAGCCGATGGGGTCGCTCAGGAGAGCGACCACCATCGGCTCTGGGGAGCAGAACGGTGTTGTTAAGTGCCTCGCTGGCGAGGCACTTTAACAACACCGGAGATGCTTAGAAAGCGAACGATCGTTCACTTTCTAAGCACATGTGTGCAGCCGGCGCAGCCATTTTTAAATGGCTGCTACGATCACTCCGTGGAGTGATCGTAGCGCGCCCCTGCACATTTGGGGGGTGTTGCACAATGCCTCTACCTAGAGGCATTGTAGCAACACCGTTAGAGTAAAGAAAGCGACCGCTGGTCGCTTTCTTTACTCCATTTAGTGCATGACGTGCCAGGCACGTCACCTGTCGGCAAGTCCTCGATTTGCCGTGACGTGCCTGGCACGTCACCTGTCGTTAAGGGGTTAAGGTGTAAAATTAAATATACATTATTTATATGTAGACATCATTTCTATAAAATATTGGTAAGTATTATTTTTGTGGGACATGAGTGCCAAAACAATATTTCATTCCAGCAATACTAAACATTGTACATAAATTTAATAAACATTTCCTTTGTTAATTTTTGCAATAGTGACCTTTAAAACCTGAACATTGAATGTCTTCACATAACTCACTATAGATGGACTGTCTATACATACATTGTTTAGTTTCTGGCCACGGGTACATGACATAATTATAACATCATCATTATGAATACTCATTCCTTTTACTACAAAATAGTGAACAGTGGTGCACTAACAAACACACTAATACACAGATAACCCTCACTAATACACACTCACATAACTCACTAATAAATGCTCATATAACACTTGTGACCACACACATTACATGCACACACACACTAATAAACACTCACTAATACACATCTACAAACACACTCACTAATTTATTATGCATATCTTTAAAAGCATTTCTGATTAAACTGGTGATGTGTTACTGCCACCTGGTAGTAATCAAGCTTTCTGCATAAACATGCACCTTTTGTGGCACTGCCCTTGCCAGCCCACAGCTATGGTCAGTATTTTATGGAGGAAAAGGTGGCAACACTATGTGTGTATGTGTGTGCTGCTATCACTGTGTGAATGTATGTGAGACTGTCACTGTGTGTTTGCTACTGTCACTGTGTGCGTGTTGTAGCCCCGCCCCTTTGTGGCTCCGCCCACATATACGGCCGGTGTTCTGACACATTTCTGGAGCAAATTCTCCTGCGCAATCGCAGGAGAATTTGCTCATTGCGCTTGCACATAAAGTTACAGCTGATCACTCAGCTGTAACTTTGTGAACACCGCGCATGCGCCAGCTACGCAACCCACCTCCCGCCCCCTTTACACCCCCCGCACACCCCTTCTTACCAGATGATCGGACACAGCGGTACACAGCGCATGCGCACGGCTATTAAGCCGTGTGGGAATGCGCGCGTCCGTGGTTGGTAACACGGGGCAGGGGGACATAAGGGGCCAATATAGGGGTAAGCACCCTGGTGAAGGCTGCCTCATCTTTGTGTGATTTGTGATCCTCCTGCTGTATTATTGATGCAGCAGGGGGATCACAACTCCTATCAAGATGAGGCAGCCCCTCAGGTACTGCCTTAGTTTCATTGGACACGGGGGGGGGGGGGGCTCATAGAAATGGGGCATTAAACACGGGGTGATCATATATAGAGGGCAGTAAACACGGGGTGCTGATATAAGGGGGGCAGTAAACACGGGGTGCTGATATAAAGGGGGCATTAAACACGGGGTGCTCATATAAAGGGGGCAGTAAACACGGGGTGCTGATATAAGGAGGGGCAGTAAAGACAGGGGGTGCTCAAATAAGGGAGGGCAGTAAAGACAGGGGGTGCTGATATAAAGGGGGACAGTAAAGACGGGGTGATCATATATAGGGGGCAGTAAACACGGGGTGCTGATATAAGGGGGGCAGTAAAGACAGGGGGTGCTCAAATAAGGGAGGGCAGTAAAGACAGGGGATGCTCATATAAGGGGGGCAGTAAAGACGGGGTTCTCATATAAGGGGGGCAGTAAAGACGGGAGGCTCATATAAGGGGGGCAGTAAAGACGGGGTGCTCATATAAAGGGGCAGTAAAGACGGGGGGCTCATATAAAGGCGGCATTTAAGACGGGGGTTAGAGTTGTGTTGTGACTGGAGATATGAAAGGTGTGTGACTGGACAGTAACAAGGGTTGAAGCCTTGACGTGGCGTTACTGCTCACATGGGTACCCATGTGCCAATTCAACCAGGGTGAGTGACTGTTATATTACATGATTACAATCATAAGTTTAAAATTTTACTTTTCCAATTTTTCTTGTTTATTTTACATAACAAATATACTCATATAATAATGGTATTTTTAATCTTCTGAGTGTGATGAAAAAAATTGGTTTTCAATGTCTTTTTTTTAGATGGTGCATCAATTAACATGAACACAGTGAGACAAGCATGGGAAACGTGTGACAGGAAGAAAAGAAAGGGGAACGTGAATGCGATTGAGAAAAGCATGGGGCAAGTCTGACACAGAGGGGTCTATTCATTAAAAGTTGAGTAGCAGGTGAGTTGGGATATATTTAATCTCACCAATTTAGCTATTTGTTTGGCAGGGACACACCTGCCGAGTTACCCCCACATAGCAAGCTCGTCGGGTTTGTCTGTGCACAATGTACAGATAAAGCGGTGACATTATTCACTAGAAGATTAGATGAATATTTAATCTTCAGAGAGTGTGAGAGAGTAACACAGACAGTGGGACAGAGTGACCAGGGCCGATCCTAGGGTCACAGACGCGTGAGTGGAGACATGCCCGCGCAAACCCATCTCTCTCATAATTTCCATCCTGCCACTCACTCAGACACACACACACACGTGCTCTGCTCAGGGCCATCTTTAACATTGACTGGACCCTGGGCAAACATTTGTTTGGGGCCCCTGGACCCCACCCCTCCCCTAATACCTCCCTACAAAAAAATAAACACACACACTTATATGCTATATATTATGTAATTATATAATTATTTAAAACTATATATATAAATATATATGTAAAGGTATAGGTGGATTATATAATATTTAGATTAAGTGTGTGAATATATATGACTTACACAGACAAACTTACACAGTCAGATAGACACACTTACACACACAGACAACCTTACACAGTCAGATAGACACACTTACAAACACAGTCAAACTTAAACACACACACTCGTTTGTCCCCCTCCCTGCTCACTTACCTTACATTTGCAGGGAAGGGGCTGTTTCTTCTGTGCGTGGCTTCATGTGTTCTGAGCACCGTTATGTCACAGACATCTGGTGCTCTAACATGCTCTGTGAGGGGGCGGAGATTTCCCCTCTCACGTGACACACTTACACATATACATACCCTTACACAGACACCCTTACACACACACACTCACCCTTAAATACACACAGTTATACACACCCTTACACACAGTCACACTTACACAAAAATACACAAACACTCTTAGACATACACAGACACCCTTACACACAGTCACACACTTACATTTTATTTATTTTTACTGGAAAAATATATATGCTTGTGTGACACTAACAGTCACACTTACACTTATACACACAGTCACACTTACATCCACACACATCCACACACTGTTATACACACCCTTACACACACTCTTAAACACACAATCACCCTAACACATATACATACACAGACACCCTTACACCCCTTGGTGCGGTTACCTCTCGCCTGCGGTCCGCACCTCGAGGTGAGGCGCTGTTAGGGAGTGAACTCCCTAAAGGAGCGCCTCTGGATTTCTGCGCCTGGGCGCGGTGCACTCCATGCACCCAGGGGCGGATCCAGAGTCTGATCTGGGGGGGCACATTCCGTCTGTCTCTCTCTTCCCATGTCCGCCTGTCTCTCTCTTCCCATGTCCGCCTGTCTCTCTCGTCCTCCTTCCCATGTCTGTCTTTGTATCCTCTTTTTTTCCCATGTCTGTGTCTCTCTCCTCTGCCTTCCCAGTTCACTCTCTTTTCTCTTCCACATGTATGTCTCTTCTCTCCACCGTCTGTATTCTCTTCCCTTCAGTGTTCTCACCTTTCCCCCCCTGTGTTCTCTCCCCGTCCCCCCCTTCTCTCCCGTGTTCTCTCCTCTGTCCCCCAATGTTCTCCCCCCCCTTCTCTCCCCCAATGTTCTCCCCCCCTTCTCTCCCGTGTTCTCTCCTCTGTCCCCCAATGTTCTCCCCCCCCCAGTGTTCTCTCCTTTGTCCCCCATTGTGTCCCCAGTGTTCTCACTATCCCCCTCTCCCCAGTGTTCTCTCTATCCCCCTCTCCCCAGTGTTCTCTCTATCCCCCTCTCCCCAGTGTTCTCTCTATCCACCCCTCCGCTCCCCAGTATGTTCTCTATCCCCCCTCCCTTCCCCACCCCAGTGTTCTCTCCTACGTGAGTGGAGCGCGGGGAGACGCAGGCAGCATGGGCTCTGTGTGTGTTAAACACCCTGAGATCTCAATCCATGCTGCTCGCGCGTAGTAATGACGCAGAGCATCGTATTTCCGAGAGGGAGCCGGGGAGAGGAGAGAACGCTGGGCGCACCTGATCGCATAGTGCAGGTACAGAGGGGCAGCGGGACCACCGGGCAGCTGCCTTGGGCCCCCCAGGAGTAAGTGGGCCCTGGCTCTGCTGCTCACTGCTACATACTCTGCAACTTATACAATTACACTTGCAGTTAATATAAAATATTAACATGCTCCCCACCTGTCACTGGAGTATGAGCGTGGGGTCATTACGTGACACTTCCGCACAAGGGAGCGCGAGAGGCTTCCTGCTTGACGGTGTGAAAGGAGGGCTGATGAGGGGAGAACATTTCATCTCCCCAACCAGCTCTTCTAACTGAGGAGGCGCCATCGCAGGTGCATGTCTAACTTCACAGACATTAAAAAAAATATACACAGGTTCTCCCAGATTTGTCACCCCTTCTTCCTGTGCACAGTGGCATCTGCACCCGCCTAGGATCGGCTTTGAGAGCAGGGCCTGACTGGGAACACACACAGTCACACACATGGGGGTGGCTGCCTCAACCTGATGGTAGTTGTGATCACCTCCTTAAGTTCCCATGTGTCCCCCTCGTGTGACTTCCACTTACTAGCGTAGCATGTCACTGATTGAAGTTTTACCAATTGCTTGCTACACTAGTAAGTAATAAGTAAGACACTTATACTTTGCCTGTCACCGCAGCTGATCCAGAGGGGGCTGGAGGTGGTGTGTGTCCCTCACTCTCTCTGTCTGTCTCTCTCTCACTCTCTCTCTGTCTCTCTCTCACTCTCTGTCTGTCTGTCTGTCTCTCTCTCACTCTCTCTCTCTGTCTCTCTCTGTCTGTCTGTTTCTCTCTCTCTGTCTGTCTGTCTCTCTCTCACTCTCGCTCTGTCCTTGTCTCTCTCAGTCTGTCTCTCTCTACACACATTCTGTGCATAAATGTTATCAAATACATGTATAACCATTAGGTAGTTTGATATTTATTTTTAATAAACAAATTTGACAAATTTCAGTGTCTTCAGCTTCCAGCCTCGTGTCCTTCACTTCAGTCACGTATAAATTTCTTGGTCACAAATGATGCTAATAGGAAATTCTGCTTGTAATCACCTTCAATTTCTAGAAGAAATAGGAAAAGTAAATCATCACGTCTCCTGATATGAGCTACCAGGGCAGGGATATTGGCACAACTGTGTGAAACAATGTTTTTGTAAATAAGTAAAATGCTAAGAAATAAAAATATTAAGAATAAAATCTAAACACAGTAACAGCATACATTAAAAGCACGCCCATTTAGACCATGAGGTAATGGTCAAACAAACCAGGGCTCAGTCCTCCATGAAGTATCCCCGATATGATAGGAACAACGGTAACACTCTCAAATGGGCTGGGGAAATATAAAAGTCTGGCCAGTGTTGTAATTAACCCCTTAAGGACGAAGGCTGTTTTTAGACTTCTGCATTTTTTTTTTCAAAGAAAATGGAGGAAGTAATTGAGAGAGAAACAGAGGATTTAAAAACTTTGAGTGTAATACAAACACAAAGTCCCCAAAATAAACTGTTTATACCGGTATACCTCAGGAACCTGTATGAAGCAGTTATAGCCTTGTTACTGAGGGATGGTGTGGTTCCAAAACAAAGAATAGTCCAGCGGGACACGTGTGGACAGGTAACCATGCACCCCGATATGAGCTGTCCTGTGGAAGAAAACATAAAAGGTTAAACATTGTAATTGAGATCATATTACCAGGTTGAGAATGACAGGAATAGGCGCTGGGTGTAACAGTGCATTTTCTTAAATCATGATTTGAAGAATAGAACATTTTTATATTAAACAAATAAGGATTACAGTCACTCACCCTGGTTGAATTGGCACATGGATACCCATGTGAGCAGTAACGCCACGTCAAGGCTTCAACCCTTGTTACTGTCCATTCACACACCTTTCATATCTCCAGTCGCACACAGAAGCACATGCCTTTCAGACCAGGGGTGTCACTGGGGAGCAGAGCGGGGACACAGTGTCACTTTCTCACAATCTGTGAATCTAACTCTGTTAGAGAGTGAAAGACACACAGTGTTAGAGAAAGAGAGATAGTGTAATAGTTTATTAAGTTGCCTTTAAGGTAACAACCAGTTACCAATGTCACAGCGCAAGCGTACAAAGTTACGGCTGTACCTTTGGCAGAAGAGCGCATGTGCGAGGAACACACACCATCTCACGCCCCCTTCGGATCAGCTGCGGTGACAGGTAAGTATAAGCGTCTTACTGATTGTCACTTATTAGCGTAGCAATCAATGTATAGTTGCTAAAAGTCCTATCAGTGACATGCTACGCTAGTAAGTGGAAGTCACACACGTGGGACACACAGGAGCTTAACCCCTTGACGACAAAGGACGTCTGGCACGTCCTGGGAGAAACTCCCTTAACGACAAAGGACGTGCCTAGCACGTCCTGCAGTGAATGAAGTGGTTTTCGCGATCAACGATTGCGAAAACCGCTTTAACAGTGCTGGTCTATTGCCTCGACATCGAGGCAATAGCCAGCACCGAAATATAGCACCGTCAATATTGCTAAGCCCTCTGCCGGTCTGAGCTTCGGAAGTGAAAGTAACTTCACTTCCGTCGCTCTGAATATGCTACTTGACTGCCCCTAGTGGTAGTTTAGTAGCATTGCAATGGAAAATATTTAAAATACATATTTAATTAATTACAAACAGGTTATTTAGCTATATTAGCCTATAGGGTTAAAATTAAATATTTTTTAGCATAAGGGATAGGGTTAAAATTAAATTAAAGTTAAAAAATATTAATGGATATAATAAGGATTAGAGTTGGGGTTAAATTTAGTGTTAGGGTTACATTTTGGGTTCGGGTTGGGGTCAAAAGATCTATATAGGAAAAAAACAAAAAACACTATTTTTGGTTTTTGCCCCATAACTCGCAAAAAAATACCGAAATATATGGAAACATGCATATTTTTGAACTCGGGAGAACATTTAGAAACTATTTAGACGGGGTCTTTTTTAATGATTTTATTTGTGTAAATTATATTTTAGGTCAAAGTTAGAAAAAGTGGGTTTTTTAAAAATTTTCATCATATTTTATGATTTTTTTGTAGTAAATTATAAGATGTAATGAACATAATGGTATCTAATGAAAGCCCTTCTTATGACGATAAAAACAACATATAATTTGTGTGGGTACTGTATGTGAGAAAGAAAAAAATTACAGCTAAACACAAACACAATAACCCTAGAAATGTCAAAACAGCCATTGTCACCAAGGGAAAGTCAAGGTGAAAATGTCTTGTCACTAAGGGGTTAAGGAGGTGGTCACAACTACCATCAAGATGAGGCAGCCACCCCCCTGTGTGTGACTTCCACTTATGTCAACTGATATCAACTATACATTGATTGCTAAGCTAATAAGTAACAATAATCAGTAAGACGCTTATACTTACCTGTCACCGCAGCTGTTCCGAAGGGGGCGTGAGATGGTGTGTGTTCCTCGCACATGCGCTCTTCTGCCAAAGGTACGGCTGATTGACAGCTGTAACTGTGTGCGCATGTGCTGTGATGCAAAATGAGCAAATTCTACAGAAGAATTTGTTCGAGAAATATGTCAGAACACCCCCTTTATATGAGCACCCCTGTCTTTACTACCCCCCTATATATGAGCACCCCGTGTTTAAGTGCCCCCTTTATATGAGCACCCCCTGTCTTTACTGCCCTCCCTTATATGAGCACCGTGTTTACTGCCCCCTATATATGATCACCCCGTGTTTAATGCCCCCTTTATATGAGCGCCCGTCTTTACTGCCCTCCCTTATATGAGCACCCCCTGTCTTTGCTGCCCTCCCTTATATCAGCACCCCGTGTTTACTGCCTCCTTTATATGAGCACCCCGTGTTTACTGTCCCTCTTTATATCAGCACCCCGTGTTTACTGCCCCCTTTATATCAGCACCCCGTGTTTACTGTCCCCCTTTATATCAGCACCCCGTGTTTACTGCCCCCTTTATATGAGCACCCCGTGTTTACTGTCCCCCTTTATATCAGCACCCCGTGTTTACTGCCCCCTTTATATCAGCACCCCGTGTTTACTGCCCCCTTTATATCAGCACCCCGTGTTTACTTTCCCCCTTTATATCAGCACCCCGTGTTTACTGCCTCCTTTATATGAGCACCCCGTGTTTACTGTCCCCCTTTATATCAGCACCCCGTGTTTACTGCCCCCTTTATATCAGCACCCCGTGTTTACTGTCCCCCTTTATATCAGCACCCCGTGTTTACTGCCTCCTTTATATCAGCACCCCGTGTTTACTGCCCTCCCTTATATCAGCACCCCGTGTTTACTGCCCCCTTTATATCAGCACCCCGTGTTTACTGCCCCCTTCATAGGAGCACCCCGTGTTTACTGTCCCCTTTTATATCAGCACCCCGTGTTTACTGCCCCATTTATATCAGCACCCCGTGTTTACTGCCCCCCTTATATCAGCACCCCGTGTTTACTGCCCCCCTTATATCAGCACCCCGTGTTTACTGCCCCCTTTATATGAGCACCCCGTGTTTACTGTCCCCCTTTATATCAGCACCCCGTGTTTACTGCCCCCTTTATATGAGCACCCCGTGTTTACTGTCCCCCTTTATATCAGCACCCCGTGTTTACTGCCCCCTTTATATGAGCACCCCGTGTTTAATGCCCCCTTTATATCAGCACCCCGTGTTTACTGCCCCCCTTTATATCAGCACCCCGTGTTTACTGCCCCCTTTATATGATCACCCCCTGTTTACTGTCCCCCTTTATAACAGCACCCCCTGTCTTTACTGCCCTCCCTTATTTGAGCACCCCCTGTCTTTACTGCCCCTCCTTATATCAGCACCCCGTGTTTACTGCCCCCTTTATATGAGCACCCCGTGTTTAATGCCCCCTTTATATCAGCACCCCGTGTTTAATGCCCCCTTTATATCAGCACCCCGTGTTTACTGCCCCCCTTATATCAGCACCCCGTGTTTACTGCCCTCTATATATGATCACCCCGTGTTTAATGCCCCATTTATATGAGCCCCCCCCCCCCGTGTCCAATGAAACTAAGGCAGTACCTGAGGGGCTGCCTCATCTTGATAGGAGTTGTGATCCCCCTGCTGCATCAATAATACAGCAGGAGGATCACAAATCCCACCAAGATGAGGCAGCCCTCACCAGAGTGCTTACCCCTATGTTGGCCCCTTGTGTCCCCCCGCCCCGTGTTACTTACCACCTTAGCGTTTTGAATCCAACCACGGACGCTCGCATTCCCAAACGGCTTGATAGCCGTGCGCATGCGCTGTGTACCTCTGTGTCCGATCATCTGGTAAGAAGGGGTGTGCGGGGGGTGTGAAGGGGGCGGGAGGTGGGTTGCGTAGCTGGCGCATGCGCAGTGTTCACAAAGTTACAGCTGAGTGATCAGCTGTAACTTAATGCGCATGCGCAATGAGCAAATTCTCCTGCGATTGGGCAGGAGAATTTGCTCCAGAAATGTGTCAGAACACCAGCCGTATATGTGGGCGGAGCCACAAAGGGGCGGGGCTACAACACGAACACAGTGACAGTAGCAAACACACAGTGACAGTCTCACATACATTCACACAGTGATAGCAGCACACACATACACACATAGTGTTGCCACCTTTTCCTCCATAAAATACTGACCATAGCTGTGGGCTGGCAAGGGCAGTGCCACAAAAGGTGCATGTTTAAGCAGAAAGCTTGATTACTACCAGGTGGCAGTAACACATCACCAGTTTAATCAGGGATGCTTTTAAAGATATGCATAATAAATTAGTGAGTGTGTTTGTGGATGTGTATTAGTGAGTGTTTATTAGTGTGTGTGTGCATGTAATGCGATTGCGCAGGAGAATTTGCTCCAGAAATTTGTCAGAACACCGGTATTTTTTTTAGAAAAGGTGGCAACCCTAATTGGCCATAGTAATTATTCTCAGTGATACATTTGCCTAGTAGTGTGTGTGTCATACTTAGATTGCTTACAAAGGAAATTAAACTTATGTTTAGGAAAATAATGTAAAACCACAGGTGATGTCATAAACTGGAGACTCCACAGACGCATTTAAACACATTTTTCTCCAAATGTAGGCATTTGCTTGCAATTTTGCTAACACAAAGTATAGATAATTTTCAATCCATTTTTATTCTCTATATTCACAGAATAAGCAATATTTAGGTGAGACAGTCCCTTTATGGTACTCTTGCTTAAGTATTCATGGCTAAAGTAAATCGTGTTTGCAGCTCCAACCATGAACGGAGAGGACTTAGTATCATAACTTATGATTAACTTTCCACTGGGCAGCAAAGCTCACATCTTTCTGCTTACTAGCTTCTTTACAGAGACAGAATATCCTAGAACAAATCAAACGAATCCCACCCACAAGATGAAGTCCAGACTTGACATATGAGGAACATAGTGCTTTTTGGCCTCACATAGGCTTTGTCCGGATTTGTTGCACAGCTATAAATCCCTCTAGGTGAGCAAGGCCTTCATGACTGGAGATACCGTTCACTCTAGGTCTTGGTTGAGCTGTAAACACTTTTATCAATGTATTCAATAAGTCTGACACAAATGTAGGAATTTGATGTTGCAAAGAAGGAAGCAGTGTTCATCGTCTAGTGATATTTTTTTTATAAATGAACCTATTATCGAGTTAAAGAAAGCAGACAGATGATGGGGGAAAAAGATGTAATTACTTAGCCATAGGGTAAAAGATTGCCATCAGGCCAATGTTAAGTCTATGGATACAGAACCATAGCGGACATTTTTCTAAAGGTGGCAACCCTACACAGCCATACATAGTTATAACACCAAGGTGGACATAGGAAGACTTTTTGATAAACTGGAGAGTAGACACATGGCACAATAAAAGAAGCAATGAATTGATTGTATTCCACTAACTGATTCAATTTAACAAACACACAGACATACAAACACATATAGACACACACATACAAACATACATAGATATACAGACACACACACACATACAGACACACACGTTCTCTCACACACAGACACACACATAAAGACACACACACAGACATATACACACATACAGACATACACACAGGTACAGACACACACACATACAGACACAAACATTCTATCACACACACATAAAGACACACACACACACACACTGTTAAAATAAAATCTAGTCACCCTCCTGTTCCAAACCTTTTAGGTGCTTGAGGGTGACTTCCCCTGTGTGGTGTGGTGTTATCAGCTGGCTGACTGCAACTTTGTGTATTGCGCACGTGCATGTCCCAACAAACTTTGCACAAAGATTGCAAGGATCTCGTCAATACTGACAAGTTTTACCAACTACACATTGATTGGAGGTCAACATAGAATAGAACAGGGTCAGTTAATAGGGGCTAAGGGGGTAAGCTAAGATGGGGGACTCATATAAGGGGTCAGTTAATACGGAGGGCTGTGCTACATAGAATAGAGTAAGTTAATACAGGGCGGCTAAGAGGGTCAGTTAATACAGGTGGCTCATAGGAGGGGGTCAGTTAATACAGGTGGCTCATAGAAGGGGGTTAGTTAACTGAGAGGGGTTAAGGGGGTCCATTCAGACAGGGGGTCTCATTTAAGGAGGGGAGTTAATACAGGTGGGCTCTTCAACATAGAATAGGGTCAGTTTATACAGCGGGTATCTGCTACCTAGAAGGGGGTCAGTTAATATGGGGCACCTCATGGGGGGGTCAGTTAATACGGGGGGCTAAGGGGGTCAGTTAATAAGGGGGCTCTGCTCCATATATTAGAGTCAGCTAATACAGGGGGACTCTGCTACATAGAAGGGGGTCAGTTAATATGGGAGGCTCTGCTACATAGGAAGGGGTCGGTTAATATAGGGGGCTCATAGAGGGGATCACTTAATAAAGGGGAGCTAAGGGGGTCAGTTAATACAGGGTTCTTTGCTACATAGAATGGTGTAAGTTAATACAGGTTAGCTAACAGGGTCAGTTAATACAAGGGGCTCTTCTACTTAGCATACGGTAAGTTAATACGGAGGGCTCTGCTACAAAGAATAGAGTAGGTTAATATGGAGGGGCTCTGCTACATAGAATAGGGTCATTTAATACAGGGTGGCTAAGGGGGTCAGTTAATACGGAGGGCTCTGCTACATAGAATCGGGTCAGTTAATACAGGGGGGCTCATAGAGGGCGGTCATTTAGTACGGGAGGGCTAAGCGCTCAGTTAATATGGGGGCTCTTCTACATAGAATAGAGTCAGTTAATACAGTGGGGCTCTGCTATATAAAATAGGGTCAGTTAATATGGGGGGCTCTGCAACATAGTATGGGGTCAGTTAATACGGGGGGCTCTTCTACATAGCATAGGGTAAGTTAATACGGAGGGCTCTATTACATAGAATTAATCTTCTCACTTCAGATGGCACTTCCAGAGGAGGATATCTGGATCTGCCCGGTTAACCAACAGTTCAGTTGGATTTTAATGGTATTTTTTATTGAACAAAGTTCATGAACCTTTATTTACATATGTTATCATGCAATGTTATAATATTAGTAATTATGTTATAAATACAGATAAATAATTTGAAACCTATGACAGCACACAGCAGACTGTTGTTGCTGTTCCGTTATTTTTATTTTATTTTATGATTGGGAACTTCTTGAGGAAGTAAAAAATTGAAGATTTGAAAGAAGCTTTGTAAGATCATGACCATGGCTCACTAGAACCCAGGGCCGGTGCAAGGATTTTCGTCTACACAGGCGAAGGTGCATTTTGGTGCCCCCCTGCTCTGATCCGCCACGCCTCCCACACCATTAAGCCTCCTTACATTATATATATATTTATATATATATATATATATATGAATAATGTATAGTGTAGAAAATAAATACATCTAAATATTCAACTCGCATGCTCTAAATGTGTCACACATTGAAACCCTTAAACACAAAGACACCCTTGCAGTCACACACACAGACACCCTTACCACTTACACACACACAGTTACACCAATTCACACATAACCTGAGACACACTATTTTGCCACTCAATATGCCAGTATTTAGCCCAGGGGTCCTCAAACTTTTTAAACAAGGGGCCAGTTCACTGTCCCTCAGAACGTTGGAGGGCCGGACTATAGTAAAAACAAAAACTATGAACAAATTCCTATGCACACTGCATATATCTTATTTTGAAGTGAAGAAACAAAATGGGAACAAATACAATATTTAAAATGAAGTAAAGTTAAATCAACAAACGTACCAGTATTTCAATGGGAATATTATGCCAGTCAGAGCCCAGTAATATTATGCCAGTCAGATGCCCAGGAACATTATGCCAGTCAGAGCCCAGTAATATTATGCCAGTCAGAGCCCAGTAATAGTGTGCCAGTCAGATGCCCAGGAATATTATACCATTCAGATGCCCAGGAATATTATGCCAATCAGATGCCCAGGAATATTAAGCCAGTCAGAGCCCAAGAATATTATGCCAGTCAGATGCACAGGAATATTATGCCAGTCAGAGCACAGGAATAGTGTGCCAGTCAGATTCCCAGCAATATTATGCCATTCAGATGCCCAGGAATATTATGCCAGTCAGATGCCCAGGAATATTATGCCAGTCAGATGCCTAGGAATATTATGCCACTCAGAGCCCAGGAATATTATGCCAGTCAGAGCCAGGTAATATTATGCCATTCAGATGCCCAGTAATATTATGCCACTCAGAGCCCAGGAATATTATGCCAGTCAGAGCCCAGTAATATTATGCCATTCAGATGCCCAGTAATATTATGCCACTCAGAGCCCAGGAATATTATGCCAGTCAGAGCCAGGTAATATTATGCCATTCAGATGCCCAGTAATATTATGCCACTCAGAGCCCAGGAATATTATGCCACTCAGAGCCCAGGAATATTATGCCACTCAGAGCCCAGGAATATTATGCCACTCAGAGCCAGGTAATATTATGCCATTAAGATGCCCAGGAATATTATGCCACTCGGAGCCCAGTAATATTGTGCCACTCGGAGCCCAGGAATATTGTGCCAGTCAGATGCTCGTTATACCTCCCTCCTCCCCCCTTCCCCAGACCCCAGTACTAGGGTTGCCACCTTTTCCTCAAAAAAATACCGGTCATCAGTAAGGGTGGAGCCACAAAAGGGCGGGGCCACAACAGGTGGAGCCAAAAAGAGGAAGCACTGAATATTCTGAAGGATATCCTGAATGGATATTCCCATTATGCTCAGCCAATCAAATGTTTAGCTGAGCATGATATAAACTGTATTCCACATTATGTGGAATGCTAATTGTCTCTGGCTGACTTGTGGTATCACAGCTCTTGGAGAATACAGACCCTATAATACTCAGCAAACCTTATTGTTGGCTAAGCATCATGGGGATTGTATTCCAAAAAGAGCTTAAGTGCCAAAGGTCGGCTCTATCACTGCAACTGTTGTAGTCTGCATTTACCGTACTCAGTTAGTTTAGAAAATTCTATGTTTCTATGTTTCTAAAATGCTGAGCATCATGGGAAATGTAGTCCACAACAGTCTATAGCCATATCATGTCCCTTACCTCACTGTAAAGAAGGTGGAAGCTGGATCCTCTTCAGCCTGGAAGCTGCCAGCTGAAGGATCCACTGTCTGGTGGTCAGCCTGAATGTTTGGTGAAAGCGGAAGGGGTTAGTGCTGCTGGGGGGGAAATGGATATTTAGATCTCTCCAATCAGCATCTGCCAAACCCCCCCCCCCCCCCCCACCCACAGTCAGTCTCTGCCACCGTTGCTCCCCTCAAACAGCCCCTGTCACCCAGCTTATCCCAGCCCCCCAAAAATCTGTCACCCAGCCCCCCCCCCCAAAAAAAAATAGTAGTTAAATTAAATTAACCTAATTCAATATGAACCTACAAATTTTATAGCATGCTAGAAAGTGTAAATACCACATTAAATAAAAAGGGTAACTTATCCTAAACAAAATGCTGTAGATCATTTTTTGGGAGGGATTTTACCCTTTTTTTTTTAATAAAACATACATTAAAATACAGTACTCTGACAATATACAGTACTATCATACACATAAGAGCATGGCAGTGTTTTAGGCATACTTATATGTTTATGTAGTTTTTTTTTATATTTTTTAAGGTTATCCTATTGTGTACTGCTTTTTGTTTATTTTTCCTCCTCCCCAAAAATGCTCTCTGTCACCCAGCTCTCTGTCACCCAGCTATCCCCCCAGAAATGCTCTCTGTCACCCAGCTATCCCCCCAAAAATGCTCTCTGTCACCCAGCTCTCTGTCACCCAGCTATCCCCCCAGAAATGCTCTCTGTCACCCAGCTATCCCCCCAAAAATGCTCTCTGTCACCCAGCTCTCTGTCACCCAGCTATCCCCCCAGAAAAGCTCTCTGTCACCCAGCTATCCCCCCAAAAATGCTCTCTGTCACCCAGCTCTCTGTCACCCAGCTATCCCCCCAAAAATGCTCTCTGTCACCCAGCTATCCCCCCAGAAATGCTCTCTGTCACCCAGCTCTCTGTCACCCAGCTATCCCCCCAGAAATGCTCTCTGTCACCCAGCTCTCTGTCACCCAGCTATCCCCCCAGAAATGCTCTCTGTCACCCAGCTATCCCCCCAGAAATGCTCTCTGTCACCCAGCTCTCTGTCACCCAGCTATCCCCCCAGAAATGCTCTCTGTCACCCAGCTATCCCCCCAAAAATGCTCTCTGTCACCCAGCTATCCCCCCAGAAATGCTCTCTGTCACCCAGCTCTCTGTCACCCAGCTATCCCCCCCAAAATGCTCTCTGTCACCCAGCTATCCCCCCAGAAATGCTCTCTGTCACCCAGCTCTCTGTCACCCAGCTATCCCCCCAGAAATGCTCTCTGTCACCCAGCTATCCCCCCAGAAATGCTCTCTGTCACCCAGCTATCCCCCCAGAAATGCTCTCTGTCACCCAGCTATCCCCCCAGAAATGCTCTCTGTCACCCAGCTCTCCCCCCAGAAATGCTCTCTGTCACCCAGCTCTCTGTCACCCAGCTATCCCCCCAAAAATGCTCTCTGTCACCCAGCTATCCCCCCAGAAATGCTCTCTGTCACCCAGCTCTCCCCCTAGCCCAAAAATTCTCTCTGTCACTCAGCTCTCCCCCCTACCCCAAACATGCTCTGCCAGTCAAGCCCCCAGACATTAGCTCAGTCCTCCATACATGCTCTGCCAGCCCCCAACACACATGCTCTGTCTGCCCAGCCCCCCCCCCCAAGATCCTGTTTCCCCAGCTTACCTTATCCATCCAGGGAGAGCTATCAGCTGTCACAGGCATGTCAGCAGTCCGTCTCTCCCTCTCTCCGGGCAGACAGGAAATGGCTGTGAGAAGCCACTTCCTGCTGCTGAAACTGGCAGGGAGAGACTATCAGTGCCGATAGCTGGGGAAACTCAGCTATCGGCATTTAAAGGGGCGGCGCCCACATGGAGAAGGGGAAAAACCGGCTTCTGCATTGCCGGTATGTTTCTAAAGCCGGCACCTCCATGCTGCTGTTCATGTCAGTGGCTGAGAGGGAAGCGCTGTGCGCTCCCCTCTCAGCCACGGACATGAACAGCAGCATGGAGGTAAGTACTGGGGTCTGGGGGAGCGGGCGATTTTCCCGCCCCCCCATTGGTGCGCCCTAAGGCAGCCGCCTGTGCTGCCTTACGGTAGCGCCGGCCCTGCTAGAACCAGCAGCATTCAAGCAGCTGTAGCATACTAATCTTGATGGTCAACATTTTTATACTAATGTAAAACCCATTCGTAATAAATGTTATTTTCCTGTGCGAAAAGCTCAGCATTCTACACCGCTAGACACTAATAATGAGAACTGCACTGCCCATAATGCCTCTTGCCTCCAGGGAAATGCAACATGATGTAAACCAGTTGATTAGGACTCAAGAAGTATTCGCCCTTGGGACCTGGCTGTTACCTTAAAGGTAAGTTATTAAACTATTACACTCTCTATCTTTGTCTCTTTCTCTCTCACACCTTGTGTCTTTCACTTTCTCACACTCTCTGGCTCACAGATTGTGAGAGAGTGACACTGTGTCCCCTCGTTGCTCCCCAGTGATACCCCTGATCTGAAAGTTGTGTGCTTCTGTGAGTGAATGGAGATATGGAAGGTTTGTGAATGTGTGTTAAAGCCTTGACGTGGCGTTACTGCTCACATGGGTATCCATTTGCCAATTTAACCAACGTGAGTGACTGTAATACTTATTAATTTAATAAAAAAAAAATGTTCTATTATTTAAATCATGTTACACCCAGTGCCTCTTTATGTCATTCACAACCTGGTAATAGGATCAGACATGTTTAACCTGTTATGTTTTCTTCCACAGGGCTCTACTCACATGCGGGGCATTTGTTACCTGTCCACATGTGTCCAGCTTTTTTTTCAGTTTTCTTTTTTTCTTTGTTTTGGAGTCTACCTTGGAAAAACACCATCACTCAGTAACAAGACTATGACTGCTTCATACAGGTTCCTGAGATATACAGGCAGAAACAGTATCATTTTGGACTTTGTGTCTCAAAAAAATTGTATACTATTCCCTCTGCTTTATGCAATTTGAAATGTATTACATTCAAAGTTTTTAAATAATCTGTTTCTCTCTCTTAATTACTTCCTCCACTCTCTTTGTCACTCTTAATTTGCTTTGAATCTCCTCCTCATTCTTTCATGATTTTAAGTGCTATTTTTTCACTCTGTGTCCCTTGGACCCACCAATGCTCAATGCCCTCCGTCCATTCCCCACATTACACCCACCAGTGGGTTATTTTTCGATATAGGTTTGGTTTAGCAGATGATGTGACTTGACCTCTTAGTCAACCCCCGGCATTCCCCCCTCTATATAATTATTAGCAATATGCTGGCCACCTCTCTCATTATATTCACTTGAAGTCTAAAAAGATTTCCATGTCCATGTGGCTGTACAATTATAATGCACCCACCTACATCACAAATTATGCAACCTCTGGTGTAACTCACTCAGTTGTCATAGTTCCCCATATACCTTCCCATGTCACAATTTACTTGTATGTTTGCCTCTCTAACCTTCTCTCCAGCCTCTTCACTCACCTTATGTTTCTCCTGTTTCTCGTTGCCTCTAGTTTGCGAGCAGGGCCCTCTACCTCATGTTTTATTCTGTATTATGTTTGTCTAACTATGTTTGTAAATCACATTTTATCCTCTGTTCCAAAGTGTTGCATACATTCTTGGTGCTATATAAAGAAATGCTAATGTAATAGCTATCAGGCAACCCTCCCTTTGTTATTTTACATATTGGTACACTGTTGTACGTTTCATGAAGTGTGTGGTAATAGCAGACATCTATAAGCATGTCTGCTCTCATTGGAATAGTTGGGGCTTAGGTAGGTAGGATAGGGTTACTTTTTTTGTTAGGTGGCTCGTGCTATTAGTTTACAACTGATTGGCTGTAGCACAACACGAGCTCTAGTTTGTTACAATATAAATTAAAAGTTCGGGAGTCTATTCCAGTCAGCCGGCTGTCCAGCTGAAGAAGCCACTCCACGCTGCAGCGCTTCTTTCCTCAGAATGGCCGGAGAGGTTGAATTGCTCCTGGAGAGGATTTTGCAGAAAGCACAGGTCAGTGGGGACACTGACTGGTTGAAGTCTTTTCTGAAGAATTTAATAGCTTGGCTGCTCTTCTAAGAGCTGCTTTTCAAAGAGTATATTTAAGAGATATTCTGGAGACAGACTTGATTTTTTAACTTGCTGAGATCTTCTTTTCTACTGATACAAGTAAGATTCATTTGGTCAAGTTATTGTGTGGTGGTTTGTACTGATTTCCTGCTTCAAATTGCTAAGGAATTTGAATTGAATACTTAGGTGTTTGTCATTGTTTGGTTCTAATTAGCATAGGACCACTCAGGTGTTAAAACCTTCCTTGGTGCTTGTAGGTGTGTGTTGTGGGTGTATATAAGGCATAGTGGAAATTAGCTTGGCTAATTTAATAGCTTGGCTGCTCTTCTAAGAGCTGCTTTTCAAAGAGTATATTTAAGAGATATTCTGGAGACAGACTTGATTTTTTAACTTGCTGAGATCTTCTTTTCTACTGATACAAGTAAGATTCATTTAGTCAAGTTATTGTGTGGTGGTTTGTACTGATTTCCTGCTTCAAATTGCTAAGGAATTTGAATTGAATACTTAGGTGTTTGTCATTGTTTGGTTCTAATTAGCATAGGCCCACTCAGGTGTTAAAACCTTCCTTGGTGCTTGTAGGTGTGTGTTGTGGGTGTATATAAGGCATAGTGGAAATTAGCTTGGCTAATTTAATAGCTTGGCTGCTCTTCAAAGAGTATATTTAAGAGATATTCTGGAGATACTCGGGAGGTAGTCTGAGGTATACAAGAGGTGAGCAAAACTAAAAGATCTTTTTGATTTAAATTCTTAAAATGGCAGATTTGGTTTACTGTGATAATTGTTCTGCATTTGTTTCACATTCCATTTTTTGGAGGTTTGGAGGCTGTCTAATCTGTAGACAGTTCTCAAGATTGCAGCAGGAGATTGCATTTTTAAAGTCCGAGATTTGTAATTTATCTGTAAAACAAACTCGGGCTGAGACTGTTGCGAAGTCACTGCCACAGAGGCCATTGCCGCGGAGGCTTCCTAGGAATGGCAGGTGGATTACTGTTGGATCTGGTAGGCTTAGAGTTGTGGATAAGAGGCATGTCCCGCAGTCTGTGGCTGTCCAGAATTCATTTTCAGCACTTGCAGATTGCAGTGGTGTTGTGGAGGCAGGCTCAGACGCAGAGTTTGAGGAACCACTCTCCTATGTGGCTAAGGTGTGCAAGGAGAAGGTGAGGCCTGATAGAAAGCAGTTGTTGTTGGGCGATTCTATCATAAGAGGTGCGGAGTTGGACAGTATTGGCTTAGTGAGATGTCTTCCTGGAGCTACTGCTCGCAGAGACAGGAGGCGTATTTCTAATATTGTTAAGCAAGCAAATCAGGAAGGAGAATTGGATGTACTGGTTCATCTAGGGACAAATGATTTGGCTTGCAATGAGGTTTCAGAGGTGAAGGAAACTTTTCGTGTTCTTGACAATGATATACGGCAGGTTGTATCCACACTGTCCTTTTCTGAAGTTATACCTGTGCATAACATTCAGAATGATAGACGGATGCGTATTAGGGACTTCAACTTGTGGCTTGGAGAATGGTGTCGGGAGCAAGGATTTGGCTTTGTTTCTCATGGAAGTTCACTATGGGATAGAAATGAACAGTACAAAAAAGATGGTTTGCATCTTTCTCAAAAGGGAACGAATGTTCTCATTGAGCAGTTCAGAGGTTTTGCTAGGAGGTTTTTAAACTAAAAGAGGGGGGCAAAATGGCGATAAAACATCAATCCAATTGCCCCCCCAAAAAGGTACAGAAGTTACCTGTAGTCAGTGTGCTGACCATTCACACACTTTTCATAAGACTATTCACACACATAAGCGCACAGCATACTTTTCATGCATTCAAGACACTATCTTGACACAGTGTCACTCTCTCACAATTTGTGAGCCAGAGAGTGTGAGAAAGTGTAAGACACAAGGTGTGAGAGAGAAACGGTGTGGAAAAAAAAGAGACACACGGTGTGAGAGAGAAAGAGACAAAGATAGAGAGTGTAATAGTTTAATAACTTACCTTTAAGGTAACAGCCAGGTCACAAGGGCGAATACTTCTTGAGTCCTAATCAATGTAAATGGTTTCAATATTATTGCATTTTCCTGGAGGCAAGAGGCATTATGGGCAGTACAATTCTCATTATTAGTGTCTAGCGGTGTAGAATGCTGAGCTGTTCGCACATGCAAATAACATTTATTACGAATGGGTTTTACATTAGTACAAAAATGTTCACCATCAAGATTAGAATGCCACAGCTGCTTGAATGCTGCTAGTTCTAGTGAGCCATGGTCACAATCTTCAAATCTTCTTTCAAATCTTCAATTTTTTACTTCCTCAAGAAGTTCCCAATTATAAAATAAAATAAAAATAACGGAACAGCAACAACAACAAAAAATATAGACTTTTTTTCTTGAAACTTGTGCACTTATATTTGTTAAGTAAATCCATGTTTGTGAGGCACACTTACATTCAGTTGGCTTTAAATCCGTTTACATAAGCTTGTTCATGTCCCATCGGGTCCATAGCTATAATCCGCTTCTCCGACTTGATGACAATCTAAATGATATTTTGGGAGATCACTATAAATTTCCTGATGGCATTCATATTTTTAATACATTGACCGTTGTGTGCTGTCAAAGGTTTTAAATTATTTATCTGTATTTATAACATAATTACTTATATTATAACAGTGCATGATAACATAAGTAAATAAAGGTTCATGAACTTTATTCAATAAAAAATACCATTAAAATCCAATGGAACTGTTGGTCATATATATATATATATATATATATATATATATATATATATATATATATATATATATATATATATTTGTGGTCATTAAATTAGTGACTGTGAAGAAGAAGGTCGACATCAGGTCGTTGAGCTTAAAGAAAAAATGAAATACATAAATTACAAAATTACAAAAAACAAAATGATTACTCCTCTTTAATACAATGGTAAATGGAAAGTACACTTACTTGAATAACAAATTCTCAGCCCTGGTAAGAATTCTCTTAGGGCATCCATGACGGTATATGATTGAGCATAGGTGCCGTCCTATCTCAGCAGCTGACTTGCTCTTTAGTGGAAACGCCTCCACCCACTGTCAGATCCGCTAATCGCTAATCCCCAGTCTCTTCCGGTTTCACAATCATTTTGGCTCCGCCCCTTTTTTGGGACGCAGTCTTCCCTCGCCTTATGGGGAGACCGTGCCATGAGACTGACGCTGAGTTATTGTAAACAGTCTCTGTTCACAAAGTGCCGACTTAGCTCTCGTACCTCCTATAATACGTACCAGTCTACCGACTTCTTCTCTGACCATGCTGATCTCTCCAACTCCAGACCTTTGGACCTCAATTTATACTACCTTGCTGATTTCTCCAACCCTTGACTTTGGATTGTTTAAACGGATTACCCTTTCTTCTAAAACCCTTCATCACTGTTGAGAACTCACTCCAGCTGCAAGTATCCATTTCATTATCTTCTCAGAATATATTGCTGTATCCAGTACTACTTTTACTGCACTCATATTCTCATACTGTTCAAAGAACAAAACTTCATTGCATCTCTGTTTATCCAAATATCATATGCATTCCTAAACAACCTGTTTAAGTTATTACCAAAACAAATTGTCTGTACACGTTATATCCCCATTATACTGTTATCCTCTTCCTGCAAGCAAGTAAGGAAGAAGACCTTAAAGAGATCCACACCAGTTAATTCTGCAGTTGTGTTCCTTAACATAAGCCTGACACCCTCCTGAAAAAGAAGTCTGTAGCAGTCAGGATGTACGAATATCTTTGGTTTCTGGTAAAATTCCTGTGAGGTCTATCCCAACCAGCTACCAGACTTCAAACACCTAATGAGATTTATGTAATGTATATGTATTTTTAATGGACCAATGTAATAATATCAGTTAGGAAATACTATAGTAAACATTTACCTCAATACACTGGAAGGGCTGGGGAGCTATCAAAGGCCTTCCAACCTTCTGGCATTTATCGCGATCAGGGATCTGTAGGAAATCAGTAGTTAACCTGTGTACAGCTTTCAGAAATATTGCAAAAGACAAAAATAATTATTGTGTACCCATTTCTCAATATCAATGTACATTCAAAGCCAGAAGAATATCTAGGAGATTGCCACCCGTGTTTTAGTGGTGCCTGTATGTCCACCAAGTGGTGAAGAATGGAATTCTCTGAATATCCTTTGTAACGGAACTCCTCGTACTCTGACCGAGTACCTTCCGTTGATGGACGCTTCCTAGCTTGCGCCGAGGACCACAAGCACCGCACCGGACACCACAACCACCGCAGACTCCACAACCGCCATAGCTTTACTGGAGTCTCGCCGTCTTCTGTCCACCCTGGATCAGCTTCTGTCCTCCAGGGCAGTGTGGGGAAGACCTCTCCTCCAGGAGAGTGTATCAGGAACAAGCTCTTAAAAGTGATTAAAGCTCAAGAGAGTATGCAGAACCTAGCAATCCCCAGTGTGAGTATAGCTGTCCCCTCCAATCACGAGATAGGACTTCATGTTGAGGGTCAAGAAGGTCACTGGATTTTACATACAAAATTTTAGATACAATTATCTCCACACAATAGATTAACTTAATTATCACAGGCAGAAAATATACAGTTTTTACACAATATTATTAACTTTCAAAGTATGCATCACATTCACATAAAACATACATTTTCAGAATCAGCATACTTTAAATATGAACATAACTAAAAATCAGACAATTCCACCCAGTAGTTCAAAAGTTAGCTGGAAGTCCTTTATGACCGACCGCAAGCACATTTTCCTAGTCTGGGGACTCTGTAGACACCGTCTTAAAAGGGCATTGTTCTGATTTTCACCATGCCCCAAAAATGTGCTTAAAGGGCCAGCACCAGTCCCATAAAGTCCATAAGCCCCAATAAAGCTTCTTAAAGGGCCATACACCCCAGGGCCATAGTCACAGGGGAGGAGTCTGGCAAGCAGGCCTCTCCAGGACCAAGTGGCAAAGGGCACTTCATCACACACCTCCCCTTTGAGAGGAAGACTAACCAGGCACCTGACCTTCTGTCTGTCAGTGCCTAAGGTAGTCGATCCACCCACCCATAATTAACAAGTGCCCGAGTAGCCCACCCACAACAAACAGTTACTGCACCTAGGTATTCCTCTGAGGTAACTGGGCAACATGCTGTGGGGGCTTGGGGGGCAGAGGCCAGTTGCGCTCTGCCCCGATGCCAGCGCTTCTGCTGGAGTAGCCTGGTGGGGACTTGGCTGGGGAGGGGAGACATCACTTACCCCCTCCTCCTTGTACTCCTGCAATGGTAGCTGGGGATTTGGACCAGCTGTCCAGCATTCCTGTGGGTCAGGGACAGAGACTACGGTCCCATCTGCGCCGTCTGGGAGATTGGTCTCTCCCCTTGGTAGGGTGAGCTGCCGCTGGGGAGAGAGGGTGGCTGCCTCTTCTCCATGCAGTTTACACTGATTCAGGGGAGAGAGACCAGTTGTCTCCTCTCCCTGGGACTCACCCTGCCGCTGGGGAGGGGGCTTGGGTATCCACAGTCCCGATCTGTACAACTCGAGGCACCTTGCCGCTTGGTTCTCCACATACACCTCTTGCATAAATAGGTCGATCATCACATATGGAGGATCTGGGCCATACCTGGCTAGCCTCCTCTTTACCTCCACAATGAAGTCGTTGTACTCATAGCGACGGATCATGCTTGCTTAGTGTTCACTGTAACGGAACTCCCTGAACTCCAACCGAGTACCTTCCATTGATGGACGCTTTCTAGCTTGCGCCGAGGACCACAAGCACCGGGGCATTGCTCCGATTTTCACCATGCCCCAAAAATGTGCTTAAAGGGCCAGCACAAGTCCCATAAAAGTCCATAAGCCCCAATACAGCTTCTTAAAGGCCAATACACAGTCCAATACAAGACCATAGGCCCAAATAGCATTTTTAAGGGCCATAAACCCCAGGGCCATAGTCACAGGGGAGGAGGCTGGCAAGCAGGCCTCTCCAGGACCAAGTGGCGAAGGGCACTTCGTCACAATTACTAATTAATATATATATAACATACTGGGTATCTCTTATAAAACTAGCTATTTAATCTTAAAATAGTTTTCTCCAGTTTTTCTAAACTCTAGCAATTCATACGTGTTTCGGTGTCACTCGGTGATAGCACATCCATCATTCTGGTCACCCTTGCTTAGAACCTTGGCGTTCATATCAATGACAATCTCTCTTTTCTTACACTATTTGCACCAGGTCATGCAGTCAGTCACCACTAACCACTTATAGCTCATACTAATAGGTATTCTTGACCATTCACTACATTTGAGAGTCTTGTATCAATCTGACAGATACGGACATAATTTAACATCTGTATCTCCTGTTGAAATAGCCAGACACATGTGAAAGCCTTATTTGTTTATCCAATGGACTCCTCCTTGATAACTCTCCTATGTGACTTACTTGAAAAAACAACTTCATTATTATTTGCTAATAATTTTTTTTTTTTTTTTAACAAAAACATGGCCCTGTGAAACTTTTAACCCCCTATTTCCAGCTTTCGAAGCAAGCACCATTTGCCAAAAAAGTATCAGAGTTCTTTGTATATCATTTTACATACTGAGCTAACCTTCCACATTAGTATTTCATCCTCCTGTCTTTAGCCCCAGAAGTAAAACCAGGATTCAGATCTTTCATCTTTTATTCTCTTTGATGTTCATAGGTGAAAGTGATTTTTTCTGATTATTATGGGAGAGCAGAGGGAAATTGCAGAGGTGCGGAGCAGAGGGAAAGTGAGAAAATGTATTTCTATATTATACTTTTTTATATTTTACTTTCTAAGAATTTTAAGCTACTGACATTGATAAAGTGGAGAGAAGGATGTATAAAAGTGGCACATGCTAATGTATAACACTAAATCTTGACAATAGTTGTGATATTGGGCTACCTGAGCCATTCCTGAATTCTTGGGTTGCCTTGCTGCTCTTAGAACAAATCCAGTTTTTCATAAAGTGGCAAATTTGTAATTCTAATAAAGGATCCAGACTGAATTGTCTAACATATTGATATCAGAGTGTGTCCACATAGTCTTCAACTATGTTGGATGTTGCAAAATTCAGAGACTGAGCACTGTAGGTGTGCAGTGGTCTGTCATCCTACAAGTAAGTACTGTACATATGTATTTATACTGATCATGTTAAGGACTGGACTGAGACTAAAAAACAGCCCTGGATACCAGCCCCATAGTATATCTAGCATCACATCATTGTACCAGCCACATACCATTGCATCACTTTTTTTATTGTTCAGAATAGGGAAAGGACATTGAGATTACAGTCTATCAACAGTAAAGAGCAATGTAAGTAATATTGATAATTTCCGATGCTCATGCTGGCTCCAGTGCAGCGCCATGTTGGAGGGACATGCTGCTTTCCAACATGCCTCTTGCAATCGCCCCCGGAGCAATCATGGTGCCACAGGGGACTAAATTGGGTGCTGTTTAATGCCCCGACATTCCATGCCTTCACCAGGTCCTCAGTGCACAAAAAGTGCATGAAATGAGAAAGAGGAAAATTGCAGCTAAACACAAACACTGCAGAAGTGTTAAAACAGTCTCTGTCACGAAGGGCAAGACATAGTGAAAATAGTCATTAAGAGGTTAAACAGTGAACTGTACCATTAACAATTATTTACTGTATTTGCTCAAATATAAGACGAGGTTTTGTCTTATATTCAAGGTCGTCTTATAGTCTGACCTCAAATCGAGGTCAGACTATAAGACAGGGATCCAGGTCACCCGCAGAGCTGCAGGGGACCTGGATGCCCCTAGCTAACAGCTGGTGGATAGAAGTCCCAGCGTAAGTGCCAGACAGCAGCAGAGGATGTCTGCGCGTATCATTCAGATATCCTTGGCTGCTCCCAATAGCCACCAGGGATATTTGGGAAGCCGGGGGATGTCTGCACGATGGGGCTCTCGTTCGGTTTATAGAAAGGCAATAGTATTACACGTATTCTACAAAATTCATCCTCCGCTAGCCACCAGGAAAATCGGGCAGCCTGGGGATGTCTGCACGATAGTGAAGACATCCTCCATGCTGCCTGACACTTCCATCTATTATGACAGACCGGCTGTCCATCATAATAGACGGAAGTGTTGGGCAGCATGGAGGATGTCTGCACTTATCATGCAGACATCCCCTGGCTGCCCGACACTAGCCACCAGGGAAGGAGAAACAAGGTGAGGGGGAGGGAGGGAAAGATAAACAAGGGGAGGGAGGGGGTGGCAGAGAGACAAGGGGGGGAGACAAGGGGAGAGGGAGGGGGAGAGAGAGACAAGGGGAGAGGGAGGGGGAGAGAGAGGCAAGGGGAGGGGGGGAGAGGCAAGGGGAAGGGGCAGACCCAAGGTGAGGTGGATGGGGGAGAGAGACAAGGTGAGAGGGAGGGTGGAGAGAGAGAAAAGTTTTGGGGAGAGAGAGAGAAAAGTTTGGGGAGGAAGAGACAATGTGGGAGGGAGTGGGAGAGAGATAACACTGGGGGAAGAGAGAGAGACAACACTGGGGGGAAGGGGGGAGAGAGAGAGACAATGCTGGGGGGAAGGGGAGAGAGAGGAAGCATTGGCACATACAAGGAAATCAAAACAAGAAATGCATTTGTTTAATATCATAATTTTTATTAAATATTAAAAAGCAATTTACATGTGAATATATACAAGTTAAACTTTTTTCCTATAGGGTAGTCTTATATTCAGGCTTTTAGTTTATTTTCTTAAAGGAATATCCAAAGTTTGGGAGGTCATTTTAGAATCAGGGCCATCTTATATTCGAGCAAATTCTGTACATAGTGACAACAATTTACCCAGCACTTGATACAGAGCATGTAAAGGGAATTCAGGGCTCACTTAGACAAACAGAAACAGACCAATATATATGCTAGAAAGCCCTCCTTACAAGCTTACATCTAGATGAAGTGGGGACAGGAGATATATAAGGTGATTGAAAAGGCAGGAGAGGGAGAAAAAATACAGATCAAAAACTCTTCTGAAGATGAAAAAAATGGTTCTGACTTATAAGGAAGGTGGTGGCTATAATTGTGCATTGGGGGACTATAGGAGCTAGGTGGGTCTTGCCAGAGGTTACTTAATGTATTTTATGCAGTGGCGCCCCGAGGGGGGTATGTGGGGTGCGGACCGCACCGGGTGACACCACCTGGCATATTGAATGGCAAAATTCTGGCATATAGAGGGGTTAAATACTGGCATATTTAGGGGTTAAATACTGGCATATTGAATAGCAAAATAATACTGGCATGTTGAGGGATTAAATGCTGGTATATTGAATGGCAAAATTCTGTCATATACAGGGGTTAAATACTGGCATATTGAATGGCAAAATAATACTGGCATATTGAGGGGTTAAATACTGGCATATTGAATGGCAAAATTCTGACATATTGAGGGGTTAAATACTGGCATATTGAATGGCAAAATTCTGGCATATTGAGGGGTTAAATGCTGGCATATTGAATGTCAAAATAATACTGGCAGATTTTGGGGTTAAATACTGGCATATTGAATGGCAAAATTCTGACATATTGAGAGGTTAAATACGGCATATTGAATGGCAAAATTCTGGCATATTGAGGGGTTAAATGCTGGAATATTGAAGCGCGGGCCCTGCCTGTGTGTGACATAATTTGTGGGGCTCCTGTATATGGCATATTTAATGGGTCATCTGACTGGCTTTACTAAGGAATCTGTTTTGCATGGTATTGGAGGAAATCCAGGGGGGGTGAAACCACGAGTAACCACACCGGGTGACGCCAACCCTAGTGACACCCTTGGTTGTATGCTTCCTTAAAGAGGTGACTTTTGAGGACCTTACTGAAGATTGAGAGCTGATAATAGTTGCAATTAAAATGTCCTGATAGCTGCACCTTTATATATACACACACACACAGACACAATAAAAATCTTCACTCACTGGCCACAATTTGATACAAAGTAAACCTGCTAAAGAAATTGAACAAGATGGAAGCACTGCTGTGAAATATTTCACATTAGAGAAAAAAAATCAACTCACAGCTTTAAATTTCCTTAGGGAGCAATTTGTCAACCAGGAGAGAAAATGAAATTGGTGCAGTGTTCTGAAATCTAGACAGATAGCTATAACGTATACCACATAAGGATTACTGAACACACCATTCCTTATGACCATTTTAGGACATTACAAATAATCTATGGGTTTCTAAGATCAAGATGCTGGGATAAGATAAATAAGGGAGCTGATGGAAGATATCATAACATTTTTAATTATCCTATTTGAAAAACACCCTACAGAGTTTAACCCATTTTATCTGTCTTTAAAAGATAACTAATAGCATGAAATTCTTGCTTTAACAATATTACTTTAAATCAAATACTGTGTAATGAGACTGCCTAAAATAATTAGTAGTGGCTCCAAGACAAAGTTTTTTTTTTAATGCCATTTATTACCCCGACGGGCCTCTGCAAACACAGTTTCCTAGATTCAGATGGAGACACAACCACAAATGCGAAAAAAAGACCATGGTGGGAAAGATACACAAACATTCATTATATGGTCACAAGCAAACAAAATACATTTCTTTTTTACTGTTATAATAACTCACCTAGCCGGTGATTTAAATGGGGTGATTTTGGTTTATTATCTTTTTTTTTTAGAATACTGGTGTTTTGGGAATATGCCTCTTGTGCTGGCATCCACCCCAAACGACGAGATTATGAACACAAATCGAAAACGCCACATTCAGAAAGCAGGGACAGCTGAGAGCTTTGGGATGACGCCGTGACGTACGCACGCACGCGCCGCTCCTGAGCCCTGTAGGGTGTGGTAACCAGCCATCCCGCTTACTGGACCGAGGACGACGACTCACCTACTACTATAGAGGCGGTATGCTAGGTACCTTCCGACGCCTCTCCTGACGCCTTTCCCTCGATGTTTCCTTCCTTCTCTGGATGTAGAGACCAAGCCTGATAGGATGCAAAGCCGCAGAGTTTAAGCTTCGAATCATCGCTACAACGGACACATGTGCTGCGGTTTTCTTTCTTTTTTTCTCATGGATGAAGTTGAAAATCCGCCCGGAGGAAAGTAAAACTTAACGTGGACTCACCTTTGCTCGACTGAATCAGGGGAGTGCTAATTGATACAGTCCATAGGACCGCAGTGAGTAAATCGTCATAACGCAACACAGATAGTGTTTGTAACTATGTTGGTCCGGATTTTTTAACGCCACACGGAGAGACTGATGTTATAATTGTATGATGTAAGCAGCTGTATACATGGACAATTAGTGACCTTCTCACTAAAAAAGCTTAAACATAAGCCTTTATTCCAAATTCTTAAAGTCATTTATTACATCAAGTTATGGGCAGTCCAACATAAGGAATTATTGAAGCCTCTTATAAAAACGGAACTGTGAATGGACTTGTAGATATAAGTGTATCCCCACTTCTGAGAAGTCACTATTAATAAGTCCAGTAAGATCCACTGATTGCTGGCTTACTTAAATCCTTATCAAATGAAAACAAACTTGGGCTATCTATATACCTACAATCACCACTGAAGTAATAAGCAGAACAATGACTGGGCTACCCTAATAGGGTTGTACTGGAAATTAGAAGACGTCTGAAATCTAATGCTATTACTTTAATACTACTGTGATCTGGTTCTGTGTTTTTTGCTACTAAATCTGTGTTGCCCACATACTCTAAGCGTCTTAAGTTTGCCATTAAAGACACTATGTAATCTTCTGTGATTACTCCTACATGGTCGTACGGCTGATTACCGCTAGAATCTGCGCCTCTAATTTATACGTGTACTAACTGGATCTGCTTTTTATTGCATTAACAAGTACATAGCAGGATAAGCCCAAACTTCGAAACTGAGGCAAGGCTAAAATCTAACGCTACAGCTACTATTACCTTCTTTGGGAAACATTGTTGTGTTTTGTAAATAACTTGCTTGGCTCTGAGCAATCTGCAGGCCCCGAGGTCTTACAGGACTTCAGTTCCGATTGGTGTAATAGGTGGCCAAATCCTGCGCACTTACAACTACTTAACTGAACAAGTTTTTAACTTCAATCCGCACTCCCTAAGTGGCAGGCACTTAGTCTAACAGTGTCTTAAGAATTGCCTAGGCCTACAAGGCCGTATGGGTGCTCAATACAAATATAAATATCTGCGATATTAAATTCACAAGTGTGAACTACCAGCTCTCTACAATCAGTTGCAACCTGAACCCAGCTGGACAAGCTGAATAAGTATAAGTATAAAGATTGCCACCTGTAAAGAGGAATAGGAGGGGGGAAACAATATACCCTTTGAACTTCAAGCATGTATGGTATATAACTTACCGGCTAGTTGCATTCGCAAATATTTGGATATTACGGGATACATAAAATACTGATTAAAGATACCATTTGAACTTAAGCGTGTCCTACTGTCCAGCGTCATAGTCTACCCATAAATATAATCTGACAACATCTAAATTTGGCTTGCAACTATGCCACCAAAGAAAGAAAAAGAAAAATCTCTAGAAAAAACTAAACAATCACAGCTCTACTCGCCCAAACCACTTGAACAACTGAAATCTAGGAAATCTCTAACAGGGGACAGGCGCGAGTCTCTGAACGAACTCAGCGAATACACCCCCGAAGAGGATACAATACTGCAATCAATATCTAATAAAGGAATGGAATTAATGTTAGATAACTTGTATAAGAAAATTAAAGCAGATCTTGACTCAAATATGAATGAACTCAAACTTGAAGTAACACACCTAGCAGAGGCACTTAAAGTGCAGACGACCTCCTTAAACAAATTACAAGAAGAATATCAGTCTCTACAAATGAAGAACACTATCTTGGAAAACAGAATCAAATCTCTGGAGCTCAAGACTACTGACTTGAAGGATAGATCCAGAAGGGATAATGTTAAAATTCGTGGTATACCAGAGGACGTGAAGCAAGATCAATTAGAAGAATATCTGTTAAAGTTAATGCAGAGCCTAGCTCCTAATATAGATCTTGGGCCCCATCCTTACGATCGATTTCATAGACTTCACAAGACAAGAGGTGTTGATTCTTCATTACCAAGAGATACAATGGTTAAGTTCTCCTCATCCTATATCAAGAACTCATTTATGAGATCTATAGGAAAACATAGGATCCAAGATGAGACATACAAGGATATAAAAATATTTCCGGATATATCCAGAGCAACACGACAATCAAGACTTCAGTTCTCCGAAGGGACTCGGATCCTTAGATCCAATGAAATAAGATACAAGTGGGCTTTTCCATCGGCCCTTATTGTAAATTATAAGGACACTTCACATTTTTTTAGGGACCCTGATACCCTTAAAGAGAGTTTGAAGAACTGGGACTTAAATTTCAGCTAAACACTGTCTTGGACAGTAGACTATACTTGTATTCAATAGGGAGTGGGGGTCGTGGACGGGGGGGGGGGGGGGGGGATGGGGGTTGGGAACTGGTTGGGAAATTATAGATAACACAAACAGATAGATCACCCGTCTAAAGCAAAAGTGGTATTATGGAGCAAATAGAACAGGAAAATTATTACCTAATAAATTAAAGTATAATCAAAAACAAAAAATAATTCAAAAAATGGTCGTAGGTAATCAGACTTTTTTAGCACCAAAAGCTATAGCGCATGCTTTTAAAGAATACTATGCTTCACTTTATAATCTCCCAAGGAATAAAAAAACATCAGAAGAACTTAAAGAATTCTTGCGGAATTTAAATATCCCGCAACTTCCTAAAGAAAAACTAGAGATTCTAAACAGGCCGATTACACTAAAAGAGGTAGAGCAACAATAGCAAACTTAAAATCTGGTAAGGCCCCTGGACCAGACGGGTTCTCAGTCCCCCTTTTCACAAACCTCGGAAAGATTATTTCCCAATTCTTTTAAAATGTTTTGGGGCTATTGCAACTGGAGACCAAATTTCCAAAGGAAATGCTCTTGGCTACAATAACCCCAATTCCAAAACCTGGGAAAGACCCAGCGTACACAGCCAGCTATAGGCCTATATCATTGATAAACCTTGATATAAAGATCTTCTCAAGGATATTGTCGGAGAGACTTAAGATCGTCATACCACAATTGATTAATTGTGACCAATCCGGCTTTGTACAGGATAGGAGTCCATCTGATAACATCCGGAAGCTTCTGAATCTGATCCATAAAATAAATCTTGAACAGATCCCGGCCTCCTTATTATCTATCGATGCCGAAAAGGCATTTGACAGGGTTGATTGGCAATATCTCAGGGAAGTATTGGTTAGCTTTGGAGTCACGGGCGCCTTTCTGATCAATGTTATGTCGCTCTATACAGTTCCAAGTGCTATAGTAAAGGGGCCACTATTTCAATCTGAACAATTTTCAATTAATAACGGAACCAGACAAGGTTGCCCGCTGGCACCACTGTTCTATATACTTTCTCTTGAGCCTTTGGCCATTATTATCAGGAACAATCCAGATATAAATGGAATCAGGGTTAATAATAAAGACCATAAATAAACTCTTTACGCTGATGACGTGGTGCTATCCCTGTCAAAGCCGGATCGATCAATTCCCAAATTGCTGAAAACAATAAAAGAATATTCTAATTTTTCAAATTACAAAGTAAATCTTAAAAAAACACAAATAATAACAATTAACATATCTTCGAACAATAGAATCAAACTCCAAGAACTATATCCTTTTGATTGGAAACAGCAAGTATTGGACTGTATAGGGATAAAGATAGGTTTTGACATACAAACATCCAATACAGCAATGTATCTAGATTTGCTGAAACAACTTAAGAATAAACTTTTAGTATGGAAGGGCCTGGAGGTGTCCTGGCTCGGAAGGGTTGAAGTCATAAATTCTTACACTATTCCGAGCCTGCTATACCTCAGAAAATACTTAAACAAATTCCAAAAGAGGGAGGAATATAATTTCCAGATGTATTCAAATTACATGAGGCCTGTATGGTGTTGCACTCCCTAGAATGGAATAACCAAAGAACATATTCCTTTGATTGGTATAGGTTGGAGATGGGAGATATCTCACCCCTAAACCCAAATAAAATTTTCTGGAATACAAATAAAACTTTAAAAAACTATCGCCCATTAAATCCAATAATTCAAGACTGTTTGATCACAATTAAGAAATGTAAAAAGAAAATGAAGATTACTGATGCAATACCATTATCTGTACCTCTTAGCATCCTCTTGTCGGAAGTCGAAGATATGAGTGTGTCCCGGTGGACCCAGGCGTGCATCGTAGCCCTAGCAGATCTGTTCTCTCATAATCAAATTCAATCTTTTAATGAACTTCAAACCAGATTCACCCTTCCTACAAATCAACTTTTTTCCTACTTAAGGGTCAACTCTTACATCTCAAAAATCAGGAAGCTCCCTCAGGAGCATTCAGTAGTGTTATTGTTGTCGAATGCCCACAAAAAGAAGCAGATTTCAAGAATATTAAAGGTCTTCAATCAGACTGACCCTTATTTCAAGCCCTCCGCACTTACTAAATGGGAAGCATCATTATCTTGCTCCTATTCTAAGGATGACTGGATCCAGGGCCTGTACCTGGTGAAAAGGAATATACATTCTATGTCTTTGCTTGAGACCCATCTTAAGTTACTCTATCAGGGATATATAGTTCCCTCTAGATTAAATAGGATATCCCCAACATACTCTGATCAATGTTGGAGATGCCTCAAGAAAAGAGGGGACTCTTATCACATCTGGTGGGAATGCACCGCACTCACACAAATTAAGGATGAATTACATTTTGTACTTAAATCAATATTTAAATTTACATCTGACATTTCCCCCAAAAACTTTTTTATTCCATATGGAAATAACAATATTAAATAACTCCCAGAAGAAACTTCTAGTACATATTCTTATGGCTACAAAGAAATGCCTGGCCAGAGCATGGAGACAAACAGAAACTCCAAATTGGCTCACAGTAACGAACCAAATACAATATCAAAAAACTATGGAAGCGGGATTCTTTCTTGACCAAAACAAGTTCAGTCAGTATAAAGAAATCTGGGAACCCTGGCAGGCATTTCTTGATAGCAATACACGTTTCTTATAAATCTATCCCTAGTAGAAATAAGAACTAAGTATAAGTCCCCCCGTGCATCGTGGTGGCTCTCTCTTCCCCCTTCCCTCCCCCCCCCCCCCCCAACTTCGCCGACCGGAATGACTGACGAAAGAACGTGTGCTGTGATTGTATTGGGGTTACAATTGGTGTTGTAAAGATAAATGTAAATCCACCTATTGCAGACATATTCTCCAAAACTTAGCACTCAATATGTAGGCAGAGTAGTTACATAATATATTGGTGTGGATGTGCATAATATGAAGATTCAAGCTCTAATATATTTTTCAATTATATTTGTCTGGCCCACAATGGCCACAACCTATACCTCAAAAATGTATATTTTGTAATGAAATGTTTTCATTTTCAAAAATGGCATTGATAGAATATGTATTTTGGAAACTTACATTAACAATAATAAAAAAAACAAAAAAAAAAAACGCCACATTCAAAGGATTAATTGCTACAAAAAAACTTTAATTCAGCATAGTGTTAAGTCTGACGTTTTAACCCCCCAAAAAACAGGGTCTTTTTTTTTATTATTATAAATGTATCCAAACATATACAGAGCTTTTTATACTATACAATAAATAGTTTTATCTCTATAAATAACACAAGAAAGATCAGTAGTACAATAACTACAGCAACATACCAGACTAACAAATGGAGTTTAACCCCTTAACGCATTTGGACGTATATATACGTCCTGAAAAGCATGGTCCTTGTATACGTCCTCCGTTTACATGTAGTGTTGCGCTCCTTAGCACAACACTACATGCCTGAAGCTACTCTCAGAGGCTGCTTCGGATCAACCCCCCCTCACTCCCCCCCCCCCCCGCGCGCAGACGATCACCGCGAATGTGATCGTATGCGCGTTACACACATAGGCAGTGAAAGCTGATCACTGCCTATGTGTGTTAAAGTGTTGCAATGATCATCAATTAATTGGGCAGACTAGATGGACCGTATGGTTTTTATCTGCCGACACATTCTATGTTTCTATGTTTCTATCATGCAACACATTCTGTGCCCCCCTGGGCACCTCGATCACCCGGTGATCGCGGGTGTGTGCTGTATCGGAGGAGCATGCTCCTCCAATACAGCGTGGCCCAGCACAGAGCGACGGAAGAGAGAGAAAAAAAATCTCTTCCGTCGCTCTGAAACCGCTAATTGACTGCCCCTAGAGGCAGTTAAGTATATTACAGTTGGAAAGAAAAAATTAATTAAATAAATAAAATAAATAAATAAATGGAAAAAGCTAACCCTAGATCTACTAAACCTAGATCTAGGATTAGGGTCATAATTAGGGTTAAATTTAGGGTTGGGGTAAAAAAGTCACTGTAGAAGAAAATGATTAGAAAACAAAAAAACCCCACTAATATTGTTTATTGCCCTATTACTTGAAATAAAACATAGACAAACAAGGAAACATTGGTATTAATAAACTCAGGACAAATATTAGAAATATATAGACGGGGTCTTTTTTACCATTTGTAATTGTGTAAAAAAAAAAAATAGGTCAAAGTTAGAAAAAGTGTTTTTTATGGCATATTTTCATCATATTTTATATTTTTTTTATAGTAAATGATATCATATGATGAAAATAATAGTATCAAATGAAAGCCCTATCTGTCCTTTAAAAAATGATATATAATTTGTGTGAGTGGACTGAACACAAAGAATGAAATTCACAGTTCAGTAAACGTATGACAAAAATAATGGAATTCTGGTCTTCAAGGCACATCAAATGCAACATAGCACTCGGTCACTAAGGGGTTAAATAGATTCTCCCTCAGAACAATACCAGATTTGTGCACATCCAAGTAAGTCAAATGTGGAGACTCATGTCATGTTTTTCCTAAATTGTTGGTAATCTTTTGCCTCTCCACTGGTCATGCTAGTTTTCCTAAATATAGGTGAAATGCATGCTTTTCTCTTAAAGGGACAATTCCGCCTACAATATACCTGTAATGTATATCTGCTATGGCAATAGTCCTGCCCATCTCTCTAAAGTCCTCTTTATTGGCTGTCGCTGAATTTAGAAGCCCCGGAGTAATTATCTTCAAATGTAAAAGCTGTGTTTTAAATTAAAATTTGTTCATTTCACATATATTAGAAACATGTACAACACACAGAAATTAGGCTAAGTGAAACTGTCCACTTTAATCAAACATAGCCCATCTTTCTACTACTCCTATCTGAGCTAACAGAAAAAAAAAAACATGAACATGGTGCAACTTCAGCCCACCTGGGATCATCAGACACAGCCAGGTCTGGATTAAGGCACAGGTTTTAAAGGCTGCAGACTCGGCAAAATGGGGGCTTCTACATGGGGCTGCAGCTCCAGGACACCAGTAAGCTTTGGCTGCTGACCGGGTAAGCCCTGGTGTGCATTTTGGTGGATGGGGCAAGTACTAGGTTGCAATGTGCGTGATGGGGCATATGCTGTGGTAAGTCCTGCATGTGCAATGTGGGTGATGGGGCATATACTTTGGTAAGTTCCGGGTGTGAAATGTGGGTGATGGATCATAAACTGTGGGAAGTCCTGGGTGTGCAATGTGGGTAATGGGACATGAACTGGGTTAAGTCCTAGATGTGCAATGCGGGTTATGGGGCATATTTTGGGGTGCTGGGGCAAGTACTGGGTGTGTAGTGTGGATGACTGTCATATCCTAGTGTACTGGGGTGAGTCCTAAGTGTGCAATGTGGGTGATGAGACATGTCCTGGGATAAGTGATGGGTGTGCAATGTTGGTGATGAGTAATATCCTGGGGTAAGTACTAGATATGCAATGTGGTTTTGTATATGTTAAGTGCAATCTAAGTGCCGGGGTAAGTCCTGTGAGTGCTGGAACATTTGTCAAGTGAATTATTCTCAATCCGATATTACTGGAGGCCTCACATGTCCCACTAGGGGCCTCTAGCCCAGTGGGCTACAATGTCTTAATCTGGACCACGACATAGGCTCAGACAGGCAGACAAAAAAAACTATAATGACAGTGAAGATATAGAGATTGATAGACAGATAATTGATAGAATGACAGACAAGGAGTGGTTGGTCCCAAGTGCATTTTTGCCCATGTTCCACTCGCCAGTTTCAATAATGCATGGGGAGAAAAGGGCAGTTAAGGTGGAGACAGCGAGAGACTCCACATATGTACATGTCTATGGGTTCTTCATGGAACGCACAATAAAGAGCATATCTGACCTAAGGGTTTCTTATCCAAAATGATATAAAGCCTTTCAGTATATTCCTTATACCGTATTTGCTCGAATATAAGACAAGGTTTTTTTCAGAGCAAATGCTCCGAAAAAGACCCCTCGTCTTATATTTGAGGTCGTCTTATAGTCTGACCTCAAATCGAGGTCAGACTATAAGACTAAGATGCAGGTCCCCCACAGAGTCAAGGACCTTCTGGGTTCATCATAGAAGTCCCAGCGGAAGTGCCGGGCAGCAGTGGAGGATGTCTGCGCATATCATGCAGACATCCTCCGGCTTCTTCGACACTTCCGTCTATTATGACGGACGGCTGTGCCGGAGGCCCTAAAATAAATTTTAACTGTTTCTTCAGCAGAGTATGTGGTACATGCTACTGTAGTGCGAGACCTTTTGTTCAGTTGTAGATACAATCTTGTCACGGACACTAGTGTTCTTGTACAGACACTCTGCCTGTCACTGCCCTCAATTTTACATATAATTACTAGAGGGGACCAAGTCGGTGCTCCCTATATAGATTAGAAAATAAAAATGAGGTCCCGGTAGGGGATAAGATGGAAAATATCTTAAAAAGTCACATCATTAATAAATATCTAGTACATAGGTATCCAACTGGAGACCATCAGCTGTCAATTCATAACATCTTATATTCCTTATTCAAACTTTCAGCATGGCAGAGAAATATTGGAATTCAAGTCCAGGAACATCTACCTGGAACTCAGTCGGACAATCTAGAAAGGCCCGTAGTTAGCATGCAATAATAAGCGCAGGGGCTGCATGACAAGGGTCTGGAAGGAGAGAGAGGTCAGGTTAAGGTGGAATAATATGTAACATGTCACAAGGATAGGGGAGGTCTTTAGAAATAATCATAGGTTATTAGAAAGGGTGGGGGGAGTAGCTTAATCATTCAGTAAATGTTATCAAAGAAGGAACTTTCCCACCTGCCCGCCCTATTTTTGCTGACTCTGGTTGGTAGGCACAGTAGATGTCATGGCGTGTTGAAGAGTTTTTTATACTGTGAGATCTGATACACAAGTTTGGTCCTAGTGGGTTGGTATAAGTAAAAACACATGACTGTTACAATGGGTGACAGGCAAAAATGTGCAGGTATTTGGAGATACCTAGTGGAATGCCAAAGGCACTGCATGGGAACCTACAGGAGAAAGCTTTTTTATATACTCAGTTTTGAGATAACACAGTGTAAAATAGGAATGTGCGTGAGACTGACCTTTGTGGTGATAGTAATCAGAATAAATTTAACGGGAATATTTCAAGATCGTAATATGAATTAAAGGGACACTAAATGTTTTTTCCCACTTGTGCTAATATAGAAGCACAAGTGAAAATAATAGTTGCCCCTCGTATGAGGATGAACTGGCGTGTACTTTTGATAGTACACGCCAGTTTATCCTCTGACCGACAGCTGCCAGGCAGCTGTCTGGTTGGTGACTGGCTCTCTGCAGTACAGATATATATATATATTTTTTTTATATAATATGTGTTATATAAATATTATATAAACCAGCTATATATTATATAAATATTATATTAACCAGTTATATATATATATGATGTATACATATTTATTACATTATATAAATATACAAACCATCCATTTATATAATATAGGAGTTGCATGGTGGGTTCGGGGGTGAGAGATTACACACATGACGGGTCAGAGAGATTACACAGATGAGGGGGGAGAGGAAAGAGCCTACACACATGAGGGATAAAGAAATGAGACTACACACAGAAGGGGGAGAGAAAAAGGGAGACAGACATGAGAATGGAGACAGATAGACATGAGGGAGGAGAGGAAAAGAGACAGACATGAGGAAGGAGAGGAAAAGAGAGACAGACAGACATGAGGAGGAGAGGAAAAGAGAGACAGACTGACATGGGCAGTGCCCTTCCTGAGATCAGATTCTTGACCCTGCAGGGCAAGTCTTGTGGTGCAATCTCAGTGCTGGGCAAGTCTTGTGAGTGCAATATGAGTGCTGGGGTATATCCTGTGAGGACAATCTGCATGGTTGGAAATGTCCTGGGTGCTTGTGTAAGTCCTGTGAATGCAATCTGGGTGCTGGGGAAAGACCTTTGAGCAAAATGTGGGTGCTGGGCCAAAACCTGTGAGTGTGCTGGGAGCATTTAACCTGCTCCCTGCTCCATTTCTTATAGGGAAGGTCATGTACCCAGAATCATTGCGACTTTGGAGGCCCCATTTCGGCCCCATATAGAGCTGCCCCTCTTGTCAGGTTCCTTAAGTATTGCAGGTCTTTCTCTTTTGCAGCTATCAACCATCCTGCCCTATTTCTAAGTTATCTTGAATCTAGTCACATATTTCTCCAGTGCTGCTCCTGGTGTCTGGTTCCATGTTTTTTCTAGAATCAAGATCATGACAAGTTCTATTCAGGTTTATCACAAGTTTTTACCTATTTCTGTAAGATAAACAATCATGTCTCTGTGCCTTAGACTTTAACCTTCCTTTTGTCCTTTGCTTATCACTAGACTGTCAATCCCTGGGGTAACACGTTTGTTATGCTCCGGGCCTATCTTCTAATAATCATGCCACAGCAGACAGGAACGGAACCCTTCCACAACCTGGCAGAAGGGGCGCTAACCTAAATTAAGTGAATTTTGTATTCAGAGTGCAAGTTAAATCACCCACCGTGTTTTATGAATAGTTTACTAGCAAAGGGTCTAAAAATTTGCCCCCTCCAGAGGTCCAAGTGTTTTTTATCTATTTGCCCAAAAATATCTACATAAGTTGATAACGAAAACATTTTTTTCTAAGAAGGATCAAGCCCATCCTAGTTGTATGGCCTTGGAGGGACCAAAGGATAATTCTGACCAGTTTGTCCATACTAAGCTAAAACCCAAATCCAAGTTTTTTTCCCGCCCATGAAAAGGGCGAACATATTGAGGTCTTCACAGGCATGCTACTCAAGGAATTCAAAAAGATTGAAAACACTAGAAAGAGGAACCATAATCTGACTCTGGGGGAAAAGGAGGCCCTAAAAGCTCTTAAAGAAAATAAAAAAGTGGTAGCAAGGGCTGCAGACAAGGGAGGAGCTACTGTTTTCATGGACTGCTCCTAATATCTCGATGAGGTGTATAATATTCTTGGTGATAATGATACCTATCAAAAACTTAAAAAAGATCCCACCATTTTGTTTGGTAAGAGATTTTTGGATTTATTACAATCTGGAAGATCTAGCAGAATACTAGATCAAAAATAATTTAATTATCTTAATGTGAAATATCCAAAGAGTGCAGTTTTTTATTTTTGCTACCAAAAATACATAAAAACCTCAATACCCCTCCTGACATACCTATTATCAGTGGAATTGATTGTCTCACGTGCAACACTTAAGAATACATTGATTGCTTCCTCCAAAAATATGTCCCTGAAGCTCCTTCTCTTGTTAAAGATACTACCAGCACCTTGGATATCTTAAAAGAGATCAAATGGTCTCCAGATCTTTTATGGGCCCTGGTTGATGTGTCTTCTTTGTATACAGTCATACCCCATGTTAAAGGGATTCAAGCAATTAGGGAGACACTTGAAAAGGACCTCACAATCCATTCCTCTTATACAGATTTTATTTTGAATTGTGTAGAATTTTTTTTAACTCACAATTATTTTTGGTTTGAACATTACTTTTATTTACAATTATGCGGTACAGCTATGGGCACTAGGTTTGCACCTAGTTATGCCAACATCTATGTGGCTGACTGGGAAGCGAAACATATATGGATGGATAATCCCTTCAGCGCAAACCTGGTGCTCTGGCGACGTTACATAGATGACGTACTAATAATCTGGCAAGGTTTCGGAGACCGCCTGGATGATTTTATTTCATATATTAATCAAAAACACAACCTAAAATTCACTTCTAATATTCACACCAATACTGTAGATTTTTTGGATCTCACTCTTCTTGTTCACAAGCACGTTATTCACTCTCACACTTTTTTCGAACCGTTTGACGGGAATGGCTTTGTTGACTTCAACAGCTGTCATAACCCTGTGTGGTTGCAGAATATATCCAAGGGACAGATTATAAGGATGAAAAGGAATTTTAGCACAGAATTGGATTTTGTAGAACAGAGTGGCATGCTAGTGGAGAAATGTTCACAAAGGAACTATCCTGAGGGCCTTTTGGATTCTAGCATGGAACAGGTTAAGTCCATTGAGAGAAACACTCTCCTTAAAATAAAAGGATTGGAAAGAGGTTCATCAGGATTTCTCCTTCTCTTTCTTAAAGGGACTGTCTAGTGCCCAATATGCCTCCTCAACATTTTAATGCATATTAAAGTACTTTCAAAGTACTTTAAAATGCATATTTTATATTTTTCATTACTTAAAAAATGAATATATTACACTTAGATGAAAGGGGAGTTTATTTTCCCAGCAGCAGCCAATAAGAATTCAAATGATTTCCTGTTTAGTGGGTAATCAGGCAATGTGTTGCATTAGAGATCCTACTGTATACAAGAGCATTATAAGTTAGTGCCCTGTTACTTTATAATGTCAGTCATATCATCCAGCACTGCCTATCATGTCAGCTTGGCTGAGCATGATAGGCAGTGCAGTCCCCCCCCCCCTAAATGCCAGCTTGGCTGAGCATGATAGGCACTGCAGTCCCCATCATAAATACCAGCTGGCTGAGCATGATAGGCACTACAGTCCCCCATATTAGTACCACCACTCACATCACACCCAGTTATACATTCTCCCACAGACTCCCATCACACACAGTCATACATTCTCACACAGACTCTCATCACACATCACACTCAGTCATACATTCTCACAGACTCACATCACACTCATAATCACACCCACATCACTCACACCGCAACATGTCCCCTACCTGGTCCAGGTTTGTAGCAGCAGTGGTGGGGGGCAGGGTGACAGACAGGCGGGCGGGGTGGGGGGTCGAGGGGGATCCTTGCTCCCGGTACTTCACCCTTTCATGGGTGAAGAGGTGCAGCAGCGGCATCAGCGGCGGTGAGGGAGGCGGGGATTTCAGGAGGCACACCGAGCTGACCATGGAGACGCGCATCTCCAACAGAGGCAGGGATAGCAGCGCAGGGGTTGCTGGGAGATATTAACAGATGCGTCGCGGGGGTTGGTGGGAAAAATGTTAACTGAGCTTGCGCAAGACCGGTGTGGCCGTATGTATGCAGTACCGAGGGTTGCCACTTGTGGAGAACTTCTATAGGTAAAATAAATAATTTTTAAGGAAAATAAAAAGAAAAAACTGAAAGTGACAGTCTAGTTCATGCTTTGCTGTCTACAAGTTTCACGAAATTCATAAAGGTGACTAGACTGTCCCTTTAACTCGCACTTTAAAAGAAGCAGCTCTTATAAAATTGCCCCTTCTCCCTTTTTTTACCCTTTTCTTTCACTGTGGAATGATATTCCCCTGTTTTGTAATGCGTTTTGTAATTATTACTGTATTTAAATGTTTGTATTTTTTTTATACATGATAAAAAAATAAAGGAATGGAAAAACAAAACAACCTGTCCCATGTTACTCTTAAACTGTAGGAGCCCCCCTGTATGTGCAGAGCCAGCCGTATTACCTGACACCCTCTACTATGTAGCAGAGCCCCCCCATATTAACTGACCCCCCTTATATGAGCCCCCTGTATTAACTGACCCCCTTAGCTCCCTCTATTATCTGACCCTATTCTATGTTGCAGAGCCCCCTGTATTAACTGACCCCTCTTCTATGAGCCCCCTGTATTAACTGACCCATGTGCGCTGCATGTGCGCTGCTTCCAAGTGCCTGAGAATGGATTTAAGGTCTTTGGCCAGCTGAGAGAGAGGGTGTGACGATCTTGCACATTCTTAGGTTTCTAGTTTTAGTTCACAACACTGGCAGTATATGTTGCTCTTTGAGTTGGTACAATTATTTGATTCCTTTCCTGGTTAGACTTGTGCATCTGCCCATAGCTTGAAACTGTCTTTATTATAAACAGGAAGCAGTGATTCCAAGTAATGTCAGTGAAATATGAATTTTCATTGACCAGTGCATGTTGATATTGGCCATAGTAATTATTCCCAGTGATACATTTGCCTAGTAGTGTGTGTGTCATACTTAGATTGCTTAGGAAGGAAATTAAATTTATGTTTAGGAAAATAATGTAAAACCACAGGTGATGTCATAAACTGGAGACTCCACAGACTCATTTAAACACATTTTTCTCCAAATGTAGGCATTTGCTTGCAATTTTGCTAACACAAAGTATAGATAATTTTCAATCCATTTTTATTCTCTATACTCACAGAATAAGCAATATTTAGGTGAGACAGTCCCTTTATGGTACTCTTGCTTAAGTATTCATGGCTAAATTAAATCGTGTTTGCAGCTCCAACCATGAACGAAGAGGACTTAGTATCATAACTTATGATTAACTTTCCACTGGGCAGCAAAGCTCACATCTTTCTGCTTACTTGCTTCTCTACAGAGACAGAATATCCTAGAACAAATCAAACGAATCCCACCCACAAGATGAAGTCCAGACTTGACATATCAGCAACACAGTACTTTTTGGCCTCACATAGGCTTTGTTTATTGTTTCTTTTATATGTATTCACTGGATCCTTATTGACAGTTAAAGTCTGTGATAAGTATAATATATATTTTTATTACCTATATCACTTATATTTTTTTAGCGCATCACTCTTTCATTTTTTCACTTTATGTTTTTGGTGTGAGGGACCACACAAGTGATTGCAGTTTTACATATACACTAATAAATAGAGGTTTGATATTATTATATTTTATTTTAGTGGCGCCCGTTTTCTCTATTTCTTCATTTTGTCCGGATTTGTTGTTCTGCTATATATCCCTCTAGGTGAGCAAGGCCTTCATGACTGGAGATACCGTTCACTCTAGGTCTTGGTTGAGCTGTAAACACTTTTATCAATGTATTCAATAAGTCTGACACAAATGTAGGAATTTGATGTTGCAAAGAAGGAAGCAGTGTTTATAGTCTAGTGATATTTTTAAAAATGAACCTATTATCGAGTTAAAGAAAGCAGAAAGATGATGGGGGTAAAAGGTTATAATTACACAGCCATGCATTGTTACCACAGCAAGGTGGACATCGAAAGACATTTGGCTAAACCAGGGAACTAAGCAGAGTGGACACATGGCAGAATAAAAGAAAGAAGCAATGAATTGACTGTATTCCACTAACTGATTACATTTAATAGGGATTTATGGCAGTGGTCGGGGAAAACCCCACAGTCGAATCCTGCTAACTCCACCATCTGGAGCGATTGTTATCTTCACATGAGTTATGACTTCCTGCAGTACTAGAGAAGTCCCTTCGAAAAACTGTCTTTTGTGAGGATGGATCTGAAAAGAATCATGACTGTTTAGTACCTTTAAGTAATTCATATCATAACTGAAGCATCAGAGCTGTGGCTGCAGAGAGAGACCTTTGTTCTTCAATATCACCAAAAGAGGGGGATCTTAACTAGCAAAGCGAGGATGTGAGCACCCAATCAGCGTGTGCCAGCATCCAGCTGGGCTCTGCCTCTGCTGAGAGGCAGAGCTCAAAGTGAACCCACGTGTATCTTTAAAGGGTTTACTTCACGAAGATACGAGCACTATTTTTTAACCCTTGCTTCCTCTGAGGAAGGATTTTAAAAAGTGAAGCCACTTATTTCCTTCTATCAATAATTCTGTTTAATGTAATATGGTGTTGTATTGTTCAGTGTTTTTTTCCCCCACTTGTATTGCTGTATTGTATTGGTTGGTGGGAGGGGGAGGGGGGAGGGGGTTATCTTCCGAGTAATTATATTTTCTTACTTGGGTAATGGGAAGAAGTGATTTCCATTTTTGTCCTTGTTTTACATCCCACTTCCACTTTTTTCGGATGAATTCTTCTTCCTCTTTCAGAAGCATGACACAAGCATCAATTGTGCAAGAGTTTGGAGCATTACCTGTGAGATGTAATAAGTAATGTTGACTACAAGTGTATGCGTAGTCCACACTTATTACTCATACTACACATTGATAATGAAGTACAGCTATTTATATGATGTGATAATAAATATACCTTTGAAGTGATTAGTATCTATTTCAATATGGGTTATTACACCCGGGTGCCCAAGCCTGAATATTATCCATTCATTTCCAGGTACCTGGAGAATTCCTTTGCTATCTGCCTGAAAAAAAAAAAAAATGGATGTAATTCTGGTTATTAAATAATTTACAGTCATTCTTGAATTCTCTTTATATTGGGAGGTTATCGATTTCTTTTAAGAAAAAATCATATGTTCTCACATTTCCCAAAGTCTACCATACTCTTAACTTCAATTGTGCCCACTATGGTTTCCAAACAGTTCTGTAATTTATAAAAACAAAATGTACCTTTAAGATGGGTGGTCTGTCCAGCCGCCGTGCTGTCTCCCAGCCGTCCCCCATATCATCTGCTCTTCCTAAGCCTGATAAAGTATGTTAGAATAATCTATTTCATAATGCAAAATGTATACTATTAAACCTACTACATTAATTGGAATTCATACAAAGAATTGGGATGCTTAACCCCTTAGTGTCCGGCCTTTTGAAAATGTTGTTTAACATTTCTGCTGTGTTTGTGTTTAGCCGTAATTTTCCACTTGCTCATTTAATGTACTCACGCATATTACATACTGTTTGTATTACCATAAAAAAGTGTTCACCATTATTTTCATGATATCAAATAAATTAATATAGAAATAAAATACGAGGAACAAAAACATAAACACGCTTCTAATCTTTTATACATCTACAAACACAAAAAAACCTGCTAAATAGATTCTAATCTTTATCTTGTGTTTTATGCTTTTTTGTTTTAAAAAAAATAATTGTACATAGGGCAATAGCCAAAAATGTTCTATAGCGACCTTTATACCTAAGCATAACCAGTGGCATTGCGAGGTGTTAAATCCTGGCATATTGAATGGCTAAATCCTGGCATTTTGAGTGACAAATACTGGTATATTGAGGTATTAAATCCTGGCATATTGAGTGACAAATTCTGGCATACTGAGGGGTTAAATCCTGGCACATTGAGTGGTTAAATGTTGGCATATTGAGGGGTTAAATCCTGGTATATTGAGTGAAAAATCCTGGCATATTAAGTGACAAATTCTGGCATATTGAGGGGTTAAATGTTGGCATATTGAGTGGTATATTGAGTGACAAATCATGGCATATTGAGGGGTTAAATCCTGGCATATTGAATGGCTAAATCCTGGCATATTGAGTGACACATGCTGGCATATTGAGGGGTTAAAACCTGGCATATTGAGTGGTATATTGAGTGACAAATCCTGGCATATTGAATGACAAATCCTGGCATATTGAGGGGTTGAATCCTGGCATATTGAGTGATAAATGCTGGCATATTGAATGGCTAAATCCTGGCATATTGAGTGACACATGCTGGCATATTGAGGGGTTAAAACCTGGCATATTGAGTGGTATATTGAGTGACAAATCCTGGCATATTGAGGGGTTAAATCCTGGCATATTGAATGACAAATCCTGGCATATTGAGGGGTTGAATCCTGGCATATTGAGTGACAAATACTGGCATATTGAGGGGTTAAATGCTGGCATATTGAGTGACAAAATACTGGCATATTGAGGGGTTAAATGCTTGCATATTGAATGGCAAAATTCTGGCATATTGAGGGGTTAAATGCTTGCATATTGAATGGCAAAATTCTGCCATATTAAGGGGTTAAATGTTGGCATTTTGAGGGGTTAAACACTGGCATACTGAATGAAAAAATAATACTGGCATATTGAGTGACAAAATACTGGCATATTTAATGGCAAAAGGATGGCATATTTAATGGCAAAATACTGACATATTGAGTGGCAAAATACTGGCATATTGAGTGACAAAATACTGGCATTTTGAATGGCAAAATACTGGCATATCTTAAATGGCAGAATAATACTGGCATTTTATTGGGCAAATTGGCTGTGGTTTATTAATGACAAAATAATACTGGCATATAATGCTATAAATTAGCTGTGGCATATTAATGGCAAAATAATACTGGCATATAATTGGGCAAATTGGCTGGGGCATATTAAATAGCAAAATAATACTGGCATATTATTGGGTAAATTGTGTTTTATGAATGACAAAATAATACTGGCATATTATTGGGTAAATTGTGTTTTATGAATGACAAAATAATACTGGCATATTATTGGGCAAATTGGCTGTACCATATTTATGGGCAAACACTGGCAAATTGATGGGAAAACTGGTTTATTTTAATTGGCAAAGTGATGCTGTGGCATGGACTGTGGGGCAAAATAACATGTACTATGAGGAAAGTGACACTGGCTAGTTCTGTGGGGCAAAGTGACACTGTGGCATGCCAAATCGTGTAGATGCAATATGAGTGCAAGCCAAGTGCTGTGGGTGCAATGTAGTTGCATGGAGAGTTCTGTGGGTACTGTATGGTGCTGTGTTAAATCCTTTAGGTGCAATGTGGGTGCAGAGGAAGGGAATAAAAACAAGGAATGCAATTTTTCAATAACATTTTTATTATATATGAAAATAGTTAAATACAATATTAAAAAATTACAATTAAATTAACGTTAGCATAAATTAAGGGTTAGGGTTAAATTTAGGGTTTGGGTTGGGGTCAAACAGTCAAAACATTTTTGGTTATTGCTCTATAACGTGCAAAAAAACAACAGAAAAACATGGAAACAACCATATTTCTAAACTCAGGACAACATTTTGAAACTATTTAGACAGGGTGCTTTTTTTTAGCATTTGTAATTTTCTAAATGATTTTTCAGGTCAAATTTCGAAAAAGTGTTTTTTTTTTCCATTATATTTTATGATTGTTTTGTAGTAAATTATAAGATATGATGAAAATAATGGTATCTAAAGAAAGCCCTTCTGTCGATAAAAACAACATTTAATTTGTGTGGGTACAGTAAATGCGAAAGAAGAAAATTACAGCTAAACACAAACACCAGAGAAACAGAAACACCCCAGAAATGTCAAAACAGCCCATGTCATCATGGGAAAGTCAAGGTCAAAAGGTCATGTCACTAAGGGGTTTATGTGGGATATTTTACACACTGCACTAAATTTCCAGGGAGACCTGTACAGATTACAGGTCACAATAGACATTTTAACATTTCCTTTGTGGCTAATACTTTTTCAGTCAATTAACAACTATTCCTTTGGCTTCATAGTTTTACTTTATTCTTTGACTTTTAATAGTAGAAATCTTATTTAATAATGGATTTTCTTTCTGTACCTATGAGGTTTCTGGGGTGTCCATAATGAGCATCACTGAATCCCAGGCAGATGCTGCCATTGGCCATTGATAGTAAGTCTTCTAAGTCATTGGGATCACACGATGACCAGTCTCTTTGCCCAATGCCATAAACTTTAAAACGGGCAATACCACCATCTGCATGAAATAAATACAGGTGTTCGACCACTCTAGTGCTGAAAATGTTCTGTCCACAGGTGTGTAAAAAGAATCTCTGTTAAACAGGTCAGGTGCAAGACTTTTTGCTGCCCTAGGCAAACATAAATTTTGCCGCACCTTGCTGATCCTACCCTCAGGCATTTACACACTGTGTCACATACATATGCAGACACATGTGCACACATATGCAATGTCAGATGCAGCAACACGTACACACACAGTAACACATGCAATGTCACATGCACATACAACCACACATTCACAAATCATCACACATGCCATGTGATTCTATCTGTGGCACAGCCCTCTCCATGCCATCCCTGTCTGTTTCACTCTCCCTCAACACCATTCATGTCTCCCTCCGTCCCAATGCCTGGTGTCTGCTTTTTTCCCTCCCTCCCAATGCCTGGTGTCTTTTTTTCCCCTCCCTCCCAATGCCAGGTGTCTCTTTTTTCCCCTCCCTCCCCATGCCTGGTGTCTCTTTTTTCCCCTCCCTAACAATGCCGGATGTCTCTTTTTTCCTTCCCTCCCTCCCAATGTCTGGTGTCTCTTTTTTCCCCTCCCTCCCAATGCCTGGTGTCTCTTTTTCCCAACGTTAACAGTGCCTGGTGTGTCTTTTTCCCCTCCCTCCCACTGTTGTGTCTCTTTTTCCGCTCCCTCCCAATGCCGGATGCCTCTTTTTCCCCCCTTCATCCCTTCCTCCCTCCCAATGCCTGGTGTCTCTTTTTTCCCCTCCCAATGCCTGGTGACTCTTTTTCCCCCTCTCTTCCTCCCAATGCCTGGTGTCTCTTTTTTCATGTCCCTCCCTCCCAATGCCTGGTGTCTCTTCCCCCCCCCCCTCCCTTCCTCCCAATGCCTGGTGTGTCTTTTTTCCCCCTCCCAATGCCTGGTGTCTTCCCCCCCCCCCTCCCTCCATCCCAATGCCTGGTGAGTCTTTTTTTCCACTCCCAATGCCTGGTGTGACTTTTTTTTACCCTCCCTCCCTCCCAATGCTGGTGTGTCTTTTTTCCCCCTCCCAATGCCTGGTGTTTCTTTTTCCCTCTCTCTCCCAATGCCTGGTGTCTCTTTTTTCCCCCTCCCTCAAAATGCCTGGTGTCTCTTTTCCCCCTCCCTTCCAATGCCTGGTGTGTCTTTTTCCCTCTCCCTCCCTCCCAATGCCTGGTGTATCTTTTTCCCCCTCCTGAATTATGAAATGTATGAACCAAAACAAGAAAATACCATAGACTAGTAAGGAAAATAATACCCCCAAAAAATAAGTCCCAAAAGCAATACTTTTACAACCCCTGGCTCCTGAGGTTGGTCAATGCCTGCTTTATCTAAAGCACAGTGCATTAATTACCTGGGTAGATGTTAAGTCGGATATGAGTCCACCTCTCTCTTGAACTCACTTGAAAATAGCTGTGGCATGATTCGGGATAACCAGGCTTCAGCTCCGTCATTTTGAGCAAGTCATTCCACTTCTCTGAATGAAGCTAATAAAAACAGAGTACTATTCAACAAAGAGTAGCTACATAACAGGATTTAGCTGGGGGTTACCCTGAAATTGTTATATTTAAACAAAGAGAAACCAAAGACTGAGGACTACTAATCAGAAAACAGTCAGTAATGTCCAATTAAAACTATACATCTTTATTAATACTGTTGATAAAAAGTGAAAAACCACCAGAATTGAGTTGCCACTCAACTCCAAAAACACAACTAATAAAAACAGAGCAATATTTTGTTTGTTGTTCATGTTTTACAGATTTCTGAGATACAGACCACTCATCTACACGTTCATAGTCTACTGTGTCATGTTGAACATGATGGAAGAAAATAACAGAGTTTAGTTAATTTTCTTAACATCATTGACCAGTACTCTGCCACTTGAGGATAAGGTTTGGCCGTCCACATCGGTAATCCTAATGATCCATGGAATCTAATGAATGTTCTATACCACTCTTTGATGGTTTGTCCATTCCTCAAGATTATCTCTTACACTTGTCTTAGCATAAATCTATTCTGCTGTGTATTTATCCAAAACACACACTTTAACCCCTTCGTGACATATCACCAAAACATCACAAGGTGATCGGTAGCCAGGAACACTATTGCAGAGACCCGATCAGTGTTTTAATAGACCCTGTTGGTCCCTGCCAAAAAATCGTGAGACCTACCGAACCCGGAAATGTAGCTCGTTTTGAGCACTGGCTACATTTTCCCTGTCAGACTGAGGTCACTCAAAATGGCCTCATCTGACAGGTAGGATCCGAGCACAGCTCAATGAGCTGTTTAACATTAGACGTACTATGCCGTCCTAGCGTCTTTTAGGCACTGAAAATCAGGACGGCATAATACTTCCTAGCGCCGGGAAGTGGTTATTAGCAGATCTGACCAAAAACTTATGTTCTGATCAGCACTGTATTTATCATAGTACCTTTTCAGCAGCTTTAAGTTCTTCATCAGAGGCAGCAATTCCCAGTTTATGTACCCTTGGAGACAGTGTTATTTTTCCTGCACAGGGAACAAAGACAAACATTCTGATAATAAATACAAGGACGGTGGATGTAATCTAGTTCAACTCAGTATCGGTATTATCAGATCAAAAGCAACTACACTACATTCTGATTATTTCCAGAATTGCTTGTTCTCTATGACTTTAATAATTTTACTTCATACATTTCTTAACAGAGGCATCACTTGTTGTCACCCATTGAGGTAACTCCTGGTGTCTTGGATCTCCTCCCGTATCAGACAAAAATCCTTAGTAATGTTTTTTGTAGCCAGTAGCAGTACAGATTAATTCCCATCATTACATAGCGTGAAAGATCCTGAACATGAATGCAATATCTTGGAATGCAGTTGTGTCTGTGTGTATGTAATATATGTTGCTTTTTATGCATCAATATGGCGACTTTTGAAGATATCATTATGGAGCAGCTGTGTTTACAGAAATTGGTCCACAATCCATATCAGTAACTAGGAAAATACAAATAAATGAGGATATAATGTTTATGTATGCATTTAGCTATTTTGTGATATATATTGATAAATATAACCTTCATGGTGTAGCGTTGTTTTCAAACATGTGTTTATTTTACTAAAGATTCATGTGTTAATATGATACAGCAATATTGGTGTGTATATATATATATATATATATATATATATATATATAGATATATATATATATATATATATATATATATTTGTGTTTACATATGATATAACTTGTTTTTTGCACAGTGACTATAAATTAGGCAATTAATCCCACCCTTTCAGTCACATGTGTTCACTATATATTGACTATTTTCACTTATGTCATTTTGGCTTGAAAAAAACTTACTGTTGAGTGCTGGGTATCCATAATTTTTGCATATATATGTATAGAGATAAATTGTTGAATTTATACTTATATAAACTCTTTAATACTGCATTAAACATTTTACAGAAGTAATAAATATGTTATTGACAAAAATGCATTTTATTTCCTTGGCACCCAGGACACCCAGAATTTAGCCCACCACCCAGATTACACTCACTGGACTTTCCCTAGCACCCAGATTACGCTCACTGGACTTTCCCTAGCACCCAGATTACGCTCACTGGACTTTCCCTAGCACCCAGATTGCACTCACAAGACTTAGTTGGATTGAAAGATTTAAAAATACATCATAGACATCTGATAGATGCTGAAAGGTTAGTGGTGTCCATAATATGTTACCTGGCTTCAAGCAAGCAGCTTGGACAGAGATCCGAGGGGCAAAGTTTCCAGTGAAGAAACTGGTGTCGAAGTGAAACCCATGAATGATCCCTGATACACCCAACTCGATTATACACCAGTCATGACCTAGATAATCAGATAAAGAGAATAATGTATGTGGCATTAATATGTTGTTTGTTGCTCTGTGTTGGTTTGAACGTTACCCCTCTGCACCTGGGATTCGTTTTCTTCTAGTTTCCCAGCCATCCATCCATTTGCCAAACTCTGTAAACAGCCCTGCCTTGAACTCTGGATCTGATTTCTGGAGAATACAAATTTGGAGACAAGGTAGCATGAAATTGAGTACTTCCCTCCTCTCTCAGCCTTCATCAGATTGTGTACCTATGAGGAACGTGTGTGTGTGTCTCGATTGATATATGTAGAAATGCATAAAGAAATAATTATTCTATAATGTGTATTGTATGAGCTAAGGTTTCACCCATCTACCTTACTTCCCTCTGGCAGTTGTTTACCAGTAGCATGATCTCCTGACAGTTCTTTTAAGATCCTATCGGGCAGCATATGAAAGTACCAGAAATGTTTAATTCTTACACATAAGAACCACGCACTATATTTCTTGGTCTTATGGGCTAAAGAAAAAGTTCAGTATGAGCACAGTTGATTTTATACTGTTTGGGACTGCTTTTGTATTACTGCTAAATAAGCAAACATTTTTCCTAGGATAACAAGCTATTCTTTGCTATTACTGTCCATAAAACTTTTTTTAAAGAGCCCAATACAGACAGTCATTTCTGATGATGTGTCCTACTGATCTAAGGTGTCTAATCAATGAAATAAATGTATCATATTTCACAGCCCTATAGTGGTCATATGCGATACTACAGGTAAAATAAAGAAAATATATACTAACCCAGTTATACGAAATAGAGCCTGTCTGAACAGACAATTGTCTGCCAGATCATTTACATGATAACTAAATCAATAAAATTAGGATTAGAAGGGGAATATTTCATCGTGAATCGGATTTATCGAGGTCCTGATCGTAAGATTCTGATCGACAGTAAGATCTAAACGATTTCTTAGAAACGATAAAGGATAACATACATTTAAACAACTGTCCTTATATTACAGGAGCTGTTTTACTTACTTTTAGAAGATTTTCTGCACCAGCAAACCAATCATCTGTTGCAAATAACACCTACAGTAATACAGAGGTCATTATTTGAGTACAATTTGTAAATTAAAAATATGTGGAATATGCACAAATCAGGGTGCTTCTTTTATAACCCAGACTGTCCCTGATGATTAGTATATTTTTTATTTGCTCTACACTCTATACTTATTTCATTTTGTAATATTCAGTTAGTCTTTGATTGGAATCTTGTACAGATCAATGTTACTGAACTGGTTTACTTCTAGAAATAAAGGACACTCGGCTGCAGCGCTAATTTTGCACACTGATTAACGTTTCCCTATTGAAAAATTACTTGGGGGATTCTGCTGATTATAAGCATGTATTTAATCACAAATAATGGTAACTAGTCACCAAGGAGTTGTACTGCAAAGAAATAATGTGTAACTAAATAGTATTTGCTCTTTGGAATCGTTCAGCAGACAAATGCATGTTTTTGCAATTATTTTTAAAAAGCAAAGAGCGAGTCCCTGAACAACAGAAAGTTCAGTACAAAGTGTATTAAAGGCTTATCCAGCCGAACGGTGGCACTAAAAATGCAACACGGCAGTTACATTATCACTAGCAGGGATTAGTCCCAGAAGTGGTGTAAGCAATACACACAGGATCAGCTCAATACTTTGTGCTGACCAGGTCCAGGGATGAAATGCTGCCCACCCCCCTAAAAACCATGCATATCCACTATGTTATATCAGGATAATTAAGACTAAAACATTTTAATCAGTTTGCCAATGAAGCTCACACTCTAATGTAATTCCATATGCCAGTAAAGCTTGCTGTCTAATGTAATTTGGTTTGCCAATAAAGCTTGCAGTCTAATGTGATTTGGCTTGCAAATTAAGTTTGCCTTATAATGTAATTCAAAGAAATGGCAGCTACATCTCACCAAGAATGGTGCTAAAATAGCCTTCTCTATAGGATGGTACCTATTTGGAATGGGCATCAGCATTATTTTGCTCATTTGCACCATTACAGAGGAGACCCATCATTAGCATATCAGATCTGTCCCACCCATAAGGGAGGCCGAGACCCAAATTGACTGGTAAACCTCCTCTACACAAGGAACACTGCAAACACAGACATTTCAGCATTTCATAAGCTTCATCGTTGTGGTATGGCTGGTGCCCCTCAAGTGAACCAGCGACCCATGTCAGTGAAGAACACAGTCTAATGTAATTCAGTTTTCTAATAAAACTTGCACTCAGTGGCATTGTTATCCCCAAACAGTTTGTCAGTGTCATCTTTGTGCCACAGCATGACAGTGACATCTTTGTGTCCAAACAGATTATTGGTACTATCTTTGTGAAAATAGAATGTGTCCTTGCTTCTAACGCTGGCTGGGAAGGTGAATAGCAGACCACAAAAACCCCGCCATGTTGTGGTTGCCTCTCCTAGCGAGGATAATCCGTCAGTGCCTCGCTCAATAGTAAGATACAAACAGCAGGTGGATCGCCACACACAGTGTTCGGAGAGAATAAGCAGCTTTAATATAACCATATAAAGAGTATCCGTGGAACAGAGCACAGCAAACAGAAAAGGTGAGACATTTGTGTCTGCCACCTCAGTTTTCTATTTGCTGTAACTGTTCCACCGATACTCTCTATATGGTAATATTAAAACTGCTGATGTGCTCTGAACGCTGTGTGCTGATACAAACAACGCCTTCTGTTGTTTGTACTATCTTTGTGCCCAAACAATGTTTTAGTGCCATCTATTCCCATTAAAAAAACTTTCCAGTGCAATCTTTGCCCCCAAACAACTTACCATTGTCATGTTTGTACCCAAACAACTTGTCACTGCCATTTTTGTGTCCAAACAGATTACCAGTACTTAGGACTGAATAGGAGTACTGACTGTTGCCTATGTTGCATGAAGTCTGTGCCAATTTGCGCCTCACTGGTGTTCAGAGTGCCCAGTTGCGATGCAGCCTTTGCCCCCCGCTGGGTTTGGCTATACCTTGGTGGGGCAAATTGCCGCCCCTGTCCAAGCACCGCCATGGACTGACTTACAGATGTTTTATAGATGAAAACATTGGGTTTTGGAAGGGAAGAAATAGAAGACGGAGTAACCCAGAATCTCTCTATTGCAGAGGTAAACTGCATTGCCAAATAATACAAGTTGGTGGGGGCCGCGGTTTGAAAATTAATAAAATATTATTACAATTCAACTTTCAGCAGTGTTTATTAATGTTTCATGTTATGTAGCAATATGGGACACCAAATTTAATATGTTCTCATTTACCTTTCCGCCCACATTTTCACTGGCCAGATTGTTCATCTGTATGAAATCAGGAGGAGACTGTGGTTCTGCTTCTTTTCGGGTAGAATCCATCATGTTCTAATATCAGTGGATTTGCTGTTCTGTGAACAGTAGATAATTGCATTTAGCCTTTACAAATTAAACATTGGGGCTTAGGTATATAGAAGGTACATGCATCAAAAGTGCCTGATAGTGACAATATCCCAGCTTGCACCAATGTATAACACTGATCACATGCCAGAACCACACTTCCAGGTTGCGCCAAAGCACTTGGAACCATAATAGCTCCTATTGTGGAAGCATGCTGCTTCTGCTTCTGGGAGAAGAGGCAGAGACCTGCAGCACCCTCGGCCTCAACAGTCACCAAAAAGGGTGCCCACGTGAATCACCGATGATTTCCCCAACCAGAAAGCTAGGGAACTGGAAGGGGATATCTTATGTCACAGTAATGTGCAGTCTTGTGAGGGTATCACAGAGCTCCACAGCAATAACACATTGTAATGTGCAGTGGTGTGAGTGTACCGCAGAGGTCCACAGCAATAAAACACAGTAATGTGCAGTATGTGAATGTATCACCAAATGTCATAGTAATAAAACTCAACGTAATGTGCAGTCTTGTGAGGGTATCACAGAGCTCCACAGCAATAACACATTGTAATGTGCAGTGGTGTGAGTGTACCGCAGAGGTCCACAGCAATAAAACACAGTAATGTGCAGTAAGTGAATGTATCACAAAATGTCATAGTAATACAACTCAACATAATGTGCAGTGTTGTGATTGTATCACAGAGCTCCACAGCAATAAATCTCAGCCACCAAAAGGGTGCCTACATAATCACAAATGATATCCTCAACCAGCAAGCTAGGGAACTGGAAGGGAATATCTCATGTCACAGTAATGTGCAGTCTTGTGAGGGTATCACAGAGCTCCACAGCAATAACACATTGTAATGTGCAGCGGTGTGAGTGTATCACAGAGTTCCACAGCAATAAAACACTGTAATGTGCAGTATGTGAATGTATCACAAAAGTTCATAGTAATAAAACTCACAGTAATATGCAGTGTTGTGAGTGTATCACAGAGCTCCATAGCAATAAATCTCACAGTAATGTTTGAGCATAAAACTGAAACCATTGCACTTTTATTTTGTCCCTCCTTCCTGACCACTAGACCTTAAAAGAGTGCTTTTTCTAGATTAAAAAAAACAACAACATTTTAAAATCTACAAATGTGCTTTATATCTGTAGATTATCCAGAGTAAACTATATTTTCAATCTAAATAATATATGTGACCAAGTCTAAAATACTCACTTTTACAGTAGTACATTTTAATCTACCAACCTATTTGCTTCTTCTTCCAATCACTGAAAATTTATGACTTCCAGTCTTTAAAGCGGGTTCTTCACTGCGGAGCCTATTTCCCAGAAAACATCACTTTTGTTAGGTTTATCCTGTTATGTTTGCTCCTTACTCTTAGTCAAGCTTTTGGCATGTTCTTATCTATGCAGTTAAAAAGACAGAGCCAAGTTTATCTTTTAACCAGTCTGTAAATCATTAATTTTAGTAATTGATTTTTACCTTGTGTGTGTGCAATTGACAAAGCCTTTTAATGTGATATTTTTACCCTCCGTGTACTTATTCAGAGAGCAAGCTTTGTTTATACAGCCCTACTCCCCTATAAATAAATGGTGCAAGAGCTGCCGATGCTCCCATCACCAATCATAAACATGGGTATCAGGGAAGTGGTTTGGGCTCTGGCTATCATTTACAAGGCTGGGAACTTGCTTCGCCCCCCAAAAAATAAATGGGCCCGGTACTGTGATGGGGCGGGAGGGGGGGGCTATAATTAGCTCCCCTATACACTGTTTAGAAATATTCTGAGAGTTTGCTCCCTGTTCAGCATGTACCTAGGCACTGAGATCCCAGCAGGATCAGGCAGCAAAGCTCCCTGGTTGGCATCCCTCCGAGAGGTAGATGGCAATGGGTGTGGTTGTGAGTGGTTTCTTCCGTTTTAATGGCTCCGCTATTAGGCACACTTATTTACTTCCTTTAGCAGGTTAACGGGTGTTTTTGACCTGCAGCTTCTCCTTTATGTAGATTTGCACAGTATTCCAGAAAGAATTGCACGCGATACATAAAATGTCCCAGTTACAGTAATTAGCGGGGGCCATAGAATCTACCCCAATAAGTGATGTTCTGCTGTGTAAAGGTCAGAATGCAGCAATGTGACTTCCTATGAAGGTTAGAAGCAGAAAACGGTTTGTGGAGGGAGCTCACAGTAGACAGGGAATGCCAAAATTAAGCCATTTTAATAAATCATGTAAAAGGCAGGTACAAAAAAAGAAACTGGACAGGACACAATGAAAAAAAAAGACGCCTTACGCGTTTTCTTATAAATGGGGCTCTAGTTCGGTTTATAGAAAGCCAATAGTATTACACGTATTCTAAAAGCCGAAAGTCTATAAACCGAAGGTCGTTCGGTTTATAGACTTTCGGTTTATAGGATACATGTAATACTATTGGCTTTCTATAAACCGAAAGTCTATAAACCGAACGACCTTCGGTTTATAGACTTTCGGCTTATAGAATACATGTAATTCTATGCTATTCTATAAGGCGAAAGTCTATAAACCGAAGGTCATTTGGTTTATAGACTTTCGGTTTATAGAAAGCCAATAAAATTACATGTATTCTATAAACCGAAAGTCTATAAACCGAACGTTGTTCGGTTTATAGACTTTCAGCTAAACAATTGTGCAATAAAAAATAATAATATACCGGTATATTATTATTTTTTATTGCACAATTGTTTAATATATATTTGCATATTACCGTATTTGCTCGACTATAAGACAAGGTTTTTTTCAGAAAAAAATTTCTGAAAAAAACCCTCGTCTTATAATCGAGGTCGTTTTATAATCTGACCTCAAATCGAGGTCAGACTATAAGACTGGGATCCAGGTCCCCCACAAAGCTGCAGGGGACCTGGATCCCCCTCTTTAACAGCAGGTGGATGTCTGCGCGATGAGCGCAGACTCCCCCTGCTGCCGCCCGGCACGACCGTCGGGACTTCTATGATGAAGCCGGGTACTTCCGCTTCTGCTAGCCACCAGGAGAATTGGGCAGCCGGGGGATGTCTGCAAAATAGTGCAGATATCCTCCATGCTGCCTGACACTGCCGTCTATTATGACGGACAGCCGGTCCGTCATAATAGACGGCAGTGTCAGGCAGCATGGAGGATGTCTTCACTATCGTGCAGACATCCCCAGGCTGCCCGATTCTCCTGGTGGCTAGCGGAGGATGAATTTATAGAATACGTGTAATACTATTGCCTTTCTATAAACCGAACGAGAGCCCCATTCATAAGAAATTCTAATTTATAGAAAGCCAATAGTATTACACGTATTCTATAAGCCGAAAGTCTATAAACCGAAGTCGTTTTGGTTTATAGACTTTCGGTTTATAGAATACATGTAATTCTATGTATTCTATAAACCGAAAGTCTATAAACCGAATGACCTTCGGTTTATAGACTTTCGGCTTATAGAATAGCATAGAATTACATGTATTCTATAAGCCGAAATTCTATAAACCGAAGGTTGTTCGGTTTATAGACTTTCGGCTTATAGAATACGTGTAATAGTATTGGCTTTCTATAAACCGAATGAGAGCCCCACTCATAAGAATTTCTATAAACCGAAAGTCTATAAACCGAATGTAATTTGTATTAACAAATGGCCATGTCAGTACCTACCCCCCTAGACCCCGGTGAAAATTATGTTCCTTTTACATGGAATATGGACCTAACATACAGAGCTGATAAAGCTAATAAACTGTTTAACTCGGAACAACCAATTGTGGTACAAGATACATCACTTGACAGTTCACGCAAGCAATTTGAAAAATGAACGTCAAAGGAGATAAAAACCTGGTGGGAAGTCACCAGTCTCCAGAAATATGCTGAAACAAATAGAATCCCAAGGGGACTCAGATAAAATAAACAACCAGCAAGTGTAATGGACGCAGACAAATATAGCACCAGGTGGAATTAAGCTTTGGACGAATGCTCTTTAAAACTCATTATTATATTAATTGATTACAACACTGAGAAACTACAGGCACTTAAAGAAGAGATCAAGGACATACAAGGCAAATTATCAACTTACACTGCCCAACCTATATTCCACTTATGGGATAAAAAAATCTCAAGTAACAACCTTAAATTGGAAGATGCAATATCAACTAGAAAACAACATACATTTCTATGAGATAAAAAGGATTATGAAGATAATAAAGTACATACCTGGCACGTGGAGCGAAGAAACATGAGAGGTAGAAATCATCGAAAATCTATTTTAAAGAAAAAAAATCAATCAGTGTCATTTACCTCAGTGGATCAAACGACAACAGAGGGAACATTCTTATCATCATCCTTCTCTTCTCCAGTATCTACGTCTTCAAGGAAAAAGAGTATCATGCTTACAGGTAATTCTACTAGCAAGTAAAAAAACCTGCAAAACACACCACACAAGGACAATCTCAAGGACAGAGAAGATTGGGAAAGAAAGGGAGCACGAATGAAAACCAGGTGACAACACAAGATGTGAATAATGTCCTAAATCTATCAACAAGAACTTTAACAACTGATGAAATAACTTTACTTTCCAAAGGACTTTCTTTTTCTCCAACCTACAAGTTCAGTCATTTTGAGACCCTAATAGACCTCAACAAATTTATGAGGGATATTACGGTCAGAAAATATTTCTCCATAAAAAATTTGCATAATCAACCAATCACTGAACCTCACACGGAGAGTCTACATACAGTACCATCTACGGTTAATAGAGGTTCCCATGATAATATAATTGAACATCTATCTTTTAAAGATCAGTGTGTAATACACGATCTAGAGAATCTTCAGTTGGAGCAAGGACCCCTAGTAGAACAAAAAAGTAGAGTTATATATACAAAACTACATAAACCCTCCCTCTTTAATCCTCTCATGACTAGAGGGAAAGTAGAAAAAACCTTTCAAGATCTAGTTGAAAAATACCTTAATAATTTAGCTAAAAAAAAAAACCAAATTCAATCATACCAATAATTTGAGTAAAGGAGAAATACAGGCTTTAGTCAATCTTAGCCAAGACAACAACATTATAATGCGCCAATCAGATAAAGGTGGTGAGATAGTTGTTATATATACTGATTTTTATGTGCAGGAAGCCTACAGACAGTTGGGAGATCAGGATACTTATGTTAAACTTTTGGGGAACCCTATGCCCACTTTCCAGAACACACTCAATCATCTCCAAAACTATGGTAGTAGTCAAGGGGTCATCAATACCCAAGAATTGGATTTTTTAAATACAAAACATCCTGTAACAGCCACCTTTTACCATGTCCCTAAGATACATAAATCCATAATTGATTCACCGTGCCGCCCCATAATATCGGGCATAGGCTCCTTGGGAGAAGGAAGTAGAAACAAGTTTTTTTCTTGAAAATTTCTCAGATTATTCCACAGACCTAAGAACCTTTTTGGTGGACTGCATAGAATTTCTTCTGTGCCATAATTTCTTTATGTTTGATGGACAGTACTATCTCCAGAGGCGTGGCACCGCCGTGGGTGCAAAATTTGCACCTTCATTTGCGAATTTGTTTATGGGGAGATGGGGGTGGTGCTACATTTTTGGAGGTGGGAATCCATACAGGGAACACATACAATGGTATGGAAGATACATTGATGATCTTCTTATTATTTGTTCAGGTTCAATTGAATAATTTGTCTCCTTTAAGGAATACCTTAATGTTAATGATCTGAACCTTACCTTTACAGCTGAACACCAGCCAATTAGAGTTGATTTCTTAGACTTCACACTGTTGGGCAACTCCGAAGATGGTCAGATTGTAACAGATTCGTATAGGAAATCCACAGCAGGCAATACTTTACTTTCTGCAGGCAGCTGTCACCACGACCATACCTTTCAAGGTATCCCCATATCGTAATTTGTCAGATTACGTAGAAATTGTTCCACTGATCTTAACTTTGAATGTCAGTCATTAGCCCTGAAGGAAAGATTCAAAAAGAGAAATTATCCCACCCGGGTAATAGAAAGAGGCTATCAAATCACCAAGAAAAGGGACCGTAGGGACCTCATTATTGATGTAAATAGAGATAAAGATGTAAATAAATAAACAGAAATTGATGGGGAAAGTTCCACCACCCGTGGAGGGGCCCCACATTTAGCACTAAATATAGCTGCCAATTCAAACAAATAACAGGCATCATCAAAAGACACCTTCCAGTACTAAAATTGGACCCCCACTATAATAAGATCTTAGAACAAGGAGTCCAATTTTCAGCTCATAGGACAAAATCATTAAGAACGTGGCTATCACCTAGCCATTTTCAAGACAAAACTAAACAAAAATCAGAAGGAAATTGGCTCAAATGTACAGGTATGTTTGGATGTGGGGGCAATTGCCTTAGTTGTAAATATGTTCATCGGACCAATAATTACAAATCTACAGTGACGGGAAACTTTTGTTATGAAACAATACATCAATTGTAATACAACATTTGTTATTTATCTAATTACATGTCAAAAATGCAAACTGTATGTTTGGTGTACGTTTAGACCACTGAAGGAGAGAATAAGAGAACATCTCAACGATATTACTATAAATGATAAAAATCATCTAAAAATGTAAAAAAATCTACAATTAACAGACATTTTCAAATTTGTAGTGGTGGAAATAAATCTAATTTTTAATTTCAGGGTATAGAAAAAAATCACCAACACCATGAGAGGTGGTAACAAACAAAATACTCTAAACAAAAGAGAAATGTTCTGGATTTTCAGGCTACAAACCAGACAACCAAATGGGATCAATTCAGATTGGGATCTCAATCATATCTTTAGACATTAATTCCCAATATAATGATGTTGTGATTTATTCTCTCCTTTTCTCCCCTCACCTAAACTGTAGACTATGTATGAAAAAAAAATATTCCTTTAGTATTTTCCCTTTATTGTATAATCAATAGTGTTGAGCGAACCCGAACCGCACTGTTCGAGTTCGTACTGAACATTACAGTTTTTGGACCCCGGACCCGAACACGGACATTTCACTGTATGTTCGGGTTGGAGTTCGGGGTCCGGCGATTTAATGGCGTGTTTTGAAAGGCTACAGGGCAGCCAATCAGAGAGCCCATAGCATTACATACATAAACATTGTATGTAATGCTATGGGCTTTCTATAAACCGAAAGTCTATAAACCGAATCTCGTTCGGTTTATAGACTTTCGTTTCATAGAATGCATGTAATGCTATGGGCTTTCTATAAACCGAAAGTCTATAAACCAAAAGAGATTTGGTTTATAGAAAGCCAATAGCATTACATGTATTCCATAAACCGAAAGTCTATCAACTGAATGTCTTTCGGTTTATAGACTTTCGGTTTATGGAATACATGTAATGCTACGGGCTTTCTATAAACCGAAAGTCTATAAACCGAAAGAGATTTGGTTTATAGAAAGCCAATAGCATTACATGTATTCCATAAACCGAAAGTCTATCAACCGAATGTCTTTCGGTTTATAGACTTTCGGTTTATGGAATACATGTAATGCTACGGGCTTTCTATAAACCGAAAGTCTATAAACCGAAAGAGATTTGGTTTATAGAAAGCCAATAGCATTACATGTATTCCATAAACCGAAAATCTATAAACGAATCTCTTTCGGTTTATAGACTTTAGTTTTATAGAATGCATGTATTGCTATGGGCTTCCTATAAACTGAAAGTCTATAATCCGAATCTCTTTCAGTTTATAGACTTTCGGTTTATGGAATACATGTAATGCTATTGGCTTTCTATAAACCGAAATAGTCCCCATTTATACAAATAGGTCAATTGACCTATTCGTATGAATGGGAACTCTATTTCAGTTTATAGAATAGCAATAACATTACATGTATTACATCTGAGTGTCAAATAGAACTTACAGCGCACTTTGAAAAATTCTAATAGTTTTGGGTGGTAAATAGTACATTTGCGTCTTGCGGTGCACTTCATATCTGAGAGTCAAATAGAACCGTCAAATACTGTGCTTACAGCGCACTTTGAAAAATTCTAATAGTTTTGGGTGGTAAATAGTACATTTGCGTCTTGCGGTGCACTTCATATCTGAGAGTCAAATAGAACCTTCAAATACTGTGTTTACAGCGCACTTTGAAAAATTCTAATAGTTTTGGGTGGTTAATAGAACATTTGCGTCTTGCGGTGCACTTCATATCTGAGAGTCAAATAGAACAGTCCAATACTGTGCTTACAGCGCACTTTGAAATATTCTGCCTACCTCCTCCTCCTCCAGCTCCGCTTCCACCTACACCGCTACGGTCACCGCCTCCTCAACCTATGGGTCACTTAGTATAAACTAAAATAGAATACCCTGCACTCCACCCCTCTCTCAAATGGATAATTCTGTTGATCCTCCTGGCAGCCATGCTTTAGATTTAGATTTATGTTCTTCCAAAGCTAAAATCAAAGATTCCATCTAGTGCTATTTTATGGCTCAGCTGTATTTGTAATTTGTATGTATTTTATGTTATTTTAAGTTATTTCCCTATCCATATTTGTTTGCAGGGCACTTGTCCTACTCTTACCCACATTTTACTTCCTTTTGCAGCCCTCTAGCCCTTTCCAGGACTTTTTTAGAAGCATTTTAGTGCCCAAAAGTTTGGGTCCCCATTGACTTCAATGGGGTTCGGGGTCAAGTTCGAGCCCGAACCCGGACATTTTTCCGAAGTTCGGCACTTTTGGATCATACAACCTATACTTGACCATCTTTAGGATCTGTTTAGGGAAGCTCCTCCCACCCCCCCAACCCCCCACCCCCACGGTACCATATAATTGTATCACTTAATTACTAGTTAACATTATTGTATTTTCCCTTCAATTTATGGCACCATTTAACTTAACTTAATCACGACACATCTATATTAAAGGTACTCTGTTGTAATCTTGGTCTCTCCAAAATTTGTTACTTTATTTGTAACATCCTACTTAGGTCCATTATTCCACATAATAAGTATCTACCGTATTTGCTCGATTATAAGACGAGGTTTTTTTCAGAAAAGTCTTATAATCGAGGTCGTCTTATAGTCTGACCTCAAATCGACATCCTCCCCTGCTGCCCGGCACGACCGCCGGGACTTCTATATAAAAGTGCCGGCGGAAGTGCCGGGCAGCAGCGGAGGATGTCTGCGCGTTTCGTGCAAACATCCTCCGGCTGCCCCCGCTAACCATCAGGAGATTCGGGCAGCCGGGGGATGTCTGCACGATAGGTGCAGACATCCTTCATGCTGCCCGACACTTCAGTCTATTATGATGGACCGGCTGTCCGTCATAATAGACGGAAGTGTCAGGCAGCATGGAGGATGTCTGTACTTTTCGTGCAGACATCCCCTGGCTACCCCCACTAGCCACCAGGGAGAGTGAGACAAGGTGAGGGGGGGAGGGAGAGAGACAAGGGGGCAGGGAGAGAGAGACAAGGGGGGGAGAGAGATTGAAATGTATGGAGGGAGGGGGGGAGAGAAAGGTTTTGAGTGAGATGGGGAGATAGAAAAAAGTTTGGGGGAGAGAGAGTAAAGGTTGGGGGAGGGGGAGAGAAACAGCGCTTGGGGGAAGGGGGGAGAGAGAGAGACAAAGCTGGGGGGAGGGAGGGGGAGAGAGAGACAGCGTTTGGAGGGGGAGAGAGAGACAACGTTTAGGGGGAGAGAGGCTGCATTGGAAATAAAAACAAGAAATGCATTTTTTTATATCATTTTTATTAAATATTAAAAAGCAATTTACATGTGAATATATACAAGTTAAACTTTTTTTTCCTATAGGGTAGTGTTATATTCAGGCTTTTAGTTTTTTCCTGAAGGAATTTTAAACGTTTGGGGGTCGTCTTATAATCAGGGTCGTCTTATATTCGAGCAAATACGGTATTTAGCACTGCACTTTTTTAAATGTACACTACTTTGTATTAGGATCTTTTTATAATCCTCTCTATGTTTGTTATTTATGTACATATTATAGTATCACCTCTTGTATTAGTTATTTAGCACAAATTATGCATACATTTATATATATATATAAAAAAAAAAGCATAAATAAGGAGGTACACCCATAGAGGGTAAAGCCTTGACAAAGCGGCAAGTTTTGGCACGAAACGCGTAGGCGTTTAGTTCACCGGGTAAAGGCGGAGTATTACTCAGGCATCAGAGCTGTACTTTGGAAATGGATTAAAATTCACCTTCAGCTCGAAACTGTGTCTGCATGTATCATTGTTTTTCTCCTTTTCCTCTGGATTTTGCTTGTATATGTTTTACCCGACGGAAGCGCTGGGTAGGTGTGCCGACAACAGGAGAATTGAGAGTCAGTTGCTCTTACATCGCATGGTGTGGACATTCTACTTATTTGTAAGCAACATGGTGTCCTACCATGCTGCCTGTTCGGCTTCCAACGGTGAGTGTAGATAGATCACGTGACCCACTGCGTGTCTGACGTCAGAGCACCTGGTCACATGACCTGTCATCACTCTGCCCCCTAAGGAAAAAAAAGAACGGGCAGCCCAATTGTCGCGATCAGGCGGCCCATGTTTTTTTTCTCAGGTTTTTTGTTTTCAGTGTTTGGGGGCGGCAGCATGTTTGGGGGCAGACACATGTTGGCTATTCCAGTCTGAAGGACGACCTCTTGTTGTTTGTACCTTTCTGTTAATGAGCAGGTCCAGGGGCATTGCTAGGTTGCCAAAAGATCTGGGGCTAGAGCCAGTGACAGATTTGATGCAAATAAAGAAGCTCACATGCTTGGATCTGGTTATAAAGTATATATATGATGCTAATGAGCAATAGGTGTATATATAATATAAGCAATAGATACATATAAATGGATGTATATCATGATGTCAATGGGGTGAGATGGAGGGTGAGTGGGGTGATAAGCTGGATGGAGGGGGTAAGATGGAGGGAGAGGGTGAGATGTATGATATGATAAGGATGGGGTAAAATGGAGGTTGAGGGGTGATATTCTGGAGAGAGGGGGTCACATAGACGGTGAGTGATGATAAGCTGGATGGAGAGGGTAAGATGGAGTGAGAGGGTGGGAGGCATAAGAAGATGGAGAGAGGCTGACAGGGATGATAAGATGGTGGGATCGGCTAGCAGGGGTGAAAAGATGGTGGGATGGGCTGGCAGTGGTGAGAAGATGGAGAGAGAGGCTGGCAGGGATGAAACGATGGAGGGATAGGCTGGCAGGTGTGAGAAGGTGGAGGGAGAGGCTGGCATGGGTGAGAAGATGGAGGAATAGACTGGCAGGGGTGAGAAGATGGAGGGAGGGTTGATATGAAGGATATGAGGAACACTTACCTGGACTATCTCAGCCCCCTCTGGGAACACATGGCACCGGGGATGCAGCATAAACACTTCCAGCAGCAAAGAATCCTCTTCCTGCTCACAGCTCTAGCCACTCTGCCTATCAGAAGCACAGAAAATCATGTGACCCAGCTCTCCGGTAGCCGCACCTCTAACTGCTCACTGCACGGTAAGCTGTGGTGGGGAACGAAGTGAGCGGTGCTGCTGTAGTGCGCATAACTCTTCTTCTACCATGCGCGTGAGGTCATGTGCAATGGTCAGAGGGAGGGGAGAAGCGTACCTGCAGCATCAAGACCACAGCCTCGGGGAATCATGGAGCCCACAGTCCCATTTAAAATAAAACTGTTTGGTAAGTGTGTGAGTGGTAAGTGTATGTATGTGAGTGTGTGGTAAGTGTGTGTGGTATGTGTACAAATTTGTAAATAGTAAGCAATTCAGAGGGAAAACAGTATGAGAAAGGTATTTGCCTAGAGTGGGCCTTTAACCATTGCTACTCCAGGTCACATCCCAAAGACCAAACTATCTTCATACTGAGATTCAAATTGACCGTACTATTTTTTTTTTGGGGGGGGGGGGGGGTGCCTGTCTTCGGGTCTATTCCGACATTAATGCTGCCTATGAGTGCATAGCATGCAGTCCAATCTAGAAGACTTGAGCTCTAGTCATCCAGTATCTGTAACATCATGCAGCATCACTGAAAATATGATAGACCCAATAGCAAGCCAAATAAAGTTAATCCCATCCTTGAGGGATGCTTTGAGAATTTGTACTATGGGAACTGACCCAGAACAGTGTGGGTTAATTAAAGAGCTGGACCCCAACATGTATTGCAGTAAGGTACATTGTAAAGGTTAGGGATAATTATTCTATACATAGCACCTGATGAAATAGCTCAAACATGCAGAAGTCAGTGCAGAATCTGTACAGTACAGCACTTACAAATGGAGAAATTATATCAGAAAAGTGCTATTTTACTCACATGGAAGGAGCAGCCTAATATGGAGCTAGACTGAATATGAAGCCACTCCGAGCCCCCTAGTGGACCATGTGTCCTATAGATAAATCAGTACTGCACACTCCATGCACCTACAGACTTTGAACAGTGCTAGGTAATTTGACTGTGAGGTCTGAACAGGGCTGGACTGAGAATTTAAACCAGCACCAAACTTTTTAAGTTTTAAGTTTATGAAGCACATTTTAAAAACACACTGTTTGTAGATAAGAGCCATAATAAAAGACTACCATATTTACTCGATTATAAGACGAGGTTTTTTTCAGAAAAAAAATTCTGAAAAATACCCCTCGTCTTATAATCGAGGTCGTTTTATAATCTGACCCCAAATTGAGGTCAGATTATAAAACAGCGATCCAGGTCCCCAGCAGAGCTGCAGGGGACCTGGATCCCCCTCTCTAACAGCAGGGGATGTCTGCGCGATGAGCGCAGACTCCCCCTGCTGCCGCCCGGCACGACCGCCGGTCGTGACGGGATGGAGGGGGGAAGAGACAGAGACAGGGGGAGGGAGGGGGGCAGAGAGGGAGGGGGGGCGAAGAGACAGAGCTACAAGGCGAGGAAGAGGGGAAGAGACAGAGGGAGGGGGGGACAGAGCAACAAGGGGAGGGGGCAGAGAGAAACAAGGGGGGGGGAAGAGACAGAGGCGAGGGGGGAGTCAAAAGGGGGGGGGGAGAGAGACAAAGCTGGGGGCAAGGGAAAGAGAGGCAGCATTGGCACATAAAAAGAAATAAAAACAAGAAATGCATTTTTTTATATACATTTTTATTAAAAATGCAATTTACATGTGAATATATACAAGTTTAACTTTTTTTCCTATAGTGTAGTCTCATATTCAGGCTTTTCGTTTTTTTCCTATAGGAATATCCAAAGTTTGGGGGGTCGTCTTATAATCAGGGTCGTCTTATAATCGAGCAAATACGATAATATGTATAGAACAAATTATGTTGCAAAGTGTAATAATCAGCATGATTCAGCCAGCCCAAGTACAGGGACATTTCCCAGTATCCAGGTAGACAAGTCCAGCGCTATCCAGATATGTTGAACTATGGAGCACAGCCCAGATCCTCAGAACAGAACAGTGTGGTGTAAAACTAGTTTGTTTCATTCAAAATCAGACAGAAGGCAAGAGGAAAGAGATTGTCTAACAGCTGGTCTGGTATAGACCTCATACTGTGGATAGACATTATGCCTTGGGGCAGGTTATAAGGATATGTCCGTTCTTAGTTCAGTTTGTCTCACACACTGGGGTTTATGTATCAAGTTTATTTGTGGGGCAAAGTTCTAAACATGTGTAACCTCTCTGTGATTACAGTAATTTCTGCTGTGTTACTGACTATCCTACAGTTTTGTGTAGTGACCAGCAGATTATGTGCTTCTGGGCACATGGCTGGATATATTATAGACTCCATTTTAGATCAACTTTTAGTTGAAACGTGGATGGAAGAAATGAAAGATCCCTGCTAAGCACAGATGGAGGTCCTTGATTGAGGCATATCTGATCCAATGATCAGAGGAGTGGTGGAGCATCCTGGAAGAGCATTCCAGCAGACAGCTGTAGCTAGACCAAGATACAGAGCTGTTTGTGGCAGAGATCACTGTGAACAGTGACGAAATGATAGTAGCAGTTAAAGGAGCAGACACTCTACTTCCTGAACTAATTTTAGGATTTTGCTAAGTCATGACGTAAAGTCATGATTTATAAATACACGGAGGCTTTTATTATGCATAAACTCTTTCTTTATTCCTTCAGCAGCAAGAAAAAAATAAAACATGGAATGAATATGAAAAATGTTAACCAATCAGATACAATTTAGTAATAATCCCTCCCTCCCCTCTTCCATAAAACCAAGTGTACAATAAAATCTCCTCCTATTTCTTTGATGTAAAATAAAACTCAGATCTTCCCAACAAAACTTGAAAAGTTGAGCTCAAACTTCTTAATCCAACTGACGCCATTGACAGATAAGTCACCGGAACGAGGAAATAACAGGACTCTTGACAGGAAGTCCTCAAACTGTAAAAGGAGGAAAGAACAAAGGGTAATCTTCATGATATAAATCTCATATCAAATAGTAATAATGCTATCTTATAAATACTCCCAATTGAGAACAAAATAATTGACATGACATAATATCAGGGTAGGGAGAAAACCAAGAACATATCGAGTGGGTATTATACTCACCTCCGTGCATTTAAAAATTATGACTTTACGTCATGCAAGTTTAAAGCTGATTTACAACAATAGATGTGAAGTGGGTACATGCTTTGAAATAAAATTCTCTAAACGTGGATTCCCTGGACCAATCTGCTGCCTTCATAATATCTTCTAATCTGAAACCCAAATTAAAAGCTCTTGAAGCCGTAGCTCCTCTGACTGAATGAGGTCCAAACACAGCGGTATCAACACCCGACACCTGAATCTTCAAGTGACCGGTGTCCAAGCTCCTGCCAAGAGCATCCTAATTGATTGTGAAACATTTTGTATGCACCAGGGTCCCCTGAAAGCAGCCTGTTATCAATATTAGGTCTCCTGATTGAACGGGTGATGATTCCCTTCCGGGTCCGTCAGTAAGTCCAGCACAACCGGGAGAATGCGAGGCCAGTCTATCGATAATTCCAATAGCTTTGGGAACCATGGTTGTGATTCCCACCAAGGCGTGATTAGTCCCGCCGATGTCTTGGATCTTCGCCGGAGTACCAGCGTCCTGGCAATGAGGAAGAATGGAGGCAAGGTGTAATGTTTGTTCGTTGGCCAGGTCTGAAGAAATGCATCCGTAGCTACTGCCTCGGGGTCCAGTCTCCAAATGTATCCTTGGGAGGTGTCTAGTCGAGGATCCAGGAACTCCAATCTGCCCCTGAGTTTGCCAAACCTGGGATATGTGTAGCTTGAACAGACACGTTGTGTTCCAGACAAAATTGCCAGAAATCCGTTGCCAGATGCGAGAGAGCAAGGGACTTCGTGCCGCCCAGCTGATTGATATAAAGCACTGCCGACACATTGTCCATAAAAAGTAAGACTGAACAGTTGAATAAATCGCGTGTAAAACCTTTGACTGCAAATGTACCTGCTAATAGCTCCAAACAGTTCATGTGTAGCTTCTATTCTGGAAGAGACCATCGTCCTCCAGTGAAGGAATCTCTGCAGAGAGCTCCCCATCCGTGAAGACTGGCATCGGAAGCGATCACCAGATCCAGGGATGAGCTGAAGTCTGCTCTGCCGTTCCAGGCTTCCATGTAACAAAACCACCACACCAGTTTTTCTGTTGCTTCGCAATCCAAAGGTACTGTCTGATCGTACGCCCAACCCTGGTGTAACGAGCGGTTTTGAGTCGCTGGAGAGCGCGGTAATGTAGTGGGCCTGGGAATATTGCTTGGATGGAAGCTGACAATAGGCCTATAACCCGGGCCAATTTTGAGCCATAAGTGTGGGTTTCGACAGAGCTCCTTTGATCTCTTTCTTGATAAGTTTGATCTTCTTCGGTAGATGTAGTGATCCGTGAACCAACTCGATCATAAAGCCTAAACATTCTATCCGTTGGGCGGGGATTAACACTTGTCCCAATTGATGAGGAACCTTAGATCTTGCAGGAGATCGATGGTCCATGACATGAAGGTGCAGTGAGTGTCCTGCAACATGATGAGCATGTTGTCTAGGTAAATGATGAGCCTGACGCCTTTCCTGTGAAAGTGGCATACCACCGGTCTTAGTAACTTGGTGAAGCACCAAGGAGCAGAGGAGAGACCAAACAGGATGGATACAAACTTCGAAGTCCTGCCTTGCCATAGGAATTAGAGAAACTTTTGATGGACCTTTACAACTGGCACCGCAAGGTCCAATTTTATCAGTGTTGATATCTCACAAATTCGTTTAGCAGGAGAAGGTTGATGACTGAACGTGAATCCCCATCCTTTTCGGGTACTAAAAACACATTGCTGAGAAACCCCGCCACGCTGTAATCGGCATAATGGCCCCTTTGGCTAATAAAGCCCCGACTTCCACATCTATTAACTGAAGAGGCCATATTAATCCGTTTTGGTTCTATCTTGAGTAGTATAGACTTCCTATATTCACTAGCTAAGGCAGTATTGGCGTTGCCCATTCTGTAAATGCTATAAGTGTTTGCGCCTGTGAAGACATTTTCACATTAAATATATGCGCCTGCACTTTATTATATGTATGCACATTTTTCTTAATTATTTCTTTACTAATGTAAGAATACAAATCTTTTTTTTATATTATTCACACTTTATTTCTGTATTGGTGTTATTTATACACGTACATTTTGAGGGCTGTTCACTTTTTCATATATTTTTTTAGTATCAGTGTGTGTGTGTCTCCCATCCACTTAGTGTCCGTGTGTGTGTCTCCCATCCACTCAGTGTCAGTGTGTGCATCTCCCACCCACTCAGTGTCAGTGTGTGCGTCTCCCACCCACTCAGTGTCCGTGTGTGTGTCTCCCATCCACTCAGTATCCGGGTGTGTGTCTCCCATCCACTCAGTGTCAGTGTGTGTCTCCCATACACTCAGTGTCAGTGTGTGTCTCCCATCCACTATGTGTCAGTGTGTCTCTCCCATCCAGTCAATATGTGTGTGTGTTTCTCCCATCCACTCAGTGTCAGTGTGTCTCTCCCATCCACTCAGTGTCAGTGTGTGTCTCTCCCATACACTCGGTGTCAGTGTGTGTCTCTCCCATACACTCAGTGTCAGTGTGTCTCTCCCATACACACAGGGCCAGTATGTCTCTCCCATACACACAGGGTCAGTGTGTCTCTCCCATACACACAGGGTCAGTGTGTCTCTCCCATACACTCAGGGTGAGTGTGTCTCTCCCATACACACAGGGTCAGTGTGTCTCTCCCATACACTCAGGGTCATTGTGTCTCTCCCATCCACTCAGGGTCATTGTGTCTCTCCCATCCACTTAGTGTCAGTGTGTCTCTCCCATTAACTCAGAACTCTGCAATCCACTCAGTGTCAGTGTGTGTGTCTCACATCCACTCAGTGTAAGTGTGTGTGTCTCCCATCCACTCAGTGTCAGTGTGTGTGTCTCCCATCCACTCAGTGTCAGTGTGTGTCTCCCGCATCCACTCAGTGTGTCTCTCGCATCCACTCAGTGTGTCTTTCGCATCCACTTAGTGTCAGTGTGTCTCTCCCATTAACTCAGAACTCTCCAATCCACTCAGTGTCAGTGTGTGTCTCTCCCATACACTCGGTGTCAGTGTGTGTCTCTCCCATACACTCAGTGTCAGTGTGTCTCTCCCATACACACAGGGCCAGTATGTCTCTCCCATACACACAGGGTCAGTGTGTCTCTCCCATACACTCAGGGTCAGTGTGTCTCTCCCATACACACAGGGTCAGCGTGTCTCTCCCATCCACTCAGGGTCATTGTGTCTCTCCCATCCACTCAGTGTCAGTGTGTCTCTCCCATTAACTCAGAACTCTGCAATCCACTCAGTGTCAGTGTGTGTGTCTCACATCCACTCTGTGTAAGTGTGTGTGTCTCCCATCCACTCAGTGTCAGTGTGTGTGTCTCCCATCCACTCAGTGTCAGTGTGTGTCTCTCGCATCCACTCAGTGTGTCTCTCGCATCCACTCAGTGTCAGTGTGTCTCTCCCATTAACTCAGAACTCTCCAATCCACTCAGTGTCAGTGTGTGTGTCTCCCATCCACTCAGTGTAAGTGTGTGTGTCTCCCATCCACTCAGTGTCAGTGTGTGTGTCTCCCATCCACTCAGTGTCAGTGTGTGTCTCTCGCATCCACTCAGTGTCAGTGTGTGTCTCCCATCCACTCAGTGTGTCTCTCCATTCCACTCAGTGTGTCTCTCCCATCCACTCACTGTGTCTCTCCCATCCACTCACTGTCGGTGTGTGTGTCTCTCCCATCCACTCAGTATCAGGAGTGATCCATTTAATTGTGTTGTGTTTTTTTTTACTTCCTCCCCAGCACTGAATGGATATCCTTATCAGACTTCTTGGAGTAAACCAGGGCTTGAAAAATAAAATTTTAACCTCATAAACACCCACACACACCTCACATACACATATACACACACCTCACAATTAATTTTAGAAGCCAGCGAAAAAATGTAGGAGCCAGACATATATACACCAATCACGCAAATGTACACACACCTCACATATACACCCACCTCACATTTAAACCCCACATATACATCCCCCACACACACACCTCACATATAAATCAACCCACCACATACCTCAGTTATACATCCCCCCACACACACACTTACCTCACATATACATCCCCCCCCACACACACACCTACCTCACATATACATCCCCCCCACACACACCTACTTCACATATACATCCCCCCACACACACCTACCTCACATATACACCCCCCACACACACACCTACCTCACATATACACCCCCCCCCACACACCTACCTCACTCATACATCCCCCATACACACACACCTACCTCACATCTACACCCCCCCACACACACCTACCTCACATATACACCCCCTCCACACACACACCTACCTCACATATACATCCCCCCCACACACCTACCTCACATATACATCTCCCCCCCACACACACCTACTTCACATATACATCCTGCCACACACACACATCCTCCCACACACACACACACACACACACACACGTGCCTCACATACATATCCCCCCCCACACACACACACAACTCACATACACATCCGTCCCACACACACCTCCCATACACATTCCCCATACACCTCACATACACATGCCCCCTCACACATACACCTCGCATACACATGCCCCCCCACACACTCCTCGCATACACATCCCCCCACACACCTTGCATAAACATCCCCCCACACACACCATGAATACACATCCACCACTCACACCTTGCATACACATCCACCACTCACACACACCTTGCATCCCCCCACACACCTTGCATAAACATCCCCCCCAAACACCTTGCATAAACATCCCCCCCACACACCTTGCATATACATCCACCACTCACACACACCTTGTATACACATTCCCCTCCCACACACAGCTTGCATACACATTATCCCACACACACACAGCTCGCATACCCCCCCACACACAGCTCACATACACATTCCCCCCCACACACAGCTCTCATACACATTACCCACCACACACAGTTCACATACACATTCCCCCCACACACTTTGCATACAAATCCCCCCCACACACACTTTGCATACACATTCCCCTGCACACACACACCTTGCATACACATCCCCAAACACACACCTCGCATACACATACCCAAACACACCTACCTCACATATACATCCCCACACACACACCTACCTCACATATACACCCCCCACACACACACCTACCTCACGTATACATCCCCCCCCCACACACACCTACCTCACATTTACATACCCCCATACACACCTACCTCACATATACACCCCCTCCACACATACCTACCTCACGTATACATCCCCCCCACACACCAACCTCACATATACATCTCCCCCACACACACACCTACCTCACATACACATCCCCCCCACACACCCATCCTCCCACACACACACACACACGCCTCACATACATATCCTCCCACACACACAACTCACATACACCCCCCCCCCACACACCTCGCATACACACACACCTTGCATACACATTCCCCCACACACACCTTGCATACACAGCCCCCCAACACACACACCTAGCATACACAGCCCCCCCCACACCTAGCATACACATCCCCCACACACGCCTCACATACACATCGCACACACATCCTCCCCACACATACCTCGCACACACATCCTCCCCACACCTCGCACACACATCCTCCCCACACACACCTCGCACACACATCCTCGACCACACACCTCGCACATACATCCTCCCCACACACACCTCCTCCCCACACACACCTCGCACACACACCTCCTCCCCACACACACCTCACACACACCTCCTCCCCACACACACCTCGCACACACCTCCTCCTCACACACACCTCCTCCCCACACACACCTCGCACACACCTCCTCCCCACACGCATACACACCTCACATACATCTCCTCCCCACACACACCTCTCACACACATCCTCCCCACACAGACCTCCTCCCCACACACCTCGCACACACATCCTCCCAAACACACCTCTCACACACCTCCTCCCCAAACACACCTCGCACACACCTTCTCCCCACACGCACACACACCTCACATACACATCTCCCATGCACACACACACCTTGCATACACATCCCCAAACACACACCTCGCATACACATCCCCAAACACACCTACCTCACATATACATCCCCCCCACACACCTACCTCACATACACATCCCCCCCACACACACACCTACCTCACATTTACATCCCCCCACACACACCTACCTCACATATACACCCCCTCCACACACACCCCTACCTCACGTATACATCCCCCCACACACAACTACCTCACATATACATCTCCCCCACACACACACCTATCTCACATATACATCCCCCCACACACACATCCTCCCACACACACACACCTGCCTCACATACATATCCTCCCACACACACAACTCACATACACATCCCCCCACACACACACCTCCCATACACATCCCCCCACACACACACCTTGCATTCACATCCCCCACACACACCTCGCATACACAGCCCCCCCCCACACACACCTAGCATACACATCCCCCCCACACACACCTCACATACACATTCCTCCCCCACACACACACACCTCACATAAACACACACCCCCACACAAACACCTCGCACACACAGCCCCCCCACACACACCTCGCACACACATTCTCCCCACACACACCTCGCACACACCTCCTCCCCACACACACCTCGCACATACCTCCTCCCAAAACACACCTCGCACACACATCCTCCCCAAACACACCTCGCACACACCTCCTCCCCACACATAACTCACACACACCTCCTCCTCACACACAACTCACACACATTTCTCCTCCCCACACACAACTCGCACACACATCCCCCTCCACACACGTTGCAGACACATCCGCCCACACACACCTCGCTTACACCCCCCCACACCTCACATACACACCCACACACACCTCGCATACACACCCACATACACCTCGCATACACATCCCCCCCACACACAACTTGCATACACATCCACCACTCACACACACCTTGCATGCACATTCCCCTACCACACACAGCTTGCATACACATTCCCCCCCACACACACAGCTCGCATACACATTCCACCCCCCCCACACACAGCTCGCATACACACACCCCCACAGCTCGCATACACCCCCCCCACAGCTCACATACACATTCCCCCCCACACACAGTTCCCATACACATTCCCACCCCACACACAGCTCCCATACACATTCCCCCAACACGGCTCACATACACATCCCCCCCCCCACGCACTTTGCATACACATCCCCCCACACACACAGCTCGCATGCACGTTGCATACACATCCCACCCCACACACACCTTGCATACACATCCCCCCACACGCACAGACACCTCACATACACATCTCCCCTGCACACACACACCTTGCATACACATTCCCAAACACACACCTCACATACACATCCCCAAACACACACCTCACATATACATCCCCAAACACACACCTCACATACACATCCCCAAACACACACCTCACATACACATCCCCCCACACACGCCTCACATACACCACCTTACATGCCTCCCACCACCCCACACACACCTCACATATACACCCCCCCACACACACCTCACATATACACACCCCCAGTGTATGTGACTGACTGTCTCTGTATGTATGTGACTGACTGACTGTCTCTGTGTGAATGTGACTGACTGTCTCTATGTGAGTGTGACTGACTGACTGTCTCTATGTGAATGTGACTGACTGTCTCAGTCTCAACATGGTGAGTTTCCTTAGCGGGGGAAACAAACCAGGTTTTTCCTGTACAATGTAGAGCTAAACTGGTGACATGAAATATGCATCTCAAATTCTCTCCTTTCACCTTTTAGTTAACAGACCCCTATGAGTCCAGGACAGATGGAAGACTATTGGAGTCTGAAAATAAATCAGACCAGTACCCATGAACTAAACAATAATTATAGGTATAAAATGATAATGCTGAAAAAAAATATCTTAATATTTCAGTGTGATTCTATGAATTTTATTTATAAACAATGGCATAAAAATGGGCGTTATGTCTAATCTCCGTGCCATATATCCTCAGTCTTCCACGGGTCTGTACACACCAATTTCTCCACTGCAGTGAATTACATCCCTTCACTTTCTACATTGACATGTATGACCCCAATCCCCCCCCCCCCCCCCCGCACACTTGTCCACCCTATTCCACAGTGCTACAGCTTGCCAAGTTGAGATACAAGTCAATCTCCCTACTGAACTCAGCAACATCCAGTCGGTCATGGGTCACAAGAGTTGCAGCAGGTTTATACATTTAGTAAGCTCAAGTCTTAGTAAGTGCTGTGTAATGCTCCATGTGAGTGAAAATCATTCCTTTCATTTGCTGAGAAATTTGCAACCAATAAAGGTTCATTGGCATTGTAAGACTACTATCCCTGTAATGGACCATTGTTAGCTGAAGGTATAAAAGCCAATTTGCTGGATTGGAGTTCTCATTATGAACCATCTAGGACAGCGGTGGCGAACCTATGGCATGCGTGCCACAACTGGCAAACCGAGACCTCAGTTGTGGCACGCGGCCAGGTTCAGCTCTCACCACTTGTCTGCTCCGTTCAAGAGGTACAAGCATCAGTGGTTAAAAGATGGGCGCCGCCGGTTATCTGCTTCTTCTCAAGATAATCATGCTTTGTGACTTGAACGCTTTTTCACATAATGGGAGAAGAAGCAGATGACCGGCGGTGCCCGTCTTTTACCCACTGATGTCCGCTCCTCTCGGATGGAGCAGACAAACAATGAGGTGAACCTAGCTGTTTGTGTGTGCATGTATGAGTAGAAGTGTGTATATGTGTGAGTATAAGTGTGTGTCAGTATAAGTGTGTGTATGAGTATGAGCATAATTGTACGAGTAGAAGTGTGTGTCTATGCGATGTTGGCACTGCAAATCGGTTCCAAAAACGTTCGCCATCACTGTTCTAGGACCTATCCCTGTAAAGGACCTGTGTTAGCTGGAGGTACAAAGGTCCTTTTACTGGATAGGAACTAGCTTTCTCACTGTGAACCGTGTAGCTCCTATCCCTGTAAATGACCTGTCTTAGCTGAAGGTACAAAGGTCCTTGTACTGCATAGGAACTAGCTTTCTAAATGTGAATCGTCTAGTTCCTATCCCTGTAAATGACCTGTGTTAGCTGGAGGTATAAAAGGTCCTTCCACTGGATAGGAACTAGCTTTCTCACTGTGAACCGTCTAGTTCCTATTCCTGTAAATGACCTGTGTTAGCTGGAGGTATAAAGGTCCTTTTACTGGATAGGAACTAGCTTTCTCACCATGAACCTTCTAGTTCTTAACCCTTTAAAGGACCCTTGTTAGCTGAAGGTATAAAGGTCCTTTTACTGGATAGGAACTAGCTTTCAAACTGTGAACCGTCTAGTTCCTATCCCTGTAAAGGACCTGTGTTAGCTGAAGGTATAAAGGTTCTTCTACTGGATAGGAACTAGCTTTCTCACTGTTAACCGTCTAGTTCCTATCCCTTTAAATGACCTGTCTTAGCTGGAGGTATAAAGGTCCTTCCACTGGAAAGGAACTAACTTTCTCACTGTGAACCATCTAGTTCCTACCCCTGTAAAGGAACTGTGTCAGCTGAAGGTAGAAAGATCCTTCCACTGGATAGGAACTAGCTTTCTCACTGTGAACCGTCTAGTTCCTATACTTTAACAGAACCTGATAAGTAGGGGTCCTTTGGCAGGATAGCAACTAGCTCTCTCAGTGTGAGTCAGCTAGTTCCAATCCCTATCCAGGACCTGACCACTAGGAGCAAAAAAGGTCCTTTAGCAGGGTAGGAACTAGCTCTCTCAGTGTGAGTGGCTAGTTCCAATCCCTACACAGGACCTGACCACTAGGGGACAAAAAGGTCCCTTTGCAGGATGGGAAATAGCTCACTCACACTCACTATTTCCTATCCTGCAAAGGGACCTTTTTCTACTAAGATAGGAACGAGCCTCAACCCTTATTAAATGACAAGAGTATTAAATGGAGCTCCGGGGTAGGATCCAAACAAGTTGGCAGCATGAAGCCATAGCTCCTGTCAACCAGCTAAAAAATACTGCCACCTGCGATCACAAGATCGCAAACTAACACACATTAGCACACCAGAAGCCTCCCTGCATCCTAGGGAGTCAAGTGATAAGGGTGTATAACACAGCACAGGAGGCCACCATCAGACCAAGGAGGTTCTAACTCCACAAAGGCCATAGCACCAGGCCTGAGACAGATCAGGGCCCAACTTTTTATTCATGCCAGGCAAATACCTGCCCAAATTGCCCCTGCTTGGGTGGTAAAGCACAGCTGAGAACTGATCACTCTCCTCTTAAGCATAGTCTGGAGTTGATTCATCAACTTCACTGCTGACACTGGACTATGCTACCCATGCAGACCAGTGGACAGAAGTGCATTACACAGGTATCCCACCAAACCCCAGCACCTTAACTGCATAGCCTGTAACTTGCACCCCTTGAACCAACACAAAACCTTTCACTTATGCGTCTCTTGTGAGCACTTTAAAACATTAATTTCTAATCCAATACAACCATCTAGAGACACTTCTTCGTAAAGGTTGGTTTGCAGTTTTAACAAGCCGAAATTGCTTATTCCTTATCCTATAACGCCATCTTGTGGCCCATTTTCGCAAATGCGGGTTTAAGGATTTTCACAGACAAAATTATTTATTCCTTATCCTATACCACCATCTAGTGGTAGATTGCGGTAATTGCAATTATAATATTTTCCTCAGCCCAAGCTAAAAAGTTTACATAGAAACATAGAATGTGTCAGCAGATAAGAACCATTCGGTCCATCTAGTCTGTGTTGTTCCAATGTTCTAAATACTTTTATTAGTGCCCAGTTCCCTATCTTATAGCTAGGATAGCCTTGTGACTATCCCACGCATGCTTAAAATCCTTCACTGTGTTTACCTCTACCACTTCTGCTGGAAGGCTATTCCATACATCCACTACCCTCTCAGTAAAGTAATACTTCCTGATATTACTTTTAAATCGTTGCCCCTCTAATTTTAGACTATGTCCTCTAGTTGTGGTAGTTTTTCTTCTTTTAAATATACTCTCTTCCTTTACTGTGTTGATTCCCTTTATGTATTTAAATGTTTGTATCATATCCCCCCCGTTACGTCTTTCCTTCAAGCTATACATGTTATGATGCTTTAACCTTTTCTGGTAAGTTTTATCCTTCAACCCATGAACCAGTTTACTAGCACTTCTCTAAACTCTCTCCAAAGTATCAATATCCTTCTAGAGATACGGTCTCCAGTACTGCGTACAATACTCCAAGTGAGGTCTCACAGTCTGTTTTTAAAGAAGCCCTATAGGGCGAAACGCATCAACTGTCTGTAACGTCCATTTGGTAACTCCTGCATACGCGGAAGCAGCTTTTTTCTCACCAACCCCGCCTCCATCACTGCCAGCTGACGGAAAATGCATGCCGTAGGATCTGCAGTGCATGCTGAAAGCGGAGGATCGGTGAAGTGTTTCTGTTTTTAACTGGTGTCGAATTGCTTTTAACTTTAAGCCCATCTTGTGTCCTTGGGGCTAATACATTTCAACGTAAACACTGAAGTGTATTCCATGTTGACATCTCTTGGATAATCAACTGAGAAGCTGTCTCGATTTGGGAGTTATACCTAAGAGTGATAGGACTTTTAGTCCACAAGTGTGATATACTCAGAGCCAGTACACAAGGCTCTGTATTTTGTGAGTGTATTTCTTTTGGGGGGAGCTATACCCATATTTGTACAGTACAATACCACACCTTGTATATATTTGTTTTTTATCTTTTTCATATTATTTATGAGAGAAAAGCACCACGAGATTTACTTCATCTGGAAGCAATTGTTGCTTCTTTTCTTTGATAAGTATTGTTTATGATTTCAATTTCACATTTACTCACTTATTTAATTCATTTTTTTGCGCAACACTTTTTTATTTTCATTACTATATTTTGTGCCCTCTTGGGGGAACTGCACTAGTGTTTTGCAGCACTGTTTTTGTTTTTTGTTTTTAATTTTTTTAATACAAGCGCCTGTCACTTTGTATATTTGTGTATTCTATTACAGTAGTACATACTACTGGACAGGGGGTCAATTTGAACTGTATTACACTACAAATCCACTACTCATTGATAACCACCTCTGTATCAGACCCTAAGTGTACTATTCCACACAAAGCACCTGATTACCCAGAGCAATCTAATCCCTTCCACAGAGCGCAACTATCTCTGGACATGGACCAGTCATCTCAACAAAAATGTGACAAACCCAAAGATAAACCAACAGACAGACTCAAAGACAAACCAAAACAACAACCTAACATGGGAAAAAAACTACCCTGGGCCACCCAGTGAATTATCTCCATTACCAGACCTCTTCTCTCCAGAACATTTTCCAACACTTTCTCCCCCTTCGGCCTCACAAGCAGCAGCAAAATCACTGGAGGTCACCAAAACCTTGATGCCACTTCTGGATGCTTGCTTCAACGAATTGAAAACAATGATAGAAACAGCAATGAATCAAATCCAAATGAACAAAACACATACAGTGGAGCTGGAACTAAGACAGGTGAACTCCAAGACCACCATAACCATGCACCAAACGACTCTACAAAACCAAGAGATCATTACACAAACGCTCCACACTAAGATAGATGATCTAGAATACAGGAGCTGCCGAAACAACTTGGGATTTGTCGGCATTCCTGAATCCATCCCACCACAGGACTTGATTCCCATGTTACAACAGTGACTCTCTGATGTCCTACATCTACGAAAGCCGCACAAAACACTCACCATAGAAAGGGCACACCGATTAGGTCAGGAATCAAAGACTCAGGCAAGTCATTGCCATATTTTTAATTTTCTTGATAAAGAGGCCGTGTTACGGGCCTTCAGAAGTTCACTACAGATATCTTTCAGAGCTCAAAGAGTCCTCATCTTCCAGGTCTACTCAGCGCAGCTATCATCCAAACAACGCGAAATCACCCCCGCTATGCCAGGAACTCTCAACTAAAAACGTGAAATTCACATTACTATATCCAGCCAGATTTAAAAATGAGGTACAACTGAAAACAACTGAAACTTTTGATACCATAGCTCAAGCAACCGCATTTTGGTCAACTTGCCAAAAAGAATACAATACTCCCAACGGATTGACACGGGCAGATGGTGCCTAAGCCTGCTTACCAGCTACCACTTTGCCTTACTGAACCTTTTATTTTTAATAATCTGAGCCAATTTATTGGCTCCCTGTTGTTTTGGTTTCTATTGACTGTTTATGTTGGATACGCGGAAATTAAGGTCACACCTAACTGTACCTCCAACAGTCATGAACAACTCCATCCTCTCAGGAGAAGTTCTTAGCTCAAAGGGACAAGGAACTTGCCTATCGATGCTTTACGCCACTAAAAAGAGAACTTCCCAAACAGGGAAATGGATAACATACAAACCATAACACCAACAACGCAGGTCTTACAAAATCACTTTCATATTTTTATATTTTATCATGGAACTCAAATTATTTAAAAAGAAATCTTCAATCAATTAAGGAAATACTGCCCACCAATATATTTCTACAGGAGACTCATTGGTCACAGGTCTGTAAAGAAACCCTACATGCACTATGGATCAATGAATGTGTCTGAACTACATATAAGTGCAAAAGCCAGAGGGGTCGCGATCCTTCTGGGAAGACACATCGACTGTCAGATACACTAAGCTTTAAAAGACCCCCAGAGCCGATACCTGATATTGGACATCGCCATCAACAACCTGAGACTCCTCATGGCCAACATTTATGCCCCAAACTTACCCAACCAAGATTTCTATGTAACACTATTTGAGAAACTATCAGCTAACCTTAATTTGCCTTTCATTATAGAGATGACTTCAATACAGTAGCTAATGCTGGACTAGACTCTACTGACAACCCATATCACCTTTGATCCTCACAGGTGGAGGGCATCGCCTTCATATAGGGAAACCTACAGATGCTTGATCCATGGCATATCCAAAACCATATCTCAAAAGAATTTACAGACTACATTCATGTACACAACACAGCTGCTAGTTAGACTACATCCTCACATCAGCACACCTACGCCCATCTGTTTCCAAGACACGCATATACCCTATTACCATTTCAGACCACACACCCATAGCACTGACATCGTCTACACCTCCAAGATGGCACTTCGCAAATTACCTTTATCATGACTCAGATTTTAGGTCGTTTCTCAAATCAGCCATGCCTAATTATCTGGATGATAATTTCCAACACATAGACGAACCGCTACTTTTCTAGAATGTGTTGGAAGTAGTACTATAAGGACACATTATTAAATTTGTGGCCCATAAGCGTAAACAATTGAATGATCAATACAACAAACTAATTTCAGACCTCACCATAAGTCAGACACAACAATTCCAACACAACACAGAACAAACTAAAACACAATATACTGCTGCCAAAGAACTACTAGAAACATTTTTACTGGAAAAAGCCACGTGCCAGGTGGACTACACGAAACAAAATGTTTTTTCAATGAGGAGGCAAAGTGGGTAAACTGCTAACTAGAATTGCAAAATCAAGAAAACCAATCCCAACCATTTCCAAAATCCAAACACCACATGGACCCTCCTTTGACACAAACAGCATTAACAACAAATTCAGGGATTTCTACACCTCCCTTTTTGAAGCCCAACCAGATGATCCCCAACCGGGAGTATCTTTCCTACAACAGGCAAAATTAAAACGACTTACCAATGCCCAACGCGGACAGTTAAATGCTCCAATCTCCCAATTAGAAATTCTCCAAGTTATATCCTCCCTACCAAATGCCAAAGCCTTAGGCACGGATAGGCTACCGGGAAAATATTTTAAAATTGTTAAGGATCACATTTACTGGATGGGCGGACAATCAGCTTACTCATATAGGACATTTTCTAAACACAAATACACAGGCCATTCTCTCTATAGACCAACTAAAAGAAAAATACCCTGACTTACGGATCACACAATTCTCATATATACAAGCCCATCACTCTGTCAACTCCCAAATACAAAACCTTTCCACAGCTGACTGGGAAATCCCTCTAGACAGTCTCTCAATACTAACCTCCCCTAACTGTCCATCAACATCAACTATTTTTGCTAGGACAAGATCTCAAATGGACTTTGCATTACTTCATACAGGGCCTAAATATTGGCTAACCCAAGATCCTACCCTCAGTATGCAAGACATTTTGAAGGCCCACCTCCAAATGCTAAAAACCATTCCTTCCTCCTTATATGGTGAAATGTTCTACGTAATTTTCCATCCCTTATCCATTTCCCCAATAAGGAGCTACAAAAAGGGCAGATCAGACACTGATCAATGTCTCAAATGCAAACACCCTGCAGCAGACTTAACCAATTGCCTACGGCGATGACATGCACAGAAATCAAGCAAACATTTCAGCATACAACTTGGTGCATGACGGAACTACTAAAAGACAGGACTCCATCCCACTAACCTAAGTAACCAGTCCCACATCTCCACCCCCATGACTGACATATTTTATAATGCAAAACCTGAAACACACAGACACCGACAAACCCCAAACCTGCTCTACACAACACCGCCTTACTTGTTGGACACACGAGACCCTCACAGGACGAACAACGTACAGGTAGAGATTGCCAGGAAAGTTGTAAGTTAAATGTACTGTTTTTATGCTTTTATACCTCTGGATCTCCCTCTGAGGCTTACAAGAAATAAAAAATAAAAAAAGTATTAAGGGATAGCTATAAGGAGGGAAACTTAGAAAAGGGATAGTTGAATACCCTTGCACTTTATTTGTAACATAATTTGCTACAACACATTTTTTGTTTTTGGATATTACATACAATGTTGCATGTAATAACAGATAAAAATACAAAGCACCTATTAGTGAACAAATAAATTGTAGAATAAATTTCAAATTGAATCAAATACAAACCCCAGCAAAAGAACGTGTAATAGTTAAACTTAAAAAAGGCTTTCTGGATGTAATCCATTGATAGCATCAGGGAATCTTGTAGACAATAACTTTGAATTGAAATAGCTGCTAGTCTTAAAAATTCCACAGTGGAGCACCACTGGAGAAAAGGGGAACAAGTAGTTATAGACAGTGCTATATTAGTAAATGGTATAATAACCAACAAAAATGTAAACACAAGAAAAACTCTATATGTAGTAATACAAAAAAACAAAAACAAAAAAAAAAAAAATATATATATATATATATATATATATAAAGAAAAAGTACAAATAAAAGCATATACACATAAATATACAATGCATAGAATAATTCATACAATGCGGACAAGAAATCAAAAAAGGGGGATAACACACTGTAAATACACACCTTAATAAAAAGAAAAGACACAGCGCTGATATTACAAAATTAGAAAAAAAAATAATAAATAATAATACAAACCCTTAAGAGCACAAGCATACGGTTTAGAAAAAAAGTGAGAACAAATTGGCGTCTTATACTGAGGAGTAAGTGCTCAGAAAATATGGTGTATCTCCTTAAGTGGGTACAAAACAAGCAAAATTAAATACTTATAAATGATCTGAGTACTGGAAAAGTAGGACAAATAAAATAGGAAAATGGACAACGCTCAAAATAAATATATATATAATAGACAAAAAAAGGCAATGATTAGTACATATACATATGTCAGAAAAGTGTATTAACAGCTAAAATGAAATCTTAATTTTAAAAGAAAAGCACATGGGTCAGAATATAATAATAATGGCTAGACTAAAGTCTTAGTTCCCAAAAAAGTGTATATAGATCAAAGTATGAAATACAATAACAATGAATACATAAAAACACAGATAAATGAAGTAAAATAACATACCTTATAACATACATAGGTAACAAGACCCGACCAGGAAAAAATTGAGAAACTGTAAAATTTAACTGTGCCAGCTTGAGAAAGGACCTCTCTGAAACGCGTTTCACTTTACAATTTCTCAGAGGTCTACTACGTCTGGTAGACGGTCCGTTATACTATATATTGACTGTTGAGGAGTTTTATTTTTTCTAATGTTGCATGTACTATTTTTGCACTTTCAACAATAAAAAAAAAAAAGAAATCTGTGGCAATTTGGCGATATCAGGATGTGGTATTACCACCTATACACTGAGGGGGATGGGGTAATAGCAGCTGGTGATGAGCCCCCTACAAGTTAAGAGGAACATGGGACAGGGTTTGTAGGTGCAGTGTGAGTTCTTCTGTCTGCCTGTTTACACAATGGCTTCAATATTTTAACAAACAAGTGTTGTGAAATAACTGTGGCTGACCACATCTTCATGTGCTGCGAATGCGCTCGAGTACACACCTCCCTCTATCAGCTGGCAAAGGAACTTGAGAAATTTAACACAGTGTTAGGCAGCGCTCATGTGTGAAGGATCTAAAAAAAAAATTACACAGAGATAAAGTCTTGATGCATGAAAAGTATGCTGTGCGCTTGTGTGTGTGAATGGAGATATGAAAGGTGCAGGGCTGCCATCAGAAATTTCAGAGCCCCTTACTGAAAAAAAATTCTGCCCCCTCGATAGTTTATCAATTAATATGTGACTAAAAGCCGGGGTCCGCATCCACTCTATGTCACATATTAATTGATAAACTATCGGGTGGGGGTGGGAGACACCTTATGTGACCTGTAACAAAATCCAAACAGATATAGTCAGTGTCAGAGGAGTTAACCTCTGGATTGCTTGACATATATAGGTAGTGTTAGATGAGTTAACCCCTGGATGGCTATACAGATATAGGCAGTGTCAGAGGAGTTAACCCCTTGGGTGTGTAGACAGATCTAATCAATGTCAGATGAGTTAACCCCTTGGTAGCTAGACAGATCTAGGCAGTGTCAGAGGCGTTAACCCCTTGGGTGGCTAGACAGAGGCAGTGTCAGAGTAGTTAACCCCTTGGGTGGCTAGACAAATATAGGCAGTGTCACAGAAGTTAACCCCTTTATCCACACACTCCCTCACACTAAAATACAGACAGTCTGTCACTCACACTCACTCACACTGACATACACACACTCACTCACACTGATATATACACACACTCACACTGACATACACACACTCTCTCACACTGACACACACTCACTCACACTGACATATACACACACACTGACATACATACACACACACACACACACTCACACCGACACACACACTCACACTGACATACACACACACATACACTGACATACACCCACACATTCACTCACAGTGACATACACCCACACATTCACTCACAGTGACATACACACACACACTCACTCACACTGACACACACACACTCACTCATACTGACATACACACACACACACACACACACACACAAACTCATTCACACTGACATACACACACTCTCACTCACACTGACATACACACACACACACACTCACTCACACTGACATACACACACTCATTCACACTGACATACACTCACTCACACTGACACACACACACACACACACTGTCTAACTGTTTAACTTACCTTCTGCACACATCTCTGTGCTTTGAGCTCCTTGTGTGAAGGAGGGGCTGAGCCAATCATGGGAGGCTTATGAACTCTCAGCCAATCAGGAGAGTCGAGAGGTCTCATCTGATTGGCTGAGAGCTCTTTCTATCAAGCTCAAAGACAGAGAAACAAAGAAATAGAAGGCTGCACTGAGCAGCAAAGTGCCGCTTCTGCCAGGGGGCCACGGGGCAGCTGCCATGGCCCCCCAGGAATGAGTGGGTCCTGGGCAGATGCCCCGTTAGGGCCCGTAATGGATGTATCGCCCGTCACCCCCTGATGGCGGCCCTCGAAAGGTGTGTGAATGGACAGTAACAAGGGTTGAAGCCTTGACGTGGCTTTACTGCTCTCATGGGTATCCATGTGCCAATTCAACCAATGTGAGTGACTTTGATGATTAGAATCATAATTGAAAAAATATACTTTATTTTCAAACGTTTTTTGTTTATTCGACTCTTTGTGAAGTCTGTGACTGTGTGGAAATGTGACTCTGTGTGGGAGTCTGTGTGTAAGCGACTGCTTCACAGGGAGCATGGGGAACTGTGGGCAGTATGAGTAACTGCTGCTCGCACTCCCCACACACAGTGGTAATGCAGGGTATAGGATTTCTGATACTCTGCATTATCACTAAGCACGCTGCTCTGCTTCACAGGGTGGGGGTGGAGCTACACCTCTCAGCCGGTGAGCTCTGCCCCCTCCCTGGATCCAGCACTGCTTGCCGAGCAGAGGGCTCTTCTGATCTCCCCATCCAGTTTCTCTACTTTTTTTTTCATTGCTGGGGGGTGGGCTCCCTCTGGGGGGTTGCACCCTGTGCGCTCGCAGAGATCGCACACCCCTTAAGCCGGTGTTCCGACGGATTCCTCGAGCAAATTCTACTGTGCAATCGCAGTAGAATTTACTCATTGCGCATGCGCACAAAGTTACAGCTAATCACTCAGCTGTAACTTTGTAAGGACTGCGCATGCGCGAGCGATGCTAACCACCTCCGTTTGGACATGCGCGCGACCATCGACAAATGATTCCAGAAGTTTTAATAAGCTACGGTGGTAAGTAACACACGGGGGGAGGGTCATTAATCAATTAACATTGATTGCTAAGCTAATAAGTGACAATCAGTAAGACGCTTATACTTACCTGTCACCGCAGCTGATCCAAAGGGGGCGTGAGATGGTGTGTGTTCCTCGTTGCCCCTATGTTGCCCCCTTATGCCCCCCCCCCGTGTGTTCCTGAAATCAGGAAGGAGAATTGGATGTACTGGTTCATCTAGGGACAAATGATTTGGCTTGCAATGAGGTTTCAGAGGTGAAGGAAGCTTTTCGTGATCTTGCCAATGATATACGGCAGGTTGTGTCCACACTTTCCTTTTCTGAAGTTATGCCTGTGCATAACATTCAGAATGATAGACGGATGCGTATTAGGGACTTCAACTTGTGGCTTGGGGAATGGTGTCGGGAGCAAGGATTTGGCTTTGTTTCTCATGGAAGTTCACTATGGGATAGAAAGGAACTGTACAAAAAAGATGGTTTGCATCTTTCTCAAAAGGGAACGAATGTTCTCAGTGAGCAGTTCAGAGGTTTTGCTAGGAGGTTTTTAAACTAAAAGAGGGGGGCAAAATGGCGATAAAACATCAATCCAATTGCCCCCCAAAACAGGGACAGAAGTTACCTGTAGTCAGTGTGCTGAAAAATGATAAGCTTAGGGTCATGTCTACAAATGCTCGCAGTTTAGGGAATAAGATCCATGAACTTGTGGCAATATTGGCAACTAAGAATGTAGATTTAGTGGCTGTTACTGAGACATGGTATAATGAAAAACATGACTGGGACATATCAATACCAGGGTACTCTTTATATAGAAAAGACAGAGAAGGTAAAAAAGGGGGAGGGGTTGCCCTGTATGTGAGGGATAGCTTAAAATGTAACGTCATACAAGTTAGTGAGGCGAACATAGAGTCAGTTTGGGTTACATTAGAATTTGGTAATCATATGGTAACTCGGGTAGGTGTGATTTATAGGCCCCCTGGACAAATAGAGGAGTTAGATAATCTACTAGTTGAGGAAATAGCTAAAATAACAGGGAGAAGTGATCATCATGAGTTACTTTAATCTTCCTGATGTGAACTGGAAATACAAAACAGCTACTTGCGCCAGGAGTACGCATATCCTAAACTCCCTACTGGGATTATCTCTGAAACAAGTAGTCGAGGAGCCAACTCGAAAGCAGGCCATACTAGACTTAGTGTTCACAAATGGAGATTTGTTATCAGATATTACTGTAGGTGAAAGTTTAGAATCTAGTGATCACCAGACAGTGTGGTTTAATATAAGAACAGTGACGCAGTCACACCACACAAAAATTAAGTTATAGATTTTAGAAAAACAGACTTTTCCAAAATTAGATTAGGTGTAAAGGAGTCATTATCAGACTGGAGCAATTTAAATGTAGTCCAGGAGAAATGGGATTATCTAAAAGTTGCACTACTGAAGGCAACAGAAAATTGCATAAGGCTTGTCAGTAAGAGCAAAAAATTGAAGAAACCACTGTGGTACTCTGCAGAGGTGGCTAAAATAGTAAAAAATAAAAAGCTAGCATTTAGTAATTATACAAATACTCAGAGTGAGGAAGATAGAAGGATCTATAAGAGTAGGCAGAAAGAGGCAAAGCAAGCTATTAGAGCTTCCAAAGCACACACAGAAGAGACTATAGCCCAGTCAGTGAAAAAGGGGGATAAAACATTTTTAGATACATAAATGAGAAAAGGAAAGTAAAACAAGGATTAGTTAGATTAAAAACAAAAGAAGGATGCTATGTAGAAGAGGATAAAGGCTTAGCAGACTGCCTTAATTAATATTTTTGTTCAGTTTTTACAAATGAAAATGACGGTAAGGGACCTCATTTAGGGAAAAAGACTAATGAGTCTTTTGATGCAAGTAAGTTTACAGAGGAAGAGGTTTTACTTCAGCTGTCTAAAGTAAAGACAAATAAGTCGATGGGACCTGATGGGATACATCCAAAGTTATTAAAAGAACTTAGTGGTGTACTAGCAAAACCGTTAACAGATTTATTTAACCAATCATTGTTAACGGGAGTAGTTACAGAAGATTGGAAATTAGCTAATGTTGTGCCCATTCACAATAAAGGTAGTAGGGAGGAGGTGGGCAACTATAGACCAGTAAGTCTTACTTCAGTAGTGGGGAAAATAATGGAAACCTTGTTAAAGAATAGGATTGTTGAACATCTAAAGTCGCTTGGATTTCAAGATCAGAGACAGCATGGGTTTACTTCAGGGAGATCATGCCAAACTAATCTTATTGATTTTTTTGGTTGGGTAACTAAAATAATAGATCAGGGTGGTGCAGTAGACATTGCTTACCTAGATTTCAGTAAGGCTTTTGACACTGTCGCACATAGAAGGCTTATCAATAAACTGAAATCTTTGAGTTTGGATTTCAATATTGTTGAATGGATTAGACAATGGCTGAGTGACAGGCAACAGAGGGTTGTAGTCAATGGGGTATATTCAATGCAAGGTCTTGTTACTAGTGGGGTACCTCAGGGATCTGTACTTGGACCCATTCTCTTTAATATTTTTATTAGCGATATTGCAGAAGGTCTTGTTGGCAAAGTATTTTTTTTTGCTGATGATACAAAGATTTGCAGCAGGGTTGATATTCATGGAGGGATAAGCCAAATGGCAAATGATTTAGCTAAACTAGAAAAATGGTCAGAGCAGTGGCAACTGACATTTAATGTGGACAAGTGCAAGATTATGCACCTTGGGCGTAAAAACCCAAAAGCAGAATATAGACTATTTGGCACAGTCCTAACCTCAACATCCGAGGAAAGGGATTTAGGAGTAATAATTTCAGAGGACTTGAAGGTAGGTAGGCAATGCAATAGAGCAGCAGGAAATGCTAGCAGAATGCTTGGTTGCATAGGGAGAGGTATTAGCAGTAGAAAGAGGGAAGTGTTCATGCCATTGTACAGAGCACTGGTGAGACCTCACTTGGAGTATTGTACACAGTACTGGAGACTGTATCTCCAGAAGGATATTGATACTTTGGAGAGAGTTCAGAGAAGGGCTACTAAACTGGTTCATGGGTTGAAGGATAAAACTTACCAGGAAAGGTTAAAGCATCTTAACATGTATAGCTTGGAGAAAAGACGTAACTGGGGGGATATGATAGAAACATTTAAATACATAAAGGGAATCAACGCAGTAAAGGAAGAGAGTATATTTAAAAGAAGAAAAACTACCACAACTAGAGGACATAGTCTTAAATTAGAGGGGCAACGATTTAAAAGTAATATCAGGAAGTATTACTTTACTGAGAGGGTAGTGGATGTATGGAATAGCCTGCCAGTAGAAGTGGTAGAGGTAAACACAGTCAAGGATTTTAAGCATGCGTGGGATTGACACAATGCTATCCTAGCTATAAGACCGGGAACGGGGGACTAATAAAAGTACTCATAAAAATTTGGGCAGACTAGATGGACACTTTTTCGAAAGGACTTCTCTAGTACCTCAGCAATACATAACACATCTGAAGAGAACAATCGCTCCAGGTGTTGAGGTTAGCAGAATTCGACTGTGGGGTTTCCCCGACCACTGCCATAAAACCCTATTAAATTGAATCAGTTAGTGGAATACAGTCAATTCATTGCTTCTTTATTTTATTCTGCCATGTGTCCATTCTCCTTAGTTCCCTGGTTTAGCAAAATGTCTTCCGATGTCCACATGGCTGTGGTAACTAGGCATGGCTGTGTAAGTACATATTTTGCTCCATCATCTTTCTGCTTTCTTTAATTCGATAATAGGTTAATTTTTTTAAAAGATCTATAGACAATGAACACTGCTTCCTTCTTCATTCATTTGAATGACATTATTCTAATTGGTTCCTGCAGCAAAAAAAATCATAATAAAGAATTGACTTTTACTCTGGCAGTGTGGGCATTCCTTGCTTCTTATAAACTGCTGTAATTTCACAATTTCATCTAGCTGTAAGTATTTTCAATTTTAAGTAATGCAGAAACATAGCAAGACTAGGAGCGAGCTCCATTTAGCTCATTCGCCTGTAGGTTTTGGAGATGGCTCCAGGGTGTCTCAGGATATAGTCCATACACAATAGCAATGGGGTATAGACTGAGACACCCTGGTAAGTTGGGGACTAACAGTAATTCAATTAAGGGTTAAAGGGAGGGGATCTTAATTGGGGTCAGGGAAGGTTATGAGCAGCGGGAGTAGGGGAGGAGACTAGTGGGAGGAGTTAAGGTAATCAGGCAGGGCTATTTTAACTGGAATTTGTAAATTTAACTCTTTAAGTCTTATATTTGTTCTCTTTTGTTTCACAGGTTCTATCACAGGAGTTTCAGTCAGAATCCATAAAACATCAGGACATGAAATCTGGACTGTGCCAGCCATGCAAGAGAACCAAGTGACACCAAGGAAGGCTGAGGAGCAACACTACACCGCCAAGATCCCTTGGTGGCAGGTAACGCGGTTTTAGCTCCCAGACTGCTCAGGGCAACCTTCTCTTCCCTTGTCTAATTTTACCGTATGTCCCCTTGTGCTGATGGATTTGAGTTTATCTATTATATGGCCAAAGCCTTCTCTGTATTACCTCTGGGGAAGTTTATTCTCCCACTTTCAAAATTAATTGTTTCAATAACTGGTTTATCTCTACCATTTCTGCTGGTAGAGTCTTTCTTGCATCCTTCACCCTTTCAGTATGTAATAGTTTCTCATCTTCACTGTATTAACACTCCCACCTCTGCTCATCTGCTATTATTGAGTACCCTCTCAATACTTTGGGTTGTTTCTTCTACCCACTTATATTTATCATTAGGGGCTCTTGTGCTCCTGGTGAAATCATTGGTATATATCTAAATATTCTCATTATACTATTATATTATGTCTACTAGTGATATACTATGCCTTTTATCTGCATGTGTTGTGGTAACCATGTATTCTTTATTTTTTTTTCTCCCACTTTCCCAACCTCTAACATGTAGCCACATTTTTGCCACATTTTATTGCCTTTATGCTCTGCTAGGTTCTCTTATCTAAGTTGTTTTAAAATTCCCAAATTATCACCATATTCCCTGCTCCCCTCTGATTGACCCTGTGATGACTGACAGCAGCAGGGCTCCGCCAAAAAAAAAGGAAATTACTTTTACTCAGCTAGTGTGGGCAGCCCTGGTTTCTTGCAAACTGCTGTCATTTCACAATTTCACCTAGCTGTAATTATTTTATACAATGCAAAATGTAAAACATTAATTTTAATGTACTATGAAAGCACATTAAAATGCATTAATATTTGGAACCCACATAACCCCATCACATGCCTCCATCACCCCCATTACATGCCTCCATCACCCCAATTACACGCTTCCATCACCCCATTACATGCCTCCATCACCCCCATTACATGCACGATCACTCCCATTGAATGCCTCCATAACCCCATTATATGCCCCATCACCTTCATTATTTTCCCCATCACCCCCATTACATGCCTAAATCACCGTCATTACATGCCTCCATCACCCCCATTACATGCGTCCATCCCCCCCGTTACATGCCCCATCACCTCCGTTACATGCCCCATCACCCCCATTATATGCTTCCATCACCCCATTACATGCCCCATCACCCCATTACATGCCCCATCACCCCCCTTACATGCCACCATTACCCCCATTATATTCCCCCTCACCCCAGGACTTACCCTAATCCATGGTTGCTAGTGTCTTACCATGCTGCCTGTTCGGCTCCCCGTGGTTATTGTAGATAGGTCACATGACCTGGCGTGCTTCTGAAGTCAGAGCTCCGGGTCACGTGAACTGTCATCACTCCAGCCTCTAAGAAAAAAAACGCACGGGCAGCCCTGTCATCGCGATCAGGCTGCCCATGTGTCGCTGCCCGTGCGTGTTTTTCTTGTTTGTTTTTTCACTGTTGGAGGTGCTGCCGCCCCCCCAAAAATGTTCTGCCCTAGCATCCACCTAGGGTAAATACCACACTGGGTGGTACGAGTCAAAGTAACATCCACATGAATGGCTGGACCCAAGGATTCCCAGCACAGCATTGCCCAATGCATCACACTGCCTCTGCCGGCTTGCTACCTTTCAGTGGTCATATTGCTGTGGCTGATTGGTGTATATATATATATAATATACATCTGCATTGTGTAATCTCACCCACGACATACCTGAATGGCAGATATAAAATGTGGTTACCCTAGCTGAGAACATTGCATACTTCAAAAAAGACCTCTTGCATGCTTTCATTCAATTAGTCACTGATACCAGGATAGTTTCTTCCTCACTTGCAATGTAGACAAAAGCAATTATTGAATATTACAGAGACAGAAGATTAGCAGGATAGTTATTATCACAGAATCACTTCACATATCTAGAAAAAAATAATAATAATAATACAGAGCAAATATTGTATGGCAGCTGAACCATTGACATTCATATTAACACCAAATATCTGACTATTTAAATGGGGGTCAAACAATCCTTTACATTTTTAGGCTTGGCATTTGAAATGCCTGAAGCTCACTGATGGAAGAATTTTTTGTTTGTGTGATATTTTCTTTTAACAAAAAAAATCCATCCTGGTGTTTGTTTGTTTTTTTAGTTTAGAAATTTTATTTGTAAAACTTTTTTATTTTCTGAACTTTTGTTGTGGAAGGTTTACATTCCAGTCTGGTGTGGCATGATTATTAGAAGATAGACCTGGGGCATAACAAACATGTTCCCCCAGGTATTGACAGTCTAGTGATAGCAAGGGACATAAGGAAGGTTAAAGTCTAAGGCACACAGACACGATTGTTTATCTTACAGAAATAGGAACAAACTTGTGACAAACCTGAATAGAACTTGTCATGATCTTGATTGTAGAGGCAATGTCGAGGCAATAGCCAGCACCAAAATTCTGGGGCACCCACGACCTCATTTAATTAATTAAAAACTGGTTATATAGTTAGATTAGCCTATAGGGTTAAAATTAAATAATTTTTAGCATAAGGGATTAGAGTTGGGGTTAAATTTAGTCTTAAGGTAAAATTTTGGGTTCAGGTTGGGTCAAAAGTTCAATATAGGAAAAAAAAATACTGAAAAATATGGAAACATGCATATTTCTGAACTCGGGACAACATTTAGAAACTATTTAGATGGGGTCTTTTTTAATGATTGTATTTGTCTAAATTATATTTTAGGTTAAAGTTAAAAAAATGTTTTCTTTTTTAATTTTTCATCATATTTTATGATTTTTTTTGTAGTAAATTATAAGATATGATGAACATAATGGTATCTAATGAAAGCCCTTCTTATGACGATAAAAACAACATATAATTTGTGTGGGTACAGTATCTGAGAAAAAAGAAAATTGCAGCTAAACACAAACACCCCAGAAATGTCAAAGGGAAAGTCAAGGTGAAAATGTCTTGTCACTAAGGGGTTAAAACAGCTGCATCTCACTGCGGCCGCAGTAGCTGCAGGCCAGATAAAAAAAATCCGCGGGTCGGATCTGGCCCACGGGCCATAGTATGGAGACACCTGCTTTAAGGGAAATTCAGAGCTACCTGCTGTTTGGCTAGCTCCCAACCCCCCAAAAATCCGATGCCTCCAACCCTTTGGTTTCCGAATGGCCCGACCAGACGATTTGGAGCTGAGTTCATCAATACTACTAGGAATCATTCTAGCAGAACTGGGTTCATTGGCTGGTGCTTTTCTCATCAGCCTCAGATATTTCTCAAAAAAAAAAAAATTGGGCAGACTAGATGGACCGAATGGTTCTTATCTGCCGACACATTCTATGTTTCTATATTACATTTGCTTTGTCTAGAAACCATGAAATACCACTTTCCTTCCTAAATTTTAGAAGACTGACTCCTGGATTAGTCTATTTGGCTCCTAAAATCTGCAAACATCTGTTAAGCCCTGATATATTATATAATAGCCAGCTGTAATTATGTGTTTGTATTAGACATGTGCATTCATTTTCGGACGAATGCATTTTCGTCCGAAAATAGGATTTTCGTCCATTCGTCCAAAAAACGAATAACAAAAATGCTAAACTAACGAAAGCCGAATGAACGAATGGTTAATAAACGAAAATCATTCGTCCATTCGTCCATTCGTGCTATTGGCATTCTATAAACCGAAATAGAGTCGATTCATAGAATACCAATAGCATTACAAACATTCCATAAACCGACATAATGAACGACTTTCGGTTTACGGAATGCATGTAATGCTATGCTATTGCTATTCTATAAACCGAAATAGAGTCACCATTCATTCGAATAGGTCAATTTATAGAATAGGTCGGTTTATAGAAAGCAAATAGTATTAAATGTATTCCATAAGCCAAAAATCTATAAACCGAACGACATTCGGTTTATAGACTTTCGGCTTATAGAATACATGTAATGCTATTGCTATTTTATAAACCGAACTTCTTATGAAGGGGGACTCTAGTTCGGTTTATAGAAAGCCAATAGTATTACATGTATTCTATAAGCCGAAAGTCTATAAACCGAAGGTCGTTCGGTTTATAGACTTTCGGTTTATGGAATACATGTAATTCTATGCTATTCTATAAGCCGAAATCTATATACCGAAGGTCGTTCGGTTTATAGACTAGCATAGAATTACATGTATTCCATAAGCCGAAAGTCTATAGACTTTCGGTTTATGGAATGTGTAGGTCAATTGATTCGTACGAACGAATAAAACGAAACGAAAATAATGAACGAATTTTGTATGAAACGAATGCAGTAATGAACGAAATTCATTTTAGACGAAATAAATAACATTTTCGTCCCGAATGGACGAAAACAAAACGAAAATTTTAGTTTTGCACATGTCTAGTTTGTATCACTTCACTAGTTGAATATATAAAAAAACGTTCTCCTGTAGGTTCCCATGCAGTTCCTTTGGCATTCCACTAGGTGGCTCCAAATACCTGCACATTTTTGCCTGTGATTTTATGAATTTTGCTAGGCAAGCTAATGTGACTTTATGCCAAGTACTGTCTCATCCTGGCACTCTGCTGGTTAAACAGTTGTTTGAGGCTGAGAATGTTCTGTGTTTTGTAAATCTCTGTTTTGCAGAGTTCACTACAGAAAAATTATGCTTTTGATTTTTCCATGTGTTTTTGAGATTACACAGTGTAAACAGGAATGTGTGTAAGGCTGACCTTTGTGGTGATAGTAATCAGAATCCACTTACTATGTTGTTTATTTGGTTAATAGTATTACCATCAACTCCATTAACAGCAGACTTTACAATGGTACAGATTAGAAAGTTATATTGAGCAGTATCAATTTAAAGAGAATATTTCAAGATCATAATATGAATTAAGCACAAAAGATATGCCCATGCTTGCAAATTAACATCACTATTACTTTTAATTTACTGTACCTTATTTTTGTTTTTGCGTATAATGCATCTAGTCACTCAAGTGTGATAGAATAACATTTAACCCTTGAACTGCTGGAAACGCTGGGAGGCACAAAATAAATGCATTCTTTTTAGCACTAAGAGGTTAATGACAAGATGACAACAAAGTGTTTTCCTTGTTTCAACTGCGAGGATTGCTCCAGTCTGGGAAAAATCAAAACTGATACTTTAAATATTGTTTACAATGTAAATGCAGACAGTACAAAAATGATCTGCACACTGTGTTTGCAATGATATCACCTATTATGTGAGACACCCCAGACACATTTACAACCTATTTTTCTTTCAGTTTGTGAATTTGTTTGCAATTCTGCTAGCCCAATGTATAGATCATTTTTTTTATTCCCTATGTTTGCAGCATAAATAATGCATAGTATCTTTAAAGTGACACTACCACTTACATAAGTTGTAACTAGGTCACCTGTGCATTTAAAACAAATACATATGTAAGCCATTTTCCACAGTTTTTTTCTTCTATGTTTGAATTAATTGCATATAAAAGTAAAAATTAAATTAGGTGTTTATCTACAGCATCCATTTTGAGAATTTTACCCATGATCCAACATTCTCCAAAATCTTCCAGCAAGTCTCACTTTACAATGATGCATGATGATGGCATAATATACACCCGTACTAGCCTACTGGCTCCTTTTATCATAGTGGGCAGGACTAGGTGGCTGTGTACAACTAATTTTACCGGCCTTCCAAAACAAATGAAGGAGATTGACCTGATCAAACAGGATCATAACTCTGCCCCCTTGTGATGTAATACATATATTACCCTCCCATTCAATACAAGTCTATGATCAGAATTCTGACTTATAGACTGCATTCTGTTTCCCCATCCCCAAAGTGAGATACTAGAGCTGTAAAGTCTCTGGGGGGTGGCAGCCAAAAACACTATATTTCACAAAATGGCATCCCCCATAAAAATAAACTCAAATAACAAAAACAAAAAAAATATCTGAAATCAACAATGCAAAAAAAAATAAAAAAAATAAAACCTTTTCATTTTTTGGCAGGAGTGACCCTTTAAAAACAAATATGTAGCTCTGTATAGTGCTTTAAGGTGTCTCTTGAATCTTATGTATATTGTTTGTCATATTGTTTGTCTGTAGTGTGTATTTTATTTGAATAATAAAGATTTATAAAATAAAAATAAATAAAAAAAATTTAATAACTTCAGGTAATTACAACAAAATACGAAAAGGATATGTAACAAAAATTACCTTTGGGCTCCATTTCGCACCACAGAGCCCCTCCAGTGCCATATACCACCCACATTCCATGCCTGTCCACACTTTCCATTCACAGTTCCATTTGTCCTCCAACACATTTTTCCTATTGCCATTAAAGCTCCACAGAGCGGTTTGTACCCAATATCATTTTCCACTGTGCCATTTGGATACTCTGTCCCCCAGGTTCCCCCAAGCACATTGATTAGTGCACGTCATAGATAATCCAGCATTAACCTAGGTGCAAATTTCCGAAGGAGTTTAATTCATCCAGAATCAAACTTCTGTCTAATTCGAATATTTTTTGGGATTGACTTCAAACTTACTGCATATTCTGTGGAGTAGATATGCAGAGGATGTGGAAGGGAACATTTAGTGTATGATGTGTTTCTTCAGAGGAACAAAGCACTATGATTGATCAGTGATCTGCCATAGAGTTGCTCGGGAGAGCACTCAACTTCTCTTCCAATCGCTCCTGTCAAAATGAAAAAATATATATATATACGGAAGGCAGTTACTAATTTCTAAATGAGATTTCATTTGCAAGTAAACAAAAGCAGGACAGAGTAGTGCCAACCTTAGAGTTACTGATACATGGGTGCAGTCATTATTTGTGGGGGCCCATTTTTTGGGCTGTAACTAACTCCTTTCTTGCAAGGAAAGCTTGCCTGTATAATATACTATAGTTTTACCCCTTTTATTTCTTTTTTTTTCTTTAAAGTATGATACCGAAAAGGCTTAAAAGTAGCACAAAATGTACTGGCTTTGCCGTATAATACTGTCTGGGTGGCAATCCTACTTGTTTATGATTTCACTTTGAGGCTTGAGATGCAAATTACACATGTCCTATTAACAATAGTTGTTTTGCATACCAAACCACAAGTGATGTCATAAACAAGAGACACCACACACACATTTATTAAAGGAACATTCTACCTTGTTTAACCCTTTCTTCCTTAAAGGAAGCAATGGTTAAAAAAACATGTCCCGCACTTTGAAAGTAAACCCGATATGTGTCTTAATAGATACATGCCGGTTTACTATCTGCTGTGTCTCACATCTGGGATACAGCAGTTCTTGGCTCACACCCTTCTGACCAGGGCCGCCACCAGGAATTTCAGGGCCCCTTACTAAACACATTTTCTGGGCCCCTTACCCCCCCCCCGACAATAGCTCCTACTTGCACCATCTACCCTCACAAGCATGTTATCCAAGTCTAGTGTAATATGGAGGGTGGTTGGGAGCAGTTGTTCAATATGCCAGTATTTTGCCACTCAATATGCCAGTGATATTTTGCCACTCAATAAGTCAGTATTTTACCACTCAATATGCCAGTGATATTTTGCCACTCAATAAGTCAGTATTTTGCCACTCAATATGCCAGTAATATTTTGCCACTCAGTATGCCAGTATTTAGCCATTCAATATGCCAGTATTTAGCTACTCAATATGCCAGTGTTATGTCCATTTTATATAGTTAGTTAAGGTCCCCCTACTGATCCCATGCAAAAACAAGGGTCTCTCTCTGCGAAGCTTCCTATGGATGCATGGCAGCTGTGGTTTAGAGGATAAACTGGCGTGTACTATCAAAAGTACATGCTAGTTCATGCTCACAATAGGAACAACTTACATTTCACTTGTGCTTCTATATTAGAAGCACAAGTGAAAAGTAAGGTTTAGTGTTCCTTTAAGATATTTGTGTTTCTCTTAATTTATGCATTTGCATGCAATTCTGCTAACACAACATATAAATGATATTTTATCTGCTACATTCACAGTAAAAACAATGTTTCTGTGATGGAGTCGCTTTACATTTTAGAGATTTCTACTTTCAGAGAAACTGAATATTTTCCCATTGGAAAAATCCACAGTGCACCAGAAAGTCATCTTACTTGTTCGTCATTGAATCGTTTCCCCTTGAATGTACAGGGCGTCCCCTAAATTAAATAATTAGAACATAGAATTAAAAGAACAATAGTCACAGTTTAAATATCCATTCTTCTTTATTATTAAACAGAGATAAAGATAAAAGCTTGTAACTGGAATCTCTGATCTCTTCATATAAAAAGCAATGGGCTGCAATTTTATTTCAAAGTAATATTCAATTAGAGATTCAAGAAGTTATGCCAGATACAGATAGTTGTTATCTGGATTCCCATTCTACAACTGCATTCGTTTTTGCTCCAACAATAAATCAAAATCATTTTTTTTAATGATTTTTTTGGGGGTAGATCAGATATATATAGAAGCTTTAAGGTTGAACTTTAAATGCACATTTATTAAAAACAAAGGAACAGGTGATATTACAGGTCACGTAAAGGATGAAGTGAGATAGTAGGAATTTAACTTCAGGATATAGGAGTTTTAATAAAAAAAAAAGCATAAAGCATAAATGTATAAACTGGGCAAATTATACACATCACTACGTAAAGCCTGGAATCCGTTTTATTCAGGCACAAAGTCAACTTTTTTCCTGATTAATCCTGCCTTTTGAAATTGTTTGACAGATTTGTACTTTGCCGACAGTCTGTAGATCCATAGTGCTGCTTTCTTAGTGACCTCTGCCTAAGTAAAAATGTATCAAACTTATTAAAAACGTGCCTATTATACATGACACATTGTGTAGGCTTTCAAAAATCAAAATGTGTAAAAACTGAAACATTTAAAGGTCAACGGTGGATCTGCAAAAAGTATATAAACTGGAGCCTACCATTAGAAATACAGTCACCATTTTACAATGGTGCTTCCATTTTTTTGTCTGTTACCTATACAATTGAACTAATATTGACTCACTGGCATAAGAAAGTGAGCAGCTGGTGTCCCAGGCCACAGGTCAAAGATTTGACCTTGAGTCCTGGAAAGTAGATGACAAAACCTGGAGCCTCTATATTAACTACACCTAGGTCTCTTGAAATGTGGTGAACTGAAAAATGGAATGGCAAAAACATTAGGCTATTATATTAGACTTATGGCAATTTCCAACTTGCCTATCTTTCCAACCCAATTTCTGTTATTCCCTTGTTGACACCCCACAGTTTACTGTTTATTGTTCAATAAGTTCACAGGTATGCAAGCTTTCAATTAAACAGAACTTTGTTTTGCAGACAGTTGTCGTTTACATGTAGACAGCAAGCAGCAATTTTAGAGTAGAATCTTTTCAAGTAGGTTGGAGTTTAAGTTATTGTATTCTGATATTTTAGTAACCAGTGGGCTTACCATTACTTTAATTTACCATTAAAAACACTGCTGTCATGCAGGTTACACTTGAGTAAGAAGCGTCTCTGTTATTTGGGCCGCAGTCAGAAATCCATTGAATCTATTACCCTTTAAAAGATTTCACATTATTTCCTTTGGGAATCACAGATACATTTTCAGATCGGAATAGAGAATGTAATTGAATTTTGATAAACTGTATTTTTCTCTTCAGCATAAAACACTGTCCTCTTGGACTCGCTGCTTCCAGTATAACAGTGAAAGCAAACCAAATTAAAATTAGCTAATTTGGTAAGTAAATGCAAAATGTCATTTTTTTCAATGGTTTTTTTTTAAGTCGTTATATTATGTTATTTGTTTTGAGTTTGGTTTTATAAACTACCAATAACTTTGTTTATCTTTTTTTTTGTTATATTTGCAGTTTTTTTTTTAGAAACGGTGAAATTGTAAACAGGCTTCTGGCACATTTTATCGACAAGGTGTCTCTTTGAACGGGCACTGTCAGAAGGTAAAATGGAATTTAAAAAAACGCAGTATATATACTAGATTCTAAAAAAGCCCCTCAATTTATCCACTAGATTCTAAAAAACTCAATGTATGAGCTAGATTCTAGATTGTCCGACTGAGTCCCAGGTAGATGTTCCTGGACTTGAATTCCAATATTTCTCTGCCATGCTGTGAGTTTTGATAAGGAATATAAGATGTGTTATGAATTGACAGCTGACGGTCCCCAGTTGGATACCTATGTACTAGATATTTCTTAATTTTATTCCTGCATGGTCTCAATATTGGAAATACATATATTTGAAGAACTCTTTTTAGGATGTTTCCCATCTTATCCCCTACCAGGACCTTACTTTTATTTTCTAATATATATAGGGAGCACCAACTTGGTCCCCTCTAGTAATTATATATAAAATCGAGGGCAGAGACAGGCAGAGTGTCTGGACAAGAACACTAGTGTCCCTGACAAGATTAATATTGTATCTACAACTGAACAAAAGGTCTCGCACTACAGAAGCATGTACCACATACTCTGCTGAAAAAGCAACAGTTAAATTTTGTTTTATGAAAAAAAATAGAACCTGCAAGAGCATTACAGGATAAGGGTTTTATTTACCACTTTTTTTTTTATCACATTTTGAGCAACACAAAATTAATTTTATTTATTGATTCAAGGAGTGTGTGATGGGGGAAAGATGTACATGTATTGTTGTAGCATTCTTACATTTCTGATAGTAATTTAAAGCTTTTACAGTTTGGTATTTTTCAAATTGTGCAGGTTGCTTTTAAAAAAGATTTAATTTTCAAATAAAATCTATCCATCAGGGTTGATATGTTTTTTGATTAGTATTTTCTAGATCCGGTCAGGGTATTTTTTGTATTTAATGTTGCATCCCAATTTTGAAAGAGGCTTCATTTGTGGATGCACATTTCCAAAAGAAGCAGTTAAGGACTCCAAAGTTTTGTGGGCTATTGTTTTTTTAAATTCAGGTTGCTGAGCAGTGTATTTTCTGCCCTGTCTTGGCACCAATGTTTTATATTTCTGACAGGAAAGATTAATAAGAACAGGAGAGCAAAGAATTGTAAGCTGCTAAAAATCTACATATGTAACATATTGTCTGCTACTCAAGCAAAGCCACACATACTTCTTGGTTTTTGGTTGCACTTGTTTATTGTCTATGATCGCTGCATTTGGAAACACATTTTGTAACATGCCCAACCATGAACCACCAATAAGCAACCAACCAGCACCATGTCAGAACCTCTGTCTATTTTATAAACATAGTAATTCAGGGTTTAACAGACAGCTCCAGGAGATGGCACACCTTTCTTTTTCTGCAAAGGGTAACTTAATTTCTTCTACTTTTAGATTATACAAGCTTGAAGGTGAACTGGTAAAAAAAAGCTCTAAAACAGAAGAGGGTCAGGTGGCGTGTCCTGCCTAGACAGCAGAATGGTCCCATAGTGGAGCTACTCCGCCATTTCCAACACTACAATACGCTATAAAACCTTTTTTAAGTGACATGGGGAAAAATAAAAAGTCCCCCCCCCGGGTGCAGAACGAGGAGCCCCTTAACAGAGGACCCCTTCCTCGTCGCTCCGAAATTTTTATCGAACCTGATGGCTATGACTTCCCAATCAGAACATGAGTGTAGGCCGCAATCCCCTGCCTCAACCTCCTCTCACGCTGACAGTGATCCACTGTCCCCGGAAATGGGACAAATACCACAAGGTCCTGGGACTTCTACACAAGTCCGTTTCCAATATGCATCTTCTAAGGAGGATTTCTCTAACCTTATTATAGAGGTTCGTAGAGAAGTACAGGAAGAATCCAACACGCGATCAAAGATGAATGGGTAGACCTGAAGGCCTCTATCACTAAATTATATGGCTCATTGATGACTGCAACGTCTGATATTACAGCTTTAAAACTTCATCAACAAACAACCGCAACAACTGGCAACCACATTCCCTAGTGGCTAGTTGTCCAAAGACAGTGACTGCTGTAGCCTCCGGGGCTGTGCCCTGGTTGGTCTACCTTCACACAGGACATATTCCACTTTTTTGCCCTTGATTGGGTTCCTCAAGAGTGCACTTTGTGACTGGTTGTACATAGTTTTCTCTCCTTTCTCTTGATCCTCCTCATAACTCACCCTACCCCTCTTCCTTTTCATATTCCCCTCCCCTCCTGTTTTTTTACTTCCCCCATTTTTTCTTGCCCACTCATACCCAGGATTCTATTTCTCCCATATTTGTTCCTAGACACCACACAATGTCCACTAGACATGTGCAAAACTAAAATTTTTGTTACGTTTTCGTCCATTCGGACGAAAATGTTATTTATTTAGTCTCAAACGAATTTCGTTCATTACTGTATTCGTTTCAGACGAAATTCGTTCATTATTTTCATTTCGTTTTATTCGTTCATACGAATCAATTGACCTACACATTCCATAAACCGAAAGTCTATAAACCAAACTTCGTTCAGTTTATAGACTTTCGGCTTATGGAATACATGTAATGCTATTGGCTTTCTATAAACCGAACTAGAGTCCCCATTCATAAGAAATTCTTATGAATGGGGACTCTAGTTCGGTTTATAGAAAGCCAATAGTATTACATGTATTCAATAAGCCGAAAGTCTATAAACCGAAGGTCGTTCGGTTTATAGACTTTCGGTTTATAAAATACATGTAATTCTATGCTATTCTATAAGCCGAAAGTCTATAAACCGAAGGTCATGTATGGCTGAAATATATAATGTAGCCAGATGGAAAGTACAAATGGACCCAGGGAGAAAGTGAAAAGTAGAAGGGGGAGAAGAGGGAGAAGCACAAAGAATGGAAAAGTAAATAAATAAAATAAAACAATGTGTATGAAGAATGATAATAAATATGGGATGATAACAAATAGTAATGTAATAATAGATGGATTGCTAAAATAATATAAATGGTACAGAGACATATATTAAATACAAGGAATAATAAACTAGGATATGAAAATTAACTAGATAGTAATGTAAATATAAATATAGATATAAGAGACACAGGTAGAGCAAGATGTATCTTAACTAGAATAAAATAAATGGTACAAAGCCAAAAATTATATGTAAAGAATGATAAACTACAATATGAGAGATAACTAGATAGTAATGTAGCAATAAATTAAATATAAATATATGAAGAGGCACAGATATAGCAGGATGTATGTCTATATAAAGGAAGCATAATTAAACCCCTCATTCAGGCCATTGGGACTGAGCGTGTGGAACCGGTAAATCCATTTGGATTCCATTTGTAGAAGGATCCTGTCCTGAGTGTAGAAAATAAGGGCGCTGAAATTCCTGGTGGAGACCCTGCCAAGATGGGAGAAACGTAATATGTGTTTGTCAAGAGCTAGCGGATACTGCTATAATATACCAAGAAACGCGTTGAGTCTTCTTTCTCTACACTGCGTGTATGTAGTTCAAGTAACTATTGTAGGTGAGAATAAAAAAGAAGTCACAGAAGATTGGAACACCCTGCTAAGTTCACTAGGACGTTTTTTTCACGTTAAAATAGGGTTATGACAAAATTCGTTGACTTCTTTTTGTTCTGTTCTTCTACCAGTTGTATTTTTTTGGCTTGTTTTACTGATTTGTTCTAGTAGTTAGATATAAATGAGGAGAACTGTTGTAAGCAATGCTTTTCAGCATTTGGAATCATCTTATACTCTCTTCATTTTAATAGCAGGCAAGCTTTAGTCGTTCTCGAACATTACAAAACACTTTCGATGTTGAAGCACATCCTGTTATACGTGGTGAGCAGATAACATTTCTTGCAGCCAGCTGAAGTGTTCAGTAGCTCAGCTAAGTGGATATGACACCACATGTACGGATGAAGGATCACTGAAACAATATCTATTAAATTCCATTTTTTTTATTTAGTCTCTTGACATTTTAATATAAAAGTACATTTCTGCTTCTTTTCCTTTGATTGAGGTACTCCCGTCTGCCTTCCGAAGAGCGTATATTTCCCCCCTTTTTTCTACCTAGACTTTGTGATGGCAAAGCAATGAATATAATCTATCATTTTTTCTGTTATTGGACATTTGGATTTATTGTAGTTTTTTTAAAGGTTTCTAATAAAGACTGTGCCACAGCTTTGCTTTCGTTGCTTAGCCAATGTGGCAATAGTTTGCCTGATTTATTGGTTGATAAGATGGTCTGACACCATTACAGACTCTAAAATGTTAAAAGCCAAGACTTTTGAGACCAGGCTTATAATTATTTGTTTTTAACATTAAATTGTGAGCATGTTCTTGGTGCTTGAAATGAACCAACTATCATGTCTTGCTAGCTTATCTGTTCCTTATAGTAATGTGTTCCTTCATGTTTTTTTTTCCGAAAATAAGGTTTTTATTGTCAGTTCAGATACAAATTAACATTCCAGTTGAAACAATATCAGAGAATAATGGGGAGGGGGAAGGGGGGGGGGGATACAGAAAATAAGAGGAGAAGGAGGGGAGTACGGCTGGGGTCTGTCAGTGATCAGGTACCATAAAGATATACACAATAATATTAATTTTGGTGGAATAGAGTGAATAGTACATCAGAATTTCCAAATGTAAATTGAGAAACGTAGTGAGGCAATTTATGCTATATAAGACACTGATTATATCATGCGATCGTTCCCAATGTTGTATGCGCCCCACAATTGCTATAAACAGTCACTAGTTTTAGTCTCTATAATTATCTCCCTTCAGGGTAGGATTGAGTAGTTGGAAGTGTTCTAAAATAATTAACAAACAGAGTTTGGGTTGATGAGTGTCTTCCCCTTATACGTCCTACTGTCTATCTTAGAATTAAGATACCTTCGGTCTGAGTACACATGGTATCCTCATGTGTGTCAAACCCCGTCAGATGTCAGATATATTGGGAAGATTATAATAGCGGCAACAGCATGGAATTCGGGTTGGTTGTGAGCTCTAACCAGTAAAACCATGTAGCGGTGTATTTTTCTTGTTGGTGTGCAGCCATCTTCCTCCCAGGTTCTATGTTCCTCAACCGTCTGCCACCATTCTCGTAAAGTCGGGACATTACTCGACTTCCAGTGTCGTGGGATCAGTACCTTTGCTGCGTTTAGTAAATGTTTGACTATAGACCTCTTGTAATGCTTGATAGATTGTGTCGTATGATGAAGTAGGTATGTGGCTGGTGCAAAAGGGGGTTCAGTATCTGTCAATTCCCTTATCACATCTCTGATCAATGTCCAGAATGTTTGGATGATTGGGCATTCCCACCAAATGTGGAGCATTGTCCCTCTGTCCTTCCCACATCTCCAACACTCCTCTGGGATATCTGAACCATTGTGTCAGCACCTTGTACGCATTCTCTTGGATTGCAGTGTACGCTGAACATTGTTTGGTCAAGATGACATTTATTTCCCACTGAGCCGGTTCCAATGATAAACCGAGCGCCACCTCCCATTTATTTACAAAATTTGGGTAGGGTGAGTCCATAGGTGGGAGAAGCTCTTTGTAAAGTATAGAAACCCCGTGTTGTAGCTGTGTAGTCTTTGTACAACGTGTTTCAATGTAGGTCAGGTCCCTGATCAAGTTGTGTCGTTGTTTTATGGAACAGAGGAAGTGCTTGATCTGTGTGTACCTAAGTATGATGGTAAATGAGTGTGTCGTGTTTGGGAGAATAGAGGTAAGTGATCTGGTCCCTCTTGTGTCATGAGATCTTTGATATGTCCGATGCCTTGTAATTGAAACATCTCGCCTAGTCCCTCTTCCCTCCCAGGTGGAAAATCAGTGTTATATAAAACCGGTGTGAGTGGTGAGGGGAATGTGGTGAGAGTGTGTTTGGTGCTTCTTCTGTGCCAAATAGTCAGTGTAGCTTTCAAAAATGGGTGCTGTGTCGTGAGTGCTCTGCTCTGTGCTGGTGGCAGCCAGGGCAGACACTGTATAGGTACGTCAATTAAAATGTGTTCCTTCATGTTGATGTTTTTTTTTCTGTTAGCTCAGAGAGGCGTGGTAGAAAGATGGGCTATGTTTGATTAAAGTGGACAGTTTCACTTAGCTTAATTTCTGTGTGTTGTACACTTTTCTAATATATGTGAAATTAACAAATTTTTATTTTAAATCAGTCCACAGCTCTCTGTAGTTTTACATTGAAGATAATTACTCAGGGGCTTCTAAATTCATTGACAGCCAACAAAGACTTTAGAGAGATAGGCAGGGATGTTGCCATAGCAACTCTGTCAAACATTTTTTTACATTTTTAAAAATGTTTATAAACTTGAAGGTTTTAATAGATACAAGTTCAGGAATATAACTTTCGACAGATCTGTTTCTTTTTGTTTTTAATTAATTATAATTATGCAAATCATTTGATGGTTGAAAGAAATTTGGGCATTGTGGCCTCATAAGAACATAGGCCCATATACAAAGTGTGCAAACATGTGAGACTAGTGGATGGTACTAAAGTGAACAGGGTCTGCTGGAAGATCATTGATTCTGGTATCTGAAATGTTAGAGGAGTTCATCTGGATATGATGCTAAATGAGGGTCTGTTCCCAGTGGTTGTCAGATTGGGGAACAATGAAATATTCATTTAGGAGAGTGTAGTCCACCTTAGCAATACTTAATGATGTATCATTGTTGTGCCTGTGCAGAAGCTGGTTGAATCTCACCAGTCGTCGGTTTTGTTGGTGCTGTCTTATCCAATTGGCAATGTGGGCATTTGCTTAGAGCCCACTACCAAAACTGGATTCTGTTTTGCCCCAATTGGTGAACTGAAATGAAAAAAATCATTGGGTGACTACGAAAACAGGAAAAGGATTTCAGGTGAGAAGAGGAGCACAAATATTACACCTGGTAATCCTTTGTCCCACCACTGGCCCAGTATGTTAATAGGTAGGAACTGAAGAGAGCAGCTACCTAGGATTCCATTTAGAAAGCGAGGAACAGAGTTATTTTTTATAATGCGTTGGTATTTTTCTAAATATCTATGAGTCTGAGAGGTGGATGAAGAAGCCCACCTTTTGAGAGCTCTGCACAGGCCCCACCAGTGCCTTAACGTTACCCTGGGTTCTTTCTAGGTGCTCAATTTCAGGATTGCTTTGCATCTATGCATATCTCAGTTGGTGTAAATAGATTATCATCTATAAAAAACTCATGCACAGCAAAGGCGCAATCGCTGTTTGTTATGTAAAGTGGCCTTTTTATAAATCTTGTGTGAATTCTCAGACACTAATTAGGCACTTTTTATCACATGTTTTTTTTTATACATTGGCTACAGTGACCCCAAAATGTGTGTTGGAGATGTGATAAAGTTACTGGTAGCATGCTTCGCATGTGGTGGTCGTGTTGGAAGATTTCGTCCGGTTAGACAAAGTTGTTCCTCCTACTATCAGAATTATTGAAGATTAGATTCATTTGCATCCCCTCAAAGTGATCTTCTACATTTTCAACATGTATCGTGGAATAAACAACTGTTTTTCCGCTACTGATGTGATGTTAGCAATGAAATTGGTAATAGCTAGAAATTGGACAAAAGACAGAGATATAATATGGGAAGAAATTATGTCTCAAATAGGTGAGCAATACATGATGAAGAAGAGATATTACTTTAGCTGGAATATTAGGTGAAAATTTGAGGATGTTTGGAATTCTTGGACAAAATATAGTTTATTAATTATTAATTAAAGAGCATGCACAATTCTCCAGTCTACACCGTATTCACTGTGAGGGAGAATCTAATTAAACTCCATTTGTTAGTCTGGTAACTTAAATGTTGGTTAGTGTTATTGTACTACTGATCTTTCTTGTGTTATTTATAGAGATGAAACTATTTATTGTATAGGATAAAAAGCACTTTATAGGTTTGGATACATTTATAATAAAAAATAGGAAAATACACTGTTTTTTTGGGTTGAAAAGCAGACTTAACACTATGCTGAATTAAAGGTTTTTTTGTAGCAATTAACCCTTTGAGGGTGGAGTTTTATATTCTTGTCCATAATCGTGATAAACAAAGTAATGACGAAATCTCCCTGCTTGTGGTTGATGCCAGCACAGGAGGCACATGCCCAAAACACCAATATTCTAAAAAAAAGAGAAAAAGCCAAAATCACTCCTTCCATTTAACTCAATGAGTGCCAGCTAGGTGAGTTATTAAAATGGTAAAAAAAAAAATGTATTATTTTTGTTTGTGACTTTATAATGAATTTTTGTGTATCTTTCCCCCATGGTCTTTTTTTGTATTTGTGGTTGTGTCTCCATCTGAAACTAGGAAACTGTGCTTGCAGGGGCCACATCGGGGTAGTAAATGGCATAAAAAATATAGATGACTTGGAGCCACTAAGAATAATTTTAGGCAGTCTCATTACACAGTATTTGATTTAAAGTCATATCGTTAAAAGCAAGAATTTCATACTATTAGATATCTTTTTAAGACAGATAAAATGGGTTAAACTCTGTAGGGTGTTTTTTAAATCGGATAATTAAAAATGTTATAATATCTTCCATCAGCTCCCTTATTAATCTTATCCCAGCATCTTGATCTTAGAAACCCATAGATTATTTGTAATGTCTTAAAATGGTCATAAGCAATGGTGTGTTCAGTAATCCTTATGTGGTATACGTTATAGCTATCTGTCTAGATTTCAGAACACTGCACCAACTTCATTTTCTCTCCTGGTTGACAAATTGCTCCCTAAGGAAATTTAAAGCTCTGAGTTGATTTTTTTTCTCTAATGTGAAATATTTCACAGCAGTGCTTCCATCTTGTTCAATTTCTTCAGCAGGTTTACTTTGTATCGAATTGTGGCCAGTGAGTGAAGATTTTTATTGTGTGTGTGTGTGTATATATAAAGGTGCAGCTATCAGGACATTTTAATTGCAACTATTATTAGTTTTTATGTCTAATGAATAATGGAATCAAAGTTTCCAGACAATGCAATGTATTCACTAAACAAGCAATATTAGTAAAATTCTCAACCTTCCTTTCTTTCCAACGGGTCTATTAATATCTGATTTTTGCTTTTTGGTTATTAATCCACTACAGCTTCTGCTCTCGATCTTCAAAAGGTTCCTCAAATGTCATCTCTTTAAGGACGCATACAATATATTAGGTAACCTCTGGCAAGACCCACCTTGCTCCTATAGTCCCCCAATGCACAGTTATAGTCACCACCTTCCTTATAAGTCAGAATCATTTTTTTCATCTCAAGTTGAGCTTTTGACCTGTATTTTTTCCCTCTCTCCTGCGTTTTCACTCACCTTATATATCTCCTGCCCACACTCCATCTAGATTGTAAGATTACATATTGGTCTGTTTCAGTTGGGTAAATTGTTGCCACTATGTAAATAATTGTTAATGCAATCTACAGTTAACTGTTTATCCCCTTGGTGACTATTTTCACCCTGACTTGCCCGTCGTGACAGAGACTGTTTTAACACTTCTGCTGTGTTTGTGGTGACATCCTGTCATCAAACTAATGGTGACCACAGGTTATGTGATGAAGCTCATGCAAACCTTTCTTACAGGGGGATAAGCTTCACCCTTTGATTTATTAGTAATGATTTATTAGTTTATTAGTTATTCGTTTATTAGTATTGTATTTAGGTAATTCAATACCTTTACAAGTTAGGAAGAGACCCCCACTCCCCCCTATCTCTCACTTATCTCTCTTTCCTGGCTGTGCATGTGAGCAGACATGGGTTAGGTTTTATCATGGTGAAGTGTGGGTCAGATCTGATGATTTTTACTTATAAGGTTTAGTTGTTTTGTTTGTTTAGCTGTTATTATTTTTGTTCTAGTTATTGAGATTGTGTGTCATTATTTGCCAGTATTATTTTGCCCTTCATTTGCCAGTATTATTTTGCCCTATATTTGCCAGTATTATTTTGCCCTTCATTTGCAATTATTATTTAACCCTTCATTTGAAGTATTATTTTGCCATTCATTTGCCAGTGTTATTTTGCCATTCATTTGCCAGTGTTATTTTGCCATTCATTTGCTTGTTAATAGCCCACTGATAATTTGCTCATTAATATGCCAATTAGGTATGCTGGTGTACAATTGTTTCCAGGGCTGTTTTTTTAGTCTCAGTCCAGTCCTGAACCTGATCAATATACATACATATGTACAGTATGTTCACGAAATACAGATGGCAGCTGCAAATTTGACATCAGAGTTACTCGCTCTGTTGCCAATTCGACCAGCACGAAAATGAAACGAATTGGCAACAGAGTGAGTGACTCTGATGCTGAATTGCAGCTGCCGTCGGCCCCCTTGGATGTAGTTAGTGTATTTCCGGGGTTTGTGTGCTGTCTGTTTAGAGCACACAAACCCCCAGAAACATACAAAGAACTCTGCTACTTTTTTGGCAAGTGATCCTTGCTTCAAAAGCTGAAAATAGGAAGTTAAAAGTTTCATAGGGCCATGTTTTTGTTAAAAAATCCCAGAAAGACGTTTATTAGCAAATAATAATAAAGTAGTTTTTTCAAGTAAGTCACATGGCAGAGTTATCAAGGAGGAGTCCATTGGATAAACAAATACAGCTTTCACATGTGTCTGGCTATATCGCCAGTTGATAAACAGGATAAATTATTATGTAGACAGAGTGTGTCCGTATCTGTCAGATTGATACAAGACTCTAAAATGTAGTGAATGGTCAAGAATACCTATTAGTATGAGCTATAAGTGGTTAGTGGTGACTGACTGCATGACCTGGGACAAATAGTGTAAGAAAAGAGAGATTGTGATTGATATGAACGCCAAGGTTCTAAGCAAGGGTGACCAGAATGATGGATGTGCTAACACCGAGTGACACCGAAACATGTATGAATTGCTAGAGTTTAAAAAAACTGGAGACAAAAAATTATTTTAAGATTAAGTAGTTAGTGAGATATTCAGTAAGTTATTATTAGTGAACAATATCTTTTCTGGATATGCCACTGTTGGTTCCACTATACAGACCTTGCATTCTAAGGAATAGTTCTATGAAATTATTGATTAGTTCTTTTGACTATGCCTCTCAAGCCAACTTTCTGACAATATATGAATATTTTTCTCAATTTAACTTTCTAAAATTCAAAAATGTGAATACGAGTATTACCGTATTTGCTTGAATGCTCTGAAAAAGTCCCCTTATCTTATATTCAAGGTTCGTCTTATAATCAGACCTCAAATCGAGGTCAGACTATAAGACTGGGATCCAGGTTCCCTGCATAGGTACAGGGGACCTGGATCCCCCTTGCAAGCAGCTGGTGGATGTCTGCGCAATGTGCTCCTCCGCTGCTGCCCGGCACTTCCGTCCGGACTTCTATGATGGAAGCTGGGAGGTCACATGACCATCCGGCTGTCGGTCATAATAGACGGAAGTGTCGGGCAGCATCCCCCGGCTGCCTCCACTAGCCACCAGGGAGATTGGATACATTGGGGAGAGAGAGGGGGAAGAGAGCTTTTTGGACACAAATATAGAACTGGAAAGCTGTTTGGAGACAAAGCTGCACTGGCAACTGGTGAGAAAAATATGCTGTCTACCCAATAAAGAGAGACTGGGATTTAAAACTTAAAGGCAAAGTAGCTGAGTAGGAATTTTTCCAACTATATTGGCCTAAAGTTTGAAATTCCCACCTCAATTCCATGCAATTCTGTTTTATTCATTCAGAAGACCCTTATATATTTCCTATATGTTTACAATTTTTAAATAATGAAATAACATATTATGTTAGTCTTTTATGGTGATCTGTTGATCTGATGTAATTATGTGATCCTCAATGTCCAGCAGAGTAAATCTAATAGTAGATATACACACATAAAATGTAATTCAGTATAATTAAAAGTATTATTTATTTTTATTAATAAAAATTACAACATTTTATGTGAGAAAACTGTTGATCTGTCATCTACTTGTTGATTTACCTTATTTTACATGCCTTTGAGACTGGTTTATTTGAACTGAACTATAATTTTTGCACATTAGATGCAGATATGTCTATGTTCTATGTTAATATAGGTAGCACTGTCTGGGCAAAACAAACAAACAAGTGACGGTAATGAACTTTAGCAGTAAAGACACCTGTCTTTTATATAAGAAAGCAGGTAGGTATGAAATATTTTAGATGCTACTTGAGCTGTATTTGCAATATGAATTATATTGCAGGGCCGCCATCAGGGGGTGACAGGAGATACACCTGTCAGGTGTCTGCCAGGCCTGAAAGGCCCATTATAAAACCCCACTCTGCAGTGATTGGGCAGCATGGTGTCTGTGCTCTACAAGAACACACAGACATACAAGAACACACAGACTTACAGAATCCTTTTTCAACCAGACCAGACTGTTTCATCCATGTTCCTGAGATCTCACTTGGACCCACACACACTTACAGAATCCTTTTGCAACCAGACCAGACTGTTTAATGCCCCCCCTCCCTTACCCACAAAGCTACCCACCCACCCCAGCTTAATTTATTTTATAGGTCTGGTTCATCAGATGATGTGACTTCACCTCTAATCAACCGCCTGTCAATCTTTCCCCTTCTGCACATAATTACTAGCAATATGTTAACCACCTCACACATTTTACTCACCTGCGGTCTCCAAACCCATAGCTGCAGTTTGTAGGCTTCCAATGCACCCAACTATTCACCTACTTAGTAACTTCTGGTTTTACTCAGTTCTCATTTACCCCCCATACAGTTTCCATTATCACAATCTACTGTTATTTTTTATCCCTCCCCTTTTTCTTACTGCCTCACACTCTCCTTGTGTGTCTCATGTTCCCCATATCCTCTAGAATGTAAGCTTGCGAGCAGGGCCCTCTACCTCATGCTTTAGTCTAAAAATGTTTTGTCTAAATTTGTTTGTAACTCCCTTCTCATGCTCTGTACCAAGTGCTGAGTAAATTTGTTGGCGCTATATAAATAAAAGGTAATGTAATGTAATCTGCAGAGCTTCTTCCATTTCTTTATATTCTTGTTCTGAGGATGCGCTGTGATGCAGTGTGAGAAAAGAACGTAAAGCTTTATCCATGCGGAGAGTTAATATTTAAACTAAAAATCAAACCAGTCAGTGAGTCACGGTGCAGATTAGAGGTTTCAGTGCATGGAGTATGGCCCTTAATCGCTGCATCTGAAACATTTGGAAAGTGTTATTCTGAGTACCTTCATTCTACATATTGTACACCCCTCCTGCTCAGTCTTAGTATGCCATCACCCATAGAAAGTAAAAGACAGGGGTAGCAGTGATTACAACAGATCTACATGTAAAAGCATGGTTACTTGCAGGTTTCCATACTGTGTGACCCTAAACATCACTCTGATCTGTCCTGTCCTGAATCTCTGCCTTACTCAGGGTGTTGGAATGGAGACATATACTGAAGCCTAATGGAGGTGGTCATGATCACAAGAGTGGTCATGACTGGTCCAAAGTGATAAAAGCCATCCAAAAGGGCACAGGTTTGTTCCAAAGTGAGTAGAGCTTCTTAACTTTAAAATACATTATAGTTTACATAAGAATAGTAAATCTGGGGCACATTTCTAATAATAGAGCTGTCACCATGGTACTTTAGATTACTTCTCATTTAGAATTTAGACCCTTAATTGAATATTATACATGAGCCCCATAGAAATGGAGGTGTGCATTGTAACATACTGCCATCCTGTCACTGCTCCCCCTCTACTAAGGAAGATTAAACAAGCCAGAACTATCTTCAGAATAAATAAACTTCATTAAGTGTCTGAAATATATTTCTCATGACACAGGTGATTTTAACCAGCTCCAGGATCATTCCTCAGCAGTAATGACAGGCACACAGCTTTAGTTGCAAGTTAATTGGCACACATTTTACAAACTGTTCACATTAAATCTAATCTAAGCTTTCGGAGTAAATGAATTGAAAATAAAATGGAGAAGCATAATAATCAATACCAGCACTGTTTCATGTTGAACACAGACACCTTGACCTAATGGATCATACCTGACTAGAATAAAATCTAGTCCAATGTACTTTGTATTTCCATTCACTTTAAATAAATTACACGTGTGAATCTGGAACAAAGCAAGTCAAAGTGCTTAGAGAGTGCGGACATATTGGGTGGCATAAAAAAAAGCTTAAATTATAAATTTTCATAGCTAGTGAATTATCCTTATTTACATCCGATTGATTGCCCTCTTCTAAACATAAGATCAAATATAAAAATAACACAATATATTATTAGGAAAGATACATGACATATTCTGATGCTTTTAAGCAAGTATAAACACTGCTAATTTTCCATTTTACTGTTATCCAACTTAATGGCACTCACTTTAGCAACCTTGAGAGGAAGAAAGAATAGGTTGAGACTACTGCAAATCAAACCGGCAAACTTGAGGGTTGAAAAGCTTCTACAGTTGGTATATTAGTTCATTGACTCAACACATAGGCTGGCCTGCATCTCCTTAAGTAGCCACAGAGCAGTGAGGCGACTGAGGCACACAACCGAGGTAGTGCAGTGATACCAAATTAGACTAATGCCCTCACATGCAGCAGAGCTCCATGCCCCAGTCTCTTCTGGACTGTTGGCTTCTGTCAGTTGAGGGCCGGACTAGTCGGATCAGAGTAGGGGATATGAAGCCATATTGTTGTACCCTAGCTCTACATGCAGCTGCATATATGAATGTTAAAAAGGCAACAAAAAACACATCATCAACACCTTGGATTGCCATCATAGCTTTACTATGAAACTATTTTGACGGGGATGGGGGGGGGGGGGGGGGGGGCATTTTCTGTGCTTACTTGGGGTCCAGAAAGAGCTAGATACGACTTTGAGTTCCCTTGTATGCCTTTGTATACTGAATTATATTTTTACCCCTTAATGACAGACCCTTTAAAACATTTTTGGCCATTCTGGACAATGACTATTTTAACATTTTGGTGCTGGTTGTGTTTAGCTGTAATTTTCTTCTTTGTCATTTGCTGTACCCACACAAATTATATAGTGTTTTTATCGGGACAAGAAGGGCTTTCTTTAGATAACATTATTTTGATAATATCCTATAGTATAATATAAAAAAATAATAACATATTTTCTGACTTTTATTTATAAAATCTTTTACTCTACAATCTACAAAAGCTAATGAAAAAAACTGCTAAATAGATTCTATTATTTTCCTGAGTACAGGGATACCACCCATGCAAAGGTTTGTTGGGTTGTTTGGGGGCTAAAAGGCCACATTTGGGAGGTACAGTTTTTGGTTCCATCCGCTGGATTTGGCGGCTGGAAAAAAAAAAGTAAAAAAAAAAATCCCTGCGAACGGATGTGAGGTTACAGAGGAGGTGTCCGGGGACACGGAGCAGCAGCCAGGCGGTAAGTACTGGGGAAGGGAGGAGGAAAAACGAGCACTATAATGACACAATATTACTGGCATTTGAACGGCACAATGTTACTGGCATCTTAATGGCACAATAATACAGGCATCTGAATGGAACAATATTACTGGCATTTAAATGGCACAATATTACTGGCATCTGAAAGGCACAATATTACTGGCATATGTATGGCACAATATTAAAGGCATCTGAATGCACAATATTAAAGGCATCTGAATGGCACAATATTACTGGCATTTGAATGGCACAATATTACTGGTATCTGAATGGCACAATATTACTGGCATCTGAATGGCACAATAATACAGGCATCTGAATGGCACAATATTACTGGCATCTGAATGGCACAATCATACAGGCATCTGAATGGCACAATATTACTGGCATTTGAATGGCACAATATTACTGGTATCTGAAATGGCACAATAATTATGGCATCTGAATGGCACAAAAATTATGGCATTTGAATGGCACAATATTACTGGTATCTGAATGACACAATAATACAGGCATCTGAATGGCACAATAATACAGGCATCTGAATGGCACGATATTCCTGGCATCTGAATGGCACAATATTACTGGCATCTTAATGGTGCAATAATACTGGCATCGTAATGGCACAATAATGCTGGCATCTGAATGGCACAATAATACTGGCATCTTAATAACACAATAATACTGGCATCTTGATGGCACAATATTACTGGCATCTTGATGGGCAAATTGGCTAGGGCATCTTAATGGCACAATCTTACTGCCATCTTAATGGCACAATATTACTGGCATCTGAATGACACAACATTACTGGCATATTAGGCAAATTGTCTGACTTATTAACGGCAAAATAATACTGGCATATTATTATTATTGTGTGTGACATAATTTGTGGGGCTCCTGTATGTGGCATATTTAATGGGCCATCTGACTGGCATTACTAAGGAATCTGTTTGGCATGGTATTGGAGGTAATCCAGGGGGGTGACACCATGAGTTACCGCACCGGGTGACACCAACCCTAGTCATGCCTCTGGCTCTTACCATACTTGCTGGCACACAGATTATACTGATCTGCTGTGCAGGCATAGAACAGCGCCCCCTAGAGCAAAGGAAGTGAAAAAAAATCACTTCAGTTGCTCTTGCCAGTAGAAGGGATGCGCTAGAGCTCCCTTCTGCTGAACCGATGTGGTTGCTCAGGAGAGTGACCATCAATGGATCCTTGATCATCTATTGGTGTTGCTAAGTGCCTCGCTAGCATCGCAGTTTAGCAACACCTACAATGCTTAGGAATCAAAATTTTGTTCGCTTCCTAAGCACGCATGTGCAGCCGGCGCGGCCATTTTTAAATGGCAGCTACGGTCACTTCGTGGACCTTTGGCCACTTTCTTTGCTCAATTTAGTGCATTTTCAAACTACGGGGAGTGATCATAGCGCACCCCTGCACTATTCATTAGTGTTGCACAATGCCTCTATGACCTTTGGTCGCTTTCTTTGCTCAGTTTAGTGCATGATTTGCCAGTCACATCATGTGTCACAATGGACACATTTTTGCGTGATGTGCCTGGCACATCATATGTCGGGAAGGATTTAAAGGGATTCAGAATACCTAAAGGGTCAGTTTTAAAGGGTCAGTTAATTGTAATGCCACCCCCCCCCCCAAACAAAAAAATGAGCAGTAATGAGACCTCTCACTGTCTTGTCTGAAGGGACTAAAAGCAAGGGTACAATTATATTGATATTCCAAGTGCCTGTTTCAGTCTGTTTCTTAGATGTGCGTAGCTTGTATTACTTACTACGGCTATTAGCAGGTACTACATTATTCACTACAACATTTTACTGGAAATTAGAGTGATATTAGCAGGACTGGATCATGGGTTAATAATGGCCTACAGGCATTCTATAAGCCAGTCAATGAGATTTGGTTCATTTTATGGGAAGACCTGCACACGTAACCTTAAATAAACGTAAGTGTTTCATGACTGCAAATGCAAAGATTTGGGGTAGGCATCCTGTATGAAGTGGATATAGAGGCAAAATGGTAATCATTGTTAACCGTATTTGCATATCCCTACCTTGAAACTCTTGCAGTGGTGGTAGCACAGCAAGTTTAGGATTTCTCTGAAAAAAAGTCTTCTGGCTTGTCTGGTGTGTGTAGATTTGTGTTTAATAATGCCTCTGTTAACCTCTCTTTGTGGCACTGTGCTATCTTTTAATAAAGGTGTAGCATACGTTATCATTAATCAGCAACACTTCACTGCCACAACAGACACCAGGAAATCATTCAGTTTAATAAAAGGTAGAATTCGATGTATGCCCAATGAAAAAATACCTAATGTCTCAGAGGAACAGAGAAAATCACTTGGGAAAGCAAAAAACACTGTTAGTATGCAGGTCTAGACTTTTAATACACATAGATAAATTGATTTCAGCAAGTGCTGCTGGTGCTTTTCATACCATCATGATGCATGACTCATTTGAGAACTATTCGACTTTGCTTTTCCAATAGAAGTTTTAATCCTTCAAAATGAATGACAATTGCATTAGACTGACTGATACAAACTGTGGCCTATCATTCGACAATCATTTGTTTATAGGGATTTCCTTTTTTTCTTTAAATATAGCTATAGGTTTCAACTACTTCCCATAAATAAAGCAGCTCAAACCAAATAGACGTTTCATCATATAAAATAAATTAGGAAAAAGTGATTCATATACTTCTTCAGAACAAATGTACACCACAATAAAATGATCTAACGAAATGGAAATATTATAAAGTTCTAGTACTAGATCTAATACTTTCTTTCTTTTGCACTGTATTGTTTGCTCTGTTGGGGGATCAGTTGGGTGGTGGTTAGCAGCTGACAATGATTTTATTTGATCTAAGTCGTTAATTGAGGGAATTTTCTCTTTTTGACTAAAACGGTCAGAAAATAAAATGTACACACCAGATTGCAGGAAAACTGTTTATAACAAAAAGTTAGCTTAATGAACATAATTACTAGACTTGAAGGTTGACGGTACTATTCCAGAGGACAGAGAGAGGTTGTTGAGATGGATTAGAGTTGGGCAGAGAAGAGGGGATAGAGAGGATACAAGGTGAGTCGGGTGCACAAGTAGTAGATCTTGAGCTGGTAATTGAGGTACAGTGGGATAGAAGGTAAGACGGTGGTGGTCAGACTGAGGGAAAGGAGAATGGGAGACGTTATCTCCTGGCTCCATTTTGTGAATATTTCCCATGATGCAACATCATCCAAAATCTTCCAGCCAGTCTCACTTTATAACTGTGGTCAAAGCCTGCATCATAATGTCATAAGATACTCCCCTGCTCTCTTACTGGCTCCTGTGTAACTTTTTTTTTTACCTGCCTTCCAACACAAAGAGAGGAGATTAACCTTACAAATGGATAATAACTCTGCCCCCTTGTGATGTAATAGTTACATTACCCTTCCATTCCATGCAAGTCTATGATCAGAATTCTGACTTATAGACTGCATTCTGTGTCTCCAGTCACAAAGTGAGAAATTTGTGCCTTAAATGTAACTAGGGTGACACACAAAACACTATATTTCACAAAATGGTAGCGCCTAGTCACACTTGTTTAGTTACATATTTTATTAAATACAGTCACATAATAAAAACAAAATACATATCTGAAATCAACAATAAAAATAATTTTAAAAAAACCTTTTCATTTTTTGGTGGTAGTGTCCCTTTCAAGCTGCCATCCTCCTCCCTATCAGTATGATGTGACTGCAGGATAAAAGAAAATGGGGCTGAAAAAAAGTTTGAAGGAGCTGAATAATATAACATGATTAACGTACACATAACATGCCAAATGACTGCTAATGACATACAAATACTGCCTTGAATTGGGATGCGCAAAATCAAGCTATTTGTCTGTGTGTTAAAAGGAAAGCAAACCACAATATTAAATTTTTTTGCATAGGAATTGGATTGTACCATTATGTAATGACAATCTTAGTAAAATAATTGCGCTTATTCAAATCTTGTAATCAATTATTAGGTAGAAGCCCATCAATCAGAATTAAGGGATCTAGTACATATAAAAATGAATAATACCCATAGGATTTGCTTTACAATAGGTGAGCTTATTGCTACTAAAGGTTTAGCCCAGCCGATATCGCCCAGTGGAGCTGAGACTGCACTGACGGACTTGGAGGATCGGTGACTGCTAATGTTTTTTTGTGCTTTTAATGTTTTTATTAATATAAGCTTTGATATATTAAGGGGCCAGTTAAATTATTCATCAAAGAACTCCACTATATTGCTGCCTTGTTTTTCTCCCACCAACCAGTGCTAGTCCATAAGGCTACTGGATTAACATAATTTCCCACAAGCAAGTGGATGATAGGGATCAGGGTCACAAACACACGCTGTCACCTGGAGTCAGTATTTTTGGCTCTACTCTATGTGAGTTCTTTTCCATTAGGGGTCTCATAATTCCACCATTATTTTTCATATATTGTCACACATTGTTTTTTGTTATTTGTGTTTTATCTTTTGCATATTATGTGAATATACTTTATTTAAGCTAAAGCTCCTATTTAGGTTAAGTATTGTGTATTCTGTATTTCTTTATGTTTTGAGCAACACTTTTTTACTTTTAATTCACTATCTGTGCTTTTTGGGGGGCTTTGCACTAGCAGCATTTATTCATATATATTGGTTACCCTTTTTTAGCGCCTATCACTTATTTTGTATTATTTTTAGTACACTGCAAGTGTCTAATTGAGTGCTTATGACTGAGATTATTCTAAATACACCTGTGTTTGGTTTTATGTCTGCTGTTATACACTAGCCAACAATGTGCCATACTGATGTTGCACTATATCTTAATAGTGGGGCGAGGCTGTACAATTTCTTTAATACATTTTGGCTACAACCATATTACAGTGCATCTAGTTAGGGCCCAGTTTTCTTATGTTGTCTTATGTCGGATCAGAAGGTAGTCCATCTGGTTCAGTGATTCTTTCCTGTGCACAAGACAACCCCTAGCTGTAAGCATATGATAAGCATTAACATAGCATATAGTGGGTACAACACCTCCTTAGGCTAATCTGGAAGTCTGCTGGAGACTGATTTTAACACGTGGATGGAAATAAAGAAACATTGTTTTTGTTCACACTAATATCTGGTGAGCCGGTGTTTTTCTTCTTGTATATGGAATGTGAAAGGGCCTACAATCAAGATGCGTCTCCAGCTGGTTTTAACTACTAAAATTTGCTGCCATTCATAATGGTTGTTGGGGAACTACAGGATTTATAGTTCCTCGGTTGGACACCTAGGGCTTAACAGCATTGTTTGCTCATTCTCCCCGGTTACTTGGTACGACAGAGGGTTAAAACAAGTCAGTTTTTTGACGGGAATTATACTGACATAAAAAAGCATTGTGAAAACGCTCAACGGAGGACGGCTTGAGTTTGGCTTAATTATGCTAACAGCGACTGACGTTCAGGCTCAACCCCAATCAATGAGCCTTTGCCTTGAATAAATAAATACCACTCCTTCTAATACCTTCAATAACAATCTGGCATGTTCCTTGACACCAATTCCTTTAAAAGCTTAAATAACTTGGAATAATCAATCTGCCGTCTTCCTGTAGGCATTATTAGGAGGACAATAGATCCGCTCTAGGAGTGATGGATCTTAACCACCGACATGGAAAGTAGCACAGAGCATCAGCACGAACATTGGCCTCCCCGTATAGATCCAAGGCTTCACTTTTACATCCTTTGGCGTTTAGAACTGTTAGCAACATGTTGCCCTGCAGCTCACTGATTCCCTCGGAAGTTTAATCTTCCACATAGAAGAGTTCTGGGTTTTTACACACAATGACCTGATATGACAAATATTCCACAGATATTATGTAAATTATGTGGCCGAGCAGTGAACCTCATGCATTTCAGGATATATCTCAATAGTGGGGTCCTACAATCGGGCTTAATATATTGTGTAGGAAGCCCGGCTGACCACAACATTAAATTGTAAGATTCACAGTAAGACATTCTAATACTGTGTAATGTGATGAGCAAGTGCTTCCATTTAAACGGCACACTTATTAAAAAGTTTATGGTCTGGGATGTGGTATTTTTCCCTTAAGGCAGTCACATAATATTTTAATGTAATATTGCAGTATACATTTTTTATGCTTTTTTTCTCTTCTTACCCTAATTAGATCAGATTCACATACACTTTAGGGTCTATGAAATTTATGCCCTGATTGGGCTCAAATTTGGGCCAGATCGAGGTATATAGCCTAACTGGTATATTTTGGGATTTCAGCTATAGCTGAAGTCCTCTCATTGACTTCTATAGGAATACTTTGTTTATTTCCATAATAGCCAAGGTCCTCCCAAAACAGCCCTGAAATAATCTGAAGTCCCCTGCATAGAATTCTATGTGACAGCCCGAGGTTACCATTTTGGCAGCCAACTCCGGAGGAAGTCGGCTTCTAAAATGTTGGCACAAAAATCAGATCAGTCTTTTAACCTATCTACTAAAACACACATAATTCCACACAGGCCATATTTTAAATTTATTTGCATTTTTGTATAATCCATATAACACACATGGATTCTTACCATGTATTAACCACCCAAATAGCCAGAGGGCAGGTTATTACAGTGCAAACTTGTGTTGCCACATCTCGTCCCCTGCACAGAAGAGGTTAATCCAGAATGTTGAACTTTTATTGCGTAACCTGGTAATATAATTGACTTTGATAGCAAGCTCTATAAATTTTTTATCACTTTTCAAGGTGTCCAATTGCGAAACCTAAAAGTAAAAAAAAAAAAAATGATTTCTAGCATCTTCTGATAACTGATCCTAAGCTAGCTTGTATATTCACTGGTTGCATACTATTTCTGTTCTGCCGATTGAAATATGGGGCCATTTCTCTGTATATTCAGACCTTGGGAGCTTCATCTGTCACCACAGGACTTTTAAATTATCAGCAGGATGTTTTAGTTATTCCTCTCTATAACTCCTGCAAAAGGTCACGGTGAGTACAGTTAGTTTATAATTTTATGGTCCAATAAAGGACATAAACAGAAAGGTTAGCAGGCACACACAGCTTTAACCCACGTTAGGTGTCATTGACTTTTCTTATTAACTTTAAAGTGTTACATAAAATAAGGAGGGAGATAAATTGTGAATGAATCTGCCGGGCACACTGTCCGTTCAGTCAATACAAGTGATGTATCTCATTTTCTAAATGACACATGCATACTTTAAATTGGTATTATGGTCTTGAAGCTGAATGCCTGATTATTTCTCTGGCCCATATGCAGGCTGCTTTAAGGCACTGGGAAGAGCTTTCAGTAGAAGTTTTCAATAGTAGGACCTTCTCAGTAATGGTGAGCCATAGGCAGAGCTTTCAATGTTAGGACCTCTTCAATGACAGTGTGCCCTAGGCAGAGCTTTCAGTAGTAGGTTTGCTTCGATCGCGGGCCACCTCTCCTATGAATCCCACCCATACTTATAAAAATATCAGTGTGGCAGCTGGTTCTGTTACCTTACATTTGTTATTGGAAAAGGGGGTCCTAGATTTAGGAGAATGTGTACCTATTTAGTTGTTCCTCTCTAACTTCCCCAGACTTATTTTTGTCCAGTTAGCTCTTCTGTTGTGGCAACTGTTCTAGGCTTTGGGGGTGGCCCAGGGCATATGCCCCCACACTTCATATTGGATAAGGTGGCTCTTAGTTAAATGCATTACAAATACACCCATAGGAACATGATTTTGCATACCATAAAGAGAAATCAAGTACTTTCTCAAAAAATTATTGGTATATATACACATCAAATCCTACCTGATGTGCAGTATTGGATACGTGTTACCTATATTTGGTGTCATTACCCCTGTTCATTATGTGACATCATTTTGGGCATCCTGCTCTTTAGAGAGCATGCATATACTTCTCCTGGTTTTTTTTTGACACACTACCTGTTTTACTGGCATCCTTTCCATTAGGGTTGCCAGTGTTTTGAGTTAGTATTGCTCTGGTGTAATCTTTGATTGTTAAGATTTTCTGTGTATCAACTCGGCTAATGCTGGCTGAATAGCCCTTATCTAAAAATTCTTTATCCACATTTTTGGGGGGATTTTGCCACGGATATCATATTCCACACATTCCTTTCAGAATGCAAGCGCATACCAGTGAATTCAGTGTCCAGCGCCCAAAAGTTGTGACATAGGCTTTCGATGCATGGTCTCATTCCTTCATGCCCACAAAAGGTAATACAATGGCCCATGTGCAGGTCTGATGTGCCAGCAGCAGGTTCCCAATGATTTCTCACATCATAGCTACATCACAGTGATTTATTAGTTTGATGTGGTTTGGCTTCCCATTTCTGCTTGTGTTCCTTCACATCCTCTTGTACCTCTGCCTCAGACATAATTTGGTCCCTTTGGATACCCGAATCCTGGGACACACTGAATTAAATAATTCTATGGGACCTTAAAAAAGCATTCTACAGGGTTGCACTGATTTTAATGCTTCCCTTTAGTTTATATTGTTTATTACCATTCCATCATAAGGGGAAGGTTTAATCACCAAAACCTATAGGCTTTATAAAAGCTTTATTACAGCAGATTATGAGTTTCCAAAACATTTAATCGCTTCTACAGTTTAGTTATGCCTTTAATAAGGGCGTACCTGTACATATGTATATTGTTGTATAATAAAATCCTCACATTCCTTCAAATGTAAAGACCAAACTGATTGTTTTCATGTTTCATCCTAGATAGAATACAAAAAAACTGTCTGCGCTTCTCACCCTTATCAAGCTGTCTAAAATTATTTAAGCATAACATGAGAGGTTTTGGTTATATGAATTTGTCAAAGTATAAATAAGCTCACCCAACATGTCAAGGCACAATCTCAATAGGGTGAGAACCTAACCTCCAATATGGTGGGCACAAAAAGCAGTCTATACTGCTACCAAAATCGTATTAATGTGTTGAAGGTGGTACAATGAAGCCTCCTCCCAATTAACCCTTGGATAACAAGCTTAACCAGACAAAGATGAGCCAACAACCAGCTCAACAATGTGCAAGCAGGGAAAAGAAAGATGTTGGGGCACTGAGCTTGTTGCATGCCGCCTAAATAATACACATGTGTAAATGAGGCCTACCAAACAGGTGTGAACATCCTGCAAGTACAGTTTAATAGGCTATACAGTATATACAAAAATCAGGTGAACTTAATTATGTTTTGGCCAATTCATAAAATCAAAACCTCTTCTTTATATCATGTTTAACTTTATTAGGGTGAGAAGCATGTTCATTTTTTTGTAATAGCATCTTCCTAATAAACAGAGTGAGGTGACATAAAGCTATGTTCATTTCAAATGAAATGATGCTTTGCTACTGGAAATATATATAATTAGCTGAGTAAATGGTTTGTTTTTGTTTTGTTAAGTTAGTGAGCATAATGACCGATGTTGTTTCAGCTAACGTCAAGTATCTTACTGTATCAAAGCCGCTGCCTGTCAGATTGTGATTCATTTGTTTCTCCTATTTTATGACTATGCATATAATTAAAAAGCCATGCATTAAAGCTACCTTGGCAGGATTTAGCCATTTAATAAGCCAGAATTTTGCCACTCAATATGCCAGGATTTTGCCACTCATTATGCCAGGATTTTGCCATTTAATATACCAGGACTTTGCCATTTAATATGCCAGGATTTTGCCACTCAATATGCCAGGATTTTGCCATTTAATATGCCACGATTTAGCCATTTAATATGCCAGGATTTATCCATTCAATATGCCAGGATTTAGCCATTTAATATGGCATGATTTAGCCATTGAATATGCCAGGATGTTGCCCCTCAATATGCCAGGATTTAGCCACTCAATATGCCAGGATTTAGCAATTTAATATGCCAGGATTTAGCCATTCACTATGCCAGGATTTAGCCACTCAATATGCCAGGATTTAGCCATTTAATATGGCAGGATTTAGAAATTTAATATGCCAGGATTTTGCCACTCTTTATGCCAGGATTTAGCCATTTAATATGGCAGGATTTAGCCACTCAATATGCCAGGATTTAGCCATTTAATATGTCAGGATTCAGCCATTTAAGATGCCAGGATTTAGCCACTTAATATGCCAGGATTTTGCTCTTTTTTGCCACCCTCCTCCCCCCATTCCCCAGTACTTACCTTATTGTTGCCCCTCCTCCTCCATGCAGGAGGAATGAAACTCTGGTTTAAAAAAGAAAAAAAATGCGACCGGAGTCACATGGGCAGCAGGGGCACACAGGGAAGCTGCCCCGTTTGCCCGTGCTTTTATTTTTTTATGCAATCTCTGGCTTGCACCGGTTTGGCGAACCTGTAAAATATTAGGAACACTGGATAGAAAGTGAGCTTCTGAGAATCACACTACTTTTTTTTAAGCTTCGCTCATTTAATACTGTATCAGAGCCTAAGTCCTTATTGCCCATAGGCACCTTTATTGTAAATAATGACAAACTCACTTTATTAACTGCCTAAAAACTATATTTTCCAGACATTATTTCTGGCTGCTATTATCTTATGTATTCATTAAAAAGGTCTTGGACCCACCTCATGAATTGGCAAATTAGAGTCAGTAATATGTCTTTATCATATCCAAGTTGTGGCTAAGGAAGCCTCTACAGCAGGGCTGCTAATGGCCTGCACCTCTCATAATACTCTGTCAGATAAAAGGCCGGCTGGGAAGTATGGGAAATGTAGTTTCCAATGCAGTTTGACATTCGTGTTCCACAGCTTAGTTGTTAACATGGCACCATTTAACAAAGTAGGTGCTTTATGACGTTTTATACAGTGTTTCCCCCTTATACGCCAGTTCCTCCAAACTGAGCGTGATTGGCTGTGGGATTATAACTGAGCCGCGGGAGAAGGGTGGCGATTGATCCACGCTCCTTGCCATTCCCTCTGTGCAAAGTTATAGTAGTAGTTAATATCAAAACCTGGTCCTAGCAGCTAGATATGTGGCTGTGTATGGTATGGTACCAGTAACTTTGAACACTTACCTACTGTTAAAATAAAAGAAGTAACTTGTATAAAAGCTCACTCATCCCTTTGTCCAGATTAACATTAATAAAATGTCTACTATGATAAGCGATATAAGGTATTTTGTATTTTGGGAAGTTCTATCCCAACCTTGAACCTTGAATAGCATCTGCTTTGAGGTATATAACCTGGTATACCAATATTAATAGACTTACTGAACTTAACATTTCTCATTAACATATTTTGGTTGGTAAAGCATGTTATGAATATAACCATTACAAATGCTTTAAATTATTAATGTTTGATGAGTTAACTCATTTTAAGATCTACTATGTTTTCCTGTAGATTTCAATTTCTCATGTAACCTTTGATTATATATTTTCCCAGTCAGATGATGAGAAAAATAGAGAAGAACTTTATAACAAATTTCAATATCATCCCAAGCCTCCGAGGGCACAAAGACCAAGACCTCCAGTGGCAGAGAAGGACCAGACCCTCTTTGATCCTGGTATGATTTGATCATTTAATATGGTATTAGGGATAGTGCTGCTTCTATATTTTTTGTTAACATGCATTCATAGCTGTTCTAGGACGAGCCTTTTAAAGAGAAAATTAAATTCATATTGTATATGGGTTGAGGCTTTGCTATGCCAAAGGTTTTAATCTACTACAAGAAAACTGACCTAAAATCATGTAGAGCTGTAGTTCTCAACCTGTCTAACCTCTGGACCCACATTTGTCCTTACTCATTAAGTCACGCCCCAAAAATCATTTAATTTCCAAAACATTTTTATTTATTCCACAAGACAATTTGTACAGTATTTCACAATTTATATTGTATATACTGTTCAAAACATGACACAAACAAAATAATTTGACCAAATCAAAAACCCACTCCATAAACATGTGCAGTTTTGTCTCCACCATACCTGTTGGCAGGTGTAGGTTTTTCTCTATCCTTGTTTTGCATGAAGATAGAAACAAGCAATTATATTCAGTACTGTAGCTGGGGGCTTCTCCCCCGAGTAGCACTTTTTTGGAGGGAGGCCCAAAAGACACTAGGACATCATTCCTTTAACAGTTCATCACGGTCTCCCTGCAGCAGGATCCCACTTTGAGTGGCCTCAGCCTGACAGGGAAAATGTAGCCAATGCTCAAAAGAAAACACCAGCTCCATTTTACTGATGTTGCGAGGTCTTGCAAAATTTAGTAATTCACTTTTTTGTTGTATATTAAGTGTTGGTTAAAGCGCACTTTTTCATTTTTTTCTTTGTCTACTGTACCGAACCAGAAGTGAAACACTGGTTGATTGAGTTGCTGCTATTACTGTCACATTTTGGCGCAGTGTGTTTCTTGTTTTGTTCTGCAGAAATATACTTGTTTCCATATTTTTCTGCAGTTTTTTTTTAAAGTTACAGGGCAAAATCCATAAATAGTGTTTTTTTTCCCCTACAGTGACCTTTTGACCCCAACCCAAACCCTAAATTTAACCCCCAACTCTAACCCTTATGCTAACCCTTAATATATTTTAATTGTAATTTAATTATAACACTATCACTTATGCTAACCCTAATTTAACAACTATTCTAACCATAATCCTAGGTTTTAGCTAATTAAGTCTGTTTTTATTGCAATGTTGCTGACTGCCTCTAGGGGCAATCAAGCAACAGCATTACTTCCAAAGCTCCACCTCAAAGCTCTACCCACAAGAGGGCAGCAGCCATACTGCAAGAGCATGCTGCTTGGAGCGATTGTGGGTGCCCCAGAACCGAAATTCCTGTGCTGCCTAATGCCTCAACATCAAGGCTTGTGCCACCGCAGGACATGACTGACACGTCCTTTGTCACGAAGGTGGCAATTACTACATTGGCAGACCATGTTTGAATGACAATGACTGTTAGTTGCTTTTTTTGTGGGTAACAGTTTAGAGAAATCTAAAAATTATTATTCTTGGTAAACAATGTATAAATAGATCTGTAAGCATGCAGACTACATTAAAATATTACTCCATATTCCGTCTTCGGAAAAATTCATTATTCCAAGGGTTCTAGGACCTTCTGTAACACATTTCACCAGAGCAAATTCAATAATAACTACTCTAAATATTGAAAGTGGTTGTTTGTATGTGTTTGCTGTATAAAACCAGCATATTTCTGTCAGCAGAATGGAAATGTACTTTTTGTGAAGCACGTCTTCTCTTTCCTTACCTCTTAAGGTCAACAAGAGGGTTATGTAGAGTTCAGAAGCGTGGAGTTTAAAATGCTATCTGATAAAAAAAAAAAATAAATAACAAACACTCCCCATATTTCATAGTTTATGTTGACAATATGACTCCTTTACCTTGAACTTAGGTGACAGGAATTAATACACTGTAAGTGGCCAACTCCTTTTCTGCAGGTGCTCAGACTGACTGGCCAACCTGCAGCCTTTCTGCAGGGCATATTTAATCTGGCTTTCTGTTTAAGTCTCTGTCCGTGATGTAGCATAGTTTTTCCTTGAGCTATTGATCTGTTTATCAGTGTATACATTTGAGCCTATTTACTCCTTTACTACATCTCTTTATCTGTTTCCTTGTGTACCGTGCTTCAACCTGCTGCCTTGCGTCTCCCTGTCAGACCATATTTTACCTCATTAAACAGGCCCACAAACTGTAAAAGCTACGTGCTGTATTTATTTTTAAAGAAATTGCAGTTATATACAGTATAATATCAAATTTCCCTTGCTGTCATGACTCAACCTAGAATTCCAGTCTCTTTGTGAGAAAAGAAAGAATATATAAAATATCTTTTACATGCACTTTATCCACTCCATCCCTCATACTTAAAATACTGTAAAATACATTTTCACTTAAACTTCCTTGTGAATATAGTTGATATCTCTCACAGCAGAAATTATTATTCTCAGTCTAGAATTCATTGAGAGTATACCTGGAGCCAACAGAGCTTTCCACTACATACAAAGAATACTAGAGTCTGCTAATCACTCATATGTTCTTTGAGACATAGTGAATCATGAATGAATTCTAACGAGATGGATGCCGGCATTTTTGCTGGTATGGCATAACTTCAACAAATAGTAGAATAAGGAGTTATATTCAGAATTCATGCACTTTTTCTAGTCCGTTCACTTGGATCAGAAGTTTATGGTGATCAGTTGTGAGAATGTTTAACTCCTTCACGACAATGCCCGTACAAATTATTGATGACAATCCCTGTATGTGAGCTGTCTTTAAAATGGAGCAATTGCGGCCGCCAGGACCACCCATGAGGCGGTCTTAAAGTGATTGATCTATCAACCACGCCCCCTCACCCTATGCAGACTGGGTGAGTGGTGTTTCAGGCTACCTTTGATGGAGTCAAGTCTGAAACACCCAGAAAAGGGGCTGTTATAGCCTGCAATACCTGAGCCAGGCTGTCTCAGCCTTTGCAGTGAATATTGTGATATGTCTAGAGACATATCACAATCCACTGCCATCCTCCCCCACGATTTAGGGGGATGGAAGGAGTGAGTTGATCTTGGTTTCCTTAACAGTTAAGCAGCCCAGGATCAACCATTATTTTTTGCTTTTAATGATGTAATCTATGTTAAAATCAATCATCAGTGATCATATGCAGATACTGCAAAAAATAAATTAAGTGATAATCGTCAAAATCCTTCCCCTCTCTCACTGACACCCTTTGATGTTATGTCAGAGAGAGAGAGAGGAAAGATATGGACTGTGTCCCATTAAAAACACACACCAAAAAATGTATAGAGCTCACAAAGTTAAGTATAAAAAATGGTCTCAAATGAAAACCCTATCGACCCTTAAAACAACTGTACATTATATGTGGTAATTCATTTAAGAAGCAAGCTTGAACTTTTATTTAAATGCAGCATAGCTAAAGTAAAAAATAGCTATTGTTTGGACTGTACATCAAAACAAAGAAATTAACTGTCCAGAAGGGGTAAAAAAAAACCCTGAAGGGTAACAAATGGAAAAAACAACAAACAAACAAGCTGCCAGCTACATAGATATATAGATAGCTTACTATTAAGATTTTCCGCTATCCTGACATACCTGTGTTCCAAAATGAAAATTTCTGGTATACATCGGTAGCCCAGTGATTGGATGCTTCCACTTTTGTTAGAAATATTTTAATTATCTTTATTAGAAAACTAAACAAATGTAGAAATGAAAGTGCTGTATGATAATGCAAGGAAACATTATGATAGGTCCACTTGTACATATACACATCACTGGGGACTGCACATGTATAGTTAGATTACCATTTACCAACCAGCTAACATGAATACTAAGCTGCAGGTTACAAGGATGGCTTTTGGCTCATGCACTCAGAATTTCAGATGAGATTTATTATATTTGAATAATTATATGTTTAACATACCTTTTTTAGATTTTAGTTGGCCAGGCATTATTTTAGTGCATAAATGTCTTCTGTTTTGAAACAAAAGGCAAAAGGATAAAAGTGCTCCAGATACTCCTGAAATTCAAAGATCCAGACTCACTAGAATAAAGACAATAAACATCTCTCTGCAGTAAAACACACTAATTTCCATTGGGAAAGGAAGACATGTTATAAGGTGCATTGTTTTAATTTCCCTGCTAGCCTGGTGGTGGAGCTGTTGCATCAATTTTCTATATATTAATCATACAGCTCAATGCCTGGTCGTCATATTGATTGGTCATTGTACTGCAATGCATGTTTTTCTGTTTGGCTTCACATGGGATAGTATCAAAGCTACTACTTGGTATTGATCCATGGGCACTGTTTCTTCTTTCTTTTTGTCAAGTTCAATTTAAAAATACAAACGCTAATTCAGAAATCTATTGATATAAGTTACTGATTTTTTGTCCTTCAAACTTGAAAATTGATCCCATTCTGTTTACCTTGACTAATAACATTTGTTTTTATCTTTATCTTTAATTTTATATTATTGTTTATATATAGCACATATTTTGAAGTTCTGGTTACACTTTCTTTATTGAAAGGTATCACATAGTTACTCAACAAGAATAAAATATCACACTTATGTGTGATATTTTTCTCCAAACATAAATATTCAACTATCTTATAGACACATACCTGGTGTTAGTATAATTTCAATTGACACACAATTTACTTTTTAAAGAGACATTCAAGGCACTGAACTAAGTGTTTAACCAGTGCATTGTTCCGTTTATTTTTTTGCATATCAGTGCAAGCAGTGATCCTTAAGGAATTTATTTTAAAATATCCTGTTCTCACCCTTCCCCCTTCTATTTACACTGCAAAATGGTAGTTTATTTTAACCCCTTCGTGACGTATGGTGCTTGCGTCTCAGACGACACAAGCACCAAAATATCATGACTTGTTCCTGGCCACCGATCACAAGGTGAAAACCTTAAAGCATTTGCAACATAGGACAAACTTGCTACTGCACCAACAGTTAATGAAACACCAAAACACTAGCACACAGCCTTGGTTTTGTGGAATAGCATTCCAGCAGAAGTGGTAGAAGTTAACACAGTGATGGAGTTTAAGCATTAGGATAGGCATAAGACTTTCCTAGAGATAAGATAATGCCGGGGTCTAAAAAAGTATTTAGAAAATTGGGCAGATTAGATGAGCCAAATGGTTCTTATCTGCCAACGCATTCTATTTAATGAAGCCACTATATTGATGAGGTTATTCCAAGTGAGACAAACAAAGAAAAAAATTATCATCCCATTGGGAGAAATGAACACTACAGCTAGTTACTGTTGGAAAATGTACACACATGATGTTGCTGCAGTAAAAGCGTACCTCCCCTTTCCCTACTCCTATGTTGTGGATCTGCAATGATTGACATCTTCCCATTGTCACAGAGGCACAGAAATGGAGCGATTATGTATATCTTAAAAATATGTTCTAAGAAGACACGCTTTAAGAAAAAAGCACTTCATCCAAGTATACCACAAATAAATAACTCATCTCTGAAAAATAGCAGGAATATTAAAACCTCTATACGCTGGCCATATCTGGCCATTGACGTCTAGCACCGTGGACACTGTAAGATACATCTTTGGGGGGGTTTGTTGTGTACAGAGGCATAACTAGAAACCACATGGCCCCAGTGCGAAAAATGTCCTGCGCCCCCCATGCATCTTCCCCCTCCCCTCCATTTGTATAACACATACAAATACAAACACGGACACACATACAGATACACACACACACACACGGATACACAGACACACATACAGACAGATGCACAAATAGACACACATGCAGATGCACATACACAGAAGGACACTCATACAGATATAAACAGTGACACAGATAAAGGTACATTGGGGCACACACTGACACACATACAGAGAAATAGATACACATACAGACACACATGCAGACAAACATATACACATACAGACACATACAGTCAAACAGATACCCATACAGACACAGAGACATACAGATACACATACAGACACACAGGCACATACAGACTGATGCACATATAGACATGCATGCAGATACACAGACAGAAAAACAGATACCCATCAGACAAAGAGATACACATAGAGAACCACATGCAGGCATACAGACACACACACAGACATACACGCACATAGACATACACACACATACACACACACAGACGCACACACACATAGAGACACACACATGCAGACACACACAAACACACATACAGACACACACATACAGACACACACATACAGACACACACACACACACAAAGAGACACACAGACAGACACGCACATACAGACACACACACACCCATGCACACACAGATATACAGATACAGACATTCTCTCTCTCTCTCTCTCTCTCTTTCTCTTTATCTCTATCTCTCTCTCTCTCTCTCTCTCTCTCTCTCTCTCTCTCTCTCTCTCTCTCTCTCTCTCTCTCTCTCTCTCTCTCTCTCTCTCTCTCTCTCTCTCACACACACACACACATATAAACTGTTAAAAAATGTAGTCTCCTGTTTCTACTTTTTAGGTGCAGGAGGGTGACTTCCCTGGGTCCAGTGGTTGTCTCATGCTGATGGCAGTCAGAGCTCCCACTCTGACTCCTTCCTCTCCTCCCCAGGGGTCTCCTCCACAGCGGACTCCCAATTTTCATTGGGTGACCCCAAGAGCATGGTCCACCGGATGGGCCCCTTTAATGCGGCCGTGGTGGGGCCGCATCACAATGCCGGCAGGCACCCTGATCGCAAGGTGGCCAGGCACCCTGGAGAGACGGGCCTGGTTGCAGCTGCGACCTCTGTGTTCATGGTAGTTGTGTCAGTGTCCGTTTATGTTTTGAATAGAACTAGAGCTGAGGTATGATATTTTTTGCCAAGTCAACCACAATATATTCTCCTAACTATTGTGATTTCTTTCATCTTTAATCAGAGGGAAAGGTTGTAAGTCAAGGCAGGATTTATATTAAGTGATTAAATGTTTTTTTTTTTCCCTAGCGCACTACTCTCTTTTTAATCCTAAGGAAGTTTTATGCCTCTGTCCCACTCTATTTACATATATTAAAAATGGACAACCAACCTGTGCATCTCAGTCACAATACACACATCAATTCCTTTTTTTTCTCTTAATCATTCATCTGGACTATATATATGCAGATTTACTGCTTCTCTAGAGAGTATTGTATTTATGTTAGGTTGACCAAATATAAAACTATTTTTTTTTACAATGCTTTTCCTAGTAATTAGTACTACATGTTATAAAATTAATTTTCCAACTTTCTATCCACAAGTCCCAGGATTTCTTAATGAGATAGGGTGCAATGTGACTGACGTTTTTCCAGGGGAAATCATTTACAATGTTTTATGCATGACTGGAGCATGCATTTAATGCTGGGAATTAGGCTAGATAAGTGCACCCGAGAATTAATGTGATGGGCACGGACAATTATAGTCACGTGTCCTTCAACCTTTGTAAATACCGACTCCTATTGATACGTCATTCGTTACCCACTTCAAGGGGTGTGGGAGGTTAAGAATATTCCTACTTAAGAACAGATATGTCAATCAATGTGACCAGTGATTAAGTAGATATAGCAGGACTGTTAGTAGCTCTTGAAGATTCAATTGATTTCAACTGCCTATTATATAATAGGTATTTTCTCACTCTGCACCCCATGTAATTTATGACTAATTACCATCCAGCTTACTATACGGCATACACAAGCTACTGATTTCTAGAATTAAATGACAGAACCAAATTATTATACCCGAGTTCACATCTATTTTGTCTTTATTGTTGCAAAAGTAAGTAGGTATTAGAGAAGCAAACCACAAATAGAGTACATATAAATGAAAAACAAGGTGCATCACCCCAAAAGGAATCCTACAGCAACCCCATAAATTAGCAAGCAGAAAATAATATAGGAGGAGCACACAAACAAAAAAAACCCATATATCTTGGTCTTTTGTCTACTTATCTATATTATTAACATAATATTATTTTACATTTCTTCAGCAATAAACCTAATAGCTGTTAACATTTCTCTAACTCCTCCTGTTCTCCTATTAACGGAGACCCCATGGAAAAAATAGTTCATATCAGGATAATACGAGTCTCGAGATTTTATAAGTCAGATTCAGGTATTCTCACTGGTCTGCTTTTCCACAGGGACACCGGTGAGCTGAAGAGGGGGGAGCGGAAAAAATAGGTGCGGGGGGTCCTTCCTCTCCTTCTCCCACCATCACTGTCACCTCACCCCTCTTGTAATCAGGGGGTTATCACTAATAGCAAAGACTTAGGAGATGGATCTTCCCTCCACTTCTTTAGTTCCCTCCATGTTGGTAGACTGTATCAATCAGCTTAATTACATGATGTCTTCCATCACAGCTTGCCTGGAAACTGAACGATTTAATATTTCCACAATGTCCCAGACACAAGTTCCTCTTTAGTTTGCTGGGGATCCAGACATATATGTGTTTTATCCTTATTGAAGATTCTTAATTTTGTGGGGAAGCCCCATGTATACGTGATTTTCGGTTGTCGCAGACATTGCATATTTCTTTCTGTTCAACCTAGTAGTTAGAGATAGGTCAGAGAAAATGTTGATTATTCAGACGTTACAGAAACATACGATTACATCCCTGGGTATATTTGATTGCTATAAATAAGTTGGTTTTTGCAATCTGTGAATCCTTCAATGGGGATCACTCCAAACAGCTTATGGTCAACATAGAGTGTTAAAAAAAGCAATGCGAACTGTTCTAGGAACTGTTACTTCCTCTGGGACTCCTCGAATCTGAGATTTTGGCATCGAGATCTGTCTTCCAGGTCAGCAATTTTGTTCTCCATTTTTCAAATCAAGTCACTCAATACCTCATCCTCATTTTGGGATTGTAGATCTTCCACTTTTTAGAGAGTTAGTGCAATTTCTTGAGACTGAGTCTGTAGAGTTACCTTCAATTGTAGGAGTTCCTCCTTGAAGTCTAACAGATTCTTGTCTAGATCTGTTTTAATCTTGGCATATAGGGTATCTAATGCCTTCCCCAAGATATCAGCTGTAAGATGAGTATCTGACTAAAGTTTACTTTGGTTGTCACATGACCTCATAACGTCATCATGTCACATCGTGTGTCAACATGGCGGCCGCCATGAGGATTTCTCAGCATTGTAGGGTGTGTTTTAGTGGTAATTGTGTAAATTTCCGCTTTTTATTTTTCACCCTATATATATAGTGCTTTCACAGTCACTAATTGGGTCTCCCTTGAAAAACACATTTTTGTGCCAAAATGTCAGGTTTACCTCTTGCACTCTGTGGCCCTCCTGTCTTTTGTATATCTGTTCTTATGTGCTGATTCTTATATATTTTTTGTGTCAGACTAGCGTATATCTCATTACTGTATCATTTGTAAGTAGATTTTGATGCTTTTTGTACATTTGTATATACAGGTATGTTATTTATATAACTGTGAGATTTGGTATGCTTTTATACCATAATAAATATATGGCACTTTATTAATATTGTTGCAGTTGTTATGTGTGCTCCTCCTATATTATTTTCTGCTTGTCTTTATTGTTGCCCACATTTCTGTATAACATGGTGTTCCATACTCTATTAGTATTACTGATACGGCATAATAAAATCTCTAGGTTGCCGAGATCCATGGTCCTCCTATTGTGGAAATGTAGAAAACTGGTCTTCAGAATAACAGATTAGAAGTGCATTTCTATAAACATAATGATGGTATGTGGACTTTTTTTTTTTAAGAAATTGTTGACACTTTGTTTTCTTTTCAGGCATATTCAGAGCTCCAAGCAGTGGTGGACTGTGTCTAAAAACATTGATTGAAAGGAGACAGAAGGGGCCCACCAACAATTGTAAAACTATAATTTAATTTTTATAATAAATAAATACAATTTTCAAAAAATACACAAGTGTTAAAAGGTGATTGTGATTTTGTTTAATATATTTTTTTAGTAATTACAGTGCACATATTTTTAGATTTTTATTTTAAATAACTTTTTTTAAATTAAAATGTACTTGGCATCTTCACAGCCATTCACAAAAATATAAAAGTACAACAATTGCCATTTCAAGGTTTTTGAAACATAAATACCGAAGCATTCGAATATTATATTTCACAATTTTACATAACATATGGTCAAATCCTTCCGTTACTTTAACAAAAATAATGTAATTTCAATAAACTGGAACTTGAGATATAAAAATTAGGCATATACATAGTATATTGCATATACCAAATGATGAACAGGAACTTTGCCTCTATGATTACATATATCAGGTCTGTAAATATGGCATAAATATCTACTACACACTAAGGGGGTCATGTACTGAACAAGTGCAGTGGGGAAAAAGTAGGTAAAACATGAGTAAGGAGCAATTTGCGACTATTTGTAACATTTTGCGTTTTTTTTTCTGATTTGCATGCATTTTTCAGGTTACATTAATAAATTGCGATTATATTTGAGCATACTAAAGAGTGTTACAAATATTTTGTGAAAAATTATTCCTATTTGTCATGTGAAAATGACACCAGCTTTTAGCCAGTGCTATCAAAAGAGGTAGAAAAAATATTTGCAAAATTGCCTGTTTTTATTCGCAATTTGATCATATGTACTATTTGAGTGTAAAATGTTTAGTAAATTGCAATAGGAGCAAAGAGCAAAAATAGTTTTGCACCTAAAGATATTTGCGTATTTTTAGTACTTTTAAATGTGGTCCAAACCCCATAACTCAAAAACTTTCCGTAGGTAGAGTAAGAATCGACTATTTCTAGATTTCCACTGCCCTGGATCACCTTTAACTGGATAAAATAAAAACAGACCTGGGGTCGTGTATATCAAATTCATTAAAAAAAAAAGAATAAATAAAAATCCACAAATATATAAAAAATATGGGTTTTGCCTCTGAGAAATTGTATGCAGTTAACCTTTTGTAAATGCGTCTTCTTAAATTAGAATCTCCATTATTCGGTCGACCTAATAATGTTCGCTTTCATTATACTTATCATAACTGTAAGGAATACAGAGCAACCAAATAGTGCAGAGTCCTATATTTAAAGTGAACTATTCAAATAGAAGAGTATGGAAAAGTGGATTAAGGCACGAATATATACTGAAAGAGAATACATCAATAAATTTAAGAGGGAGTAAGTAATATTTATTTTATTTAGGTTTTAATTTCTCCTTTTAAATTACCATATAATACTTTGTGATTATACACAAATACAAAAACATGTACATCAATATACAATATCCAAATTTCACATAAAAAAATCCATATTTACAGACACTAATACACACAACAACTATTGTGTGTTTACTAGACATGTGCAAAACTAAAATTTTCGTTTCGTTTTCGTCCATTCGGACGAAAATGTTATTTATTTCGTCTAAAACGAATTTCGTTCATTAGTGCATTCGTTTCAGACGAAATTCGTTCATTATTTTCGTTTCGTTAATTTTTTTCGTTCGTTTTATAGAATACAATGTAATACTATTGGCTTTCTATAAACCGAACGAGAGCCCCATTCATAAGAAATTCTTATGAATGGGGCTCTCGTTCGGTTCATAGAAAGGCAATAGTATTACTTGTATTCTATAAGCCGAAAGTCTATAAACCGAACGACTTTCGGTTTATAGACTTTCGGCTTATGGAATACATGTAATCCTATTGCTATTCTATAAACCGAACGACTTTCGGTTTATAGAATAGCCATAGGTTTACATGTATTACATAAGCCGAAAGTCTATAAACCGAAAGTCGTTCGGTTTATAGGCTGTCGGCATTTAACTATACAGAGACAGAGTCTCCATTCATAAAATTATGAATGGAGACTTTGTCTCCGTGTAGTAAAATGCCGACAGCCTATAAACCGAACGTTCGGTTTATAGGCTGTGGGCATTTTACTACACGGAGACAAAGTCTCCATTCATAATTTTATGAATGGAGACTCTGTCTCCGTGTAGTAAAATGCCGACAGCCTATAAACCGAACGTTCGGTTTATAGGCTGTCGGCTTATGGAATACATGTATTCCTATTGCTATTCTATAAACCGAAAGTCGTTCGGTTTATAGAATAGCAATAGGAATACATGTATTCCATAAGCCGACAGCCTATAAACCGAACGTTCGGTTTATAGGCTGTGGGCATTTTACTACACGGAGACAGAGTCTCCATTCATAAAATTATGAATGGAGACTTTGTCTCCGTGTAGTAAAATGCCGACAGCCTATAAACCGAACGTTCGGTTTATAGGCTGTGGGCATTTTACTACACGGAGACAAAGTCTCCATTCATAATTTTATGAATGGAGACTCTGTCTCCGTGTAGTAAAATGCCGACAGCCTATAAACCGAACGTTCGGTTTATAGGCTGTCGGCTTATGGAATACATGTATTCCTATTGCTATTCTATAAACCGAAAGTCGTTCGGTTTATAGAATAGCAATAGGAATACATGTATTCCATAAGCCGACAGCCTATAAACCGAACGTTCGGTTTATAGGCTGTCGGCATTTTACTACACGGAGACAGAGTCTCCATTCATAAAATTATGAATGGAGACTTTGTCTCCGTGTAGTAAAATGCCGACAGCCTATAAACCGAACGTTCGGTTTATAGGCTGTCGGCTTATGGAATACATGTATATAATAAATAATATGTTATAATGTATATAATAAATAATAAAATTATGAATGGAGACTTTGTCTCCGTGTAGTAAAATGCCGAAAGCCTATAAACCGAACGATCCGTTTATAGACTTTCGGCTTATATAATACATGTAATCCTATGGCTATTCTATAAACCGAACGTTCGGTTTATAGAATAGCAATAGGAATACATGTATTCCATAAGCCGACAGCCTATAAACCGAACGTTCGGTTTATAGGCTGTGGGCATTTTACTACACGGAGACAAAGTCTCCATTCATAATTTTATGAATGGAGACTCTGTCTCCGTATAGTTAAATGCCGGCTTTTAACTATACGGAGACAAAGTCTCCATTTATAATTTTATGAATGGAGACTCTGTCTCCGTATAGTTAAATGCCGGTGTTCTGACAAATTTCTGGAGCAAATTCTCCTGCGCAATCGCAGGAGAATTTGCTCACTGCGCATGCGCATAAAGTTACAGCTGATAACTCAGCTGTAACTTTGTGACCACCGCGCATGCGCCAGCTGCGCAACCCACCTCCCGCCCCCTCACACCCCCTGCACACCCCTTCTTACCAGATCATCGACCACAGCGATACACAGCGCATGCGCACGCCTATCCAGCCGTTTGGGAATGTGCGCGTCCGTTGTTGTGTTCTTAAGGTGGTAAGTAACATGGGGCGTCGGGACATAAGGGGGCAAGCATCCTGGTGAGGGCTGCCTCATCTTGATGGGATTTGTGATCCTCCTGCTGCATCAATAATACAGCAGGAGGATCACAAATCCCATCAAGATGAGGCAGCCCTCACCAGGATGCTTGCCCCCTTATGTCCCGACGCCCCGTGTTACTTACCACCTTAAGAACACAACAACGGACGCGCGCATTCCCAAACGGCTGGATAGGCGTGCGCATGCGCTGTGTATCGCTGTGGTCGATGATCTGGTAAGAAGGGGTGTGCGGCGGGTGTGAGGGGGCGGGAGGTGGGTTGCGCAGCTGTCTCATGCACGGTGGTCACAAAGTTACAGCTGAGTTATCAGCTGTAAGTTTATGCGCATGCGCAGTGAGCAAATTCTCCTGCGATTGCGCAGGAGAATTTGCTCCAGAAATTTGTCAGAACACCGGCTTTTAACTATACGGAGACAAAGTCTCCATTTATAATTTTATGAATGGAGACTCTGTCTCCGTATAGTTAAATGCCCACAGCCTATAAACCGAACGTTCGGTTTATAGGCTGTCGGCTTTTAACTATACGTTTGTCTCCATTCATAAATTTATGAATGGAGACTCTGTCTCCGTATAGTTAAATGCTATTGTATTCTATAAACCGACTCTATTTCGGCTTATAGAATGCAATAGTACTACGAATGGACGAATGAACGAATGATTTTCCTTTATTAACTATTCGTTCATTCGATTTAGTTAGCTTAGCATTTTCGTTCTTCGTTTTTCGGGCGAATGGACGAAAATGCAATTTTCGGACGAAAATGCATTCGTCCGAAAACGAATGCACATGTCTAGTATATATTCACATGTAAATTGCTTTTTTAATAAAAAATTATGATATAAATAAAATCTTGTTTTTATTTCCTTTTATGTGACAAAGCTGCCTCTCTCTTTCCCTTGCCCCCAGATTTGTCGCTCTCCCCCCCTTAGTGTTGTCTCTCTCTCACCCTCCCTTTGGCTCCCCCCTCGCTCCCCTTGTGTCTGTCTCTTCCCCCCTTCCCTCCCCTTGTTTCTCTCTGCCCCCCCCCTTGTTATTCTGTCCCCCCCTCACCTGTTTCTTGCTCCCTGGTGGCTAGTGGGGGCAGCCGGGGGATGTATGCACTATACATAATAGACGGAAGTGTCGGGCAGCATGGAGGTTGTCTGCACGATTCGTGCAGACATCCCCCAGCTGCCCGATTCTCCCTGGTGGCTAGCGAGGCAGCGGTGGATGTCTGCGCGATGAGCGAGACCTCCCCTGCTGCCGCCCGGAACGACAGCCAGGACTTTTATGAGGAAGCCGGAAGTACCCAGCTTCATCATAGAAGTCCCGGCGGTCATGCCGGGCGGCAGCAGGAGAGGTCTCGCTCATCGCGCAGACATCCTCCGCTCCCTCGCTAGCCACCAGGGAGAATCGGGCAGCTGGGGGATGTCTGCACGAATCGTGCAGACAACCTCCATGCTGCCCGACACTTCCGTCTATTATGTATAGTGCATACATCCCCCGGCTGCCCCCACTAGCCACCAGGGAGCAAGAAACAGGTGAGGGGGGGACAGAATAACAAGGGGGGGGGGGCAGAGAGAAACAAGGGGAGGGAAGGGGGGAAGAGACAGACACAAGGGGAGCGAGGGGGGAGCCAAAGGGAGGGTGAGAGAGAGACAACACTAAGGGGGGGAGAGCGACAAATCTGGGGGCAAGGGAAAGAGAGAGGCAGCATTGTCACATAAAAGGAAATAAAAACAAGATTTTTTTATATCATAATTTTTTATTTAAAAAGCAATTTACATGTGAATATATACTAGACATGTGCATTCGTTTTCGGACGAATGCATTTTCGTCCGAAAATTGCATTTTCGTCCATTCGCCCGAAAAACGAAGAACGAAAATGCTAAGCTAACTAAAGCCGGATGAACGAATGGTTAATAAAGGAAAATCATTCGTTCATTCGTCCATTCGTAGTACTATTGCATTCTATAAGCCGAAATAGAGTCGGTTTATAGAATACAATAGCATTTAACTATACGGAGACAGAGTCTCCATTCATAAAATTATGAATGGAGACTTTGTCTCCGTATAGTTAAATGCCCACAGCCTATAAACCGAACGTTCGGTTTATAGGCTGTGGGCATTTAACTATACGGAGACAGAGTCTCCATTCATAAAATTATAAATGGAGACTTTGTCTCCGTATAGTTAAAAGCCGGCATTTAACTATACAGAGACAGAGTCTCCATTCATAAAATTATGAATGGAGACTTTGTCTCCGTGTAGTAAAATGCCCACAGCCTATAAACCGAACGTTCGGTTTATAGGCTGTCGGCTTATGGAATACATGTATTCCTATTGCTATTCTATAAACCGAACTTTCGGTTTATAGAATAGCCATAGGATTACATGTATTACATAAGCCGAAAGTCTATAAACCGATCGTTCGGTTTATAGACTTTCGGCATTTTACTACACGGAGACAAAGTCTCCATTCATAATTTTATGAATGGAGACTCTGTCTCTGTATAGTTAAATGCCGACAGCCTATAAACCGAACGACTTTCGGTTTATAGACTTTCGGCTTATGTACTACATGTAATCCTATGGCTATTCTATAAACCGAAAGTCGTTCGGTTTATAGTTTAGCAATAGCATTACATGTATTCTATAAACCGAACGTCGTTCGTTTTAAAGACTTTCGGCTTATAGAATACTATTGGCTTTCTATAAACCGAACTAGAGTCGAGTCCCCATTCATAAGAAATTCTTATGAATGAGGAGGGACTCTAGTTAGGTTTATAGAATGCCAATAGTATTCTATAAGCCGAAAGTCTTTAAAACGAACGACGTTCGGTTTATAGAATGCATGTAATGCTATTGCTGTTCTATAAGCCGAATGTCTTTCGGCTTATAGAACAGCAATAGCATTACATGTATTCTATAAACCGAACGTCGTTTGTTTTAAAGACTTTCGGCTTATAGAATACATGCTGCTATTGGCTTTCTATAAACCGAAAGAGTCCCCATTCATACGAATAGGTCAATTGACCTATTCGTATGAATGGGAACTCAATTTCGGTTTATAGGAAGCTAATAGCATTACATGCATTCCATAAACCGAAAGTCATTCATGTCGGTTTATGGAATGTAGTACAATGCTATTGGTATTGTAAACCGACTCTATTTCGGTTTAGAATGCCAATAGCACGAATGGACGAATGGACGAATGAACGAATGTTTTTCGTTTATTAACCATTCGTTCATTCGGATTTTGTTAGTTAAAATTTTCGTTATTCGTTTTTCGGACGAATGGACGAAAATGCTATTTTCGTCCGAAAATGCATTCGTCCGAAAACGAATGCACATGTCTAGTGTTTACCCCATAAAAGTACACCTATAAAGCCATTTCTGAAGTCATGTCCAGTCCTATCTTATTAGCCTCCATTATACATTCCCTCTTTTATTATCAATCTGAATAAGTTTATTAATCCTATCCCCTCTTGTCTGTTTTTATTAACAGTTTTTCACGCTCATTATCTCCCATATAACATACCCAAGGTTCCCATTTCTTTGTGTTCTCTATCCCTCTCCCATAATAAATAGTACACATATCCTCTGATGTATGAATGTTTTCAACATACAGCATCCATTCTCTATATGTTGGAGGGTTAGAGGATTTCCAGTATTTAGGTAGTAACTTTGCAGCTTTCAAAAAATGAATTTTCAGAGATTGCCTGTATTCCCTGATTGAATGCCTGGTATTATGTAACAGAATTGTTAATGGGTCGCATGGTAAATCATCGTTTGAGACCACCCGAATAGTGTGAATAATTGTCGACCAAAATTCCTGTATAAAAGGACACCCACCAAATGTGGAGGTAGTCTCCCCTATCCGTGCCACACCTCCAACATCTATCCGATAATGAGGAAAAAATTATATGGAGAACTACTGGGACCTTATACCATTGTGACAACACTTTATACACATTTTCCTGTGTTCTTGTTGCAACTGAACAGGCATGTGCCAAGGTCACAATCTTTGACCATTGTGGTTCTGATAAAATTGTTAATGTGTCTGACTCCCATGAGCGGATAAAAAAATTTTTTTTAGTGCCTCTCAAGTTAACCAGGACATCATGTATACATGAAATCAAAGTCGGCAACTCACTATCACTCGAAATAGCATTTTGAATGGGGTCAGAGAGTCAGGGAATTCAGGCAAACTCCTCCTGTCTTCAAGTAATGTTTCAACTGCGCAAAGAAAAAAATATCTCCCCACCGAGTTGGACCCGCACATCGTATTTCTTCAAATATCCTTGGTTAATATCCTGGCAAAAATTGCCTGTTCTATACAAGAGACAATAGCGGAGATGGGGAGTTCACCAATTCTGATTTCTTCTCTAGTTTTTTCCATGCCCTGATTCTAGGGCCCATCATGGGATGGTCACTTTTTCTCCTATGTTTACTCCTTGTGTTTACCCAGGATAGCACTGATAATGGTATCTCGGAATATACTTGCTGCACCTTACACCAAAGCTTATCCAGAGATCTGGACCCCCAAACTATTCTTGCAAGATGCACTGCATTATAGTATGTTTGTAAGTTGGGAAGGCCTAGACCCTCCTTAAATTTATCTCTTACTTAATATTGGCACCCCAACCTAGGTGTTTTGGCCCTCCAAATATATCTCAAAGTCATCTTTTTCATATTTATAAAAAAACTTCCCTGGGACCTGGATAAGTAATATCTGTATGATATATAACAGTCGAGTTTCTCCCATCTTCTCAGATCCCTCTTTATATCCCAAAGTATTAATTAAGCGCATAGAATATATCCCAGTCCGCCTTGATCCTGACCTCCAGATAGATGATCCAATTCCTACATAATTGAAACAAAAATTAATGCCCAATGACCTCAACCACACAAATTTACTCACTTATATTCAGAATCTATGATTTTGAATTATTGATTTTAACATTTGAGAGTCTGCCATATACTTGCAACTCCTTCCTGATATTTGGTAAATAAGTAATTGGTTGAGCAAATCATCTGCAAATGCAGAGATATTATGATGAATTCCCCCCCGCTTCAATCCCTTGGATAATAGTATTTACCTCTAATCGAATTCAAAAGGGGCTCCAATCAAAGAACAAACAAAATAGGTGACAACGGGCACCCCTGCCTTGTCCCATTAGAATGGGCAACCTGTTTTGATAGGCATTTACTCTAATTCTTGGTTTGTTTATGATAGAGAGCATAAATCCACTCTAGTATTCTACCCTCCAATCCAATATGTTTAAGGAGGATATTAAGGAATGACCAATCTACCCTATCGAACGCTTTCTCAGGGTCGGTTCCCAGCATGAATCAGACTCACCACTCTGGGGGTATACTGCCTGGCCTCCCTTCCAGGGTCCACTGGACAAGAGGAGACTGCTACTGGGACTCTATATATGTATTGTTCAAGTGGATCTTTGAATGTAAGATTCTTTATATGTTTTTATTGGTATTAAAATCGTTGAAGCTAAATAGTCTCCTCCTTACCCTCTCTTATACTACTGCTGGGAGTACCTTCTGGGTCTGCTACCCTGAATAAGCTGCATAGGATTCCTCTGTGAACCAGTTGGATCTTTAACCCCTTGGTGGGCTCCCTGGATGCTGTATAGACTGAGCAGATCTCTGCTCAGGAAGATGTGAGTGTGTTCTCACTTATTATTTGTTAATAATAATAATATGTATTGTTCAAGTGGATTTTTGAATGTAAGATTCTTTATATGTTTTTATTGGTATTAAAATCGTTGAAGCTAAATAGTCTCCTCCTTACCCTCTCTTATACTACTGCTGGGAGTACCTTCTGGGTCTGCTACCCTGAATAAGCTGCATAGGATTCCTCTGTGAACCAGTTGGATCTTTAACCCCTTGGTGGGCTCCCTGGATGCTGTATAGACTGAGCAGATCTCTGCTCAGGAAGATGTGAGTGTGTTCTCACTTATTATTTGTTATCAGCACTTTTATGTGATATACTACACTATATTATTTCTGTTCTGTTTTGTTTTATTTTTTTTCCCTTCGGATTGAATATTGAGCTGATTTACTTTAAGGCTGATTTACTTTAAGGGTAACAATTTATTATTTATTTTTCCTGAGTTGTGTGTTTTGAAGTGTTGGGTCACAGCGCACGTTTTCACTTGTGTGTTGTTTTGATTTGTTTATTGCCAGGAGTGAGACACTGGTAGAATTTGCTGCAGCTGTTTCCACCACAATTGGGCGCAGTGTGTTTCTCTCTTGTTTCTCCTAAATGTATTTGTTTTCTCTATATTTTATACACAGGTGGACAGAGATGTCAATATGTTAGAAACTGTGATATCCAAACTATGCATAAACTATGTTTAGGAGTACGATAGCTATGTCTGTTTTTGTTAACTATATGCAGCACTGTGAAACATCTGCACGTTGTAACCACTTATCAAAATGCATTATTTATATTTAGACTTACATACATATATATTCATATTTATTTACATATCCTTTTTTATTACATTTTTATTTTCATCTTCATCTTCATTTTTTGTCCTCGTCTTTGTCTTCATTTTTGTCATCGTCTATATTTTTATTTTCATTTATTATTAATTTTTATTTATTTTTATTTATATCTTCATTTTCATTTTTATTTGTGTTTTTATCTATTTTTATTTTGATAGTGTTATTTTTATTTATTATTGTTATTATTTATTAATATTCTTTTGTATATTTGCTTCATTTGATCTATACATAGAGGGTTTCAATGTTAACGATATACATTATTATTAATATATAACACACTATTTAAAAGGTTAAGATAGAAGGAGTGTAATCAATAATTGTATTATAGAAAGCCAACACTATTTAAAAATGCCCAATTGATAATGTATTTAAATCTATAAAGTAGCACTATATCACATTTTAGAATAACTTCCATTGCATATAATTAATCACAAAGAGAAACACTGGATTTGGATCAGAATACCGATCAGCCCTTAAAAAAAACCCCATCTATATATATCCAGCATTCTCCAATTTTTGTATTCAGTTGCTCCACCCTTTAAACATTTATAGCCTCCCGTCACCTGACGTCTTCGTGTGTCGCACTATCAAATCTTCCACAAACCTTGTGTAAATAAATCTATGTAAGTGGAGGAAGGAGGGTAGATAAAACAGTTTACATCCCTTACTTCTTAAATACATGCTTCTTACATTATATATTAAGATAAGTGATTTTTATTTCACCAGTGTCCATTGTTCCTATTATCCAAACTCCAATTAAATAAAAAAGCCCCTTCTGGCAAAAATTAGCCCCCTCCTTCCTTTCAACCCTTATATACATCTTATTTATATTCAAACGTAACAACCTTCTGTCAACCGGTACTCCTTTATCCCAGTACTTCAGGTGTTTATATGCTCCACAACACATCAAACACATGCTTCAATATACTCAGCAATCCCCTTATGTAAACATTATCCGCACCCTTCTTTCCTTCCCTGCCCACATACATCTTATGTATATTGTTTATAAAAACCTTCTGCCTTACTTCCCTTACCACAATGCACCAAACACATGTTCAATATAATCAGTGATCCCTTTTCTGAGCATCATTATCTACATCCTCCTCTCCTTCCCCCTCCCCCAATATATCCTATTTATATTCGTGGAAAGAAAGAGGGGGAAAAAAGGGGAACATAACCCTAACAAAAATAAATCATATTGCCATTCTCCATTCTTTTACCCTTCTCTCAATCTACCCTTGAACATATATCCCAGTTTGGGGGTTCCACGATTATTGGGTCAAACATATATATATATGGAAGGGGGAGACAAACAAAACATGTATCCCTTCTTAGGGACGCATATTATAGCATTGTGTAATATGTTATGTGATCTTCCTCTGAGGTTGTATTTGCCTGAATTTAAGACATGCTAAGGAGCAGAGGATTGCTATGACATCCCGATGTGAGAGGCAACATATTTTTGCAGTTGCTGCTGTGGATGAAAAGGAATACTTTTCTAATATTGTTTGATTTGGGGTCCACTTACAGTGTGTTAAACACAGTTTTTCACATGTTGTATAATATATTGGGCTTTCACAGTGAATTGGAGAAAAAAGAGAATAAAAAGTGAGCTCCCGAGAGATAGATAAATGCACTGCCTCATTTCTAAACACTCGGCAGTACAGGTTACAAAATGAACAAAAGGAACTGATCCCTGCTCTGTGTGCATACATTAAAAGTACATAGAAAGAGGCTGCTGGTCAAGTTAAGTTCCTCAGGTATACTCCAGTGGCGGTCCATTCCAAAATGGGTAACGTCAACATTGATCATCCCTTCACGGTACATAACAATGAAATAGAACCAAAAATGTAATGCAGTAAAAATATCAATAATATAGTAAATCAAATAAATTTCCACTCACAAGTAGTTGTTCCATTTGTGACCCAGAGCAAAGTTTCCGACATTTAGACCTGGCAAGTAATAACTGCATCTGTGGTCTCCAATTCAGCTTCCTGTCTCAACTGGACACAAGGTGCGACCATGAAAGCTGTAGCCAATCTCCAAAGAGCTCTCCAGTGCTGTAATATGTTCGATGGCAGATACCATAAATATGTACATTTATGATTTCATCCTTACACCCATTAAAAAGATTTTAAAAAAGCATCAAGATATATTAACAATTATCTATGGACCAGCTGAGTATTCCTCATAAGATAATACATATTATTGTTATTGATTACCATAAAATAGTGTACATGCCATAAATATTTCTCCCATAGAGCACCAATTCCAATTATCTATAAATTAATGTTTATTATATAAGTATTATTTATTGTGCAACTGTAGTACTTAGTACGGCTTGTATAAAAAATATAATATAATGAAAATAAAATATAAGTTAGCATCCGTTTAATATAGAACCACTAGCAATAGCAATTCACTGATATGAATATAATCAGAAAGTTCCCTGATTAAGTGATTAAATGTAACAAAATCAAAATTATGTATAGGGTACCCACTAATTGAAGTGCTCCGTTGCGAAGAAGAAAATGACAGAAATGCTGAGATTTCAATATCTAATATCTCCATTTAGTTTCTACTCTGCAGAGTTGTTAAATCCTTCTGCCTCTTTTCCATTTTGGGATAATCTTATCTATGCCCAGAAAAGCAAAAATATTGGGAGAAGTTGTTTAAATGCCTTGGAATAGAGTGTTTCTCAGACTTATGCAAAATACAAATTGTGTTACAAATTATGCTCTTTGAGTGCACTACTGGTCTGACCCTCATATTGGATCCCAAATCCACATTGAAGCAAGTAAACCTCCCAAGGAGTACTGCAAATGATGAAGTGCTTTACTTTATATACTTTCCTCGTTACATATGAGGTGAAATCATTTTTCTTTCTGACCTGATGGAGAGGCTTTACTCCTTCCACACCGGTGAAAACCCAAGAATTTTTTTATATAACCAAGTTCAAATTCCTTTCTCTATCCAAATCCAAAAAAGTCATTCTACTATGACTAGCCTCAAATGTGAACTTAATGTCACATATATTGGAGTTTAATTATGACTTAAAATACTCCAATTCCAACAAGCTGCCAGCCAACACCAAGAAAAAATCATCTATGTTACATTTCCAGGAAACCAGGTTTTCCCCAAAGGGGTTAGTGGGTCCCAAAGCCGTGGACTTCCAACACCTAATAAAGATGTTAGCATAACTCAGTGCACATCTGGTCACCTTAGCTGTTCCCTGTGTCTGCAGATAGCATTTACTGTGAAAATAAACATAATTATGGTTAAGAACAAATGTAACCCCATCAACAAAAAAATATTTTTCATCCTCAGATAATGACTCATCTTGAAAAAGAGTAGAATGGATAGCTCCCATGCCCAAATCATGTCAGATAGAGGTATGTAATATATATATATATATATATATATATATATATATATATATATATATATATATATATATATATATATATATAAAACTAGGGTCCAAATTGAAATTTTTAAGGGCATGCAGGATATGTGTAGTATCCTTGAAGGAAGGTTATATAACAACATATGGCTGTAGTTTCAAATCTAAAAAGTTTGGAAGATTGCAAGTTAGGGAGTCAAAACCCAAAATGATGGGGCATCCCAAGGGATTTACCAGATCTTTGTAGATCTTGGGGAGGTAGTAATAACTAGCTACCTTTTGGTTTCTTACTACAAATATAGTCTAATTTCTGATCATAATTGAGAAAACTTACATTTTTGTATATATATTAAGTACTATACTAGCACAATAATTAATATTTAAATAATAAACATACATTTATAGTTAATCATAATTGGTGCACTACGGGAAACATATTTATGGCAAGTACATTTTATGAAAATCAATAGAATATATTGCATTTTGAGGAATGCTCAGCTGGTCCTTACATAATTGTTTTAAATTGTGATACATTTTTTATACATATTTGATGGGTATAAAAGTGAAATTATAAATGTATACATTTATTGTACATATTTATAGTTCTGTTTATGAGTAATTTTTTAAATATGTTTTTTGTATTTTTAGATTTTGTTTCATATTTTTAATCTAATGTTAGATAAGCTGTTTATATGTGATTAGTGTAGAGAAAGCATATGCGGTACTCTATACCTATACATCAATAATGACAAAACTAAGGCATTTTCCCATTTCAATGACTGTTAAAGAGAGGGACATATTTTATACCCCTGGGGAAGTCTGATCTGAATTAAATGTGTTGGATGGTATTCATCGATGTGAGTGCCAAGGTTTTTTTTTTTTTCATTTGAGGACCCCAGCATCAGCATCCGCTATCTGCCATTGAACATATTACAGCACTGGAGAGCTCTTTATTGTTGTGCCTTGTACTTTGCTTTGGGTGCAAATGGAGCAATTAAATGTGAGTGGCCACTCTTTGTTTTAAAATCCATGTTTTATGCTCTGGAAGCTTTGTCTTTTTTGGAGTTTGGCTACACTTTGCACAGTAGTATCTTGTGTCCAGTTGACAGGAAGCTGAATTGGAGACCACACATGCAGTTATTACTTGTCACATGTAACTCTGGGTTACAAATGGAGCATTGGAATATGAGTGGAAATTTCTTTGATCTACCATACTTATTGATATTTTTACTGTATTACACTACTTGTTTTATTTTATTGTTATGTACCATGGAGGGATGATCCCTGTTGACGTTACACCCATATTGGAACTGACAGTCATTTGAGTACAGTGGACTCTTTGTATGTACTGTTTAATATTTGCACAAAGCGCAGGGACCAATTCCTTTTCTTTACTTACAAAGTGAATTTGTGTTTATATTGTAATTTTTGAGTTTTACAATACAGAACATGCAAGATTTCATATAAACTGACAGTAGGAACAAAAACAGAATATAATGACATTCTATACAACTGATTATAATCTAAGATGTTTGTTGAAACCCCTGCTACATGTATTATGCCATTCATTGTTCCTAGCAGAGATGTGGATATGGTTTTTATGAAGCAGACATTATCTGATCTTTGATGCACCATGGAAGGCCGGTTAAACCTCATACTGCTTCTGAAAGCAACAGGATCACTCTTATAGCATTGTACGTCTGTTACCTTGATTCCTCAAAGGGGAGGTCTTCAATGGTTCTTGATAGAAGTTAATCTCTTTTGTCTTCAAAGAGCGAGTACCAATTATAAGAGCCTTTTTAGGAAGAATGGTTAAAATGGATGCTAGTTATAGACAGCAATTTGAATGTTAAAGACCATTGGGTAGCAAGTCAATAAACTATATTGTAACTAAAGGTCAAACAGGGCACGATTGAAAGGAATGGAAAATAGTGCTTTTTTTCGAATTTATTTTCAAAGCTTTAGTTAAATCTCATACTTACATGAGATTTATTCATAATAAGAACAATGTTAATACACACTCAAACACACACACACACAAACACACACACACATATATATTTTTATGTATATATATATATATATATATATATATATATATATATATATATATATATATATATGTATATATACACATACATACATACATACATACATACATACATACATATATTATATATATTATATAGATGTACATAGATATATATAATTTTGAAATATAATTGTTGGGAGGTTACAATTTTTCTAAAATAAATGGTAAAAGAGAGATTTGTGGTGCAATTGCCCAATTTTCATTTAAAACAATAATGGGTGAATCCCCATTTTACCATTGCACTGAAAGCGTCGTACTAGCAATCTCACCTTCTTCTTCCATGAATTATATTTTTCTATCGAATGGTGTTGGTTTCATCTGGATAAGAGGAAATGGCAAAGTCTATGTTTGCCATAATACAAACATATTCATGATTAAGCAATACGTCTCTTCATATGCACAAAATTCCACACACAATCTGGATCCTATAAGATTAGAGGTTTTATGTTGTTCAGTGTTGTGGAATGTGTTTACAAATGAAGTTGTTTTAGCAAACAAAGAGGACACAGAGACACTATCAAAAAGTTTTTTTAATTTTTTGTACAAGCAGGCATATAAGGTTATAACAAATAAAATTAGCTTTGATAACGTTGATTTATTACATCATAGTAACAGTTACCAACAATTTATGTATTGCTTGGAACAAAACTTAAAGGGGAACGACATACTATGTTTCATGGACAGACACAGCCTGATGCATGAGGTATAGAGCCCTGCGTACAAGCTCACAGTATAGAGGGAATATTAGTATTTAGGATAGGTAGAGCTAGGTGTGTTTGGTCAGAGAGTAATGTGTGTTCTAGTTGAATAAGTTGTAGGTTTCCTTATTCCTAAAAGTGTTTGGGGATTGTAATAGCTAGGTGGGTTTGGCTAGAGGTTAATTAATTTTAGCTGTATTGGTAGTAAACTTCCTTAAATAGGTATGTTTTTAGGGTCTTTTTTAAGATTTAGAACAAGGGAGGAAGCTGAATCCTCTGTGGAAGTGAGTTTCAGAGAAAGGAGTTAACTCGGGTAAAGTCTCTAGGGGGTGACCAGGAAGAGGGGATGAGGCTGGAGGAGACCCTAAGTGTATTTGAGGAATGTGCATGTCATGCAGGGTAGGATCGTTTGATAAGATAGGCAATGTAGGGAGGGGCAAAAGAGTGGAGGGCTATGAAGGAAGAATTAAAAATATTGTGCTAGAGCAGACGCAAAGGCAGTGGAGGCCAGAGTGAGAAAGATGAACCTGGCAGCGGCATTTTGAATAGATTGCAGGGGAGAAGGATGAACAAAAGGCAGGCCAGTCAAGAGAGTATTGCAGTAGTCCAGACAAGCCAGTGCACTAGGATTTGGCAGCTTCTTGGCTGAGGAAGGCAAGAATGTGCACAATATTCCTTAGGTGCGAATGATAGGATTTGGTCAGATATTGAACATGGGGGCCAAAGGAAAGAAAACAAGTCAAAGACAACCCCAAGACATTGAATGTTATTGATAGTAATGGTAAAGTCAGGTAGAGCTTGTGTAAGGGAAGATTATAAGCTCTGTTTTAGAGAGGTTAAGTTTTTGGTATCGATCAGACTGTTGTGATCCACAGCATAGCATGTCACCAGAGTATCCTCTGGTTCCTGAGCTTGTGGAATCTGCAGCACACTCTCCCTTGGCACAGGACTGCATCCCCGTTGCATGCCCTCCAGGTCCTGTTATGCATGATTGCTGTTCTGCAAGTGATGTTGGACAATGTTCTGGCATGATTCCAGTGATGTCACACAGTTTTGCCTCCACAGATTAAAAGGAATCAAAGCACTTTAAATTTTTCTTAGTGATTCTCAATTTTTTTTTAGCATGCATCCTGTTTTTGTGCCCCTTGGTTATTTATCTCAGACTGTCAATTCATTTCGATCCTTGCTTGTGCTCCTAACTTTGGCTTCTGCAACTACTACCCTCCTGTGCTTGTGCCTCTGACCAAGGGCTTGCTTTCCATTGAGTGATTCTGGCTGGTTCCTGACCTTGCACTGCCTCTGCATCTCCTCCTTCTAGATCATCTTACTACGCTGGATTTATATCTATACAGGTAGATCTCCAGTTTGAGTGGATTACAATATTGCTGTTTGCTGTATAGGAACTGTTTATCTGTAAGCATTCCTGGCTAAGTGGATTACAGTATTGCAGCTCATTCCACTGGAACTGCTGTCTTTCCTCTGGTGTGGGACTAGTATTTATTTTATACTAATTACTGCTATTACATAGTTACATAGTAGTTTAGGTTGAAAAAAGACTTGCGTCCATCAAGTTCAACCCTTTTCCTATCCCTTGTTTACCGCTGTTGATCCAAAATAAGGCAAATAAAAATCCCTTCAGCCATTTTGAATTCTGCATTTAGTGGGGAAAAAAATCCTTCTTGACTGCAAATGGCAATCAGATTTCTCATTGGATCAACACGCACTAAATACATATTAATGCCTATACTAACATGCATAGTCCTCTATGCTCCAGCTCCTTAAAAAAGCATCCAGGGTGCTTTTAAAGGCAACTAAGGTATATGCTCTTCAGGCAGTGAATTCCATATCTTAATTGTCCTTACTGTAAAAAATCCCTTCCGCTGACTAAATCTCCTTTCTTCATGTCTTAGCGGGTAGTCCTTTGTATTGTTCTGTTAATGAACAGGTCTTTAGAAAGCCCTTTGTATGGGCCCTGTAGATATTTATAGAACATTACCATATCCTCTAGTGTGTTTCTCTAGTGTGTACAGATTTTACTTTTCCAACCTTTCTTCATAAAAAGAAAACTTTCCATTCCACTGATTAGTTTTGTAGCCCTCCTCTGCAATGTCTTTTTTTTTAAAAAGGTGCCCAGAATTGAACCGCATATTCAGGGTGAGGTCTTACCATGGATCTATAAAAATGCAGAATAATATCTTCCTCCCATGAGTCAATACCCCTTTTAATACACCCCAATATTTTATTGGCCTTTGCAGTGGCCAGCTGACACTGTGCAATACTGCTATGTCTATTGTCTACAACTACTCCCAAATCTTTTTCATTAGTAGATTTCCCCAAGGAAACTATATGTTGCATTTTTATTATTGTAGCCAAAATACATAATTTTAGACTTGTCTACACAGAATCGCATTTGCCATTTATCTGCCCAATGACCCAATTTGTCCAAATCCTCTTGCAGCGAAGAAACATCTAGTTCAGTATTGTATACTTGCTGTGCACATCTCTGTTTATGGATTTTTTCTCCAGTTACTTTTCTGTTCTGCATATTGGTCTAATCCTCGCACAGACATCCAGGTAGAGATGGCCGACGGAGAGAGAGGTCTGGAGGAGAGTTAGATGTCAGTGTCATCCGCATACAGGTTGCACTGGAAGCCAAAAGAGTTGATGATTTTTTCCTAAAGAAGAGGTATACAGGGAAAATCAGAGTGGAACGGGTGACAAAAAAATTGCACCAGCAAGTGACACTGTGAAGGAGTGCACAGATAGATATGACTCAGTCCAAGAGAGAGAGGTGCAACCTATGCCCACCAAATCTAATCTGTTAAGAAGGAGACATTGGTCAACAGTGTCAGAGGCAGCAGGGATATCTTGGAGGATCAGTACGGAGAAGTGGCCTTTAGATTTGGCCTAGTTTGGCTCTAATGAGATTAACCCAGATTGCAGGTCATTAGCAGACATAAAGTGCAAGTGCACAGTCTTCTCCAGCAACTGAGATGCAAAGAGCAGAAGGGAGATAGGATGGTAGCTTGAAGGTTGACGGTAAAATTCCAGAAGACAGAGAGAGGTGGGTTAGGGTTGAGCAGGGGAGAGGATATAGAGAGCATACACGGTAAGATGGGATGAGGTCTAGTGTGTAAGTAGTAGTTCTCGAAATGGCGAGCATGGTGGACATATTCACAGTGGGAATGGAGGAAGGGAAAGGGGCAGGCAGTAATTGAGGTAAGTTTTGAGGTAAAGTTGCACCTGATTGCATCAACTATTTTTGAAATGGGATGCAATGACTTGGGCTGTAAAAGGGGAGGAGGGCAGAGGAGCAGGGGGAAGAGGAAGGTATTGATACATAACGGAGAGAAGTGTCAAATATGTTTCTATTTGCTGTGTTCCGGATTAACTGGTAATTGGAAAAATTTACCTTGGTGGACTTGCATCTGTTTGTCACCTAATTCCTAATTAACTATATAACAATGGCATTTCTGGGGTATGCTGGTGGAGGTGTTCAATGAACTCTTCTTGATGGAAGGGCTATTCATGCACCAGTGTTAGGATGCAAAAAGAAAGGACCTTTATACATTAGACGGTGAGTATTGCCACCTTTGGTCAAGTTTTCCCAACCCTTTGATGTGCAGGTCTTTTGTTAATAACCCTAACCCTAGAGATTGTCATCCTTGGATAAGGACATCACCCAAAAACGGTTTGAGGGATCGCAAAACTTTGAGACATTTTCTTCTATCAGCTCAACCATCAGATCTAAAAACCATTGAACAATTGTAGTATGATGTGAATCAAGCTCTTTGTAGCAAAGATTGAACCATAAGCCAACAAAGCAATGTCAAGACCTAAACTTTTAACCTGGGTTTTCTTGTTCTGATATCCTGTATACACACCTCTGTTCATATGGCTTGTGCAACATTGATTTCTGCTTTGCCATACAAGTTTGCATTTGTTTCCAAAGACTATTTCATGCTCATTAATAGCTTTAGACAGTTTTGTTTTGAAAGAAAAGTCTTTGGAAATATAAGGTCATTGAAGCAGGTCACTGGATTGAGAAATGTCATTCATGAAGACATAGTCACGACTCTTGGAAAGAGCCATTGGGCTGCTTTGAGCACATTCTGCAGCATGCCAGTGCAGGGATCGCTGATGTCAACTGACTTGGATGATGATAAACAATGTAAATAAAGCAGATTTCTAACTTCATAAACTTTATAAGCATGCTATTAGTAGTATTACAGAAAAACATATTCATTTCTTTTAATCTCACCTTTATATATTATTAACACAGTCAGGAGTGTGCTTAGCATTGCTAGCATCATTATCATAATATAATGACTGTAGTGCGGTGTAGGCTAGATGCCTGTAAAAGACGTAATAAAAATAAACAAGCCAGCTTGTTTCAGATACTGCTTTCTCTGCAGATCACCATACAAGGCAAGAGCAGCAAAAATACAAGTTCATTTTTTATGAAGTATTTTTTCTTTTAAACGCTGTTATCATGGATTTATTTGTGAAAGGGCATGATATTAGTTGTTATTATTGCCAAATAGCATAATATAATATATGGGAGCTAGTTGGATTGATTCTCTGGGTTAAACAGTTACTTTATGGGTGGGGAAATGTTGTTATGCTCCCCCCACCCACTGACCATTCCCTGCTCAGCCACTCCAACATTCCAGTGTTCCTGTCTACTTTTCACTATTGACACAAGATGCAAAGATGGGCTCACTAGAGCTAAACCACATAAGGTAATAAAAAATAACTTTCCCCAGCAATAATGATGAGACAAGGGGCTGGCCAAGGGCCCCTGACCCAATTCCCTATCCCAATAAAAGGTCTGGGGCTTCCCCAAATAACCTTTCCGTCTGGGTCTCCATGCAGCCTCAAAGGCCACCGTAACCTTTAACATATAATTAAATAAAATAACCTTCCTTCTGGATCCCTGGGACACCCCAAAGGCCCCAGGATCATATAAAATAATTTAAAAATGAATATTAAATAATCCCTACCAACCCCCTACCTTTACCTTGCACTGGTAGGGGGGAATGAATCATTAAAATAACCCTATTTAAAGAAAAAAATTGGGTGCTGCAGTGTCTCAATTCTCAGCTGTAACTCAAGGAAAAGGACCACCCAAAAAATCTAAAAATTCCATCTATCATATAAAAAAAAATTGCGCTGCATTAGACCCTACACTAATATATCCATCCTTGGTCCGTCCATTGGTGTGTTTGCTCCTTCAATATGGTGCTGCCCTCTTGTGGGAAGAGTGACAGAGGTGATGAATTATCACTCCCCTCTCTTGCTGTTGCAACATTACAATGGCAAATAAAAGCTAAACTAGCCTTAGGGCTAGGGTTAGGGTTACAGTTACATTAGGTTTGGCATTAGGGTTAGAATTAGGGTTAAATTTAGGGTTGGGATTGGGGTCAAAAGGCCTCTGTAGGAGAAAATTTTTAGGAAACAAAAGTACTACTTTTGGTTATTGCTCTAAAACTTGCAAAAAATAACAGAAAAACATGGAAACAAGAACATTTCTATACTCAGGACAACATTTTTAAACTATTAAGAAGGGTTGTGTCACTAACAGGTTAAAATGTCTATGCTGCATGATTTACGTAGGGAACACCACACAAAGAATCAAAGTTAGTGACAGACAGTTCTGAGGATCTCTTTTGGGTTGATAAAATAAATAGCTTTCTAATAATCTAATATCACTATATACAGTTCATTGGGGTCTATTCAGTGACCTGAGTTAATTTAGCTCATGTCACTGAATCCCGTAGACTATGAGATTTGAGTTAAAAACTAGTAATAAGTGATATGTTGCGTCATTGAATTGGGTCCATTGTGTCAAAACATGTTTATATTGTTTGTGACATCACCCTGTGGCTGGATATGCAAATTAAACATTTCCCATTGAAATTGTTGATTTGCATGTGAAGCACTGCATGTCTGAAAACAGGAGACACCACAGACAAATTTAAAATACATTCTTCTCTAAAGAGCCTACTCAATAGAGAGAGAATTGCAGGGAATCGAGATGGGAATGTCAAACTTTAGGCATTCAGCTGCATTGGAGAGCTTTTCCAACTCGGCTACTTTGGCCTACAATTTGAAAATCCCATTTCAATTCCCTTCAATTCTCTCTGTATTTGTTTGACATTCCTACTAACCCAGCATAGTATAGATCAGGGCCGTCTAACATGCGGCCCGTCTGACATGGAGTTGTGGCCCGCATTAGACTGGATGCGGTAACCGCACCTCCGTCCCGTGCATACCTCTGCCGCATAGGGGAGAGCGCAGCGCGCTCAACTCCCATGCTCCGTGATCCTGTCGGAGAGCCTGGTGTCAGGTGACATCCAGGCGCTCAGAAGATGATGACTTCCGGATTGGTGGTAAACGGTGTGCCTGACATCAATGGCATATACTCTTTTAAGTAAAAAAAAAAAGAAAGACATTTGTGTAAGGGTATCTGTGGGTATCTGTGTGTATCTGTGTGTGAGTATGGAAGGGAGTGTGTGTGTGGAAGGGAGTCTGTGTGTGTATGTAAGGGAGTGTGTGTGGGAGTCTGTGAGTGTGTGTGTCTGTGTGTGAGCGTGGAAGGAAGTCTGTGTGTGAGTGTGGAAGGGAGTCTGTATGTGAGTCTGTGTGTGTGTGTGTCTGTTTGTGAGTGTGGAAGCGAGTCTGTATGTGAGTCTGTGTGTGGAATGGAGTCTGTGTGTGAGTGTGGAAGGGAGTCTGTGTGTGAGTGTGGAAGGGATTCTGTCTGCGTGTGCATGTGTGTAAGGGAGTTTGTGTGTACAAGGGAGTTTGTGTGTGCAAGGGAGTTTGTGTGTGCGTGTGTGCAAGGGAGTTTGTGTGTGCGTGTGTGCAAGGTAGTTTGTGTGTGCAAGGGAGTTTGTGTGTGCAAGGGAGTTTGTGGTGTGTGCAAGGGAGTTTGTGCGTGTGTGCAAGGGAGTTTGTGCGTGTGTGCAAGGGAGTTTGTGCGTGTGTGCAAGGGAGTTTGTGCATCTGTGCAAGAGAGTTTGTCTGTGCGTGCGTGTGTGCAGGGGAGTCTGTGTCTGTGTGTGGAAGGAAGTCTGTGTCTGCATGTGTGCAAGGGAGTGTGTATCTGGATGTTTGTGCAGGGCAGTGTGTGTGTGTGTGTATGTGTGTAAGGATGTCTGTGTAAGTGTGTCAGGGTGTGCGACTGTGTGTAAGGGTGACTGTGTTTATATGTGTGACTTTGTGTGTATGCAGCCCACGCACACATTCATTTATGGTGAAGTGGCCCACTGAAGAAAAAACTTGGACACCCCTGGTATAGATCATTTTTTATTCTCTACCTAACAACAATGTTTAGATAAAAGAGTCCCTTTTAATTAAATCACATAAAAGACCAAATCTAAATAATATACATCTGTATAATGTGTGACTAATTCGCCTTTGCCCAGTAATATACTCTTTAAAAAGCACCTGCTTTTGGTACAAGATGCTTGAATGTATTAAGGAAATAAATAATACTTTATAGTTATTTTTCCGCTTCTACACAGAGATATTCTTCTGAGTTACGTAACCAGGTGGTCTGGGATTTGTGTTCATGCAGCTGAAGTGTGTCTGGAGCAAACCTCCCACTGAAACTATTTAAATGCATTTTCACAAGATATAGCCTGATTACCATAAGGTAGTTCAGTATCTACAGCTTCTTGAAGATCACACGGGAGTGTTTGCCATAAATATCCATGACTTTTATAACTCTCAACCTAATCTAATCAGACATCAAGATGATCGCTTAATTATTAAAGAAGCTAACAGAAATAATTGAAGAAGCAATGGTGGGTATGTTTTATATAACATACAAAGAACATTTGCACTGGAAAATCACTGCTTATTTACCTATATAAAAAGCCATATAGTCAATGTAATAAAGGCAAGATAAGTATAGCTTTTCTCCACACCAAAATTAATTTTTTTAATGGTTTATATTATTTTGTTTTTTCTTAGTTTACTAACTGTTTTAGTATTGTTCAGTTATGGAATTTCTATTGGATGGGGATATTAATCTTGGGTCTAGCACGTGGCCAGGTGAGAAAAAAGATGTAGTTACAGTTTCTGTGATATGTTTGTATTTTGGCACTCATATCATTCTGCTATTATCATTTCGTAATGCCCAACATGCAAGGATACAGTTTGTGTTTTTTGTAGTTGAGTGAAGCAGGGCACCATAAAGAGTGTCATATGGCTTTTATGCTGATATGGCATCTTCTGCGTGAATGGACAATTACCCCTTGTTGGTCTTGCACATTTTGTACACATCATTTTCCTCGTATTCTCTTATACCAGCTTATTAAAGGGTTTACTCAGGTGGCTACAATTTTCTCAAGGAAAATCAGAGCTCCATCTTTTGGACCACTTCGGACTAATTTGATAATCTGAATAGCCCCTGAATTTGCAATATTCAGAAATGCTCTTTAATTGGCAGGTAAATCAGCCATTGTTGCTGATTTCCGTGCTGAAATTTTGGCAGCTGTACTCCTCTGCAGTTTGAATCACCAAAACAGTAGCCTCTATCATCGACAGAGACTCGTGTCACGAGGACTTGTGAAAATAGCCAAAGTCCTTCGGAAATAAAAAAAACTTTGTAAAAAAAAAATGTAACCCTCCCCCTCCGGGCCAGCGGACTTCCGTAGTAGCCCTGCCCCTTCCAATAATAAATGTGGGTCAGAGCTGGGCAAATGCTCCTAGCCACCAGTAATAAATATGTGGGGTCATGGCAAATGCTCTTATTATATACATTGGGGCCAGGGAAAGTAGCCCTGGTCACTCCCCAAATAATAAATGAGGCTGGGAGCTGGAAAAATGCTTCCAGTGCCTCGGTATATACAGTGGGGGCCAGCCCCTATGAAAAACAATTATACACCAAGGAGTGCCAAGGCTTTTTTTCCCTATCCCCTCCCCCCCATAAGTAAAAAAAAAAATCATATTCTGCCCCTGATTCCAAAATCTGCCTCTGCACCCCATGACACAAAAAGTGACACCCACCGCCCCGGGGTCCGGAAACTGCCCAAATGCCTCTGGACCCCCATTACAAATAAATTACATTTTGGGTGCAAGGGGAGGGGACAGTTTATAATGTCCCGTGCCATACCCAAATCCTCCACTGAATATGGATGTAAAGAGGTAGGACTTTTTTTTTGTGCCGGTGCAATTTTTTTTAGAATAGGTGGATTCCTGTCTCAATTACCTGCAATTCTCTCGTTATTAAGTAGCCCCTTGGATGTCCACTTTCATTATAGAAGTACAATTGGGAGAAACCTAGGAGGTGGTCTTACAAAAGACCTTTTATCCATGTGCAATGCACAATGCAGCTTAGATGAATTAAGTAGATATCAATAAATAATGTTGATGGGAACAATGGGTTGAGGTAGTATTTGTAATGGACACTCGTTTATGTATTCTGCATATTTCTGTCTATGGCATATTATACATTTTCTACAAAGAGATTGGTAATAAAATTTGGTTCATATACTTGAAAGCGAATTTATATAGAACCAACCAATGTTTCCTTTTAAATGCATTTCATAGCTATTGAACCTTCCTATATAATGATACGGATTGGCAACTCTTATCATGGAGGTTAGAGAGATCTCAAACCAACAGAAGGTTCGTTTCCTGATATAAAAAGAAAAGCATAGGATTTCTTATTAATGGAAAGATTGTTTTGTAATTTGGCCTAGAGGCATTTTTTAAAGAACCTTTTGTTATCTTATATCTTCTTTTCTCTATTTTGTCAGTTTTGTGACCCTTGCACATGGAGAATATCTATTATTTTTTAGAAGCATGTCTTAGTGTACATTTAATCAGAGGTATTAATATTGTTTTATAAATCTACAAAAAAAATGCAGAGTTAGCTGATTTTGCTGTTCCCAAGAGTCACATTTTATAAGTATTGCTAAACTTATTTATGTAAAAATAATATTTTTGGAAACGCTGTACGCTGAAGAGATTCTCTCATACAAATAGGAGTTATATTTTAACAATAGTTTTGAATATGCTCTACTGTCAATTGATGAGAAATGTTTTTTTTAACCCTTGCAGTCTGCGCTGCCTCCAGCAAATACGGCGATTTTGGTTGTATCGGCGCTCATTGCGTATGTATAATAAATCATCCACTGGAAAGACTGTTTGGCAGACGTTCCTCTTCTGCACTGCAAAGTGCCGCCATACATAACAAACAGCTATTTTTATAAACCCCCCGAATAAAAATATATTTTTTTTATATAATCCCCATAGTGTTCCCATTTCCCCATAAGCCCATCGTTTATTAGAAGCTAACTGTACTGTGTAATTCTTTTGAACTAAAACTATTTCACCCAGCTTGTAATGCCCACAATCCCCACCCACTGACACTCCCTTTTCCCTTAGCAGCCATGCTAGCTCTCGCAGAGGCTTAGGTCCTTTCTTTTGTAGAATAGTTTAAATTGCAGTAAACATAACAGAAACTGATCATTTTGATTGAAATCCAAATATAGGAAATCTGGTAAAAAAAAAAAAAAAAAAGGCATAAACATCAGCCCAAATCAGCATCCCAGTAGCAGTCCAGTCCTCTTTAAATAAATCCATTGAAATCCTGAAAGGGCATCATTGTAAATATGATCTATAGACCACCCCATAAATTATGTAACCAGTTTATACTATAAGAAAGGTGTTTTCAGGCGCTATTACAACAAATATTCACATGAGCTGCTCAAAAACATCAAAGGTATGTGTCCCCTTAGAAAAGATATATAGTGATAAAAAAGATGGAGCGCTAAGAAGTCACAGCAACAGAATTAAAAAAACACACATATATCTATACTTACATTTTTAGAGGAGAACATAAGGTAGCACTTCTTTGTAGATTATTCCGATTTTCTCATCATAAACTCCAATGATATGTGAAAAGAAATAAAACACAGAATTGTGCTATGGTCTCCCCAAACAAGGTAAAACACTCACTTTTTGTGAAATTATTACTGCTCCCTTTTTAAGACTGAATAATCTCCAAGTCACTCTGGGATCTTCAGATCTTTATCTCATATGTTTGTGTAGTTTCTCTTGAAATGGAATTTATGCTCACATGTAAAGAGATAAGATAAATCCCTGCATAGTGTAAAATAGTTTTTTAATTAACACACAAAAAAAGGTTAAAATATCTTACATAAAATCGTGTTGACCGCTCTCACGAGTGTCACTTCAGCGCTGAGAAGGTTGACCCTGTGTGTCACAGTGGTGGCTCAATCTCGCGGGTTCTCCGGAAGGAATGACATCACTGATGTTTCCAATATATACACAGAGAAAAAAGTGTATCTCTGTTTGATAAGTTAAAGGACAAAAAAAATGTATGAAAAAGAAAACTTCAAGGCCAAAAAGAACGGGCAGGGATTATACAGATATCATATTTTCAGAAGTCATACTAAATAATCCAGCTGCTCAGAGTAGTAGGCGAAGGTGAGGAACTATTCTATTTACAGTAGTCAGGCCCAGTGGGAAGTGAAAGTATTTCATTGCACAATACAATAATAAATGATAAGAGCAAACTGTTAAGGTAAAATTGCAAACCAAGGAACCAGTGGTTAAGTGACCTCATGTATGAAGTAGATATTTATTACAAGAATTTCTGTAAAATGTACCTGGCAAACGAAACCAAGGACACAGCATTAAAACTTGTTATGAGGTAATATTTACTAAAATGGGTTTGAAATATGACTTTAACATAACTGGACTATTTGAAACTTTTACACATCCACAAAAGCTAATGAAAAAACCTTTCTAAACCATAAGAGATGAGGAAGGTAGTGGTAAGTCATGGGTCTGCAGCTGATGACTATAACTACAACTTTTTTATGTATAAATAAATTAAAAACAATGGGTATTAACTTAGGGATGCCTTGTGTAAAAATCAAGTCACTGGCGGGCATATGATTATGGAGGGGCTATTTACTAAAAGGTGAGATGAGGTGAGTTGAGGCAAGATAAGGTGAGATTAATATTTAATCTCACCAATTTAGCTATACATTGTGCAGGGAAATACTTAGCCTAGTTTAGTGGGGAAACTAATAAGATTTATACCTGCACAATGTATAGTAAAAATAGTGAGATGAAATGCTCATCCTCAAAATATATATTTTTGTTTAAATACATCTTGGTTTGTTTCAATCTACATCTTGGTAGTCATCAATGCAAAGACTATTCTATTTTAGGTTTAGTTTCAAGAAAGTAAACACCTTTAACCTACAGAAGTGAATGTATATATCTGTACTTCCATAAGGTTTATTTTGGCAATAGAATGTTCTATTGCATGGAAGAGCAGTACATACATACAGATAATATCTCATGCCCAACTACATTAAAGTGTATGACTCTTACTATCTCTCTTAGGCAGTATGGCTGTAAGGGAACATTAATCATATGATATTGGTTTATAACACATGGCATGCTGTGATTCATGTGCATTATTGCTTACTTATGTCCAGGTAACAAACAGAGCCTTGTTAACTAAATTAGATGTTTAAGGCTCTATTATAATAATATGATTAGAATATTTGGCTCTATTATAATAATATGTTAATACTAACTAGTATTTATATATAGCATCTCTCTCCCAGTGGGACTCAAAGCACTTTTTAGAGCACTGAGATTAACATTATTATTAACCAATGGTACTCATGTATGGACCTTGGAAAGATGAAGGACAGAGTTGACCCTGCAAAGATGTAAACCTGTGACCTTGAGGTTTGAATATGCTCTGTAGTCAGGGTATTTACCAACTGACCTATATTCTGGTTACTGGTGGCAATAAGAACATTTAAGTTAAAAACTAGTGATAAATGATAACTCATGTCATTGAATAAAGCACACTATCTCTTGTATAAGAGGTCGATACCTGGAATAGTTACACAGGAAACATATTTGTCTATTGATACAGTTGAGGAGCTGAAATCCCAGCTGGAATAGCTTCCATGTCATCAAATGGATTAAGTTCTGTATGTTATGTGCAAATGAAGACATAGAACAAACAAACAGAGTACAGCGGCTTCCAATGGCTCAAAAATATAATAATCAGCTGGAAAATGCATAAAAAAGTAACATCCAAACGTTTTAGAAGTTTGTGTGCACAATCTCATTTTAAGAGCAATTAATTATTATGTGTGATCACATTTTAGCTTAGTGAGCAGTTACTGATAGGGAAAGAAATCCAAATGAAGGCAACCTTAAAGGACATCATGATAAGGGGGTTGATCTACAGAGAGAGATTAAACTAGCTTTTCTTTCAGCAGTAGAATAAAGAAAATAATGTATCAGTTTGTAGCAAACGTTACATTTTATTAAGATTTGTTCAATGCCTGGCTTTTACCATAGGCAGTGTAATGTCACATTGACTCTGTCTGAAACTGACGTTTCTTACACATTTAATAAATTCATGTTCAGAAAATCTGTAACCTGCCAGACCTTCCTCCATAGACGTTGTGAAAAGGTAATCGATAGCTTTCTACTTATAGATTTTTTTTTATTTCCATGATGGTGTAGCAAGTGGTCAAGAGGTTGCATATAATTAGCTAAATTGCACAGATAAGCATTAATAAGCCAGAAGACATGCTTGGTCTGTTGAACAGGAGAAGAACCAGAGGGAGGTGATATTAAAAAGTTTGAGAGTAGTAACAAAAGGAAAAGCTTAATCATTCACATTTGGCCATGAAAATTGTTGTGGCTAGAAATTGGAGGAACTTTGGCTCTTTGAATTGGTCAGAGATAAAAAACTAACACTCAATACACAATGGAAGCTGGTTTCTATCTTGAAAGAGCGTCCACAGAGAAGTATCAAGTCTTTGGTCCCCTTAGGTGGAGAAGTACAAAACGGATGCTTCCCCTTCGTCCCCTCTCCCCCCATCCTCTGCGGGTATTGTGAAGACTGGAAGATAGAGTTGCAAGTCTTGGAATGGGCAGACGTGGTATTAAAGAATCACGCTAAGAACATTGTCTGCACGGGAAAATGTAATAAAAGGACCTGCTGCAGTCAAAGTCCCTGCAGGCCCTTAGTCATATAATTTGGGTCTGTGATGTATATTATGCTATATTTGTTCCTCATTTGTGTATTTAGTATGTAATGTAAAAAGGGAAAAGGAGTTATTTTCTATTGTACTTAAAACTTGAAAAATTAGATGAATAAATATTTTTTTTTAAAAATGTAAAAAAGTTTGAGAGTGGCAGAGCTCCTGCATAACCTGAAACATATATGGGTAGATTCAATAAATAGTGAGCTGTCAGCAAAATTGTGTTAGGCTGACAACTACATTCTCTGTCCTTTCGTTTCCTCTGATCACTATATGTTTAAGAATGGCAATCAAAAGTGTACCAGACCAAACAAACTAAATCCAAAAAGAACTGTTAAAGTGAATAATCTCCTGTACAGTAATTGGAGCTGTCCAGCCAGAAAGTTGCTGAAAGAGAGCTCGATCCATAGATATAAATACCCAACCCTGCATGTAAAATAAAATAAAAAAGGTATCCCCAGGGTTACAAATTACCAGGGGGAGCTGGAAGGACATCCTTTAACTTACCTGTGTGTTAATTGTCTGGCTTCATATTGGCTTTGGCAAAGTTTTGTATTAGGTATTTAGTTTTGAAGTTGTTGAATCTCGTGGAAAAAGCGCTGGTGCAGGATGCATGTTTAGAGCAGCCCTTGTACATCCATTGGCACCCTGGTGTTGGTATACCAAGTGAATGAGAATTATTGGCATTACAGTGCACCAACACAATGCTAAAAATACTAAACATGGTGCCCAGTCTCAAACCCCAGATTACTACTGGCAGGTGAGATGTCCAATCTCACCCACACCTGTGACATCTCGGCAGTATATTTGTTAATAGCAATTTAATAATCAAATCCATTTCTAGGACATTTCATTAAGTTACTATAGTTACTGCAGTAATTATGATGCCGGAATTTTTCATGAAAGTGTGTAATAAGCTCCTGATTTCCCCTTTAAAAAGTCAAATCAAACAACTTGAAGCTATTTTTTGCCTTGTTCTGACATTTTAACCTAAGATTTATTTCTGCACAATGTCTCTGCAAACAGTGTGTAGGAAGAAGCAATATCCATGAATATTCATGTTTTACAGTCTAGACATAGGCAAGCAAAAGGAAATGATTTCAGGAGGATTTAGATGAAGTGCAAATGATAGAAAAACTATCATTATTAAAAAAAAAAAGTGAGGCAAAAATCTAAAATGAAGACACATTTGAGAAGTGAGTGAACAAATCAATGTATACGCAAATGTGTATTAAAAAAGAGAATCAAAAAAGTTGCAAAGCAGAATGTAAATGCACATATGGCAATGAGCTAATAAAATATAAGATACTTTATCATGTGATGCAAAAAAAAAAGAAGAGCCTGACACAAAAAGTGTCATCATACTGTAAGAATACAATAAACTAATGTTATATAAAAGCAAAGCTGGAAAATAAACAGAGGAGCAGTCCTTTTACACACCTTGTGACTTTACAAATCAATTGGAAAACTGGGTTTGGTAAAGTGACTGTGGTGTCTACTCAGTATGCTCCAATATTCGGCACTGAAATGGTGCCTCCAAATATGACCTCAATTTGTACATCATAGCCGATTCCACAACAATACCTGCCGAAACACCTGAAACCCACCGATCAGAAGCCCTATCGTCCCCATCGACTTCTATGGGAAGGATAGAGAGTCATGTCAGGAGGACGTTGGCTATTGGGCAAATACCTAAAGTACTCCTAAAACAATAAATGAACAAAAATACCAATTTTTTTCATTAAAATAATCAATATTCATAATTTATAGACTGCCGCTGGCCCCACTACTAAAAGATACATTTCCTGACCCGTAACATGATCATGGGGGGCCAGGGCAAGTAGTTGGGAGCCAGCAAATTTGTAGCCTCTTACCATAAATCAGGCTAATTGCTCTGCCCCCCTAAAAAAGCAGTTTGCCTTCTTCATTCAAAATGAAATCCCTGCTCTGCTAGCAGGAATTTCATTCTGCATCCATCCTCCGCTGAGGACGCATGCTTAGAATAGGGCTGTGCAATTTTTACATTTTTTTTGACAGCACCGTTTTTCACTGCCCACCCTTGTGGCACACAAAGGGTGGAATTTATTACAGGTTTTCTAGATACGGAATACTTTTATATTAATTTTATGTGATTTGTGGGCTATTGGGTAGCCCCCATATTACACAGGAATATTATTTTATTAAATGGGGTCCAGGGATATTATTATGTGAGGGGCCAATGTCTATTATAGTGGGGCTGTGAGGCTCCCAGTGCCTGTTAGTATAGTAGGAATGGGCACTCCCCTGCCTTCCAGATGATTTTATGCTCTCTATGTCTTCTTAACCTACCTTAAACATCCCACTGCATCTCCCTACCTTGTTGCTGCACCAGTGGGTCTGTTTGAAAATCCACGGAGAGGGATGTGTTCCAATGTAACAAATATGGCAACCCTATTACTTCATTACATCTGTAGTATGTATTTTGCATTTTAACAGAATGAGCCACATGATGCTGGTGATGTAGAGACAACCAAATGATATGTTAATGAAGACACTTCAACCCATTGCACATCAAAAGATATTTTAACAAAATAAAAATAGTTTTGGAAACACCAAACATGCCGGAAGAGTCTTCAGAGGAGGAAGGAAACCAAAGAAAAAATGTGAAACGTGTTTTTGCATGTGTTTTCAATTGGAAAAAAAAAGCTAAATACAATGTAAAATGAAAGAGTACCATTTAATACTCTTGTCATTTAATTACAGAGTCTGTCAATACAAAATATTTGTTATAGTAAAATAATTCCCATCACCATGGAATCTATCGAATAATAATTTTTTGTAGTGAACTGAAGAGGTAACAGTGATAATCAGATGTAAATAGCTTAACTGCAATAGCAGGCACATTTGGTAATCAACTGTCTTAGTATCAGGACTAATGTAGTCCAAAACAGTTGCAGTGCCAAAGTTTAAGCACCTGTGCTCTATACATTATTGAATTAATGATATTTACATATAACTTGGTGGAAAGGTAAGGGATAGGGGACTAAACCCTAAAATACTTTTTAATAAGACATTTAAAACTGTAATTTGAATGTTGCTCCTTACTGTTTTCATAAACAAAGACTAAGGAGCGGTCATCACATGGAATATCACTCTTGAGTTGAAGGTGTGTTCAGGGCATTATAGATTCTGCACAAAACGTAGTTCTTCCAGGTCATAGAGAATCAGCTCGGCAACAGTGCAGACTGGAAGTCTCTAGTAGACTTCCAAAAGAATTGGTAATCACTTCTGAAAGGGGCTCCGTAGGAACATCATTCAAAGGCTGCTTGAATTAGACAAAAGTGAAATTACATTTACATTACCTTAAAATGTATCTACATAGCACCAACAATTTACATAGCACTTGGTACAGAGCATGGAATGAAACTACATACTATGTAGAAAGCCCTGCTCGCAAGCTTCTTAAAAGTCGCCCTGGATGGTTTATCACTCTTTAAATACATAAAAGATGTTGTTTTTTTTTAAGTACAGAAGGAATACTACAAGCACATTAAATTGTAGTCAAAAGTAAAGGTTTATAGCCGTAAATTCAATTTAAGGATGTATGATATCGTAGAAGGGTGGATTCATGGAATGATTGGATGATTGATCATAGAGATTACTATTTTTTTGTTTGCATGTGATAAAGCTATCCCAAACATATAGCTATCCTCTACATTGGATATAGGAGCCCATATTGTTTTAGGTTTTATAAACATGGGCATAATATGCAGTACAGAAAATATCTTCTCTACCCTCCAACTCAAGAAGGGCGAGGGGGTCAATTCTGCTGCAAAGAACTAAAAGTGATCCAGTCACCATGGAAACCAATGGAATGTTCCTGCTGATTGTGTCCCTTATACAACTTTGTATTAGAAATAACTTTTTTACAAAACCCCCTATTTTTGCTTGTTCACTTCAACATTCACCAGCCCACCGTCCACAAGGGACAGTAAAGTTGAAGCATACTTCAGTTCAATTAAAATGATGGATGATGTAGTGAATCCATTAGTTACTGTAATACAATAAACAAACTCAAAAACTGCAGTTACAATGATAAACCCCCCCATAAAATATGAAATGTCTGGGCTTATTATAGATAATGTATGCTTTATTGTTTTAATATCCTCCACTAACATTACCTATAGGTGTGTGTCCTATGGAAACCAGCTATCAGTACAAATGCGCCGTCATTAGCTTAGCATGTGTTACATGACATTTTTATTATTGCAATCATCACTGTCAAAATCTATTGGATTATAAATAGTAAAATTGCCATGCAAATCAATAACAATCATTGTACACGGCCAATGGTTTGCAAAAGTCTTCAGACCCGGTAATTTCACACAATACTTTAAATCATAGGCAACAATGCTTGAACTGAACAATGTTACAATCAGTGTTAATTTTGATGGCAAATTTTGATTTAGTTTTAGTCTTTTGACTAAAATGACATTTTACTTAAGTCGTATTTTAGTTCTCTAACTCTCCAGCAGTGAGGGAGGGAACATGTCTGAGAAGGCTGTTACAAAGTGTTAAGTTAACTTGCCAGGGAGATGGTAAGGGAAACACTCACGTGACAGTACCAGGCGAATCAGATGCAGGAGTATCTCTTCCTCTGCAATTTGCAAATTCTGGTTCCTATCAATCTCTGTCAAAGCCCAGTCCCCATTGTTCCAGTGGTCAGACAAGCACAGGGAGCCTGTGTCTCAGCCAATCCAGCTGAAGATACACAGGATCCCTGGTACAATGGGGGCTGGGCTTTGACTGCGATTCCTGGGAGCCAGAAGTCCAAATAGGTAAATGTGATTGTCCGTCCCTAACATTTTAGTCACATTTTCATCAGTTAACGAAAATTGCAATGGATTTTAGTTATAATTTTAGTCCTATTAACCTAGTTTATATTTATTTATTATTTACTTTTAGTCACTGAACACATTTAGTGACGAAAATGTTTAGTCAACAAAATTAACACTTGTTACCACGTGATACCTTCTGAATGTCAGCAAAAAAGATACTATACAAACTAAAATATACTGGATGCTTATTAATCCAGTGCCTTAGGTGCTTAATAGAAACACCTTTTGGAGAAAATATAGATCTGTGTATATTTAGATAGGTTCCTAGTAGCTTTGCACAGTATGACATGGGTAGACTGCAGTGGTCATATCTCTTATACTCATTTGCTTCCCATGACTTATTTAAACAAACTGTATGTTATTGAAGAGGCACTAAACTCCAAAATAGTCAGAATCTCTCTTAATCAGCAGTGGTCAGCACTAGACATGTGCATTCGTTTTCGGACGAATGCATTTTCGTCCGAAAATAGCATTTTCGTCCATTCGTCCGAAAAAACGAATAACGAAAATGCCAAACTAACGAAATACGAATGAATGAATGGTTAATAAACAAAAATCATTCGTCCATTCGTGCTATTGGCATTCTATACACCGAAATAGAGTCGGTTTATAGAATACCAATAGCATTACATACATTCCATAAACTGACATAATGAACGAATTTCGGTTTATGGAATGCATGTAATGCTATGCTATTGCTATTCTATAAACTGAGATAGAGTTTCCATTCATACGAATAGGTCAATTGACCTATTCGTATGAATGGGGACTCTATTTCGGTTTATAGAAAGCCAATAGTATTACATGTATTCCATAAGCCAAAAATCTATAAACCGAACGTCGTTTGGTTTATAGACTTTCGGCTTATAGAATACATGTAATACTATTAGCTTTCTATAAACCGAAATAGAGTCCCCATTTATAAGAATTTCTTATGAATGGGGCTCTCGTTCGGTTTATAGAAAGCCAATAGTATTACATGTATTCTATAAGCCGAAAGTCTATAAACCGAAGATCGTTTCGGGTTATAGAATACATAGAATTCTTATGAATGGGGTCCCCAAACAAGGTTGGCATCTCTGGAACTCAAAGGTCTAAACAGAATATCCTGCAACCTCAAACATACATCCATGCTTTGCCTCTTACCTAGTAAAGCAAGTGAGATTCAACATTGCTGCATGTTGCTTAACATAATTTTGACAATTTATTTTTTGTGTAAGAGATTACATTTATTCTCAGTTTACTTTTGTGGTTTTGTGTAAATGAATATATCCTTTCAAGAAAATGAAATGCTCATATTGCTTTGACAGCATAACAGACCTTTTAAAAATGCTTTTCGTATGTGTTTTGCTGAACATAAAGCTTTTAAAACTAAATGTTGCAATACTGGCATCGTTTTTTATTTATACAGTAATGTATAAATCTTTCCTGGAAATATCCTTTAATAATGTGAAATAGTCTTTTAGTCACATTTTTCTAGATCTAAAAGCTAACATACATTCTTGGCTACATGATTGGTTAAATACTTTGTTAGTGCAGAAGTGAAAAATGTTTCTTAAAAGTTTGTGTTATAATTTGAGCAAAGTTCTAGATGTAAAGACAGATCTAATTATATGTATTTTAGGTGACACCCAATGCAGGAAACATTCTTTTGAAATGAAAAAATGTATTCATGCTTCACTGAAAGATTACATCAATTTTAGACACTTCAGAATAGAAATACTTTAATGAAAGAATGCAAATAAAGTGCTGAATTGAGTCCTTGTTACTCCATGTAGATCTATCAGTGGGCAGACATGTTGGTCAGAATCTTGGGTGAGATGTTGACACAAGATGAAGGATGATCTGGGCCAAAATTCTGAACACCATGTTCAAACGCTAGGTATTTTTTGTATGCTTCCATGCCAGTATTTCTGTTTAAAATGTGTACCCTTGATGCAATCTTTCAATCAAACATAAGTTCATTTTGGCATTCACCTGTACTTTATTGTATTTCTTGGATCTTTAATACCCCACAGTCTTTCTCGGAAATACAAAGCAATCTCCAGAAGTACTGATAAGTTTTCCAAATGCACTGCTCTGTTTATTTCAGGTTGCATCAAGTCACAGATCACAACATTCTTCTGAAAAAACTCTGTACAACACTTGTCAACCTCTCCTTACAGTTTTTTAAACACACTAGGCCCAGACCATCATTTTCCTGTCTGGTAAATAGCTCCCTCTAATAGAAACAGGTGAGCTTAATCCCCCTGCTTCTAACAGCCAGGTCTAACACAAAGCCCGGCCTGGACTTTGTATAGTCACTTTCCCTGAAAGTGGGATGGAGAACCATTTTATCATTAAAAAGTTCAATAACCTTAAATATATTTCCCTGGGGCTGTGTTTTCCCACTATGAAGGGTAATGCAGGCTTCTGTCTTTGCAACTGTTCATATTGAACAGTGTTAGTCAATACTGGTGGATATAATGTTTATTTTAAATAATATAGCACCTGAAATGTTATTAAATATAGGTTATTGCAATTATTCTACATTACTGTCAAACTAATTCTCTTTGAGAACCAGGTTATTAACATACTACTGACTATTTTATCTAGCCTTATCTTCAACTTATGCTTCTTTTGACTGTATATCAGTACCATCGATTTAAATAAGTTACTGGACTTAAATATATGCAAAAATCAATAGCAATAATTTACTGTTATTGGCTGCTTTATCAGTCTATCAGCGAAGTGTTTCTCTTTAATTAATATTGCTAGAATTGTCAATAACTGTGCGATTGTTTGATCAAGTGTTGTCCCTTTCACAGTATTTCGTGATAAAAATCAAAGCACTATTGATTCTGCCGCTGATGGTATAATTCATGGTGCACACCATGTCTATAAGCCTTTTCTCTGTCTTTATAATATAGCTCTGTAGCTACTGTTAGGTATTCCACAACTTCCCTGCCAGACAAGGTTAACATTGATCAACCTTGTAGCCTCATAAAGTAAACATGAGTCATCAATAAGACAACAAGGAGGGAGGCAGCAAGGGATATTGTCTTAAACTTACTTAAACCTAGCACTTTACTATTAAACTATCATAATATACTATTATTAAGAATAACTAAAATTGCCTCTTTTTAGAAATAGTCAAAAAATGAAGTTATGTTTACTTGACAGATAAGTGTTTAAATAGGCACGGTTTAGTGAAACCATCCAAATAAAATGCCTTTTTGATCCATCTTTGCTTGTGTAGCACTATCAGGAGGCGGACATCTTGGGTCAGATGGGTCAGATCTTCCTTTACTTGACCCAAGATGTCAGCCCCCTGATTAGAACCTTTGAAGTGATGGTTTCTAAAAACAAATAGCTTTTTGTTGTTGTGTGATCATTTTAGTAAAATGTCTGTTAGGTAAAAAAAAAAAAAAAAAAATCACCTTAGCTTTAAAATGTAGATTATTATTTATAGTTTATGTGGTAGTGATGACTTTCTACTGATCACACCTGTGAAATAAATAAAAACATAGAGGGTAATTTTTAAAACTTCTGGGTTCTGATGAAAAGTTTTTAATATGAGTCTAAACAGGGACATTCAATTGGTTTCCACAGTGTTTGCTACACTTTTAGAAATTTGCCCCAGAAAGGACTTTTTATAACTAACCCTCATAGAGTTTATGTAGGCTATGGAATCCTATGTACAATATGGAATCATATGACAGCTTGTGGTTTGAGCCCTGAAACTGGAGGGAACCGTCATCTATTTTATTTTGGGTGCTACCTTGTATTAGACTAGAATGATTATTGCATTTATAAAAAAAGGCAAAGTGTCCTTACAAGAACGCCAGTATCTGTGGCAAGCTCTGTAGAATATCAATAAACTGTCCATCCCAAAGTAAATTAAATGGTCACCACGGTGCCTACTCCTCTCTGTCACTACCAAGGACTCCCACTGTTCCTGTCCACCAGTTTCTCTCCGTCTCTCTCACTCTTAGGATGTACCGTATTTGCTCGATTATAAGACGAGGTTTTTTTCAGATGCAAATGCTCTGAAAAATCCCCCTCGTCTTATAATCGAGGTCTCTTATAATCTGACCTCAAATTGAGGTCAGATTATAAGACATGGATCCAGGTCCCCAGCAGAGCTGCAGGGGACCTGGAGCCCCCTCTCTAGCAGCAGGGGAAGTCTGCGCAACGAGCGCAGACTCCCCTGCTTCCGCCCGGCACGACCGCCGGGGCTTCTGTGAAGAAGCCGGATACTTCCGCTTTCGTCACAGAAGTCCCGGCGAGCGTGCCGGGCGGCAGCAGGGGAGGTCTGCGCTCATTGCGCAGACATCCTCTGCTGCCCCACTAGGCACCAGGGAGAATCGGGCAGCTGGGGGATGTCTGCACGATACGTGCAGATATCCTCCATGCTGCCCGACACGGCAGTCTATTATGACGGACAGCTGTCCGTCATAATAGACTGCCGTGTCGGGCAGCATGGAGGATGTCTGCAAGTATCGTGCAGACATCCCCCGGCTGCCCCCACTAGCCACCAGGGATCAAGGTAAGGGGAAGGGAGGGAGGGGGGGCAGAGAGACTGGGGGAGGGAGGGAGGGAGGGAGGGGGGCAGAGAGACAGGGGGAGGGAGGGGGACAGAGAGACAGGGGGAGGGAGGGAGGGGGACAGGGGGACAGAGAGACAGGGGGGAGGGAGGGGGGCAGAGACAGAGTCAAGGGGAGGGAGGGGGTTAAGAGAAAGAGACAAGGGGAGGGAAGGGGTTAAGAGACAGACAAGGGGAGGGAAGGGGTTAAGAGACAGAGACAAGGGGAGGGAAGGGGTTAAGAGACAGACAAGGGGAAGTAAGGGGTTAAGAGACAGAGACAAGGGGAGGGAAGGGGTTAAGAGACAGAGACAAGGGGAGTGAGGGGGTTAAGAGACAGGCAAGGGGAGGGGGGAGAGAGAGAAAAATGGGGGCAAGGGAAAGAGAAAGGCAGCATTGGCACATAAAAAGAAATAAAAACTAGAAATACATTTTTTGATATCATAATTTTTTATTAAAAAAGCAATTTACATGTGAATATATACAAGTTTAACTTTTTTCCTATAGGGTAGTCTTATATTCAGGCTTTTAGTTTTTTTCCTAAAGGAATATCCAAAGTTTGGGGGGTCGTCTTATAATCAGGGTCGTCTTATAATCGAGCAAACACGGTATATTCTAGTGACCCACATTAAAATGCTTTAGGACGTTGTTCTGTATGGCACAGCATAAAGGTTCATGGCAGTCAAAATGTTGCCGATAAGAAAGTATTCTGAATACTTTGAACTAAAAGCTTTATTGAATGGCATCAGGCAAATTGTCACAAATAAATCCTGAGCAGGAAAATTGCATAGATTAACACATCTGATTATCTAAAATTATGTAATTTTTGATGCCGGAGGTGGAACTGCCCCTTTAAACTTTTATGAACCTATCATGTGCAATTTCAATTTAACGGGACTGCATAGTTGCCAACATTTGAAAAAAATGTCCAGGGACACTTTGCAACTTCCAATTATTGTCAAAAGCTCTGCCCGCTCTACATAATTAACATAATTTAACTCCACCCACATGTCACCGTGTAGATTATATCACCAAGTTCCCACCAACATTACATGAACTTACCACTTCTGCTAGAAGGCCATTCCATGTATCCACTACCCTAACAGTAAAGTAATACTTTTATTAGTGCCTGGCCTTATGTTATATCTATGATAGCTTTATGTCTATCCCATGTATACGTAAACTCCTTCACTGTATTAACCTGTACTACTTCTACTGGAAGATTATTCCATGCATCCACAACACTCTCAGTAAAGTAATACTTTCATGAGTCCTTGGTCTTATCTTATATCTAGGATAGTCTTATGCTTATCCTATGCTTGCTTTAAGTCCTCCACCGTATTAACCTCTACCATTTCTGCTGAAAGGCTATTCCATGCATACCTGCAGGGCCGATCCTGGGCGGGTGCACGGGGTGCACCGCGCCCAGGCGCACGGGAGGAGAGGCGCTGTAGCAGGGAGCTCTCTCCCTGCCGTCCTCCTCCTTGTTAAAGCAAGCCACGCGACGGGTGCAAGCTCCGCCCCCGTCGCGTTCTGTGATTGGCTGCTGCCGGGAGGAGGACGTTCTCTGCCAAGACACCATAGAGAACATCCTCCTCCCTGCAGCCAATCACAGAACGCGACGGCGGCGGAGCTTTCCCCCGTTGCTCTGTGCTTGGATTACCAAGAAGAAGGAGGAGGAGGTGATGGGGGGGGGGGGGGGTATTGTTAAAATATATATAAAAAAAAAAAAAGTATGGAAGTGTCTGTGAATGTGTATGTGTGTGTGTCAATGTGTTTAACTATGTGTGTGTTACTGTCTGTGTAAGTGTATGTGAATGTGTATAAGTGTGTATGTGTGTGTCAATGTGTTTAACTATGTGTGTGTTACTGTCTGTGTAAGTGTATGTGAATGTGTATAAGTGTGTATGTGTGTGTCAATGTGTTTAACTATGTGTGTGTTACTGTCTGTGTAAGTGTATGTGAATGTGTATAAGTGTGTATGTGTGTGTCAATGTGTATAACTATGTGTGTTACTGTCTGTGTAAGTGTGTGTGAATGTGTATAAGTGTGTATGTGTGTGTCAATGTGTATAACTATGTGTGTTACTGTCTGTGTAAGTGTGTGTGAATGTGTATAAGTGTGTATGTGTGTGTCAATGTGTATAACTATGTGTGTGTTACTGTCTAAGTGTATGTGTATAAGTGTGTATGTGTGTGTCAATGTGTATAACTATGTGTGTGTTACTGGCTGTGTAAGTGTGTGTACATGAGTGTCTGTGCAAGTGTATCCTGTGTCTGTGTAAAGGTGTGTGTATTTATGTATGTGTGACAGTGTGTATAAGGGTGTCTGTGTAAATGTATGTCTGTGAGGGTGACTAAGTGTTTAACTGTGTTTGTGTGACTGTATGTATTTATGTATGACTGTGTATTTATGTGTGACTGTATTTATGTGTCACTGTGTGTATTTATGTGTGACTGTGTGTATTTACATGTGACTGTGTGTATTTATGTATGACTGTGTGTATTTATGTGTGACTGTGTATTTAGGTGTGACTGTGTGTATTTATGTGTGACTGTGTGTATTTATGTATGACTGTGTGTATTTATGTGTGGCTGTGTGTAAGTGTGTTCTTGCCCGGGGCCCTCACTGCGCTTATCAATTTATCACATGGAGGGCACCAGCCCCCAACCAGCTGGCGTCTATTTCCCACCTCCTGCACTCAGCGTGCGTAGAGGGAAGACTGTGCGGAGGAGACGGCCGGGGACACGAGAGCAGCAGCAGGGTGAGTACTGGGGAAGGCAGGAGAGGAGATTATGCTTTTATTGGGTAAACTAACTGTGGCATATTGGCTGTAGCCTATTTATTGGCAAACTAGCATAGGTATATAAATGGAAAAACTGTCTGTGACATATCAGTGGGCAAATTGGCTGTTGTATATTAATGGACAAACTGGCTGTGGCATATTAATGGGCAAAATAATTGGCATATTACTGGGGAAACTGGTGTATTTTGAGGACGAACTGACATTTTTATTGGGCAAACTGTAGCATTTTTAATAGGCAAACTGGCTGTTGCTTATGTTAATGGCAAAGTGTACCCTTAGTACACCTCTTCAAATGGGCTGCCCATGTGCTGCTTTGCTGCCTCTCAGAGCCAGCTCTGCAGATCGGCGCCATGTTTCCCCTTAGATCTCAGTCAGCGCTTTCTGCTCTTTCCGTGCACAGTGATGACAGAGCGTCGGAACATAACGGTCAGAGTCATCACTATGTGCAGGGAGATCAAGGCAGCGCTAATTGAGTTCTGAGATGAGGTCAGTAGGGGGCATGAAAAAGGGACATGGGAAGAGACAAATACATGGTAGGTAGGAGGTATAGGAGAAAGATATGGGGTGTGACAGACAGACACGGGGTATGAGTGGAGAGAGACAAACATGGGGCATGAGTGGAGAGAGAGACAGACATGGGCAATGAGTGCAGAGTGAGAGACAGACATGTGGAATGAGTGCAGAGTGAGAGACAGACATGTGGAATGAGTGCAGAGTGAGAGACAGACATGGGGAATGAGTGCAGAGTGAGAGACAGACATGGGGAATGAGTGCAGAGTGAGAGACAGACATGGGGAATGAGTGCAGAGTGAGAGACAGACATGGGGAATGAGTGCAGAGTGAGAGACAGACAGACATGGAGTATGAGTGGAGAGAGAGAGACAAACATGGAGCATGAGTGGAGAGAGAGAGAGAGACATGGAGCATGAGTGGAGAGAGAGACTTGGTGGAATATTATTTATCACTCATTGTGTACTTCTTTTCCAATGATGCTCAGCCAGACTAATGAGAGGCTGGTTGGGAATCATGGGTAGTATGGTAGTAAAATGGTAGTAAAAACTCATTCTGCCAGCCAGCAAAAAGTCTCCCATGTTGCTGGCTGAGCATCATAGAAATAAATAAAACCAATACACAGTATTATGGCAAAATATATATCTTTATTTAAAATAAACGTTGGTCCTTTACATTAAAATAAAGTTTTCTCCCTCCCCCTCTCCCCAATATTGAAATGGGCATGTCTGGAACAGAAATGTCTAAAGGGGAGGAGTTCATAATATAGCCACGCCCACCCTTGGGCGCCAAAGGAAAACCTGCACCCAGGCGCCCGTGACCCTAGGATCGGCCCTGCATACCTGGTTCCCCCCCCCCCCCCGCTAATAGCCTGTGGGTGTGTGCGAAATGTGAGCAGACATCCTCCATGACTGCCTGGCACGTCCGTTGGGACTTCTATGATGGAAGACGGGAGGTCATGTGACCTTCCGGCTTCATCCTAGAAGTCCGAGCGAAAGTGCCGGGTGTCACAACCTGGGATAACAGACCAGGAAGGTGCCTCGTTGTAGGGCATGGTGTGGGGTCTGTCTGCACCCCACGATGCATAACCATGGACTGGATGGAATTCTCTGACAGGACTGGTAGTGGAGACTGGCAGCTGAGACAGGATGCAGAGACTAGACTGGCAGCTCTCAGAGCAGGACACGGCCTGTGATACTGAAAACATTTATGTGCAGGTGGAACCTCTGTGCAGAGTAAGTACAGGGTATTGCCTCGGGCGTTAGCAAGAGAATAGATTTCTTATGCCTGAAGGAAATCCACCTTATTGTTGAGCCCCAGGCTTAATTCCCTAGGTCTTTTGCACTCTGCAATTACCAACACACTGAAGTGAAACCCCAGGAAAAGCAGGATCACAGGAACGAGAATTATACAATCAAAGGCAACGGTACAACAGGAATAGGCAAATAGAATAGTCAGGCAAGCAGAAGTCAAGGCTGGCAGCAAGAAACAAAGTCAGAGGCAGAAAATGGGTCAGGACAGGAGACAAACAGGAGAGGTCAGGACTGGCAGGATTCAGCAACAGGAGATCAAATACAGATAATCAGGAAAATGCTAGTAAAAGGCTCAAGGCACTTTCACAGGCAGCAACCAAAGCAATGGAAAGGCACTGATTGCCATAAGCTTCAGGTTTAAATAGAGAAGGGCTGAGGATAATGAGGCAGCTGACAACAGGAGGAGAATGGGCACTCTAGACTAGAGGCCACTAGAGGCTGAAGAGGAAACAGCCACAAACCCAGAATAACCATGACACCGGGCAGGAGGAGGGAAGACAGTAGCTGTACGGTGACGTGATGTTGTGTGATGATGTCACATGATCCGGTAACCCGCCACAATCGTGATACAGCCCATTTTCCCGGGACTGTCCCGCAATCGCATAGTGCTCTGGACATTTGCCATGTTGCTGAGACTGTGCCGGCAAATCCACGACTATGGAACTGTATCACCTGAACATAGTTTTTACTGTGAATCAGAGGCGTAACTAGAAACCACCGGACCCCAGTGCAAAAATTGCCCCCGGGCCCCCAGATGCAACTCCACCCCAGAAATGCCTCCCAACTGTGCCGCTTTGTGCCTGGCCTTGTGTTATATCTAGGATAACCTTATACCTATCCCGTGCATGCTTAAACTCCTGCACTGTATTAACCTCTACCACTTCTGCTGGAAAGCTATTCCATGCATCCACTAACCTCTCAGTAAAGTAATATTTTCATTAGTCCCTAGCCTTATCTTATATCAAGGATAGCCTTATGCTTATCCCATGCATGCTTAAACTCCTTTATATATTAACCTCTCATCTACCACCTCATAAATAACTAGCTGCATGTATACTTATATGCACATTTTAATATCATATTCAACTATTTTCTTATGTAATAAAAATGTTATTGAAAAATTGTTAATTTCTTATTTTTTTTTACGTTCCTCTGTACCCACATTGCACCTAAATATCTTGACACAGCACTATACAGTACCCACAAAACTTGGGATGTACTCATATTGCACCCACACGATTTGGCATGCCGCAGTGTCACTTTGTCCCACTGAACTGCCCCTGCAAAACATGCCACAGTTTCACTTTCCTCCCATAGTACGTTATTTTGCCCCACAGAATCACTTTTGCCACAGCCAATTTGCCCATTAATATGCCTTAGCCAGACATTCAGATTGTCAATTAATATGCCACAGCCAATTTTCCCATTAATATGCCACTATTAACCTGCCAGTTATTTTGCCAATTTGCCAGTTATATTTTCCATTATTTGCCCATTTGCAGTTATTTGCCCATTCGCCAGTTATTTGCTTGTGTTATTTTCCCATTTGCCAGTTATTTTCCTGTGTTATTTGCCCATTTGTCAGTTAATTGCCCCGGTTATTTGCCCATTTGCCAGTTATTTGCCCATTATTTTGCCCATTTGCCAATAATTTGCCTGTTATTTTGCCCATTTGCCAATTATTTGCCCATTATTTTGCCCATTTTCCAGATATTTGCCTGTTATTTTCCCATTTGCCAGTTATTTGCCCATTATTTTCCCCATTTGCCTGTGTTATATGCCCATGTTATTTACCCATTATTTTACCCATTTGCCAGATATTTGCCTGTGCTATTTGCCAATTATTTGCCCATTATTTTGCCAATTTGCCTGTTATTTTGCCCATTTTGCCTGTGTTATTTTCCCATTTGCCCCAGTTATTTTGCCCATTTGCCAGTTATTTGCCCCAGTTATTTGCCCATTTGCCAATTATTTTCCCATTATTTTGCCCATTTGCCAGATATTTGCCTGTTATTTTGCCCATTTTCCAATTATTTGCCCATTATTTTGCCCATTTGCCAGATATTTGCCTGTGTTATTTTCCCATTTGCCAGTTATTTGCCCCAGTTATTTTGCCCATTTGCCAATTATTTGCCCATTATTTTGCCCATATTCCAGATATTTGCCTGTGCTATTTGCCAATTATTTTGCCCATTTGCCTGTTATTTTGACCATTTTGCCAGTGTTATTTGGCCATTTGCCAGTTATTTTCCCATTTGCCCCAGTTATTTTGCTCATTTGCCAGTTATTTGCCCCAGTTATTTTGCCCATTTGCCAATTATTTTGCCCATTTGCCCGAGTTATTTGTCCATTTACCAGGTCCCCCCCCCGGACTTACCTGTATGCTGCTCGTCGGCCGCCAAGTTTCCCTTGCTGCTGCCCGATAGTGACTGTCTCCGTGTGAGACAGTCACACGGGCAGCGGTGGTCCAAGGGGCAGCTACCTTGGGCCCCAAGAATGAATGGGCCCTGGGCAGCTGCCCGGCTTGCCCGCACATTTAAAAAAGAAAATTGTGCAGGGGTCGCAGGGCGGCCGGGCCCCTGGAGTGACGGGCCCGGTCGCAGCTACGACCCCTGCACCAATGGTGGGAACGCCACTGCTGTGAATGTAGAGCATAAAAATAATTCAATATGATCTATACATTGTGTTAGCAAAACTTCAAGAAAATGCCTAAATTAGGAGAAACATGTGTTTTTTAAATGTGTCTGTGGAGTCTCCTGCTTATGACATCACCTGTGGCACGGTATACAAATGAACTGCTTCTCAATGCGAAATGTGTGATTTGCATACCATACCACATTTTCTCCTAGTTTAGGTATTTGCTTCCATTTTTGCTAATACAATGTATAGATCATTTTCATTTGTTTTGTATGCTCTACATGCACAATAAAAGCAATGTTCAGGTGATACAGTCCATTTAATTGACACCTAACTGTCACAACAATTGGTGTAGTGCATACCTGCATCTACTATCCGGTAGAGATGGTATGACCTTTGTGATCTGAAACACTTTCCAACTTGAGTGTTTCCTTTGAAGCTGGAACTGATGTTACAAGGTGTGAAATGTTACACTGAGTTAGTTAGTTGCCAGTTAGTCTATGTTGCATAGGTCTGTATCCCATCATAGATAGTAGGTTCTTTTGATATGCTAAGTGGCCCTTACCAGTTAGAAGTCTTGTCCTGCAAAAGTCATATCCCAAATATGCATTAATAATAACTCCCAGATTATTAATCATGCCTCATTTTGTGAATATTTAGACAGGGAATAGTACACCCTACAAAATGAGTACAAATATGGCTGGTGCAACTTGAGCCATTTGGAAGTTATTGTGAAGTATGTGGTATAGAGTCATGGGTAGCAAGTGTGACATATCTATGGACTTCATAAATTGCAACAAATTAATAGAGGCAAGAATTATGTATGTGACATGCACTGGATGGAAATTAGCAACAAGATTCCATATTTTGACTGGGGTAGTTCCACCACACATGGGGGAGGACACTTCTAGGTACACCTTCCCATCTCTGGGCCTGCTTGGAAACCTGAGATGACCTGACAAGGTATAAATCTAATGATGGCATAATGGCCAGTGTGCTTACTAGGGGCCAAGATCTAATTTTGTGTAAGTTGCCGTCATTTCCTTGCCACAGTCCCTCGGACAGAAAATACTGGTACTTCTCTATCTAAGTGAGTAGTTAGGTTTTCTGTTAATTTCTCCTTTTTATTTTTATCTGTTTTGGTGTAAATAATTTGTCATCTGTTTTATTTTTTGAATGCACTGTGACTTATTTTGTTCATAATAAATATTCCTTTATTAAGTTCTTCCTTTGTCTGGTATTGAGACTCACGTTACCTGATTAGACCAATCCCATAGATATTGTGTTAAAGCATATTTTGTGGATTAAGTCTGATTTGCTTGGGGGACCAAGGCACCCCATTTTAAATTGTCTTGGTGGTGGCAGTGTTAGGACATTAGTTATATCAGTATAATTAAGTGTGGGTGGTGTTAAAGTTTTTTTTTTTATCATTATTTCTAGTCTGGGCCAGACAGAGAGTTAATTTTAACCCTTGCACCACCATAACCCAGTCACATGCACTCTTGGAGTAGGGTGCATTCGTGACAAATTACTTAACCACTTTAAATAAAGATGTAATTGTATAATAATTGTGCTAATACATTTATTTGCTCTTCTGTCTATACTACAAAGATATATATCTGGACATACTCACTGGCATATTATCTCTGTCTGCACGTCTGGGCTACTTCCTGACCCGGCCATTCTCTGTGGTTCAAGTTGTTTAAACTTTAATGCAGCAATGGTCAATACATAGGAAATACAATCTTAATATGTAGCTGCAAAGCTGCATCTCTAGTCAGCCCGCTGATTTTCTGCATCCACTACCAAGACCCTGGTTAATAACACGTTATATTCACAATGACATTCTCAGTGACAAATGAAAGCTGCAGAGTAATATCACTCCACCCAAAACACATTAAGAGCTCTATTTATACAGTATAAATGTATACGACTGTGGGAGATGCCTCTGCAGTTTCATCCCATCTCTCTGACATAGAGAAACATATTGCCTTTGATTCTATTAATCAAGTTAATGTTGAGTAGTTCCTCAAGGCTCCTCATTAATTTTGTATGTATTAGATAATTATATACACCTGGGTGCGGAAAATCCTGGAAAGTCATTTCTTATCTTTTACTAGTACATCTTACTGAATAATGACAAGCATTTTTCATCGGACGTCAAATGCTTATGTCTTCATTTATTTGTGATGGAAAACCCTTTAATCTGTAACGCTGTCCACTTCTTGCCAGTACGTTTTTTTTTACAGTGGATATGTCAGATTTTTTTTAATATTAAATAAAGTGTCATATGGTTGAGAATGATAGAAAATATAGATACTTATGCTTTTATATGTTAGAGGTTTTGGTGAAAATTAGGAAATATAAACGTTAACGTGACATGATGATCAGACAGCATTTGGTGTGTTCAACATCGAAAAAAATATAGGCCACGAAAACATATAGCTGGATGAACTTTCCTTCTTCTTGATCTGGGGATGTCAAACTGTGGCCCTCCAGCATCTGATAATATTTTGTCAGCTAAAAGACTGGCGGGAAGGGCAGGGAAGAAGTATGGGGATGTGCTCTAACAGCTGGATGGCAGAAGTTTGATACACCTGCCTACAGATTAAAGTTGCTAATGGATAATGGGGAACTCAAACCAAGATGGGACAGATCAAAAGTGAGGGAAAGCCTATGAGATGACCGGACGAGAGTGTCCATAATTTCTAATGACGTGTATTCATTTGCAACACAGGTGAAAGCAAAACAGTAATAAAGGAATACCCAGTAGAAACTCACCCAGGTATAGAAGTACACTCACCCACAGGGCCGATCCTAGGGTCACGGGCTCCTGGGTGCAGGTTTTCTTTTGGCGCCCAAAGGTGGGCATGGCTATAATATGAACTCCTCCTTTTTAGACATTTCTGTTCCAGACATGCCCATTTCATTATTGGGGAGAGGGGGGAACTTTATTTTAATGTAAAGGACCAACACAAACTTATATTTTAAATAAAAATATATGTTTGGCCATAATACTGTGTAGAGGTTTTATTTATTTCTATGATGCTCAGCCAGCAACATGGGAGAATGTTTACTGGCTAGCAGAATGAGTTTTCACTACCAGTCCCATGAGCCAAAGTCTCCCAATAGTCTGGCTGAGCATAACTGGAAAAGAAGTACACAAAGAGCAATAAATAATATTCCACCGTGCTCAACATTTCAGTCACTCACGTGTCTCTCTCGCCCCCATACCCTCATATCCATCTCTCTCTCTCCATACCCTAATGTCTTTCTCTCTCCCCATACCCTCATGTCTGTCTCTCTCTCTCTCCACTCATACCCCATTTCTGTCTCTCTTTCTCCACTCATACCCCATGTCAGTCTTTATCTCTCCACTCATACCCCATGTCTGTCTGTCTCTCTCCACTAATATCCCATGTCTGTCTGTCTCCACTCATATTCCATGTCTGTCTGTCTGTCTGTCTGTCTGTCTCTCTCTCTCTCTCTCTCTCTCTCTCACACACTCTCTCCACTCATACCCCATGTCTGTCTGTCTCTCTCCACTAATATCCCATGTCTGTCTCTCTCCACTCATATTCCATGTCTGTCTGTCTGTCTGTCTGTCTCTCTCTCACACACACTCTCTCCACTCATACCCTATGTCTGTCTCTCTCTCTCCACTCATACCCATGTCTGTCTCTCCCCTCATCCCGTATATCTTTTTCCATGTCTATATTTCTGTTCCCCATGCTCCCCATGGTGGTCTCTTGTTCTGCATGTCTCCATTTCTCCTCCTTTATCCACTTTGTCTGTCTGTCTCTCTCTCCTCAAAACTCTCATGTGTCTCTCCCACATGTCTCTCTCTCTCCTCATAATCCCCATGTATCTGTCTCCCCATGTCTCTCTCTCCCTCTTCATAACCCTGTGTGCATCTTTCTCTCCCCACTCACCCCATACCCTCTATGTGTCTCTGTCAGTCTCCTCTGTGCCTTCAACATGTCTGTCTATCCCCCACATATTTCTCCTAAACCTCCTACCCACCATGTATTTGTCTCTTCCCATGGCCCTTTTCCATGCTCCCTACTGACCTAATTTCAGAACTCAATTAGCGCTGCCTAGATCTCCACGCTCATAGTGATGACTCTGAGCATTATGTTATGAGTCATCACAATGCACTGAAAGAGCAGAAAGGGCTGACTGAGGTCTAAAGGGGAACAGGGCACTGATCTGCAGAGCTGGCTCTGAGGGGCAGCAAAGCAGCACATGGGCAGCCCATTTGCAGAAGTGTATCTAGGGTCTCTAACACATGCCACAGTATCACTTTGCCCCATAGTACATGCTATTTTGCACCACAGAAGATCCCACAGCATCACTTTGCCAATTAAAATGAGCCACAGTTATGTACCAAATAACATGCCAGTCACATTGCCATTAACATATGCAACAGCCTGTTTGCCTATTAAAAATGCCACAGTTTACCCAATAAAAATGCCAGTTTGTCCATTAAAATATGCTACCGTTTCTCCATTAATATGCCAATTTTATTTTGCCCATTAATATGCCACAACCAGTTTGTCCATTAATATACAACAGCCAATTTGCCCATTGATATGCCACAGCCAGTTTGCCATTAATATCTGCAACAGCCAGTTTGCCTATTAAAATGCCACAGTTTGCCCAATAAAAATACCAGTTTGTCCATTAAAATATGCTAGTTTACCCATTAATATGCCACTGTTATTTTGCCCATTTATATACCAATGCTAGTTTGCCCATTAATAGGCCACAGCCAATATGCCACTGTTAGTTTACCCAACAAAAGTATAATCTCCTCTCATGCCTTCCCCAGTACTCACCTTGCTGCTGCTATCGTGTCCTTGGCCATCTCCTCCGCACAGTCTTCCCTCTGGAAATAGACAAAATAGACACCGACTGGATGGGGACTGCTGCCTTCCATGTGAGACAGTGACGAGCGCAGTGAGGGCCCCAGGCAAGAGCACACTTACACACATAAATGCACACAGTCACGCAAACTCAGTTACATACTTAGTCACCCTTACAGACATAAATTTACACAGACACCCTTATACACACGGTCACACACATATAAATACACACACAGCCACCTTTACACCCTGACACACACACACACACACACACATTTCTTTTTTTTACCCCCCCAAAAAAAACTTACCTGACGTCCGGCAGCATAAACTAGGTGCAAGTGTTCTGCCTTGTCAGACACCATCATGTCCTCCTCCCTGCAGCCAAAAACAGAGCGCAATGGGGGCCGAGCTTGCACCCGTTGCGCTGTGCTTGGTGTCACAAGGAGGTGAGGTTACAGCAGGCGCACTTCGGCCAGCACCTCAATGAGGAGGAGGGGCTAGGGAGAGAGCTCCCTGCTGCAGCACCTCTCCTTCCATGCGCCTAAGCACGGTGCACGTGGTGCACCCGCCCAGAATCAGCCCTACTCACCCAGATATAGAACAACCACCCAGATATAGAAGAACATCCAGCATGAGCAGCCATACTATGTTGACTGTTAGTTCTAAAAATAAAAGTCTTATAAAGTATTATAGAAACTACCCAATAATTATCAGGTCAGTGAGGATAGCTATTACATCACATTAAAAGGAACTCTGAATGTGAAAAGGAGATTCAAGGTCTATTGAGTGTTGAGCCAAATGTACATCCTACAACTAATGGGATCAAGAGGGTGAGAGCAGAATAAATACAAAAGAAATTGACTTTTGCTCCTGAATCAATAAATGTAATATTATAAAGAGATTGAGATTTCCATGCCATGATTGCTAGTGACAGCAACCAAATGCATGGATGGCGTGAAGGAACAAGTGAACATCTTGTTAGTCAATACACAAGGCTGTGTTTGAGGTCAGTCAAAAATATTGGGCTCAGTTTAGTTCCCTGGCAACCCCATTGCTTTTTTCAAGGCACACTGACACAAAAGATGTAACTTGATTATATATATATATATATATATATATATATATAAAGACAAATGCCACTGATTTGTTTTCCTTCTATGTTTGAATTAATTGCATATAAAGTTAAAAATAAAATTAGGTGTCTATCTCCTGCATCCATTTTGTGAATGTTACTCATGATGCAACATTCTCCAAAATCTTCCAGCAAATCTCACTTTACAACTGTGGGCAGAGCCTGCATGATGATGTTATAAGATACATCCCTGCTCTCTTACTGGTGTTTATCACTAGTGGGCAGGACTTGGTGCTTGTGTACACTTTTTTTTTTTTTTTTTACCTGCCTTCCAATACAAAAAGTATATCTTTCTGGAAGAGAGAGGAGATTGACCTTATCAAACCCTTGTGATGTAATAGTTACATTAACCTCCCATTCAATGCAAGTCTATGGTCAAAATTCAGACATATAGACTGCATTCTATGTCCCCAGTCCCATAGTGAGATACTAGTGCTGTAAAGTCACTGTAAGGTGGCACCCAAAAACACTATATTTCACAAGATGGCAGTGCCCAGTCACACTTTTTTTTAGTAAAATATTTTATTAAATAAACTCACATAACTAAAACTAAAGATATATCTGTAGTCAGCAATGCAAAAAAAAAGAACCTTTTCATATTTGGTGGGAGTGTCTATTTAAGTAACTTTCTTATTCAGTATCCACCATTTTGCCCCATAACTGCTTCTCATTTGTGCCACTGTGTTATTGTAAAAGCTCTATATGGTACACCAGCTGGAGAACTCTCTTTTTATTGAGCATATACACATCCATAGTATGCCAATACTGTGTTGACTACTCAAACAACAATCAAACATTTTACATGGAGCTATAACAGCTCCATAAGGTTGAAAGGCCTTAAATATCCTTGATCTATGATCAATCACCACTACAAAGAATGCCACATGGGTTATTGTAAAAGCTCTACATGGTAACCAGTTGGATAACTTTCCTTTTATTGAGCATATACACGTCCAACCCTTTATGTGTGCCAATATTGTGTTGACTACTCAAACAACAATCAAGCACTTTACACTGAACTATGGCGGCTCTATAAGGTTGAAAGAATCCTTTTGATCAACTAAGCAAAAACATCGACAACATATACAACAGTGGAATCACCCCTCACGTGGAAAATTAAATAAATAAATAATACTCCCCAGGTAGTAACGCAGCGTCCCAAAAAGTACTCCTCAGGTACTCTCAACAACAATACAAAAAAGACACGCATTGAGAGTCCAGATCATCTATCAATGGCATCAGCCTCGGAGTTGTGGGAGTAGGATTTCTTCACTGACCCTCCCCTTGTTTGTTTGAACCTGTAGTGCACATCTTTCATGTGCCTGTAACTTTGTAAGTGCCTTAATTTGTTTGAAATGTGCACTTTACTCAGATGCTGCCCCATTGTTTTTTTTTATTGTTTTATAGTGATATTAAAGAAGATTAACCAAGTCATGAATGTGAGAAACCTTCTTTTCTGTTGATGGGCTTTTCATGAAGAACTGTTTGTGAGTGCATACATAACCCCACCAACATTACTTATTTTATCATACTGTATTGCACTATTATACTTTGTTTTGTTCTCTTCCATGTACCTGCGCTCCCTTGTCTTTTTGTAAAAACATCAAAAAGCAATAAGTCATATTGCCTGTTATTCTCTTTTATGTTAATGTTGCGTACCCTCACCATTTTTTCCAAAACTAAAGCCACTGTAGTTGCTGTACAAAAAGGGGTACATCACTAGAGTGGTTGCAGCACTGTACAATATTCTGCTTGAGCGCCACTGTCAAATTTATTTGTATTCTATAGGCTGAAAGGCCTTAAATATCTTTGATCTCTGATCAATCACCACTACAAAGAAAGCCACAGGGGTTATTGTAAAAGTTCTATATGGTAACCAGCACATACACATTTAATCTTCATTGTGTGCCAGTATTGTGTTGACTAATCAAACAACAATCAAATGCCTACAAAACAGGTATAATATAAAATCAGAGTCCTCCATCCAAAAAACCTTACCGCTTTGCACCTCACTGTAATTGTGACAGGTGTGCTTATGTCAGATGTTTTCAGGATCTGTGAGTTTCTGTGCACTTTCTCATCTTCTGAATGCACATACTCAGTCAATTGATCTAGAGTTGTAAGGTAAACACATAGCAACTATGCAGACTTTATTGGATTAGTGATTAATTGCTTGTATATCACTACCACCCATTTGAGTTGATTCAATGTGGCAGAATATTACACATGTATTTGACATTTTTACCATTCACAAGCTTTTAGTAAACGCCATAAAAAAACTTATACTTATCAGTGTTCACCTTTTTACCAGACAATACCATATAGTCAATTGCCCAAAATGCAGTTAGATGAATTTGTGAAATAACAGCAGTTTCCAAGAAACCCGGACTGCCCACACTAGCTGAGTAAAAGTCAACTACATTTTTTTTTTGCTACAGGAACCAATGAGAGTAATTTCACTCAAATGAATGGAATTTCATGTCTCTCTAGTGATGTCATCAGACAACGTGTTGCACTGCTAAGTGATCCTACTGTGTACATAAGGAAGTTTATAATATTTCACACAATGTATTCAATTTCAGCAGCACAGGAAGTGACTGAATGAAACAAAACGTTATGTGCTTAGTGTCTATATAATCAGTGCTGCAGCACCTGTAGTATACATGCAGAGTAATCACTGGGGGAGGGTTTGACTAAAATATTAAAAATGTGATTTATGCAGAATGCCTGCATCAAATCACACTGGAAAAAAGCATGTGCACTATACATAGTCTTCAACTTGCACCAAAGTGAGTTTGGGAAATAGACTGTCCCTTTAATTTCCTGAGGTAATATAATAGTACCTACAGGATTTTTAGCCAAGTTAGGTGCGGGATCCAACCTGTATGCCACCAGTTCGACATTAATGCACAAAGTAATTATTTAACATAATTGTAATTAAATAATTATAAAATTAATGTTATAAAATAAACAATTCCCATACTTGACATTACTATTGTTACATTTTTCCCTCTCATAGATTTGCATCTTGTTTATAACATATTCAATTATTTTGTTTCTCTGTATACATTTTAGACAGAAGAACTACATTTCCTCAGGCTAATTTGTTTTGTTTTGTAACATAAAAATTTAATTATTTATTTTATATATATTTGCTAAATGTGCCATAGCCACCTAGAAGTATTCACATAACCGTTACATTATCATCTTAAAATCTGATGTCTAACCTTTGACCTCATGTATCTTGCTTGACTGGCTTTTCTTTTTTTTTTTCACATGGCACCAAAATTGCTTTTTTTTCCATGGCTTTGTTTTTTAAGATTGTAACACAGTTTACTGTTTCTTATTACATATCTATCTACAAATGTTCTATGTATTATCACAGGGCAAGGTATCACAAGGGTATCTCAAGGTTAACTGGGATTGCTGAAATGGAACTATTATATTGTTTGCCATCTGCTAGAGCTATCATTGGAATGGCTACTTTCAGAGTTACAAGTGATGTCCTTTAGCAGATATTTCATCGTGTTTATTATATGGCCAGGCTGAACAATACACAAATCTCCAGTTTCATCTATAGCTCCAATGTACAGCTAGCATAAACATGTTTGCAGTGGTTAGATGAGAATGATAGGAGTTGACATTCTACTGCTGCATCTAAAAACTTCTATGATGTACAGCTAGCATAAACATGTTTGCAGTGGTTAGATGAGAATGATAGGAATTGACATTCATCAAGTTGGTGTTATGTAATTAAAATAAAATCATACTTTATAAGTGTAAAAATTAAATAAATACACATTACATACAATTTGATTACATACATTACATACAATTTGATAAGTAAGTGAAAAACACTAGCCTTAAAGATCAGCATCAAGGGTTAAAACACAAGATGACTGTGAAAAAAACTAACCCCCCTCTAAAAAGGTTCTTTTGAAAATACTGAAAACACTATTTGTATTTCCAATGACAATTCATGTGATCCCTGTTTTCAGCACCCAGAAATTCCTGTGCTTTAATCAGAGAGCATGTTTAAAAACATGCAAATATTCCTAATGTCTGAATCTCACTCCCATTGTTTAGATTTTTTTTAAATGTAACTACACTGCCTAACTACACTGCAACCCTCCAAATTCCACCAGCGTAACAAGTAAAATACCTGAGAGATCCTGACTCAACCAAGGAAGAGCAGATTTGTGCCCACGTTACAGGTGTTGGTGGGAGAATATTGGAAGGTCCCAAGGATCTTGTCATATACAGGTTCTCAGATTTTTCTCTCTCATCCAGGCTGGAGAGTGCACAATCCCCTGCAGGGCCAGCCCAAGAGATTGTGCTGCCTGGGGCAAAAATTGAAATGCACCCAAGGAGTTAATCCCTTGGGTGGCTAGATAGATAAAGGCAGTGTCAGAGGAATTAACCCCTTGGGTGGAGAGACAGATATAGGCATTATCAGAGGAGTTTACCCCTTTATTCACACACTCACTCACATACATACACAGACAGTCTGTCAGTTTTTAACTTAACTGGTTCAGGCATCTCTTGCTTTGAGCTCCTCGTGTGAAGGAGGGACTGAGCCAATCACAGGAGGCTTCTGAACTCTCAGCCCATCAGGAGAGTTAAGAGGTCTCACCTGATTGGCTGAGACCTTCTTCTATCAAACTCCCCCTGAAAGAGAAAAAAAAAAAAACCAGTGCATTGATCAGCAAAGTGCCACCCCTGCCAGGGTGCTGCATGGGCCAGCTGCCCCAGTCTGTCCCATTAATGGGCCGGCCCTGATCCCTGAAACAAGTAATCTAAACGGGAACGGGGGACTAATAAAAGTATTCAAAAAAATTGGGCAGACTAGATGGACTGAATGGTTCTTATCTGCCGACACATTCTATGTTTCTATGTTTCTAAATATATGGCCAGCTGAATATTTATTACAGCTAACAATGGACATGTATCTCGTATCACAATGTGTCAATTAAATGGAAATTACATATCACTGTCCACTGGAGGACTATATTAATTACAAGTAAAAGTAAATAATAAAGTAAAAGCACATTGATAAATATTGTCCCCCAACTCTAAATGTCACCCAAATAAAAATTATTGAGTCTCTCCCTACATACCCCCTTCCTTTAAAATAAATTAAGGCCATAAACTTAACAAAAACAGCAGTAAAAACCAAACAGTATTCCTGATTATACATAGATCCATTCCTTCCTCTCTGGTACTTATTTACTTCCCTGGCCATTGTGTTAACATTTCTTTTACATCACATGTACCCTCTAAAATAATAAATACATTTATTGAACAAAAAAGAGAAAACATGGATAATACAAATGAACTCACATCATACTCAGATACAAAAACTCATTATAGAGTCATGTATAATATTAAAACATAACCTAATTTTAGTTGACAAAGACTAAACACATAGACTAATCTGGGTGTGTGCCTCTCAGATGCATGTGTTCCAAACTATTCCCAGGTTAGTTTGTATATTTGTTTATATGTTGCTATTTATTTACTAACGTAAGTTTATGGTTTCTATAATGAAACTGTACCATTAGCTAGGCCTCATTAACCCAATGGGCCACACATTACACACCCCTGCCCTCATCCAGTTGACTCATTTTTAGTATTTGGTATCTCTGATATTATAAATGTACTTTTCCACACTTTGTTATGTGATTTATTGTGGTGGTAACTCAACCTTCTGATGTTCACATGATACTTTTTATATAGTTGTCCTTATTATTTTTATTAACTCATAAGTAGTGTGGAGAGGACACCTGGATGTTCGGATTCGGCGGGTCCGGCCGAACTTCGGCAAAAAGTCCGGGTTCGGGGTCGAACTTGAACCCCGAACTTGACCCCGAACCCCATTGAAGTCAATGGGGACCCGACTTTTGGCTTATGGAATACATGTAATACTATTGGCTTTCTATAAACCGAACTAGAGTCCCCATTCATAAGAAATTCTTATGAATGGGGACTCTAGTTCGGTTTCTAGAAAGCCAATAGTATTACATGTATTCTATAAGCCAAAAGTCTATAAACCGAACGACGTTCGGTTTATAGACTTTCGGTTTATAGAATAGCAATAGCATTACACGTATTCTATAAAACGAAAGTCTATAAACCGAATGTCTTTCGGTTTATAGACTTTAGGCTTATAGAATACATGTAATGCTATTGCTATTCTATAAACCGAAAGTCTATAAACTGAATGTCTTTCGGTTTATAGACTTTCGGTTTATAGCCGAACCCCGAACTCCAACACGGACATACAGTGAAATGTCCGTGTTCGGGTCCAGGGTACGAACACCGCAATGTTCGGTACGAACCCGAACAGTGCGGTTCGGGTTCGCTCAACACTACTCATAAGCGACAATTATAATGTCTTATTTAAACCTCTTTATAAGCTTAAGAGAAACTAAAGTGAACATCACCTTAAATATAACAAATTCTTAGTGAATATTTTCTTATTGATGAGCATCTCCTATAATTAGCGTTACCAATTGACCTTTCCACGTGTCCATTTATTCAGTTACACGTCCTTTTGACATTATCATACGAAGCCAACAACATTTAAATACATTAAAATACATAACCAGTGCATGGTTCTTGTAGATAACGAATACTCCACATCCACATGGAATAAATTGCTGCATAAACTCCCTTTTCACCCAGACATCTTTTTTTTTTAATTTATGCTTTAAAGAAATTCTGTAATCATAATCGTACCGTGTTTAAGCCTTGAAAACAAAACTACAGACTTTAATTGATGTACCTTATGTTGGTCCATGAAGTCATTTCATGTGAATTTAAAGACTTCACGCTTAGCATTTGTGTCCACTATAGATTACGATAAAAGGAAAAGAAATGAAAAGGAAAAAGGCATTTATTTTTTCTTTCAGAAATTACAGACTATTACCTTGTGTTATTTCTGATAGGAAAATGCTGAGCCACAGAAAATTGCTGAAAGCTATACGTTGTTTACCAATGTATTTTCCTTTTGTAGATAAGACTGACGAATCATACACAGTGTAATTCAAATTCCATCTTGATATCTGCTGGAAAGATATTTGTTTTTCACGTGTTCTGATTTAAGAATGAACAGATGTCATGCCACTGTGTCTCGCACAGATACATTGCATTATTACCATGCTATTGGTGCATTAACTCTTTGCCTTGGCTGGACATGATGTAATGTAGAAGAGACAGATACATAAAAAACTTTAATAGCAAATGTAAATGAAATAGCTATCTGGAGTGTTGGAGGACTACCTGTGTTTTGTGTATTACATATTGTATTACATGTTCTATTTTCTGAAGAATAAATTGTTATGGAATATATGATTTGCTAGCTTAAAAGCAAAATTGTGGCAAAAATAATCAATTTACCACTATTTGTAATGTTTTTACCATGTTTTACTGTGTTCCTGTTTATTAATATAAGATTCCAGAAGGTTGAGGTTGTGGTAGTCACCCCATTGGAGTCTTACTTTTTGTTGAGCTGCAGATGTTCACCACTAGGGACTTTTTTTTAAAACTAAGATTTAGAGTTAGGGTTAAATTATTGTTAGGGTTAGGATTAGAGTTTGGGTTGGGGTCAAAAAGTCACTGTAGGAGTCACTGTACGCTACTCTAAGATATTGCCCTAGAATGTGCAGAAAACATGTAAACATGGGCTGTTCCTAAACTCAGGACAAATAAAAGAATCTATTCAGCAGGTTTGCACTTGTTGATGTGTAAAATATTTGTCATGTAAAAAAATAAAAGTTGTGTGCTTTTAAGAAAAAAAATTTATTTTATGATTTTTTTAATGGTAAATTATGTGATTTGATGAAGACAATGCTCTAAAGAAAGCCCCTTTCATGATGATAAAAACATTATATTTTATGTATGGAAATAGTAAATGACAAAGAGGAAAATTATAGCTAAACACAACCATTGCACAAGTGTAAAAAAGAGCCATTGTCCAGAATGACCAAAAATGTCCTAGAAGTCCGGTAACTAAGGTGTTAAAATCAAAGTCATTGAAAAGTAAGAATGAAACCAGTCTTCAGGCAGACAGCGTGTTCTGCCTTGTGCTATAAAATCACTGGAAAGAACACTGAATCCTAATAAAATTGAAAGCACATTGATTTTGTGAATTAAATATTAAACTGATAATAGATCCATGTTGACGGTGTGAATTGATTGAAATTCAACATTTATCACTACTTCACCTAGTTTGGACACTGAGTAAGTGTAAGTAATTTTGCTTCTTACCATCTGGAACTCACAGTTTACCCTTTCTGGATCAAAATCCTTTTATTAACATAGTAGGGTTATACTCTTGCACACCAACATTTTAGAAGTTAAAAAAGGCACAGTTGCTGTTTGATATGTATAATAATGATTGTACCTGTTTTATACATATATAGAACCTCTGCCAAAGACACAAATGAAACATTGAAAAGCACCTATTTTTTTTTTATGCAACAAGGGTTGCTCCGGCACACAGAGCTTGTGACTGACACATTTGTCGGGAGTCTGCTTTATATATACTGAGATAGCACCAACATTCTCAAGCCTTGTTCTGGCAGCCAACTTTATACATTGTCATGTGCTCACTAATGGACCAGTTTCACCTAAAGTGTCCAAAAAATATTATTAAATGCATTATTTAAAGGAAAGAAAAATAAACACATCAGCAATTTTTTTTTTTTCCTGTGGTTCTTCCTGTCTTCCAAAAATTCCATGCAAAGTTGAAATGAGCAACCCTGTACATCTTTCCAAGACCTTTCTCTTGTGTTACGTCGCAGCACATACAACTGGGTGGAGCCACACTCCTGCATTCCTTGTACTTGAAACAGCTGAATATAGAGAGGAACAGATTCCACAGTACTGGCTAAAGAGAACACTTGGACAGAATTGAATGACCGTTTTTAAATTATTTTCATTATAAATCTATAGGAGTCCTATAATTAGTAAAAGTAAAAATAAGTTTTCTCAAAATATAGCAAAAACATATAAAATACACAAAATAAGATTTTGTATCGGTTGAACTGCCCGCTTAAAACATGATAAAGAATATTGTTCACTACAGATAAACACCCGTAAAATCTGCCTTATGTACTGTTAAATCCCAGCACGTATTTCTGAAGAGTTGGCATGATTTTAAGTGTACATATATATGACAGATTATTTTGTGCTGCCATAAAACATACATAATTTCTGAATTAAAAGGTTTAATTATTTAATAGAACAGGGAGAATTGTAATTTCTTTTTTTTTCTTGCCATGTATGTTGATGATTAATTATTTTTGTAATATTCTGATGAATTATTTCGGTGTTTCTGCCTAATCAACATGCATACTGTGGAATATAATTGCACATGGAAGAAAATTAGAATCTCTGGAGAAAAATTACTTTGGTTATTAAATTAAGGCTAACGTAATAACATTCACATACTAAAGTGGAATCTTATATTTATAGTTTCCTATGGTTTAAAAACATTTTTTTTAAAAGAATTATATTATACAGAAATAACTATTTGCAATACATAGACTATGAGTTTAAATATAGACAATATTACTCCCTCTAAGATCCCTTGCTCTCAGTGTCACTCAGCTGAGATTGCTGGTATCCGTCAGTTAGCAGGACAGACACCAGGATCTTTGGAGAGAGTTCAGAGAAGGGCTACTATTTCCCGGCCAGGTTCACTATCTGTCTCCTGGACAGTGTGTCTGTTTAAAGGCAACTTATATAATATATATATTAAACGTTAAAAAATGTAGGCATAAGAGAGAGTAGTGATTACATGGAATAGTCTTCCAGCAGAAGTGGTAAAGGTTAATACAGTGAAGGAGTTTGATCATGCATGGTATAGGTAAAAGGATATGCTAGATAAAAGATAAAGGCAGACACTAATGAAAGTTTTCATAAAACTGGATGTAATGTAGATTCAGAAATAGCACCTGGCATGGAATTTGGGGGCAGGCAAGGCATGTGGCATATCATTTAGGGTCAGACATGGCTTGCAATTTGGTGGCAGACATGGCACTGTATTAAGTAATTTGGAAGCAGGCACTTGGCATTTAATTTGGGGACAGATATGGTTCCTGGGATGTAATTAGGGGGTAGACTTGGCACCTGGCCTATAATTTAGGGACAGACAGGGTTTGTTATTTGTGGAGAAAATGGTACCTGACGTGCAATTTGGGGCATTAATAGTTCAAGGAAGGCATCCAACCCATCTAAGTAGGGTTCATAAAAACTGTGTTGAAATCCAATGGTCCAAGACAGTAAGTCAAATTATATATCAGCATAAAATTTAATTTTACTTGTATTCCACCAAAGGCCATTGTGATAGTTTTAGGACATTTGGTCACTTTCGACTTTGCATATGAATTATTTTTGCTAAAGGATTCGTCTTTGTTCCCCTTGTGGGACCACCCGCCGTTGACCTCTAACCCCTCGGCACCCTTTGTTGTTGATGAATGTTGTGTGAATGAATGTAATGTGTAGTCTTATGATGAGTAACCATGTTTTGTTGTGATTTTAACTGTACACTTCTGCTTATTGTTTGAAAAATTACAGCCCACTCTTGTGTAAAAATATAATAGATATGCAAAAATGTGCCTGTGGTGTCACCTGTTTACCTGTGTCTTAATATGAAAATTAACTAATGGGAAATGTGTACATTGCATCTGAAGCCATAAGGTTATGTCATAAGTAGCAGACACCACAAACACATTTAAAACATTCATTTGATTATTTTATGCATTTCTTATTGTGCAAACTCAATATATAAATCATTTTTCATATTTTTTTTATGCTCTTCATTCACAGCATAAACAATGTTTTGGTTGACGTAATTAGCTTAATATATCTAGATCCCAATATCCTCTTTCCTTCCTTGGATTCCTTCTTTTTTAGGAAATCAAGCAAATTGTAGACATGCTAATTATTTGGTCTTCTATACAATTTCGTTATTATTATTATTATTATTATTAATTGGATGATTATTTGCTCTTTCAATACAAAAATGTATATTTTGCCACTTCTGCTCCATTACGTGGATACCTAATTTACAATTCCGATAACATTTCGTACACCCCAGTAACTAATGTATAGTTGACTAACAAGACCTCAACGGTTGGTACTGCAACACTGAGTTCCTGAAGCTCTTTAAATGAGCACAGATGGACTAATGACAAATTGGAGAACAAAGTCAATATTTAGACACTGATCCACGAGATTACAAGGTCAAATGGCATTTAACGTGCTTTGCTGAGGTCTACTATAAATCTACCATGTACTTTTAAATGCTACAATGGAATTGGAGTCATTTGTAAGCCAAACACTCTGACTACAGGGCAGCATTAATGAGAAGCACTTTAGCGCATTTGGCACAACAAGACTGCCAAATGTTTCTCACCTTATACATGGCATAGCCACAACAGTAAGGATATTTGGTTGGACACTCTTAGTAAATGCAAATCCAGAATAATCACGTGTATGATATAGTGCTGCTAAACCAATCAAAGCATGTGCGCCCTATTAATATTGTTCTTAAATTATATAATTTAATTCTACACGCACTGTCACCTGGTTTCCATCTTACTCAGTGTTTGCCCTCTAATATGAGATTCTAGATATAGAAACATTTGATTTTTGTTATATAACAACTGTTAAAAAATATTGTTGTTTTAAATAAAATGAAATTAGAATGAAAGAGCTTCTTACATTTTAACACTATTTTTAAGAACTTAGTCTAATTTATCTTTAGTTAAAAAGAACATTTTGTTTACTAAATTATTATAGTGATCTTGACAATAGGCATTATTTATTGTGCATCTGTGTCTTGAACAGTCATGCCAAATTATGCTTAATTAATGGGGCCCAAGCAATCTAGGACATGGGTGCTTTAGGAAGTATAATTATTACCTGTCTTATCCTTTTTTCCAAGGAATGTTTTTTCCTATGGTTTTTTTTTTTTTGCTAAGAAAATTTCTAAAACTAAAAAAATAAACATTTGTTCAATGAGTCATCTTGAATGTGTCCAGGTTCTTGCTGGAAATAGAGTAATGTACTCTTTGTACTAAATAATGTTACTGGTATTTTAATTATTTGTATGTATGTTTGTCATAAAAATAATATATGCATTAGTGAACCTGTATTTGATAGTATTATTTTATATATGCAGAGATTTATTATAGTCTAAATTCATTGTTGGATTTTTCTGGTGTATTTTTTACTTAATTATTCCTTCATTGTTATCCATATATTTTGTCATCTACTTTTAGATACAGACACATTTCTAATGTTGCAAGCTTACAATCTAGAGGGAGTAGGGGGACAATGGAGACATAAGGTGAGTGAAGAGATTATAGAGGAAGGTGAGGGTAGTTACAGTATTTGAAACGGTTGGGACAACCTGTGTTTGGCCAGAGGTTAAATAATGGGTGTTCTAGTTGGACTAATACTAAACTTTCTTATTCATAACAGTATTTGGGGACAATGAGAGCCCTCCCTTAAGCGGTGGGTTTTGAGGGACTTTTTGAAGATGGAGAATGAGGGAGAGAGCTGGATGCTCTACGCAAGTGAGTTCCCGGGAAAGGGGGCAGCTTTTGAGAAAGTCTAGAAGGAGTGAATGGGAAGAGGTGACAAGGTTGTAGAATAGCCTTAGGCCACTTTAGAAAGGTAGCGGTCAGGCAGGGCAGTTAATGAGAGCGGCAATGTATCCCTTTCGGATATTCTTCAACCACCAGTTTTCGATTAGTCGATGTTCTCCACTTGTAAAGCAGTTTACCACCATTCTGTGACTACTTCCCAATATAATAGAGTTCTCCATTTGAAACCTTGAATCCTGTAAACATGTTTTTTTTGCTATTTTTTGTAAGAGTGTTTTGAAACAGTTTCTTAATAAAGAAAAACCCCAAAACATATCAGTGCAGTAGCTGAACAATTTTTAATGCTGATGCCATAATTTCAATAGCAATAATTCAATGTACAAGATCTTACAAACACTATATAAACTGAACAAAAGGAACAACATACAGGTACAATGCACTGTTAATAATGATAAATTCCCTCTTGAAGGCAAGAGGTCAGACTGTTTGACAATGACATGTACAAGAGAAAGCTGTCCAGGCATATCAAACAGGCAGACAGCCAATACTAGATATAATTCTATTGGAAAGTTGTTGCAGAGCATTTTTTTAAACCGTAGAGCATTAAAAAAGATTCCAGACAGCTACACTTTTTCCCTCAAAATTATACAGTATATACATTGCTCAGGCGTGTCAGAAATTCTGTTAAAAATCAAAAAACAAACTGTAAATCTTGAATGGAAAGGAAAATGACAGCTATCAAAATTATGTTTTTGCTTACAACTACAAAACTGGTGACTATAAATTACAGCTATGATTGTGGTAATCCAAGAGGAGAGAATAATATAAAAACAACATATATAAATAAAGGTTTACTATGTTCCTTTATAATGTGGTGGACTGTGCATTTTTAGCTATTAAACAGACCCTTCGGATACATATTCTTTTTAAACAGTACAGGGAAAGGATAAACAATGGCAATCACTGAATTCACTATTCTCTAATAATCACCTGCCAAACTCATTTTTGTATTGACTGCTTGATGACAAATGCTCTGTGATGCTTTGTGAAAGTTCTTATTTTGAATCTAGAATTATGATTCGCCAGCTTCCTATGATTATGATTCGCCAGCTTGATTGCAGGCTTATTAATTTTAAATACAAATAATGCATATATGATTACACAGAAAAAAAGAAAAGAAAATGATTCTTGTATATTCTCTGATTTTACTTTATGCACTGAAAAGGTGAACATACAGTTGAATATTCCTCATCACACAACTACGGACCCCACCTTTCCATCCATAAAATGGTATCCATGTTATTGGCTCCACTTAACATTTGTCAATTTTGTTTTGTAGACCCATCAGTAATATACTGCCTGGTTGACAACCCTATACACACATCTCTGTAGATGACGTTTTTGACTGGGACAAATGCAATCCTATTAATGAAATGTAGCTCCCTCCCACCATTTAATGAGCGATTTTCATAGATTTTTTTCCACACAACCCTAGGCAGAGAGGCATCACACAACACACAAAATGTCAGCCACTAGCAAGCAGTCGAGACATGACAGATAAGAACCCAAACATCTAAAATACATAATAAAAACTTGATTTACATATAATCTCATCAGCTTGTTGTGTCTAACCTTCCATAATAGCATTCAACCAGAGTCAGCTAAGTTTGGTTACATGACAAGATGGTTGCCCCCTGGTAAACTTCCGGATTTTATCCAGATACATGAGATATATTCCACATCAAACAATGAACATAATTCTCACAGTTGGACATATGACATATCTTACAGCAATGAAAATATCCACCAAGTTTTTTTTTGGAGGGGAGGGTTATAATTATCATTTTAAAAAATAAATGTTAAGAACTTATACACAGATATCTGTTGCTGCCATTGAGCTGGCCTGTGTTCATTCTGGAATTTTCACTCTTACATGAACAGAACTCTAAATTGATCTCTGGGTGCCTATATATCCTAACACATCAGGTTCCTAATTCTGAGATACATTTTCCCCTGACAAGCTGCACTATGGATTAAGAGTGAAATCATGCATACACAAGACACAAATCACTAAAAAAGATTTGCCTCTGGCTTGGTTGTTTGAGGTCTCTGGAGAAATTTCTCAGTAACTGCTGCAATATAGATCTTCACCAAGATTGAAGTGCAGGAGATAGCAAATCCCAATAGTCCAACCTAACTCTTCTGAATAGAAATTACCGGCCGCTCAGGAGACACAAGGCAAAGCTGTTGGGTTTCCTGAGGAAATTATTTATCGTAACGGCTCCCAGTTATTTCCGATATAGAATTTGGAATTATGACTCTTCCTGCTTGCTGACAGTATTGATAGCGCTTATATTGAATATCTGTAACATTTCACATCATATTTTTCACTAATGTAACAATAACCTTCTATCAATTTCAACCCAGATTTGCAGTAAGTTTTTTAGTCCATCATTTATTTTTCTATTTGAAGAAAGGCACTTCTAGAACAGAAGCTCTACAGTCATTTCATGGGTTTTTCTGAATGCACAATTTTTGTTTGGGCTTAACTTTTAATAGATACATATCACTATGTAGTTGGTGACGCACAACAATTCTGAAATTAAAAAGATGACTTTCCTATGTTGCCCAATGTTGTCAGTAATGTGAATATGAATTCAACTAGAGAACACACATGGTGCTAATCATATGTTATCTGTCAGGGTTCTTCTCAGCCCTCCTGACACATGCACTTCAAAGCCTAATTTGTGTGCTCATTTTCCTCTTTTTACCTCTAGTGGGCAGGTTTCGCTAGCTGGTTTAACCCGGCCTGTTAAATGTCTGAGTTTTATTGCAAACACGGCTTTTGCATTTAAGTTGGTTGCCTGACTGTAAGGTCCGCGAAGACACCTCCCGTCACCCCCCTGCCAAACCTGCCACCAGATTGGGGACTCATAGCTCCAGTGTCCCTCGCCGTCGGGTCCCCCGCTCAGTGCGCGCTCGGCGCTGGCGACTCGCGCGCGCAAGAACTCAGTATCTTTTCTGTCCCAAGCGTCGCTATGGAGATGGGCAGCATGGCGCATGTATCACACGTCACGGGGGCGGGGCTATAGCCCTTTAAAACGGAGGCGCGCATTTTCCCAAATTGCTTGAGTATTACTAAGCTTGTTCCTGTGTTGTTGGTGCCATTGCTATTGTTACTTGGCGTTCACTCTAACTTTACCTCTACCTGATCCTGACCCGGCTTATCTATTTGGATTCTCCTGCTTTCTGGTTCCCGCAATTTGGCTTTCTCCCTGGTTTATGCTGCCTGCTGGACTCCCTGACCCGGCCCGTTTACCGACACTTCTACCTTCTGGCTCCCCGACCCGGCTTCCTCCTGACGATTCTTCTACTGGCACTCGTGCCCGATATCACTACTGCAGCCTATCATATTCGCAAGTATTGTGGTGTCTGGCAAGGGCTGTCGCTTCTGCAAATTGGGGCTCCACTACAGAACCACGGTACGTTCATCTCACTGACTTCGGAGATCTGCTTCTTCTGTTACTGATCCTCTGCTAAAGCTGAATTGTACTTCTGCCCTCTCCAGAAACTGGGAACGCTATCCTGGGATGTTCATCCAGCTATGGGAAGGGTTTCAGCATCTCCTGAGACCATCTGGCTACAGTAAAATTACTACAGCTAAGTTGCCCTCTCTATGGCCTATTCCTGCTAAGCTGACCTCTCTAGGATGACCGGCTTAGTCGTCCCCTCTCTAGGGTTTCCAGCTTAGATGTCTTCTCTGGGGTTTCCTACTTAGTTGCCCTCTCCAGGGAGTCCTGCTTAGTTGCTCTAGGGCCCTCCCCTGACTAGCCTTCTCCAGGGCTGCCATAAGAAATTTCAGCTGCCCCCCCCATGACATACAGTCACAATTACACACACACTTACATAGACACACACTTAGTCATCATTACACACACACACACACACACACACACACATACACTTACAGAAACATGCTTATACACACATAGAAACATAGAAACATAGAAACATAGAATGTGTCGGCAGATAAGAACCATACGGTCCATCTAGTCTGCCCAATTTTTTTTTTTTGAGTACTTTTATTAGTCCCCCGTTCCCGGTCACACACAGTCACACACACATAAATATACACACTTACAGACACCCTTACATACTTAGACACACAGTCACACTAACAGACACACACACAGTCAAAATTACAGACAGTGACATACACAGTGACTCACACAGAGAAAAATACACACAATTACACAGATAGAGAAATAAACGCCTGGAGGCAAGCGTCAGCCAGTTTAGTTATTTTAATGTTTCACAGTAATGTGTGCTATAATCACACTGGAGGACAAATTGGCACATTGCATTGTATAGCGGGTCAAGTTTACCAAGATGAGTCTGCAGAGTATCCAGTGTATGATATCCCCTGTGGCTTCATAAGTAAATTACATATTTCCCATTGAAAAGCAAATGTATTTGCATAACAAGCCGCAGGTGATGTAATTAACACAAGACACTACAGACACCACATTTAAAACACGTTTAAATCCGCCATCCGTTTTGTAAGGCATGAAGGTCCAGCACGGAAAGGCATTCAGAATGTTAAGAAGGGGACCATTTCCAGTAACTATAAAGGCGATTGCCCCCTTTGTTTCATCTTAACACTATTATGTGCTGGAATTGCCCCTCCATCAAGACCTGTTTGTCTACTACTTGTCTTGCACATTGCTGTGCCTGTTGTGCTCGGGCAAGTATGGAAGTAAGGAACAGTACATAACACTAACTCCTGAACAGATGGTCTTCCTCTATCCTGGGCAAAGACATAATCGTTTATCAACAAGACAAGCTCTCTTGAAAAACTGTGCACTCCCTGGTTTTATGGCCACTTTTGTTCTTACGGAATGATATACAACTAATTTATCTGATTTTGATGTATCAAGGTGACTTTGGTTGAGATGCCACAAGAGGTTTAGCCTTTGTAGATAGGAGTGTCTACTTTATTCCCAAGGAGAAAAATCTACAAAGCACCTTGACCTAAAGTTGTAGGAGCTGTTTGGGGTATTACACAACTCTGGTTGAAAGATAGGATCAAACTGATGTACAAGGGTCTTACTGTCAAAAATACTCAATAGTACACTATAAATATATAAATGTGTCCTATATATTTACATTGTAAATGTGTTGTACCCAGAATACCTTCAACATTGTATAAAAGAAACAAAACAAAACCTTACAAAAGCAAAAAAAAACAAAAAAAAAACCTTTCATTAAGTGTGCTGTTAAAGCCGACACCATGTGCCTGGATAACATAGATGATACGGTACATATTTCTTCTGCCTGCCTGTAGAAAAGTTTGAAGTGATACTGTGTAGCAGTGCTGATTACAATTTCAGGGAGGCTGCATCCTGTGTTCCTTTAATGGGCCTTGCTGAGACAGATCAGCTTGAGGCCTATAAATTTCCTCTCATGACCTTTTTCAGTGCTCCTTGGTTTTCATGTATAAGGACTCGAGATGCCATAAAAGCACTGAAGGGACAAAATGCTCATTAGTCGGCTACTGCAGATATCTTCAGTGCTCATGGGGGATGGCTGGAGCTTCACTAACCAAGGGAAACTAGGCCCTTGAGACTTAGTCAGTAGTATGAAGAAAGTAAAGCAGAGATTAGAAGGAAAACACATATGTTTCGGGTATTTCATTCTACTGATGAGAGAAAAGCACATTAAGGATATCAGAATAACATTTTATTTTCATATATTTATAAGTGTACCTATCCATTTAGATGACACAATATTTATGTAAAATTTTAGAATATATTTAATGTAACCAGTTTAGTGCCAAAGAGAATAGGTGCAGGGGAACTAGGGTTGCCACCTTTTCTTAAGAAAAAAAAAACCTGCTCTGCTTTTGCCTCCATTAACATTGGGCTCAGCTCAATTTGTTACCGGCCTGTCGGTAAAATACCGGCTAGGTGGCAACCCTGGAACCTGTCTAGTTTTAATGCCCTCTTGAGTGACCTCTTTACTCTGCCCACTGATCCTGGCTATTAGTCAAGCTGAAGGGATTTTTTTTGTGGAGTTTGTTTATTTTTTGTGTATTGTTTACATTACTACTAGGTAAATATCCATAAGTGGCTTGGCCCCATTATTATTAATTGTAGGTGTGGATTTTATTGCAGCCACTTGAGCGGTGTCTTTTTAGAATCAAGAATTTAAGCAGCCATTAGGGCATTTTACATGACATTTAGAAATTAGGCGGCCATTATCGCATTATATATCAAATGTTATGTAATAGGGTTCTGTATTTCTATGCATTATACTATGTACTTCAATTTAGTATTGTGGTGTATCACCAAACTGTATCACTGGTGTTATGGGTTATGGTTGAGGTTCTTATATTTCTTTCTACATTATTATTTGCCTACTTTCTCTAAATTGTGTATAATTGTATTCGGACCTAACAAACTTTATTTTTCATTTTGCTATTTGTGGTAAATATTTGGCACAACATTTCTGCCCACTCTAACTAGCTGTGCGGTCTACTGAATCCTGCTTGTTTTAAAATACTGGTTTTAAATTGTTTTTGGTTATGCCCTTAAAGGACAACTGTCTGCCAAAAATTAAGTTCTGTTTAATTGAAAGATTGCATCAAGTGCAGACATTTTAAATAGAGATGATTTAATGAAAGAATACAAATAAACTACCTTTTTGAACACTCTTTGTTCTTTATATCTCTATGAGGGGACGAACATGTTGTTTAAAATCTTGGGCAATGTGGGTCAGATTTTTACATTACATCATATTATCATTACATTTATTTACATGGCATCAACAGTTTGCATAGTGCTAGGTACAGAACATAAAGGGGAATTAAATACTAAGTTAAATAAGCAAGAACAGACTGATACATGAGGTAGAGGACCCTGCTCACAAGCTTACAATCTAGAGGAGATCTTGCTTTATTTGGTCCAAGGTAAATAAATACCTGAACCAAGATTATAAACATGTCAGTCCACTTGTAGGACTATACAGAGCAAAGCAGGCTCAATAAGGTACTTTATTTGTATTCTTTCACTAGAGCATTTTTTAAACCAGCTATACTTGACGTAATCTTTCTTTTAAACATAACGTTATTTTGTTTGTTGTCAGTTGTGTTTTAATGTATTCTTCTAGTTTTATCCTTATGAAGGAAACCTAAAGAGAGTAATCGGTGATGGTCCTAATAGAGGTAAAAGATGCCAGAGACAGGACGGAATGAAAATTGATTTTATTCCTCGATAGGAAAACAGCCACAATACCACCCTCCTACCCGGTGTGTCTCAACGCCTTCGTGTTTCGCGCCAAAACTTGTCTCTTTGTCAAGGCTAACCTCCTAAGGGTGTGCCTTACTTTTAAAAAAATTTTTAATAAATAATTATTAAGTGATCCTAACACAAAAATATACATAAACGAAATGTACAATCTTATTGCAACATTAAAACAATTATGTAAATTTACACAGAAAAAGGACCAGTAAACAGGTTTTATGAATTAAAAATCAGTTTGAGGATTCGAAAAAAGTGCTTGTAATCATATGCACAAGAAAAGAGCATGTGTGAAAATACTGGTATGCATTGTATCTGCTTGATTGCTAATGCAATTGTATCAGTAATAATGTTAATGAAGTTAATAAGTATAATTACTTTGATAGTAACATAGTAACATAGTAATTTAGGTTGAAAAACGACACAAGTCCATCAAGTTCAACCCTTCTACCTATCATTTCAGCGTTTTGATCCAAAAGAAGGCAAAAAAAACCCTAAGGAAGCTATTTCGAATTTTGCCTCCTAGGGGGAAAAATTCCTTCTTGACTCCAAGGGGCACTCAGATTTCTCCTTTGAGCAATACGCTCTATTATTAATGCTTATTCTATTATTAATACCCCTGTATGTTCAGCTTTTGTAAAAAAAAAAAACATCCAGACCATTTTTAAATGCATCTATTGTGGTTGATAGCACTACCTCTCTTGGCAGTGAGTTCCATAATTTTATTGTCCTTACCGTAAAGAATCCCTTCCTTTGCTAAATATGAAATCTTTGCTCTTCCAGTCTCAGGGGGTGACCTCTTGTTCTTTGTACATTTCTGTTAATGAACAGGTCCCTGGAGAGCTCCTTATATTGGCCCTGCACATATTTATATAATGTTATCATATCACCTCTAAGACGCCTTTTTTCTAAAGTAAATAAATGCAATTTTTTAAGTCTCTCTTCATAACTATGTGTCATTTATATAGCCAATGCAAATGTTGTAACAATTTAAAACAGATAATCTTAGGAGATATATTGTTGTAACAGACTGATACATGAGGTAGAGGACCCTGCTCACAAGCTTACAATCTAGAGGAGATCTTGCTTTATTTGGTCCAAGGTAAATGAACACCTGAACCAACATTCTAAACACATGTCAGTCCCCTTGTAGGACTATACAGAGTAAAGCAGGCTCAATAAGGTACTTTATTTGTATTTTTTCACTAGTTCATTTTTTAAACCAGCTATTTCTTTTAAACATAACGTTATTTTGTTTGTTGTCAGTTGTGTTTTAATATATTCTTCTAGTTTTATCCTTGTTTATTTACCTTTCAGAATAAAATGATTTATTTAGGATAAGGCAGTTGTATGTTGTGCAGAATATGTAATCTGCAGATTGCTGCTTCTATGAAGTACAACAAAGGGCACACGCCAATCCTCTCTCCCTCAAGTTAATTTATAATATGACATATAGTATACATGGAGGACATACAAGCTGGCAGCTAGGGAATACACCTTTAACCCTGTGCCAGAAGGATAGACTACATAATTTCCTTTTCCTACATAATGCAGTAGTAGAGTAACATGCATACTTGACATATTCTTGTCCCGCTATGCCATTTTTTTTCTTTATTGACTTTAAATCTCTAAGGATGTAAAAAATACTGTTTCATTTTGGTTTTGGTGTTCAAATAACTGAACTTGTCTAAATTCGGCATATGTTGAGAACTATTTTGTATATATTTATTTCCTAATCTAAGGCCAGCTCTTGCCCCCAGATTCGTAAATCAACGATACTTCCCTCATTTAATAAGGGGAGAGAAAAGGAGATATCATGGCAAGCCTAGAAAATTCGTTTTTTTGACAGTCTGGAATGTTAAGATGTGGAATGCAATATCACTGGAAGCTTCTTTGGTGGATTCACTCCTACCTTTCATAGGATGATTAACTTCTGTTGTTCAAAACACAGAGTTATAAAAATGACATTTAGCTCAGAAAACCTTTATACAGGGAACTTGAAAAGTGAAAAGTAATTTCAACAGTTCTGGTCCATGTGTGATTCTGCAGTATCTGTAGTTGAAAATATAGAACTCATTGCACTTTTTTGTCTTTTTCTCATCTAACTATTTAACCAATTATGAAAAATATATAGTATAACTAATTCCCAAAATACATACAGGAAATATAAATGTAATAAGTAGCAACAATTTATAGAAGAACTAATGATATTCAAATATAGTTTCAACAATCCATAATACATTATCAATCACAAAATACCTTCTGAAAAACTCAAAGATAGTCTTTCACCTGTGAGCTTAGCTTACCCACATAACCAGCACTTACCAAATCACCATCAATACCCAGCATAGCTGACAGAAACTTATGGATACAACCTTGATTCTATACAACTCTCTCCTGTCCTAGACTGAGACAGAAACAGAAGGATTGTGCATTTAAAAACTTGATATTTGGGGCACTGGGATTAGATTAATGTTAAATTCTCATATAGCTCAAAGTAGATGAGTGTAGAAATGGCAATGCACAAGTCACCATGTGACTGCATACTCCACACTAGGAGCAGAGATACTCTTCTCACCAGGAGCGGATAGTACCCCTGAGTGACAGGCATGCTGCCAGTCCAGAGTGTATTTATGTATTTGCTGTGAACAGCCAGCACACAAACCCCTGGGAATACACGAGTTACATCCTAGGGGCCCGAGGCAGCTGTGAATTCAGTAGCAGAGTCACTCACTCTGTTGCCAATTCGACAAGCACTAAAAGTATTTGCATAGTCAGTGAGTCACTCTGTTGCTGAATTTGCAGCTGCCATCGGCCCCTCGGATGTATTTCTGGGGTTTGTGTTCTCTCTGTTCGGAACACACAACGCTGAGAAATAAACAGCGCGGCTGCTCCGTGCTAGGTGTGCGGTGCACACCTAGCACATGTGGAGCATCCACCACTGCATTACACATCTCACAATCTAGAAAGAATATAATTTTCTTTCACAGTAATATTTAATAAACAATTGCTCCAATAGGAAAAGTCAGAGCAAAGATTCCAAGGTTCCAACTACAATCAGCACCGTCCTAGATCCTCATCTTCTTACTCTGGGAAATAATTAAGATAAACAATGACTAGACTAGCTCTAACTGGATTTGCAACCCTAAGGATTGAACAGATTCTATGGTCCACACATTAGCCCACATGATTTCAGGACCTTACTTTGTATACATGTTGATTTATTTTTCTTTACAAGTCATGGTAGGTTCACCTTACTGAGGTCAAGATTGTAATCTGGCAATCAACAGACTGAGAGAATCCATAATTCCTTGATTACTAAACCAAAACAAACATCTAAATGAATATAATAAACTTCCACACCATTTGATTTATTTACCTCTCTTCTAGATGCCTATAAAACAATAATACTTTTCCTGCATTTATAACTTAGCTTCAATAGGGACCTACAAAGATTTTTTTTACAGTACTCTAAAGCAATCTAGCAGTTTAAAACAGATTGCACCATAAAGTAATTTTATACTGCAATAAATGCTTTATACCCTACAGTCATTTTTCTATTTTGCCTCCCTGTGCTTTCCTCTCTCAGCGTCCTTTTCTTCTTGTACTGTTCTGTGCACAGATCATCTGGACTAACAATTGGAGACACTTATGCAAGACTAGCTACCAGCAAAATATAATGGAAGATGAAAGACAAGTGATTGTGTGTAGTATATATGTAAAAAGTAACAATTCCTATTCTAATGTTTCTCTTTTCTTTATATCTTTCCAGTTTCCCATTTCCCATTTACTTTTTTTTTTTTTTAAATCGATGTTCAACAGCACTAGTTGTGTATTCTAAAGGGGAAAAAAAATGAGCCTTCAAAGATATGGACATTTTTCATACATTGCTACTCGGAATTCAGCTGTAGAATACTAACCTGTGGATCATGGTGCTGCTAGAACACAGAATACCAACACTATAAAATAATTCTTCCCACTAGCAACACATATGAGCCTCTCTTTTGGGAATCTACAAACTGTATTATCTTGTTCAAGTGGACATAGTGGTCTGGTCAATAAAATACAAGTTTCCAGGTCAGAGACACGTATAGAAAGCCATTTGATATCATTTGGCAAAGTAGTAATTACACACTCTGCTCCCCCAATTTATCATTGGTTACTTTACTTGCGTTCCATCCTCAATCTATTCACCAGTGAAAGGCAGAGCGTGAGTACTTGGACACCAATTTCTAGAAAGGGTAGTGAATGCAGGGTGAAAAGGCATTGCTGCAGAAGAGGATGAGGTTATTACAGATTGATAAAAATATATACTAACTTAGCCGGATATCAGCCACTGGTGCTGCTCCATTTTTTGGATATTCAGGCTCCATGCAATGAAAATTGAAGAAAGGGTTCTTACTCCCTTTTATTTGGATCAGAAGCTAAATAACAATATTTTTTTATTTTTTATTTTTTTAAACATAAAAGACATTACGTACAATGCATATATAGTCATTCTGCCCAAGATCATTACATGTAACATTACATATACATTATAAGCTTTTTTGACTTAGATAGATATTAAGACTATTACATGCAATAAACCACGCAAGACTTACTAACATAACAGGACTTACTAACATATATCGAGGAGCCTAGATTTCCACATTTATCTAATTTTTTTTTTTTTCAGTGGACATTGGGGGGGGGGGGGGGGGCTATAGGACCCAGTTGTTCATGATGTAATATCTTATAGGTAATGTTTAAAAAGCCTCAGGGGTAAACATAATTTCGGGGAGATTCGTACTGCAAAATCCCACCTACGGATTTCTGTTTTCCTTCTTTTCCCCTTCTTTACCTCTCCTATGTTATTCCCTCCCCCATACTTTCTAGATGTTGTTGTATTTTTTAACCCAATTGATCCAGGGAAGCCATTTTTCCTCAAATTTTTTGTTGTTGTTATTTTGGAACGATATACCTCTTTCCATATTATATTGATATTCCAATTGGGCTAATATTTGGGACTTTGGGGGCCTTAGATTTTGCTTCCAGTATCTCGATATTATTGTTTTTGTAGCCATCAAGATCTGAATAATTATGTATTTCTTCTTGAATGTGAAATTAGATAGATTAAAATGTAGCAGTGCCAATGCCATATCTGGCTTTATGTAATTTCCAATAATTTCTGATAAGATTTTAAACATTTCCTCCCATAGGGGTTTTAGTATCGTACAGTCCCACCATATATGTCTGGACATTCCTATGTCGGTGTTACAACGCCAACATTGGCTAGAATTCGTAGAATTAATTTTATTCATTATTTTTGGGACCAGGTGCCATTGATGTAGGATTTTATAGTGTAGCTCTACTATATTTATACAATGAATTGATTTTTTTACTTCTTTTATTGTGGTGGCCCAGATTTCTTCTGCATTAACTACCCCTATGTCTCTCTCCCAATTTGTCCATGCTTTCGGTTTTGTTTCTTTATCCTTGAGATTTATAATGTCAAGACATCGAGAAGTAGATATGCCTTTCACACTGGGAGCTATAAATGTAATTATTTTAGCTAAGTGAATATCTTCACTATCTGTTATCATCTGTTGCAGCATGCTGGTCTGTTTGCTTAGAGGCTGAAGAAGTTCCCCGAACGAAACGCGTCCCTCTTGTTAAAGTGAAGTTACCTGGCCAGGTTCTCAATTCTTCCTTCTTTACTGACCAGCACGTTTTTATATCCATGTACTATTCATGGTATTTTGCTAACCCAATCAGCAAGTGAGTAATTTGACACTCTGCCTGTGGTTACCTTTGTATCTGTGTCTGTTGATTTGTATTTAAAGGCACATATCATTGTTTCTTGTTTTGTCATTTTTTTTGTTACATTTGTGTATATTTTTTCTATATGTATTTATATATTGCATTTGTTTTTATATATTATTAAATTTATATATTTTATATTAATTTACTATCTTTGGTTTTTTATATTGATTGACACTTACTCTGTTTAACTGCCAAGCGCTGTCTACTCACCTTCCCATTCTGTTTCCCTTTACAGTGGCTTGCTCCACTGTTTTCTCATAAAGACTAGCAGCTTATTTTCTCAATGCGACTCATCTGTCCAATCCACTGAGATATTTCATTGTCAATATCCTCAATCAGTGTATCGCTGGGTTTGTATACATTTATAATAATTATTTTAATTTGTGTTGTTTTTTTTTGGTAAAGGGTTCACTTTGATTTCACATAATAGGCGCTGTGTATATCACATTTCTACTATCTGTTATCAAATGGTGCATAAAATAATTTTTTATCCGAAGATAGTTAAAGATTTCGCTAGCTGGAATCTGTGATTCCCACTGAATCTGTGGGAAGGGTTTAAGGCTCCGATTTTCCAGCAGATCTGCTATTAGGATTATTTTCCCTTTCCACCTATTCAGATTTAGATTTTCCATATTTAATTCTAGAGTTTTTATAGGACAGAAGGGTAGGACTTTATCTGCCAACTTATTATTTTTTTTGAATACCAGCCAGTCCAACATTAAGTCCCTTATGTGCGGAGTTTTTATCTTTTGAATTAATTGTTTTGTGAACTCCGTATTGGCCCAAAGAGCCAGTGGGATTTCCTCTACGTTAAGCTCAGCCAACTCGGCATAGTACCACGGCTCCATTTTAGCTAAGGGGTCCTGCCATCTCCGCAGATGTAGCAATTGTGTCGCCTGATAGTATTTAACAACGTTTGGCACTGAGAGACCGCCTCTATCAGAATGTTTTAATATATGGGACATTGCAATTCTTGGGCGCTTTTGGTCCCAGATATATCTCAAAAGAAGTCTCTGCAACATTCTCAGTTTTGTGATAGGGATCCTAAGGTGGGCCATCCGAAACAACTAAATAACAATATTGACTAATAAACATTGCATCACCCCTGTAAGCCTACAAGCCAGAGGAACAGCATCTGATGAGAACCTGCCCCATGCATTTCGCACAAAAGCTACTTAATCATAGACTTATTCATTGAGGTTATTGCAATGGATGCATTTAACTGTGGGATAGTCATATAGCTAAGCTGGATATAAGACAAGACTAAAGATGATTTTATGTTTTGCAGCAGGTAGAACATTGGACAGACTACAATCTTCCTTTAAACTCTATTTTTTCATATGGTATGTGAGAGGAAACATATGGAAACATGCAAATTGAATATTAGAGATCAATGAATATTGTTTTTCAGTATATCATTGCAGTGTTTGTGCAATGCTGGATATCTATCAAATTTACACAGAATGCTTGAGACAGCTGCCAGAGGTGCCAATGGCAAACCATTCATGTATAATTTACAGCATGTATATATATAAACAGTATGGGTGTAATGGTAAAACCTTTCTATAACATCACACTATAAAGAATCTGTACATCATCAAAGATGGATCACACACCTTAAGCAAAGTGCAATCGATTCTCTCAGTGTGTTTAGCAGAAAATCTACTGTAGCAAGCAGTTTTTAATGGGCAGTTTCACTTAGCTTATTTTCTGTATGTTGTACATGGGTTTAATGTATGTAAAATGCACTTCATTTTACTTTAACTCAACGTACAGTTCTCCTGTTTTATAACTTCACTGGGACTTATAAATTCATCCAATAATGAGAACTTGAAGAGATAGGCAGGACTGTTGCTATGGTTACATGATAATCTACTTTATTGGAGTGTTTAGGTGCTAGGAAGAGTTGCGGAAAAGAAGGATTTTTTTTCTTCTTCTTTACTTATCTAAAATGACTACTGCAGCAGTTTACATTTCTGCCATGTGTATAATATACTCCATTCCACATGTATATTGCTACAGCAAATGTCAGTCACTTTTCATGTCCAAGACTGATAAAAGCCACTGATGCATGGATAGTCTGAATGAAGTAATGTTCAGTGAGGTTCTCTGGAGAGATGTACAGATGTCACAGTGACACAACAATTACATTGAACATGGTATTTAGAATTACGATTTTACTTTAATTTAAATTCTAGTAAAGCTTTCAAACAATATATGTCAAATATTTAAAGTGCTAGTAGATTAAACATTACGTTAAAGTGGCACTGTAGCTTTTTATATCTTTTGCTTCACCGATAGAAGTAAAAGTAAAAAATGTTCTCTACCTGTCTTAAGTTATCCTATCTTTAGGCCCCCATCAGATGTTCCCAGAGATGTCGTGGCAAAGCTGCACTCTTTTACAGACACAACGAAGATGCTGGCACTGAGCCGCTAGAATGGACAGTTGTCTTATGAAGATGAAATACAGCATCTTTTTGATGACCTGTTCTCGGCCATGACGTCCTGGGGAAGGTTGATGGCTACTCTGACCAGACATCTCTGATCTCTGGAGAGAAAATACAGGTGGAGCCAGCCACAATCTCTGTGTCCAGAGACGCCAAGCTTAAATTTTGACATTGCATTCCTATTGTCAGTCCCCTTGCTAAAAAAAAAATGTTTTTTCAAGAGGCTTCTAAAAGAAATACTGTTTGCTGTTAAAATTAGTCATATTAAGAAGTATATATGTGTTTATTCAATATATAATTACGTAGGTTTTAGTGTATTATGTTTATAAAATCATCAAACAATATTTATTTGTTTTATGTTCCTCTAACTTGTAAGCATGTGAACAGCCCTCTCATTAACTTATGTATCAATGATGTGTAAATTTTGTCCCAAAAAAATGAACACGCTGTTAGCAGGATTGCAAGTAAATTTGAGAGAGACTCCTGTTTATGTGTAAATTAACACATTTTCAATGGAAAATGTGTAATTTTCGCATTAAAGCATTTTGATTTAAAATTTCTACACTTGATACAATCTCAAATTACACAAATTTAGTTTTTGCCTGAAGTTGTCCGTAAAGGAGCTTCCTGAAGAATTACATTTTCAGTATTGCAAAATCTCAAGTCTAGTGGGATACCTGATTTTTTAAAATATTACCAGGCAACTAATGCCACTACAGCACTTAAGTTTGGCCTACAAAGTCAGATTCCACCTGGCATAAGATGGAAAATGATAGGATGTCACCATATTCTATTAATATGTGGCTTCCGATGACTGGGCGACTCAGAATAACTGAGATGTTTCCCACTACTAAGATTACCATCAAAGCTTAGGATCCTGTATTTAAAGTAGTCGGCCCTTCCTCTGGGTGGTCACGAGTAATGCCGCTGTCTGTATTAAAACTAGATTTACCTGATTTATATTTGAATAATTGGCACACTAAATCAATTCAAAATTGAAATGACTTTTTAATAGGTAATTCTTTAATGTCTTTTAAGAGACTTCAAGATAAATTCAGCCTAGAAGATAATATGCAAATAGAGCACAAATTAATTATTAATAAAATAAAAGATACATTTTCTGTTCAAAATTTAGATCAAAATTATACAGAAAACGCATTATCTGATCTGGAAAAAACATACATACATAATCCAAATAAAAGCGGTACTATATCTCTAATAAACACGGTACTATATCTCAATTTTACTCTTATCTAATGCCCACACTTAGATTAAAAGATGATTACATGCTTGCATGGGAAAAATATATGGGAGCTTGTTACGACCTGGAAGAATGGCTTAAATTTGTACTAGCTCTTAAAGGAATTACACAATGCTCCAATCATTGGGAAAACCATTTCAAAATAATAGATGGCATTTACCCCCCTATAGGTTGAATAAAATGAAATCCAGATATTCAGACACATGTCGGAGAAACTGTGGAATTATTGGCTCGCTTTCACATGTTGTTTGGTATTGTCCTAAACTCACACAATTTTGGCAGCAAATACATAAATTAATCCAAAAAGTAAATCCTAATATTCCTGTACCAACTTCAGAATTGGCTTTATTTAAATTCTTCCCTGATACTATTGAAAAAAAATGATAAAATTATAGCTGCTACTATGGTAAGCCCCAGATAATGGAGGTCACAAACAATCATCTGTTATGCGATCATCAGAATTCGGTATTGTTGTGTCATTTTATGTATAGTAGAATTGGTTGTAGTCATCAGAATTAAAAAAAACAAAAAAAAAACTATTGTGGATGGATGCACTCCCCTTCCCCTTGTTTTTTTGCCCCCCCCCCCTCCCAATTTTCTAGTTTTTGTTATATTTCTTAACATTGTAATTTAATTGCATAATTAATTCATACCAATATGTTATCACAATGAAAAAGGACTATAAAGTCCCTGATCAATACTTTCATCATTGATTTAAATATGGACTGGATACATTGATATTTATTGTTTTTATGTATAACATATATGGTATTTTCTCTTTCATTGTAAAAGTTATTGTTATTGTAAAAATATCTCTTTAACAAATATATTTGGAAAAAAAGGAAAATGTTTAATTTACTTATCAAGCCACCAGGTCATGTTATAAACACCACAAACAGATTAAAAACACATTGGTAGGCATTTGTTTGCAATTCTGCTAGAACACTGTATAGATATTTTTTATATATATAATGTGTTCTATTTTCTACAGTCGTCGTATAAGCAATATTTAGGTGACAGAATCCATTTAATGTAATGTAATTTTTTAAGATTTGACTGTCCGTGTAAAATGTCAATAAAATTATTTAGAATTTGACATGCCTTCATAAGAAAAGATTTACATTTCTGGGCTGTAAGTACTGTAGGTCACATACATCAAGGTTCCATTTGCATTTCTTGTGGGAGGAATATGAGTCTTTCTTGAAATCTGCTCCTCTGATTTATAGATCATTATATGTATTACATGTATTACAAAGTCAGCATGCTAAACCCCAAGGATTTGAATTACTACATTAGGACACTACAAAGGTCAGAAAAATAATAGTTTGGATTTTTATTTCATTTTTTATGACCACTCACTTTATTATCTGTTGTGTATACACACATTTGATCACTCTATTCTCTGCCTTTCTCTACTGACACATTAATTTATCAAGAGTTCAAAAAGAGTTTTGTCTGCATGATAACTTTATCTCTTGGGTTTACTTTTTTATCTAAACAGCTGACGAAGGAAGTAAACTGTCAATAGAAAATGTAATTTATCAAAAGTTACTTATAGTTGTGTTAGATAAAGATGAGAACTCCTTAAATTAACTATTAACTATTGCCGTAAATTAAAGATATACAATCTAAATAATTTCACATGCTTTAATTTCTAACTCAAATTTGGATATGCTTTTATTTACAATATATAATGTGCTCATGTACTCAATGTTATTAGAGAGGCACACAGTAGCAGGTGCGCAGATGTTACAATGGCCATTAAAATATGTTTTTGGAGTGGAGGCGTGTTTGAACTTGGACCTTCTCATCATTTGTTCCCTTACATTTTGCCTCCATTTGCATACCTGCCAGTATATGTTTTTATGGAATGTGTCAGAGGTGGAGCCAAGAAAAAAAAAATGCAGCTGAAAGGTTTTTAATGATCCATGGACCTATAATAAAATGTCAAGATTTCTATATCTTTCATATCAGTTGTGATCCTGAGTGCTTGAGGAACACAGTTGTTTTACAGGTTAAACATAACCCTAATTCTAGTTCTGACCCTTACTCTAATTCTAACCAAAACCCTAACTTTACTCTATCCATTACTATAACCCTAACCCTACGAAAACTTGTAACCCTAACCCTAGATTTTAAGCCTAACACTTTTTTTAGTTGTAATATTGCAGACTTCCACTGGGGGCAGTCTAACAACTACAACAGAGTGATGAAAGATCAAATACTCCCAAAATTCTTGCCCACAACAGGACAGCACCATTTTCGGTATGGCGCTGCTCTTCTAGTGGAGCACATACCCTTGCTACTCATGGCAGCATCATGGCAACACTGTCTGATCGTCGGAGGCGATTATTTATTGATTGATTATTGATTGTCTCCAGTGCCCTTGTGGAACTCGAGCAAACTGACAGTTTTGTGGAATTTGCCCACATTTATGCTTTAGAGCCATTCCCAGGGAGCAGAGACTGAAGCTGAGAAATCATGAACAATCTTGGACTGCTCTGTAACTAATGAATTAGACCCTTCTTTGATCAAGTGCAAGTTTCTTTGAGGTATTTAGACCAGACTAAGGAAGATCTGCACCAGGCGTGGATGTTCCATAAGTGCTAGGTGTGCGCTGCACACCTAAAACGGAGCAGCCACGCAAAAAAACCCGGAAATACATCTGGGAGACATACGGCAGCTGTGAATTCAGCAACAGTGTCACTCACTCTGTTGCCAGTTCGACCAGCACGAAAAGTATATGTAAATGTATATACTTTTAGTGAGTGACTCTGTTTCCAAATTCACAGCTGCCGTTGGCCCCTTGGACGGATCTCATATACTTGTGGGGGTTTGTGTGCTGGCTGTTCGCAGTATACAACCCCCCAGAAATACACAAGATACATCGTGCCCCTGAGTGACAGATGTCCTCTGGACTGGCAGCACACCTGTCACTCAGGGGCACGATATGCCCCTGATCTGCTCAACCCATCATATTTGTTTAGCTTGCCTCAAGATTTGCCCTAGATGTCGGCATTTCTTCCCATTTAAAATTAGTGGAGACTTAATTTTAGAGAGTTTGGAGAAGCTTGTTCTGCACTCTTTCTAAATAATTTCATCGACTATACGTATTTGTTCACAGAATGAATTGACCCATGTTCCTAAGACCAGAGGGGCTTGTAGTGCAGCATTCACTAGAAAGGTTAATATAAATTACCTTTATTATTTTTATATATACAATGGATCATATATCAGCAAAACAATCCATTCCCTGCACATTTTGTGACTCAAAGCATTTCTTGTTATGTTCCAGTCCTGTCAAGTATTAACATAACAATCAATATTTATTGGTTAGAAATATACTCTGACAACTTCAATATGACTTTTTATGACTTCTTATTCTGATTTAACTTATGGCAAACTTATACTTTTTCACGCTTTGGGAAAAGACTGATCGATAGTTAATTTTGTTGCTACTTTTTATTTATATGAGTACATAAAATAATCAGATATTGTCAGGATAATAATTTGATAGCTTTGCAATTAATTACCACTATTAATTTGGTCTTTATTTCAATCATATATAATCATTAGCTGCCTTATTATAAAATCTATAATGTCCTTGTATTAAATATTTTTCATTGTTACAAAAAACCAAATATATAATATATGCTCATATATCTATATCATAGCTGCATTCAAACATTTAAAGGAGCATGTACTACAGGAAGACTAATTAGCAATCTGACGGTAAATTGATGAAGTCTGGCAAAGGAAATGTCTCTTTTAATGAACTTTTGTTTGCTAAAATGATGTAACTACATTGAAATGACTGTGGGTGCTTTAAAATAATTACCGCACTCCATAACCATGATCTTTAACGGGTGAGATAAAATTACAGCACTAGATTCTGCAACATTCTTTTATTTTGGACTAACATGGTTGCTAAAGTTACTTCAACATCATTGAAATCTAATCTGGATTTTTGTTACAATTCATTGGATTTGTCATACTGATCTTTTTGGTCAATTTCAGTTATCCTCCTACAATAGCAATGTCTTATCTCAGTATTGATTTTTTTTTTATCCATAAAAGTCAATTCGGTACTTCCTCAAAAAGCAGAACTGGCCAAGCAAATGACATTACTTCAGGTACACAGAGAAGATGCTCGCAAATGGGAAGTGAGGGAGCGGACTCTAATGCACTCCAGCAGATGGAATCATATAAACAATGTGTTATTAGATGAATATGATCTATGTATTATTGCATGATGTCAGCAGATTCCAATTTAGATGTCATGGAAGCTAAACGACAGGAAAATGCAGATTCGTTCCATCCATTTCTAGATATGCGATGGTAGTTTAATAAATAGTTAATTGCTGCAGCCATGCGAGATGCATTAGTTTCATCATCGCTCAGTAGAAAAACACTTTGTTCAATTAAAATAATAAATAACCTGCCAAAAAAAAAAAAAAGAAGGGGTAATATTGCTCTAGCTAAACATAAAAATGAGGAACAAGGCGGAAATTGTTAGTAAATCATTCATAACATTTTCTATAAGACGAGATGATACAACAAGAAAAAGTAAATTATTAAACAGGTGCTATATCATGACAGTATAGGTTTATTTGAATTAAATAAGTCAAAAGTTTTGGTTAATATGTTCTCTTAGCAATTTACTTGTGAAATACTTTATAAAGTTAATCTTAGATAGCTGTCAAAACCTCAGTTCAACGTTAGCTTTCAAATTTGTATCATTACATAATACTGTCAGTCACTATAAAGATCCTGATTTCTTAAAGAATAATAACATAATTATCATTAATAAGAAGTATTATCTCAATGGAGACAGCTCATTGTCATTGCCATATGGGAACAGGGATCCCAGCAGAAAAGGTGTCAGTTCTGCAGTTGTGGCAGTACCAGGATATACAGAGATGGAGGCAGGCTAGATAAACAGTATACAGAGGTCGGGGCAGGTAGCAATCTGACAAGATCAGGTGGAAAGTCGGATTAAAAAAGCAGGAGGATAAGAAGAGCTAAAAACATACAAACTAGGCAACGATAAAGGGAATACATGGGTGTAAATACACTGTGGAAAAGGTAAATATAGCCCTCAGGAGGAGTAGAAGGCTGGACCATATGTAATAAGTAGGAAGATTATATCGCACAAGTGTGACTGCCCACAATGGAACAACATGATAAAAGAGGTAGTGAGGAGCAGAGAACTATACGTTCAGGAAATATAAAAAAAAAAGCAGACATGTACACTGATAGTTTGTATGTAGACGTGTATTGGTAATATACCAATGTACTGATGGTCAAAAAAATAATATATGTAGGAGAAAAAGAGGAAAACTGAAAGGCTACAAGGAGCTGGCAAAAAAATAAAAAGTAAAGAGCAAGCAAAACAACACTGTGAGTAAAAATATACAATGGAAACAACATGAAAAATTAAAAAAGAAGAAAAAAGCAAAAATGTAAAAAAGGAAAAAATAGGAAAGAGACACAAAAAAATAGTAAAAATATATAGAAAAAAATTAATGAAAAAAGTGTGGTTGTGTTTGCATCAAGGGGTAACTAGCAGGGAAATAGTCAACGTTGTCCTAACTACATAAAAGTCAAAGTACAATAAATAGAAGAAAAAAAAAGGGGGGGAAATAAAGGTAAAAAAAACAACAAAAAAGTGCATCTTGCAATTATAAATGGTGGAACGACCTGCATCAAAAACACGAACAAAAAAGTAAATAATATATGTAAAAATAGAGCAAAAATATAGGAAAAACAGAGGAAAAAATGAATAAACAAATGCAGGAGTAGCTTTAAAAAATGACATTTGTCTCACCCATATGTAGAAAAATGTTGGTTTTGCACCTGTTACTACCCTCTCAGATTTATCTATAGCTAGCCGTTCTCATGCCCCATTTTGTTATACATTCAGGATACACAGAACATGAACCTCACCACATGCAAATAAACTTATACAATGTAACTAACAGATGAATCAAAGTTAGTTTGCTGACTGGAGCATCCATTTTATGTTCACATGCACTTCTCTCAACCTTGAGTTCCAGTGAAGAGTTTGGGATTTGGCAGACAAGCATTTCAAAATATAGACTAAAAATGGTGATGATTTAGCAGGTCCTTCTGTAAACTTATTTTCCACTATATTTATTAAGGTAAAATATGTAACCTTTTGTACTGTTTTCAACATTATCTACATTTAATGAGAGTTTGTGTTCTGTAAGTATCTGGTGGAATATATTATTTTGAAAAAAATAAATCAATGTTTGTAATATTTTTCATTTCTAAAATGTAGTTCCTATCATTCCCAATATGCCCATTTTTAAAAAAAACTACAGTTCTGAATTACATCTTTATAGTCTTCTATTACCAATACTGTATTAAATGCCACTAAATTGGGTTTTTTACACCTGTAAAAATGTTGTTATTTGAAAAAGAAATAAATAAAAACTGTAGATGTATTTTTGTTCATTAAATGTATTTTGTTCATAAATGAACAACTTAATACATGTCAACTGAATGGCAATGTATTTGTTTACTAGTACAGTAATCTGCTCAGGAATAGTAGCATCTGGAAGCCCACAACAGGTAAGCAGATAAAAACAACCAGTATGTTTCTTTAAGGCAGCTCCAGAGATGTCATACAGGGGAAGATAGGGCTGGAATGTATGTATAAATTTTTAATATCAAGCAAATAAAAACATAATAAAATCTTACACTTAAAATCAGTAGATTCTTCAAAACAATCAAAGAATTTCAGATTCTTGAAAAAGTATTCATGTATAAAATGCTTCCGTTCACAGTCCCTTCTTCTCTCTGTCATGAGTCAACCCGTATTCAGGCTCATCCAAGCTGTATCCAGGCTTTTCCGTTTTATTTATGCATTTTGCTATTCTGTCTTGCCTCTGTTATTCTTGTTCCTTCTTTACTGTTCTGTTATATTTGTGTTCTGTTTATCTCCGTCCTGGCCACTTGGTGGCACTTCCTAAGTTCCTGGCCACAGTAGTGGCATTTCCCTAGTTCTTGTCCTTGGTGGCTCCTGCCATGTCTATCCCCGTCTGGCACCTGCCCAATTGGACCAAGAGTGGCTTCTGCCCATGTCCTGTCTTGAATTCCTTCAGTGGAATATCCTGTCTTAGAGTCCGTTCAGTGGGATGCCCTGAATTCATTCAGTGGAATATCCTGTCTTAGAGTCCCTTCAGTGGGATGCCCTGAGTCCCTTCAGTGGGATGCCCTGAGTCCCTTCAGTGGGATGCCATGAGTCCCTTCAGTGGGATGCCCTGTCCCTTTAAATGTAATCCTTGTCAGTTTCCAGTCTGTTCTGTCTCTGTTTCTAGCCTTGTTCCCTGTCTAAGTTACATCTTGTTCTTGTACCCAGTTCCAATGTTTTCTCTGTTCTTTGCTCTATTCCATTTATGGTTTTCCTTTGCCTGTCCTTAGGTTCCATTCCAGGTTTTCTGATTCTCTCTGCCTTGTCAGTTTTCTATTTAAACCACACCCGTTGCTTTTCAGTCCTTTGCGGCTACAGGTATTTTCTCTGTGTTTTAGTTCTATGCCTTTTAAGTTTCTTAGATTCTATTTGTTTTAGCTTTGCTAATATTATGTCTTAGTTAGGGACTTGCCTATGTGGGATACCTTGACGTGGTTGGCAAGCTAAAATCTAATTGGCCAATTTGGTGAACCAAATTCCCACCTTTGACATATTTAGTATTAGGCTAGTTCCTGTATTTATGTTCATTCCTTTGCATTTGTCTCTTGTGTTCCTTAGTCCTGTTTCCTGCAGTATTCTTATGACGTGCGTTAAACTCTCTCACAACGCGTTTCTCCTCTTCAACAAGGCTTTTTCAAGTGTCAACAAGGTTTTTAAGATTTGATGATTGTACACATGTCACAAGCAAGGCTTTTTTCACTACTGACTTCATTTCAGGTCAAAGTTATAAAAAGTGGGTATTTTTACAATTTTTTTAATCACATTTTATGATTGTTGTGTAATAATAGATATGATAAAAATAATTATATCTAAAAGACTTCTTATGACGTTAAAAACTATTTATATTTTCTGTGGGTATATTAATGAAAAAAACATTACAGCTAAACACAAACACAACTGAAGTGTTAAAACAGCACATGTCAAGGGTAAGACATGGTCAAAAAGGATGTCACAAAGGGATTAAATATTGCTAGGTCTGTTTCTTAAGTTGCTATCAATAACTTATTTAAATATGGAAAAAAAATTGTACCAGGACAAGTAGATTGTCATGAGGGACAAGTATATTGAGCTACTGCTTTAGTCACTTGGAACATTTTTAAACATGTTTTCTACGCCTCTGTATATACAAATACAATTTCTACAGTCTTGAAACGCATTATATATTATTGATGATATATAGATATAATAAAAGATTAAGCTACATATCAATATCGATAAAGAACACAGATCAATGTATAGACAAATAAGTACAGAACAACAAGAAAAAAAAAGAAAGAAGAACAATAACTATACATGTACAACATATTCCTGGTTCAACATCAAGCACAGAAATGGATACTGAAAGTCATTTCTAGAATCCCATTGGAATGTGCATCAAAGCTCGTTCTTCACATCTATTAAGCGGGTCACTTTCTGATAATAAAATCAGTGAGGGGGAGAAATAAACATACCAGTTGCCAATTACCTACTAAGATTAAGATTAAGATAAAGGATGCGATGTGGACACAGAGACCCGTAGGTGGTTTCTTTTCTTTATATTCCCTTCAATAAATAGTAAATTAATCTTAAAAGTGATAAAACCACTAAAGTGGAACAGACTAGAGGGCCATGCTCAGTGATGTGTGGATTTTGCTTTAACACCATCCAAATATAGGCTTTTCATGACTGATAACCCTGTCAGAGTGTGATTAAGGTTTGATACATCATCACACACATAACAAAGAAGCCAGCAAAGATTAAAAAAAGAAGATACTACACTATGGTTATTTTCTCTAAAAAATAAATACATAAACACACACCAGAACAATACAACAACATTTCATTTGAACAATAATGGTTAACAGGATGGGAACAAAAAAATATTACCTATTTCTCCATCTCTCTCTCTGTTACAAGATACACATGAATCAGCATACCTACACATAATGTACAAATTAATACATACAGGTGTGCTTGTAAATTATATACATCTGCATATGTATGTACCATGGTGGCCATCTGCTAAAAATTGAAATGATTCAAGGAAAGATTTAAATGCTTACAGTTTACTATATCAAAATAAATTATTCACTTGCATTTAGGCATGAGTAGAATTGCCCCTTTCTGAACAAAACAAACAGGACAAAATAGGATAAAAAAAAAAACAATATGCATGGTCTGTGAAGGTTTTTATTCAAAACGCAGTACTTTACGTTTACAAAACTGTGATCAAATATAAAAACGAATTCTCCAAGAGCATAAGCAGCATGGAGAAAGTGGCCAGATTAGAGCTATGAAATGTGTCAGCTATTGGAGTGTCAGACAGTATATAAATGTATTGGGACATAGTACCGGGTACACTGTGTGGGAGTGGAAGGGGAACATACACCACTCCATGAAAAAGTGATGTCCACAGGTAAAAATTCATCCTAGACCTGCATTTTTGTGCATCCTAATCTATTGACATGTGAGTAGTCATTTGGCTTTTTTTAAGATTTCTATGACACTTAAAGTTGTATTTGCACTATGAAGCTCATATGTTTTTATATTTTGTAGCACTGTCAATATAAGGGGAAGTCACACCCCTATTTCAGAATCACATTTTGGGGGGATTGGACTGCCAAATGGACTTCTAGATTTATTTTTGAGGTCCTTCTTGAACTATTTTTGAGGTCCTTCATGTATAATGTGACATTTATAAAGGCAATTTAAAAGGCCAGTTCCACCTGGCATATTTTCTGTTTGGTGCACGTTTATTATATATGTGACATGCCCTTGATTTTTATTTAAAAAACAAATTCAGTTCTTCTGTTGCTTCACATCAAAAATAATTTTACCCGGTCTTAAAAAAAAATCAGTGCCATCCAATCTCAGAGAGAGACGGGCAATACATTTATTACACTTAATTTGCAGAAATTTAGGAGCTAGGAAGAGTTGATGGAAATACTAACAAGGCATTTCTGTTGTTTTTGTTTACTTTACATGCCACAGTATTTTGTGGGCTCCTCTAAAAACTGTCCATTTAAGTATATTAGGAGCCCATCTTGCGGTCCCCAATTAAGAACCTTTTGAGCCACTGGCTTATCTTCTTCTTTGTATGTACAAAACCTTTATGCTTAGTATAAGTTATGTAGTAAAACCTCAGCTGGAAATGTGCACATGCTCCTGAGTATGAGGAGCTGGACACAGATACATACCCATAAACAACATGTTTTTATAACGATTTTGTGATTTTATTTATATATATATATATATATATATATATATATATATATATAATGTTATCATTTTAAAATTTATAGGTATCATAAATGTTTTACATATTAAATAAATACAAATGATAAATTCCATACATGACATGTAATGAAAGGAGGGCAAACATTTACAGGTAGAAGGGTTGTTGCTATGTTACATATCTATGGCAGTGACAAGCTATATAGCATACAGGTATATAAACAATTACACATTCTTAACAGACTTGAAAATAAAAAAAAATGTTGATGTTATTTATAACTAAATAACCTACCAATAATACCTAGCAGCTATACAAATAAACATATGGATGCTCTATACATATACTGGTAAAATGTATTTATTATTATAATATATTGGGTTAAAGTATTTGATTTTTCCCAGTTATGTTTAATTTGAGGGGAAGGGGAGGAGGAGTGGGGAGGAAACGGTGAGGGGTAGAGAGGGATGGTGAGTTTGTGATTTTTCTTTGGAACATGCTGAATGTCAGGGAATTTGCTTCCAATCAATACAGAGTAACAAAAAAAATATACTATAATGGTGAACCTAACCTTTTCTTGACAATAGTACAAATGTTAAACAACTACAAAATACACACAGAGATGTGGTGGATTTTAATCTGGCCACATGGTTTACAAAAACAGAACAGGTGTAAATCTAAAACACAGTAAGACCCAACCAACAGGTATTTAAATAAACATAAGTGTAAACCAAACATTGATTCCTGAAAGACCCAATAAACAATGTCCTATACTTATAGAACTGGGGCCCCTTCGAGAGGTAGTCATAGGCACAAGTTAAGAAGCTCTTCTGGGGTATACTAACTGCACGGTAGCTGCTATCCCCATACAGGGAATCCAGACCCTACTACTGTCAGAGATAAGTGAAATTATGAAAGATTAGATGCCACTAAATATGGCCAATAATCATTCATAAAAACAGTATTGTTCAACTTCCTTTTACAAAGCTATAATGTGACATATGTTTAAACTACTATATATGGAATAATGCACATGATAATAAAATATGAAAATATATTAACACACTAATATAGAATAACACACAATCATAATACATTGATTGGGCCCAATATCCCAATAAACAAAAATCTATTGCTAATCAGTACAAACAAAGCAGTTACAGGCAAGAGAAAGTTATAGGTTGTAAAACAAAGACAAAAGCTAAGCAAACAGCTACAACAATGGCACCTTTACTAGTGAATTCTATACACACAATCCCAGTGTATCAGAGTAACCAGCACTATTTCAGAACCAGGATCCACTAAATCCCAATATTACACGAGTTATCTAACGGTAACTAAAGACAATAAATGTTTGTGTAAAATTGTATAACAAATACTATTAATGTTTTTACTATTTGCCATATAATTAAGACCATAAATCAAACATTCTAACATACCGTATATTCCGGCGTATAAGACGACTTTTTAACCCCTGAAAATCTTTTCAAAAGTTGGGGGGTTGTCTTATACGACGGGTACTGGGATTTACTTACCTATTTTCTGCTCTGTCTCCTCTCTCGCTATTAAGCCGGTCCGTGGCTGTGAGGGAAGCGTTGTGAGCTTTTTTTTTAAACAAACTTTATTGACCGCGCGGCCTGAGGGGAGCTCACAACGCTTCCCTCACTGCCACGGACCGGCTTAACAGCGGGAGACAAAGCAGAAAATATGTAAGTACTGGGGATTGGGGATTGGGGAAGGGGGGAGGAGGGTGGCAAACTCTATATTTTAACCTAAAAAGTTAAAATATAGATGCTATTTTTCTGGCTTATAAGATGACTTAGTTGGGGGGTCGTCTTATACGCCGGAAAATACGGTATATTGGAAATTTACAATATTTCCATAGAAATGACAGTTCTTTTTTAATCCCTTGCTGACATAGGATAAACTAAGTCCGTCCTGTCTGGCAAAGCATTGCTGACATTGGACCTAGTCCGTCCTGTGGATAAATGAGTGGTGTTTGCGATATAAGATAGTAAACACCACTCTAATGGTGATGCCTTAATGCCTCAAGGTCGAGGCATGAAGCCTCACTGAAATCCATTTCCCAGGGCGCCATACTGGAGAGAAGCATGCTCCTCTAATATGGCTGCTGCCCTCGTGTGGGTAAAGCGTTGGAAGTGAAAGCCAGCAACATTGCAATGTAAAAAAAAAAAAAAAACTTTATTAAATATCTAGGGTTAGGGTTAGAAAATTGGTTAGGGTTACAATTAAATTAGGGTTAGCATTAGGGTTAAAATTAAATTAAAACTAAAATAAATTAAGGGTTAGCATAAAGGTTAGAGTTGGGGTTAAATTTTGGGTTTGGGTTGGGGTCAAAAGGTCACCGTAGAAACCCCCCCACACACACACTGTTTGCTTTTTGCCATATAACTTAAAGCATATTTCTAAACTCGGGACAAAATTTAGAAACAATTTAGAGGGGGTCTTTTTTAATGATAGTATTTGTGTAAATAATTTTTTAGGTCAAAGTTAAAAAAAAAGTGTTTTTTTTTCATCATATTTTATACTTTTTTTTTTTTTTTATAGTAATTGTATCTAATGATAGAAAAAAGTATATAATTTGAATTGTACAGTATGTGAGAAAGAAGTTTACAGCTAAACACAAACACCCCAGAAATGTCAAAACAGCCCATATCACCAAGGAAAAGACAAGATCAAAAGGTCATGTCACTAGTGGTTAATTCTCATCTGCAGGTTAAGGATTAAGCAATAACAGCAAAACTAAGTATAATGAACAACATAGAATTTGATTTACCATACAAGTGTGCAGAAACAACAATTTAAAATATAAAATTAAAGACTATAGTAGACTATAGTTACCAACGTGTAACAAAAGTTTCTGGAGCTGTTCCCTCTGGAATAATGTTGGATACCATCAGTAAGGCCTTTTTGGATTAAGATTTTCCCCAGCTTAGATCTTAAAGACTTGATTCTTCTGCCCTCAACTAGTCTAATTTTTATCCCAAGTTTCCATCTCCAAACCACACCCATTGAAGTTGTGACAGATATATTTGTTTTTATCTGGTTACTTCTCCAAAAACACAATGAGAGTTTAATACTATTATCCAATAGATGGCGCCCATAGCTCACAATTTGGACAATGATTTAAATCCCAAATTCCTAGTTAATCACACCTGAATACAATTATATATATATATATATATATATATATATATATATATATGCCCTCTAAGATTTCAGTCAATAGGAAAACTCCCTAAACATGAGAGAAGTGCTAAAATAATTTTACCTATTCTTGTTCATAGGCATTTAAACATGTGTATTTAATTAACTTTTGATTTGAAATAAAACTAGTATAAACGCTGTTAGCTTGCTCTATGCAATATCAGGTTACTATCTAATAACTTCTAATACTCTGCTTGTAAAGAAGATAATATTCTGAGACTATATTTAATTTCAACATTCAAACCTAATGTATAGTGAATGTAATGAATTATATAGATATCCACATAGTTGTGTAAATTATCAATTAAATATAGAATATCTATTTATGCATCCATGCATCCATACATGTACAAATAGATCTGTACTTACATATGTATGTGTATATATATATATAATATATATATATATATATATTAATTCATTCAGATTTTCACATTTAGTTTCAGGCTTTCTAAGATTTAGCTAACTAGATAACTTAGGTTTTTCTTTGACCACTTGGTATGTACACTTATTACACAGAGCTCTCTCGGGATGGCCAGGTATCTATTTGAGTTTTTAATTATAAAAAAGGTGTTTGCTAACCATGATTGCTAGCTTAAATTGCCCCATTGTCTTAAAGTCTTACCCAAACATCCCTTAAGGAAGGACAGTGATAAGATTAACTTGTTTTAGTATCTTAACAGAAGACTGAGGAACAGGGTCATTCAGACATTCTTCTTTATATCAGAATATAAGTCCATTTTGTCTCCCATAGTGTGAAAAATGTATGTATCAAAAGAGCACAACACTACACATCCCGAGTAGCTCTACCATTGACAATCACTCAGCACAATGCCATACCTCGGGGACACCTCACAACCATGTAAACTGGCATTTACAAATAAAAGGGAGGGAAAATGTATCAAAGTTGTGCGAAATGTGACGTGAGATCCAATATATAGTAGGTTAGTGCCTCCTACTGCTTAGTTGTCCCACCCAGACACGTGTCTCACATGTCACAGCCCGTGACCAATATGGTATTACACACAGTAATGTCACTTCCACAAGGCAAACAAGGCACTCGCCTAGGGCGGCACTTTGCCAGAGCGTGTTAAAGCACACTTCTGGTGCATCAAACATGTTCGCTCACTCCCCCACCCTTCAGTTCCTTCCAATTAATTGGGGTGTTGGGGGACTATGTAATGAGGGTGATGGAGGCATGTAATGAGGTGATGGGGCATGTTGTGGGTGTGCAATGTGGGGGGGGTGCCTAGGGCAGCACAAAATCAAGATACAAAACTGATTACACACACATTAAGGTTTATAATTACCATCCTTGTCCGGCTGGCCTTATGTTAATTCGTACCTGCAGGCCTTATCAATATATCAATATACGGTAGTATGACATAGAAGATGTCTGTATTACAAGACAAACATCTCATTAATACCTCACAAACCTGGTGACTTGGTTTGTGAGAGGAACTCACTAGGTTTGGTCTTGCAGAATGTCTAGCTAACTTACCTCATCTTACATTTTGGTAAATAGCCCCCTATATGTTTACATTTTTATTACCTATCTTTCACAGTGATTTGTCCTTCTGTTGAATATTACAACCTGGTCAAATGGACTGAAGGAGTGAATTAATGAGCATGGAATAAGCAAGGGGAGATGAGTGAACTGCTCAAGCACCAAAAAGCTACATGTGTTTTGTAAAATACTTCACAGCTGTATTAACAGCTGGATAGGGAGCATGGAACTGGAATCACAGGCATGGCACAAGCATTAAACTTGCCAGCGGATGATGCTTAACACAAGCACATTAATGAAGGTAATCAGTATGTTTTTTTTCTATTTTGTTGTTTAGTGAAACAAGTTCATTTGTCAAAGTTATCTACTCACTAAACGGTGACAAATGAGTTCTTTGTGTGCAATCTGCATGCTCTGGCAAGATCTATGTGTGCAATCTTGGTGCTGCAATCTGGGTGCTGGGAAAGTCTTGTAGGTACAAGTTAGGTGCTGGGCAAATTGTGTGCATGCAATCAGGAATTAGTGAGTAAAAGAGAAATGTAAAGCATAGAAACCAAATTAGAACTTTACTTCACTACAAAATACAACTTTTTATTTACAAATGCTGATTTTAAATTTCAGCCATTTTTCCACAGGAAAATAAGCACGAAAAGTACTATTGTACTTCAGGTTAGTTGGTTTTGCAGCCAGTGATTATTTGCTAAAACAAAAGTCTTAACAGATGGATAGACCTCAGTCATGCGCAAATGGCTGTCACACGTGCTGAATTGGATCATATTATATAATATAAAAAAAGATTAAAAATTTTAAATCTTTCTTTTTCTAACTTTTACATGAAAAATATTTTGCATATCAACAAACACTAGTAATAAAAATTTTCTTAATCCATTATTATATTTGTCCTGAATTTAGAAATAAAGTTGTTGTTTTTACAAGTTATAGGGAAATAACGAAGTAGCTCATTGCTTTTTATTAACAATTTCCTCCAACAGTGACCTTACCGTAATGTTGCTGACAGCCTCTAGAGATAGTCTTGCAACAAAAACAACATGAGAGAAAAAGTGATCACTTCCAAAATCTCTTGCCCACAACAGGGCAGCAGTATATTTAAAAGCCATGATGTCATTAAATTTGGCCCCTGAGAACTCTCTGGGGAGCCCCAGGGGGGTGTTAGATTTAGGTTTTGCTGGATGTATTGATATCAAAGCATTACAGCATCACCAGGTGAGCATAGGCAGCGACTGGTTATCCATAGGTTTGGCGAACGTGACGTTGACCGTGGAAGGTGTCAAACTAACCTGGATGCTCAAACTAGCCTGGATGCTGAGTACATAGTCATCTACACCTACATACAGTAGACACAAATAAGGATAGTAATTTGAAACCTCCATACCCCAAATTATGCTTTATGCTAGTTCCAACACTCCAAATCATTGTATAGCCAATGCTAATGTTTGCAATGTTGCTTAATATGAATGAAACCGAATCACTTAAATAATCTCATAGTGATGGACATTTACACAAGGCCTTGTGTACAAAAAATATTTAAAGAATGACCAAAAAAATTGCAAACAAATCTCTTTTGTCATGTTTTTTAGTCAGATTTTGTACATTGTCCAATTTGGTGGCCTATGTTAAAATTATTATTTTTTTTTTTGTATAGTCACTTTTTTGTATTGTCACATACTGTATTTTGTGTGACTATAACAGAATGTGTATTTTTCTTATTTCTCCTCAGCTGAGTAATCATATTCAGTATGTTCAAAAATGCATTCAAAAACACAGTCAAGGATTTTAAGCATGCGTGGGATAGACACAAGGCTATCCTAGCTATAAGACCGGGAAAGGGGGAACAAAAAAGTACTAAAAAAAAATTGGGCAGACTAGATGGACCGAATGGTTCTTATCTGCCGACACATTCTATGTTTCTATGTACCCCACAATAAAACTCTATTAATTGCCAATTCCCATCTGTCACACTATTTTAGTGATATGCTCTTTAGCGTTTGAAAGCCTGTATAAAAAATACATGCAAGATGCATGAAAAATATATTTATTAAGTGTCCATAGACTTCTGATCATGCGTTTAGCATTTTGCCTTTTTCCTCCCCCGACGCTGTATATTTTCTGTACTCTCCTGCTCAGCAATTAGCAGAAGTGAACATATGTTAGCATATGGACCTGCTGCATAAATCATGGCCCAGTGATTAAACCTATGCGATAACCTTCCAGTATATGTGACATTTGGGGAATGACAGGCCTGCATTATACTGACACCAATAGCAGTAAAAAATAATTAAGCGTTTTAGGGAGACTTGTATTACCTGGTAAAGCTAGTTATGATTAATAGAAGCAAACATGGATTTGTCATGTCAGACTAGCCAAATTGGATTTTGGTTACATGATATGTGTGGTAAACAAGAGTTGTGTTGTATGTGTGAGTTTATTGTAGGAGAATGTAGAATGCTGTGAAGAGCACATACACTTCAGTTACTTAGATAGCTTTTATTGCTATGTAACACAACAGTAAAAAAAAAACACATCTCATGCTGCCTTTCACGCTCCTTGCAAATCCGTGCAACTCAGTGCAGGGGGGGGGGGGGGGGGGATGGGATGCTTAGCCTTCAGAGACTCATAGGGAGTGTGAGAGGCAGTCTGAGAATATGTCCTTGTGCCTGGGCAGGGCACAGACATCAAGCTTCCCACCACTAGACACAAGGGAACCCAGGCATCGATGAGCCCCTTTTGGATGCAATATGTCTGCTGGAACAAATCCTGTTCGTGCAATCTGGGTGCTGGGAAAGAACTGTGGGTGCAATTTGGGTGATGGGGAAATCTTGTTGACACAATGTTGGTACTGGGCAAGACCTTTGGGTGTAATATAGTGTAGTGTAGGTGCTGTGTCAAGTTCCATGGGGGCAATCTGGTGCAAAGTGGGATGGTGCTCTTGCAAATATGTGGGTTCAATGGCAAGTGATATGGGGGACAATAATTAAAGGAAGGTAGGAGAAATGAAGTGAAGATGAAGGAAATAAAAACAAGGAATTCAAAGGAAAAACTTTTTACATGTTTTCAAAAATATTTTAATTGTGTTGATATTTAGGTGATGTGTATTTTCGGCGAAGGTGTATGCTACATGGGGCAGGAAAAGAGGTGAGCCACAGTGAAGGGACAAAGGGACTGTGGGGGTGATGACAAAGGGGGGTGCCACAAGAGAGGCCTGCACAGAGCTCCTAATCACCTAATATGTTAATATGCATTTAGATGCACAAGGTATAAGTAGTATAAGTGTTACACAGAGCTCAACATAACAATAAAGAATACAAAAATTTGAATAAATTATACCACCAACTGAAAATAAGTATAAGGATAAATATAAGAATAACAATAAAAACCCAAAATACTTTTTGAACAGAATATGACAGATAGTCCCAGATGATATTTTCAGGTAATTAACACTTAAGGCACTAGTCTTATTGAAAACCCCAGAGTTTTTGTTACTGCCAGTATGGCTGAAAGAACTGAAAACTCAGAGCTTACACAATGAGAGTCATGAAACCAGTATACAAATATATAAATGTTATTAATAGAATAGTTTTAAAATCTACACTGAAAAAGATACATACATTAAACAGACAGGGATATACAATCTTGCTGTTTAGTTTAACAGTTTACAATACACAGCATATATAACTGTCACACCAGATTCGGACATCAGTCGGCTGAGGAAGTGCGTCCCGTGTGGCATCTCTTTTTTTTTTTTTTTCTGCTCATGGTTGCACCTTAGTACCTGGCCAGGTCGAACATATGTGAGGAGGTGTGTATACTGTTGATATTATATTTAGTCTCAGCATTCTTTTATGGAGCTTTTTATGGCTATTTAGCAAGTTTTTTCTCTACAGGAGGGGATACTATTTAAATATACTATTTACTGCACATATGAGCAATACATCTGAGAATTATAAATGCTGAGTATTGTAAACAGTTAAACTATACAGCAAGATTGTACATCCATGTCTGTTTAATGTATGTATTTTTCTCTGTGTAGATTTTTAAACTATTTTAATAAAAACATTTATATATTTGTATACTGTTTCATGACTCTTATTGAGTAAGTGCTGTCTTATTCCTATACATTAGATCAGGACTTGACAAGCTTGACTGAGTTTTAGGAGCCAGCAAAAAAATCTAGGAGCCAGACAATTTCACATACACTCAAACACATGCATACACACACACACACACACAGTCAGTCCCTCATTGCAGGGATGAGGGCATTTCGATTCCAGCTTTGTCTGTGTAAGAGCTTAGACCATCCCTGCTGAGCATCCGGTGCTCGGACACTATAGACGGTGCACGAGGGGTCAGAGCAGGAAGTCTGTGCAGCCGTGCACACACTCTGCTCCCTCGCGCTCCACTGGATTAAGGTTTTTTTTTTTTTTTTTTTTTTTTTTAAAATGACATCAGCAATGATGGAACTTCACCATGCGGGGCTCTCAGTATCCGGGCACCAGGTCTGATTTCCTGGTCGCCATGGTGACCTGATGCCCAGGGTTTGTCGAGCCCTGCATTAGATGCACAAGGTGCTGTCATAAAGGAAATACAACACAAGCACTTTTAAAAACACCATTTTCTCTTTCTCTTGACCTATGCATTTGTGTACAATTCCATTAACAAAATGTATATCTATTTTTTTTTATTCTGTACACTCTGAATAGAAACAACAGGTTCCATCAATATGATTCTTTGTAGATTCATCTGTAGAATATATATTTTGCTCAGGTCTGAGGACCTAACCTTTACAAGTTGTGCCATTAGCTATTATACTGTATCTGTCACCTTCCCAGATGCGTAATTTACTAAGAAAGATTATTTTAAGTGATCATTTCTTCCACACTTTAGTGTAATGTCCTGACAGATTTGGACTAGTTATAGGGGAGGGGAGGTCAGAACAGGTAAAGTAACAACAGTGCAACATCTACAAAATGATCACAAGATGGCATGAGTTGCATTGTAATATTATCTGAGGTAACCCAAACCTACCGAAAAATTCTAATACATTTTCTGAAGGTAAATTTAATAAGACAAAAATCTCAAAAAGGTGAAAGGTGCTTTTTAATTAGGGAAAGCCATGAAAGGGTTTGCATAGGACATAGATCTTACCTGATACGCCTGTCAAGAAAGTGTCGGTACAGGAAGAATACTCAAAGGGCACATGATAAAGATGTACTAAGCAGCTACTGAAGTGTTATAATCCATCAATCAACCTTATTGTGCAACTTTCTCCAAGCAATATTTCTTAGTAATTTAAGTCACTAAGTCTCTAATCAATTATTGTTTCTTTAGTAACATAATTTAATGCTAAAAGCACAGTCTGTGTAATAGTCAGATAATTTTTTTTAAATAATAAGAGTTTCTCAGTGACATTTTCTAAATGATATTACTTATTGGTGGAATTCAATTTCTCAGATTATCAACATTTTTTTTAGATATGGTTGGCTGACATCCAATACCTATGGTATTCTGAAGAAAATAAAAATCTTTTACATACCAGCCTGATTTTTTTAATTTATAAATCTGCACAGTTTGTCATATTTTAAGAACTCACCAAATGATTAATGTCAATTATTATATGGTGGGAGCTATTCACTAACATTGAGTTGCAAGTGAGTTGACATGAGACGAACATTTCATATCATGAGTTTCTCCTATTAGAAATGTTGAAATGGTAAGATCCAGAAAGAATTTGAAGCACTGGTGCACCTCCTCTGATGTGAGTGAAAAAATGGTTAGGGCAGATGTCCTCTGATTAAAACATATCAAATTGTATTTCCAAATTGGTAAAACAACAGGACTAAGCATAGTCTCACGCGAAACGCGTGAGGGAAACACTCATCGGAAGTAGCATTTATTAAAAGGTGGTGCTGGTAAAATGACCAAATCGTTATATACAATCCACAGAGATCAGCGCACCCACATTAAACAGGTTACAAATTCTTAAAGCTACAGTCTTCATAAGATACTGTATTTGATCGAATATAAGATGAGTTTTTTTTTCAGAGCAAATGCCAAGAAAGGGATGGAGGAAATGCTGCAATGTAATGTCTTATGTGTTTCATTGAACTGAGATGTAACTTCATCAGGTAGAACATTTCTTAGCTCAATGAAACATGTACAGCATTATCTCATATTAGCCATTAACACCACCAACATCGTAAGATTTCTGAGCATCATCGGCTTACTCTTAATGAGTGAGACCCCTGTCCTTGCGGCCACTTGTGTAGCATTAGCATGTTTGCATTTTATTATAATTATTTTATTATTTTAGAGTGTGTCGGACTCCCCTCTATATCATCATTGGCCCCTTCTCTTTACTACACTCTACTATAGATCAATAACACTTTTAGTTTTTCCTGTTGCTCAAGATTATTTTCTTCTTCTTCATTATTATTATTATTAATATAATCATTATTATTATTATTATGATACTCTATATCACAGTGCAAATAAAGAATGTAAAAACATTTTTTTAGGTACAATCCCGATATTGTTATATTTGTGGTTATTTCTCCACCTGTATCTTTAAAGGGATATGTATCACAGTCTGGTTTAAAATATATATAGTTTGATTAATACATGATAGATATGGCTAGACTGTTTTAATTAAGGCCTAATAGTAGGTCCCTTGTGGATGACTCTTGCTATATAAGATTTTAGAATTTGGAAAAATATATTATTGTTATTACTTACTTTATTAGACATAAACTTTGTGTGAGTATATTTAAGCACATTTTAAAATGGTATATCCCTTTAAATGTTTGAACAGGATAAGTGCTACAAATATATATATATATATATATAAGGCTCCAATTGCATCCAGCATGCACCAAACACATTTTTCAAATTACCAGCCCTGATTTAATTGACTGAAATTCAGAAAGCACTGAAAATTAGTGTAATGAACACTGGAATACTACAAGAATGTATTAAGCAAGATACTAATTGTTACCAGTTGTTACCACTAGTACATCAGGTGCTCAGAAAGTGTGAATCATAGACCCTTCAGAGTGTAGGTAGACAATTCCTTATATCAGCATAACTGCTAAACTTTCACAAACGACTACCATTTCATTTTATTTTATTTGGAAAAGCACTTACATAATTGTTTGTATTTTAACATAAAAAGACCTCAAATGAAAACAAAATGTACATTTTGGGACATTATATGTCATAACATATGTTATATATCACATGTTATGATTAGCCCACTGGACCGGGTACAGCAGGAACGGCATCAGAGTGCTGACATCAAATTTCTTGCTTCCATGGAGCTTAAAGGGGCTTAAAGGGGCAGTCACTCCTACCTTACTTTGTGTACATTATACATGTTTCTAAAAAATACTCTTATTTTAAAATGTTTCCTCTTTTCTCCTGTAGCTTTACACTGAGAAATCATTTCACAGGGGCTTTGAAATTCAGTGACATCCAATAAGGAGAGAGTGGCAGCTATAAAACAGCACATCTCTTAGAAAGAGATAGAAAGAGGTGAGAAAACAACTGATAAGACAGATCTGTTTATATTTGTATTATTATACATGATGAAATTCATTTCTAAACAAAGCTAAAATGACATACACTGTAGGTGGAACTACTGCCTCTTTCATTTCTCCAGCTGCATTATTTACATACACTGAGACCCTTTGGCATGTTATCATATTAAGCTCTCGTAGAACATGTAATAATTCTCTTTGAAATGTTCTCGTCTCTTTTTAAATTTTCCTTTTCGTTTGAGGTTTAATGCATGAATCGTGGGGGGTAACAGAAGCCCCAAATAATACCCTGCGTCTTTAAATCTATCAGTTCCCTCTGAATTATTTGAGAGTATTTTTACACTACCAATATTGATGTTTTTCTAGCATTGAAAGACCTTTCAGCCTGAAATAGCTCTGCACACGCTAGAGTGTATTTCAAACAAACGATTCTTGTCCCCCTGATAAATTCTCTACCTGTTTTTTTTTTGCACCATTATTACACCAGTGAGACACTGATAAATAACCACCAAGCCACGGGAAAGCACAGAAATAAAACTGAATATGTTTTAATGGAAACATGGGCAAGTATTGAAAAACATCAAGGACCCACAAATCATCTTAGCTTATTACAGTAAAAAAAATACATCGTAAACTTCAGAAAACGTAATAAAATAATAAATAAATACACATTGTATGAAGGCCTTGGAACGACTTGTCACTGTATTGCACCTTGTGGATTTGTACCATTACTTTTGACAAATGGAAGTTCTATTGTAGAAAAGCTACATGTTTTGAGGGGTACAGTACAACAGTATTCTTCTAATCAGGAGCTGCTTTCAAAAAGGTTACGAGGATAGAACTAAGTAGAAAAACTCTAACCTTGATCTCCGTGAGACATGCACTTCATGTCTCATACCTTACTCCCGTGGAACTCTATCAGCTGAAACGTTGGGGTATTGTGTTCTTGTTGTTGTTGTTTTCCCTAGTCCAGCCTATAGTAAGTCTATAATTTGGTATTTCTGTAGACACATACATTGCTATTTGGTCATTTATGTGGATCCATATTTGATATAGTTATTATTCATCTGTATATACATGTTCTATTTTATTTTTTGTGTGTGGTATTTTTGAATATATATTGTTTATGTGATATTTTTTTATTTTTAATGGACTACATTTGAAATATTTGCTTTCTATTTTGTGTATGCAGCCTATATTTGTTTAATGACCAGGTAGACCATATCTAATCATATTTTTACTGAGCCACATAAAAGATATTAAAGTGCTTTTCTGTGGAGCTTTGAAACATAATTTGAGCAGTTATCTCACGCCAGGAAGGTACGATATTATGCTCTGGTTTCTAGTGGGGTATATTATAAACGTGATATAGCCTATGATTAAGTGCTTTTGAAGCACGAAACGCGTAAGGCGTCTTTCTCACTGTGTGGTTCGTTTCCTTTTTTGTACTAGCCTGTTTTACGTAAGCATTAAACTCTGGCTTATTTTCACATACCTGCTTTGATTGTGAGCTCCTTCCGCAAACCGTTTTTGCTTCCTTTTTTTCCCCTATATTATAACCGTAGCAAAAATTTTAATAACTAACATTGATTGAACTTTATTGATCATGGGGATGGCCATAAAGAATAGAAATGTGTTCTTCTCCGTCAGCCCACCATATCTTAAATAGTGCGTTCTTCTATGTTAACTTATAAACTGACAGAAGCCTATGGGGCATGCTTCAGAAGCAATACATAATTATTTTGGACGTCTCTTTGAGACTATCTGGTTGCCATGTTGCAGAACTTATTTTCCATAACCCTTTAGCCTTCTCCTCTGCTATAGATTGTCTGCTGCACGACTGATGCACCAACCATTGACTGACGTCATCTCCCAGTGGAAGCAATGCTTGGTGAGATGGCAGGCCATTATCCTTTGCTTTTGGGTGAATATATCCTGAATAGTGTTGAGCGAACCTGGACCGCACTATTCGGGTTCGTACCGGACATTACGGTGTCTGTGCCACGAACCCGAACCCGGACATTTCACCGTATGTCCGTGTTGGAGTTCGAGGTTCGACTATAAACCGAAAGTCTTTAAACCGAAAGTCATTCGGTTTATAGTCTTTCGATTTATAGAATACATGTTGCTATTCTATAAACCGAAATAGAGTCCCCATTCATACAAATAGGTCAATTGACCTATTCATATGAATGGGGACTCTAGTTCGGTTTATAGAAAGCCAATAGTATTACATGTATTCTATAAGCCAAAAGTCTATAAACCGAAGATCGTTCGGTTTATAGACTTTTGGTTTATAGAATACATGTAATTCTATGCTATTCTATAAACTGAAAGTCTATAAACCGAATAACCTTTGGTTGCCAATATATATTTGATATTATAGCATGTATGTTTTACATGTTGATGAACAGACAATACCAAACAAATGATTATCTCGCCATTACATTCAGCGCTGCTACACAATTATAGTTTTGAACGGTTAAATGCCAGATAAGCATCGATTTTCATTTTTTGACAGGGATCTGATGAATGAGCCTTTTTACACATTTTACTTTCAAAATAACTTAACCTGTCTTTCACATTTGCTATATTTTCCATTCTTCAGCCAAAGCACAGATCAGCTGCAAGTTTATTTTGTATTTTTTTTCGAATAGATAAATCTGCCAGAATGTTTTGTCACTCAATTGGAAAATGTTTACAGCACAGCAAACCCTTTTCCGAAGAGGGCGTTTCAACAATTTACAATTTAACCATGTCAACAGAAGACTGTAATTGTGGCCATATGTGGGTCTAAACAGTAAACTTTCGGGAAATGATAAACAAAAATCAGAACAGACTATCTGAAATGGAAAAAAAATCACCACAGGTTAAGTGAGCAGCACCTACACATGTGTAAAGGGCTGTTCAAAATGTCTTTAGTAAATATCTGAATAGAAGAGAGAGATTGTATTGCTATTGGGGTATGCCAAAGAGTTTTGGGGAACCATAATTGAAAAGAAATCACGTGGGGGGGGGGGGGGCATCATACCTTCCAACTTCTACTACCAGCGAATTAGGACACTGTGGGGGCAGACCTTGAGAAGTCAAGTGTCAGGGCAACCACCCTGGCATAGTAGCAGTGTCACTCAAACTGAGTAGCATTACATGCTCCCTATGCATTCTCTAGTGACACATCTAAGGGATGTGGGGCTGTCTTTCTATATTATAATAATGATCCCATAACAACATCATATGAGGCTGTCTAGCCTACAAACTTCTGGCTGGGTGCATTTATAAGTGAAAAGTGGTGCAGCCCTGGCCCATTGAGAAGAGTAATCTGGGAGTCAAGTGCCCCCTGTTTCCCTTGACATTCTCTTCTGATTGTATTTATTGTTTTCATTAATTGCTATTGGGCACTTTTTTCCTTTGCGACGTAATGGTGACTGTACGGTACACGCTTTCTTTCCTAGTTTCATTTTGGTATTGGGAGAAGATAATCAAGGCCTTAGTTACATCAGTACCAATGATTCAACTACACTGCACACTGTACAATCTCTATATGAACGCAGGCGTATATTGACACCAATTGTGTATAGGTTCACAAACATTCATGACTAACACAGACTCTCTGTATTTACCAGTGCATGAAAGTTTTGCAAATTGACAATTATATGGCTAAAGCAAAACCATATAATGCACAATTTACAAGGCATAGCTAATACATTGCAGAACAATAACATGCTGAAAGTCCACATTTGCAAAAAAAAAAATAGATCCCAAGAGGCCGTGGAATGGAAACATTTGTATTTTATAAAAATGTATACAAAAGAAAATTATAGTGGTCTATTCACTAAAACTAGACAATGTAGTCTAGAGGTGGTCGAGTTGGGAGGTTGATTAAAATATTACCTTCCAACTTGGCCACTTCATGTTATTCACTGTACTAAATTCACCCTCCTTCTGAAAAAGTCACAGTTGGACTCCTATCTCGAACTCACCTTCATGGAATGCAAAAAAAAATTGCTGTTCACTAAAAAGTGAAGGCAGTTCGATGTGATAGGTGAGTTGGACTTTGCCCTTGGCCCCAATAAACCCTCACATTTTTTTATTCTGGGACCAGCATATAAAACATGGACCAGAGAGCTACTTACTACCTTGCCCAGGTAGAGGGGGATGAATCAATAAAAAATAAATAAAAAATTATGTATTAATATTATACCTTAACTTAACCCCTTATTGACATGAACTTTTGACCTTGTTTTTCCCTTGGTGATATGGGCTGTTTTGACATGTCTAGGGTGTATGTGTTTAGCTGTAATTTTCTTCTTTCTCACATACTGCTCCCACACAAATTCTATATTGTTTTTATCACATAAGAAAGGCTTTTGTTACCATTATGTTTATCATATCTTATAATTTACTACAAAAAAATCATAAAATATGATGACAAATTTAAAGAAAAAACATTTTTTCTAACTTTGACCTAAAAACTAATTTATGCAAATACAATCGGTAAAAAAGACCCCATCTAAGTAGTTTCTAACCCTTATTTTATTTTAATTTCAATTTAATTGTATCTAACGCTTACCCTAGATGTTCAGCTAATTAAGCCTTTTTTCACCCATTGCAACATTGCTAACTGCATCTAGGAGCAGTCTAGCAACAGCATTAGATTGCTGGAAGTTAATGTTTTTTCACTTCCGATGCTCTTCCCACAAGATGGCCGCAGCCATATTGGAGTAGCATGTTGCTCTCCAATATGTTGCCCATGATTAGCTCCGTGGAACCCAATTTCAGTGATGCTTAATGCCTCGACATTGAGGCATTAAACACTAAACTGAGTGGTGTTTGTGAATTTAGATTGCAAAATAAAAAAATGCCTCCTTAATCACTTGAAATCTCAGACATATTGAGAATGAGATCAGGGCTGAGGTTTCAGTATGCGTCCTTTTTACCAGCATGATTTTATTTATAATAGTAGGATTATTAGTTTTTTTGCATGGCTCCTTTCCCTGATTGGAAGGTGAGGATCAAGGGCATCGGAGATTGTTGAGGAACATTGTTTAAGGTGTTTTACCAGTAGCAAACAATGTAAAAATTAAAATAAAATAGACAGAAAAGTACAGCTGCACACCAATATACAAATGGTACTATTACTACATTATAAAAGGGATCCAGGAATATGAAAAGATGAAAGAACACAAGAACAGCAATATATCTTAGCATATCCAGTAGAGTGAATTAGATAGAGAGCAAATCTAAAATGTGCACTCACTCTTCATAGAGCAGTACACTACTCTATAACAGCATATGTGTTGGCCCTTTAAGGGAAAGACTTCACCTTATAGAGGACTCACCTTATTCAGGTCCTCGCAATATCCAAAATGTTCAGCTGCTCCCAAAATTAACAAAGAAGGAGAATAGACAGAACATTACTAATAAAAATATCAGTTTATTAAACTAAAATAAGGAGCATCAGATCACCACAGTCCCAATGTAATTCCATAAGTAAATTGCCTCACCTCTGTAGAAGATTGCAATCACAATCATTGTAAGCAATCACAATCACTGTAAGCAATCACAATCACAATCTCTTTGTTCAAAATAATTCCTACCTCACACAACACGTTTCACCTGATGACACTCTGATCGTGGGATTCCTCCAGGCCACAGACTATGTATATTCTGTTTGTTGGTGTGTAGCTGATAACACAATTTTCCATCTATGTTTTTTTTTTATTATACTGGGCATACTTAGTGTGGTGGGGGTGGGCAGTGATTTTCATTGCCCACCCTTTTGGTACTCAGGGGGTTTATTTTTATAGGTTTATTCTTCCCTCACTATCAGGGCAATTAGGGTGTAGAAAGGGACATATTTTAATTTTACTGACACCACTAAACCAAATGAAGAGCATTAATAGGAGGACAAAATATATCAAACCACCTAGAAGTAGACACTTTATGTGTAGCAATAGGGATGTTGGATGCTTTGTTTTTTCTGGAATTCAAAGTATTTGGGGGTTCCATGCAGCGTGGGTTGCTTAGATTATTATTTAAACCAAAGGAAAGTATTCTGGCATTTCAAGCTAGTCACCAGAGTACCCTAGGCAGTAAATACTAAGCTATTATGTAACCGATTGCCTTTAAGTTAGGTATCAGTAGAATATTTATTATATCACAATGCAGAGTGTCGTTTTGTATATTGCCACCTGGTTTCGTTATTGCTCTAATGTGTTTGGCTTTCACAAAATTGCAATGTTCAAACACAGATACCTTTTGTTTGTATTCTATATCTAGGTCCGTATTGCCCCATGTGTTATTTTAAGATATACACATTTATTTAGAATCAGGTTGTTTCACAATAATTATGTATCCCTGAGTGTGCATTGCTTGCTGTTCATTACATATCACTGAGTGTGCATTGCTTGCTGTTCATTATATATCCCTGAGTGTGCATTGCTTGCTGTTCATTATATATCCCTGAGTGTGCATTGCTTGCTGTTCATTATATATCCCTGAGTGTGCATTGCTTGCTGTTCATTACATATCACTGAGTGTGCATTGCTTGCTGTTCATTATATATCCCTGAGTGTGCATTGCTTGCTGTTCATTATATATCCCTGAGTGTGCATTGCTTGCTGTTCATTATATATCCCTGAGTGTGCATTGCTTGCTGTTCATTACATATCACTGAGTGTGCATTGCTTGCTGTTCATTATATATCCCTGAGTGTGCATTGCTTGCTGTTCATTATATATCCCTGAGTGTGCATTGCTTGCTGTTCATTACATATCACTGAGTGTGCATTGCTTGCTGTTCATTATATATCCCTGAGTGTGCATTGCTTGCTGTTCATTATATATCCCTGAGTGTGCATTGTTTGCTGTTCATTATATATCCCTGAGTGTGCATTGCTTGCTGTTCATTATATATCCCTGAGTGTGCATTGCTTGCTGTTCATTATATATCCCTGAGTGTGCATTGCTTGCTGTTCATAATATATCCCTAAGTGTGCATTGCTTGCTGTTCATTATATATCCCTAAGTGTGCATTGCTTGCTGTTCAGTATATATCCCCGAGTGTATATTGCTTGCTGTTCACTATTTAATTGTGTTTTGGGTGGTGATTTACAGGGAAAAGAAAAATGTCGGTGTGCTAAGCTAGTTACAGGCTCAAATAATATAAATGTAAAAATGATGCTTACCAAACAGGTGTGAGCATGCAGCAAAAACAGTGTGATTGGCTGTACAATGTATACAAAAAACAAAACACAAAAAAGATTTACAGGGAGTCTAATGCACAGTTGTGTCTTAAGTACTTAATTCCAACTTTATTATAACCTTTAAATAGGATGTGTCTCTGTATTAGTTTAATACACTAGCTCCTTAGTGTTAAGCACATCTCTGTATGAATTGCATCAAGCTTTTAGCCTGGCTTTCATGTTTAAGTTCCTTGTTGATTTTTACTTGTCTACAGACTGCAATAAAATTGGTTATTATTTTACTCTGCAAAATATGAGGGTGCTCCCCTAATATTTCTCTGGTGTCTGGCTGGGGTTTATGTGGGTGGTATTCTAAATACACTTTATGAATAACTTCTGCTTCTAAATATATTATAATATAAATAATATTATCAAACGTTCATTTTACAATAAACTTATTATGCAGCATTGAGAAAAAGCCCCATAAAAAAATTAATTGCATCCAATCTTTCACCTTCATAAACTTGAGCCAAAACTTAACTCTGACAAGACCTGCAATTATCTGCAGCTGATAACACTCAAGGGGAGAAGAGGCAGTTACCTCCTAATGTACATGCTGCTTCTCCCTCAGAGTAGAGGCATTGTAAATATAACTTCTGATTAAGAGGAAAAAGTTATTTCTCAAGTTAAGAGGGGCATGTACAAAAAATGCAAATATATTTTAAGTGCAACACTTTTTTTGCACTTTGCTCCTTTTGCAATGTACTAAACAATTAACACTCAAATAGTAAATCCGAGTAAATTGCGAATAAAAACAGGCAAGTTTACGAATATTTTTTCTACCTCTTTTGATAGCGCTTGCTAAAAGCTGGTGTAATTTTCACACGTAAATAAGAATTGTTTTCAGGAAATATTCGCAAAACTCTTTAGCACGATCAAATATAATAATAATTTATTAGCGCAAGCACAAAAATGCACGCTAAATAAAAATAAATGGAAGTGGCGCAAATCGGGTGGAAAAAAGCACAAAATGTTACAAATAGTCACAAATTGCTCCTAATAAATGTTTTACTTGCTTTTTTCACCACTGCACTTATTTAGTACATGACCCCCATAGTGATTAAAGGGACCCTGTCACCTAAATACTGTTTATACTGTGAATGCATAGAATAAAATAAACCCAAGAATAATCTATATATTGTGTTAGCAGAATTGCAAGCAAATGCACAAATTAAGGGGAATATGTGTTTTCAGTTGTGTGTAGTGCCTCCTGTTTATGACATCACCTGTGGCTTAATATTCAAATGAATGTTTTTCAATGGAGAATGTGTACATTTGCATATCAAGCAGCAGATGATGTCATAAACAGGAGACTCCACAGACCTATTTAAAACAAATCTTTCTCTTTATTTATATATTTACACAATATGGTAAAGATAATTTTTAGTTTCTACAATCATTGCATAAACACAGTTTAGGTGAATGGGTCGCGTTAAGATTAATTATTGATGTGTCTTTAAATATATTTGACATCGTATGAATATTTCCCAGAGGTAAAGATACTAGGTCCCCCCCTCATTATTGTTATAAGGTACCCACCTGCCGGCAATGGGTGGGGACCTGGGGGGGACATTAGGTCCCCACACCATTATTATTATAGGGTCCCCAACCGCCGGCAATGGGTGGGAACCGGGGGAGGACACTTGGTCCCCCCCTCATTATTATTATAGGGTCCCCACCTGCTGGCAATGGGTGGGGACCGGGGATTATTTTACTATTGACTGGGCAGCAATAGCTGTCCAGTCACTTGTAATTTAAATTTTTTTAAGGCGATATGAATCGCCGAACCCCGAACTCCAACCCGGACATACAGTGGAATGTCCGTGTTCGGGTCCAGGGTCCTAAAACCCTAATGTTCGGTATGAACCCGAACTTTGTGGTTCGAGTTCGCTCAACTCTAGTTGTTGTCAGTGCTGCTACTTTTTGTCTGCAACATTTGCCTTTTCAAGTCTCCTGCAAAAAAACAACAACATGTCTTCCATTTGAAAATAAAACATGCTGTTACCAATATGGTGGTAACTATTTAAATCCACTTGAAATCACTGTTGGATAAGAGAATGGAAAAAGACTCTCAATATTTGCATTATTACCAATGTAAAGAGTGTAAGGTTGGTTCCCAGGCTGCTCCTCTCTCTCTGTCTACAGCATATGGCTAAAATATGGAGATCCTAACTATGCAAATCCTCAAGGTTAATCAATAACATGCGCATCAGATAAGCTCAAATCTGGTTGCCCGCTCCTATAGTGTACAGTGAGCACAGACATGTGACTGCAGCCAAAGGCATCCAATGTGGTAAATGGCATTTCAGCACCTGTAAACAAGACCGGTTAAAGAACCTGATTATGTTTGGAATTGCATTTATCAGATATAAATAATTCAACAGTAGGGTTGGTTTGTATTCAATGGGATTAAACTCTGTACCATTATGTCATCTGAAAGCTGACGGGTAACTATGACATGTTTCTGATAGAAGTTAGATGCAATGTTTGTTTTTCATCTCTCATCTTCATTATTGGAAATCCGATATCAAAGGTCTCTGCCGGTGTTTCTTGGCAGCAACGTAAGGCATTGTAGTGTGTTTATTTTTTTATCATTGATCTTAAAAATCAATACTTGTAGAATCTGCAGCTACAGTTGATAGAAAGATTAACAGAGCGATTAACAATCTTCCATTCTATTTATCTACCTGTCCACATCTATCCGTCATCAGATTGGGAGAATGTAGAGCAGCACTTTGGTCCTTTAAGATCTTACTACAAAATTAAAATGGCAAAAAAAGTCTTCTTTTATTATAGACATATTGAATGTATGGATTGTGCATCTAAATGCTGCAATGTGCGTTTAGTATAAGAGCACTAAATATCAACACTTTTGAAGTAAACACTAGAGAAAGAACTGTGTTGAACAAATATAAAACAGGTATCATTCACATCACAGTGATTTACAAACTATGACAAAAGGGCACATTTCTAGAAATGATCCCAAACTGACTGATTGACAAAATTGTCTTGACTCAAACCTGTATTATGAAACAAGTGGAGAAACAAAGCTTTAGGTTTTAAAGGCCCCAACTCATATTATTGTGTTATACAGCAAGATCTCATGTGGCACCCAACACATTTCACTTTTCAGTTGCTGTAATTATTTGCAATTTCCTTGTATTTTATTCCTGAATATACACTGCCTGCTTTTGTTTTCTAAGTATATTCCAGTATCCGATTTAGGTATTATTGAGGAAATATTTAACATAAATATGGAACAGCTAGAGGGAGGATGAGGACCTAGTAACATACATGGGTTTGAGCTTGATATCGGATGTTATCTTAGCATGAGGTCACAAGAACACTGAGGCAAAGACTCAAACAGAGTTTTTACAGCCCCAGTAGACCTCACAATGGCATTCATGACTAATGTCCTGGCACGGCATTTTTTTTTTGGTATAACTGGTGCTCACTTTAACAGAGGCCGCATCTGTCATAGAGGATCACGCTGGAGGTCACTGATGGGGGGGTCCAGAACCCAGTTCATTATGGGAGGGTCAAATGCATTAAGAGTTTAAAGGTAAATTCATTAATTAAATACAAACAATGAAACTGTTTTTTGGGATGTCTGCACTGAAGCAGCTAAATGGAATTACAGTTTAAAGATTTAATTCCGTAGCTGCTATGTAAATTCTAAAATGAATTACATCCTATAGCATTGTGCTCACATTGAAAAGGGGACATTCAACTTTTTTTTAACCTTTGCTGCTAGAGGTTTTTGTGGAATACCATATTACGCTACTCATCATGGTAAACTTTTGGCTGACTGAGAATTCTCAAAAGTAATCCTCACCAGCAATAATAATAATAATAATAAAATAAATAGTAAACTACATACGTGCAAATGTATTTCTATGCATAAATACGGTATATTGGTTTATGAAAAATCTTTATAATACAGAACATCATTAAATCATCCATCATCCAACATGAACATTGCTGTTACCTACCCGGTGTAGTTTAGTTCTTTAATCTTACTTCTTTAGTTGACAAGGTTTTATTAGACACCTACTTAAAAAAACAAGACATTGGAAGAATGTGTGGTGAGTCCCTGGAGAGCATTTATCCAGCTCTGTGTAAATGCAGCATCTAGTCTTGCAATGTACATGTCTACCTACTTTGTTGATACTTAGAAGTGAGGACCAAGCTTGTGAACACATCCATCTTTGCCTATTAGACTAGAAATTAGATAAACATGTAATACATAGTGTAAAAAAACAAACAAAAAAAGATAATATTCCATATAGTATTACTTATATATAGTAATATATAGTATATAGTATTTAATAAAGGCCAGTGGTCTTTCTTGAAGATAAAATGTTTTTATTGTATCCACTCTATATTTTGTTTCTGTAGCCAAGACATGTATAGTTTGAAATGCATTTTACTTTTGTTTTTAATAATAATTTTCCACCAGGGGAATATAATGAAATAGAAGGCAAATAAAATTATAGTTTGTATTTAAAACTTGACTGCAATGTATTATTGTGCCAATTGGTATGCTCATATTGCTTTTAACTGCCTCTAAGTCGTAAATATTCTGCACCTTTTAAGAAAAGCTTGGCAGTCACTCAACTTTTTTCAAGAATGAGAGTTTTCTGTTTTCTTTCTAATGGCACAAGAGCAATTTAGAGCATTTTTTTCTTCCACCTATTTCGGTTTCCATAGCAAATCACTCATTCTAATTTATCAACCCTTAAATAAGCAGAAAAAAAGCAATTTGTATCATAATACGCTGTTTCAGACCCTTGGTTTCTCAATTACAGTAGAACTCTTTTCTACAGCTTACATTACCGAAGCTCTTAGAGCATTGCCACAGTTCCATCCTGTCTGCAGTATAGTTTCTCCACTACAGTATTTTATTAGCAGCAATACCTGCTTTTATTTCTTTCATTTTTATCCCTCTTATTCACAGCAGAAAGTCAGTAATATATCTGACACTAAATGTGTTGGGGGGGAGGAGAGAGAAACCTTTCCTAATTGCATGTGCAGAGTATCAGTGTATATCCCATTAGCCTGATTTAAAGACACAATGATAGTGGTGTTTTATAGTGTGTCTTGTGATTGCATTTTGTAAGTGTTTAGCGCACAATTTGACTGAATCTATGGGATTTATTCAGTAAATGCCAAACTTTTTTTTTCCTACTCAGCCATTTTGACAACAACTGTAAGCAAATCATTATTGATAGATTACATCAAATGTAGATATTTTAAAAAGAAAAAATACAAATCAATTATCTTATTGAGCTCTTTCTGTTCTGTTTAGTTCTGTGAGGGACAGATATCTTAATTATTCTGAATCTTGGATCAGATGAAGGAAGCTCCATCTGACCCACGGTGTCCGCCTCCTACTCTACAAGCAGAGTAGGCTCAATAATGTATGTTATTTGTTTTCTTTCTGTAAATCATTTCTACTTAAAATGCCTACATTTGGTGCAATGCTTATTTTAAGCACCACTTAATTTTTTGCTGACTTTTTTTTCTGCACTGATCGCATAGTACAGGCCCTCCGGAGAGAGAGATGCGGCCCGTGTGACATCGTCACCGGTAGCAGCACCTCTGCTGGTCTCGTGTGAGGGGGTGAAAGCTCCGCCCCCTCGCGCATTGAGCCTCCTAGAGCGCCGGATGTCCGTGACATCCTGGCGCTCAGGAGATTGAGTAGGCTGCATCAACCCCCCTCCCTGCAATAAAAGGTAACCATGCAGGGAGGGGGACAAAACTATCTGTGGGTATGTATGTATGTAGTGTAAGTCTGTGTGTATGTATGGATGTAAGTCTGACTGTATGGATGTAATTCTGACTATGTAAGTAAGTGTAAGTCTGACTGTGTGTATATGTAAGTGTAAGTCTGTGTGTATATGTAACTGTTAAGTCTGACTGTATGTAAGTGTAAGTCTGACTGTGTGTATATGTAAGTGTGACTGTGTGTGTATGTAAGTGTTAAGTCTGACTATATGTAACTGTAAATATGACTGTGTATATATGTAAGCACGTAAGTCTGACTGTATGTGTATGTAAGTGTAAGTCTGACTGTGTATGTATGTAAGTCTGACTGTATGTATGTAAGTCTGACTGTATGTGTAAATGTAAGTCTGACTGTGTGTATGTATGTAACCATAATATTATAACAAATATGATATAAAACCATATATATATATATTTATATATATATTGTTCGGGGGGCCCCAGGGCAATTTTTGCACCGGGGCCCGGTGGTTTCTAGTTACGCCTCTGACTGAACGTGAAGATGAGTGAGGTAAGCGAACTGGGGTGCATTTGTGCACAACCAAAGCATATGCACAAATATCCAGAGTATATATGAATGCACTCTACCTGGAGTCAGGATTGAGTATTGAATAGTCGCAGGACCCCGCCTATTTTGACAGCACTATAGACTAATAGAGTGGTTCCTATTATAAGAAGTTTCGCAATGTGGTCAGTTAATGTCTCAATGCACAGCTGGCTGACGTACCCACCCACCCACTATGTCTATAAGAACAATCTTTATTGTGCAACAAAATCCATAAAATGTGACGCCTACTCTAACTTGGAAGCTCACTGACCAACTCATTTCTAGTACACATTGCTTCTCCACACTTTCTGTTCACTTGCTGATTACAGTTTGGAGGATGTACAAAGCCATTCTCTCTGATAACATCTAGTTTCCACACAGTCCTTATTTAAGTCACAGCCAATTATCTTTAACCCTGCTACATAGTTAATTATCTGTCAGTAAATTCTATTTCTTTGATTACATATAAGCTTTTCTCTATACTACACTGTAGTCTTAAAGAGAAACATGCCATGGAAACACATTGTTTTAATTGAATGTTTCATATGCTTTATAAAGTAACATTTACATTTATTTGTTGACGTGTCCACACAAAATGTAGAATTTTTTTTCAACTGCTCAAAAACAGCCAGCTGCTATATAAAATCCCTTTTAACATTAATATATTTATATATTATAAATGAGGAGATTTGAAATTCACATGTTGCTATGCCTGAAATTTATATGAAATTTGTCAAAATATAGTACAGTTTGGGGATTTATATTTGGCAGTAGTTGTGCTCTTTTGCTTTCTTTTCTCATAAATAAATGTTATATTTTTAATGTGTTGTCTTGTTTGGAAAATGACTTTTTAGAGTTGAATTACAAAAAAAAATACATATTCTGAGAATGGAGATGACCTTTGGCTGCAATCAGATTTGGTACCTGGGCAGGCTGTACATGGAAGCTATATCTGATGTTTTACAATGACAAAAAGTGTGGAGAATTATGCACTAAGCATCTATGCTGTAACCTAATGGGCACTCACAGACAACATTACAACTATTTTTCCTGACCCTCTATTTTCCTAGGGCAGGCTAAATTCACTATAATATGTTCTGTTATGTTTAATGATTTGTGAAATAAGCAACAAATAGGAGCAGATTTAAAATTAGGAAAAATACTTTTCACCTCAAAAATACTTGCAAGCAAAATCCATAGAAAAAGACAGCCGTAAAATATACGAAAGCTTTAGAACGTGTAGATGGTATTTTGTATTTTTGTAGCAGCTATGAAGACTTGAAGTCAAATTGTGTAAGGCATCCGTACACAGTCCATTTAGCTTAAAGAATTCAAGGCTATTACAATTATAGTTGTGCAGTGAGCCAAAATATGTCTTTAAATGGAGTCTGTCAAAGACAACCGGCTTTCTCTGGTTTGGCCCGTTTATGGAGGAGCAAGAGATAATTGGACCCAGACGTATTGCATGTTGCCTCCTTCCTGTTAGGGCATCTTGTTGGAGTCCACGGAATATTCTTGAGGAAAGTTGTTTGGTTCTCAGAACCATTAGTTGAAGCAGCTATTAGAGTTTGGTAGTGCATCATTTTAAAGTTGTATAACAGTGGACTACTGAAGCCTGAAAGCAAGCAGCCTGGGGTGGATTGAAAAGAAGATGCAGTTACATTGCACTGAAGCAGATAAGAGGCTGAATTGTCCGTTTCACAAGACAAACCAATGTGACCATAAATCTCTTAAAGTGACAGTTCAGCTAGCATATTTTCTGTATGTTGCAAAGGGTTTTCAATATATGTGAAATGCATTTTACAGTTCTCCTGTTTTACACTGAAAATTATTTTACAGGAGCCTCTTATTTCAGTTACATCAGTACAAGGGATTACACAAGAGAAAGATAGTGTTCATGCTCCTCTATGAGCAAGTGCTGTCATTAGACATTACTGTGGAATCAACCTCTCTTTAGTGAACTAAGATGTTTCACATGTTTGGAATGCAGATGGGCTGTTACCAGCCAGCTCTGTGTGCTGTGATGTAAAACAGGAAGGAGGGAGGTTACTAAAGCAACAGCAGCAATTCCATCACATTTTATTTGCAGGATTAAAAAAGAGAATTGCAGGAAAGTTGAGATGGGAATTTCATACTTTACTTCAGAGTAGCCAAGTTGGAAAAAATCTCCAATGCAGATGCAGATGAATGGGAGAAATTTTCCAACGCAGCTACTTTGGCCTTAACTTTAAAATTCATTCCTCAGTTCCATGCAGTTCTCCATTTTTTTAGTAAACCCTATAGTGTTGATGAAAATATGTGCCAGATCGATTTCTGTTTTTTACTTTTCATGATACAAAACCTAATCTAAGTATATTTCTTCAGACTCTAGGTAAAATCAATAATCTATTATTATAACTTACTTACAGAAGCCCACATTGGCCATTAATTTTTCTAACTTGTTTTTTCAATATAACAAGTTGTTTTTTGGAGATAAGTTGTTATCTCAAGAAAACAAGGTCCGAAAAATATAAAAAATATAAAAAATTCATGTCCTCTCAAAGGACTCATCCACACAAGTTGTTATATCGAGAAAACAATTTGGAAAAATATCAAAAATACATGGCCTCAGTGGGCTTCTGTACTTTCTAGAGAGTCACTTGTTTTTTTCCATTATGGAGCACAAATTAACCATTCCGCATTTCCACTATACTAATTTAAAGAGACATTCTAGTCCCCAAACTCACTTTGGTGCAAGTTGAAGACTACTACTTGTATAGTACACAGGCTTTTTTTCCAGCGTGATTTGATGCAGGCATTCTGCATAAAGCAGATTTTTAATATTTAACTCAAGCCCTCCTCCAGTGATTACTATGCATGTTTACTCTGCAGGTGCGGCAACACTGATTATATAGAAACTGAGCTTATAAAGTTTTGTTTAATTTAGTCACCTGTTGTGCTGCAAGAAAAGAATAAGTTGTGTGGACTGTGATAAACCTACTCTTGTACACAGTAGGATCTCTTAACAGTGCAAAACATTGTCTGATGACACCTCTAGACACACAGGAAATCCCATTCACTTGAATGGCATTATTCTCCTTGGTACCTGCAGAAAAAAAAAAGTTATTTGATCTGTTTTTTTTTTTTTTTTGCAAACTAATTTCACATTTTCATCTGGCTGTAAGTATTTTTAAATTTAAGCAATGCAAAATGTAAAACATGTATTTTAAAGTACTTTGAAAGCACATTATGCATCAACATTTGGAAGAAACATTTTGGGCTCTGAATAATCTCTTTAAGTCTAGGGCAATGTTTAAAAGTGAGAAGCAGCTATGGGTCTATCTGAAAATGAAAATTATTTTAACATACATTGAAACTACAAATACACTGACCGTTCAGTAAATGTGTTTACATAATATGCAATATATAATCCAGTCATATAGGCTCTGTGACTGGATTAATAAAGATTTTCTTTAATCTTAATGTGGCCCTGAACATATTCTTTTTTATGTACCAACCTCTGTCTAAAAAACAGAAGGCATTTTAGTCTGAATGCAAGATCCATGAAAAGGTCAACCCAACCTAAAATGTACTGACATGCAAAATGCAGTCTCTGAATTAGCATTTCAAAAGGAGACCTACACTTTAATATATATATATATACAGCAAATATTGTAATGATAGATATTTGTATTAGAAAGGAAATGAGGGCGTATATGTAGTCATATCATGTAAAAAAGCACTTTCAAATCTTTTTTTGTGTACTTTAGAGGGCGTTAAAGTTCAATTATCCTAAAGTCTGGAGAATTTAAATCGATGAATTATACTATGATATTGTTCAGGGGTGATATTGAGTAGCTGAAAATCAAGTATTTTCCCCGCGTAAATATCATGATTCAAATACCTCCAATGATTTGGTTTCCTAATGGCCCAGACAGTTGATTTGTACCCGAATTCAAGCATACTGAGTAGCTGCGTTTTGGCGATTTGTGAAATTCAGTTGCCTGAAATTGCTCCATTTCTGGACAAATCAGTGCATAGCGAGTCGCCGTTGATGTATTTTAAAGACCTAGAAGAACATCCAATGAAAACCAAGCCCTGACGCACTGCTTGGACTAAAAATGGTTAATCATTCCTGCACATTTTAAACAAATGGACGTTTATGAGTTAATAGCATCAGCAGTCCAGTATTATACCATAATGCTATATAAAGTTTTGGAAAAATGACACCACACATGCTTGCAACACACAGATGTAAGTTTGATGCCAATAAAACCTGCACTTAATATTGAAGCTTGCTGGGTTGAATTTTTAACAGCTGCTAGCATGGCAGCTGTTCCAGAGATTTGATGTTATTTTTTTCATCAAGCAAATTACTAATTCCCCATTTCACATGTATCTGTAAGAAAAAAATCTGTCTAATTCTAACATATCAGGTACAGTTTAATGGACCGCACTCTAACAGATGTGTTGCATTCTAGCAATACAGATAATAAGTGACAAATTGTGTTAAACTGATCAGCGTGAAAAAAAGCTGGTAATGGAACACGATGGAGAAAAAATGTGTTAAAGGGTAAGTATATACCCTATATAGACTATATCCTAATATGGATCAGGATTCTCACATCATCTAAAATGTACAAGTATTAGCACATCTTTACAATAAAAACTAAATGGTACTGCACGTTCTACGAAGTACAGTGAAAGAAAAACATGTAAAAAATCTGCTTTAGACACACACAAAAAGAAAAATATATACAGTGCATCTTAAAATAAGTGTCATAAGTGTTAAAAACCTATATGAAAAACGATGATTACCAATTGTATAAGTCTTTCTAGATTGTAGACAGAAATTCATGGCTTATCACAATTTTAATAAATGTAATAATAACATATAAAATATAAAATTATGTCTCCTAACAGAGCGCTAACTACAAAAGAGTTTATTTTGTTTCAAGTGGATCACATTTCAGAAACCCCTACTCCACAAGCTTTTAGATTAGCAAATTTTCTTAAACAATCCACTCATTTTCATCAAGCAAATTACTAATTCGCCATTTCACATGTATCACTAAGAAAGAATCTGTCTAATTGTAACAAATCAGGTACAGTTTAATGCACCGCACTCTAACAGATGTGTTGCATTCTATCAGTACAGATATTAAGTGACAAATTGTGTTGTCACTAACAACTAACAAGTATTAGCACATCTTTACAATAAGAACTAAATGCTACTGCACCTTATAAGAAATACAGTGAAAAAATATGTAAACAATCTGTTTTAGACACACACAAAAATAAATAAATAGACAGTACATCTTATGATACAAAATAAGTGTCATAAGTACTAAAAACCTAAATGAAAAATGATGACTCAAGCTTTTATATTAGCCATTTTTCATAAACATGTTAAAATGTTACTCTGGTACCACTCATTTAGCAAGAACTCACCTTTTGTTGCACTCGTTAAGACCTCTGAGGAAGCCCTGTAGTAAAATGTGTAACGTTATCAAATGTAAATGTTTCATGTATGTTCTGAGTAGAATCTCTTATTACTCCAATGTGCAATAATATGTATACTCATTTATTTGCCTCATTTTATTAATGTTTATGTTTTGTATTATTATAAAAATTGGGAATCACTGTTTTCCATATTGGTTACAGCGCTGAGACACTTATTTTCCCCCATATTTCCTAGCTATGAGACCGGGAACAGGATGGATGGACCGAATGGTTCTTATCTGCCGGCACATTCTATGTTTCTATGTTTCTATTAATAAATCTTTAACCTTTAACTATGGATTCATCCACATTCCATTTTTTCAAGGAAGGAATATGATCACTAAGCTGGGTATCCAGCTGTTATAAGGCCTATAACATGTACACAGTTATTAAATAGATTAAATAACACATATTTTCAATTTACAATAAAAATAGAAACACATTATCTACTAATTATATCATTGTAAAAATATTGGAAGAGCTGCAATTTAATTAGGAACAAATCAGAGCCAGCAAGCACTGCAAACCAAATAGACAACAAACTAAAAATGGCACTGTTCAACTAAAAATGACACAAATATATTCATTAAATATTTGCAATTACATCTGATAACTTTCTTGTCCACTATGGTTTTGTTTTAGCATCATTTATACCTGAGAAAGGGACCTAGGAACTTGGTCTCAAAAGCTTGCAATCAAACTCTCAGCTTACAAAATAAATTACAACTTAGCTGTTATTTAATCTCTTTTAAGAAAATGCTCAAACTTTTAAAACCGCTGAAAAACTCGAACCACTGATACTGTCACTTATTTAACCAATGAATCAGTAAATGAGAGGTACCAGCAACTGCACAAATGTAAGTTTCTTTTGATATAGCTATTGGTTTTATTTGCACTGTGTTCCTTGTCTGCCTCTCTCTTTATGTGTTTGTTTTCTGTAAGTCATATCTATTAATATTTATTAATATATGTGCTGTAATTCAAGTTGTGTATATATATATATATATTTAAATTTACTTTTTTGTATGGAAAATCAATGAAAGAATAAAGATAAATATATAATAAACAGGCTACAGCACCTAAACATTAATTGCACTATGAATACAGAGAATGGGAGATTATTTATTCATTGTTTTAGCAGAAGTGCAGGTGTTTTATAATGCTCTACATTTAAACTGTAAATGCTATTTCGGTTGAATGATCCACTTAAAACAATGTAAGTCTATAAAAATGTCTATTCTTATTCTTGTCTCCATGCATTCTCTTGAAATAAACTTTATAGGCCCTATTTATCGAGACAAAAAAGGTATTTCAGGAAAAAGTTCTAAAATAGTAGTAGTAACCATGAAAACCAATGGAAAGTTATGGCAGTTTGCTCCAAATTTTTCACTTTTTTTTTCAGAAATATCACCTATTTTGCCCTGATAAATTTGTCCCTATATTTCAAATTACTAAAAAAAACATATTTTTATATTATTCCAACATCTGATGTATAACATTTTTTGGATTTACTGCCCTATATTATGTTTATTTATGTGTTGCATGTTGTTTGGAAGCAAAACATTACGCCATATGTAATTGAAAGATTCCATGTCAAGTGTAGGCATTTTATATAGATATGCTTTAATGAAAGGATACAAATAAATTAGCGCTACCTTATTGAACCCTCTCTGCTTGAATAGCTGAAAAGACGGCTGACATATTGTTTAGAATCTTGGGTCAGCTGCATGTAGATCTAAGCTAAGATGTCTGCCCCTTGATTGAGGCATATGGAGAAAAGAGGACTCAATATATTTATATCATTTCATGAAATAATTTCTTTTTAAAATGGCTGCACTGGGAACCTTTCAATTAAACATAACTTATTTTTTGTCGACAGTTGTCCTTTAATTCAAATCTGACCAACATAAATACATATATTTGTCTGCTCTTTGAAATGTACACATTTCACATCATAAAATATACATACGTGTTGGGCACATTGCAAAATCCGCATTTAGTCACGCAAATCCTATCTTTTCTTAAACTAGAACATCATGTCCTGGCTTTGAGTTTAATAAACTGGCAAAGTTTGTCACATGTCTACATTTTCTATACGTTAAAAGTTTTAGGGAACTACCTTCAGGATAAAAAAGCTCATTGTGAGAATAGTACGTACATGCAAGTTAAATCTCCATTTCAAATATATTTCTGTGTATTTTGTGAAACGAATGATGGCAAAAAAGTAATAATTTAAGAACTCAATTATTTTAAAATTATCATTTTAAAAATGCTGCTAAAACAACATACTGTAGTGTAATAAATAACACATGAAGTGTTTAGAGAGTATTACTGTCAGTTTTCATATGCTTTCATGCCAAAGTCTTATACTGTCTATTTATGTCATTCTTTTCCCTTGTGAATATGAGTTTTGGTGTTTCTTACTTTGCTTAATTGTGGGGAGAGTGGTGAGATGTAGAATGTAGTTTGTAGGCATTGAACAAACTATGGTTAGTATAGGAAAATTACTTTCAGCTAGTCTCAATTATTTAGGTATTTTATTGCACCAATCAATACAATGCTGCTCAATGTTGCTTTGTGTGTATGATGTATGATACATTAAGATAATGAACCATATAACCATAATCACTGGTCTTAAAGGAACATTCCAGCTATACAGTGCCCAGCTTTTTATCAGTATCAAAATTCTTGCTGGGATTAAAGTCTCTTTTAATGTTTTTCACTCAAACACTCCCCTTAACCCCTTTGCGACAATGGATGTGTCAGGCGCATCCTGCCGGGAATTCTGTTCCCGACAATGGACGTGCCTGGCACATCCTGCAGTGAAACAAGCGGTTTTCACGATCAACGATCGTCGATGTCGAGGCAATAGCCAGCACTGAAATTTCCTCTCTGGGGCTCTGCCCTCTTGTGGTCATCGCTTCGGAAGTGAGAGAAAATTAACTTCCGTCGCTCTGAATATGTTGCTTGACTGCCCCTAGAGGCATCAAGCAACATTGCAATGTAAAAAAAAAGAAAAAAAAAAGATTTAATTAGCTTAAAACTGGTATTATAGTTAGATTAGCCTATAGGGTTAAAATTAAATAATTCTCAGCAGAAGGGATAGGGTTAAAATTAAATTAAAATTAAAATATATTAAGGGATAGCATAAGGGTTAGAGATGGGGTTAAATTTAATGTTAGGGTTCAATTTAGGGCCCGGGTTGGGGTCAAAAGGTCAATATAGGAAAAAAAAACCCCACTATTTTTTCCCCATAACTCGCAAAAAAATACCGAAAAAAATGGAAACATGCATATTTATGAACTCGGGACAACATTTAGAAACTATTTAGAGGGGGTCTTTTTTTAATGATTGTGTTTGTGTAAATTATTTTTTAGGTCAAAATTAGAAAAAGTGTTTTTTTAATTTTCATCATATTTTATGATTTTTTTGTAGTAAATTATAAGATATGATGAACCTAATGGTATCTAATGAATGCCCTTCTTATGACAATAAAAAACAACATATAATTTGTGTGGGTACAGTATGTGAGAAAGAAGAAAATTATAGCTAAACACAAACACCCCAGAAATGTCAAAACAGGCAAAACAGCCAATGATGTCTTACATATTACATATATACCAGATATGATATGATAGCATGATTGTGGAAATTCTGTTTACTCATAGGGTATTTAAAAAACAAGGAGCAGAGAGTCACACAGAAATATTTTATGACTCCATGTGCAATGCTGGTAAGTAATAAATCAGCTGGGAATCAGTTTGACACCTAAACAGCTGGATATTAGTTTGACAGCAGCAGCTCAGTCCATGGGATTTTGGATGGGGTGGAGAAAATTAAACAGATCATTTTAGCCTCTTAATGTGACTTAGGTAAGGACCCAAGTGGACAAATTAACAAATAATGTATTTTTTTATTCAGATTCACATTCGTAATTCGGACAAATTAACTAAAGAGACAATTTCCGAAAACAAATTAGTACCAAAGTCTAACAGGAACTGACTGAAACCTGACAGTCCATAGCTACACCTTCTTTGTTTTACTTACCGATGTAGAAGGAAGGGTAACAAATTACCTTTCTTGGTACTAAGTTAAATTGCTCAACTTTGAAAGAGACAAAAACAACTTCTATTCAAGTGTATGTATGTCACGCACACACAAAATATTTAAACTATTGTGGTCACATATTTTTAATTTTCATGGCATGAAGGTAAGGGAGAATTAGTATTTTGTTTGGAAAGAGAAAAGGCACATTTGGATACCATTTCTTCTGGGACAAAAGGCACAAGTTACCATATTTTCTCGAATATAAGATGACCCTGATTATAAGACGACCCTCCAAACTATGGATATTCCTTTAGGAAAAAAACTAAAAGCCTGAATATAAGACTACCCCATAGGAAAAAAGTTTAACTTGTATATATTCACATGTAAATTAGTTTTGGGGATTTGAGGTCAGAATATAAGATGACCTTGAATATAAGACTAGGGGTCTTTTTCAGAGCATTTGCTCTGAAAAAAACCTTGTCTTATATTCGAGCAAATACGGTAAATCTAGTTAACAATTTAATGCAGATAGCAGATTAAATAAGTGTAACATATTTGAATGGGTGGCTCCAATTCAAAGTTATTATTTTCAAAAAAGCATAATACCTTATCAAGGCTATTACGTGGTTTGGAGACTCTAGGGAGAGTGTCCTAAAGTTTGTTGTTTCTTGGAGTGTGTTTCTATATAAAATTATTTATTACTGTAATAAAAATGTTTTTGTCATATTTAGTATGATATAACCATGCCTCCAGGCTTTGCTCTATGCAGCTAATTAACATAATAACATAATGTCAAAAGCATTTTCGATTTTTCTTCTTAGTGAACTAAATCTTGTCTTTGGAAAACTTTTTAAATTTTGTTTTGGTTGAAAAAACACAATTTAGTTTGTTGCAGCCGTGAAATTTCCAAGGTTTTTTCTGCAAGTTTCTTCAACAGTTCTAATTAAGCAGTCACTGTCAATGAGTTGATAATAAACCATGAACGACATAACAAAAAATACTACGAAAAAACACATACTATGCCACCCATCTGGGTGTTTGGCACCATCATGAATGGGGTTCATGGTATATCTTCTGCCACCTGTGAAACCAATACTTGCCTGTACTAGACATGACATCCTTGGGGGTAGCTAATACTGCATCCTATCTCAGCCCTTTCTACTAAGTTGTGTTCTTGGAGGGCCTCTTGCCTTACCAGCATCTCTAGGTATAAAGTGTCCCTGATAGTTCCATCCAGAAGACATGGGTCCATGTGTCCAATGAAATCCACAAATGTACATACATCAGTGCTTAGCTGTACTGTTGTCTGAGGAGTTATAAGTACTGCTGCTTTTGTTATCTCCATTACCTGCCCTGACCTTTGCTTATTGATCCTACTTTGACTTCTTGATTCTTAGAACAACCCATGTGTTTACCTTCTACATTTGGATTCTGCTTCCACCCCATGTTCATCTCAATGGTGATGATGTTTCAGTAAGGATGTACACCTCCCCATTGATGGCTTTCTCTTTTATTATGCAGCTGGATAGACTTGATAATGGTGCACATCACATTTACTTCACTAATATTCCAAAATGCTGACTTGAATCTGAACATTTTACCACCTGAATTCAATTGATTCTTACTTATTATCGATTAGTTTGACTGAAGCTGAGTGATGAATGAATAATAATAAATATGTGAAATGCATTTAATACAATCAAAAGGACATGGAATCTGACAAGGCAAGTAGTTAGCCAATATGCTAGTGTGCGAGAAAGGAAATGCCAAAAACATTTACATATTTGCACAGAGATTTAGATGACTATAATATTAACTAGAGGCAGGCAAAGGTGGATTGTTTTCTACCTAACCACAAAAATGAAAGGTATATGATGAATTACTGCTTGGCACCCAGATTTTCGTTCTCTCTATGTTTACAAAATATGTCATACAACATTAGTTGACAATGCTTTCTCAAAACCTCAGACACCAGACATATATTTATATCAAAATATTCCAAAAAGTTAGGGTATATGGTTAGGGAGCCATGTAGATTTCAGGTCTAATAATACATTTATATTTTATGTCACACACATTATGAAGCATGCAACTGTTCACACACACAAATATATATATATATATATATATATATATATATATATATATATATATATATATATATATATAGTGCTCAAAGCTTTGGAATTGTTTAGATAACATAAATAAATAATATGTATTTTATATGCATGTGAATGTGTTTGTTTATCTGAATTAGTGTGTATTGATTCTTGATTGATGTGTGTAAAACTAAAGCAAACAGTCGCAGGATGAAACACACACACAAAGTCACAGACACATACTCATAGTCACACACATATGCAGTCACACAGACAAACAAACACACAGTATCGTTTTCTTAACTGGTGCTGTTGAAGCTTATACTGAGCTCTGCATGAAGGATGGACTCAGCCAATCATGAGAGGCTTCTTATCAGCCAGCCAATCAGGAGAGGTGAGAAGCCTGACTGGCTGAGACCTCCTTCACTCCTTTACTCAGAGTTCTCATTCCGGAGCTTTTCATTGTCCTGGATTGAGGTTGTCCGGACCCGGGACATAAAGTCCCATTGCAGGACAATCCGGGACATGTGGGCCAGCTGCACTATGTCTAGGAGTTATGGCTCCTGGGTACTGGGGTATTTCACATCCTGTAATACAATAACACAATATAACTTAGGAAAATAAAAAAATAAATGAATGGTAACTTTAGAACAGCAATTATAAAATGGCAAGTATTATTTTGTTTCAGTCACGGTCTGCTGCTTTCAGCTAGATATTTTGTGCATTCAGGCAGACAATGCGAACAGTTTGATATTCTGCCAACTTAAGAAATGATTCTTCTCTCCCAGGGCAGCTGATGATGTACTGTTGCATCATTAATAAGTGGCACAAAGCTCATTCATTATGAACAGCAACTGTGCTCGTTTTTGTTTTCATGATTTTAGTTATTTAAGAAAAACACAATCCTGCAGCCCTCAGTAAGGTGTTTTGTTTCTTTGAGATAATAATTATACTGCCAGCTTTATATTGGAGACCAGTAAATAGATCTCTGTGTGTATGCTTTATTTATCTTCAGGCTCCAGAACATCCTTGGAAAGCACAATTTTTTTAACAAAAATAGCACAATTCTAAGCAGCATTGTGAAGACATTAAATGAATGAAATAATGTTTGTCCATGTAAATTAGCCCAGTCTTACAATTTAAAGTGGCAGTGTCACTTTGGTGCTTGTTGAAAACAACTGCTTGTATAGTGCACATGCTTTTTCCCAGTGGTATGTGATGCAGGCATTCTGCATACATCACATTTTTAATATTTGACTCAAGCTTTACCCCCAGTGGTTACTCTGCATGTTTACTGCATTTTTTTTTTTCATTTAGTCACTTCCTGTGCTCCTCGAATATAAAACATTGTGTGGACGGTAGTAGACTTGCTCTTGTACACAGTATGATCTCTTGTCTAATTACATCACTAGAGACACAGGAAATTCCATTCATTTGAATGACATTATACTCATTGGTTCTTTGCAGCAAAAAAAAGGAAATTGACTTTTACTCAGGTAGTGTGAGCAATCCTGTTTTCTTGCAAAGTGCTTTCCACAATTTCATCTACTTTAAGTATTTTATATTTTTTAAATTTGATTTAGTCTTTATTACGTTTTAAATAGATTGTCTTAATATATAATACATACCAGTGTATACTATAAACAATAACATTTCAATAATGCATTTAAACCAACGGGCATATCTCAACAAGAGGTAGATTTATCACCCCCGTCCCACTCTCATTACACAACCAATCCATACCCACTTTATTCACCCCAACTACCCATACCCTGTCATCCATTATCTCGTTGGTGAAGGTCAGAGAATGTCAAGTAGGAATAACAATACAATCACCCCAAGAGAGACTCGAAGTTAGGGGACCCCAAATGTCTTAAAAATGTATCAATACACCATAATCACCAAAAAGGCCACTCACAGCGAAAGGGGGGGGGGGGAGGAAAAGCAGATTAAGGGCTTTGGTATGCCTTATTTTGTTATTAAAGAGCCACGTAGCCAGATTTTATCATATATTTCACTGCTGTGTTTATATTTGTTGTAAAAGTATTTCTCTGCCTGTGACTGAAAGACAACCTGAGATTTAATCTCAGACCAGGATGGAGTCTCATTTCTCCTCCAATATCTGGCCAAACATATGTTGAACACCATCAAGAATACACAGCAATTGACTGTGACTATCTATGTCTGGTTCAGGTGGAAGAGGAAAAGTTGGAGAGATATTTCTAAACATCTACCAAACATCTTTAAAAACAAATCTGCTAGTTTAGTTTTACAAGGAGTTAACATTTCACAAACCCACCAAATATGGACATGAGTTCCCCTTTCTTGTTGACATCACCAACAGATAATGGTGGAATTTGGATGACATTTGACTAAATGAGCTGGAACTAAGTACCATCTCTGCGTCAATCTATAGGGCTGTTATTGAATATTTATACAGTGTACAGTTTTTCTAGTTTTGTTTGCCAGGTTTTGTACCATGTAAGGGAAAAGAGTCTCCAATATACAGGGAGTGCAGAATTATTAGCCAAATTAGTATTTTGACCACATCATCCTCTTTATGCATGTTGTCTTACTCCAAGCTGTATAGGCTCGAAAGCCTACTACCAATTAAGCATATTAGGTGATGTGCATCTCTGTAATGAGAAGGGGTGTGGTCTAATGACATCAACACCCTATATCAGGTGTGCATAATTATTAGGCAACTTCCTTTCCTTTGGCAAAATGGGTCAAAAGAAGGACTTGACAGGCTCAGAAAAGTCAAAAATAGTGAGTTATTTTGCAGAGGGATGCAGCACTCTTAAAATTGCAAAGCTTCTGAAGTGTGATCATCGAACAATCAAGCGTTTCATTCAAAATAGTCAACAGGTTCGCAAGAAGTGTGTGGAAAAACCAAGGCGCAAAATAACTGCCCATGAACTGAGAAAAGTCAAGCGTGCAGCTGCCACGATGCCACTTGCCACCAGTTTGGCCATATTTCAGAGCTGCAACATCACTGGAGTGCCCAAAAGCACAAGGTGTGCAGTACTCAGAGACATGGCCAAGGTAAGAAAGGCTGAAAGACGACCACCACTGAACAAGACACACAAGCTGAAACATCAAGACTGGGCCAAGAAATATCTCAAGACTGATTTTTCTAAGGTTTTATGGACTGATGAAATGAGAGTGAGTCTTGATGGGCCAGATGGATGGGCCCGTGGCTGGATTGGTAAAGGGCAGAGAGCTCCAGTCCGACTCAGACGCCAGCAAGGTGGAGGTGGAGTACTGGTTTGGGCTGGTATCATCAAAGATGAGCTTGTGGGGCCTTTTCGGGTTGAGGATGGAGTCAAGCTCAACTCCCAGTCCTACTGCCAGTTCCTGGAAGACACCTTCTTCAAGCAGTGGTACAGGAAGAAGTCTGCATCCTTCAAGAAAAACATGATTTTCATGCAGGACAATGCTCCATCACACGCGTCCAAGTACTCCACAGCGTGGCTGGCAAGAAAGGGTATAAAAGAAGAAAATCTAATGACATGGCCTCCTTGTTCACCTGATCTGAACCCCATTGAGAACCTGTGGTCCATCATCAAATGTGAGATTTACAAGGAGGGAAAACAGTACACCTCTCTGAACAGTGTCTGGGAGGCTGTGGTTGCTGCTGCATGCAATGTTGATGGTGAACAGATCAAAACACTGACAGAATCCATGGATGGCAGGCTTTTGAGTGTCCTTGCAAAGAAAGGTGGCTATATTGGTCACTGATTTGTTTTTGTTTTGTTTTTGAATGTCAGAAATGTATGTTTGTGAATGTTGAGATGTTATATTGGTTTCACTGGTAAAAATAAATAATTGAAATGGGTATTTATTTGTTTTTTGTTAAGTTGCCTAATAATTATGCACAGTAATAGTCACCTGCACACACAGATATCCCCCTAAAATAGCTAAAACTAAAAACAAACTAAAAACTACTTCCAAAAATATTCAGCTTTGATATTAATGAGTTTTTTGGGTTCATTGAGAACATGGTTGTTGTTCAATAATAAAATGAATCCTCAAAAATACAACTTGCCTAATAATTCTGCACTCCCTGTAGTTTCCCCACTATAAACAGGCTCTAGGCTTGGCTTCCAGTTTAAATACGGTCAGGATCTTTAATCAAAATGTATAAAATCCGGGAAGGATGTCAGTGAAGAACCTGCATTTTTCCAATGCTGCACAGAAAAAAATGGAATGTATAAGTAAATATACATATTATAGAAATATCTTCTATGGGATTGGTTTTTAAAAAAATGGTGTCTAAGTATCAACTGTTTTTTTTAAAAAAAAGATGTAATAATATCCTGAATTACTACACTTTTATACAGTGCAATATATTGTCTGAAAACATCACCAGAGAGACAGGAAATTCCACTCATTTGATGACATTATTCTCATTGGTTCCTGCAACAACAACAAAAAAGGAAAATTTACTTTAACTCAGGTCATGTGGGCAGTCCTGGTTTCTTGCAAACTGCTGTCCACAATTTCATCTACTGTAAGTATTATACATGTTAAGCAATGCAACATGTAAAATATGCATTTTAAAGTAATTTGCATTCATATTTGGAAATGCATTTTGGACACTAGGCAATCCCTTTAAGAAATGTAGTTACATTTCAAAGATTATTTTTTTGTAGCCAACCAATCAGAGAATCACATTAATTTCCCCCTATCTTTTCAGCTGGAAGAGAGATCATTGGAAAACAATTATAATATTTTAATCAAAAAAATATATTTTATTCCTATGAGACATAAAGAGCTTTACTAATACACTTACAGCCAATTCAGCTGATCATTCCTGTTTGTCAGATGAAATGACTGAATGTTTTATAAAAGAGGTGTAATGTTAGTGAATTTCTGACTGAGCAAATCAAAAAGTTCCAGAATGTGGGGACAGCATGATTGAATGTCTAGGAACCTAGATTGTGTTGTAGTACAAAGGGAATCTATTTCTAAAAACTTTTACAAAGAAACCCCCACTAAGAAATGTATTGCTTTACAAGAATGAAGAAGAGAAATGATTGAGGAAACAATTGCTGATACTGTAGTTGGCTGAGAAAGATTGCCGAGCTCTTAAATAGTCACTGTTTGGTGCAGTCGAGTTTCCATGGAGCTGGCTGTAAAGAGTGACAATATGTATTGATATTGGAGGCCCACAAAAAAGAAATAAATAAACCAATAAATACAGCAACACAGTATTGCCTGTCTCCCCTGCAATCAGGCACTCGAAAACCACCCCAAAAATAACAACAAGCAAACATAAAATAAAAAAAAATTGAATGAAACCGTCTTTCTAATCATAGACCATTTCCTGGGAGAATTACCGTATTTTTCGCCTCATAAGACGCACTTTTTTCCTCCTCAAAAGTGAGGGGAAATGTCTGTGCGTCTTATGAGGCGAATATTATACTTACCTCCATGCTGCTCTCCGTTGTGTGCTCTCCGTTGCTTCCTCCGTGCAGTCTAACCTCCTGCACGGAGGAAGGAAGCTCCGGTCACTTTTTTTTCTTCTTCTTAACTTTATTGATGTCGCGCGACGTCAATAGAGTTAAGAAGGGAAAAAAAAGCGACCAGATCTTCCTTCCTCCGTGCAGGAGGTTATACTGCACGGAGGAAGCAACGGAGAGCACACAACGGAGAGCAGCATGGAGGTAAGTGCTAGGGAAGGGGGGAGGAGGGTGGCACAAACTAGCAATATCCTGGCACAGTAAGGGGCAAAAGACTGGCAAAGTGAGGGGGCAAAAGACTGGCACAGTGAGGGGCAATATCCTGGCACAGTGAGGGGCAAAAGACTGGAACAGTGAGGGGCAAAAGACTGGCACAGTGAGGGGCAATATCCTGGCACAGTGAGGGGAAAAATCCTGGCACAGTGAGGGGCAAAATCCTGGCACAGTGAGGGGCAAAAGACTGGCACAGTGAGGGGAAAAATCCTGGCATAGTGAGGGGCAAAAGCCTGGCATAGTGAGGGGCAAAAGCCTGGCATAGTGAGTGACTAAAGCCTAACATAGTGAGGGGCAAAATCCTGGCATAGCGGGGGGCATAATCCTGGCATATTGAATGGCTAAATCCTGGCATATTGAGTTTTTTTTTCTTGTTTTCCTCCTCTAAAAACTGGGTGCGTCTAATGGTCAGGTGCGTCTTATGAGGCGAAAAATACGGTAATCTGTGACCAAAAAGGGCATTTTGCCCATACAGTTCACATTCAGTACTTAAACCTTCTCAAATATATTTGCGAAAAAGAACTTGTATCGAGCTTATGAAGTATTATTTGTGGACACTGTTTTCCCTCTTCGCTCTAGACTGATAAAACCTTTATTTAGATTGTCAATTACGTTTACATTGCAGTATACATTTACATAATTTCTGCCCCATTACATACAATACTAATTAAAGAGGTAATGAGGTATGCAATCCAACAATATTATTTAACATACATATTTAATGAGAGAATTGTTTCCATCTCGTAATAGAGCAATGCCAATGTTTTATTTTAGCTGGAAGACCATCAGAAATGTTTCATCTTTGATTTCTCCAGAGTACATTTTTTTTTATAGTACAAATAAGTCTCCCGTATATGAAACCCTTTACAATGTAGAGAATATAAGCTCGGAAGAACCACCAATTTAAAAGACAATCTACAAGTAAAATGTGGCTTCTAAACAAATGTTATCAAAATGGTTCCTTAAACTTGTCAGGACCAGGGATTTTCTGGGCCTGACACCAGAGCGATTCTTCAATTTTTTTTTCAATTTTTCAATCTGTTTGTTGAAACGTAATTTTCCTCTCTGTCATTTAAAACACCCAAACAAGTTATATGTTGTTTTTTAAAGGACAGTTAGAGCTTTCTTTTAATACCCTAAACATAAAAATATTCTATAATTTAGTATTAAAAAATACATATAAAAGGGAAAAAATTGGGGGGAAAAAGTTTTTCCCATTATTTTCCCACTAATAATCTACATAGCTAGTAGAACACTAACCCACGTATCCCAACTAATTAACTAACTAATAAAAAAATAAAATATAGGTTCCCAAACCCCCCCAAAAAAACTCTGACCAGTGCGATGTCAGAGTCATAAGAATCACAGAACGGCATGTAGGGGTTAACTGTATTTAAATTAATATATTACAATAACATTTATTTATTAAAAAAACTTTAAAAATGCAAAAATAAAGTTTAAAAAAATAAATAAATGAGGGACATAAAGTAAGAAGGAAACTGATCACAGTTACAAACTGTGATCAGCAAGGAAAGAGTTAACTTATTTTTTTTTTTTTACAAGAAAGTTTTCTTTCTTTATTTTTTACTTAGAGGTCACTTTCTGTGCTTCACTATAAGTACCTGAAGCACAGAGAGTGAATTGGAGTCAGTTAACACCTGAGTTTGGCTAGTAGCCCTGGCCCTTCCCTAATTATAACCGGGGCTGGGAGTCAGCCAAATGGATTCCAGCCCCTATACTGTATACTTCGAGGTCCAGGGCTACTTGTCCTGCATTTTTTCAAAAACTCAGCCAGTTATAAATCTGGGACACAGCCAATCAGATACCTTTAAAACATTAAAAATAATATCCTCACTCTCTATGAACATCTGTATGCACTGCATGCTTAGGAAAGGGGCTGTGTGTTTTTTTGGGAATTTGCTATTTTTTTTTACTGACAGATGGATTAATTTTTATTTTTTGGGTGGCCCCTTTCCCAGGGAGGAAGATGAGGACTTGGGGACATCAAGGATGGTTGATGGACTTTAGGAACAGGTAATATTTTATACACAGGGCATTGATTTTCACTGCCCACACCCCTGGCACCTATAGGGTGTTTTTTTTTTGACAGGTGACTTGTCCCCACCTACCTGATCAAAGATTTACATTCATCAGAGAATGAATACAGTACATGCACAGAGGTATGTGCTGTAGCACTCTCAGTTTTAAGTGTGGCAACCCTTACACTCCCACTCACAAGATCCCACCCCAGCATCCTGTGTTGCTCTGGGGTAACTTTGGAGGTCATTCTCTAAAAGAAAAACACTGTCATGGGATTGGAACAAGCGAAAAAGAGCACATAATTAACAAATGAAATCCACTATGAAATTATTTTAAATAGAACACTTACTAAGTTTAAGAATTGTGTAAAAGCTAAATAATGTTAGGCAAAAGAGGTAACCCTGCAAGCTGTTATGATGTAGCGGTCTCGCTAATTCCAGTGCATAATGAGTGACTACTGTCTCAAATAAAATAGGTTAAGGTTCTAATGTGTCTTTAATAAAGTAAATGGACTGTAAAAGAATAGTTATTAAGTCATGCTGTTAAAGTGTTTTTACTAAGTGAATTTATAAATCTATGAATAAATATACAATTTTTATAGAATTAATACACACTGAGTGTGTCTCATATGGTATCTTGTTGCTTTTAATATAGATTAAAAAGACAATTAATAGCCATTGCCATTAACATTGGTTTGTACAATATATCCACCTTTAAATTACCAATTCAGTCTGAAAAAATGGAAAATAAACGCAAATTATAACACTGTGAAAAGAAATATGCATTGAATTATTCACATTTATTTTTGTAATATATTTGTTGAGCATTTTTATTTAACCTGGGGATTGATTATTCCATGATACTATCTACTACCATGTTCAAATAATGGGCATCATCCAGCTCCTAAAATAGCAGAATGGTGATGCCCACTGCATATGTGCAGGATTGAATTTGCCAAAGCCATCATTCCTCTTCCCAACAATTTGTACGTGAAGTTGGTCTCTGCCCGTGCCCACTGTAAGAGAACTTGGTTAACTGAATGGGTCCTAAACATAGAGATGAGCTACCGCAGGAAACTTTAACATAGATTCCTAAAAAAAAATTCAAACACTGCCAGATTCACTTGGTTGATGCCTAGTGTGTCTCTTTACGTGAATACGAGAAAAATAAAGAAATTCTAAATGTTTACATTTATTCATTTTTTGTGTGTGTTTTAATTGGAAAAAGCTTTCATACGTCAGTGCAAGTTGAAACATATTTATTAATAACACTGTTGAATCAAATGGATTTTAAAGATATTTAATTGACTTGTCCATGTTCACATCTTCTAAAGGCATGCCATCTAAGTACAACACGAAATCTGCTCTTGGATTTTCTCTGTAAGTGGAACAAACGAGCATCTAGCAGAAAGTGAACTTATTTTGAAGGCCGTTTAAATGACACAGACAACACAGAGAGAAGTGCGACAAGATAACGCTGAGGTTATGTCAGCGGGTGGCTTATTAAAGCTTGCTTTCCTTAGCAACGTCTGAGAGGGTCCCCCAGCAGGGAGGTAATTTGTGAACTGCTTCAGGTATGCTATTAGTAGCCTGATGAAATTCACCTGTCACTAATGATTGACAGACATTACGAAATCCCCACTGGATCAGCTCATTTGACTGGTGTTTCCAGTTTTAAGAGGTTTCCTGCCTGACAAGTTGATAAGTGAACTAGCTACAATTTTAGCAACTGTGGGTTGTAGAAGCATATTCTAGTTAATATTCATTAAAGTCATCTTCCTGCCTCAAGTTCTAATATGGTTGGCAAGTCTCATAGGATTTATGAAAAGTCTATTTATATATGTAGTTGTTCAAACTGTTTTATAATTTTTGTATGGTTTTTAAGGGTTGTCCATTAGAACCATTTACCATTCAGGATGTTTCCCCACCTATCAACATAAAAGGTGGTCAGGCACAGGGTCGAAGCTGCTTATCTGTACAAAATATGTACATACCATATTTTTCTTATCTAAATTACCGCATTTTTAAAAATTGTTCTCAAAATTAATTTTGTCCCCAATTGAACAGACAAAGGAAAGAAAAGGGCTATTTTTTGGAAAATGTGGTAAAAAAAGCTGACACTTAAACCTTGTAATAAAAAGTTATCTTTTGTTAGATATGTTAAAACCAAAACAATAAAGAAAAATAAAAACAAGTATGATGAAAAGGGCTCAGATGTGAAGATAAAAAATATAAAACTAAATCTGGCTGTGGTTATTGATTATTATATAACTGAATAGCTCATACATTGACATGTTGTGTACCAGTTCTTGTACGCTATTCACTCATTTATACAGATCCTGAATTTGTTAGAATGGATAGATTTTTCCACAATATATACACATATTTCCAGTTATATGACCAAGCTTATATGATATGACACTTCACATTTTATTGGTGCAATAAAATTTATGTTTATTAATTTTGGACTATTAGACCGGACGAGAGTAAAAATTGCCAATTTTGTGTTAGCCAGTGGTGGATACATTGAAGTCTCTACTCAATTTAAACTGATTTGGTCCGAATTGGGATAGGACATTGGAGGTGTCCTTGAGGCCTGCTGTAGATGGCATAAGTGTCCATGACAGTCGCCATGTTGGTGGTGGTGGATTGCCCTGAACCTCTGAGGCATGAGGCAGTGCAGAGGCACCACGAGGGACATCTTTTACAGAGCTGACTGTACAGCCATCATATAAAATTAAATGTAGAGAATAGTGCTAAAGTGCCAACAATTGACTGGCTCTGAACCACAAATCTGCAGAAATATATCATTAGTACTAATAAGTATGCATCGGTAGGATGTTTAAATTTATCATCCATCCATTTTGGTAATATTACTGTGCATACAAGTGCTAAATCGGAAAGCTGTTGTGTTTGACATATTGCTAAACTACCAATTATTCTGCCTTCATTCATTAAGGAACCTCATCCCCAAAATATTATTTAAAACAGAAAAACCCAGTACTATCTTTTTAAACTATAAGAAATTACATGGTCTTTTATATGAAAAAAACATAAAATAAGGTAATATTACATGATGTTACAATTGATTCTTCTGTCATGTTTTTTTTTTTTTTTTTCATGAATAGGCAGAAAGTATACTTATTTGGTGCTTTGTATATACGACACACCTTGATTTTACTTTCACTGTTTTCAATGGAAAAATAATGTGACTTAGGTTTAAATTTAACCAACATAGTAACTAGAAAGTTTGTAGGGCACAGTCATATGTCCCATTAAGTACTGGCCTTCAAGTCACTGTTTAAGGGGTTCTAGTGCTTACATGTATAAGTCCTCCAGTTATTTGTTTATGTCGCATACACTTTTTACCAAAGTTCTGTTTCAAAAAAAATCTTACTTTAAAACATGAAATAAGAATTAGGAGTAGAGGTATTGGGCTTTGATAGTCTTAGAGCCAACCAGGGTCTCGGATGTATCTCTGGTCCCGAGCATATATAGAAAATTTCACCAGATTTTTACCTTCCCTGTAACTCCATACATTATACATAGATACATGTACATGTCAGATTATATAAATTGTATCATCTTTTATTATGATACTAGGGTTTCATATTAAACACCTGTAATAATAATAGTGTATCTTTATTTTATTACTAAAGTTTTGTCGCTATTAATCATAAGAGTTTTTTTTTTAAGCTAACCAGTATATTGTACGCGAGTATATGCCTGAATTTCCTCTATCATATTCCATCTTGTCAGGTTTTTTCAATCAAATTACAAACTATGATATTCTCGAGAGATAACACCTTCCAGAGTTAGCAAAGTAATTCATCAGGACCATATCATTTTAACCTTTCATTGTCAGAGGGTCACTTCCTTGAACCACCCATGACTCTTGTGGGAAATCATCCTGCTACACTGTTTCTCTGATTTCTTTTGGGTTTATATTGAAAGCATCTATCACAATTGCATGCCTTCAATTCATATTTTATGTCCTGAACGATGCTTGATTAGTAATGTAGAAAGAAAGTGCGCTTGCCCCATTTATATTTTCTATCTTGAGACTTAAGACAGATACATTCCAATTCTATCTTTGGTTTTACAGGTCTAGCTTTATCATGTTGGAAAACAGGAAGACACAGTTAGGGATTAGCGGGAGAGTTTATTTATCCTGTATTACAGGACTCGAGAATAAAATTTATGTTCCTTTTTTTACATGCCAACTTGACTTAAAGATATTGAACCCAATATAACAAGGCCTGTTAACCACAAAAAAGACAAAACATAATTTCACCCAGTTAATAACGGGTGAATTAATGAAAACGGTAGCGGTAAGAGCAAACGGCTGTGTTATGGTGGTACCGTTAATGGTATAAAAAACTCCAGTTTGCACATTAAACATCACATAACATGCAAACTAAAACTTTGGTACTGCAACCCATCCGCCCATCCATTAAATAAAATCAAGAGGACCAAGGGTTGCAATAACCTCCCCACCATCTGTAATCACGCAGAATGATGTTGAGGCCAGGACTGCAGAATACAAATAGAAAATAGTCCCAGATCCGTACAAGATATAAAGTCCCGGTGCAGGGACTTTAAGATGTCTCCCAAATCTTCAAATAGCAACAAAAATGAAAGACCAGCACTCGGTTGTAAAGTGATGAATTTTTAATCACACATAGGCAACGTTTCAATCCTTGCAGATCTTTCTCAAGCCTCTCACTGCAGAATGGCCCCTGCTCTCCTCTTAAAGGGACTGTATTACCTGAAAAGGGTTTTTACTGTGAATGTAAAGAATACAGAAATGATTGATAATCATCTATACATCGTGTTAGAAAAATTGCAAACAAAAATGTTTAAATTAAGAGAAAGATTTCTAAAAAAAATGTTTTTTTTTTAAAATGTATCTGTGGAGTAGAGTTGAGCGAACTTGACCCCGAAGTCAATGGGGATCCGAACTTTTGGCCACTAAAATTCCTCTAAAAAAGTCCTGGTAAGGGCTAGAGGGCTGCAAAATGAAGTCAAATGTGGGTGAGTGTCCCCATTCATACGAATAGGTCAATTGACCTATTCGTATCAATGGGGACTCTATTTCTGTTTATAGAAAGCCAATAGCCATGTAATGTGATTCGCTTTCTATAAACCGAAATAGAGTCGAAATACATGTAATGCTATTGGCTTTCTATAAACCGAACTAGAGTCCCCATTCGTTTCTTATGAATGGGGACTCTATTTCGGTTTATAGAAAGCCAATAGCATTACATGTATTCCATAAATGGAAAGTCTATAAACCGAAAGACATTCGGTTTATAGACTTTCGGTTTATGGAATACATGTAATGCTATTGCTATTATATAAACCAAAAGTTCGGTTTATAGACTTTCGGTTTATAGCCGAACCCCAAACTCCAACACGAACATACAATCGAATGTCCGTGTTCGGGTCCGGGGTCCGAATACCGTAATGTTCGGTAGGAACCCGAACAGTGCGGTTCGGGTTCGCTCAACACTACTGTGGAGTCTTCTGTTTATGGCATCACTTGTGGCCTAATATAGAAATTAACTGGTTTTCAATGGCAAACTTGTACTTTGCATATTAGGTCACAGGTATTGTCATAAGCAGGAGACTTCACAGACACATTTAAAACACATTTTTAATGCCTAGTTTAGGCATTTAATTGCAATTTTGCTAACACAGTTTATAGATGATTTGCAATATTTTTGTCACTCTCTACATTCCCAATAAAGAGAATGTTGAGGTGATACAGTCGTTTTAAGATCCTGGGGCCAGGATTGCTGAAGGGGAGCACTATTTGTGATCCCTACAGCCCTGAAAGGGTAAGCAGCCTGTGCACATTTTTGTAGCTTCTCATTGAGAAGTTAACACACACATTTGGTTTTGTTTTGCCCGTTAAGTTTTAACACACTTCTTTGAATCACCTTTGTGGGTTACTTGACATGCATTTGCATATAACAGAGAACCTTGAATCAATTCTGCCTGTTAATGTACAGCAATTTGCGATGTTTAACCTGCCATATCATCTATCATTTAATACTTAATGCTTTAGATATACAACAAAGCAAAGCTACGTATTGGAAACGACCGGGGGTAACCCGAAGGGTAAATATTTAGACAAAGAGCACAGAACACTTAAAACGACAATTTTATTTAATTATGTATTTAAAAATAAGGTGGAGAGCCACCAAAAATATCGAAAGGCTAAAGTATACCTAGAACAAAAAATAGGCAAAGAAAATTGTATAAATAATAAATATATCTGAATAGGTAGGCACACGTAAATTTTAAGCCTAAGTAAATAGTTCACACATACACGTACATGGAAAGATATAAATAATAGAAAAACACTAAAGGTAAGTACAATATATTGAAATCAAACATCATACCATTCTCAAGGTAAACAAGTAATAATAAACAGTAATAATAAAGAGTAATAATAAACAGAGGTAGGTGAGAGATAACATATAGAACAACTAAATAAATAGACCAAACACTTAAGAAGTGAGAGAGAAGAAAATCAATCAAAAATAGATGAAAGAAAAATTATTATTTATACAATTTTCTTTGCCTATTTTTTGTTCTAGGTATACTTTAGCCTTTCGATATTTTTGGTGGCTCTCCACCTTATTTTTAAATACATAATTAAATAAAATTGTCGTTTTAAGTGTTCTGTGCTCTTTGTCTAAATTAATGCTTTAGATATTGCATTTATTTATTGTTGTGCACATACAGTCCCGAACCAGCTATTTTTTACCACTGAAGGTAGTGGGTGTTGAAACCGAAGATAACAGAAAACACACCGTGCCATATTACCCAGATCCATTTTCAAAGTGCCAAGTATGCCCTAGATAACGTTACACAGTGCAATGTATGCCCCAACTCATTTTCAACATTGCCATGTGTGCCCTTTCATCACTTTACAAAATGTTATGTATCATACATCACCTTATAATATATAGGATCAGTACAGAGTCCGTATAAAAAGTGTTTATGCATGCTCATGTAACTTTTCTCTAAACATATATAGTGTTAGGACCCACATATGGATTGGAGTTCTGGTGGGGAAGACAGTAGATACCAACTATCCAAGAAGTGAGGTTAAACACAAGGACAAAAGTCATTTCAGATAGACCAAGGTAAGGATGATAGAGCAGTGTTTCATAGTCAGCAAGTAAATGGGACTGAGTCTCAATAGCATTATTCATCCTAAGTTTCTACTTCAATTCTTATAAAGCAACAGAGCAGGGAGATGTGGGGTAAGGCATATTTATATAGAAAGATAGGGTTGCCTGAAATTCATGTAGGTGAGCTCCTAGGTATGACGTTAAGGTGTCTACTCAATGAAGAGAGAATTGCAGGGCACTGAGATGCTGATTTGAAACTTTAGGCCAGTGTAGCCGAGTAGGAAACAATTCTCCAATGCGGCTGAATGGGACAATTGTTCCAACTCGGCTAATTTGGCCTTAAGTTTGAAATTCCAGCCTTAATTCCCTGAAATTCTCTCTTTATTTAGTATACCCTATAGGATGGATCAAACTGCTGAAGAGTCTGCACATGAGTCAAAAAGAAGAGCCTGAAGATATAGAGTCACAGCATGTGGGTAGATTCATTAGTTTCACTTATTGCCTATAACCTAGCAGGATGTAAGTGCTGAAAACTACTTCTATAGCCATTTAGTTCAGCTGTTTTTGTTTCAAAGATTCTAAAGGTATGCGACCAACTATTTGGATTTTGAGTTCGCTCACTTTACAGCCAATTCAATGTTCTAAAAGTGATAATAGCATATTTTATTAAAATTTATCTTTAAACCTTTTACTGTATCACTTATACTACAGAGGCGGTTATTTGTCATATTAAATAAATAAATAAATAAATATGGGTCACTGATGATGTCATCAAAGCAAAGTAGAGATGAAACCTGCGGAATGTGCAACTCAAACTTCCTGCCTGTTCAAATGTGTGTTACCTGACACTTCCTGTTATTCCTCATCTCCTCCCAAGCAAGAAGATATTAACACATACAAATGGTAGATAATATAAGAAAAAATATATAGATGTTGTAAATATAATATGTTACGTTAATATATGTAAGATATAATAAAAAATGCTATTCTCATGTACCCTTGCTTCCAATAGCTTTGGGGATTTTACTTAGCAGAGAACACAGAGTGAGTTTACAAATTAACAGTGTAATATTATCTAGTTACAGAATGTTTGGAATAGAAAGTATAACTGTTGGAAGCCTAAAATAACCGCTGGTAAATGTGAAACTTGCTGATCAATTTATCCAGTAAATACGTGACCATTGTAGGCCAAATTACAGAAAACTGCACTACATTTGAAATATTTCCTAAAGGACCTAAATACATTATGAGGAGTTATCACTATACCTTGCAAATCTGTCTTCATTTGAGACACCAGTGCACTTTGCATGAAGTCCTGCTGTTTTATTATTAAACACGGCTGCATCTGATTCATAGCAAGGCTTGGTTAGAGTTGCTGTTGTGTAATATTTTGTTCTGTTGCAGTTTTAGTTAAGGTTTTTATTCCTATTTTCCTATCTTTTTCTATCTTTCTCTATGGATTTAAAGGGATATCATCACCTAAAGGAGACTCTGTCACCTTACCTTTGCTTATAATGGGATTGTAGAGAAGAAAAGTGATCTATACTTTATGTTAGCAGATTGGCAAACACGTGTCTACATGAACAGAAAAAAAAGTGTTTTAAATGTATAGTAAGAGTCTCCTGTTTATGGCATCACCTGTGGCCTTTTATGCAAATTAGGAATTTCTAAATGAAAAGTATCTAATTTTCACATCAGTCACAGGTGATGTCATAAACAAGATACTCCACAGACCCTTAAAACACATGTTCTGTTAATTTATGTGTGTGCTTGTAATTCTGCTAAAACAATGTATTTATCATATTTGATCATTTTTTATTCTTTACATTCACAGAACAAACAATGTTTAGGTAACAGAGTACCTTCAAATGGTGAAGAGAATAAAACAGGAAGTGTATGTTGTGTATATATAGTGTTACAAGCCGAACCGGTGTCTCCTGTTTATGACATCACCTTCTGGCTTGATATGCAAATTACATATTTGAATTTGAATGCATATCACACACCACACTCTTTAAATTATCAGTACAAACAATTGTTTATAACATTCAGTATTCAATAAACAGGTATTGCAGAGGAATTTCGATTTAAGATGTAGTGAGGGTGGTATCTCCAGTGCCCTTTCTGAAAGGTTAATTTGTATTTGCTCTAAAACAAATGAGCACTATCTACGTATGTTTAAATTATCAATTGTTGTAGGCGGATCTGAGGTTATAGACCATTCAGTGAGTCTGCTCATATGTTGGAGCTCTCCAGAGTAGTTCTTATGAACTAATGAAGCAAGGTGACGTTTGAGTTTGGAGTCAAGTGTTTTGAGTTTAGGTCTTTTAATGCATCACAGTCATGGCTAACGTAATTACCCCGGAGTGAATAAAAGAGGATCCACAGAGCAACACTTTTCTCCTGATGGCAATTATCAAAAAAATATTACACATCCTGCAGTTTCAAGATCTTTTTAATCCACCAATCAGCTGAACCACAATCCACGGCAGATCACAGCCTTACGCGTTTCGCACTACACAGAAAGCTGAGCCATAAGCATGATTACATTGGAGTGTTCTTTTTTTTTTTTTAAAGATAGAAATTATGCCTGTTTTAAGATCTCAAAGACCATCACTGGCAGAAATAAAACAAGACAATGATGTGGTATTACAAGCGTTATGAACATTATTATTACAAAAACATACAAAAAGGAGTGAAATATGGGATCTGAATTTTTTTGTAAATATAAATGTTTCACATTGAAATAGTACTGAAGATCCACTTTTAGTTTATGTTTTTGTAGCTCATACTGCATAACAGATCATGTAATAAAGTAATCATTCTCCACCTCTAAGCTCACTTGCCACAGTATGTTTCGACAAGGAAAGTTCTAGACATAGATGACCATGATGATATATGAATGCACAGTGAGGATGCTCATGATGCATCTAACAGAGTGCATCTGCATGCCTATCTATTAGGGGATATTATTGGTGCTGGAGTTGTTCTTTTATGGAGAACTTGATGTAGAATGATTGATCCCTAGCAGTAGAGTAACTTCCACAAGGCAAACAAGGCACTCGCCTAGGGCGGCACTTTGCCAGAGGGAGGCACTTTGCCACAGGGTGTTAAAGCACACTTCTGGTGCTTCAAACATTTTCCCTCGCTCCCCCACCGTTCAGCAAGCTTTAGCTCCTTTCAATTAATCAGGGTGATGGGGGCATGTAATGGATGTGGTGGGGGTATGTAATGAGGGTGATGGTGGCATGTAAAGGGGGTGATGGGGCATTTAGTGTGTATGCAATGTGTGTGATGGGGGCATGTAATAGGTTGATTGGGCATTTAATGTGTGTGCAATGTGGATGATGGGGCATGTAATGGGGTGATGTTTTATGTTGTGGGTGTGCAATGTGGGTGATGGGGCATGTCGTAGGTGTGCAACGTGGGTGGGGGGATGCCCAAATTTTGTCTGCCTAGGACAGCACAAAACCAAGATCCACCACTGATCCCTAGGAGATAACCTGCAAAAGGTATGTTTTAGAGATAGGGCTTCAAAAAAACTTCTGTACTGATTTATCTTTGTCTGCCAAATTAAGAATTAGAATATTTATTAATAATTGACAATAGTCTGGTGTAAATAGATGTTTACCATACATTTTATTTGGGAATGCTTGAGCTAATAGAGCACTCAACAATTTATAAAAGTATACGTTCTTTCCTTCACTAAGTAGTCTATTCAGTGTGTTGTATTTATAATGTAAAAACTAGCCACATCTGAGGCAAAGTGATCTATTTAGAGCCATCAGCATGAAAATCAGTGGATGATTAGACCACATTTAGCTGTGCTCCACACATTTAGCTGATACCTTATATAAGTCCAATGTTATTTTAATTCAATTTCCTAAGATTTCTTTAAAAAAAAAAAACAATCTGTACTGTGCCTCATGAAGAAGTAACATCTACCTAAACCTGTAATGGTTCAGTGTGTTAGCAAGCTAATACACTACAGGCTACATAACAGCAACAGTCAATAACAGTGACAGCCAGATCATTATTTCTTATTTATTAGGGGGTATTTTGACAAAATCACATCCGCTGAGCTTCATGCTAACAGTCTAACGAGATATGAGCATCAGGCCATGCTGACAGGGATGATAATTATGATAAGGGAAACGCAGTGCCCTATGATGTACAGGAGAAAGCATTGCTGTGTCACTTGAGTCTGATTGGTGCTATTAATAAACTACATTAATATTTAAGGTAGTGTTAAATCAAATATAGATGACACATGCACTCGTTAGGAAACAAAACAATTGCTCGGTGGCTACAATTAAAATTCTTCACAATGTTTTCTTCAAGCGATGGAATTAGTTCCAAGAAAAATAGTTTAATGGACAACTGTGGCAAACAATAAAGTTCGGTTTAATGAAGGATGGCATCAAGTGTAGGCATTTTATATAGAAATGCTTTAATGAAAGAATACAAATAAAGTACCTTTCTTGAGCCATCTTTTCCCCATATACGTCTACCAGGAGGCAGACATTTTGTTTAGAATGTTTGGTCAGATGGGTCAGATCTTAGTTCACCTGAACCAAGGTGAGTGAAGATCGAATCCATGATGCTAAACAACATGTCTTCCACCTGAGAGAACAGCGTGATGAATGGCAGCCCAATAAGTGATAATAAGTGAGATATGTGGGTTCCTGTGCTAATGCGCATGGTCTTTTTTTAAATGGATACATTCCAAAGCAAGTGTTTAGAATTAGAGAGCTATACACACTATGAAAACAAATAGACAGAGTTTTGCAGATGAAAATGATAGATTAAATAGGAATGTAGGCCAACCATTTTACTTATGTTTAATTGAAAGATGGTGTTGTATTCTTTCATTGGAGCATTTCTATTTAAAATGCCTACACTTGTTACAATGTTTAAGTTGAACATAATTTCATGTTAAGGGGCTCTGTCACCTAAATATTATTTATACTGTGAATGAATAGAATAAAAATGATCATAAAGGATCCATACATGGTGCTAGAAAAAATTCACACAAATGCATAGATCAAAAGACAACTGATGGCAAAAAAAATAAGTTCTGTTTAACTGGAAGTGTAGGCATTTTTAATAGAAATGCTTTGATGAAAGAATACAATTGGAAGGGATCACATCCTTAACAAGTGCAGGGAGGGGGGAATAGATAAAACAGAAGTACAGATCAATTTGCGAATACATTTTTTTCTTCTCGTTTTTGCACATCTGCCATGTATTTTTTATTTAGTGTGCATTCTTCCGGTTGCAGTAATATATTGTGATTACATTTGCGTACCATAAAGATTTTTGCGAAAATGTTGTAAAAAATAAGTCTTATCCTGAGTGTGAACATTACATCAGCTTTACATTAGTGTGAACATTACATTAGCAAGTGCTTCTAAAAATTGAGTGTGAACACTACATGAGCAAGTGCTAATAAAAAAGGTGGAAAAAATATTCACATGCATGCCTGGTTTATTCACAAATATTTGAGTATTGAATGTTTATTATATTGCAAAAGGAGCAAAATAGTTTTGAACATATTTTTTAATTTTGTTTTTGCATAAAACTTTTATACTATATATATATATATATATATATATATATATATATATATATATATATATATATATATATAGTATTTGCCCCCTTAAGTACCTTTTTGAGTCCTCTTTGCATGTATCTCTCTGTCAGGGGGCTGACACTGTTTAGAATGATGTAAGATCTGACCCAATAGTCTAAACAACATGTCTGCCCCCTGAAAGAGTACATGCAAAGTGGACTTAATAAAGTACTTTACAATAAAGTAGATTCTTTCATTAAAGTATTTCTAGTTAATATGCATACACTGGATCCAACATTCAATTACACTTTATTTAATGTGTTGCTGACACCAGTTCTTTAAGATAATGAAAAAAAAGCGAATTACATATTTCCCATTATAAAGTAGTTAATTTGCATATTAAGCCACATCTGAAGACATAAAAAGGAGACACCACAGACACATTTAAAACAAGTGTTACTCTTAATATTGGCTATAGCTTGTAATTCTGCTAGCAAAATATATAGATAATGTTGATCATTCTCTATGTCTTCAGTATAAGCAAAAATATGTCGGTAACAGAGAACCTTTAACGATCAAACAAGCTACTGTATTGATCAAACATCAGGAAATTACAACATTATTCTCAGCACTATAAACATGGAAAAAGCAGATTGTCACAGAAAAGTATAATTAATTGGGCCATTTGGTCTACCCATCAGAAAAGCTTGGGTACAAAAGCATATACAAACATATACACTACAAATAATAATAGTACAAGTAATGCACTGGTAAGTACACTGATGGAATAATTTATGAAGAACATATAAATGTATTATATTAAAAGAACACAGCTAGATTATTGAGATCAAAGATAGGCAAATCCACGACATAATACAATTACACTGACAAGATAAGCCAAGAGTGTATCCTATATTGATTCTTGAAGGGCTATCAGTCATTGTAACTGCTGCAGCAAAAGTGGTCCATACTGACTTTGCAAACACATACGTCTATTTATGAGAGAGAGAATTGCATGGTATGGAGAATGGAATGTTTCTCTTTAGGCCATAGTAGTTGCAAAATTCTCCAATTTAGCTGAATGGGTGAATTTTTCCAACTGAATGGAAGAACTTTTCCAACTTGGCTAGTCTGGCTTTAGTGAAATTCCCTTCTCTATTCCATTTGATCCTCTTTTCATGAACATTCTCCTAGAAGATGCCTTTTAATGGTCCATCTCAATGTGACTTTGGATAGCATCACTGGTATACTGCAATCTAGACACAGACACTATTAGCTTTAGGTCTTATCACTACAAAAAACAACAACAAAAAACCAAACAAGATTAAGTCACTAACCATTGTAACTCATTAAAAAAAAAAAATGTAGAACATATCAAAAACATAAAGAAAAATGCAATAAACCACAATTATATTACTATGTTGAGAACTTCCTAATTTCAAATAGGCATGATATATTAGGTATGTTTAAGAATGTCTATATAACATAAAAAAGTGATCAGTCAAAAGTTTAAATATTTTTATAAAAGCTCATATATGCATCACATGCACTGCTGCAAGAATCCTTAGATTTTAAAGAATCTGACACATTCACACAATAATAGTTTTGTAATAAGTCAGTGAGTGAGTGCTATCTAGTACACTGTGAACTATAGTGGATTCACAAAGGAAGAGCAAAAATCAGGCATTATTAGCAGTGTTTGAAACTGTCTCCAATTTATCTGAGTTGCTAGTAATGCCTGATTTTTTTATATTCCTTTGTGAGTCCACCACAGTTCAACTATAGGGACCTATAACTCAATGCTCAAGCAACATTGTTTTAATTCTGACACTATCATAATATAGTTACTTTATTTATTTCTACAAATTCCTGACTATGAGGGGCATGTACAAAAAAACCACAAATATATTTTATGTGCAAAACTATTTTTGCTCTTTGCTCTTATTGCAATGTACTAAACATTTAACACTCAAATAGTACATAAGTGCAAATTGCGAATAAAAATGGTCAAATTTGCAAAAAAAAAAAAAACAGGCAATTTTGCAAATATTTTTTCTACCTCTTTTGATAGCACTTGCTAAAAGCTGGTGTCATTTTCACACGCAAATAAGAATTATTTTTCACAAAATATTCACAAAACTCTTTAGCGTGTGCAAATCTAATCGCAATTTATTAACGCAACCAGAAAAATGCATTCTATATAAAAATAAACAAAAGAGGGGCAAATCAGGGAAAACAAGGTCAAAATGTTACAAATAGTGGCAAATTGCTCCTTACTCATGTTTTACCTACTTTTTTCCCCACTGCACTTGTTTAGTACATGACCCCCTAGATCGGTTTTCTGTGTATAAAAAGTGCTAAATATGTCATGTTTACAGGAACCAACCAAACCTTTTCCCTTAAGATCCAGGAATGTGTAGAATCTTGTAACACAGTCTCACAAATACATAGTTCAGAATTGCAATAGTATCAGGACTGTAAAATCGGATTGTAAAGGGTAGTAATGTGTTTCCTGTTAAACGAATATGTGATAATAAATGAATCGTCTTCCTAATCTGGACCTTAAGGCCATAGGTTGTGTTTTCTAAGGCTAGGCCATAACAGTATGGCTAGACCTGAACAGTTAATGTTTGAGTTTCTCTATAAACATTGGGTTTGCATATTGTATATTTTGACTCCTGGTTTTGACTCTGGCTATCCTTTTGACCACTGCCTGCTTCTGTTGCCTGAATTTTGCTCTGTCTCTGGAATTGGTACCTTGTCATGGGCATTCTACAGCTTCTTCTATTTGGTCCCAATCTTCTTATCTTTATGTTACATATGTATTGTTACATATATATAAGATTCAGTGAAACGCTCTTGACAAGTTTCATACCAGGGAGCACTCCCTGAACTCCTAAGTGTACACGTGACAATATGCATGTGGGCTTCATATATGCAACGTTTAATGAGCCTTTATTGGCCAGCTTTATACCAGAATCTTACCAGTGTGCATTCCCTGAATTTACTGGAAAACGTGCTCTGGAACAATGCTGTATGATTATTTTTCCTAGCAGTGAATTTATAAAAGGTAGATGTACTCTTTTTGAACACGTTCATGATATAGACAATTTACACTTTACAGCACAAAGAATAAACATAACAGAGTTAGAATAAATAAATGAATCACCCCACGTTTATTTACAATAGAATAGCTAAGACGAAATACTCTGCTTATAATATATTCAGCATAATAAAAGCAGGTGAAAGTGAATTTCTCAGATTATGTCAATAATATCTTATTTGATGCAACTTTTAGTGAATGGAGGTTACATAATTCTTTGTTTACACTGTTTTATGCAGTTCGCATTACTGTAAACTAGAGATGGAAAATATTGTGAACAATGAAACATGATGCACATGTTGTCCCATTTTACAATGCTTTATTAATCATTAAACTAGTATTATTTATATTATTGCCATTATTAGTAATTGGTGTCTTAACCAATGTATCCTAAAAGGTGTTAAATAGCGTGCTTCTTACTAATCTATATTCCACACTCCCAATTTAAATATTGATATTGTTGCTTTGAACCAAAGTGCTGATGATACTTATTGTATATTTATGTATCTGATACATTCCATACTTTATTATTAGTATTAAAGGGAGAATGCTCCTTTAGAAATATTTTGCAGAACTTCATAATAGAGAAACAAAACACACAAGTACTTGCAGACATAGCATTTTAGACACATAGGAACAAAAGGCGAGGAGGACCTATTCAAAAGAGCTTGTGGCCTTAAGGAAGTGGTCCATCCAATGCCCGTCTCTCTCTCACCCCTGCTATCCCCAAATGTCTGTCTTCACTTCCCTGCATTGTCCCAATGTCTCTATCCCTCTCCTCTAACCCTCCAATGTATATCTCTCTCTATGCCCAACTTCACAATATCTGTCTCTCTGCCCCATACCCCAATGTATGTCCCTCTGTGTCTGTCTCTTTTACCCCATTCCCCAAATGTTTATCTGTCTCTCTCTCTCTTTCCATCCTCCAGTGTATATCTCTCTCCCATGTTCTCCAATGTCTCATCACTTTAATGTCTGTTTTTCTCCCATCGTCCTAATGTCTGTCACGCTCTACTCCATCCCCTATCCCCCATTCTCTCCCTCGTTCACTCCCTCTCACACCTCCATCACCCAAAGATCTATCTCTTCCCGAGCATCCCAATGACTGGATTACTCTCCCCCAACACTCCAATATCTGTCTCTTTCTGCTCCATACCTCAAACTCTGTCTCTCCTATCCCTTGAATATCTGTATCTCTCTCCCTCCCTCCATCTCCCATTTGCTTGTCACAAATATACTTATGCCCTGCTTTTCTCCCTATATGGTTCAAATATAAACCCAAAAATTACAATGTACAATGACCTTTTCTACTTTCAGATCATTTTAATATTATTTTAACTGGTATTTTTATCTATTAAAAAATATTTCTATGTTCTCTTATCTACCCTTGTATTCAAATTTAAAAACTGACACACCACGTCCTTGTAGAATAAAATAACATATTTGCTTGTATAAATGCATAAACAGATGTAGGACTTATTAAATTGAAGATAATAGGATTGCAGAAGATAATATATACAGTATGGAAGCTGATTGCATGCCATGTGGATTACATGAATAATAAAAAGGGACTAAGTAACTTCCAACGCTGGAGTTATAGAGGTTTGGGTGTTAGCATTTACAATTGAAAGCTTAGTGGTAAGGGAATCAGAGCATATCTATGGTACAAAGAAGATGAGCTGCTTCTTCATTAGCATCGACCATCAAATCAGTGTGAAATATGTCAAATTATTAAGCAGGCACTATCACACCAGGGGGCAGGCAATAGTAAATATACAGCATGATGGAATCATGTCTACAACAGCTGCTTTACAAAATACAGTTTATCATTTCTATTACAAATATGTCACACTTTATTTTCAATGTAAAGCAAAGCAATATGCTTCATGCCAAGACCAAGCCATGCTTTGATGTGCCTTCTGCATCTATTGTGTTTTATTATATTGTTATACATAGGGGGATGTGCATGGCAGAATTTTATCGAAATTAAAATCATTGCTGAATTGGTAGAGTTAATTTATCTGCTTACAGCACTATAGTGCCTTTATTTATTTTATCCATTCTTTTTCTGTGTTTTTACTCTCTTGGTTTTTATTGCAATAAACTCCCCCTATAATGAAATTTAACATCAAATTAAAACCATGTGATTTGTAAAAATCCTTACCGAATTAAAATGAGACAAACAGTACTTAGCATTACTGTTTTAGCTTCTGTCCTACATGAATGCATAAATATATACTATATAATATTTATTTTTTGGAATGGCAGATAAGGATGCTCAAAGACAGGAAATATGTAAAAAAAATATGCACTTTATCAATAATAACTTGTATAACTATTATTTTTAATATTCACAATTCATGTACTTCTTTATTAATATTCTATATATTTTTTTGCTTTATTTCTAGTCCCCTTACCTACTGTAAGGCTCTAATGACTGGGCTTCTGGTTCATCGTTCTCCCCTGCAATCTATTTGAAAGTTGTCTGCCAGGCTCATCTTTCTCACTCTTCCCTCCATGTCAGCTGCTCCGTAAAGCCTTCCACTGGCTTCCCGTCTACTCTAGAATAAAATTAAAATTTCCATCTTTAATCTTCTTAGTCCTCCACTCCTTGGCCATTTCCTACATTGCCTCCCTCATTAAAGGGACTCTGTCATCATTGGAACACTGCAGAAGCAACTATCTATCTGTTAGGTAGTAAATTGCAAAACCTAAAAGAAGAGCCATGCATACATTATGCAGAAATCAGCATGTTAGCAGCCATATTACTGGGAGGATACATCCATGGCAGAGTTAGGATGTTGATTTACCACTCCTTTGTGCTGGGAAGCAATGCAACCAGGCTAAGGAAACACTGATTTGCTCAAGTGCACCATGTAGTGTCTTCACTGTGATTCAAGCATCAGTTGCTTTATTTGGGGTGAGTAATGCAGGATAGACAGTATAGCCCATAGAATGGACCATGGACATAAGGTGTAGGTCTGGGTAGCATCACAGAATTACCATGCAGTATGAGTAAATTAAATGCTTGTCAAACAGATGTACATTTTATTGACAACATTTTGAATGCACAGAGATGCCGTGACAAGATTGCCGTGACAAGATTCTGAGGCCCATTGTTGTGCCATTCATCCACGACCATCACCTCATGTTGCAGCATGATAATGCATGGCCCCATGTTGCAAGGATCTGTACACAGTTCCTGGAAGCTGAAAACATCCCAGTTCTTGCATGGCCAGGATACTCTGGGTTGGTGTGGTTACACTATGGGTAAAAAGTAATAGATACGGACCGCACTCTATTTATTCGTTGGTGCCGAAGTCACTGGAAGTCTCCCAAGTCCTTTACTCATAAAAGAATAGTATGAGACCCAGCACTCGGTGTCAAAGAGAGTTTTAATAAGACAAAGGCGACGTTTCAACCTGCTCTGGGGTTTTTTCAAACCTGGTGTGGTTACACGTGCTCTGCGGTTGTGAGGCAGGTTGGAGATACTGCCAAATTCTCTGAAATGCCTTTGGAGACGGCTTATGGTAGAGAAATGAACATTGAATTCATGGGCAACCGCTCTGGTGGACATTCCTGCAGCCAGCATACCAATTGCACGCTCCCTCAATAATGCAACATCTATGGCATTGTGCTGGGTGATAAAACTGCACATTTTAGAGAGGCCTTTTATTGTGGCCAGCCTAAGGCACACCTTTGCAATAATCATGCTGTCTAATCAGTATCTTGATATGCCACACCTGTGAGGTGGATGGATTATCTCGGCAAAAGAGAAGTGCTCACTAACACAGATTTAGACAGATTTGTGAACAATATTTGAGAGAAATAGGTCTTTTGTGTACTTAGAAAACATCTTAGATCTTTGAGTTCAGCTCATGAAAAATGGGGGCAAAAACAAAAGTGTTGCATTCATAATTTTGTTCAGTGTAAATGTTAATGTAATGTATTTGGAAGAGGTAATAGCCTAAAAGAAAATGGTGCGAGACTGGTGGACCTCAATTTGAGAGAGAAGCACTCCATGTTAGCAGTGAGGCAGTTGTTTGTTAGTGGTGTGTGCATCAACTAAGCTGCACACAGCCAATAGCAAGTGTGTTTGGTGTAGAAAAATCAGTGCTTTTCTATAACATGGCAGCCTGGAATTCTCAGTGAGACTTTCAAAAGCAATTTGAATAACGTATGAACAAAATGTCCTCCCCCTGAATAAGCCCTCTTTGCCTGTATCAGTGGTCCGACATTTTGTTTATAATCCTGGGTCAGATAAAGGAAGATCTGATCCATCCAACTCAACATGTCTGTCCCTTATAGATGTATAGTAGGAATGAGAGCTCAATAAGGCATGTCTACTTAAAATGTCTACACTTAATGTAATCACGTAAACATATATATTTTTTTTTGCTGACAGATGTTCTTTAATGCATGTCTACTAAAACTCAAATAATACAAATGTTAATTAAAATGTAAATCTATTTATGCAAAAATGGTTTTCTTTAATATGTAAACAAATCAAATGCAGACATAAAACTACTCTAAACATACATGAACACACATCTAATCAAATTTGTAGGGTAAAACAATTGTATAGGACTGTGAACGTGCATCATTTAAATACTAGAAGTCTGTTCTTATTATCTGTTGAAGCAAGAAATTAAAATGTTATGTACATCAAGAATCCCTTGTACATTAAATGCACTAAATCAATTTTAAGCAAGAAAAAATACTAAGTCGTTTACAATGGCAAGAATAAAATGCTGAAACAATATTTACTAGGGGAGGCCCAGCATACGTTCTATCTTACTAAATATATTAAATATAGGAGAGACTTAAGCCTTCTTTATATAGGAAACAATATTTATGTATATTTAAATATGCCTTATTTATTTACACATTGGATTAGTAACACACTTTAATATCCCTTTGTTTAAATATATTAAAGAGTGAATGGAAATCTCTGCAGACTTAAAATCTAAATACATATTTCTTATTCTGTGTGGCTTCTCGCAGTGGTTAAGGAATTACAGTGTCTTCATGGGGGATCCCATTAACTTCGAGTGAAATTTACTCTTTGTACATTAAAAGGACTATTATTTTAACACTATAAGTAATTCACAACAAATTTTGAGGTCAAAGGTCACACAATATGTAAATTTACACACACCTGAGGAGAAAATATAACATGGTTGAATTTGTGAAGATTTACAACACTGTTAAAAATTCCACAGAGAAGGTTAGGTGTGAAGCCTATGTATCAGCTTAAAAAGGCAAAAAGTACATGTATTGTGAAATCTGTGCTCCACTGGAGAAACCTTGTTGGTCATTGCTCGGCTCTTCCCCCCTTGTTCATCGCTTTTTAGTGTTCCAATATGTGGGGCCTCCTGTCCTTGGTTCTTCAGGGGCTCTTGTAAGAGTCCCCCGTCAGTCAGTCATTTCTAAACCTTCCCATCGTGTTTCACAATTAGTGTGGAAAGGTAAACGCATGCACCGAGCCCCACATTCTTGAAATATGGCCCATGTATTTTATATATATGGGGAAATTTTTTTAGTACTCGGACTATATATGCAGCATCGGTGCTTTCTACAAATTAACAGTTTATATAATGTCAGCCTGGAATTCTCAGGGAGATTTGCAAAATAAATGACAAAAACATTTGAACAATGCTCATTGGGAACATCGGTCAAATGCCATTTTAATATCAGATTAAAAGTTGCTTTCTTTCTCTCCCTCTCATCTCCCTCTCTCATTGAATGCCGTAATGTAGAGAAATATGGAGTACGATGATACAAAGAGGTGATACAGATACGAACGGGGTATTATACTTTCCTCTTTTTTCCCTCTTCCTCTTTTTATGTCATAAGGTATGAACGCAGATAGGGTTAAGTTATGAGGTAAAGTGTAAAATATGAAATTTAATTTTTGGGGAGGCAGTGGGGGTGAGGGTGAGGGGAAGGGGAAATATGTTGCGAAATAAGGAAGAGAGTGTCTTGAAATACGGTTATACATATCTAGAACTGCTATATTGGTGAGGAAAAAAAGGGCTTTTAATAGCTAAATAAAGTTAAACGGTATAAAGCTTTGAGATAATAGGAAATAGCATATACTATGGCTAGGTACAGCGCCTGCCCTCTCCTGTTCATCCCCCCCCCCCCTTTTTCCCACAACCCTTAGATAATATTGGACTAAAGGACTAAGGACTAAACAGATACAAAAGATAAATACACTGGAGGTGGAGGAGTACAAAAAGGTCACACCCTCAATTTGACCCCTATTAGTAAAAATGATTAGGCTAATTAGGTCACGTTCTTTCACTCCTTTAAATAGTAAGAGGGGGTAATTTGATTTGTAGGTTATCTTTGTGTTGCGTGTAATGTAATAATGCATTTTTGTGAAATAATGTTAACCATCCAGGACCACAATAGAAAGGAGAACAAGAGTGGGAAAGACCCGTTCCTAAGAGGTTGATTAATAATAAGAACAAATGGAACCCATGTCAGATCAAAGGGGTACTGCTCTCCCCTATTATTGGTAATAAAGGAATAGGGCATACAGAATAAAAGGGATATGACTACCTACTATGACGCTTAAAATCTTCTCAATAAACGCTAGAGGTTTGAACACCCTACACAAAAGAAGAGTAATGTTACAAGAAGCCCAAAGAAAAAAAAGTTCAGTGATTTGCATCCAAGAAACTATTTTCTCTAAAATGCAAGAAAGTAGGTTTAGAACTCAATTCTATCCGAAGGTCTATCACTCCACAGCTCAAAAGTTGCTGAGGAGAACAAAGTCACTTTTTCAAAATGGTTCTCTTTAATAAATATGCCAATCAAATGCAGATATAAATTTACACTAAACATACATGATAATTCTTTAATTATAGTATGTCTATTTAAAATGTCTACACTTCATGAAATGTTTCAATTAAACATAACTTATCACACTAACAGTTAATGTTTAAGTTTATTTAAAACCATAACATTGGACATTCTAAAACTTCTTCTGTTGGTTTTCCAAACTCTCAGCCTAGTGTTCCAAATGTATCACGACCTCACATTTAATGAGCCTCTATTTACCGGTTTTATATCAGGATGCATTCTGCATCATTAGTACATTAGACCTATAGGAACAACATGTATGGGTGTATTTATAACACATGATTTAGGATGAAAGAGAAGTATCCAGTATTTGGGGAAACGTTGGGAGGTGATTCATGACCAATCATATCATGCACAGGATATTAAAGACCCTGTATAAAATTCATATACTGCTATGGTTACCAAATGGCCCAAGAAAACACTTAATGTACCAGTTTCACACGCTTTGGTGAATGTAGCAAAAAGGAACAAATTGTTACAATTATGTATTATGTCTGTCAGATAAAAGGTAACAGGGAAACAAACATTACTTGGATCAGACATGGTAGTAGGAACAACCCATTGCACAACACTTCACTACAGTAAAATATGATTCCTGGGTTTTTGACCATTGCCTCACAAAAGTCATATAAGCCCCCAGACCCACATTGTTGATAAAACACATTTGAGGTAATGTATCAGGCTTTCCTCCCTTAGATCTACTGTACCTTTGCTGCATTTGGATATCAACATTTTCTTTATTCTTTGGCAAAAGTAAAGTATTTTAGTTTGCATCATGTATAGCCAAGGTCTAGAGTTGGATGTTAGTAATATTTCTTTACAAATTGTGATGTTTATTCCAAAAAAAAAACCCTGTTATCATTTCCTTTGATTTTCACCTTATATACACATATTATTAAAAATGTGGGCCTCATATCAATACAGACAAAACATACAAAGCAAGTAATATATAAGTAAAAAAAAAAATCTTAATAATTTCATTCACATACCTTACCGACAGAGGGGGCAATTCACTAAAAGTGAACTACAAAATTAGGTATTAGTTGGAAAAGATATGCGCGATTAATAATTTTCCAAATCCTGCCTAATTTGTGCAGCACAATTTTGGTAAATAGCACCCAAAAAGATATCAACAGTCTCTATTACAGGACAGTGTCCCCTATTCATATATATTTATATATATATATATATATATATATATATATATTATATATATTTTTTTTTTTTCCAAGGATATGTGTTAATTAATTACATTCACATTTTTGGGAACTGATCATTTACATGAATGAAGCTAATCTTCAGATGACTCAATTACTTACCATAGTTATTTCTATTTTTATCTAATTTCCTGTCAAGCGTCATATCTGCATAAAGGCAGAATTAAACTCAATAAAGTAATGATTTTTCTATAGTTCAAGGTCATGGCTTCAATATTTTAGCATTCATTACCGAGTCTTTGGTCCCATCGTTACTGAGTTCAAGACTGATCTAATAATTTTTTTCTTTGTGCTGATAATGGTATATTTAACAGAAAACCTATATTAGAAATTAACAAAGTACCATTCTCCTATACTGTCTGTTTAACCTCTGTGTAATTAATATTAGACGTAATGGTATCATGGTTCTCATGAAGCTTTTATGCTTCAGCCTATGCCTGGAATAATAATGAGCATTGAAGATGTAACTTCTTTACAAAACAGAGAAGACAGAATGGTCATGGTTATATTCAGGAAGGTGTGTTAAGTTTGGGATGAAATTACTAGTATTTTATGGCGATTGTAAAAAGTAAGACAAATCCATCAAAATTAATTGATTTTAAGGGATCAAATAACTTTACTTATTGTTACAGCCCTCTTGCACCACCCCCCCCCCCCAATATTTACTGCTCACTATTTTACCTTGATTATTTCAGTCTCTAATTTGCTGGCTATTCTTACAGGATAATGTACAGTGCCATTGGTGAAATAAAGTTATGGGTGACAATCTCAGAATAAACCAATATAGAAATTATTGAGCAATACAAAAGGAACAGATAGATCTTTGTAATGCATACTTTGAAAACTTTTGTTTTTCTCTCTTTACTTTTTTGAAGCTACTCCCCCTTATTTTTACTGGCCAAGGCTTGACTTTACCTCTTAAAAGCTACAAATTAACATGCACCAACCTAAACCCCATCAGCTACATATATAAATTGCACTGGGTCAACATTCTAAAATCTGGTATACAACTGTATGGTAGAGAAAAATAATACATTCTGCATTACTGCAAGGAGAATATTTTCTTAGGTTAATATTATGTTTGAATCTGTGTGTACGTGAGGCTACCGGTTTATAGACTTTCGGTTTATAGACTTTCGGTTTATAGAATACCAATAGCATTACATGTATTCCATAAATCAAAAGTCTATAAACCGAATGTCTTTCGGTTTATAGACTTTCGGTTTATGGAATACAATACATGTAATGCTATTGGCTTTCTATAAACCGAAATAGAGTCCCTATTCATACAAATAGGTCAATTGACCTATTCGTATGAATGGGGACTCTATTTCGGTTTATAGAATAGCAATAGCATTACATGCATTCCATAAACCGAAAGTCGTTCATTATGTCAGTTTATGGAATGTATGTAATGCTATTGGTATTCTATAAGCCGACTCTATTTCGGTTTATAGAATGCCAATAGCACGAATGGATGAATGGACAAATGATTTTCGTTTATTAACCATTAGTTAATTTGGCTTTCGTTAGTTTAGCATTTTCGTTATTCGTTTTTTGGACGAATGCACATGTCTAGTCAACAGTGGAAAATACAGCAAGTAGATGCATATAATAGAATTACAAATGTGGTGTGTCTCATTTATTCTCACACAAATACAAAGGATATTGCAGTGCTTTTGTAGTATGATCACAGATGCAAACAACGTGTAGATCCCTCAGTTGTAAAGATTGGCAGTGTGAAGGTATGTTGTGTATTGAATATATGACAGTCACATCCCTTTATCTATTTTCACAATCCTCGCATTGCGGAAAGCCAAGACACCCGGGAATAATGTAATGTGCATGTTTAATCCCCAAAGGAATCATTCAATTATGCATGAAATGTACTTTAATCTCAATCAGAGCTTCTCTGGTGCATGATCACATTGTCCATAGAACAATAGCAAACTCTGATCTGTAGGCAAAATGGATTATTCTAAAAATATTTCATGTTTTCAGTACAAATAAAGAGTTTTACAAATAATGGATCATATATCTGGATTTTTAATTTAATGAATATATTGTATTTCCAGAATGTAAACATGTGGATATTCTGAGCATTTTATAGATATTATTTTATACTTGTTAAACTGACTGTAATAATTTAGATTGTAAACTTAATAAATGACATGTTTTCAACCATAAATTACAAATTTGGCAGGGGGGTCAAAACGTTAACATGCCTGTTGGATTAAACTTTACCTCACCTCTGTGCATCGTCTCTGTTTATTTCTGTTGTTGGGGGTTGTGGAGCCCTTTCTGTGCATTTTGGGAGTGCTGTTTTCCAATTGTCTCTGTGTGTATTCTTTCAGGTCAGACCTTAACATAGGGTAGCTTATATTGAGCCTTTCTTAAATATCATGATACAGTAAAACTTTGAAAAAAGAATCATGAAATGACTAGTATTCTTAAAATGCCTGATGTGTTTCCTCTGTATGTAACAGACTTGGCCATTGATTCATGTGCTAGGAGTTTTACTTTATCCGTGGGTTGCGGGAGTTTCTCTCACTGATACAGCATTTAGGTCATTTGAGTGGGCATTAGAGTTGAGCGGACACCTGGATGTTCGGGTTCGAGAGGTTCGACCGAACTTCGAAAAAATTTCCGGGTCCGTGCTCGAACTTGACCCTGAACACGAACCCCATTGAAGTCAATGGGGACACAAACTTTTGGCCACTAAAATGCCTCTAAAAAAGTCATGGAAAGGGCTAGAGGGCTGCAAAAGGAAGTAAAATGTGGGTAAGAGTAGGACAAGTGCCCTGCATGCAAATGTGCATAGGGAAAAAACTTAAAATAACATAAAATACATACAAATTAAAAATACAGCTGAGCCATAAAATAGCACTAGATGGAATCTTTGATTTTAGCTTTGGAAGAACATAAATCTAAATCTAAAGCATGGCTGCCAGGAGCATCAACAGAATTATCCATTTGAGAGAGGGTTGTAGTGCAGGGTATTCTCTTTCAGTTTATACTAAGTGACCCATAGGTTGAGGAGGCGGTGACTATGGCGGTGTAGGTGGAAGTGGCGCTGGAGGAGGAGGAGGAGGTAGCCAACACTGTTTTTAATTTTTTGGGGGTTTTTGAAATTGGGGTAGCCCCCAAAATATTGGGACATATAACAACAGAAAACAAAGAATAAGGCTGCGCTTGTCTGTGATAACGCCCCCTGCCGTGCTAAACACACGTTCAGACAATACACTGGCTGCAGGGCAGGCCAGCACCTCCAAGGCAGAAAGGGAAAGCTCAGGCCCTGTGCCCAATTTGGAGACCCATAAGTTGATTGGGGAAGACCCATCAGTAAGTACGTGTTGGCCTGTGCATATGTACTGTTACACAATGTTGCTGAAATGCTGCCTCCTGCTAAGATGTTGCTCAGATGGTGTTGCTGCTTGTTGTGGTGTGCTGACAAAGGTTTTCCACATTTCTGCCATGCTAACCCTGCCTTCTGAGGTGCTGGCGGTGCCCCAGCTGCGTTGGCGACCTCTTCCTCTGCCTTCGCCTTGTGCTTCCATTGAGCCCCCGGTATCATTTTGGAATGCCCTCAGCAGCGCGTCTACCAGCGTGCGCTTGTATTCGCGCATCTTACGATCACGCTCCAGGCACATTGTCCTTGTAACGGGGATCCAGCTGGGTGGCCACCCAGAAATCAGCACAAGTTAGAATGTGGGCAACTCGGCAGTCATTGCGCAGGCACTGCAGCATGTAGTCGGTCATTTGTGCCAAGCTGCCCAGAGACAAGGACAAGCTGTTCTCTGTGGGAGGTGTATCATCTGTGTCCTCCGTATCCCCCCAGCCACGCTCCAGTGATGCCCACGAGATGCGTTGGGTACCACCCTGCTGTGAACATGGTTCCTCCTCCTCATCATCATCATCATCCTTATCCTCCTCCAAAACTGTGCCCTGGCTTGACAGTTGTGTACCTGGCCTATGCTGGTGCTGGAACCCACCCTCCAAGCCTCTTGTGAATGACTGGCCTGATAACCATGGAAATGACCCCTCTTCTTCCTCCTCCTCTTCCTCCTGTGCCACATCCTCTTCCATCATCGCCCTAAGCGTTTTTTCAAGGAGACATACAAGCGGGATAGTAAGGCTGAGAATGGCGTCATTGGCACTGGCCATGTTGGTGGAGTACTCGAAACAAAAATGCAAAAATGCAAAATGGCACACAGGTCTCGCATGGAGGCCCACTCATTGGTGGTGAAGTGGTGCTGTTCCGCAGAGCGACTGACCCGTGTGTGCTGCAGCTGATACTCCACTATCGCCTGCTGCTGCTCGCACAATCTCTCCAGCATGTGCAAGGTGGAGTTCCACCTTGTGGGCACGTCGCATATGAGGCGGTGAGTGAGAAGGCCTAAGTTACGCTGCAGCGCAAGCGACAGGCTAGCAGCAGCAGGGTGAGAACGCCTAAAGTGCGTACAGATGGCCCACACTTTCTGCAGCAGCTCTGATATATCTGGGTAGTTTTCCAGGAATTTCTGCACCACCAAATTCAGCACATGTGCCAGGCAAGGGATGTGCGTCAAACCGGCTAGGCCCAGAGCTGCTACGAGATTTCGCCCATTATCGCACACCACCAGGCCGGGCTTGAGGCTCAGTGGAAACAACCACTCATTGATCTGTTGTTCCATGCCCGTCCACAGCTCCTGAGCGCCGTGGGGTTTTCCCCCCAAACATATGAGTTTTAAAAGAGCCTGCTGTCATTTCCCCCTGGCTGTGCTGAATTTGGTGGTGAAGGTGTTAACGCTGACTGGATGAGGAGGTGATAGAGAAGGTGCTAGATGAGAAGGAAGAAGGAAGAAGCTGAGTAGGAGGAGGTGGCAACAGGCCCTGCAATCCTCTGTGGTGGAAGGACATGCGCCAAACTATTATCTGCCTCAGGCCCAGCCAACACTACATTTGCCCAGTGTGCAGTTAGGGAGATATAGCGTCCCTGCCTGTGCTTACTGGTCCACGTATCTGTGGTTATGTGGACCTTGCCACAGATGGCGTTGCGCAGTGCACACCTGATTTGTCCGCCAATTGCTTGTTCGGGGAAGGGATGGCTCCCTGGGAAAAGTAAAGGCGGCTGGGAACCACGTACTGTGGGACAGCCACCGCCATCAGGTTTTTAAAACTGTCTCCAACAGACGGAATTACAGCATTTCAAAGGCCAGGAATTTGGAAATGCTGGCATTCAGGGCCAGTGTCCGCTTGTGGATAGGGCCATACTTCCTCTTTCTCTCCAGTGTTTGGGAGATGGACAGCTGAACGCTTCCATGGGACAGTGTGGAGATGCTTGGGGACAGTGGCGGATGTTGTGCCATTGCTGCCACTTCCTCTATTTGCTCGGTGGCAGGTGCCACTGTGACTCCAGAGCTGGAGGAAGAGGCCAAGACAGCAGCAGAGGAAGCAGGAGGAGCATGAGACCTTTCTTGGGTTTTGAGATGCTTACTACACTGCAGCTCGTGCTTTGCATGTAGATGCCTGGTCATGCAGGTTGTGCTCAGGTTTAGCACATTTATGCCTCGCTTCAGGTTCTGATTGCACAGCTTGCAAACCACTCGTGTCTTGTCGTCAGCACATTGTCTAAAGAACTGCCACACCAGGGAACTCCTTGGAGCTGGCTCTGGTGTGCTCGGCCCCTGGGTGCGGTGGGCAGTAGCTGGCGTAATGTCTAGGGGACGGCCGCTATGGTTTTGCACCCTGCTCCCTCTTATGCTTCGCTGGTGCCTCTTTGCGACCACCGCCTCTTTCTCCAAACTGGACACGTCACTCGCATGACCTTGATTCCATGTGGGGTCTAGGACCTCATCATCATCCACATCATCTTCCACCCACTCCTCAACCCTGCCCTCCTTGCCGGTCTGCACACTGCCGAAAGCCACAGGACCAGTGTTTCGTCATCATCAGAGACGTGCTGCGGTGGTCCTCGCATGTCCACATCCTGAAACATAAGTGGTTGTGCATCAGTGCACTCAATCGCTTCCACTTCTGCTACCCAAAACAATTAGAATTTTTCAAAATGCGCTATAAGCACAGTATTTAACTGTTCTGTTTGACTCTCAGATATGAAGTGCACCGCAAGACGCAAATGTACTATTTACCACCCAAAACAATTAGAATTTTTCAAAGTGCGCTGTAAGCACAGTATTGGACTGTTCTGGTTCACTCTCAGATATGAAGTGCACCGCAAGACGCAAATGTACTATTTACCACCCAAAACAATTAGAATTTTTCAAAGTGCGCTGTAAGCACAGTATTGGACTGTTCTATTTGACTCTCAGATATGAAGTGCACCGCAAGATGCAAATGTACTATTTACCACCCAAAACAATTAGAATTTTTCAAAGTGCGCTGTAAGCACAGTATTGGACTGTTCTATTTGACTCTCAGATATGAAGTGCAGGACGCAAATGTAATATTTAACACGAACAAATTGCAGTATTTAAAAATGCCTAGATGTTGCCCACTGAGCTAACAGAACAGGATTAAAGTCATGTGCCTGGCACACATGCAGGGGCAAGTGCACTGCACTCTCTGTGGTACTGGGCTCAGGGCAGGGTACAAATATGTAGTATAGCACCCAAAAAATAATCACTGTAATTTGAATAATCGCTGTAGTTTGAATAATTGCTGTAGTTTGCAGATTCAACACCAGAATTTTTTTTAATCTGTCCCTCACAGCTGCAGCATCCTCTCCCTACACTAAGAAGAGCTCATGTGATGTGCGTGTATGTGGCTCCAGCTTATATATAGAGGCTGGGTCACATGCTGCACTGGCCAATCACAGCCATGCCATTAGTAGGCATGGCTGTAATGGCTTCTAAGGGCAAACGAGTCAAACGCTTGTTGATTGGCTGCCCTGCAGCCTTTCAACATGTGCCATTAAATCGTCGAGCCCCGAACTCCAACACGGACATAAACTGGAATGTCCGTGTTCGGGTCCGGGGTACGGACACCGTAATGTTCGGTACGAACCCGAACAGTGGGGTTCGGGTTCGCTCAACACTAGTGGGCATTTAAATTGAAAACACAGGAGGCTTATTTGAGTTGCATACGTTCACAAGATCTCAATAATGACAGAGAATGTGAAGATTTTCTATAAGATGTATCATTGAATACAATTTTTTTTCATGTTTTTGCTTAATATTTATTCTTTTAAACTTTTCTGTTTACTTGCAGTTGTCATTGATTTAACCCCCAAAAGTGGTACACATGTTTCTGCTGAATGCTGAAGAATTCGGGTTGAAGGTCAGCAGAAGCTGGAAACCTGGTGTTGGTGAGTAAATTATTTACTTATTTAGAATACAGATACTCTAATTTAAATAAGTATATATATTTATATAACTACATGGTACTTTGTTATGCCTGAAAAAGGAAAATACATTTATAACGCAGAGTGAGCCTACAAAGGTGTTCATTTAGGTAAAACATATTTCCAGAAGAACTTTTTCATTTCTTGCTTCTCAATCGATAGTTTATCATTATTTTATTTTCCCAAGCCTATAACTTTAACATATGTACATGTTCTCCTCATGTCAACTCCGCTTGCTAGCTTATTACTTAAGAGATACAGTTTTACCACAAGCAAATAACTAGAAGAATATGTACCTACTGTAAGTATCAACAACTGCTCATTCTCTTTAGAACAACTCACTTTTCAGGACACTTTTAGATTCTTCTCAGAACTTCTTACCTACACTGTTCTATGGTAGAACCTAACTGCTAAAGTAGCTAGGATAGTCAGAAATGATGAGGAGAGAGCTAGACACAGTGCAGGAGACCACAATTGCTACAGTTAGGAGCTATAACAATATTGAGGGTGTACTAACATGAGATCCTGCATTAAAGAGAAGTAGATGAGATGATGCTGAAGGAGGGGAATGAGATAAGAGGTTAGTGAAGAAATAGGATAGAGATGAGGAGGTGTCGGAGAGAGGGAAAAGAGAGAAGCAAAAGGAGGTGCTACCCTGTGATAAAAAAAATAAGGGTGGTAAAGGGGGAAGATAACAAGGTGCTGAAGAGTGGGGGGACGGACGTGGGGTGAAAGGAACGTGGGGTGAAAGGAAGGTGATACTACTGAAGTGTATGGAGGATGGTGCAGACATATTAGGATTTTCTCCTGGTGGGTTGGGAGATTAAAAATCTTTCATGAGTACCGGGAACAAGACTTCTGATGGCTGCCACGGTTCTTGCTGGTAACTTATATAAGAACTTTTCAACACATGTGAGCCTATCAGAGATGTCTATTAATCTCGGAATTATTTGGAATGGTTTGAGAATCTTCATTTAACATTATTGTTATTTTCATCATAATGTAAGTAGTAAGTAATAGCTTTATCGAAATCTCGATCGTTTCTAATCATTTTAGAAATGTTCAAGTACATCTGATAAAAAAAACAAAAAAAAGATCAGCCTCTTTGTCCAACGGGAATAGAAAAAAAAAAAGGAAATATACAATATCAGTGGAGACACATCATTTTATCCCATGTCTGCATTTCATGAATTACCTACGTGTTTTGAAGATCTAGCGGAAAAACCTTGAAATATTTCAACAGCATCAGTCAGCACAGTGTTGGTAAGCTAATTTACAGAGCAAATTTCACATCATGGTAAAAAAAAAAAAAAAAAATGAATGTCACTAAATCAAGCCAGGCTGGCGAATGAAGTTTTAAAAGGTTAATTTGTAAAGGCCTTTCTATTTGCTCAACTATTCCTTTCCCTGACATTAACTAAGTATTATGGGAAATCACACAGTTTGACCCCAGGCGAGCTGACATGAAGCATGAGGCTATTCTTGGGTGAATTTTCCCCTCTTAAATTCTTGATGAAATTCTCTCAGCAGGTCCACTGTTCATCTGTAAAGAGGTTTTAAATGCAATATCTACAGCTGCTTCCTTCTAGCCATCACAAAACATTTATTTCATAAAAAGCACTCCCAGACACACTTTTTAATGCACCCGAGTAATACACAGTCGCTTTAAAGACCATCAGTAGTAAAATGATCATTTTTCACCAAAGCAACATCATATTAAATGCTTAATTATTCATTACTAATGCTTGTCACTGTGAAATATAGGCCCAACTAATTTTGAAAGCACGAGGCCTTCCTTGAAGGTTAATGGCTGCACCCCGGGTGTCATTAGCTTTGCTAGACACCGTGTACCTCATATGTCAAGGCATTCTTCTTTGCAGTGGAACAAAAAAATACAAAAAATAACATGATGTCGAATATTCTGTGTACTATGAAATGAAGAGACTACCGTATTTGCTCGATTATAAGACGACCCTGATTATAAGACGACCCCCCCCAAATGTGTACATTCCTTTAGGAAAAAAACTAAAAGCCTGATTATAAGACTACCCTATAGGAAAAAAGTTTAAATTGTATATATGTAAATTGCTTTTTAATATTTAATAAAAGTTTATATTATACAAATGCATTTCTTGTTTTTATTTGCTTTTATGTGCCAATGCGGCCTCTCTCCTGCTCCCCCAGCTGTCTCTTTCCCCCCCAGCGTTGTCTCTCTCTCCCCCCAAAACTTCTCTCTTGTCTCTATCTATCCCCCTCCCTTTTTCTCTCTGTCCCCCTCCCTCCCCTTGTCTGTGTCTCCCCCCTCCCCCCCTTGTCTGTCTGTGTCCTCCCCCTCCCTTTGTCTCTCTCTGTCCCCCTCCCTCCCCTTGTCTGTGTCTCCCCCCCCCTTGTCTGTCTGTGTCCTCCCCCATCCCCCTCCCTTTGTCTCTCTCTATCCCCCCTCCCCTTGTCTGTCTGTGTCCTCCGTCCCCCCCTCCCCTTCACCCTTACCTCGATCCCTGGTGGCTAGTGGGGGCAGCCGGGGGATGTCTGCACGATACGATACGTGCAGACATCCTCCATGCTGCCCGACACGGCAGTCTATTATGACGGACAGCTGGTTTGAGGTCAATTTGAGGTCAGATTATAAGAAGACCTTGAATGTAAGACGAGGAGGATTTTTCAGAGCATTTGCTCTGAAAAAAACCTTGTCTTATATTCTAGCAAATACGGTAATATTTCACTTAAACTTGGCCTGGTGGAGGTGACATAGGAGAAAAGAAATGTCATGGGATGTGCAAAAATACTCTTGCATTTGATCAAATATGAGAAAAATTACTTTCTAAACTAGCTGTTGATGCTTAATAAATTAAGTAGCAATTACGTTATTCTAAAATTAAACCTGGGTATTGGAATGTTTAAAAAAAGACCATTGAAGGGTTAAATGTCACTTGAACATTGTTTATGCTGTAAAAGTAGAGCACAAAACAATATGACAATTGACCTACACTGATCAGCCATATGACCACTGACAGGTGGCAAGCAGGTGGGGGCAGTGTGATGAAACGTTTGGTCCTGCCATTCATGTGGATGTTACTTTGACACATACCACCTACCTAAGCATTGGTGCAGACCATGTACACCCTTTCATGGAAACCGTACTCCCTGATGGCATTGGCCTAAGCAGGGTAATGTGTCCTGACACAAAGCAAAAATGGCTCAGGAATGGTTTGAAGAACACAACAACATGTTGAAGGTGTTGAATTGGTCTCCAAATTTCCATATCTCAATCCAATTAAGCATCTGTGTCATGTGCTGGACAAACACATGCGATCCATGGAGACCCCACCTAGCAACTTACAGGATTTAAAGGATCTGCTGCTAATGTCTTGGTGGCATATACAACAGCACACCTTCTGAGGTCTAGAGAAGTCCATACCTCAAGGGTTCAGGGCACTTTCCATCAAAAGGGGACCTACACATTATTAGGCAGGTGGTCATAATATCATGGCTGATTGGTGTATATACACTGTATGAACAGAAATGCAAGCAAATGCAAAAACAAAATGAGAAAAATATGTTTTAAACGTGCTTGTTGTATCTTTATGCAATAATTGAGTAAATGGGCACACTCTATGTAAGACAAAAAAATTGAAGATCTATTCAAGAACCATATCAGCCAAGCAAGCTGACATTTTTAGCCCCAAATACTGGGCTTCTTATCAGGGAACTGGAACATCCAAACATATAATTGCAGGCAATATAATATATACTATAGCACATTTCTATACCTGTGGCATTCCAAACATTTTCAGTTCTCCGTATGACGGCGCACTGGACTGGTTTGGAAAATGATGGCAATATGCCAGGTATAACAATTTTCTAATATGCATATCATTCTCTGCAAAACAACATTTTTGTATCTTCTTGTTGTGTCTTGATAAAAGCCTTGTTTTTCTTCTCTTTTATGTATTCTGTATTTCAATTTTGCTTATATGGAGTTTATGCAATTAGTGCATTTGTTAATGTGAGTGGATTTTATTTGCAGGCCAATAGATAAATGGGAGCTCCTCTTTGTTGTTAATATAATGGGGCACAACCACACCACCAAAAAAAAACTGTCTCCTCTTTATGACATCACATTTTGACTTGATATGCAGAAGAACTGCTTTTACCGGGTAAATGGCATAGCAAGCCACAAGATAAATAATACATATAATAATTAGTTGTATAATAATACCTTTTTAGATTTTTTGTTTTATTCTCTACATTCACAGTATCTCAAATGATGTGTAGGTGATCTCGTCCCTTCAAGCATGTTGCTGTGAATATTGCTGGCACACATAACAGACAAGAAATTGTAACAGAGGATTAAATATGTCAAAATACTATTTGCTTTAAATAATAATTGTATATATTGTTTTCCTTTTCTTTTCCCTTTCCATTCCCTTTTCATCTTTAAGATTTTTTTATTCCATTAAGTTACATACAGATATATAATTATACATAAAGGCAGAAATAGACAAGAGAGAAAAAGATCTGGTATGATCGTAATCGAAACAATATAATGCATTGACAAAATTTAATAATTTTTAGATATTTTATTAATGTTGGTTTGATTTAAATGAAATGAAAACATATACCATGAAATAAAAGCACGAAAGCCATCCTCACTCTTTGCTTCTGAACATATATCTTTATTTGAGAAAGAAACCTGCTACCAGTAGGGTCATAACCTCACACAAGATTGCCAGTTTCAAATGCAAGGTCAAAGAAAGATCACACCTATAACAAAAAACAATTGCACCATAAAGCAAATGTGAGTAGAAATGGGATTTTAACTAGTCTTTAGCTATAGAGCTGTAACGTCCTTTCAAAAACACTGAAACTTTATATTACAGAAAGCCATTGATAAAGAACACTTCAAGGTCATTGAAATAGGTATGAAGGACAATCAATAGCACTTGTGTACAATGCCATAATGGAGGGAAAAAAATGTGTAAATAACTGTGGGTAATTATTGAATAGTGTTCCAAGAAGTGATAGTGATTGTTATCTTTGAACCTACCTAGGTCCTCCTGAGGTAATACAGCTGTAGAGTGGCGCACTCCAGTTTACCTCTTGTTTTGAACACTATCCATTGAGGTGCATAAAGATGAAAACGTCTACAAAGAAGGCCGTTTAACAAAAGTCTTCTTTTACTTGGCATTACATGGTGTTTTATGGAACAGCGATGTGAAGAGAAATTGTTCTTTGTGAGATAAAAGAATGAAAGAAAGAAAGATATTGATCATCATTACTTACCCTCTATACACAATGCACAAGTTTGTCTCAAAACCAATTTTGTGGAAAGCTTTAAGGATTTCTCTTTTAAATTGTGTAAGATATCAGTTGCTTATTGATGCTATCTGGAAAAAAGTTGCGAAAAGTAGCTTAAAAAGTCTTTCCAAAACATATATTTAAAAAAGAACAACACCCCTAACATAACATTTTACTTCTCACTAGCAGCCATTCTCCAAGGATTCTTCATGTCCCAAAACATATCACAACAGAAAACAGAGGGAATAGAGTTTTTAAATGTGCAAATGTCAGAAAGAGTACCATAAAGGAGAATAAAGAACATATATATATAGTAACAGAGTAAAAAAGAAAGCAAATTGTTTAAGTAAACTATAATATGCATTAATATACAGTATATTCCTCAATTCAAACCGCTCTTTTAGTATTGATCATCTGACTGGTCAGTTACATGCCACATAATCATGCCAACCCAAATGTCCTGCTTTGTGTGGGACAGTCGCAGATTTGAGGATCTGTCCCCCTCTCCCACCAAGCTTTACCGGTTTTCGAGATAGGTAGAGTTACACATGACAGCGGGATTCGGTACTGCAATCCTGCAGTCTCTGTCTTATTCTCCGGTGTCTGAAACACTGGAGAATGAATAATGAGCATGTGCTCATGCGTGGAAGTACTGACACTCAATGTCCCAAGCTTTATCCCCCGGTGTCCCGATTAGCTTGGGGAATAATTTTAGAGTTATGCCGAATTCACAGTGCATATAGATGGCACCACCACTTCTATGCCTTATTTCCGATGATGAGATGTTATACAATTCCAATTTGGATATCTGTAATGCTGCGCTTAGATTGGATGTTCATGATAATCCAGTCTAGATTTTAAGATGACTTAAACACCCTAAGCATTTCACTAGAGGTTCTAATCATCTAGATTGTAAGCACATGAGCAGGGCTCTCTAACTCATGCATCATCACATAAGCAGGGCTCTCTAACTCATGCATCAATCTATCCAAAGGAACACAAGAGATGGAGTGAGGAGCTGGTATCCTCAGAATATTATAAGATTGAATATGGTGAGGATTTAGTTGGCACCTGACGGCCATAAGATGGAAAAGCTTGCCAACCACCATCAAGTTACCTCACGATTGGCAAAGTCCCTAACTCTACAAATTAATAATAAACTATCAATGAATAACTGAATCTAAAGACTGGCACTGCACAGACACACAAGACACAGAGCATACCTGTAAACTGAAGATTTGACAGTTTGAGTTAAACTAATAATAATAGAACAGAATAACAAACAGCAAGGACACCAGAATATGTTTAGAACAAAGAAACAAAACAACAAGAACTCATGAGACAGGGAAACCCTTCAACAGGGTTCAGGAGAGGCTCCCAACAGGGCTCTAGGAAAGGGGCCCAGGATAGCCAACTAACAGGACTCAAGATAACCCACTAACAAGGCTCAAAGCAGGACTCAGGATAGCCCACTAACAGGGCTCCTGGTCACCCCTTTTACAGGGCTTTGGACAGGCCAAGAACTGAACTGAAATCAGACTGGGAAGGTGCCACTCTGGGACCAACTGGGCAGGTGCTGATCTGAGGCCAGGTCAGGGAGGTTGCCACTCTGATGACTATCTAGTAAAGGACTCTTCTGTAATCAGAACTATGGAGAGTGAAGCACACAAGAACAGAAAGAAAAACCAGGAGTGAGCATAACTAATAATCATGACCGAAAGAAAATCAAAGAAACTGGATACATACTAGACACAGGATAATTTGCATGAGGGATGGAACCTGAAAGCAGAATGGAGCCTGACAGCAATTTATGGGAGTGCTTTCCTCACTACTTCTTTTACACCAGGGGCTAATTTTAAAAGCTCTGATTTGAGCTGTCAGGGCTTTTCACTGGCAAACTTGGGGCTGAAGCCCTGTTCACCCCATCCTCCTAGTGACGCCTCTGAAAGACATCCTTAATAAAGTAAAAACCACAACAAAGGGACATAGCATACATTCCTTATGTACCTATGAAGGAGGCCCCAATAAAAGCATCATGTTCCCCAGGTTGATATCACTCAAAGGAACATAATCTGTCTGGTTTTTGGAAGATACACTTTTGCATTTAATGAGATTTATTTTAATTATTTGTATCTATTAAATCTATGTTTTTTTTTAGTTCCTTGTCCTCACACTCTGTTAGTGCGCTTGCACTTTTTTTGCTCACTACCTGTCATGTAGCACCAGATCTAGGTCAATCTGCATATATCTAGCATATTGTTATTTATCTATTGTATTGTTGAACCAAGAAATTTGATTTTTTGTTTTTAATATTTTAATATCAGTTTGCCTTATTAATTAACAGATAATTCTGTAATACTTTATTTAAAATGTAGTACATTCTGTTGTATGAGGACAAGCTGTTTTTACTCTGCAAGTTGACTGTGCCAATTGATGTTACTATTTGATCACATGAATTAAATTTATGAGCTGTTTGTTTGACCTTTACCATGGAATGTGTTTGCTTTGTTACACCTAGTACTCCACTGTTTGATTAAGATTAATGGATGGCATGCAAATATAATCTATAAAGTGCTGTAAGGTGGATGATAAATCAAATAAAGCTGTTAAGAATCACAATTATTGTATTTGACTATAACCCACAATAAATTATAACACGGTATTATATTAGATAGCATAGTGCTTTATGCATTTTTATGGCAAACTATAAACAAATACTGAGCAGTGTTTTTCTTTTTTCTGCAAAACAGGCCTAGTTGTGTTTAGGGTAGTTTAAGATAGTTTTCCTTCTAAAGAGTATGCTAGAAATCTACACTGCTATGTTTTTTTAAAGTGAATATTAAGATATATACATTATTTTGGATTGAGAGCTTGTCAAGAAGAGCAGTTCAAACACAGAGACATATTGAACAAGGTGGAAATAATGTGAAAAGATACTACATAGAAACATGGATGTGTCGGCAGAAATTAATCATTCGGCCCATCTGGTCTACCCAATTTTCTGAATACTTTTCTTTAGCATGCTGCTCCGTCAATATGGCGCCCACGATCACTCTGTGGGGCGATCGTGGGTACCCAAGAGAGGAAATTTCAGTGCTGGCTATTACCTTGACATCGAGGCAATAGACCAGCACTGATCGCTGATCGTGAAAACCTCTTGTTTCATTGCAGTTCCCGGCAGGATGTGCCTGACACGTCCATTGTCCCCTGTGTCAACATCTACCACTTTCACTGGAAGACTATTCCATGCATCTAATACCCTCTCAGTAAAGTAATACCTCCTAAAATTACATTTAAATCTTTGGCCGTCTAACTGTCTTGTTGTGAAACTACATCTCCCATAATCTTTAGACAGGCTGATCAACATGCAAGTTGATGGCCAAGAACAGATGCATATTGACATTATGGTTAGAGCTGGCCTTCATCAAAGTTATTTGGAGTGTGGTTTTGTAGATCCTGGCTAACATACATAAATCCATACAAGGTCAAACATAATAGTATGTTGCGTGCAGTGACAAACCTGGTAAGTTTATAAATAATGTACATAAAATAATAATAATAAATGTATAGTAAAAAAAAAACAGTAGCTTTAATTATATATATGTGTATATATATGTGTGTATAGCATAGTATGTCCCTAGTGCACTCACCACATGAACAAACTATGCTCCCAGCCACAAAACAGCAATATTAAGAGAGTTGATAGTTCAAATTCTACATGATATTTCTACACAATAAATAATGATAATGCCTCAGATTGCATTTGTGAATCCAAGGCTGTCCAACCAAGGATGTTGGTAGATTCATACAACACTCTTCCACTGTTTGGAGACTGTGGGATGGGCAATAGTTATAGTTGTATTTAACGTACTATCAAAGACAAAAGAAACGTGGCACTCTGATGTAGCTTCCTCCAAGGTTAAATAGTTGCGGCTGAACATCACAATGTACACATTCTGCAGTATGTGCAAAGACTGGCAAATAACTTGATGTATTTTGCATCTGAACTAAATGCTTAATCATAAGTGTGACCACTTATGCACACATTTTGCAGAATATGTATGTTGTGCTATTCAACTACTACTATAAAACCTTGGAGCAAGCTACATCAGAGTGCCAAGTTTCTTTTGTCTTCAATAATACTTTTGGATGTGTTCAGTGCATTCTTGCTGTTAAATACCTGTAGAGCAAATGCCACATCTTGCTTACTAATTTTGTATTTCAAGTACCCACATAAACCTCGAAATCTTAGCCACTGAAGCCTGGTATCTTCCTATTCAAAACGATCAGCTAGGAATAAAGCTTGTAATAAATCAGTCATGTTTGATAGTTCCAGGACCCTTGTATCATATATTTGTCAGGTTCCTCTGTTTATTATTTAAGCCATTGACAGAAAAAAAATCTAGTCTAGCACTGAACCTAAGAATAACTATTGCTGTTTCAGAGTTTTTGAGAGCAGATGGAGTCCCCCTTCCCTTTTAATAATGAGGATCATATGATTTAATTTCTTACAAACGTAGTTACATTCTACCTAATAATTTCTTATGTTACAATCCTGTGTCAGTTATTTATTGTAACAGATGGACTGTAATGAGCACTACGTAATGTCCGTATCTCAGAATGCAAACTGAGGTATTTCAGTTTTGTATTTCAGCTAGTTTTCTTTATCTTCTCAAAAGATAAAATGCAATGGCCAAACCTGAGATCACTGTCGTAGCACATTGTTGTAGTCATTAATTCCAAATTAAAAAACTGCTGTAAAGGTAATTCTGCCATATGCTTTTTTGATACACAACATTTTTTTACATTATGTCCTTTTTTGACTCTTAACAATATATGTACATTTAATAATGTTAGACTTTTCCTACAGGCCTCCAGAGCTCCCCTTGTGAAAAAAAACTCCTCCATTTTCACTTCATAATCCAAACTGGGTGCTTGCTCTCGTCATCTTACGTAGTTCCATGTCTGGTCAGTGGAGAACCAAGAGGACTCTAGTTAAGAAGTAGCCATGGGGGAAAATGGAACCTTGGTATGGGTCCAAGAACAAACATCCTCATTGCCTACTGGTTAAGGCAGCCTTGACCTGATAATGTCGATGTTACCGCTGTGCTCATATTCTGTATGAAACTATTTTTGATCCTTGACTTACACTATATTCAGGGTCGAACTGAGAATAAAAAGCATTTTAATGCCAGACTTACAAGCCATTATATAAAGAGATCAAAACAAAACAAAAAAAACATTAAAATGCTAAACTAAACAGATAAACTATTATAGCATTGCTTAAATTGCCTCTTAACAGTATTTGTGTTAACCAAGGCCTGAGTAATTATTTACACCTTCACCAACTGCACTTGTGCGTGATACCCAGCTGTGACTTTGCTCCCTCACCAGATTACATTTCTCTGTATAAAGAAATGGTATTCAAAGTAAATTTGCAGTTTGAATTTCACTTGTCAACAATGCATTTAAATTTCCATTTTGTATTTCATGTACCCCTCTGTTGATCATAGCTGATAAATAATCAAAATTTCAGACATTTTATCACAAACTCCTTAGGATCATATGTAGCTTTCATGGTGTAGACCAGATATGATTTAGATTCTAGAATCTAAAATGACAAATATACACAGTATGGGAAATGACCTGCAGACGAGTATTAGCTGAAAGTTTACTTTTATTTATCTATAATGAAACTAAGAAACAATGACCGTTATTAAAAGTCCAGAGTAGGGGGAAAAAAGAATGATGATTAATCATGCCACTGGATTAAACACACAAAAATAATACTAGTCCACAGTATTATAAAATTAATAATTGATTATTGACCCTGCAACTTAATGCTGTTATTATTTTAATTTCAAAGCATCATCTGACCCCACAAAAATATAGAGCAGAAGAAAAACGATGTTTGTACTTTTGTATTACTAGCTGTTTTCTTTACATTAATAAACACGCTTTCTTAGGACTTTATCTGGGCAGACTCTTGCTTTGTTATAAATTGAAAGTCTGGTTGAGAGACGATATTTGTATTATAATTCTTTACCCTTTTTAATGCATACACGTTTAATGAAAGAAGAAGTATGTTCCACGCCTACAGCCCATGGTATCAGCATGTTTATCATTGAAGACAGTGACTTGGTGTGCTAATTGAGTCTGGCCTGGAAGATATCTGCACAGGCAAGTTTTAAATCAATGGCATGCTGACAGATAAAGTGTGCTTGTTAAACCACTCTCAACACTGTGTTCATTTTATATGTTAATCTCTTTGCCTGATAAAAGTGGAGTAGCATGGATTGGGCCAATTGATCTTCGTGCAAATCCCCGTTAGAATCCACACTGGGCACTCAATTTCCTGGTTGAGGAGGAAGCATGTGTGCACAGCAAGCGTCATGCCACCTCCTGTCAGCGAATAGCAATAGCTAAATCACAGGTGGTTGCAATCACTCTAATTAAAGGGTCGTGCCATTACAGTTGGTTCAATCCCAAGCACATCTTGCTCCTTGATTCCTCACTGCTATTTAAATTGGTTTTCTCTCAGCTTTGAGTATTGAATTTCAGAAGGGTTTCTCAGGAGGCCACCAGTAAATCTGTAATGCCGAATATATCACTTATTAGCATACGCAGTTATTTAATTTGCTGTTGGTTCATTTACATAATTTAATAAGAAAATTATAAATGCCGAAGATGTTATTGAAATGTGTAACTGTTTATGTCTCATTGCTGTGTGCGGCTGATTAGACTGAATATATTGCAGGTAAAATAATTGTATACATTTCCTTTTTCATTTAAAAGACCTGCTTATGCTTTCCATTCACCTAGTAAATTCTTTGTTATCTAGAAATCCACAAATACAATGATCAGAGTTTAAAAAGCTTTTGTATTTAAAAACGTGAAGTCAAGTGGTGTATTTTTAAATATTGATTTTGGCAAAAATTCACATATTGTAGAATAAAAGAACCTTATGCATACATGAAATACATTAATATTCACACTAACACGGATAACAAATATAATTTCTTTCTGGCTAAACTTTTTATTTTTTACACCAACAACAGATTGCCTGGCAATATAATGTGTGAAAAAAACAATGAAAGAGTTTTAAGAGGAGTTTTAAAAATGAAGTAATAAAAAATAAAGTAATAAATATCTCAGCAGTCATTATTTTTGTGAACAGCCTTGAATGTTTCTGGTGGTGTTTGAAAGGATTGTGGGAAAAGCAATGGAATGATACAGTTAAGCAATGAGGTCAGCACATCTAGAGAGGTTAGAAGAAATATGTGAAATGTTATTTAGTTAGAGAGGAGAGCAGAGATACTACAACGTTTATTAAGTACACTTGTTTGCTTCCCTTAAAAAGGACGATTGGCAGGAAACAATATCCATGTTAGAGGCTAGTAGGAGAAACATAGAATGTGTCGGCAGATAAGAACCATTCGGTCCATCTAGTCTGCCCAATTTTCTAATTACTCTTATTAGTCCCTGGTCTTATCTTATATCTAGGATAGCCTTGTGTGTGTATCCCACGCATGCTTAAACTCCTTCACTGTGCTTACCTCTACCACTTCCGCTGGAACGCTATTCCATATGGAGCATGAATGAGAAATGCTAATACACAGCACCTGCCTACCAGTGCCTCCTCTGTCAGTGGTGCTGGCTTGGGATATCTAAGATCTCCAGCAAACTAACCCTGTTCAGATGCCCCCTACCTCATGCACTGAAATTAATAATACCCAGAGCTGCAACATTTAGAACATTTTTTTTGAATAGCGTGCTGTCTCCTAACAAATGGGACCACATGCTGCCTACAATGTACAAGGCAAGAGGAACGCAGTATTTGGGAGCTCCACCCCATCAAGCTCAGCAATGCAAAACAGAGCGCCGGGTGTCATTTGAGCTCCTGGTTCTTTAAATCAGACAGGGGCACTGGAAACATAACTACCCTGGACCATCTCTACCCATACCATGCAAGGTAAAGGTAGGCATGATATTTGGGGTACAAGAAATACGATTTTTGGGGCAGATATGGGTTAGGGCTTAGGGCAGACATGGAATGTGGGTCAGACATGGTTCATGTCTCCAAATACTCATTCTTCAGTTCAACCATTGCAATATGCCTCTCTACATAATAATATCATATATAAAAAAAAAATATATCATATATCATAGAAGATGAACTATTTGGATAAATAAACACAAATGATTCACAAAATTCTTTATATTATATAGAAAGCAAAATAATCAAAACCATTGCCAGTAAGTAGTATAATAAAAAGGACAACATAACGATATGGGCAGTGACAAAAAAAAGGAACCCCCCACATATCATACATGATTTTATCGCCAACATGTTCATGATTTCTACCCAACACCATCTCATTTCTAAATAAATAAATGAGTAAATCCTCCCTCCAATAGATCATCTCTAAAATCATGATCAATTGGAGGGAGGATTTACTCATTTATTTATTTGCTGAACGTGCACTATACAACTGAAAACAAAATTCACATTCAAGGAAACTTCTCTATTACATATAAAAAATTAAAATGGCCCTTGAAAGCAATAAACATTTTGAGATTGATAGCAAAATAAAATGAGAGCCTAACAGACTCCACAGTCGACTTTGTTTTATTAATAACCATGGTTCAAACATGTGTAGGTAGGTAAGAATCAGTAAGACAGAGAATGGTCCAGTCCTGGGGGTGGAAACTAAATGAGAAGTGAAGACAATGCTGGATCCCAGCTAATGATGAGCAACTAAGGTGCTTAACACCAAAAGCAGTTTCAATTATTGTATGTGTGAGTTTATTACTCCATGTGGACTCACAATAAAAGCCTTCACCCCTGGAGTCTCCTGGATTTATTTGTTTTGCTCGGCAGATAAGAACCATTCAGCCCATCTAGTCTGTCGATATGTCAAATGCGTTGTGTAAGATACTCCTATTTGCTCCTAAATCGTATGTTTAGGATAGCCTTATGTGTATCCCATGCATACTTTACTAAATATACTTGTATTTTCTCCTTAACTGGTCATGGTACAGTGACGAGTGTTATTCTATGTAGTATCATGTAGATATAATGCTTGGAAACAGTATGACATAAATATTATTTAGCTTTTCATGGAAAATATAAATTCGGCCAAGTTCAACCTTTCTCACCACAAATGTCTGATCCATAAAAAAAAAATCAAAGAAAAACAATTGCAATTCTATATGTTATAGAAGAGTGAGAGAGGCTAGCAAAGTTGCATTTTGTACACACTGGAAAAGCACTGTGTTAGAGAGGATATTAAAATATTATAATAATTATGTGCAAGGCCAATCTAAAGAGCTATCCAATGACCTGTTCATTAACAGAAATGTAGAAAGAACAAGAGTTTGTCCCTTGTGCCTGGACGAGCAAAGATGTCATGGACATCAAATTAATGGATTTTTTTTTTATGAGGACAATGAAGTTATGGAATTCACTTCCAAGACAATGGTGCAATCAAATACAATAGATGTCTTTCAAAAGGGGTCAGGATATTGTTTAAGAAAAACAGAAAATAAATTGCTATAAATAATGGAATCAACATTAATATTTTAGAGCTCATTGATCCAAAGAGAAATCTGATTGCCTTTTGGAAAAAAAGAATGAATTCTCCTCTATGGGGCAAAATTCTGAATCGCTTAGTTAGGGGGTTTACATTTTTTTGGATCAACAGCAGGGAGAGAGAAAGGTAGAAGGGGTGAATTTTATCGATGTATCCACATAGAAAATTCTTATGTTTCTATGTGGATACTTATAGCATTTAATTATTATTACCTAGTATGTACGCTTTTTGCTGGACATGTAGAAATGTTTTTTGTGTAATTATTGGTTGACTTACCTTCATATGTCAGTGAATTCTACATGTTTCTGTGCTGAATGTCCCATAGTGACATTGTTTTTTTATATTAATGTAAATGATTTGAAGAAGACCCCTCATCTTATAATTTGAGGTACGCCTTAAAATCAGACCTCATTAAAGGTCTGATTATAAGGCTAGGATCAAATTACCCGACGGAGCTGAAGGTGACATGGATCCTACTCGCAAACAGCCTCACGACGTGTGTGTGATGTACACAGACATCCTCTGATGTTACCAGATATGTTCGACAGGTCTTCGCCGTTGGAATGCTGTGGTCCAAAGGGAATTCTGGGCAGCAACACCAGAGGGCAAGACAAGTCCTCAGGGGCAGGGTCAAGTCTTGGGTGCAATGGAAAGTCAGTGGGCGAGTTGGACTTTGGTGAGGGGGTGGAGAGAGAATTCAAATTTTTTTTGTAAATATCAAGGAGGTCAAATTTGAAGATCACATTTTTATTTTTCTAAGACAAATTGTACCTCCTGATTCAACCTCCTCTTACTGTGGCCTGATTTTAGTGAACAGCCCCCTCTGTCTAATCCCCTCTCTTGTTCAATTATAGATATCCGTTACTAGGGGTGCCACCTGGTTTGGAGTACAATCTTAAGCCTATGGAGGCAATCACATGACCTGTACTTTTTTGTAGGAAGGTGGCAACCCTATCTGTTACTAGTCATCATCTAACACTTAACAGTCTATTCTCAAACGGCAACATTATATCAAGATAAACGTATAAACTCTCATCTTATTTTTTTTTACCTACAAGATTAAAAGACTAACTTGGTCCAACTCAGGGAAACGTATCACAGCGAGATCACTCGCAACTTCACAGGTTAGTATGTTTGGTACTAATCCCTTTGGGATCTATTAACTGCAAGTGAAGTAAAGGCATTACTAAAAGAAATAGGCATTAATAGTGATATTAAAAATGATAGACAAGTTGGAGAATTTTAATGACTGACTTTTTCAATTCACTAGCCAGTTCCCCGCAGTTTTGACTTTTTATTGAACTGACACATCTGAGATCATCTCTGAAATGAATGCTCTGATTTGGGAAACTCACCAGCAGACGTTTACTGAGCTAATATATTAATATTATTTGTTGTTGTTAAGATATGTATTTCTGCTAATAAAACAAGAGTTATTTAATTATTTCAAGCAACCCTTCCATCCTGTGACTCCAGATGATGTGGAGAAAATACAGAAAGAGTCTACTGTGGTCCGAGAGGTTTATAAGACAAGGTTCAAGATAAAGATTAAAACATCAAAAACAACCAAGCAAAAAACACTGAAACACTTGTTTATTAGTGTAAACTTTAAATAGTGCTATAGTTTGGATTAAGTGCCCGAAACCATGACTAGTGGTGCTTAAGAAGGAGGAAGTATTTTGCCAAAACCACGGAGTCATGCACACTTAGTGGATCTTAACAACAGAAGTGGTTGAACACCACTGGTTTTTGTCATTTGGAATGGAGGCTGCATAATAGAGATTGTTGCTAGCAGAAGACATTAGCTAGGGGAAATAGCTTTTAATTTTATGAAAAAAATAGGAGAAAAAATGGAACAAGAGAAGATTATAGAGTCTACCGCAGAGCTTTCCAAACTTTTCATGTTGGTGACATAGGTTTGACATATCATTTTGCGACACAGTAATTAAATTTTACTAGCATACCGGAGGGTTAGCTAACCCCTTATAAGACATAAGGACACATACATACCATATAAAAACAAAATGTATAGAGACACAACATATCTCATGATATACATTAAAATATGCATTCAAATATTATAATAATCCCATTAAAATATGCCACTGTTAGTTTCCCCATTATAGTATTCGACTGTTAGTTTGCCCATTAAATACGCCACTGTTTGCCCATTAACATATGCCCCAATCACCCACCCGGTCCCCCTTAAAATATGCCCCTGCTGGTTTTCCATTAACATGTTGCCTTGCCAAGTACCCAATAAAAACAATACCCCCCCCCCTCTTCCCCAGTACTCACTTGGCTGATGCTCTTTAAAAGTGTCCGGCCATCTTTTCACTCACTTTTCACCTCAATCTGTAGTTTTCCCTCCTGCACGCAGCATGCAGGAGGAGGGAAATAGCTGCCAGATATGACTTGCATTCATATCCGGCAGCAATTACAGCAAAGCAGGAATACCACATCGGTTGGATGAGGACTACTGAATAAAAATTATGTATTTATGCCTGAGGAAAGGACCTAGCAACTTGGTCTTGAAAGCTTGCAACTAAACTCTTAGTTAGCCAATAAATGGTATAATTTTAACCCTACTTGTTTCCTATCATTAAATTATCAAATTATTGTGTATATTGTCTGCCTGATAATGGCAAACATATTATTTTTAATACACTTTGTTAATATAGACACCAATGTATTTTTCAGCTCAAGATGCGCCACATGGTTATCAATTATCAAATTACATATGTGCCCTCTCCTGGTACACTTTCCATTTATATTTTGGGCTACACATGCCAGATTTCCTCCATGCAATCTTTCCTTGGAAGCTCATTAAAGGGGGTTGACATGTAGAATTTGACTGTATCCATTGCAAACCCCTCTAACTTTTGGTTTTAGCACAAAATATGCCAACAATCTCTAGGCAGGTCTCTAATATCTTCATTTATGACTGCAATAATCAGATTTTTCAAATCTACCTACGTTCCTGTCCACATTGAAGGATTGCTCTCCAGGAATTATTAGAATACATATGTTATACAACAAGGTTGCCAAGTTAAATATAAACTCTATTGAATTAGGTAAAATCACAGGATGTTCCTCTTGGCAGCTGTGAAGCCTTTGCAGCTATTAACTCAGCCATTCTAAAGGAAAAATATATCAGCAATGAGAATATTATGTGTCATTCACCAAATTCAGATGAGAACTTCAGCAAATGACGGTGAAAACTATTTATTTCACATATGTCAACCACAGGATTCAAGTGTAGTGCTCTTCGAATAGATTTAAACATTTTACATTACTCTTTAGAAATGTATAGTTAAAAATAGACATACAGAGATAAAAAAGTGGAAGAGACTGCTGACCTAGGCCAACATACCACATGTCAACATTATATACTAGGTGTCAAAGGACACAGTGGAAAGCACTGATGTTCATAGCTTGGGTACCTCTTACAAGACATCCCACTTTGATTCAGAGTTAACTTGCTTGCAGTCATAAAGTTCCTAGCCAATAAATTTACTAACCTCTAAGTGGAGTAACAAGGAAGTGAAACCCAGCCAATTCAGGAAGACTCCATTATATGGATGACTAATATGATTGGAATATATGGCAAATACAGTTAACAGATTTTAAAATCACTATAATTTTTTAGTTATCCTAATAAACACATATTGATGTGTTTTATATATTTTTACAAAATGTGAAAATTCTATGAATTTAAAACTTTTTACCTTTTAAACCTTTTTATTATCAGATGTTATACTCTGATCATACAAGTCTTATGGTTACGAAAATGCCTATATTGCACAGGGAATAATAATATAATGCTTTCCGAGCACACGCTCTAGAGCCATGGAATGGATAGACTTATGCCATGCCCATTTGTATTGTATGCACATGTAATTGCCACAGACAGGCTGTTAGGTGGTTAGATTATAAATGAATATTATCAGAGTTGTGGTGAAGCGGATATCAGAGATGGTTTCTGGCAATGTTTTCTCCCAACCAGGTGATACACACCTGCCATGTCTGCTACAGATATGCCTTGCAATATCTTACTTTTACTCCAATAAAGGTATTCATTTTAAACTATTGTGGTACTAAAAAGTACCACTGCGTTTCAGAGTTGGAGGCTGGTCCAATATTGGGGCTGTTGCATATTATGGGGGTTTTGTTTATTTAACAGCAGATGACATGGAGGTTCTCCATTTGTTTTTTATTGTGGGCATATTCATGACTCTTTGGGTTATTATACAAAGCACAAAGGGCAGGATCATATCACCAGCTATAAAATTGGAGGCTCATTTTACCAGCGATTAATTTCAGTGATCGCAGATATCAAGCATAACTGCTTAAAACCTACAATCTCTGGCAAAAACAAACAAAAAAGTTAACAATAAATTACCTTTAACTCCTTCCCGACCGATGGTGCTTTGGTCCTTAATGACCAAAGAACCATCAGTGTCTTTTTGTTCCTGGGTGCAGATCACTTTGTGATCGGAAGCCAGGAACATGCAGGCAGGGACCCAATCATGGTCTCTGTAGTCCCTGATGGTGCCTGCCGACATCACGCAAAACTTTGTGACATCATACGTGATGATATGGAGGCGTGTCCGAACCAGGACTCAAAGTGGCCTCATCTGACACGGGGATCCCGCTGCAAGTCACTGTGTCAGAGTGAGGCCGCCATGAGCTGTTAAATGCCGGACGTTCCATGCGGTCATGCTAGAATCTTGGCACCAGAAAGTAGGACTGCATGGATCGTCCTACAATCAGGAAAGGGTTAAAAAAAGGAAAGCACATGCGTACTGGACAATGATCACATGGCCGCCGATGGCCAGTGGATGACAACTCCCCCAATAATACTTTATTTAATTATTATCATTTTAAGTAAGTTGGAACATCAATGACTTAGACAGATCAGCTGGTAACTTTTCACCTTTATTTGTTTAATTTATATTATCATGTTATCTAATAATTTACTTTACATGTCTTAAAATTAATTAGTTATAATACAAGAATTATAATGCATTAGTAAATACAATATTATGCTAGAGTATTTGGGATACTGTTTCAGAATGATCCCGTTGACTGGGTGCTCTATTAATATATTTATCTAATACTAAATAAAAGCTAATTTTTAAAGGTAAAGAATGCTACACAGTTACACAATTTAAAACACAGTTTCCATTACCTAATTTCATAGCTATCATTGGTACCCATTAGTTTTCTAACAAATTAAATCACCCCAATTTCTCTCTACATAGTCATAAAACATATTGACTAAACTACAGCTGGGGATCCTGTAAACTAAACTACAGCTAGAGAACTATATTATGACTACAACTCTCACAATCCACATGGAGAACTCAACATAATAACCGTTCCTTTGCTGGGTTTGTCACCCAGCCAGCAAGTGTAGCACAAGCTGTAAAATAAAATGCCCTCTAAGAATACTCAGTAAGTAGCCTTTTAAAATATGTATTTTGTGTAGACAAACAAAGAAGTGGGAGCCTTGCCAAGAACTGACAAAATCTGAAATAGGCAGCCCTCTAGGATGTATCCAACTCGGGAGGGGCATCATTGTTTTTTGCTTGCTTGCACCATCACAGAGGAAACCTCTCCATTCGCATAACAGAAACTTCTCCATTAGCATATCGGACTGGTCCCCGCCATAAAGGCAGTCCAGATACCTAGCAGGTCTCCTCTGCATGAGGTACAATCATGTGGTGTATCTTCCACAAGGCAAACAAGGCACTCGCCTAGGGCGGAACTTTGCCAGAGGGTGGTACTTTTCCAGAGGGTGTTAAAGCACACTTCTGGTGCTTCAAACATGTTCGCTCCGTCCCCCACCGTTAAGCAAGCTTTAGCTCCTTCCAATTAATCGGGATGATAGGGGCATTTAGTGTGTATGCAATGTGGGTGATGGGGCATGTAATGGAGTGATGGGGCACGTCGTAGGTGTGCAACGTGGGGGGATGGGGGGGTGCCCAAATTTTGTCTGCCTAGCACAAAACCAAGATACACCACTGGGTACAGTAACCATAGACATTTGTTACGGCGTTCATTGGTCAGTGTGGCAAGTCAGTGTGGTCCCTCTAGGGGAGCCTAGTAGGGACAAACGTCTGGGCATACCCCATAACTCACGGTGACAAACAAAGAATTGCAAACTTAAATCCAAAGTAGCCGAGTTGGAATAAGTCTCCAATTCAGTATACTTTAAACTCGGCTATTTTGACTTTAATTTTGCTATTCCCTTGCCAATTGCCTGCAAGAGGTGCCCTCTCTCTGTAAGCATTAAAGCACATATCTGCTCATAGACCAGTTTGTTTTAGTTTTTACAATTGATTTTAAACACCCTTTTTTTAAAATTTCTTTACTAAGCACCACGTAAATTGTTGGATCTCTAGGAATAAAAATTATAGTATTATAAGATAATATCCACGTGTTATATAATACTCCAAACATATATAGATGCTCTAAAAATATTTTCTTAATTTGTGTTCCATTTTAAGTTACACATATTTTCCAAAAATATTTTTAGGTGTAATTTATGGGGGTGGAAGTTGAAGGGATAAATAACAAAAACGAACATGAATCCGTGTTATTAGGTCTAAGATTTTTCTAGGCACTTTAAGTGGGATAGCTCTAAACAAATATTGGACCTTAGGGACTAAATAGGCATTAAGTGCATTTATTCTGCCGACCCAAGACAATTCCGTTCCCTTCCATTTCTCTATTGTGGTTTTTAACTTCCCAGTAATATACTCAGTGCTGTATTTACCGCGAGGCATCCTAGGCGGATGCCTAGAGCGGCAAATTTTGGGGGGCGGCAGCGCCCCCCAGCACTGAAAAAAAAAAAGTGAAAAAAAACAAAAACGCGACCCTTTAAAAAAAAAAACCCCACCGCGCTTGCAGGCAGAGACGGAGGTGAGAAGGGATCGGAAGATCCCCCCTCACCAACGCTCTGCTGCCAGGCTGCACGGGGAGCCGAACAGGCAGCACAGAGAAACCTCCGTGCTGCCTGTTCGGCTCCCCGTGCAGTATGCCGACACGGAAGTGCCGACAGTCACGTGACGGGCGCGCTGACGTCATACGCGCGCCCGGTCACGTGACCTGTCGGCACAATCGCCCGGGGAGCCGAACAGGCAGCATGGAGGGACCATGCTGCCTGCCTGCCAGGGAAAGGTAAGTGCTGATGGGAGACTGTGTGTGTGTGTGTGTGTGTGTGTGTGTGTGTGTGTGACTGTGACTGAGTGTGATGGGAGTCAGAGTGTGTGTGATGGGAGACAGTGTGTGTGATGGGAGTCAGTGTGTGTGTGTGACTGAGTGTGATGGGAGTCAGAGTGTGTGTAATGGGAGACAGTGTGTGTGACTGAGTGTGATGGGAGTCAGAGTGTATGTGATGGGAGACAGTGTGTGTGACTGAGTGTGATGGGAGTCAGAGTGTGTGTGATGGGAGACAGTGTGTGTGGCTGAGTGTGATGGGAGTCAGAGTGTGTGTGATGGGAGACAGTGTGTGTGACTGAGTGTGATGGGAGTCAGAGTGTGTGTGATGGGAGACAGTGTGTGTGTGATGGGAGACAGTGTGTGTGACTGAGTGTGATGGGAGTCAGAGTGTGTGTGATGGGAGACAGTGTGTGTGACTGAGTGTGATGGGAGTCAGAGTGTGTGTGATGGGAGTCAGAGTGTGTGACTGAGTGTGATGGGAGTCAGAGTGTGTGTGATGGGAGACAGTGTGTGTGACTGAGTGTGATGGGAGTCAGAGTGTGTGTGATGGGAGACAGTGTGTGTGACTGAGTGTGATGGGAGTCAGAGTGTGTGTGATGGGAGACAGTGTGTGTGGCTGAGTGTGATGGGAGTCAGAGTGTGTGTGATGGGAGACAGTGTGTGTGACTGAGTGTGATGGGAGTCAGAGTGTGTGTGATGGGAGACAGTGTGTGTGACTGAGTGTGATGGGAGTCAGAGTGTGTGTGTGATGGGAGACAGTGTGTGTGACTGAGTGTGATGGGAGTTGGAGTGTGTGTGATGGGAGTAGGAGTGTGTGACTGAGTGTGATGGGAGTAGGAGTGTGTGACTGAGTGTGATGGGAGTGTGAGCTTGATGTGAGTCTGAATGATGGGGCATGTGTTAGGTGTGTAACGTGGGTGTGCAGCTTGGGTAGGGGGGTGCCCAGATTTTGTCTGCCTAGGGCAGCACAAAATCAAGATACACCACTGAATATACTGGTAATTCAAGTTAACCAAGTCTGAGAGATCAAAGGAAATTTTAATTCCGAGATAATCCATTTCTGATCTTGAGCAGTCTAATTTATACAGAGTTTCAATTAGTGATGTTTGATTAGAGCTCATATATGTAGTAATTATCTGCGTCTTTGCAAGATTCAATTTATAGTTGGAGTGCTCACTATATTCTCTTATTATACTCAATGCCTCTAGTATCGAGGAATGGGGGGAGGAGAGAGTCAGGATCACATCATCCGCATACAATGCCAGCTTATGCTCCTAATAACACGGATATTCCTGGCATATGTTTGGCAAGGAAAAAAGCCTAGAACAGCTCAAGCGGACTTCATGCGAAGTACTAGACATGCAGGCTTGGGGTTTCCATTTCTTCATAAGCTCCATGGAACAACAATGTTAGCGCATGCTATAGAATGGAATGTGAAACGAGATGGTACTCCTAGATGGTTACAGTTAGAAAAAAATCAAACATCTCAGTTGAACCCATTCCTTCTTTACTGGGTAGCAGCTCCCAATTTTAAAAAAAGTGAAGTGGACTCACCGGTGATAAGGGATGTATTTAATAATCTGGATAAAATTATATGTAAAATCGGAACACCTAACCCACTCAAAAAGGAGGCACCAATTGATTCCCTTAGTTTCTTTATCCCAAATCTAGATTTGTCGGCCTGGAAAGATAGAGGGATAAGAGTTATTGGTGATGTACTAGAAGAAGACAACCCGATTACCTTTGTGGAGGCTCAAAAACCTTTTTTAGGGTCCAGAGTTTCCTGGGGAAGCAACAATTGGCACCCCAGGACAATCTGGATATTTTCATAAGGGCACACCATAAATTAAAATTAATTTCGAAACTGAGTAAATATATGAACGAAGCCCTGGAGCAGCCACTTCCTGCTGCAATTGTAAAATGGGAAAAGGGATCTACAGGTAACATATCCTAAAGAGAAATGGTATAGGGCTATACTGCTGAATAGGTCAGTTATACATTGTGTGGAGGGGCTCCGGGTTCCATGTACCATATTTGGTGGGACTGTGGAGGTTTGGGGGAGCTGAAGGGAAAGCTGCAGCAGTTCTTGATGGAAACGTGTGACTTGCGATGTATTCTTACTGCACCCCTATTTCTATTCTAGTTGGATTTGCCGACATTGAGCAAGACCCAGCAATACTGCCTGGTCCATATTTTTTCCGCAGCTAAGATTTGCCTGGCCAGACACTGGAGAAGCCCTCACCTCCCCCCGTGGCAGGAAATTATAGCGCAGTATATCTATCAGAGACAGATGGAAGGGTCTATCTCCATGTCTAGCCAGGCAATGGGGGTCTAGACTTTCACAGATTGATTGTCGCAGGAAACAGATTTAAATGGGAAACCCTAGGCTTCCCCGCTCTTCTTCTCAACCGGGTAGGCCTGTCAGGGATCTACTACAGTATCGCAACCAAAGAGTAAAGGGTAGATGTGTAATTTGTGTGTAGTATGTATGGATACGTTATCTGTATGAATGGGAAAAGGATGGTATGGTATTAGTATATGTACTTGAGCACTGTCCCTTTTGAATAAATATGTATAGATTTGGAGTTAAGGACATGGAGCACTTTACAAAGTTTTGCAATATTTGAATGTATGTATTTTATTGAATCTGAGCAATAAAATATATAAACATTAAAAGAGGAGAAAAAAGAGAAAAAAAAAAACAAAACAAAAAAAAACAAAAAACGAACATGAATCATTTTTCTATTAATTACAAAAATTACAGCAGTGACCACTAGATGGCAGTATTCCTTAGGAGGTTTTAATGTTCTATCTTTACAAAAAAAATATAACATGGGAAGATTTTGTCCATTTAGATTCATTTGTATGTTTTCCTTCACAAAACAGAGTTGACTATCTGGATTGAGATCTGCATTAAAGTAAGTAATTTCAGTATAGAAACCTATGCTACATGTTAATCCATAGGTGAAAAAAATCTCCAATCCAGCTGAATGGGAGAGTTTTTTTTCTAACTCGGCTACTTGGGCCTTCAGTTTGAAATGACCTTGTCAATTCCCTCTTTGTTGAATCAAGCCCGTACTGATATGAATGCCTGGGTTGTGTTGTGGAACTCATTTTTTAGACATCATACTTATAGTTCAGCAAGATGAATGCAGACTGTTGCCAGCCCCCAGCAAGTGACAGACTTCAATTCTCATGTGCCAAACCAGTTTTGACTCCCACAGCATTATGGTCATTAGAATTTAGAATCTGCATGTTAAATGGCCAGTAGGCTAATGTTTTACCAATGTATAGATTGTAGCATGCTATTATTTGTTTTTTACGTCTATGTTTAAAACATATGATAAATATGAGACACAAACAAAATAAAATGATCAACAAAACCAAAAAAGACGTACTAAACGGTATGTGATTTGGAAAATGATGAGTCATAAACGTATAAAAAAAAATGTATCTTAAAACAGACGGATCAGAGAAAATGTGAATAGTAGCAAAAAGCAGGTTCGTAATGAGGCTGTAACATTCATGTCTAAGATGAATATAAATCCATAGGAGGTACAGAGGTTACATTACATGCGACAAATATTTGGGTTTGCTCTTCGCACAGTGGTTGACTTCTATATATGCCATAAAATTAATGGCATTCTACAAATGTCAATAATGCTTTTATATTGATTGTATTGTTATAAGCGGTGGGGGTTTCTGTTCCTATGTCTGGGCACAGTGTGTGACTGTGCGACTGTGTTCCATTAGTCTCTGAGCAGATGTTTTATATGGGAAGGCTTTAAAGACTGGGAGGTTGTTTAAAGCCTGTCAAATGGTTTGGGAGATATAACCGCTAATCTCTCTATAGTATGGAGTGCCTATAAATCTTAAATACCAGTGATTTGTTAAAGAATGTAGGTTTTATAAGCAGGGGATTCCTTCTGATTACACTTTTAGAGTCTAATAACCTTTTGATACTTTTATGAATTTTAATACAGACTTTGAAATGCATAGAAAATTATTTACAATCGTTATATTTGTGCAACTTGGGATTTAAAGGTCAACAACTGAGGCTTCTGTAAAGAACTAGTTTGCTGGAGGCGTTCCCCCATTCTACTCAGGTGACTGCTTGATGACAGAATCAGCAGTGTATTCCAACGTTTCTAACTTTATTGGGACATATAAGAAAGCAGAGAGCTGTACTCACTGGGTGGTAGGGGAGGTCTGTATACCTAAATATATATTTAAATACTACCAAAGAGAGTTTCCGTTAATACACCTGACTTTTTAAGTTCCCAATATATCGGCTATTAATTCCCAAGGAGCCCAAATTTTATGGTCTTTTTCTATGTTTTTTTACCTCTGATAGAATAATGTTTCCATAGTATATTGAATTTGGATTTGATTTACTATGTTCCTATGACCGACAATATTGTTCGTCCTCCACTGTCTGGCCACACAAATCGTTGCCACTACAAAGAGATAAAGGGCAAGGTGGGCCTGCACATCATTAAAGTAAGGAAAACTCATATGGAAAATGTACATCTGTGGTGTTAGGGAACCCTGAATTTTAGAGACTGAAAGAGAGATGAGAGGACAGATTTGAGATCTGGTGGCATTCCCACCAGATATGGTCTAATGTGCCTAATCCCACCGAGCAATGGCAGCATCTATCAGGGTTATGAGTTTTAATTTTATGCATTCTATTAGGCGTCATGTACCATCTATAAAGTATCTTGATATAGACTTCCTGTAGCCCTACTGAGTGAACCGATTGTTTCATAGTCTGGTAAGCCTTTCACCAATCCTCCAGTTCATAGGTACTCCTAACCATAACTCCAATTTTATTAGGTGTTCACTTTTGCTATCTGGTATAAGATTCTGAAAGAGTCTAGTTGTTGTAGTGATCTACCTAACTTACATTTTTGGGGGTTATATTGGTATTGATCACATCTGTTCTTCCTAACCAAGAGATCTCCAAGCCTTTCCAATTGTTTAATTGTTTTTTCTTGTAATGTGAAACCGATCTTTATAATTTCTCTCTATAATTGTTGAAAGATTATTTGTTATTTTAATACCCAGGTAGTCCATTTGGGATTTTCCAAAATTCAAGTCATACAAGGATTCAAGATCATCCTCAGTCTCATTGGCCCCTTTACTCTATATTTTCATTAGATCCATTGGCGGCTATGATCAGGAAAACAAAAGATATTCAAGGGATTAATATCAAATGTCATAAAATGTTATTGTATGCTGACGACGTGCTCCTGTCCTTGGAGAACCCACTCTCTTCAATCTGGCAGTTTTTGACCTTATAGGAACATACAGTACCTATTCAAACTCTAAAATAAACATTAAAAAAAACACAAGCTTTGGCCATTTTACTGACTGAGGAGAGTATATTTAAAAGAATAAAAAACTACCACAACAAGAGGACATGGTCTTAAATTAGAGGGGCAACGATTTAAAAAGTAATATTGGAAATTATTGATTTACTCAGAGGGTAGTGGATGTATGGAATAGTCTTCAAGTGGACAAGGTAAACACAGTGAAGGAGAAGAAGCATGCTTGGGATATGCACAACGCCATCCTTGCTATAAGCTAATGTCAGGGACTATTAAAAGCATTTAGAAAATTGGGCAGACTAGATGGGCCAAATGGTTTTTCCGATACATTCTATGTTTCTGTCTTAATTCCCTGCAATTGCTTATTTATAGACACAAATGACCTATGGGCAATTGACTTAAAGATCAAAGAATAGTTCACACTAAATACAGTATTTTTCAACTGGTCACAGTGGAGTCAGAATGGTACACTTTACAGCCTGTACTGGGTGAGACGATACCACACCATATGTTTAGTGTGTGGAATTGGAGCTGTGTACTTTTTAACCCCTTAACGACAGATGGCGTGCCAGGCACGTCACGGCAAATCGTGGACTTGCCGACAGGTGACGTGCCTGGCACGTCATGCACTAAACTGAGTAAAGAAAGCGACCAGCTGTCGCTTTCTTTACTCTAACGGTGTTGCTACAATGCCTCTAGGTAGAGGCATTGTGCAACACCCCCCAAATGTGCAGGGGCGCGCTACGATCACTCCACGGAGTGATCGTAGCAGCCATTTAAAAATGGCTGCGCCCACTGCACACATGTGCTTAGAAAGCGAACGATCGTTCGCTTTCTAAGCATCTCCGGTGTTGTTAAAGGTGCACTTAACAACACCTTCAGGCTGCCCACAGCCGATGGTGGTCGCTCTCCTGAGCGACCCCATCGGCTCAGTAGAAGGGAACGCTGCCTGTACAGGCAGCGCTTCCCTTCTAATGGCAAGAGCATCAGAAGAGAAAGTATTTCACTTCCGATGCTCTAGGGGGAGCAAATCGATGCCGGCACAAGAGATCTATGTGATCTGTGTGCAGGCATGTATGGTAAGTGCTCTGATGAGCACTTACCATACAGTCAAAGGCAATATTAGCAAAGGGCTTTTATAAAAGCCATTTAACCCCTTCCCTGCCATTGATCGCTGTGTACGCAGTGATCATACACAGCAGCACATTTTTTGCTGTCTGTGCATTTTTTAGGGGTTCATTTTTTTTACTGTAATTCATTACAGTATAAAAAAAGCTCTTTTAAGAGAGATTAACCCCTTTCTTGCTGTAGATCACTGCCTAAGCAGCGATCTGACGCAAATGCAGCAATCTTGCTGCAGAAGCATTTTTACATTTTTTATTACACCCGTCACGTGTTAATTATACCCGCTAGGGGACTACGTTTAACGTAAAAAAAAATTTTTTAGCTGTCTGACCGCATGTATAGCGATCAGTAACAGCTGATAAGTGACAAAGGCGGGTTGGCGTTTGCTCAGATGAGCATCACCATTCGTCTGGTTAGATCAATATTTGTAAATATTTGATCTGACCCGTGTAGATCTGCCTCCCTCTCACTTGAGTTTTAGTGAGGGAGGGAGACAGAGCTGTAAAGTGTAAGTTTTTAATTATAATATATTTGATAGAATTGAGACCCAAAGGCTTTTATAAAAGCCGTTTCCAGTATTTAACCCCTTCCCTGCAATTGATCGCTGTGTACGCAGTGATCTTACACAGCAGCACATTTTTTGCTGCCTGTGCATTTTTTTAGGGGTTATTTTTTTTTACTTTGATTTATTACAGTATATCAAAGGCTCTTTTAAGAGCTATTAACCCCTTCCTTGCCGTATATCACTTCCTAAGAAGCACATATGGTCACTGCCTAAGCAGTGCATATGGTCACTGCCTAAGCAGCGCATATGGAGCAATCTAGTCGCAGAAGGATTTTTTTTTGCTATCAGCATTTTTTTTGTCAGACTCGCTAGGGGTTAGTTATACCCACTAGGGGATTACGTGTATTCCTTTTGAAGCTGTCTGAACGCGTGTATAGCGATCAGTAACAGCCGATCAGTGGCAAAGGTGGTTTGGTGATTTCTCAGATGAGCATCACCATTCGTCTGGTTCGTAAATATTGTTCTGACCCATATGGATCTGCCTCCCTCTCCTCACTTGAGTTTTAGTGAGGGAAAGAGACAGATCTGTATAACATAATGTTTTAATTGTAATAAATTAAATAAAATGTTAAAAAATTATGAGTCCCAAGGGCTTTTATAAAAGCCATACCCTTTGTATAGTGTAGTGTATTAACCCCTTCCCTGCCACTGATCACTGCACAGCAGAACATTTTTTCTTGTCTGTGCATTTTTAGGGGTTATTTTTTTTGTACAGTACTACAAAGGCTCTTATAAGAGCTATTAACCCCTTCCTTGCTCTACATGTTCAAATTCCAAGTTTGAAAATCAAAAAGCGCACCTCTCAAATGTAGCCTTTCAACACCCAACAAAGCTGACAAAGCTATGCATGGGTGGTATCCCTGTGCTCGGGAGATGTTGCTGAACAAATATTGTGGTATTGTTTGTCAGTGACACATACCGAAATATGTGAATTTGTGTCTAAAGTACAATGTATGTGGGAAAAAATACACAATAAAATGACTACCACAAACTTTGACAAAGGCTGGTGGTAGAATTGGTGCATGGAAAGTGTTAAAATAACACCATTTAAAATAGCCTAGGGTGTCTACTTTTACAAAATATATACTTTTTGGGGTAAAATACACTGTCCTACTTTAAAAAAAAGTCCCAAATGAAAGATGGGCTCAGGCTGGCTACACCTCAATATTCCAAGTTGAAAATGCGCACCTTCACAATGTGGCCCTTTTAGCCCCCAAACAACCCAACAAACCTATGCATGGGTGGTATCCCTGTACTCAGGAGTGGTAGAATTAGTGCATGGAAAGTGTTAAAATACCACCATTTGAGATAGCCTAGGGTGTCTACTTTTAAAAAATATATGGGTTGATGGGGTAAAATACACTGGCTGGTTTCAAATATGTCCCAAATGGGACATGGGTGCAGGCGGTCTGCATGTCAAAATTTCAATTTGGAAAACCAAAAACTGCACCTACCAAATTTGGCCTTTTACCCCCCAAACAACCCAACAAACCTATGCATGGGTGGTATCCCTGTACTCAAGAGATGTTGCTGAACACTTATTGGGGTGTTATTTGGCAGTGACACATACCAAAATCTGTAAATTCATGTCTGAAGTACAAGGTTTGTGAGAAAAAAAAACACAAAAAAATTACTACCACAAACTTTGACAAAGGCTGGTGGTAGAATTAGTGCATGGAAAGTGTTAAAATACCACCATTTGAGATAGCCTAGGGTGTCTACTTTTAAAAAATATATGGGTTGATGGGGTAAAATACACTGGCTGGTTTCAAATATGTCCCAAATGGGACATGGGTGCTGGCTGTCTGCATGTAAAAATTTCAAGTTGGAAAACAAAAAACTGCATTTCACAAATTTGGCATTTTAGCCCCCAAACAACCCAACAAACCTATGCATGGGTGGTATCCCTGTACTCAGGAGAAATAGTAGAATCTATTTAGCATGTTTTTTCGTTCGCTGTTGTCGATGAGGAGAAGTTGTTTCAAATAAAAGTCAGGAAATTTGTGCATTTTTTTTTTTTTTACCATATTTATTTATTTTTTTAATAATATGATAAGATATGATCAAAAATATGGCATCCATAGAAAGCCCTTTTTGTCCCGATAAAAACAATATATAATATGTGTGGGTACAGCAAATGACGAAGAAGAAAATTACTGCTAAACACAAACAGCACAGAAATGTTTAAATAGCCATTGTCCAGAAAGGACAAAAATGTTTCAAAGGCTCTGTCCTTAAGGGGTTAACCTGCCTGTGTCTTCTATCTGAAGGGAATCCTGTGTCCTTAATGTGAGTTACTACTATTTATTAAGTTATTGTAATTACATTGGCATGGATTCATGTTTCTTTACCTTGAGTTAGTTCCATAGTTGCATAGTAGCATAAGTAAAAAAAAAAAAAAACTTGTATCCATCAAGTTCAACCCTTTTCCTATTCCATGTTTACCGCTGTTGATACAAAAAAAGGCAAATAAAAAAAACCTTATGATTTAGAGGAGATCCTTTTTTTCTGGTGTTGGAGAAGCAATCTGCCATTATTTTCATCAAAGTTAAAGTGAAGACCTCCTATTCTGATTATATTTTTCCCTTATGGGAATGCATCACATAGCACTATTCAACTATAATTATGTCTGCTGTATTACACTATTGTGTATTCTTTCTCTCTCCTCTTTGTGTATGTTGCCAAATACTTACCCAAAAACTACATCTACAACTCAAATGTTATAAGGTTGCAATCTTACCTATTGTTCTTTGGACTTTGCACTAAGCAGACTTTAGTCACTTAATTTTTTGAATTTTTCCCTTGCTGATAGACACATTCTATTGTTGCTGGTAAGAGCCCAGTTAAGAGCTAAGACATCACTACACTTTTTAACACTTTAACCCCTTCACGACAATTGACATAATGCACAATTATGCTGTTTTTAACAATTGACATGCCTGGCAAGTAGAGTTGAGCGGACACCTGGATGGTCGTTTTCGAGAGGTTCGACCGAACTTCGAAAAAATGTCCTGTTCCGTGCTCGAACCTGACCCCTTAACTTGACCCTGAACCCCATTGAAGTCAATGGGGACACGGACTTTTGGCCACTAAAATGCCTCAAAAAAAGTCATGGAAAGGGCTAGAAGGCTGCAAAAGGAAATAAAATGTGGGTAAGAGTAGGACAAGTGCCCTGCAAGCAAATGTGGATAGGGAAATAACTTAAAATAACATAAAATACATACAAATTACAAATACAGCTGAGCCATAAAATAGCACTAGATGGAATATTTGATTTAAGCTTTGGAAGAACATAAATCTAAATCTAAAGCATGGCTGCCAGGAGGATCAACAGAATTATCCATTTGAGAGAGGGTTGGAGTGCAGGGTATTCTCTTTCAGTTTATAATAAGTGACCCATAAGTTGAGGAGGCGGTGACCGTGGCGGTGTAGGTAGAAGCGGCGCTGGAGGAGGAGGAGGTAGCCAGCATTTTTCAAAGTGCGCTGTAAGCACAGTATTTGACGGTTCTATTTGACTCTCAGATATGAAGTGCACCGCAAGACGCAAATGTACTATTTAGCACCCAAAACTATTAGAATTTTTCAAAGTGCACTGTAACCACAGTATTTGACGGTGTCTTTCGGTTTATAGACTTTCGGCTTATAGAATACATGTAATGCTATTGGCTATTCTATAAACCGAAATTCTATAAACCGAATGACTTTCGGTTTAAAGACTTTCGGTTTGTAGCCGAACCTCGAACTCCAACCCGAACATACAGTGAAATGTCCGGGTTCGGGTCCGGGGTACGGACACAGTAATGTTCGGTACGAACCCGAACAGTGCGGTTCGGGTTCGCTCAACACTACTGGCAAGTCATGCAGTGAAACAAGCACAGAAAGCGATCAAAAGTCACCTTCTATGCTCAGTGGCTGTTGCTCTACGAAGCAATCGCAAGTGCAATATTGAGAGTCAACATTCCAGTGTGGCACGGCCCTTTAGTGGGTAAGAGCTTTGGATCACTTGCATCACTCTGGGAGTGTTGTTAGACTAGCAAGACTAAGATCTACGTACTATTTCAGTTAGGGTTAGAGTTACATTAGTGTTAGCGTTAGTGCCAGTGTTAGGATTGGGGTTTGGTTGGGGTCAAAAGTTAATTGTAGGAGAAAATGGTTAGGAAAAAGCAATACACTACTTGTAAATGCCCTATAAAGTCCAGAAAACAACAGAAAACATGTAAACATGGGCTATTTCTAAAAAGTAGAGAGTCGGACATCCCAGAGTAATAATGAATAAGTGTTTATTTGTGCTGCTTATGTGCGGCTACAGACCAAATCTTCAGAACCAATATTTCTAAACTCAGGAAAAATATAAGACTTTATTTAGCATGCTTTTTAAATTGTGTTTGTAGATGTGTAACAGATCTTTCTTGTAAAAGAAAGAAATAAAAAAAAAAAAATTTTCAAATTTTCTTATGATTTTTTATAAGTAAATTACACAAGATGATGAAAATAGAGGGATCTAGAAAAGCCTTTTTTATGGTGATAAAACAGTATATAAAATCTGTGGGTACAGTAAATGAGAAAGAGGAAAATTACAGCTAAACACAAACACAGCAGAAGTGTAAAACAGCCATTGTCCAGAATGACCAAAAATGTCTAGAAGGCCGGTCACTAAGGGTTTAATCTTAGCTGTCTGCTATCAAAACCTCTTTAATCCTAGTTGTCTGCTATCTGACTTTAATGGTACACTTTATTTTTAGCTGTCTATAGTTATTTTCAAAGACAAACTTAGGATGAGAGTCCTAAATATTAAACTATCTTAGCTGATTCTTTATAAAGTTTAAAAATAATTTCTAAAGTCAATTTGTTGTTTTTTTAAAACCATTCTTAAAGAGTGAGTAAACCTTTTCTGCTTCATTTAAACTGCACCAATTCAACACCACTAAAAATCTATTCACCCCTCCAACTCACAGACCATATACCCATTACTTCAGAGTGAGATATCCAACCATCATTGTCTGCCATTCGCGTGCACAAATGTCAGTTCCACATAAAAGTCAATCAATGGGGAGGAGATTATAATCTCCTCCGAAGCTGGAGGAGTGTCCTGTGTCATACCAATTTGCGTTGCCTGGTCATGGACAACCATCTCTATAACATAGCAGCCTGGAATTCAGTGACTGACTTTTAAAGAAATTTAAATATCTTCTGAATGATGCATCGTAGAAAACATCTGATAAAAAGATTGAAAGGAGAATTTAGTTCATCTTTAGGAACAAAATGTTCTTTCTTGTAGAAAACTCAGCTTATAAAATAATAATATTAAGTAATTTAATTTATATTAAACATTTGCATAAAATGAAAAGTAACTGGCATAACTAACATCAGTATGTTAATATATAGTGCTCAGAATCAAGCAACCAAAGACAATTTTACAGCAGATGTAAGCTAAGACTAGCTTATTGTCATATGTGCATATTTTATAAACAAAGCAACAGATATATAAGAACTAAAATACTTCCCAAATACAAGCAGGTACTCCTATATACCCTCGGTAGGGTTCGAGAGGACGGGACTCGGGAAATCTCATGCCTAACTCTAGTTTATAGTGGTAAACCAATTACGATTCCTACCAACGTTGCAATCAAAATATAGCCCACCCACCGGGGATCTCGCCCACCTAAGGACGACTAGAATGTATGGATGAATTTTTTTTTTTTTTTGTTATTTTTTACATATGTATTTACTTCTGTAATGTCTATTTGTAATGGAAAACAAGGAAAAGTATTAATAAAGATGAATTCAAATCAAATACAAGCAGGTACTCCTTCAAGGACTCCCCTGATCCCACAAAACAGATGAAAAAAGAAAAGAAGATTTCTCTTTGTACAAACAGGTGAAAGCTGGCCTTGCTTCTATCAGATAAAGGAGGACACATAAAAAAAAAAAAAAAGGAGCAGGAATAAACCGTGAATCAGTTTAAAACAAAATGATAAACAAATTTGGATGTATAACATATTGCACAAGTAGCACTTCCGATTGCATTCCAGTGTAAAAATTTCTCTCCAGAGATCCAGGTCATTTTATTTTCGAATTATAACAATACTTCTTCGCCATAGAGTTATCGAAAGTGCAGACAATTTCCTAGCACTGTGAACGATTCGAATGTCGACAAAACCACTCTTGCCTGGAGGTAATCGAAATTTGTATTTGTGCATTCGAAATAGCTTTATGATGAAATTATTCATACGCAAAGCCAATAGTACTAACAGAAAAACTCAGACAAAGCAGTCATTAAAATATTATTAACGGATATAAAACAATAAATAAATAGAAAGGGCAAGGAATGGTTACAGATCCACAAATAAAAAAAATGTATCTATAAGGTGAAAGAAAAAAAGAAGAGAAGAAAAGGGGAATAGATAACAGGGAAAACATTTATCTCTGTTGAGTGAGGAACCTGAGAATAATGGTGATACACAACAGAGATCCCCTATGGATAAGTCCCCCTTCCTCTAGTACTTGTGTAGAGGAAGAGGAACTTATCCATAGGGGATCTCTGTTTATTGATAAACCTGAGAATAATTGTGATACATAACAGCAATTTCATTTTTATTTTATTACCACCTATAACTTTCAGTGTTTAAAAGATTCTGAACAAATAATGGCTAATATTATTACAAGATTAAGTGTTAAAAGAAATCATTCCTTAAAAACCTATGGTTATATTTAAATGAGCACAGAATTTTAAAAAATATACTAGCAGTAAGTGTAATTCAAGATACTTATTTCAAGATGCTTAAAGGTTTCTTTAAATGTTTTGCGTACAACACATGCACATTGGCACCCAGGCATAAAATTAACAAGTCAGTAAAACTTTTGGTAGTAAGATAACTTGTGAAAGTAAAAATGTGAATTATCATTAAAAAAAGTGGATCAATGAACATGTATGTAGTATGAAAACCAAATCGATGAAACACCCGGTCCTCGTGCACTGCAACTTTTTAGACTTGGAAATAGTTCACTTTTTTGGGCTAGAACATCTAATGTCAGATAGGAGAGGAGGTAATGTTGTTCGGAAGCTCTCCCAAAAGGGGGAGTTTCTGGAAACACTGTCTAAAAATGTTGCAACCTAGAGATCTCAATCAAGATTTTGATATGTTATGCTTTTTACAATATATTATTTGTTTGTTGGCTTTTATACTTTTTTATATTTTAGTATTTTTGTACTTTTCTATCAATATATATTTATATATTTTGTATTTATTGGTAGGGGTGATGTGGTTCAGCATCCCATGCTATTTTATTTTTAGTCACACATGCATCCATATTTATTTAATTACATTTTTATTCATATTTTTTATTTTACTTTACTTTTATATTTTTGTTTCATCTCATTTTATTTTATTCATATTTATCTTTTTATTTTCAGATTTATTTTTACATTTTTATTTGCATTATTATGTAATGTTTTATTTTCCATATTTATTTTTATATACAATATATATATATATATATATATATATATATATATATATATATATATATATATATATATATATATAAAAAATATATATATATATATATATATATAAATATTGTTTTTCCTTTTATCTATTTGCTTTTTCTTCCTTCAGTCTGTTTTGGACTTTCTTGGGAAGGGGTGATGGGCTATATATGTTGTGTGTTTGTATGTTTGCACTGTAAGCACTTGCTCCTAACTTCCTGATAACTTCTGGATGCTAAGACAAACCGCGTTGAAGATGGTGAAGTGCAATATTATACTTGTTTTTATACTGTTATTTGTTTACTGCTACGTGGAATCTCAGCTTGGCATTTGCCATTTAAGGATCCTGCTCAGCTGATTGCACCATGTCCATCTCCATACCTGTGCCCATCTTCTATCCAGGTTTCTTGTGTTGCACTTTAAGTTATGCTCAGTGCAATATTTTACTGTAAATTTTATTAATAAAGGCATCAAGGTCTGGTTTCACTCTCTCTTAATTCCCCAAACGTCTCTGTACATGTAGTTTCTCCAACTGGGGGAAGAACACAGCCTGTCTGTGGGCCCACTTATAATAGAATAAGGAGAGATCCTTTTCATGTTTGTACTTGCATTGAAAACCTTGCCTAGTAGAGTGTACTTGTTTATCTAAAAGCCTGTTTATTTAGGCTTCAATTTCTTACCGCAATCCCCAAATGTACATAACTGAGACGTGAAATTTCAATGAAACTGCACAAAACAAAGTAGACATCGGGATCAATATCAAAATAGGATTTTTTTTCCTTGGTAAGTATAAATACAATTTGAGCACAGGCAGATCTGACTCATTAATCATTCAATTATAGCTTGAGTACTTGAAACTGCTGGTTGATAACACAAGAACATTTATAATAGGGCTTCATTGTTATTTAAATGATGAATTAGCCTCAGTGTACTTGTTTTATTCCTAAACCAAATGCTTAAGCCAGAGTGCTGTCATCATACATCCTTTCATTATCTTTTTTTTTTTGCAGTTACAAATTGTAACTCCTGCTTGTCATTTCACTTTTATTATTTTTGTATTCTGTATTTGCTCCTAGAGGGTAATATCTAACAATCTAATATCAATAAAATCAATCCATAGAATCAATATTTTTTAAAGAAAATACATATGCAGCATGCTATATTTCATCCATCTTGAGAGATTATTCATTATTGTTTGTGGTTATAATTGGTATAATTACAATAGATACAGTTAATCAATATTACATAGCTCCTAATTTGAATATACCTTACAGGAATATTTGATTATGCGCATTTTATTTCCATTTAACCTCAGAAGAATATTATTTATTTAGCTGAATATTTTCAAAGACCTCATTCCTAATTTATGCCTTCTTTGCACTTTCATATCCATATTCAAATTGTGTTCTTCAGTTACACGACATCTGAATTATTATTGTCACTATTTTCCATAAGTTTAGAAATCCTAATCCTCATTTTAAAATAAAACAACCACTCTGACTTAAAAATGACCAGCCTGTGTCTCCCAGCATTTTAAAGTGCAACAATTATAAAAGGTTGTTATATAAAACATAAACGTTTAATTACTTGTGCAGCGAACAAGAGAAAAATCAGGCGCTCAGTGCATGGACACTTGAATACAAAAAATAATAGAACCCTTGACAACGTGTCAACACAAATGTGATGTAAAAAGATTTTGTGCAAATAAACAACGTGCAAAAACAAACAATGATCGTGCAATATACAAAATGTGCAAATGTGCATAAAAATATAGCACATAAAAATGCCAAAATAGATAAATTCACAATTAAATCTGCAGATAAATGACTTAAGAAAACACAATAACCGTGCTATATGTACAAATGTGTATATCATTTGCTTTGAAACACACACAGAAATTAGTCCATGTGTAATATACTTAGAAAACACACAAACATAGATATTAATCAGTGTGCAATATGTGCAAAAAAGAAGAAAAAGTTATACTTAAACCACACAAAAACAAGAATTATTCAATGTGCAATATGTGCAAAAAAAATGGTATTTATACTTAGAACCCTTAGGTTCACTGGATCATGATGTTCCTGAAAAAAATGATAATAAAACACAATATATCCCACAGAATCGAAGAAATCAATTGCAGCAAGAAAATCACTCACAATTAAAGCTCCTAATAACCTAGGAGCATAGAATCAGGCACAATATTGAATGTAGTGGTATACTTGCCCCCTTCAGGGATTCTCTCCTCCAATTTTTCAGAGTGCAGGTAAAGCAAATTCAAACTCCAAATGGGATGCAGAGTAGCAAGATTTTTATTCAAAAATACAAAGTAAAAAATATTGAAAAGTTCTTAAAATCCAGTAAAAACGATGGACACCCTGTTTTTAACTCCAGCACTCCTTGCGCCTCGGGACTGGATAGGACTTCAGGGTTTGAAGCAAGGCACACACGGTGAATACGGTGGCTTCACAGGAACAAAAAGTCACCCAACGCGTTTCGTCCTTTGGACTTCCTCAGGGGGATAACAAGTCCCGGAAAAAGTTCATCTTATATATGTCCGTCAGCTTAATGTCCTCTTACAGATTGTTTATTTAAAATTGATCCGAAGTGTTCAAAAACCGAATCATTCGGCTTAACTAACATGCATTAAAGAACAGATTTGTGTATTGAAAACACGAAACAAATCTGAAGCTCGTATTGTATCTGCGCTAACTGCGCATGAGCAGATGTGATTCGTATTGAAGTTTATCCCAGTATAGTGCTCACATCTCCTAAACCGAACCACATAAACCGAAGACTTTTGTTCGGATAACACATGCGCAATGGTTTAAAAAAATATAAACCGAGCAAGTTATGAATGAGATAACTCGAGCCCCATTCTATAAACTGAATGGGGGTTTCAAATGAGTTCAATACCATTCTAGAAACCGAATGGAGAATTAGAAATGAATTTAGTATTAACTCTATACACTTCGTATCAACATTAACACTGTTATACAGGTATCTTTATAAGTAATTAAGTATAAATGACAATAAAAAATATATTCTTTATTCTAAACCATCTATAAGTATAAATTTAAAAAAGAAATAATTTCAAATAGGACTAAATGTATAATATGTATGTATATATAAAAAATGTATAAAAAAACGTATATAAAAAAACAAGTGTATATATATGTGAAAAAATATATATAACTGGACAAACACTATTTCCACTATGAAGCTCTTATAAAAATGCTTTTAGCTCAAAATCTACATTGATGCCCTTAGGATTCAGGGTTTGCATGGGATATATCCAAAAAGGAGTAGTCTCTTGGATCTATTGCCCCTTTTCCAATTGTTGGGGATTGATTAGATTCCCATAAATTTTATGGTATCTGGCTTGCCTTTAGGGCAACTGCTGACAATGATTCGGTAAGCTGTATTTGAATCTGTCACATTCTTTGTTCATCAACCCCAGATGTTCAAAAATGCGAACTTTTAATGGTCTTTTCGTTTGTCCTATATATTGGGAACCACAGCCGCATTCTACTAAATATACTACAAACGTGGTATTACAGTTAATAAAACTTTTTACTTTGTATTCTTTGCCTGTGCTTTTTGATTTAAAATCCGTCCTTTTTCGAATTTGGTGTAAGCAAGCTTTGCAGTTGCCACATTTGTGGAAACCGTTGGTTTTATTACTAGTGAGCCAGACTGACCCATTTGTTCTGGGGACTGCTCTAATCACACTTGGAGCAAGGGTTATTTTCAGATTCGGTGCTCTTCTAAAAATGACTGATGGTTTATTAGGTATTAAAGGGGCTAAAATTTCGTCTCCCTTGACCACATTCCAATGTTGGGATAAAATCTTTTTAATTTGAGGGGCTGCTGTATTGTATTCTGATATAAAAGACATACCATACTCTTTAGGAGGATTCCCTTTCTTTTTTCGCTTTTGGCATCAATATAAGATTCCTATCCATTTTCTCCACTTCTTGTTCTGCTTTATCTAAGATTTCTGTTTTATAATGTTTTTTTTTTTGTAATGTTTTTGGATGAACCTCTCTTTCAGAGTTTTTGTTTGTTCTTTAAAAACTTCGATATCGCTGCAGTTCCGTCTAATTCTTCTAAATTGACCCTTAGGTATATTATTTAACCAATTTGGGTGATGGCAGCTGTATCTGTCTATATAGTTGTTACTATCTACTTTTTTAAAAAACGTTTTAGATTTTAGGAGGTCGTTTTCAATATAAAAATTCAAATCTAAGAAATCAATGGTTTCTGTGCTTTGGGAAAAAGTAAAACTAAGTCCATGTTTATTGTTATTAAGATAAGTTTTGAAATTAGACAATTCTGTCTCAGATCCCTCCCAGATGAAAATTACGTCATCTATATATCTTCTCCACATGATAAGGTTAGTGGCAAACGGGTTATTTTCTCCTAGGTATTTTGATTCCCATGCCCCCATAAAACGATTTGCATAACTTGGGGCAAATCTCGTGCCCATTGCTGTGCCTTGTTTTTGCAAGAAAAATGAACCCTCGAAATAGAAATAATTATATTTTAGGATGAAATTTATGGATTCCATGATAAAATTTGCTTGTATTTTTTCCATTGTTTCATCCTTTTCCAAAGTATATTTTATGGCTTCTAGGCCCTTATCATGGTCTATAGAGGTATAAAGAGCAGAGACATCTGCTGTAACTAAAATGTAATTTGGTTCCCATATTAGAGTTTTCAAGGAATTTATAATGTCCGTGCTGTCCTTAATATATGACGGTACATTAGGGACATATTTCTGTAAAAAAGTATCTACATAATGGGATAAATTACAGGACATGGAATCTATGCCCGAAATGATTCTCTATGTCTTTATGAATTTTGGGAAGAAAATAAAAATATGGTACCACTGGGTTTGGGGATGACAGAAAATCATATTCTTGTTTATTTAAAATCCCATTTTCCCTACCTTTGTCTAGGATGTTGTTAAGGATAGCTGAAAATTTTAATGTGGGGTCTCCTTGGAGTTTGAGATATGTGATCTTATCATCTAGAAGTCTATAGGCTTCTTTTAGATAACCTTCCCTAGTCATTATTACCACTCCCCCGCCTTTGTCGGCAGATCTGATGATCAGGGATGTATTCTCTTTAAGTTCTTTTAAAGCTGCCTTTTCTTTCAGAGTAAGGTTATGTCGATTCGAGATTTTTCTAGTATCCAAGGCTTCTAAGTCTCATAATACTAGTTTCCTATACACATCCAAATTTGTACCTTTCTCTACAATTGGGATAAACGAAGACTTATCTCTGAGTGAAGTGTGTTGGATAATTGGAAGTTTATCCTGGATGAGGGTGATTTCCTTATTATTAGGAATACTGTAATCTTTAGTCTCGATACAGTCTTTATTTTTAGCAAATAATCTTTTTATTGCTAATTTCCTTATACATTTTTGAGCATCTATAAAGAGATTAAATTTATTCGGAGGTTTCGTTGGAGCATATGTTAGACCTTTATTTAATACATCCTCCTGTTCTTTGGAGAGACTAATTCCACTGATGTTAAATATGCTAGTTGTTAATTGCGGTTTGTTTTTCTGTGTTCTCTGTCCTCTACATCCTCTCCGTGTCCGTGTTCCCACCTTTTTCTTTTTACCACATCTCTTGTTCTTAAGCTTAGGTTTATAAGTTGGTTTTCTTCTCGATTTTGGGATATCTCCCTTTGTTTTGATCTTAGTTTGTCTGCTGTGGGTGTTAGATGTGGGCCTCTCTCTAAAAAAGGACTATTGGTCGGGATATCTCTAAATTTTCTATTTTGTATGATCTTGTTATCATCTAGGGGGCTTCTCCAGTATGGTTTATAGTATTTTCTCGGATTGTAATATTTCACAAACGGGCTCCTATCATTCCTCCTTCGGGGGGATTGAGCCCATCTTTTTCTCTCTCTCCTTTCATCACCCCTATATCTCACATCATCTCCATACCTATGATAGGAATCTAAACTTGAATCATATCTATGACCTCTGATATGAGAATAGTTTCTGGTAATCCTATCCTCTCTTTTGGATGGGTTTCCTATTTTCAATTTATCATTCCTCATTTGATGGGGTTGGTCCCTATCTTTCCTTTTCCATTCTCTTTGTCTACCCCTTTTATAATCTTCACTATCTCTGAGGAACTTTCTTTTTTTATTCACCATTGTCCTGCCCTCCAAATCATCAAGGGTTTTCTGGAGGTCTGAATCTAGTTTTATAAAATCACTCGTGTCCTGAAAGGGTAACAATTCTTTTTTAATATTATCCATCTAATTACTTGTAAGAATACATATCTACTTAAATGTATCAGATTTGCAGCTTCTACTGATCCTCCCACTTAGCTGCCAGCATTTGGCGGAGCCTGGGATGACAATGCAATGATAAAATGATCTCAAATTATAACTATACTTATATATATAACTATACAATGCTTGCGTACCCACGAGCCCAGGTATTTTCCATTGGGTTGTCAAGTCTGCAAGTGTTTTGCTGGATGAATACCTATTTCATGCTTTCTGCAGTAACCATGAATACCCTGGGGAAGATAATTAAGGGTCTAGTCAATAAAGGGATAATTGGTGAATTGAGATAGGAATTTCAAACTTTAGAGTTGTTTTTTCTTTTCTTTGCAGATAGGCACTCTCTTCATGCAAAATAGTGAATTTATGGTGTAAAGATTTACAACAGATTAAAAAATATAAATATCAAGGCTGGTGGAAAAACAGATGCCTCATGCATTTCGCTCTGAGAGGCGCTTACCAAGAGGCAAGGTTAAAAACAAAAAGTGCTATTATATTTACTTAAAATCCTTGAACACATACCACTCCTCCCCTTCCAATCTCATTCTTTTTGGATCTGTGTCCGGCTAGGTGTGGCATGTAGTCAGATTAATTAAAATAAAAGGTGAACACACAAAGTGTAATCAAGAGTGCTAAGCTAAATGATGAAACAAGTGATATTATATACATTTTAGATTTTGATGTGACTACACATGTGTGGCCATGTATGCAGAAACCTTGTGAATTTCAATTGCTTGTTTATTTAAGCATTACAGAGAGAGCATCTACTGCTAATGCTGTGCTTTAGGTACAAATCTGCACTTGCACATCTGCTGTGTGTTTGAGCATAGCCGGTTAGGTAAGCTAAAACACAGCAGTTGTGCAAGTGCAGATTTGGCAAAAATGGGCAACAATTTAACTGTGTAGACAGGTTTCTAGCAAGAAAACTGTAGCACTTCAGAAAGTGTGATTAAGAAGCATAGATTCTTAGAGTAGAAGCACAAGAGAGGTTGTGAATGACACGGGGGGACAAACACAATTTATTAGCCCTCGGTGCCACTTCATAAGCCCACCTGATATCAGATGTGGACACACACAGACATGCAAGACACATTTGTTGCCAGATAAGGTGCAGAGATTGCAGAGTGTTACCGAGTTGAAAAAAAGTGGTGCAGCTCAAGCCCTTTGGGGGAGATTAGAGAGAATCCTGGAGGCATTTGCCCTCCTGTACCCCTTTTCCAGCCCTCCCATTGATAGAAGTAACAAAACAGTGGAAAAAATAGAGTGTGCATTCAATATAATAAAGTGAAATGTCTTATTTGTTTTTAATAATTCCATGTGGAAACCCATCTAACTTGATCTAAATAGTGCTAACCTTTTGGAGGTGTTTCCCCACAATACACTCTCAGGGTCCACATACTTTTTATTTATTGTTTTATATTGATGTTCAACTGATCTTTTATGACTATTTTGGGCTATATGTATATTTTAGAAGTGACTCCATTAAAAAAATATTTTTACTGTAACTGTGTTGTGCAACCTTTGCAGCATTAAAAAATAATGTACAATTCATATGCTCAGCACTCAATATATCTTCCATCTATACGTTGATGCAGGTGTCGAAGGGAAACATCATATACTTTTTTCTACCTTTTTATTATTGTACAGTTTTTTGCTTATTAACATTTTCCCTACTGTAAGACAATCTGTTCACTTCCAGTTAGAAAACACAGATCCACAGTAATGTTCTACAACTTTTTTATGTTGAGGGCACATAACATGGTGAAGCTCTGGTGGGATTCCCGATATTATGTATTTAAAAGATAGATACATTTAAATACATAAAGGGAATCAACACAGTAAAGAGTATATTTAAAAGAACAAAAACTACCTCAACTAGAGGACATAGTCTTAAATTAGAGAGGCAACGATTTCAAAGTAATATCAAGTATTACTTTACTGAGAGGGTAGTGGATGTATGGAATAGCCTTCCATCGGAAGTGGTAGAGGTAAACACAGTCAAGGATTTTAAGAATGTGTGGGATAGACACAAGGCTATCCTAGCTATACGACCAGGAACTGGGGACTAATAAAAGTATTTAGGAAATTGTGCAGACTAGATGGACCGAATGGTTCTTATCTGCTGACACATTCTATGTTCCTATTACTAATATCTTGATGTCACTGCATAAAACCTATGTGATTTTCAGCCAGAATAGGGACCACAGAAAAACTCTAGCTCCAGCCCCAGTCAAGGACATGGTACAGTATTACCAAATTTAGTGTTTGAAATTATTCCATGATGTTATCCATATCAAATCATTTTAAGATACATAAAAAAACAAAAGTTTAATTAACTGTTAACTGTTACGAAACAGGCTACTTCTTAAGGAAGTGTGTGCTATTTTATGGACTCTTACCTTTTATGACCTACAAAACTGTAGTGAAACGATAAGTAAATTCTCTAAAATATTTAAGAATCTTTACAAATGTGTACAAGTTCCACTTACTGCACACATGAAAAATTGCATACTGACAGTTTTAAAAATATAGTTTTATTTATTTGTAATTCTTATGTGAACAATATCAATTTCAAGTCTATGTAAGACTTGATTTTCTAAAATGTTAGTAAGGTAAGATCATAAACAGCATGTTTTCTTTTCACTAGTAAAGAGAAGAAAGGGATTATTAGTTACTAAACTCTGTTTAATGCAATGTATCTGCTGTCAGGATTCAATTTTCTATAACTGATGTTTGCTTTTTGTTTTCCAATCTACTTTTAACTTTTCCTTTAGCATTTTAACACAAATACTGGTAAATGCAACTGGGAATATTTATAGCACATAGGGTTGATTTGTTTTAATATGCGAAAGTTACAAAACTCAATTTGGCTATTAATAAAATGGTCCAAATCCCCTTCACCAACTCGTTTAGTACATATAATATATAAAAAACATGATACAAATGTCCACCTCCCGTGTTAGCCGAAGAGAGTGTTATTATGAGTAAAGAAATAATTGTTCACAGACATTTGAGTATACTATGGCTTACTATTCCTCCGACTGACAGATGTCAGACTTTGAATGAACCATAATTGATCTTTGACACAAATTAAACTTTCCACAAGAGTGTAGTGTTGGTTTATTAAAGATACATAAGATGGGTAAGATTAACCATCCTATTAATACCCATATCTCATACAAACGCTCAAGACCCCCACACAAGTCGATAGGATCTACTTTGCAGAGTAACATGGCTCTACTCGCTACTCAAAGAGAGATGGCCTTTGAGGACCTCTGCTATTATACTAACCAAACATGGAATTTTAGCAACATATTAAAATAGTTCCCAGATTTACCATTCAGCTGCGCATAACTGATAATTAAGCGATCAACTGATAACCAGTCATCAAGTTTTTCATGGACTGATAAGCTGTGTCTCCATTGACTTCAATAAGTACTAACGTTATTAGTCAAACTGAAAAGACTCAAGATAACTCACAGGTCCTAACCTCAACATCTGAGGAAAGGGATTGAGGAGTAATATTTTCAGAGGACTTAAAGGTAGGTAGGCAATGTAATAGAGCAGCAGGAAATGCTAGCAGAATGCTTGGTTGTATAGGAGAGGCATTAGTAGTAGAAAGAGGGAAGTGCTCATGCCATTGTACAGAGCACTGGTGAGACCTCACTTGGAATATTGTACGCAGTACTGGAGACAGTATCTCCAGAAGGATATTGATACTTTGGAGAGAGTTCAGAGAAGGGCTACTAAACTGGTTCATGGGTTGAAGGATAAAACTTACCAGGAAAGGTTAAAGCATCTTAACATGTATAGCTTGGAGGAAATACATAACAGATATGATAGAAACATTTAAATACATAAAGGGAATCAACACAGTAAAGGAAGAGAGTATATTTAAAAGAATATAGACTACCACAACTAGAGGACATAGTCTTAAATTAGAGGGGCAACGATTTAAAAGTAATATCAGGAAGTATTACTTTACTGAGAGGGTAGTGGATGTATGGAATAGCCTTCCAGCGGAAGTGGTAGAGGTAAACACAGTGAAGGAGTTTAAGCATATGTGGGATAGACACAAGGCTATCCTAGCTATAATTACTGGGGACTAATAAAAGTATTTAGAAAAATTGGGCAGACTAGATGGACCGAATGGTTCTTATCTGCTGACACATTCTATGTTTCTATGTTTCTAGGTGATGCTGAGTCTCTGAAACTACAGTCCATTTATTTTTACTCAGCAATTACCAGCTGGGCACATGACAAAAAGCATCATACAACTAGTTTGCCCCTGTAACAATTATTTAGAACCTTGAAAATAAAAATATGATCTAAATAGGTACAGTAAGTTCATTACGAATTGCAAATGTAAAGTCTATGATTAGTGGAAATAAGGATGCTGAATCAGAGATTGGGAATCAATTTGACCTGTTGAATTTATAAATGACTAGGGAATACATAGATGGGAAACATACCACAAATGAGTGAAAGACTAATATCTAAATGCATGATATTGCTGATATTGCAATATATCGATGTGCATAAGGATTAGTGGATCAAACTGCAACTTAATGTGTATTACTTTATAAACAAAATCAAATGAATAATGTAAATATTATATACGTGGCTAGTATCTGAGAAACATATACTTGTCTATACAATTGTAGCAAGGTCACTAAAACAGAATTCAGAGCCTTCGCATTTACTAATGGTTTATGTCATAGTTTGGCTCTCTAAATCGTGGGTTATCCTCATCAGACCTCTCCTCTCCAGTCTATGCAAATAATTCAAGTGAAAACCTTGGTATGAGTTAGGACCACTCAAATCTTTGTGTTCAACCCACTGGATCTTGGTGGTTCAGGTAATCTACCTTAAGGTACACATGTGATGTAAGTTTCTAATTTACCTTCCTATTACAAGAAACTTGATAAAGCTACTTTTAGAGTGAAGGTAACTAGTGTTGAGCGAACCCGAACCGCACTGTTCGGGTTCGTACTGAACATTACGGTTTTTGGACCCTGGACACGAACACGGACATTTCACTGTATGTTAGGGTTGGAGTTCGGGGTTCGGCGATTTAATGGCGTGTTTTGAAAGGCTGCAGGGCAGCCAATCAGAAAGCCCATAGCGTTACATACATATACATTGTATGTAATTCTATGGACTTTCTATAAACCGAAAGACTATAAACCGAATCTCTTTCGGTTTATAGACTTTCGTTTTATAGAATGCATGTAATGCTATGGGCTTTCTATAAACCGAAAGTCTATAAACCGAATCTCTTTTGGTTTATAGACTTTCGGATTATAGAAAGCCCATAGCATTACATGCATTCTATAAAACGAAAGTATGTTCAATGGCAGTTAATGTTACGTTTGGCCAGTAGATGGCACTGTTGTAATACGAAAGTCTATGAACCGAATCTCTTTCAGTTTATAGACTTTCGGATTATAGAAAGCCCATAGCATTACATGCATTCTATAAAACTAAAGTCTATAAACCGAAATAAATTTGGTTTATAAACTTTCGGTTTATAGAAAGCCCGTAGCATTACATACATATACATTGTATGTAATGCTATGGGCTTTCTATAAACTGAAAGTCTATAAACCAAATCTCCTTCAGTTTATAGACTTTCGTTTTATAGAATGCATGGAATGCTATGGGCTTTCTATAAACCGAAAGTCTATCAACCAAATCTCTTTCGGTTTATAGACTTTCAGTTTATGGAATACATGTAATGCTATTGGTATTCTATAAACTGAAAGTCTATAAACCCAAAGAGATTCGGTTTATAGAAAGCCAATAGCATTACATGTATTCCATAAACCGAAAGTCTATAAACCGAATGTCTTTCGGTTTATAGACTTTCGGTTTATGGAATACATGTAATGCTATTGGCTTTATATAAACTGAAATAGAGTCCCCATTCATACGAATAGGTCAATTGACCTATTCGTATGAATGAGGACTCTATTTCGGTTTATAGAATAGCAATAGCATTACATGTATTACATAAACCGAAAGTCTATAAACCGACTCACTTTCCTTTTATAGACTTTCGGTTTATGGAATGCATGTAATGCTATGAACGAATGGTTAAAAAACTAAAATCATTCATCCATTCGTGCTATTGGCTTTCTATAAACCGAAATAGAGTCGGTTTATAGAATACCAATAGCATTACATGCATTCCTGCACTTCATATCTGAGAGTCAAATAGAATGGGGTTCGTGGTCAAGTTCGGCCGAACCTGCAGAACCCGAACATCCAGGTGTCCGCTCAACTCTAAAGGTAACTTATACAATTCTAAACTACTGATCCAGTTATAGCCTTGAGTCACAGAATTGGTAAGGTTAAAAATAAAATAAATAAATAAATAAAATAAAAATACTTCACGATAAAATAAATATTCTCATAAAACATATCTACAACATAAATTTTGAGCTTACACCCCAAAGGTTAATGTTCCATCTAGATCTTCCAAAAAGTAATAAAAACGATAATTTCCTTTTAATTCAGATCTTAATGACTACAAAATTATGCATAGCCAGAAACTGGACATCTAAAGTACCTCCATGTTGGCAAGAAATCCTAGGACAGATTAATTTTCAGTACTGTATGGAAGAACAATACTTCAGATCTATAAATCAACTTCATAGATTTCAAAATATTTGGTTAAAATGGGAAAAATTACAATCTGAGAACCTTCTGTAATCAACCCCATGTACTAAATTATCATAAACATCATAAACTAGGTATAGGAACATAGCATCCCCCTCATGGGACTGAATACCCTCCCGAACCCCCGCATGCCCCTCCCATGCCCCCTCAGCTTTTCCCGTACACGAACCAAAGATCAATTTGTTTTCTTTCTTCTTTCTTTTCTTATGTAAGATACAATCACAGCAGGAAAGCATGAATAACTTTGAAATTCTTGTATATGCATTTTTTGCATTAATGGTATCTTCTGCTTTTATGTATTGTCAATTTTCTACTTTTTAATAAAAAAAAAAAGGGTAGGTCATTGTGAAGTTGGAGTGGTGCTTTATACTATATCTTCCCTTACATTAAATGCAGTTAGCTACCAAATATAATTAAGAACATTTTGTTGGCATTTGGTTTACAATTACTCTGTGGTTCTACTTACTTTCTGAAATCTGCAAGGTTAAAAAAGAAACTGTGAATCCTGTTGGGCAGTAAGCATACATTTTCCATAAATGTCCCAGGTTAAAGCTGAAAACTGACCATCCTAGCCAGTGGTGATTAACTGTACTATAATAGAGTGTGCCAATTAGCCCATAATATTTCTAAATCACAGAGAAAGACTTAATAGCCCAAGAGGTTTTTTTAGTTCTTGAAATACTGAACTGTGCTCAAAATTATTCCTAGGAACGTGTTTCAATTTAGAGATAATGCCCTTTGTAATGGCTTTTGTTGAATGATGATTTGTGTTTCTCATTGACAGCTTTTAGTTACTTTACATTCTAATGTTTTCACATATCAACACCGAGACACTTTATAAAAAGATAGAAATGCGCGCCATTCATTTTACAGACAAAACAATACAACGTGAAATTTCAAGCTTTCTCTGTTTTCTGGAAAGTTCCTGGAAAAAAGGTAGTGGTATGAGACCTGCAGCATTACACTAAATCCCGGGAGAAGCATAATCAGGGAAATAATTAATTGTAGCCTATTACTAATGCATTATATATGGAAATCAGAGACAGGTGAACCTAAGAGCTGTTGACTTTAATTGTTAGAACTTTACCCAAATTGTAACATTGACAAAGATAAGCATAGACTCCACTACTTTGTAGTAGTGAGGTAGTAAACAGTTTTTCTTAACAATAGACTGATTAATCCCTTCTTGTGTTATACTAATATCACCTATGTCTGGGGTGTGTATAACATATAACTATTGTGCCTGTTTAGCACCAGGTTGAGCTAGGCTGACCTAACATTGATTTTTATTTGTCACCTCGTGATTTTTTTTACATGTGTATTATACACTATATCTTGTTTTCCACTAGATTTTTTAATATACGTTTATTTGTTTTAAAATCAATTATGCATAATACTGATGTTGATTTCTAACAACAACTAATACAGGATGGCAGGATAGCGGGAGGCATGTAAGTGGCAGTGGAGTTGCATGGTGGGGTCGGGGTGCCCCAGAACAATTTTTTAATCAGGGCCCGGTGGTTTCTAGTTATGACCCTGTCTCTGTACATGATTAAATACAGTATTTGCTCGAATATAAGACAAGGTTTTTTTCAGAGCAAATGCTCTGAAAAATCCTCCTCGTCTTACATTCGAGGTCTTCTTATAATCTGACCTCAAATTGAGGTCAGATTATAAGACATGGATCCAGGTCCCCAGCAGAGCTGCAGGGGACCAGGATCACCCTCTCTAACAGCAGGGGATGTCTGCGCGATGAGCGCAGACTCCCCTGCTTCCGCCCGGCACGACCGCCGGGGCTTCTATGAAGAAGCCGAGTACTTCCGCTTTCGTCACAGAAGTCCCGGCGATTGTGCCGGGCGGCAGCAGGGGATGTCTGCGCTTATCGCGCAGACATCCTCTGCTGCCCCACTAGCCACCAGGGAGAATCGGGCAGCTGGGGGATGCTGCCATGCTGCCCGACACGGCAGTCTATTATGACGGACCACCTGTCCGTCATAATAGACGGAGGTGTCGGGCAGCATGGAGGATGTCTGCACGTATCGTGCAGACATCCCCCGGCTGCCCCCACTAGCCACCAGGGAACAAAACCAGGTAAGGGGGAGGGGGGTGGACAGAGGACACAGACAGACAAGGGGAGGGGGGGGGGAGAAAGAGACAAAGAGAGGGGGAGGGGGGAGGACACAGACAGACAAAGGGGGGGAGACACAGACAAGGGGAGGGAGGGGGACAGAGATAAAAGGGGAGGGGGGGATAGAGAGAGACAAAGGGAGGGGGAGAGGGGAGGACACAGACAGACAAGGGGGGGGGAGACACAGACAAGGGGAGGGAGGGGGACAGAGAGAAAAGGGGAGGGGGGATAGATAGAGACAAGAGAGAGAAGATTTGGGGGGAGAGAGAGACAACGCTGGGGGGGAAAGACAGCTGGGGGAGCGGGAGAGAGGCCGCATGGGCACATAAAAGCAAATAAAAACAAGAAATGCATTTGTATAATATAAATTTTTTATTAAATATTAAAAAGCAATTTACATATATACAAGTTAAACTTTTTTCCTATAGGGTAGTCTTATAATCAGGCTTTTAGTTTTTTTCCTAAAGGAATGTACAAATTTGGGGGGGTCGTCTTATAATCAGGGTCGTCTTATAATCGAGCAAATACGGTAATAAAGAGCTTCTTCCCTTGGGTTCTTTATGGTTTGTTCCAGTTCGTGAGTAACTTTAGACCTGTCTCAGCATTCCTTCATGGGTTAGTGGTCAGGGATCATTATGCCCCTCAAAACACTAACTAACTGGTTACTTTGATTTTTTTAATTCTGAAGGTAAACAACACAGTAAAGGAAGAGAGTATATTTAAAAGAAGAAAAACTACCACAACTAGAGGACATAGTCTTAAATTAGAGGGGGAACGATTTAAAAGTAATATCAGGAAGTATTACTTTACTGAGAGGGTAGTGGATGTATGGAATAGCCTTCCAGCGGAAGTGGTAGAGGTAAACACAGTCAAGGATTTTAAGCATGCGTGGGATAGACACAAGGCTATCCTAGCTATAAGACCGGGAACGGGGGACTAATAAAAGTACTCAAAAAAAAAAAAAATTGGGCAGACTAGATGGACCGAATGGTTCTTATCTGCCGACACATTCTATGTTTCTATGTTTCTATGTTTCTAAACCAGGTGGAGGGGGGTGACATGAGCTCAGTAATTTTTACAGCAGTGTCTATAGTGAGTACAGTTTGGAAGGGTCCTTTCCACCTGGGATGGAGAACACTCTTTTTTTGAAGCCATTATTTAATGGCCAGCTTTTAGGTGATGTAGTCAATGTTTCTTTTCAGTTGACAGTACAGCTTGGACTTGCAAATGGAGAGACAATATCCTTAGTTTTCTATAGTAGATGGAAGGTGAGTGGAGGTCAAACTTGACCTCTGAGATTGGAAACTTGACTTTCAAGTGTATGGAAGGCGAATTAAAAGTAGCCTGCCAAATGGCTCTCAGCCTCCCACGATATAATTACCAGGGCTGGGAATCTGCTTATTAGCTCTCAGCCACCGACAAAATTAGCCAGGCTAGGACCATGCCAAATAGTTTTACTTCTACATATTGCACTATATCCGCCTTTATTTATCTCCCTTCCCATGTACGCATCCAAAAGCCAATAACACGTGCCTCGTGAATACTATGACCATACAGTGGATGGTGAGGATAGAAGTCCCAAAGCACACTTTAAACCAGAGCCGGGTATTTTGGCTCTGGCATACGTGAGTTTATTTCTTTTGGGGTTTTTTTATTTTTATTTTTTTTGCCAGTATTTATATACAGTTTTGCACACATTTGTTTGTTTTTTGTTTTTTCTGTTTTCTGTTTTAGAACCACTACATGTATTTCGATAAGTATTTATTCCAATTATATTTTATGCGCAACACTTTTTCTTTTATTTATTGCAATTTTATGTTTTCGATAACACCAGTGTCTGCTGCACTTATTTATTTGTATCACTACACTGTTTTCTTTATAAATGGTGCCTTATCTTTTTGGATATTATATTGAGTGATCTAGCAGTTCATCTCCATCCGGCTTCCTGGACCCAAAGTATTCTTACGGGAATTGTGTGTATTTTTTGTGGCAGCCTGAAAAACTTTATAAACATCTGAAGTGGACTCTCCCCTCTCCAATTCTCTCAGATTTCTAATTGAAGTTCTAACCTGGTATTAAAAGTAACCTATTACTTAACATAATCTGATTGGTTTGGATTATTGTACTTTTGACACTTATGAATATGGAAAATAAAACATTATAAAAACTTTATTTTACCTGTGGTTAAATAGATATATATGCTGGATTGTTAGCATATATCAAAATGGACAACATAAATCATGCAAGCAAAATTATTTATTTAACCTATTTAATCATATATATTGCCCACATTCTATCCAATTTATTATTTTGTAAAACCCAGGTAAACTAATAGCCATCTTCATCTGAAAGACCTACTTCCCAGAACGGGAATTCCATAGGCCTACGCGTGTATAGATTAAGTAATCTGAACCTTCAGTCATCATTTATTTAGTCCTGTATGTAACTGTCTGATGGTGCCATGACTGAGTGATGCAGTTATTAAAGAGTGGGATTAAATTGCTTTGCACAGTTTCAGTCAATATATGTAGGTTGATTATTTCCGATATGCATATTATATTTTCTCATTTAATTCTAAGTAGCCAAGTTCTATGAATACATTACTGTGATATTTATTTACCAATTTTCTATGCACTAACCAAATATTTCTGTCAAAAATTAATTAGAAAAAAAAAGAAGCATGAAATGAAACTAACAGACCACCAGTGAAGAACTAATAAGTATATTTATAAATGTAATTACCATAGGACAAAAAAAAAATATTCACTACCAATTAAAGTCACAGATATCAGCAGGTACACACTTTACACAGCATGCTAGCTGCAAATCAAATGAACTTTCCTAGATATTGCTGGACATAATTGTGTGCTGTCAGCACTTAGTTCTTTATTTAAGCTTTTGAAAGGATTATATAATTTTAATATATTTTTTGTTATGGTAACTTGAAGCTCTTGCCAAACTAGCCTTATTATCTCTGTTTCCCTGGAGATTAAATAATCATTCTAGGCCAGAAAAAAAATATCCAAATACTAAAGAGTTGGGGTATTTACTTACAGTACAAATATGTCCAGAAAATGCAGTCCTATGCAGCTATAGAGATATGAAAAAGACCCTGCTCCCAGGTGGTGCAACATATCCAGTAAGTTAAACCAGAAAACAAACCACAGCACTCAGGAAATTGACAATAAGTTTAGAAACACTTTAATGATTCCCAAAAATGTAACATATGCATTTACAAAAAATAAATGTACAGGCTAAACACCACCAAAAGCATCAAACATTCCCTCACACAACTCAGCTTATTTTTGCAAATTTTCTACACATTTCAGCTATATCTTGTGCATAGGTATATTTATGTAGACTCTGTTTAATAGTACTGAGCTATTGTACAATAGCTATTTTAAAATAGGTATGTGTAGGATCTAAACATATTTGCATTTGAATTAGTAAACTGTGGAGTATGAAACCATTTCCTTGGTGCCTCAACTCATGAGCTAAACTCTAGTAAACCTTGATTCTACTTTAAGTATCTTCTTGAATCCATCAGTTTATGTGATCTTTTAATAGATTTTCCATCTACCAAGTCCTACTTATTTGGGCACATAATTGCTCAATAAATACATCAGGTAATTGCTCTATATATTCATCTATTCAATATAGCAAGGACATTCTACTCAACAGTCTGATATCACCATTGTTTAACACAAAATATATACTGTTTCATTCTATATTTAAGTATATTGAAGTGAGCTACTTAAACATATTAAATCTCACTTGAAGTATTTTGACTTACTGCATGTATCTGGCTTCCTTTTGACATTCCGCCATATCCATAGCAAATAATGATCTTATCAACATTAACTTGTATGTGCCATCATTGTTGATTATTTTACTCTAAGGATCACTGATTGAAAGCAGTGATACTTCTGTTTCAATATAGTAGACACCATTTCAGTACACGTTTCCCAATCCCTTGTAATTTACTTGCTCACAGTACTTTCACACTCAAAATGGAATTCAATTCATGATCACTGCTGTCAAAAAGAAAACCAAAAACAGGGAGGTAGTGACCCTGTTCTGAATGAAGCTAGTCTATGCACGTGCTCCAAGCATGACAACATGATTCACTTGTTCAAAGCAGGAGGAGGGATGACCAAGGATTTTACAGATACAATTGCAAGCAGAAAAAAAGATAAAAGATACAAATGTACAAGCTAGACACTACCAGTTGCATCAAACGCTCCCTCATGCAACTCAGCCTATTTTTGCCAGTTTTCCCCACATTTTGAGCTATGCCCTTTTCAGGCTTCACCAATGTCTCACAAATATTTAAACAATTTCACTGGCTTGTTTCATTTTTTCAGTAGGCTACGCTAATTTTGACGGCTGAGCAGGGGAGGCGTATTGATTTAATAACTATTTATAGGTATAGGATGCCTTTTATTTGTTTACGTGTTTCACCAGGAAGATAACATTGAGATTCCTCTCATTTTCAAGTGTTACTGGGGAGAAAACCCAGGGGAATGTTCATTTTGGCTTCTGTAGACTTATCCACTGGAAGAGTCCATGTTCCTAGTATGAACCAATCCTACTACAAGAAAATATTAACTGAACACATGGTTGTCTCCCTATTTCCCCATAACTTAGAGTCTTAAATTAACCTATTTCATGTAGACCTACATCTAAAGCATAAAAAATCATTTTCTAACAGGTTTATTACAGAGAACTGGAATTGTGCTTCATAAATATTGATTATGTTAAATGTACATGATGTGCCTGCGTGAGAGATAAAGACCCCATATTGTTTTACTTACTTTATGGCTAATGCTCCTCTTTTGTAAATCACAAGTAGAACCCACTTATCAAGCAGACTCTAATTATCAAGCAGTATGTGAGTAATTTAATATTCCATATTTTGTATGTATCTGTCAAAATAAATCTTTACCCAGTGAAAGCATTCGAGATGTACGTTACGGTTAATTCATATTTGAAATGTACATGGACAATAAATATTTGAGTTTTCAACAATCCCTGTAGTGTCCAATAAAGCAACTTCCTAATTGTCAATTTATTATCCTCCCTTAATTTAAGATATAATGGAGACTCACAACTGATGGTAATAATACTAAACTCAGTAACCTAAAATATCCCAATAGCCCCCCCCCCCCTTTCTTTTTAGAGGTTGTTTAAAAAAAATAAAATAAAAATGAAAAAACCACAATAGAATCTTTTTCAAACCAACAATCTTCAAACGTCCAACAAAGTTGTCAACATCGGCCATATTTCCAGGGATATATATGTTCCACCTTCTGTAAAAGTGGAGCCCAGCTCTATGTAGGATCTATATATGCAGAGTGGAAAGCGCAGAGGACCAATTAGTTGGATTTTGGCTGTGTCTATATGCATCTAACACACTGCCAGCTACATTTGGCATCATCTTTCTGCAGCATATGTAACAAACACACCACCGTTCAAAAGTTTGGGGTTAATTAGAAATGTCCTTGTTTTCAAATATATAACGAGATGCAAAATGAACAGGAAATAACAATTTTAGAAAAAAAACATTATTTCCATGCTAAAAAAGGAAAATTGTATTGGTTCTTTAAGCAGCACAACAGTTTTCAACTACTTGCTATATACTGTATAAATGCAATACCAAAAGTTTGGCTTTTGAAAGAAAAGCACATTTTGTCCAATAAAATAATATTGCATCAGAAATACAGTGTAGACATGTTAATGTTGTAAATGACTATTGTAGTTGGAAATGGCAGATTTTTAATGGTGTATAAATATACATTTTTTTATATATATTTATTATACAGCTGAAAACTGTTGTGCTGATTAAAGAGCGAGTAAAACTCCTTCAGAATCTAAATAATTATTTCTAACCCTCTCAACATTTTGACTGTTTTTCCTATTTATTCTGCAACTCATTTGATGTATGTTTTCATGTAATACAAGGACATTTGTAAGTGAAATACAAAAAAAAAACAAAACCTGGAAACTAAAGAAATAACCAGAAGAAAGTTCACTCTATGACGTGAGGTGTTGAAAAAGATAAACTTTATTGAACCTGTAGGTCTGGTGGCACAGCCACCTACAAATAATTAATATATAGAAAACACACTTACATAATGCACAACATATATCAGTATATACACAATAAATTCAACTGAAATGCAAGCAAAGACCCTTGAGGCTATAAAAATACTAATGTTACTAGCCAGTAGGTATAAGTGTTTATAAATGTTTGATGCCATAAAGGTGTAAGCCAAAAAATGCCTGTATAAAGTGCTCTTTGTATGGCAGATTTTTCTCCTGTTCTGGATTAAGTAAACCTGTATAACCATTATTTAGTAGCCCAAGAGCAGAGGCAAATAAGTTTGCAGGGTTAAGCATAGAAGCAGTTGGATCTCAAGACAGATGATATTTATAAGTGACCTCTAATGTTTGAACAGTAGTGTGTCCCTGGAAACATGGCCGATTTTGGAAATGTATGGTTCAAGATGGACAAACATGATATTATTCTTCCTTTTTGGTGGCCTCGAGAATTAAGTGATTTTTAAAAGAAATTATACTAACAGTATTAAACTAGACCCATCATCAAAAAACAAACACACTTGTCACGAAAAGACAGAAGTCTATTTAGGGTGATAACATTTTTGAAGACATTTCAGCAGTTTTCAATAAGCTTTTAGTATTGGCTTTCATCTATCCTCATGTTTATTATTATGAACTAACTTTGTAAAAGATCTGCAGTTCACACAGTTACTGATTCGGTAACAAGTTTCACATTTACATCAAAATTGAATTGTGTTGCATTTTTTCTGATCATCCCTCTTTACCAGGAATATATACTGTTATTCATCACAGAGTATAGAAGAAATGTCTAAAAGTGGCACATGCAGATATAGCACATAATAGTGGTTCTAATTCCCTGTGCACCAATATATCATGTTTACTCCGTTCAGGAGTTTGGCCTACTTACATAGAAACATAGAATGAGTAGAATGAGTAGATAAGACCCAGTCAGACCATATAGCCTGCCCAATTATCTAATCATTAGTCTCTGGCTTTATATTATATCTTCCTATCGATGCATGACTAACCTCCTTAACCTTTGTATTAACCTCTACCACTTCTGCTGGAAGACTAATCAATGTATCAATTACCTTCTCAGTAAGGTAATGCTATTGCACCATATAAACGGCCTCAATGTTCTTTTTTTTAAAGGGGGGGGGGGTTAATAATGTGTACACACACTGATGGAAGCATCATTTCAATGAAATATTGCTTTTAGTGCTCATTCCATTTTGATGATCCAAGGTATGATCTATGAAATCATTCAGCACAGATAAGATACTAAGCCTAGTCTGGTAATCATTGTTAGATGTTTCTGTTTGATCACTTTTCAGCACGTAGAAAACTAAAAAAGCATTTAGATTTCACTGGAGATGTTTTAGATATTTCAAATAGTTTGTCTCTGCTGTAGTTGGTGAAGAGTAGCTCTGCCTTGTGCTTTTTTGCCACAACATACAATCATTTTATATTCAATATAGTAATGGCTAAATACTATTAGATGTTTTATATGTATATATTGTTTTGCTCTAATTCCATTTTCAATTTTTTTTTTTCATATTCTTTTAATAAAAATTAAAAACGTATAAAAAATGTCACCATACCTTACATAAAGATCGAGAAACAGGGACATTTTTTAAAAAATGGGAACTTTTCATTGACACTCTAGATGAAACTTATAAAACACAAATACGAACAACATTCAAGCAAACAATGTGGTATTCTACACAATTATTAAGGGGCAGAACACCATGTACATGATAAAGATAGAAAATATAACATTCCATTAACTAAATTCAAATTGATATAAAAAAACAGAGTGACATAGATCAAACATAAGATAATAATTAAGTACTACTAAGTTATTTTTTTTAAGATTTTAATAGGGGAAGATATGGGAATTATTATATTTACTGTAACTAAAAATGATTATAGATATAATTGAAGTTTGAAAATTTCATTCATATGTTAAAATTATTATTATATTAACTCTTGCACTTATTGTATATATGTAATTATTGTAAGTTTAATATATATAATTATATTTTGATGTTGTAAAATGAAACTATTATAGAATGTTTGAATATATTAAATAAAAAGACCACTATTTTCTTAGTCTTACTAAAGGCATCTTGACTATGGTTAATCATGCTCACTTCTGGTAGCTTATTCAGTATGTAAAATATATATAAATTCACACCTTTCAATGAAATAAAACATTATTAGGTGAATGGTTTGTGTGAAAACTCATTAAAAAAAAGTATAAACACATACATATGCAAACGTACACACATTTCTGTGTATGGTGTATGGTTTTCATCTTCTGCCCTGGTGTTCCATGGTCCATATCACCCTGTGACTCAAAATGGTAGGTTCTCCAGGAAACACTTGAATAGAGGTTTAAAGGTTCCTTTCCCATCTATATGGCGCTCATAAATTAAAGGTTGCCAGGAAGTCTTTTAAATTTAGCCTTATTTGAAATATGTTTTGCTGGATACATATTCATAATAGACAATGACAGCGAAGGACTTTTGATTGGAGGTAACTCTATGGGAACTATTCACTAAACAGCGAACTATGCTGAACTGACCAGAGTAGGAAAGATGGCCAAGTTGGAGAGTTTTGCAACTGAGTTGCCCATTGACCACATCTCACAGTTTAATGAATTTCTGATTGCAGTATAGCTTTCACTGCTATCATGTACCCACTGCTTCAATATAACTCATAGTAATTCCATCTATAGGGAGACATTGTAAGAAGGCAAACATATATAAAATATTAAATGTCATGAACATGAACTGCTGAAATTTGCTAATAATATAACATTTTCAGTAATTATCTCTCTCTATAAGAGCAGTAAATATATGTATAGTAACATTTGGACTGAAAATCGATGCATTCTGTATTTATTAATATACATTTGATGTCTGTTTTGTAAGATGACAGCTTTATTGTATAGCACAGGGAAAATAAAACCTTCAGGTTAAAGATATTGAATTTAATGTCATGATGTCAAAGCATTTAATACTGTGGTACTGATGCGACTGCCATATATAAAAAAGTGTTTGTAAATGTTTTGTTAACATTGAACCATCCTGACTTAATCGTTAAGCCAATGAATTATACAACCACTATTTCTACTCTGAATAATGATGTTAACAGCACAGCAGTGGAAAAATACAGCGTGGGTTATTAGTGTGCTTGCACAACATTTAATATCTATCCTTATGTATGAAATGCTTACACAGAATATAGAGTACCTGTGAGTGGGCGTGGCACCCCACCCACCCACACTGGTGCTCTATGTATTGTGTCCTGTGAAATTGGATACATTGTAGTTCAACATTATGTGAGATTTAGGTTCCATGTAAGTAACATATATAGAGATAGGCCTCACTAAGTTTAAAGTACTTTGGCATAGTGGTGAGCTAAGCATGGTATGGCCATCTGATTTGACTACATCTCCAATATCTTCAGTTAAGATAGATACTTTTAAAATAATTTTGAAATAACTGTGAAATTACTTTAAAATAACTTTAAAATATTTCTGAAATTATTTTGATGAGTTTGCAAAGTGGTGCAATGCCTTTCCTTTGTATTGTGTTACTATGATGATCAGTAGCACACTATATTATATATGGGTGTGCCTGCCTACCATTTATTTGTTTCTATAAATGAAAAAAGTGATTTAATTATTGTTCAACAATTTTGTCATAAGCCATGAATAAAAAAACATTTTAGATCACTTTATTGCGCCACATATTTGAAAATAAAAAGTGGACAATTGTGACATTTTTTATTTACAAAACTCATTCAGACAACTTCATACAAACCAAACAGGACCGGCACCAAAAACCTGATCAGGATTAAACCTAAAACAGAACCATTATTTAGGAATATAACAGGAGGTGAGATTCCAGGTAGTTTAAATTTATGATAAGATGTGATAAATGATAATGTTTATACTTCCCAGTAAGACAGAGTATATACTACCACTCTGAAACTTTATAAACACACTAAAAGGCTGTTGGCACAAGTGTTACTTAACTGTAGTGTTAACTGGATGTAATAAGGCTCTAATAAGTGTTTTCAAACTCTTTAAATAATAATTTGCCTTTTTATCATTTAGATAATTAGTGAAACATTTTCAGTATCTGAAAGATTTTCTTTTCTCATGTTAAAAAATAACAGATTTGTTTCCATTATGTTTTGAGGGTAGAAATGGAATTTGAATAGATTATGAATTGCACTGTAAATCTGCATTGGTTATTTTTAATAATAAAACAATACATGAAAATATGACATTTCGCAAATTATCTACTGTCAGGCTTACGCTTTGTCTGCTGAGTGTCACAGGAATTGTTTTTTACCTTCACACACTAAGATAGACTGTGGCAACTGCTCTGTGGCAGTAGCAAAGTTGTGCTGACATCCATTATTTATAGCAGGGACAGACAATGTTTGGCACTCCAGACGTTGTGGACTACATCTGCCATAATGCTCTCACAGCCGTAATGCTGGCAAAAGCATCAAGGGAAATGTAGTCCACAAGATCTGGGGTGCCAAAGGTTGCCAACCCCCGATCTATATATAACCAAAATCTAGAGTAGAGTAGCATTCAAATGGACATAATGTATCCTTGCCAACAGTCTGACATCGGGTCCCAGACATGGCGGTGGTGGTGCCAATTGTTCTATTTACACCCTAATATTGCATCCATGCTGTAGTTGACCTGCTCTTTTTAGTGTGCATATACATTTTGTATTTGAATACATATATATGAATACATATATGATTGGGCTGTTCCGTATAACCCACAACACCATTTAGTTTGCTGGAGGTATTATGTTTTGATTTACTTTTTAGTTAAGTCGAGCACTTATAACTCTTGTACCTCAATTAATCACCCTTCTTTTAAAAGACATCTCCTCTGGTGCTCTCCAGAAATCTGAATTTATTTTTAGGTAGTAAGATGATTGGAAATAGGCCATATTTCTATGTACCATAAGTTGGTCACCATTAGTCTTATTTGATATTGTCTCTCTGGCCTATTCACTTGCAGATTTGCAATGTATGCATTGGTTATACAGTCTGCAATCGTTTAAATTATTTGTATCGGTGCAATGTTAGCAGGTACAACTAAAGGTCCTCATTATTTACCATTCCCACCACTTTCTATTTCATTCACAATCATTTGTCTTGATTACATTCTTATGAAGATAAGCCAAGTTGGATAGGATTTTGCAGAACAAATGACTATCTGGTGGGTTATTGATTATGGTGAAAGTTCAATGCTCGACTGAAACAAAACATTATCAATTGTTCATTATTAATGGCCTCGGTCAATGCACCTGTTATTATGTCTCATGAGAACTAGGGCATTAAGGTTGTGTTTCATGGCAGCTGCAACATTGGTGCACAAAGGAAATTGGAAAAGGTTTGTTGTACAGATGCTTTAGTAGTACGCTCCTATAATAGTATATATTTATTTATATATACGTATTTTACCAGGATGAATGCATTGTAATGTGCAGATTAGTCTCACAGCCACCTACAAAGACCAGCAGGCTGGAAACATTGTTTGCTTGATGAAATAAATCCCAGTCACAACTGAATGGAGTGCTGAGTACACTACATGCATTTTACAAAATCTGGCTACTCAGTATTGATCTGAAATCTTCAATCTCCACCAATTTTGATAAGAAATCTTCAATCTCCACCAATTTGGATCTGAAGTCTTCAATCACCACCAATTTTGATATGAAATCTACAATCTCCCTACTCAATATGGACCGAAATCACCTAAAATGAATCTAAAATCAGTTGAAGGAACACTCCTACCAAAAAATGAAAAGGGTTTATTTATTTTTTTATTTTGCATTGTTGATTTCAGATTTGTCTTTTGTTTTTGTTATGAGAGTTTATTTTATGAAAATATTTTACTACAGTGTGACTGGGTGCCCTGACATTTTGTGAAATAAAGTGTTTTTGGAAGCCACCCCCCAATGACTTTACAGCACTAGTATCTCACTTTGGAGCTGGGGACACAGAATGCAGTCTATAAGTCAGCATTATGATGCATTGATTGGCCTGGTAACAGAGGCGTCGCTAGGGGGGGGGTACTGGGGCTGAAGCAATGGATCTCCCCTCCATAGCCCCGAATGGAGACTCTGGCCACGACCCCTCATGCTCGGCTCCACCCCCTCGCGTTCGACCCCGCCTCCTGCATGCTGCAGTCTGTATGCTGAACAGCAACGGATCTCCCCTCCATAGCCCCGAATGGAGACTCTGGCCACGACCCCTCATGCTCGGCTCCACCCCCTCGCGTTCGACCCCGCCTCCTGCATGCTGCAGTCTGTATGCTGAACAGCTCCAGACTCTGCCCCCTCACAATTGGCCCCGCCCCTCGTGCTTAACTCCGCCCCCTCAAGCTTTGCACGTGAGTGTTTGTTAGAGTGTGAGTGGCAGAGTTATGAGTGTGCATGTGTATGTATATGAGTGGCAGAGTTATTAGTGTGCATGTGTATGTGAGTGGCAGAGTGTAAGTGGGTGTGAGTGGCAGAGTTATTAGAGTGCATGTGTATGTATGTGAGTGGCATAGTTATTAGTGTGCATGTGTATGTGAGTGGCAGAGTGTAAGTGGGTGTGAGTGGCAGAGTTATTAGTGTGCATGTGTATGTGAGTGGCAGAGTGTAAGTGGGTGTGAGTGGCAGAGTTATTAGTGTGCATGTGTATGTATGTGAGTGGCAGAGTGTAAGTGGGTGTGAGTGGCAGAGTTATTAGTGTGCATGTGTATGTATGTGAGTGGCAGAGTTATTAGTGTGCATGTGTATGTGAGTGGCAGAGTGTAAGTGGGTGTGAGTGGCAGAGTTATTAGTGTGCATGTGTATGTATGTGAGTGGCAGAGTGTAAGTGGGTGTGAGTGGCAGAGTTATTAGTGTGCATGTGTATGTATGTGAGTGGCAGAGTGTAAGTGGGTGTGAGTGGCAGAGTTATGAGTGTGCATGTGTATGTATGTGAGTGGCAGAGTGTAAGTGGGTGTGAGTGGCAGAGTTATGAGTGTGCATGTTTATGTATGTGAGTGGCAGAGTGTAAGTATGTGTATGTGTGTGAGTGTGGCAGAGTGTGTTTGGAAGAGAGTGTGTGTGAGTGAGTGTAAGCATGAGTGGAAGAGTTATGAATGTGTGTGAGTGGCAGAATGTAAGTGTGTGTAAGTGTATGAGTGAGTGTGGCAGAGTGTGAGTTTTTGGAAGAGTGTAAGCGTGAGTTATGAGTTAATGTGCATGTGTATGTGTGTGGCAGAGTGTAAGTGTGTGTGAGTGGCTGAGTATTGGAGAGTATAAGTGTGAGCAGCAGAGATATGAGTGTGCGGGTGAATGAGTGTAAGTTTGAGTGGCAGAGTTATGAGTGTGCGTGTGTATGTGTGTGAGTAGCAGAGTGTGTGAGTGTAAGCATGAGCAGCAGAGTTATGAGTGTGTGTGAGTTGCAGAGTGTAAGTGTGCGAGAGTGAAAGCGTGAGTTGCAGAGTTATGAGTGTGTGTGATTGGCAGAGTGTAAGTGTGCGAGAGTGAAAGCGTGAGAGGCAGAGTTATGAGTGTGTGAGTGGCAGTGAGATTACTAGGAGAAAATGTGATTAATTACTATTATTCATATTGAATGTGATAATCAAGTGTGAAACAGTGCTCATACCATTTTTATTTTCACACTCGATTATCACATTCAATATGAATAACAGTAATTCCTCTTTATATATAGTCTTTATATTCATGGCAATAAAAGTCCATACACATGGCATTACACATCCCATGTACCTGGTTATAGTATTAAACCCGTACATTATGAATGAATGAGCTGCTCATTATATTATGGGCTTTACTCATGAAAGAGATAATTGCAGGGAAGTGAGAGGGGAATTTCAAACGTAAGGCTAAAGTAGCAGAGTTGGAGAAATTCTCCCATTCAGTTGAATACCCCTCTCAGTTCCCTGCACGTCTCTCTTTTATGAGGTTGGTAGAAGCAGCATACCTTCATACCTCAGCCTATTCTCCCCAGCGTAGAAGGAGCATACCTTCATACCCCCTTTTTCTTAAAAAATAAATAAATAAATATTTGTGATGTGCGTGTGAGAGTTGCAGGTTTACACACGTGTCTGCGTGGCAGAATATCTGTGTGGGAAAGGCCATCTGTGTGTATAAGGAAGTATGTGTGTAAGGTTATCTGGATGTGTGTGTGTGAGGGGGGGAATGGGGGTGTCAGGGTGGTTGTCTGTGTGTGTGATATCCCCTATATTATGGCATATTATGAGACTGGTAAATGTTGTATGCAACGTACATACATTTTTGTATGCTCAGTTATTTTAAAATCATGGGAATTAGCTCACATACAAGTGTGTGATGTAAGTTGGTGTGTGTAAGTGGGATTGAGTGTCTCTGTGTGTAAATGTGTGTGTATGTATGTGTGACTGTGCAAGTGTGAATGTGTGTGTATGTGTGGCTGCATGTGTGTGTATATGTGGCTGTGTATTTTTGTGTATAAGTGTAACTTTGAGTAATGTGAGTTTTTTGTGTGCTGCTAGTCTTATTGTGTATTGTGGTACAGTAATGTGCAGCATGAGTGTGTGATACACTCACACACTGAACATTACTGTGAGTTTTATTGCTGGGGAGTCCTTGTTGTATTCACACATTGCACATTACTGTGACTTTTATTGCTGTGGAGATAGACACATCCACACACACATACATACAGATACACACATACAGTCGGTCACAGGCAGACATACAGTTAGTCACACACACAGTCAGTCACAGACAGACACACACACACATACAGTCAGTCAGTCATACACACACACACACACGCACAAGTCAGCAATTTTGTTGATGTTTACGATAAAAAAGTGCATCTATCAATATGTCCCCCTCCTGGCTGCTATACCTCATTCTAGCCTGCTCTGTGCCCTGCTGATGTTTATAGCCCTGCTGAGCACACTCAGCGCTCGGACACTATAGTACGGTGCATGTGGGGATGGAGCAGGCAGACTGTGCAGCCGGTGCACATACTGCTCCCCCGCGCTCCGCTGGATAAATAAAATGATCCCAGCGGCGAGGGCACCATGCAGGGACAACAATAACTGGGCGCCAGGTATAATTTCCTGGTGCCCAGGATTTGTTGAGTCCTGATATATACCCATATATACCTATTGTTCATTGACGTCAATTATATCAATCTGTATGCCGCCTAAGCATGTCAGCTTATTTACTCCACTTCTATCAAATCTATCATGGGCTCCAGCCCCAGATCTTTTGGAGACCTAGCAACGCCCCTGCATGGTAATATAACTTTTACATCACGGGGCGACATTATGATAATGTTTGATCAGGTCTTTGTGTTGGAAGGCAGTTAAAAAAAAATTGTACACAGCCACCTAGTCCTGACCATTATGATACACAGCAACCAGAAGAGAGCAGGGGTTTATGTTATGACATCATCATTGGGGAAGCCCCCAGAACGTTACTATACAGTGTATAGGAGGGCAATATTTTTTTCATGAGCCAGGGACCCTAGGTATGTGTAACGCATGGGGTCCAAGGTGGAAATAAATCCTGAGTGCCTGAGATCAGGAGCTACATTGCAGGGTAGAGAAACAGCACCTGGTGCTGCTTAACTGCAATCCCTTGGAGGTTTGGGACCCCAAGTTTATTCAGCCACATCCTAGGCCCTGTGAAGCAGCTGTTGCTTCCAGATCACATGGCAAGGATGAAATGAAGTAAGTGACAGCCAAGCAGACCCAAAACAGAAAAGTAACAGAGAATAGAACAGAAATACAGAGTGGATGCTACAGGACAGAGGGTAGACACAAGCAAGACAAAGCAGAAACCAAAATAAGGGTAAACAATCCATGGCACAGGTTTAAGGAACACAAGAGACACATACAAAGGAACAAGCCTAACACTAAAGATGGTAAAGGTGGGGGTTTGGTTCACCTATTGGCCAATTAGATGTTAGCTTGCCAACCACGTCAAGGTACCCCACATTAGGCAAGTCCCTAACTAAGACAGAATATTAGCAAATAAATAAATAATAGAATCTAAAAGACATACATGGAATGCACACTTAAACACAGAGAAAATACCTGAAAACTGCTGCAAAGGATTGAACAGAAATGGGTGTGGTTTATATAGAAGTAAACTAACAAGGCAGAGGGAATCAGAGAAAACTTGGAATGAAACATAAAAACAGGCAGAAAGGAAAACATAACAGTATTCATGGTAGGACAGCAATACAAGGCAGGAATATAAGGCAGGGCAGAAGTAAGCATACAAAATAAACAAGAAAGCAAAGAAGCCTGGATGAGCCTGCACAAGGGTACACAAGGGTACAGTATGTATATGGCCCATTTATTTTAGGAAGGGCTTGGAGCCATTTGGAAGGCTCCCAGCCCTGGTAATATTATGGGGGTGGGGTGGCTTATAGCCATATGGCAATCTTGAAGCCCCATTAATAATCATGGGGGCAAAGGCCACTTTCTCTGCCCCCCCCCCCCCCCCCCCCATGTATGTTAGTGGTTTTGTGGACCATTTGGGGGCCCCTTGGGTTTGATTGGGGAGGATTTAAAAAAAAAAAAATACTTTTTTAGTGCAACTCACCCCCTTTAGAGGAGACTGATTGCGGGAGGGGGTTAGACGGCAAAGTGCAACTTGTCTGCCAGTCCGAGATGGGAGTTCAAGATCGACATGGGCAAGGTGGGGGGGGGGGGGTCAAGTTTCATTGAGCATTCAAAGTTGCATCAGAGAGATACTGTGGGGCCATAACTGAGAGATTTAGAGTGGGTGACTTGCCCCTTAACCTTTATTATAAGGTTCTTTATCTATAATACCTTGAGGCAACTGAATGTCTGTTAACAAATAAGTTGAATAACAGTTAACGAAAATTGTTAATTGAGTAATAAGGCGTTATCCTTACACTGTACCTCATCATATACTGACAACCTGTAAAATAGGATTCAAGATCTTAGACCTGAACTATATCTCACAAATAGTTTAAGTCAACTTAGTGTTATAAAATCTCTGGAATATTCACACCCAGGGGCTCACCCACTCTCCTCCTGAATAGGGCTCACATCTATCTCAAAAGAAAGAGAAGTCTAACACAGTTATTGTTGTTTTCTATTTTTATAAGTGGTGGAACATCTGATAACCTATATCTAGGGGTCAGAGTATGCCGAGTTAGAGAATCTCAAAATAACCATTAACATTTATTGGGCTGCTTAGCAGGAAATTACAAAAGGGTAGAAGAAGGAAAAAAGGAAGAAAGAAACCTAAGTCAAAATCCATGGAATACTTTATAACTCAGTCCCAGAGGCTCATCAAATCTCTTTGAGAATAGAGCCTTAGGCAATCACAAAGGAAAGAAAAATCTAATACAGCTTAGTTCCCCACAGCTAGTGGAACTTCTCTTTTTTCTACAATTTGTGGAACATCCCTCTCCTGAACAGAGCTCAATATCTTTCTACAATTATTAAATACATTTAGGGGCTGAAAGCATACCAACGCTGATTCGTAAAATCTCTAAGTAAAGATTAAAGAATTATTTTTTGGAAAACCCTTTTTTTTTCTCTGATTCCGATAATATCTTCAGCAGCATATAAAATGGCTCCAAAAAAAGATAAGCCACGTGTATCAAAAGAAATAGACACTTTTTTATTCCCCAAGGCCTTTGAGCCGGAGAGAATCTATACAAGGCCCTGGGACTGGAATGGATAAACCTGGAGCAACAGCTAAGCCATCACACGTTTGCAGGATATACTTAAAGAAGCCAACTTAAACTCAGCCCTGGAAAAAATAAAGTCAGACTCTTAACAAAATCAACTTGATTTAAAACAAGAGTCAGATATCGGTCAACTTATTAATACTCACTGAAACATCTAAAAAAAAACCAAGAGAATAATTATTGGCAGTACAACAACAGAATACAAAGTTAAAGAAAAATGTAGCAAGATTGGAGATTAACATTTTTGAATGCAAAGATAGATCACACAGGAAAAATGTGTTGAATACCTTAGCATATAACAGATCTGGAACAGTACTGTATGGAGTGGATTGCTACTTTCATCCAAGAAGTCCAGATTTGTCCTATGCCATTAGAAAAGATTCAAAGGTTTCCAAAATACAAAGACCCTAGGCACATTGAAAAGCCAAGAGATGTTATAATGTGTCTTCAAAACGGTGGTCTTAAGGACATACTAATTAGAGAAATCAAGATAATCAAGTATAAGGTATTACTATTCTTTCCAGATTTATCAGTTTATACAAAAAGAGCCAGTAAGGAATATTCCACATAAATGGGGTTTCCCCACAAAACTTCTCATCACACATGAAGGAAAGACTATGTCAGTTACTGATCCCTCCATTGTATTGTCAAAACGTACTCAATTGGGTATCTTAAGGGAATAAGTTATGTAGATAGAACACGGTCTAAGATAAAGAAAATACTTTGCGTATATTGATAGGAGAAATGTTGTGGGATTTTTTTTTCTTATTATTCTGAAGCAAACGGAAATGAAAACTCATCATTATAGATAAATAGATGGTGGATAGGATTTTTTTTTTTTTTTTCTTTAATGATGTAGAGTATTAATAGATTTGAGGACATTTGGGGGGAAGGGGAGGAGGGATGGGAATGGAGATGGGGGAGGGAAGGGAATAGTAGTAGAATATGTTTATATATTTAAGGGAAGTATGAAGATTGGGGATGGTTGGGGAAATAAATTATGGAATAGAGGAGGAGGGAGGGGGAATGTAAATAAGTGTTAGAGAAATAGATTCACTTTATTAGCCAATTCCTCATTGACCATTATGGTCATATAACCAACACAATATATATATATGTATTGCATACATTTATAGTCAATCACATGTAATATTCATTCAATCACTTCAATGATTATTATTTTTTTTCTCTCCCTTATGAAGGAAAACAGAAATGGAAAACCCATTAGACTATGTTAGATAAATAGATGGTAGATATGATCCCCCCCCCCCCTCTTTCCTCTTATCTTCTTCAAACCCAAATGACTTAACTCCCAGTTGGGTTGCCGGTTCGTTCATGTGTGAAAGAATTTTCACATTTGGTATAAATGAAATAGTGAGTGAGAGTAAGTGGTGGGGTCTGGGTTTCGATGGGATTTTTTGGTATATAAAGAAAAAGATTGCAGTGGGTTACTGATCTTTTACTCCCATCCTTGTTATGGGTAAAATACATGTATGACGCTAAACTGTAGAGGGTTAAATTCTCCACAAAAAAGGGCATACCTATATGATACCTTAACTCAAAATTAGATGTGGCCTTCATACAAGAGGCTCACTGGGATGATAGAGGTAGATCATATTGGAAGTTTAGAAAATATCAGAATATATATGTATCAGGATTAAAAGATAAAAAAAAAGAGGGGTGGCCATTATGAACTCAGATGAGGTAAAATTTGAACATCTCTATCAGGAAAAAGGATGAGAATGGAAGGGAAATCTTTTGATATGTAAGATTGACGATCTTGTATATACGTTGATTAATGCTTATGCACAAAATGCTTTTCCTGTGAGATTCCTGAATAAAATGGTAGGGAAATGGGAAAGAATGGTCCAGGGAACACCCATCCTGGGGGGGTGGGGGGGGGGATTTTTAATAGTATTTCAGATTTGAAATTAGATAGGAACTTAAGACAAGGGAAAAACACAGCCTTAAAATTAAAGAGAGCTAAGCAAAATTTCTCGAACTTCAGTATTAAAAACAACCTATATGATGTCTGGAGGGTTCTTCAAAATGTGATCTTAATTACCTTAAATTAATATTGAATCTGAAAGATCAAGTCCTAAAATGGAAAGGTTTGGAACCCTTGTGGTTTGGAAGGACAAATATAGTAAAATCTAAAATTATACCTTTGCGTCCTACAAATTCAGCCCTCAAGCAACTTAGTTAAATAGTTATGGATTATATTTGGATTATATTTTTTGACTACAAGAAATCTAGAATCCAAATTCATTTACTTAAAAGTAAAGATCAATCAAAATGGAATAGGTCTTCCGGATCTGTTTAAGATGGATGAGGCTTGTAAATTAAGACATTGTTTAGCATTGTTTAGCATGGGATATGAATTAAAATAACAATATGGGCTGGTTAAAGCAAATGGAACCTCCCTTCATAATTACCATTAAAAGAATAAGGAAACGACTCCCCTCATTAGGAAATGTAACTTTGTATACCCCAATAGAAGTATTGCACGCACATTTAACCCCTTCTATACGTACTATGCCGTCCAGAGTTTAAGTGCCTTAAAGTTGTTAGGACGGCATAGTACATCCTGTATTAAACAGCTCATCGCGGCTCCCAGCGATGAGCTGTTTTCGGATCCCGCTGCAGGCTCTTGCAGCGGGATCCCACCTGTCACTTTGAGTGGCCTCAGTCTGACAGGGGAAATGTAGCTGGCGCTCAAAGCGAGCACCGGCTACATTTCTCCAAATCGCACCGTGCCCGAACTTCCGCATTCGGGCATGCCTCTGTGAAGTCACACGTGACATCCGTAGGTCTTCCGTTTTTTTTTGCAGGGTCCCACATGGTCTGTTAAGACCCTGATTGGGTCTCTGGGAGAGTGTTCCTGGCCAGGAACCAATCGTGACGTTTTGGTGCTTGGGTCGTTTGGGACGCAAGCACCTTGCGTCATGAAGGGGTTAAAAGACCTGAATTTGATGCCCTGGAGAAATAAAAGTATCAGACACCTGGGGGATTTTGAAACTCATCCAAAACTCAACTAAAATACAGTAGTTAATAGATCTATTTCTGTTATTAAGTGGGAAATTATCTAAAAAAGACATATATAGACTTTGGCTGGTACACTGCTTGGTCTGTTACTAGAAAAGCAGTGTATTGCGTTAACCTATGGGAACTATACTTTAAAATACTTCATAGGTGGGATTTTGTTCCCATCAGAATGCATAGAATTGACCCTACAAAATCACCCAGCTGCTGGAGAGGTAAAAAAAAACTTCCAGGTAATATGTACCACATTTGATGGGATTGTGAAAGATTAAATCAGATAACAATAAAATTTGAAACCTTATTCATAAATTATTGGGTTTTGAGATAAATCTCACACTGCAGTTTTTATTTACTCCACCTACATATTCATAAGGTATATAAACCTAAAAAAATATTTATTGAAAAACATATTCCTAGCATGTAAACAGTCTATCTCAAAATACTGGTTAAAATGTGAGATCCCCTCTTGGAATGAGTTATGTCTCCATATGACTATCAAGGCTCTATGCAGAAATATCACTATACAACCAACCACATACTAAATATCTACAAAGATATCTGGCAACAATGGATATTACACCGAGAACTTCAGTAGTATAAATAAACATAACCCTTCATAAGATTTAGCATTAAATAAAAACATGACAAACCCACTACGCATACTGCAAAGTAACCAGACCCCACCAAGAATGAATGAAGAAAGAATGATGAATGACTGCATGAATGAATACATGAGTTTATATTAAAAAAATTAAAAATATTTAAAACACGTTCTTTGAGTATTCTCGACTTTTATTAATTAGACCGCAGTGTCTAGCTGGGGCCGAATATTCTTATATGTATATACTATAAGGACTCTCAAAAAAGGGTTATTAGGTAAGAGACAATCTGCAAATAATGTTGTCTCAAAGGTTTAGTGTCTGCGAGATGATATGCAAAGTTTATACATTTACTGCTCATTGGCATCATTTAGGTATTTCTATTGGTGTAAAGCCTTACATATAACATTACTGCTCACTGGCCTCATATAAAATGCGGATATGTATTTATTGCTCATTGCTTATTTTATCTATACCTATTGCTCATTGGCATCAGATATATCCTTTATACGTCATCTGCTGAGCAAAGGCAGCATAGTGTTTAAATTCTGCATGTCTATTCGACATACACAGCCTAAATGCTAAAAAACTTTGTGATCCATACGCACTGTATTTGTACCAGTGATGCTGGAGCTTAATTTTACAGGGTTTACGAGTGCCGCGTGATGTCGCATGACACTGCCCATTTTCACTATATTACTGGGCTCTGACTGGCATAATATTACTGGACACTGACTGGCACTATATTACTGGCCTTTGACTGGCATAATATTCCTGGTATCTGACAGGCACAATATTACTGGGCTCTGACTGGCACAATATTACTGGGCTCTGACTGGCACTATATTCCTAGTATCTGACAGGCACAATATTACTGGGCTCTGACTGGCACAATATTACTGGGCTATGACTGGCACTATATTCCTGGTATCTGACAGGCACAATATTACTGGGCTCTGACTGGCACAATATTCCTGGGCTCTGACTGGCACTATATTCCTGGGCTCTGACTGGCACTATATTCCTGGGCTCTGACTGGCACTATATTACTGGGCTCTGACTGGCACAATATTACTGGGCTCTGACTGGCACACTATTACTGGGCTCTGACTGGCACACTATTACTGGGCTCTGAGTGGCACTATATTACTGGTATCTGAATGGCACAATATTACTGGTATCTGACTGGCACAATATTACTGGTATCTATAATTGTACAATTTTCACCTCGTGGGGCTCCTGTGTGTTGCATAATTGATGGCGGTAGCATGTGTGCATAATTATGGGGCGCTTGTGTGTGGCATATTTATTGGGCCCCATGTGTTGCATAATTAAGGGACTCTTTTGTGAGGCGTAATTAAGGGTCTCTTTTGTGTGGCATAATTATGGGGCACCTGTGTGTGTGTGCCATAATTATGGGGCACCTGTGTGTGTGGCATAATATACTGGGCAGAGGTGAGGCATAAATAGTGGGGCTCTGGTGTGGCATAATTTATGTTGCTCTGGTGTTGCATAAGTTATGGGGCTCCTGTGTGTGGCATAGTTAATTTAACTGCCATCTAACTGGCATTACAAAGGAATCTGTTTGGCATTGTATGGAGGAAATCCAGGGGGGTGACACCATGAGTTTCCGCACCGGGTGACACCAACCCTAGTGACGCCCCTGCCCTTTGTGGTAGCAGGATTGTAAGCAAATACATAAAATAAGATAAAACATTCTTTAGATACATAAATGAGAAAAGGAAAGTAAAATAAGGATTAGTAAGATAAAAAACAAAAGAAGGATGCTATGTAGAAGAGGATAAAGGCTTAGCAGACTGCCTTAATGAATATTTTTGTTCAGTTTTTACAAATGAAAATGAGGGTAAGGGACCTCATTTAGGGAAAAAGACTAATGAGTCTTTTGATGCATGTAAGTTTACAGAGGAAGAGGTTTTACTTCAGCTGTCTAAAGTAAAGACAAATAAGTCGATAGGACCTGATGGGATACATCCAAAGTTATTAAAAGAACTTAGTGGTGTACTAGCAAAACCGTTAACAGATTTATTTAACCAATCATTGTTAACGGGAGTAGTTCCAGAAGATTGGAAATTAGCTAATGTTGTGCCCATTCACAATAAAGGTAGTAGGGAGGAGGCAAGCAACTATAGACCAGTAAGTCTTACTTCAGTAGTGGGGAAAATAATGGAAACCTTGTTAAAGAATAGGATTGTTGAACATCTAAAGTCGCTTGGATTTCAAGATCAGAGACAGCATGGGTTTACTTCAGGGAGATCATGCCAAACTAATCTTATTGATTTTTTTGATTGGGTGACTAAAATAATAGATCAGGGTGGTGCAGTAGACATTGCTTACCTAGATTTCAGTAAGGCTTTTGACACTGTCGCACATAGAAGGCTTATCAATAAACTGAAATCTTTGAGTTTGGATTTCAATATTGTTGAATGGATTAGACAATGGCTGAGTGACAGGCAACAGAGGGTTGTAGTCAATGGGGTATATTCGATGCAAGGTCTTGTTACTAGTGGGGTACCTCAGGGATCTGTATTTGGACCCATTCTCTTTAATATTTTTATTAGCGATATTGCAGAAGGTCTTGTTGGCAAAGTATGTATTTTTGCTGATGATACAACGATTTGCAGCAGGGTTGATATTCATGGAGGGATAAGCCAAATGGCAAATGATTTAGCTAAACTAGAAAAATGGTCAGAGCAGTGGCAACTACCATTTTATGTGGACAAGTGCAAGATTATGCACCTTGGTCGTAAAAACCCAAAAGCAGAATATAGACTATTTGGTACAGTCCTAACCTCAACATCTGAGGAAAGGGATTTAGGAGTAATAATTTCAGAGGACTTAAAGGTAGGTAGGCAATGCAAAAGAGCAGCAGGAAATGCTAGCAGAATGCTTGGTTGCATAGGGAGAGGTATTAGCAGTAGGAAGAGGGAAGTGCTCATGCCATTGTACAGAGCACTGGTGAGACCTCACTTGGAGTATTGTACGCAGTACTGGAGACCGTATCTCCAGAAGGATATTGATACATTGGAGAGAGTTCAGAAAAGGGCTACTAAACTGGTTCATGGGTTGATGGATAAAACTTACCAGGAAAGGTTAAAGCATCTTAACATGTATAGCTTGGAGGAAAGACGTAACAGGGGGGATATGATAGAAACATTTAAATACATAAAGGGAATCAACACAGTAAAGGAAGAGAGTATATTTAAAAGAAGAAAAACTACCACAACTAGAGGACATAGTCTTAAATTAGAGGGGCAACGATTTAAAAGTTATATCAGGAAGTATTACTTTACTGAGAGGGTAGTGGATGTATGGAATAGCCTTCCAGCGGAAGTGGTAGAGGTAAACACAGTCAAGGATTTTAAGCATGCGTGGGATAGACACAAGGCTATCCTAGCTATAAGACTGGGAACGGGGGACTAATAAAAGTACTCAAAAAAATTGGGCAGACTAGATGGACCCAATGGTTCTTATCTGCCGACACATTCTATGTTTCTATGTTTCTATGTAACATTAATTTTAAATGTGTCGATAGTGTATTTATGACACCACTTGTGGCTTCATATGCAAATATAATACTGTCAATAGGAATTGTATCATTTGCATATGAAGCCACAAGGTGAGGTCAGAAGCAGGAAACACCACAGCCATATTCAAAACACATTTATATTCTGCTAACACAAGGTGTAGATCATTTTTTATATTTTAATATTCTCTACAATGTTTAGGTGAGTCTTTTATTGCTTATCTACTAAAAGGGTTAAACCTAGTGGAAAGCCCACAGAGATATTCTATACCTTGTTTTTATACTATGAACAGTTTCCATGCAATAACATTGCCTTTTCTTACTTCTTAAATTTAATAAATCAACATGGAAGTGTTGAAAGGTTAATAGCAAAAAGAAATAACCAAAAATAACATTTGCTAATGCTTATTTAAGACCTCAGAGTGGGTTATGTGCATACACATATATATATTTTTTTTTTTAGTATTCCCCTGTCGCTGTGAATATCATTCCCAGTTTTATTTGTCTTGTTTCAGAAATAATTAACATTGTCTAATGAAAATGCAAATAATGTTTCCTATTAATTTCTGGTAATACCATCTGCTCCTGTTTGTACAGGCAATGTGAGAATGAACTGTTTTGAAAGTGATTACAAACATGTGTAAATTATTTTAATTTGGCTAATATCTGTTCAGTAAAAATTACGTTCAGGTATTGGACAGAAAAAACGAACAAAAAAAAAAAGCAGTAATACGGCTTGGGAGGGCAACCTAATCTAGCCTGGCAATGTATGTGAGTTAAGTACATCCTGTATACCTCATGGCATTGAGTCTACCATACCTGTCATGCAGATCCTGGTGCAAGTTGGTGGAGTTACATAACATCATGCAACACTATGTGAACTCGCAAGTTTGAGCTCTACAGATATTGGGTGTCTTTAGTCTGCATGTGTCGGTAAGCACTGTGCACTATGCTTAGGCAGCAGCTAAGTCTGGATTAGGCCCATACCTCCAAAGTGTCCCTATGTAGGAGAGACAGTCCCTGTTTTTGCCTTTTCCTTCTCTGGTGTCCCCAGTTTCTACAAGCTCAGCATTTTGGATATGTATAAGTATATCACAAAGCTCCAAAGCAATAACACTCATCATATAGTATGTTTAATATGCAGTTATTGTGTTCGTATATTATTTTTTCTTAACAAAATAAATTCTTCTTCTTCTAAATTACTTACTAAATAACATAAATAGCTCTACACTGGCCGTAAAGTCACCTAAAATTGCCAGCCAACAGCCATAACTTCAACCACTACTCCCTCTTTGACCATTTGAAATGTTGGGAGGTATGCAGATCAACATTTGTTGTGAAGGGGTTCCAAAAAAAAGGACAATCCTGGCAAATCAAGGACTGTTGGCAAATATTGTCTACCAGTGGCTAATAGTCAGACACTGACAACCAAACAAGCAACTTTTTAAATTGTAAATACACTCAGTCACTGTACTTGTATTTATTTATAGTAAGTGTTTTACCAGGACGAATATATTGAGATTTTTTTTCATTTTCAACTATGTCCAGGGACAAACTCCCCTACCATGTTACATTTGAACAGTTAAAACAATACATACATATTTATACACATAAGCTGCGGAGAACATATAGTGGGGTATACATTTATATAAATAAGATATATACAATGATCTACACGTATACATCTAAAGAGTTATATACATGTATACAAAAAAAAACAAAAATAAATGATAGACCAGTGGTCGATATAATGGGATGTGTATTGCAACGTAATGGTTACTAACCCTAACCCTTAATACTAACACTTACCTCTAATACAAACACTAATACTAACACTAACCCCTAATACTAACACTAATACTAACACTAACCCCTAATACTAACACTAATATAAACACTAACCCCTAATCCTAATATTAAGCCCTAATACTAACACTAATATAAACACTAACCCCTAATCCTAATATTAAGCCCTAATACTAGCACTAAGCCCTAATACTAACACCTAAACCCTAGTAATACTCACCTTGCTTGCGATCTTGTACTGAACTGTTCCAGCAATGACCTCTCTGTGATGAACTGGCCATCATGTGGATGCATATATGATATATAGTTACTTATTGTAACTACATTTATATTCTATTGTCTTATGTATGACAATTTTTTCCTGTTTTTTTTTTTACGGGATCTTTTGTGCAGTCTCTATTTTTCCACTACTATTTGCAAGGGGTTAATTGGGGACCGCCTAGTGACTTGCACCCGTCTTCCGCTATATTTATATTATTGTATATCCATGGTCTTGCCTCATTTTTGTATATAATTTGAATTTACTATCTACTCCAAAATGTGAGAAAATGTGTTAGTATGTGTGTGTATGTCAATTTTTTAAAATCTTGTTTGGAATATTTTCAATAAGAGATATGTTGCTAAAAATTGGATTCTACAATTATATTTGAATTGCATCACATACCGTACGTATTTGTCAAAAAGATCCAAGTGAAGAAATTCTGACTTATGAGACAGCAATCCCCCAATTACATGTATTGATCATATAAATGAAAGCCAAGCTCTCTTTATAAATGAGCATGTTCAATGTGCCAATGATGGAAAAATCTCTGCATTGGTAAATGGATTCAGTAAATGAAGCAGAAACTTAATAATAATAATAATAACGGAGCCAGCAGTACACCCAATTGAAAATCATTTGGTTGCTGCTTCTGTGCTTGACTAGTTGGCAAAGTCTGATAGATTTAAACATTATGCCATTTCAGAGCTAACAGGGGTATTTGTCGATTAATAGTCTCTCATGTATTTAAATGTAATGCATAATAAACAGAGTTGTATATTGGAAAGGGGTGTGTGCTACTCGATCTGGAAATAGACAAAATGTACAAGTCTACTATATCAGAGCTATTTCTGTGCCCGAGGCAAGGATAGAAAAGTGCAACTTATTCATATTATTTTATAACTGTTATAAAAACAAAAAAATGACAGAATAGCATAAATAACAAGAACATTTATGATTAAATGAATAGATCCTTTCAGCAAATAGGTGGTCAGACAATGAGGGTGATACTGTGCAGCTCCAATGTGATCCAGGTATAGTAACTTCTATTAGTTTATAGTAAGCCAGGTTGGTATAGTAAAGCTCCCATTAGTATATAATTAATTGGGCAAATATGGTGGTATTGGGAAGCCCCTCTCCAGCATGTAGTAAAACATATTATGGGATACTTTTGGCTGGTTGGGCATCATAGGACCTGATGTTCACAGCCAACATCTTCACCCAATGACTATAATTCCTATGAGTCTCAGTCAGACATGCTTCTCATAAGATGCTATATTTGAGGGATGCCTACTATCATCACTACTCTCCACCTGAAGGACCGAATGTTATCTAACGATGTAGCATGAGGGAGGTCATTAGGGCTATTTGCCTAACTCAGATAAGAGAAATTGAAAGAGCAGAGCGAAAGTGACTATAAAAATTAATAGCTGTGGCGAAACCAAATTTGATGGATAAATAAATAAATAAAAACAAACAAAAATTACAAAGTACTATCAAAGAAGAAATAGGTATGGTAAGTTATTACAAGTAATTCAGATGTTACTATATATTGTGAATTCAGTAAACACAATGTTGTATACAAGTAGGATGACTGCAAATAAGAGTTTGCCATTTTTTAGCAGTTTCGATGCGTAAATCAGTAATGCTACAACAGTTTTACATTGGGGAACAAAATCTACAAGGGTCTACTGAACACAGAGAGAACTGCACTGAATTGAGATAGGAATTTCAAACTTTAGGCCAAACTTTATTCCTAGAAATTCTCTCTTTATTGAGTATTGAGCAGATCTTACAGTATTTATTTTAGAATAACAGACTTATGTGGCTTATGACATCATCCATGTTATGTTGATTAACTCCTACACTCACAAACACAGTGCAACATTTGTGACAATAAATAAACGTGTATTATATTTAGTTTACTCACAGAGTGCTAAATTGTTACCACATTACATATATCCTTCTTTGATCTTGTAGCTGTTTCAACTTGTATGCAGGAGATAGCAAAGCTTAGCACTGCAGATGTTTTGGAACTATGTATCCCATAAGACTCTATAATTCACCAGACTTAATGAGCATAATAACAATTGTACTTACCAAACATCCGCAGTGCCAAGGTTAGCCATCACAGATATAAGTGATGGTACATTATCATAAAATGTAAAATTGAAACAGTACACAATTAGGCTAAGATCAATATACTTGCCAAAGATGGCAATATACTTGCCAAAGATGAATGTTTATAAATGACACTAATATGAGTCTGGTGATTGTGGAATAGAGCTCACTCATTGAAGAAGTAAATCTTGTATTAACTTGTTAATGAGACTTCAGTAGGTTTCACGACAATGAAAAACATGTAAAATGTGAATTTGGAACATAATCTTAGATAGTGATCATTGCAAAGCAATCTAAGACTAAACGTGAGACTAATAACCAGTCTACTGGGCAAATATGTAATTCCTTCCATTAACATATGACCTATAGTTGTGAAACCTCCTGGTTTTATAACTAGATCATCATTAGAAGATCAAGGCCTTGGCTTCCTTTGTATTACAAAGTGTTTTAGAAAAACATTTTTTAAGTGCACAATAATCATGTCCATAGTTACCTCCCTTATGGGGCTGTGAGTTGAAATGAGTAGCAGGTGAGTTGAAATGAGTAGCAGGTGAGTTGAAATGAGTAGCAGGTGAGTTGAATGAGTATCAGGTGAGTTGAGATGACTAGCAGGTGAGTTGAGATGACTAGCAGGTGAGCTGAAGTAAGTAGCAGGTGAGCTGAAGGGAAGAGCAGGTGGCATTTCATCCCACCAATTCAGCAACACATTGAACATCTCACCTCAACTCACATGCTCTTCACTTCAGCTCACCTGCTACTCACTTCTACTCACCTGCTACTCACCTTAACTCACCTTTTTGTGAATAGCCCAAAGAGACTTTATACGCATGTAGCAATCCTAAGATTTTTTTTACATTGTTTTAATCAAAGCTATATTATATTACGGATTTACAGGTTATAACTAATAGCTAGTTACTGCATTTACTTCCAACTATGGTCATCAGGTTTCACAGTAACAACTAGAAGGAAGAAGGTAAATAAGCAGAAAATTAAAGTCTTATCTTGTCATGTCTCTAGTTGTCTAGTTAATTGGAAATAATTAGCCATAAACTAGTTAACAGCAGTCTGGCAATGCAATAAGTTGTCTGACTGTTGTTCATCATTACATTAGAAATCAATTAATTGTGGAATAACAGTTGGGATGCTAATGAGGCCCACAGGATAGGAACTGAATGAATAAACAGATAGGCCTTATCCTTTGCTGTAGTTAATTTCCATCGTATTTTACACATTACGCGATTCAATAAAAGGAAAATATGCATAAGGCACTGTGTCTATATGAAAAAGTAAAATGATGTGTTAAGATTTTAGACCAGAATAATGAATTGTTTATTTAAATACACAGATAATTAAAAATTAATCCATGTTTTTTTCCTGGAGTATGTCTGGAAATTGATTTTCATTCCTAGGGTAAATGTTTATGTCAACCCTTAACCTTGAATAAATTTGGATGATTAAAGTGCCTTCACCATTGTATAGTACTTTCACAATTGCCTACGCCTTATATTAATCAACTTTAAATCTGATGCATCATTTTAATAATGTCTACTTCCTGTTTTTCTTTCAGCAGTCATTGTACATTTTTTAGCCTCTCCATTTACGGGGAATGCTACGGTCAGGGCCGTCTTTAACGCGGGGCAAACGGGGCAGCTGCCCCGGGCCCATTGATTCCTGGGGGCCCAAGGCAGCTGCCCCATGGGCCCACGCTCTGCCCCGAGGCCCCAGCAATCAAGCATACTTTTTTGTGTTTCGGGTTTTATTACTCTGCGATACTCTTGTATGCCTTGCATAATAATTTGTGGCTCCTCCCCCGCGTTTGCGTGACGTTTCACATGTCACGCTTGGGGAAATACGCGATAGAGGAAATGCGTGCAGCGTACGGAGGAAAGACTGACACTGACAGTGCCAGTCTCCTCCTATTCAGTGTTGCGGTACCTGGATGACAGCAGCCCCCATGTAAGTTAAAGCGCATCCAAATTAAAAGCCAGCCCCCCCACCCCCCCAAAAGCCCCAGACATGAAGAGCCCTTCAGCCAGCATACAGCCCCCAGTTCCCAGCCATACATAAAGTGTCCTGCTCCAGCCCAACCAGTTATAAAGTACCTTCCCCCCAGAGACCCAGCCACATATTATATATATATTAGCTGCTTTATATCATAGTTATATTATATATAGATATAAATATCATATAAATCAGACATACATATATATATAATAATGAAGCCATATATATTCTAAAAATCAATCAAAATGTGTGTGTGTGTGTGTGTATATATATATATATATATATATATATATATATATATGTATGTGTGTGTGTGTGTGTGTGTGTGTGTGTGTATATATGTATGTGTGTGTGTATATGTGTGTATATGTGTTTATATGTGTGCAGGGCCGATCCTAGGGTCACGGGCGCCTGGGTGCAGGTTTTCCTTTGGCGCCCAAGGGTGGGCGTGGCTATATTATGAACTCCTCCCCTTTAGACATTTCTGTTCCAGACATGCCCATTTCAATATTGGGGAGAGGGGGAGGGAGAAAACTGTATTTTAATGTAAAGGACCAACGTTTATTTTAAATAAAGATATATATTTTGCCATAATACTGTGTAGTGGTTTTATTTATTTCTATGATGCTCAGCCAGCAACATGGGAGACTTTTTGCTGGCTAGCAAAATGAGTTTTAACTACCGTTCCCATGATTCCCAACCAGCCAAAGTCTCTCATTAGTCTGGCTGAGCATCATTGGAAAAGAAGTACATAAGGAGTGATAAATAATATTCCACCAAGTAAGTCACTCACGTGTCTCTCTCTCTCCCCATACCCTCATGTCTGTCTGTCTCTCCCCATGTCTGTCTCTCCCCATACCCTTGTGTCTGTCTGTCTCTTCCCCATACCCTCATGTCTGTCTCTTTCTCCCCATTACCTCATGTCTGTCTCTCTCTCCCCGTACCCTCATGTCTGTCTCTCTCTCCCTATTCCCTCATGTCTGTCTCTCTCTCCACTCATGCTCCATGTCTCTGTCTCTCTCTCCATTCATGCTCCATGTCGGTCTGTCTCTCTCCACTCATACCCCATGTCTGTCTCTCTCGCCACTCATACCCCATGTCTGTCTCTCTCTCGCCACTCATACCCCATGTCTGTCTCTCTCTCTCTCTCCGCTCATACCCCATGTCTGTCTCTCTCTCTCTCTCCGCTCATACCCCATGTCTGTCTCTCCCCTCATCCCTCATATCTTTTTCCATCTCTATCTTTCTGTTCTCCATGCTGGCCTCTTGTACACACAGTCATACATAAACACACACAGTCACACAAACACAGTTACACACTTAGTCACCCTCACAGACATACATTTACACAAACACCCTTATACACACTGTCACACACATACATAAATACACACAGTCATACATAAATACACACAGTCATACATAAATACACAGTCACACAAACACAATTACACACTTAGTCACCCTCACAGACATACATTTACACAGACACCCTTATACACACATACATAAATACACACAGTCATACATAAATACACAGTCACACATAAATACACACAGTCACACAAACACAGTTACACATTTAGTCACCCTCACAGACATACATTTACACAGACACCCTTATACACACTGCCACACGTACATAAATACACACAGTCATCCATAAATACCCAGTCACACAAACACAGTTACACACTTAGTCACCCTCACAGACATACATTTACACAGACACCCTTATACACACTGTCACACATCCATAAATACAAACACAGCCACCTTTACACACTTAGACATAGGATACACTTGCACAGACACTCATGTACACACACTTACACAGACAGTAACACACACATAGTTATACACATTGACACACACATACACACTTATACACATACACACACACATACACAGACAGTAACACACACATAGTTATACACATTGACACACACATACACACTTATACACATACACACACACACTTACACAGACAGAAACACACACATAGTTATACACATTCACAGACACTTTCACACTTTCTTTCTTTTTTTATTTTATATTTTAACCCCCCCCCCCCCCCCACTGTTATTACCTCCTCCTTCTTGTTAATCCAAGCACAGAGCAACGGGGAAAGCTCCGCCCCCGTCGCGTTCTGTGATTGGCTGCAGGGAGGAGGATGTTCTCTATGGTGTCTTGGCAGATACTCTAGAGAACGTCCTACTCCCGGCAGCAGCCAATCACAGAACGCGACGGGGGCGGAGCTTGCACCCGTCGCGCTGTGCTTGCTTTAACAAGGAGGAGGACGGCAGGGAGAGAGCTCCCTGCTTCAGCGCCTCTCCTCCCGTGCACCCGCCCAGGATCGGCCCTGTATGTGTGTGTGTGTATATGTGTGTGTGTGTGTGTGTATATGTATGTATGTGTGTGTATGTGTGTGTGTGTTAGTTTGTCTCTGTGTGCAATTGTACAGCCCCACCCCCAAACTACATTATATAAATATTAAATGTACCTGATAAACCACCTATACATTATAATTATATATATATATATATATATATATATATATATATATATATATATATATATATAGTTTTATATAATTATATATATTTACATAATATATAGCATATGGCTGGTTTATATATTATTTCATATAAATCTGTTTTATATATATATACACACACACACACACACTTAGAGCAAGTGTGTGTGTTTATTTTTTTTTAGGGAGGTATTAGGGTGGAGGGTGTAATTGCATGCCGGGGATGAGGGGTGGGGTCCAGGGGCCCCAAACAAATGTTTGCCCAGGGTCCAATCACTGTTAAAGACGGCCCTGGCTACGGTCTAACTAGCTCGGCAAATACAATGGTCCTATTGGTAGCTGACTTTTTCATTTTTAATCAGAATCTGGGAGGACTACTTTATAAACTCTGATGCTAAAGGTGCCAGCTCTACATTAAAATATCTTCAGATGTTAATTACAGTTTGATTTCATATAGATTGGCTAGATGGCAATAATATTACTCTATTGGCAGACTATGATATCAGTTTTAGTTGCCAGGTCTGCGTTATGCAGGAACGTTTAGCAGATCAGTTCTGAAAATAATTATCTAGACATTATATGGTGTGGATATGTATACCTTAGAAAAGATAGCTTTCAGGAATGTCAGAGATATCATGCTAGTTGGAATCCAGAACTGCAGTTGGACATCTTGGTGTTAGAGCATTATTAATATTAGGACAATGAATAGTTCAGTGTAAATGTATCTTTTCCTCCTTAAGCTTCAAAAATGATCTAAACATTTACTAGGATTTTGAGTATGAAACAGAATTTTAAAAAATGTTTGTGCACATGATCATTTCATGCAACTATGCATTTAAAGGACAACTGTAGCAAAAAATGAAGTTGTGTTTAATTGAAAGATTTCATCAAGTGTAGACATTTTATATAGAAAATCTTTAATGAAAGAATACGAATAAAGAATCTTATCAAGTTATCTATATGCCATTTAGCTCCGGCTGTTTAGAATCTTTGGTCAGATGGGCCAGATCTTTGTTCAGGTGAGGGAAGATCTGACCCAAGATTCTAAACAACATGTCTGCCCCCTGAGAGAACTGTATCGAGTAAAGAAGGCTGAACGAGGAACTTTATTTGTATTCTTTCATTAATGATTTTCTTTACAAAGCAACTATACTTTCTACAATCGTTTAATTAAACATAAGTTCAGTTTTTGCTACAGTTGTCCTTTAAGAATGATTTGCATTATGATTAACAAGAGATATAGTACAAAGTGACTGTACATGGTAGAATATAGCAAATACAGAGTTGCAGTTAATGTGACTGGAGATTTGGTTGATGAGAATGAATAACGCAGAATTGTTCAGGTAGTAAATGATAGAGACTTCATGTCTGTATGATGTTTTTGGAAACAAATAGAGCTGTGGACATAAAAGTTCATTATTATAGAAGCATATTTAGCAACATGGGACAGCAACTGTAGACCTATTCAGTAACAGTTTTAATTCACTCACCTCTTTCTTTGTATCCACTCCTGGGTACAGATCTCCCAGTATGCACTTGTCTTGTGGACAAAAGACAAGCTGTGTTTGGGTAGATTCTATGGGCCCTGCTTATAAGCGTTCATTGAACATTTCATCGGCCGTGTGCAAATCCTTTTTGGAATTCTCTGTAATTCAATGAAAACTATCGCTAAATGTTAACGGATCCGTAAGTAAAGGAGCATCTTCAGGTCAAAAAGCCTGTTAACCCGCTAAAGGAAGCCACAAAGTGCGCCAAATAACAGAGCCGTTAAAAAGGAAGAAACCAACCAGATTTAAAAACACAGGATTCACAGTGCCCAATCATGGTAAAAAGAGAGGGACACCCACAACCCCACCCATTGTTACCCCCAGCTAGAGGGAATATATCATTATATTATTATTCACAAATACTATATTTTTGATAATATTATATTCACTTTATTAAGTAAGCGCCTTCTTTAAATCCTCTTTTTAACCTTCTATTTGTGTCTGTATCTTCGTCATCACTTCTCTATATTTTAACCCTTTGTGCACATTGAGGTTTTACTAGTGGGTTTATAGCCACAGTTGGCGCTAATTAACTACTTGTCAAAGGCAACCCTATTGGGATGGGACTACTGTATGGGTCAGTGTTGCAACTAACACAGCGAAATCACTATGAAGTGTACCGATCTCTTTCAAGATGTGTGTCTGCTACTGGTATTGGAGAATGATTTGCAGGGTTGCTTCTCTGTTTGAGTGGATTCTCTACCATCATCCTGAACATGGTCAGCTCCTGATGTGCCCAGCTGATCTTCAACATCTCAATACTCCACACTCCGGAAGATGCTGTCCTCTCGTTCTACAGATGGATCTTATTGAAGTATCTGAACATTTACTTTGCAATTATAGCTTTTGAATTGAGCTTTTGAATACATCTATTCATGTAGTGTATGTATCTGCTGATGTATTTAAATCAATGGCCTGTCTCTTGATAGCTGAATATCTGTACTACAACAGCAGACCATGATAAATTCTGTGCGTCAGGATGCAGGTATGCGGCTTCGTCAGATGAGTTGTGTTCACTCAGCTATCAATAGAATGTGGCTATCTCAAAATGCTATTGACTGACGGTACACTGAAACCTTGATATTTTTGTATGCATCTATTTTGGTTTTGTTTCAGATTATTTACATATTTCCTGATTGTCTCTGTCATCCAATAAACGTCTTTGGGTATTTTGAGGCTACCATTTGGATCTGGTATTTCTACCTTTTTCTGTTTTAGTAGGTATCGTCATGTAATAGTTTTGCATATGATTTTTATTGTAATTGATGCAGGGCATGTGTTTCCTAACATGTGTGGTATGTGGGGGAGTGTTTGGGATTGAGCATCTTTGTTTAACAATGTTTGAAATGTCTTTTAAATTTGATCCAACATTGCTATGGGTTTATTATGTGTAATTGGTTAATTTTGCACATCCGTGACTTGTTTGGTTTCACTTTACCATCTGCGTTAAGCTTTTTTTAAGCTTTTTTAAACACAGATTGGCTCAGTTTAGCCATGGTCTACCTGGCGGTAATTTTTTTGAAAATTAACTCCCATTAACATACCCGCTAATGATTAGCGCTCCTGATGGGATCACTTATAGTGCAGTGATTGACATGCGATTCAGGCGTTTTTCATGGTTTCCTTAATGGGTGCCGTAATTTATTTTTTTTACATGTGCTATAAATTTTTATGTGTGTATTAGTTTTTACAACTTTTTGTGGTGCACCCATCGACCTCATTAGCGGTGGGCAGAGAATTACAACTGCCCAGTAAATTCCTGATACCGGCACTTTTTTTTAATTAATGGGGGCCCTAGAATCCAGGCTAATATATTGCAAAAGTCAAAGATTGTTTAAAGAAGGAGGGTAGTACTCATGCGCAGTTTGTCTTTATTGTGTTGTGCTTTCCTTTTTGTTAATAGTTGTGGGTGTTTTGCATTAAGTTGCAACATAAAACATATGCGAATCTAATACGCCATCGATTCCAATGTGCACTATTTTGGAGACAAAATTTTGCAAAAAATGGTGATTCGATATGGTATATATGAGCAGACTACACATACAATGGAGAAGGAAGGGGGAGTACAGAACACTCTAGAAGCAACATAGATGGAAACTGATACTGATATGCCGTGGTTTGCCAGCTTATTTTTCTCCGAAAAGGTCACAGATCAAGGTCTGCACCGAATGCTGAGCGTACTCGCACGCCTTTGAGCCTCCTTCTTCTGTAGGTGGCCCTATGGAATAAACCAAAGACAAACAGTATACAAACAACCCACAATCTAATTGCTACTGAAAAACTTTACACAAACCTAAAAACAAGTATGGCATACCTGTGCAACCTTGATTCCAGTTTTATCGCTGAGCTTTACTGTACGCCTTGTTCATTCAACAATGTATAAAAGGTTTTAGTATAGCTCAGTAATAACGGAACACATCTGTGAGGCTGGGAGTCAGGAGTGTAGCGCAGGAGAGCTCCAGAAGTAGGTAAATACAAAGGAAAATGTACAAAGGGATTAGGCAAAGGCAAGGTCAAAGGCAGTCCAGAGGGTTGAGGCAGGCAGATAAGTAGCAAAAACGAGTTTGGGAAGCTGGGTTCAGGAGAGGAGAGATCAACAGTATCCAAGAGGGAAACCAAAGGGTCAATAGCCGGTGGTTCAAAATACAATACTGAATGGCAATCAGTGGAAACAGGAACTTCACAAGGAGAGAACCTAGCTTGAGAATAAACAAGAGCAGAATGACAGGTGAGCAGGGTTTAAATAGGGAGTCAGGCACCATAACCCCTCCCCTCAGCTCTCAGTATCCTCCCTCTGCCATTCACTGCATAGTAGGTGTGCTGGAAAGGCAACACCCACACTCCTCCCTCTACCTAGTCCTGTGTTGGAGTGGCCACCCCCTTGATTGGGAAGCCACGCCCTTTGGTTGGGAAGCCATGCCCCCAGATGACAGGAGGATGCGTTTACTCACTCTGAGGGAGTCAAGCACTACTCGAGGCCGGGGATGTGGCCTAGTCCGCAACCGCGTGGCCACAACATGGGAGGACGGAGCTCTGGAGGTGAGTGAAGGAGACAGGGGACCCTGATGCCTGCGGGTAGTGGGACCTGGAGCCTGCCTATCTGTATCGTGTACACTCCATCGCTCCCAACTAGACACCTTTCACATCCCTCCCATACTCTCCCAGTCCCAAGTTGCTTATAAGTGTACTTTTGAAAAATATCAGTACATTTTAATTTACAAGACAATAGTAAAATAAATATATAGTTTTCAAGTATCCTGTGCATAACCTTCAAGGGCCTGCTAAATAAAGAGAGAATTGCAGGGAACTGAGACAAGAATTTTCAAACTAAAGTCCATTGGACTAAAGTTTGAAATTCGTATGTCAATTCCTTGCATTTGTCTCTTTATTGAGTGGACCCTATAGTATATGCACACATGCTATATGCTCACAAGTACTACATGCTCAAACACTTTCAGCCCAAAACTTTGAGCAAACAAATCTGGGAAAAGAAGAAATTCTTTAATTTAAAAATACATTATAAAGTACCTTTATTTTTTTTCCTTGGGTCACAATGAAGATCTGAGCCAAAATTGCAAACAACAAGTCGACCTCTGATAGAGGTATATGGATAAAAAAGGGCTCAATTAAAGAATTTCTAGTTAAAATGTCTACACTTGATGCAATCTCTCCATTAAACATAAGTTTTATTTTTTGCCTACAGTTGTCCTTTGAAGATGATGCATGTTACAAGAGACTGACATTGATACAAAAGTTTAACAGCATTAACCCCTTCATGACCAGACTGTTTTTGGAATGTTGTGCGTTAGTGACCGAGGCTTTAATTTTCTTCTTTGTCGGTTGCTGTACCCACACATATTATATATTGTTTTTTTCAGGACAAGAAGGGCTTTATTTTCATGACATTATTTTGTTCATATCATTTATTGTATTGTGAAAAAAAATAGTAAAATATGGTTAAAAATAAAAAAAAATAAACACTTTTCCTGACTTTTCTTTGTAAATTATTTTACTAAGCTCCAAAAGCTAATGAAAACACCTGCTAAATAGATTCAACTATAGGTCCTGAGTTCAGAAATACCCAATGTTTATATGTTTTTTTGCTTTTTTTGCATGCTTTAGGTTAATAAATACAAGTAGCATATAGCTTTTTCAAAACCATTTTTTTTTAAATTAGCGTTAGTGACACTGTAACACCGATATCGGTCATGAATCGCTGAATAACCCCCCACATGTACACATTTTTTATAAAGTAGACATCCCAGGGCATTCAACTTGGGGTAATTTGACACTTTTCACTCTGTCATTTTACCACCAATCTTTGACAAGTTTTGGCGTAGTAATTTTGTGTGTTTTATTTCCACACACTTTGAAACTTAGGTATGAATTTAAAGGGGCTGTTCTATTTTATTGCCAAACAAAACCCCAATATATGTTCAGCAACTTCCCCTGAGTATAGCGGTACCCCACATGTATAGGTTTGCTAGGTTTATGTGGCAGGTTCAGGGAAAAAATGAGGATACGGTTATTGCAGCTTTAAAACGTGTATTTATTATGTAATGCTTGTGACTACATTTCCTATCATGCTCAGACAGCCAAAAGCTACCGTAACAGAATAGCAAATGTAGTCTATAGTAGGAAGCACCGATTTTTGCTATCCTTGCTATACTGCGGCTGCATGGATCATATATCCAGCTGCTGCGGGCCCCTATCTACTGCTGGGGGCCAATGCAAAGCACTGGCCCCAATAGCAGTTTAAAAAAAAAATAAAAAAAAATATCCCTAGAGGACCACAGACAGACATAACATGTCATTGGTCCACTACGGAATAACTTCTTATTTTTATACAATGAATTATTATTATTTTTAATTTTTTTATTTATTTAATTTTTACTTTTTTTTACATTTCTTTATTTTTATTTAACTCTAACCTTAACCCTATGGTTAGGGTTAGTACAAACCCTAATTCTAACTCTAGGATTAGGGTTTTGATGAACTCTAACCCTAACCCAAGAGTTAGGATTAGCACAATAGAAATATAAATAAATAAAAAAACGTTTTTTTTTATTTAAAGCAATCCTTTGGGGGGGGGGGGGCTGGTTATTACTGGGGGGACCAGGGGGAGACTTGACACACTATATTTAGTCTCTCCCTGCCCCACGATCACCGTGGAGCAGGGAGAGACTATAGCTGTCAAAGCTTTGACAGCTATTAACATCCGGGCTCTGTGATTGGCTGTCACAGTGCCCGGATGTTTCCGTGGGGCCTCAACCGACATGGCTGAAGTGTCTCGGTATCGAGACACTCAGCCATGTGTTTGTTAGCACGATCGCGGTAGCCAGCGTGCATACCGCGATTGGACCTGCATGACGGTCCTGGACCGTCATCGGTCACGAAGGGAGATTTCCCTATGACGGTCCAGGACCGTCATCGGTTGCGAAGGGGTTAAAAAAAGTGTTTTTAAAAGAGCATTTTGGCATATGATTGCATGCAATAACAACTTGTTTCCCTTGCTGTAGACTGACATGATGATTTACCTACACCAAAAGCCAGAAGACCTTGAAATGAGAGGGGACCTGACAGGTCACACTTTTTCTTTTAAATGTCATGTCTTTGCATCTATTCATTTGCATTAATTCACTGAGGTAGAACTGAATAACAATGAAAATTCTGCTTATGAGAAGTAAAGCTTCAGTACTCTTGGAAAAATGTCAATAATTATTGAATCTTGAAAAGAAAATTTCAAAGGCCAGCACTAATTTCTTTAATATGGATAAAGGCAATGTATTGACTCGTTTATTTCTAGATGTCACACATGACAGAGTTAAAATATTTCATTTAGACAACTAGGCTATGGTTCCTACAGGCATAAAACATAAGTTATTATTTCCTAGTTTTAAACATTTTTATATAATTTTTACACCTCCAAAAATGTTTAAAAATAAATACTACAAACCTTCAAGATATGCTGCTTTGTCACATTGAATTTTTGAAGGCAACGAAACATCTTTTTTCTTCACATTTTTCTTACGTCTGTTAATCCAGCTGTAACATCTGCTAATTCTAGCTCATTACTATAGCTTTGCCTCCCAACTGTCTCACTTTGTGATTTTGATATTTTGTCCCGCTGTCCTGCGGAGCTCTAATTTTGGGACAGGAGTAGAGATTGGGGGGGACAGCAGGATTCGGGACCGCAATCCTGCAGTGCTGATCTCATTATTATTGTGTCCCTGAATGGCAGAAATAAAATGTGAATTAATATGTAAACTGTGACAATAGGACATACAAATATCATAAGAAGTATTTTTAATTCAGAAATGTATTAAATATGGGAGAGATCTCAACACTGTTTGCCCTGCTTCCTATCACAAAAGAGGATCTCCAGATGGGCAGCTAAATCAGGTGAATCTCCTGCAGCGGCAGACCAAGGGAAGACAAGGGGGCAATTGAATAACGACCTAACTATCTATCATGTAGCCATGTTGCCCCTCCCACAGCAACCACAAACAGGCGGATTCCTCTGCTCCTTGCCACTGAACTAACAGGGCATGTTTAAGGCACTCCCAATACAGCCTGTGATTGGCTGGTTCACTGCTCCCTCCCAGACATTGAAAGTTGAGCAGGATACAAGTGCACTTAATGTCTGCAGAAATTATAGCAAATCTAGTGCTATTTAGGATTTATTGTTGTAAAAACAACATTTTGGCAAACAGACAGCTCACCAGCATCTCACCGGTTCTACCTAAACAGGCACAGACAAACACGGCACTACAACACAGGAATAAGTATATATACTTGGCCAAAGGTCAATAATTAAAGTATGAAAGAAAGATGGTACTAATACTAATTTATCATACATCTGATCAGGACCCTGCAGGCCAAGAGTAAGAGTAGAAAGAATTACCTAGACAAAATTGTAAAATTTAAAATCACATAAAAAATGACCTACCTGTGAGAAGAAGCTCCCTGCCATCTAATAAGCCTACTGTCATTCAGTGATTGCCTTCCATGTTCTGTACCATCAGAATGAGTCCAGACAAGTCTCTCAGGAAAGGAAGCAGCAGGTAATGTAAATAAACATTGCATGTTACAAGCAGAACTGATATATATATATAAATAACTATACCAAGTTTATGCATTTACTGCTACTCATTTGTCCACAGTATAGCAAATTGGTGCGTTTACTGCTCATGGTTACCATGACATACTGAGTTTATTGCTCATGATTACATAACATATCATTGGCATGGTATACAGTACCAATTTGATGCTGTTACTGCTCATGATTGGCATGATATACCATGTTAATGGGTTTACAGCTGTTGACAAATGTAATTTAAATGAAAGATTGCATCAAGTATAGATGTTTTAAACAGAAATGGTTTAATGAAAGTATACAAAAAAATAACATAGGAAAATAGTGAAAAATGCGCTTAGTGCACGAAATCCATAAAAACAAAAAAAGTACAATTACTACCTTCACAAATATGAACTGGTATATGCAATATCCAATGCAGGCTAGCATATTGAAAATGAATAGAACAGACAATAGTGTGATATTGCTAGTACACAATGATTTATTGTAGTGCCATACATTGCAATATTTTCTAAGTAAATCAAGCTCATCAGAAATATGTAGATTTGCTTGAGTTGGCTGACTCCAAAGATTCAGGCAATGTCCATGCAAATAAGGAAAAGGCTGGAAATATCTACATTTAATAAAATAAGTAGCAACTGGCATATCAGATCAGGATATTCTGTATAGGTGATGTGAACGTCACATAAAACAAATTCCAGCTCAAGTATGCACCGCTCCGTGCTTCACCACTATATGGGCTTCAACAGGCAATATATAATCGTATGAGAAAGTTAAGAATGTATTAATGACAATTAATTTAGCAGAATGTATGCAAGGTTCATTTTAATAAAAAAATAGAATCCACTCACCTGGGATTTTGTATGCATAATTGATACCAATATGCTTAATTTAATATATTGTATTTTAATTAAAATACCAGATGAATGAGCTGGTAAAAACCTTACAGTTTTGCATTGTATGTCCATTTGCCAACAGAAGGATTAATTCACATAGGTAGTGTACCAAAACAAGTATGTATCTTGGTGCATGTGTGTCTCCCTGATAAGGAATGCATGCCTTATGGGAAATCTATCCCATAATATTGATAATATGCTAATGACCTTGGACATATCTTGCATTATAAGTGCATCTCTGTTACAAAAATCACGTACAGACACCGGAACACGAACTGACGTACACAGCTATATTTATCTATGCATTCACTGCTGGTATCACTTGAACAATGCATAGGTTACATTTGACTAAACTATCTATAGTTGTGGTATCACATTTATTGAATTAAATAAATTAAATTTATTAAATAAAGTACAGATTGGTAACATTGCTCCAGTGGTCAAGATTATAGTGAATCTATTAATTTGCTTTGTACATCTAATAGACATTATGCAAAAGATGATCAATCACTGTGACTGAGACTCAGTTACTTAGAAAGCAATATCCTCGAAATCTTGTCCTTTCAGCGCATACTAATCAATTATTGTTCAGACATGTCCTGACTAGTGTTGTCTACCTTTTAAGATTATTGCATTACTATAGTTTGAAACAAGTTTTTTTTTTTTATTACAGTTTATACATAAGCTGCAATATCTTAACAATAATCTTCTCTTTGTAATCCATGAGTGATCATTGTGTATTGAAAAAGGCCCTATAGCCTCCTTAAGTACTTTTAATCTTATTCTGTTATGAAAAATGATGGTCTGAACAATGCTTCTATAGCGCGCACTTCAGAAGTACTCAACACTCTATTGGAAGGCTCCAGCATATTCCAGAGCGGGTTTTCTGTGACCTGGTAGTGCTGGTTGATGTGACTGCAAAGACATGGGGGTCTATTCACTAAAAGGTGAGTTGAGGTGAAATGAGGTGAGATGAATATTTAATCTTACCATCTTAACTAATTGGTATAGACATGGTGAGTTTTCCCCACTAAGAAAACTCACCAGGATGAAATGCTCATCTCACCTCAACTCACATTTTAGTGTGTAGCCTCCATTGTATCCAGTGGGGAAGGTGATGCTCATCACCTCGCATGCTTTTGGCTGTGTGCAGCATGATTGATGTGGGTACACACCAATGACGGAGAGAGTCAGCTGTAAGACCATCGTATTCATTGGTGGCATTGAGCACTGGTCCATCAGATGGCAACCTTTTGCTTCTGTCTCGTTAATAAATAAATTAGGGTCTGTTGTCCCATTAAGTAAAAAACTGCACAGTTTGTGAAAATAAAAGAAAACGAGCAGCGGTAGAGAAAAAAGATTGTGTAATATTGCCACTCCTCATATTCTCAGTATGTAACAAAGTAGCAACATTGGTTGAATTTCCAGAAAGCTTCAAGTAGTTAGTATAATAAAGACGAAATAAGACCTAGGTCAGTCTGGGACATTTCTGTCACTCATTAGTGCTCATCTTTTCCTGTCAGATCTTCATTCTTGCAATCATTCTGAATGTTTAAGGAAAGTATGTCTTCATGGTAACTGGACTTCTCAGCATTGCAGTAAAAAATAAAAAGAAACCTGTTAAATGTATATTACATTTTTTTCCTCTTTTCTTACATTCACCTTTTTTTCTTCAATAAAAAATAATGTTAAAGGATAAGATATATTTTGTAACCTTGATAAAAAAAAAAATAGAGTAATCGGAATAATATTTCAATAAAGGAGGAATTTCAAAATGAATTGAAGAAAAACAGGAATAGACTCCTAAATATTGCAGGTGCCATTAAGGCTGCATATAAACACAACCTGTGATTAGAGTGCAGTATAGTTAAAAAAAAGAAAAAAAAGCGATGTCAGGTTTGTGTCCGTAATGTACTGTACAAATTGTAAAGCAAGCTTTTTTTTTTACTAATTTGTCTGTTGATTTGTACTTATGAGGTATTGGCTTTAGGGCTTATGAGGCACAGGGAGGGATCTCTGACAACTTACAGGAGTCGCACTGCTTAAAAAAAATAGGAAAACCATCTCTGGGCAACCCAAATTACATGTCCACAGCAATATTTGTGACAATATCTACCATTGGTACACTGGGGTAGATTGAAAGCCCTGTGTTATGTTGAAAACTGCCATCAGCAGGATATTACTGAGAATTTTTTATTCAATGCCCACCACCCATGAAGCTAACAAGTGCGTCAAAGTCATCAAAATGAATTACTGCCGCCATTAACAGTTACCCCATCCGTTAAAATGTACTTATACTTATAATGGGCCAGTACCAAACCCGTTAACAAGTACCGCAACCATTAAAAGAACCTACCAGTGATATAACCACATCCATTAAGAAATTAGTTACATCTGAAACGCACTTTAATTACATCACTACAAGTAATTCAATGAGGTACATTATGAGAAATGTAGCCCTTTAAATCAACGTCATTCAAACCATGACTTAACTGATCAAATCTGTGTTATAAGGTGTCAAAGTAAACATTAAAACAAACACTTAATGCATGAACAAAGTGGACTAAACATACCAATTTGACCCCTTTCAATGCTGGATACAATTTTACTACATAATGTTAAAGGGACTATATCACATAGTTCTCAGTGGGAATGTGGATAGGATCAACTGATCTATACATAGTGTGATGAAGATTACTCTTCACCCTCAGGCATGCCAACCATCTCAGTTTTTTTTAACCCCTTAAGGACAGAGCCTTTGAAACATTTTTGTCCTTTCTGGACAATGGCTATTTTAACATTTCTGTGCTGTTTGTGTTTAGCAGTAATTTTCTTCTTCGTCATTTGCTGTACCCACACATATTATATATTGTTTTTATCGGGACAAAAAGGGCTTTCTATGGATGCCATATTTTTGATCATATCTTATCATATTATTAAAAAAAAATAATAAAATAATGTAAAAAAAAAAAAAATACACAAATTTCTTTGTTTTTATTTGAAACAACTTCTCCTCATCGACAATAGCGAACGAAAAAACATGCTAAATAGATTCTACTATTTCTCCTGAGTACAGGGATACCACCCATGCATAGGTTTGTTGGGTTGTTTGGGGGCTAAAATGCCAAATTTGTGAGGTGCAGTTTTTTGTTTTCCAACTTGAAATTTTTACATGCAGACAGCCTGCACCCATGTCCCATTTGGGACATATTTGAAACCAGCCAGTGTATTTTACCCCATCAACCCATATATTTTTTAAAAGTAGACACCCTAGGCTATCTCAAATGGTGGTATTTTAACACTTTCCATGCACTAATTCTACCACCAGCCTTTGTCAAAGTTTGTGGTAGTAATTTTTTTGTGTTTTTTTTTCACAAACCTTGTACTTCAGACATGAATTTACAGATTTTGGTATGTGTCACTGCCAAATAACACCCCAATAAGTGTTCAGCAACATCTCTTGAGTACAGGGATACCCCCCATGCATAGGTTTGTTGGATTGTTTGGGGGGTAAAAGGCCAAATTTGGGAGGTGAAGTTTTTGGTTTTCCAATTTGAAATTTTGACATGCAGACAGCCTGCACCCATGTCCCATTTGGGACATATTTGAAACCAGCCAGTGTATTTTACCCCATCAACCCATATATTTTTTAAAATTAGACACCCTAGGCTATCTCAAATGGTGGTATTTTAACACTTTCCATGCACTAATTCTACCACCAGCCTTTGTCAAAGTTTGTGGTAGTAATTTTTTTGTGTTTTTTTTTTTCACAAACCTTGTACTTCAGACATGAATTTACAGATTTTGGTATGTGTCACTGCCAAATAACACCCCAATAAGTGTTCAGCAACATCTCTTGAGTACAGGGATACCCCCCATGCATAGGTTTGTTGGATTGTTTGGGGGGTAAAAGGCCAAATTTGGGAGGTGAAGTTTTTGGTTTTCCAATTTGAAATTTTGACATGCAGACAGCCTGCACCCATGTCCCATTTGGGACATATTTGAAACCAGCCAGTGTATTTTACCACATCAACCCATATATTTTTTTAAAGTAGACACCCTAGGCTATCTCAAATGGTGGTATTTTTACACTTTCCATGCACTAATTCTACCACCAGCCTTTGTCAAAGTTTGTGGTAGTAATTTTTTTGTGTTTTTTTTTCACAAACCTTGTACTTCAGACATGAATTTACAGATTTTGGTATGTGTCACTGCCAAATAACACCCCAATAAGTGTTCAGCAACATCTCTTGAGTACAGGGATACCACCCATGCATAGGTTTGTTGGGTTGTTTGGGGGCTAAAAGGGCCACATTGTGAAGGTGCGCATTTTCAACTTGGAATATTGACGTGTAGCCAGCCTGAGCCCATCTTTCATTTGGGACTTTTTTTTAAAGTCGGACAGTGTATTTTACCCCAAAAAGTATATATTTTGTAAAAGTAGACACCCTAGGCTATTTTAAATGGTGTTATTTTAACACTTTCCATGCACCAATTCTACCACCAGCCTTTGTCAAAGTTTGTGGTAGTCATTTTATTGTGTATTTTTTCCCACATACATTGTACTTTAGACACAAATTCACATATTTCGGTATGTGTCACTGATAAACAATACCACAATATATGTTCAGCAACATCTCCCGAGCACAGGGATACCACCCATGCATAGCTTTGTCAGCTTTGTTGGAGGGTTGAAAGGCTACATTTGAGAGGTGAGCTTTTTGATTTTCCAACTTGGAATTTTGACATGTAGAGCAAGGAAGGGGTTAATAGCTCTTATAAGAGCCTTTGTAGTACTGTACAAAAAAATTAACCCCTAAAAATGCACAGACAAGAAAAAAATTTCTGCTGTGCAGTGATCAGTGGCAGGGAAGGGGTTAATACACTACACTATACAAAGGGTATGGCTTTTATAAAAGCCCTTGGGACTCACAATTTTTTTAACATTTTATTTAATTTATTACAATTAAAAAATTATGTTATACAGATCTGTCTCTTTCCCTCACTAAAACTCAAGTGAGGAGAGGGAGGCAGATCCATATGGGTCAGAACAATATTTACCAATATTGATCGAACCAGACGAATGGTGATGCTCATCTGAGAAATCACCAAACCACCTTTGCCACTGATCGGCTGTTACTGATCGCTATACACGTGTTCAGACAGCTTCAAAAGGAATACACGTAATCCCCTAGTGGGTATAATTAACCCCTAGCGAGTCTGACAAAAAAAATGCTGATAGCAAAAAAAAAATCCTTCTGCGACTAGATTGCTCCATATGCGCTGCTTAGGCAGTGACCATATGCACTGCTTAGGCAGTGACCATATGTGCTGCTTAGGAAGTGATATACGGCAAGGAAGGGGTTAATAGCTCTTATTTAAAAAAAAAATTACGTTAAACGTAGTCCCCTAGCGGGTATAATTAACACGTGACGGGTGTAATAAAAAAGTTTTAAAAAAATTAAAAATGCTTCTGCAGCAAGATTGCTGCATTTGCGTCAGATCTCTGCTTAGGCAGTGATCTACAGCAAGAAAGGGGTTAATCTCTCTTAAAAGAGCTTTTTTTTATACTGTAATGAATTACAGTAAAAAAAATTAACCCCTAAAAAATGCACAGACAGCAAAAAATGTGCTGCTGTGTATGATCACTGCGTACACAGCGATCAATGGCAGGGAAGGGGTTAAATGGCTTTTATAAAAGCCCTTGGTGTTTAAAATTTTATTAAATATTTGTTTTATTATTTTATTTTATTTTTTTACTTTATCTGATCTGTCTCTCTCCCTTACTATAACTAGTAAGGTGAGGGAGGCAGATCAATACTTGTCAAAGGCAATATTTGCTAATATTGCCTTTGACAGTATGATAAGTGCTCATCAGAGCACTTACCATACATGCCTGCACACAGATCACATAGATCTGTTGTGCCGGCATCGATTGGCTCCCCCTAGAGCATCGGAAGTGAAATACTTTCACTTCCGATGCTCTTGCCATTAGAAGGGAAGCGCTGCCTGTATAGGCAGCGTTCCCTTCTACTGAGCCGATGGGGTCGCTCAGGAGAGCGACCACCATCGGCTCTGGGGAGCAGAACGGTGTTGTTAAGTGCCTCGCTGGCGAGGCACTTTAACAACACCGGAGATGCTTAGAAAGCGAACGATCGTTCGCTTTCTAAGCACATGTGTGCAGCCGGCGCAGCCATTTTTAAATGGCTGCTACGATCACTCCGTGGAGTGATCGTAGCGCGCCCCTGCACATTTGGGGGGTGTTGCACAATGCCTCTACCTAGAGGCATTGTAGCAACACCGTTAGAGTAAAGAAAGCGACCGCTGGTCGCTTTCTTTACTCAGTTTAGTGCATGACGTGCCAGGCACGTCAGCTGTCGGCAAGTCCTCGATTTGCCGTGACGTGCCTGGCACGTCATCTGTCGTTAAGGGGTTAAGCCCACCTACTCCATTTTTTTTAGGCTATTTTGGGGGAGGAGAGCAAAGGTGGTGTGTTTGGGTACAAAGGTGGCACTGGGAAGCTGTGTGGGCACAAAGGGGGCACTGGAATGTGTTTGGGTGCAAAGCTGACACAGGGTTTGGCACAAAGATGGTACTGGTAAGGTGTTTGGTCATAAAGATGCCACTGGGAAGCTGTTTGGGACACAAAGGTGTCATTGGGAAGCTGTTTTTAGCAAGAAGGTCAAATAAAAATCACAGACCCAACTACTCGTTGGTGGTGGAGCTTTATTCAGATACAGGCAAAATTTCAACACTCTCTAGTTTTCTTCAAGCCTAGAGTTTAGTATTTTCAATAAACTTTATATAATGTACACAACTGACAATTGGCATCAGTGGATGGGACTAGAAGTCCATGATTTACATATGCAAACATTGTGCCATATCAAAATATTAAAATATGCCAGCAAAATACAATAAAATAACAAATCACACAATTGCCAAAATCAGTCTCATAATCCAGTATAGACACAGTTTAGATTTTGATTTTAAAAATGTTATAATTCATAAATATTTTTTACAAATGTGATAATACAATCATAGAATATCCTCTCTACAGCAAAGGTCATCACAACATGGTAAATATTTATATAAGAGAAAATATTCAAAGATTAAAAACACCACAACTGTGATAGCCAGTACCAGTATAGATTAAAAAAATATGTATATCAATAAAAAGGAATATCAGGAAGTATTACTTTACTGAGAAGTTAGTGGATGTATGGAATAGCCTTCCAATAAGCACAGCTGTTTGAGTACCTGATGATATATATCCAAGAAAAATATTTATAAGAAAATATGAACACATAATGCAATATTATGATCTTAAAGTTCCTTATTATATTAAAAAAAAAAGCCACTTGATACGGGAGCAGCTGCAATAGAGGGTCTGGACTTTAATCTGTCCATCACCTGGAAAGACAGGAAAAACAGGATGGAACAATACAGCTGAATATATTTTTTTTATAAATAACCTATTTAATTATTAACCGTTACTTTTTAATCATGAATTTCTGAAAATCACAGAGTTATCAGATTCCCCTATTTAGTTTTTACTACAGAGTTATAAAATATTTCATAGAAAGGGGGCCAAATCCCATTCTCTATTTAGCCCCTTTAGGGAAAAACCATCCAGATCCCCTCCCCTCCATCTCCACCTAAGCTCAGAAATAAAAAATAAAATATGTCATGCAAAGTGTAGAATTTTTATTTAATGTGTGTATATGGATGTTGTGCAATGTGTAATATATATAAAGGTCCCTCAAAGACATTAACCAAGCAACCCATTAACACATCATTAACACCCACTAACACCCACTGTAGCAACACACCCAATAATACTCTAGTAACACTACACTAACGCCCACTCACAACCAATCCACTGTCCCTCCACTATTGCTCCTCTATATCGCTATTGCTCAATAACCAAAACCTCCAACACCTAAGCCCTGCGTGATGTCTTGCACACATTCTATTCTCAGGCAATGTGAAATGTATTTCCTGGGCTTCTAGAATTCATTTTCTATGTGTTTGGGGCATGTCTGTGAATACTGACTGGCTGAGAGCTATACAGAGGCAGTTATTGGCTTGCATTTGTAGGGTTCTAGTTTCCACTGCTATTTGATTGGTCTCTTCACGTTACATAAGAACCAAGCTTGCCGTGGAAATTTCAATAAATCCGAGATACCCTTTTCAGTTAACCCTATTTATTAGTGACTAGTAAAGACTTCCATAGGATGGAACAGATAGCTTGACGTGTTTCGAGCATATGCTCTTACTCATAGGCATGATGTAAGAGCAAAGACATGATACTTATGAATATGCTCAAAGCATGTTAGGCTATCTGTTGAAACCTATGGAAGCCTGCACTAATCAGTAATTAACTGGTTTAACTAAAGCTGGTCTCTCCAAGCATGGTTCGTGACATCCTATGTTAGCCTCTACAGTCTGTTAGGTGTAAGGCTATCCTAAATATAAGATAACACCAGGGACTAATTAATGTTTTCAGATTTTGCTTATCAAGTCACAAGGTGATGTCATGAACAGGAGACACCACAAGAACATTACAAACTTATTTTTATCTTAATGTGTGCATTTGAATGTAATTTTACTAGCACCAACTTATCGTTAATTTGTTAATGTGGTTTTATGCTATACGTTCACGGTATAATTAATATTTACAGTGCCTTCAAGTAGAAAAGAGACTAAGTAATAAGAAATACACTCCCTGGAATTTGTCACAGAGGGGCATATCCTTCTACTGGTCTGTCAAACTGTCATGCATGCTCGTGTTAATAGAGCTCTGTGAACATGTTATTATTTGTTCCTTATACCATCAAGCAGGGACTGGAAGTAGTAGCTTCCCTAGTGCTTATTTTCTTCACTAGTTAATCAAGGATTCCATTCAAATGAAGCACGATAGGAAGATAATTTAAATAGTGAATAAATCAGTGTCAGTTTATACTTAATTTTAACATTTCCCCAGTATTTTAATTTTAAACATAAAAATAGATCTAGGAAAAGATAAGTTGTATTGAAGTTATATAAATACTATTTGTTATATCTGATACAAGTAAAACTTTCTTATAACTTGGGTTCACCAATTTTGCATATTAAATTCCAGTTTGTAGCACCTCTGGGGAATGTAATGGGGATGTAAGGTTCAAGAGTAGTGAGCGTAGCGCAGGGTGGTGGGTAGGGAGTATGGATGGCAAAGAGGGAGTCCCAAAAGTGTCAAAGCAATAGGGTTAGGCAAAAGAGTAGTCAGTTCCAGTAAAAAAGAATAATGGGTAAACAAGTCCGAGTAGGGGAAAAAGCCAAGGTCGGTACACAGGAAGGCAGCAATAGATATAATTCAATTCACAAGGAATCACAAAGGAATGGGACTGAGAACAGGTACTATAGCTCAACAAGCAAGCACTTAATAAGGTGAGTATAGGGTTTTTATAGGGCTGCTAATCAAGGACCTCTCCCCTTTACACCTGGGGACCGCCCCTGGACTATGTTGTGGATAGGGAGAAGGAGTAGAGACTCTCCACCCTCTTTCCCCAGCCCCCTTAGCCTCCACCAATCGCGCAGCCCCTCTCACGTGTGAGCCCCGCCCCCTAAACCTCTTGGAATTTGTTGCAGTGATCGCGAGTGGGAGATAAAAACTCGAGGCTGGGGATTCGGCCTACCTCACGGTCATGATATTGCACAATGGCTGCAAACAGGGACATAGGATGGGTCCCCTGTGCAAGGGGATATCTGTGTTACCAAGTAAAGGGCAAATGGGGATAATACATATTTGATCCTATCATACTACACAATAGCTTTCTACTTTATTTTTATTTGTCATGTGGGCTAATTTATTTTACTAGCAGCATTAAACGGCATAATTTTGATAGATCAAACTTAATTTAAGCCATTTAAGTAGTATTTTAATATTTTGTACTCCATCTATCCACCAGTGCATCAAGTATATTTGGTGTACAATAAATGTATATTTGGTGGCCTAGAGCTCTTCTTCCTCCTTTATACTGATACCAACAAGACCACTCTCAAACTTCTTCCTATTTCTTGAACTCACTTCCACAGAATCAATATTTATTACTTTATTTCTTGCACAGAATCTGAAGTATCTGAATTTGACTTAGTCTCAAAATTAGTTTCAATCAATTTTCCTCCCGTTACTTTCCATGAAGAAGAAACTTCAAAGTTGAATTTTAGTTAATAGACCCATAAGGGTTTCATAATTAAGGAGTGAGCCTTCATATCCAAGAGCAGGTTCTTGTTCTGGAAAAAGTGAGTGGGATATCCTTATTTTTTTCACCACCAATCATTGTTATCACAAATATAGTACACTATATGTTGTGTTATATTATATGTGTTTCCCTTCCATGTTATGAACTTGGAGACAAAGATTTGAAGACTACACATATTTGTAGTTAAATATTATTATTATTATTATTGTAATGCCAAAATTGCTTATCTGATTAGTAGGAGTCCAGTGGTAGGAAGATGAGAAAATCACACGTACAACTGGGACACCAAACCCAATAATTGAAGGTAGAGACAATATTGGGATGGTGAGACAGTGCACGAGAGCGGTATTATAGAGTTCAAAAATTAGGTACAGGCAAGGTTCAGGCGGGAATCAAAGTCGAGGGCAGACAGAGGTCGAGGCAGGAAGCAGGAGGTTCAAGGTCACATGGAATAGCTGAGGTCAGGACAGGTAGCGCAGGTTCATGTAACAGGCAGAGGTCAGCAACAGGATAGTCAGGTACACAAAGGAAGGGCGAAAAAGGCTACGAAGCAAGCAAACTTTAACTAACTTCAGCTCCAGAATCAAGAAGCAATGAATGCTTGGAGGTGTGGGTTTATATAGCCCTGTTGGCAATTACCTTGATTGGTTTGGGAGGAGGAGCAACAGACTAGGTGATACCATGGCAACATAATGCTACTGGGTCTTCCCTTTACTCTAGGCCAAGTTCCTTGATGATGACGAGTGAAAGGGGTGCCTAACAGATAGTTCCCGCCATCTTGGATTCAGACAGGTCCTGTCTCACCCGCTTAAAGCCCTGATCGGGGAAAGGTAGCCATGGGTGAACCTTGATACGGGGAGCAGGCACGACAATTATTATGTATTATTGATCATGTGAAATCATATCTAAAAATAATGTATTTGAGTTGAGGTCGCAGCACAACTTCTACTTTTTGTTTGTTTGCTTTACATTTAATTATTGGTTCAATTTCAGAGGAACTCAGTGACGGCTAGGCCGGATTGTTAGAGCTAATTTGATTTCCAGGCACTGGTAGACTTCCTGCAGCAAATGTATTCAAACTAGACCTTATTCAGATAGGGAGCAAAGCCTTGTTAGTAATGTTATGTTGATGTCCCCATTGTTTTGTCCATTATCTGCTTGAATGGTTTTTTTTTTTAACACAAGTTAAACAAAAAAAGAAGAAAATGGATTACAAAATGCATTACATATGTTCTATAATAACACAATCCATTTTCTTTTCTATTTTATCTTTGTATACATTCATGTATACATTAATTTATTTAATATGTGCTATGTTAAAAATGAGTTCCAATTACCAAAGTAGAAGGTATTGAATTTCCAATTACTTCAAAAAAATTCTGCTTGTTTTGAATACATAAAAGTAACCAAAGGAAAATCAATATTCATCTTCTTACTGATTCTTCATTATACAGTAGCTTCCAAAGATTTATGTTCATTCCTCGGATATACACATGGGTGATTACTGGAGACAGGGTTAAATACTTAGCCAATGGCAAATTTCCAAAGTTGTCTCCACTTTTAAGTTATTACAAGAGCTTAAAGAATTAATAATGGCAGAGAATAGAACAATGTGTATCTGATTTAGCTTTTTGCATATATTGGTATCCACTCAGCGCACAAATGACAGACAGATTATCTTTTAACTTGCTGTTTGCAATCTTTGTAGGAGTTGACTTTAAAGCTCTGAAATAGGTTCTTTCACTGTACTAATTCCATTTAATAATATATGTGATTTCAATTTAAAAAGTTCATTTTATTTTACCATTTTAAGATATAGGAAATTAATTGATTTATAAACTTGAGACCAAAGGAGCTGAGTTGGAAAACTCTGATTTAGCTTTACTTTAAAGTCTGCTATTTTGGCCTGAATTGTGCCCAGGGGCGGGCTGGGCCGGGGGGCAGGGTGGCAATTGCCCCCCAGGCCGCCCTAAGCTATTTAAAACACGGCCGCTGGGCCAGTGTTTAAAAAAAAAAAAAAAAAAAAAAACGGCTTGCAGGCAGAGACTGAGAAGGGATCGGAAGATCCCCTCTCACCTCCGCTCTGCCTGCAAAGCTGCACGGGGAGCCGAACAGGCAGCACAGAGAAACCTCCGTGCTGCCTGTTCGGCTCCCTGTGCAGTCTGACACGGAAGTGCCGACAGTCACGTGATCGGCGCTCTGACGTCAGACGCGCGCCGATCACGTGACCTGTCGGCACAACCGCCGGGAGGCCGAACAGGCAGCATGGAGGGACCATGCTGCCTGCCACCAGGGAAGTCCTCCTGCCACTAGCCACCAGGGAAGTCCTGCCACTAGCCACCAGGGAAGTCCTGCCACTAGCCACCAGGGAAAAAGGTAAGGGGGGGGGGGGGCTTTTAAACACTGGCATATTATTGGACAAAGTGGCTGGCAAATAAGACTGGCATATTATTGGGCAAATTGGCTGGGGAATATTATATGGCAAATAAGACTGGCATATTATTGGACAAATTGGATGGGGAATATTACATGGCAAATAAGACTGGCATATTATTGGGCAAATTGGCTGGGGCATATTACATGGCAAATAAGACTGGCATATTATTGGGCAAATTGGCTGGGGCATATTACATGGCAAATAAGACTGGCATATTATTGGGCAAATTGGCTGGGGAATATTAAATGGCAGAATAACACTGGCATATTATTGGACAAATTGGATGGGGAATATTACATGGCAAATAAGACTGGCATATTATTGGGCAAATTGGCTGGGGCATATTACATGGCAAATAAGACTGGCATATTATTGGGAAAATTGGCTGGGGCATATTACATGGCAAATAAGACTGGCATATTATTGGGCAAATTGGCTGGGGCATATTACATGGCAAATAAGACTGGCATATTATTGGGCAAATTGGCTGGGGCATATTACATGGCAAATAACACTGGCATATTATTGGGCAAATTGGCTGGGGAATATTACATGGCAATTAACACTGGCATATTGGGCAAATTAGCAGGGGCATATTAAATTGCAGATAACCTTGGAATATTAAATTGCAGAATAACACTGGCATATTATGGGACAAATTGGCTGGGGAATATTAATGGATAATAAATAATATTGGAAATGTGTATGTAATGGGGTGATGGAGGCATGTAAATGTGGTGATGGGGCATGTCCTGGTGTGCAACGTGGGTTATGGGTCATGTCGTAGGTGTGCAAGGTGGGTAGGGGGGGGGTGCCCAAATTTTGGAATATTGGGTGTCTAAATCCTGGCATATTGAGGGGCATAATCCTGGCATATTGAGGGGGAAATCCTGGCATATTGAGGGGGCATCATCTTGGCATATTGAGGGGAAAATCCTGGCATATTGGGTGTCTAAATCTTGGCATATTGAGGGGCATAATCCTGGCATATTGAGGGGCATAATCCTGGCATATTGAGGGGCATAATCCTGGCATATTGAGGGGCATAATCCTGGCATTTTGTAAGGAAAAATTCTAGCATATTAAATGGCAAATCCTGGTATATTGTGGGGGAAAATCCTGGCAATATTCGTTATAAAACAAGGAAAAGATGGCCGTGGATGGGGAGGCGATTCGATGATGCAATGGGCCACTTGACTGGATTTGCCCCCCAGGCCTAAGGCTGCCAGCCCTCCCCTGATTGTGCCCCTAGATCTCATGTGCCATAATGAATTAAAAGGAAAAATAACATGAGTTATATTAGTTGAATTTATAAAAATGAAACATAATTTTGCATTGGTTATTTAACTTTATTTAAAGAGTATGCTTTCTCTGTATTGTAATAAAATCTTTTCCTTTTTTTATTTTGCTTGGAGTTCTATAAAATGTGTCTAAAATGTTAATTAAACAAGTAGTACACCAAAGGTTTATTAAAATGATCCCAAACTAATAATATAACTCAGAGAGAAGTGCTGTACAATTACAATAGCTATCATGGGAATATTTAGATCGATTTCTGGTACCGTAAAAATGCACTCAAACTAAAAGAATGGATTATTGGCAGATAGTGGTAAATATAGCTCAATAAATGTATAAAGTATTAATGTTTATTTTTTTTTATACACATGCACAGACAGAATATTGGGCTCTATTCAACCTCAGAAATGTATGCCGGGCTACTGAATGCCATAGACTTAACTAGACACACCTACATTAAGAAACACTGATAACAGACTGAATTGAGCCCATTGTGTGATGTATTAAGATTTCTGACTTTTTTGGTAATATTTTGTAATGTGAACATATGCAACATATAGGTAATTCTGAAATGGGTTTTACAAAGCATATGCTACAAATCAGTTGTCTGCTTCCTGATATCATTAAATGATTTTCACACTCAGTGGTGTATCTTGGTTTTGTGCTGCCCTAGGCAGACAAAATTCGGGCACTCCCCACCCACGTTGCACACCTAAGACATGACCCATCACCCACGTTGCACACCCATGACATGATCCATCACCCCATTACATGCCCCATCATCCACATTGCACACACCTTAAATGCCCAGTCACCCCATTACATGCCCCCATCACCCACATTGCATAAACACTAAATGCTCCATCACCCCCATTACATGCCACCATCACCCTCATATCATACCCCCACCACGTCCATTACATGCCCCCATCACCCTGATTAATTGGAAGGAGCTAAAGCTTGCTGAATGGTGGGGGAGGGAGTGAAAATGTTTGAAGCACCAGAAGTGTGCTTTATCACCCTCTGGCAAAGTGCCGCCTTCTGGCAAAGTGCCGCCCTTGTTTGCCTTGTGGAAGATACACTACTGCACACACACATCCATGTATTGCCCTTTGGGGCATGAGGGAATCTGAGCATGCATACGAGAGAGATAGTGGTCTCTTCACTAATCAGATGAATAAATAACTGAGATACCAATCAATCAGGCCAAGATAGCCCAATTGGAACAATTCTCCACTTAATGTAACAGACATTACGATTCATCTGCATTTCTAAAATAAAATTACTAGCATTGGAAAACTTCTTCTTTAAATATCATTCTTACTTCATTTAGCATTTTAATCCGATGCTTGATATTGTACTTGGTCATATGAGGCTTGCATGCAGCTGTAGAAACCCATTCCATGAAGCTCCTGCTGTACAGTTTTTGTGCAGATATTAAGGCCAGTGGAAGTTTGCAATGCTTCAGCTATGGAATCGGCAAAGTATTGCCAACTTTTACGCACAATGTGTCTTAGCATGTGGGGACACTGCTGTGTGCTTTCACATGGTCTTCTGCTTTGTGGATGAGTTGCAATTTCACAGAATGACTCATTGCAAAGGTGCCATCCTATCTCAGTACCATGTTTGAGCGCTTCAAAATGACCCATTTGTTTCCATATCTGCAAATGCAGACGACAAGGCTAGGTGCATGATATGATACACCTGTTGCAATGGGTCTGATTGAAACACCTGAATTCAATCATTAAGAAGTGTGTCCCAATACTTTTTTCCATAGAGTGTATGTTTGGGCTGGGTGGAACATTAAGCCCATGTGCTCTGGTGAGATGTTGGATTTTAGGTACTCTTTAAGGAGAGGCATTACATTGCCACCACAGCATATTGGTAAATGAGTAGTTAACTCTAGCTGTGTTTAGCTTATTTTGTGTAGTTCTTTGTGTATACCGTTCTACAAACAAACTAATTAGAACACATTCATTTGTGTGACCTTGAGCTACTATTAAAACACATCTAAAATGGAATATTTTAAGGTTTATTGCATTTGCATTATCCATGCCCTAAATTCTATGTTGTTACCAGATAATCATACTATTTACTGATTGATTTGGCATTATTTTTGCACACTGTGACATATTAAGACAGGTGTCCTTTGAGAATGATTAGGCTGGTTGAACCGCAATGAAAGTATACAAGAGAACTCTGGAATAGCAACAAGCCAGGCTTTGAAATCTAAATGCAAATACCAATTTCTATCACTCCTGGGACAGCATGTGACTGAAATATAATTAAAGCTAACCTTTCTCTGAATGCTTATTAACTTATTTTAGAATCTGTCAAAAATCAACTCATTAGGCATAAAGATTTATCCAATCTGCATAATGGAAATGTTTATCCATGCAAAATACCCCCCCTACCCCCAAATAAAATGTAATAAACCCTCAAAAGAATCAAAATTCCTCATTCTCACATAATACACAGTATATATGGTTTCTGATATAATAACAGCCCATACAATGCAAAATGGGATTACAGTGTATTCAGTGTTGAAGACTGCAGGAACTTGAAATGTCTGTAACTAAAACATTGAGGTGGAAGCTAAAAATATGTCCATGTTATAAGCAAAAAAAAAAATTGCTGTGGCATAATGGCTCAGATTCAATGGTCCCTGTTATGTTTAAAACATGTGTTAGCGGTAAATTAACAGGCATTGATGGGTTGGGATTTTAAAAGATCATAGGAAGCATCTGATTGGTTGATATTGGTATTTTTCAACTAGCCACTAATAGGGCTGGGACAGGGAGGCTTCAGATTGGCTGACAGGGTCAGGCAATCAGACTCCTCCTCTGCTCTTTGAAATCCTTGCCCTCGCGGGCTCTTCACTGAGAGCAGACAATAAGATATAGGCTGCTCTGGGTTTTTGTTGTTGTTGGTGGAACCGGTTGTTTCCAATTAATGGGTATTAGTATCTGTGCCGCATTAAGCAGATGCATTGTCAGGGACTTTATATATGTGCCTAAAGCTTTAGAAGTATGGTATAGTAACATTAATGTGGGGAAGCAATACATTCATGATCTGACACTTTCTGTATAATTTTAATGATTGTTGGCCAGTACTGTTTCAGTTTGGAACACGAACACCAAAAATGTAAGTATCTTCCTGTGGAGGTAAGAATTGCATATTATTTATACTGTGTGAATGTCATTCTCTAAGCATATGGAGACAATAATTCACGACACACATTTTTTTTTTAATCCCATACTTTTTTTATTTTCAACGTATAGGAATACATATAGACCAAGTCATCCACTTACAGAAATACAGTTTCATCAGTATGTGCAAGTATATATGTAAAAATATCAATTTACATGCCGATATCAATGAACAATATAGTTAGTCAAGACCTTTTCGGAAACATAGAAACATAGAATGTGTCGGCAGATAAGAACCATTCGGTCCATCTAGTCTGCCCAATTTTTTTTTTTTGAGTACTTTTATTAGTCCCCCGTTCCCGGTCTTATAGCTAGGATAGCCTTGTGTCTATCCACGCATAAATGTATGGAAGGTCCATACGTTGTTATACGCGTTTTATAAAATTAAACTGCAGGTTATGGTGTACTTGGCTTAGTAAAATGGCTATCATTTAGTCTAATAAAAATAATTTTTGTTTGTTTACTTTTTACGTTTGATGGGTTTGTGCATTTGAAAAAATGATGGCCTTGACTATAGGCATTTCAATCACTTAACATATGACATGTAAATCAAATAGTGCATATTGGATGAGTCTACCACTCAAAACAAGTTGTATATTAGTTATTCTAAAGCATGGTCGAAGTAAAAAGTGAGGTTTCAGAAAAGGTAACAGTTTTGTATTACTGACATTCATAACTACACTCATCTGAAGGTCGGTGTTGGGGGAAGGGGAGCGGATGGAGGCCCGGAGGGGGTATTTCTGAAACGTATGACAGGGTTCCCAAATTCCCATATATTTCTCCAAGGTCCCATTCGGGCAGAAGAAGTTGATTTCCATTTTACCCTCGCACTCAATCTGTCATAGGGTCTCCTGCCAAGAGAGTGGTCTTTGTTTTTTCCAGTTTCTGGCTGTGCATATTTTTAGTGCCGAGTGTATTTGAGTTAACAAACATCTTTGATTTATATTCCCAGGGGATTTGAATATGAAACAGGAATTTTTGGGGGTGGGTATGGCCATGGTACTCCTCCCTCTCTCCCCTCTTTTCTTTTCCTCTCTCACACTGCCTATTCTTTCACCCTTTCTCCATTTTGAAAACCCAGTTACGTTCAATTCTTGGCCGTGTCCTTACAGTACATAAAATATTTTGGATCACGTAAAAGAATGTACTAGATCACTGCAAATTTTGTTTTTACCCAACGCAGTTGTGCATTCCTGATGTTATAGCTATGGAAGTATACTACTAGTATCTATGTCGCTAAAACTTCTATCTTGTACTCATGATGTTCTCTTTGTTATGCAAAACTCTTCTTAATAAAAACGATGTTACAAAAAAATCCGTTCCGCACTATACACACTTCTTAAACATGTGAAAATATGACATTCCAAGAATTCTGTGCTTATTTCCTTCTTTATTATTCTTTTTGTGCTGATTAATGCATGCTTGAAGATAAGTGATGGATGTTATGGATTCAACTGATGGGTCTCCAGTGAGAGACTGCTCTCATTTCTTTGCCAGAGCTGTGTATGTCTGTATATGCTTATGATGTGTATTGATTTTGATCATCCATTTATTATTTGCTTTCTGATATTCATGGCATTTTATGAATGAAGCTGATGCATTTTATCTTTAGTGATACATCAATTAACTGAACTAGTTACATTCTGCTACATTTCATTTATATTTGTGTCAAAACCAAGTGCCAAAATACGTAGAGCATCATTTATTAATTAAATATGTTTTGTTTGTGGCAAATTGGACTGAGCAAGTCTAGTTTGTTTTACTGCAGCAATGTCGGCTCATCTGTTGCCATGTTTAATTTAAGTACATTTTATTTAACAACTGGAATTTTATATTTTGGCAGAGATACCCAATCAATGCTGATGTAGGACTAATATAACCCAAAGTAATTAGCCCAGGAGTGTGGTAACTTTCCAATAAAGTAATTATAAACTATGCAAATAAAGACAAGACAGAGATTTGAAAGAATGACAACTTGCAATTGTTTTTATACCGCTGGATGACTTCTAGAGTCCTGCACTGTGTATCTATTTTGTAGTTATTTATTACTGGCATGGGTACATTTATATATAACAATTTGCATGTACACTATCCTGCTGGTCCATGGTAAACTCATATCAGAGTTAAAGCCTAATTAAAGGACTATGTTGGAGAAAGTTTGGGCAAGGCCTTTTTTAAAAATTATTTCTTTATTTATGTTGTTTTAAAAACAATTGATGGGCAGTTATTCTCATTTGTACTTTTACAAGAGACATCTAACAAAAGAATAAACATGGAACATTGTTTGGTTTGTGCTTTGATTCTAAAAAATATTTATTTTTGTAGGTCAATTTGGTGCCAATAGATGGTTGCATAAAGGAGGTTTCTTTTCCATAAAACATTAGATCTTAAAATAATATAAATTTTTTTTTATCTTCACCTTTAGGTACAGGGATTAGTTACTCACTATTTGGAAATCTTACAAACCATGGGTTACATCTATTCTTAAATTCATCTGTAGTTCCTATATTCATTGCTATATATTATTCCATCTTATATTGATATATTACTTGACAATAGACCTGGCTCCGTGATGGACACTTTTGTTGATTCCATCTGTGGCAGAGTACCATCTTTGGTGCCATATTAATATGGATCATCAGGTATTTCTTGTGGAATGGAATGAGGAAGGAATGGAAATGACATATTGACAGTTCTAAAGTATTTGTTATTTTAATTTAAAAAAAATGTTGATATTGCACTATAAACCCTTTGCCACATGTCCTTTATAGCTGGGCATTCCCACCATATAAGTCTATGATATTCTATGCTCTGGTTACATTTCCAGCATTTGTATTATTTTACTTTGTTAGAATGTGTTTCATTTATTGTTTTTAAATTATTGTTTCAAATAGCATTAAGAGCATTTTATGGAATTCATTTGCAATCATTTATTTTTAGCAATTCAAATTTCAGTCCACGAAGGGGTCGAGGACAGTTCAGTGCGGGGACTTCATTGCTGACAGTTCAGCGCGGCAGTTAGAACGCTGAACTGTCAGCAATGAAGAATAACGCGGCCATTTCATCGCAGCTATGTAAGAGCTGACAGTCCAACGCTGAACTGTCAGCCCTTACAAACGTACCAGTTAAAATAAAATAACCCCCCCTAATAAATGATTCCCCCCAAAGTGCCCCCAAACCCTAATACTAAAATGAACCCTAAAACCCAATACTAAAATGAATCCCAAAACCCAACACTAAAATGAACCCCCAAACCCTAATACTAACCCTGAACCCTAATACTAGCCCCCTAAACCCTAATACTAACCCCCGAACCCTAATACTAACCCCTAAACCCTAATACTAACCCCCGAACCCTAATACTAACCCCCTAAACCCTAATACTAACCCCCAAACCCTAATACTAAAATTAACCCCCGAACACTAATACTAACCCCCGAACCCTATTACTAACCCCCTAAACCCTAATACTAACCCCCGAACCCTAATACTAAAATTAACCCTCTAAACCCTAATACTAAATTAACCCCGAACCCTAAAAACTAATTCTAACCACCCTAAACCCCAATACTAAAATTCTAATTCTAACATTTTATCTTCTAACTGTAACACATTAAAACTCACCTTTAGTGATGAAATTCACGCGATGAAATATCCCGCGACGAGCTCTTGTGTGGTCAAGTGACGGCGGTGAAGCGGATGCAGCAGCGATGAAGTGTCCCATCCCCCTGGAAGTGCTTATGGAAAACAGTTTCAAAATCATAAAATCTTTTCAGATGCAGATTATGATGTCAGTTTTGCAATCTATAGTAGACATGTGCAAAACTAAAATTTTTGTTTCGTTTTCGTCCATTCGGACAAAAATGTTATTTATTTCGTCTTAAACTAATTTCGTTCATTACTACATTCGTTTCAGACGAAATTCGTTCATTATTTTCGTTTCGCTAATTTTTATTCGTTCGTTTTATAGAATACATGTAATACTATTGGCTTCCTATAAACCGAACGAGAGCCCCATTCATAAGAAATTCTTATGAATGGGGCTCTCGTTCGGTTCATAGAAAGGCAATAGTACTACATGTTTTCTATAAGCCGAAAGTCTATAAACCGAACGTTCGGTTTATAGACTTTCGGCTTATGGAATACATGTAATCCTATTGCTATTCTATAAACCGAACGTTCGGTTTATAGAATAGCCATAGGATTACATGTATTACATAAGCCGACAGCCTACAAACCAAACGTTCGGTTTATAGGCTGTCGGCATTTAACTATACGGAGACAGAGTCTCCATTCATTTTGAATGGAGACTTTGTCTCCGTGTAGTAAAATGCCGACAGCCTATAAACCGAACGTTGGGTTTATAGGCTGTGGGCATTTAACTATACGGAGACAGAGTCTCCATTCATTATGAATGGAGACTTTGTCTCCGTATAGTTAAATGCCGACAGCCTATAAACCCAACGTTCGGTTTATAGGCTGTCGGCTTTTGGAATACATGTATTCCTATTGCTATTCTATAAACCCAACGTTCGGTTTATAGGCTGTCGGCATTTCACTACACGGAGACAGAGTCTCCATTCATAAATTTATGAATGGAGACTTTGTCTCCGTGTAGTGAAATGCTATTGTATTCTATAAACCGACTCTATTTCGGCTCATAGAATGCAATAGTACTACGAATGGACAAATGAACGAATGATTTTTAGTTTATTAACCATTCGTTCATTCGGCTTTCGTTAGCTTAGCATTTTCGTTCTTCGTTTTTCAGACGAATGGACGAGAATGCTATTTTCGGACGAAAATGCATTAGTCCGAAAACGAATGCACATGTCTAATCTATAGGCAAATAATTTTTTTTAAATCTGAAATGGTGGAGAATTAAATATTTCAGTTACTGTCATTCTAAATAAAGACACTAAAGGTTAACGTAATGGTGAAACACTGATGTAAGCTGTACTTAATATCCTTGATTTTCTTTATTGTCTCTAACTTTGTTTGTTAAGGCGTTTGGGTTACACCGGGTAGGAGGATAGTGGCGGTGAGGCTGTCCTTCTATTCATGGATTAACCCCTTAACGCATGTGGACGTATATATACGTCCTGAAAAGCATGGTCCTTAAGGACCATGAGGACGTATATATACGTCCTCCGTTTTCATGTAGTGTTGCGCTCATTAGCGCAACACTACATGCCTGCAGCTACTCTCAGAGGCTGCTTCGGATCCGAAGCAGTCTCTGAGAGGGCTTTCAGCCCCCCCTCGACCCCCCCGCGCGCATACGATCACCGCGAATGTGATCGTATGTGCGCTAACACACATAGGCAGTGAAAGCTCATCACTGCCTATGTGTGTTAAAGTGTTGCATGATGCCTCTATCGAGGCATCATGCAACACAATCTGTGCCCTCCTGGGCACCGCGATCACCCGGTGATCGCGGGTGTGTGCTGTATCGGAGGAGCATGCTCCTCCGATACAGCATGCCCAGAGGAGAGCGACGGAAGAGAGAAAAAAAAAATCTCTTCCGTCGCTCTGAAACCGCTACTTGACTGCCCCTACAGGCAGTTAGGCGGTATTACAGGTAAAAATAGAAAATTAATTAAATAAATAAATTAAATAAATAAATAAATGGAAAAATCTAACCCTTGATCTACTGAACCTAGATCTAGGGTTAGGGTCCAAATAGGGTAATAATTAGGGTTAAATGGGGGTTCGGATGATTACAAGGGTTAGATTAAGGGGTGGGGGTCAATTTAGGGTTAGATTAAATTTAGAGTTGGGGTAAATTTAGGGTTCGGGTTCAAAAAATCACTGTAGAAGAAAATGGTTAGAAAACAAAAAAAAACACTAATATTGTTTATTGCCCTATTACGTGAAATAAAACATAGACAAACAAGGAAACATTGATATTACTAAACTCAGGACAAATAGTAGAAATATATAGACGGGGTCTTTTTTACCATTTGTAATTGTGTAAAAAAAAAAATCAGGTCAAAGTTGGAAAAAGTGTTTTTTATGGCATATTTTCATCATATTTTCTATTTTTTTAATAGTAAATGATATCATATGATGAAAATAATAGTATCAAATGAAAGCCCTATCTGTCCTTTAAAAAATGATATATAATTTGTGTGGGTGGACTGAACACAAAGAAAGAAATTCACAGTTCAGTAAACGTATGACAAAAATAATGGAATTCTGGTCTTCAAGGCACGTCAAATGCAACATAGCACTCGGTCACTAAGGGGTTAAAGGACTTATTTCAGCTATATTTCCGTTGTCTACGTTGTTCTTTCCTTCGGATCTTCATCGATTTTTACTTCACTTCAAAAATTTCTGTTTTGTTCGGTGGGAGCACCGAGCGGTGAAGAGACAGAGGAGTGGGTGGCGCTACAGGTCAGAGAGACGGGATCCATTTTTTCTTCTTTTGTTTGCTAAGTGAACTAGTATCATCATGCACATCAATGGAAATTTCTTATCAAGTAAAGATGAATTTACTGAAAAAGCCGGTGGCTTGGTAAACATTGGCCAGGTTTAAGTAATTTAGTATTATGGACAGTTCTAAAAATGTAATATATCACACACAACAAAGTTTAAACAATATTTACAGTGAGTGACTCAAGCATTCCACATTCTAACAGAGTTCATTCTATTCCTAAAGATATTTAAAAATGTCTGTATTAATATTTCTCATGTGCACATGTACCAGTAACATCACAGGACTCAGATTTCAAAGTTCAAAGAAAAGTCAGAGTCACAGAAAAATAAGACAATGCCTCAAAATTGTGAAATCTATTTAATACTTAAATCATATTTTCCTTTGGTGGTGGTGGTGTTGTATCCCAAATATTTTTTGGTGTGTTATGTGAGCAAAGTAATTTTCGATTTAATACTATGGAATGTTTACTTCTCATTTTTTATCGCCAAACAAGAGCAGGTTCGAGAGCCTACAACAGAGAATCAGAGAGGAGTAGAACGGGTCATAGAAGGGTTTTGGATCTCTGGAGTGTTGGAGATTGGCTATTCCTGTAATATCCTCAAAACTAGCCTTGCGGCATACCCCAAAACAGATTGAAATATCTTAATTGCCAAGAATGTCGCATTTTGATGATAGCATAATTTATGTTAACAGAGAAAGAGAGAGATAACTGTTTTCTGGAGTAGTCAATACAATGAAATTATTCAGTAGCCTTAACACTCATCTTTACATTATTAACAGACAGTTGCAGTGAATTAATTGCCTAATTCCACCAGGCAATGAAGCAATTATGCTTTTTAATTAGAGTGTTCATTCTGAAAGTGTCTCTCAACTTAAAAATGAACTTACAGAACGCAAACATGATGACCTTGTGCGAAAATGAGAGACAAGAAAACTTAATTTGAATATTAATTGCATGTTAATACGCATTTCTGATTTATATATTTTTTTTCGCATGGATTATAAATAAAATTAAAACAGATGCTAAAGCACATAAATGTTAAACTTTATACATGTTCATGGCACACGATACTGCTACAGATGTCACCTAATGATTTGAAGATTTTGTTAATCATTTCTTGCTTATTTTCTTAATTAGTTTCACAATTCGTGTGGATGTTCTGCAAAAAAATTTACAGAGTTTAAGGGCAATAGCACAGGAAGTATTTTTTTTAAAGAAAACTGGTTATGTCACTGTTAAAATAAATGTTCAGAGTTTTATTAAAGGACAACTATTGGCAAAAAATATGGTTAGGTTTAATTGTAAGATTGCAGCAAGTGTAGGCATTTTAAATAGAATCACTTTAATAAAAGTGTAAACGTAAATTACTTTACTGAGTTCTTTTTGCTCTATAGCTCTATCACGGGCTTACATGTTGTTTAGAATCTTGGGTCACATCTTCCTTCAACTGACACAATATGTCCATCCCCTGATAGTACTATACTAGCTAAGAAGGTTCGCTAATGTACTTATTTGTATTCTTTCATTGAAGAATTTATATTTTAAGTGCCTACAATTTTTCAATTAAACATAACTTAATTTTTGCAGACAGTTGTCCTTTAAGCAAGAAGATAGGTAGAATGTACCTTTTTGAGAAGTAAGTGCTCCCTTCTTTCACTCTAGGGGGAGTAGTCATTATAGAGCCACATGAAGACATCCTCAAATATTTCCAATTTCTCTAATTATCACACACTAACAACTGCTTTAGTACCTTTAATTTTTCTCATGATTGTTTTTAAACACATTGTATGTTTTTAAGCCATATTTGACTTCTAGGCATGTACTTATCAAATGGTGCCTGAAGAAACTTTTCCTGATGGAGCAAAATAAAGTCAAGGGGAACATCTGAGGTTTGATTTAAACCTGAAACATCCACAAACAAAACAACGTATGTTGCAAGATCCCAAAAAATCCAGTATAGTCCAAAACTTAAAAAGAGAAAACATGCAAAAATCTGTTAACATACAATAAAAATCTTACAAACCATTCTAAAATACTGTACTTCTATGGAACATCTCATTCATAGTATTATCTTTGTAAGTTATACATATTGTTGGGGGGATTATACAGTTTTTGTAGGTTTTGTGTGGTTGGATTACTGGAACATCTGCATGATCAGGAAGCAAGCTCACCAGTTCCTTGTACCGAAAAGATATATAGTTGCCAGTTGCCATTATTCTGGGTTGAAAGAGTAATTAAATATTGCTGTTGTGGAGATAAAGTGCAACATCCACCGGTCCGAAGTATACGGAGATGGTGAAGTGGTATCCTCCACTGTGCTACATGAAAAATTAGTGGGTGGGATGTAAAAATTGTTTTCAAAAAATTTCATAGGTAAACAAATAAATCGGTACTGATCTGATTATGTATTTAAATGAGTTTATCGGTGCTAGCAGAGAGACACAGTTTCACCCTATAGACCTCAGTCAGAAACACTGATAGGGTGCATCAGCATCCAGATCAGCCCTGCCTTAGCTGAGAGGCAGAGCTGAATGAAAATAAGCTAACATCTCTAAGGATACAATTCAGATTTATAAATCACACATGGCGAAGCACTGATGTTGTAACTTTGCCTCTATTGAAGAAGCATAAATAAAACCAAGAAAAGGTTAATGCCCTTTTAACCAGTAGTGCTAATCTTACTAAAATAATTTGGATATATATTGTTAGTTTCTAAATATTAAATGTAAGTAGGATGAACATTATACTTTAACTCAAATATTTTATTAAATTGTCTCTGATATCGCTTCCTAAAGCTGGTTTTAAAAGTCTAATTAGTCTATTGCCCCTTGAATAGATGTAAAGTTTCATGTATCGTAAAGACAGTATTTTCAATTTCTGGATGGCTTAGTATATGGATTGGGCAAATGCATTATTGAATTTCAGGAGGCAAAAATTAAGACCTACAATCAAGACCGATAATAATAAGAGCTAGATAATGACTCTGAAAATATTCAAGTGCTATGATCAATATGTGTTGGTAAGACAGGGCTGTAGATTTCAATTGTTCCATTCCCTCAAAGTGTTTTTAATTTAAGCTCTGGATAAATATAGAATATGACTCTTTTCCATTTCCATCACAGAATCAGTAGAAGATAGATAAAATAATAAACATAATAATGTTGTTACTTCAGCAATAATTTCAAATAAATGTCCAAAACCCAGTAGGAACAACAATGACATTATTATCAGAGGTTAAAGACCCATAAATATTGCAAATCACTAACATGGGACAATATTGTTTTTACGACATACTATAAATAACCTCTTGTAGTATAGCGATCAGGTGGACCCTTTATGAGATGACCATAAAGCCCTGAACGAGCCTGGCCAGAGTTGTCAGTAATCAATTTTATCTGAATGGAACTCTTCATTCATTCATGCTCTCTTCATCCTTTCTAGATCCATGTCTGACCAGTGGTCAAAGAAGGGCGATAATTGCAGCACCCTTACGATTCCTGAGTCATTTTTCCAACTCTCTTACTTCCCCAAACCATTTCACTCTCCTATTGAGGGAAAACTAACATAAGTTGTGGGGCCATCTTTGAGATTGATCTCTGGAATAAGGAGACTCTGCCGATAAACATATTTGAGTGCAGCCAGCGGAGAGGAACGAAGAACCCTTTTTCGGTTGTGGAAGATCATCAAACGGAGCATGAGCATGACAGCTGGTATCAATGTGATCATAAAGGTAGTTGATATGGAGTTCTAGAATGAGTAGGCACTATATTGTATTAGATGGAGAGAAAAGGTACTGAATATGGCACTTAATGCTGCAAACTTGGCCTTTTATGGTGAGTGGAAGAAGGGAAGATTAAGGTGGACTGACATGGTTTAGAAAAGGCAATTAAGGATGCGGAAGGGAAAGTGGAAACCTACATGGAATGAGGAAAATGGTGGCTGATGTTGATTGGAGCAGGGAGGGGAAATTAAATTAAGGGAGAGAGAGTGAGCTCCAAACTGGGAGCCTGATATGTACGAGAGTGGACACGAGGGCTGAGAGTGGGCTGACTTGCACAATAAGTTATGTTACGTTTAGTCTAATAAAATATATAAGCTCATGCATTTAAAAAAAAATACATATTTATTAAGAGACACAACATAGATTGCCCTATCCATGTAGGATGGCAAGCAGGGAGAGGCTGAATAAGATTTTAATTTGAACAGACATAAAAAATGGCTTGTGAGATCACTGGAGGTGTGACCTCATTAACATATGACAAGACACAGGTGGTACAGCAAGAGTTCAACTGGTAAAAGCTTTGACAACATTGTGTATGTTTGTTATGTCATCAAAGGCAAATGCATCATCTGCTGAAACCATTAAACCTTAAGGGCTGCAATTTCAATTCCCAGTGGGGTTGACTCAGCACTTCATCCTTCCAATGCAGATAATCATCACCTTGTCCCCCACACAACAGCTTTACTGTTTGCAGCACAATGTGTAGAAGGGGATACTGAATAAAGAGAAAACTGAAGGGAATTGAGACAGGAATATAAAACTTAAGGCCAAAGTAGCTGAGTTGAAAACGTTCTCCCATTCAGAGGAATGTTTCCACCTCGGCTACTTTGGTCTGAAATTTGAAATTCCCATCTCAATTCCCTGCAACTCTCTCTTAATTGAGTAGATTCTAACATGAACTACATTTCAAGCTCTCTGTGCTGAGAAGTGTGGACTAGAGTAATGTTCCCCAAGAATCCCAGCTGCTAATTATCATTTAAAATATTGTAGTTTGCTTTTTCTATTGGACTACAAACAGAACAAGTTGTGAGTGGTGCCTTGACAGTTGTAATATGTTATATGTATTCAAAATATAGTAACAGAAGACCCTCTGCCTTCATGAACTTTACCACTTGTAATTCTTTATTTTACTTATTAAATGGAAATAAAGTATTTTCAAGTTGCTACACTGTCTTTCCTCCTTGTTGACGTAATTAGACATATTTTTTTTTAAATTGTACATTAGCAATTATAAATATTGCCACCGTTATTCATATCCTAGTTAATAGCTGTTTCCAATTCTGAAAAATATTCTCTTTCTCCCTCTATATCGCTAAGCAATAACTCTCCACATTCTGTTAAAAAAAAAATCTATATTTATTGCTTTTGGGAAAATTAGCAGTGTGACATTGAGAATTGTGTTAGCAATTTAGCATCTGGAAGTTGTCATGGTAAATAATAATTGTCTATAAATATTTCAGGCAGGATTTATCAATTTGAAGTAAACATATTGATTGTGTCTGGAAAAGAAACAAAAAATAGATACTTTCACCTTCCTGTAGAATGGCATTAACCATTATTTTAAAGAGAAATTCAGTCTTATAGAAATTGTAGAATATTTATGATGTGCAACTTGCACATACTATTTTTATTGCTAGGGGCGTGTTGTAAGGCTTTGTCATATGCAATCCTTGTTATATTTCAGGCTAACTTATATATTAAAGCAAGTTTCATTTTTCTAGATCAAGTAACGCTGCAGTCTGAGGACGGTTTTAATCATGGAGAGCAATTAAGATGTAAATGTCTGCACATCAAAGCACACAGGTCTTATGTGTTATACATTATGTATATGTGACAGAAGGGGTAGAAGCAAGATAAATTGGACACAGGTAAAACTGATGGATATGAAATGGAATGGAAGAGATTGAAGTACTGAGAGTGCATGAGACTTTCACCATTTTTCCAAATTACTAATCAAGCAATATTATACCTCAAAAAAAGCAATTAAACCTATTCCTCCAGTTGCTCTATGAAGTCTGAATATTTTACACTGATTGAGGTGAACATTTCATCATAATGATTTAACTATACATGATGCAGGGACAAACCTGGCTACTTCCTCCTGCTAGAAGAGCTCAGTTAGCCTTGCACAATGAATAGTTATGTCTTTGAAGACTGAAGAAATATTTATCTCAATTCAACTCACCTCATCGCGGGATAGTTTATCTGTACCTCATGCATGGGATAAGAATTTTTAAAGGGTCAGTACACCATATTATGAGAGAAAAAATAAAGATAACTGCAACAAAAGTAGAGTTTATGTTTTTGTTAGAAAAACCCCTAAAAAACTCTTGATCGGGGCATATTGTACTAATAAATGTGGATTATCATAAAACTACATCTTCATCTTCATCATTTAAAATACATCTTAATTGGAAATATATTAAGTACACCTTATTGTATGAAATGCTGTACATCCTTACAGCAATTGCTGCCACTAATAATTAGAAATGTGTGGATAATATATTGGAGGAAATTAAGACCCACTCTGGTGGGGAAGCATGGCAGCTACCAGTAAGAGGATGAAGAAAATGCCAGTTTATCCTTATAACTAACTTTTCACTTGTGTTTCCATATTCGAAGCACAAGTGAAAAAATAAAGTGTAGTTATCCTTTAAGGGACAATTCTACCCACATAATTTCTGTATGTTGTACATGTTTTTCATATTTGAAATCCATACAATTTATGCTGGTTTATGAAAATTATCTCAGCAGAGCATATATGTATCATAAGTGAGAAGAAGTACATAATAGGCAGACTGGCTACCTGTGTAGCAGTTTTCACGCTACACTCTGAGAAACTGCTGCCATTTCTGTGGAATCAGCCTGGTTTTAACCAGCTGTGATATAATGCAACAAGGGCAGGAAGCAATAGGAGTAACTTTATTAACCTGCAGATACACTTATTAAGAGAACAAAAAAAGCTGAGGAAACACAAAAAGCTGAGGAAAAAATGTTATACGATGTAGCATTTATCTATAAATATTTTTGAAGACAGTGTTGTTGCAGCTACTACTAACTAACACTGGGCATTGAAGTGTTGTGAATTGACCATGGCATTATAATAGGAAACATAGCCAAGTTGTAGAGTTTGTACAACTGAGATACTCATGGAGACAAACAAAAAAGGGGGCGGGCGAGAGTCACATCATTCTTGGACTAATCTCTGTAACTCAGATGTCAATTCACAACAGTCAACTATTCATTGTTAATAATATGTTTAAGTGCCAATGTTATTCTAATAGCCACTGCCCACTTTATCCCCAGTGATATCATTAAACAAGTAATGTCAGTAATGTCAGTTATATACCTACACACTGCCCTATATCCATCTATCAATAGAAATGGTTGTGCCACATGTACTTTAGTACTTCATGGAACAGTTATAATTACAGCGCCTACTGTAAATAGAAGGAAAAGTATGTTTTATTAAGACTTCTATTAAATAGAGTATATGACCTCACACTGAAATAAAATTGAGATAAACGTGGGAAAATAAATATTACACTTTATTCAGCATGTGGCTATTTCTGTACCACTGCCATGGAGGCTGCATGATTGAACCCATGTGGCTATTCTGTTTCAGATTATCATTTTACTACTGCACTTTAAGTGAATGCATATTGTTGAAAGGAAATCACTGTCACTCAGTCAGAACAGTGCCCTATTAGTTTCTGCCAAACATATAACATTAATAATTGTCATTACGTATTTTATGATGATGGTGTACTAAGGTATGACTGTCACTTCCATCAGCCCTAGTAACCTTACTTGGGAGAAGCTTACTTAGGCAGTCTGTGATTTAAGTAACATTTTTTTTTTTTAATTCTCATTTTATAAACAATTATGTAATATATTCAAATCTATTAAAACCATATTCCATTTGTCATGCTAATTCCTTAAAAAAAAAACCTATAATGAATATCAAGTGAGCAAATGTAAGTAAATGAAAAACCAGCAAATCTAAAATCTTTCTATAAAAAAACAAAACGCACAGTAAGGAATTATTAAAAGCTTTGAAAGTCAGAAATCTGGACACTATTCTGGATGAAAGCCATTCAAAACAGTTTACGAGAACAAAGTTTCTTTAAATTGAATGTAATGGATTGAGTAAAGGAGGCTGTGGACACTTGATTAAAGGACCAGTTCTACCTAGCTTGGTTTTTGAATGTTATACATGTGTTAAATATCTATAATATGACCATATTTTTTACTTTTAAACCATTGACAGCTCTCCTGTAATTTGATGTCGAAAACCATTTCACAGGGTCCTCTAAATTCTGTGAAATCCAATAAGGAGGGACTTAGAGAGACGCTGTTTGTATAGCACAACACTACATCGGTTACACTTTATTTGTAGTTTTTAGGAGACGGGAAGAGTCTCATTTACCACTAATGTTCTAGAGTTACTGAACGGCGGAGTGAAAGTACAAAATAATAGAGCAATGCAGTGAGAAACATGATGTACCTGATGTAACATGGGAATTAATGCAGGTATGTATGCCAAGGGTATGCATACCGCTCATGCTTAGTGTAATTTGCTCATGAGTAAACAGTACAGTATTCTAGATGACAAGAAAAATTCTCCACTCTCAATAGCTGTTCCATACCTTCCAACGTCTTCCCTTGGCCATGCTGGATGCCAGGGTTTGGGGTTTGGTGGGTTAAGTGGCTTCTGCAGGCATGCAGTGTTCCTTCTCCAGTGTCTCAAATCAGGACTGTCCCACTTAAAGCGTGGAGTCAGGGATAGGGTTTCCACCTTTTCTTCAAAAAAATACCGCCTTGGTACTGTCTCCATAGACTTAACATTAGCCTGATGCCAATTTTTTACCGGCCTGTCAGGGAGCATGCAGTACACACAGGTTCTCAGGGCAGTCTCTTAGCCTCTCACCCTGTGGTGGACAAACAGCAGATACAGGTTGGCTTGCCAGAATATTTAGTATTGCATTCAACTGAACAACTTAAAAATGTGAAAAACATTATAATTAGGTGTACTGCCCTTGTGAACAAGGCTGCAAACTTGTTTGTGTACATATATAACTGTGTGACTGAACATCTGTTTAAGGAAAGGCCCCAGAGCCATAAATATTTATTTAAGGGGACAGTCTAGTCTCCAAACTCACTTTAGTGCAAAATGAAAATTACTATTAGTCCTTTTTGCTTATAAAAGGAAAAATAAAATTAAGTGTTTATCTCCAGCATCCATTTTGAGAATATTTCCCATGATGCAACATCATCAAAAATCTTCCAGCCAGTCTAACTTTACAACTGTTGCCAAAGCCTCCATGCTGATGTCAAAAGATACTCATCTGGTCTCTTACTGGCTCCTGTGCATCACAATGGGCAGGACTATGTGGCTTTGTACAACTTTTTTTTACCTGCCTTAAATAGAGGAGATTAACCTGATCAAACAGGATCATAACTCTGCCGCCTTATGATGTAATAGTTACATTACCCTCCCATTCAGTGAATTCTATGATCAGCATTATGCCATATAGACTACATTCTGTATCCCAAGCCCCAAAGTGAGAAAGTTGTTTAAAGTCTCTGAGGGGGTGGCACCCAAAAACACTATACTTCACAAAATGGCGGCGCCCAGTCACAGTTGTTTAGTTACATATTTTATTAAATACAGTCACATAAGAAAAACAAAAGACATATCTGAAATCAACAATTCAAAATAAAACAAGTAAAATCTTTTCCTTTTTTTTGGTGGGAGTCTCCCTTTAAAGTACGTTGAAAGCAGATTAATATGCATTAATATTTGCAAGATGCATTTTGGGCCCTAGTCAGTCCCTTTAATCCTCTTCCATAGCATTTGAATGTGTTCTGTTTAACCTTATTCACTGGGAGCTGACTTGTGTACCATTATTTTTACACAGCGTTTATCGGTCCTGATCTCGGACTAACTAACATTATTGATTTTACACTGCCTGGCCATACTCTTTGACTGTCTGCCCTTTCAGTCAATATAAATGCAGAAAGAGTGATCAAATGATGGCAAGAAAATTAACCCTACATGGCTGTTAGTGAACCTATCATTTTTTTCTTGATTCTGCTTGCACAGTATTACCATATATAGGAGATAGCTCATTTACATACTAATATAGTGTATAATATACAAACACAGAGTCAGAGAGCTGAGGAAGATGCTTTACTGCATGAGAGTGCATCTGAACTCCACTCTTCACAATAAACTATACAATTTGAGTGGCACTCGTCTCTTATAATGCAAGAAATTGGCCAATCATTAACAGATAGTCTGTCTAAAGTGTGTAGAATTCAGTATGTTGCCGATGACTAGAGTAAATCCCTAGTCAACATAACAATATATCAAAGAGCCAAGGGCAAAGTCAAATTTTCCTCCTATTTTAAAAACATGAATTTTCAATTTAATTATAGAAAAAAAGAATAGCAGCATTGTCAGGCCTGCACTACCAAAATATTAATTTTTCAGGTTGTCAGGTTATTTGGGGGCTAAAAGGCCACATTTGGGAGGTGCGCTTTTTTGTTTTCCAACTTGGAATTTTGACATGTAGACAAGCTGCACCCATGTCCTATTTGGGATGTTTTTGAAGCTGGACAATATATTTTACCCCCTAAATCCATATATATATTTAAATGGTGATATTTTAATAATTTTCATGCAATAATTATACCACCAGTCTTTGTCAATATTTGTGGTGGTATTTTTGTGTGTGATTTTTTCACACATATACTTCAGGCATGAATCCTGATCCTGCTATGTGTCATTACCAACCAATACCCCAGTATGTGTCCAGCAACAACTCATGGGTACAGTGATGCCAACCATGCACAGGTTTGTCAGCTTGTTTGGGGTAAATGGCCATATTTGGGATGTGTGCATTTCATTTTTCTAATTTGGAATTTTTACATGTCCTAAGTGAAACATTTTTGAAGCCGACCAATTCAATTTACCCCCATCAATCCATATATTTTTGATAAAGTATACACCCCAGGTTATTTCATATGGTGGTAGTTTAATAATTTTCATGCAGCATTTCTAACACCATCTTTTGCCAAACTTTTGGGCAGTAATGTGTTCAGCAACAACTTCTGGCTACAGTGATAGCACCTATGCATGGTTTTGTCGGCTTGTTTGGGGGCTAAATGGTCCCCTAGTGGGTATGGTAAAAAAATAAAATAAAAAAATATGCAGACAGCAAAAAAGTGCTTCTGCAACCAGTTCAACGTATACACAGTAATCTACAGCAAAGAAGGGGTTAATAGCCCTTGGAAGAGCCTTTGTAGTACTGTAATAGAGTACAATATAAAAAATAACCCCTAACACTGTACAGACAGGAAAAATGTGCTGCTCTGCAAGATAACTGCTTATGAAGTGATCAATGGCAGAGAATGGGTTATTACACATGGTATGGTATTTATAAAAGATCAAATAAAGGGTAAAGTAAGATCTACACAGTTTAACATAAAGACAAATTCACAGTGGGATTAAGAGGGATAGGTATGTAGGGTATATGCAACAAAACACTGGACACAGTTGGTTTGCTTGGAGTGGTTCTGTATCAATAGTTGCATATTTTATTGACACTATAAACACAAACATGCTTGTAATTTAAAATTGTATTTTTTTGTATTGCTTGTCTGTACATATGTTTTATGCTTTTATGTTGATCTCTGTATTGCATGGCACTAGACATTTAGGATTTTTCTCTGTGGAACATTATGTGTCTCCAATTTCCCACCAACTCCTGCTTTTATGTTTGCCATTTAATATATCATGTGGTCTGCAGAGCATCCAGTAGAGGGCGCCGGTGCTAACAGTCTTTCCCTAGATCTCTTTAGCCATTTGTCTAATACTGTATTGGCTGAGCCATCTGCTGATATAGATTTGCATTATGAACACTTGCTTCCTCTCCCAGCAGATTATCTATTACTGTCCCTTCTTACCATATGTGCTTATGCATGGATTTCACTACCTTGTGTGCTTTTGTCTTGTTACCTTAATGTCCTACAGCTTTACTCCTTTGCATATTTGTGTCCAACCATAAATGGTTTCCCCTGGTCTGTCTTACGCTTTCCAGGCTACATCTTGGATCTTACCTGGTGTGTGGAGAATTCTGTCCATTGTACCTAGACTTCCTATTGATTGGTTCTTTCCTAGACTCTTTGGCTCCTGACTCTACCAAAAGTCTTGGCACAAACATAGTGCTCAGTCACTGGTTAGTTGCCGCCCTCCATCAAGCTATCTCTTGCTATCTTCATCAAGCTCCTCCATCTGTTGCAATATACACTGCGGCTGCATTTATTTTAAAGGGGCTCTGAAAAAATATCATGTTTTAGCTAAATGCTACATCATGTAGAGAAAAGAAAAATAAACTGATCTGTCTTATCTCCCCCCACTAAATGCTGCAAATAAACTGTAATAGATGTAATGCTGTTTATATGGCAACAACCCATCCTCTCTCCCCTTGCCCATTATATTGGATGTCACTGGATTTACAGGCCTCTAGTAAAGTAAGTTTCAATGTGAAAATAAAGGAAAACTGTAAATTGTTTTAAAGTGCATGTATCAGATACAGAAAATAAGCTAGGCAGAACTGCCCCTTTAAAAAAGTACATGACAGCAAATAAGTATAGGCACAAATATAATGTAGCCCACGCCAAAATAGCTCAATTAATGTTAACATTTAATACACACTCCATTAAATATTGCAAATGATCTCATTCAAAGAATGAAACACATACCGTTTTCAATCCTATCCAAATACACTTATAATACTGTCAATAAAAAATGTAAAAAAAAAAAAAGAAGCTTTTTGGCCCAGGCAATACGTGACATCTAATCAATAGAATTGGCAACAGAATTCCCATGGTGCCTGAAAAGATTGATTTCTTCCATATTCAACACCGATATATCCGTTTTTCGTTTGTAAAAATATCAATATTACTAAATTATTTAAGCTGACTATCAAAAACCACAGTTGTCTTGAAGACACCCTAAAAAAAATACTCATACTAGCAATGGACAAAGTGACCCCTGCAAAAAGTTGTGACACATTGCAATGCATGAAAACACCCAGTAGTGCCAATAATAAATACACTTAGAAAAAACTGCAGTAGGATATAAACTCCAGTGTACAGATGAAAGGGTTTTATATGAGCTGTAAAAAAAATAGTAAACTAATGGTGTAGTATCAAAAAAAAATGCCAAATGACATGAATGGGGTTATTGATACTCACAAGGCTGGCTCCAATGAGAATGGAGAAGCAAGTTAGGCACTTTGTATGCAGAAATATTGCCAGTCCGCTGGATGGGGATGATTGAGATGATAAAAGTTAACTGTAATGGCTAAAAAAATAAAATCTTAAAACAGGGGCTGTATCAAAACAAACCCTTCAAATGAGAACAAGGTGAACTAATGCGACAAATACAATCAAATGTCCAAAAGTATGGAAATCGGAAGTGCTGTGCAGAAGCTTAAGACCAGGCGCTAGAGGGCTAAATGTTGTATTCCCATTGATGAATTTCTGTTACTTTTACTTGTCTGACCTTTGAAGGTTCAAGACTAGAGACTGTCAAAAGAACTTTACAAAGCCCTTGAACAAATGATTCTGTTTGATGTTGTAAACAACATCTTATATTTACAAAATATATCAAAGGATACACTGTACAGTTACAACATTGATATAGATGTTTTCCGTTGCCTTTTAGTCTGTGTCGCTTTATTGCTCTGTAGAATACTTTAATACTTTTTATTAGGAGGACATGCATATGACATTGCATTACCAAGTCTAACATTTTAATTATAATAGCCTTTTGTGGTTGCAGGCCATCCTAACGGTTGGATGGGCATCATGGAAACTGTTGTTCACAACAGCTGGGTCATCAAAGGTTTATCATCACTGGAATGTGGGTGTCTATGTACATCAAAGTATTCCTTTGTGATGTTTGTAGAAACATCTTGTGGGTGCAGTGTGTGTTATGGGGGGGGGGGGGGGGGCCTGAAGAGTGTTGTGTGTGTTTGATGTAACTGATGGGTGCTACATCTATGTTTGATGTGCCTGAACAGTGTGGTGTGTGTTAGTTGTGCTTGGTGTGTGCATTATGGGGGTTGTGTGACAAGTTCTGTATGTGTTATGCTGGTACTAAGTTCTACACAGTAATCTTGACTTTGTGCTAGTTCCTAGATGCAAATTTAATTTGCCAAGACCTTTCCTAGCATAAGGTATACTGATCCCCTCTATCTCTGGACTTAAACATTATAAATGCACATGAACGTTTGCAGCCCCCTTTGGATTAGATGGGTAATTACACCCCATATGCAAAGTGACTACTAGGTGTACTCTATAGCATTCTTTTATACTATGATCAAACCTCCCTCAGACTACCATGGTGCATATCTAATAAAATACAATAATATCAAAATAATAAAACAAATACAAATACAGTTAATCGGAAAAAAAAATAATATATAATAATACACAGTACAAAAATATAATATGTAATATAAGAATATATTGCATAAAATAATGATAAACCAACACCTGAATCCCACACTCAAATTGGTATCCTGAATTATGGAATATGAATACAATATAATATGAATATACATTAACATAGTCTTATGAATATTCAGTAACACACCAACAAAACAGATCTTGCGGAATAACAATACCAGCAATGTCATGTCAGCAATAGGCTGTTAGTTATATGTACCCCCCCACCATCATGTAATAAGTATCAGACTACCATTTCATGTCCACAGTGTGGATGCCAACACTGATAGGAAATGTACCATATTCTACTGTGGATATGAAAGGGTTCCTTTACTTGTGTAGGTTTGTTATCCAAGGGCGTGAATAGAAACTCTCTGGACATGTTGGAAAAATTGCCACATGCCCCCCCCGACCTTGAAACACATAACCACATGATAGCATCAGTGCAATTTACCACTTTCAACTATACTAGATTTGTCAGTGCAGTGGTCGCAGGGGTTTCCTGGGAAATCTAGGGTGGTGTGTCCAGTTACAGTGGCAACCACTGTGACCACTGCTCATACAAGTGGTTTTGGGAACAAAGCTAGAACAGTTGAAAATGGTGGTGATGTGTTGCAAGGTAGAACTGAGAGTTTGGTAAGCATTGCTATAGTAGCTGTTAACATTCATTTACATACCCAAAGAAATGCAATCCACAAAGGACCACTCTGCACCTTGGTTCTCTAGATCTAATGACAATAATGGTTACCTATGTAAACTACAATAGTACACTCCAAAGTTGTATTCCCGTTGATGAATTTCTGTTACTTTTACTTGTCTGACCTTTGAAGGTTCAAGACTAGAGACTGTCAAAAGAGCTTTACAAAGCCCTTGAACAAATGATTCTGTTTGATGTTGTAAACAACATCTTATATTTACAAAATATATCAAAGGACACACTGTACAGTTACAACATTGATATAGATGTTTTCCGTTGCCTTTTAGTCTGTGTCGCTTTATTGCTCTGTAGAATACTTTAATACTTTTTTATTAGGAGGACATGCATATGACATTGCATTACAAAGTCTAACAGGAAACTACTGTAAAATAATTAACTGCCTTGCACAAGAGTGACACGATACACTCTAGACACTATTCTTACAATGAATGGATTACCCCATGAAATTCATTGATGATTCAGCCCATACCGAATCACTCCTATTTACATGCATCTTTTCTTTTCCTCCTTGTAAAATGCAACTTAAATGTTTTCCGGAAATGGAGACTTTTAAAGCCATAAGAAGTAATTATTTCCAGTATGTCAAGACATTATTACAGAAATTATTGACAAACTTTAACCTGTCAACTGCCAGAGTGTAGGGCAATTGTCTGTCCCTTCCTCTATTCAAATTGTTAGCTATGGCTGCTATCTGGTCACAGTGAAATCTACAGAGATCTAAATCAGATGATTTTAGGAATGATTACAACAGCTCATAAGAATGAGTTCACTTACAAGGGCTATACTTTTATGACAACAATAGGATGTATTGGATGTGCATCAGTGTTAAGAGTGGGAGACTAATAGTACCATTCTTTTTCCTTGTGATATATAACATGCCTATATTAAATAATCTACCTTTACTAATTATAAATAACCTCTCTTTCCTTATTATATATGACCTAATTATATTATATAATCTCCCTTTCGTTACTATATATACTACAATATATATTTTGCCTTCATTCTAATTTATAGAATTAAAAGTGACAGACCTGCCATGAATTAGAGTATACTGAGAATTGTGGTCCCTTAACAAGAAAGAAAAAAAAACAGCTAGTCTGGCTGTGTAATATAAACAGAACAAGAGCAACACAACATAGGCTGCCCTAAAGCATAGACCAGCTGATGTGTACAGGCTTAAAATACATTATAAGCTCATCAACTGACAAGACATTGATACTAATTTACTGATAATAGTCTGTCCTTCTGTGGGAGTTCTTCCTTCAAGAGGGTACATGAATGTGTGTTAAAGCACTATACGTAACTATGGTAAATTTACACCGATCCATCCACCGCTTAATTCATGGGTAAACAGACTAGTCTTATCCTTCTTAACTACTCCTAGCAGAGTGCTTGAGCCATTGATTAACTCACCTGCACTATAACCATTATCATTCAAATCTGTCCTGTTAGTGGCCTTTGAGGACAATGCTGGCAAACCCCTGACTGACACAACTGATATCGATCTCCACAAATAAACAACACAAGCATTTAACCTGCAGAAGCAGCAATACCTCAACCTTCATTTGCTGTAAACAGCTGAGGAACGAATGTCTGTTTGATCATAATAGAATGTGTTTATCACCTTGCGACATATAGTAATTGAGTATTTATCAATAGCCAAACTTTAAAACCCCTGTCAATTGAACACAGAATCAGTAAATAAATGACACTGCCCTACAACAGGTCAATACTTTAGAATTTGTTGATGATATTGTAGAATACATTCTGACTCTACAAATGGCAGAACAGAGATATTTAACATTGGATGAAGGGCTGGAAATGTGCTGTAACAGACTTTGCATTATCAAAAAATACTTTGCTAACTTCCCGACTTATTGACAGACATATAAGTCATTGTAACCAAGAACAAACTCATGTATTGACATAACCTAGTTTGTAAAGCACATTTACTGCCAGAGACATTTTATGGCAGTACAGTTTAAGTGACAATGACATAGACTTTATTCAATGCAACCAAAAATAAAAAAAAGTTTTACTTCAGACCCAAATAATATAGGCGCACTAGCCCTTTAAGTGAGGATCTTATAGAAGCCGCTCATCTCTTTATGGGGTGTCCTATAAAATACAGCTTTTCTGGAACATACCTCAACTGGTTCCCATTTACCTTCCAGGTATTAAGCTTCACATTGTTATCAGCTGTCCACACCGTGGCAAGTCCCTGTTCGTGCTTTAGACCTCAGCAGTGATTCTAGTTTACAGGACAGCCAGTCAGTCCTGAAAGACTCTTATGTATACATATTATAGGGATTAAACCCAGAGCAGCCCAGTCACTGAGTTCCCTGGACAGTTCTATTAAAGTCATAGCAAAGACGGGAAATGGAGGAAGCCTTTGCGTAGCAAAACTGGGAAAAAAGACAGCTTTTAATTGTAGTGTATAGCGGGTAGAAAAAACACAAAAAATGCGCCATATAGGGGTTGGGACAGACAACGGCATATACTGCATAACATGTATATAATTAGCACTTGAGCTGTAGATGGCGCTGTGCAGTTCAGATACTTATATACTACTTATATATGTTTTGAAGTTGTTGGTACTCACAGGAAGGAAGTTCTTTGTTGTTTCACTTGCTCTGTGTCTCTCTCTTACTTTTACCTTTCACCAAGTTGGCTGCTAATATTTTCTAAATGTTTGCTGTTTATCCACACAAGTAAAGCCTGATATGCTTCTTCACAATCTGCCAGTGTCTCTTTTTGATGCATAAATAACATTAGGCACAAAACGCATAAGGTGTTAACTGTTTTTATTTTTTTTTCTGTTTACTCTATACACTACAATTAAAAGCTGTCTTTTTCACAATATTATTACATGAAGGCCTTCTCTGCATCTTTGTTCACTGTTTCTACATGGGCCCGAGTGTCTGGCATTGATGGAAGCCTTGCAGTCATTGGAATCGTCTCAGGCATTTTTAAGGGAGTGAATATATTAAGAGTGAGCCATGGAGGTCCCTGAATTCTTGCTTCTTTTTCTACAGTCTATGAAAGTTATACTTTACGTCTCCGTAGGGGAGACCTGGCAACTTTTGGCCCAGGAAAAAAATTATTTTGTGGCCTATGGTGTCACTTCATCTGCTCACCTGTTATTATCAGAGATAGATACAAAGAGACAGCAAGAAGATATGTTGATAAATAGGACACAGAGGTCAATAGGCAGACAAAATAAATGGATACAAAGATTGCCCCCCTAATACTGTGCCTGCCCTATCTGCATATCTGACAGGAAAGCCACACATGCATGATCTATAATACATAGAAACACTCATACACATGAGAAAATCTGATCTCCTCATAGAAAAGCAGGGGAGGAAAGAGGGATAGTAATTTGGGCCCAACACAGTGACAGGGCACCTGGAGAAACTGTGAATATAAAGAATTTAAAATTATCAAAAATGATCTATACATTGGGGGTGATTTACAAACACAGATGTCGTGCCTCCTCTGCTTTCACAGTTTCTGGTTGTAGCAGCACTCAGTGAGCCAGTGCTGCATATGTAAAAATAATTTGGTGCTGAAACTTCTGCACTGCAAACGTTCAAGATTTATATAAAAGATGCCGTTATACATAGAGTACAGCTATTGCGCTTTTTTTTATTTTTCACTTTCCAGTGTAGGAATTTTTATGCCTAACCCAAATTGTAGTAACAGAATTACAAGAAAGTACATAAGTTAAGAGACAAATGTGTTTTAAATGTGTCAGTGGTGTCTGAGGTTATGACCTCACTAATTGGTTGGTTTGCAAATAGACGATTTTTTTGCGAAACTTGTTATTTGCATTCTAAGCAAAATTGTGATGTCATAAACAGGAGACACCACAAAACAGTACAATGTATAGATCATTTTTGTTAATTTTTTAAAAATATTTTACACCATATAAAAATATGTATGTGGCAGAGACTCTTTAAGCCTCCCTTACTAGTGCTGAGTAATTTGTTGTATAAATAAATAATAACAATATTTCCCCTCACAGGTTAGGCTGTTTTTTTTTTTTTTCAGTTTTTAAAACACGGTTTAAAAATAGAATTGGTTATTGATGTATGTGAGCTAGACCACACAGAAACCTTTCTCCAGTCTGTGCCTATCACACAGAGTTGTGTGGTCTTATTGTTCATGTTCTGAAATGTCAGATAAACTGGAATGCAGATGGTTTATCTTTACCTCTCCACCTTCACTAGAGCGCCCAGAGAAAGCAAACAAAAATAATAATGGCTTTTTCCTCTTCATTTCACGCATGGCAAATATCGGTTTGTAACCCAATCCTTTCCTAGACACGTTTGACTGTGACTAGTGCAAACCCCTAATCTTTGCTCTCTGTGAGTATACTTATATTGCAAACCCTAGTGTATCAAGGCAAATAGACTGTAGTAGGTCATAGAAATATATTTGCCAGTTAACAAACATTACTTTCAGCTACAAATTGTTTGTTGACATTTGTTTAGTTGTTTCCCTCTGTTTTGTTACTTATTTTCATACATTTTATCTTACATTACAAACAGGTTTTAATTATGTTGAAAATATTGTTAAAATGTTGGAAGAATTAATAATTTATCGTCTACCTTTTCAATGTATTCCTAGACTAGTGTGTAAAGGACACTAACACCAAAAAAAAAAGATTATTCAAACATTTTAAAAAGGAAAATATTGCAGTTTTTTTAAAAGTCTTTCCTGTGGGACAGTGTCAAAAGCCTTGCTGATATGTAAATAAGCTGCACCAACTGTGCAGTTTATGATCTATTATTATAGTCACCCGATCAAATAAAAATAAGCTAAAGTTTGACAAGATCTCCCTGAAGTAAACTTTTAAATCTTGCAAACCATGTAATTTTAGGTATTCAATAATGCATAACATTTCATAATTCATAACTATTTAATAATTATATTATTTAATAATAATTCATAACTTTAACATGGATTTCAACAAATACATTATTGTTCATTTTTTTTATTCTCACAGAATAAAAAATAGTTAGGTGACAGTCTCCTTCAATAAATGATAAGCATGTGCAAAACTGGAAATGATTTCTACAAATAAAGTTCTTGTCTTGTCTATGAACTGATTGTTGTATATTTAAGCTCTCACAAGTCTTATGAAATTATATGTATCAAAGTCAAAACACTAAAACATATGCAGTTTTGAAAATATTTAAAGAAAATCTATTTTTCTACAAAAGTGTGATCGAGTTGAGTGTTGCAACATATTTGTTAGTATACTTGAGTTATGTGTTCTGATTCTGAGTTCTTGACATGTATGTCTTGTTTACAAATAGACAGGTTTCTTCCATTCCAAGAAGATTCTAGAATCCCATTATCTACTATCAAATCACTAACTTGTGGGTTCTATTCCTTTTTATTTTCATTTGGTTATAATTTCTGAGGTGAAACGTTGGATTTACTTTCATGGATAAATTGCATACGCAGTAAGCACAAACACAGGAGAGCTTAAAGGACAACTGTCAGCAAAAAAAAGTTATGTTTAACTGAAATATTGCATCAAGTATAGGCATAGTAAATAGAAATGTTTGAATGGGAGAATACAGTACTCATTGAGCCCTCTTTGCTTGTATAGCTCTATCAGTGGGCGGACATGTTGTTTAGAATATTGGGTCAGATGGGTTACCCTTTATCTGACTCAACATGTCATCCTCCTGATAGCACTCAAACAAACACAGTGACTCAAAATTATATTGTATTTGTATTCAGTCATTAAATCATATCTATATTAAACAGTTACACTTGTTGCAATCTTACAATTAAACATAAATTAATTTTTGGTCCTTCAAGAAAGTCACAGACTGGTAACCTACAGCTTGTCAGAAAGCTGTTGAACATCAACTAAATGGTCCTGAGATAGCTAAGTAAACTGGCTACAATGCCTGCTTTCACTAGTCTCCAACTAGAGTTGCCACCTCGGCCATTTTGTACTGACCACATGTAATTTTTGCATGCTACCTTGCAGTGTGTAGAAATTATGTGACCTGTGGGAATCTGATCCTTGATTTGTTAATGACCACTACAAACTGCAGAATAGCAGGCAAAAATGATATGTGGCTGGTTAAAAAAAAATACCTCTCTCATGTTCTCCACTAGGAGGCGTTATTATCTTTAGGTATGTATTTTTCATATATAATCATTTAAGAATATATTGTACAGGAAGGCACAATCTGACCCAAGATGTCTCCCTCCTAGTAGAGCTCTAAAAATGATTATACCAGTTCAACAAAACCTGATATCACGGAGAACCTGTTATCACTGGGAACCGGATGTTAGTAAGAAGAGTTTAAGAGTGCCAATGATATGTGGAGTCTATTTACTAAGTGGTGAACTGTGGTGAAATGTCAAACCAACTGCAAAAAAAACTGATCAAAAAAGGCGATTTGGAGAATTTTACCAACTAAGATATTTTATCTTATGCAGGATACATCCATGAGGCAAAACCAGCTTGTAATGCTTAACGCATTTCACGTATACGGACACATCTCGATTGTTAATTCAGTGGTGGACTAGAGAATGGTAACAATTAGGCATTAATAGTAGGAAAGAAAACCAATCAGAGTATTTTTTCAACTCAGCTATTAATACCTACATTTTTCATTCAGTTGTCAATTTACCAAAGACCCTACATAACTTTTGCTCAGTGCATAACTGTATTTTATGTTAATAATATAAATTTCAATGAAAAAGCTGTTTCTCATACAAAAATCATTCCAGTTAATACCAAATGAAATCCGTAGCTTAAGTACAGAATCAAAAGAGTTCTTCTATGACAAACAAGTTCTAGTTTTTATACTCGTTCCCTTTCTGTTGATTGTATTGATTTTTAGGATTAACTTGGATTTAGTAACACCAGAAGAGAAGGAGACATGCAGAAATGTTATTATGACTTATATTGCATTACCAAAGTAAACAAGTTAATCTCTAATATTAACCGATTTTGTGAATCAACATAATTGTGTTTATTATCATGCTCTTTTTTCGCATATTGTTGATAGCAGGCATAATATTCAAGCATAATGTACCATTACTGGTACCGTAAGCAGCCACTCTTCTTAATCACACTTTCTGAATTGGTGCCATTGTCTTGCTGTTATGAATAATGGTTCATAAATGCACAAGCTCTAACTGTATGCTCTAGGACAAAGACACCACCCAAATTTTAAAAGCATACAAACTCAATGCTCGATACAAATGTGAGAACTTCATTGATCAGGCCTGACGAAAACTTGCGAAAGTTTAAAAGTTGCCTGCGTCTAATCAGTAAAGTTCTCACGTGTGTATCGAGTGCTGGGCGTCCAGTGAGTTTGTATATTGTCTTGCTCTTAACCTGAATAGATCGTAAACTCTTCTACTTTTGATTCCATATTGGGCCATTTGTTTGAAGGAAGCATATAACTTTTTCATGTTGCTGTGCAGAGTGTATTATTATTATGTGTCCAGAGGAAAGTCAATTAATTAATCAAGGTAGTCCTAATGAGATGAACTGGTTCCCCTTGGACACACTTGCATTATGCAAAATGTAAAAATTATGTGTCAAGCAGGAAACTGGCAGACCTGACTATCCGAGCTATAGATGTTTGCTCCAAACAGGCTTCTGTGCAGTATATGTATTATATTCCATACTTTTCATACTTACCTTGTTACTTTTTTGATCCGGTTTAAAATGTTGCTTTTTTTCCTTGCAGATACTGAGAGCTAAATGGGGAGAGTCAGTAGAAACTTACCTTATTTGCTCGAATATAAGACGACCCTGATTATAAGACGACCCCCCAAACTTTGGATATTCCTTTCAGAAAAAAACTAAAAGCCTGAATATAAGACTACCCTATAGGAAAAAAGTTTAACTTGTATATATTCACATGTAAATTGCTTTTTAATATTTAATAAAAATTATGATATTAAAAAAATGTATTTCTTGTTTTTATTTCCTTTTATGTGCCAATGTTGCCTCTCTCTCCCCCTCCCCCCCAGCTTTGTCTCTCTCTCCCCCCCAGCTTTGTCTCTCTCTCCCCCCCAGTGTTATTTTCCTCTCCCCAAACTTTTCTTTCTCTCTCCACCTCCCTCCCTCCTTTTCTCTCTCTCTCTGTCCCTCTCACCCCCCTTGTCTCTGAAGGACCCGGCTTCATCATAGAAGTCGCGGCGGTCGTGCCAGGGGCGGCAGCGGAGGATGTCTGCGCACATCATGCAGACATCCACCAGCTATTAGCGAGGGGGATCCAGGTCCCCTGCAGCTCTGCGGGGGATCTGGATCCCTGTCTTATAGTCTGACCTCGATTTGGGGTCAGACTTTAAGGCTTCCTCGAATATAAGACGAGGGGTCTTTTTCAGAGCATTTTGCATTTCGAATTTCGTCTTAATTTCAGCTTAAGTTATTGTATGTAATGCTATTGTCATTCCATAAACCGAAATAGAGGTGAAATAGAGTCGAAATTCATACGAATTGACCTACATACAATAACTTAAGCCAAAATTGAGACGAAATTCGAATTCAACATATCAGAATGCCTGTCAGCATCTGAATGAACGAATGGACGAATGGACGAATGATTTTCATTCATTTAGCATTCGTTCATTTCGTTAGTTTATCAGTTTTCTTCTGCATAGCATAATGTTATGCAGAATAAAAACTAATCTGATGAATACTGAATGTCTGACTCAGGAATTTCAAACGTAAGTACAAAGTAGCCTTAATATAGGTTACTGGCCCTTTAAAGCCAACAAATAACTGTGAAACGGTCAACTGTGAATATTACCACAGGTTTTTTTATTTTTTATTTAATATGCAACAAACCAAATATTTTTTATACACTTTTATTAATATTATTTTAATCATACTAAAATTTGACTTTCTGTGTTTCTATCTGTTTGATTTCAACAAAATGATGTCCATAAGCTTCTATATCCGAATTTCACAACCACTTAGAGCCAAATTTCAACAGCTCAGTAACATAGGTAAGGGATGAAATTAGAAAATGTCAACTGTTTCAACCGAATTCTCCAACCTTATACTATTGAAGTCAGGCCATTTTCGTCCATTGCTGCATTCATTTCACCATATAATTCGTATGAATAAACATTACACCTATGTTGATTCAATACATAGTATAAGGTTGGGGAATTCGGATTAAAGAAAGAGAAGAATTTCAACAGTTCAATAGCATAACGTAGGGGATGAATGAAATTCGAATGAAAGTTGTATGGGATTTGGATGAAATTCATATGAAATTCGTTTTAAATAAAACTCTTTGAAGTGAATTCTCCGATAGGTGAATTATTTTCCATTCGTACGAATGAATATAACGAAACGAAAATAATGAACGAATTTCGTCTGAAACGAATGCAGCAATGGACGAAATTCGTTTTGGATTAAATAAATAAAATTTTCGTCCAAATGGACGAAAAATAAACGAAAATTTTCGTTTTGCCCATCTCTAATAAAAATAGAGATTATCAAGTTGAGGTCTTAAAGGGACACTAAACGTTACCTTTCACTTGTGCTTCTAACATAGGAGCACAAGTGAAAGGTTAGTTGTCCCTAATATGAGGATTCACGTGGCATGTACTTTTGATAGCACATGCCAGTTTATCCTCTGGCCAGCAGCTGCCATGGTTCCATTTCTGACACTGCCAGTGCGCGACATCCAGGAATTGCAATGCCTCAGATGTGAGACACAGCAGTGAGTAAACCCGCATGTATCTATTAAGATACACATCGGGTTTAAGCCAGACTTCCTTCAGGGAAGCAAGAGTTTAAAAATAGTTTGGTTGTCCTCTAACAAATTTAGTGTATTCTGTATGTTAATTTAACACTTATTAAAGTCATAAGAGTGTTTTTATGTGAAAAATATACTGTTTGAGGCCCTGGTTCTCAAGCTGTATTTTTTATTTGTAAATGATTGCTATTTCCTTGTGGGGCCACAATTGTTTATTGTGAAAGTTACTATAATGAACAAATGTCTCTGCCACCTGGATCACTTAGAGCATGGTGTTAAACTTAAGTTATAAAGACATTTTTTGGTGGGGATATTGATTGACTGGCAGAGTTTGATTGTTCCCTGGGGACAGATGACACATGGGAAACAAGGACTTGCTGTTTTACTGTCCATATTACTCAAAGGAAATAAATCTTCCCAAGCATTATTTATATACTTTGTCTTGTGTTTCAGAGAAGTCATTAAGTGATACGTTCAGACAACATGTATGCAAATCTATCCATATACTGACATTTATACATCATTTTTCTAGGTCTAAAAATCTTTATGTAGGGTTTTTAAAGGACAACTGAACTTTTTTCTTTCAATAGAAGCGTACATGAAATATGTAGTGTCCTTAGTAGGAGGATAAGCTGACATACACGTTTAATATTAGGGAGCTGTCAGCTCGGTGACTGTCTCTCTCTTCCAGTGCAAAAAAGAGAACTTTGAAAACCAGTGTGTCTCTCTCTGCTGTACCTAAGAGAGACCCCCGCTACACTCAGACTCTGATCAGACGGAGTGAGGCAAGCCACTGCCTCCTAAATGGCTCTGCCTCAGCTGTGAGGCAGAGCCGAATATAAATCAGCATACATCTCTAAAGAGGGGTGTTAGGTTTACTTAAAAGTAGGGGAAACCTTTTTTTAGTTGTCTTTTACAAAAGTTGGTGAAAAGACACTATCAACACCAGGAATTATAGTTTTCAAAGACAGACACAACCCAATATGCATTTTAAACCAGGCAGAAGGCCACATTACTATGAGTGTGTTTTAATTAGAAACACAGAATGTGTCTGCAGATAAGAACCATTCGGACCATCTAGTCTGCCCAAATTTGTTCATATGGGGTCGTTGATATTAAAGCTTTTAGGCCTTGTTTAAATTTGCATTGTGTTTAGTGGGATTGCACAAGCTTGGAAATCTGCTTTATTTTTGTAACTGCAAATGTGTTTCACTTTCACAAAACAGAGGTTGTCGAACCTATAAAGTTTTTCCTTCCAAAAAATATGCAAATCCCATTTTCATGTGTCATTAGTGTAACAAGGTTTTGCGCAGGTCCACCTATACCCCTGTGGTCCTTTTCCCCAGTTACCTTCTTGTGCTCTGCAGAGCGATCCTGAGTCTTCGCTACCTGGGAGTTGGGGTTCATGACAGCGGCAGTGCCTCAAACCAGTGGGGCATCCAGGGTATGGATGTGGGGTACCACTGGGAACATATCTACACAAGAAATACAACTGACACAGAGCTAACTTAAATATAACTTTGTATTGAACAGTAAAAACACTATGCAAATAAATAACAGAGAAATAAACATAACACAGTAAAATATTCGGAAGTGCAATTACCCATTTAAAGCAACCCGCAAGAAATACTGCAGCCCACTCCAGGCTCCACCCACAAGCAGTCTGATACCGTTAGTTGGTGCACATAGTCGGGGGCCCAAAAATATTGTAATCCACAATATGGCTGAAGTTAAAATGACTGGCATGAAAAATAGAAGAGCAAGGACTTTTAGCTGTGTGCTGACTTTCAGAGTGCCCTGTGTGAGACAGGGGGAGAGGGTTTCAGCTTGGTGCCCTGTGTCAGACAGGGGGAGAGGGTTTCAGCTTACCACTGCACCACATGCTGCAATCACATGACTTCACCTGCTATCTCCTCACTGTGACAGCAGGCTTTGCCACACACAGCTCTGCATGCAGGTCTGCTGACTTCCACATGCAGGAATATTCCTCCAGGATGCTGCTGTGATCCTTCTGGGCATTAGATCAGTCAGGCCTCAGTTCCTAGATCCCAAATACTGCTTAACAGTGTCTTTCTCCAGCTCTGAACTAACTTGTTTCTTTAAAATGGAGTCAGGGTCTTTGTTTTTAGTCTTGTTCTCTAAAGATCGCCATCTGCTGGGCACCACACAAAACTGCAGGCTAGTCAGTGACACAGCAGAAATGATTGTAATCCCAGAGGGGTTCCATTAGATTACATTATTTTGGTCTCTATAGCTAACATTGCATACAAGATATGATATAGCAAACACTGTGGTTGAAAGTCAGTAACTGATTATAGCTATAAAAAAAATAAAAATAGAACATAATGTGCAGTGAAATTTAGTTTAATAAGGAAATACAATAATCAGCAGTTCGTCAATCAGTGTTCTGCTTATATAATTAGGCAAATAAAATATCATAGTATTAAATCACTTCCTTTATAAGGCAAAGCTTTTAAGTAATTCTATTTATTTATATTTCATGTATTCTATTGATTTGGAAAGGCATACATTCTCCAGTAGGAACAGCTGCACTATGGTTCACAGAATCCATATTCTCCTTATACAGCCTACTCTATGTTTGGACAGCAATTGGATTTAATAATTGACTTTTGCAATATTTATGTTTTTATTATTTATTTTAATATTTGTGGATTATTAATATTAGCATCGACTCATTTAGCCGCATTTAATGCAGGTATATAAGTTTTGTATATATGTATTTTATAGCCTGAAAAACACCCTTGATTGGGTTGAAAACATTGCCTGTGATGTTAGTAAACCACCATCAAAGGAGTGCTTTGCAATTGCTACTATTTGTATGATTTGGGGATCCCGAGTAAGGACCTTGTCGTGCAGCCGGACTCATAGAGAAGTTTCCCATGTTATTGGATTATAATTTTCTCCTCCTGCTAGCACTCTGAAACTTACTTTGTCCAGCTTGCACACTGATATGTACACTCTCCTGTCTGCATGGTTTCCCATGACACCTGTATCTAAGACACCTGTCTGTGTCTCCAAGAACTTCCCCAGAAATCATAGTTTGGAGGGCCACAAGTGGGTGATGCCAGAAGTAGCCGGACAACTTATTATAAGTAGACAGACAAAAAATTAGCATATACTGCGCCTGAACGCAGCTACTGTTTCACTACTAGCAAAATGTGCAAACAAAACAAGATAAAGTGAACCTGTGCGCTAAAACCCACTCTATACACTAAAACATTACCCTTTTTTGAAAGACGAATTGTCTCCAGTAATATGCAAAGGGAAAAAAAAAACAGATAATAATAATATAGTGTAGTATTTCTTTAAATGTGTCAAAAAAGTAAAAAAAATATATAAACTGCACACTCACATGTCCCTGAGCAATCAACTGCTCAGGAAAAATGGCATTGAAGGAGCCCAGCTGTGCCAGGGATGATGTATCCAGTAGTTCCCTATAGAATGATCACATGGGGAGAGTAGGTAAGAATACAGGTGTAAAAAACTTTAATATACAGCAATAGAATCAATAGTAAGATCTTACATTAAAATTTCCTTAAAAGTCCTTATAACAGTCCCTTGAAAAATGCTGCAGTCCCCCTCTCTTCACAACGCGTTTCCCCTCTTCCTTGAGGATTTTTCAAGTGTACCATGTGATCAGAGCAGTTTTCTTTTATCCAGTCGCTTCTGCAGTGATGTTTCTCTTCAGTCACTCCTCTTTGTCTCTTCTCTGGCTGGTCTCCGTTAGCTCCTCCCCTTTCACCATTTGATTGGTTGATGTCCTTACAGCATCAGGTCTCCGTTTGCTCTTCCCCTTAGTTCACCTGATTGGTAGATGTTAACAAAGCATCTCCGTTGGCTCCTCCCCTTTTCCCATCTGATTGGTGGATATTTACATAATCGTAGCAGGATGAAGAGGTTGATTCGAGCACTCACCAGTTTTAGACAAAAGGAACATCCATGAAGTGATGGTAGAAAAAAATTTGTGATTTATTCAGTAAAAATGCAGGAAAACATGGAGACGTAGGACATAGAAAGGCAGACAGGTCGCCTTATGCGTTTCGTGCCTGAATGGCACTTAATCATAGGCTAAAGTGCTGACATATGTGGCTAGTTTAAATACAAAATTAAACCAATCGTGTGAAAGGTCAGCGGTGATTGAGATTGACACAACACAGCATGTTGAAAAAAACATATTATAAACGAAAAGTGACAGATCTTTGCAGTATATTGATAAAATATATAGTGTAATACATAAAAAACTCTAAAACTAGGTGGCAGAGTGGTAGTGAGTAGATAGTATAATTATACAAAACATTATTTTGACTAAGTATATGAATAAATATACATAATGTAATCATAAAAACAAATATATGTAATGAGACAATATAAATCTAAGCTAAGACAATAGTCCGCAATTGAAAAAATGCAGGAAGGTGCTACAGGATAAGAGAAAAACTACCCTGAAATAACAACAAGAAAAAGGGAATATAGTTGAAGATAAAAAAGTTGTATGATTTAGTATACATTATTTATTGGTAAAAAAAGAATGGACAAGAAAAATGATAACATATCATGAATTTGTAGCAATTATTGTTGAGGTAGCATCGTCCTGCATTCGTTACTTTGCGGAAAAGGTGCAAATTCAATTTAAGTTGAATGCTGGAAATCTTGTAGAAAATCTGAAAAGCAAGACGACAAATAAGAATAAAGAGCTTGATATGTAATGAATTATGTAGGCAAGAGGACAAAGGGAACAGAGGAGTGTATGGGAGAAAAAGAGGTGTGTGGTATTAGAGAGGCAACAGTGACATTAATTTTGGAAGAAGCAGGAGATGTCAAATTCTGCATTCATGCCCAAAGGTTGTCTGGTGCCTATGTGAAAAATCCAATATACCTCTTGACGACATAGGCGTTTGTGTGTGTCTCCTCCTCTTTGTCCCTTGGAAATAACGTCTATAACTGAGACTTTAAAATGTTGCAGGACATTGGATTTGCAGGCTGTAAAATGTCGTGCTACCGTGGTATTGGATTTGTTGTCAATGTCGTTAAGGTGCTCCCTAATGCGGCACTTTAAAGGTCTGCTAGTTCTACCGACATATTGTTTTTCACAATTAGTACATGATAGAATGTAAATGACATTTTTCGTGTTGCAATTTGTGTATTCACTGGTGTGAAAATTTTTTCCATTTGTATATGAAATAATGTTTTGTTTTTTAGTGACGTGTCGGCAGGTCCTACTTTCTTTCTCACCGGATTGTCACTTTGATTTATTTAAAACACTTCTTGATATAAATCGTTTCATACGCAACATTACTGTAAAAAAATACTTTAACAGTATTGAAGGCGTCAGAAGGGTAAGTGACTCACGCCCCCAGTCACCCACACCTGATTACGTTTCCAATACACACTCTAATGTACTGGACATTTCCACAAATTTGTCACATGCCTCCCTTGATATGACTAATATGTCTCAACCTTCAGAAGCTGAATTATACAATGCATACAAAGACAATGACATGTTTACTTTTGCCGATAAGTGTACTTTAAACACATTACAAGATCTTATGTTAGAACAACCCCTAGACACCACTGAGAACACACCCAGGATAGACACCCAATTACATATTAAATCTAATTTTTATCCTACGAAGAGTAGAACCCCAGAGACAGATATGTTTCATAAAAAAGTAGAGAGAGACCTCCTCGAATTGTCTCAAAATCGTAAAACTCTAAGACACAATTTAACACTCTCTCAAAAACAAGCCTTAACAGGATTGCAACACAATCACAATATTATCATTAAGGAGGCTGACAAAGGCGGCTCAGTGGTAATCCTTAACAAACACGATTATCTACAGGAGGTCAATAGACAGATTGATAATACCAACACCTATACTAAACTCCCATCAGACCCTACACAACATTTTCTAAATGACCTCAGAGACCTGTTAGATACAGGCGAATTTCTGGGTATTCTAAACGAAAAAGAAGTTCACTTCTTATACAAAGAGGACCCTATTGTCCCCATCTTCTACTACCTACCCAAAATACATAAGAGCCTCACAAACCCCCCAGGCCGCCCCATTATCTCGAGCATTGGCAGTCTAGGTGAGGGTTTATCAACTTGGCTGGATCTGCACTTACAACCTCTGGTTACACAACAAAAAAGCTTCCTAAGAGACACCAAAGATGTTTTAATACATCTTAAAAATCTTACATGGCAGCCACACTATATCTGGGTCACAATGGATGTTTGTTCATTATACTCTTGCATACCACACAATTGTGGGCTCATTGCTCTAAATTACATCTTGAACAAATATAGTGAATATACACAAGAACTTAAAGATTTCATATCGCAAACTACTGAATTTTTACTTTCCCATAACTATTTCATGTTTAACAAACGCTACTATTTACAACGTGAAGGTACAGCCATGGGCTCGAAATTTGCCCCCTCATATGCCAACACTTATATGGCTGCGTTTGAAGATCAATTCATATTTAATCAAGATAACCACTCTCGTAAATATATCGCCTGGTATGGGCGATATATCGACGATTTGTTGTTTGTCTGGACGGGTTCTACTACACAGTTAGAAAACTTTTTTTCATACCTTAATAACAATCATTTAAACCTACGGTTTACTATGACCCACTCCAGCAGTAATATCAATTTCCTCGATCTCACATTACAAGCAGGCCAAGAGAATAACTCATATACTATAGAAACCTGCTCCTATAGAAAATCCACCTCAGGCAATTCAGTTCTACATGCCAGTAGTTGTCATAAAAAAAGTGTTATCAAAAACATCCCTGTGGGACTTTTCATCACTTTAAGACGCAATTGTTCAAATACATCCATTTTTGATAAAAAATGTACAGACCTTAGTCAAAGACTCCTACAGAGGGGATACAAACGTTGGATGATTAAAAGGGCAATTCATATAGCCCGCACACACAATAGAGTTTCCCTATTACAACAGAACACTAACAAGCGAAAGGATGAGAACCCACCTCCATTTTTTACTACATCACACAGTACGGAATTTCCACAAGTGATTAATATAATTAAACAAAATCTTCCCATCCTGACAGCCAATGAATCCTACAACAATATACTATCCATGGGAGTAAGATTCTCAGCTTCCAGATCCAACACTCTTAGGGATTTACTTTCACCAAGTCTCTTCCAGTCTGACACATCTAACATCCCTCACACAAATAGAGGTACTTGGCTCAATGCCATTGGCACCTTTCCATGTGGCAACAAAATCTGTAGGACCTGCCGACACGTCACTAAAAAACAAAACATTATTTCATATACAAATGGAAAAAATTTTCACACCAGTGAATACACAAATTGCAACACGAAAAATGTCATTTACATTCTATCATGTACTAATTGTGAAAAACAATATGTCGGTAGAACTAGCAGACCTTTAAAGTGCCGCATTAGGGAGCACCTTAACGACATTGACAACAAATCCAATACCACGGTAGCACGACATTTTACAGCCTGCAAATCCAATGTCCTGCAACATTTTAAAGTCTCAGTTATAGACGTTATTTCCAAGGGACAAAGAGGAGGAGACACACACAAACGCCTATGTCGTCAAGAGGTATATTGGATTTTTCACATAGGCACCAGACAACCTTTGGGCATGAATGCAGAATTTGACATCTCCTGCTTCTTCCAAAATTAATGTCACTGTTGCCTCTCTAATACCACACACCTCTTTTTCTCCCATACACTCCTCTGTTCCCTCTGTCCTCTTGCCTACTTAATTCATTACATATCAAGCTCTTTATTCTTATTTGTCGTCTTGCTTTTCAGATTTTCTACAAGATTTCCAGCATTCCACTTACATTGAATTTGCACCTTTTCCGCAAAGTAACGAATGCAGGACGATGCTACCTCAACAATAATTGCTAGAAATTCATGATATGTTATCATTTTTCTTGTCCATTCTTTTTTTACCAATAAATGATGTATACTAAATCATACAACTTTTTTATCTTCAACTATATTCCCTTTTTCTTGTTGTTATTTCAGGGTAGTTTTTTTCTTATCCTGTAGCACCTTCCTGCATTTTTTCAATTGCGGACTATTGTCTTAGCTTAGATTTATATTGTCTCATTACATATATTTGTTTTTATGATTACATTGTGTATATTTATTCATATACTTAGTCAAAATAATGTTTTGTATAATTATACTATCTACTCACTACCACTCTGCCACCTAGTTTTAGAGTTTTTTATGTATTACACTATATATTTTATCAATATACTGCAAAGATCTGTCACTTTTCGTTTATAATATGTTTTTTTCAACATGCTGTGTTGTGTCAATCTCAATCACCGCTGACCTTTCACACGATTGGTTTAATTTTGTATTTAAACTAGCCACATATGTCAGCACTTTAGCCTATGATTAAGTGCCATTCAGGCACGAAACGCGTAAGGCGACCTGTCTGCCTTTCCATGTCCTACGTCTCCATGTTTTCCTGCATTTTTACTGAATAAATCACAAATTTTTTTCTACCATCACTTCATGGATGTTACTTTTGTCTAAAACTGGTGAGTGCTCGAATCAACCTCTTCATCCTGCTACTTTACCTGCTGAGTCCACAACATATTCAGAGCACCACCTGACATAGGAATTACACCCACACTCCTACGGGTGGAGCCGGCTATCCCCTTATGGAGAACTCCTTTCTTCTATTTACATAATCGTCTCTACCTTTCTTTTCTCCGTTTCAACGGGGCATAAGCCCCAATGAAAAACAAATACACCTGTATTCCTACCTTCTTTCCCCATGTGATCATTCTATCGGGAACTACTGGATACATCATACCTGGCACAGCTCCTTCAATGCCATTTTTCCTGAGCAGTTGATTGCTCAGGGACATGTGAGTGTGCTGTTTATATATTTTTTGCACTTTTTTGACACATTTAAAGAGATACTACACTATATTATTATCTGTTTTATTTTTCCCTTTGCATATTACTGGAGACAATTTGTCTTTCAAAAAAGGGTAATGTTTTAGTGTATGGAGTTGTTTTTAGCGCACAGGTTCACTTAACCTATTATAAGTGATGACAATGTCCTTGTTGTACACAAATACACAAACATTAAAAACATGGAGAAAACATTATACTCTTAAAGATATAGGCATTTCATTGGAAAATGAAAATATGTTTTAAATGGGGTTTATTCACTAAAGTACAAGATTCAAGGTCAAAATGAATGCTAATTTTGACCAACAACATCAGCCAGAGTCTGCTCCCACTTGGATGCCTCATCTCGACCTTGCAAAATGGTATTCACTAACCATTGTAAAAATACTGAGATGAGGGGAATGCAACTAAAATGAAGGCGATCAAGATTAAACTCGTTCCCATTCCATTCAGTGTGGGAAGAAAAAAATGCTTTTCAGATTAAGTTGGAATGCCTTCCCTATTTAAAAAATAAAATCAAAAATTACCCTCTCCCCCTATTATAAATTGATAAGGCCTCAGATGCCTTACACATATAAAGGGGCAGGGCAAGTGATCTGGGAGCTGTACCTTTCCCTGTCTCCCCTTTTAATAAGTGGTGCCAGGAACTGCACAATGCTCCTGGTACCACATCATACATATTGGGGCCAGGACAAGTGGCCCTGACCCCTGCCCTAATGCAAAAGAAGAGTTTAAAAAATTGTGCTAGTGATATGTGGAGTGTAATTACTAAGTGGTAACTGTGGTGAATTGACAAACCAATTGCAAAAAAAAAAAGACAAAAATAGGTGTTTTAGAGAATCTTACAAAATAAGGTATTTTATTTTATCAAGGAGCCATGATGTGAGAGGCAAAACCAACTTGTAAAGCTTAATGCATTTTCACGTGCACGGGCGCAACTCGATTGTCAATTCAATGGTGGACTGACTAGGAATGGTTAAAATGAAGTATGTTTCCAACTCACCTTAACCCCATCATTAGTTTTTTTTGTGCACTCCAAACCTCAAGCAAAAGCCAGTAACCAACCTCATATTGATGAGATCCCATTAAGGATGAAACAGGTGTACATGCGTGGTTATCTGGCTCTGCACCCTTGGGCTATGTTTAACAAGTGTCTGGTAGAGTGGCCATTTGCTCCAAGGGGTCCATAAAGTGATATAGAGACAAAAAAAGGTGATCATTGCTAATCTTATTTGCATATGCCTACCCAGAATCCCTTGCAGTGGTGGTAGCACTGCAAGTTTAGGATTTCTGTGAAATTCCAAGTCATCTGACTTGTCTGATGTGTGTAGATTTGTGTTTAGTAATGCCTCTGCTACATCCTGATTTTTAAGTGGAGGGCTTTTACCATCCCCTTCACCCATAACGTTGTTGTGTTTGATTCTTTCTTATTACACAAAGACATCACTGGTTTATGCCAGTCCCAGCAACTGGACTCCAACCCACTTATTTGACTCTAATCAGACACACAGGCCATATTTATTTAGTTTTTCTATATACCAATGAGTTACGAAGATGCAGTTTTTATGGTGTAAATCACTCCATACTTCCAAACTGTAAATAACCTTAAACTGATAGTGTTTACATACATTTTACAACAGCAATCACAACAACTATTATCATTGGAAGCAGTTTTATTAAGATAATAAAGGTCATGTTCCATATTCTCAATGCATGGATGCACTTTAACCATTTTAGCTTGATGTGTGTTTAAACAATGAGAAATATTATTAAGTATCAAAATTCAATCCATCAAGCTTCTTACTGCCAGTTAATTATATTAACCATTGATCCAAGGTGTAAATAATGTACATACAATTTAATTCATTTTAATAGTAATGTGTTAATAATTTAATGATTATTTCAATGACATCCTTTGTGACTGAAGGAAAGACTGAGATCTGATCAATGTCAATTCACTGGATGTTGGCATGTTATTAAAGCTCATATTAAGTTGTGTGCAGATTTAGAGTTCCCGAACAGTAAGTTACATAGGAATTGCCCTTTTAAAATATTTTAAAATGTACTTTTTAAAGCAAAGGGATTTAAAGTGACCTTGACATCCAAAAAACAAAGACAAGTTCACTTTCAAGTAAATATAAGCCTCTGTGTGTTTATTGGTGGAATTGGAAGAAATGTATAGATTTAAATATGTATTCTCCTAAAATTATCTTCTTCCTTATGGTAGTTGGTTTGAGTTGCATCGAGCCACGTCCAAATGATGACACTGATGTTCATGAGGGCGCTCTAAGCTTTGAGAGATGAAGAGTAGTTTCCAACAGACCCAGATTTTGCAGGATCATGTCCTGTCATGCCCATTCATGCCCACTTTTGCATGGATCCCTATCCAAGGATGTTGGTAGGTGTTAATGATGGCAACATCATTTGGGGGTTAGCCATCATGGCAGCCATTTTGCATTTTGCAGAAGAGCACTAAAAAAATATACAAATAAAAATCTATTCGTCTTGCACAGTGCATAGAATTGTATTTCCTATAATGTGATACCACATCAGTTTTCATGACAGATATACCTTAAAGAATCCTTCTTTTTCTATACGTACGGGCCTGTAAAGTCACTTACATACCGTCCATGTTCATTGGCTCAGCTTAATTAGCTCACTGAAAGAAGCAGTGACTCTCCCAATGCATAATTCAGTTCTATGATGAACAGGTTACATTTTTCGACTGTTGTTTTAACATCATATATGATCTGTGTAGGGATTTTCTTTCTCCCCATTGTGATGCCCCAATAAATCAGAAAAGGACGGGATAATCAAAAAGCTGCATGTTTTTGGCGTTGCAATGTGTGCAATACGTTGTATGATGTCAGATCGTATATATCCTCAATACGCCTGTTTTCCTCTTATACTTTCTCTGAGGCATCATAAAAATAATTATGAGTCAATTTATTTAACATTAGCCTGTACGTGGTATAAATATGATACTTTTCATACTTGACGTGTGCACAGCAGAGTCTAGATCTTGCATTGTGACTCTAACACATACAGCCTATAAAGAATGTGAGCGGCTCGGAATATAAAGAATAATCTAATTCCCTTGCTTCAATCTTTGGACTTCTTCCCAGTATCACACAGAGCTTTTCTTTGTATTTCTTAACTGAAAAATTGCACAAGGGAGAATATCTAGGAAAGTTGGTACAATTAATATCCAAGTCGCTCCGCAGTGCATTATTTTCAGGCTTTGCCTTTTTAGTTAAGTAGATTTCAACCATGACAACTGGATTTTGCAGAATGTAAAGAAAAAATGCGTTAGTACATATTACAGGTCTTTTAAATGCAAATGGGGCTGCAGATATGTTTACTTCATCACATTTTAACAATCCTTTCATGGTGGTTTAGTATTGGCCTAAATATATATATATATGAATCTTTTTTGACAGGATCTAATATTGAGTGCATAAAACTATCAACAAAATGTGAAACCACGAAATGTGTGTTATATTTAGGTCAATCAATGTTTCTGAAAGCTGTTTGATGCAACCATTCTATAACACATAACAGCAAAGTTTCCTGTTTGGTATGAACTATATTGATATTCTGTAGGTGAATTATCTAGCATTCCAAATAGAAATAACACTAGACATGCACCATAGTAAGGGGGCGGGGCATGGGACAAGTGGATGTGGTAAAGCAAGGGCACATGAGGTACCTTCCTATTCCATTATATACAGAGGAGTAAAAGCACTAAAAGGCGAGTTGAGGTGAGATGAACTTCTCATCTCAACAATTTAGCTAAACATTGTGTAGGGACAAATGTGGTGAAATACACACACTCTCCAGGTCCGTCCCTGCACAATATAGAGATAAACTTGTGAGAGGAAATGTTCCACTCACCTTTTCCTGATACACCATAATCCCTTTCCATGTGCAAACTCATGTCTCAGCAACCTTATAAGCTTGGTAGGTACTGTTTGGGAAATGGTATATGAGCATTGAATATCTGCTCTTGCTCTTATCGCACAACCTACACTATACAGTAACATAAGATTGCATATTTACTGTTTTCTGTGGTGAAACTTCCCCAGTTTTCTTTTCCTGTGATGTCATGTATTATTTCTTGTTTTCCCCTGTAAAAGGACCAACTTCTTCATCTTTGCAAACAATCTACAAACTGTTTGACCTATCCTCCATTGTAATCTTAATTCCTGTCTTGGTTCCTTGAGATTATTTGAAGTTAACTTATTTGCCGCTAACTGGAAATCCAGGAAAAAATAGAAAAGCCCTGCTCTAGAATCACATGTGTAACTAAATTCCAAAAAAAAAAGACTTTTCACTGGATCCCAGGGGTTTAATAAAACATGATTCTGGAGCATCGCTTTTCTATTTGTTTCTGACCCAGGAAATGGCTGTTGGGTACTGTCCATCCACAAAACATGTAAATCTGCCTTATGATAAGAGCTACATTATACTTTAATGTGGTACTTCGGGAAGTGAAAAGGAGAGAAGCTGCTATTGAAGGTGAAATGGTTGTCCTATCTTAATTCTAATTTTTTAATAGTTGCCTTTGCCCTATTTTAGTAGAATTTATGTTTCTTTGTTTTTGTGGATAGCATAGTTCAATGTTTATTGTGCTGCCATGTTTCTAAAAGTCATCTAACCTTGTCCATCTTGAGGAATGGGTGGACTTGGGAGAGATTGTCAGTCCCCTATTGCTACAGAGACAGAACTTGCAAGTGTATGATTAATTACCTGATAGTTCTTCTCTATGTTTATGCATAGAAAACTTACAGATATTCACAGCTCAATATAATGAAGCTGAAGAGAAGACAGAGCATGCACAAGAGGCATCGTTATGGTACATACTGTATGCAAAATGTTACAATTCTCAAATGTGCTACAGATACTTTCTGCATTTACACAGTCATTTGTATTGATATTCCAATCACATTCTCCTCCTCAATTTTAGCTTCCACAATGTCTTAAATAGCATTGGACCCAGGGGGAAATATGTCCATGCATCACGCACAAAATATGATCTAGGAATGAGAGGTCAAAACTTGTTTCAGCATTTAGTTGACCAAGTGTGATGGGTCAAATGAGCAAGTACATAGTTTACATCAGGCTTCTGCGTACTCGATTTCAAAGAATGACGTCTGCAAACCATTACTTCTAAAACCGTATTGATCCCAAAACCCAAACATGAAATACAGAACACCCTTAATGCTGCAAAAATGTATGGGCTGAATCTTATGAGACATTAGATTCAGTGCCCACTAACCTAAAAAGTGGTGTAGAATAAACGGGCGTTTGTGATTCACTGACAGCTGTGAATGATGTTAACCATTGCGGTACAATCATTACCGCGCCTGATAACAAAACGCTATTGAGACCCTATTGCATAGTAATTACCGCACAGTGATTCAGTGAGGAATGGTAAAAATAATTCCCTTTTGCCCGTTAATTTACTGCCTTATGCACATTAACCCTTTCAGTGGTGTTAGAAAAAGGTCAACCCTAGAAAAAATTAAAAATGTTGTGGACTCTCCAATTACGCTTCACCCCACCCATCAAACTGGGGGGCCAGTGCTGCCAAAGTATCCTTCTGTACCCATCATGTAACTGGGGCCAGGCATGTTGTAATAGTCATTCCCATATCCGCGCGTTAAATTAAAAGGTTTTTTTAGGGAATAACACTGTTTTTTTTGGTTCTGTTATTGTTTTCATAAAACACTGCTATACCTCACTGCCACTGGAAATAATTATTCTAACTGGTATAACATGTGTTAAATATTTTTTATTTCTGCCATCTTTAATGGACGCCATTGTATCTGGGCCATTGTCCTGAAAACTGTTTGATATTTTTTCCCTTTAGCCACCAAAGGATACTGTTGATCATTTTTAAATGGTAAATGTTGTTATATTGTTTTCAGTCTCTTTAAATGCATTTGGCAAAAAAAACAGGTGATTCAATTAATTATGTATTTTTGAGCGATAGTAGCTGGGATATGTGTGTTCCTGTAGAGCGAGAGAGGCCAAAGAGAAACAGAGAGACCAAAAACGGGCAGAAAAGCGATAGATGCTCCAGAGAGACAGTGGGTGGTATAAGAGACAAGGAAAGATAGCCTGAAAGACAGAAAAGATAGATGATAAAGAGACAATATCTAAAGTAGACTGAGTGAAGCTAAAGAGAGAGGAAGAGAAGCCAAAGAGGACCAGAAAGGCTAGAGAGAGAGAGGTTTAATAAAGCAAGTGACAGAGATGTCAATGAGAGACAGAGGCCAAAATACATTTAAATTAAATTTAAATAAGACATTCTATTTTATTTATTTTTTTGGTCTATGAAATAAATTTCAAGACTTAAAATCTGAAAGTTATTCCTTATTTTTGTAAAACAAGATTGATTGAAGTCAAATAATATGTGATTGTATGTTAATGAGTAGAAAAAACCCAGCATATTTTAAACCTCTTGTGTGTCATGCTTTTTATGATAAATAACATTTCTATCCACCAAACTGATATTGTAGCATATCCCAGCAAATCCCTGCAAGCAGAAACTTTTCCCAGCAGCTGCTTGGATTTGCATACGGAAAAATAAATTACTGAAAAATACCTGCGCATGATAGGAACTTTATATGATCCCATTTCGTGCTGTTTGTTAATTCAACGGTAATATAGGTAAAAAGCTTGTTAAAAAGTCAAATAAAGGTTTTCCTAATTAGGCCCTAAGAGAATAATTAGTAGAGCCGGAGATATAGGATGTAAACCTCCCAGGTGTTTGCTTTTTACAATCTTTCGGAATGCTAATAAATGTGCTTCATGTTCGCTAACAGCTATGTGAGTCTCGTAAAACCAGTGATGGTAGGACTTTAAATGAGAACCTTCATTAGGAAATCAATACTGGATTGTACTCTTATATGAACTTGTATAATCTCATCATCTATGCTAGACATATTTTTAATAAGCTATTTTTTTTAGAGTGTTTAGTTTGTTTTCAATATTTTCTCTCTAGCATGCTTCTCCACAACTCCCTAATGCAGAAAAAAATGTTTTCATTGACAAACATGTTCCACCATGAACAATGCTATCACCAAAGTCTGCTTTTTCAGTCTAATGAGTGAACTGATGTTGTTTACTGTTTAAGCCATGTAATGTGACTATCTATTCCTTTAAAATGGAGTGGAAACAGGGAGGAATCAAAGTTATAAGGAGGGCTGGTATAGTTTAGAAAAAACGGCATGCAAAAATCTGACTTGGCTGCCTCAAAAGTTTTATAGAAATTTGGGGTTTACCCTCAATACGGTAAAGGAAGGTATGTCCATTATATAAATTAAAGAAAGTAATGAAAGTTAAATAAACTCAAAAGCAGTACCTCTCCAGATTATCTCACTGTGTATACCTTATATTACTCTACATAATTGGATAAGTGCAGGGATAAACAAAGTTGAAGACCTTTACATAAATAATGTTATGGCCTCCTTTGAGACACTAATCAGGAGTTGTAATCTCCCGCGCACATTAGTTTTAAAAAAAGGATTTATGAGAGTTAAATCCTTTCTCAGGGAATATCCACCAGTGGATACCACTGACTGGGATATCTTTCTGCCGATAGGAGAGCGACGATCGAGAGGTCTCTGGCTATGATCCAATGGGACAAGTAGTTGGGAAAAACATTTCCCCTTCAAGAATGGTTTAAAGCCTGGCAGGACATTAGAAAAGCAGTCCATTGTATTAACATCCACGAACAGTATTATAAGCTCACACATAGATGGAATTTAGTTCCGAGCCGATTAGCAACATTTGATGTAAAGGCGAATGATCTGTGCTTGCGGTGCCAATGGGCAATTGGTTGCAACGCCATATATGGTGGGATTGTGATGAACTCTATGTAATTAGGCAAAAGACATCTGAACTATTGAAATGGGTGTCCCCTAGTAGAGGAGAACTCACACCACAAACCTTTTTGTTCCATCTGGAAATCTCAGAGCAAGATGCATATCGAAAGGCCCTTTTCATTAATATATTTTCTTCCTTTAAATTATGTATCTCACTGTGGAAAAAGAAAAATATGATAACATCTGGTCAAAATGGTGATCTCTGCCCAATGTGATGAACTCAGAGTAGGAGACTGCCTCCAGGGGGCTCGCCGGTTCTCTGTTTATTTGTTTATTGCGAGAATGGAATGGGACTAGAAGAGATATAATGTACACTAAAGTGGAGGACCCACCCTAATAGATTGAACCAATATAAAATGTCATGTCCGGACCCCACCCCCACCTCGGTGGCAGTAGCAATGGCAGACATGGGACGAATGGGTTAACTGACTGTAGTGTGTATGTAGTTGTAGTTTGTGACCATTTTATTTAGTTCTAAGGAAGGAAGGAGACTAAATAATTAAATAACGGGACAGTGCATCTAGGGTTTCCCTGACTGAATTGATAAAAGCAGAGGGGGCATTATGTGGTTTTTACTGATTAATATGGTTTCAATAGCCTATGTTTAAATTGCACATTGTAAAGCTATGTTTTCGCCTTTCTTGTTTGTGTATTTTGAAAAATAATAATGAACATACATTAGTGTAAACTAGTGTAGTGGAAACTACATTATTGTCAGGCTCAGTAATTTATGATTTAAGTAAAAAAACAAGCATCCCCATATAATGTTTTTAGTATGTTACACATTTCAAATGAATAATTATGGATATGTGCATTCCAAATTACACATTTCTTGTTGCATTTAATTATTTTACTAATAAAGTAACAGGCAATGTCATAAATGGGAGACACCACAAGCCCATTTAGATCTTGTTGAGGTCTAGGTTATATGTATGTTCCGCAAACGCTGTTGAAGATTTCTCAAGATGAGAATATTTTCCTGTTGAATAATCAGTTTAGGCTATAAACATGCCAAGAGAGACTAGAGATTACAAGAATACCAGGCAGGTAAAGAGAAAAACAAGAAATACACTGCGCCAAAATGTGATAGTAATAGCAGCAACTCAATCAACCAGTGTTTCACTCCTGGTTCGGTACAGTAAACAACAAAAATAGTGAAAAAGTGTGCTTTAACCAACACTTAATATACAACAAAAAAGGGATTACCCTTAATTCGGTAGCAATCCACTTGGTAAATACATGGAGGGAAAAACAGAAACAAAATAATGATAATATAGTGTAGTATTTTAGTGCAAAAACAGGGAATGTGAAAAAGTGAAAATACACTCACATATCCCTGAGCAGTATACTGCTCAGTACATCAAGCCTCATGGGAGCCCACGCAGGGTAGATGATCCAAGCGTATCCCAGAAGATGAGAGAGCAGAGGAGAGACGTAAGTAAGGGTATAAAATTTATTGTAGACAAAGTATAAAATATCTTACATTAAAAATAAACAGGATCCAGCAGGAATATGCAGAATACAATAAGTCCCAATGTCCTTAAATAGTCCCAGCAAGTCTCCTCCTCTCCACAACATGTTTCGCCCAGTAGAAATGGGCTTTTTCAAGTGCGCACACTTGAAAAAGCCCATTTCTACTGGGCGAAACGCGTTGTGGAGAGGAGGAGACTTGCTGGGACTATTTAAGGACATTGGGACTTATTGTATTCTGCATATTCCTGCTGGATCCTGTTTATTTTTAATGTAAGATATTTTATACTTTGTCTACAATAAATTTTATACCCTTACTTACGTCTCTCCTCTGCTCTCTCATCTTCTGGGATACGCTTGGATCATCTACCCTGCGTGGGCTCCCATGAGGCTTGATGTACTGAGCAGTATACTGCTCAGGGATATGTGAGTGTATTTTCACTTTTTCACATTCCCTGTTTTTGCACTAAAATACTACACTATATTATCATTATTTTGTTTCTGTTATTCCCTCCATGTATTTACCAAGTGGATTGCTACCGAATTAAGGGTAATCCCTTTTTTGTTGTATATTAAGTGTTGGTTAAAGCGCACTTTTTCACTATTTTTGCTGTTTACCAGGCAGGTAAAGCCTCCGAAAAACCTCTGTTCAATCTGTCACCTAGAAAACCTACTCTTATTGGTCTATTCACTAAAGTTCGACATTGGAGGTCGACTTTCATTTTGAGGCTAAATCAAAGCTGGCACTTAAATTTTCCCTATTGTAAGTAATGGGAGGCAAAATAATTGAAGCACTTATGTGCCAAATTGACTTAGTCTCAAAAATAGCTCAGATATCACCTTTCATATCAGTTTCACCTACCATTACTTTCAATGGAGAAGATGCAAACCTGTTTTCTTTTTCCGATGCCGAATTTGACTTAGTCTCAAAATGAAAGTCGACCTCCAAAGTAGAATTTTAATGAATAGACCATAAGCGACTGACAGAAGTCAGGAGATAACTTCATTAAACCAGCAGAACCAGTGATTGAAACCAGGACTAGCTGAGATCAAGCAATAACATGTTACAAATTCATAACGCATGTACAGCAGCAAAGTCATATTCATGCAGTGGGGACAATTTGAATGTAAATATCATAAGACAGTATAAAGAAATCATTAACATTACAATTTATATTTTATTTATGAAGCACCAGTAGGTAACTGTAGATATTTCAAAAGTTCACTCACTGCATGTTGGGCCAAAGTTTACTTTTTTGTGTAGCTATTTAAACTCCTCATTACAAAGACACATGCCGCCAAAAGATTTGCTTCCCAGAGCACTGCCTCGGTTGTGAGGCAGAGTGCTCCACTGGAAAATGGTGAGCATGCAAGCACCTGCTGCTTTTTAACACTGGACAAATATGTACATCAACATGGTCAGCAAGGATCATGCTTTGTAGGACATACCTATAGGTCTGATTGCTCAAAGAGCCTATTTTGGTAGTTTGCATCCATTTTATTGCTAGTTTCATGGTAGCTGCACAAAACCCAGCTTACACATTTATATAATAGAGAAACATAGAATGTGTCGGCAGATAAGAACCATGTGGTCCATCTAGACTACCAAGTAGAAATATGGATAAGGCCCATGTTTATGTAATGTCAACCATGTCTAATAACTACAACATGAGAAACACATGTAAAACTGAGAAGCAGCACAAATAGATCCATGATTAATAAATTAATGATAATGAATAGAAAAATACTTAAATCATATGACCTCCTACATTAGCAGATTTTTATAGTGTGAGCACCTCTAGGCAATGTGTATTTAATTGCTTCTGTTACATTTCTGATCTTTGCAAGCTGGCATAGGTTCTCTGGGGTAAGATATCATACAAGGGTATGCAAAAGACCGCTGTATAGAAAATGCCTTTTACCCCGTGCTGCCACTGGAAGGAATGTAAAATGTAACCTACCTGTAACCCTGTATTAGTAAAATTGTGTAAAGAAACTGTAAATACATTTGTATTGAAAAAAGGGTACCACTGGTGCCTCCAAAGAATGTACCCCCAAACATAGCATAGTCCGTTGGTAAGAGCATAATAGTGGCACATTCTAATTCTCTTAGCCCTTTCCATGAGCCTAGGGCATAGAGGCTTCCGTGACAAGGCCAAAGTTGCCAAGTTTTAAAAATTTTCCGATGCAGCTGGATGGGAGAATTTTTCCTACTGTGACTTACGTTTGAAATTCCAATCTTAATTCCCTGCAATTCTCTCTGTCCAAAGGTAAATATTCTCCAGGAGTAATCACTGAATTATATTAAGGTGTATTTTTAATAAATAGCAATAGCTATTTAATTTCCTATTAAAAATAGCTATTAATTTCCGTAATAAAATCAGAGCACTCTGAAACACAAAGCTAACCAGACCATATTCTTTAGAACTTTCACTCAGCTCTGATTTTACAAACAGATTACTATATATAGTTGTTTTAATGGATATAAAAATTTAATCAAGGTACTCATGCATTTCTTACCAGTGCCCAAGGAGAAAATAATCTGAATATATGAACTGTCATCATTGGATAAGCAGCTTGATTTGTCATAAAAAAAATTCTCCATAAGTATTAAATTATATTAAAGGTTAATAATGGGAAAACTAGTTTTAAGATAGTGAAAACATTAGCTTGAGGTTTTTATGGGTATAAATTTACCTGGAAGTCTAATTACCGAGTACTTACAGAAAAAGCAATATTCGGGGTGGAAGTAAATGGAGGAGAACCATTTCATTAGCATCCATATTACACTGAATCTAATTCACACAGTCCTAGCTAGCTAATTTGGGCTCCAGCCAACTTCCCTATAATATGATGACAAGACAACAAGCTTGACTGCCTCTCTTTCAGTGCTAATGATTCAATGAGTGGCAGTTGCAGTCTCCAAGCTCAGCATGGTACATTGCCCTGCAGAGAAATGCTATGTTTGTGCTGTCTCTGTCACCAGCTCCCTGCCAGGCCTTCTCCAGCAAGGACAAACTCTAAATACAGGAATAAAACAAAAGTTTATCTAAAGGATGCAATCCGAACATGACATGTTTTTGCAACAATATGTCTATGGCATAAATACCCAGTTAATAATTGGATGCCCTTACAAAACCTTTGTCTTCTCTTCTGAAGGATTGCAGAAAGGAATTCTTTCAATCAGGGTGATTTCTTTAGTGCCGTCATAACGGAGATTTTCATTTACACACAGATGTTGTCAGACATTTTCAAAGCTTTCATTAAAATTCCATTGTTCGAAGAAAATAAAAAGAATCGAGCTGTGATCTGTTCACACACTATAGAGTAAGATCCTAAATATGCATATGTAGCTGTGCAGTAAACATTCTTACAGTAGGTTAAATATCTGTATACTGTTTAATGTCATATCTTTGACAAGGGTCATTGTTACAAAAAGTGAGCAAATGTATGTTTGAAACATCTCTTATGGATATATGTTAAAATTAATATATATTAGATAATATATATTATTGTTAATAAATTCATCAACACTTTTATTTCCTCCATAGGCATTTAAAACAGTTTAACAATTTTAAAAAGGCATATCCCATGATATTGCCTCCATAGACTTAACATTGGCCCAGTAAAATACTGGCTGGATGGCAACCCTATGTCTTAAGTGTCAGTATTTACTTGGTGCTGTGGGATATATACTTGACTGATTATTTGCAGCAACATAAGTGAGCAATTTCAGATAGGAAAATAAACATTTCACTGTGCTTCTGGGGCAAGGAGAGGCCCATAAAGTATGAATGTAATGATAATACATTTGAAGGTTTAAGTCTCACTGTTTGTCTGTTATTAGCATTATAACACTGTGTATGTTTATACTTGTGACTTAGATGTAGATCAAATCATATTTTATGATCAATAAATGGAAAAAAAATCAGGGAATTCCAACGGCTTCACTTACTTTTTCTTGCCACTATACGTCCCACACACACATTGGCTTTGTAGGGTCAATTGATGACAAACGTGTGCTCCAGAAAGTATAGAAACCAATGGAATGTTCCTGCTGAGTGGGCTACTTTTAGAAGTTTGCCCCAGAAATTATGGAACACATAACCACTATTATTTCCTAGGACTCCTAGATAAGGAGTAGTAATTAACATTGCCCCTGTAATTCATTTGTTAATGCACTAACATTACACTTTTTTTAATTTCAACTAGCATATACATGTGGAGTAAGGCAGGGATTTTGTCCCAGTTTCATAATGTAAATTATGAAAAAAAAAAATATTACAATGGCTCGTAAGGGTTCACTGAAATAAACACTGTGAACTTTTAATATTATTACATCTCAGGCTTTATCAGTTAAAACATTTATTATGGAATTGTCCAACTGTTACCATCAGGTAATTGGGGCCACACCCAGAAACACCCACCAAAAGATGAGAAATACCATCTGGAATGGGAATACCAAGCATGTCTACACAGTGGAAATGCAGGAGAGATCAGTAGCTCTTGTTAAATGGATTCTTATCCACACATAACAAACACACCTGTAGTAGTAATAGTAGTGTAAACACAACTCGTCTGACAAAGCCACATGTCTGCATGATGATACACATAATATATCATGCCCTGCTGTCATATTCCAGGATATTTGGAGAGAGGTGCTGAAAAAATATAAAAAGGCAATACTTACAGGTGTGGCACAGCAACAACGAGTATAAGCTCTCACTCTGCAACCTCACGGCTCATTTGGCTCAGAAGAGGCCATTGATACAAGCACACCAGCAGGTACGTACACTAAATACACAGATATGTTAAAATGTTTACCTTCTATGTGGAAATCAATCTCCTGTTTTTAGATGCATCTGTTGAACAAGTGGGGTGCATCTTTTTGAGTGTGGAGCATCCAGATGTTGAAGATCAGCCGGATTCATCAGGAGCTGTCTATAGTCAGGGTGATGGCAGTAAATCCACAGCGATGACACAAAACCTGCACTTCCAAATGATTCCACCATCCAAGTATCAAACATAAATCTTGGAGGACATAGGTACAATTCATAGAGATAAAGCTGCGTTAGTTGCAACATTGACCCGTCAAGTACACTTATCCAATAGGGTTGCCTTTGATAAGTAGTTAATTAGAACTAACTCAGTGGCTACATCCCTAGTAGAAATACCTCAATGTGCACAGAGGGTTGAAAAATAGCAGAAAAGATGATGAAGAGGATACAGACACAAATAGAAGGCTGCCTAATTTGTCATTCACGTCATGCTAATGAATTCATTTGATTTGGCCATTGTACAATGTATGTCAAAATATCATCTTTTGATCAAATTTTGTAATGAAAAATATTTGTACCAAAATTATATTAGGGCATGTCCATGTGAAAAAATAACTTTACATTTGATTCAGCCTGAACCCTCTGAAAAAGCCTAACAATAAAATGTATCAGGATTCTATTTTTTTTAGCCAATAGGATTGTATTATTATTCTTATTAACTGGTGTTCAATGTTAAATATTATATTATGTATTATGTTTTATTTCTTATCATTTTATATATTTGAAGCATACATATCTTTCCACTAAGACACTGTCTCTCAACTGAGGCAGATCTGATTTGAATGCTTGCTCATGTTTGTCTGTAGAGGGTCTGCAAAACACCTAAGTGAAAGACAAGCAAACCGGCTCCACTCACTATTTCAGTCTCGGATAGGCGGGTGCTCCACAGCGTCGATCGAACGCAATTTAAATGCCATCAAACGAAGAAAAAAATGTGCACACCGCTCTCCACGATGATCAATAAATATGTGCTTTAATTCAATGCACCAGCAAACAGAAAAGATATATCCAGACTTTGTCTGTAGAGGGTCTGCAAAATACCAGCTGTCCTGTCACCTGCTATAGAGAAAGACTTCTGTTTTTTAATATAATCAGTAGAGAGATGTAGTTAGGGTCCCGTCTCTCACTATAGAGAGCGACCACTTAACTGCTCAAACTAGGAGTCCTGAATTTTTCACTTGGGTTTCTTTGGTACACACAAAAGTGAAATAAACAGCTTAGTGGCTCTTTATCATTTAGCAACCATGTCTATTATCATTTTTGGCCAAGGCTCGGTTTAATCAATCTAAACCTTATTTATACTGTAACTGTAGTGTATAAAAATATGAAAAATGTTTCTATTAATTGTTTAATATTTAAGAATATTTGCATTTTTTCAGGATTAAGGTCTGCTGGCAGGAGGCACTCGCCTGCATCTTACTTTTACAGAATAGCTGCCCTTTAGAATAATATTCATAAATCTCTTTTAAAGCCTGCTGGCGAGATTCATTATCTAGAGTTTTGCAGATGACAAGCGATGTGTAGAATTGAAAATATATTTATTTTTTAATTCATGCAAAGAAAAGGCTAATATTGTTTATTAAAGGAATCCATGTGAATAGAATTTTAGAATGTTATTTAAAAAAAATGTTTCAGTTATTGCTTTATTTTAGCTTTGTACTGGTTGTGATTAAGTTGATAATCCCACTCCTGACCCTGATTTATGCTTTAAACCAATGAATTCTTTTAATTTTCACTGTAAGTTAAATATGTCTGGTTGACATAGATGTAAAATGCTCACAGGAAAAGAGAACATGGTTTATTTTACACATTGCATTTCCTGGGGCATGTTAAAAATGTCTATGTGTTGTATCCTAGTAATGAAACACTAGAGGAGACCTGCCACGCTCATGAATCTAATTTCCACCTGCAGTGCCACAGCCCACCTTCACAAAATTGAGTCACTATAGGGGCTCTGAAGACTCACTAGCTTGAAAGTTTTGACCTAATTAGCCAGTTTAAAGAAACAGGGAATGGAGAAAGCTACCACAGCGGAACATCAAATTTCACCAACAAATTTTCCATTTAACATAACACAATACAAATAAGCATTAATGTATGCCTGAAACAGACTCCAATCTATTAAATACAAAATGGAGAACTATTTCAAGATATGTGCATTTTTTTTTTTACTTGTCCATAATAGTTAGTCCATATTAGACTTCATATTAAACCATTTCTCAGATTGCGAAATGCTTTGTAATTATGGGAAACTTATGGGAAACTACCTATTATTTTGAAAATAGGCTTTTCCAGTATCTGGCCACCATACAAAATGACCCCATACAACCTTAATTTAATAAATAAGACCATGACACATTGATTTTTGTCTCATAATTTTAAACATGAAACTTAAGGATGATGTAACACTGCCAAAAAAAATTAATGTGTATCTAACAGCCATAAATGACTATGAAGTCAGTGAGCAACCTTATTGTAGATCACCTGATTTCATATGACTAGCAATACGTTCTACAACTTATCCGACTATAGCAGCTATTTCATTTGACACAAATTAGAAAATAATAGATATCTTGATGCTGCATTAAAGAGACTTTGCCAACCTAATCATTGCTTATACTGTGAATGTAGAGAATAAAAAATTATGTAAAATGATCTATACACTGTATTAACCAAATGTCAAACAAATGCACAAAATAAGACAAATATGTTTTAATTTCCCACATTTATTTAAATGTGATGTCTCATACTAATGAAATCACCTCTGTCTTGACATTCATATTATACATTTGCCATTGAAAAGCAGTTTCATAGTATTTTCATATCAAGCCACAGGTGATGTCATAAACAGGAGACAACACACACATCTTATGTTATGCCTTTGCTTGCACTTCTGCTAACACAACGTACACATCATTATTCATTTTTTTTATTCTCTACATTGACAGTATGAGCAAATTTTAGGTGGACACAGTCCCTTTAAGTAAAATGAAAAATGCAGACTGGTCTATTTTTTTACTACTAGAGTATACATTTTGTATAAAAGTCCCATAACTAAAACTTGTTTGTGGACTAGTCACTAAAATAAGGTCCAGATGAGTTGCAGACAGGCCCGGGCTGGGACAACAACTAGGCCCGGGCATTTAAGACTGAGAAGCCCATTTTTATTTAATTTATTTGTTAAACTAGATGGCTAATTATGACAGATATAATATATTGGTGTCTTGCTGTCTATTAGTTATATTTAGCATGCTTCAGTCACTGTAATTAATGAGTTGGCATTATTTAATATTTGATCATAAATGAAAATCCAACATAATGCAATTTATGAAGTGCAATATCTTTAATAAGTTTCAAAAAAAAATATGTTTGACTGTTTAGTTGGTTATTAGAGATGTTGAATATGTGTAAACAAAAAACTCTCGCTTAGAAACTAAGCCCTGCTTACACAAAAGGGTACTTTAGGCATCAAAACAACTTTAATTTAATGAAGCATTTTTTGACCTTACCAGGTGACTGGTGATGCTCATCTGAGGCAGCGCCTTTGCCACTAATTTGCTGTTACTGATCGCTATGTGCTCAGACAGCTTAAAAAAATAAAAAAAATTTTTTACTTTACGCGTAACCCCCTAGCGGGTGTAAAAACAAAAAATAACTAAAAACTATCCAGACAAATAAAATTTGCTTTGGTATCAATATCATTGTGTAAGCAGTGATCTATGGCAAGAAAGGGTTTAATAGCTCTTAGAAAAGACTTTGTAGTACTGTAATAAATTACAGTACAAAAAATTAATCCCTAAAAAATGCACAAACAGCAAAAAATGCACTGATGTGCAAGATCACTGTTTACGCATGATCAATGGCAGGGAAGGGGTTAATTGCAGGGAATGGCTTTTATAAAAGCCATTGGGTCTCAGTTTTTTTTTATTATTATTTTATTGTATTTTCACTTATTTTTACTACTTTGATCTGTCTCTCTCCCCCAGTAAAAAACAAATGTGAGAAGAGGGAAGCAGATCAAAAGTGGTCAGATCAATCTTTGTAAAATATTGATCTGGCCAGGCAGTGGGGATGTTTATCTGAGCATACCCACTGCCTCTCAGTCGGCCTGGCAGTCACAGAATGCCTCTGTGATGAGGCAATCATGTGACAGCCTCCAGAGCAGAGGAAGCAGCTACTTCCTGCTTCCTGTGCTCTTGTTCTTAGAAGGGCAGCGCCATCTTGGTCACCTAGTGCGAGGCAAGTCATTAACACTTGCAGAGCCATAGGAAGGGATCAAATCCGCTTCCTATGACCAATTTTAACACCCGTTGGTTTAAAGGCACTACGCCTTTAAAACCGGAATTTCAAGCTCTCTGTAGTGATCGAAATGATCGGGTGTTGATGATCGGGATGATACTCAGCTCTACCTCTCCTCCCCTGACCTCACTCCCTCTCTAGTGTCACGAGTAGCTGAGTGTCTGTCAGCCATCTCCGCTTGGATGTCTGATCGCTACCTTAAACTTAACCTCTCCAAAACAGAACTCATTATCTTCCCTCCCTCAACTGCTGTCCCTACACCCGGGTTCACGGTCAACGTTGATAATACTACGATCGTACCGGCTGACCGTGTTCGATGTCTTGGGGTCACTTTTGACTCTGCTCTCTCCTTCCTTCCTCAAATCCAGTCCTTGGCCAGATCCTGTCGGCTGCACCTAAGGAACATTGCCCGCATTCGTCCGTTCCTCAGCGAAGAGACCGCCAAAATTCTAGTGCACTCGCTTGTGATCTCTCGCCTGGACTACTGTAACGGTCTTCTGACTGGACTACCTCTGGTTCGTCTGGCTCCCCTACAGTCTATCCAAAATGCGGCTGCCAGACTCATCTTTCTTGCACGTCGGTCTGATTCGGCGGCTCCTCTCTGCAACGCCCTCCACTGGCTTCCCGTCTGCTCGAGGATAAAATTTAAAATTCTGTCATTAACCTACAAAGCCCTCCACTCCTCTGCTCCTACGTACATTTCCTCCCTTGTTAACCGCTACTTCCCTACACGACCTTTGCGCTCCTCCAAGGGGTTAACACTCTCTTCTAATCTCATCACCACTTCTCACTCGCGTCTCCAAGATTTCGCCCGAGCTGCCCCCTCTCTCTGGAACTCCCTTCCCCGGAGCATCCAGCTCTCTCCCTCGTTTTCAAACTTTAAAAAGTCCCTCAAAACTCATCTCTTTAGAGAGGCCTACTACCCAACCTAGCTGGAACACACACTCCCTCTTTGACCTATCCCACCTAATGCCTCCCATCCACTCTACTGTTTCTACAACTTCAATCCCTCTGACCTCTTCAATCCCTTAATTGTGTCATTGACCCCATTCCCTCTAGATTGTAAGCTTACGAGCAGGGTTCTCTACCTCATGTACCAGTCTGTACTAGTTTGTCCAAATTAGTATGTAGTTCCTTTCTTTGCTCTGTACCAAGCGCTTCGAGAATTGGTGGCGCTGTACAAATAAATGTTAATGTAATGTAATGTAATGTGTTGTTTTTTTTTTAATGTATTTTAGAATGCTTCCACATGGAAGCATATTAGTAATATCATTGGAGCACTGAAAGCGAAAAAATATGCCTGGTGTGCCCGATGTGCCAGTCAGGGCCTGGTTGCAGGTGAGTTGAGGTGAGAAAGTTCTGCAAGGAGGCACCAACATTGAACATGGTGGACATTTACTGGACCTTATGTCAGACAACTTAAAGATGTTCCATGAACCTTCACAGATTGATGACAGAGAGGTAAATGTTGACCTTTTTTTAATTTTAAATATGCTTTTTTACTATTCATTCACAATTTGTTTATTCATATCCTAGAATGCCCATTTAATCGATAAGACAATAGATAGATTATGGGGTCTAACATATAGTAATCCTCGTGTTCTGATCTATTTTTAAAAATACATTTATTTTAAAGTGATTCAATGCACACAGTATACAACAGTGGTAAAACGTTATAAAATATATAGTGTTCATCTATAGTTTAAGCAGAAGAAGATGCATGATATGAGCTACCAGATTTAGTGGTAATTTGAAAGCATGACTGGTACCCACGGGGAACCCTATTGAATTGTTAAATTAAATACCCTTCAGCCAGATAGTCCTGGCAATGGATTTGATTTATCTTTTATAAATTGGATGTTGTGTATTGATTGGTTTGTTTTACTATGCTTTATATCACACTCTCTACATTTCTCCTACTGTATTTAGCTAAGAGGTTTATTACTAACTCTCTAAAATCTACACAAATATATCTGTATGAGCACACAAGAACAGAGGGACATATTACATACACTGAGATTTTTGGTTTAGTTTTTAAAATCAAATCCTCATTAAAGTACATGCTACAAAGGTGCACATATTTTAAGGTGTTCTCATTATAACAGTGTATGTTATATTGATTCTTCAGTCAAGCAGAGTATGCCCACAAGCTCGAATTTCACAACGAGACACGTTAAATGAGCGTTTATTGGACAATATAGACAACCCAAACTCAGCATAGATATGTTCTTCATATGTTTGTGCTTATGCTATGGAACATGCAATAAATTGATATGTCTGAATATGAAGACCATACTTCACATCATCCAAGATTAATCCGCAGTTCATGGAATAGATTGTCTGCAGAAAGGAAAGTAATTGTAAATAAATATTTCACATGAGCAATCCTTTGATAGCCTGAAAAAAAAATTAATTTAAAAAAAGCAAAAAACAGGCCACTGAATGGGTTACGTACAATGTTACATTAAAAAGTGTCGCTAGTGGTAATTAATGGGCATTAAACATATTTATCTGGGGGCCACGAGGCATAATGCTAGCCCATGGCCTCAGAGAGTCATTGATTTGTTTGTGTGATTGTGGACATGGTGTCTATTACTCCTCCTTTCCCCTAGCATTAAATTAATGGGGAATCGGCAATAAGAACATTTTATGCTGTTATTCCCTTACTACAGTATCAATTCCACAGTATTCCTACGGTCCCTGTTTTCAATGAATTGCACATTATTCCTTCAGGAATAACATGCAGTATTTCAACTTTAACTTGCTTGTACCCCAATATGTGTATGTTGTGTTAGAGTTTAATTATTTCAGAAAAAGCAAATAGGGGACAGATCAGGAATTACACCACAGCGCAACAGGTCAAATATTTCTAAACTTGTGTTTGATGGAAATACATTTTTATCAAACACAGGACAATGCGTATGAAAATTGTAGAGTAATATCAATCAATGTTTGCCTTATTAGGTTTTACAAATTGAAAACTGAACCAAAAAACTAAATACAGTGAACATGTAAAAAAGTCATCCTATTTCCAAAAAAGTGTAGAGCAAAATTCATTATCAGAATCTTGAGAGATTAAAGACCTTGCATGTGACCAATAAAAACAGAATATACAGAAACAGACAGTGAATGACTTCTATTCCAGAATTGACCTATTGGCTAATTAGTGTAACAACTATTGACTTATGAATAAAAAAGTACAGACGGATAGACATACAATCCATTTGTTTGTTGATTCAGCAAAATAAACAAGAAAGCTTTCCAATTATTTGTAACCCAATGCCCCTATCACAAACGACCAAAGTGCAATGTTCTCAGACAAAATTTGGGGGATCAATCCACTTATTGATAATATAAAATTTGTGAAAAGTTGCCACTGTTTGCGCACACATCAATAAGGAAGGAGTTATGGGAGACTTGTTGGAATAACTATTTTGTCTGTAGTATTACGAATATGTATGTGTTTGTGAAGTGGAGGGATATTGGGGAACACCAATGTAACAAGAGTGTTATCGGTTACACTAGTTTTACAGACTGTGTTCATAACCCATAAAATGTTGTTCCAGTAAGGGATGATTTTTGGACATAAACATTAAATATGAAAAACAGAGTTTTCAACCTCTCCAAATCTTCAACAGTTCTTACTGCTTGATGGAGACAATCTGCTTGGTGTGAAATAATACTTCAGAAGAATTTTAAATTCCACCTCTAAAGTGTTTTTGATGGTAGACCAAATGGACACAGATAGCCAAGCAGAGTCAGAAAACAGGCATATTAACTCTTTTTCACATGAACTAATATAGGAGTGATGTTTAATGCAATTGGAATCATTAATGAAGACATACTGGCATGCATGTGTATCTATCTATCTATCTATCTATCTATCTATCTATCTATCTATCTATACATACATGTATATTTGTATGGATATATACATATATATGTGTCTAAGAAATGCCCTATTGCATTTGGGATTGAATATAACAATTCAGAAGCATTAAGAAAAAACTGTGTTTGCTTGTCCCCAAAAGGACATAAAAGTGGCATGGTATTTTATTCTGCGGAAGTGATCCAACATAAAAATATAAAATAGGAATATTATGAAATCTATTAATTTCAATTTGAATACCACATTTCTTTCCTCATTCCTTTTTGCCCATTAAGGTAAAGTAGCTAATTCTGCAGCCTGATAGTATCTCTTAAGTGATGGGACTCCCAGAGACTTATGTAGCTATTGAATAAGACATAGTGGGGTCTATTTAATGACCTGAGTTAACTTATCTCATGTCATTGAATACCATAAATTACAACAGAAAAATTTGAGTTAAATATCAGTAATCAGTGATGTTTTGGGTTATTGAATAGGGCCCAGTATGTGCACACTTGGTCATTTGTTTTCCCAAATAAAGACATTAAATAAGGTCTCCATTGCAAAAATAATATTTTAGTAATCTTAATAAGAAACATTGGAAACATAAAACTTAATTTTAAATATTTTTCTTAATTGCTAATAATTTTACCAATTTAAGACAAATAGCTTGGTTTCCATCTCATTAAATCTTTCTTTATCGCTGAGAGTAAATGCATGTAGTTAGATAGAAACAAATCTTGTAAATATGGGGTCAAAGGGACTACTAAATATTTTATAGAATTGAGTTTTCAAATCAATGAAGATTTGTTTTTGAATTTGAAAATAGTGTTTTCATCATTCCTGCTTTTGATCCAAAAGAAAGCAAAAAAAAAAAAACAGTAAGGAAAAACAGTATTTGACCCCCTCTTGATTTTGCACGTTTGCCCATTGACAAATAAATGATCAGTCTACAATTTTAATGGTAGGTGTATTTTAACAGTACGAGACAAAATAACAAAAAAAATCCAGAAAAACCCATGTCAATAAAGTTATAAATTGATTTGCATATCAATGCGTGAAATAAGTATTTGATCCCCTATCAATCAGCAAGATTTTCTAGCTCCCAGGTGTCTTTTATACAGGTAACGAGCTGATATTATGAACTCTCTTAAAAGGAGTGCACCTAATCTCAGCTTGTTACCTGTGTAAAGACACCTGTCCACAGACGCAATCAATCAGAGTCCAAACTCTCCACCATGACCAAAGAGCTGTCCAAGGAAATCAGGGACAAGATTGTAGACCTACACAAGGCTGGAATGGGCTACAAGACCATCGCCCAGCAGCTTGGTGAGAAGGTGACACCAGTTGGTGCGATTATTTGCAAATGGAAGAAACACAAAATAACTGTCAGTCTCCCTCGGTCTGGTGCTCCATGCAAGATCTCACCTCGTAGAGTTTCAATGATCATGAGAACAGTGAGATATCAGCCCCTAACAACACGGGAGGGTTTTGTTAATGATCTCAAGGCAGCTGGGACCATAGTCACCAAGAAAAATTTGGCAACACACTATGACATGAAGGACTGAAATCCTGCAGTGCCCGCAAGGTCCCCCTGCTCAAAAAAGCACATGTACAGGCCCGTCTGAAGTTTGCCAGTAAACATCTGAATAATTCAGAGGAGAACTGGGTGAAAGTGTTGTGGTCATATAAGACCAAAATCGAGCTCTTTGGCATCAACTTAACTCGCTGTGTTTGGAGGTGGAGGTATGCTGCCTATGACCACAAGAACACCATCCTCACCGTCCTGCATGGAGGTTGAAACATTATGCTTTGGGGGTGTTTTTCTGCTAAGAGGACAGGACAACTGCACCACATCAAAGGGATGATGGACAGGGCCATGTACCGTCAAATCTTGGGTGAGAACCTCCTTCCCTCAGCCAGGGCATTGAAAATGGGTCAACAAAAGAGTGGCTCAAGAAGAAGTACATTAAGATCCTGGAGTGGACTAGCCAGTCTCCAGACCTTAATCCCATAGAAAATCTGTGGAGGGAGCTGAAGGTTCCAATTGCCAAACACCAGCCTCGAAACCTTAATGACTTGGAGAGGATCTGCAAAGAGGAGTGGGACAAATTCCTCCTAAGATGTGTGCAACCCTTGTGGACAAGAAATGTCTGACCTCTGTGACGGCCAACAAGGGTTTTGCCACCAAGTATTAAGTCGAAGGGGCCAAATACTTATTTCACTCATTGAAATGCAAATCCATATATAACTTTTTTGACATGCGTTTTTCTGGATTTTATTTTGTTATTCTGTCTCTCACTGTTAAAATACACCTACCATTAAAATTATAGACTGATCATTTCTTTCTCAGTGGGAAAATGTTCAAAATCAGCATGGTATCAAATACTTTTTTCCTTCACTGTAATTTAATTTGCCACTTATAGGGAAAAATAGCTTCTTGACTCCAAAAGACAATCATATTTCTCCAAGAAGCTCTAAAATATTAAAGTATATTCTATTATTAATAGCCCTTTTTGTCCTGCTTTTCTAAAAAAAAAAAATATCCAGACCCTATTTGATGGTATTGTAATTGATAGCACCACCTCTCTTGGTAGTGGATTCCATACTTAGATTGTCCTTACCATAAAGATTCCCTTCCTCTCGCTCCTCCAGTCTCAGGGGATGAGATTGTTATGCCTTATATATGCAGCATGGGATTACATGAATAGGTCCTTTCCCATTGGGGAGAGCGAAAAATAATCTAACAACATTCCATTAATACTTATTCATGCATTAGGGTTTAAATATAAAGACATGATCATGTCAAGAAACACAAGGCCCATTCCCAACCAACGGAAGAAAAAAGAGCAAAAACTGCCAATTAACTCAATCAAATGCCTTTCCCATGTCAAAACACACATTCGCTATCAGCTGACCAATCCATTAGATTAAGAACCTACCTCAAAGTATGCTTTTCTTCCTTATTAGGGGTAAATCCGACTTGGTCCATATTAATAACACAATTTAAAAAATATCTGAGTCATCCTGCCAAGAAGCAAAAATCTTGATGTCAATATTGAGTAAAGATATTTGGCTATAGTTTGCACAATTTAAGACATTGTTCCCTGGATTTGTGATAATGGTTATATGCTCATCTGTTAATTCTGGCACATGACCAATATCCTAGGCAACAAAATAGATTTGAATGACCTATAATTAAGACCAGTAAACCCATCAGTTCCTTGGCTTTCCTCAGGTTTTAATTTTGCAGTAACCTCTTCTACCTCCTGTTCAGTTACGGACAACAAAAGTTCCGCTATTTGATCAGAAGCTAAGCTGGGGATCTTGGTCTTCTTCAGATATAATTTATATATATATCCTTTGATACGGAGCATTTTATGGTCCAGTTCTTCTTTCAAATTAAAGATCTTAGAACAAAATTTGACAAAGTTTCTGCAATATCTGTTTTTATGTAGAATTGCATTGTCATCTTTTTGACCTGTGGGAATATAGAGTTTCTTTTTTGAAAAACTTGTGCTTATGCCATAATAGAGCCTTATTAACCTTTTGGGATAACTGTATATTTAGTTGCATATGTGGCCAAGTCATCTTCTGTAATACTTCTATATTAATATTGTTCTTACAGTGATTGAAAAAAGTATTTGATCCCCTGCTGATTTTGAACGTTTGCCCACTGACAAAGAAATGACCAGTCTATAATTTTAATGGTAGGTGTATTTTAACAGTGAGAAACAGAATAACAGAAACAAATTCAGAAAAACGCATGTCAAAAAAGTTATAAATTGATTTGCATGTCAATGATCGAAATAAGTATTTGACCCCTTCGACTTAGTACTTGGTGGAAAAACCCTTGTTGGCAATCACAGAGGTCACATGTTTTTTGTAGTTGACCACCAGGTTTGCACACATCTCAGGAGTGATTTTGTCCTACTCCTCTTTGCAGATCCTCTTCAAGTTATTAAGGTTTCGAGGTTGACGTTTGGCAACTGGAACCTTCAGCTCCCTCCACAGATTTCCTATGGGATTAAGGTCTGGAGACTGGCAAGATTTGACTAACAAGTCCACAAAAGAAATTAAATTAATGTGGGACTTAATGGGTTTGTAATAGTACATCTCTATACAGAGAATAGCCAGAGGACTCCATATCTTGAAAAGACCCTCATTTATTGAAGAGGACATGGAATTTCAAGCAAGATGGATGGCTGAATTGAAAAATGTCTCCTTTAATCTAATGGAAATTCAAGTGAACTACAAGAAATCCTCTTTAGAGAAACTTCAAGCCGAATTAACCCAGCTGCAAGAAAAAATTTAAGACTTTGCGAAGTCTCCGGAACTATAGGAGTGTAAAAACCAACTGTAAAAGAACAAAAATGATGTGGAACAAGAAACGGAGTAAAGGAAAAAGAGTACATTTATTTGTGACAAAGAAGATTCTACAAATAATAGGGTATTTGGAAACAAACAAATCGGTTCAGAAGAACAGATAAGTCCAACAAGTCCTGAGGAAGAAAAGGACAGTGTCCTTCACGAGTGTAGAGTTTGAACCAGCCTCAATGAGCAACAGTATATCTGCAGCATCCCCTCCCTCCAGCTCTCCAAATTCCATTACAATACAACGGAGAACAATATCAGTATTTGATGAAGGATCCAACACACACCATTCAGCCATTCAAGGGAAAGAGAAAAAACAACAAAAAAGAGTAAAACAAGAAGAGGACGAGGAACCAAGAAGAACCAGGAAATTCAGCAGGCACAGCAGGAAAAACAACTAAATGTGGTAAATTTGTCTGGTGTCACTTTAACAGAACAAGAAACTTTGTTGCTGAGTAAAGGACTCTCTTTTGCACCAGATTGCCAATTTAACCTTTTCGATGGATTTCTGGACATATTTGCAGAGATCTCACAGCAGAAAGAAACACTTTCTGCTTAGCAAAAATGCAACTGATACCATGAGACTCACTATTGCTCTTTCACAGAACCCACTTAGTGTATCAGTTAATGTTAATGAAGGTCACAACTTAACTACCAATTTTTACTTTCAGGACAAATGTCTATTGAGTACACTAGAAGATTTGGGGTCTGAGCAACTTGTATAAAGTATATTGATACTCACCTGAAACCTTAATCAAAATGTTACCCAATCAAGGGGTACTGAGGTAGACTCTTTTCAAAAATAATCGGACAATGATTAACAAACTTAAAGGAAGAAATTTCATATAAAAGTGTTTAATATGCATAATACTAAGGCACTTAAGAGTCTTCTCTGTAACCCATCCATTACAATAAAAAGTGCAGACAAATGAGGGGCAGTGGTAGTCCAGAACACTGACAGTTATGTAAGGAGAGACAACTTGCAGACACATGCACATATAAACAATTATCTGGAAACCCTTCACAGCTTTTCCAGACTGAAGTAGACAATTTGCTACAAAAAGGTCCTTCAAAGGTGAATCATTAATTTAGATGAGTATGAATAAATGTTCAAACAATATCCTACCACCCCAACATTCTATCATTTACCCAAAATTCAAAATTCATTATTGACCCACCTGGGTATAATTTAGAAGTATAAATTCACTGGGGGAAGGCCTCTCTGAATGGGTGGTCATTTATTTGCAACCTTTGGTCTTAAAATTAAAGAGTCACATTAAGGATACTAAAGATGTCCGGTTTGTCTAATTGTCTGGTTCAGTTTGGTTACCCGAAAATACTTGGGTCACCATGGACGTGGCAACCCGATACTCTAATATTCCTAATGACAAGGGCCTTGTTTCTTCCATTTGTTGCTGCTTGGCGATGGTCTTGTAGCCCATTCCAGCCTTGTGTAGGTCTACAATCTTGTCTCTGACATCCTTGGACAGCTCTTTGGTCTTAACCATGGTAGAGAGTTTGGACTCTGATTGATTGCTTCTTTGGACAGGTGTCTTGTATACAAGTAACAAGCTGAGATTAGGAGCACTCCCTTTAAGAGAATGATCCTAATCTCTGCATGTTACCTGTACAAAAGACACTTGGGAGCCAAAAATCTTGCTGATTGATAGGGAATAAAATACGTATTTCACTCATTGATATGCAAATCAATTTAGAATTTTTCTGGATTTTTTTTGTTATTCTGTCTCTTACTGTTAAAATACACCTATCATTAAAATTATAGACTGATCATTTCAGTTGCAAAACATTCAAAATCAGCAGGGGATCAAATACTGTTTTCCCCTCACTATATGTTGGTGTTCAAGTTTAGAAATGTGTCTGATAAAATCATCTGCTGTTGGCCTCTACCTGTCAGGGTAGCTGTGACTTTAAGAATATTTGGAAACTCAACTGCAGAAATAAATGACAATCCACACAAGGTATATCGTTTAAGCAATTCTTGTATTAAAGTTTAGCAGCAAAAAGAAGAAAAACTGACTGATATTGATTGCAGAGAAAAAATAAATGGTTTGAAGTAATATGGAAAAATATATGTAACTTGATTGAAGTATAAAGTAAAAAATATGATGGAACACTTGACTGAAGATATGGAAGGTACTTGCGATTAGGTGATAGAGAAAAATGCAGGATAACAGGGACGTGTCCGTATTCAGAGGATTGGAGAAGTACACAATTCGATTCAGGAAGCCAAAGGTCAGGATTGGAGAAATCAGAATGGTCGAGGATATCCGGGTCAGCAACAGGTAATCAAAAATGAAAGTAGCAGGATACTCTAAGGTAGCTTTAAGCTAAGGAGTCAGGAACAACAGCTGCTAAAGACAATACTCAGCGATTTGTGTCTGTTGCAGACTGTTATTTATAGTCACAGGAAGATCGCGTCATTGAAAGGGGCGTGGCCTAATGAAGGGGGCGTGGCCTAATGACGCAATCGCAAGAAAAAACAAAACAAAAGTAAAAATGGAAGCCTGACACTACCTTTGTTGTATTGGGTTTTCAGTTGGATTAATTTGCCCCTGTAACAACTCTGAGGAGGATCAGCGATGCAGAACCTGGTGTCACAGGAAACTGAGGATTTAAGAGGTAGTCGAGATGGATTTCACTCTGACCAACATGCACCCTATGGTTGAGCCACAGATGGAGAAGGCCAGAGACTTGTGCGGCACCCAGAACTACCTCCAGAACCTCAGTAAACCTAAGAACACAAAAGCAACTGAAGTAGCAGGTTGGGATGAACAGACGGTCAGAAGGGTTGGACAAGGCAGGATAAACGATGAACAAGCCGAAGTCAGAATCCAGGAAATCAATCAGGAACAAATAGGGAACTAGTCCAAAACATGGGAAGCAGGATAAACAGGAACAAGCCGAGGTCAGGAATATAGAAGGCAGAATGGTCAAAAAAGCAGGAGTCAGAATACCAGAATAACGAATAGAAAATCACAATACCACAATTAGCCACAAGGCACTATCAGAGGCAAAGGTTCAATGCAGACTGAGCCTTTAAATATCGCTCCAAAGTATGTCTCCGCCTCTGGGATGAAAACGAGGCTTAGAAGCAAACAAGGAAGTAGCTTTAAAAACTAAGATGAAAACAAGGCTTGGAGGCAAAATAGGAAGTAGCTTTAAAAGTTAAAATGGCACCGCCATATGGAAGGGATTTCCGTATGGCAATAGCTAAGCCATTGGCAGCGTGTAGAGTGGAGGAGTGTGCGCTGCAGTGCGTAAGCGCATGCGCACATTCTCTGAAACCTCAGCAGTTGATTTTTGGGGACAGAACCTCGAGGTAAGTATTACAGCCCCTTAAAACACATTTACGTACCTCACACAAAATAGATGGATAAATCTCCTTTGACGAGTTATCTGTTAATATATCAGAGTATCCTTTCTTGTTTTATATCTGTGCTCAAAAGTTAATGTCCTGTCTAACATTATAAATACAGGTAAAACCTTTATAATGCTATACATTATACCGGGATGTCCTGTAGAACGTGGTGCTCTGAGGGCTCCCGTGAAATGCGGACATTTAGTGAGATCTCACATTGCAATCCCACTAATATCATGATGTGAGTCCCCAGATCCCGAGACAGAAGTCATAGTGGGGCTCAGCTGTATTTGCAAAAGTATACAGTATTTGGGTAATATTAACTCATTTTTTTTTATCCAGGACTAAAGGCATAGATTTATGAAAAAGATGATGCACAATATTGGTCTCTATTAAGAGACATCTCTTGGTTTGTCCAAAAACGTGTCTGCTGAAATATATCATATTGTCATATTCAACCTATTACACTCAATCAAAACTTTTCATATTAAAGGAAAGTAGTGAAAGTCCTGTAAAATTAGCCATATAAAAAACAATTCCAAAAACAATGAAGGTACAATCAGATATATGTCACATATAATGCATATGTGTTTTAAATGTCGTGCCATCAAATCTGAGGTATACTCATACTATTTACTAAAGCAAACTCTACCTCCCTCTTCTCCCCACTTCACCAAAGTCAATCTGGATCTCCCATCTCGAACTTCCTTCAGTGAAAAGCAATAAAAATAGCCATTCACTAAAATCTAAAGGGAGTTTGAATTTGGAGGTGACTTGGACATTGACGTGCCCGAAGGCACCCGAAATGGCTCCTAACACATATGAGAGCCATGGTAATTATCCCTCCCCATTATTAAAACAATGCCAGGAGCTGCCGATGCATGTGTTGGAGAGCACTAAAGGGATGTTTGATGCCTGCAAATGTGCTCTCCTGTCATCTGGGTTTCAAAGAGCAATCCATTTACACTCTTTATGAGTTAGTAGAATGTGAGGGTAACCCACTGATAACTTATTTGTTGGGCTATGAGTGAAGCAGTTATCAGATGCATCCTGTAATGCCAAAGAATTGTGGCCTGAGACAGATCTTGAAAAATATGGATGTCGATGGGCCCAATTTAATGAAAAAAAAAATCACTCATTTCTGTTTTTTTTTTTTTAACTAAAATTAGTCTATTGCAGCCTATGGGATTCAATGACATGAGATAAGTTAACTCAGATCATTAAATAGAACCCATATCTTCAATTGTAAGAGATTGTTTAATATGTTATTGTCTCTTTATTTCTTCCTTATCAAGGAAGTAGTGGAATTGGATGTCTTGGACATCTCTTGGAGCTGTTGATGTTAGTGTTCTGCCTGATCCATAATCACCTTATGTAACTTATTATCTTCCATTATGAAACATAAGAGTCTCTGCAAGAATGCAGGTAGATCATTCTATTTCTTTCATGATTACTATTATACATATATCGCTCCTTCTTCCTCTATTACAGTCATACACTTTAAATTTAAGTTTCTGTAACTGTGAGAATAGGTCTGCTTGTTGTTCCAACATATGAATCTGTGTATCATGATCATTTGTCATGATCTGCTTACAGAGTGCAAACTCTATCTCTCAGTTATAGCTCTCAGTTCTTTAATGTCAGATTTAACTTTGCTTATTTCTCTTCGTTAAACAATGATTTAATATCACCTTTAATGAAAGGCACAAATTTGCTGTCTGAATCAGACTCGTCTCTTGTATCAACAGGCGGGTCTGCGGCCTCAAAAAACTCAGAGGGACATGATGTAGGGATTCATTTGGCGGGAGTGCCATCTTGTATTTTTGCTCCAGTTGGAGAGACATCAAAAAAGTTGTGTCCGTTGCTCTTTTGTATGGTTTGTGTTTTCTCAACATTTTGCCAAACCCAGCAAATGTTTTGAATGTTCTTTGAGTTATAAGAAGCTGATGTCATGTTATATTACCCAGGTGATGTGGACCTCAATAAGCATCTTGGATGGCTCGGCCACTCCTCCTACAGGAAATGTTTTTAAACAAAATTCTTCATAAACATTTTGTTCCATGAACTTCACCTGAAGACCTGTGTTCAGGGGCAGAACAAAAGTACATGACAGACACTTGGTTGCCCACCTATGCTCTTAACTGACTTGTTCTGCCATTGTCTGCGTTTAAAGAGCTGCAGTAAAAAGTGTTGAGCATAATTATATTAATAGTACATAGTACAAACTTACTATTTACACTTGTGGAAACATAGCAAGGATATGTGTTGGTCATCTTGCTTTCCTAGAATATGACAGATACAATAGAAATAGTCATTCATTTGTGTTTGTTGCCTAGTTTATTTATAAAAAAAAAAAATTGATGTTTGTTTAATAAACAGTTATCTTTGGAGAACTGAAAAAGCGATTGGGAAAAGTCTGGAATTACCGTAATAGCCAAGTTTAAAAAACAGGCAAACAGGAAAATGTTTAGAGCTCAGCTAATAATTCTTGATTATTGTAATTTCAGTGTTAAGTTGTACCACTGAAAGGTTAATCCAACTTATCCACCTTTTCAATGATGTGATTCTTCCTCAAAATTAATTGAATGCTTTAACTCATTAGGTACAGACTATATGACATGACATGACAAGACATGCTCTCTTCCTGACCCGAAGCATTGGTAAACGTGGAGAAAACCAGAGATTTAAGTCAATGGAGTCAATTCACTAAAAGGTCAGTTGCAGGTGAGAACATCTCTTCCCACATCCCACCAAGGTTTAGGGATAAACTTGGTGACCTTCTCTTTCTGGAAGAGTTCAGCTGGTCATGGCTAATGCATGGTTATGAGAAAACAAACGTGAGGGTTATTTAAAACAGAGGATAAAAACAACATAGTGTAGATGGTCAAATTGAGGTTTTGTGTGTCCACTCCCCTTTTTGGTTCTGAACCACATTACCTGGCTCTTGGGATAACAAGGTCGGTATGTCCTCCCCAAAAAGAGGTTACAGGAAGGAATAAGGAGAAGGAGGATGCCATATATTAGACGTCTATTCAAAATGTTAATACATAAAAAATATACCAGCTCACATTTCAAGCTAAAACAGAGTGTCACCGTCTTATGGGGTTGTAGAGAGGCAGTCAAAGTCAGAGCACAGCACTGCGAAGGAACCTGATTCCCGTATCTGGTGTCTCGCGCCTTCGGTGAGGCTCCTCTCACTTCCGTCGATCACTTCCACTGTCTGCAGAGCAAACACGCACAAAAAAAATGCATGGTTATCTATATATACAAAATTCAGTTGTGTGCAAAGGAACTCCCACATAAACCTGGAGACTGGACACAGGTTTGATGAAAAAGTATTCAATTAATGTATTTATGCATTCTGCACAGCATTTGCACTATGAAGCATTCACATTCCAATGCTCAGAGGGAACCTTGCATGGGTACCTCCTGTTTGCAAGGGGGATTAACCAAGGTTGTCCCTGCAAAATGCATATTTACTTCAGTAAGTTGAAAAGTTCACCTCATTTTACCCAAATATATATTTGACATATTAAGCTAATTAAAGGTCAATTTCAACCGTTACCTAGGAAATAGTTGTGCACAAAACTGCAATGTACCACATAAAATATTTTAGCCCACCGGCTGTACTGTAACTCTTATTTTCTCTAGCCTTTCATGCAATAGGGATATGGATAAGGAGAGAGAAAGTTTTGGGTTAACATTACTTATAGTAGTATATATATGTTAACATAATTATTGTGATGATAATATCATAATTGGAAAAATTAGTTTATATTTGGCAAAAGTGGCCAGTTTTAATCCTCTTGAGTGGTTGAAGAGTTTGTGAAAAGTATGTGGGGATGAAAAGAAAAATCATTTGTAATGATGGATAAAAGGAAGGAGTTTAAGTATGCATGGGAAAGGCAGCAGAATACTATTCTAGATATAGGATGAGGCACAGGACTAATGAAAGTATTCAGATTTTTTTGTTGCTGTTGTCAGAAATTGGGCAGACTAGATGGTTCCTATCTGCCATCCTATTTTATGTTTCCGTTTACACCAGTGGTGTTATAAACCAATATTTGTAGCACAATGCATCATAGAATCATAAGAAATGATTTCTAACTTCACAAACTGTACTTGAGCATAACGCAGTCAGTAACTTTATTGTATATAAGTATGAATCTGGCAAGATAAGCCTCACAAAGCATCCATAATCTGAAGCTGTGCATTGAATCTGGAGCAAAGCTAAAGTGAATTACATGGCTATTTTTCCCGTCTTTCTTTTCTTAGTGTCCTCACCAGCTATATTAAAATATGAACTGAATTAGACCCATTCTCATGTGTTAGAGTACAGATGAGAATGACTGATAGTGGATTTAATTCAGCTGGAAGTGCTTCTATATCTGTTTTGCTTTCATCTGTGTTACAATTGAATACAGACTGCAAGTAGAGGAATTTGTATGTTATTATTACATTGCAAAACCCCCAGCACTTGGTAGGATTGTGGATTTATGCTTATACTTATGTATGCATATCCAGGGGTCATTCAGAATGTCTTGTCATGTTGGCTTTCTATCCAACCACCCAAGATCTGCCATGCCCCAGTATCATTTATCCATCTAACCACCAGTCCTGTCTGCTGCTGACAACCGTATATCATTGCAGATACTCAAAACTAGTCCTGACCAAGGCTGTTTAAATCAATGGATGGTAAATGACTTGGTAAATGATAAGGGACACTTGTGACAAAATGTGCACAAGCTAAAGTATCTGCAGAGGTTCTTAAAGTCTAACATGTCCAAGAGCTGCTCTCCACCAGCCATGAGACTGAGTCATCGTCGTCAGCTCAACTGATATATAGATGTCCATCAAGATGGCTCAGATGCTTCATTCTTGGCAGGTTACCTACCTAGTGAATGACATCCATTTCCCAACAGCTGGGCCTAAATTACCAAAGTAATACTTGAAGTGAATTCCAACTGATGCCATTTCTTTAGTACCGTCATAATGGTTTGCTCTTGGACCTACAATAATTGTTCACACAATGTATAGATCAATTTGATAAACTGTATTCTCTACACTCAAAGTATGAGTCCCTGTAATCAATACTTACATTAACTGTACATGATTATTTTATGTTGGTTGCTATTATTGCACTTTAGAAATAACTTTTTTTTATATACTTAGGAGCTGAAAAGTGAACTGCAACATTTAGGCAAACATAGCTAACTTGGATTTATTTCCAACAATGCTTTTAGTTTTCCCTGATTTCCCCTTGTCAGATCAGTTTTAGGGAATGTCGTTGATTTCCTTATTTAAAGATCAATGAACAAAGAATAACTTTCTATTACTCCTGATGAAGCCAGGGGTTCTAAAGACTGGTGAAACGTGTTGAGGATGGGACATACTACAAGCCACATGATTTGAGACTGGGGATATTCAAACCACTGCAAAAATTCTGGTTATAGTGGTTCAGGAAAACCTATTTCTACACATTACCTTGTGTGCATTCCATAGAATTACTTTGGTTTTAATCTGTGATACTGTATCATTGATGCTTCTCTTTTATACTTTTAGAATCAATAAAAGTGAAAATGTTTTACAGATCTTTTTTTTCATGAGCTTTGGTAAGTGCAATATTATACAAGCAACTGGTTGAAGTCTATTAAACACTCTACACTATTATTTCCTTTTTTTTCTCTCCTTTTACATGTGCATGCCTGAAAGTACTGTGCAAGCAGAGAGGTTCCAGTGAGGTACTTTATTTGTATTCTTTTATTTAAATATTACTGTTTAAGATACCGACACTTGGTACACTCTTTTAATAAAAAATAACATAGATCTGATGAATGTTGTCCATTAAGTGTGTTGACTTTTTTTTACCATTTAGTATTTAAGAAAAAATGAATGGAAAGAGGGTGAAAGTGAATGTCTGATTGATTTAGAATTTTCAAAAATATATGAAATGTTTCTCTTCTCTCAAATTATGTCTGCTTTTAAAATAGACACATTGAAAGTATTTTTCATCTCTAAAAATAAATGACCTGCAATACCAGATAGAAATGTCATGTCAGATTGTGTCACTGTCTGGGTCATCTGCATCCTCTTCCTGTGTAATACTTGGAGATTATCAGAAGAATTTTGTGTTCTATAATGAAGCCAAGAACATGCAAGTTATATTTGTGCACAGATATACTATCAGTATCACCACTATATTACATGCATGCCATAACATCATATTGAATGAATTCTGTATAATGCATGGTATCCAGTTTAAGGCTCAATGTTTATTTATAACCTAGGATAATGCTACGGTCTATCACATAAGCAAGATTTTCAGCATTAGGTCATAATTTACTGTTTGAATTTAAAGACATCACACACTATTATCTAAATTGCCATATCAAATATTTGATCTCCAAATGGTGTGATTGGTTAGTCCCTTGTTTCCACAATGCCATGTTTCGCCACTCTAAATAATTACTCTTATCCCCATCAGAAGTAATGAGTGATGTTTAATTTAGTGAGTTTTTTGCTACATATATTATATAGAATCCGCTATAAATTCAGTTTTAAAGGGCAGTTCCATGTGTTTAATAAATGTGAAATTAACTTATTTTTACTTTACAACGGCTCTCCTGTATTGTTACATTATAAATAATTGCACAGGGGGCTCTAAATCAGTAACATCCAATAAGGACAGCTTGCAGAGATAGGCAGGGCTGTTACCATAGTAGCTGCAATGACTCATTTTTTTTTACAGACATTGTAGGGGCAATTGACCCTTTAACTCTTAAGTACTGACAAATTGCATCACAATGTATTGCAAGCACAAATTGTAGTAATAAGGTTAAACCTTAGAGGCAGGCAAAAAAAAAAATACAGAATATAATACCTGTATCACCATTTTACTTCACTAAAGCTTTCTGCAGCGTGACTACTCTTATTTATAGAGAATATTCCATGACTGAAACTGAAATGTGTGATTTTTTGTGTGTAATGTAAAGGTTGTCTCTTGCTGTTTACTTAGTTTGGGGCTTGAACATTTCCCCTGAGATCTTCTGATATTGACCTTGAATATATTTGTACAAAGTAATCAGATCACCTCACGAGAATCCTCATTCCAGATTCAACAAACCTAGTTAAACTAGTCACTCTTAATTGTTTTTACACTTTGTATTCACATCCAGGAGTTCAGCAATGAAGTTTAATTACACAGGACAGCTGTTTTTAGACAGCAGGGAGTGAGTTCAAGTAATGTTTCCCCTGTCACCTCTTGTGTTTGCTTTCTAGAACTGTTTTCTCCTAGGTAACTTTTAGCATTCTTCAATGTCAAACAATTTAACCTTGATGTAAAGGTGCATTAATTCTACAGGCTTAACCAGCAGCTGTGCTGGGTAAACCTGTACCATAATAATACAATGTGTTCTCATCTGAGTGCTATATTTTTACATTGCTCAACAATTTGTTGTAATGCTTGTACCTGAGAAAAATATTCATGTTCATCTCTAATCACTCATTGACCATTGTGTACCAGTTCAAAATGACTTGTCCATGATATTAAGGAAAAATACAAAGACCCTCTGTTAAATATTTTATTCCATATATATATATGATGTTTTATATATCTTTTTTATGTATGAGATCATAGTGACCAGCTAATTTATAGGTCTCTTCATCAGGCATATTATATAAAACAAATGTGAAAACATATCTGTTAAGTAGAAGTACACATCACATGGAACGCAGATTACATTATTGTTAACAATGTGATGTGAACTTGTACTTAAGAGAGATTTGTTTCACATTTATTTGTAGAAGATTACGCCTGATGAAGAGACCTGCAAGGGCTTGAAAACTCGCACTGTAAACCTGCTCAGTTACACGAAAAAGGTATCAACTTGACTCTACTGGACTCCTGTGTTTCTATGGCTAACACGGAACCAACTCTCACCTTTTATTCAGTTCAATAGCATTCATATAACTACACCTTGAACAATGATGTCATATTGCAGGGCCATTTCCCTTTAAGTGGGAGTTGACCATTTGGACAGCTCAGATTGATTCAGCTTGAGATCAGCTTGTTAAGTTCCTGTAACAGACCCAGGAGCTTTATCGGTTCAGATGAGATGAATCCATGATGGAACACTGATTAGTCAAGCTGTGTGCTTAGCATGCTTACATACACTGCTACTTGCTAGTCAGGATATGCTTTTAATACGTGAATTTATTAAGGCCGAGGGGCGAAAGCATCTCTGTTGAGTGTAACTTACTTCAGAAAATGAAGGTGTAATAACTGAATTTTAATGCAAACAAGGCAGATCTAAAGAAATCTCTTAACACAAATGCCATATAGGAATAATAATTTATGTTCTCTTTCTAGAGGAAATGTATATAAAGTTACAATTCTACATAATTCTAAAGGCAATTAATAATGTTTTTTATTTTTACATTTAACCCGTTCACGACCGATGGTGCTTTGGTCCTTAACGACCAAAGCACCATCGGAGTCTTTTTATTCCTGGGCGCAGATCACTTTGCAGGGGGCTGCGATGAGCTGTTTAATGTAGGACATTCCATGCCGTCCTACTAGCCTCTATGCACTAAAAAGTAGAATGACATGGAATGTCCTACAGACGGGAAGGGGTTAATTGACTAAGTGCTGCCCAGTGGTGTGTGGTAATCGGTTAGACCACACATCATATAGCAATTAAACTGTAATTTTATTGAGTCTTGGTTAACGCTCTTCCTGACTCGGTTCTGACTCTAGTGGCAGTTAACAGAGCTGATAGGAAATCAGCACAATCAAACTTGCAGACCTTTCATTCTTTATACCAGACTAAGAACTATTCTTGATTCAAGTTCTGTTGTTAACCATACGACACAAGCACAAAAACGCCACATTTTGTTCCTGGCCACCGATCATAAGGTGATTGGTAGCCAGGAACACTATGGCAGAGACCTGATCAGGGTCTTAATAGAGCACAGCTCATCGCGTGGAAGAGCGATAAGCTATTTAACACGGGATATTCTGTCCCAGCATCTTTTAAGTCCACTAAAATTAGGACGGCATAGAAAGTCCTAGCATCAAGGAAGCAATTAAAGGCTCACCCCAAGCAACAACAAAAGCAGAGGTGTAACTAGAAACCACGGGGTACCGGTGAAAAAATGGCCCTGGAGCCCCCCGAACCCACCATGCAACTCCTATACTATATAAATGGATGGTTTATTTATTTATATAATGTAATAGAAATATATATATATATATATATGTATATATATATATATATATATATATATATATATATATATATATATAGATATATATATATTTGTTATATAAATATCATAAAACCAGCCATATATATTATATAAACATTCCATAAACCTGAGCCATATGTTTTATAAAAATATATATAACATATGGCTCAGGTTTATTTAATATGTGTATAACATATATGGCTGGTTTTATAATATTTATATTTGTTATAATATTACAGTTACATACATACACACAGTCAGACTTAGTTACATACATACACACAGTCAGACTTACACTTACATATACACACACATTCAGACCACATGATCAGACTTAAACTGACATACATACACACTCTCAGACTTACACTTACATATACACACACAGCCAGACTTACACTTACATACAGTCAGACTTACATTCTGCAAGTAAAAGTTCTAAGTGTCCAAAAAAGCACAGGCTGACCTGGAAATCCTTGCTGTGTCCTTTGTAAAGGGTCTGTGCAATTAATGTGTGCACATGGTGTAAGTATAGTTATCATTAGGGAGACTGTGCCTGTTTGAAACATTTTAAAATGTTACGTTTCTTTTAGACTCCAGCAAAATGATGAGTGGGAGTATCAGTAGAAGCTGCAAACCTGTTTTTTTTGAGTAAATTAAACATATTTAGAATACAGATAATCACATTTAATAAACTAATAGGTTTCTTTTTATAATTATTTAACCTAAATATGATAAAACATGTAGGAAATGTTCAGGTCGGAGTTGTCCATTAACAATGTGATGAGACTAAATGGCCAAAGTTATTGGGACAAACCTCTTAATTATTGAATTCAGGTGTTTCTGTTAGACCCATTGCCTCAGGTGTATAAATTCAAGCACTTAGCCATGCAGTCTGCATTTACAAACATGTGTGGAGCTCAGTGAATTCAAGCATGGTGCTGTGATAGGAAGCCACCTTTGCAATATGTCAGTTTGGAAAATGTCACCCCTACTCAGGGGCGGATCCAGAGTCTGATCTCGGGAGGGGCACATGTCAGTCTGTCGTTTCCTCTCCCCATGTCCGTCTGTTGTTTCCTATCCCCATGTCCATCCGTCGCTCTCCTCTCCCTTCCCATGTCTGTCGCACTCCTTTCCCTTCCCAAGTCCGGCTGTCTCTCTCCTCTTCCTTGCCATGTCTGTCTTTGTATCCTCTTCTTTCCAATGTTTGTCTCTCTCCCATCACTTTCCTTGTCTGTCTCTCTCCTCTTTCTTGCCATGTCTGTCTTTGTATTCTCTTCTCTCCCATGCCTGTCTCTCCCCCATCGCTTCCCATGTTTGTCTGTCTGTCTGTCCTCTCCCTTCCCATGTTTGTTAAATCAGAGAACATCCTTTTAGCATTTAAACAGATGATATTGTTTGTATAATTGTTTATAGTTTATATAGTTGTTTAAGTAATAAAAATATATTTTTAAGAAAAAAACTTTCAGAATTGTGATTTTCCTTATTAAATAAAAAGTTCTCCTGACACCATACCACTAAACAGGCTATGGGAGTTATTTATTTTAAAAAAATCAAATCTGGAGCAAACACGTACAACCCTGCCACTCTCACTTGCACAATCTGGCACTCACTCAGACACACACCTGTCACTCTCAGATGCACATTCTGGCACTTACTCTCACACACGTGTAATCCTGCCATTCTCATATGGCCAATCTGGCACTCACTCAGAAACACACGTGCAATCCTACCACTCTCACATGCACATTCTGCCACTCACTCAGACACACACGTGCAATCCTACCACTCTCACATGCACATTCTGCCACTCACTCTCACACGCGTGTAATCCTGCCACTCTCACATGCACATTCTGCCACTCAGTCAGACACACACGTGCAATCCTACCACTCTCAGATGCACATTCTGCCACTCACTCAGACACACACGTGCAATACTGCCACTCTCACATGCACATTCTGCCACTCACTCAGACACACACGTGCAATACTGCCACTCTCACATGCACATTCTGCCACTCACTCAGACACACACGTGCAATACTGCCACTCTCACATGCACATTCTGCCACTCACTCACACACATGCAGTCCCAGTTAATTATAGGTAGCACTGCACCGGCAAGTTTATTCAGAAGTTAACCTTAATCATAAGGATAAGGGGTAGCACAAATTTTTTTAGTATGGTACTTGAACTATATGTAACATACATATAATAAATAATAATATTATTAATATGGTAAGGGGTTAGCATAAACTTTATTTAGCGGGCAGGAGGAGACCACTAACTCATCTATTTTTAGTATATCTATTCAGTGGTTTCCCCTGCCCTGTCATTAAAATGTATGCTAACCCCTATCATAGTAATAAAATGATTATATTTATTATATATAATTTTATTATTATGTTAAAGGGGGCAGCATAAATCTTATTTAGAGGGCAGTGGGAACCAAAGGGACCAGGGGGGCAGCAGCATAAACCATAGAAGGCAGGGGGAACAACTACATTTTATTACAAGGGGGGGGGGGGGGCAGCAAATACTTTAAATAACAGCTACACCATTACCTCCATCTAAGAGCACAGACTCCAGTCTCCTACTGGGCTTGTTGTTAGCAGCAGGATGTGGATCTTCTCCTCATCCTATACACTGCAAGAAGAGAGGAGGTGCTGGATGTGAGCAGATCCACCTCCAAGTCCTTGCAGGGAAGGGTCACATGTGAGAGAAAACTTTCACCATATGACCCTTGACCCTGTATTCACCTCTGCATTAATAATGAAAGTCTCTTGGACAGTGAACTTTCATTTTTTCCCCCAACAAAGCGCAGCGCCTGTCAATGTCCTGCACTCCTCCTATACGGCTGGAGGAGCGGGACAAACTCCCGTCACGCGTCACAGTGTCGACAGCAGTGAGCCGAGCATCGGTGCTCGCGATCACTGTGTACGCTGCTGTGACGCCGGGAGAGAAGCCACAAGATTTTTAAAAAAGCCGGCAAGTGCATTTAGGAACAGCAACAAAAATGCTTTTAAATGGTCACAAATCAGGGCATGATGCTATGGCAAGATAATCAGTAACTCAGGGCCAAATTGATCAAGGCAAAACAAAGGTTCTATTTTTTAAAAACTGCTAAATTTGGAGCAAACTGCCATAACTTTCCATTGGTTTCCATGGTTACTACTACGCTTGTAGCACTTTTTCCTGAAATACCACCTTTTTTTTCTTGATAAATATGGCCTTAAACCTCTACACATAACACCTATGTGGACATTGCGTTTTGGGTTATATAATTAAGCCAAAACAGGAATGCAGCTTTGATTGGATAAAAAAGAAACTAATGAAGCAGAAATTGTTCAATACTTTCTTGTACAACCGCTATAAATCAGGTACAACCAACATAAGGAATACTTTACTAGAAATTAGATGCTCTACTGATTGTGTTACACTCCCTGATCACAATCTCTCTACATAGAAAAAAATCATTAACTTTTAAGAGGGTATTTTTTTTTTTAAATTAAAAGACAGGTACAGAAAGAAGAAGGGATGATTTGGAGGGAAGTTGGAACTGTATGTATGATTTAACTAGAAGGTTCCTTTATTTTTTTTAATCTATTTTGTTCTTCCAAACTATAGTTTTATAGTACCAGTATCTTTGCCTGGTGGGTATGTATTGTCCACTCATAACTTATTAAATACCAGTGAAGTAAAATAAGCATGATTTAAAACCTAAAAAAGTTCAACTTTACTGAAACGTGAACAATTATGAAGCATGTTTACAGTTCTATGTTAAGTAGAAACATATTAAATGTTGGCCGATATAGATTATCCATATTTCTTATTTATATCTGCCTGCTACAAAAAAAATGGTTTGAGAGTAACAATAACAACAATATAACATATACAATATATATATATATATACAGCTTGGATAAAAAACAAGGACACAAAAGGAATATTAGAATGCATTAAAATTAAAATCTGATATATGTACTACCTAATTGTGAATCACAAATTCTGTCAACTTTTTTGACTATATGTATGCCTCATTATTACAAGATCCCTTTTAATGGAAGTATATGTTTTATGTATACATGCCTGTATATTCCAGTGTGTATATATATAGATGTATAGAGTCACACAGCCAGATGTACATACACAGGGAAAGACAGAAGGGGTCACTCTGCTGTTTGGGAGGGGAACTGGGAGAGTATGTTAGTGACAGACCCGTACAATCCATTATACACAGGTGCTCTGGATGCCAGGTGCTGGAGAGGAGCTGTGTTAATGCTCTTTGTTTTACCTTATCATGTAACCATGCCTATCCTATTCCTGCAGACCAATGGCATGTTTGGGGGCATTGGAATATGTTTTGTGTGACAAAGTAGCCTTGGGACATGTTTTGGGGACAAAGTGACATTGGGTCTTGTCTTGGGGGACAAAGTGGCACTGAGACATGTAGCCAAAGAGGCATTAGGAGTATGTTTGATGTCAAAGTGACAAAGTGGCACTGTGGTATGTTTTTGGTGAATTGGTGACACAAGTATATTACAGGGGGCAAAGTGACATTGGGGCATGTTTTGGCAGAAATTAGTGACACTGAGGCATGTTTTGATGGACACTGTGGCCTTAGGACATGTTTTGTGGGACAAAGTGGCACTGTGGTAGGTTTTTGGTGAATTGGTGACACAAGTATATCACTGGGGGCAAAGTGACATTGGGGCATGTTTTGGCAGAAATTAGTGACACTGAGGCATTTTCTCGAGGGCAAAGTGACGCTGAGGCATTTTATGCTGGACAGTGTGGCAAGTGATGTGGGGGCAGTGTGATACTATGACAAGTGATGTGGTGCAATGTGACCCATAGCAAATACTGTGGGACTCTCACTCTTGAAAGTGATTATTGTGACAGCAATCTGACTGGAAAAAAAGGCTGGAGCTTTTAGTTAGAGAGATGGAATGGCTGACATAGAAAATTTGTGTGACCAGAGGTGTCACTACCAACTGGGGGCATCCCAAAAATCCTGCCCCCAGGCATTAATGACCCTACCCTTGACCCTGGCTAGTAGGGTTTGGAAGATCAGTGGTACTGCTCAAGAATGGAGACAATAAATGGGGTGTAATCAAAGGACATTCAGAGCTGGGGTAAAGGGGGTTAAATTAACAATAATAATAGCCTTAAGAATATGTGTCCAGGACACTTCATCTTGGCCTTTTCACTGCTGACTGGTCAGAGTGGCCGTTTAGGTGTATGACAGTGCGGCTGTTTCACCGCGGCAGTATAAGCGCTGACGGTTCAGTACTGAACTGTCAGAACGTTCAAATACAGTAATAAACCCCCCTAATAAAATAAACCCCACCAAAAAATACCAACCCTAAAACTAACCTCTAACCCTCAACCCTAATGCTAACCATGAACCTTAATGCTAACCCCTAATGCTAACCCTGAAGCATAATACTAACCCCTATTAGTAACCCAAACTCTAATTATAGTAACCCTGAGTCCTAATGATAATCCTAATACTAAGGATACTAAGACCTAAGACCTAATATCATTAAGTGTCTAATACTACACTGTAATACCTTTTCAATGAACTGTAGCGCTATGAACTGTCCCCAAATGAACTGTCCCACGATGATCCTCTCCTAGTGAAGCAGCCCCGATGAACTGAGTTTAGAGATTTAGAAGTAACCATATTACTTTACTGAGATGCATTGCCTTCCAGCAGAAGTGGTAAAAGTTAACTTAGTCCAGCAACAATGGGGCCCAATATAATTGATTTTGCCCGCTGTCTTGAACCAGCTTCTACGCCTATATTTGGGCACTATACGCATGCAAACTTCCCAGACACATGAAGTTGTGTACGTTATTTTACAACCTGTCAGCAGAGGAAATGTAAATACGATGATTCATGCTAAAATAGTCATGTGTCTGTCTCTGTAGAGGCTGTACTGTACAACTAATGCAATCAAATGCCTTCCTGGAGGCAAAGTGTCACTTTTACATGTAAGTCATACCTAACACTTTGGGAGAAGGACGTTTATCTGTTAGAGCAATCTCCTGTACATTCAGCTGCATAGTTGTCATAGAGTGTTACAAAGTATGTGAATTTACTTTAAGGATAAGTAACGACAATAACAGAAAAAAAAAAAAATCTGTCAATCGTAACAAATGAGATTTCTACTTAGAAGTCATCACCTTTGATTTGAAAAACACGGGTTGACTATTTTCTTAATTAAAATTATGATAACATATTTTATTGGCTTATTTGATATCCCATATTAGTATTACATAAACTGTATCAGTTATACTCCGGTTACAAAACATTGTAATTACTAAACCTTATTTGTTAGCAGTTTGGCAAAAAAGCAAACATACCCGTTGATGTATTTGGGTTTACTTCCATTAGAATATATTCACAATGTGTGAATATCAGGAAAGGATTAATCAGAACATGTACTACAATCAGCTAACACAATTTAACCCTTCTGACTCAGGTTTTCCGGGTAGCCCTTCTGACTCAGATTTTATGGGTAGCCCTTCTGATTTTCAGTGAGATTTAGTTCCACTTTTCACAGACAGTTCTCTCCATTTTTAAATAAATAAATAGACAAAATGCTAGGCTTTAGTTATGTAACAGTAACCTGCAGAAAACTCAAATCTGAGCAGAATTTAGCCCCAAATACACCAGCTTTAGCCATAATTGGAGAATAATTCTCAGTTCACCACATTTCACTCTTTAATGAATAAAATGAACTGTTTTTTACCGAATCATGTATTCATGCCTTGGCCAACTATGCCCAGACCTAGGGAGGCAGGATGGACTGGGGCAGCAGATATGCAAGATGGAGAGGAAGCAGGAATCTAACCTCTTGCATGGGTTTAATCATCTTCAAACGATCACCTTCAGTTGTGTGACCCAACGGATGCATTGACAGTAAGATGCATGCATGGAAGCAGCTGAAAGAATGGGTCTGTGCCAGGGGCTGGCTGGGCTAGGGGGCAGGGGGGCAATTGCCCCGCTGGCCGCCCTAATGTATGCTAAAAATGGCCACTGGGCCGTCTTTAATGCTGGGGCAGCTGCCAAAAAAATCCTCCCCACTTTCCCAGTACTTACCTCCTTGCTGCTGTCCACCGGTGCTGCAGGTCCGTGGCTGTGAGGGAAGCGTTCTGCGCTAATGCGCATTCAATAAAGTTTGTAAAAAAAAAAAGTTTAAACAAACTTTATTGAAGACTCATGGCTGGATCGAAGCGCACAATGCTTCCCTCACAGCCACAGACGGGCAGATGAGAGCACCGGGAGACGGAGACAGAGCAGCAGCAAGGAGGTAAGTACTCAATATGGTGTAGGGGAAAATCCTGGCATATTGAGGGGCAAAATCCTGGCATATTGTGGGGGAAAATCCTGGCATATTGAGGGGCAAAATCCTGGTGTATTGTGGGGCAAAATCCTGGTGTATTGTGGGGCAAAATCCTGACATATTGTGGGGCATAATCCTGGCATATTGAGGGGAAAATCCTGACATATTGTGGGGCATAATCCTGGCATATTTAGGGGCAAAATCCTGGTATATTGGGGGGCCAAATCCTGGTGTATTGTGGGGCAAAATCCTGACATATTGGGTGAGTAAATCCTGGCATATTGTGGGGCACAATCCTGGCATATTGAGGGGGCATAATCCTGGCATATTGAGGGGGCATAATCCTGGCATATTGAGGGGGCATAATCCTGGCATATTGTGGGGCAAAATCCTGGCATATTGAGAGGGAAAATCCTGGCAAAATTTGTTATAAAACAAGGAAAAGATGGCCGTGGATGGGGAGGCGATGGTTCAATGGGCCACTTGACTGGATTTGCCCCCCAGGCCTAAGGCTGGCACCCCTCCCCTGGTCTGTGCTGCTTGGCGATCTCACAGACTCCAAGACTGCATTCAACAACACCAAGCATAGCACTTCCCTGTTACCCCAAGGTAAGGCTGAGTGAGAGTTGTAACTGTGGAGAAGACATGGCAGCAGCATTGTTCATGGTGGACATTAACTGGTGTTTGTGACAGACAATTTAATGATTTTCTTTAGACCTTCACAGACCTTACTGGTGTACTTGTATGGACACTTTGGGTCTCGCTGTTAGGGAGAAACAGAAGAGGAAGTGGTGCAACAAATAAGGGTTGATGGGTGCATGAGTTTTATCAGGCCTTAAAAGCACAAAACCTAAATATGCCACTGCTTTTACCACTTTATCCATTTTAAGTTCGTTCTTTGAAATACTAATACAGGATAAATGTTTTACATTTTATTCCAATACGTGTCTTACCATGAATCTCTAACATTCTATCTTCCCTAACATTTTTATCTCTTAGGAAATCAGCCAAAGAGAAACAACAAGGGGTAGAAAACATTTGGTTTTAGAAGTTTATAGGGATAATATTTCAAAGAGACTTCAATGGGGAGTCTATTGTTATGAGATATTAAAGTTACATTCTTCAGATTAATTTGCTATAGAGCCAGATGAGATTAGTCTAAGATTAGTCATATAAAAAAAACAATCTTCCATAAAACTGAGATTAAAATCACAGTTTCACTTGCACATACATTTTACTGCTGTTGTTCTACTGTTGTGTCCTAGCAGTAAGTACATTCATTTCTTACAGAAATGGAGATTAGTATTATAACTGTCTATACGTAGCAATAATGTAGTCCGTGTTATTGCTGGTGCTGCATATTTATTGGCATTATAATCCAGATAATTATCCTGTCACCTATTCATGGTGCCATATTTTAGGTAAATGGAATTTTGCCGGTCTATTAGGATATTGAACTCCAATACATTACTAAAATATCAGCAAAATGTGTGCTAATTACAATCTTTGGATCCATTGTATTTATTAATAATGTTGTCAGATATTTTGGAAGATGTGTGAAACAGTGTTACATTGTAGTGTGTTTCTAAATCAGATATTAATTACTTTATATTTCTCTGACTTGAAAATCACCTATCTTTAAACTAATGCATGTTAAAGTTAAATATGATTTTAAAATGATTTGTTTTCACACAGACATGTTTACATATATGCTCCAATATCATTTCTGATACAAATATCTATCATTATTAAATTAAAAGGATCCCATGCAGTGGTGTATCTTGGTTTTGTGCTGCCCTAGGCAGACAAAATTCGGACACCCCCCACCTACGACATGCCCCATCACCAACTTTGCACACACATTAAATGCCAAATCACCAGATTACATGCCCCCATTGCCCCATTACATACCCCCACCAAGTCCATTACATGCCCCATCACCCTGATTTATTGGAAGTAGTTAAAGCTTGCTGAATGGTGGGGGATAGAGTGAAAATGTTTTAAGTGTGCTTTAACACCCTCTGGCAAAGTGCTGCCCTAGGCAAGTGTCTTGTTTGCCTTGTGGAAAATACACTACTGATCCCATGAACTATGGACGTGTGCGAAGTGTGAATTTACCTGAATAACACAGATACATTCATAAGAATTTTTTTTTTATTCAAAATAATAAACAAGCCCATGGCAGGGAGGGGGCAGGGAGAGGAGAGGAGGTGCAGAGTTTGTCAGTGGAGCAGTACAACCCGGTGATTGGAATGCTAAGTAACTAAGGGTTCCATGGCTACTATCAAGATATTACAGTATGATTTACTCATCTGCATCTGAGAAGGAGGATCTACTAGGCAACTGTCCAGTCACGTTGGTATCTGTTATACCTGGAAAGTAGGCATCTTCTTCCTCACCAGACTGACCTTCAGTTACCTGTGCTGATGGAGGGATGTTAGGAATGAAAATTGCTGCAGGAGCAGTGGTATGCTGGATGCAACCATGCACCCTTGTGCAGGCTCATCCAGGCATTTATGTATCCTTCTTGCTTTGCTTTCTTGTTTATTATGTCATGATTATTCCTGTCCTCGCCTTGTAGTCCTGTCCTTGTCTTGTCACCCTGTCCTTGCCTTGTAGTCCTGTCCTTTCCCTGTAGTCCTGTCCTTGTCTTGTCACCCTGTCCTTGCCTTGTAGTCCTGTCCTTTCCCTGTAGTCCTGTCCTTGCCCTATAGTCCTGTCATGTTTTTCTTTCTGCCTGTCCTTATGTTTCATTCCTGGTTTTCTCTCATTCCCTCTGCCTTGTTAGTTTACTTCTATTTAAACCACACAGGTTTTTGTTCAGTCCTTAGCAGTGCAGTCTACAGGTATTTCCTCTGTGTCTAAGTGTCTATTCCATGTATGTCTTTTAGATTGTATTTGTTTCTGCTTTGCTAATATTATGTCTTAGTTAGGGACTTGCCTAATGTGGGGTACCTTGACGTGGTTGGCAAGCTAACATCTAATTGGCCAATTGGTGAACCAAACCCCCACCTTTACCAACTTTAGTGTTAGGTTAGTTCCTCTATTTATGTTTATTCCTTTGTATGTGTCTCTTGTGTTACTTAGCCCTGTTCCCTGAAGTATTCTTATGGTTTTATCTGGAACCTGTGCCTTGCCTTGTTTATCCTTAGTTGGTTTCTGTTCTATCTTGCTCATAACTTGCCTCTGTCCTGTAGCCCTGCACTCTGTATTTCAGTTCTGCTCTCCCTCAGTTACTTTTCTGTTTTAGCTCTGCTTGGCTATCATTTAGTTAATTTCCTCTTAAGCCCTGGGACCTGGATAAAGTAGCTGCTTCAAAGGGCCTGGTTGTGGCTGCAAAAACTTGTGGTCCCAAACCTCCAAGGGATTGCAGTTACCCAGCACCAGGTCCTGTGTTTCCACCCTGCAATGTAGCTCCTGATCTTGGCCGCTCAGGGCAGTGGTGTATCTTGATTTTGTGCTGCCCTAGGCAGACAAAATTGGGCACCCCCCTACCCAAGCTGCACACCCACGTTACACACCTAAGACATGCCCCATCATTCAGACTCACATCAAGCTCATACTCCCATCACACACACACTCCCATCACACTCAGTCACACACTCCTACTCCCATCACACTCAGTCACACACTCCGACTCCCATCACACTCAGTTACACACACTGTCTCCCATCACACACACTCTGACTCCCATCATACTCAGTCACACACACTGTCTCCCATCACACACACTCTGACTCCCATCACACTCAGTCACACACACTATCTCCCATCACACACACTCTGACTCCCATCACACTCAGTCACACACACTGTCTCCCATCACACACACTCTGACTCCCATCACACTCAGTCACACACTCTGACTCCCATCACACACACTCTGACTCCCATCACACTCAGTCACACACACTGTCTCCCATCACACACACTCTGACTCCCATCACACTCAGTCACACACACTGTCTCCCATCACACACACACTGTCTCCCATCACACACACTCTGACTCCCATCACACTCAGTCACACACACTGTCTCCCATCACACACACTCTGACTCCCATCACACTCAGTCACACACTCTGACTCCCATCACACTCAGTCGCACACTCTGACTCCCATCACACACACTCTGACTCCCATCACACACACACACACACACACACACACACACACACACACACAGTCTCCCATCAGCACTTACCTTTCCCTGGCAGGCAGGCAGCATGGTCCCTCCATGCTGCCTGTTCGGCTTCCCGGGGATTGTGCCGACAGGTCACGTGACCGAGCGCGCGTATGACATCAGCCGCCCGGCAGGCAGAGCGGAGAGGGGATCTTCCGATCCCTTCTCACCTCTGTCTCTGCCTGCAAGCGCGGTCTATTTTTTTTAAAGGGCCGCTTTTTTTGTTTTCCTTTTTTTTTTTCAGTGCTGGGGGGCGCTGCCGCCCCCCAAAATTTGCTGCCATAGGCATCCGCCTAGGATGCCTCGCGGTAAATACAGCACTGGCTCAGGGTCCTATTACCACCTGGACCCCATGCATTACACTGGAAGCTCCAATTTAGTGCACTTGTTTAGCAAGAGTGTCAGCAGATTGTGGAGGGGCTTCTGATGTGCTCAGCTTATCATAACCTCTGGGATCTACCGCCCTGGGTCCATGCTTGCTGCCAACACAAATGCAGCTGCAGGACAAAAAATGGAAGATGTTTAAGACATTACAACACAGAATGTAGGCATTACATTCTCTTATAGTTCCCATTCTTGGCCAGCTGAACACTAAACTATGGTACATTGACATCATAGTACTAATGAACACCTTACAATGATCTAACTTTGTCTCTGCACTCATAGCTATTTACAGAATCAGTTAGCATTTACATAACACAAACCCATGCTGAACTCATTGTACGCTAATCCTGTGACTGAACCTATGAGAGGTTACACATTCCTATCACTGTAGCACGCAAGTACATAGATGTCATATAACTGTAAATCCATGTCCACATTTTTGTGTACATGGATGAACAGTCTTATGTACGTAGATTGTTTACCAGACTACATTTGCTTGAACATCAGACATGAATGATGTGGTGTACACGTGTATCTACACTAGGTCCCAGGACCTGCACATCAGGAGTTGGCAATTGGTGGGTGAAACCTAACATGGGAGGAAGATAGGTCTGTTAGAGATGAAGAAGAATGCATTTTTAATGTTGAGTGCATACAGTTGAGTGCAGAACATTTCACATTTTCATTGTGAAAGAGGGCATTGCATAGAATGGGGAATGGACCATGTTAAGGCCATAGCAGCCATGTTGGATTATTTCCGAAATTGTAAATATTTTTGGAGGCACAACTGACGTTTTATGGACCTTCACAGACCTTGCCATGGAGACCGGTGTCCTTGGGTGGACAATTTAATTTTCATTTGTTGCAATACAACTGCAACTACAGTTACAATAAAACAAAAGCAATAATAGGTTTTGTTTTGCTTATATATAATACTATTCATGTAAACCATAGACATAGAATGACTAATATTTCTCAAATTGAAGAAACGTTGTGCCTGTGGAGTAGTAATGCCTTACTCATCGTCGCTTAGAAGAAGTAGCAATTTCCTCGTAGAATATGGAAAGCAATTACATAGTTTTCCAGGAACCTTTCACCATACTTTTCCCACAGGTAGCTTGTGATATTTTTTTTTTTCTTACAGTGGCGCCTGACTGTGAGCCTTTTACAAGATTCCCCAGGGCTACCGAAACATAAATCATTACTTTACCTGCCCGTGAATCATCCATGAGGGACTAAATCTACAGCTTGCTGTCTGATTCAGTTTGTCCTCAATGCATGACTAAGTTTATAGTGTGTGTCTCTGCTTCTATGTCTACTGGACTGAATCACAATCTGCAACATTGGTTATATAACAACTGATTCACTCCTTTTTTTTTCTCCCATAGAACATTAGTGAACATGAATATTGCTAGTTTGATGCACAGCTGTAAAAGCCAGACAACATATTTTTATACTTTAAATACAGTACAGTCTCTAATGTCTTCTGTTAGAATAAACTCCTCATGTGTTTTATATAGTATGCATATTTAGTTCATGCAGCATTTTTTTTAGATGTGTTGCTCATTTCTTCTCACTTGTAACCCATTTTTGTAGGTTATTGAAACATGTTTAAGTTGTCTTTTGTCATAATATGCAAATCACATATTACCCAGTGAAAATTGGTGATGTCATAAATAGGAGACACAACAACAGAAAACAAATGTGTGGTGTCTTGTTTTTATGTGCTGGCCAGATCACTAGCACCAGTTTTGGCTTTGTGTTTTGGGGTGTCCTGTTCTTGGTTTTATCCTGTAATCCAACTTCATTCACATGATCAATGGTATTTGAGTATATTTTTCATCTTATTGCTCATGTTTTTGGATGAGAGCTCAATCACAAGATAGGTAACAGTAGCACAATTGCCCTACTAATGCTTTAATTTCCTCAAATGTGAGCTTTGGTGCATGATTGTACCATCGAGACGTTAAACCACTTCAGGCAGCAGGGTGCTGTGCAGGTATGATGCTATTTTCACAAGTCTTGCTTGAATCCTTGCTTGCCATTTTAAAGAATAAGAAAGACCTCCTTTTGGTCGCAGACATGTTCTGTGTGCTGCTATTTGTGTCTAAATTATGTTTGAGTATTAACTTCTCATTACTTTTTTTTATAGTTTCTGAACAGAAATTGGATACAAGTAGTTTTCAACCTTCAGAATGTATCGATTTGTTGTAAATGTACCAATTTCTGCCTTTCAATGTTATTTCTGACATATTTTGTTTGTTTGCTGTGGTTTTTTTTCCTATGTCCATTGAGTTTAGTGAGGAGTTCTAGGATACCAATCATATTGGTCTGAGATCTCCTGACATTGCCGATTTACTTCTGTATTCCGAGGCATATCGGTGCTACCAGAGTGGTCCAATTTTTGGGTCTTCTCATAACTTAATCATGCTCTGTTTACGTTCGAAAATAGGCAGAGCCGATTTCCGCTCCAAATATCGGAACAACCTGAGTAGACTTTACATATTGTAACACGTACATATATTGACAGCGCTTCAGATTAGAACAAAACCATATACCGTATTAGACAAATATAGTTATTAAATTGTCTTAAGTTTTCATTAGTTCAAACAGAAAATTACTTAATATTTAATGACCACAAAATATGTTGAAATATACTTGCTTAAAAAAAATACACTTAAATAAAAATGTACATAACATACTAGAAAGACAATCACACATTACATTACTTAGTCTCTACATTAGAGCTAATATAAAAAATAATTATAAATGTGCTTACACTATTAGGAAATATAAACATCTTTGCACAGTAGAAAAAAAACACATGTTTGTTGTTAAGAAAAGGTAAGAAAAAACTAAATACTCATGCATACCACATACCACGTGTTACATTGCAATACCTTGCATGACCCAGATACACTGAATGTTCACAAGTGTTTCTTGTTGACATACATTGAAGTTAAGGTAATTAAATAACATGCATAGATACTGCATGATGACATACATAACTTATGCATGTGTTCCTGCTTTATTGCAGGTACTCAGATATCAAAAGACAGATGATGAAGAAGATGCAAAAGACTTGTGCCAGACCCACAGGTGTGGAACAGCAATACCTATTCAACCTGAATGAGTATGAGCTTTGCTAGGTCATGGTTTACAGAAAGTGTCCGTGGATCAAAAGAGACCATTGTCACAAACATACCACCAAGTACCTACAGTACATACATAGATATGTTGAAATGTAGATCAGAATAGCTAGAATGATTTGCAAAGTAAATGTTCAGATTCATCAAAATGTGTTGAATATGTATGATCAAAATGGGTTTAATGTGTTATATATAACTTAAATTGTATGTACATGTGGCATGATTCCATTAATCGAAATGTGTGAGGACAATTCAAAGATTTTAGATGTTGCTAGAAAAGAAAACTTCCAGAGAAAAAGAACAAACATTGTGGTGCATGTGTGGTGCATTCAAACATCAGACAAACAACCACCCCTGAACAAACATTGTGGTGCATGTGTGGTGCATTCAAACATCAGACAAACAACCATCCCTGAACAAACATTGTGGTGCATGTGTGGTGCATTCAAACATTAGACAAACAACCACCCATGAACAAACATTGTGGTGCATGTGTGGTGCATTCAAACATTAGACAAACAACCACCCCTGAACAAACATTGTGGTGCATGTGTGGTGCATTCAAACATTAGACAAACAACCACCCCTGAACAAACATTGTGGTGCATGTGTGGTGCATTCAAACATCAGACAAACAACCATCCCTGAACTAACATTGTGGTGCATGTGTGCTGCATTCAAACATCAGACAAACAACCATCCCTGAACAAACATTGTGGTGCATGTGTGGTGCATTCAAACATCAGACAAACAACCATCCCTGAACAAACATTGTGGTGCATGTGTGGTGCATTCAAACATCAGACAAACAACCCCCCCTGAACAAACATTGTGGTGCATGTGTGGTGCATTCAAACATCAGACAAACAACCATCCCTGAACAAACATTGTGGTGCATGTGTGGTGCATTCAAACATCAGACAAACAACCATCCCTGAACAAACATTGTGGTGCATGTGTGGTGCATTCAAACATCAGACAAACAACCATCCCTGAAGTAGGGAACAACTGCTTTGAGAAAAAATAAATACATTTCATAATCAACGCTACGTGCTAATAAAGAAAATCTGAAATGGGGAAAGCATGGCATTGGGGAAGGACTGCTAAGAAATTCACAAGGATACTGCATTAAAAAAAAATCTGCCTTTAGATGGAGAGTGTGGATGCATGAATGTATTTGACAGCTGAACATACACTAAAATGCACCAGCAGTTATGAAAGCTTTAATAGGCACACTCCCGTGTGACCACATGTAGTCTGGTTAACACTGATGTCACAGTTAACCATCTCCTCACCTTAAGGTCTAACCCCCTGATCATTGACCGCTATAAAAAACAAAAGAACTTTGCAGCTAATAACATAGAAATGAATGTAGAAAAAAGACTAACGTTCCACAAGCTCAACCCTTTCCCTATTCTTATTCCTGCTGTTATTGCAAAGCCCACCAATGACATGTTGACCTTTGTACAGTTCTGTTAATGAACAGCTCACTGGAGAGCTCTTTGCACTGGCGCTAGTTTTATAGATTCTTAAAATTACCGGTAGATTCCTTTATTAAACATCAGGGTTGCATTGCTGTATGCAGTATCAATTTGTGACGTAGCCTTCAGATATAAGGCCACAAATGTTATAACCACTATTTGTGGCACCACTGCTAGCAAACTTACATTGGTATCTTACATTGGAGACTGTTATCTCTTAGTGGTTGCAATGCCATATCTAGTTAAAAAAGAGGCACAAGAGATTGTATATACACTATATGGACGAAAGTATTGGCACACAATTGGCAAGACTACACTATGTTTCAATGCATTTCGGCTTCATTCTGTGCTGGGAGATAATGAAATTGGCTACCTGAGTAGCTTGAAATTCAGGTCCATAAGTGCCAATGATGTGCCCCAAGTCATTGCACAATTTAAAGGCATCATTATGGGGGCAAATTACCTGCGCTTATTAGGTCGACGTCATATTGCTTTCTGCAATATAAATGTGGCCATATCCAGGAATGAAGGAAAATACCTGGGATCTCTTACAATCATCTTGTGAGAATCTCATCATCTGGTTCAGGGGTGTGTATGATTGGCCTGTAAACTCCCATCAATGCTGGGCAATCCAAGCCCAAACAAGCAATGATGCAAAGAAAAAGGAATTTGCTGAGAGAGTTACTCCATGTTTGTCAAAAAGTGCCATTGAAAATGTCCAATTTAATGTGAGATGCAGGCACAGATATGCAAATATACAGCGATTTACACCTTATGCGTTTCGTACTATGCTAGAACTTAATCATAACCATACACAAGACATCTCTGCGTGCTTTTATATTAATTGTAGTAATTGGCTGTTAGCTCAGTCTCCAATTACATTTTAACAATGTTTCTTTTCTTTATTTGTCAAATTAGACACAAATACTTTTTTTTTTTACATATACATAACAGTTATAAAAATAACTATTTAAGTGAAAGTGAATTAAAAACAATGCTTTCTAAGAATTAAGAAATATTTTTTAATAGACAAGGAGTATTATGCCGACTTAAATATCTCACTATATTTGAGGGATTTGAAATATTTTGAAAAGGATCTGGTAGTAGTTTTTAACATATCCAGGAATGGGTGACAGTAATTTAATTTACAAATTAAAGAGCAATGAAAGACATCTCATCATATCACATATTTCTAATTACAACACAACAACAAAAAACTCCTTACATGCATTTGATGTAAGGCAATGGGCAATTGGACATATTTTTTTTTTTTTTTTTTTTTTATTGTGTATGTTTTCTGTATTTATCAATTTCATATTATAAAAATTTGCATCATGACATTTCATTGAATTTCAGATGGAGTAAAAACTTAAACAGTAACTTATCTTTTGAGTATGTACAACCCGATCTGCAATGTTCATTAATCATAGCAAACAACAAACAATAAGCGGCATACAAATAAGCAGGGACAAAAAGACAAGACTGGACAAGCGGACAAGATTGGGCACAGAGCCAGGCTCAAAAGATACTTACATTACTTTGCCTTGAAAATAGCCAAATTCCAAAACACTGTATATCCAGAATTTATATAGGATAAAGTTAGAAGGGAAGTATGTCATGTCAGTCCCCCAAGGGAACCAGAGAGTCCAACCACGGAGACCAATAATTATTAAAATATTCTATATATCCCCATTGTTGGGCTATACTCTTTTCCATGTTATATTGGTATCTGAGTTGGTTTAAAACTTGATTCCATGTTGGGGTATCAGGTTTTCGCCAAACAATGGACATATATTGAGTTCTATCTGATAGGTAGGTATGAAGCCAGCTGAGCAACCACTCAATTATGTGGGAGCATTTAAGTTTGTTTATCAGAATGTCATGATCAACCATATCAAAGGCCTTTGCAAAGTCTAGGAAAACTTCTCAATGTATTCAATAGCTTTGTTTAGATTTTGCAATCCTTATTTTGAAATTGTATTTTTTGCAGGATTTCTCCCATGGATGTATCCTCCCTTGATTAGTGGTTTTCAGGAGGCTTGGGAGCCAATAAGAGGGCTCTCACATTGATGGATGGATGATGCATATGCACAATCTTTCAATAGTCCTGCTTACCTTTGTTGGCCCATCTCATTGGGTAGAAATAGTACCCTGACCTGGATAAGGAGGCCTTCATAATCCATCCCAGTAGATGTTTAGGACCATTGAAAAACATGCAAAAGACACTATAAAAATGGAACGTTCTGGAAACCTTGATAGAGTTTCATACTTTCTTCTTAATACAAATCACAATAGACTCATCTTACATAAAATGACATTCATTTTGGGCCTTTGAAGATTACAGCATAAAATCAACACGCCCTTGACTCATACTTTCTATGAATCACATAACTGTCTGTTATGTTCAGTGCCATCCTCTTGATGTTTCTGTTACATGTTATGGGGCAGACTCATCTAATCACTGTTTAATATTAGTAGTAGCATTTGAAGATTTGTTTTAGGAATGTTCCATTCATAGTAATGTGATATAACACATAGTCATGTGATAAAATAGCATTGTCTGTCCAAAGATCTGTCTAGCCAGCCAGTCTTTGTAAAGCGTTTCTCTCTTTTTTAATATACAATTAATTAATTTACAATTTCATTAAATTTTAAAATGTAGAAAAAGTAGAAGAAGAAACAAAAGAAAGATTTTAAAATAAAAATGTTTTACATATACAATAACATGTAAATGCAGTAATATGTACCAGAAATATAGAATAATAGACGGAATAGTAAAAATAATAATAGGATATTTATTTGGCAGATGACATTTTCTACTATGCTAATTCGATTAACATTAACACAGGGTCCATTGAGGCTTACAGTATTGATGGGTCAATCTCATGCCACCAATGGAAGACAAGATGGAGGGTAGGTAAAATCTTTCGCACAGACACAAATGTTTACTGGTTTATGATGATAATAGAATAGAGCGGGGTCGACATGAAATTTTGAGCATAAAAAATTAAAAAAGCATACAAGCTACGGTTCCCACCTAGCTAGTAAGAAATTGGCTTTAGGCCAACATCAAGCCATGGAGGCAATAGCATGGCAGGTAGATTATTGAAGAAAAGGTGGTAACTCTAATGCAAACAGAGCTATAAGTCACATCATAATTCATGATAGAGCCTTTTATGATATAATTCAGTGTTCCTTATTTCACTTAAGAATCTACTGCTATGGCCTTAATTTAAAATTCCTGTCAATTCCTTGCATTTCTCTCTTTATTGAGTAGACCCTTTAGATTACAATCCAGCGTAAAACACGTATTTTTAATTAGGTAATTATCAAATGTACTGTTCTTACAATAAACCATAAGTTAGTAAACACATATATTTACAGTTCTCACACAGTGCACTGTACAAGGTGGATCCAGATAAAGAAGGCATATATTATTGAAAATGAGCATTTGTTAACAATGCATTTTATTATGACTCAAGGGAGATGCATGTCTATTCACTTTGATAAATGAACTCTAAACCTTACAGGCCTTGCATTTTAATTTATCCTAGGCCTTGTTTGTGTTTTGTGGTAACTTGAATCTGCTGTATGCATTGCAGTTTTATTACCTGACGCAGCAGACACTTTACAAATAAAAATAGAAACCACATTTGCAGTAATTGCTACATCACATTAATCATGTAACTGGGCTTGCTATGACTTCTGCTAAATAATTCTGCAAATGCATAAGAGCACATGAAGTAGACAGTGTGTGTGTGTGTGGGGGGGGGAGTTATAAATTTACACAGGGGGAGGATAATCCTTCTATGTATTAAGTCAATTCATCATTCCATCTTAGATAAGGTTCAGATTTATGACATAACATGGGAAGTACAGTAGAAATACTAAAAGGAATTTGTATTTTTGCATTGTCTCTTTAACGACAACTGTTATTTGCCATTATTTATTCTGTAAATGCTGGCAGCCATTATTTAATCTTTAGACAGCACTGAACATTACACGGTAATGTTGCCATTTAGCTTGAAAAAAAAAGACTGAGCTCCATAATGTTCAATCATTCACACATCCTTTTTGCTGTTATTGATCTAGAAAAAAGGTAAAAACAACACTGATGTAATTGTCAATTTTGTTTCCAAAAGGGGGGAAGAAAAGCCTTGTTGGCACCAAATTAGCAATTGGATTTCTCCCTGTGTCAGCAAGCAACTAATGTCATGGATGTGTAGTTATTATAGTTATGTAAATCCTGCTTTTGCTAATGATAATTCAGATTTTGTATCTACTTGCACAACCTGACAATGAGCTCCAAGTCTTTAATCTTTCTACTGTAAAGCCCCATGGCTGCAGCAGGAAGGGGAAATGACAACACCCACACCACTATAGTCAAAAGGAAAACATTGGAGAGAACACTGTCAGGTGAGGCCACTCAAAGTAGTAGGGATCCACACACAGCTCATCGCAGGGGGCTGCGATGAGCTGTTTAGTGTTGGACGTTCCATGCCGTCCTACTAGAATCTTGGCACTAAAAAGTAGGACGACATGGAATGTCCTACAGGGGTTAACCATAAAACATTCCTTGCTAGAGACTGCATAAAAACATATAAATTCTTCAAAGAATACAACATGTAAAAAGCATTATTAACCAGACCCTTACATAACTTACCAGAAAGCTAGCTATGGCAAGATGTGGGCATGTCCCAGTACTCAGTACTGCTTAAGCAGAGCTCATGTATTCCTCAAACCCTTATCTGACAAGGCTGCACTCCGCCACTCCTTGGAAAGAATGCTGCCCTCGCCCTTTCAAAATCAACTGTATCTTGGAAGCCACTGATGAATATAGCCAACCCTATTTCGGTCAGATAGTCTACACATGTGGCCAAAGAAGGTAAGTATTGTCCACCTCCAAACAACAATGCTGTAGCGCGTCACTGCCAAACAGCCTGAAATACTTAGATATCCTATAATTAAGACACTGCCTGGCTTTTTTCTACAGTCTTCCATGAAGGAGGCCCTGTCCAAACTTACCAAGGCACAATCTCTGACCAAATAATCACACAAGGTGATCACACTTAATGCTAATGAATCATTTTTTTGTAGAATGAAGATCATCAGCTTATGTGAGTTATCTCTCATATAAAATAATTCCGCAAAACCTGTGACCAACGAAAGCCAAAACACTTCCAAATCATTACATCCTAAACAAGGGCCACCAGGATGTACTGCTCCATCCAGGGGATAAACAAATGACCAAAAATCCATATGCACGGGGAAAAATGATCCGACTGTGCCTACTGTGTAGGCCTCTGAAGGCCAGAAAAGGAAAGGTCTGATATCAAAGGCCTGACTGAAAACCCGCTACATATGTATGTAGTGACTATTGAATTGGTAAACCAATTAAAGCTGCTCTGTCCACTGATCATCTTTTGCCTTTGCACAGACAATTAGTTTGTAACAAATTAGAAAATAGAACTCATTTTAAAAAATGTTTTCATGCAACAGATTTCGTGTAAATATCACTGTTAATAAATGAGGCATTAAGAAGGAACTCCATGACTTCTTGTTATGGGGGGGTCTACCATATTAAACATATTTTACAAATAGAAGTGCTTTCCGTATTGATCAGCTTACATATTAAATGCAGTATTTCTGTTGGTTGCAGGTCCCAGCTGACTGAAATTAAATAAGGAATGTCCCCATGAAACTAATTACAAGGACATAGAATCCTAGCATGATGATAAGCATCTAAGCGGTTTAAAGGAAACCATGCACGAGCTAATTGCCAGAACAGCATAATTCACTTGGTAAATTCTGTTCCATGCATGTCAACAGTGATGTAGAACTCTTGGAATTGAAATAAATCACCGTTTGTACATCACTCTGCTGTATTTAAAGGACAACTGTCGGCAAAAAAAAGTGGTGTTTAATTGAAATATTGCATCAAGTGAAGGCATTTCAAACAGATATGTTTTAACGAAGATAACAAATACTATCCTATTGAGCCCTCTGTGCTTTTATAGCACTATCAAGGGGCAGACATCTTGGGTCAGATCTTAATTCATCTGACACAAGCTACAAAACAACATGTCTGCCATCTGAAAGAGATATATAAGCACAGAGGGCTTAGTAAGATATTTTTTTTGTATTCTTTCATTACAATACTTCTATTTACAAGGCTTTTGTAAACACAGGTAAACAAAAAATTGCTGTCCTTTAATACCCAGATATGATATAAATAAGTAATATACAGCACAAATGTAACCTTACTTTGTGTTTTTTTTATCTGATATATATTGGTATATATGCTGTCTCTGTGGCCTGTGGTATATAATAATTTTACATGAGATGAAAATATACCATATTTCTTACTTCAATGTTAAATAATATTGCTTAGAATATAATATATTTGTAGAGATTAAGTTTGATTTTATCCTAACAAACTGTACCCTATTTTATTACTGTATTTGCTCGAATGTAAGATGACTTGTAAATCTAAATTCACAAATAAACATTTTTTTCATATTTAATAAAAATTGATGTAAAAAAATGAATTTCTTGTTTTTATTTCCTTTTATTTGCCCCTCTTGTCCCCCAACTTGCCAATGCACCCACACACTTGCCCCGCTTCCCACCCAGACTTGCTAATGCATCCTCACACTTGTCCCTCTGCCCCCCCAGACTTGCCAATGCACCCACACACTTGCCCTTCTGCCCACCCCAGACTTGCCAATGCACCCACACACTTGCCCCTCTGCCCACCCCAGACTTGCCAATGCCTCCACACACTTGCCCCTCTGCCCCCAAGACCTGCCAATGCACTCACACACTTGCCCCTCTGCCCCCCCCCTCCGACTATGCATCCACTTCTGACTAGCTGTTAAGGCCAGCACCCAGTTTTTACAATGTTTAGTATTATTTTTATGTGCCCAATACTTGTGGTGTACACAGACATGTCTAAATATTTATGTGTACATTTGTGTCAATGTGTGGGTGTGTGTCTTCTTCATTTCCCCATTACTTTTATCATGTCGCATTTCATTTTATTGTGTCCTTGTGCCTATATGATGATGCCAAAGGTCAAAAGCCTGCAAACACCGTGATAACAAAACCCATTTTCATTATGTTTCAACTGACTTAACATGGCAATCCTCAGATAAGAATTAAATCTAATCCAATCCTGGAATAGTACAATGTGCAATATCAAGTGTCAGGGAGGTTGAATAGGCTGTGAACAGAAATCTTAGGAACTCTTTCAAACTGGAGACGGCAGGTCAGGTCAGTGTGTTATGAAAGTAAATGGGATACGTTTTTTTTTTTTAAATGTCACGGAGGTTTCTAAAGCTTTGTCATGATATTTACCTATTTGTGTCCCTCTGCTGTTTGCATGGTTGAAAAGTGCAAATTGGAAACCTCGGTACCGTGGTTGGATTGTTTCCAGCCTGCTTCCAAATTTCTGTGCAGTCAGCCATTGCTGAGGTTTAATGATCACAGACCCATTTTTATGCACATCGAAGAGGATTCCAATAATAACATTTAGGAGGACAATGATGAATATTGAAAAAACAAAACTCATAGGGATCAAATCATATTAAAAAATGAACCAGTTGTAGATTCATGATGAAGAGGCGGAAACCAGAGACTTGCTTGCTGCAAATATAGCCAAGGGGTCTAATGGGAGAAATACGCCTAAACTTGTCCCACTCCTGGGATCAAATCAAATCCTGGTGCATTTTCATCAGCTGTCAGAAACAGACAGATATTTCTAGAGGCCAGGCAGGAAATTAGGCTATTAAATTACATTTTTTTTTTCCCCTCCAAGCCCCTGTCACTCTTTCCTCTCTTTACTACAGATGTTCTATCAAAGCAAGTTGTTGCAATCATTTATCTTTCCAAACTTAAAATACTTTCTCCAAAACGAATTATTTTCTCTGAGTGCTCAAAAGGCTTTGTAGGTTTTGTTTTGCTTCCCTGATATTGCATGGATCTAGGACTAATTTGCACAAATACTGAGTTCAACAACAAAATCAATTTCAAACGGGTCAGAAGGGGTCACCGAAGACTCAGAAGTGTGAGGGAAAGATTATTATCACTCTGCAAACACAGTACTAAGTTACAGACTAAACAAAGTTTAAACTCTGATGTCCATAGAATATTAGTGACGCCATCAAGTCTGTCCTAAAGAATATACACAAAATAATATGTGTTATGTTTAAGATGTTATCTAGTAATTATTTTTTTGTTGTTTAATTCTATAGAAAAAAAAAAACTAAAAAAAGAAAACAGCTATTTTTGAAACTGGGCCCAGTGGTTGAGAAAACTGTATTCTTAGTGCAGATGCTCATGATATTTAGCCATTTGTGTCCTGTTGCTGGCTGCATGGTAGAAAAGTGAAAATTGGAATCCTTGGTACCTGGGTCGTATTGTTTTCAGCCTGCTTACAAATGTATGTGTAGTCAGCCATTGCTGAGATTTAATGAATGTAAATCAGTTCAATGAACACAGACCAGTTTAATGAACACATCCCAGCTTAATGAACTCAGACTAGTTCAATGAATACAGACCAGTTTAATGAACGCAGACCAGTTCAATGAACACAGACCAGTTCAATGAATACAGACCAGTTTAATGAACGCCGACCAGTTCAATTAATACAGACCAGTTTAATGAACACAGACCAGCTTAATGAACACAGACCAGTTCAATGAATACAGACCAGTTTAATGAACGCAGACCAGTTCAATGAACACAGACCAGTTCAATGAATAAGGACCAGCTTTATGAATACAGACCAGTTTAATGAACACAGACCAGCTTAATGAACACAGACCAGTTCAATGAATACAGACCAGTTTAATTAACACAGACCAGCTTAAGACCAGTTCAGTGAATGCAGACCAGCTTAATTAACACAGACCAGTTTTTTGCACTAGACCTCTAAGGGATAGGATTGGAATGTTCCATGTATTCTTTCAGGCTGCTAACCATTCCTCTTTGAGTGATACCCCTTGTTGAGCTTCCTTGCAGCTTTGGCTGTCCCATATAGTAGGGTGGGGACAGAATGGAGCCAATTGACCTTTGTAGTTTTAAAACAACACCAAAGACCAGGCATTTGGTTTAACCTAGGTTCACGGGACAACCAGGATTCCCTATAGCTAGGAATACTTGCCTGTAGTTATCTTCCAAGCCTGTCAACCATCAAATGGGAAAGAAACTCCATGTTTTTAAGAATTCTTCTGGTGATATTTGGGAAGTGTTGGCAGTGTGCATTACACTTACAATACAGACTAATGACTTGCCCTAACATGGGGGACACCAAATACAAGATGCCTTTAAAACTGACCATTCCTGGTACAGGTACCTGCTTTATTATATAAAAATATGTGATTGATGCCCTGATAGACCAAAACACCATCCTAAACAATGTTTATACTCTAAATAGTAAATATAGAAAATAAATTATTCACAATATGATCTATATCTCATGATAGCAGAATTGAGCCATTATGCAACTAGAGGACATAGTCTTAAATTAGAGGGGCAACGATTTAAAAGTAATATCAGGAAGTATTACTTTACTAAGAGGGTGGTGGATGCATGGAAAAGCCTTCCAGCGGAAGTGGTAGAGGTAAACACAGTCAAGGATGTGAAGCATGCGTGGGATAGACACAAGGCTATCCTAGATATAAGACCGGGAACGGGGGACTAATAAAAGTACTCAAAAAAAAATTGGGCAGACTAGATGGACCGAATGGTTCTTATCTGCCGACACATTCTATGTTTCTATGTTTCTATGCATAAATTAAAAGAAAAAGTCATTTTAAATGTGTCTATGGTGTCTCCTGTTTATGACATCACATGTGGCGTGATCTCCAAATGATCTGCTTTCAATAGGAAATGTGTGATTTGCATATGAAACAAGGTAATATCATATGCAAGAGATGTCACAGGCACATTTAACACCCATTTTCGCATTTGCTTTGAATTCTGCTAACAGACCATTTTTTATTCTTTACATTCAGAGTACAGGTAATGTTTAGGTGATGAGTATTTTTAAGTAGAGAGAGAGAAAGCCCGCATAAATTATAAATAACAGAACTTTTAACAAATGCATGCATAACCGCATTGGGGCTTCTAAGCATTCTGTAAGACCTTTTTAGATCCTTTAGTAATTAGGTCTATAACAGGATCTATATGAAAATCTACTTTAACTTAGAAAGTAGTCATAAGTATCTACAAATTTCATAAACTGCTTAACTTAGGAACTCGATCAATTATTATTTTCATTATCATTATTTATTCATAAAGCATTTTTTTCCACAGTATTGTACAAGAGAATTAATGGAGGCAGGAATCCCAAGTGAATGTCTCAAGATATCAAAATAGTATAATGTTACTAATGAAATAATGGTGCGTAAACCAGATATCACTCAATGGGAAGTCTTGGTCAAGCTTATTTCTACTCAATCTTGTCTTATGATGTGATTATAGTTTAGTACAGAATCATACCATCAAGCAATTATCTCTTTTTATGTTTTAAAGTGATGTCATTTATTAAGCTTTTAATTTCTTAAAGGGACAGTTCCATGTACCATTTTTTTGTTGTTTTCTTTATGTAGCACATGTGGAGTTGCCACCCAGCAGGTATTTTAAGTCCAGTGTTACATCTATGAAGGCAATAACCAACCCAGCATGTTTTTGGAGAATAGGTGGCAACCCTATATATTCATGACATTGGCACAGAGAATATATTTATTTTTACCTATAGATAAATTGTGATTATTCTGGAGTTTTAAAAATAACTGAGATTCTTTTTTTTTTTTTTAAATTCTTTAGTTTTAATTTGAAATTTTATATACACATGCATAATAATGTGTATACAATATAACAATTAATAAAATAAAATACATAATTCAAAATAAATACAGGGCCATAACTTGAAATCCAAAAAATGAAAAAGCCTGTACACATCGCCCCAATACATGCGAGTTTTAATATGAAATCAATCCAAGAACAAAACGGCCACAACAACAACAAAAAAAGGAATATCCATTTTTTTCGTTGCCATGATTTTTGGATTCTTAGCTTTATAACACAGTTGACGGGTGAGGCAAGGGAACTCCAAAAAGCGGCAAGTAACCACTCCCCCCGTTTTGTCAAACATTTCAGAAGTAAGCCCCAAATTCTCCCTTAGGGGTTTATTTTGCTATAACTGGTACAAGAAAATTGTAGACAATATTTAATATTCAGGCCTTAATATTCAGGCGGCAGCAGCAGTGAGTACAGGACTCAGTCTGCCTCCCTCTGTAGGAGAGTTCCCGTACTCCTATATAGAAATGCTGTCAGTTTGTAATTAGCAACTTCTATTGAATCTGCCGCTCTCTATGGAACTCAGCTGCTTTGAAATGCAGAGGGGCATGGTTTCCAACCAGCTGTTTGTGCCATCACAAGAAGCAGAGGTTGGGAAGATAGGCAGTTCTTTTGCAACAGTAACAGCATTAAAGAGTCTACTCAATAAAGATAGATTTGCAGGGAACTGACATACTTTAGGCCAGTGTAGCCCATTTGGATACATTCTCCAATACAGATGAATGGGAAACATTTTCCAACTTGGCAACTTATGGCCTAAGTTTGAATTCTCTCTTCATTGAGTAGACTCTTTACTCTATTAAACTTTGTATTTCGTTTTTAGAAGGTGATGCTGTAATGTTTTGAGACATTGTAGTCACCTCCATCAATGTGCTTATTTATGGGGGATTAACCCATGAGTCTTACATTCAGTCATTGAGGGCTATAATACGGCCAGGGTTATACGATTCCTTATATATTTAACCTAGTCTGTCTGTGATTGTATCCAGTTATAACAATAATATTGTAACAGCTGAGTTCAAGGTAAGTAACCAATGACTAAAGACCTAAGGACGGCTGTCCCAAACTAGTGAGACGCTAACTCATCCCTCTAATCCCAAAGAGATCCTCTTGTTCTGCACTTCTCTCTGATAGTAAGCTTTTTGCTACCATAATATTGAGGCCACTGTTAAAGAGACTCCGTCAACCTAAACATTACTCATAATGTGAATGTAGAGAATACAAAAAATATGAAAAATGATCTATACAGTTAGCAGAATTGCAAGAAAATTGATAAAATAAGAGAAACATATGTTTTAAATGTGTCTGTGCAGTCTACTGCTTATCACATCACCTGTGCAAATGAGCTTATTTGTAATGGTAGCAATGCCATTTAGATATAAAGACACAAGGTGATGCCATAAGCAGGAGACATATAAAACATTATATTTCTCTTATTTTATGTATTTGCATGCAATTTTGCTAACACCATTTATATATCACATCCCTCCCAAGTGTCCCTATTTATGAGGGACAGTCCTTATTGCTGACCCAAATCCCTCTGCCCCCCTTTTCCAGGCTGAATGTTTAGTGTGTGTCAGATCATCACAGACCATCAAAGCACTGAAACTCACAATACAGTGTCTTAAAACTAATATATTAGTTATTTGTAAATAAAAATACTTTATTCTTATTCTGAAATACTTACCGAATCTCGTGGTCAGGTAAAACTTCCGAGTAAAGCCCCGCCCATAGCCTGTACCTGCAGCCACTCCTCCAAAAGCAAAAACATTCCTCTTTGGCCATTTGAAATGTTGGGAAGTACAAGATCATTTCCATTATTTTCTTTCTCTACATTCACAGTATAAGCAGTGCTTAGGTTAAAGCTCTGGAGGCATTAGCATGACAGGTATCTTTTATTTTTTTTTAGAGGTGTCAGACCTATCTGTACATGTCTAAAATCAATTGTTCCTAATTTAAATTTCAGCAGTTTTTGCATAATCATTTTCTTTCTGTGGCTTTAAGGCAATATGTTAATAACATAACTGAAAACCTATTATGTCCATGGAGAGACTCACTTTAGAACCAACATGATTAGTTAGATGATGTTGTTTCCAGATCACAGGGACACTACATATTACTAGGCCTCATTTCACCAGTGTCAGTATCTAATATACATAAATTGGCCGAGGCGGCAACACTACATTCAGAAAAGAATACAAACATGTTATTTTTGGCAATTGGCTTAAATGGACACTCCGGACAGTAAACTAACTTTGCACAAGAACATTGCAGGTGGAGCCTCAGTTCATGAGCATGTTCAGTAAGCGAGTAATTCACATGCTAGGAACTGACTTTTTATATAGCAGTGAGCATCCCCAAGTACGGTAAGCCACTGAAACAAGAGATGCTGGGGACACTTATTTGTTGCTTGAGCTTCTGATGGTATGTTGGACTAGATCAATACCAGGAGAAAAACTGCCAATGCAAGAACTAGAAAATGAATTTTATCTTTAAAGTGTGAGCTTTAATATGCATTTTTTTATTCATGTTTTTTTCCCCTAATGTGGTGAACCTTTAATTCACTAAGAGTGCCTCTATTTAAGTACCACCATAGACTCTCTTGCTAACCATATTGAAGAATATTTAATCACTGTTTAACAAATAATTTATTTGCACTGTATAATGTTATCCTTATAGCTTACACCGATCAGCCATAACATTAGGACCACCTGCCTAATACTGTGTAGGTCCCCTTTTGATGCCAAAACATTCCTGGGCAAATAAGGCATGGACTCCACTAGATGATGTGCTGTGGTATCTGGCACCAGGAAGTTAACCCAGATCCTTTAAGTCCTGTAAGCTGCGAGGTGGGGGCCTCCCTGGATCGAACTTGTTTGTCCTGCACATCCCACAGATCCTCAATTGGATTGAGATCTGGGGATTTTGGATGCCAAGTCAACACCTTGAACTCGTTGTTGTGTTATCCTGTTTAAAGAGGTAATACCTTTTCCATAAACAGTGTACATGTCCTGCAACACTGCCTCCGATGGCTTGCCATCTGTCAGTGGTCATAATGTTATGGCTGATCGGTGTATTTAGTACAATATGTAAGAATATGCTATAAAGTAAAACATTCATATACTCTGCAGTCCATTATAAAAAAAAATACAATTATATAAAATAATTATTTGTAATCATTTAATAGCAGTATAAAGCTACATGGATAAGAATATGACTTGTAAACATGTACCAATAGGCATATTTAACCTACTTTAATGTACTGTAATTTAAAGAACCAAATTAAAGTAATAGGGTCTGGGAAGAAAGATTTACTTTGATTTGTTTTGGAGACCTCTTATAGGATTTTGTCTTTGGGTCACTGCTCAAGTGACTTTCCATCTGAACCAACATGTTCCCAAAAACACAAAGGCAGTTTAATCAATCAATATAGCTGAACCACATTTATCTTCTTTGTAAAGCTCCCATTACTAGAACAGTTTTTACATAAAACTAATGAGGTCATTCAGGACTTTAACCCTTGTTCAGATGAATTTAATGTATGACGTGACCATTTAACTGAGAAATGCAAGTGGCATACAAGTTGCTGCTTTAAAAATCATCTGTTTAGTATATACAATATATATATATATATATATATATATATAAAAACACTTTTCAATTTATTAATAGATCAGAGGTCAATAAAATATTAGTATTTTTGTTGTATATTTACTTTTTTTTTTACATACTACAGCATAACTATGGTATTAAATTGGTCACTTTAAAAATCATCCACTGCGTGCGTTGGTCCATGTGAGGGATGGAATATATCAAATGTCATTTGTTTACCAAATCTTAAGAAACAGTTTTTCTCTTAAACCCATTCATATTTTTCCAACAGCTTGCTGAGCATCATGAGAGCTGGAGTTCTCAACAGCAGGAAAACGGAAGATTAATTGCATTCTGATGACGTTGATAAAATGGGAGGAGCCTGCAGATATGTTATAGATTTCAGTAGTAAATAAAACACTGTCTTATTTTTAACAGCTTTTTTTTTTTTTTTTATATAGCATTGCTTTGACTTTGAAGGGTTAGTCCATGTTCCCCTCATGATAATTCAATTAATGTTTATTGAAATTAATGTTGTATAAATCATGCTGTATTACATACAACACAAGTAACAGGGAAATTAGTGAGCACTCAGCCTTCTGCATAGATAGCAGTCTAAGTTAAATAAAAATACAAAAAGTTATTCAAATATTTAAAAAAATAACATTGGCAGTAGGCAGGGGATCAATGGATGTATTAATCATCACCTAACAGGTTTCATAAGGGGCTCAGACAGTGTGTCTTCTAACAAATCCGAATGCGGTCAGGAGCCCAGACAATAGTCTGCATCTCCATAGACATAATGGGGGCATGTATAAGCACAGCACCCATGCCGATTGCACCAAATACTGGCGCAGTCAGCATGTGCACCAATGTAGAAAGCAAACTCACAGGAATCGGCATAATTTGCGCTGAATGCATAGATTTAGGTTGCGTCGGCACGTGTTGTAGCCTATATATAAAAATCAGGAGGCTGATTTGTGTCGGACAACACAGTTTGATGGAGGTCCCTCTCTCCCTCTCTCTCTCCCTTATTGAAAAATGTACTTTTCAGTGCAGGAGTTTTTATACACATACCCCATTGTTTCTAAAATATTGGTCATGGTCATATAACAGATATATAAACCATTTTGGCTTATCCGTAATTCAGGTGGAATCCTGGTGATAGCCTGAGCATTAAAGTTGAAATCTAGTTATAAAAGAAAAGTGGCATCTGAGTTCTGGGAGATGTATAAATCATTCAGATACAAACATCTCTTCTCTTTCATTAAGATGACTTAAGGGCAATGTTCAGCCTATGGAAGCAGTAGCATGATCAGTATATTTTTTTTAAGATATAGCAATAATACACATGGGAAACAATGATCAACCTGAAATATTGATAAATATCAATGCTAAATATCAATGCAGATGTCTGTGTTTAGACTTGCTCTGTTTGACATTAAGGTGGCAAGCAGACGGAGGCAGTTTGATGCTTTGGGTAGTGTTCTGTTTAGACACCTTGGGCCCTGCCATTCATTTGGATATCACTTTGACACGTGCCACCTACCTGTTGCAGACAATGTACAACATTTCATGGATATTCCCTGATGGCATTGGCCTCTTAAAACAAGATAATTGCCCTTGCCACAAAGCAAAATGGTTTATGAATGGTTTTGTGGAACACATCAATGTGTTCAAGGTGTTGACATAGCCTCCAAATTCCCCAGATCTCAATCCAATTGAATATCTGTAGGATGTGCTGAGCAAACAAGTCAACTTGAAGGACTTAAGGGATCTGCTGCTAACGCCTTGTTGCACACAGCACACCTTAAGTGGTCTAGTGGAATTCATGCCTCGATTGTTCAGGGCTGTTTTGGTGTCAAAAGGGGAACTACACAATATTAGGCAGGTGGTCATAATGTTATGGCTGATCTCTGTAGACTTATAAAGCCTAGCACACTTCGGTTTAGGTAATACGGTCTTGATATCCAAGTTTGAGTAAAAAACAAATAATCTGAGATGTAAATAAATCCAATGAAAAGCGTCAAGGTGTAGGATAATGGATTTCATTAATTAAGCAATTCAGATTTCCCAAAACCTGACAAACCCTGTGACCCATTGGTGTGGTTTAGATGTTTGTAGTTTGGGTACGTGTCTGTACCTCTATAGATGTGCATAGTGATGTAAAGGAAAGGAGAGCAAGAAAAAAAATCACAGATTGAAAGGTAAGATAATGGAAGAGAGTCATAGCTACTACTATGCCAGTGAGTGGTGTTCCTGACCACTCATGAAGAGGGGGTAAAGCAATGTAGGTATAGCTGGTATGTGCGCTGACTTAGAGACAGAGATATATAGGATCACAGTAGGTATAAAACATATAGTTGGTTTAATAACACACAGTAAAAATGCATAATGTGCTTACACAAATAATTTAAAGACAATATACAAATAGCACAGTACTTTCAGATGGCCAGCTACCTTACATGTTTCGCCCAAGTGCTTCGTCAGAGGTATAGGCTGGCTAGCTGTTATAATAAGTACGGTGGTCTTGACTCAATGTTTTGCAGTTGCTCTGTGTGAATGGAAGAAAAGCGGAGTCTTATGAGGCGCACACAACCCATTCTTCAATTCAAATTAAGGATCACAAACAAACACTGCTTCTACATCTGGAAAGAGCATTTGCTTCTCCACAGCAAGGCCTCATCCAACAGCTGATAATTATCTAGTGTGCATATGATATTGACCAATATAAAAATATAGCATTTAAACACCAACTAAGCCTCATAGGACTCCGCTTTTCTTCTATTCACACAGTTAGAGCAACTGCAAGACCGCTACTGTCAAGACCACAGTACTAATTTTAATATAACATCTAGCCAGCCTATACCTCTTATGAAGCCCTTGGGTGAAACTAGTAGAGATGGGAAAAATTAAAATTTTCGTTTCGTTTTTGTCCATTCGGACGAAAATATCATTTCTTTCGTCCAAAATGAATTTCGTCCATTGCTGCATTCGTTTCAGACTAAATTCGTTCATTATTTTCGTTTCGTTATAGTCATTCATACGAATGGAAAATAATTCACCTATTGAAGAATTTGGTTCAAAGAGTCCCATTATACGAATTTCATTTGAATTTCATTTGAATTTCATTCGAATTTCATTCATCCCTACCTTATGCTATTGAGCTGTTGAAATTTGTCTCTTTCTTTAATCCGAATTCCCCAACCTTATACTATGTATTGAATGAACATAGGTGTAATGTTAATTCATACGAATTGAATGGTGAAATGAATGCAGCAATGACAAAAATAGCCTCACTTCAACAGTATAAGGATGGAGAATTCGGTTGAAAGAGTTGAAATTTTTCGAATTTCATCCCTTACCTATGCTATTGAGCTGTTGAAATTTGTCTCTAAGCGGTTGTGAAATTCGGATATAGAAGCTTATGGACATCATTTTGTTGAAATCAAACAGATAGAAACATAGAAAGTCAAATTTTAGTGATGTAGATGTAAATCCAAAACTATGATTAAAATAACATTAATAAAAGTGTATAAACAATATTTGATATGTTGCATATTAAATAAAAATAAATAAAAAACCTGCGGTTTGTATAATATTCACAGTTGACCGTTTCACACGTTATTTGTTGGCTTTAAAGGGCCAGTAACCTATATTAAGGCTACTTTGTACTTAAGTTTGAAATTCTTGTCTCAAATCACTACAGTTTCTCTCGTGGAGTATACCCTTTAGTGACCCCTCAAGATATATGGTTCATGCATGCTTTGACAGTATCCCTGGGAGGTATATTGACGGTGCCACCAAACATGCGCGGTTGCGTTGTCACACAACCAGGCAGCACTGCACATGTGCAGTATTCAGTCTCCAGTGTCCCAGACACCAGAGAACAGATCAAGAACATGGTGTTGCAGTTTTTATTTCCACTGTTTTGACGAATTCTACCTCTCTTCCGAAAAGTGGAACAGTGGTAGAGCTTGATGGGACAGCGTGACAAACCACCAAAATTGGAACTGTCCCGCGAAAACTGTTAGAGCATGTTAATGGAGATTTTTCCATTTTGACACGTGGTTGATTAAACTTGGTTTTCCTCTCTCTAATTTAACGCACCCATACAAGTTATATGTTATAATGTATTTTCTTTTGATGGATACCATGTACATGATCTACAATTTACTATTCAAAAATCATATAAAAGGGTAGACATTTAAAGTTTGCTCTGGTCAGAATCACAGCACAGGCCTGCAGGAGTTAACTGTAATTAAATTAATACATGAAAAGAATATTAGTAATATAGTAAAATTGAAAAAAGTTAAAATTATAAGAAAAAACTAAATGAGGGCCATAAACGTGGAAGGAAACGGATCACAGTAAAAAGCAACTCTGATCAGCAGGGGAAGGGTTAATTTTTTTAAAAACAGGAAATTAGTTTGTTTTTTTCCTTTCACTGTCCTTTCACTGTCATTCTCTCTCTGTACTTCACAATCAGTATGTGAAGTGCAGGGAGTGAATTGGAGGCAGCGTCAGTGTATATAAGCATATAACATATAACATAGATTGCATTATTAAGTATTTTGATCATTATGGCTATGAAATTGAAACTATTTTTTTCTATGTATTACACGTTTTTTTTAAAAAGTTTAAAAAATTCACATCCATAATTATCAAAATGCTTAGTAACACATTATACAAAACTGACAAATACAGACAGACATACAGTATAAAGATTTAATCTAACTAATTCATCTGAATGAACGAATGGACGAATGATTTTCGTTTATTTAGCATTCATTCATTCGGATTTCGTTAGTTTATCATTTTTGTTATTAGTTATTCGGACGAATGGACGAAAATGCTATTTTCGTCCGAAAATGAATTTGTCCGAAAATGAATGCACATGTCTAGAAACTAGTCAGGTAGCTAACCATCAGAAAGCACTGTGCTATTTTTATATTGTCTTTAAATTATTTGTATAAACACTTTATTCATTTTACTGTGTGTTATTAAACCAACTATATGTTTTACACTTACTGTGATCCTAAATCCTTTCTCTAAGTCAACGCACATACCAGCTACACCTACGTGGTTTAGATTTTTCCCCACATGGTTCTGCACCATTAACTATACATTACATTTCTATGAGATAGTGGGAAGAGCAAAAGGATGATGGCAGTATCCTAATAAGTAGAGTATATTTAACATGTTCACTGTGAGCACTGATTTACATTGGTTTTGTGGGTCTTTAAAGTTAGTTGGACTGTGGACAAGTCTCTGATTGGTAGTTCAATTTTTCAAAACTATCTTGTCACCATCCATATCCCTCTATCCATCTCTGTACCCGTTGACCTAATTCACTATGCTCTTTGCATTGATATCCTTCCATCCATCTTTGCAACTTTTGCACTCGTTTCCGTCAATTTTTTATGCACTCAGTTCTTTGTATCTGCTTTTCTCTTTCCAAAATATGCCTACAACTCTCTCATTCCTGCATTTTTTTTAAACTATTTTTCCATGTGCCTATTATAGGCTACACTGTTATGCAGGGGCGGATCCAGAGTCTGATCTCGGGAGGGGCACATATCCATCTGTCTTTTCCTCTCTCCCATGTCCGTCTGTCTTTTCCTCTCTCTCATGTTCGTTTTTCTTTGTCCATGTCCTTCTGTCACGCTCCTCTCCCTTCCCATGTCTGTCACACTCCCTGTGTCCGTCTGTCTCTCTTCCTTCCCATGCCCCTTACTCTCCTCTTCCTTCCCATGTCCGTCTTTGTATCTTCTTCTTTCCCATGTCTGTCTGTCTCTCCTCTCATTTCCCATTTCTATATATATCTTCTCCCATCCCATTTATATCTCTCTCCTCTCCCTTCCCATATCTGTCTGTCTCCTCTCCCATCCCATGTCTCTATTCTCTACCTCCTATGACTGTCTCTTTGTTCCTCTACCCATGTATGTGTCTCTCCTCTTCCCCATAGCTGTCTCTTTTCCTCCTCTCCCCCGTTCTCTCTCCCCCACACGTCAGTGTTCTCTCTTCTCCCCCCTTCAGTGTTCTCTCCTCTCTCCCTCATCAGTGTTCTCTCCTCTCTCTCCCCCCATCAGTGTTCTCTCCTCTCTCCCCCATGATGTATCTTGCTTTTGTGCTGCCCATGGCAGACAAAATTTGGGCACCCCCCTACCCACGATGCACACCCACGAGATGACCCATAACCCACGTTGCACATCAAGGACATGCCACATAGCCCCATTTATATTCCCCATTACATACACATTGCCAATATTATTTTCCATTAATATTCCCCAGCCAATTTGCCCAATAATATGCCAGTATTATTTGCCATTAATAAGCCACAGCCAATGTGGCCAATAATATGCCAGTATTTGCCATTTAATCAGCCCCTGCCAATTTGCCCAATATTATGCCAGTATCATTTTGCCATTAATCTTCCCCAGCCAATTTGCCCAATATTATGCCAATGCGCGCAGGCTAATCAGTTGATTGGGGGGCAATTGCCCCTTTGCCCCACCCCACTGGATCCGCCACTGGGAGTATGGCTACCCAGCAGCCAGGACCATGAAAGGCACCAAGAAACCTGTTCCGGCCTATAGGGCTAGATGTTGTGGCCTTAATGCTTAGTTTCTAACTAATCAGTTGACCTAGTTTTGGACCTGTCTATCTGCAATGCGCGCAGGCATCCTCTGCTGCCACCCGGCACGACCGTCGGGACTTCTATGATGAAGCCGGGTCCTTCCGGCTTCATCATGAAAGTCCCGGCGGAAGTGCCGGGCAGCAGCGGAGGATGTCTGTGCGTATCGTGCAGACAGCCTTCGGCTGCCCCCGCTACCCACCAGGGATATTTGGGCAGCCGGGGGATGCAGACATCCTCCATGCTGCCCGACACTTCCGTCTATTATGACGGACAGCCAGTCCATCATAATGGATGGAAGTGTCGGGCAGCATGGAGGATGTCTTCATGTATCGTGCAGACATCCCCCAACTGCCCCCACTAGTCACGATACATGAAGACATCCTCCATGCTGCCCGACACTTCCGTCCATTATGTTGGACTGGCTGTCCGTCATAATAAACGGAAGTGTCGGGCAGCATGGAGGATGTCTGCATCCCCCGGCTGCCCAAATATCCCTGGATATCCCTGATATCAGACATCCCCCGGCTGCCCCCACTAGCCACCAGGGAGGCTACGTTTGGGGGAGGGAGGGGGGAGGGAGACAACATTGGAGGGAGGGTGGGGGGAAACAGACAACATTGGGAGGAGGGAGGGGTGGAGAGACAGACAACATTGGGGGGGAGGGTAGGGGAGAGAGACAGACAACTTGGAAGGAGGGTGGGGGAGAGAGACAGACAACACTGGGGGGAACATTGGGTAAGTCTGGGGGGTAGGGGCAGCATTGGCACATAAAAGGTAAATAAAAACAAGAAATGCATTTTTTTACATCATACGTTTTTATTAAAAATGAAAAAGCAATTTACATGCGAATATATACAAGTTAAACTTTTTTCCTTTAGGGTAGTCTTATATTCAGGCTTTTAGCTTTTTCCTAAAGGGATATCCATAGTTTGAGGGGTCGTCTTAAAATCAGGGTCGTCTTATATTTGAGCAAATACGGTAATATGCCAGTATTTGGCATTTAATATGCCCCAGCCAATTTGCCCAATAATATGCAAGTATTTGCCATTTAATCTGCCCCTGCCAATTTGCCCATTATTATGGCAGTATTATTTGCCATTAATATGCCCCCATTCCCCAGCACTTACCGTTGTCCCTGGTGGCTAGTGGCAGGCAGCATGGTGTACTCCATGTTGCCTGTTCGGCTTCCCGGAAGTTGTGCCGACAGGTCACGTGACCCTGCGTGGGTCTGACGGCAGAGCAACGGTCACGTGACCTGTCAGCACTTCCCTGTCATACTGCACGGGGAGCCGAACAGGCAGCATGGAGGTTTCTCTGTGCTGCTTGTTTAGCTCCCCATGCAGCCTGGCAGGCAGAGCAATGGTGAGGGGGGGATCATGCGTTGTTTTTTTTGTTTTGTTTTTTAAAGGTGCAGGGTTTTTTGTATTTTTTTTTTTTTTTGCACTGGCTCTGCTCGGAGGGGGGGGGGCAATTACCCCATTGCCCCACCCCTGGATCTGCCACTGCGGGTATGGCTTCCTAGCAGTTAGGACCATGAAAGGCACCAAGAAACCTGTTCAGGCCCATAGGGCTAGATGTTGTGGCCTTAATTCTTAGTTTCTTAGTAACTAGTTTCTGACCTAGTTTTGGACCTGACTATCTACTAAAGAACCTAGGAGTGGAGAACAGAAAAATCTGCTGCTGTTTGGCAAAAAAGGGACGTGTTGCTTTGGTTCCCTGTGAGTTTCTTGGCTATAGGGCAGCTACTCTGTTTGTCAAGATAAAATACAGGCCTGAAGAAGGATTTTTGTTTGCAACTGTTAAGCATGTCACTCGAGAATTAGGCCCAATGCCATTGTAAAGCCACACACTGATCCAAAATATCTCCAGAGAACCAAGGTTAATAAAAATCCTTGTGATCTAGGGATGAAGGAAGGCAGCAAAAAAAAAAAAAATCAACATTGGGAGCTCCAAGCTGGGGTCAAATGCCAAATAGAGCAGACTGTCAGTTAAAGTGACTGAAACTAGGAAGCAAGACAATGCCAAGTGTTCTGTGGTGAAGCTTAAAAATAACAGAGAATTAATATGAGAGAGGCATTTGTTTTTATAGAGAGATCCTGCTTACTGATGCCGGTAGCATCCAAGACAGCATCACTTTCGGTGTCGGACAGACATTCCATATCATAAGTGATGAAAACACATCTTGTGGTACTTCCGCTATAGGGTATGCGAGTGTCTTGTAAGATGTCATAAGAGAAAAGGCTTGCATGACAGGATATCTTGCAACAGGTAAGTTGGTAAGGGCCTGACAGTTTCTCTTTCAGCTTCAATGTGGGTTTTAGCATATTACAAATCCAAATGTTACTACTCCTTTAAATGCTGCTGCAAGTTTTACATTTTTTACAAGCTCAGACAAAAAAACACTGAAATGTCTTTGTTATATTATCATTTTGCATCTGAAGGCTTATTTTGACAGTTGCTGTTTATGTCTAGAACGTTATACTCCACAGAAAAATGTTCTCTGGTAACATATTGAAGAAACATTTGTTGCTTAGCTCAGCTGCTGTGCTGTTGAGTTGGCATAGTGTATCCTGTCATTATCTATTAAACAAAACAAAATATTACATCACCCAGGCCCAATTTTCAATTGTGACTAAGCAATCATGATTAAACAAGCACAGGCTGGTGTTTCTAAAATGTAAAAAGCTATGGAGCTCATATAAAATGGATTATTATTATTATTATTTTTTTATTTTTTATTATTATAATCATTATCTTCTTTGTAGCACAACATCAAAAAAACTATAATTTGCTTATTGACAACAGCATTTTTCAGTAATTTTAAAAGTAACATTTTTATGTGACTATATTCACTATACATGAACATCAGTAATATCAGCATTGAATTTAAAGGGACTGTCACCTAATAATAGTTGATGCTGTCATGAGATTTAAAAAAAACTTGAAAATGTATCTCTACATTGAATTAGCAAAGGAGAAAATGGATAAATCAATCTTCTTGTGACTTGATATGCAAATGAACTGTTTTCAGTGGGAAATGTGTCATTTGCATATCAAACCAAAAGCTGATGTCATAAACAGAAGACAGGTTTGTCCCTATTCTAAGATTTCTATCGGCTGCACCCAGAGACTCTTGAGAGAATTGAGGAAACGGAATTCGGCCAGTCACTCTATGCAGCGATGAGGTAAGGGCAGGTTTAATGGCTCGCTCAGGAGAGAGTTTTATATGGGATTCTTGAATTAGGAGTTTTCGCCAATGAAAATAAGTCAGATCATACACTGTTGAAACTTGCACTTCACCAAACTGCCCTGGCCAATATACAGCAAGTGTACACACATACATACTTACAGGCAGTGTAAAAAATGAAAAAGGTGCATCTCAGACTTGAAGAAGCACGGTATTTTAGTTTTCACACTGATAAAACTTTCCTGGATGCGTTTTACTGTCTTGCATTAAGCAACCTCTTTGCAAGGGCATACATCATAATAAATGCTATTGACAGATGTTACATTCAGCCTGCTATTCATCCAACATAATTGAAACTAATTGCTTTTAAATATAAAACATACATACAAACATCATTGCATGTAGTTTAATCGTTATACATCCTGCTTTGACTACATCCCATGAAACAGAAAAAGAAAAGTAAATGACTTTTTTTTGTAAGAAGAATAGATTTTGAATGGTGTTCTTCACTGTGTACTGAGAATGCTTCACCATATGCAAATTACAGGCTTCTTTTATATTGAGTAACTGCAAAACACTGCTGAACTGGGAAAATATATTTTAATAAAATAATTGCACAGGTTTTTTTTATATGTTTATTTTGTCAATCGATTTGAATGTAATTTTCTTAATTAGTTGCACAAGGATTTGCATTGCAAAATATGTATTGTTTCTAATGGAGATAAATCATTTTCTGGACTGCAAAGTACACTGTGTGCTTCTTTGACTGAACATGACACCACTAACTGTTCCCTAATTCTTTCTAATCAGAAATAGTTAGCCTTGGTTGGAGACTTTGTCATTAGTCATTTGAGGCTATTCGCTAAAAGGTGAGTTGCAGGTGAGATGAGGTGAGTTGAGGTGAACATTTCATCTCACCAATTTAATTATACATTTTACAGTGACAATGGTGTGTTACCCCTGCTAAGCAAACTCACCATGTTTGTCCTTGCGCAATGTACAGCTAAATTAGTGAGAGGAAATGTTAATCTTGGCTCAACTCACCTGCAACTCACTTTTTAGTGAATAAACCTGATTGGGAGTAGTAACACTCACAAGCGGCGAAAGGTGAATGGAGATGAGATGAACGTTTGCAATTACGCACACTTTGTGGGAAATAAAATCCATATTACCATCCAATGAACTCCAGAGAACTATACAGGTAGTCAGCCATACCAACAGTAGCATTAAAAAAGTTGAAAAAGTTCCAGGGTGGTAAAATCCACAGTTTTATTTAGATACCAAAATGGAATCACAATACAAAAACACGCATCTCACCTAAAAGAAAGTTTTAGACTGAATGATGTTCTCTTATTGTGTTGACTAAACCTGTACAAGTGTTGTACAAGTGTTTTTGTATTGTGAGATTATAGATATCTAAATAAAGCTTTGACCTCCAGAGTTAATTTGGATTATATTTTTTTTCTTATTGCTACTGTTGAATGTGAGCCTTACACTGAGGGGGTTGGTCACTACTAATCACATTCTGATTTGCCTGAGGGGGTTATACACAGTGATGACAGGTGATGTAATCATCAAGTGACATCACGGTGTTTGACCCCTTCAGGTGAAAGAGCACTAAGAGACTGCCTGAGCACCCTTGATTCACTTTACTAGAATCTTAATGAATTTGTGGCAAATAAAGTACATTTTACAACCCCAGTTCTACAATTTACATTTATGGGCATCTAATATGTTTGGTCTATGGGTTTAACATTTGTGGATGAGATAATTCTTCATAGAATGTGCGGATTGGTGCGAACATGGTTTATGCAGTAAGTGCGAGCCTGTCATTAATTTTAATGTTACAATTAACAGCTAAAGATATGGCATTGTGAAGTTAAAGGGCACCAGCTGTAATATAAGAGAAACTGGAGCAGCAGATGGAAAAGCAGATCGTAACACCAAATAAGCCAAATTAGAATGTGATGATGTGAGATAACAGCTAAATGGTGCTTTTTTTTTTAAAACTAGATCATTAATAGCAGTAAAAGACACAATATTAAAAAGTTTTGTCTTTTTTTAAAAATATGAAGTGTTAAGGATAATAGTTGAAGGATAATGTTTAAGGATTCCATTTGGAACTGGAATTACAGTAGGATTTTCAGACATACCTCTAATTTTGGAATACAATTAAAATAAAATAAAAAGTTTTTTCATAAGCGCAATGTACACATTTTGCAAAGAGACTACTCTGTGTTAATGGATTTTTTTCTCTTTATCAGTAATTAAATGCCTAGTTTTTAATTTTAGATTGTGTGGCTCATTTATTATTAAAACAGAGAAGAAATTTAGTACTTACATTAATGGCATATTTATGGTAGAAACATCATATAGATGTTAGCATTGGTGTGTAAGACTTATTTATTTTGAATCGTAGAGTAAAAGTATATTTTTGGACACTTTGGTCGACATAGACATGTTCAGTGCATAGATACAGATTTACAGATATGCAATAGCATTAGCTCTATTTTGACGTTTTCTCGTATTTTTAAAATGGATACAGTCGTAACTACAAGATTTTTGGTTAACACACAAGTAGTAAATGTATTGCAGTGTGTCTAGACAGTAGACAAATCTATATAGAAAAACTTATAAATGGGAGTTTTTGTAATGAACATGCTAAATTGGTTAATTAGCACTTCTATACCATTTCTATCTAATTCTATGAGTTTTATTAGTTGAACAGGAAAAGGGCACTTGTTGGCGAATTATAATTACTGTGGCATAAAAATAAATAAACAATGGAGAGGCTGGAAGTACAGAAAAAGAATAGAAAAAAGGAAGCTGATAAACTCATCAGAACTACGGTAATCGTGAACTCTGGTAGGAACATGTGATCATGACCTCTGTTATTATAGCATGTGTAGAATTTGTAGTGAAGTAGAGCAGCGGCAGAGTTGCTAAACTACACTAAAGATATGTAGGCCTCAAAATTTTCCTGCTGCACCACTGGAACTGTTGAACCTGCACCTGAGCACAGTAATTGGGAGGGCAAGTGCTCAAGGCTGGGTGGTCAAGTGATAGATTCGGCCAGATTGAACTCTATAGAACACTGTGAGACACAGAGGAAGAATGACATGCTGAAGGTGTGACGTGTAGCTATGGGAGAGGCATACACAGAGATCACATTCTGTGTAAAGCACAGTTCAACAGCAACAGCCCTCTGATCTGCTGATCCAGTGTGCACCAAATGCTACCCATCAGCCATTAGGGCGAAGCCTGACAGTCGGTCTACAGGTGGTTTGAGAGGCTGTTGGATCTGGTTAGATAAATGTTCATGTGATTAGTCAGCCACTGTATCACCTGCCTTACTTTTATATGCCATTATGCTGTTACTACTGTGTATTATAGTTATTTATTTTGTCCCTGCCTGTGAAACTCACCTATGCACCAGATGCCCAGTCAAGTGGAGACACTGCCAATGCTATGTACCCTAACTTCTGTATAGCAAAGGCTCAGGAATTTAATCCCTTAGTGATATGACCTTTTGACCTTGTCTTTCCCTTGGTGACATGGGCTGTTTCGACAATGCTGGGGTGTTTGTGTTTAGCTTTTATTTTCTTCTTTCTCACATGTTAGATCGCAAACGCCGCTCATTTAAAAGCAGGACGGACTAGGTTAGTCCAATGTCGGCAACGCTTTGTCAGACATGACGGACCTAAACTGACCAATGTCGGCAAGGGGTTAAAGCAGGAATAATGGTATGCAGAGTAAAAACGAATTCGGAATTACTATGTACCGTCTGATGACTCTGATCTGTGGAATTCAAAAGTTAGGTCAATTTGGCTTAATTTCGACTCAAGTTGTATTTGTATCTTATAGACTCAATTTCAGCTTATGTACTGCTATTAGCTTTAAAGGCCATAACTTTAGTTTTCTCCTTTTCGTTATTCATTATACGGCTGAGTGGGTGAAAATGCTACTTTCATCTGAAGATGAATGCACCTGTCTAATGTAAACTGCAGAGGCAGTGTTATATCGTTATACGGTCTTAATTGGTGTTAGGAATGTCAGTGTTCCATAGTACAGGATTCAGATGACCATGAATATGAACTGTAAGTTAATACATTCAGTATTGTAATGTCCTAAACATCTTCTTCTTTTCCAGCAGATACAAGCCCATGTGAAGCTAGAAAAGCAAGTTGCAGGTTACTTTGTTCTGGTAATTGTTACTCTGCGAACAGGGCTAACCAAAGAAGACCTAGATGACATTTCACTTATTACCCAAGTAAACCTAAAGAAGAGCTGTATGTAGTCCATACATCCTTTCAGGTCTTGACGCATTCCACCGCATGACATAGAAGATATTCTCCATCTGATTGAAGGGGCGGGGCTCATTGCAGAACTTTGCAGCCCCTATGCCTCCTCAATCATAGCAGTACAAAAGAAAAATGGATCCATCTGTGCATGGATTACAAGACATTAAACAAGCATACCAGACCAATATACACTGCCCACATAGATTTTTTATTCTTCCTTCAAAGGGACTTCCTTACAAAACCCTTGTTTATCATCTGAATGTACAGCACATTTGCAAGCAAATGCATATAAGGCATGTGTTTCTGATGTGTCTGTTTGTGGCCCTATATGTCGATTACTTATTTCCCATTGAAAGCAGTGTGTTTGCATTTCAGTCTCAGAGTTATAAACTGAAGACAACCAAAGACACATTCAAAATATTTTTGTCTCGGTTCTCACAGTACAAAGAATGTTTAGGTGACCAAGTCCCTGTAAGAAAAGATCTTTTGTGTAGATAATGTTTGGTCAAAACACGACCAGCGAAGTATAGTCACATAACCAGAAATAGGCAAAGTGTACATGGCAAGCTCTGTAAAGCTCCATAAAACATCATTAAATTGTCTGTCACAAAATCAAGTACATGTCCACCTTGAACAACATTGGTGCATAGGACAGAACATGACACCAAAAAACATATGATAAAATGTCCATCAAGTCGAAAAAAAAACATTGCTTCGTAGATTAACATTGTTTTGTAATGCAAATAGCAACTTAAAGTGAAGGTCTGTAAATCAGTGGCATGTCACAAAAATGATCCTAAAGGATAAAACCGTTTTTCGAGTAAATTATAACTGCTTCACATGTTATAAATTATTCATGTATAGATTAATGAAAATATGCTAATAAGGATTTGCTGTTAAAAAAGGTATAAATGTATTTCTTATTGCCTAAAGTAATTAGAATAAGTAATTACTTACACATTATGATTCTGAAGCTAAATAATTACACTGGTGGAAAATTGCACAGAGAGAATATATAGGAATATTATGCACATGATTTAAAGAGTTGAACCTAATCATAATATTTTCAAGTTGTTTATGGGTAAGCTTTGGAAAACTGTATTGCTGATTTTAATATTATGGATGTTAATGTTTCGCTTGCACAGTGCAAAGTCTTTTCAAGCCATCAATAAAGTATCATTGCATTCGTTACAAGGGATAAATGCTGTCATTGTACGTCATGGTTTTGCCTCATTGATAATGGATAATGTACACTGCACAAAGTGATATAAATATTGGTAAATTGTTTTAATAGCGTGATTGTTTTAAAGAGGGAGTAAACTAATTATTTCTTTTAAAGAGGCAGCAGATCACTTCTTCCTCTTTTAAATTGTATTTGAATGGTGCACTAAATAGAAGCAAAGAAACATAGAATGTGTCGGCAGATAAGAACCATTCGGTCCATCGAGTCTGCCCAATTTTCTAAATACTTTTATTAGTCCCCGGTTCCCTATCTTATAGCTAGGATAACCTTGTGCCTATCCCACACATGCTTAAAATTCTTGACTGTGTTTACCTCTACCACTTCTGCTGGCAGGCTATTCCATACATCCACTACCCTCTCAGTAAAGTAATACTTCCTGATATTACTTTTAAATCATTGCCCCTCTAATTTAAGACTATGTCCTCTAGTTGTGGTAGTTTTTCTTCTTTTAAATATACTCTCTTCCTTTACTGTGTTGATTCCCTTTATGTATTTAAATGTTTCTATCATATCCCCCTTGTTACGTCTTTCCTCCAAGCTATACATGTTAAGATGCTTTAACCTTTCCTGGTAAGTTTTATCCTTCAATCCATGAACCAGTTTAGTGGCCCTTCTCTGAACTCTCTCCAAAGTATCAATATCCTTCTGGAGATACGGTCTCCAGTACTGCATACAATACTCCAAGTGAGGTCTCATGTGCACCATAAATAGACTCCGAATAGCTTTATAAATGATAAGAGTGTCTCAGTTTGTGTGAAATAGAAGGGCTTTCAAGAAATGTTAAACATATTTAGTGGTAGGAGCCACCAAAGAGTAATTTGATCTAACCTGCTTTGTGATTAATTATGTATTGTATGTAAGTTTAGTCATTTCAGCTGCACCACCACTCGGGAGCCTGAGTAGGAGCCACACCTAAGGTAACAGTGTTACCCTACATAACCTTGTGCCATTAGCAAATGCTGAGACATGGCTCTCAACACTGCTTGGGAGATCATTAATAAACAAATTAAAAAGACGAGAACCTAAGAGGTGCTCTACTGAATACCTTGATCTAGTTTGAGGCTTTTCCATTTACAACAACTGATTGCATTCTATTTTTTAGCCAATTTTCAATCCAAATACATACATTTGCTCCCAAACCTATGTCTCTCAATTTTTAGAGTGACCTTTTGTGTGGAACTCTATCAAATGCTTTAGCAAAGTCCAAATAGATCACATCAACTGCCACACCTAGATCTATATGTTTACTGACTTCTTCATAGAATGTTAATAAGTTTGTTTGACAAGACCTGTCTTTCACAATACCATGTTGACTTCTACTAATTATATTCTAATTCAAGCAGGATTCTTGAGTGTATGAACTGAAAGAATCCCTAAAGATCAAAAATAATGGTCTGGACAGAATTAGGCTGTTTTGGGGTTAGTTTTAGCCTCAGATAAAAAAATTAAGCTGGGTGCCCCAGTGTAGTCCAAATACAAAAACAATCACATTTATTGAGTTCCATAGTCCAAAGATAAGAGCAAATACATATATCCTTTAACAATTCTAACATTATTAATCAGCAGTTGTGCAGGAAAAGCATAAAGAAAAACATGATAACCCATTTTTCACCACCTGGTGCTTTATCAAAAGCTGACTCAAATGCAAACCCTAACCCACAACCCTTATAAACGTTTCCCATAAAAATATAAGATTAAAACCACATGTGCAAATTGAGCAGTCCGCTCAGCGGCGTCCATTGCCATTGTTTCTTGCCCTTTTGCTCCCTTTATGTAGTGGGGCAGGAAAGAGTGTGATTAGACAAGATAAATATTCCATTTATATATTCTAAAGAAAAGACTATTAGGTCTAGAAATAATCACCATCGGCCAAGGTTTAAAAAGGCCATCCAAAAAATATTAAAATATAGTGCTTTTTCATTAATGGAAATATTACTTGCTGACAGATTCAGGTTTGTTCAAAGGAAGTTATATTATTGGACTGCTTACTGGCAGATAGCAGGTTACTGTGACCCTGATACAGGTAATACTTGCTTTGTATATTATAGAAGTTACAATGACTTAAATGTTATAGAAATTACAATATATACGAACAGTGACATGACGATTTGAAAATGATGTATAAATAACTTTAGATGAATCTTAAACATCAAATAAAGCAACTGGATCAAATAAATAACTAATTTCAATTATTTGATGTAAAGCAAACTCAGCAGGTTAGTCCCTGGACAATGGAAATCCAAACTGGTGAGATGAAATATTCATCTCAACTACAACTCACCTTTTTAATGAATGACCACCATACTGATTCTGGAAAATCCCGGGAAGAAAAACTTAAATATCAAAAATTCACACAAAGCAGAACGTTTAATTCTTTTTTTTCCTTGTTTGGATTCCTAGCTTAACATTTCGCCCATTCCAAGACAAAAAATATTTTTTAGTACCAAGAGAGGAGACTTGCCTACTCATCATAAACATAACATATGGACATACTGGTCAGATGACAGCATCACTATTAAGACATTAGGAGAATCAATTTAAAATTGACATATAATATTTTATACTGCTCTTACACGGAGATGCATATTAATGTGCATAATGTATTACATTTGGAGATACATTTTGTCTAAATCAGAGAGAAAGCCTGTATGAAGGTTTTTAGATGTGGAGTCGTAAATCATTGTAATAAAATTCGAATAAAAAAAATGATTTGCACAAAATATTTCAATATTTAAAGACAACTTCATACACACTGACTGTGGTATTGTAGTATTGATTATTACTATATGTGGACTAATATAGAATGTTATATGCATTTTATAACCTTGCTGTGGATAGGAAAGCATGCTTGTATGAACATAGATTTATCAAACAGATGAAAGAGTTAAGATCATTTCCCCTCCTGGCAAAACATAAATAAAGATTTTAAAAAACTAACAAGTATTGTAACAATGATAACATTAATATTATTTCTATAGGAAAAGTCAATGTAAGGAAGGGTGGATTTTAAAATTGGTAGACTGCTTTGTAAATATTCAGTACTATTTATTATATGTATCTAAGTCCTGAGAGGTGTGCAATTGTGTAAACAAAAAATCCAGTGATGTCCTCCATGTATAAGCTTAGTACAAAATAGTTGAGGTACAGCTGGGGAATGTGGCAAAGAACAACGAGAGTGATTCGTTTTCAAGAATTTTTAACAATGTCTGGCTCGGCAGATCTTCCCTTTAAATCTGTGAAACCCTAAGTTAGTCCTAAATTTGACAGTAAGGAGTGGAAATGAGGGCAGAAGGCAGGCATAGGGACTGAGCTGAGGTATATTTGAAAATGATAGATGAAATATTGTGGGGGGAATAGCTGTGGAGAGTAAGCAAGAACCAAGATTTTTGAGTGGGTTTGTGAAGGATAGACAAAGCCAGTGGAAAGATTAGCAGTAGAGAGAGCGGAGCCAGTTGCCACAATTCATCATGGACCATAAAAGGGAAAGGCAGGTCATTTTTTGACACCATGATTATCGGATGGGATGATCTTGTATTCAAAAGGGTGAATATGAGGTATGTTTTTAAGATTAAGGTGGCAGGATCTGGAGATTTACTGAACGTGAGAGAGATTGAAGAGTCTAACAAAATGCTGAAGCAGCAAGCTTGTTGAGTGCAATTAGTAGTTATAACACTGACTGTATGAGAGGTTAATTTACTACACTAGAGACTGAATTTATTTGAGCATAGTTAAAAGTGATAACATAAAACATATCCAAAAATTAAGACCATGGCTACTAGGCAAAGAAAATAATGAATAGTTATTCCTTAAATAAAAGCTATATCACAAAATCTTACTTAAAAGTCAGCTCCATAATCTGCACACTTTGATGTAGTTTCACAGATAAAGTCAAAATAAAAATAATTGGCTGATTTTTAAATCTGGTTTTTATTACACTCTTACAGTGTTCGTAACTCATGTCATTTTCAATATGAAAATATTTGGGATGAAGGTCGAATAAATCATCTGAGATAGAGAATGTGAGGAATTAAGGTACAAACAGGTAGTGAACGAAACAATGTTTCCATGATTTTGTAAATAACTAAAATTACTTATAGGCTAAATTTACATCCCAGATGTTTCTAGGCAAAGAGCCTAACCAATGAATAATGGTTTAGTGTGTCATATGCAAAAAGAGTAGAGTGTAACCCAAAAAATGGTGGTATTTTCTCAAAGTGGGTGGAGATTTATTGAAGTTGTTAGAGCCATTATTAACCCTGTTACCTCCTGGATCTCCTAAACACTTGGTGCTATTGGCAAATGCTTAGTCAACCTGGTGAAAAATCAAACCTTGGGTAAAAAGTATTACACAATGCAAAATGTAATTATTTTTTATCACCTAATGGATTGCAATCAAGTTTAAATCTAAGAGTAACACCACACAATGTTTCCATTTTTTTTTGGTAAATAATTTAAAAGACTTAGGGGTCTACAAAATATAGTCCAATCTTCCTGGAAAGGGATTCTGACCTGGAAAAGTAGCAGAATTTCAGAAATTCAGAATTGGCATCAGAAGCATTCAGATTGAGCCAGTTTAGCTGTGAAAGCATAGATTTTCAGCTACCCAATATGTGATGATCACCCCTGAACATGCTTTGAATTTGGGAAATATACACTAAATTCAACCATTCCGATAACCCATATTTTAGCTGTATAATTAAACTTTAAAGCCCTCTACTAGTCAGAGGATGCCAGGGTTGGTAGATACACAGCGGTTAGTCAGAGGATGCCAAAGTCTGTCCACACACAGCGGTTAGTCAGAGGATGCCAAGGTTGGCACACACACAGCGGTTAGTCAGAGAATGCCAAGGTTGGCACACACACAGCGGTTAGTCAGAGGATGCCAAAGTTTGTACACACACAGCAGTTAGTCAGAGGATGCCAAGGTTGGTACACACACAGCGGTTAGTCAGAGGATGCCAAGGTTGGCACACACAGTGTGGTTAGTTAGAAGATGCCAAAGTTGGTACACACACAGAAAATTACTCAGATGATATCAAGGTTGGTCCACATACAGTGGTTGGTCAGAGGATGCCATGGTTGGTACACACACAGCAGGTAGTCAGAGGACGCTACAGTCACAGGAGCACCTACATGCATGTGTGGATGCATCCCGTGACTGTACAAGAAGACTGAAGAGACCCCACTCAGGATAACCCTGGAGTGGCTGACATGAGCCGGTCGTCTCACACAAATCCAAGTTCTAATTGTCAGACCTCTTACAGCTGACACATATATTGTTAACTGGCAATCAGTCTAGCTTAACCCATCTGCATATATAATTGTGATTAAGTCACTTCCACATAACAATGCTGTTTGAAGATAGATAGAATGACAGAGACAGCCAGACAAACAAACAGACAGAACACGTTCTTCATGTACCTTGTTTAATACCTTAGGTGGATGGCGCTTTGGTTCTTAACAGGGGCATCACTAGGGTTGGTGTCACCCGTTGATGAAACTCATGGTGTCACCCACCTGGATTTCCACCAATACAATGCCAAACAGATTCCTTAGTAATGCCAGTTAGATGGCCTATTAACTATGCCACATACAGGAGCACCATAAATATGCCACACACAGGAGCCCCATAAATTATGCCACACAGGAACCCCATAAATTATGCCACACCAGAGCCCCATAAATTATGCCACACCAAAGCCCCATAAATTATGCCACACCAGAGCCCCACTATTTATGCCTCACCTCTGTTCAATTAATTATGCCACACGCATACACACACACACACAGGTGCTCTATAATTATGCCACACACACACACACAGGTGCCCCATAATTATGCCACACAAAAGAGTCCCTTAATAATGCCACACAAAAGAGTCCCTTAATAATGCCACACAAAAGAGTCCCTTAATTATGCCACACATGGGGCCCAATAAAGATGCCACACACAAGCGCCCCATAATTATGCACACATGGGACCGCCATTAATTATGCAACACACAGGAGCCCCACGAGGTGACAATTGTACAATTATAGATACCAGGAATATTGTGCCAGTCAGATACCAGTAATATTGTGCCAGTCAGATACCAGTAATATTTTTCCACATACCAGTAATATTGTGCCACTCAGAGCCCAGTAATATTGTGCCAGTCAGATACCAGGAATGTTGTGCCATTCAGAGCCCAGTAATATTGTGCCAGTCAGATACCAGTAATATTGTACCAGTCTGATACCAGTAATATTGTGCCAGTCAGAGCCCAAAAATATTGTGCCACTCAGAGCCCAGTAATATTGTGCCAGTCAGAGACCAGGAATATTGTGTCATTCAGATACCAGTAATATTGTGCCAGTCAGAGCCCAGTAATATTGTGCCAGTCAGATACCAGGAATATTGTGCCACTCAGAGCCCAGTAATATCGTGCCACTCTGAGCCCAGTAATATTGTGCCAGTCAGATACCAGGAATATTGTGTCATTCAGAGCCCAGTAATATCGTGCCATTCAGATACCAGTAATATTGGACCAGTCAGATAGCAGTAATATTGTGCCAGTCAGAGCCCATGTAGGGGTTCCAGACCCCGTCTCCAACAAGCTAGGGGTCCCTTACCTGCATCCACTCCCGTTGCTGCCCGACGGAGGGGAAGTCCGTCGCGTGGTAGGCCGCATCCCCGGACTCCAGTAACTCGCGTCCCGCGAGTTGCTTGTGCTGCTGTTATTTCGGATGGCAGAGGGGCGTGGCCTATCGCGCGATGGTGCCGATCCATTGGTGGAGAGAACGGGGGTGTGGCCAGAGGCTGCCACTCACCCCAGTGAGTGTCAGGCTTCTCTATGTGAGTGGGTGGACTTCCCTGATTGGAGGAGGCGGGGAGGTACACTTGACAGCCCATAAATACCAAGCACTGACTACAATCAGTGCTTGTGTATTGAGCTGCTAAGTGGTGTAAACCCTTGGTTCCTTCCCAGAGTTCTTTTCCCTTGTCTTACCTTCTGTTCTCATTGATTCCCCGGATTTTGACCTTGGCTTTCCTCCTGGACATTCTGATTTCTCCTGCCCTTTGATCCTGGCTTGATTTGTTTATTCTCTGGTTACCCCAACCAACATCCCGCTCTCTGCTGCTCCCCTGTGGCCACTCACGACCCTCCTGCCATAGGCTCCCAGCCCCAAACCTGACAGCCCATCTAATAGTGTGCCAGTCAGAGCCCAGAAATAGGCCAGTCAGAGTCCAGTAATATTGTGCCAGTCAGATACCAGTAATATTGTGCCATTCAGAGCCCAGTAAAATTGTGCCAGTCAGAGCCCAGTAATATTGTGCCAGTCAGAGCCCAGTAATATTGTGCCAGTCAGATACCAGGAATATTGTGCAATTAAAGTGTTCGTTTTCAACCACCCTCCTCCCCCCCTTCCCCATCACTTACCGAATGGCTGCTGCTCCGTGTCCCTGGACGGACGCCTCCTCCGTGCAGTCTTCCCTCCTGCACGAGGAGGGAAACACAGTCACCAGATGTGCGGACGCCACTGGTTCTTAATGACCAAAGCACCAAACTGGCTACATAATGATTGGGAGCCAGGGAGACGTAGGCAGAGACCCAATTTTCTACTTCATGTATAATGTTGTGGAGGCTTGTCTGAACTCAAAGTGGCCTCATCTAACAGTGGGGACCCTGCAGCAAGTCCATGCAACAGAGACCCGCACACAGCTCATCACAGGGAGCCACGATAAGCTGTTACATGCGGGAAGGGGTTAATACAGGTTATTATCGAATCACCATCAGTTCTTTTTTTAGCACACATATCATACACAGGTACCCACCCATGAGATCAACACTGTGAATGTGTTGAACACAACATTTCATGAAAATGTTTACTGTAGCTTTTATACTGATTGTAGTTTATATATATAAAAAACCTTATTATGGAACTTCTACGAACCACTTTTATTCCCTTCTTTAGCATTAGCGAACAGAAGGTAGCCTACACTTGTTATTAGTTTAGAATACAAAATATAAATTAGTGCTAAATATTGAATTATCATACAAGGCCCACTGCTAGCTATGTTGTAAGTCTGCATTATTCAGCTTCATTCAGATTTATATGTTGACAGTGTATACACTGTCTGTGCTTTGTCTCCTCTCTCTTTCTATTAATAGCATGGTTTATGGTCTGGCTGTGCTGGGAACATTTTAATGTGTACCATGTAATTGAGCTTTAACAGCCTGTGCTAAAGCCCAGTCTATGCTCAATGTTTATTACGCCCTCCATCATTTTCTATGTAATGGTTCAGTGTGACTACAATGAGGTCCTTTACCACAAAGGTCTATATTTTAAAGGTTTCCATTATTTTTTTTCCTTCTTATAATATGCCCCGATAGTCACCATGTGTAGTGCAAATGCATAGCTATGAGGAGCAAATCCTAATTAAAGCGTATAGAATGAGAACAGAACTCTCACTGGATGAATCATGCATTGGTGAGTTTCTCAGTTGGTGTGTATAATACCAGACACGAAATCATCAGCTGACATCAGATGGAGTGATGATAGTCCAAAATTGTATTGCAAAGTCCACAGATCATAAAATAAAAAACAGGCATATAAACAGGCACAAACCAAAAATGGAAGCTATACTCCTAACGCATTTCATTTCATTTTGCAGTGCTGAATAGTAAGCCGCCTCAACTTATACCAACATCGCATCTCATATAAAACCAGCTAAAACCAGTAAAAATCAAATTGGTGTGCAATTGAGGTCGGGGAGGCAGGTAAACACAGCTGAATTGCTAATTGAGAATAAATAGAAGGATTTACAAATACGCCCACTGTTAGTTCTCTTGCCTCAAAAGCAGACCCCTAACCCTGAATATCAAAGAAGGGGACAAATAGCTTAAATTAGCTTATGGCAATGCATTACTATGAGAAGCGTGCAGTATTCATGTATGTCTGATGAACTAATGCAACCCAAAGTGAACCATCGGAACACAACAGTATATAAACATAAAATAAAATGCTGCTTCATTTGCAAAATTTACAAAGATTTACATAGGTGTATGTAGGGTAGCAACATAAGTACTTATATCACACAATTAGTACTATCATGATCCATACTAGCAAACATCTTAATATACAATAGATACAGAAAAATCCTTCTGCTCAGAGCAAAAAAGCTGAAACCCTGAACCATGGATACATTTTAAATATAAACAGTCCTGCTGCAAGACATATCCTGGTTCAGTAATAATGGCAGAAGTTCGGAAGCTTGGGGGAAAATAAGGTGGTAAATATGCAAACTTCTCTCTGGCTTAACGTCTGGGAAATATTAAAGACACAATCAAAACCCATTGTCCTTTCAATACCTAAAAACAGTAAAGCAAGATGTATTACTATTATTACAGGTGCAAAATGCCCATCTATTGGATATACAGTTCAATGTTAATGTATTAAAAAAATGTTCTTCTCACCAGGGCAGTATTGGTCACCAAGGGAGGATTTGCACCCCCAGACTTGTCATTTTCACACATAGGCTTGCCAGTTGCACTTACAGACTGGCCAGGAACAACTTTACCCAGGCTTTTGTCCACCTATCATTATGTCCTGACATTTCTGTTATACTACCCAGTCTACTTTTCCCTCACTTAACCTTCTGTAATCTCCTACCATGACTTCCTCACTTCATTGTCTAGCCCTTTGTCTCCCAACAATTTCTGTTTCTCCTCCCCCCCATTTTTCTGTCCCTCTCATCCCTCTGATGTGCTCTACTTTTTTCGGGTGCCGAATTTGACTTCTTCTCAAAAATAGATTTGATCATTTTGCCTCCCATTACATTCAGTGGGGAAGATTCGAACCTGGGCGACATTCTCAAGGGCTTCTTGAAATAGCTAAAGACACTTGGGAACAAGAACCAACCCCATATCGTAGTGTCATTGAGCATATAGCTCATATGCAAGACAGAATGGCAGCTGTTATGCCCAATGTAAAAGAGCATATGCATAAAGCCCAACACCCTTCAGAGTGGGAAAACACATCCCCAGGGAAAGACATTTAACCCCTTAGTAACAGAGTTCTATGCTGCTGACAGAGTTCTATGCTGCATTTGATGTGCCTTGAAGATCAGAATTCCATTATGTTTGCCATACGTTTGCTGATCTTTGAGAATTTCTTTCTTCGTGTTAAGTACACCCACGCCAATTATACATAATTTTTTAAAGGACGGATGGGGCTTTCATTTGATACTATTATTTTCATCATAAAATAAAATTTACTATTAAAAGAAATATATACAATATGATAAAAATATGCCATAAAAAACACATTTTCTAACTTTGACCAGATTTTTTTTTAAACAATTACAAATGTTAAAAAAGACCCCATCTATATATTTCCAATATTTGTTCTGAGTTTAGAAATACCAATGTTTCCATGTTTTTCTATGTTTTATTTCAAGTAACAGGGCAATAATCAATATTAGTGTTTTTTTTGTTTCCTAAACATTTTCTTCTACATTGACCTTTTCACCCCAACCCTAACCCTAAATGTACCCTAACCATAAATCTACCCCACCCCTTAATATAACCCTTGTACTAGCCCTAATTATAACCCTAACTCACTTGTAACCCTAACCCTAGATCTAGGGTTAGTAGATCTAGGGTTAGCTTTCTCCTTTTTTCTTTTCATTCTATCTGTAATGTTGCTGACTGCCACTAGGGTAAGTCAAGAAACTGTTTCAGAGTGATAGAAGAGATTTTTTTCCCTCACTTCTGTCACTCTCTGCTGGGCAAGCCGTAGCATGCTCCTCATGTGGCACCCACGATCACCGGGTGATCGCAGTGCCCTGGGGGGCAGAGAGGCATCATTGCAACACCTTTAACATCTGATCACTGCCTATGTGTGTTTGAACGCATATGATTACATTTGCGGTGATCGTATGCGCGGGGGGTGGGGCAGTGTTGCCGAAGGCACTCTAGGAGTCTGCTTCAGATCCAAAGTAGCCTCTGAGAATAACTGCCCACATGTAGTGTTGCCCTATGGAGCACAACACTACATGAAAATACGTCCTCATGGTCCTCTAGATCCTTAATGACCATGCTTTTCAGAACGGACATATACGTCCATGTGCATTAAGAGGTTAAGTTTCTTGTACCTGTAACCCCTCTGGGATTACAATCATTTCTGCTGTGTCACTGACTAGCCTGCAGTTTTGTGTGGTGCCCAGCAGATGCCGATCTTTAGAGAACAAGACTAAAAACAAAGACCCTGACTCCATTTTAACCCCTTCTTGACTCATGGTGCTTGCCCCCCAAATGACGCAAGCACCAAAACATCACGATTTGTTCCTGGCCACCGATCACAAGGTGATCGGTAGCCAGGAACACTCTGGCAGAGACCCGATCATGATCCCTGCCAAAAAATCACGAGACCTCCGGACGTCACATGTGATGTCACGGAGGCGTGCCCGAACCCGGAAGTTCATTCACAGCGCGATTTAGCAAAATGTAGCCGGTGCTCGCTTTGAGCACCGGCTACATTTTCCCTGTCAGACTGAGGCCACTCAAAGTGGCCATGCAGCGGGATCCGAAAACAGCTCATCGCGGGGAGCCGCGATGAGCTGTTTAGTACAGGACATACTTTGCCGTCCTAACGACTTTAAGGCACTTAAAGTCAGGACGTACTACCTAACGTCACGAAGGGGTTAAGAAACAAGTTAGTTCAGAGCTGGAGAGAGAAGGAGAAAGACACTGTTAAGCAGTTGTTGGGCTCTAGGAACTGATGCCTGTCTGATCTAATGCTCAGAAGGATTACAGCAGCATCCTGGAGGAATGTTCCTGCATGTAGATGTCAGCAGACCTGCATACAGAGCTGTGTGTGGCAAAGCCTGCTTTCACAGTGAGGAGATAGCAGGTGAAGTCATGTGATTGCAGCCTGTGGTGCAGTGGTAAGCTGAAACCCTCTCCCCCTGTCTCACACAGGGCACCAAGCTGAAACCCTCTCCACCTGTCTCACACAGGGCACCCTGAAACTCAGCACACAGCTAAAAGTCCTTGGTCTTCCATTTTCCTGCCATTAGCATTTTAACTTCAGCCATATTGTGTACTAACGGTACCAGACTGCTTGTGGGTGTGGAGCCTGGAGTAGTGTGCAGTATTTATTGCGGGTTGCTTTAAATGAATTTATTGCACTTTTAAATATTTAACTGTGTTATGTTTATTTCTCTGTTATTTATTTGCATAGTGCTTTTACTGTGCAATACAAAGTTATATTTAAGTTAGCGCTGTGTCAGTTTTATTACTTGTGTAGATATGTTCCCAGTGGGACCCTCCATCCATACCCTGGATGCCCCACTGGGTGGAGGCACTGCCGCCGTCAAGTACCCCAACTCCCAGGTAGCGGAGACTCAGGATCGCCATGCAGAGCAAAAGAAGGTAACTGGGCCTGTGCAAAAACCCTTTACATACCTTTTAATGGTAAATTGTATTTTTTTGGGTCCCTGGGGTGGAGTATCTAGAAGAGCAGGGTGGGCAGGGTTCTCCATCCCACTTTCAGGGAGAGTGACTATACAAAGTCCATGCTGGGTTTTGTGTTAGACCTAGAAGCAGGGTGATTAAGCTCACCTGTGTCTATTAGAGGGAGCTACTTACCAGACAGGTAAAATGTGGTTTAGGCATATTGTGTTTAAAAACTGGAAGGAGATGTTGACAAGTATTGTACAGAGTTTGTTCTGAAGAATGTTGTGATCTGTGACTTGATGCAACCTGAAATAAACAGAGCTGTGCATTTGGAAAATGTATCAGTGATTCTGGAGATTGCTTTGTATTGCTCAGAAAGATTGTGTGGTATCAAAGATCCCTGTAAACCTACGCCAACAGGAACAGGTTTGTCACACAGAACACAATTAACCAGATATAGCATCTTATCAGTGTGTGTGATGGTCATTTTATATTAGAACTATTCCCTGTTTATATCTATTTGACTTTTAATTCTGTTTTCAACAATCATTAAAAAACAGTAATTTGCAAGACCTTTAGTTACTTCATTCTCTTGATCTGTCCACATAACACAAAACCATTTAGCATTTACACATGAATATAGTTTATATTCCTTACAGATACGTGCTTATTTTTCCCCAAAGAAATCTTATGCTAAATTTTGTAAAAGTGAATTAATCTAATTAGACAGCTCATGAGATTTCTAAATCTAATGAGCTGTCTGCATGTCCTGTTATTTCTTTTTCACGGTTCTACATTCTGTGAGATATTTATACAGGACATCTTTGCTTTGGTTAATTATACTGCTTACTTACTGCTATGAGTTTTAATCAGAAACCTTGCTTGAAGCTCCTGCAATCTCATTCTCCACATTTTCAACACATCCTGATTGTGCAGCCTTTCCTCTTTCTGGGCTCCAAATATGAGCTCTGTGAAGGAGGCAGAGAGCTGGGCAGTACACATACACACATGTGGTGGTGACCTCATGTACATTCATCGGACAATGTGCATGAATGCATCCCCCAGTCAGTGGCTTTTCTGTAGCTAAAGTTAGATTTATATGCAACACATAGATATATTACTTCCATTCTGGATGTGCTGAACATACACCTGGCATATACCTCAATCCACCCCTGTGAAAAAGCATTTGGAGACTGGTTGTACAGCATTCCAGCTTAAGTCAAAATATATTGATGGAACACAAGGGTATATATGTGTTCATGTCATGTTTGTTATTTCCAGTGGATGTTGCATTCTAAAATTACATAATTATTATACATCACAAGTGTTTATTGTATGTATGTATAGTTGATATAGGTAAGTCTATTTCAGTTGTGATTCATGAGGTTACCTGCCATACCTGTCAAAGAAGATCAGATTGAGATATCAAATATATATTGGAAGCAGATGCAGAGTGCATATATGTTATTAAAACTATATCTATCCAGACTTTTGTTTATACACATTTCGTCCAATGTCTGCATGTTAATGTATGTTTTCAATAAAATAAAGTATATAAATGAATGCTGTGGCCTGTTTTGATCAATTAAGTCTTGTATCGAGACTTACTTTAGAAAGCAACTGGTTAGCTCATGGAACACTGTACACACTACCTACATACATGCATGCTGTATTACCAAAATACATACAAGCAAATGCATACATTTAAAACAAATGTGCTTACACTATGTATATGGTGCCCCCTCTTTATGACATTATGTAGTGGTTTCATATGCAAATTATACATTTCCCATAAAAATGAATTAAGTCACAGACACATGTTAAATAGATGGTTCTCTAAATCTATGCAAATACTAGCAGTTCAGTTAACAAACAGTAAGAACATTTTTTGATTCTCTACATTCACAGATGAACAATGTTTAGGTGTCTTTAAGGTAAAAGAGGGCATGAGATATAATTATGGAGCCTGAAATAATCAGGGATGAGATCTCTAGACTGATTGCCAAATACTGAATGAGAAAGATTGCCCAGGTGGGGAAAAAAACTGAAATCACAAGAATCTCGGTTTCCAGATCTCTCTGTATTATCAATTTCAAGTAGATTTGCATGAACTTTTACTTATGTTCTTCAATGTCAACTAAATGCCTTGTCTACAGCAGAAATTAAGTGTCCTATCGGATTATAACTAAGATACTTTTCACTAACAGATGCATACCATGTAGCAAACTAGCTCAAGATTATCAAGAAGGGATGCAGTATACAAATAAATGAAAAAGTAATAGACAACTGAACTTCTGCATTGCAAATTTCAAATGCTGGGTGTATGAATGAGCCTAAATCAAACAGTATGCCGTTTCTATTAATAATCCAAAATTCTACAGAAACTTGATGGGAGCTATTCAATAAAGGTGAGGTACAGTTGAGTTGAAGAGAGATGACCATTTCATCTCTCTTGGGTCTATTCACGAACAGGTGAGTTACAAGTGAGATGAGGTGAAATGAACATTCCATTTCCCCAATTTAGCTATACATTTACAGGGACAATGCTGGTGAGTTGGCTTAGTGGTGGGAAACTCAACAGGTTTGTCCCTGCACAATGTAAAAAAAAATTGGTGAGATTAATTGTTCATCTTACTTCAACTCACCTGTTAGTAAATAGACCCCAATGACTTAACTATGCCTTGTGCTTGGACAAATTGATTTTTTTTTTAAAAATAAGACCTCAATAGACCCCACAAAATGCAAAGTTATGACAGGAAGGAAGCACAGCCTGAGAGGACTCTGCAATCTGGGTTCTAGACTGCTGGGTAAATCATGTGGATGGAATCTTGTGGCGGGGCAAGTACTATGTGCACAATATGGGTGCTGGGGAAAGAACATTTTAAACAAATTGAGTGTGTGTTGGTGGTAGAGAATAAATGGATGTATACCAGTTATTTATTGATGGCAGTGTATGTGTGTATATGTCAGTATGTAAGTGTGACTGTGCAATTGTGTGTAGATGTGCCTGCATGTGTATGTGACACTGATTGTGTGACTTGGTTGCTGAGGATGGAATCAGCAAAGTGCAGCAAAAAATATACATTTGCCTAGGGCGGCAAAGTCTTGCACCTGCCCTGATCTATGTTACATTGAAAACTAGCCAATAAAATATATATTTTTTTCTTTTGGGTAGCTTGGTCTCTGAGTTTTACATACTTAATTTGGGGTTCATTTAATAAAGCCTCTGTGACATTAATTCTAAACCTTTGTTTTATTAAGACAAGCCAACACTTCCATCCAGAGAAAAGCAGTATAATTCCCTGAAAAGATTCTATACAATTCTATGCAACACTATCATTTGGTGAACAAAACAGGTTAATGGATACCTTTCTTAACACTATCATTATGTTTTGTTAACAGGCATGGTTGTACAGTTTGTATACCTATGTATGACTGGAGCTGTGTAATTAACCAAATGATTATTTCGCAGAAGGTTCTTAAAACCTGTCCTGATCTATGAGGATGCGACAGACAAGCCCATTTGAATATTATATTTCAGTGTTTCTTTTTTTTTGTATGAACTATTTTTTTATTTTATTGGCTATAGCTTTGTGCACAGTAAAGTTTAGAAATTACACAATTTTATTTAATTCTGTCTTCCATCTTCAGTCACTGTTCAAAATGTGCTATTTCCACAATGAAAATAACTGCTGTGAACTGACAATGGAAAACCAACTTTTACATGTTACCTTCCAGTGTGTAGAAGTCATGTGGGTCCAGAAGAAAATCAATGACCTAATCAAAGAGTGGCTGCCACAGGACCGCCTTAATTAGTAAATTGATTTGTATCTGATCATTTACGATCATTTAGCAAATGTAATCCACTGAAAAATAGTTAATTTGCATATCAAGCCACAGGTGATGTCATGAGCAGGAGACAACACAGCCATAATTAAAATAACATTTCTCTTATTTTATTTATTTGTTGCATTCTGCTAACACAATGTATAGATCATTGTTGATTATTACACTGGAGGAGGTAATTATGATAGAGGGATTTGGGTACAAAATAAGGGCTGTCCCTCCAATACAGGGACACTAGTGAGGTAAAATACCACTGCAACTTGAAAATGACCTACCACTTTTGAAGTTAAAGTTTAGTAGAAGTACAAATATATGTATTCTAAATATGTTTAGGTTTGCAGAAATTAAGTCTTCCACTCAGCACCTGGCAAAATGTTAGTGTTTCAAAAAAGTTAAGTATCCGAAATGACAGCTATACTTGCAATATTTGTATACTAAAGAGCAGAGCAAGGATCTGCAGTTTTTTTCTTCTTCAAATAGTTGTACAAATAAGGCCTGTAGTTAAAGGGACTTTGTCACGATTGTACATGTATTACAACATTGCAAAAGTAATCTGTTGTAATATATGTACATATAGATCCAGACATTCATTATGCAGATATCAGTATGTGAACACCCATATTTATGGGAGGATATATCCAGGGTGTGGTTAGGGTGTTTGGTTTTCTCTCTTATGTTCTGGGAAGCAATGCAACCAGGTTCTGTAAACAGTGATTTGATGAAATGCACCCTGCAGAGTCATCATTGTGCCTCAAGCATCATCTGTCATGCCACTTTGTACCTTGTACTGCCACCTTGGATTATTACTAGGTTTGAAAAGTTATTAATTTACTCATACTGCAAAGTACTCCAGTCCTGTCTCCATTACCCACCACCAAACAAAACAAATCACAACCAGCACATTCAACTTTCCCTTAAAAGTAACAATTACAATGATGACAATGGCGTAATGCATAAGTTGTGGGTGGGTCTACTGCAGTTCATGACACTTTGAGGAGCCGGGGACCCCCATTCAGGAAAGCTCTGCTTAGTCCACATGGCACAATCCCAGAACAATTGTACCATAGCATAGTTTCCAACATCGGCCATGTTTCCAGGGACACATATTTGTTCCACATGCTGCAGACAGAGCATGCAAAGTGCAGCCCGGCAAAATGTAGGATGGACACAAGCCAATTAATTATTCAGGGGGGAGATCGAATAGGACCTACCATGATTAATTAATTGGATTGTGTCTGTGCATATATCCATCCTACATACTGCCGGGCTGCACTTTGCATGCTCTTTTCTGCAGCATGTGGAACACATATGTGTCCCTGGAAACATGGCCAATGTTGGCAACTAATAAATAATAGCGTACAAGAGAGAAAGAAGCACACTGCGCCTAGATGTGATGGCAATAGCAGCAACAAAATCTACCAGTGTCTCACTCCTGGTAACAAACAAAACAAAACAAACACATGAAAAAGTGCGCTGTAGCCCAACACTCTAATACACACACAGTAAAGTAAAAATCAGGTTTTTACCCTTAAATATGGCGTAATCAGCTCAGGGTGAATCAGAAGGGATAAAACAGAAAACAATAATAATATAGTGTAGTAATTTAAATAAAAAAGTACCAATATTCATAAATAAGTGAGAACACACTCACATTTTACTGAGCAGAGTTCTGCTCAGTCTGTAAAGCGTCCAGGGAGCCCACAAGGGGTTAATGATCCAGCAGGTCTCCAGGTAACAGTAAGAGAGAGTGAAGAAGAGACTTTTTAGTGGGAATAAATTTAATATAAAAAAAGGTACATAAAAATCTTACATTCCATATCACGGGATTCAGGATGAAAGTAAATAAAGCCAGTCCCAAAAGATCTCCTCTCCTCCACGTCAGTAGATCAAGCAGTAGATAATAAATAACTTCAGCATGTCAAAAAACTGATTTGAAATCTATCATTTGCACCCAAGTTGTATCTGTTCTGAGCTATTTGGTTGCCAGGAGAAGTGACATCACCTCCCCTGCTAGAAAGTGCTTGAAGCCATTTACCAGTTTGTGGGCAAATCTCTTCAAAACCTTGGGAAGTGTTGTGTTCAAAATTGGCACATCATGCCACACTTTCCTATTGGTGTTCACAGTTATGCAAATTTATGCCATCATTTCATTAATAGTTTTGCCTGAAAATAACGTGCTTACAATATTTGTGTCAGTGTTAAAACACAGATACCTTTAATTCAGTATTTTCTTTATTGCCTGACCATTTGTTGTGTGTTTGGTGACAGAGTCCGTTTAAGCATTAAAGGAAGGCCACCATGACAAGGCTTGTAGTAACTAACTTTCCTTGTTAGATATCCTGTCACCAAGTTCAGGGCATGTGAGGTATGTGTCTGGACTCCCTTGGCGGATGCTTATGAGATGTCCATATTGTGCTAGTACTGTGAAGTATAAGTACACTGGTAGACCTCTTCAATATGCGCCAGTGCCTATCTCTTGAGAGCCCTGGTCCTATTTGCTAGGACATGGGTTGAGGCCTTTAACAGACCAATGTTTAATATCGCTTATGTTTTACATGAAGTCCATGGGGGCAGTTCACTAAAAAGTGAGTTGACGAGAGATGAATAGTTAATCTCAACAATTTATCTATACATTGTGCAGGGATAAACCTGGCGCAGTTTGTTTAGAGGGGGAAACTCACCAGGATTGTCCCTGCACAACGTATACAAAAGTTCATCTCACCTCAGCTCACGTCATCTTGCCTTTTATTGAACAGCCCCCCTGTGAGGCAGGTCTTACTTGTTTATTAATAATTTTAAATGTATAATGTCGCAGTGTTTTACTTGTTTATTTGTTATTAAATACTGTGGCCTATTTAAATTCCACCATGTCTCTGTGTTGTATATTTCTATGTTTCTACAAAAGGAGAGACTCCATTAGAAACAATATTGATGAATTAATTGATACCTTTCTGAATACCTATGAATTCTATATTCTGCAGGACAGCTTGTAAAAGTTGCACCTGTCCAAAAAGTGACGAGTGTACACACGTGTGCAGGAATTCTGAAGTAGGTGGTGTTAATATAACATCTGTTTAGGTTAATAGTATCAGAACAGTAGCAATTCAAAAGGTGTGATTGAGCAGGATGGCTGCTTAATAAGACAGGGGAAAATGTATTTTTCTTCAAGTGGACCTTTCATAGCTGAGTTGAAAAGACATGTAAGATTTGTACATTTTCCCATCTCTGCTATTAATGTCCGATTTTTGTAACAACTTCTCACAGTTCACTGTCTAATGGATTTTTATATAGAGTAACCCTGTTATTAGGCATTATCAGACTTTGCAGAACAGTACAGTGGATGGGTACAAGAATAAATAAATAGTGATGCTGCTGAAATTTAAAAATGTTTAAAAAAGAGACTGGATTGCAAGAGCTTGCACTCTAGAGGCCAAATTTAATTACATTTTCTTTGAGTTTTTTTGTAGCCAGCATTTTCACATTACAGTAATAGTAGTTTAATGAACATTACATGCTAATAGAGGTATGCCGACAAGCAATTTGTCTTAGTATTAATCAATCCCCCCCCCCCAAATAAATGTCTAATTCCAGAGCAAATGACATTTGACTATCCCAAAATGCATTTTACTTTTATACCATAGTGTCTGCCTTGGGCTATACCTATATATCTCAGTCATGTGTAATGAACCAAGAAGCTGCCAAGTGAAGGGAGCGTCTGCTGTGTCAGAGACTGATAGGCATTTCATTTTCTCAGGTCCCAAGAGCCCTCACACATTTCAGGGTCATATACTATTTATTTTAGGCTCTCACATTTCTCATCTGAGAACTTCACACTAGATACAATGAGTAATATAGTGGTTTGCATTTAAAAACTCTCCAGGTACCTTTAAATGCAACTGGGTGCACTGGGAATGTGAGGGAGAAACACACAAAGAGCAAGAGAGAGGAGGTATAGTTTGCTTGCTGAAGCATATAGAAGCTTAATATCTAAACTATACATTGCATACAGCTCGAAAGTTATTCATTTTTCATTTGAAAATAGATGACACATCTCTTGCACTGTATTGATATGCTAATAAATGGTGTCTAAAAAAAATAAATATTGATCACCAGAATCCTCTGAATGCAAAACCTTTGACTAAAGGGTCTGTATTTCATTTTACATCTTCCTTTAACATACTTCCCAAGAGCCTCTATTTAGGAGGGGCAGTACATATTTTCACCCCCTGATGTTCCTCTTTTCTAAGTACTCAGACTTTTTGTTGTGTGTGTGTGTGTGTGTGTATTACAGAGCTAAACCATAGCCAAACTCACAATAAAGTGTGTTAGCATAGGGCTGCACTAACTTTTTTCATATATTACTTTACATTATTATCATACTAAATTACATCAGATTACATATATAGTGGTTAAAGGCCAGTAAAGTCACATAAAATGCTCCCCATAATTCTCCACCTATTACAGCACCCCCAGCCACTACGGTAAAAACAAAAACAAAACAATGTTGGTATGTTCTCATGCCTCAATGAGCAATATGGATAAAATGCTAATGGTACAATATTCATCTTCTTTTTTACATTATCGGTTTGCTACTATTCTCCCCATTTCCACATTATTTAACAGTATTACCCCAATTATTTCAATGCACGACTCATGTTTTTCTTTGGATTTAGGCAGTAACAATGAATGAAGAAATATGAATTATGTGTATGACATTTAAGAGTTATGATGTCCATGTTTGGTTTGATGACATTCTAACATTATCCATGGAAAGTGTTTGAAGGCTTTATTTTAAATATGGTTAGCCACATCACAAACCTGCAGTCTCCAAAAAAAAAAATGAATGATAATGATTTCTGTGTGGCTGGAGTTTGTAGGTTTACAAAGCACCCACCGAAATCACAAATTAAATAACCTCTGGTGTGACTGTCTCAGCTCTCAGTTCCCCCACACCTTCCATATCACAATCTACTTCTATCTATACCATCCCCATCTTTTCTGCCTTTCCTTATGTTTTAGTCTGAAAATGTTTGTCTAACTTTGTTTGTAACTCCCTTCTTATGTTTTGTATCAAGCGCTGCGTAAATTGTTGACGCTATATAAATAAATGGCAATGTAATGTAATGGTTTTGTCCATGAGTTGCAGGCAGCTTTTGGGAATGAGCCTGAAAGTCTTAAGAGGAGATCTAAGACTCATCATTTTCCCTATTACTGAACAAAACATGTCTTCCGCTCAATATTAACCCGTTAATAACTGATTACTACTATGTAGAAGGTTACTGACTGCACATTAAGCCATCAGGGTCTATTCACTAAAAGTGTGACTGTCTACTGTTGCTTGTTTTCTTCCTTGTTATAGGCTGAGCATGTGACTAGAGCCATCTCAGAACTTTTAAGGTGTGCATGTCAACTACTGTTTGTTTTGTCCCTCTTCTTTGCATGTCACAATAAAAAGAACCTATTTACTGCAAGACTAATTGAACCACTGACTAATGAAATGTTTCGTACCACAGGTGCTGATTATTTCTGGTGGAGATGGCACCAGACTGGATGCCCAAAGTTGTGGTACCCAGACTGTTCTCCATGAGATAAGTGACTTTCTTCAACAGGTTCTGTATTTGTAACACTATAATTATTCTATATTTTCGGTATCCGTTCCAGTACGTTTGTGTTTGACACCATTTTTTTGTATTTATTACTTGCTTTGTACTGTGTGTATTCTCAATGCCATAAAGCAAGTAATTACATGATGTGTCATAATGCTCCTTGTGTTCATGCAAACACAGGGTACTTATTTTTGAATAGACCACATAATGAAACAGTATATGTTGACAAATGTGTAATGTTGAATTATGTACGGGCTGATAGATTAGCAGCACAGTACATAATGCTCAGTGTTTAAAACATCTGCTATGCACTGGTATAATAAAAAGACATACCTTTGGGATTAGACTTTTCACAATAGCTAATATGCGCCTGACTGTTATATGGATTATGTTTTATGAATATTCAGAATACCATATTGCAGTATATGTATCGAGCTTTCAGTTTGACAGGTGTATACAATTTTACTACACAGTGCAAATTATGATAAAAATGCTTGTTACATCTGGTCATAAAATGGCACAGTGATTCAGGTTTTTTTTCCCTTGTCAATAGAGTCATTGAAAATTGTCCTGTAACTGCAACATGTTTTAAATAGCAGGTGTTAGGAATGTACAATTCTGTAATCTTATATGTCCACTTAAAGATTATATTCAAATATAATGGGGGTTATTTAAAAAAAAAAGTCAATTCTGATGCAAAGTTTTAAAAGTAGACCAGTCACAAACCAACAGAATGTTCTTGATACGTAGACCACTTTTAGAACCCTTAATGTATCAGTCATAACATCTGTAGTCATAATTTGCATGAAATAGTTTGTAACAGCAACCTGTCAGTATCCTCACGGCATCCCCTTACAATAATTATATCCAAAAAGAGAACTGTCGGATGATGGGAACTCCACTGTGAGAGTAAAGTAAAACCTCAGACTAGCTTCATGTAAGAAATGTATTTAAGTCTGAGAGTAAGTCTCTTAATCATAGGCACATAGGATACATATTTCTTGTCCCCTCGTTGAATACTGATTTTAAAATACAAATCTATATAGAATAGTTTTATAATCTATGCTATGACAAACATAAAGAAATTCCCCCAAGGAAAGGTGAAATGGGCCCGGGCTCCTGATGTAGGCTTGGTGTGCTGGGGAGTATTACCTTGCCATACTTGATCCATTTGGTGGTTCAGCCATAGCCACTCATCAACAGTGCTGAAGTGTACAAAAAGAATTCCACAGGGAATAATAGCGCTATAATAGATACTCCGGTTCAATGTGAAAAAAGTGATTTATTTGAGCAAAAATGCAGGGACAGAAACATTTGACGTGTTTCGAGTCTACTGGACATTGACCTTCATGGTCTGTGAAGGTCAATAGAACATCATTAAATTGTCTGTCATTAAAGTCCAGTAAATGTCCACTATGGACATAATTGGTGCCTAGTGCCAAAAAAAGACCAAAAAAAGCTATTGATTTGACTTTTTCATTCACATAAACAACATTTGAAAAATACAAATTAGAAATAATTGAATGCACAGGGAACATCTAGACAGCTGTTTAAGTAATGTAATAATAATAATAATAAACATTTTTATTTATTTTATTTTTGTTTATAATTTGTTTTACCAGTAAAATACATTGCAATATACTGTATTCATATTTTACTCATTTTCAGCTAGGAAAGATTTCCCAGTGCATATTAAACTTTTTTTCTTGTTGGGCAAATTGTCAAAGGATCAGAAAGTGACTGCTGAACATATAGATTCATGCCTCATGTTACAATCTATTGTTATCAGAATTTTAACCTGGAGGTCCAGATGTTCATCCAATCAGGGGCTAAAATGTATCAGTTCAGCAGCAGTAACACTTTCACTTGATGATTTCAATCAGGATTAATGGGTGTAATGACAGAACATGCATGTGCCTCAAATTGTTATAAAGACCACTGACACTTAAGTGACAACAGACCCCATTACATTTATGTTAGACCAGTGATTCTCAAACCTGTCCTCAGGACCCCCCAATGGTCCAGGATATAGGGATTACCCAGTTGTATTTACATAAGAATATCTAGAACACCTGGTATGGTTGCTTAATGGTTAGGGAACCACACCAGATGTACATATTCGTATTGAAATACAACTGGGTAATCCCTAAATCCTGGACCATTGGGGGGTCCTGAGGACAAGTTTGAGAAGCACTGTGTTAGACCATTATTTGTGCAGATTTAGTAGAACAATAATTATAGCCCAAATGATGTAGTTATTGACTGTATTATTTTTTCATACTACGAAATTCTCATTCTGTTGGAAACCCAGTCCTCATGATCCTCTAGTCAAAGTTAATAGTGACGTGGAAGAAAATTTGGGGTTTGCTTACCTGTGACTTATATGGAGAGGAGGGGTAGAGGGTCACCTCTGTGTAAATGAATGTAAAAACAAAACTCCAAGTGGTTGGTTGTACATAAACATTTTATTAAGTACGTATTACAAACTCTTCCAATCTGTATACCAAAATGTGACAACTGAAAATGGAGGAAAGTGATGAGGTCCTACAAAATGGTGAGTTGTCCCTCACCTTTAACTTCACTGATCTCCAGTGAGGACTTCCCATCAGATGGTAAACCTCCAGTGTGGGGTGGGATCCCACCGGGAGATGTTAGATACCCATGGTTGGGCCATGTGATGCAAAAAGGTGGCTCCCCTGAATGATTTAATGGGAGATAAAATGCCTTCTATGAACCTAAGATATTGTTATCTACAAATTAAACAATTTATTAAATCTTTTCTTAACCATAGGCAACATCTGGAGTGTATTACACCATATGAGTCACTGTGTGTTGTTTATGAGAACCCTAAAAGATCGATTTCTAATTTACATACTATGGTATATGGTATGGTAAACCTTATTTCATAAGTGAGTGCGAGCGGGATTACGAAATTATCTTACCAGACGCACAGTAGAAAAAATAGCAACATGGGTGCATAAATGCTCTCTATCTGTGGCACTCCAAGAAAATAATTATAAAATAATGACTAGATGGTATGGAGTACCAACTGTTTTACATAAAATATTCCCTCCTAAGTCGGATAGGTGCTGGAGATCCCATCAGCATGTGGGAAATCTCCATACTCAGTGGGAATGTACCTATATTAAATCTTTCTGTGACCTAGTAATAGATGCCATACATATTGTTTTAGATCTTGACTTCCCAGGAGATCCAATGATGGCACTGCTTCATAATATGAAGCAATCTGTGAGCCAATATAAGAGATCCCTGCTCCCAATCTTTCTGAATGAGGCTAAGATACTGATTCTGAGATAGTAGAAGCAGGGAAGGGTACCTACATATGAAGACTGGTGACAGAAGTCAAGCAGATAAGGAAAATAGAGGGACAAATTAAATTAGTAGAAGAAAGAGAGGGAGCAGATGTTATGGAATGAGCCCTTTTTTGTGCCAAGTTAGAAAAGTTGGCCTAGATTTTCTTATTATAAGGAGGAAAATGAAGAGATGGGACAGATTTCAAGAAGGAGGAGAGGGGGATATAGGGAATGATGATCCGGATATATATTGTTATGTAGAATGAAATGGTGTTTAATATGTAAAGGGATCACAGTTTAAGCAAATGACAATGTTAATGATTTTAACTTTAATAACTGTAATAAAAATATATTGAATTAAACATTTTATTAAGGCAAACATCACAGCTAAATAGCATGGATGTGAGAGACACCCGGTGGGGCAGTAAAATCCTTTGCATTTTGCGCCTACAAACTGGCGCTTCATCAAGGGCCCTTAACGAAGCACCAATTTGTAGGCACAATATGCGTAGGCTTCACTACCCCACTGGGTATCAGTCAGAACCATAAAATAAAAAATATTTACAATTAGAAGTTTAGAAATGTGTAGCTTTTGCAGAAAATCAGGAATGCCCTCTGCCTGATTGTGAGAAAGAGGCAGTTTGGGTTCTTCTCATTCTTTTTAGAAGCACAAATCGATTAGACATTATTCCATTCATTTGAATTAGATTTCCTGTTTACCTAGTGATGTCATCATCAATGTTGCTCTGTTAGGAATAGAACTGTATACAAGTCTAATAATAAGTTAGTTCCGTGCCACCTGATTATGTCAGCAGCACTTACTGTACTGAAACACAAGGGATCAGATGCGTACTGCACTTACAATCAAACATAAGCTGGGATAAGACACACAATGCACAAGTTGAGATCAGAAAAACGCTGTACTCACATTGCACTGCTCTCTGCTTTCCAAGAAATCTGAAGACTCGTGAAGGTGAGACAAGCAAACTCCAGAAGAAAGTTTTAAGACCATTACATTCTCCAGGAGGATCACAGTGGTTTTGGCTTCACACAGCAGCACCTTCCTCCTTCCGTAATTCATTCCCTTTTTTAGTTGAACTTCTGTGGTAAATGCCAACAGAAAATAAAACACATGTTTCTCCTATGCCATTCACCATATGTACGCACTGTTCGTGGAATAGAGCAAGACTACTGGGGGAAAAACAGGTCTGCACTATTGTGTATTTTTATTTTTAATAATGCTGTATTCACTTACTGCAATTTACAGATGTTAGAAAGCTTATAGATACAAATGATAATCAGCATTTTGAACACTCGTTTGGACATTTACTTACATAAAATTAGACTGTACAATCAGCTTTATATATTTGTTATATTAATTCTCAATGGCTATCGGAGTTCTCATAAACTCTGCATGAATTTATTAGATATTGCTATTTTCCAAGATGTCAAGCTAGTCCACCTTCAACCTGGAGCAGCCAACTAAAGCCAGTCAAAGTGGTTTATATATTTAAAGAAAGACCAGTTTAATTAAAAAAAAAAAAAAATGCTTGATAACTGTGGTCACTTAGTTTGAAGAGATTGCATTGCAAAATAGAAAGCCTAATTTCCATTACAGAGAGATACATGAGATGTTTTAGACTTGACACATTTTAGTACTGCCAAACACAAATGAATTGGGGTTATAAGGTCTTTCTTACACATACTTTACATTTAAATAAAAAAAAAATCTTTAATTAGATGGCATTTTACTTTAATTCAGTATTAGACAATTTAACCATTATATATGCGGCAGAAATAGAATCTGCACTGACATTTACAATATTCAAAGGATAAAGAGCTGTACAGATGTAAAGTGCAGATTTTCTTCCACATCACTTACCTTTCATTTGTGCCAATTTAAAATATCATGCAAAGGATCAGTTCCAACAAATAAAATCTTGGTTTGGCATATTAATAATTTACTTTTATTTTATTTTGATCACTGGTGAATCCATCAATATATTTTTCTCTTGTCAGCTGAGAAGACATTAGTTAATCAGATAAATCCATTTATTTGTTTATTATAATATTTTTCTGTCAGTAAAGACACAACGTAACATGATTTTAGCTCCGTCTTATTTTTTTTAAAATTGAGCAATTAATTTTCATATTCACTAGTAAACAAATATTTATACATTTCAAATAAAAGCATAGACTTGATAAAAAAAAATACCCAGTTAAAATGAGTCGAAGTCTCCCAATACTTATCTAAAAACATTCATGGAATAAGTACTCCTTCAATTTTTTTTTTCCCTTTCCCTTTCCGCTTTTCTTTCTTTTTTCTTCCCCCTTCCCCTTCCTCTTTCTCCATTCTCTTCCTTCCCTTTTCCTCCATGGGCTTACCCTGTAGAATAGGTCCCATAAGTATAAAAATAATCCAAGACTGTAAAACAGACAAAGAAAAAAAAAAAAAACAAGAAAAAAAAAAAACAAGTAATCATACAATACATCTATTCGGATTGGGAGAGATCACTCCTTCAATTAAAGACCGCATTAACTTAAATTAAGAAATCTGAACTAGATATCCCTTTTTGATTTAACTTTGATTATGTAATGTTAAATTAGCATATGTTTTATGTGATCATCTCTAACATCACCTGTAGCCAACAAGATGGCTCAGTGGGATATTGTACCCAACTTAGGATCTGTTCAATCCTTAGGTTTGCAGGTTTGATTTTCAACAGTCACATGAGATTTCATGTGTCTGAGGTGAATAAAATGAATGTCATAAAGTTGGGTAATAGTAACCTCCCCAGGATATAGTGCCAAATAAGAGAATATCTTAGTGTAGTCTTTTTTGTATACTGCTTTACTAATAATGTAGCTTACTGGTAATACCAAACCTTATTTCAAGAGGTTTTTTTTTATAGACTAATCAAATTAATATTTTTTGGTGGAAAAAAATGATTCGAAAGACTTTATTTAAAAAAAAAATCCATTAATCCCAATTCAGGCTCTTTCATAAGAAACTATTGGGGCAGTCTTTCTAAGTGTAACCTGGACTGCGATCCATATGCAAGTGCACAGTATTATCTAGATAGAGCACTAAAGGAACACCACAGAAGAAAGGGTAGAAAGAATTTAAAAATAAAAGACATGCGTCATAAAATGTTAAATATATCTTGTGGTCTCTCAACCCAATTTTGTTTAACCCCTTAGTGACCGAGTGCTATGTTGCATTTGACGTGCCTTGAAGACCAGAATTCCATTATTTTTGTCATACGTTTACTGTGAATTTCTTTCTTTGTGTTCAGTCCACCCACACAAATTATATATCATTTTTTAAAGGACAGATAGGGCTTTAATTTGATACTATCATTTTCATCATATGATATCATTTACTATTAAAAAAATAGAAAATATGATGAAAATATGCCATAAAAAACACTTTTTTCAACTTTGACCTGATTTTTTTTTTTACACAATTACAAATGGTAAAAAAGACCCCGTCTATATATTTCTACTATTTGTCCTGAGTTTAGTAATATCAATGTTTCCTTGTTTGTCTATGTTTTATTTCACGTAATAGGGCAATAAACAATATTAGTGGGTTTTTTTTGTTTTCTAACCATTTTCTTCTACAGTGATTTTTTTAACCCGAACCCTAAATTTACCCCAAATCTAAATTTAATCTAACCCTAAATTGACCCCCACCCCTTAATCTAACCCTTGTAATCATCCGAACCCCCATTTAACCCTAATTATTACCCTATTTGGACCCTAACCCTAGATCTAGGTTCAGTAGATCAAGGGTTAGCTTTTTCCATTTATTTAATTTATTTATTTAATTAATTTTCTATTTTTAACTGTAATACCGCCTAACTGCCTGTAGGGGCAGTCAAGTAGCGGTTTCAGAGCGACGGAAGAGATTTTTTTTTTCTCTCTTCCGTCGCTCTCCTTTGGGCACGCTGTATCAGAGGAGCATGCTCCTCCGATACAGCACACACCCGCGATCACCGGGTGATCGCGGTGCCCAGGGGGGCACAGAATGTGTTGCATGATGCCACGATAGAGGCATCATGCAACACTTTAACACACATTGGCAGTGATGAGCTTTCACTGCCTATGTGTGTTTGCGCGCATACGATCACATTCGCTGTGATCGTATGCGCGCGGGGGGGGGTCGAGGGGGGGCTGAAAGCACTCTCAGAGGCTGCTTCGGATCCGAAGCAGCCTCTGAGAGTAGCTGCAGGCATGTAGTGTTGCGCTAATGAGCGCAACACTACATGAAAACGGAGGACGTATATATACGTCCTCATGGTCCTTAAGGACCATGCTTTTCAGGACGTATATATACGTCCACATGCGTTAAGGGGTTAAAGGAATTCCATATTTTTGGAAAAATAAGCCAACACCCATTCTAGTTTTACTTAAAGAGCCACACCACTATATTTTTCACTTGTAATATAGACCTAATACAAAGTAGAACCATCCCTTGCTTTCAAATCATCTCCAATGCTGTTACATAACATTGCCTGTGTGTAATATAAAATTGAACCATTTTTTAAGGAGAAAAGTATTCAATTCTTAGCACTCTGTGCTAAGTAAATTTCTAGAACTACACAAATGTGGGGGGGCTGGTACAGAGTATTTATCTAAGCCATAATTCACTGGAGACTAAAATCTTATAGGGATCAAAACTCAAAAGGAGAGACTTTACTAAAAATTGGAAAGTAGCGACAATCTCAAAAAGGTTGCACTAGGATATTGAGTTAAATATACTACAATTTACCAATACAGAAAGCTAAATCTCCATGCCCATTATCTCCAGAAACCATTTGAGATTAGATTTCTTTGAGATATTAATGCCCATGCATCTAACATAAATATAAAACATTTTTCTAACAACGAGAAACTAAGAAAGGTTTCATAAAGAGACACAATTGTTTTGACAGAGCAGGACCTAAGGTTTAAAAAAAAAAAAAAGAAACAAAAAAGGAAAGTGTGCAAAAGCCCAGGAGAGAAAACAACTAACAATACAAACAAAGGGCTATGGCATTTTGACTCCTGAGGAAGCCTGGCAGATTCCTGGTGAAACGCATTGAGAAAAGAATAGACTGATTGGTGGACTCCATTCCTGCATTATTTGGAGAGACATTAGTTTATGTCCAACAACCCTGTTTGGCTTGTTTAGCCAAGGACGTTTGTGAACGCAATCATTTTTATTTTAATGTCGGGATGACTGTTACTACTGTGCCACTGGGTTTTCCCTATTACTATTTGTAGATGTTGGAAGAAATAAAAAAAGCTATTTTTATGAGATTTTATGGCTTGATTACACCTTGCCAAGTTGTGAGTGCATAAAAAGAATTCTTTGGACATTTCCATTGTGTGTTTAACATATTACACTATATTATTTTATTATGCTTTGTGCAACTCCCCTCTTTGTTTATGATAATTCAATGAGTTGTGTAAGAGACCGTTACTAAGGTTGAAGCATTTTTCTGGGGGAGGGGGTGTATTACTTTATAATACATTTATATTATTTCTTTAATAATGTATATTATTTAGTATTAATTATTATAATTTATATTATGTTTGTATTATTGTTAGTAGTTGGTTCACTCAAACACTGGTGTGTTAGTTTTGTTGTATATATTTAACTATCAACCCCTTATTGGCCAGACCTGAACACGAGTGCATTGAATAATTATTTTACATGCACACTGGAAACGTAATTACTAATAAAACCAAACTGTTGCTGTACAATGAGAACCATTTCTGGCCAACATGCAGTACACAAAATATTTATAGCCCTAAGTAGAGTGGAGACTAGCCTTCTGCATCAGGGTGTATAGACGTAATACTGAGATAGGACTGCAGTCTTCATAATGCTTCTCAATTCGCTGTGTTAAACTTTGAGGAATCCGTGTTTAATTTCAGAAATATCTATTGATAATTGTCTTCACACATGTTGTCTACTTCATATAAGTACCTTTTTAGCATCCAGTTGTAAAAATATTGTGGATGCCAGTGAACATAGTAGGTATTACAGAAGCTAATGTGTCCAAACATTGGGGCAAGTAGAAAAACAACACCATTCAAATAGAGTCAGAGCTACTGGTGCACAGGCAAAATCCAAAGGTCTGAATTTAAATTTATACACAACAGAAGAGAATACAAAGTCTTCAGCAGGGACAAGTACATCAAGAATACTAGGGTAGCAGTTGGCAAACATAGCTACCGAGAGTGCTACATGCCAAGATATACAATGCTGAATATCTCATTATGTAACAGAGGCAAGGTACGTGAGCTTGTCAGATGATGCTGTCACAGCTCATTTGTATGCATTGCTCCACAAACTTCACCTCTGGACATTTGGAGTTACTTTCTTTGTAACCCACGAAAAAACTATCACAGTGTAGCTTTATTATGCTTTTAGTAGTTAGTTTATCTTGTTCATTATCGACAGGTGCATTGTATTTATTGTTTCGCTAATTTGTTTTTCCCAGATGCTTCTGAAGATACAAATGGCTTTGTCATTGAATGTGATACACATGTTATTTATAACATTATATACACCACACACGTATATTTAGTTATGTATTATCACATATAGAAATAATATCACAGATCAGAGAGATTTATTACCTTGAAGATTTCTGGAATCCAAAATAAAAGACGGAGCCTATTTCCTGTAAGCCATCTGAATATTTTATATGCAATGTAATTGTGAGTTTCCTTGAGGTGACAGACAAACAGCAGGATACCATGCTGCAGCTCGTCTGAAGAAATAAATTCACAGGGACTATCCACTCTGGTGACCCACTTAGGCTGTCAATTAAAAGTGACAGTAATGCTCTGTATGAACCAAATCACAGCACCATCTTTCCTATCAAGCAATTTACCCATGCATTTAAACTATTTTAAGCACAGCTTAGTTGTTAGATAATTAATCACTGGATCTCCTACACAGACACAAAAGAAGCAAAATAGAATTATAAACTACAGCTATAGTACATTTATAGACTAGAACTGATTAATAGTGCCTCTTAGATTTGTAATTTCTATCATTTTATGTCATGCCAAATCATTAATGGTGATATTATCCATATAGATACTGTATATTTGTAATATAATTACTATTTATGTTGTTATCTTAACCTGAAGGAAAATGTGATGGCAAATGCCGAAGATTGTATGAATTTTGTCTACAAGCCTTTTTTTGAAATAAAAGATCCAATAAAATTCCTTGACGCGTTTCATACAAAATACTGTGATTATAGATTCATAAGGTAAACCACTGACCAACATATATCCATACAAATAAATGATCACATTTCCAACAGGTGGATGATGGAGAGGCAAGTCAAAAAGACTGATTGCGAAAACAATAGCACACATAAAAAGTCATGGAAAAGAAAATAGAGGAAGACTGATAGTGCAGAAGGGTCTGTAACAATGAATAAGATAAAGTACAGTATTTTAGGGATTTACTGTTCCTAAAAAAAAGCTGGAAAATAAAAGACACCTGAGAAACGTTTAGAATAAAACCTCTTTAAAATTTTAGCCTTATGTTTGCAATTCCATTGTTAGTACACCACGGTTAACTGTAAACATACCACATTTTGTGGACTGAGCAGTTGACAAAGAACGCCTTATAGACATGAGTCCACAGTATACAGTCATAGCTTCTCTTTTTATCATTTAAGGATAAGTATTTGAGGCTATGGATAAGTAGTAAATCATGGTCATTTTTCACAATCAAGAATCTGTTCCTGCTGACTATATCCTAGTCACATCTGTCAGTCATACCTCTTAACATTGCCACCAACAACATAGCAACTACTCCTAAAATTATAACAAATACATAGAAATAGTTGGATAAATTAATAGAAAAAAAAAATATTTTTTTCTCATTTTCACTAGAGAAAAATGGAAATTGAATTTAAACAAGCACAGTAAAAATACCAAACAAGCAGTGTCTTTCAAGGTACCAATAGCCAAAATAGTTCTGAGTTAAATGGGGTCATGTACTAAACAAGTGCAATGGTGAAAAAAAGTAGGTAAAACATGATTTAGGAGCAATTTGCAACTATTTGGAACATTCTGCGCTTTTTCTTCGTGATTAGCACCTCTTCCATTTATTTTTATTTAGCGTCTATTTTACCGGTTGCATTAACCCCTTAGTGAAAAGACCTTTTCATCTTGACTTTCCCTTGGTGACAAGAGCTGTTTTTACATTTCTGGGGTGTTTGTGTTTAGCTATAATTTTTTTCTTTCTCACTTGTGTACCCACACAAATTATATGTTGTTTTTATTGTCATAAGAAGGGCTTTAATTAGATACCATTATGATCATCATATCTTATAATTTACTACAAAATTATAAAATATGATGAAAAAATAAAAAAAACACTAGGTTAGGTCTAACTTTGACCTAAAAAATAATTGACACAAATACAATCATTAAAAAAGTCCCAATGTAATTAGTTTCTAAATGTTGTCCAGAGTTCAAATATATGCTTGTTTCCATGCTTTTCTGTAGTTTTTTGTGATTCATAGTGATAAAACCAAGAAAAGTGTTTTTTATTTTTTTCCTTCATTGACCTTTTGACCCCAACCCGAACTCTAAATTTAACCCTAACCTTAAATTTAACCCCAACTCTAACCCTTATGCTAACCCTTAATATATTTTAATTTTAATTTAATTGTAGATCTATCTCTTATGCTAACCCTAATTTAATTGTATCCCTAACAACTATTCTAACCCTAACACTAGATTTGAGCTAATTAAGCCTTTTATTTCATTGCAATATGGCGCCCACGATCGCTACATGATATATTTTGGTGTCCTTCGATATTGAAAAACACATCAGATGATGTTAAAACAGAATATCCAATGGGAGCCACATAACTTCCTTTGCAGCTCCAATTGGATTGAATCATGTATACAGGTAATTCAATATTTGAATATTAATTGTTTATAGGCAATGTGCCTTTTTTAAAAAAAATGTAATCATTGTTACCAAATGGTTAATATATATATACAATTTCCCTTGACACCAAGTACACAATGTATGTATTAAAGACGTGTACATTTCATATGTACAGAATTTAGAAAGGAATGGTTATCAAAAATACATATAATAGGTAAATTTTGTCTCTTTTTCATTACTCTGTAAATCTGTGTAGCTAATACTATCTGTATCTGCACAAATGAAAAACCCAATTAGAATCTGTTCATCGTTTTATCAGACTGAAACATTCACACATCGAAAAATATTCATTAGAGGCCAACTGCGAGCTGTGATAAAACAGCAGACAGCTGAATTATAGAGTCAGTGTCACTAGCCTCGCGATCATTTTACATTTGCATGATAAAGACGAAGCAATCAAATATCTAAGATGTCGTTAAAAGCTTCCTAAGACTCTATCAAGAGTGTTTTGGACTCTTTGGGACATTTATTTTGTTTGTTATGTCTGAACAGAAACAACAAATCAAATTATTAGAAATGGTACATTTTGTCTATTACATGTATCACGATGAAAGAAATGATGTGTTTTGTTTTTAAAAAAAGGACTTTATTCATGAAAGAGGGAGTTGCAGGGAATTGAGAAGATAATTTCAAAATGAAGGCAAAATAGAGTTTGAAATATAACTGCATAGGACAATGTGTCCAAATCAGTTACTTTGGCCTTCTGTTTGCAATTCCCTCCTCATTTGCCTGCAATTCAATATTTCATGAACACAGACTTAATCTATAAGTTATTTAGATGTTTATGTCCCAATGAGGCTAACATCTCATTTTAAAAATTGCAGTGCTATTTTGTTTTTAAATTGTTTATATTTTTTGAAAATCACGAACTGTGCAAATCTTCTCATTTTAACTGGACAAAGTGCTTACATGTTTGAAGAAAATAAATCTGAGACATTTTAACTGATCTTTGTAACCATAATACACTCTACTCCTATGGTATTTCTGATTTTTTTATTTTTTTTATTACACTTACAAATAACAATATTTTTGAAATGTCTATGTTGCTTGAAATTTCCTAACCGGTTGTTATGGTAATCAATTATCTGAAATAAATCAGCACATGTTATTTAGAAGTTGTATAATAGGTATATGGCATTCATTTTAATGTTTAGATGTTAATGCAAGGATGTTTTTGTATGGAAAATCAGTGGAATGTTTTGTGTTCGTATTGCACTGGAGTGTCTAACTATATAATTACTATAATGTGTACCTAATTATTGTAATATGTATGTTCATGATTACGTTCCATAACATACTTTATTTTATGTTTATTACTGGAATGATAATTTTTTCACAGGGGGCTAATACACCCACTGGAATTATATATGGATGTAGGGAGGAGAAAGGGTCATGGTTGAAGGGCATAAGTAGTAGTTTATGTACCTTGCAAGAAGGTTTAAGACCTGTTTGTGCATATGCGTATTAAGCTATCTCTTGGCCAATTAATCATATGATTATCATAAAGATGATACTTTCATTTTGGGTTATTGCATTGCCCTTGCCTTTATTTATGGCATGCTGTTAACAAAAGAAACAAAATATATGAATAAAATAAAAATACTTTGACCCATGTAAAAGGTAATATGAAAGTTAACAAAAAAAAAAAAAAAATTTAAATAATGAATAATAAGTCTTACAGAACTGCAGTTGAAAATTGGATGGCTTCCAAATAAAATTACAGGAAAAAGTTTTAGATTTTTTTGTATTTCATATATTTTACAAAGATAGTCATTGAACCTCATTTTAGCAAATAACATTATATTGGTAAGCTTTGTAAATAAATGTATATTAATTAAAAAAAATAAAAATGATGTGCAATACAATATGACCAATGCACAGAGCTGAGGTTTTGATGGCATTTTATAAATATATAAATAAGTAATAATGATCAAAATGAATGCAAAGTATCACACAAAACAGTATCACTCCCAAGTCAATAATAGCAATGTAATTAAGTACAAGGTATATCTGAGGCATTATTGTCTAAATATATTATGTATTTCATATTTGTGTTTTAATATTATTTTGTATGTTTAAAAATATTTTGTAACCTATTGTAACAACGAGATGTTCATGGTCCCAGGACTTACTTGAAAATGAGAGAAATCTCATTGTATCCTTCCTGTTAAATACTTTATAAATAAATATTAACGCTACATATATTTGATTAGTACCATAGAATAAAGATTATATAATGCTTTAGAAAATACATTTTAGGCTAGATTTTATGCAGACTATTAACCCTCTGCTGATGGACAAATATGGAAGATCACTACCGATGTGCAGCTTGTTAATCAGCTAGACGCACTGTATGTTAGTGCATCAACATTTGTGGCTAACTGACATATCCCCTTCTGGGGCCAACCACCCCTGTACACTTGAGATATGATGCAGACAAAACAAATTCTGCAAACTGGCAGTGGGAGCAATCTGGTGAAAGGGAGAACAGTGGAATAGTGGAGAACAATGGTTTATGTTTATTATAAAGACAGAACTGTGAGTTGTGTATAGAACAGAGGAGTAAGGAAAGTACTGAAAGCAAGAAGGAGTAGATTAGTGTATTTAACCCCTTAGTGACAAGACATTTTCACCTTGACTTTCCCTTGGTGACAATGGCTGTTTTGACATTTCTAGGGTGTTTGTGTTTAGCTGTAATTTTTTTCTTTCTCACATACAGTACCCACACAAATTATATGTTGTTTTTATCGTCATAAGAAGGGCTTTCATTAGATACCATTCTGTTCATCATATCTTATAATTTACTACAAAAAAAATCATAAAATATGATGAAAAATTTTAAAAAACCCACTTTTTCTAACTTTGACCTAAAATATAATTTACACAAATAAAATCATTAAAAAAGACCCCGTCTAAATAGTTTCTAAATGTTCTCCCGAGTTCAAAAATATGCATGTTTCCATATTTTTCGGTATTTTTTTGCGAGTTATGGGGCAAAAAACAAAAATAGTGTTTTTTGTTTTTTTCCTATATTGATCTTTTGACCCCAACCCGAACCCAAAATTTAACCCTAACACTAAATTTAACCCCAACTCTAATCCTTATTATATCCATTAATATTTTTTAACTTTAATTTAATTTTAACCCTATCCCTTATGCTAACAAATATTTAATTTTAACCCTATAGGCTAATATAGCTAAATAACCAGTTTTTAATTAATTAAATATGTATTTTAAATATTTTCCATTGCAATGCTACTAAACTACCACTAGGGGCAGTCAAGTAGCATATTCAGAGCGACGGAAGTGAAGTTACTTTCACTTCCGAAGCTCAGACCGGCAGAGGGCTTAGCCATATTGACATAGCAGCATGCTCCGTCAATATGGCTCGCCACGATCGCTCCGTGGGGCGATCGTGGGGGTCCCAAAATAGAAATTTCGGTGCTGGCTATTGCCTCGATGTCGAGGCAATAGACCAGCACTGTTAAAGCGGTTTTCGCAATCGTTGATCGCAGAAACCGCTTCATTCACTGCAGGACGTGCCAGGCACGTCCTTTGTCGTTAAGGGAGTTTCTCCCAGGACGTGCCTGGCACGTCCTTTGTCGTCAAGGGGTTAAAGGACAACTGTAGCAAAAAATGAACTAATGTTTATTTGAAAGATTGCATTAAATGTATATAGTTTGCAAAGAAATGTTTTAATGAAAGAATATAAATAATATACCGTATTGTGCCCTCTTTGCTCTTTTTAGCTGTAACAGGGGGCAGACATGTTATTTAGAATCTTGGGTCAGATCGGTCAGATCTTCCTTCATCTGAACCAAGGCAAATAAAGAACTGTCCTAAGATTCTAAACAACATGTCTGCTCCCTATTAGAGCTATACAGACCTCTGTTTACACAGAGAATAGATGTTTACACTCGATGCAATCTTTCAATTAAACATTTACCTTATATTTTTGCTACAGTTGTCCTTTAAGCTAATAAGGAGCACTGGTATGTACTGTGTGTATGCAGAACATAAAGTGGCATTCGGTAAATTACTGGACATGGATCTGAGCAGATTATTCTAAAGGTGAAAACCGTAAAAGTGATTACGACAATGTGGATGAATACATTAGACTTGATGGACTACGTGTCTATTTTCAACCTAATTAACTTTGTAGCTATGTAAAAGCAGAGGTGTACTAAAAGGGCATATGTACTCCCCCCCCCCCCCCCCCACCTCCCTGGTAACAATCAGTCAAGAGTGCCCCACCTGACAGATGTACATTAAGTTGGAAGATGATACTTCCCCTGCCCTTTTGGAAAAGGCAAAGCAGCCCACCTGCTAATTGTAGGGACCATGTCCCATGGAGGAGGCAGGAGAATGGCTGCCACGAGTACCATTTAAGTTAGGCATGTTGCCGCATGAACTGAAGAGGAAGTAACAATAAAGTAAGCGGATTATGTTTGCTCTTTGTATTCTTGTGTGTGAGCATACAAGATGTTGATGTGTCACACAAAAAGATATAAGGAACTTAAGACTGTTTTGATGGTCTTGTGATAAATGTTGATTTCTGCAGGTTTAAATATTACAGATGTGTGAAGTAACAAACCTTTAAAATAAAATAAAATCCATCCATTTAAATCATTGAGATCATAGTGTAATGTGTTTCTTTTTACTATATTTGACTTTTGAACCAAAAAAATCTGTGTTAGAGATGTAGATATGACAAATAAATAGAATTGGTTGTGTGTACATCATTTAAACTGCTTGTACTGTTTTACTTCTCTTTACTTATACAAGGCGGTCGCTTCCATAACCTTTCACTATGTTAAAATAACACTAGAGGCTGCTGTTTCTTTACCCTTGCTTCCACGTGATCTCATAATCTGTTTTCATTCCTGCTTCTTACCATATTACCAAAAACATTTCTTGAGGTAACCAAACAAACCACATTATTCACCCTTTAAACACAACTGTCGATAAAAAATGTACTTATGTTTAATTGAAATCTTATATAAAAAAAAGGCATATATTTTTATACCAAGGCTTTAATGAAAGAATACAAATAATGTGCCTTATTGAGCTGTGTCTGCAATAAAGCAATATCAGGGAGTTGACATGTATAGAATCTTGGATCAAAATGTTCTTCCTACATCTGAACCAAGATGTCAGCCCCGTGATAGAGTTCTATAAGCAACATGGGCTCAAAGGGATCCTTTATCTGCATTTCTACTTAAAATACTTACACTTGATGCAATAATTCAATTAAACATAACTTAATCGTTTTCCGGCGTTTGTCCTTTAAACGTCTGAGCATTACCGCTAAATTCTATCATTTTCATAGCCTTATTCATACAGATCAAAACATGTATATGTGCATACAAGACTTGTATGCGTACATGTATGTCCTGCTGTGTTACAAAATACATAATGTTAATCTTTATACGAAGTGAGTGATGGTTTTATTCTTTTATAACCCTTTAACGTTTTTACCTAGGTATAATGTAAAAAGCTGTGGGAATATTTTGTTATACACATGTAATGAATATTATATAGTTTAAAAATATTATATTATAAAGTTTTAGCATTGGCATCATCATGGCTGATGAACAGAAGATATACTAATAAGTAACTTAAAAAGTACAAGTCAGTTTACCCGTATACTAAGGCCAATGGATATATCTATCTATCTGTCTATCTATCTAGATAGATAGATAGATAGAGAGAGAGAGAGAGAGAGAGAGAGATAGAGATAGATAGATAGATAGATAGATAGATAGATAGAGAGAGATAGAGAGAGAGAGATAGAGACAGAGAGAGAGATCGATAGATAGATAGATAGATAGATAGATAGATAGATAGATAGATATCTTAGGTTCACTGCACTCTGCTGACTCGAAAAAATAAACTACATTGGTGCCTTCGACTTAATTCCCAAAGATGCCAAAAATAAGCATTCATATGATTTGCTGAATTGTTAAATATTGTTGTTCATTTGTGGGAACAAAAACTGATCAACATTTCAGTCTATACTCAAGACTTTCTTGAGGAATCGTGGTCGGTGGACTCCAGACACAATGAGATTGATGCCCAGGTGCAATCCCGGCAGACACTGTAGTAGTTTGGAGAAAAGAGCACTCGGGGGACTTGATATCACCGAGAATCAGAGATTTATTTTACAAAGATCAACGTTTCAGTCCGACACACAAAAGTCTCCTTTGTGAGACTGAAACATTGATCTTTGTAAAATAAATCTCTGATTCTTCATGATATCAAGTCCCCTGAGCTTTCTTTTCTCCAAACTACTATATATATATAGTAGGAGAGGTATTAGCAGTAGAATGAGGGAAGTGCTCATTCCATTGTACAGAGCACTGGTGAGACCTCACTTGGAGTATTGTACGCAGTACTGGAGACCATATCTCCAGAAGGATATTGATACTTTGGATAACTGGTTCATGGGTTGAAGGATAAAACTTACCAGGAAAGGTTAAAGCATCTTAACATGTATAGCTTGGAGGAAAGACGTAACAGGGGGGATATGGTAGAAACATTTAAATACGTAAAGGGAATCAACACAGTAAAGGAAGAGAGTATATTTAAAAGAAGAAAAACTACCACAACTAGAGGACATAGTCTTAAATTAGAGGGGCAACGATTTAAAAGTAATATCAGGAAGTATTACTTTACTGAGAGGGTAGTGGATGTATGGAATAGCCTGCCAGCAGAAGTGGTAGAGGTAAACACAGTCAAGGATTTTAAGCATGCGTGGGATAGACACAAGGCTAACCTAGCTATAAGACCAGGAACGGGGGACTAATAAAAGTACTAAAAAAAAAATTGGACAGACTAGATGGACCGAATGGTTCTTATCTGCCGACACATTCTATGTTTCTATGTTTATATATATATATATATATATATATATATATATATATATATATATATATTCTTGTCTATATGTTAACAAAAGTTAACTTTTTAAATCTCATTCCTATGTTTTGACTTACAATAGTATAATACTAGGTCACCTGCAGAGATGACATGCTGATTTGTGTGATACTTGATAATAAGATGAACTATAGCATGAGAGGTGATTGTGAAAAACTGTGTAGATGAAGACCTGGATTTTAATACAGATAGTATAAGGATTGACAGAGGGGCAGAGTGTAACAAAAAGCAATGAGTAGAGAAGATTAGCCTGGCAGCTGGATTCATTATAATTTGGTACTGGGGAGATGGGACATCTTTTCGGAGGGGGTCAAGGTGGGGAATATAATTGTGTAAACTAAAGATTTGGCTTCATTTGGTGTCAGAAAAAGGTGATAGTTTTAAGAGGTAAGTGTCATTGTTTAAAGCTTGGCTGGGTATGAAGAGCGAAGCAGAGGGCAAAGCCAATCATGTAATATGGGATTGATGGCTGCACCATTGTCGGTAGGAAAGATGTGTAATGAAGAGTTAATGGTTGAAATGGAAATATAAAAAGTAGATATAAGGAGGAGTTTAGTTTTAGGAAGGCTGAGTGTAATGTAGGAAATGTAAAGAGCTAACTAGACATTTGGGACACAATACATGAAAAGAGGTGGTACAAATGGATGATACAAGGGGTGCAATTATATATGACATGCTATAATATATATAATATAATAATAATTAAACTGTTTAGTTAGCATAACTATTGTTTGGCAAGTCCATGTTATCCTTAACTTCAGTTTTGTCTAAACTTGTTAGTCACCTGATTCTTCCAGTACGTGTTTATTCTACATACAGAGAATTCTGATGATTTATACAAGATTAGATTGAAAACTCTTTATGGACATTAAATAGAACAATAGAGATATCATAAATGCATTATTGTACTGCCTTTTTAAAACTCTAAATAATTCCTCAGGAATTTCCCTGTAGATTTGCGCCACCTTTCCTGAGTGAGCTCTCTGTTTGGTTCCATAGACCATTTGCTGAGAAGCCAAAAGGCCTAACTGGAACCTTGTTGTTGCTGTTGTTCCAATGACTGGAATGATGATGTCATCACTGTGATGGTAACCAAGATCACTTCCTGAATGTTGTCTTTGATACCAAAAAAAAATGTAATTTTTGTTATTTACAAATCAGGAAGGAAGGCGTTTGTTCCCTGTATTTAACATTTTATTTAGTTCATTCAAACATTAAAACTTCTATTTTATTAATCTCTAAAAGTTTTTTTTTTTACATTTCTTTGTAAGTAATGCAAAAGTTCAGTTTACTTCCACATTATTGTTTCATTTCCCATTATTTTTATTCTTATATTCTGTACAAAATGCCAATAAAATAATTTTTTAAATAAAGTTAATCCAATGTAACAATATGTTTAAAAATAGGAGGATTATCAAGTAAGGTAATGACTACATATACTCTGTCGGTTACAATAAGAAGTAGCATATCAAACCTGCCTTTTAAATCTTCCTATTAATCATATGAGTTATAGGAAAAATCATAATGGGGATTATGCATGTTAATAATGAACAAAGAGAAATAAGAACATGGGAAAGGAGGATGATTTATAATAAAGTAGGAAATGCTGACAACTAAAATTATGATTAAACAGAGACACTGATTATGATTTTGATTGCACATTTTAGTAGGAATGGTGGTTTGTAAAAGAAAAAAAAATACTGTAAATTCAATGTAATGGTAAGTTAAGCAGGACAGTGAGCTATGCTATAATACATCAGTGACATGTGGCAATCAACAGGCAATCAAACAAGTTGATGCCATTCATTGCTTCTGGCATCTGGTAAGAAATATGGCATATCTCTAGTTTTTGATGATTTTTGTAGGACTGAGGGGGCAAAAGGTGGGGTATTTGATCTTTAAAGAGTAAATAGCAAGTATGAAATCTTAAGATACAAGACAACTTACAAAAAAAAAGGGAAAAAGCATGCTAGATCTACGGAAAGCCAACAGAAAAAAGTAGGCCTGTATATTCTCTTTTTTTTTTTTTTTAAAGTGAGCAGTTGGATACAGGGGAACAACTAATTCTATTGAAACTGGAGATTCAGAATCTGTTAACGCAAGATTATTATTGGACAGTTCAGAGGATCCAGAAATATAGAATATTACACGTGAATATTTGGAATATATGTCTGATCACATTAAATTCAAAATCTAGATAAATACTAATACAATTAAAAGAATACTTAAAAAGAATTTAAGCAGCACTATACTAAGAAACAAATGGAGGACAATGTAAATAATGTTATTATTTCAGACCTCTGTTAATAAATAATTCAAGACATTTTAGTAAGTCGTTTTATTAGAAGAAACTTTGGAAATAAATTGTGATTTCATAGCAAAGTGAAATTTATTAGTTTATGGTAAATTAATAATAATATTAGCAATCAGACAAGCTTCATGTCTACATATATTTTTGAGGAATATCAAATAGTGATAACTGTATTAATTCTCTTGTTTTAATGTTGACATACATAGAACACATGTTGTTATTTTTCCAAATGGAATAATCATACAAGCTTGATGTCTAGGTATCTTTTTGAAGAATATAAAATGGTAATAAAGGGAAGAATATGCCTGTAAAAATCTCTCAATAAATAATGTTCCTCATGGACTGTTGATAAATTATCTTAGTCAGGGCACTTGCTTGATTTATAAGGACAACTGTAGTTCTTTAATTTATATTCAAGAATATATACGTTGAATATATATTGCCTGTCTCTGGTTGGGAGCTGGTAGGTGCCCACTGTGCACACTGCTGAGAATACTATTGCGAGGCCTGAGGTGGAGAGAGAGAGTTTTTGGTTGCCAATCTGTTACTATTTGGCGGGCTTTGCTAATGTGCGGACTGAGGTGGAGACAGGTTTTGGCAGGAATCCCTTGTTTGTGAAGTAAACAAATCGGCAACAAAGAACTGCAACATTGTATATAGCAGCTGGGTCTGCTGCTTCAAAAAAAAAAAGATTATTGTTGATAAATCCTACCCTATAAGAGTGGATTAAAGAAAAACAGTGAAGAATACATATTTTTCTGCAGATATAACAACAGAAATTCTGGTAATCGAAGCAGTTGAATATCCATTAGTGGAATTGTTTTTAAAGCCTTTTTAAAGGTAAAAGTGTTAGGTGACATCATCTAAAATGTAATTATTAGGATAGGAAATACATTAACACTCAAGATACAGTATTTAATAACTCAGTGATGGTTTTTATTTGTTAACCGTTGTTTGTGATAAATGTACATCTTTTATGTTTTTAATGTGTATTGGTGAAAATGTCTACATATTAAAAGTGGTCTCATTCTTTATCCACTAATTAGTGAAAACATCAATAGCGCTCCCACCTTCTAATATTTTAAGTGTTTTCAACTGTGCAGAATAAACCACGGGAGATGTGTTGGTAGCTGCTCACTATTTGTCTCTATTTTTGGAGAGAGGTATTGCTGCTTTGTTCTAACATCAAAAGGTTTGCCTAGGTAGCACTGTAACAACCCAGTATTTACAATGTGGCAAACTATCTATACTCCACCATCGTTTTACTCACTGGGAATTGAATGATCATTCTATTTCGGGCAAGTCAAGTTATTTTGGCCTTTGGTTGGATAGAGCATTGGTTTTCCAGACAGAACTAGATATCACATTGGATACAATGGAATTAGGGAGTCCTGAAGAAATACTAACACATCCTGTGGATTTCAGATTCGATAGTCTGCAAGCCAGGGTGGTGGATCAGTTAGTGCATCAGCTGTAGTATCTGTTCAAGCTTCAGGCTTGATTCCTGGTGGGGTTGACTCAGGCATTCATCCTTTTGAGGTAGATTAACTGAGTACCAATAACCTGTGTAATGGTAACATTACCTGGAGGTTTGGCAATAGTGACATCTCTTTGATGTCAGGAAAATAAGTAATGTCTCCAATCCTCTCTCAGCACACCTTCCAGCCTCCACATTGTTCCCTGCACAGAGGCTCCATCATGATTTCGTCTCCTAGGTTGTAATACTATTTTTGGTAGCTTAATACCCAGAATCCATGTTTTTTTCCTAGAAGCCTGTACATTTTTGTGGAGATATTTGCCAATAGAGCACTGTATGGACTTGTAGGATTCTATATGATTCTAAATGTCACTTTGATTTATCCTTATTAATTGTATCATTGTTTTGTGTTTATCATTTACTATCTATATCAATTTGCTGTGGTTTACAACCAAGAAGGAGATTTCACTTTGTAAGATTGTTAAAAGAATGGACATGTTAAACAAATGCCATCAGTCTTCCATGATACTACATGTAGGTAATAACATTATTCATCCAATGAAACATATATGTCTTTGATTTTCCTACAACATTAACATTGTATTAATTATATTATAACAAAACTACATTGGTCTTCCATAACATTATTACCACGGCAGGTGGCATGTTACTTTGACACGTACCACCTACCTAAGCATTGTTGCAGACCATGTACACCCTTTCATGGAAACTGTATTCCTTTATGTCATTGGCCACTATCAGCAGCATCATTTACCCTGCCACAGAGCAACAATGGTTCAAGAATGGTTTGAGGAACACAACAACAAGTTCAGTGTGTTGATTTGGCCTCCAAATTCCCCAGAGTCGGGGCCTTTACCAGATCAGGTAGGAGTTTCAGTGCAGGGATAGTGGAGGTGTCTGGGTGCATGTTATTTATTGTGTAGGTTGAGAACAGATAAAGAAACAAAGATATAGGGATTGGAATAAGGACTGAAGGAGAGACAAAACTTTAGCAAAGAGCTGCAGTATAGGAAAGAGGGTTGAGTAGGAACTGCAGTATAAACAAAGAGCTATAGCATGGACTGTAGACAAAGCAGAGGTAGGGGTAGAGAGAGTAAAACAAGGGGTGAGGCCTGAGGTAAGGGTGAGGTCTGAGAAGGGTAACTAAACAGGAACTCCCGAGAGTGGGTGAGATCTGAGAATGGTAGCTAAACAGAAACACCCAAGAGAGTGTGAGATCTGAGAAGGGTAGCTAAAATGGAACACCTGAGAGAGGGTGAGATCTGAGAGGGATAGCTAAACAGGAACACCTGAGAGTGGGTGAGGTCTGAGAAGGGTAGCTTTAAGAGAGCAATTTAGCCAAACAAATCTTGCTGTAGCCAGAGGGTCTCAGGAGATGCTGAAAAACATTTGCCAGGCTTGTTGAGCTTCAAAGGTTCAGTTTCCCAGTACCTGGACAGGGTCACAATTCAAATGAGCTTTAAGCAGAGGATCAGGAACAGCTTTCAGAGGTTAGACATCCAACTTCAATGCAAACTCCCCATTTGTATTAAACTGCAGCTATTTAACAGGGTTGTCTTGCAAAAGTTAACAAGCCCAACTGACACCAAACAGAGGTTCAAGAAATACAAGCAAAGTAAGGTATGGAGGCCTCTAGAGGTGGCAGGAGGTATATAAGCACACAAATTACAACTTTTAAAAGCATGAGTCAGAAGGTCAGTGTCTCAATCCAGTTGAGCATCTGTGGAGTGTGCTGGTCAAACATGTGTGATCCACGGAATCCTCACACTGCAACATACAGTACTTCAAGGATCTGCTGCTAACATCTTGGTGCCAGATACCACACCTTAAGAGGTCTAGTGGAGTCCATGCCTAGACCACTAATACCTATTCTGTGCCTAATGCTAGAGAGTGCTTTTTAGATGGGTTACTTTTTCTCTTTTTCTACTTTTCTACACGTGTATATGTTTAAATATTATATTCATGTCTGCTTGAGACTATGCTGTTACATGATGTGTCTGAATTGTGAACAATATTTTGAATTAACTAATGTAAAGCATGTTTCTAATTTCAATAACATTATAGAGTTTTGCTCAAAAAAGAGGGAATAGACATGGGAATATTAAACTTTAGGCCAAAGTAGCCAAGTCGGAAATATTCTCCAATGCATAAGAAAGGGAGACATTTTCTAACTCAGGTACTCTGACCTTTTTTCTTTTACTTTTAAACCTTTTATTATCAATATGCAAAATACATTTACATATTAGTACAGAACAGAAATAAATAGTATAGAGTAAATACAAAAAGGAAGAAGTGGGGGAGAGGGTTGGGCTATACAGATACATGTGCTAGTCTAGAGTCCACCCTCATAGATACATCATAAATATAAACTATATATCACAAAACATAAAATTTAAAAAGGAGAGAGAAAGCACCTAGGTGGTCTAATTAAAGGCCCCACAACCAGACAGACTAGTATAGGAGAAATTGTTATATTCCACAGAGAGTCCCGGGGTGTTCCCTGTATCCTCCACTTTGAACCCACTTATTTGCCCTGCCCTGGGGTTCCTTCCTTCCTCCCTCTATTATTCTCTTGTCCTCTCCAGCCGTTCCCAATTTCTCTTACATCCCCCTTATTCATTGAGCTCCAGCTTAGGAATCCAACTGTTCCACCCCTCATTACTTTTAGAGGATGTGTTTTCTTGTTTGCTAATCCCCTTTTCCTACATTGGGAGACAAGCTGGTTATGGGCTTGCTCCCACGTCATCTCTGGATGATCAACAGATTCTTGCGATTACCAACTTGACAGCCAAAAAAACGTGGATAATGAGAGGTACTCTGACCTTAAACGGACAGTCTTTTCCCCAAACTCACATTGGTGCAAGATGATTATTTCTTGTATAGTGCACAGACTTTTTTCCAGTGTGATTTGATGCAGGCAGTCTGCATAAATAACATTTTTAATATTTGACTCAAGCCCTCCCCAGTGATTACTCTGAATGTTTACTGCAGGTATGGCAGCACAGATTACATAGACACTGAGGATATAAAGTTTTGTTTCATTTAATCACTTTGTATGCTCCTGGTATTGAATACATTGTGTGGACTCTAAGTGACCTTGCTCTTGAACACAATACGATCTCTTAACAGTGCAACACATTGTCTGACATCACTAGAGAGACAAAAAATCCCATTAATTTGATTGAAATTATTCTCATTGGTTCCTGCAGCAATAAAAAAAAAAAGAAATTACTTTTACTCAGCTTGTGTGGTCAGTCCTGGTCTCTTGCAAACTTCCTGTAATTTCCCATTTTCATGTAGCTATAAGTATTTAATATTTTAAATAATGTAAAACATGCATTTTAAAGTACTTTGAAAGCACATTAATATGCATTGATATTTGGAAGATGCATTTTTGGCACTAGACAGTCACTTTAAATTTGACATTTGTGTCTCAGTTCCCTGCAATGCTTTCTTTATTGAATAGACTCTTATGTAATAAAATAAAATACAACATTGAAAATAATAACGTGGATTTGTTTGTTCCCACATGTAAAAGGTAGCAAGGAAGAAAAACTAAATTGGATTGGGAAAACAACAAGGTAAGATGGAAACCTTAAGAATATCTTAGAAGGAAAATGGTGCTATATTGTATCCCGGGTCCTTCTATGACCTATAACCTAAGGTTGCTTTTTAATGACACCAAGTGGAAGCATTTTTCTTTTAATTGGGCACATACTGAGAGACATGACTTACATTTTACTGTGTAACGCATGTGTATTCTCTAAGATATTTTAACTGTTGACATGGATTTTATATGGACTGAATAAAGCTGAAAGCTATAAATATATATCCTTCACCCAGTGCAATCTAGCTGGGAATCAGAGGTTGGGCTATAATTAAAAAAAATCAAAGGCTTATTGGAAGCAGAACAATGGAGCCCACACATTACACTGTTAGCTCATGCAGATTAAGCATTTAATAGAACTAGTTTTGTCTTCATAAAAAAAAGTGGCTAAAACCGTGGAGGGGAAGAAAAAAAAATTGAATTTAAAATAAACAAAATCGTTACATCAAAAGCTCCAAAACGAGGGTTAGAAGAGTACATATAAATGACCCTTTTGTAGATACCATGCTTTCTTTTCTACACATTGTGACTAATTGACAACTATGTGGTTTTTAGAGAGAAGAAAAGATTTGATTTGGCTCTTTTCCCATTACCACAATGTATCTGGATCCCAGCCATCTGTCACAGCTGCGCCTCGCTTTAACTGCCATTCTAATTGACAATGAACCCAGAGACCTGTAATAATTGTGTCTGCTCAGTGACTTCAGCAGGTAATGCCTTCCTTTTAGGATCCATCAAGGTCCATCTGTGCAGTGATACAGCCTTTCTCCCAGGATGAAGGCTTTCGCTGGATACAGTAACTATGGGAGGGATCAGCTCATTAGGGAAACTCTAAGAAAGCCTGAGGGAAGCCAGGCCCACAGTGGAAATTGAAAACCTTCTAAAGCTGGATGTAAGATTTGAATTCTTTGGCAAAAAGTTAAGAGATGGAAAAAAAAAAAAAAAGATCTGTGATTCATGCTGTTCTTCAGATAGCTTTCAGATATAACAATCTTATTTCATCTTGGCTTCTCATTCCATGGTGTTGCTTGAACATTATAACAATCATTTTGTAATACTGTAAATTATACCGGTCTCTGCGTAATCACAATACCTAGAGAGAGGAAAGAAAACATTGCAAAGTTTACCATTATTCACTTTTGAAATATATTCTATTTTGTATATTTGTATTTTTTTTTTTGTAGTTTAGATAAAACACTTCATTATAGTTTGCAATTTAATTGTTTTTATTTTATGTTAAAAAAAAATGTGTTTTCACCACAAAAACTGAAATTTAAGAATGGTGCAGGGGAAAATTATTAGTGTAAAAGACAATAATTTTAATATTAGTTAAAAGCAAAACCAACATAACAATTTGTGCAATTTGTTCACCTAATACCCCTAATAGATGATATTTAGGAATTTTCGGTAATAACAAAAAATGGAAACCTTACGCGTTTCTTTACCCTTAACTCAAATCCTCATTATTCCAAGATAGAGCATACAAAGTTCAGCCTTTAAGGTCATTTCCCTTTTAAATCTGGCATCTATCCAGCAAGGATTTTTACTGTCTGATTACATGCTAGCGCCAGTAGTGACAAATACAAACAATTCTAAGTTAGTCCTCTATAGTTTTGATATATCAACCATAATCTTGCAAAAGTATAAAAGCTATACAATCAGTTCCTGTCCATTTTGATTCGACCATTTTTACCACTCTGGTTTTAGGGCATAATCACATATTATCAAGATAAGTGGGATATGTCCACATCTAGATCCACATTTCCACCATAATCTTCTTCAGAGGTTGGTTCTAGCTCAAATTTTCTTCAAGCACAATAGATAGGGGATGGGACACTTCATCGCGGCTGCTTCCATGCAGCCGTTTCACCGCCGACTCTGCACCGCAAGACAGCTCGTCGCTGGAGATTTCATCGTTGGACATTTCATCGCTAAAGGTAAGTTTATTTCAGTATTTTATCTATTTTAGTTTATTTTAGTTAGGGTGGTTAGAATTAGGGTTTAGGGGGTTAGTATTAGGGTTTAGTTGGTTAATTTTTAGGGGGTGTTAGTATTAGGGTTTAGGGGGTTAATTTTAGTATTAGGGATCGGGGGTTAGTATTAGGGTTTAGGGGGTTAGTATTAGGGTTCGGGGGTTAGTATTAGGGTTTAGGGGGTTAATTTTAGTATTAGGGGTTGGGGGTTAGTATTAGGGTTTAGGGGGTTAGTATTAGGGGTCGGGGGTTAGTATTAGGGTTTAGGGGTTAGTATTAGGGTTCGGGTGTTAGTATTAGGGTTTAGGGGGTTAATTTTAGTATTAGGGGTCGGGGGTTACTATTAGTGTTTAGGGTGTTAGTATTAGGGTTCGGGTGTTAGTATTAGGGTTTCGGGGGTTAATTTTAGTATTAGGGGTCGGGGGTTAGTATTAGTGTTTAGGGGGTTAGTATTAGGGTTCGGGTGTTAGTATTAGGGTTAGTATTAGGGTTTAGTGGGTTAATTTTTAGGGGGTGTTAGTATTAGCGTTAGTATTAGGGTTTAGGGGGTTAATTTTAGTATTGGGGTATATCAGTATATCAGCGCTGAACTGTCAGCTCTTACATAGCCATGGCCGCGATCAAACGGCCGCGTTATTCTTCATTGCTGACAGTTCAGCGTTCTAACTGCTGCGCTGAACTGTCAGCAATGAAGATGCGGCACCGAAGTGTCCTAGACCCCAATAGATATAGTCAGCAGTTAATTACCCAGCCGCCTTCACCCCCGCTAGGTAAGCATGCCATTCTGGAAGAACACATCATGCTTAAAATCTTGACCATAATTGATATTATAAATATCCCATCTCAAGACTATCACACCACCCCCACATAATTTCTTTCTCCACAGATACCCTCATCAAGTATTCTCCGTGAGCTTCCCAATCATCATCTGTCATCTCCACCACTAAGTAAGTCCACAATAAAGAGTTTCTCTTGGAAACCAAGTTGTATTCCCCTTTCTTAATTCAGTCCCAGAATACCTTAGTCTAATCCTGAAATGTTTTTTAAATTACACATTTAAGCCTCCTTATCTGTAGTAAAAGAATGCTTACTGACACTATCAACAAAAAATAATCTGCAAGACATACCGAAAGTTACAATTAAGTATAACTAAGTTTAACTTTTTCATTGAGATATTTGCTAGAGTTTTATTACTACCTTATAAGTACAATTCAATTTACTGCCTATATTTGTTTTTTTTTTATTATACATATATCAAAATACATAAAACACATAGATTATAGAAAAAGACAATACAAATTGCTGACAGGCAAAGTGCCATAGCAGAATACATCAGTAAAAATTCCTAAAGAAGCCTCCTGTGTACCCCTTCAATGTAGTTGCTGCAATACTAATTCATTTTGCGAGTGTTCTCTTCGGTACAGTGCAAAAAAAAAAACAACTGAGTTGGCCATAACACATATTTCTGTCCTATGGGACATACCTTAACAGAGGGGGAGTGGAAAACAGCTTCCCCTATCTATTCATCCTCCCACCAAATTGCACCTATTTCACTTGACAATACGCATAAAACTTATCTTTGCAACATTAACATATTAGGGTAGAACATTAGATAACGTAACAATACCATACATTTTGCCTGCCGGTGTGGTGGAGACTCGCTCATGTGTAACTACCATAGATCCTAAATCCTTTCAAAGTTACGTTACCAATGTATTGTCAGTGCCAACTCATCTTTCCCTACTTGGTTTACAGTCACATGAAGCATAGCCGGGAGAGGACTAAAGGCAAGCTCTATATCTAGCGTTCCCCTTTTTTCCTCCCTCTTCTTCCTTCTTTCTTCCATTGGTTTTCTTATAGCAAATTTGCATAAACATATAAAAGTGGAGCCACAAAAACATACTTCACATTAACATCACTTACAGAGAACAGTACATTAGAAAGGAAAAAAAAACGAAAAAAAAAAAACGAACGGTGGGGGGTGAAGGAGGGGGGGGGAGTCGCGCCGGCGGAAATTTTAGCGAAGGGACATGTCGGCCCCACGCCGTCAGGGTACAAACTTTATCCAAGTATGTCTAAACATTGGTTATATATTTTCTTGATGTTAGTTAGTTTTTCTAGCCAGGGTAGATCTTTTTCCATTTTTATTTGATATTTAACTTGGTTTATGTACTGTTTTTTTTCAAATGGGTTTTGATCTTTCCATTTTCTCGCTATTATTATCTTTGATGCTACTAAGCAGTTTAAGATTAAACACCTTTTCTCTTTTTTGATTTTCTCTAAATCTAGATGTAGTAATGCAGTGCGTGGATTCAGTATTATTGGGTTTTTTCCCAATACCTCAATTAGTTCTTCTGACCATTTGCACATTTGTGTTACCCTAGGACAGTTCCACCAGATATGCATGAAGGAGGCTTGTTGAGATCCACATCTCCAACAGCTTTGTGATTGTTGTGGGTATATTTTATTAAGGACTTTTGGTACCAAGTACCATCTATTTGCAACTTTAAATTGATTTTATTTTACATTTAGACAATGAAAAGTCTGATTGAGGTATTTACAAGCGCTCTCCCATTGTGAGATTGTAATTATGGTTTTTAAATCTTTTTCCCAAGCTGTTATGGCTGGTATAACAGCTATTTCTTGTTTTGTTTTTATATAGTCTCTGCACATGGACACTTTTTTGTTTATTTTTCCATATGTAAAAATTTTCTGTATCTCCCTCAGATTTCCCGAGTCCTCATGCAAGGATTCACTCAAAATTTTTTTAATTCTAATATATGTAAATATTTGTCTCTTTGAGAGATTCAGATGTAATGCTATCTCATCAAAGGATTTTAATTGGCCGTTATTTAAGATATTAGCGATAGGTTGATCTTCAGCTGCTTCCCATCCATTCATATTCATTTCTTGCATATTATAAGCCAGAGATTTTATCTTTAGAGAGGGTAAGATCTTTTTTTTTAACCTTAATTGTCTTTTCATTTTGTCCCATTCTGATATAGTTTGTTCTAAGATCATTGATCTGTTCTTAATTCTGTTCATACTAATTTTATTGCTATTTATCCATATAAAATATTCCAATCTGGGTTTGTTTACGTTCTCTGCCTCTAGATGATACCATGTTTCTTTTAGCATATCCTCTATCTGTAGCTTAGCTACATGGGCCATAATGTTTGCTTGGTAATATTGTTGGATGGATGGGTATGTCAGACCTCCTTTTTTTGTGGATTTTGCCAGAACTTTTGAACTAATTCTTGGTCTCTTCCCTCTCCAAATATAATTCTGGAAACTTGCTTGCACCATTTCTAACCATGGCTGGGGGATTCTCAGAGGAACCATTCTAAAAAGGTAAGTCCACCATGGTATTACATATGCGTTTATGGTATTTATGCGGCCCCACCAAGATATCTCTGATTTGTTCCACTCATGTAATTTCTTATTTGTTTTTTTTAGCAGTTTCATAAAGTTTAACTCCATTATATTCGTAACTTCCTCTGCTATTTCTATTCCCAAATAGTTAAAGTGTTTTTTTGTCCATTGGAAATCAATTTTTTTTTTCAACGACTCAACTATTGTTTCTTGGATGTTTTTTGGTTGGGCTATTGTTTTGGTAGTATTTAATTTATAATTTGTTACCTTACTATATTTATTAATTTCCTGCATTAGGTTTGGGAGAGACTCGGTGGGTTTGGATAGAAAAAACAGGACGTCGTCCGCATACATTACCAGTTTAGAGTCCCCCCCCAGACTTGGGTGCCCATGTATCTCCAGGTTATCCCTGATTCTGATTGCGAGAGGCTCCAATGTCAAAATGTATAACAGTGGAGACAGGGGGCATCCCTGTCTTGTGCCATTGGTCAAGGAAAACCAATCCGAACATAGATCCATTCCCACCACTCTAGCTCTAGCGGAAGAGTATAGTATCATTATCGCCCCGTGGATCCATCCCTGTATTCCAAATGCTACGAGAACTCTACTAAGGAATCCCCAGCTGACCCTGTCGAACGCCTTCTCGGCGTCCAGTGACAGGGTCAGCAGGGGATCCCCAGTCCTTTCAGACCGTTCGAGTATATCGAGGGTGTTATTACATATCAGTCTACCAGGGACGAAACCCACCTGATCTCTGTGTATTATTGTTGGTATCGCCCTACTCAACCGCTCCGCCAGGATGGCTGCATATAGCTTTACATCAACATTTATTAATGATATAGGTCTGTAGTTACCTAGGTCTGTAGGATCTTTCTGAGGCTTTAATATTGGGATGATGTTGGCGCTTAGGAGCTCCTTAGGAATGGAGGGGGAAATGGCCATCTCATTAAAGGTTACTACCAATTGCGGGGCTATGTAATCTCTTAGTTTTTTGTAGAAGGAGTTCCCAAAACCGTCTGGGCCTGGTGTTTTATAGTTTGGTAATTTATCTATTGCTTTTTGTACTTCGGCTAGTGTGATTAAGTTGTTTAATTTGTTTTTATCTTCTTCTGATATTTTTGGAATATTTATAGATTCTAAATAATCGTGTATCTGGGGTTTTGTGCCTCCCTGTTCCAGATTGTATAATTTTGAATAGAAGGTTACAAAGGCTTGAGCAATTTCCTCGGGGTCTGTAGCTATTTTTCCACCTTGATTTATTTTGGTTACTCTATTTCTTGTATTTTGTTTTTTTAATTTGTTTGATAGTATTTTATCAGCTTTGTTCCCCTTATAGTAGTAATTTACACGAAGTTTCTGCAGTTTGATGTTAGTATTTTCTTCTATCCTAGTGTTTATCTTAGTTTGAAGGATTTTGATGTCTCTCATTTTGGACTCGGTAGGGTATATTTTGTTTTCTGAGGAGGTTTTATAAAACTGGATGTAAAGCTCTTTTTTACTGCCTATATTTGATTCCTTTAGTCTCATTACCAAAGATTATTTTTCTGGAATAGAAAAGTATACAATTTTTACTTATTTTTGGTGCTATTCACTAAAAATCTACTTCGGAGGTCGACATTCATTTTGAGACTGGGAAAAAAAAACAAGTTCGAATATTCCCCACTGAAAGTAATGGGAGGTGAAATGATCAAAGCTATTTTTGAGACTAAGTCAAACTCGGGTGCCGAATTTGACTTAGTCTGAAAATGAAAGATGACCTCCAAAGTCAAATTTTATTGAATAGACCAAAGAGAAGTGAAAATTGTTTACCTTTCTTATTCCAGAATAATAATCTCACCTGGGGTGGAGCCCCTGGCTTTGAGCACCCACAAGCAGAGGCCTTGTTACTTTTCCCACAAGTCGTAGCCAGGCAGGGGTGAAGACAGGGTCTAGGATACAGAATAGTCACAAACCAAGCCGAGGTCAATGGACAGGATATAGAAGAATGGTCAGGAACAATACAAACAGGAATCCAAGATACAAGCCAGCAGAAAAAATTTACCAGCTCTGATTGCTGGGAGTATGGGGTTTATATAGTCCCAGGGTTCATCACTGAAACAACTCACACCTGAGCTGTAGATAAATGAGAGAGGACAAATGCAGAGATAACCACTACTGCTACATGAGATAATAAAACCAGCAGGTGGCGCCAGGAACCGGCGCATGCAGCAGCAAACGCAAGCAAGTCAGGGTTCGAATGCTGGCTGATCGTCACGGGATTGTTTGTTAAAGCAAAAATCACAAACAGTGGTAAATTAATGGGCAACAGTAATTTAATTAGATCCACATTGCCCTGGAATCCTCATTTTCAATTCATGAAAAGGGGCCATCCAAAAAATAATCCATCTAAAAATAATCCTGAAAAATAAAAAATAAAGAAAACCCAACACAGGAAGCACACACTTCTATGGTCACGCAAATCTTTTAGCATTACCAACCCAATTGTTAAAAATATGTATGAGCATTGGAAGAGAATCTCCAAACTGTACTTGCCCCTATATACTAACATGAGAATAACATCAGTTTAAGAATCATAACATAAGATCCCAAATTTAAAACTCAGTGAAATAAAATATAGTTATTGAGAGATGAAAATGTGGTTGTACCCTTTGAAAAATAAGAGGGGATATTTAACCTACCAAAGAGAGAAATACACAATGTTATAAGGTCGAGAAATTACATGGTGTGACAGGTACTTACAATGCCACATAAGGGAAATGAGAATTAATATAGAATGTTAAAAGGATTTTAGCTAAGATAGCTAAGATAAATGTAGATAAAAGTAGAGCTATGCAGCTGATAAGTGTTTGTGAGGGTCAAAGCATTGTAATGATATGTTGGAATGGAAAAATCAGTTCTCAACAAGGATAGATTCTCTTGATGGGTATAAGGCTATAGAAATGGCTAGAAGTTTGAGTTATGGCTTCTAAGCTGGTATCAAGCACTTTGCAGTGAGAGTTGGATGGATGTGACTTAACCAAGGCATCCAACCTTGATTGGGGTGTTTTCATAAAATGTTGATTGGGGTGTTTCAAACAAGTCCACTAAATAAAAAATGTCACTTTAACTTTTTTCATATTTTTTGATCTTTCCTCACACAAAAAGTGTGCTTGTATTCTAGTTTTCATTAAGTAGAACCAAATCTCACTCTAGTCAAACTCATTACTTCACGTAGCTCTGTATTCTATTCTATGCCAAAAATAGCATTCAACATTTTATCTAGCCAACATTCTCCCTCATCGGAGAATTCCTTGTCATTATGGATCATGCTGTAAAAAAACAACAAACAACCTCTTCTCTCCGATGAAATAGAAACCTCCTTAACCATGACCTCGAGGGATGACCTTTTCAAATCTGTACATCCCACGAGATAAAAAGTTCCTCTGAGAGGCCGTTTCAGATTTAGATTCAAACGCAATGTAAATGAAAATGGTTTGGTAAGGACTGAAGTGTTATATGCAGCATATGTTCCATATGGGGTCAATTCATTAAAGCATGAATGTCTAATTCAGCTATTCACAGAACTGTATTCAGCTACACATTCGCATCTCAGCAAAATCACACCATCACTGTCATCTACATATTTATATCCAATGAAGAGTGTGTAAAATGGATCACATTCCTATTCTGCCTTGTCTGAATATTCGAAAAACGATCGGCTGTGATTGTAACTTGTACATTTCTGATGATTAATTTTACTTAAAAAAACCCAAAAACATTAATATTCTTTGTGCAGACAATTGTACATACAGTACAGAAAAAGAAAAAAGGAAAAGGTAATATAATCTGAGGCCGTTGTTAATGATGAGAAATAATTGGAGTAACATTTCCAGTCTAAACCCTAATCCCTAATGGGATAATTTTTTCATCCTCACTTTCTAGCACTAGAGACTTGTGTTTCTGCAACCCAGCACATAAGTACTCCAATATACATTAATGAACATAAGCCAAGGTAAGTGTAGGTTTTCCTTTATGCAAAAGGAGAAAAAGTGAGCAAAAGTCATCAAATACGATATCCTCTATTTTGAAGGAATTGTATTATTGGAAGTAGTTCCTTAATTATTGAACTATGATGCCAAGTTGGTTTGTCATACAACAGGAACTGACTTTTTAGATTAAGATGGAAAACTAACATACATACTTTACTGATTAGAAAAACAAATCTCTCAATCTAAAAATAAGTTATAATTCTGAGTGATCTACAAAGCTTTCAAGATGACTTCCAGGCCTGTACAATGAAACATACATAAATATATAATACTCCATTTTAACAATGATTTAATGTTACAAAAATTGAGCCTGCAGTATCCAAATACCAGAAAACATAATAAAAAAGATATGTCTCTCTAAATGTAGGATAAAAAAAAACTATTTTGCTAGATCTCTATGAGTAGTATGTTAAAGGAGTGTTAGTTAAACTGAAAAAGATATGTATAGGACAGATACTACTGCTTAAAGGACAAATGATTTAACTTAAAGGACAAATATTATTACATATCAGCATCAGAATCAGGTCCTTAGAGATCTTATATTACTAAATGAGTAGGACATATCACATTATACTCTAAAGGCAAGAATATTATGATGATAAAGACCATGATTATTTTTGTAGGAGTAATGATTACAGAAATTTTCTCACCTAAACATTTTAAACATTCTAAAACATTCTAAAAAATACAAATAATTGAAAATGATCTATATGTTGTCTAAATGTCTAAATTAAGAGAACATGTGTTTTAAATGTATGTGAGGAGTCTCCAGTTTATGATCTCACCTGTGGCTTAATATGCAAATTTTCCATTGGAAAGCAGTTAATTTGCATATCAAACCACAGGTGAATTAAGTAGACTCTACAGACACATTTGATGAAACTAATTTAGGCATTTTTTGGAATTTTGCTAACACACTGTATAGATCATTTTCAATCATTTTTTATTCTCTACACTCACAGTTAAAACAGTGTTTAGGTGATACAGTCCTTTTACAAAGTAAAAAAATGAAATTAGTTCTTTATCATAACTAATTACTATATGCACTATTTTGATTTTTTTCTATTTTAGGTGCATGCACACCTTTAAAAAGCCCTTACTTTGGACTTTAAAAAAAAAAAAAGCACAATATTTTGATTGATCTGTACTGAGAGCTAATGTTCAAAGTGCTGCTATTTTGGTTTACTAAGAAATCTGTTGCAAAATGTTGGTAATGATAGAAAACACTTAATAAAAAAAATAGCATGCCAGAGCCACGGGCAGCTCGTTTGGAAGACTTTAGAACATACAAATCTGGTAACATCACGAGCTAAAGAATATGCACTTTAAACAAATATTACTAGAAAAATCAAAAAGTTAAAAAGTGATTCACGATTAACAAAAATGATTCAAAATATACTGAATAGGAAACAATAACTCTACATCAACCTTCAATCATCAACCATCAATCCTTGAGACGCCAAGTTGAAGCCCTCAGGCGAAACGCGTAGCGGACTGGACTCACCTGCTTTTACTGAACTTTCTGGACTTCCTTTATTTTATTCATTTGTAAAGTTTTAACGTATGTTAAGTTTTAATCAGCTGCATCTCCGAGGACATCAAAACTGACGGTGATTGTGGCGCCCATCCCGCAGGAGAAAGATAACCTCCAGTGTCAGCTGCTACTTTTTTTCTATTAAATATTGTGATATTCTTTACACTAACCAACTCCCTACTGTTGTGCTCTTTGAGCTATAACTCACAGAGGATGGCTACATCACGTCCCCACTGAAGAATACATGCTTATGAAGTGCAAATCCTTTCTGGAAGTCTGTGAGTGAGAAATTAGAGGGGAGACAACGGTCTCCCTCAATCACGAATTTTTACACGGATTTTTGTCACAGAGTTTCACTATACAGTTACCTAAAAAGGTGTCCATATATATGTATATATACACTTTTTTTTTTACTTACAGTTTGTTTAAGTGCACTATTGCTATTTTTCACTTTATGTTTACTGTACTATGTGTGGTTTAGGCACACACTCCCTCAGTGCTGCTAAAACTAGAACCATAGCGCTCAGTGCTGCTAAAACTAGAACCATAGCGCTGGGTATATATTTATAATAATAACTCTACATCCAATCTTCATAGGAAATGTTGCAATCACTGATCATATTGATGCAAAAGAGAAAATGTAAGCAAAATAGTGCTCTCTGTATATAAATGCTAGTTTTCATTTTATTTCATTATTTTTTTTTAAACATAAATGTCTCTTGTTTTATGCATTTGCTTGCAATTCTGCTTACACAATGTATATATAATTTTTCAGCATTTTATATTTTAGATTCACAGTATAAGAAATACTCCCTTTAATTACAAAGTAGCCGAGTTGGAAAAATTCTCCAATGCAGCTGAATTGAAACATAGAAACATAAAAACAAAGAATGTGCAGCAGATAAGAACCATTCGGTCCATCTAGTCAATTGTAGAAGTTTTCTCACTCAGAAACTTTGGCCTTAAGTTTGAAATTCCCTTGTCAATTCTCTCTTTTACGAATAACGACCATAATTAGATTGAAAAAACGTCATTGAGTCCAGTAAGTTTTTCCTATGAACTTAACCCTACTAGGTGTTCGGTTTATAGAATAGCAATAGGATTACATGTATTACATAAGCCTCTGTCTCCGTGTAGTGAAAGCCACGACAAATGCCGAAAGTCTATAAACCGAACGTTCGGTTTATAGACTTTCGGCATTTGTAATGCATGTAATCGTAGTACTATTGGCTTTCACTACACGGAGACAGAGTCTCCATTCATAAATTTATGAATGGAGACTCTGTCTCTGTGTAGTGAAAGCCAATAGTACTATTACATTCATTACAAATGCCGAAAGTCTATAAACCGAAGGTCGTTCGGTTTATAGACTTTCGGCTTATGGAATACATATAATCCTATTGCTATTCTATAAACCGAACGTTCGGTTTATAGAATAGCAATAGGATTACATGTATTCCATAAGCCGAAAGTCTATAATACGAACGACCTTCGGTTTATAGACTTTAGGCTTATAGAAAACGTACAGTAGTAGTGCCTTTCTATGAACCCATGACTATGCTGCTTACGACTATGTGCTTACGAGCATGAAACGCGTCAAGCTTGGTCAGCTATTGGATTTATTTTTATATGTATTTTTGTAAATGGATCAGTCCTTTTTATGACAAGCTGCTTTTTATTAATCTATGAATTAAAGTTAAGTTTTAAGGTACCGAGTTCCACACCGTTGCAGTTTTCCTTTTCTTTTCGTCCCTATAAATACAGACTGAAGCTAAGAGTATGCAGAAACCTCCAACAAATTTAAAAAGAAGTGTTGATATCCAAAATCAATTAATATTCGATAATCGGTTTTGCTAACTAACATAACATAATTCCAATCAGACTGATCCCAATGTCAAGAATTGACAGATATCCATTAAGAAAATGGTGACCAATATTAATTTGCTAAACTGAAAGAAAATGAATTATAATTTGTTAATCCTTAAATAAAACAGCCAATCACAAGGTAGCAATATCTCGAAAGCCAACCTAACTCAATAGCAGTGAAAATATTTTTTTGCCATAAAAAATAATTAATGCACAAAAGACACTAACCTAGACGGACTCCGTCACCTGCGTTTTGGCTCAAAGCTTGGATGACCAGTAGAGATTAGATTTAATTGACTGGGGATTTAAACTGATCTCTAGGTTAAAGGAATTCTTTGAGTGGAAATTAAATTTGGTTGAATGATTAAAGAAGCTGTTGGAATTACTGTTTTAGATTTACGTGGTCTAATGTTTTTGATGTTGGATATTTTCATTAAAACTGAGCAAGATACGCATTTCATTTCTTGGTCATACATTGATTATTAAATCGTGAAAGAAATGACAGATGCCTACTTTGTAGGATTTTTTTTTTTTTTTTTACTGAATGAATACATATCATTCAGTTAAGGTATCTCCCCATTCCTTACATTTCACAAACTTTCTCTAAGAAGACCATGGTACTATTTCAGCACTTAAAGTCACAGTGACATTTGCCAGGGAGCAAAAAGTGTGTGTGGTTTAATTCAATGGAATACAAAGGGCAACAACATGGCACATGCCATCATTCATTAAATGGGGCATGGATGGATGAGTACACAGCATTATTTTGATAAAAAAAAATAATAGAAGAAGACACTTAGGAAAAATATGAACACATTAGGTTATATATGATTATGTAATAAGTAGGGCCGGTGCAAGGATTATTGCCACCCTAGATGAAGATGGACTTTGCCACACCCTCCACATAGTGTTACCATTTCAAGGGTGGTATAGTCAAGCTCAGTCTACAGTTAGTACAGATGTGGGAGAGTATAACTCACATTAGTATTCAGTCGGTTGTACAGAACAGCTCTAATCAATGTATAGTTAGCCAAACAGATAATTATACTTAAAGTGGTACATATCATCAGAATAGAATATAGTTATGTAAATCCTGTCTGAATACAATTTATTGTCCCACATGCAGGAGTCCATTAATCATGCCACAAACAGAAGCCTGTTGAAAGCATACAATCAATCTCCCCCCCCCCCCCCCTCAAATTGAGAATCTGCTCCAGACTTGTCACTCTGGCCCCATGTTTTTCATTTGCCCCCTGCTATTCTTCCCATCTTTTTCTCTGTAACCCCAAGATCCCCATGTCTTTCTCTCTTCCCCATGCCTTTCTCTCTCCCCTGATGTTTCCCATATCTTTTTCTGACCCTTTAATGTTTTTTCTGTTCCCCATGTTCATTTTCTGACCCCCTGTTTTTTTCTGTCCCCCCAAGCTCCCCATGTCTTTCTCTTTTCCTCATGCCTTTCTCTCTCCCCTGATGTTTCCCATATATTTTTCTGACACTTTAATGCTTTTTCTGTTCCCCATGTTCCTTTCCTGACCACATGTTTTTTTCTGTCCCCCCAAGCTCCGCATGTCTTTCTCTGTTCCCCATGCCTTTCACTCTCCCCTGATGTTTCCCATGTCTTTTTCTGTCATTTAATTCTTTTTTCTGTCCCCCATGATTTTGTACGTCCCGATGTTCCTTTTCTGTCCCCCATGATTCTTTCTATCCTCCTTGTTCCTTTTCTGTCCCCCCCATGTTTTTTCTCTGCTTCCACCTGCTCTCTATGACTTTCCTTTTCAGCTCCAAGTATCCCTCTCATGGGGGTGGGGGGGTTTCATGTGATCACATCCTACACATGACCCGCCCCCCGCCTCGCACTGACACAGAAGTACTCAAGTCCCCCAAACCTCCTTCATTATTATACGGAGGAGCTGGAGGATTCAGGGTCATCCTTAGGGGTGGCCACCCAGCTGGTATTTTACCAGCAGGCAGGTAAAACATTAGCTTGAGGCCAGTGCTAAGTTGATGGAGACAATATTTATATATTTAAGAAAAGGTGGTAATATTCATCATCCTATAGACTGAGAGAATAACAAGAGGCTTTATTTGTACAGTAAATATAGATTAAAATGATCAAAAATGATATACAAATTTATGCATTCTGTTAACTACTTTCAAACTAATTACTTTCAGTAGGAGATGCAAAATTTGCATACCAGGCCAAAAGGTGATGTCATAAACAGGAGACACCATAGACACATAAAACATATATTTCTCATTATTTTTGCATATCTAGTGATTATTCCTATTGTTCTTTTTGCTTTTCAGAACCATAACCATGTCAATATATAATAATAATGACTAAGTAATGGCTAGCTATTGCCATTATTTTAAAAGAATAGACTACTGTCATTCCTTCGAGATCAATATGCAATGTATTGGCATCCAATCAATCACATAAACATTTAATATAAAATCTTAAGCATTTTGACACTTCAGTATTAATCGATGCATGTAGCTTTAAGCGAGAGCTTTCACCGTTATGTCCTCTGACAGTGTCCAGGGCATAGTGACAGAGTAAAAATACACATGAACCATAATTCATCACAGTTTGTTTCCCTGTTGTGTTATTACATAGAAATGCTCTGTAATGAAGCTGCATTAATTGCTGTGGTATTTATGGTCCCTGGGGTAGAGTAAAAGGAGATCAAGGTGAGCCTAGGAACATGAAGGTATGTGTATATTATGGCACTGTTTCACAGGTGTACTATGGAGCTCACCTGTCCCTAGGTAGTGAAACTATTTAAATGCAACGGCTCCACTTATGCATTGTTTTTCTTTACTCTAGGAACAGAATTAGCGTTTTGTTATGCCCTATGGAAAACATACATTGTGAAAAAGAATATGCCTGCTGTTGTTTTACAGTTTCCAAAGAAGCTTTTTTTTGTTCATCTATGTATTCTAGAATGAATGTGCACATTAATCTATACTGTGGATAGGACAAACCTAGAAAAGACAAAAGTACATATGAGAAGAAGTTCACTAAGGTCCATCCAGAGTATCATTAAATTGTCCATAACAAATTCCAGTAAAGGCCCACCTTGATTTATCTTGGACCCTATCCCCCAAAAGGGGTTACAGTCTAAAGCGTACGTTGTCTGATACGGTTATTATGCTGTCATATTTGTTTTTTTTAAATAAAATTTCCATTTAAATTGTGATGGTGTATCATTAGGCAGTGATTGATGTATCACACGAAAAACATGGTATGTAAGAAACACGTGAGAAAATTAATATTATTTTGAGAATTTGTTTAAAACCACATATGAATGATCAGTTTATAAATTCAAATGTATCCAGAAGGTACATACTAACACAGGTCTTAGATAAAAAAAGAAGCATATGCCTAGCTGAATATGTCAAAGAACCCATCTCATGGGAATAAACGTATGGACGTAACAGGTGGGGGAAAGTCACTTGATTCTCTCCGTTAGCCAATATATTATAAAAGTTTGCAGAGTTCTGTAAATAATTCAAAAGGTTTGCTCGCTGCCATCCTTAGCTATACCTGTGTTATCTTAGCTCTGCATACTCCCATGTATAGCTCTGTCTATTTTACCAGCACCCCACCGATATTAGATCATGTTCTGCCCATTTTAAACCAATATCTCATCACAAAAAGATTGCTTATATATTTATTTGCTCATTTATTTCTGTAGTTAGTGTGGTATGTAAGGATGTTTGCATATCTTGCCATATGTGGATATGAGTCTGACCCTGCTCAGGTATACTCTGAATGGAATGTAAGAGCTGATGTTAGATATAAACATTCCCCATGTTTTGTAATGCTTTCCTTTGCTGCTGTAGGTTCTAACTGTAGTAACAGAGCCAAAATCAAATAAAATGCCAATGTCAGGATAGGGCTGGCAACGTGTGACCTAGGGGAAAAGGCAATCTGGTTCGGTTTCATCAGCCCACCTGTTCTCATCAGAGATAGACACAAATAGGCAGACAGGACAGGTATGTTTACAGATAGATTAATAGACAGACAAGACAATTGAAAAGTGGTGCAGCCCGGTGGGCAAATGCCCCTCTGCCCCTCCTTGCCAGACCTCCCCCTGCCAACAAAGTATAGAGCACAGCGCGATGCGTTGCACAGAACTCTTTGATTTGTTGGGTTAAAGTGCTCAGTTGGAATAAACTGAGTCATTAAATCCAAATGGCTAGAAATTATCTCAACCAAAACTACAGACCTAACATGTCGACGGGATCCAATCTATCATGTTGATTTGCACTTGACTTTGAAAGCAGTAAATCAATACCTACTTGGTGACAAGATATTGTTTCAGTAATTACTAGTGCAATCGTCTTGACTGATTTATTTTACAAGATAAGTTTTAGTTGTGCAGAGCAATAAAACACAAAGAATTACAAGGCAATTTTCTTACCTTGCCCCCTGCTCCCCCCCCCCCTTGATTTTCATTTGCATTTCTGATATAGATAGTCTAACAGAAGAACCTCATTGACTTGATCACACTCATCCAGTGATATTAGAAGGAGTGTGTTATCTCCTGAAGACAAGATGAGGAAACCAGTTGGATATAGTTAGCTGCTGTTATCACAATGTGACAGTTTACTGATTCGAAGCTGATTAAGTTTACTGGAAAATAAATCAAACTGCAACTCCAAAAGTAAAAAAAAATAAAACATTCTAAAGATTTTTTTTAATATAGAACATTTACAAGTTGACAGCATGATAACTTACTTATAATAAAGGACAACTATAAGGCTACTGTAGTCCCATAGAGGGCCCTAAAGTACATATTATGTACTTGATATTTATCTACGCACTCCAGACAATATGGGGTCAGTGTCCCAATGCAATCTTGGTGAAACAATGTAGAAATTGAAGGAAGGAGCACTCTGGGGGCTTGAATCTTGAAGAATCACAAGTTTATTTAAACAAGGATCAATATTTCAGTCGCACACAGGGCACTTTTACCAATGTTTTATATTTGTTGATGTATATAGACAAATATATATCTATATATATATATATATATATATATATATATATATATATATATATATATATACAGGTAAAACTCCTTAGCGCAAGATCCAACGAATTTCCACTTATAATGCGGTGCTCAGATGGCTCCCATGGAGTTATTGGGACAACGTATCTCCCTATAACTAGTGCATTAAAGTGGAAGTTTAGTGAGATCTTGGGATTCACACTGCGATCCTGCTAAGGTAATGATGTGAGTCTATGGATCCCAAGCCCTACGCTATAACCGGACTCAGCGGGAAGTGAGACCGGCCCAGCTGATTGTCACAGTGCATAGCACTTTTAGAGCACGCGCAGTGACTGAGTTTGACAAACAGCGGTTTGTAGTCAATGGAGTATATTTGTGCCAAGATCTTAATACAAGTGGGGTAACTCAAGGATCTGTACTTAGACCCATTCTGTTTAATATTAATAAGAGTATGTTTAGAAGAAGAAAGACTACCACAATAAGAGAAAATAGTCAAAGAGGGACAAAGGATTACAAGTATTTTCAGGAAGCATTACTTTACTAAGAGAGTTGTGGATGCATGTCATAGCTTCGAGCAGAAGTGGTTGAGGTTAATACCATTATTTAGGATAGCCGTAGCAGAACTATTACAGCTTTATGCAGGGGACAGGCGTAGGGCTGTTTTTAGATATGAGGGACTAATAAAAAAGAATATACAGCAGACTAGATGGGCTGAATGGTTCTTGTCTGCCAACACATTCTATATTTCCATGTTTGATGCTGAGAGCAGCACAGGGAAAAACAGGAGGGTTACATTTAGATGGATCATATGGAGGGAAGTGAAATACACATAAAAACTGCATTTTAACAATGAAAAAAAAAACAATCAAATCCTTAAAAATAATAATTTTTATTTAGGAATATAGTAACCGTACACTTGTCCGTTAACATCTTTCACAGTGCAATAGCTGAATCATAATATACACCAATTAGCCATAACATTATGCCACTGATAGGTGACAAGCTGGTGGAGGCAGTGTGATGCTTTGTCAGTGTTCTACTGGGAAACCTTCTGTCCTGCCATTCATGTGGATGTTACCTTGGTATGTACCACCTACCTAAGCATTACTGCAGACCATGTACACCCTTTCCTGGAAATAGTATTCCCTAATGGCATTGGCCTCTTTAAGCAGGATAATGCGCCCTGCCACAAATCAAAAATGGTTCAGAAATGCTTTGAGGAACACAACAAGTTCAAGTTGTTGGCTTGGTCTCAAGATTCCCCAGATCTCAATCTAATCGAGCATCTGTGGGATATGCTGGACAAACTACTCTGACCTATAAAGGCCCCACCTCGCAACTTAAAGGTCCTAAAGGTTATGCTGCTAACGTCTTGGTTCTAGATATGACAGCACACCTTCAGAGGTCTTGGGATGTCCATGCCTTGACAGGTCAGGGCTGTTTTGGCATTGAAAGGGGTCATACACAATATTAGGCAGGTGGTCATAATGTAATGGCTAATCAGTGAACAAACTCTGACAAATGCCATTTACAGCCTAGCCAATACCTATAGCAATTAACTGTGGGGTAACACATGAGGGTTTATTCACTAAAACTTTGGAGGTCAATTTTCACGTAGAGACTAACTCAGCACTTGCTTCGTTTCTGCTAATTGTATGTCTGTTCACCACAGTTCACTGTTTAAAGAATAACCCTCACAGTGTCTCCTTCTAGCTCTGGCCTAGACAGTGACACAGAGAGCCAAGTCTGAAACATTTTACTCAGCAGCCTTCACAGAGGATAAAAATGTGGTGGGAGATTTAAAAATTACAAGTGCAAAATAAATGACTGAAGGAAAAATACCTTGGAGAGTGTTTAAGGTTCAAAGAGAAGCATGAGACAAGTTTCTGCATTATGTTATGTGCACATCAAAATACTATTCCTCAGGGAATCTTTGTGGTTAAGTTAAGAATGTTTGTTTCATGCCTGTTACATAGAAGTCTGGATTGAATCAAAAAAGGTGGTAGAAGATGTCTTCTGCGTGAATGTGTTTAAATATAGTTTATTTTACACTCTTCTCTACTTACATTTTATAGTCAATTTATTGTGAAATTTTGTAATATGGCCCCAAGAGGAACAATTTGACAAATGTATGTATTAAATATATCAATAAACAGTGATAAATGGGTAATTACTTTTTTTTTTGTAAACACCATTATGTTCATATAGCATTTATTCTTCAAACCACACACTTCTAAAGTGTCAATCATACAGGCGTTTGCAGTTCCAACGCGTTTCATGCACATTATAGCATCTATTAAACTGATTGAAAAAATAAAATAGTAAAGTTCACTTGTGCTGTTATCTCGAACATTAATGTGCAGTAATTCATCTGATGCATTTAAGGGTTATTTATCTGTAGCAGATAATTTGCTTTTATTGTTCTGCAAATTATCTTATCTTTAGAGGGCACAACTTTGTGTGTCATTAGTCTCTGTCTGGACACTTTGTTTTGTCTTTTAACTAGTTAGTGCTTCATTTGCTTTCTTACTTATCCAATGAAGAGGATTGGGATCTTGTTCTTCAACAAGGCAGGAATTTGTATATATATATATATATATATATATATATATATATATATATATATAGGTGCTCCATAAGTGGTGTCAAATTGTACCTATAAATTGCAGTAGTGTCTCTGTATTATACAATAGGAAGGCCTTTTTGGTCTCTGGTAAGCATTACACATGAAGAGATTAAGCCCCATAAGCAGCAGTATTTAGTGTTAGGACTCACCAACATTGGAGTACTATGAGGTAGTGGTGGGCTTAGCACAATATGGCCCTATATGTAACCAAATCTTCAATTTTGTTATCTTAGAAAGAAAGGTGTTTTTAAGTAGCTTTAATGAAACCTATAGCTTTAAGAGTTTTTCTCCTACCTGCTTTGAGGTGAGTGCGCTGATCTCTTTGCATTTTATATTTGGATATTGATATATAGATATATAGATCTACCGTAAATATGTTCAAGTATGAAATTCCCCAACACTGAAGTCACTCAAATGTCTAAATCAGACATGTACTTACAATTCGAATTTGGAATATTAAATAAATCATTCCTACAATTAGTAGATATTTAGTGATGTCTTCAGGTACGTTACTGGTATAATTAACACAATTAATTAACAAATCTAATCAAATATTAACATAAACTGTGTTCCCCTACCCTTATTAGACAAAAAGAAAGCTACTTTACCTGTAGACCTATTGGGTTTTTTTGTGGGAGGAGAGAGGGTTGTTCATTATATGTATTTTCTTTAAAAATCAACTAAAAAATATCATGCAAATCTGCTATGTGAGCAGAATTTACAAAGATGCAAAAATTAACTAATGTAACATTAAATGAATACTTCCAGGCATCTGAGAATCCTTTATGTCATTAGATATATCTTAAGTTCTTTAAAGATTCTAAAACTACTTTTTTGATATCACAGGAACCTTTCATATGGAATAAACATGTATTTTAACCATAATTACCCCTTTAAATTACTAATGTATTGTCTATGTATATAAAAGCCTAAAGATTGTTCTGGTACACACATTGTAACACTTCCAGCACTAGATGGCACTGCTACCGCCCATAGGATAACACAGGATGACAGGGCATTATTTTCCAGTAGTGGCAATTTTTGTAAAAAAATAAATAAAAAAGCTTATTAACTCTTTCTGCCAATGCAGGCACAGATAAGGATCACTCACCTCATATTTATAAACTCATTTTGTGCAAGTCATGGGCTATTCCTTGCAGGAAGAAACTGGACTGCACCTTTGGCGATGTTTGGGAGGACACAGCAGGTGAAACTTACAGTCATCAACACTTACATTTGTAATAAGATGTATAGTATTTCGTTTTTCTCTAGAAGGAACTTCTACATGAGTACCTATGGTTCTCATCTTTCTTTACAAGGCTCCGTGAATATGATGCATTGCTTCTATTCAATAAACCGCCACACTTAGCCAAACGTAGAAATAAAGCATTAAGCTAAATCTGTATGTCAGATTAAACAACAATAAGACAAAGAATTAGCATAGAAATTCTTTCCTGTTTTTCCTATCTTCTGTGTAAAATGTTGTGTGTGAAAATAATGGAGGCATGTAGAACGCAGACAGAGAATTGTCTTTAAAGTAAAAAAAATAACCAAATGACCAGCACTACAGTGAAAAAGTGGAATTTATTGTCCGATTTCTTTTTTTTAAGTAAAAAAATTGCTGAGATCTTATGAATAACTTTTTTTTGTGCTATTCCTGTGTGCAACATCTTTTATACATCAGCCCCACTGAGTTTTACACCATGTACCAGATCTTTTAATCATTTACAGAATATCAGCAGGTTATGTGCTAAACTTAAAGAGTCGAGGCATTATGTTGTTAAGACATGTGCATTCGTTTTCGGAGGAGTGCATTTTCGGCCGAAAATAGCATTTTCGTCTATTAGTCCAAAAAACAAATAACGAAAATGCTAAACTAACGAAAGCCGAATGAACGAATGGTTAATAAACGAAAATCGTTCGTCCATTTGTCCATTCATGCGATTGGTATTCTATAAACTGAAATAGAGTCGGTTTATAGAATACCAATAGCATTACATACATTCCATAAACTGACAAAATGAACGACTTTCGGTTTATGGAATGCATGTAATGCTATTGGTATTCTATAAACTGACTCTATTTCGGTTTATAGAAAGCCAATAGCACAAAAGGACGAATGGACGAATGATTTTCGTTTATTAACCATTCGTTCATTCGTTCATAGCATTAAATGGATTCCATAAACCGAAAGTCGTTCATTATGTCGGTTTATGGAATGTATGTAATGCTTTTGGTATTCTATAAACCGACTCTCTTTCAGTTTATAGAAAGCCAATAGCATTACATAGATTCCATAAACCGACATAATGGATGACTTTCAGTTCATGGAATGTATGTAATGCTATTGGTATTCTATAAACCGATATAGAGTTGAAATAGGTCAATTCGTATGAATGGGGACTCTATTTCAGTTTATAGAAAGCCAATAGCATTACTAACATTCCATAAACTGAAAGTCTATAAACCAAATCTCTTTCGGTTTATAGACTTTCGGTTTATGGAATGCATGTAATGCTATTGGCTTTCTATAAACCGAAATAGAGTCCCCATTCATGCAAATTGACCTATTCATATGAATGGGGACTCTATTTCGGTGGAATGTATGTAATGCTTTTGGCTTTCTATAAACCGAAATAGAGTCCCCATTCATACGAATTGACCTATTTCAACTCTATTTCGGTTTATAGAATACCAATAGCATTACATACATTCCATAAACTGAAAGTCGTTCATTGTGTCGGTTTATGAAATGTATGTAATGCATAGAGTTGAAATAGGTCAACTCGTAGAATGGGTACTCTATTTCGGTTTATTGAATACCAATAGCATTACTTGCATTCCATAAACCGAAAGTCTATAAACCAAAAGAGAGTCGGTTTATATACTTTCGGTTTATGGAATGTATGTAATGCTATTGGCTTTCTATAAACCGAAATAGAGTACCCATTCATACGAATAGGTCAATTAGTATGAATGGGGACTCTATTTCGGTTAATAGAATACAAATAGCATTACATACATTCCATAAACCGAAAGTCTATAAACTGAAAAAGAGTCGGTTTATAGACTTTCGGTTTATGGAATGTATGTAATGCTATTGGCTTTCTATAAACCGAAATAGAGTCCCCATTCATACGAATAGGTCAATTCATTACATTACATACATTCCATAAACCGAAAGTCTATAAACCGAAAGAGAAGTTAAAAAAGGTCAATTTGTACGAAAAAAAACCGAAACGAAAATAATGAACGAATTTCATCTGAAACAAATGCAGTAATGAACAAAATTCGATTTGGACGAACTAAATAACATTTTCGTCCGAATGGACGAAAACGAAACGAAAATGTTAGTTTTGCACATTTCTAATATTGTTTATGGATAGGTTCAAGTTTCTATATCTTTGGAATGGGGAATATTTTCATTGAGGAGGTGAAAGTCTTAACCTTAATCGATCCATATAATGAATTTTTTTTCAAAAAACTGTTACAATTATTAATTTCCTTAGCCTGCATTTTACCTGTCAAGTTACATAGCATATGCCCATCTTGTAACATCACCTTCTATTCAAGTAGTTGACTATAACCACCAATTAGACATATTTACTAATAACAACTTACTATCATCAAATGATATGCACACATAGCTCCATGGAAAATCGTAGGTAAAGTATATGGATAAAATTTACAGTGTACCTTCTCTCCATTGTTATATGATTCTGTGTGGCAGTGGTGTATTTAAGTTATGTTCTGCCCTAGGCTTGACTAAACTCATCCACCCCCTAATCTTCATTTGCCCCATCCCTTTCTGTAACGGCCAGACCTCTTCATGTGTAAGATCTACTATCATTGCCAATGCCATATTTGTCCTCCAAACACCTTGCCAGTGTCATCTTTGTCCTCAAACACCTTTCCACAGCCATCTCTGTCCTCAAACACCTCTCCATAGCCACCTCTGTCCCCAAACACCTTTCCAGTACCATCTGTATGCCAAAACATATTCCCAGTGCCACGTTTTTTGTCCAAAACAGCTTATCAGTGCCATTTTTATGCCCAAACTCCATCCCAGTACCATCTCTGTGACCAAACACCATCCCAATACTTCCCTTGTGCACAAACACATGCCAGTGCTACCACTGTGATCAAACATATTCCCAGTTCCAGTTTTGTGCTCAAAACACCCTTTCAGTATAATCTCTGTGCCCAAACAGCATCCCTATGACACCTTTGTGCCCATAGCAGCATGCCAGAGCCACCATTCAGCTTCCAAGTGCCATCTTTGTGGCCAAATTCCATTCCAGTGCCACCAAAACAGCTTCATGTCCCCATCTCTGCCCCCAAAATGCTTGACAGTGTCATCTTAGGCCAAGGTGTTATCCCACGCAGCATGGATTCTAATTTTGCCAATATCCCTGTGTGTGCCTATGTCTAACATAAACTCCAAACAAATGTCAGAGCAGTTTCATCTTGCACTTCTGGGTTGCTCTAGACACTGGCCCAAACCATGTAGATAAAGAATCAGTCACTGTATTTACATCTTCCCTTCTTTAAAATTCAGGATGTCACCTGTTGTTTCTCAAATATAATCATTCACAGAGTTTGACTTGATATCCATTTTGGATCATTAAAACTGTCTAACTTTAATTGCTGTCCGATAGTAACCTACAAAAGCACCTCTGCTTTTTAGCTACAGAAAGTGAATCTGACATGTACTATTTCCATTTTATGTCCATGCTCTTTGAATTTCTTTAACATAACTTACATTTAAATTCCTTTCTGCCTCATCTTCTATGACTTATAACACATGGATCAGTTCCCACTATATTGCTTACCAGTAAACTGTGCATACAAAACAATGTTTATTCATTTTATTATTATTATTATTATTATTGTTTAATTATTATTTTTAATGAAATTATTACTAAATTGTTATTGTTTTTGTATGTTTTTTGGGTCCAGCTGACCCTGATCTCCTATCAGTTTTAGGGATCCCGCTACAGCACCTCTGGGTAAAATTATAGGTTGGATAGTGAGGATAGATGACTTAGTGCAATGTATGTCTGTTATAAATAGTAGAATGTAATATTTACTCAACAATATAATGAAAATGCATTTTACATAGTACACAAACCATAAAACAGATATGAAAGTGATACACTGGGCTGTTATTGTAGCAGCAGTATAGGAGGTGAAAATAGAAACCTGATGCGTTTCACTGACAGAATCTTCCTCAGAGTATAAACATATATATTAATGTCTCTCATCTGTATCATTTGTTAAGTAGGACCATTCTTTTGTTTGATTTCTTTCTTTTTTTTTTCTCTTTTGCTTCCATTTTATTCTATCCCAGACAAGTGCTTATTTGCCTTTATTTGTATTACTGACTTCTGAGTAAGCCACTCGAGATGAAATCCGTCAGGTTGCTTCTTTCACCTCATATGTTGCTGCTAATATGACGGCCCGGTGTATCACTTTTTCATATATGTTTTAGTGGGATCCCTAAAACTGATAGGTGTATCACATGTTTGTATATGTTATGTCATTTTTATGTACTGTGCAAAATGTATTTTTATTATATTGTTCCTGATCGTACTGTTATTAGAAACATAGAAACATAGAATGTGTCGGCAGATAAGAACCATTCGGTCCATCTAGTCTGCCCAATTTTTTTTGAGTACTTTTATTAGTCCCCCGTTCCCGGTCTTATAGCTAGGATAGCCTTGTGTCTATCCCACGCATGCTTAAAATCCTTGACTGTGTTTACCTCTACCACTTCTGCTGGCAGTATTGGTTAATGGAGGAGGATTCGAATGCATGCATTCAAGACCACATTAAAGACCACATAGAATGAAGTTATCTTCTGGATTCTGTTTGTTTCCATCATCTCCATTGTCACAGGAATTATGTATAAAATAAATATAACGCATGGAAATGTATATATACATATAAATACTATATTTACACCACAGTTAAAAGGTAGGGGGTCACTTGGGAATTTCCTTGTTTTCCATGAAAACATACATCAATTGAGTTACATAATGAATTGGAGATATAGTGAAGATGTTGATTTTTAAAATAATAATCTTGAATTAGTTAACATAACGTGCCATTGGAAAACGGGTGTGATCCACGGTGTCTACACTGATCTGATTAGGGAAAGTAGGAAGATGCATTAAAGGAGAAACGAGACATCAAATTTAGCAAGGCATCCTTTTGAAATAATCCAAAATGGTATTATTCCAACAATAGGATCAATACATGCTTTATTAAAAGACTTACGATAAGAACAGAAAGAAAGAAGATTGCTAAAATTCAAGTGAATAATAATTATCAAATTGAGCTCCCTGGTGTAATTGAATTATTTGAATTTGGAATCTAAACTGAAGTAACAGATTGAAAGATGGCATGGTGTAGAGATTTCATGGATTGGATGCATTAATGCCCTTAAGACCTATATGGTGCCCAAGGTACTTTATATTTTTAGGACAATTCCACTTTGAGCCCCATAATGATTTTTGCATTCTATGTCAAACATTTCACAATATATATATGGCAGCCTGAAAGGGCCAGGGTTGCTAAGATTGATTTGACCAGGAGTAATAAACAGACAGGCCTTGGATTCCTGGACCTCTAGAAATGACATCAAGTCTCTTTGCTTGCCCATGCCTTTGAGTGGAATACTAAAAAAAGAGGCCAATCAGAGATGGGTGCAACTTGAAACTGCTCAAACCAAAAACCTCAACCCTTTTGTTTCTTTATTGGGTAGGATCCTCTTCCTTTCACAATATTGGGGTAATATATCCTGTGTTAAGGATGTATTTCATAATATGGAGAAACTTAGGTCTAGTATGGGGATTTATCCCTTAAAGGCAGCAGCACTAATTGAATCTCTTTTATTCTGTATTCCGAATATGAACCTCTCAGATTGGATAAAGAGAGGAATTGTTTATATTTTAGATATTCTTCATTTACAGGAAAGTATGCCTTTTCAAGCTATTCAGGACAAATTATTTCTTTCAAATTCAGAGAGGTTCCCAAATCTTAGAATTCATAATTTCTTGAGAAGGAATGTTTTAGCTACCCAGAATTAATTAATTAAACAGATTAAACAGATTCATTTAGAAATGTTCTTCATTTGTCGACTGACAATGGGACCTACCTCTTCCATCTCCCATTTTAAAATAGAGATTTAGAAAGATCACACTCCAACGGGTCATGTTGAAAGGCGACTGACCTTAATAGAGCATTACATTGCGTTACGTTGCAAGAATTATATTGTATAATTGTATATTGTTGGTACATGGTTCCTGCTTGCCTAAACACATTTAAGCATTCTATCCGTAACTTATGCTAGAGGTATAAAAGGGCTTTAAAAACAATGTACCACATTTGGTTGAGGTGTCAGGGTTTTGGATAACATCAAAGATAACCTTTGCAGGCTCCTTAGAGATAAGCTTTATATTGACTCCCCTTTCTCAGCTCCATCTTTTTTTGTTTATCTTCCAAACCCATAGAACTCTACTAGGCTCATATCATTTCTGCAACTAAAATTTGCTTGGTCCGATATTTGAGAAGAGAGGAGATTCCAGGGTTGCATGAATTAATTGCTCACATTACCCATCAGAGTCAAATGGAAAGACATGTTTTTGCTGATCGGAGGAAATAATGGGAAGTGCTGGCATGCTCTTTGATTCTGATTGTGTAGCAGGTTTTTTGATCTCTTTCCATGGGACTTGCCTTTCCCCAGTCCGAGCATCTCTGGGAGGACCCGGATGCTTTGAGTTTAGATAGTTTGCTTATAGTACACCCCTTTTTGCGATTTCATTATGCTAAATTTAACTGCGTAATTTACTCTTAATTTTATTTTTGGTATTTTAGAACTTTATTCAGAATATTGCACCTTTTTTTGTATTTATAATATATAATTGTACTTGGGATTTATTATCATCTGAATTTAATCTAGAAACTGATGTTCAGCAATGTAAAGTAATCTTTTTTTAATTATGTTGATTTTATGAATATTTCATAAAAACAAATAAAAATATATATTTTTTTATTTAAAAAACATGGACATTTCTAAGTAACCCCAAACGTTTGAACAGTATATATATGTATAGTAATTTAAATTCAAGCAGTCTAAAAATGTGGAATGACTAAAATGAAAATGATTTCTGAAGGCACATAGATTTCACAATGGGAATTGAGTATAGCTCTTAAAGTCTACGTATTAAATATGCCATATAAGTTGTACTACCAGATAGGATGGATTTTGGACTTTTTCTGTGACAAACACATAGATATAATACTTTTCTACATTAAATGTTACTGTTTTAAAATACTACTTTATCACAGCTATAAGTTTACATGTCCATGCATTATCTGTTGCAATGTAATTCAAATAGTGATCTAGATAATAATAATTTAAAGAAGTATTTCTTGAAATGTATTTATTTGAATTTCCCTTATAGATGCATTTGACACCTTAAATTTTTACAGCATTATTAGCTAAATATAAACCATGAGTCACATAACATTAATAATTCATGATTAAGCCCAATTAATCAAGCAATATATTTAATGGCTTTACCTTTTACTGTAATATAATTAAACCCTCAAGGGACATTTCAAAGATTGCCTTTTTACCTCTTATTATATTTCATTCTGCACTTTTTTTTCTTTTTTCACATTTGTGGTTTTGATTTTACGAGCAATTAGACGTATTTACAGCAGACATCTTAGTCCACCCAAGAAAATTATTTCTTAACTTTATAATTCTTTATTAGGTATATCAAAAAGACTTACAACACACAAGAAGAAGGGAAAAAAAAAACAAACCATAGAAGCATCTCAACATGTACAATTCAAGAGATCTTTTATATTCTAAATTAACCGGCCTTCCTTCCCCAAAACAATCGCCGCTGGTTTCCAGTATAAACGGAAGGGCAGACGTTAATATTTTCAGGAAAAGGCTCAGGAGGAGGATACAATCTTGCCCTCACCGCGCAGGGACTATATCACCCCATTCCGCGCAGGGACTATATCACCACATTTTTAATACTCGATTCCCAGGGTGACCAAATCAGCTAGTATAAGGTGCTATTTGCTCCAAAAGAAAATTATTTGTTTCGAAAAAAAACCCACTAATATTAAAATATAAATAAGATTGACCTGTATTTGAAAAAAAATAGTGGTATTTTATGAGACTAATAAAAAAACACAGGATTGTTTGGAATCGAAAAAAGGGGGCCCAATGGAATGCTTAGGGTGTCTCAATAACTAATTTGCACATGGCTAATTTAACATACAGTGACATAAATATAATCATAGGTTTTTAATCAATACGGAAATTCTCAGGAAGCATTAGTCCCTCCATCTTAAATTTACGGATGCGGCATTTAAGATGTCAAGATTATATTTCAGGAAAGATGCAGTTTCAAATTCATCTGATGCACTCTCTACATCTGATGAGCTGTACTAGAATGTAGGAAATCCACAAAAATGGCAAAAATGGCACCAAAATATATATTGCAACCATTAGAATAAGGTGTACAGGGAATGGTCTTTTAAGCATGTGGTAGCTTCTTAGCTACTGCAACAAGCCACTGTTCCTAAAAGGCGAAAAACAGGTGAGATTTAAGGATGCAGGGATTCCAAAAGCCATAAAGAATCCAGTAACAAGGTGCAATAAAGTCTTATGGAGTAATGAGCACTTAAAAAAAAAAAGAAAAAGGATAACAAACATGGAAATATGCCAGAAGACAAATTAGTAGTAAATCGTGGGCTTGGTGGACTGGACTTGATAGCTGGGCACCCCTAGTCACTTCATTTGTGGTCCCCAACCGCCGCTCATGGGACACTAGGTCCCCCCTCATTATTATTTTAGGGTCCCAACCAACCGGCAATGGGTGCGGACCGGGGGTACATTAGGTCCCCCCTAACATTAATAGGTTCGGGGTTAACCCCGGAACCCGGACTTTTTTTCGGAGTTCGACCGAACCCGCCGAACCCGAACATCCAGGTGTCCGCTCAACTCTATTAGTATAGAGATAGCATATACATATATAAAACCTGTTAAATAACTGTACTACCTAGTCATATGACACTGAATATTTTCTGAAATACAAAATTGAATTAACTTAGCCGGGTTTGTGTAATCTAATAAAATTCTTAACATGTTCAACTCATTTAAAACCATTTATACTTTAATGTGACAATTATCAGACAATACTAAATCCAGCCGGTGTGATTATGCTAATGCCTTCTGGATATACTTCTTCTTAAACAGTACAAACTTCTTTGATTTTATATAAAAATTTCCTTAATGATCAGTGTTTAATTCCCCAAATGTCTCATTACCAAAATAAATTATATTTCAAAGGGAATTTGAAAACAGTTTTTCCAGGTTCAAATTAGATTACGTGAGACATTTGGCGAAACCATAAAATATTCAACTTAATAAATTCATTTAATGGATCACATGAAATGATAATCTATATGCCAGTTCTTTAATAATCTAAATTTTCATTGAGAAAAAAATAACAGGTTATTGTTGCCTTACAGTAACATAGAGTTTAAAGGAAGATGGAATATTTTAGAATGGACAATAACAGTTTCACATTGTTTATTATTTAAATATTTTAAAATACATCATGTAATGTAACCCTACCACCTGAATAACAGTTGATATTAATTATAATAATTTGTTGTTTTTATAGTATTTTTTGCCCTACGAATCTCAAGGTGATTTATAAATCAGTATAAGATGTTGTCATACCCAAATTAACCACAACCAGCAACGTGTAACTAGGTCTCCTCCTACCTCCAAAACCTGTCACCTGCATCACTCAGCTGTCCCTCCATTGATGTAGGGTATGGGGGGGGGGACATTTATTGCCTTCCACATATATGCACCTTGAATGTTGCCCATTGTGCTCGCATGTCTAGCTGCCCACATGGCAAGGCACACTATTTTAACTTTGCCTTACAAACCAGACCCTGTGGAAATCAATTTACAGGAGGGCCATCCTTGCCCCTATTTAAACCTGCCAAATGGGCTCAGAATTGTGCTCTCAGAGTTTACGCTACTTAGTATACTGTATTCTGTTCCGTTCCTGACCTTTTCCTTTCCCTGGACTTTGTGTATGTCTAGTTCCCTGATGTTTGGCTTCTCCTGGACATGGTATATCTCTAGCTCCCTGAACTTTGACTCCTGCACCAGTATTCCTTAGTTTGCTGGGTACATCTATAGTGTTCCTGGCATCCTCGGTCCAAGACCAGTTATCCTCCAATGTGCCAGGATTATTATGCCACTCAATATGCCAGGATTTTCCCACACAATATGCCAGGAGTATGCCCCTCAATATGCCAGGATTATGCCTCTCAATGTGCCAGGATTTAGCCACCCTCTTCCTCCCCCTTCCCCCTTACTTACCTCCTTGCTGCTGCTCTGTCTCCTGGTGCTGTAGGTCCGTGGCTGTGAGGGAAGCGTTGTGCGTTCCCATCCAGCCAATGCGCATTCAATAAAGTTTGTTTAAAAAAAAAGTTTAAAAAAACTTTATTGAATCCGCATCGGCTGGAGGTGAATGCACAACGCTTCCCTCACAGCCACGGACCTGCATCGGGAGACAGAGCAGCAGCGAGGAGGTAAGTACGGGGGAAGGGGGAGGATTTTTTTTCACGGTTCCGGTGCCCCCTGCTAAGTTGCACCCTAGGCGGCTGCCTAGGTCGCCTTACAGGTGGTGCCGGCACTGCCGAACCCCGAACTCCAACACGAACATACAGTGGAATGTCCGTGTTCGGGGTCCAAAAACCGTAATGTTCGGTACAAACTCTATTGGTCTGTTCCATCCTCAGATCCACTGGGACTACCTTAAACAAGTCTTTTCATGCCTGCATTTTGGGTTCTGTCTCTGAACTGTAAGTACCTATCCATTACAGATGTACTGACTGAATGTCTGCTCTGTTTCAGATTGCAAGAACTGCACCAGTGATTCTCAGAGTTTCATCTTGTTTATCTTCATTATCATCTACATCCTGAGTTTTCTTACTGACTCCTGTGTTTCACTAGTGGGTGGGACTAGGTGGCCCTGTACACTTTTTTTTTTTACCTGCCTTTTAACATAAAGTACATCTTTCTGGAAGAAAGTGGAGATTTACCTGATCAAACAGGATTATAACTCCGCCCCTTATTATGTAATAGTTACCTTACCCACCCATTCAATGCAAGTCTATGGTCATAATTCAGACATATAGACTGCATGCTGTGTCCCCAGCCCCAAAGTGAGATACTAGTGCTGTAAATTCCCTGTGGGGTAGGCACCCAGTCACACTTGTTTAGTAAAATATTTTATTGAATAAACTTACATAACGAAAACAAAAGACACCACAGCACTCATATATGGCTAAAATCCCTCCCCTATATAGCCAGTGCTTAAAAAAGGGAGCATTAACTAATTACTTTCTTAAAAGGCAATATAAATATTGCTACAGAGGAATCCAGACTGCTTCTTGTAACCTAAATCCTAACTGATATCACTGAAGATCAAAGATAACCTATGGGGGCTCCTTAGAAATAAGCTAAAACTGTAGAAAAACTAAAATGTGTTTCATGGTAACAATAGGTTTATCATATATCAAAATCCTGTACAATATACAGAACATGTCAAAGTAAAAGACTTGTGTTGCTGATTATTGATTACAGATGGCATCCATGTACAAAGCTTATTATTATTGCAATCAAGCAAGTCAAAATGATTGAACTTAGTGTGAGCTATTCACTAAAACCTGGGGAGTTTCTCCTACTAGAAAAGCTTAACTGGCCCTGCACAATGCATAATTAAACCTTTGAAGATTTGACAATGCATTTGGCAGGGCTAGCTCAGTTCACCTGCTTAATGCAAACAATGAATAGGTCACCTTAAAGGATTTGCAGAAGAGGCAAATGTAGCTCACGATGGATGACTGTCCAAAACAATTTATGCTCAGTCAGTTCAAACTGGAGCTAATATGAATACACCTCAGAATATATGTCATAAGAATTCTCACATTCTGAAAGGGACACCCCCACCAAATAATTAAATGATTTTACTTTTTTTATTTTATACTGTTGATGTCAAATATGTACTTGTTTTTTTTATGTATGTTTATTCAATAAAATATTTAATTCAACATGTATGACTGGGTGCCTCCATTTTGTTATACAGCATGTTTTTGAGTGCCACCCTACTGTGACTTTACAGCACTAGAATCTCACTTTGGGTCTGGGGACACAGAATGCAGTCCATAAGTCAGAATTCTGACCAAAGACTTGCATTGAGTCGAAGGGAAAGGTGATATCATGCTGACATCACCTGGGGGAAGGGCAGAACTCCAATTTCAAGTGTCTGGGGGTCAAGACTGTACTGCCCTTGTTAGCCTATGCAGGCAGCCATAGTGACTGCCTGCAAGACTGAGACCTCTATGCCCCATCCAAGGCCTTCTTGTACAGTAGCGGTGGTCACTGGACATTGTGACCACAGCTATTTAGAATGGCCCTCCACCCCTTCTAATTGCACGTGCCCACATGCTGGATATACTGCAAAGTGACGGAGCCTGCAATCTGCTCCCTCACACTGTAATGTATCCTTCGCCTGTGTTGGTGATTGCCAGCATTACTTTCAGAAAAACTGTGAGAGAGCCAGTGCGCTGACTCTTTTGCGGTATGTAATGTGCACCGGCTCCCCCCAACCAGCACAGTGGTATTGCAATGCAAGAGAGCATGTGCTTCTGCACCATCGCAGTGTGTTATGTCTGCTGCTGCCCCCCTGCTCCCCTGTATGCTCCCATACTCTGCTCCCCTGTTTGCTCCCAGCCTCTGCGTCCCTGTCTGTTCCCAGCCTCAGCTCTCCTGTGTGCTCCCAGTCTCTGCTCTCCTGTCTGCTCCCAGCCACTGCTCCCTTGCCTGCTCCCAGCCTCTGCTCTACTCTCTTCTCCCAGCCTCTGCTCTCCTGTCTGCTCCCAGCCTCTGCTTCCCTTTCTGCTCCCAGCCTCTGCTCTCCTGTCTGCCCCCAGCCTCTGCTTCCCTGTCTGCTCCATACTTTGCTCCCCTGTCTGCTGCTGCCCCCTGCTCCCCTGTATGCTCTCATACTCTGCTCCCCTGTCTGCTCCCAGCCTCTGCTTCCCTGTCTACTCCCAGCCTCTGCTCCCCTGTCTGCTCCCAGCCTCTGCTCCAGTTTGTTCCCAGGCTCTGCTTCGATCTCGTCTTTCTTCTCCCATCTCTGCTCCCATCTCATTTCTCTGCTCCCAGCCTCCCAGCACCCATCTCTGCTCCCTGCCTCCCAGCTCCCCTTTCCACAATAATACAACTCAAAGTAATGTGGGGATGTCCTTGTATCACAGACTCCACAATAATAAAATTCACAGCAATGTGCAGTGTTTCAGTGTATCCCAGATTCCACAACAACAAAACTTCCAGCTTGCTAGCAGGGCTCTCTACCTCATGTACCAGTCTGTTCTGGTTTGTCTAACTTAGTATGTAGTTCCCTTCTATGCTCTGTACTCAGCGCTACGTAATTCACAGTAATGTGAAGTGTGTGAATGTATCACAGACTCCACAGCAATAAAACTCACAATAATGTGCAGTGTGTGTGTGAGTGTATCACAGACTACACAGCAATGTAACTCACAATAATGTGCAGTGTGTGAGTATATCACAGATTCCAGAAAAATAAAACTCACAGTAACATACAGTGTGTCAGTGTATCACAGACTACATGGCAATAAAACTCACAATAATGTGCTGTGTGTGTGAGAATCTCAAAGGCTTTAGGTGCTACATTTTTCTGTTGATCTGTAAAAAAAATACTAGTTTTACATATTTTGGATGCATACTTTATCGGAGAAGGCATTCAAAATGATTTGGTGACATGTATTGTACACATCTTTTTACTTTAAATGCCCTATAGTCTGGGCAGAGGCATCACTAGGGTTGGTGTCACCCAGTGCGGTAACTCAAGGTGTCACCCCCCTGGATTTCCTCCTATACCATGCCAAACAGATTCCTTAGTAATGCCAGTCTCTCACTAGTTTCATTTCTACTTATATGAACCTTTTAATATTTTATTCAACTATTATAATTTGTAATAAAAATGTTATTGAAAAATTGTATTTCTTGTTTGTATTCCCTTCCACTGCACCCACATTGCACCTAAAGGACTTAACAGAGCACCGTACAGTACTCAGAGCACATGCACCTATATTGCACCCACAGCACTTGGCCTGCACTCATTTTGCACCCACACAATTTGGCATGCCACAGTGTTAATTTTCCTCACAGAACATGCCATAACATCACTTTGCCAATTAAAATAAGCCACTGTTATTAACATATGCAACAGCCAGTTTGTCGTTTAAAATATGCCACTGTTTGTCTATTAAATATGCCACAGCCAACTTGCCAATTAATAAGCCTCAGCCAATTTGCCCAATAATATGCCAGTATTATTTTGCCATTAATAAGCCAGTATTTTGCCATTAATAAGCCAATTTTCCCATTAATATGCCAGTGATAATTTGCCACTAATAATCCAATATTATTTTGCTATTAATATGCCAGTATTCTTTTTCCCTTAATAAGCCAATATTATTTTGCCATTAATATGCCAGTGTTATTTTACCACTAATGAGCCACAGCCAATTTGCCAATTAATATGCTAGTATTATTTTTGCATTAATATGCCAGTGTTATTTAGGCATTAATATGCCACATTGAAAAATAGAAAGGAAGGATGTGCACTCCACTTCTCGTAGCCGGTGAGTAACTAAAGTGCTTTATTGGGTAAACAGCAGACCAAAAATGGGATAACAGAATGAAAAAAAAAAGGTAAAAAGGGACCACACCTTACGCGTTTAGTGTGTTGTAACGCTTAATCATAGGTCACACCCATGATTAAGCATTACAACACGCAAAACGCATAAGGTGTGGTCCCCTTTTAAAAAAAATTCGTTCTGTTATCCATTTTCTGGTCTGCTGTTTACCCAAAAAAGCACTTTAGTTTCTCACCGGCTACGAGAAGTGGAGTGCACATCCTTCCTTTATATTTTTCAATCTGTCACGTTTGATCAATGCGGTGGAGTGGCATTGGTGAGTGGAGCTGACTCAAACACTAGTTGTTTCCTTGCCATTAATATGCCACAGCCAACTTGCCCAATAATATGCCAGTATTATTTTGCCATTAATAAGCCGCAGCCAATTTCCCCAGTAATTTGCCAGTATTATTTTGCCATTATTATGCCACAGCCAATGTGCCCAGTAATATACCAGTATATTTTTCCCCATTTAATATGTCCCAGCCAATTTGCCCAATAATATGCCAGTGTTAGTTTGCCCTTATTATGCCCCAGCCAATTTACCTTAATATGCCACCCACCCCAGTATTCACCTCCCTGCAGTCTTCCTCCTGCATAGATGAGGTAAATACAGTCACCAGATATGATGTCATATCCGGTGGCACTGTTTTTTGTTTGTTTTTTTCCTGGTGAAACCCCCAGAGGGATGATACTCATGCTGCCTGATGCGCTGCTTAGCTTTTTTTTGGTGAAAAAAAGAAAAAAAAGTTCAGCAGAGCACCCCCCTCGGGACCCCAGTGAGTCTGGGGTTTAAACTAAACTTAAAATGTAAAGATTTGGTATAGTTTACATAAAAAATTAAGTTTGTCCACAAACTGAATGTACTATACATACTAATTAAAATAAAAATCAATATTAAAATAATAATAGTAAAAATAAAATATGTGATGGATTTTGACTATCCCTGACCATTACTTACCTTAGTTTGTAGATCCCTCTGTACAACGATGTGTACCATCCAGATCACTTGATCATGCTCCCCTCTTGTGTAGAGTTACCTTCAGTTCTAGTGCATCTAGCATTGAGATCAGACCACCACAACCCATTTGATCCTCTAACCTTTTTTCTATCACCTCGTTTATCACCATCCCTATCACCTTCTGCTACATCAGGATGTTTATGTTTTGCGTAAAGCTTTATATATTTCTTATAAAACTTTGCAACAAATAAAATCACCTTAAAATAGTGCTGAGCCTTATAGAAATGTAATGCCTTGTTTTCTGCTCATTATTACATGACCGCAACAATAACCACATAGTAGTAAATCTAAACATATTGTACTGTGTTATAATAACAGATAAGCCTCTCATTTTAATACAGCATAAACACATATAAATAATTAATGTCCTTTCTGATATAAAAAAAAATATCATAAAAATGTTGTAAAATGATTATTATTTCAAGCTATAAATAATAATTATTTGTTATTGGACAAAATGAGATGCAATTTTCATGTATTATCATTCAACTTATCTAAGTCTTACTGCCCATTACTGTATTTAAGAAAAGCTCACTTCTTTTCCTAATTTTGTTGAATGAAGACTTACAGAACAAATACAAATACATTTTATAATCTAATCTAATCTAATATATATATATATATATATATATATATATATATATATATATATATATATATTAAAATACTAGATATATATTTTGCATATCTTTTGAACTACCTCTGCCCTAATTATATAGAAAAAAATAAATTATATATATATATATATATATATATATATATATATGTGTGTGTGTGTGTGTGTGTGTGTGTGTGCGCTTGTGTCTGTGTGTGTGTGTGTGTCATAAAACAATTACCACACAGTCAAGAATGTACATTATAAAGATATGTGTGTGGATGCTACAGAGGCTATCTAATGGTATTCATTACTGGTGCCATTAGGTTATTTAAGCTGTAATACTGTATTGTATGCTATGTGAATACTGTAATAGAATGTATGATATACTATGATTAGATTGCATTATACTATAGGTGAGTGATCTGATTTAGAACAAAAGTCTCTCTAGCAGAATAACTCTAATGGACGTACTATATAGGACATTATTTCACTTAACCTACAAATCACTCAGTATCTCTATAAATCACCCATGTGCTTAGTTGAGTTTTAATTCTTATGGATATCATATACTATGCAGCATAATTTAAGTTTTAATATATCTATCTAGATTCTCAGCCTCTGCTCAATGTTCCATGACAACTAGGTAAGACAGCAGAGGTTATCTGAACAGCTGCCTTCTAAGCTGAAAATTCCAGGCATTGAGAACCATCTGTCTATACATTCACAAATGTATATAAGGTCAATCTATCAGGCTGCAGCACTGCAGCTGCCAGTCCATCAGGCTAGCTTTCTTTCTAGGCACTGAACAAAAAGAGCTAGTTCTTCACTTTGTGTCACACAGAATGCCTGATTTGATTAAGTCCCAAACTCTCATTATGCTAGGTAGGGGTGTAGAATTTCAATGATAATCCATAATGCATGACCAGTTTCTCACCATGGCAACATAAATTCAAGGTTACCAGCTCAGACACATAATTGGGTGTGCTCTCAGTGCTGGAGAAGGGCTGTTAAAATTCTTGTCATAGAAAAAAAAAAGTAGCATCTATCATTCTGTCTGAAATTACACCAAACCAATAATCAGTGTGTGGAAAAAAAAAAATAGGGCTGAAGAGTAATAATAAGAAATGGGTTATTCAAAATTACAGTCATTTCCCTTTTAACACATTTTTAAAAAAAATATATATATAATTATTTATAGATATTAACATTTTTAAAACAGAATAAATATTTAATTATGCAGTAATATGTGTAACTCAAGAAAGGCACTGGATTTTACAGTACTCCTGAAATCCTGCAGATTTTATGAATTTTTTTTTTATGTTCCAGACATGTCTCTAGTAGTATTGTGGATGTAATATTTGCTATGGCTGAAATAGGCCGCTACCTATTCATGTCCATTCTTGTTTTTCCATGTAAACCAGGTTATTGTTCTCAAGATTGTTTAGCTATTTTAGCGAAAAGGGAAATTAATCATCATTTAGAGCTTGGATTAAAACGGTAAAAATAGTATTTGAGATTTGTGATGGGTAAAAATATAATAAAACCTAATGATTGGATCCTAGGATAGGCTGGGGACTACCATTTTTTTAATTTTATGTGAACTCTTAAATATTGTGTTTTTATATATTAAGTATAGATTTTAACTTTTTTATTAAAATCAGTGTATTTTATATAATTCCTGCCTTTTGCATAAATCCGCTATATAGCTTCCTTTATATTTTTATTTTAATCAGCTACATTCTGTAAACACCTAATTGTTTACAAATAGAAGTTTCAGTGTATATCCATTCCGTTCCCCCCATTGTTCCCTTGAGCTGACACAAATATATTCATATTTATTATACTCTTGGAGAATCATTTTTAGTGTTCCATAACCCCTGTGTTTGCTCGCAAGGTATCTCCTAAATTTGGAACTTCATGTTGCATCGAATTCTACATCTTTACTGCCCAGATTTGATAAAAGTCCCCTCTGAGGGAATGAAATGGTGATCTCCGTAATAAACTCCTGATTTCAGCATATTATTCAGTATATTATATATACTGTATATTTTTTCAACGTTATGTACACACTTCAAGCAACTCCAATCCACTGGGATGTTACTAGTGTATGCCTTATCTGTACATGTGGTCCTCTTTTATAAAACAATAATATAGCCTTGCAATGTATGAACAGCATCTTAGAATAAGTGTTATCTTTAATTCTAACAGAACCTCCTCACTAAATTGAAAGGGCTACTCAACTCCAAGATTCATCCTTGATTGGGTCACTTTGGTGATCCCAATGGCCCCTTTTGGACTCAGCATCAAAACCATTTTTTTCAGACTTCAATGGGGAGGATATCGACTGATTTCAGTTCAATTTCATGAGGGCTCCAACTATAGTGAAAATAGCTGAAATCATCCTGAAATGGTGCGACGTAAACAAAAAATCATTAAAAATGATAAATAATGGAAAATAAAATTATAAATAATAATAAATTAAAATATAAACAAAGTAAAAAGGGCCAAAATAAATGTTTAAATAGTTAAAATGCATATATTAAATATATATACTATTATAACATTAATGTTATAAATGTATATACCTTATTTTCTGGCGTATAAGACGACTGGGCGTATAAGACGACCCCCCCCAACTAAGTCTTATAAGCCGTAAAAATTGCATCTATATTTTAACCTTTTAGGTTAAAATATAGTTTGCCACCCTCCTCCCCCTTTCCCCAATCCCCAATCCCCAGTACTCACCTATTTTCGGCTCTGTCTCCCGCTGTTAAGCCGGTCCGTGGCTGTGAGGGAAGCGTTGTGAGCTCCCCTCCAGCCGCGCGGTCAATAAAGTTTTGTTTAAAAAAAAAGTTTAAACAGACTTTATTGAAGCCGCGCGGCCTGAGGGGAGCTCACAACGCTTCCCTCAAAGCCACGGACCGGCTTAACAGCGCGAGTGGAGACAGAGCAGAAAATAGGTGAGTAAATCCCAGTACCTGGCGTATAAGACGACCCCCCAACTTTTGAGAAGATTTTCAGGGGTTAAAAAGTCATCTTATAAGCCGGAAAATACGGTAATCATTTTTTTATTTTACTAATGCTTAACATTATTCTTCATGACTTACATTAAATTCACAAGCTATTAACTGTTGAATTGAAATGCCTGAAATTTGGGAGATCTTACTTCTTAAATAATATGGAAAATCTACTGGATTTTGCTAGTTGAGCCCACCGAACTAAATGTGGCAAAAACTTTGTCCTGAAATTGATGGAAATTTCCAATTTCAGGCCAAAATCGGCCATATTCAGTAGCCAAATTGTAGTTTTCTCTGCAATTCAGCTACATGGCCCGTTTCGGCCCCATCAGGAAATACTGAGTATACCCTTGAGAGTAATTTAACTCCTGGCCACTGTTGCTTGGTGTTCCACTGAATCTACAACATAATTCAGTAGTGCATTCTACATATTTATGGCCCTGTTTGTAAAAAAAATAATAATCTACAATTCATGCAAACTCCAAAAAAAACTCCCATCTCTTGCCTGTACTGTGAGGTTACAAGTGCTACCTTATAAAAGTGTTATCTTCTTTTGCTAAAAGTCATTACCATAAAACCAATGACAGCTTTTTTGAGCATACAGTGACAAACGATACTGTTAAGTATCAAGCTGTCTGTCAGTTTTGAATCATTACTTGTGAGCAGCACTAAACATGTTAAATGTAATGAAAAAAGTGCTGTATTAATAATATATATTGACATACTGTATGAGATATAATCAAATTAACTACATAAAGAAGTAAAAAATTAACATTAATTAACATACTTCAGCTTTATGATGATAATGAGCTTTGCAGGATACCTGTCATGAATGGTATTTAGTGTTGGGTTTAATCTTCATGATAAGTGTGATTAGCATCTATAGTGCTCTCTCACTTGTTAATAGATGCGCATGTTGGCTTTTAATCTTCTTTTTTCCTTTGGTGACAAATGGAGTAATATCACTGGCAGATTAGCCACATGTCCACTCTCGAGGGAAAAAGTGCAATACCTCTAATTCAGAGAAAGAAAGAGAAATAAAAATCTATATATTGTAGGTATATATGCTTGTGTATCTCTGTATAAACCAATATATATATAATGTTTTATTGCTTACATAATAAACATTATATAAACATCTCACAAAAATGGAACAGTAGCATCACAAACAAGTATTCTTATTAAAAATGAAAATGGTATTCACTTTCTATTTATGTCCATCATATTACTGCACATTCAATAGTAGCATATTAAAAGCAAAAACTAAACAAACAGCAAAATGAGTAGGTGTCAAGTCAGGGGTTTTAATATTGTCATGGCAGAACCTTATAGATTAGGCGTAGACACATTACGACCAGAATGAGGAATTCAAACCTAAAACATCTGTGTGCCCTAGAAACATATGTTAGGAAGGAAAGCTAGTAGGGTAGGTAGGAAAATAGTTCACAGTGAATATAAATTAATTAATTAGGGAAGAAAAGAAATAGAGAAGAGGAAGAGAAAGAGGAAGGGTAGGTCAAGAGAGAACTACCGGCAACCACTGAAAGAAGTTGCGAAAAATGGTCCAAGTGATCGGGATTATAACCAATCTATAACTCCCTGATAGCTCTCGTTTTTAGCATAATTCATAGCAGATAAATTGACAAAATGTATATACAATGTCAAAAGAAGGTGAAATACGGTTGGCAGGGATGCAGCTGATGTATTCCCATGTTATCGGCCTATCTGTCAGAGACAGAGCTTCATAAATACTGTAACGGTTCCTGTGGTTGGCATCGCTGGATGTGAGAAAATGTTAATCTACATATATTGGATATGTTAATCCAATGTTAAAATCCAATAATCCAATACATGCAGAAAATAACTGTCTATAACAAACTTGGGAGACCTGGGGGATTTGTGCAATGTTTAAGGCCTGCAGAAATGCTAGGATATTGTATGCGTTGTCCACAAAAAGCTGTCTGTTATCCTTATGTACCAGTAATGCCTGGGGGAAACTTTATGTGTATCTGACCTCCTTTTGGAGGTGGGAAGTGAGTGGAGCAATGATCTGTCTCCAGGCCAGCACAGATGGTGATAGGTCCTCATATATTTTAGTTACCTTCAAAGTCCAAATGCTTAATTTTCAGTGAAACATAAAGATATGCAGTTTAGTCAGTGGTGGAACATAACTTCACAATAATGTTTTAGGGTGCCTCGAGATGAGACTTTATGGCCATTTAACCTTAAATAAACCAGCCAAGTTTGGTTGAGTGGGTTCTGGCTTCATTTGCAGAAGAAGCCTTTTCAGGTATGCATTGAAGGCACCTGCCTTTGGGACTCCTCTGAAACGCTCTTATTTTCATAGTTAACATTTGCCAGTGCATTTTGTAACCGGTGCATCAGCTGATGTACCTCAATTTTCAAATAAGTCTGTGCCTGGATCATAGCAACATTTTTTTCCCAAATGCCTCCAGTTTTTGCTGTAGTGTACTGACATCACACCTGACCGTTATTTGGTCAAATGACCTCTTAGCAATTGCAGAATATGGTTCGCAATTCACCCTTGGCGGTTGGAGCGCGGACATGTCCCAGATCAGCTTTAGTGGGTCGTTTTCTATCTGTATAGGACCTTTCTGACTCCTTTGAGGAGTCCTTAGTGGCAGAGATAAAAGGTACATAATCCACCATCAGTGAAAGGCTGTTGAGGCCTGGTCAGTCCCGTCAGCAAAGTCCCAATATAGGGGCCTGCCAGATTTATTTTTCCATAGCATCTGTCTAGATCTATCTAGATGTGTCTGTTTCTGTATAGCTAATTAGATCTAGCATATCTATCTATCTATCTATCTATCTATCTATCTATCTATCTATCTATCTATCTATCTCTCTATCTATCTATATCTCAGTCACTTGCGTTCTCCTAACCTATCTACCAACCTACTTACCTAGATCTTTTTATTTATCTATGTGTCAACATTGATCTCTGTATCTCTGTATGTATGTATCTGTCAATCTATCTATCTATCTCTCTATATCTATATATTTATCTATCTAGTTATATCTATCCATCTGTCAATATGAGCTCCTCAGCTTACCATGCCACTTCATTTTACTGTACACTTGACGGTCTACCCTATATACACCGATCTGGACCGAAAATAACATGATACATTAATTAAGTACATAAAAATGAACATAAAATAATATAAAATATGTTTTTATAAAAATTAAAAAATGCTGATATTAATGTAAATATACTAAATATTAATATCATTAATGTATTATAATAGTACAAATATTTTTGTGTTTAAAAATGTTCCAATCCAAACGTCTCCTATGCTACGGTTTCCAAATGGCTGGCTCTGACGCGAATTTATCGAAATTTCGGAGATTTGTGAAATTTGGATAAAGTGTCCAAATACAATTTGGGACAAATCGGTGTATACAGAGTTGACTGGAATATAAAAGTTTTATATATTTTCTGATATTTTCTATTCTCCTCTAGAAACACCAGTTAACTTCCTTGTTAACAGTTCAATTCCTCTTGCTCATCTATATATTTGTGCAGAACATTTAGAAAGTATTATGTCAAACACTTAGGTAATCTGCTATTCTATGTTGGCACATAGAATTTGAATCACCGGTGAAGCAAGATTAGAACATGCTTATAAAGAATCTCCCAATGCTCATGTACCCATTCCACCCGCACCAATTATGTCAAATCTATTTTAAAAAAGAACATTCTGTTTTCCTCTTTTAAAATGTCAGTTGTGACAAAGATTGCATAAAGCAATATTAGAAACAATTGGCAAATCAATATGAACACTTGTGTTATACAAGGTTATCGGTAATAAACTGTGGCATAGAAATTAGTAATGCATACAATTGCCTTTGTTTATTATTGATAATAAATGACATTATTATAGTAAATCATAGCATGTTCAAATAAACAAAGATTATTTATTTATGAAACCCTTAGTAACCAGACTGTTTTGAAACTGTTGTGCTCTTCATGGCGATGGCTGTTTTACACTTCTGCAGTGTTTATGTTTAGCTGTAATTTTTCTCTTTCTCATTAAATGTACCCACACAAATGATATGTATTTTTGGCAGAAGAAGAGTTTTCTTTAGATACCATAATTCTGATTATATCATATAATTTTATATATATATATATATATATATATATATATATATATATTTAAAATTATAAAATATGATGAAAAATAAATTGCAACAGTTTTTTCCCCATTTTTCATGAGCTGAATTCAAAGATCTAAGACTTTTTCTAAATATACAAAAGGCCTATTTCTCTCAAATATTGTTCACAAATCTGTCTAAATCTGTGTTAGTGAGCACTTGTCCTATAATCACAAACATACAGTTCATGTATATATTCATATACTCACATGCACACAGTTCATACATACACACGTATGCACACAAACACAGTTCATTGATTCACACATATATACACACACACACGCACAGTTCATGCATACAATCATATATACTCACACCACACTCAGTTCATGTATATACACGTATATACTCACACACACAGTTCATGCATTCACATGTATACACACATAACCACAGTTCATGCATTCACACATAAATACACACACACAGTTCATCCATACACACATATACACACAGTTCATGCATACACTCATATATACTCACACATACAGTACATCCATACACACATATATGCCCTTCACGAAGTGTTAGTTTACAGGTGCAAAACATGTAAAAAAATTCTGTCTCACTGGGTGTCTCTCCCTTTTCATTCTTTTTTAGCTGTGACATTTGTTTTTATTACACGTTCATGCACAGCAATTCACTTGGAGTTTATTTTTTTTATTCATTTATATGGAGGCAACCCTCTACCCCTCTTTCTCCACAGCTCTATGATACACACATATATACACCTAACCAGGGCTGGGAAACTGGTCAGAGTTGAGGAAAGATGGATGGTGCTAAATACAGGGATATTCTTGAGCAAAACCTGTACAACTCTGTGCGTGATTTGAGGCTAGGACGGAGGTTCAATGACCCCCAACACACTGCTAAAGCAACACTTGAGTGGTTTAAGGGGAAACATGTAAATGTGTTTCGGAATGGCCTAGTCAAAGCCAAGACCTCAATCCAATAGAAAATCTGTGGTCAGACTTAAAGATTGCTGTTCACAAGCGCAAACCATCCAACATGAAGGAGATGGAGCCGTTTGGAAGGAGAAATGGGCAAAAATCCCAGTGGTAAGATGTGGCAAGCTCATAGAGACTTATCCAAAGTGACTTGGAGCTGTGATTGCTGCAAAAGGTGGCTCTACAAAGTATTGACTTTAGGGGGGTGCATAGTTATGCACATTGATTTTTTTCTGTTATTTTATCCTATTTGTTGTTTGCTTCACAATAATAAAAAAAATAAAAAACATCTTCAAAGATGTGGGCATGTTCTGTAAATTAAATAATGCAAATCCTAAAACAATCAATGTTAATTCCAGTTTGTGAAAAAACACGAAAAATGCCAATGGGGGAGAATACTTTTGCAAGGCACTGTATGATGAGTTTACCATTTGAAGGTGTTATATATATTTATTTATAAAGTATTTTACCAGGAAGGACACATTGATATCTCTCTCATTTTCAAGTGCATAGTAAGGTGGAAAATGTAATTTCAGGGTCATAGCAGCCTAGAAGTTCAACAAAAAGTCTATATAAAGTAAAAATAAAGACTCTGCACTGAAATAGATTTTTTTTAAATTTATATTTTATTGAAATGTTTAGTGATACAGAACAGAAATGGGGATTGGGAAACATAATCATAAATGCCCCCAAACTATATTAAATAATAATACTTTATTCCAAAATTAACTGGAAGGATGGGTTGGATATTTAGAAGAGTTATATATTTGGTAACATACATAGATATATAGTATGTTAAATTGTGTTTTTATTTGAGTGTAAGCATTTAGAAACAGCCGTTCATTGTTGGGTGCTGTAAAAACTATTTATTTTTACAGATTGTATGCTTCACTGCTCACTACAAATGATGTGACCATATATTTGTCCTGCTTACATTCCTAAACTTCTAACTAAAAAGGTGAGTTGCAGATGAGTTGAGGTGAGATGAACATTTCACCAATTTATCTATACAATGTACAGGGACAAACTTGATGAGTTTTTCCCACTAAGCAAACATACCAGGTTTGTCTCTGCACTGTGTATAGTTACATTAGTGGGATGAAATGTTCATCTCACCTCAACTCACTTACAACTCATCTTTAAGTGAATAGCCCCCTATGCATACAGACAAACTCTAGCGCAGCGATGGCAAACTTTTTAAAGCTTGAGTGCCCAATGTTCTGCTGGATACCAAGTTAACACCTTCCAGACCCTAGGACATTCTATGCCGTCATAATTGTATTGGTCCCAAAAGATGCTAGGATGGCATAGAATGTCCAATGTTTATCAGCGGCTCCCTGCAATGACCTGTGGTCAGATCCCACTGAATGGACTTGCAGTGGCCTCAGTCTGACAGTGTCCTCAGTCTGAAAATGTAGCGAACATCTGATCAGGTCTCTGCCTCTGTGGCCCTGGCTACCGATCACATTGTGATTGGTGGCCAGGGACAAAAAGTGGCGTTTTGCTACTTGCATTGTCTGGAACGAAAGCACCATGCGTCATGAATGGGTTAAAGATCTCAAAGTGCCATTTTCGCTGAGATTATGCATCACTGTCCAATTTCCTTTGCAGTCTCTACTCATTTCAGTTTCTCCTTCTCTCTGTTCCCTTTTTCTTTTGTTGCCCCATCTCAATGTCCTCCCTCCATGTGCTCCACTTACCTCCATGTATGATGATGGTGACAATGCTAAGTGTCACCTCAAAGGCTGCCGAGTGCCACATCTAACACCTGTGCCATAGGTTTGCCATCACTGCTATGGGGCATACTGTGCATAATAAGACAAGTGAGACAACAAGTGGAGGAAATATTTGAAATATATCATATGAGTGTATGCCTATCTTCCTGGGTTTGGGATTTTCCGATATTAAAGAAGAAATAAAGGTTTGTTTAATTCTTAAAGATTAAGAGATTTGAATTAAAGACAGTGAAGTTATGCATACCATCCCTCTTTGACTGCTAAAGTAGCTACCCTTTTTATCTGCAATCATGAAAAAATAGATGAACAATTTACAATAAATCTAAGTGCAAAAAAAATATTTCACAGAACAAAACAAAAAAACAATAACGAACCTTCAGTAATACAACGAATATAATTTGTACATCAATACAAAAAAATGATTCAAAAGCCATAAGCCACAAACATTAAAGAGACTTGATGTTCTCAAGTAAACATTATTAAATATATTTGTGGCAAAGTATAAGGGGGAGACACAATGAATATGCTGAAAGCAAGGTCACAGTTACTACAGAGAAGCATTAATACATACAAATACATGTGGCCTTCTAATAGTTGAAATAAACCCATTGTCATGATAATATCTTACTTCAGTTCTCATCGAGATACGAAAACTCATAATGCATACAAAGCCAGTCTAGGATCAAAACCAGATAATGAATACCAATGTTCAATCTTAAGCTAGCGGGCTCTTTCCATTTATGTATTTATATAATTTTTCATTTATTGTATTATGTTTATAGTCCCTTCGTCAGGAAACTGAAATGTTAATTTATAATACATTAGTTTCCTTCTGTTATCATACCACCCCACAGACTAGTAGCAGTCCTGTCTGCGTTCTAGAATGTGCATGGCCCTATACCAGTGGTTCCCAACCTTTTCCCACTTGTCTTCACCTTTCAACCCCATTCCTATAGATTGTACTCCTTGTTTAATTTTAAAGTGTCTCCATTACCTGTGATTCAAACTTTTTCATTCTGTAATTATTTTCATACATAAAATTAAAGACAAATATAAAACCATTATCTTCAAATACAGAAGGATATGTTAATGTGTCAAAGATTATCCATAACTCACAGAAAAAATTATTGATTCAAAACTTTTATTGTTCCATAGTACTAAAAAACATAAGCGCAAAACTGGCTCAACATTTACAAATCGGCCAGACTAATGAGCTTGATGTTTGTCCATTTTCTGGCCAAAAATTCGGCTCGAGTATCAAAAGTGAAATTGTGTGAGTCGGGTACAGCCAGAGATGTACAGGAGCCAGAAGATGCGTCACCCAAACTAGTACCTGAGAACTAGAGCTACTATCTGCATAACTACGATTTTTGCCTTGTTTTACTTTATTTGTTTTTCCACCATCATTGATTATTTTTTGAGTTCCCCTGAACGGTCCAGCACGTACCCTCAGGGGTAAGCATACCCATGCTTAGAAACCACTGCAATAGACTATAAAAGGGATGGGTTGTGTCAATTTGGTGTATGTTCAAGCTGAGTTGTGCAGTGTACTTCAGCAAGTAGAAAGTTCAAGTCTAAGATAAAGCCTGCTACCCATACTAGGGTTGACTAATATTTTATTTCTCGACTTTCTAACAAGAAGAATGCATAACAGACTACCCTAAACATCTAGGGTACCAGGACAAACCTCTTCAGTATCTTAGATCCTGCCATGTATGTTATGTAATGCTTTAGAAAGCTCAAGAAAAAAATAGTTATGATCCTCCCTTCAGCAGATGAATATGCAGTGGAAGGCCTTAGGCAAAGGAGTATCATGGTGTCCATTAATTACATCCACAGGCTAGGTCACTTGTTAGCCTCTGTTCAAGTATCACCCAAAGAACATACCATCTTAAGCAACTGGACAAATCAAGGAGATACTGGGGGCTACAAAAACCTGCTGCAGCAGGACCCCTAAAGGTGGGACATAGCAAAGTGAAAGCCCTCTACCTATAAATATAAATATGTGTGTATATGTACGTACATTCTATGCTGGTCTTTGATGAAAAACTAACATCATATATGTTTAGCGGTGTCTAGAAATATGTCATTTCTGAGCTGAGAGCCTTTGAGTTTAATCATTGCCAAAACAATGCATTTTATGGAAAACGACAGAAAGGTAAGACCCCCGATGAGCTTCATTAAGTTATTTTTGTACTAGTAGCATAGTGAGAGATCAGCTCAATAGATAAACTTCTTCTTAAGACTTTCATGAGTGGAAGGAAAACAATTGATAACCCGCTCTTGTGTTTTCTTTCGGACAGAGCAAGATTTGTTGTGGAAATTAAGTGTATATGTTTACTTCACGTAGCATGTGTATTATACTGGGGAATTGTGATATAACCATCTAATATTAGTAGTGTCTAGAGCTGTCTAAGAATATTGTCTCACAGACTCAGTTTTCAGGCAGGCTGCACATCAGGATGGTTCCCTTCAGGCTCAACCTCCCTTGATATTTAGAGATTTCATCCAAATGTATGGATGAGCCAATAATTCTACTTAAGCATTTTATTGATTACTTGGTTCTACCAACCAGGATATTTTAATTTTTTTTTTTATTATATTGTTTGTTGTTTTTCTCTATATTTACATACAATGTTTTCTTTCCCCAAATGTAGCCTTTTCCCTGCTCTGAAATGATATATTTTTTTCTTTAGTCGAGTAAATACTGAAACTAGTAAACTATTTTGGTCAACAATGATCAGGATCAAGATTCATACAGATATATTAACCAACTGAATTGAACATTTGACTTAACATCTGAAATGCACTTAAAAACTAAATACTATCAAAGTAAATCTAGTTTAAATGGAATCGAAGTACATTGCTGTTCAGATAGCTTTGATAGATAATACATTAAAATTGCTGCGTAATGTCAAGAGTGGAAAATAGAGCAGCAAAGTAATTGGTATCCTTCAACTATCCAATTTCAAGTACAAATGGGAAAAACATGTCTCCAGCCGTGCTGATACACAACATTTGAAATGTTATTTTTTTGAAAACTATTTCATCTGGCAAATAAAAGTATAAATATAACTAAATCATTCCAGGTGTATTTACTACCTGGGTACCCTTAGCCATACACAGTAATGTATTACCTTTGGCACACATTTTTAGTTAAGTCAGTATGGTGTCAGCATGACATCAGCTATTGGAACTATAATGAAGCAATAACATCCAGTGTTATATGCCTCATCAACAGTTGTTTAGCAGATGTCAAATGGGTCTATTGACTACAATTCAAAAATAGCTTGAGTCGGTCAACTTTGGAGGTCATCTTTTATTGTAAAGTAATTTGGAACCCGAGTTTGACTGAAAAAGACCCCAGGTTCAAATCTTCTCCCATGAAATGAATAGGAGGCAAAATGATCAAGGCTATTTTTGAGACTAAATCAAACTCTTAATGCCGAATTTGACTCAAAATCAAAGTTGACCTCCAAAGACGAACTCCTCTAGCTATTCTCAAAGTTTAGGGAATAGACCCAATAGAGTGCTTCCCTAAAAGTGACCCAGGATAGAGGTACTTTTGGTGAGGAGTCTCTGGGCAACAAGTATTTCCCATGATCACCCAACTAGCCTAAAACTTGGAGGCTCTGAACTCATTAGTTCAACAGAAGTATGAAATCTCAGAGTACTGTTTAATTCTGGATTGTCCTTTAAACAGCAGATATCTCCCATTATAAAAACTCTTTTATCTGAGAAACACAGCCAGGATAGAACATTTAACACCACTGGATGATATGGCAACATTAATCCATCCATTTGCTTTTTCTTATCTTTTGTATTACTGTTATGTACTTTATTTGGACCTCCCAGAAAAATAACTCCACCACCTACAGACAGTACAAAATGGTGAAGCTAGACTACTGACCAATCAAACTCATTCATGTCACATAACACTGGTTTTCCACTCCCCGCATTGACTTTTAATTAAATAGCAAACATATTTTAAATCCATCTCCGTAAGCCAATGGATCTCTACTGACAGTGCCCAGAATTATGAAAGTTCCCTGGCGTTCATCCACACTGCCCTTACATTCTGTAAGTCTTTACTGGGCTCATCAGAGGGGCACCAACTTTCAAAACTGAAAAAATAAAGCTTAAAATTCACATCTTTTATCAGTAAAATTCTTATTTTATATATTTGTGAAGTGCTTTGAGTCTCACAGGGAGAAAAGTGCTATAAAAATTGAAAATTCGTATTATACATAATTATTATTAATGTATATATATATATATATATATATATATATATATATATACAACCCCCAGGTGATGAATGAAAGGTAGCTGTTTCCATATATTTGTTATGGCAAGCAGTGCCTTTGCATTGCTCTGGTTACAGCCTGTATAGTGCCTCTATGCCTCTATCAGCATGATTATTTTGTTTAATTGTTGCTGAAAACTTGCCTGTCCTCGATCAAGCCTGTTTGCAACCTGCCCAGACATTTTGCCTGCCTGACGATTCTGTTGCCTGATCTTTCTGCAGTTCCTTATCCTAAGCTTCCTGAAGTTCTGTGGTTGCCACTTCGGTACTTCATTGGTTTGAGTCCAAATCCTGGGAGGAAGAAGGCTTAGGCTTAGCCAAGGGTGGAATCTTTTCAGATGAAGCACTCTCCTCTGAAACTCTGGTCCATAGTTGTTTACCTTGTACCTGTCTGCACAGCAGTTCCATTCCAGCATCCGATCATTATTACAGGCCGGAACCCTGTTCAAAGAGCTGCCAGTCCCGACTCAGCATCCTTTCCTCGCCTGCCTGCCCAGTCCTCTGATACCAGTCCCATCTCAGTTGCCAGTCTCAGCAACCAGTCCTGTCTCAGCTGCCAGTCTCAGCTACCAGTCCTGTCTAAGCTGCCAGTCTGCATCGTTCCCTGCAATGAGGGTGTGCTATCCCAGGTTGTGACAACACACCACTTAATAATAGAAGACACACTCCTGAGTTAAATGTGACACACCTCTGCATAAAACCTGGCAAACCCCTGAGTTATACAATTCTTAATTAAATAAAAGCAAATAAACTAGAAATGTTGCTTGGTTAAATCAGACACATAAAATATTTTTGCACAGTGAATTATAGTATTACAGACTGGAATTATTTTTTCACATTTCTCACAAATGCTTCTTCATAGTTTGAACTATGTATTACTTAGTGCAAACAAAGTAAAGTAAGTCAGTTATTATGGAACAAATGATATTATTAAATGATTAATAATCCATAGTGAATTATTGTTTGTTACCAGTACAGAGCTTAACAACATTTTTAGTTTATGCAGCCTTAAAATATAAAAGATACATTCAAGTGATACACAAGAAATTTGTTTCAGTGGTTAATATATGTTTTATTATAAGTAGCAGACATTGATTTAAATCATAATAAAGTAATGTAAGGATAATAAAGTCAGTTAACATGGAATAAAATTAAAGATTAATAACCTTTCAATGTCGAGGATATAGCCACACCATCAAAATATCAGCAACAGGTAAATCCCCTGGATCCCGACAAGCCTGCCACTTATATATTATAGAAAATCCCAAACCAAACTTTCCCTATGGCTAACAAATTTATAAAACTCACTTCTGAAAGGATCCACTTTTGACCAGCATAGTATGACCATGGCAATGAACACCATAGAAAATGGGAATACTAGATGTGCCAAATGGTTCCTTACTTCTGTCAAATATTGTGTTTATATATTACAACTTTATTTAACTATGTTTAGAATAATCAATGTTTGTTTCAGATAACCCAAACCTATTAAAAATATGTAGACATATAGAATCATGGGAAGGAGAATTATCCATCACATATCCAGTGGAGATTGGATAAGAGCAATAAACTGTAAAACAAAATGTGTCCACTCAAAAAATCTTATGGAAACCTTTTATGAATTAAAATTTCGGTGGTACCTAACACCATAAAAATTAGGGAGAATATACCCAAATTATATAGTACAATGCTAGAGGAAGCAGAGATGGATCCTTTAAACACATATGGCGGGCTTGGCCACATGTGTGGAAACAGATTGAATTAAAAATAACAAATTTAAATGAAGATATTAGTCTGACTCCTTATTTTGCACTTTTTCATTTAAATCCATCCTTAGAAGAAAAATAATTACAATCCCTACTGATTCATATAATGCTTGTGCTGTGAAGCTAGAGATCGTCAGAAATTGGAAATCACCTATGTGCCCTTCTTGGTTTAAACTGGAACAGCTGATTCAGTACCAAGCCCAAATGGAAAAAATGCCTTCTTGTCTAATAATGGTAAATATTTAATGATATATGAAATAATTTGGCACTGATGGCATAATATAAAAAAAACTGCATATAATTCAAATCTAAAAATATATTTATGGCACCAACCAGAGAGTGAATGAAGTATGAATGGAGTGTAACTGGAGAATAAATGTGAACAGGAGACTCAAAGCACCTTGTACGAATTGATTCACTTAAAATTTTATTGAAAATGCAATGTATTTAAAGAATATAAAATGTAACATTTTCTATATTTGATAATAGAAAAACAATTTTTAAAAATAAATAAATAGAATAATCAATGTTTGTTTAAATGGCATCCATGGATCAAAATGTGCCCCAAAACTGTGGAAAAACTACCTATATTATGCAATATAAAAATAAGAATTCTTTTTACACAAAACTTTCTATAGCCAAGTTATAACAATGGTCAACTCATTGGGACTATTGAAGGTGAGCTGAGGTGAGATGAATATTTAATGTCACCAATTTAGCTATACATTGTGCAATCCTTGTGAGTTATTTAGCGCCGGAAACTTACCAGGTTGGTACCTGAACTACATATAGCTAAAATACTGAGAGACAATGGTCAACTCAGCTCAACCCACCTGCAACTAGAGTTGAGCGTTCACCTGGATGTTTGGGTTCGGAGGGTTCGGCCAAACTCGAAAAAAAAAGTCTTAACATACCAGTGTTAGGCGGGTGGGGACCCTAAAATAATAATGAGGGGGGGACCTAGTGTCTCCCCCCCCCGGTCCCCATCCATGAGCGGTGGGTGGGGACCCTAATAATAATAATGAGGGGGGGACCTAGTGTGCCCCCCCGGTCCCCTAGTTCGGTCAACTCTACCTGCAACTCATCTTTTAGTGATTGGACTCCATTGTGTAATATTATTGCTGTAATAAGGGGTTTTTATTTGCCTTCTTTTGGATCAATAGCAGTAAACAAGGAATAGGATAAGGGTTGAATTTGACGGTCGCAAGTCTATTCAACCGAAACTACTATGTAACTATGTAATATGTAATCAATTTTTGTTGTAAACAGTTAAACGTCAATTCCAATTTGGATTGTATTTTCAGATTTTGTAAAAAGGACACATTTAAAAGTTGAATGTGCCATTAGAGACAAAGACGGTTAAAAAAAATCATGTTTGTACTGGTAATGAATTAAAAGACAAATGCTGGGACAGTAGCAAAATCCAGTGTAACACAGGTAATGATAAATGTACCTAAACAAATTACTTAATAATTTAAATCAAAATTTTAACAATACTTGTCATTGTTTTATCCCAGATTGATTCATTGAAATTTGCTTAAAGGTAATAAATCTCCTTTATCAAATGGTTTTCCTGCGTGGTGTAATATTGAAACTAGATACTTTGACTTAGCACGAATTAGAAACCAGTTGTTTTCACCTGCTCTACTTAACAGAAATAGTAGAAATCAAAGACAGTGAATTGCCTTGGAATGTATAAAATGCTATCCCCTCCAGTGATTAGTAAAGCTTATTACAGACTAAGCTATGTCTAGTAGTGTATCGCTACGTGCTCCATTTTTGCAACCAAGAATTTTATTTGTATATTTTGCTTATTTCATAATATTTTGAGAAAAATACCCTGGGCCACAACTGGAAGCTTTATTGTCATCCTTTGGTGGTCAAGATTTAAGTGAATCAAGAAATTCGCCTATAAACTATGCAGGCCTGATGGATTTTTTGCACTGCACCATTAGTATTCTATATATTTGTATGATGTTTCATGTTATTGTATTTAATTGTTAAAATTGAATAGAAATACATATAAAGAAAAAGAAGAGGAGGACCCCAAAAATCATGGACGACACATGTTGGACTCCCAACTTTTTCAACTAAGAGTCATTAATCTTTCTGCATACAAGCTGTCCACATCAGAAACCATTCTCTTGTCTAACGGCCTGGGTTTTTCCCTGACTGCCTATTTTGATTTTTTTCAGGACTATTCTGCAAGTTAACAAGTTTGTGGGACTATTGACTGTCAAAAAACATTTTGCTATGAACAAATTCTATGCCTCTTTGCCTTCAATAGATCATTGAAACCCAACGGTTTTAAGTGATGTTTTTGGGGCTGGCTTCCTAATAAATATCAGTTTCTAAATCAGCTAATGACTGCTATGCCGTAGGGGCAGCACCTGGCCCCATACATTAAAGGGGAGGTCAGTGCACTTGGGGATATCCCCCTTAGATATTACATGGGAAGTCGCAGTATTTGGGGCAGCCCATGGCCCAATTCTTTCAAAGGGGGGGGGGGGGGCAGTGGCCTTGGGGCAGCCCCATAGTCTATATAGGGGCATATCATAAATAGCGGGAAGTTTTTTTTATGGTGCTGGGAGAATGATGTGCAGCCCCTGGCCCCAATATTTATTAGGGGGGATGGACATCTTACATTTTGGCAGCCCTAGGCCTCAGTATTTATAAGAGGGAGGCTATAATGTTTTTTTTAATGGGTGCGGTAATGATTTTACTGCACCTGTTAAATAACAGACCAATTAAATTTACCTCTTTTTGTAATTAAGAGAGGGAGGAACTCATCGCCCTTATCGGTAGCAAGTTGAACCCTATAATTTTTTATTCTATGTCAAACTTGACCACACTTGACCTTGAATAACTTGTGAATAACAATTGTTCATGTATTTCATGAAGGACGAGATGCAAGGTCATGATGGACTTTGAGAAATGTTTTACTCTTTTTTTTATAATGCCTGAAATTTATGTTTCAGCCCAATTCGGGTTTGTTTCAGTGAATTTCAGCCTGTACTGGACACAACGAATCCTATGGATTCTCCAGGCCAATTGCCTGAATCGAATATGGCCGAAAATCGATTAGCTGAATTTTGGCAATTTTCAGAATTGGCAACATCTCCATTTCGGGCCAGATCAGTCTATACTGAATAGACCCTTTTATTTATTCTTGTAATTAATCATAGCAGGATACGTCTAATTCAGTCTGGTTGACGACATATTCTTACACTAATACATAATGATCTAATTAATACATTTTAGTTTTTTGTTAGCTTATTAATTTTAATCGTTCCATGGTGATAAAGAAACAGGGATGGATATAATCGCATTAATGATGTTATATAATTTAGTTCATATTATTTTTAGGTTGGGGTATTTCTACCATATATGCATGTTTTTTCTCTTTCTACACATCCTCCGCGGCAAGTTTCATTGGTGTCAACTTCTTTATAAATAATGTGGATATTTGAGATTTTCAGTGTAAAATTTGTATACATGTTCATCAAGTTTCACAATAAATTGGTGGTATGTTATAATGGCTTTTGCACTCAAAGCCTCAATTTTATAAAAATCCTTTGTCAGGAAGAGGTCTGTTGGTGTCAAACAATCTTTTACTATTTACAGGTGTTTAAAATTAAATCAATTTTCTTCATAGAGACATTCATTTTTATGAATTTCATTTTATGGTGTGCAATGTGCTATTGGGGTAAGTTTTGGAATTCAAAAGAGTAACTATTGGAAGGCACTTTAAATAACTATAACTGTTACAATTACAGAAACTATATTAATGTTCTGCCCATTTTGGAGTATATGTTATTATTATAAATATTATGTAAATGCAATAGGTTTCTTGTTGGCATGCTAAATAGTAATTATATATAATAGGTATGTACTGCCCACCATGTTTTTTATCCCTAAAGAGAATATCCTGTGACATGCTTGCTTTTTAATATTCCATACAAACTTTATGATGTATCTCTGAAGACCTTCTAGTGTCGATTTAGTAATATTTATCAGTAAGCTTTTAAAGTAATATAATGTTTTTGGAATTAATGTCATTATAAATTTCATTAATTCTACCTTTGGATGAGATAATCAGATCATGCCACTTTTCTAGTAGCTTTTTTTGTTAAATAATAATCTGTATAATTGAATTTCTATGAATTGACATAAATATTGCTAATGTGAATTCCTACCTATGAAATGTATGTATTATTTGAGTTGCATTGTAAACAATCTTTGATATTACAAAATTATTTTAAAATACTTTTTACTACTTTTTTGGAAATACATGTTAAAAAAAAACCACTAAATCCTTATGCAAGTTTGGAAGCTAATTATAGGATTAAACACTGTAATGGCAACATCATCCACATAAAGGGCTATTTTTTTCCTGTATATTATTAAGAGTTAGACTAGAAATATTTTTATTAGTTCATATAAAACATTCCATACAAAAAGCAAAAATCTTTGGAGAAAGTTCCCTGGGGCATTCCTTGTAAAATGTTAACACTGTCAGACTCATAGCCCCTATTTCTTATGCATGCTTTTGGTCCATGTACGTAAAAGACACATTGTCAAATGCCTTATTCCGGTCTAATCAGAGAAGGCCTATACATGTGTGGTTTTTTTGTGCATAATAACAGATGTTAATGTCCCTTCCTATATTATTTCCTGTAATTCTTTGGGGCATCAAGCAAGTTTGATCTTTATTAAAGAAATGTGTTAGAAACTTGTGTAACCAACTGTACATGCTATCAGCTTGACCATATTTATGTAAACATTCAATAGGCTTGTCGGTCTATAATTAGAGCAGCTTTCTGGGTCTTTTTTGGTTCTAATATGACACTTATACAAGCTTTTAGCATTCCAGAGGAGATACCATTATCTCAAAAAATATGGTTTTACTGGCTTCCCTACTCCGGACGCTTGACGCTGCTCCTCGTCTTCAATAACTATCTCGTAGGCGAACGGAATAAGTGCATTTTTTTTTTTATAATACAGAATGCAGAAACCGTCTGGTTGATGTGCTTTCCCATTTTTAAAGGATTATATGATCCTATTCTTCAGTGCAAATATCTTTATTTAAATCGTTTTGGGAATTGCAATATAATTTAACCAACTTTTATTTATTTAAGAATTGAAATTGTATCTATTAGTTTATTTCATTGAACGTTATACATATTTTCATAAAATCTTTTAAAACATTCCACTATTTCAGATATTTTTCGACATATACTGTTGTTTTGCCAGTGATCTATGAGAATTTTTACCCCAACTGTAGTTGATGAGTTATCCAGAGATATGCGTTATTGTTGTTCTTATTTTAAGATAGAGTTAGTCTGTTGTTTTACACAGGTGATATCTTGTTGATTTTGTTTAAAGTTGCTCTTTATGTTTGTGCTCCTTAGTCTTTTGAGTTTATCATGAACATCTAATAATATATTCCTGTTGCTTTTTTCTAACTGACGTTATTTAAATATATACAATTTCTGAGCTCTCTTTTTGTTAAAAGAATTTTCTCAAGAGATTTTATTTGTTTCAAAATAACTAATCATTTAATTTTCTATTTGCCGTTTAGTTTTCTTTTTGTTTATGTAAATCTATTTATTTAATCTCCAGCAGAAGGTTCTGTGATTAATGCCAGGTAGCTGGAAAAAAGGCTGACATCTGTCCATTTTAGTGGGAATATCTGTTTCATGCACATATGCAATATCTGTTTCCACAAATAATGTATTGTAGAGATTTGGGACAGAAAAGAAAGTGTAGTCCCTGACCCTGAAATTATATTCACTCCAGACATTGGAGATGTGGAGTGGAGATACAGACCTCTACTCCACTCTTTCATGAACTACTGTAATGAATTGCCTGTTCTTAGTGAATTATTTGATCTATCAAGGTTGTTATTAATTTACAAGTTGAAATATCCTCCTATTACTGGATTACCCTCCTTAAATTCAATTAGCTTTGATTTTAATTTAAAAAAACAAAACAAATGTTTTTGATTGGATTGAAGGGTGTAAACACAGACTAGTGTAATAGCATCTCCGATAAGAGTGCCCATATCAATTAGATATTATCCATTAGCATCACTAAAAATATTGTATATAAAAGTAGTTTCATTTATAATAAGTATTGCCACTTGTGATGCCCTTGCTAGCGGAAGAGAAAGTGAATTGAGGTGAAGGGTGGTGGCAACTTGTCAGGACCTTCCCCGCAGCAGCTCTCCTGTGTTTAGTGTCTTACCTTCCAGCCAGGATCCGTCTCACGCGCTTGCTAGCGCGTTCACACCTTCACTTTCAGTTTCTTCAATGAGGCGCGCGTCCGATGACGTCCCGCACGTCGCATACCCGTGAGGCGCGGGAAGATTTAAAAGTCAGAATCACCAAACAAGCAGTGCTTGGTGATTCTCGTGTATTTCGGAAGCCAAGCGTTTTTCTACTGATTATTATTATAGTTGCTGACCTTGGATTTCTCACCACCCTTCTACCTGCCTGTGCCCCTTGTACCTGGACTGTTCATCGTTGTGCTGATTTTCTGGTAACCTGACCCTGGCTTGTCTTACATTTTGCTGTCTCTCTGATACCCCTGATCCTGGACTGTTTATCGTACTACTGTGGATTATATCTGTATCCTGTTCTTGCAGTTAACCCTTGCAAGTGTGGATTATACTTTACTGCTGTGGATTGTATCCGTGTCCTGTTCCTGCATTTAACCTTTATCACTGTGGATTACAAATGCGACAGATTCCGGCATTTTAACCCCTGTCGGTGTGGATTGTACCAGGTGGGAGTCTTACGTTTTTCCATTCATACTATTTATACATCTGAATTGTGTAATCCTGCATCTTGGTCTCCATCCAGTATACCTCTCCTCACATAATCACCAAGCCATTTTTTCATCATGGAGGCCGCGGGTCTTACAGACGCTATTGCTGCCCTCACTCAGCAATTAGTTACCCTCAACCAGTCAGTGCAAGACCTACAGACGGGGCAAGCACACCTCCAACAACAGGTACAACATCTACAAAATCAACCGGGCAATGCCCCTGAACCAGCAGTGGCAGCTCATGCACCCCCTGCAGCTCCTATTTTACTGGAAGGGGCCGCCGCACTTGAACCACAAGTAGTTTTGCCAGAGAAATTCACAGGCGATAGAAAGAAGTATCGTACTTTCATCACTTCTTGTCAAATCCTATTTAATCTTCGTCCACGTACTTATGCCTCTGACTACGTGAAGATACATACTGTTATTTCACTCCTCTTAGAAGAACCCCAACTATGGGCTCATCATCTCCTTCACACCAACAGTCCGGTCCTTGACACCTGGGGGTCCTTCCGACAAGCCTGGACTCTTTATACGAAGACCCTTTCAGAGTAACCTCAGCTACAAGCGCCATTCGTGCTCTGAGACAAGGCCGTAGACCGGTAGAGGAGTATATTACTGAATTCCGCAGACTCGCATTAGAGACAACCGGGCTCTAGGGCTATCCGATGGCCTTAAGGACGAATTAGCTCATGTTGGTATACCCTCCTCATTGGATGACCTTACCCGTCTAGTCACTCAGATGGACCGCAGATTACGCGAACGAAGAACGTTCCTACCGCAGAACGGTCCTACACTACTACCTCTGCAGGATCAGCCTACAGTCCGCCTCTATACGGGTCCAGAACCCCAACTCCACAAAACACAGAGGAACCCATGCAGATTAGTCTAGTCCGAGGTCCCCTCTCTACAGAAGAAAAGACCAGACGTAGAGAACAGAATCTCTGTCTATATTGCGGCAAACCGGGACATATGTACAAAGAGTGTCGTGCCCGAAGACGATTCCCAGATGGTAAGACTGCTTCTTCTTCTCTTGAAAGTAATACGGTGTCATCTACAGATAAGACTCCTCATCTTTCCATTCCTCTTTCCTTTCAGTGGACTAAAGGTCCTATTCCCATGATGGCGATGGTAGATTCTGGAGCCAGCGGTTGTTTTATCGACACCGATATGGTCAAGGCCATCGCAATTCCTACCCGTCGGAAGAAGTCACCCATGCACATCCAACTTGTAGATGGGAGTCCTTTGAAAACAGGTCCCATTACACATGAAACCATCCCCCTGGTCATGGCGATTGGCAAAGGACATCGAGGTGATTGGGTAACTAAAATAATAGATCAGGGTGGTGCAGTAGACATTGCTTACCTAGATTTCAGTAAGGCTTTTGACACTGTCGCACATAGAAGGCTTATCAATAAACTGAAATCTTTGAGTTTGGATTTCAATATTGTTGAATGGATTAGACAATGGCTGAGTGACAGGCAACAGAGGGTTGTAGTCAATGGGGTATATTCGATGCAAGGTCTTGTTACTAGTGGGGTACCTCAGGGATCTGTTCTTGGACCCATTCTCTTTAATATTTTTATTAGCGATATTGCAGAAGGTCTTGTTGGTAAAGTATGTCTTTTTGCTGATGATACAAAGATTTGCAGCAGGGTTGATATTCATGGAGGGATAAGCCAAATGGCAAATGATTTAGCTAAACTAGAAAAATGGTCAGAGCAGTGGCAACTGGCATTTAATGTGGACAAGTGCAAGATTATGCACCTTGGGCGTAAAAACCCAAAAGCAGAATATAGACTATTTGGTACAGTCCTAACCTCAACATCTGAGGAAAGGGATTTAGGAGTAATAATTTCAGAGGACTTGAAGGTAGGTAGGCAATGCAATAGAGCAGCAGGAAATGCTAGCAGAATGCTTGGTTGCATAGGGAGAGGTATTAGCAGTAGGAAGAGGGAAGTGCTCATGCCATTGTACAGAGCACTGGTGAGACCTCACTTGGAGTATTGTACGCAGTACTGGAGACCTTATCTCCAGAAGGATATTGATACTTTGGAGAGAGTTCAGAGAAGGGCTACTAAACTGGTTCATGGGTTGAAGGATAAAACTTACCAGGAAAGGTTAAAGCATCTTAACATGTATAGCTTGGAGGAAAGACGTAACAGGGGGGATATGATAGAAACATTTAAATACATAAAGGGAATCAACACAGTAAAGGAAGAGAGTATATTTAAAAGAAGAAAAACTACCACAACTAGAGGACATAGTCTTAAATTAGAGGGGCAACGATTTAAAAGTAATATCAGGAAGTATTACTTTACTGAGAGGGTAGTGGATGTATGGAATAGCCTGCCAGCAGAAGTGGTAGAGGTAAACACAGTCAAGGATTTTAAGCATGCGTGGGATAGACACAAGGCTATCCTAGCTATAAGACCGGGAACGGGGGACTAATAAAAGTACTCAAAAAAAAAAATTGGGCAGACTAGATGGACCGAATGGTTCTTATCTGCCGACACATTCTATGTTTCTATGTTTCTATGAGAACTCATTCAATTCGACATCGTACCAGCACCAATCTTCTCTATTATACTGGGGCTTCCATGGCTTTGTTTACATAATCCTGTTATCAATTGGGGATATGGTACCCTGGCATTTACTTCTAATCACTGTGCCAACAAGTGCCTGGTTAAAGACACCTTGTGTCTGACTTCTGAACCAGATTCTGCCTCTACATTACCCACAGTCTACGCTCAATTCCAAGACATTTTTGAGAAGAGAAAGGCAGACTCACTCCCTCCTCACCGGGATTATGACTGTCCTATTGATCTTCTTCCAGGAGCACCCATTCCTTTTGGAAGAATCTACCCTCTCGCAGAACCTGAACTCACCGCATTAAAAGACAATATAGAGGATAACCTAGCCAAAGGTTTTATAAGACCATCCACTTCGCCTGCGGGGGCGGGTATCTTCTTTGTCAAAAAGAAGGATGGTGGATTACGACCATGTATAGATTACAGAGAACTTAATAATATTACCACAAAGAATCGTTAGCCTCTACCCCTTATTTCGGAATTATTGGACCATCTGCATACAGCGCAATTCTTCACTAAGATCGATCTTCGAGGTGCATATAACCTGGTACGAATCAGGAGAGGTGATGAATGGAAGACTGCCTTCAGATCACGTTACGGACACTTTGAATACAAGGTTATGCCATTCGGACTTTGCAACGCACCTGCCACCTTTCAACATTTTGTTAATGATGTTTTTCGTGACATCCTGGATCAGTTTGTTATCATCTACCTCGACGATATTCTCATCTCTTCCCCATCATTAGAGATACACAGAGATCATGTACGAACGGTTCTCACCCGGTTGAGACAACATCAGCTATACGCCAAGCTAGAGAAATGTAAGTTTGAGACAAGATCAGTGGAATTCCTGGGTTTTCTCTTATCTCCAAACAACATTCAGATGGACCCTAAGAAGATCACTGCTATACAAGATTGGCCTACACCCACTAACAAGAAAAGTGAACAGCGGTTCGTGGGTTTTGCTAATTTCTATAGGAAATTCATCAGAAACTTTTCTAAGGTCATCCAACCTATTAACTCCTTGACTTCTAAGAACCGATCGTTTTGCTGGAATGATACAGCACAAGAAGCCTTCAATTCCTTGAAAGTTCGTTTTACCACAGCTCCGATTTTAATCCTTCCAGATACAACCAGAGCCTTTACGCTAGAGGTGGATGCATCTGATTCAGCAGTTGGGGTGATTCTTTCCCAAAGACACAAGGAGGATGAACAATTACATCCAGTGGCCTTCTATTCCAAAACACTATCACCTGCAGAAAGGAATTACAATGTAGGCGAGAGGGAACTACTGGCGATAAAACTTGCGTTGGAGGAATGGCGACATCTATTGAAGGGTGCCCTTTTTCCAATAACCGTCTTTACTGACCACAAGAACCTAGAGTATCTACGTACCGCTAGGAGGTTACAACCTAGACAAGCCAGGTGGGCACTCTTCTTCACACGCTTCCGACTCCATATCACTTATCGTCCAGGATCCCGTAATCTGAAAGCTGATGCTCTATCACGTATGTTCGAATCCGATGAGGTCCAGGTGAGAGGTCAAGTACCATACTTCAATCAGAACATTTCTTAAATGCCACACGATCCATTTGGGATGCCCTTCGCAACCACCCCTCAACTCCTAATGTACCCCATCCTGAGCAATTGACGAACCGACAAGGTCTTTATTTTTATCAAGACAAAGTTTATGTTCCCCCTGAGGTTCATTTGCAGGTCCTACAATTCTTTCATGATTCCCCTACAGCAGGACACGGTGGTGTCCGACAGACCAAAGACCTCATTGCCAGAACTTTTTGGTGGCCTAACCTACAAGAAGAGGTTATGAGATTTGTCGCTTCCTGTGATACGTGCGCCCTTGCTAAGGAGAGTCGCCATAAACCCTTGGGGCTTCTTCAACCCTTGCCGATACCCGCTAGACCTTGGAGTGATGTGTCCATGGACTTCATTACGGATCTACCCCTATCTCAACGATGCAATACACTGATGGTCATTGTGGATCGCTTTAACCAAGATGGCACACTTCGTTCCTTGCACACACCTTCCATCGGCTATGGAGACTGCTGATCTCTTCATAAGAGAGATTTTTAAATTACATGGTCTACCTGAAAACATAGTGCCGGACCGGGGGACTCAGTTTACATCTCATTTCTGGAAGGCCTTCTGTACTGAATTACATATCCATTGTTCTCTCACTACGGCATTTCTCCCCAAAAGTAATGGTCAGACTGAACGAACCAATCAGACACTTGAGAAATACTTGCGTTGCTTCACCACACACCTTCAAGACGACTGGAGTAAGTATTTACCGTTAGCTGAATTTGCTTATAATAACCACGTCCACAGCTCGACTGGAAAGTCACCGTTCCTTATCAACTATGGCTTTCACCCCTCCATGCTTCCTGGGGCTCCCATCTCTAGCACCGTTCCCTCTGCCTCTGTACATATTCGGAATATCACCCGCACGTATGCCTTACTCCGTAATACTCTTCTTCGATCCCAACAACGGTACAAGAACTTTGCAAATCGTCACCGAACCACTGCTCCTGTGTACAAGACCGGTGACAAAGTATGGTTGTCCACTAAGCACCTAAAACTCTCATGTCCCATGAAGAAGTTAGGTCCTAGATTTGTTGGTCCTTTTCCCATCACTGAGATTATCTCTCCTCTGGTCATGAGACTCTGCCTACCTTCATCCATGAAGATACACCCGGTGTTTCACGTCTCCCTGCTCAAGCCATGGGTGGACAACTCCTTCCCGGGGAGGCAGGTATCACCTCCTGATCCGTTCTTAGTTGACGGGGTTGAGGAATACGAGGTTGAGGAGGTGTTGGATTCCCGTCTTCATCGTGGTCAACTTCAGTACCTCATACACTGGAAAGGCTATGGCATTGCTGACAGATCTTGGGAGCCTGCTAGACTTGTTCATACTGATGATTTGGTTTGTGCTTTTCATGATCGCTATCATGATCGTCCTGGCCGGTGGCGAGCACGGAGGTCTCGCTTTGGGAGGGGGAACTGTCAGGACCTTCCCCACAGCAGCTCTACTGTGTTTAGTGTCTTACCTTCCAGCCAGGATCCGTCTCACTGTCAGGACCTTCCCCGCAGCAGCTCTACTGTGTTTAGTGTCTTACCTTCCAGCCAGGATCCGTCTCACGTGCTTGCTAGTGAGTTCACACCTTCACTTTCAGTTTCTTCATTGAGGCGCGCGTCCGATGACGTCACGCACGTTGCATACCCGCGAGGCGCGGGAAGATTTAAAATTCAGAATCACCAAACAAGCAGTGCTTGGTGATTCTCGTGTATTTCGGAAGCCAAGCGTTTTTCTACTGATTATTATTATCGTTGCTGACCTTGGATTTCTCACCACCCTTCTACCTGCCTGTGCCCCTTTTACCTGGACTGTTCATTGTTGTGCTGATTTTCTGGTAACCTGACCCTGGCTTGTCTTCACCCTTCTACCTGCCTGTGCCTCTTGTACCTGGACTGTTCATCGTTGTGCTGATTTTCTGGTAACCTGACCCTGGCTTGTCTTACGTTTTGCTGTCTCTCTGATACCCCTGATCCTGGACTGTTTATCGTACTACTGTGGATTATATCTGTATCCTGTTCTTGCAGTTAACCCTTGCAAGTGTGGATTATACTTTACTACTGTGGATTATATCTGTATCCTGTTCCTGCAGTTAACCCTTGCAAGTGTGGATTTTACTTTACTGCTGTGGATTGTATCCGTGTCCTGTTCCTGCATTTAACCTTTATCACTGTGGATTACAAATGCGACAGATTCCGGCATTTTAACCCCTGTCGGTGTGGATTGTACCAGGTGGGAGTCCTACGTTTTTCCATTCATACTATTTATATATCTGAATTGTGTAATCCTGCATCTTGGTCTCCATCCAGTATACCTCTCCTTACACAACTATTCAAAAGTAGGAAGGAATTCTCCCATGCCCCCAAGCCACCTTGTCCCTTCTCAGTCCTGATCATCAGCGGCTCTATGTGTGTTGCATGGTATTATTGTGATGGAGGTATAGGCAGGAATAATACTGTATTTGTAATCCAGCAATACCGTGGTTAAACCAGCAGACACAGTAGTATACTTGCAATCCAGTGCTGTAATGGTTAAACGAGCAGAAATGATACTGAACTTGGAATCCAGCAAAGTATTGGCAGTGGTATTGACAGGGGCACAAGAAATATAATGGTCAGCAAACAGTCCAGGGTCAGGGGCAGGGGCGTTGCTAGGTCTCCAAAACATCCGGGGCTGGAGCCCATGATAGATTTTATAGAAGTAGAGTAAATAAAATCACATGGTTAGGCGGCATACAGACTGATAAAATTGACGCCAATGAACAATAGGTATATATGGGTATATATCGGGGCTCAACAAATCCCAGGCACCAGGAAATTATACCTGGCGCCCAGTTATTGTTGTCCCTGCATGGTGCCCTCGCCGCTGGGATCATTCTATTTATCCAGCGGAGCGCGGGGGAGCAGTGTGTGCACCGGCTGCACAGTCTTCCTGCTCCATCCCCACATGCACCGTACTATAGTGTCCGAGCGCTGAGTGTGCTCAGCAGGGCTAGAAACAACAGCAGGGCACAGACCAGGCTAGAATGAGGTATAGCAGCCAAGAGTGGGACATATTGATAGATGCATTTTTTTTTTATCATAAACAACAACAAAATTGCTGACTTGTGCGTAAGTGTATGTGACAGAGTGTGTGTTTGTGTGTATGACTGACTGCATGTGTGTGTGTGACTGTGTGTTTATGTGACCCACTGTATGTGTGTGTGACTGTATGTCTGACTGTGACAGAATGTATATGTGTGTGTCTGTGACTGACTGTGTGTGTGTCTGTCTGTGACTGTATGAGTGTGTTTGTGTCTGTCTGTTACTGACTATATGCGTGTGTGTGACTGACAATAAGACTCGCAGCACACAAAAAACTCACATTACTCAAAGTTACACTTATACACAAAAATACACAGCCACAAATACACACACATACACATGCAGCCACACATACACACACATTCACACTTGCACAGTCACACATGCACAGTCACACATACATACACAATCCCACTTACACACACCAACTTACATCACACACACACACTTGTATGTGAGCAAATTCCCATGATTTAAAAATAACTGAGCATATAAAAATGACTCAACCCTGACCCCCCCCCCCCCACATAGATACCCTTACATAGACAACCTTACACTCACACACACATCCAGACAACCTTACACACAGACACCCTTATACACACAGATGGCCTTTCCCACACAGACATTCTGCCACGCAGACTCGTGTGTAAACCTGCAACTCTCACACTCACATCACAAATATTTTTAATTTTTTAATAAAAAGGGGTAAAAAACTTGGGGAGAATAGGCTGAGGTATGAAGGTATGCTCCTTCTACCAACCTAATAAAAGAGAGAAGTGCAGGGAATTGAGATGGGAATTCAACTGAATGCGAGAATTGTTCCAGCTCTGCTACTTTAGCCTTAATTTTGAAATTCCCATCTCACTTCCCTGCAATTCTCTCTTTCATGAGTAAAGCCTATAATATAATGAGCAGCTCATACACTCATAATGTATGGGTTTAATAGTATAACGAGGTCCATGTGATGTTTAATGCCATGTGTATGGACTCATTGCCATCAACATAAAGACTATATATAAAGATGAATCACTATTATTCATATTGAATGTGATAATCAGGTGTGAAAATAAAAATGGTATGAGCACTGTTTCACACTTGATTATCACATTCAATATGATTAATAGTAATTAATCACATTTTCTCCTAGTAATCTCACTGCCACTGACACACACTCCTAACTCTGCCACTTATGCTTTCACTCTCGAACACTTACACTCTGCCACTCACACACACTCATAACTCTGCTGCTCACGCTTACACTCACACACACACACTCATATCTCTGCTGCTCACACTTATACACTCCAAAACTCTGCCACTCACCCACACTTACACTCTGCCACACACATACACGCACACTCATAACTCACACTCTTCCAAACACTCACACTATGCACACTCACTCATACAATCACACTCTGCCACTTACACACACTTACATTCTGCCACTCACACACATACACACTCATAACTCTTCCACTCATGCTTACACTCACTCACACGCACACTCATATCTCTGCTGCTCACACTTATACACTCCAAAACTCTGCCACTCACCCACACTTACACTCTGCCACACACATACACGCACACTCATAACTCACACTCTTCCAAACACTCACACTCTGCACACTCACTCACACTCTGCCACTTACACACACTTACATTCTGCCACTCACACACATACACACTCATAACTCTTCCACTCATGCTTACACTCACACACACTCTCTTCCAATCACACTCTGCCACACTCACACACATACACTTACTTACACTCTGCCACTCACACTCTGCCACTCATATACATACACATGCACACTCATAACTCTGCCACTCACACCCACTTACACTCTGCAAATTACATTCTGCCACTCACATACATACACATGCACACTCATAACTCTGCCACTCACACCCACTTACACTCTGCCACTCATATACATACACATGCACACTAATAACTCTGCCACTCACACCCACTTATACTCTGCCACTCATATACATACACATGCACACTCATAACTCTGCCACTCACACCCACTTACACTCTGCCACTCATATACATACACATGCACACTCATAACTCTGCCACTCACACCCACTTATACTCTGCAAATTACATTCTGCCACTCACATACATACACATGCACACTAATAACTCTGCCACTCACAGTCTGCTACTTACATACACATGCAGACTCATAACTCTGCCACTCACACCCACTTACACTCTGCCACTTACCTCACATACATACACCTGCACACTAATAACTCTGCCACTCACACTCTGCCAAACACTCACCTGCAAAACTTGAGGGGGCGGGGCTAAACACAAGGGGCGGAGTCTATCGTGAGGGGATGGAGTCTGCTGCTGTTCAGCATACAGCATGCAGGAGGCGGGATCGAACGTGAGGGGGCGGAGCCGAGCGCGAGGGGGCGTGGTCAGGGTCTCCATTCGGGGCTATGGAGGGGAGATCCGGGGCTTCAGCCCCAGTAGCCCCCCCCTAGCGACGCCTCTGGTCAGGGGAATCACAAACTTCATAAATGAGAAAACAGACCAGGATCATACACAAAGAATCAGCACGATAAACAGAACGTTCGGTTTATAGGCTGTCGGCATTTCACTACAAGGAGACAGAGTCTCCATTCATAAATTTATGAATGGAGACTTTGTCTCCGTGTAGTGAAATGCTATTGTATTCTATAAACCGACTCTATTTCGGCTTATAGAATGCAATAGTACTACGAATGGACGAATGAACGAATGATTTTCATTTATTAACTATTCGTTCATTCGGCTTTCGTTAGCTTAGCATTTTCGTTCTTCGTTTTTCGGACGAATGGACGAAAATGCTTTCGTCCGAAAACGAATGCACATGTCTAATATATATATATATATATATATATATATTTCAAGTTCAGGTTTTTCAGACGTATTGTCCAAGCTCTTCTGAAGAATCACAAACAAACAGGCAACATGTAGTCGGCCAGAAAACTTGCAGATGATGAAAAACATCATGCTTAGTTTCTATCACAGATGTAAGATATCCATTAGTGCCATCAGGTCAGAAATGGCAGAAAAAAAGTGCGTCTATAGTACATCCATCTACTGTTTAGAGAAGTCAGAAGTGCTCTTCATGGAAGCCCTGTGACCAAAATGCCATACAGCCAACGTGGAAACAAGGGACTCAACTATGCACACAAAAACACAGGAACTTGGGCGCAAAAATGGCAGCAGGTGCTCAGGACTGATGAGTGAATATTAAATATATTTGGCCGTACACTAAGGCAGTTTGTTCACCAATGGGAAGAATAATGAGTATCTGCAGGCAACAGTGAAACATGGTGGAGGTTCTTGCAAGTTTGGGTTGCATTTCTGCAAATGGAGTTGGGAGTTTGGTCAGACTCAGTGGTCTCCTTAATGCTGAGAAGTACAGGCAGATACTTATGCATCATGCAGTTCCATCAGAGAGGCATCTGACTTGTCCCAAACCTATTCTGCCCCAAACATACAGCCATTAAGAACTATCTTCAGCGTAAAGAAGAACCATGAGTCCTGGAAGTGATGTTATGATGCCAACAGAGCCCTGATCTTAACATCATTTAGTCTGTCTGGGCTTACAATAAAAGATAAAAGCAATTGAGGATACGAAAATCCACAGAAGGCTGGTGGTTTGTTCTCTAAGGTTTAAGGGTCTATTCAGCTAGCTCTTATTTCTGGTTCCAATCATGATCCAAATAGCCCTCACATTTGGGCTTGTCAGAGTACACTGTGGTGATCTTGAATTGGCACACAAATTGGCCAATGAAACATCTTTGGGGAGCTTCTATGAGGGCCATTTTGGAAGGACCTTGACTATTACGGAAATAGCCCAAGTCCCCCTCAAATGGCCCCAGTGGTCGAAGTTTAATAAAATAACAATTATTACAAATAACATCAAACAATAACTAAAAAAATAAAGTAAATTAAATGCATATATTAATGTAAATATACTATTGTAATATGTAAAAATATTATCTTATAATTGTCAATTATTGTTAAATAATTTGCATTTAGCATTTACTAACTTTAATTATTACACAATTTTATGTTCAATTAACTAAAATCTAAAGAATTTAAATTTCCGAAATTTGGCTCTTACAGCCAAATTTCAAGGGCTTTCGACACTTACTGAAGGCCATTTTTCCCAGCCATATTGAGAATGGAAAATTCTGTAATTTGGCTACAAGCTTTGATCTGGCTTAATTTTGGACCAGATCTGCCTATATTGAGTAGACTCCTTAGGAGAGTTGAGCTGACACCTGGATGTTGCTCGAACTTGACCCCGAACCCCATTGAAGTCAATGGGGACCCAAACTTTTGGACACTAAAATGCCTCTAAAAAAGTCCTGGAAAGGGCTAGAGGGCTGCAAAAGGAAGTAAAATGTGGGTAAGAGTAGGACAAGTTCCCTGCAAACAAATATGGATAGGGAAATAACTTCAAATAACATAAAATACATACAAATTAAAAATACAGCTGAGCCATAAAATAGCACTAGATGGAATATTTGATTTTAGTTTTGGAAGAACATAAATCTAAATCTAAAGCATGGCTGCCAGGAGGATCAACAGAATTATCCATTTCAGAGAGGGTTGGAGTGCAGGGTATTCTCTTTCAGTTTATACTAAGTGACCCATAGGTTGAGGAGGCGGTGACCGTGGCGGTGTAGGTGGAAGCTGCGCTGGAGGAGGAGGAGGAGGTAGCCAGAATTTTTCAAAATGCGCTGTAAGCACAGTATTGGACTGTTCTATTTGACTCTCAGATATGAAGTGCACCGCAAGACGCAAATGTACTATTTAGCACCCAAAACAATTAGAATTTTTCAAAATGCGCTGTAGGCACAGTATTGGACTGTTCTATTTGACTCTCAGATATGAAGTGCACCGCAAGACGCAAATGTACTATTTACCACCCAAAACTATTAGAATTTTTCAAAGTGCGCTGTAAGCACAGTATTTGACCGTTCTATTTAACTCTCAGATGTAATGCATGTAATGCTATTGCTATTCTATAAACCGAAATAGAGTCCCCATTCATATGAATATGTCAATTGACTTTCGGTTTATAAAATAGCAATAGCATTACATGTATTCCATAAACCGAAAGTCAATAAACCGAAAGATATTCGGTTTATAGACTTTCGGTTTATAGAATACATATAATCAATAGAGTGGACCCCTCTCTAGATTATAAAAAAAACAAAACAAGGATCTCTAAACTAGTAAAGAGAGACCATAGAACCCAACAGACCTCAGCCAGACTTCTGTGATGCTCCATCCTCTGAGATCAGCTCTGCCTCAATTGAGAGAAAGTAAGAACTGAAAGAGCTGCAAAGATAGAGACAGGTACACATGAGAACACATCAGGTTCACAAGAGAGAAGGATCTTCTGAGAAAGCGAAAGTTTAAAAGTATAGATTTTCTTTAAAATTGGAAGTTTTTAAAAAAAAAATCATCAGCTAAAATAGTGTTCTTAAAACATTAAATAAAAACACCCGATATCAGCATATTTGTTGTTTTAGGGTGATTAAACATTAAACTACTGAAAAGTAAAAACTTACTGTGTTTAGCTAAAAAGAAAAAAAAAAAGCCATTATTTAGCAATGGCCAAAAATGAAATGTGACTAGACAAACAGCAGAAGTCGGAGAACGGATAAACATTCTGGAGGAGGTGGTAGTCATTCACAATCTGTCAGTGACAGAGTTGCTAATCGGGGAGTGCTTGTGCCAGTGTTTGAAGTGTGATTTTCAGAATGTTAATCCCAGGTTCAGATTTGGGAAGCATGACAGCTTCTGATTCACAGCCATCTCTACATATGTTCCAGATCATTGAAAAACTATCTGCTGCTACAGATCTGGCTATGAAGCCATTATTGAGGACTAAAGTACTGTATTGTCAGTTTATCTATTGCAAATAAACATGTTACGAGCAAATAAGTTGTGTCTTATTCAGTAAGAATTGCATAACATTTCTCAACCTCTGCAGTGGTGATGTTTAAAACTGAAAAGTTCCAACTAACTTATTTTCTGTATATAGTACATTCTTTCTAATATATGTGGCGTACACTTATTTTTACTTTGTAACAATGTACAGATCTTCTGTAGCTTTAAATTTAAAACTTACAGAGACATTACGGCATAGAGGAGGAACAGTAAGTGCAGCAGTGTATAGACATCGCGATAGTTAGTGCAATAGGGTCACGGGAACTAAATATTCCTGTCTGTTGAGCTTACAATCTAAACTGAAACTTGATAGAGCAAAGAAGTCAAAGGGAGTCCATAAAAATGATGACTGCCCTGAATTTATTGCGTTTATGTTTATGGAAATGATAGAAGTTGCAGGTGGAAAATTACATGAATTTTATCAGTTTTTATACCATTTATTAATGGGTCTATATCATACGGAATTAAAACGCTTGTTTTTTAAATGTGGAAATGCCTCTTTTTTTTACTGTTAAAGGGATCATTAGTAAGCCATTAGAATAAAATAAATGTACCACTTGTTTGCAAAGGACAAGATGTCCTTCACATATGGAAATTCATGCAATTAATGACGTCCTTTTTACAGTTCATAGGAGATTTCCACATTGCTAAAAATGAATTAAGACTTCTATAATTGAATATTGGGGGCCGTGTGTCAGTTTGGGCTGCATTTTGAGTCTAGCAGTACTACTGGATATGCATGCAGCTGCTGTTAGTTTGGGAACAGATTATACAAAGAAGTATGGGAAGAATAGACTTTGTCACTCAGCAGGTTGCATGTCTCCCTTTCTTGCTCCCTGTCTGCTTGTTGTGACCTCCCATGTCTCCCCCTGCTGCTCCAAGGCACTGAAATGGTCTCCTTGGCCTGCTGTGCGCAGCACAGATTACTCTTCCAATCTGCTACACAGTTGTTGTTCTATTGAATTTGCATTATGCTACTATGTCTGTTTTCTCCTTCCTAACATTTAAATGCAAATACTCAAAAAGGTATCTTATTGCAGCATCAGTAAGTCTAAAATTAATGTCCACCTGCTTTCTTTCTTATTGAACATATGCTGTTTGGCACCACGTGTGAGAAAAAAAATAAAATTGAAATAATTTAATATTGTAATACAATAATAGAGTAAAATCAGGATCTCGCTTCATGATAATATTCTGCTATGCTGAGGTACGGCTAATGATTCATATTAGAATATCAAACCACTTTTATTATTGCGCTTTTACCTCTTTTGGAATGAGACCGTTGAACTTCTTTTAGAGTGTAAGCCCATTGGGACAGAGTTTTCCTTGATATTTGCGCTAGCATGTTTAATGTATTATATCCATTATTACTTTGTAAAATAAAAAAATCCCCTTGTACAGCACTGTTTAATTTAATGGTAAATAACAGATACAATTTTAGTATTAATAATAATATGTATACTTTTTAACATTATCATTTCTCATTAACAGATACAGCTTAATTTGTATTCAATATGAAAGTATAAATGAAGACCGGTTTGGCTTGTGTGCACTTGAGTGTGCACTTTAATGTTGAATTATATTATAGGGTCTATTCAATAAAGAGATAATTAAAGCAAATTGAGATGGAAATTTTAAACCTTATTCCAATGCAGCCGATTTCGAAAAATTCTCACAATTTCTCCTACTCGATTACTGGTGCCTTACATTTGAAATTACTGTCTCAATTCCCTGCAGTTCTCACTTTTTTGAGACGATACTTATGTTAAACCCTTTGGCATTTATAGTGAGACAGAGCAATACAAAAACCTTTGAATGTTGCAGCTGGCCTGAGGGCCTCAAGCTGAACATCAGTGATTTGCAGAAAAGAAGAACTTTTCCGTATTTTGTATCCAATCTGATGCCCTCTTGATAAGAACCTGCACAAAGGTGACTGATGCCTTATGTGGCCATCAACATCTCTTATCTGTGATACACTATCTAGTCTTATAATATTACCAGCTAAGTTCAAACTCTGTGCTACAGTATCCAGTCTTATACCATTACCAGCTAAGTGGAAGCTCTGTGCTACAGTATCCAGTCTTATACCATTACCAGCTAAGTGCAAGCTCTTTGCTATAGTATCCAGTCTTATACCATTACCAGCTAAGTGCAAGCTCTGTGCTACAGTATCCAGTCTTATACCATTACCAGTTAAGTGCAAGCTCTGTGCTACAGTATCCTGTCTTATACCATTACCAGCTAAGTGCAAGCTCTTTGCTATAGTATCCAGTCTTATACCATTACCAGCTAAGTGCAAGCTCTGTGCTACAGTATCCAGTCTTATACCATTACCAGCTAAGTGCAAGCTCTGTGCTACAGTATCCTGTCTTATACCATTACCAGCTAAGTGCAAGCTCTGTGCTACAGTATCCAGTCTAATACCATTACCAGCTAAGTGCAAGCTCTGTGCTAAAGTATCAGTCTTTTACCATTACCAGCTAAGTGAAAGCTCTGGGCAACAGTATCAGTCTTATAACATTACCAGCTAAGTGCAAGCTCTGCGCTACAGTAACCAGTCTTATACCATTACCAGCTAAGTGCAAGCTCTGTGCTACAGTATCCTGTCTTATACCATTACCAGCTAAGTGCAAGCTCTGTGCTACAGTATCCAGTCTTATGCCATTACCAGCTAAGTGCAAGCTCTTTGCTATAGTATCCAGTCTTATACCATTACCAGCTAAGTTCAAACTCTGTGCTACAGTATCCAGTCTTATACCATTACCAGCTAAGTGGAAGCTCTGTGCTACAGTATCCAGTCTTATACCATTACCAGCTAAGTGCAAGCTCTTTGCTATAGTATCCAGTCTTATACCATTACCAGCTAAGTGCAAGCTCTGTGCTACAGTATCCAATCTTATACCATTACCAGCTAAGTGCAAGCTCTGTGCTACAGTATCCTGTCTTATACCATTACCAGCTAAGTGCAAGCTCTTTGCTATAGTATCCAGTCTTATACCATTACCAGCTAAGTGCAAGCTCTGTGCTACAGTATCCAGTCTTATACCATTACCAGCTAAGTGCAAGCTCTGTGCTACAGTATCCTGTCTTATACCATTACCAGCTAAGTGCAAGCTCTGTGCTACAGTATCCAGTCTAATACCATTACCACCTAAGTGCAAGCTCTGTGCTAAAGTATCAGTCTTTTACCATTACCAGCTAAGTGAAAGCTCTGGGCAACAGTATCAGTCTTATAACATTACCAGCTAAGTGCAAGCTCTGCGCTACAGTAACCAGTCTTATACCATTACCAGCTAAGTGCAAGCTCTGTGCTACAGTATCCTGTCTTATACCATTACCAGCTAAGTGCAAGCTCTGTGCTACAGTATCCAGTCTTATGCCATTACCAGCTAAGTGCAAGCTCTTTGCTATAGTATCCAGTCTTATACCATTACCAGCTAAGTGCAAGCTCTGTGCTACAGTATCCTGTCTTATACCATTACCAGCTAAGTGCAAGCTCTGTGCTACAGTATCCAGTCTTATACCATTACCAGCTAAGTGAAAGCTCTGGGCAACAGTATCAGTCTTATAACATTACCAGCTAAGTGCAAGCTCTGTGCTACAGTAACCAGTCTTATACCATTACCAGCTAAGTGCAAGCTCTGTGCTACAGTATGCAGTCTTATACCATTACCAGCTAAGTACAAGCTCTTTGCTACAGTATCCAGTCTTATACCATTACCAGCTAAGGACAAGCTCTGTGTTACAGTATACAGTCTTATACCATTACCAGCTAAGTACAAGCTCTGGGCTACAGTATCCAGTCTTATACCATTACCAGCTAAGTGCAAGCTCTGGGCTACAGTATCCAGTCTTATACCATTAGCAGCTAAGTACAAGCTCTGTGCTACAGTATCTAGTCTGAAACCATTACCAGCTAAGTACAAGCTCTGTGCTACAGTATCTAGTCTGAAACAATTACTAGCTAAGTGCAAGCTCTGGGCTACAGTATCCAGTCATATAACATTACGAATTAAGTGCAAGCTCTGTGTTACAGTATCCAATCTTATACCATAACCAGCTAAGTACAAGCTCTGTGCTAAAGTATCTAGTCTTATACCATTACCAGCTAAGTACAAGCTCTGTGCTACAGTATCTAGTCTTATACCATTACCAGCTAAGTGCAAGCTCTGTGCTACAGTATCCAGTCTTATACCATTACCAGCTAAGTGCAAGCTCTTTGCTATGGTATCCAGTCTTATACCATTACCAGCTAAGTGCAAGCTCTGTGCTATAGTATCCAGTCTTATACCATTACCAGCTAATAACAAGCTCTGTGCTACAGTATCCAGTCTAATACCATTATCAGCTAAGTACAAGCTCTGTGCTACAGTATCTAGTCTGAAACCATTACCAGCTAAGTGCAAGCTCTGTGCCATACTATCTAGTCGTATAACATTATCAACTAAGTGCAAGCTCTGTGTTACAGTATCCAGTCTGATACCATAACCAGCTAAGTGCAAGCTCTGTGCTATAGTATCCAGTCTTATACCATTACAAGCTAATAACAAGCTCTGTGCTACAGTATCTAGTCTGAAACCATTACCAGCTAAGTGCAAGCTCTGTGCCACACTATCTAGTCGTATAACATTACCAACTAAGTGGAAGCTCTGTGTTCCAGTATCCAGTCTTTTACCACAACCAGCTAAGTACAAGCTCTGTGCTACAGTATCAGTCTTATACCATTACCAGCTAAGTACAAGCTCTGTGCTACAGTATCAGTCTTATACCATTACCAGCTAAGTGCAAGCTCTGTGCTACAGTATCCAGTCTTATACCATTACCAGCTAAGTACAAGCTCTGTGCTACAGTATCTAGTCTGAAACCATTACCAGCTAAGTTCAAGCTCTGTGCTACAGTATCCAGTCTTATACCATTACCAGCTAAGTGCAAGCTCTGTGCTACAGTATCCAGTCTTATACCATTACCAGCTAAGTTCAAGCTCTGTGCTACAGTATCCAGTCTTATACCATTACCAGCTAAGTTCAAGCTCTGTGCCACACTGTCCAGTCGTATAACATTACCAACTAAGTGCAAGCTCTGTGTTACAGTATCCAGTCTTATACCATAACCAGCTAAGTGCAAGCTCTGTGTTACAGTATCTAGTCTGAAACCATTACCAGCTAAGTGCAAGCTCTGTGCCACACTATCCAGTCGTATAACATTACCAACTAAGTGCAAGCTCTGTGTTACAGTATCCAGTCTTATACCATAACCAGCTATGTGCAAGCTCTGTGCTACAGTATCCAGTCTTATACCATTACCAGCTAAGTGCAAGCTCTGTGCTACAGTATCCAGTCTTATACCATTACCAGCTAAGTACAAGCTCTGTGCTACAGTATCTAGTCTTATACCATTACCAGCTAAGTGCAAGCTCTGTGCTACAGTATCCAGTCTTATACCATAACCAGCTATGTGCAAGCTCTGTGCTACAGTATCCAGTCTTATACCATTACCAGCTAAGTGCAAGCTCTGTGCTACAGTATCCAGTCTTATACCATTACCAGCTAAGTACAAGCTCTGTGCTACAGTATCTAGTCTTATACCATTACCAGCTAAGTGCAAGCTCTGTGCTACAGTATCCAGTCTTATACCATTACCAGCTAAGTGCAAGCTCTGATTGCCTCTTGGAGTCAAGAAGGATTTTTTTCCCCCGGGAGGCAAAATTCGAAATAGCTTCCTTAGAGGTTTTTGCCTTCTTTTGGATCACAAGCTGTAATGATAGGTAGAAGGGTTGAACTTGATGGACTTGTGTCTTTTTTCAACCTAAATTACTATGTTACTATGTTATATTACTAAGCTCTGTGCTCTAGTATCCAGTCTTATACCATTACCAGCTTAGAACAAGCTCTGTGCTACAGTATCTAGTCTGAAACCATCACCAGTTAAGTGTAAGCTCTGGGCTACAGTATCCAGTCTTATACCATTACCAGCTAAGTGCAAGCTCTATGCTACAGTATCCTGTCTTATACCATTACCAGCTAAGTACAAGCTCTGTGCTACAGTATCTAGTCTGAAACCATTACCCTCTAAGTGCAAGCTCTGTGCTACAGTATCCAGTCTTATACCATAACCAGCTAAGTGCAAGCTCTGTGCTACAGTATCTAGTCTGAAACCATTACCAGCTAAGTACAAGCTCTGTGCTACAGTATCCAGTCTTATACCATTGCCAGCTAAGTACAAGCTCTGTGCTACAGTATCTAGTCTAAAACCATTACCAGCTAAGTGCAAGCTCTGTGCTACAGTATCAGTCGTATACCATTACCAGCTAAGTGCAAGCTCTTTGCTATAGTATCCAGTCTTATACCATTAGCAGCTAAGTGCAAGCTCTTTGCTATAGTATCCAGTCTTATACCATTAGCAGCTAAGTGCAAGCTCTTTGCTACAGTATCCAGTCTTATACCATTCCCAGCTAAGTACAAGCTCTGGGCTACAGTATCCAGTCTTATACCATTACCAGCTAAGTACAAGCTCTGTGCTACAGTATCTAGTCTGAAACCATTACCAGCTAAGTGCAAGCTCTGTGCCACACTATCCAGTCGTATAACATTACCAACTAAGTGTAAGCTCTGTGTTAAAGTATCCAGTCTTATACCATAACCAGCTAAGTGCAAGCTCTGTGCTACAGTATCCAGTCTTATACCATTGCCAGCTAAGTACAAGCTCTGTGCTACAGTATCTAGTCTGAAACCATTACCAGCTAAGTGCAAGCTCTGTGCTACAGTATCAGTATTATACCATTACCAGCTAAGAGCAAGCTCTGGGCTACAGTATCAGTCTTATACCATTACCAGCTAAGTGCAAGCTCTTTGCTATAGTATCCAGTCTTATACCATTAGCAGCTAAGTTCAAGCTCTGTGCTACAGTATCCAGTCTTATAACATTACCAGCTAAGTGCAAACTCTTTGCTACAGTATCCAGTCTTATAACATTACCAGCTAAGTGCAAGCTCTGTGCTACAGTTTCCAGTCTTATACCATTACCAGCTAAGTTCCAGCTCAGGGCTACAGTATCCAGTCTAATACCATTACTAGCTTAGTACAAGCTCTGTGCTACACTATCCAGTCTTATGCAATTACCAACTAAGTGCAAGGTCTTTGCTACATTATCCAGTCTTATAACATTACCAGCTAAGTGCAAGCTCTTTGCTACAGTATCAGTCTTATAACATTACCAGCTAAGTGCCAGTTCTTTGCTACAGTATCAGTCTTATAACATTACCAGCTAAGTGCAAGCTCTTTGCTACAGTATCAGTCTTATAACATTACCAGCTAAGTGCAAGCACTGTGCTACATTATCCAGTCTTATAACATTACCAGCTAAGTGCAAGCTCTTTGCTACAGTATCAGTCTTATAACATTACCAGCTAAGTGCAAGCTCTTTGCTACAGTTTCCAGTCTTATACCATTACCAGCTAAGTTCCAGCTCTCTGCTACAGTATCCAGTCTTATACCATTACCAGCTAAGTGCAAGCTCTGTGCTACAGTATCCAGTCTTATACCATTACCAGCTAAGTGAAAGCTCTGTGCTACAGTATCAGGTATTCTAAAATTCTCAGCTAAGTGCAAGCTCTGTGCTACAGTATCCAGTCTTCTACCATTACCAGCTAAGTGCAAGCTCTGTACTACAGTATCCAGTCTTATACCATTACCAGCTAAGTGCAAGCTCTGTGCTACAGTATCCAGTCTTCTACAATTCTCAGCTAAGTGCAAGCTCTGTGTTACAGTATCCAGTCTTATACCATTACAAGCTAAGTGCAAGCTCTGTGCTACACTATCCACTCTTATACCATTACCAGCTAAGTGCAAGCTCTGTGCTACACTATCCACTCTTATACCATTACCAGCTAAGTACAAGCAGTAAACATGTGATTTATGCAGAATGCCTGCATCAAATCATAATGGAAAAGAAAGCCAGTGCACTATACAATTAGTAATCTGGATCTTGCTCCAAACTGAGTTTGGGGACTAGACTGTCCCTTTAAAACAACTATACATAGTGTCTGTACATACAGTAAATGGTACAAAATGCAATACAATTATATTTATTTTCTACATGCAGCATAATGTCTCGCTGAAGTTTGGGTCCTTACTCTGTTTTCTATTTTGTTAATCTTTTTAAGTGTAAAAGCGTGTAAGTGTAAGTGTTGCCATAACATAAATCAAATGCACATTGTATAAATAATTTGTAGCTTTTGACTGATTAGCATGAAAATAGTGTCAATCACAGACCTGCGTCCTGTAGAACAGACTTTTGCATTAGTCTGATCTAGTACTATAATTAGGTGACCTTTTAGTCAGTATTTTTCAGAGTTACAATAGACTGAATGAAAAGCTCAGTATGACTAATGGACATTATGCAAACACGTGCATAGGTCATTTTTTTAGGCAAATAATGTTATTAAGTTTAGTAGTTGTTCAAGAGAACTATTTGAAATGCAAACATCACAAATGAATCAGTATCTCTTTGATGCTTTATTCCTTGTCAACAAACAATATGTTGGTCAATAGTGAGAGACCTCAGCCATGTTCACCATTTATTTTATCTACTTAAGCATATGGGCACCAGTTTTTATACCGGCCACCATCCAAAAAACTATGTTTTAATGTTCTAATTTGACAAAGCATAAAGTAGAATAAACAGATTCAGGATTACAACTAAGGAGTAGTGTTGAGCGAACCCTAACCGCACTGTTCGGGTTCGTACCGAACATTACGTTTTTTGGACCCCGGACCCGAACACAGACATTCCACTGTATGTTCGTGTTGGAGTTCGGGGTTCGGCGATTACATTGTATGTAATGCTATGGGCTTTCTATAAACCGAAATAGAGTCCCCATTCATAAGAATTTCTGATGAATGGGGACTCTATTTCGGTTTATAGAAAGCCAATAGCATTACATGTATTCCATAAGCCGAAAGTCTATAAACCGAACGACATTCGGTTTATAGACTTTCGGTTCATAGTATAGCAATAGCATTACATGTACAATCATGAGCCAGTTACAGGATTAGCAGGAAAGCACTGATATAGCATGATCAGAGGCTAAAATGGCATGTCCTTTTAAAAGCATATTAGGGCCAATGAACATTTTATGTGCACTTCTGTATTGCAAATTTATTCTAAATACGCACAAGTGAAAAGCAAAGTTTATTATCCCTTTAAATGGAAATTGAACTCCAGAAAAAGCATAAGCATACAATAGAATAAGAAATTAAACGGAATCATCCTTAAGCTGTTATGGAAGTTGATACTACTTCATGCACAAAATATACTGTGTCGCTAGGTGAGGCCCTTATTATAAGATTATTCCCAAATAACATAAATGCATCATGTTTCAGAAATATGACAAAATCATGGGGGAACCGTGTTTGCATAAATGTGTGAACTTGGTACTATAAATTACATCATATGGGCCACTGAGTACCCAAGATGGCTGCCTATGTTGTTACAGATTTCTTACCATGCTTAAGTTTGGCGCTCCTACTCTCAGTTAGAGGCACCTTTTTGGCCACTTTTAAATGTAAAAACCGATCCAGATCTAGGAAATCTTTTTTTGAATGTAAAAATGAATGTCTCTTAATGAAGAAAACCTAAAGAAAAACTTTCATTAATATTTAACATCGTATGCACCGAATGAGGATAGACTGTTCCTCTGAACTTTATTTTGAAAAGGACAAAACCTCAAGAGCCACAGATCCAAATATCAGTTCAAAAACAAATGTTTTCCAACTCTTCTACTTTCGCCTACAGTTTGAAATTCTCACTTTAATTCCCTTTCTTTATTAGACCCTTTCGTGTTGCCATTATTGAGTCCACACTGTTTGATTGTGATGACACTAATTAGCCCATCTGGCATGGCCATGTAAAAAATTTAGATTTCCCTGTGCTTCATGATCACGAAAGACATCCTAGTTCCTTTTGTAAGGGTCTCAATATCCATGAATTCAGGACCGAACTGACTGTTTAATCCAGTTGGAAAATGAAGCATTCTAATCTGGATAATTTTGCTAGGAAAACCATGGATTTTAAGATACCCAATATGCACCAATCACCCCCAAACAAGCTCTGAATTTGGGAAACACACACCAATTTTACCCAGATTATAGCAAGAGAATTTAATAGAAAAGTATGTATGAATACAAATAAACATATTGTAAACACAAATATGTTAACATACAATTATATTATGTTTCTAAATGTAATAAATGCATATTATAATCCTATTAATTTTTATTATTAATTTTAATGATTTTTATTTTATTACACTTTGGCCCATTTCAGTAGGACTGCAGCTATTTCAGCTATAGCCAAAGTCCTCCCATTGACTTCTATGGGAGGAATTTGGCTATATTCAGAATACCTGAGGTCCTCCTGAAATGTCTCAGAGACAAGCCAAACTCCTCCCCATCGAAGTCTATAGGGTGAACAAGGCTACTACTTTGTTTCCGTACATTTTGGCTGATTTCTGTGTTAGACGATAATAGTGTGGAATCGTTGTGATGTCAGAATTGCAAATGTATTCAGAGGCGCATCAGAGCTAGCAGTGTAGTTCTAAATTCGAGTATTTTTTATGCCACTGATGTGATAAGTCTTGACTTTAGAGGAACCCTACACTGTTATGCTTTATTACTACCATGGGAAGGTTATTCCAGGTATCTACGTTTTCATATAAATGAGTAGTTTCATTCATCAGCATATATTATCCAATCTTGAATAATCCATTGATGCTTTCCATTTTTTTAAACCTTTTCTAAAAACTATATTTTATAATTTGAAAGACAATTTTTTGCAATATGTAGCTATCACCAAGACAACAGTTTGGATTCCTCATTATGGTTTTTTTTGCAAGTGATTACCCTCCTGTTTGCTTTTTTTTCAGGCAATGCTTTCAATCTCTCCTTCTAACATATTTTACCTTCAGGCACTGATGGGTGTGGAGCTCCAAACACTGGACCCAGTAATTGTGGCTATTAGGCTTCTGCTAGTAGAATTCAAGATTCTTTTTGTTCCAACCTTTATCTTATCTAGATTGAGAGTCACACTATTCACAGTTATATTAAAAAGCCACAAGGATTTTTTTTTTCTTTCACTCAGATCTGCCAATTATTACCTACATCCTTTCTTTAGGGAACAGACCTCAGCCTGCTCTTACTGAATTAGAAAAGCACATTTCTAGTGTTTTACCAAGGACACATTTTGTAAATGGAAAAAATCACACTTTATCATTACAAAAGACCTCATGTAGTTATAAATTAGCTAGAAAATGCATCTCACTCGCGTTACTTTCCTCAAAACAAGAGTCAGACTGCTATTGTCTACACAATAATAAAGGATATAACATTTGAACTACAGCTTTTGCTAATATGAACAATTCTTCATTTGTATATACATTGAAGATTGCTTGCATACACACACACACACAAATAAAACAAAGAAAGATTTAATATAGTCTATTGAAAAAAAGAAATAATTATTATCCACATTAGAGTCCAAGTTGGAAAACTCTGAATACATGGATAATAAAACATATTTCTGCTCATGTAAAATTCAATAAATAGTTTTGTTGCTTTAGATTATCTCTAGCTTTAAATAATGCTCCACTTCTATTTTTCAAGCAAATTGGAGATAAGCCAATTATTTATAGGGACAATTCCATTCTTTCAAAGGACAAAAGTCAAGACCTAAGGTTACGATAATATTTTACTCAGTTTCATGTTCTAAAATACTAAAAAGGGATTTAATGCCAAAATCCCTCCAAAAATGTGCAGAGTAAACATATGACACAAATTAATGGAAATACTCACCACTTACTGTTTTTGAAACGAATCCTAAACTCATATCAAGAATATATCGATAAGCCTGAGCTATCATCTTAACATGAGAAAGAAAAATACAATTTAAATTCACATCTTCGTTTCGCCAAAGTTAAAGAAACAATATTCGTGTGGAGATGGTACGGTAAACTCCGGAACCTGCATATTTGAGATTATTCTAGGCAAAGTTGGGATATTCTTGCATTGTAGAGATCAACAGCTTCTGTTTCATGCACTATTTGATCAATACAAGCGGTTCTAGATATTTTGTATTCCCAATTTAATCAAAAATACCTAATTAAAGAACAAACGGCTAAATTAACAACTGGTTAATCATTCTGGTTAATACATTCATTCATAATCCAATGAAGCTTAGTTTATAAAAATGGGGGGGAAAGGACAATTTTGTTTTGTTCACTTGTTATTTTATCTATATTATAAATTTGCATTCCTTGGAGCAGTTGTGGTAACATGAAAAAAAAAAGGAAATAATTAGCTTGAATAGCTTGGTATATGTGGGATCCTAATTCTAATGCTGTCTTGGAAAGGTTTGCTAACATATTTATTAAAATAATTTAGCTAGGTCTACAGTTTTTTAAAGTGTGAATTTTTCCTTATAAAACATGCAGCTAATTATCTCGAGAATGTGAGCAATCACACAAATAAGCAGAGAATCAGTCGTTTCATAAACCCTGATGCATCTGGAATGGATGTTTATATGTGCATAAAATGTATTGCAGGAATATACTGCAGTAATCCAAATGGGAGATAGATAGATATCAACTACAAAACCCACAAATAATGTATCCTATAGTCTATAGAACAAAGACTAAAAAAGTCTGGTGTGGGTCGGCGCCAGAAAAGCTATTGACCGAAGCTTCAACAGGTATACAGTCTTACCCTTTAAATCTGGAATGTGGAATGAACATGAAGTTTTAACAAAGCAGCGAATCCGCAGGTCCATGATTAGAAAAGAATATATTATATACACAATTAAAAGCAGCACATGGTGGTTCCAAAAGACAAACACAACAGGTAAAGCAAACTGCCCATGCTTGACGCGTTTCATAGTCTTAAACTAAATGAGACAACTGAAAGCTAAAAGATAATAATTTGATCCCTAACTAGGGATAGAAACAACACTTAGTTAGCGTATTAAAAATCATAAGGATTAAAAACATAGACCCTGTCATAAAAGTTTTTAAGGACAATATAATATCAAACAGATTTAAATGAGTACAGGTTTGCATGCAAGATAAGTGACTTAAAGGATTTTTTTCTACATAAAAAAGGGAAATAAAAATCAAACTTAAACATATACTTAGTTAACTCCATGCACACTGAGAAAGCTTAGTTGAAAATTGAAACATATAACATTGTATAGCATGGGTGGATATGGAAGATGGCAAAACACAACCCTGTAGAGTGGTTGATTTTCTTTGGACCCACCGCCAGAAATTGCTGACTGCCCTGCAGCTTTATCCTAGTACTAAGGTGTCTCTGAATACCTGGAAGTGGTTTCCTAAGCTATTGCCGGAGCTGAAGAAATGGTCACCGGCGACCCCTCTAACAAGCATAGCTGTTCTGGTTCCTGAGATACAGTTACAAAGTTGGCAGCGGGAAGTCTTGCCCGCATTCAAGACTTATATTGCAACAACTCATTGAAATCTTTTGAGACGTTAAAACAACAATATGGTATTTCAAACAAAGACTTCCTATTGGTCATGCAACTTTTTTCAACCGCATAAAATCACGACGATGTGCTCCTCATCTTCTGTAGCTACAAAAACTCTATCAGTGTGCTACAACGTGACTCACAAGATATTCCTGTTTACTAATTTACCTTTCATCAAAGCTTGGGAACAGGAGCTCCAAAAAAGTCTGTCACCCACAACGTGGAAATATATTATAAATTATCCTAGGGGCATTTCACATTGTTCTAATCACGTGGAACTCACCCAAAAAAATTCTATACAGATGGTACTTGGCGCCTGCTAGATTAGCGAAGATGTATCCATCGGTTTCTGATTTATGTTGGAGAGGTTACAACCAAATTGGGACTATGCTGCATATCTGGTGGTCATGCCCCGTAATCCAGACATACTGGAACAAATTATTTCAATTAATGGCACAATTTACGGCCATACCAATTCATAAATCTCCTGAAATGGCCCTGTTACATGTTCTGCCGCCTGGATTAAAGAGGTACCAACAGATTTTACTGGGTCATATTCTTTTGGCAGGGAACACTCTAATTGGGAGGTGCTGGAAGACATCTCAAACCCCATCGACCCTTGAGGTGCACAATAGAATTATGCACAATCTACACATGGAAAAACTTCATTATATCACTACCAACCAATTACATTTATATTCTGAATTTGTTACTGTCGGGACAGATAATCCTGTATTGGAGATTTAATCCCTGGAAGGCACAGGTCACCCTACTCCTTATCTCCTCTCTATCTCCCCCCCTCTCTCTCTGTCTCCTTCCTTTCCTTTCTCTTTCTCTTTTTGTTCTTAAACTTTGAATATTTATTTAGAAAAAAAAAATGCTTGAATATAAGACTACCCTATAGGAAAAAATGTTTTACTGGGAAATATTTACATGAAAACTGCTTTTTCATAAGTAATAAAAATTATGAAAGAAAAAAATGCATTTCCTGTCTTTATTTCCCTTTTATTTAACAATCTGCCCCCCAGACTTAGCCAATGCATCCCCCACACTTAATCATTGCATATCTCACACATCCATTTGCCCCCAGACTTAGTCAGTGCATCCCCCCACACTGCCATCTTTTTCCAGATTTAGTCAATGCATCCCCCCACACAGCCAGGTGCCCCCCAGACTTTGCCAATTCTGCCCCCCCATACTTTGACAATGCTGCACACCCCCCAGACTTTACCAATTATGCGCCCACAGACTTTGGCAATTCTGCTCCCTCAGACTTTGCCAATGCTGCTCTCCCAGATTTTGCCCATGATCCTCCACTAGACTTTGCCAGTGCTGCTTCGCTTTCCCCCATACTTAATCCCCCCAGATATAACCCTCCCCCATGCTGGTCATGTCTCCTTGGTGTCAAGTGGGGACATCTGGTGCATGTCTGCATGAATCGCGCAGACATCCACCAGCTGTCTGCAAGGGGGATCCAGGTCCCCTGCAGTTCTGTGGGGGACCCAGATACCAGTCTTTTAGGCAGACCTCTAATCTCTGATTATAAGAAAAACCTCGAATATAAGATGAGGAGACTTTTTCAGAGCTCTTATGTTCAAGCAAATACTGTACTAAATATTTATCTTAAACATTGGTTATTAGGTATTATTACATAGAGAAAGTGGGTAAAGGTGGATATTGGGTATTATAATATATCCACTTTTCCCCTCTTTTTGATCCCACAGCATTTGTTTTTTTGTGTTTTAGCCTATGCTGTAGCAAAAATTTACATAATTAATTTACCTCCTCACTGAATAACATCTTTTCAATCCCTGTTAGTAGTATACCTGATCTCCAGATCTGGAAAGCTTTAACACATAAACAAGATATCCACTTCATCAGTTCTAATCCAGTAATCTTTGTCTTTAAATATCCATCAATTCCACACAACTATATCCGTATTACTTCATTCACTCCACCACTTCATATTCAGAAGTTTTATTTTTTTCTTCAAACAAATCAGCCAATCACAAGCTCCATTCTCTCTTCTACAGAGTATTCCAGATATTGCATTCTATTATTAAGTTTCTTTATCCCATATTGATATAAAGGACCATTAATTGTGCTCTCTCCATTTAAATCTGAGAAAGTCCTCCAGGATGAAACCCATCTGTTTTTTCTGCCACATTCTAATTTTTTAACCATCAAGTTTTTTAACATTGTTATTACTATTTAATATTTTTAATGTGAATATATTTGATATTGTATGCTCTTTTTATTTCCCTTGAGACATTAAACTACTCTACTACTCTATTTTCTTTCTCTTATTCATCAGCACTCACACTACTCCCTGTACTTATACTCCCCCCCTGCTCCATATGAAATGTAGCTACAGTACACATGGTGTTGAGTACATATTATGGCTGGCTGAATGTCATGGGAGTTGCTGTCTACAAAAGTTAGTGTGTTTTGTGTCTTTGTACTGTGCCTCCCTGGTTTTTCCAACCTTCCTTGATGATCTAGTGGCAGTGAAGGATGCTGATGAATTCCAGTTCGCAACTCTGCTTGCTGCATGTACACCGTCTCTGGTGTTTAGCGCTCTGGAGGATGATGCCCACTGGGCACCAATGACATAACTAAATCTCTGAATGTAAATTTCATCTCACCTCAACTCATCTGCAACTCCCTTTCAGTGATTTGATTCCAAAATATAATAATTAAGTCATTTGTCAGGCTTATGATCTTTATCTTCCATACGTATTGCTCTAGTACTACCTTTCCTATATGTCAATACACTGGCTATTTGTATCATTAAGTATATTGTTAAAAAATACTGGATATAGGGTTGCCACCTTTTCCTCAAAGAAATACCGACCATGTGTGGGCGTAGCTACAAGAGGGAGGGGCCATGAGGGGTGGAGCCACTAAGGGGGCGGATTATCACTGAAATGATATATATTATTTGTATATCATGCCAGTGAGAAGTGTGTGTGTATATATATATCAAATATATATATTTGTATATCATATAAACACACAAGCTGTCTCTCACACTCCCAAACAAGCTTTCTCGCACACACTGTCTCACACACACACACACACATGCTGTCTATCACACACACAGACAAGCAGTTTCTCATACACAGACTGTCTCTCTTGCTCACACACAGACTTTTACTCACTCTCTCACAGACTGTCACTCTCACTCTCTCTCTCACAAACTCTCCCTACCCCTGCGACAATATCTCCCACTCACCCCACCTACCCTCACAAGCATGTTATCCCAGTCTAGTGTAATATGGAGGGTGGTTGGGAGCAGTTGGTCAATATGCCAGTAATATTTTGCCACTCAATATGCCAGTAATATTTTGCCACTCGATAAGTCAGTATTTTACCTTTAATATGGTAGGATTTAGCCATTCAATATGCCATTCTTTTGCCATTTTTATATGCCAGTATTTTGCCCTCAATATGCCAGTATTTTGCCTCTCAGTATGCCAGTATTTTGCCACTCAATTCTTTTGACATTTAAAATTACAGTATTTTGCCCCTTAATATGCCATTCTTTTCCCATTTTAATATGCCAGTATTTTGCCCCTCAATATGCCAGGATTTTGCCACTCTATTGCCACCTAATATGCCAGGATATAGCCGTTTAATATGCCAGGATATTGCCAATTAATATGCCAGGATATTGCCAATTAATATGCCAGGGTATTGCCAATTAATATGCCAGGATATTGCCATTTAATATGCCAGGATATTGCCAATTAATATGCCAGGATTTTGCCCCTCAATATGCCTCTGTATGCTCGTTATACCACCCTCCTCCCCCCTTCCCCAGCCAGTACTTGCCTCCTTGCTGCTGTCTCTCCGGTGCAGGTCCGTGGCTGTGAGGGAAGCGTTGTGTGCTCCCCTCCAGCCACGAGGATCAATAAAGTTTGTTTAAAAAAAAAAGTTTAAACAAACTTTATTGATCTGCGCGGCTGGAGGGGAGCGCAAAACGCTTCCCTCACAGCCACGGACCTGCACAGGGAGACAGCAGCAAGGATGTAAGTACTGGCTGGAGAAGGGGGGAGGAGGGTGGTATAACGAGCATACAGAGGCATAATGATTACACATCAAGGACATGCCCTCAATAACAACTCATTTTTCCTATAACTTATTAAACTGTTTTTCTTTTTGTGATGCCTATGAGGTTAAAAAATATCAGTAGATACTAATCTCCCTGCTATGGGAATTACACACTTACCTTTCAAAGTATACTGTGGAACACTCTTAGTGTCAAAAATAGCAGTTTTAGAGATAAGCCCATAGGTGTCCAACTGTGACACTCCAGATGCTGATAAACTAAAAATCCTATAATCCTCCATCAACTTTAAGAATGGCAAATTATAGTCGTTGTAGTCCAGAAACAGCAGGTGGGCCACAGTTGGGCACTAGTGTTTAGCCGACGATCTGCAGAAACAAATGCTGGCTTTATTACCACTTTAAGATGGACTACTAGATACTAGTTAGATTTAATTAATCATTGTCTCCCAAGAAAGTCCCATGTCCAATAAAAATCTTATTGCATCTAGATCTTAGAGAAGGGGTAGCAGACAAGCAGAAGCGTAATAAAAGCTTGTCTCCAATGAACTCCTCTTGAACTCCTATGATGCATGGTCATTAAAAGCTAGCTGGGAGAGCACCAGGTCAGTGACCAGTTATATGGCTCAGTGGAATAATGCTTCCAAAGTAACCTGATGACAGGATCGGGTCAGGCAGCAACATGAAACAGGCTGAAGAGTTGTATAACATTTCATTTTAATTTCAGCTATTTGTGCATAGTGTATACGCAAACTTATGACTGGGTGAGGATTACAGACAGGTAATGAATGACGTATGATTAAGGCCTATAATTAACCACCCTTAGAGAAGTAGTTCCCATCCACCAAACAGGCCAGGATTTGGGGATTACCCAGTTGTGTTTAAATATTTATAAAAACTTGGCATGGAGTTGAACCTTGAAGACTGGTTTGGGTACTAGACATGTGCAAAACTAACATTTTCGTTTCGTTTTTTTTTCCATTGGGATGAATTTCGTTCATTACTACATTCGTTTCAGATGAAATTCGTTCATTATTTTCGTTTCATTTTATTCATTCGTACGAATCAATTGACCTACACATTCCATAAACCGAAAGTCTATAAACCGAACGTCGTTCGGTTTATAGACTTTTGGTTTATGGAATACATGTAATGCTATTGGCTTTCTATAAACTGAACTAGAGTCCCCATTCATAAGAAATTCTTATGAATGGGGACCCCAGCAGAGCGAAACCAGCAGAGCGACCTCTCATTTACACCAGAACAACTTAGCTTGTTTAGGAGCAGATCATGATCAACCGTATCAAAGGCCTTTGCAAAGTCTAGAAAAACTGCACTTGGGAGTTCACCACACTCCATACCACTCTGAATGTCATTGCTCACCTTGGTCATTGCTCATCGTGGAGTGATTTGACCGAAACCCAGATTGAAGCGAGGTTAGATAGTTGGTAATACTCGCACAGTTGATCATGGGCACATTTTTCCAGGATTTTAGAAATTATGGGTAGCAGTGAAATAGGCCTGTAATTTGACACTAAATGTACATCACCATTTTTGTGTATTGGGATAACACTGGCTTTTTTCCAGGCTTTGGGGACATAACCGGAGGACAGGGATGCATTGATTAAGTAGGCAATGGGTTGCGCAGTAACAGGCGCACTCAGCCTCAGTAGCATTGACGAAGAAGGTCCGGCCCACATTGTAAATTCATTTTTTGATTGAGGAGATGCGCTGCTATTTCACTATCTGATATAGGAGCAAATTCAAATTCAGCAAGTTGTTTGGCCAGGGGTTTTATCGGTGGTGACTCGTCTGCCATACAAAAAGTGACATGATCTTCATGGTGGTGTTTTGCTATAAGAGCTGTGGCACATCCTATAAAGTAGTTATTGAATTAATTTGCTATTGCCACTGGAGATTTTAGAACTTCATTATGTGTTTTAATTGTGGTTGGTTCTGAGCTGCACAGGGGGTCATACATGTTTTTTATGACACTCCAAAATTTGTTCGGGTTGGCTAGATTTCTCTTCAGCCGAACAGAGAAATAAGTTACCTTGGCAAGTTTGGTTTGAGTCTTGCATCTATTGCGGATGTGCCAATAAGCGTTGTGATCTTGGTCAGAGCCAGTTTGCTTAAATTTTGACCAGAAGCATCCCTGAAATGGAATAAGTCCAGGAGGTCAGCTGACACACATAGAAGATGGGCACCCCTTAATCTCACTCTACGCAGCGGGGCATCTTTATCACAGACCTGCATGAACTCAGATTGAAAATATTCAGTTGCAAAGTCCAGATCGGGTATCAAGCTTAGCCTGCTCCACAGACAGTTGCTCAAGTCACTGAGAAAAGATTAGAGATTAAACTTCTTAAAACATCCAAGTACTCTAGGGGTTGATTCGATTTGGTCTTACTTTCCGTACACAGTACACTAAGCAATGATCACTGAACACATTGTGTAGGATGCCAGACTGCTGGATTCTTTGGGGACAAGAGGAAAGGACCCAATCCAGCAGCGTATGGTTAGAGCTGTTGGGATTCATCCGAGTAGGAGAAGTAATAAGCTGAGTTAGGTTCATGGATTTGAACAGTGAGCACGTTTTAAAATTTTTGTGGTCTAACCAGTCTACATTGAGATCTCGAAGAACAAGCAGCTCACTTTTCTTATTTTGGGCAGTTATATCTCCCAGTAGTTTCATGATGTCTGTAAGAGACTGAGCAGGGGAATTTGGTGGGCGATAGATCCCTACAAGTACTAATGGTTTTGAGAATGGGTGTAATATTCTTCCAGCTATAACTTCAAAAGTACAGGGGGTACTTGATAAAGAAAGGTCTATGAAATTCAGTGACTCATGTATATATAAAACAATACCTCTTCCTCTCTTATTTCTGTCTTTTCTGGAGCAGTTATAACTCTGTATTGCAGAGTCTGGTGTTCTAGGGCTTAACCAAGATTCCGTGATGACAAGAGTTTTAGGTTTGTACACCTGACACCATGCTCTTAGATCATAAATTTTGGGTAGAAGGCCTGCGTATGTTGCAATGGACACAGGAGGGGCCCTTATTGAAAGAGAAGTTGACATTTGTACTAGGACAGGGGCCAGGGTTGGTTTCAATGTAATTTGCCAGAGCAAGAAGAAGAATGAACACAAATTTGCAGAGCTGCTTCCCCTGAGCTTTCACTGACAACCTATGTTGAATAGAGGGAGAGGGTGTGTGCTGGGATTCTGGTGTGTTCAATTCAGTTACTGACACCCTTCTTGAAAAAGGTTAATACATTGAGTACCGTTTGTACCATTAAGTAAATGGACATTTATTTTCTGGGAAATAACATATATTATTTTTAAATGATTATTATTTAGAGATCTCAAAATTATTATTAATGCATTATTGAGAAATCTCACAATTCTGACATTGAAGTATGGCTTTCAAGAACAGATAATAAACCTCCTTGTTTTATTGGAATTGTTATCAATACAACTGACTTGTGTTTTTTTTTTTTTTAAACAATCTGATTGCACATTAATTATTTATAATAGTGTGAGAACATGTACACCTTGTACACCTACATGGTTTGAGGAAAAGGACACCACTTGATGTCACATAATGTCATGTTAATATTAATGGAGAACCAAACGTACTAATGTTTAAAGGGATTGACAAAATCTCCCACCTACCCAGAGGAGGGGATACCAACAAACGACTGCTACAAAAGGAATCCTTTTGGATTTTCCAATTAAAATCACTATCCCCCTCAGGATTGAAGGAGGGATTCTCTTTCAGTCCTTTTATTAAATAAGCACTAACATAACCTAGCAAGTTCTCTACACTGATCATCGCTACTGACCATATTAAATAATCATTTTCAAGAAAATGGGATTGAATAAGTGACCAGACCCTACCTAAGATGACCCTATAATGAGCATCAATCTCAAACTAAATAGGTCTACCTCGCAAGAAGATCTAATACAGTTTCTAATAGCAATGGATACTGAGGCAGAAAGTATCCTTCTTTGAAGCAAGCCAAAATTGATACAAATGGCTAGGACGAGTCTTCCTGAACCTTAGCCACACCTACTTGCAGCTGAAATGCCCTCTTCGATCTTAGCAGCGGCCAATCAAATGCTATATACTTAAATGGCCACTATGAGAGTCATTCCCGTCTAAGCCCTTGACAAAGTCGCGTACTCCACGGTAGGAGCTGCAGCGAAACACACTCTGGGTATCCTTATCAATGGAAGATTGCACAGCTTTTAACACTACCTAGCAGGATCAACTGGGTATTGTGGTGAACATATATTTTGACCATTTTAATGCTGTAGCCAAAGGCGGCAGGCTACGTACAATTAATCCTGCGGGCACAGACTGTCTACTTAATAAATGTCCCACATCTACTAAATGGCACATGTCCCAGGAAATGTCCACCATGTAGAATGTTATGTCTCTCCTTGAACTTAGAGGTTCCCAGAATTCTGCAGTCCAAAAAGGTGACAGTGTATAATTAAACTGTGACTGTAGAGAATAAAAAGTGACAGTAGTTGTTATACTGTGACGGTAGAGATCCCAAATTATCTATGTATGGCGTTAGCAGATTTGCAAGCAATTATATAAATTAAGAGTAAAATGTGTATTACATGTATCTGCAATATTATGTTATGACATCACCTGTGGCTGCAAATGAACTGCCACAAGGTGATGTCACAAGCAGGAGACGCCATATGTATCCATTTAAAACACATATTTCTTGTAATTGATGCATTTGTCTGCAATTCTGCTAACAAAATGTATAGTCATCATTTTTTATTCTCTAAATTCCCAGTATGAGTAATGTTTAGGTGATGGAGTTCCTTTAACCCCTTGCCGACAAAGGACGTGCCAGGCACGTCCTGGGAGAATCTCCCTTAATGACAAAGGATGTGCCTGGCACGTCCTGCAGTGAATGAAGCGGTTTTCGCGATCAACGATCGCGAAAACCGCTTTAACAGTGCTGGTCTATTGCCTCGACATCGAGGCAATAGCCAGCACCGATATTTCTATTTTGGGACCCCCACGATCGCCCCACGGAGCGATCGTGGGGAGCCATATTGACGGAGCATGCTGCCGGTCTGAGCTTCGGAAGTGAAAGTAACTTCACTTCCGTCGCTCTGAATATGCTACTTGACTACCCCTAGTGGTAGTTTAGTAGCATTGCAATGGAAAATAATTAAAATACATATTTAATTAAATAAAAATAGGTTATTTAGCTATATTAGCCTATAGGGTTAAAATTAAATATTTTTTAGCATAAGGGATAGGGTTAAAATTAAATTAAAGTTAAAAATATTAAGGGATATAATAAGGATTAGAGTTGGGGTTAAATTTAGTGTTAGGGTTAAATTTTGGGTTCGGGTTGGGGTCAAAAGATCAATATAGGAAAAAAACAAAAAACACTATTTTTGGTTTTTGCCCCATAACTCGCAAAAAAATACCGAAAAATATGGAAACATGCATATTTTTGAACTCGGGACAACATTTAGAAACTATTTAGACGGGGTCTTTTTTCATGATTTTATTTGTGTAAATTATATTTTAGGTCAAAGTTAGAAAAAGTGTTTTTTTTTTAATTTTTCATCATATTTTATGATTTTTTTTGTAGTAAATTATAAGATATGATGAACATAATGGTATCTAATGAAAGCCCTTCTTATGACGATAAAAACAACATATAATTTGTGTGGGTACTGTATGTGAGAAAGAAAAAAATTACAGCTAAACACAAACACCCTAGAAATGTCAAAACAGCCATTGTCACCAAGGGAAAGTCAAGGTGAAAATGTCTTGTCACTAAGGGGTTAACACAGGTGAAGGACAGTCACGCACAACCTTATTTAACTATTCCTACTTTTGCACAGTTTGAATACTACTAAAGTCCCTAGGAGTAGGCAGTTCCTCCTTTACCTTTTACAAAAAAAAAAGAGAAGGTAAAGGCTGACACTGTGCAGTAATTTAATATAGCATTGGCTGTGCATAAGGCTTTACCCGACAAACAAATAAATCTGAACTTTCATTATGGGTAGACTAGATGAGTCAATTGACTTTTATCTGCTGTCACTGTCTATGTTTCTAAGAAAAAAAATGCCTTTTGCTGGAAAACAATTATTATCGTACACATTTTTCATAAGCGACTGTGGTTAGAAGAGAGGTCTAGGCCCCCTGTCGCAGATTCATTTACTGTTTAGTCAATCTTATCTGATCGTTATGCAAATTGAACACAGAGGCAACGAGTTAGAAAATGGTGTCATTCCCATCCCCTCGGCACTTAGTGGCTCTAGTGGTGATTTTGCAGCAGTGACACAGTTGGATACTATGATAGAAATATATTTTGTGTTGTAGAATTAAGCTACACGGGCTGCAACAAGTCTCTGCAAGGTAACATAGTGAGTATGTGTTAGTTTTTTACAATTTTAAAAAATGTGGAATAGATGACAAAGATCTGATGCTGATTGTTTGGCTGCAACAAATGGATAACATCTGTTGGAATATATTGCTTAAATATAGGTTTATATCTGCGCTGGGTAAAACCGAGTGTAAAATAAAGCACACTCCAATAATATGAATGTTTGGAGAATGTATGAACTTATATCATTTAAAACAGTGAGGGGGAGAAGCAAAGGCAAGAACGGAAAAATATCCGAAGCCCCTTATGCGCTTCGATCTGCTCAGTAATTTTTATTCATCCACCAATATATAAGAACTACTTGGAAGGTCGAAATGCGTAAGGTGTTTCTGATCTTATTCCTTTTTTTGCCTCTGCTTCTCCCCTTACTCTTTTGAATTATGTGAATTAATAAATTCGTATTGTTGGAGTATGCTTTATTTTACCCTAGGTTGTTCCTGCTCAGCATCATCCGTCTAAAGGATTATAAAATGTTTTGGTGGGGACGCCGTTTGCAGAGGAACACATTTGGACAGAGGAGGATAAGCTTCTAAGTACTTATAAGCTTATGATTAAGCACCAGGTGCGCAAAACGCGTCACTTTTTTTCACCTATCTGACTTGCATTGACTGCTTCTGTGGATCTATATTTTTGGATGTTACAATAAACACCCCTTCCCCGCCAATTGGCTCCCTGAGTGCCATTTCTGCTTCTTATTTCATTTACAACCTACTAAATCAGCTTTCTTGGTGAAGAATCCCTGCCTATAGTATAGTCATTTAGTTAGCTTTTTTAAAACAATCCATGTTTGTGCGGACCTTGTCTGGAGGTCATGTGACAAATTTCTGGAGATTGCGCTGCTTCCTTTTTGGTTGCACCGGAACTCATTGCACCAGCACACATTGCACTAGCGCAGAGAAAAATAATGTTTGCCGGAGGTCCTTCTCCCACACTGAAAAGTGTCAGGATATATATAAAAAAAAGGTGCAAATGGCGTTGTACATAACGAATGGTGATTGAGCCTTCTTTCAAAACTTATACAGTGCGAGAGTGTTTCTACATGACTCCCCATGTGATAAGCTGGTTCTACAAAATAACAGTGACTTCAGTTTACTCCAGGACCACAGCCCTATACCTTAACCTGATGGAGTACCTGAGGAATGATGTAGTAGTGGAGATTAATGTCCTGAATCTGAATCCTAAATATGATTATACCATGAACCAGGGGTGTCCACTCTGCAGCCCATGGGCCAGACACAACCCATTTGCAAAATGTTGCTGACTCTAGCTGCCGTAACTTTAAACATATTTCATTAATCCTGTGGTTTGTTTATTTAACCCGTTTTTAGGCTGTTTTTATATTACAGCTGACTACAGATTTTTCTAACAGACTGTGCCTCATCATCGCTAAAGGAGAAAGCAGTTTAATGCAGTCCGTTACACACATGCATTTCTGATAATCTGGTAAAGTTCATAAAAACTTGGAAGCCTCTGCCATAAATAATTTAGGTTCTTCTGGAGACACAAGAATCTAACCTAAATTAAGACCGGGTCTTATATTAATTTTTTCTCCAAAATAAGCATTAGGGCTTATTTTCAGGGGATGTCTTATTTTTTATTTTATTTTTTTTAAATTGCACTCACAGGACCCCCAGCTCTTAGATTGCACACACAGGACCCCAAAGCATTAGATTGCACTCACAGGACCCCAAAGCATTAGATTGCACACACAGGACCCCAAAGCATTAGATTGCACTCACAGGACCCCAAAGCATTAGATTGCACTCACAGGACCCCAAAGCATTAGATTTCACACACAGGACTTCCGTCAGGCTCCCAGCACCATACCAGAATTCCTGGCGCGCAGGAGGTTAAAATGCCGGATATGTGGACCTCTCCGCATCTCACAGTGGGTGGGGCCTGTTTCCGCTTCTTAAAGCTGAAGATATATACTGGGGCTTGTTTTTGGCTTATATTGGGGCTTATATTGCAAATAAAATCATGCTAGGGCTCATTTTCTGGTTAGGTCATGTTACGGTATATACTACTAGATAAGTTTAAGCATAGGAAACTTAGTATTCCTGGATTCTTATATGTTTTATTTTTGTGAGAAAATTGTTATCTTGAAGAGTTATGACAGGTAACAACCCAGTGCTCCAATAAAAAGATATATCACACAGCATTGAAACATGTGAGGTGTGTAATATCACCAAATGTTAGGGTGACAAACTAAGGATCTTTGTGAAACCATTTTGACATTTTGACCCATTTGGCATCTAAACCCATTGCTTAATCTAGTACATCATTGTTGTGTACTAAATACATGGACTCAAAATATATAGTACACAGAGTACAGATGGTAAGAGTACAAAGGCTACACATGTTTGATTATGTTATATCCATTCAGTGGCTATAATTAAAGAGTCAGTCATGATTGAAAGTGACTGTATCACCTAAATATTGTTTCTAATGGGAATGTAGAGAATAAAAAATGATAGAAAATAATCTATGCATCGTGTTAGCACTGCAAATGCATCTGTGCCGTCTGCTGCTTATGACATCATCTGTGGCTTGATATGCAAATTACACATATCCCATTGAAAACCAGTCCATTTGCATACCTCTTTACTGAGAGGGTAGTGGATGTATGGAATAGCCTTCCAGCAGAAGTGGTAGAGGTAAACACAGTCAAGGATTTTAAGCATGCGTGGGATAGACACAAGGCGATCCTAGCTATAAGAACAGGAACGGGGGACTAAATTGGGCAGACTAGATGGACCGAATGGTTCTTATCTGCTTACACATTCTATGTGTCTATATCAAATAACAGGTGATATCATAAGCAGGAAACTCCAAAGACACATTTTCTCCTAATTTAGGCATTTGTTTGCAGTTTTGTTAACAAAATGTATAGATCATTTTCAGTATTTTTTTATTCTATGCATTCACAGTAAAAACAGTGTTTAGTGCATTTAATATAAATGTGTTATTTTACATGAAACAACACTGTAAGAAAAGTTTAAAATAGATTATAGATATAAAACTAGGTAAACACAGGGTCCTACCTACAATTACCTATATATTATTGTTTAAATTGAATGTTAAAAAAAAAGTTGAATAGATACAGACGCCTGAATTATGGCTGGGAAATAAAAATGTGTAAATTAATATAACGCCTTGAAAAAAACAGATAGAGGAAAGGAATCATTATATTTAGAAAATCAATGTTTTGAAATGCAAATAGTGCTGGAGGCCTGCACCGAACAAGATAAGTACCTAACAATGTGTTAATCTTTCTTTCATGCACCAGCAAGCTATTGGAACATAATTGTGATATCGTAACACCTATAATTGGGTTTGTTGACCAATAAGTAGAGTGTGAATTTTAAGTATGTGATTAATAATTACTAAGTATGTAATATAAACGCATCTTAAAGAAAAAAATAATATAAGTAAAATAATAATAATATAGCAATACAAGATAGATAATGCATGTACGGGAGATGATTTGATTTACAGCTAAGCCACATTTAGCAGGGATTTTTGGTAATGCACGACTCTGTAAGAATTTTACTTAGTAAATATAATTGGAATGACCTGTTATACACAACAAGTAAAGCATAAATTAACCCCTTATCGCCCAAGTTTTTTGGTACTTTTGGTCCTTAAAGACCAAAAGCACTCTAGGATGATTTTGTGTTCCTGGCCCCACTCACAGAGTGATCAGATTTTTGACAGACCCTCTAAGACCCTGCTAAAATATTGCGGTGTCACTCAACGAGGCATGACCAAACCCGGAACGATTCTAGTAAATGTAACCAGTGATCACTTTGGGCGTTGATTATATTTCGCTTATCAGGCTAAGGCCACTTTAAGTTGCCTCATCAGACAGAGGGGATCCCACTGCCTGTCCCTTCAGTGGGATCTGGAGCACAGCTCACATGTGCTGCTGTTCAGATGGCATTCTATCTTATACTTATGGTTGTTTGGACCACGTGTTAGGACAGTATAGTACACTAACAGGATAATAATAAGTGGCGTATGTGATATGTATGTAATGTTTCTTACATGAGGTGTTGACATTTATGTCATAATAGCATATTTTAATAAAAATACATATAATTAATTTTCTATTATTGAATAAGCTATTATGGCAAATTAAACCAATTTATGAAAAGACAGGTCAGAAGTTCAATTCCAGTAATGATACACAGGAGCCGGCACTCACAGTGATGGGATTTATTCCAAACGATAGCAACGTTTCAATTCAACCGGAACTTTATCGAGCTCGACAAAGATCATGGTGGATTAAAACATTGCTATCGTTTGGAATAAATACCGTATTTATCGGCGTATAACACGCGCCGGCGTATAACACGCACCTCATTTTAAGAAGGAAATTTCAGGAAAAAAACCTTAAATTTCAAATAAAGAACTTTGAAGCCCAATATGCCATTTTAATATGCCAGGATATTGCCCCCAATATGCCATTTAATATGCAGGATATTGCCCCCAATATGCCATTTAATATGCAGGATATTGCCCCCAATATGCCATTTTAATATGCCAGATATTGCCCCCAATATGCCATTTTAATATGCCAGGATATTGCCCTCAATATGCCATTTTAATATGCCAGGATATTGCCCCCAATATGCCATTTTAATATGCCAGGATATTGCCCCCAATATGCCATTTAATATGCCAGGATATGGCCCCCAATATGCCATTTAATATGCCATGATATTTCCCCCAATATGCCATGATATTGCCCCCAATATGCCAGGATATTGCCCCTTAGTATGCTCGTTATGCCACCCTCCCCCCCCCTTCCCCAGACCCCAGCACTTACCTCGTTCCTGCTCTGTCCCCCGGTGCTGAAGCTGCGTTGCTGTGAGGGAAGCGTTGTGAGCTCCCCTCTAGCCGGGCGGAACAATAAAGTTTGTTTAAAAAAAACACACTTTATTGACTGCGCGGCTGGAGGGGAGCTCACAACGCTTCCCTCACAGCCACGCACCTTCAGAGCACCGGGGGACAGAGCAGGAATGAGGTAAGTTTTCGATTTTTTTTTTTTCGGCGTATAACACGCACACCTCATTTTCCCCCTATTTTCAGGGAGAAAAAGTGCGTGTTATACGCCGATAAATACGGTAATCACTGTGAGTGCCGGCTCCTGTGTATCATTCCTGCTTATTTGGCGTCCCACCATTATTATTCCATGAAATAGTAAAAATAAAATATTTTATTGCGCAGAAAAATAATTAAAAAATAATAATAACAAGTACCATTCTCGCCAGGATTATATTTATATATTTATTCATTATGTTTGTATGCAATGAAAGAACTTTGACTTTTTCATTGAACTGAGCTTCTGACCTGTCTTGTTTATATACTGGAGGAGATGTGGAAGTCTCAGGTTAGTGACGTCCTTCTGAATTTCCAAAGTGTCTGCAATAGCACTAAGTGGAACCAGATATTATTGATATCGATATTAAACCAATTACCATGGCAATGATGAACTTATTTATTATATATTGTTATTATATTATGTTATATATATTATTAGACTATATATACAATGAATATGTTAATATTTTTTTGTATTATCTGCTAGCCCTGGCTCCCCCACTGTATTTTTAGGGACCCGGGAGGACTGCCCATTTGGATGGCTCCCAGACCCATTTCTTATCAGGGTTACTTGCCATGGCTCCCTATGTATATTTTATGGGCTGGCAACCCTATTGCTGGTTCCCAGCTTAATTTATTATTAGGAGGGGACCAGCCATTCCCCCACACCTCGCAAATTATTTTTGGCCAGTTTTTTTTTTTATTTTTATGGGGCCAGCAGAAGTCCATTAGCATCAGGGGATTTTTTATTTTTAACATTTTAATTTGAAGTCAAAGAAAGAGAATTGAATTTGCCAAAATGCGGCCATCGTCCCTGAATCTGCATTGTATTTTGGGCTGAGCGTTGCATATTGATTATCTGAAATTCTAGGCTTTTTATTGCAAAAATGTCCCAATCAGAAGACCTCCAATGCTTCAATTACCGAATGGCTGATTCAAAGCCAAATTCATGTATGTTTAGTATCCATATTTTGGAGATTATTTCGATTCAACTACAATGCCCGATATAAATCCAATTCGGATGGGAGCTGCCTATATTGAATAGACCCTTAATAGGGTTTTCTAAAATAATTATAATGAATTTATTTAAAAAAACATGATAGACATTTAATAAATGTTAGCACTGCAAATAGACAATGGTTGTCACATAATTCCGCTTTACGACCATCCTAGAGAATGAAGATTCGAATACAAAGAGCATGGATTTATAGTAAAGCAGATACACGCAGTTGCTCATGTTTTTGAGGGTTTTTTTGCATTTTATTATCTATATGTTATATATGGATAGACATGCCACACTGAGTGGCACCTTGCTATAAGAGATGTACCTGGAGATGGAATTGTTGGTTATTTTGTTGCTGGTGCAGTGAAAGATGCTTGAGTTTTTTTACCGATCTTTGGGAATACTCACTACCTAAAATACTGTCAATGGAAGAAAAAGGGGAACAGCTTGGTAAAATTATAATTATGAAACTGGAACAAAGCATGAATCTATGTACAGCCAGTCTGCTTTGTGGCATAGAGCCTGCTAGTGTCTGCAAGTAAACTCCAACAAGCTGGCCCCATATAAATTGTTAGGTATCTACTTTGATCATGGTATCATTAATCGTTTGCAGTATGCTTGAGTTTACCCATAGAAGACATAAGGTTATGCAGGGGTATGGGCACTACAATTGTTCAAGGTGGACATTTACTGGCTTGTGACAGACCTTGCCTCAGACACTTTTCCTATACCTGATGGTAAACATGTTTTGATACCATTTGATATATTGTTTTATGCCACTAGTGGCAACTAAATGATGCTGTTTAGCATAACCCAAAAGCTTTTGCTCTGTGCAGAAAGAAAAGACCAAACATAAAAGCTCTGTCAAGATTTGTATGAAACAGCTTAAATACCTTGAACTGAGCTCCGACCTCAACCCCATCAAACACCTTTGGGATGAATTGGAACGCCAGCTGCGAGTGAGGTCTAATCACCCAACATCAGTGCCTGACCTCAACAATATGTTGGTGCCTGACATCAACAATATGTTGGTGCCTGAATGAGAAAAAATACTTGTAGCAATTTTACTTCTGGAGGAAAGCCTTCCCAGAAGAGTGGAAGCAGTTAAAGCATCGATGAAGGGTCCAACACTGTACTAATAACCATGATTTTGGAATGAGATGTTGTACAAACATATATCCATAGTTTTGGCCATCTAGAATATCTCTCCGTGGAGCTCCCAGTTACGCATGTGAGTCTATAGCCACATAGCCTCTAAGGTTATGATATTTATTTACTTTATTATACTTTACATTACTTAATTATTTCTATTTCTATTTATTAATTTAAAAATAAGGCATTTGTTGTAAAAAACAAATAAACAAGTAAAAATGCATATTAGTTTCTTAAATATTAGAAACATTAATATTTAAAAACATTGTTATGGATAAAATGCCATGTGCTAAAGTTATTTTAATTGTTTGGCTCTTTGGCCTAGTGGGTTTCAGTACAACTGGATAGAATATAAGACAGACGCAGGACATATATTCAGAAAATACATTTTACAGTCTTAATTATATCTCAAATGAAAATGAATGCCCGTTTGCAATCCTTATTCCACATTTTGCCTATTAGGCAAACACTTAGCAGGAGTTCTTTGAAGCCATATTTGTGGATTTATTGGACACATTAAATGTAGTTCATGAATATAAAATCAGTTAGAGTATGGATAATATGTGAAAAAATGAATTAATATGCAGAAAGCATGCATTTACAAACACAAATGTTTGTCTGCAATTTGCTGAGATCCCAGAGAAAAAATGTAATTTGCATGAAAAAAAAAAGGGGTTTAGTATGTATTAAAATGGAAAAACATTTCCATCAATTCAGACACACACCAAAAAAATTGTTAATGCAAGCACATAATTGTTTAGCGTACAAAGCCATGCTCTCTTAGGAGTACTTTGGGAAATGTGTGAATGCATTAAGATGGTTATCTACCAGTTGCAATTTATTACTATTATATTTTTCAATAAACAGATTTTGTTTTCCTTTATAATATAATGAACTGTTGGCATTGGAAGACATCTGGACATGGTTTTTGCACTGAAATAAAAATACAAAATAATAGATACATATTTGTAAATTTATATAGCGATTTAACTTTAAAAAATATATACAAAAATTATGTAAATCTATATAAGATTTAAATGTGCATATATAAAAAAAACAATGTATGTGTATGTATCTACAGTGGATATAAAAAGTCTACACACCCCTGTTAAAATGTCAGGTTTCTGTGCTGTAAAAAAATGAGACAAAGATAAATAATTTCAGAACTTTTTCCACCTTTAATGTGACCTATAAACTGTACAACTCAATTGATAAACAAACTGAAATCTTTTAGGTAGAGAAAAAATATAAAAATAAAATAATGTGGTTGCATAAGTGTTCACACCCTTAAACTAATACTTTGTTGAAGCACCTTTTGATTTTATTACAGCACTCAGTCTTTTTGGGTATGAGTCTACCAGCATGGCACATTTTGACTTGGCAAGATTTGCCCACTCTTCTTTGCAAAAACACTCCAAATCTGTCAGATTGCGAGGGCATTTCCTGTGCACAGTCCTCTTCAGATCACCCCACAGATTTTCAATCGGATTCAGGTCTGGGCTCTGGCTGGGCCATTCCAAAACTTTAATCTTCTTCTGGTGAAGCCATTCCTTTGTTGATTTGGATGTATGCTTTGGGTAGTTGTCATGCTGAAAGATGAAGTTCCTCTTCAGGTTCAGCTTTCTAGCACAAGCCTGAAGGTTTTGTGCCAATATTGACTGGTATTTGGAACTGTTCATAATTCCCTCTATCTTAACTAAGGCCCCAGTTCGAGCTGAAGAAAAACAGCCCCAAAGCATGATGCTGCCACCACCATGCTTCACTGTGGGTATGGTGTTCTTTTGGTGATGTGCAGTGTTGTTTTTGCGCCAAACATATCTTTTGGAATTATGGCCAAAAAGTTCAACCTTGGTTTCATCAGACCATAACACCTTTTCCCACATGCTTTTGGGAGACTTTAGATGTGTTTTTGCAAAATGTAGCCTGGCTGGGATGTTTTTCTTTGTAAGAAAAGTCTTTCGTCTTGCCACTCTACCCCATAGCCCAGACATATGAAGAATACGGGAGATTGTTGTCACATGTACCACACAGCCAGTACTTGCCAGATATTCCTGCAGCTCCTTTATTGTTGCTGTAGGCCTCTTGGTACCCTCCCAGACCAGTTTTCTTCTCGTCTTTTCATCAATTTTGGAGGGAGCTCCAGTTCTTGGTAATGTCACTGTTGTGCCATATTTTCCCCACTTGATGATGACTGTCTTCACTGTGTTCCATGGTATATCTAATGCCTTGGAAATTCTTTTGTACCCTTCTCCTGACTGATACCTTTTAACAATGAGATCCCTCTGATTCTTTGGAAGCTCTCTGTAGTCCATGGCGTTTGCTGTGGGATGTGACTAAGAAAATTTCAGGAAAGACCAACTAGAGCAGCTGAACTTTATTTGGAGTTGGGGTCAGAGGCACTTTAAATGATGGCAGGTGTATGCTGACTCCTATTTAACATGATTTGGAATGTGATTGCTTAATTCTGAACACAGCTACATCCCCAGTTATAAGAGGGTGTGCACACTTATGCAACCACATTATTTTATTTTTATTTTTTTTCTTCCTTCTAGCTACAAGATTTCAGTTTGTTTTTCAATTGAGTTGTACAGTTTATAGGTCACTTTAAAGGTGGAAAAAGTTCTGAAATTATTTATCTTTGTCTCATTTTACACAGGGGTGTGTAGACTTTTTATATCCACTGTATGTATCTTTGTGTATATGTATATATATTTAACAAATAGAAAACAATTTAATTTCCATTTTAAATTATGTAGTTTTGAATGATAAGCATCAAATATACTGTTTATATGTGTACATGGACTGTACAAGACTGAGTGGCACACTGCGAACCTCTGCAATAATCTACCTGGGTGCTACTGTAGATCAAAAGGTAGATTCCAAAGGATCAGAGCACTCAAGGGAATTGCATTAGAAATACTTTTTAATTGTATCACCAATTGGGTGATACATCTGTTTATAAACTCAACATTAAATCCCACAACTAAGGGGTAAGAAACTTTTTATCCATGTCCAATAATCTAAATAAAGTACCTTATTGAGCCATCATTACTCCATGCAGCTTTACCAGGAGGCATCCATTTTGTTTAGAATCTTTGGTCAGATGAGTCAGATTTTATTCACCAAGACAAGAGTGAGGATCTGACTCAAGATTCTAAACAACATGTCTGCCCCTGAGAGACTTATATGGAGTAAAGAAGGCTTAATAAGGCACTTCATTTGTATTCTTTCATTAAATAATTTATTTATAAATCATCTACACTTGATACAATCATTCAGTTAAACCTAAGATAATTTTTTTGCTACAGTTGTCCTTTAAGTGTTTAATTGTTTGTTAGGTTAGTAGTATGTCTTGATAAAGGCTTCCTTCCAGAGACTGAAATATAGTTTTCTACAATTATAATGGATTTGTAATGCAAGTTTCCTGAGTGGTCTGATCCTTTGCAATCTAGATATACATGTACATTTATTTATTTGATTATCATGAATTAAAATCCAGTAACATATTTTATATCAGCTGGTACTTATTCAAAAAAAATATATTATTGAACACAGATAAAACAGTGTTGTTATTTATTTGTAATTTTTTTTATGTACAATTTCCATTTATATGAATATCCTCTTCACACATCATATGGTGGTCATTTAGGGTTGCCACCATTTCTTTAAAAAGAAAAATATCAATGGTCATACCAAGTATTACAACATTTAGATTTTTAGTATGTACTAACTTACTGTCAGGCCCCTGACTATGGCCTTTAGCCATAAGTCAGGGATGGGTCCAGGATGATATTTGACCCTGAGCGCCAGATGCAAGAGCTCAATGTGCTGGAAATGGAGACAAGGAAGCATACAAAGGCATAAAATATAAGTAAATAGCTAAGGAGACATATATATATATATATATATATATATATACAAACAAACATGCAGGAACTGACTTAACACTCTTGTATCAGTGATGATTTGGTTATTTATGGCCATAAGATGAAGCGTGCCAACCAAGTCAAGGTACCTCACAATTAGGAGTTTCTATGCTAAAATTGAATAACAAACTAATAACAATACATACCAACAGAGAAAATACCTGCAGAGCTGAAGAAAGGAAGTGGGTGTGGTTGCATTTATAGAGGAACTAAGCAAGGGAAACTAAGGAAACCTGGAATGGAACAAATAACACTATGTGGCCAAGCTAGAGAGGGATGCCACTCTGTGGGGGATACCACTATGCCACTATGTGGCTGAGCTAGAAAGGGAACAAGGTACAGTATGCAAAACAAAGGCAGGAATGAGCATAGGCAATAAGCAAGTACAGAGAGGAAAGCAAAAGCAGGAGCGAGAATAGAAAATAAACAAGCGAGCAAAGCAAAAAGGGTCCTGAAATCACTTGAACAGCTTGGATGAGTCTACAAACTTGGTGAGGCCTCACACTTATTTAATATGTTTAGTAGTGAAATGTATGTATTTTAGTTGGACAGTTACTGTAGATTTAGTCAAACACATACCTTTTTGAAGGAATACTGAACTAAAAGAAGATTGTGCTAGTGGATTTTAAAGACAAGGAAAATCTAAATGCATTACAACATTATGTGCCATAGCAAAGTGTCTGCAATCCGATATAGAAGAGTGATTTAGTTTTCAGTGCTCTTGTAGCATATAATATGTTAATAAATGTTAAACACAGAACAAATTAAAAACAAGCTCTCTATAAGAAAAGTGACCAAACAGTGCTGCAGTACACCCAACAGCACTCCCCAAAACATAATGAAAATGATGCAAAGAAATTAAAAATGAGCTTAATGAGAATTAAGCAAATAGATTAAAACGGTGTTCTGCCACCTCAAACATTAATAAATAATTTATATAATATTTGTCCAACAAGCAATGTGCTATTTAAATACTTCATAACAACTTTCAGGAGTATATAGAAAAAAATATGCAAGAAAAAACAGCTTATATTACTGTAAAAAAAATGCACTCAAAAAGTGACAAAAGAGGACTCACAAGTTCAAGAGCAATGATTTGCTCTGACTTTCAGTGCTCATAAATGTGGGTAGTTGGATGATACAGTTTCTGAAGCTCCACATTCTTTGCTGCATCCCTATGAAGAGATAGCCAGTTTGCCTTCTTTTTTATCATCCCAAGATTCTCCCTGGTTATCACAGATCTTGAGGCCCGTGTCCCTGAGCATTTCATCAAAATATTTTTCATAGTCTCTGCTCACCAATGCTTTTTTATATCCTGCCCATAATCGCAAATCAATCCTGTAATTGGTGTATTTACCTCTCTGTAAATTACCAAATGTTCTAACATTATTTTAGCAGAGCATATAACATATAGGTTTAATAACCATACGGCAAACATATAATGTTTATGTAAAACAGTTTATGTAGCCATTTCAATTCCTCATATGGTTATAATTGTCTTCTTCATTAGTATAATGATCAAAATAAAAAAAAGAGCTAAGCCGCAGTGTAAGTTGATTGAGTGGACAGGAAAAAATCAAGGTCAAAGTGATTCAATATTTTAGGGGGACAATGAAAGTGTTCCATTACAATTCTCCTATTAACTTATCGCTAGATTCCATCTGTTTAATTATTATAAATAAAAATAAAAAAATGATTCATGCATTATTGCATTGACCAATTCATCTGTCTCAATTACTAGATTTTGCCTGTACCTATCCACTGTGGTTTAAAGATCAGCCATGTATATAAAATGAGGACTGCAATGCCACAGTAGGTTATATATTACATTTAACTTAATTTTGTGTTATCATTAAATAATTGTATCTTTTTTTCCCCAACTACATAATTTCTGAATGTCTTTCATGAAATAATATAGTTATAACACCAATAAAATAAAATGACTACTCAAGTAATTGCGTTAAAAACATCCTAAAAAAATCAGAAAACTATTAACATCTATTTATATAATGCTGATTGTGTACAGTAGTTAAAAGGGGTTTTACTACTAATTTAATTAAAGTGATGGAGAAAGAGCAATACATAAAGTGTAGAGAGGCCTGTTTTTTTTTAGAGAATTAGAAAGTGTTATAGCAATTTTTCTAACTTATGATTCAGTTCATTATATTATTTCAAGCTGGTTTGACTTGTAATTTGTATTGGGATTGATCCCTGCCAAATTTTCAATATTTAATCATTAGCATGGCACAAAACAACTGACTATGTAAGTCGTTGGAACTGGATGGGTAATGGCAGCTGCTCAACTTTCTATATTCCTAATATTACCAAAGGAGAGCTGTACAGCTGCAAACCTTGAGATTGGTGGGAGGTAAATATACAAATCTAGGTAATTGTTTGATAATAATTATTCCATAGTGATAGTATATTCCCATCCATATTTATATCTATAGCCCACATAGTGTCTAAAGAGGTTCCAATGAACGATGATGTCATTATGCTCGTTTGTTAATTAATCTAATGTTACCTAAAGGACTGCATGAAAAAACAATTCAAGCAAAATGTTTTTATTTAGATTCTTCATGAGTTCCGTTTATAAAAGATACAAATATGAGGTATTTAGTCAATGGCTGACAATGTGTGAATTTGTGTTAAATGTGTTCAATCTTATTAATCCTTATCGTGGATGTGAAATGCCATGACTATACAGCAGAGAATACTTTCTATTGTCTCCTCTCAGACTGTGATTGGTCAATCAGGTCATGGAACTTCCTATCATCTGATAGTGCTCTTAGTTGTCCACTGACTAGTACCACATTGTCTACATCCCAATAGATAAAGAAGTCCTCCATACATATGTAATGTAAAATAAAAAGCGGAACAATTGTTGGCTACAGACTTAAAAATGGCATTTTTAAAAAGTTGATATCAGTATAAATCCTACCTTGAGTAAGAAAAGATTTTTGCCAGTTACGTGTTAACACCATCTGTAATATTGCAATTGGAATTATATGATGCTATACCAGAAACTGAGTACCTGGACGCTGTGGATAGTACCAGAATCTTATTTTCCCTTAAGATAAAATAGTACCTGAAATGTTGCTTTCCATTATTATAGAATAGCACCAGAATCTTGTTTTCCTTAATTAGAATGATAATTAGATTTCTATTTGTAACACCAAAGCACTGCTATAAATAAATAAGACTGGTTTAGGACAGGACATTACTTTATAAGTAGAAACATAGAAAGTGTTGGCAGGAAAGAATCATTTGGTCAACTAGTTTGTCCTTTTCCCCCTAATTTATTAGTCCCTGGCCTCATCTTATTTATATCAAGGATAGCCTTATGCATGCTTATACTCTTTCACAGTTTCAACATCTACCCCTTCTACTGGAAGGCTATTCCATGCATCCACTACACTCTCAATAAAATAACAGTTCCTGAAATTACTTTGCCTCTTTTACCTCTAATTAAAGACTATGTCCTCCTGTTGTGGTGGTCTTTCTTCTTTTAAATATACTCTCCTTATTTACCGTGTCGATTCTCTTTATGCATCAGAATGTTTCTATCATATCTTCTCGGTCTCGTCTTTCTTCCCAGCTATACATGTGATCTCTGGTGTAACTCTAATAATGCTAATAATGGTCAAAGTTTTTATTTACTTTGTGTACATTTTCAAATGTCTACGTTATCTGTGGCAGCAACGGCAACATTTTAATTACAAATAAGGTTTTTTCCGGATAATAGTGCTAAATATTTATACACAATGCAATCAGGAGAACATTTCTATTTGTTAACAGTTCTGACATTAACCCTTTAAGGACCAGGGATTTTCCTGGGCCAAGGACCAGAGCGTTTTTCAATTTTTAATACGCGGTTTTTGAAACATAAATTTCCTCTCTTTCATTTAACGTACCCATACAAGTTATATGTTGTTTTTTAGAGGACAGTTAGAGCTTTCTTTTGATACCCTATACATAAAAATGATTTACATTTTAGTATTAAAAAATACATATAAAAGAGGAAATTTTTGAGAAAATGGTTTTTCCCCATTATTTTCCCAATAATAAGCTACATAACTAGTGCAACACTAACCCACTTATCCCCCCTAATTAACTAACTAATAAAAAAGAAAAATATTGGTTCCCAAACCCCCCATAACAAAAAAGACAGAAAAAAACTTGAGTGCGATGTCAGATCAGTAAAAATCATGCAACAGGCATGCAGGGGTTAAATTTTATTAAATAAATATATTAAAATTACCTTTATTTATTCAAAAAAACTTTATAAATTGTAAAAATAAAAAAATCTGTAAAAAAAAAACTAAATGAGGGCCATAATGTGGAAGGAAACTGATCACAGTTAAAAACTGTGATCAGCAATGAAAGGGTTAATTGTTTTTTTTTTTTTTTTACCTATGTGTATGTAATTAATTTATTTTTACTTACAGGTCACTCTCTGTGCTTCACTATAAGAATGTGAAGCAGAGGGAGTGAATTAGAGGCAAAGTCAGTGTGTGAACACACTGACTTTGCCATCTAATTTGCATGTTATCGCGGTGATTGAGCAATCACCGCGATCACATGCCCGGAAACTGACCGATCGGGTCCAGGAGCTTTGCCTCGGGTGCGAGGCTTAGTCCTGGACCCGTTGCAGACTAGCTGGCGGTGTCCACGGAGCGCACCGCCGGCTAGACTGCATGACGAGTTAACTCGTCATAAGGTCGCTAACGCTGCGGCTCTTATGACGAGTTAACTCGTCATAAGGTCGGGAAGGGGTTAACTGAAAATATTTGTACTTAAAATTGTTTGTCCTTTTTATCCTTTTTCCCCCAGGTTCAATAGCAAATCACACTATAAAATAGAAATTCTATGCATGCACCTAATGCTATGCAGTATAAAGTAGTCCCATCCTATGTAGAGATAAGTATTTCAGATGTACGTTCACCCACAGCTCTAATAAGAGTACATATGATACTGATTGCCTAGTGGGAGAGAGGAGGTTTTCTGTTGATTTAATATGACTGTTGATTGCAATTGGCAGGTAGTAGTTTTATGTTAATGTAATCCTTTTTAGTATTGGTCTACAAACCAAATAGCTTACATATATATGTAGTTTAGACTAGGGATTTTTTGGGGCAGGATTGCGGTTTCCATGTTCCATGTTCTCTTTCATGCTTCTTAACCATGAGCAGGTTCGGCCTAGTTTTCATTTTTTTAACTACTGCTACTGTCAAGACCATCCACATTGTCATAATCATCTCCCCCACATTGTCATCCTCCCCTCTCCGCCACATTGTCAACATCCCACTCTTCCCCAACATCATCATCACTCCCTCTCCTCATGATAATCATCTCCCATCATCAGCCCCCCTTTCCCTCTCAACATCACCAGCACCCCATTCCTCCTCAACATCATAATCAGTCCCTCTTTCCCGTTAAACTTCATCATCAACCCCCCTTACTCCTTCAACATCATCACCAGCCCCCTTGTCTCCAACAGCATCATCACCAGCCCCCTTTTCTCCAACAGCATCATCACCAGCCCCCTTTTCTCCAACAGCATCATCACCCTACTAATGTTCCCCACAAAATCAGCAGCAGCCCCCTGTCCACAACACCACAATAATCAGCCCTTCGGCACCCCCAACATCATAATCATCAGCTTCCATGCCCCCCAAGATCAGCAGCAGAAGCCCCCTGTTCCCCAACATCATAATCAGCAGCCCACCTGTGCCACCAACATCATTATCCTGTGCAGTATGTCTAGTGAAGTCCAATAATTTACCCAGCATCATCAGGGAACAATAACCATGGTGGATGGATATTTAACAGTAGCTACATGATTTTTGCTGCCCATAGTTTGCCACCATCACTCAGAGGAAGGTAAAAGAATCAGGAGTGACCAGGGTGAAATTATTTCCATGCCTGATTGGGCCATGACACTAAATATACATCAACGACCCATGGACCACTTGAACTACACTAGAGCAGCCCTCTTTGTGAACTTACAGACAAAAACATTCCTTGAGCATACCTAAGTGAGAAAAGTTATAGGAGTAGTACCATGTTAGCCATTGAAAAACAGGAAACAAGTAGGGTTAAAAGTATACAATTTATTGGCTGACTGAGAGTTTGGTTGCAAGCTTTCAAGACCAAGTTGCTGGATCCCTTCCTTTGGCTAAAACCAAATTCCTAATTACAAAACATAGTTTTTGAGTGAGAAAAGAATGATCCTTTTGTAAGTCTGCTTGTGGATGAGAATGTAGAAAGATTGATGATTCTGAATGTATGTTATGGTGCTGTATCTATGTCTTATCCAGATTGAATTGCTCTGATTTTTATTCCGGTGTATGCAAGGCATGAATAAATCTCTCTAATAGGCAAAAGTGTGATTTTTTTTATCCTCAATTTGAGACTATTCTTACTTTGCAATTATTTGTGCAGGGAGGTAATGCCAGAATAGGATTGTCACAATAAAGTTATGTAAATGATGGTGGACTTTTATTAATACATGGTCTGTCACAGAATTCTTATAAAATAATTAGACCACTTCTTTTTTTTAGGGAAACTTGTGTTTTTTTCTAGCTATAATCATTTGATACATACAAGTAGACATTAATTATTGCGCATTTACACTACTTTTTTCAGCCCCTTATACATATACCTAATTTTGTTCATCATGTAGTTCTTGAAGACAAACATGTCCCATATTCCTGTCTATTGAGTGAACAAGGCATTATCTGTTATACTTTAAAACATAATAAATAAACAAATCTCAGTCTATATAGTTTTCAAAATAAAGTTATGTCCCTGGAACCTCATGTTCATTTGTTAATTGAAATATGTACATTTGTTTTCTACATAGTCATAGCGTTCTTTCTCAATTGAAATAATAATAATACATATTTCACTAAGAAGGGTACAGGGAAATATTCTCTCATTTCCAAGTACATCCTGGTGATATTACAATTACCAGGTTGAATGATACTCAGTTTATTGACTTTGGAAGGATGAAAGGCTGTTTTGACCTTGCTGTGAATAGTACCTACAGGTGATGCATTAGCCCAGTGATCCACCTGACCTGCACAGAGTAATCCCAATTATAAACAAATACAAAACAATATAAACTCAAAAGTTTAAGATGTTCCATATTTTTTTATATATATGCAGAAAATACAGAATATTGGTTTTATTGGTCAAGTTTGTATTGTAGAAGGAATAATATAACCAGATGCCTAAAAGGAAAATACATGTGCCCTTAAAAATATAGATATCAATATTATATCATAAAAAAATATAATATTATTTAAAACAAATCAAGTTATCATTTCTGTTTTTAGATGTTACAATAACATCTACTTTAAAAAACAGGATGGGAGCTCTCTTGTAGTTAAACAATTATATCCCATTTTTTAAAATCTTCCAGCAAAAAGTACTCTTTTTAGTTTTGTGAGTTGAATGCCATTTAATCATATTTGAATATACGCACACATATGTGGTATCTATGTATTGAACCAGAGATCTTCAATTAAGTACACATTATAGACTGTTTATTAAGTATTGATACATATGTGCATGTTTTGACATCAACAAGTCATTTTATATTATTTGTTATTTTACACTGTAAATATTCTTTTCTAGTTTTTGGACACTTTTCAATTTTTGGTTTCTAATTAAGTGGGAAATGAGCCGCAGATATATGTGTGTGTATATATATATATATATATATATATATATATATATATATATATATATATATATATATGTGTGATTTCTGAATACTTTGTAGCTTCTTACACTTGATCCTCTTTTCTGAATCATGATGGTTTATGGTCATGATGATTAAGCACCTCTTATGTGAGGCAGTTGGCATGCTGGAACCATCATTTGGCATTTATTAAAGAGTAGGTTTTCCTATTTTATGCTGGAAGATTCAAATACATGTGATACTATTTTTTAACTACAAGAGAGCTCACGTCCTGTTTCTTAAATTCTGGAGGAAATTTGAAGGTGGCGTCTTCTTGCCTGTTTTTTTTTTGTAGAATAACATGTATGGCAGTAAGATGTGTCCAAGTAATGAAGGATATAGATGCATAAGCTCTTACTGGTGAATGAAACTTGATTTGGGTTACAGCCCAAATAAATATATTTTATTTAACACAGAAGACGGACTCTGCACTCATCCACCACCATATGGATGTATTATCCTATCTGCAGCTCTACAACCAGTGGAGCTATGTTTTAAGTACTAACAGTTTGCGTGCATGCTACTCTAATACTGCATATTACACTATTAGATGTTCTACTTTTTTATTTTAGCATGTACCGCCTAATACTTTTTTCTACACTGCAGATTATATCAATCTGCAGTTTTTAGAGTAAGTGCATTTCATTACAGCACCATCGGTCGCTTCATGGTATTGGGTCTTTACATCTTTTTTTCTGTTCATTTTGTGTCTGTATATTAAGGAGCTTTGTGCTGAACCTCCCCCTATTTCTGTTACACTGTTGCACCTACCCATTTGGCCTCTCTGGATCCTGTTTTTCATTTTCATTGTATTCATGCCCCTATTACTTCTCCATTTATGAGGCAGCTCCTGTCTCTGTATATAAAATCCTTTTTACTATACAGTTACAATTAGAAATATCAAAGTCCCAACATTCAATATAAATATTTACTAACTGTGTGTATGTGAGACATGGCTATTGTAGCAAGCTTCACCATCTCCTGTCTGATTACAGGACAGTTAAATTAATTTATCTCAATATAGAAATATAATCAATATAGAAATTAGCCATTGCCAATACCTACACATTTGGATGTGGTTGCTTATTTTCCCAAACCACCAGATTTATTGACTGGGAAGAAGGAAAAAATACAATGAGACATTGCTAATATAATCTGTAATGGAATATAATGCCTTCTTGATTGATAGAAATATATACATTTTCTGAATGTTTTGATTATTTTGAGACACCATCATTGGAAAGTTTATTCCACAACTTAACTGCCCTAACAGTTAAGAAATATTTTCATTGTTTAAGATGATAGGGACTTTGTAATCATGAATTTCCCCCTTGTGTCATTTGGGAAAGTCAATGTCCCTAATATGGGTATACACTGGTGTGTACTTTTGATGCATGCCAGTTTATCCTCTGACTGGCTACTGCCATGCTTCCCTAGGAATTAGGCAACCTGGTCAGGTTGGAGACCCTAGTTTGTTCATGGGATCAGCATAATATCAACTAGGTTAACCCAACAGACCTCGATCAGACAATGACTCAGCACCCGCCAGCCAAACAGGTTCTGAGGCAGAGCCAAAAGTAAACTCACATTGTATCTATAAAGTTACATGCCGGGTTTACTTGGGGAAAGGTGACATAAGTTTTTTCAAAAAAATGTAATTTCCCTTTAATAGCTTTTGTCTTATACATAGTCTATACAACTTTATAGGCCGTCTCTGAAGCAGTTCCCACATGTTGCTTGTCTCTAGTTTTCTGTAACCCAAGACCTGGCTGGGTATCTTCAATAGTAATATGATGCATCTGCCATCATTGCTCTGTCCTTCCTTTCCCTTAATCTATTAATTTTTTTTTTTACATCATAAAATGGCTGTCCATTCTAATATCGAGTTAAGTAAGAATACAGTTTTTAAAAAAAAGACATTATTATTTTGTAGTTCTCTTGAAACAATAGGTTAGTAGTATCTTGTGCATTTTGGTTTTACATTCCTATTATTTTTCTTTTGTTTTCATTTCTATCGTGCTCCTTGTTTCTTGCTCTTATTTAGCAAGTCAGTTTGTGACTTTCCCATGGGCGGGCACAAAGGGAACCCATGATCTTCTATTGCCTGGCGCTCCATGAGATGTCAGTCTACCCCTGTTCTAGTATGCTTATGTAGAAGACTGGATGTACTAGGATTTATTTTCAGTTTTATTTTAATCAATCAGGGAAAAGGGAAATGTTGGTGTGCTGAGCTAGTCATAGCTCAAATAATAAACACGTGTAAAATTAAGCTTACCAAACAGGTGTGATGAAAATAAATTGTAATTAGTTATACAGTGTATAAAAAAACAAAAACACACAAATATTATTTTGAAGAACAAGGGGAAGCACTAGGAATGTAGGTGCTTTTCTGATTGGTCACTTCTAGGCCACCTCTGTCAGCAGGTTCCTCATTGGCTCTCCTTGCTAAAGGGATTAACCACTTAGTGACAAGACATTTTCACCTTGATTTTCCCTTGGTGTCAATGGCTGTTTTGACATTTCTGGGGTTAGCTTCAATGTTCTTTTTTTCTCAGATACTGTACCCACACAAATTATATGTTGTTTATATTTTTATTTTTTTTAATTTAGACAAATACAATCATTAAAAAAGACCCTGTCTAAATAGTTTCTAAATGTTGTCCCGAGTTCAGAAATATGCATGTTTCCATATTTTTCTGTGTTTTTTTGCGAGTTATGGGGCAAAAACCAAAAATAGTGTTTTTTGTTTTTTTCCTTTATATTGACCTTTTGACCCAACCAGAACCCAAAATTTTACCTTAACACTAAATTTAACCCCAACTCTAACCCTTATGCTATCCCTTAATATATTTTAATTATAATTTAATTTATACCCTATCCCTTATGCTAAAAATTATTTAATTTTAACCCTATAGGCTAATCTAACAATATAACCAGTTTTTAATTAATTAAATATTTATTTTAATTTTTTTCCATTGCTATGCTACTTAACTACCACTAGGGGCACTCAAGTAGCATATTCAGAGCGACGTAAGTTAAGTTACTTTCACTTCCGAAGCTCAGACCGCCAGAGGGCATAGCCATATTGACGGAGCATGCATGCTGCTCCGTCAATATGGCTCCCACGATCGCTCCATAGGGCGATCGTGGGGACCCCAGAATAGAAATTTCAGTGCTGGCTATTGCCTCGAAATCGACATCGTTGATCGCGAAAACCGCTTGATTCACTGCAGGACGTGCCAGGCACATCCTTTTTCGTTAAGGGAGTTTCTCCCAGGACATGCCTGACACATCCTTTGTCGGCAAGGGGTTAAAAGTGACCGCTAGCACCTTGTGTCCCGATTGGTGGCTGTTTTAGAGATCCTCGCCTATTGGTGTCTTGCCAAGCAAAATGATGCAATCTGCAAGTCTAACTGATTGCTGTCAACATTGCCTATTGTTCAATCAAACGTTGTCTGATATTTTACTGAATAAAGACTCTGCTATTCCCTGGAATAAAGTTCTTGGTGTCATGTGTGATTCTTGGGGCAAAGAGCAGGCGAGACAGTGAATTATTTGATAGAAAAGTAACCCCGGGAGGAGACGTCTCTTTACAATTATCAGTCGATTGTTTATTCATTTTATGCCTTTCTTTTCTTTTGGTAATATCTAAAATGCTTACCAAAAATTGTTCATTTAAAAAACCCCATATTAAAACAGACAGGATTTCATGTGGAAGACCCCTATCACCTCAAGGGTGTAATATCTGCTACAATTTATCATTTTGGTGCCTAATGATATATGCATCCACTTAGTGTTCATGTACTGCAGCCTTTTGCCCCCCAAACATTGAAACTATGCTGCTGTCTATTCCCGAGACACACAGTTGTCTCTAGGGGCAGGAAAAGAGGGTGGTTATGCAATTAGTATTTGCCATAAAAACAGCTGCATGCTAATTACAATGCTAGAGCTAATTAAAGCTTCACGGTTAGCAAGTACTTTGTCATGTCAGCAAAGTAATAGATCTTTTAAGATCCATGTATGTGTAAATATCCATGTAAATATACATGTGATCCACCATGGGCACTAAACACCTAGTATCCACTTAGGAATTTTAAACAGGGACATGCATGTAATTATTTATAAAGTATAATGGGTAATCTGGAAGAGTTCTTGATCTGTTATGACACTCAATATCACATGAACACATCAATCGTCTGTCGTATTTTGTAGTTCCAGATAACAAATAAATCCATCTTACTCTGTATTCTAGAACTAGAGAGTGCGTAATAAGATTGATTTATTGCTTCATTTAATGGTCTCATAACCTAGAAACTAACATGGTCTTTCTGGGGCTAATACAACCAAAACACACTTTGATGTTAATGAAACAATAATTACCAGTTCAGTAATTTTCCCCTAATGGTATTTTTTTTTATGTCTACTGAGAATGCATCTCTTCGACTGCTTGGTTCATTAAATAATTTTGGAACTTGAAGCAGAAATTTAAAAAAAACAAACATTATGAGTAAATATGGACTACATAATAACACTATAATAATTACAACAGCTATTATAAGCTGCCTGGTTAGTGAAGTCTCAAAACATACAATAAAAAAATCTATGTGCTCCCTTGGGGAGTACAGTGCTACATATAGAAAATAGTTGTTATTATTATTATTAATTATTATTATTATTATTATGAGACATTCCAGAATCATGTTGTTCGAATCATGCACTGCATGCTGGTTAGGTGGAATGGATTACCCATAACCCAACAGTAGGGCACAGCTTTATGAATACTTGCCATACTAAATAATGAAACTTAATTTGTCAATCAAGTCTATTCCCCTAGCCATGCATACGCCTTTCGATAGTTAAGGATTTTTTTCACAGTTACTAAAAATGTGGAGAAAATGATTTATGTGTCAGATATGTAGTGTATATTGGAACAATTTGCATTTTTGTCCAGAAGCTAAATTATCTTTAATTTGAAGCTGGTCCCATGTGCAATTTTTGAAATGCAAATATGCTAACAATGAAAATGGGATCCAATCTGTACGTTTCCTGTGGAAGTCACATTGCACATTGCACAAATAATACAGCTATATGTTTTTCTATAAAATAAACATCCAATATACATTTGTAAAGAAAATGAGCATGTAAGGGTTATGGGAAACTATTTAAAAATAGAGAATTCATAGTTGCTCCTCCAGTGTTCCCAGGAAAGACTAAATTAATAATAATAAAAAAATAATGGAATGGATCAGATATATTTAGACCTCTTCTAATAGACGTAAAAGGTTTAGACTACTTTATGTGCCCACTAAATATTGGGAACATACTATATCGACAATATAATATTACATATGCTCTGGCCAAATTATGAATAAACTACAGCCTTTCCTTTTATTATTATGTCTTTACACTTTTTGTCAGCTTTATAAACTTGTGAAGTGCAGTAAATTGAAACAGGATGCAGTGATATTAGCGCTTGAACAGAAAAAGCCGCACCACATATAGTGATAATAACCCCAAATCACGGAGAGTGGACAACTGGGAAAGAGAGCATTTGTATAAGTGCGCTAAAACCAGTATGCTTTTGTATATAGTTCACACCACTGAATAATGGAATAAAAAAAAAGTTTCCTATAAATCTAGAGTACAACCATAAAATGGTGATTAGTTTTGTTTGCACTGGATACCATTTTTCAAAGGTTACATGTGAGAAAAAACACACACTAGTGCAATATGTATTAAAATATTCGTTTGTTCCCCAGTGTTGTGAGAATGCACTAACTTTGCAGAGTAAATCGCCTTGAGTGCAATAAACAGCAAGCACATTTCTTCTATTATTAATCTTTGGAAGCTGTTTGATGAGCACACCGACACCTACCTCAATGTACGAGAGATTTGTATATTTAAAGTCTCACTATAAGCATATTCTGATTGTTTGCATCTCTGTTCTGAGGTCTGGTGCCGTGGTCTCATACATCCAGAGGAGGTCTGAGTCTGTTTAGAACATGCTATGGTAATAATAATGCAGAAGGTGGAATTACTGGACTAGAAAAGCTGTGGGGGGAAAAGAAGTATAGTAAGTAGGGAAATGTCTTTATAGTGTATAGTGTGGTAGAGGACATATTAATGATATGGTCAGATGAGTCCAGGGGTGATTCTAAGCAGAAGATGGACTTGACTGCTATGCTATGTTTGCCTCATGCAGAAAGGGCATTGTTATTGGTGCGGAATATTTCTAAATCAACTGTATATGTTGTAATATATTTTTAAGTGTGGGGATCCCTGAAGACAGTTTCAGTGAAATTCCCCTTTTCCTGTTCTGTCTATGTTCTTTATGTTCATTATCCTTCATCATGACATCTTAGTGTCAGTTCTCTGGCTTTGGGAAGTCGAGTTTTGAGGTAGCTAAGCCCACCTGGATGTTACTATGCCACCTCTTGTTGGCAGCACCTTTGGACATCTGGAGTGATGCTAATGGTTAACTAAATAATTTGACAGTTTATCTTGGTTATTGCTAAAGCTATGACCCTACTCTTGCCAAACTTAGGCTCTGCCTTGGGAGGCTATGGGCCAAAGGCCTCCAGGTGTCTATTATATAAGGGAGAAACACCCAAAAAACCCTGAGGGAGATGGTGGGGAGGGAACATGACATGGGTTGACCAACATGTTATGAGAGTTTGAAATGACCTAAATGGTTAACCCACTGATTAACATGGGGGAATGCTGAGGTAGCAGATGGGTGTGTAAATACAGTGTGTATTTGCCTGTATATGCGTATGTGCGTGCAAGTTTGTCTGAAAAAAATAAAAATGAAACTGGCAAAGCCAAAACCACATGATTTTTAGATGCAGATCAAAAAAGACAAAAAGTCAATAATTATTTAACTTTTTATTTTATAAGCTACATAATTACATTCTTAATCAATATGTAATAACCTGTCTAGAAGTAATTGTGTTATTTGCTAACAGCAGCATTTTGAGGTTTTTTTTTTTCTCAATATGGAATTTTGATACAGTCATTAATCTGGGGTGGGGAATTGGAATTAATATCAGTAATTTAGAACATTAAAGAATATGAATTCCTTTGTAAGTGGAAAGTGCAAAAAAGGCCTGCTTACATTAACATGTTTCTTATGTTTGATTGCACAACATTTAAAAGCTGACTAAATAAAAACTGGTTTGATTTTTTTTTTCTCCAGCTAATTTGGTTCATTCTTCAAATTATCTGTCTCTCAGAACCATACACCCACTACTCTTATAATCTATTTTGCATCTTTACTTTCAAATGAAACCATTATCGCTGTGCCTTTAAAACATTTGGCGTATATATCCTTTTAACTCCTTCTGTATTTTTTTTATGCTCATTTGATTGCTTCCTTCTACTCTAATTTAAATGTGTTCTTAATCTTCTACGTAGCACCCTTGGACGTGAAAGGATGTGGTACAGTGCTAATTTATTCTTTTTTTTTGGAGGAATACACAAATCCCTATTTTAGAACAAAGGGGATGACAGTTTGGCTCAGAGACGCTTGCATATAAAGTGAACCGGGGCAAATGATTAATCACAGATCAGGGAAAGGTTTTAGGATACAATAATATTTCATAGGAAACTGGATTAAAATTTGACATATCTATACATTTTTTCTCCATATAGTGGGACTTTTTTTTTTTTCTCTCTAAGCTAAATAATTCTTCTGCAGTCTTTCGTAAATTAATCATGAATTAATTCCTAAACCCACTGTCTTCAAATATATAATTTACCATATAAAAAAAAAAAAAACCCTGCACAGTCAATCTTTCATTAGACATGGGGTGATGAGGGGTCAGCAGACACTCCTGTAGTACTAAAAATAAAAGCACCACATCTGGTATTAAACGATGTCTGGAATTGTAATGCATGTGCATTCACTTACATGCTATGTTGAAAAATAGGAACTACAGAACTGCAAGCTGTAACATGAACCAGTGCAATAGGAACTTAAACACAAGACCAGACTGTTTGTGTATGTATACGTACTTTATTAGAAAATGGGAAGGACTGTAGATGTAAAGAACCATTGGCCTGAGTAGAACTGTCACACTTTTAACAAGCTGTTTGTAATATAGACCATTTCAAGTTTAGATGGCAAAACCACTCCCAGAGGCCTGAGCAAACCTTGATACATAACAAAGTTTCTGGTTTCAGCAGTAACTTTAAACAGCAGTATTGCTCTGGTCAATAGAAATCATATTTTGGAGTTTGCAAGGTTTTTTTTTGCAATATACATGCAAATATATATATATATATATATATATTTTTTTTTTTTTTTATTTTTTTTATTTATACACACATATATGTATATAGTACATTTTATGTAACAATTCAGAAAGGTGAGAAAAAGGGAGTGAAGGAGCAAACTGAAATGATTAATTCAAAGTCAGACGTTTGATTTCAGTTGTCACATGATCCAGTCAGTTGAAAGAAGGACAGATTACTTCCCTGGCATGCCATGGGTTAAAACTGGAGATACAAACTCCAGCATGTTACTGGATAAGCAGTGTTGCTGACTGCCTTGCTCGCAAGACAGTCTAACAACAACCAATCAAGGCCACTACTGCACATGTGGTCACTTTGACAGCCAATCACAGTAATCACTCCACTGGGCTGTCAAAGCCAGTGTTTGACTTTCTCCGTTTCTCCTTCCCTGCTTCTCAATGAGATTGACTTTTTTTGTGAATCTTTTCTTTTTCAATGTCCTTACATTGTACAGCTATAGTGAACTGTAATATTTTATTCTCCTTTACTCTCCAGGGTTGTTTTTTTTGTTTTTGTTTTTACATTACTTTGCTAGAGCTTTGTTAGTTAGAAAACTGGAAAGAAAATGATTTATAAACAATATATTAACAAATAAAATCCACATTTTGTCTCTCAATTGCATATTTATGTAGATCATTGATCTACCTGATCAAAAAAAAATGTGAAATGTGTACAACAGCAGCCTTTATATCTATGTAATAAAACTGACAAAAAGCAAACAAAGATTACATAATAAGATTAAAAAACCACCAGATTTCTGGGACACAAACTGCTGAATTTGTGCATGAATCATAAACTGCCTGCAGATAGGCTGCTGGTATTTAATATAGCTTGGTGTATGTTAGGATGCTCAATATAAGGAGGACCAACCTTCCATCTATATAAGGTCTATAGATGTGTTTTCCAGCAATTAAGTAAAACAGCTCAACATAGGTCGAGCAAGCCTAACCCTATAGATAGGGCCACATGTTTAAGTGCCCGTGCAGCTCATCAAATGGGTTTTCTTAATCTAGGATAATTACTCATAGTCATGTCTCCAACAATGGGGCAACAATAGAATAGGAACAGCCGGCAAAGACACAGCCATACAGAGTAAAATACAGCAGCATGGAAAACGGGTTGACTGCTAAACAGTGGACTTTTATAAGTTGCAAAAAAAGTTACTTTGTGCACACCGCATATTGGCAATATAGTAACAATAACAACTTTCTCCATAAAGCTTCTTGTCCAAGAGTTTGTATTCAAAGTCACTCATTGCAAAACAGACAGAAAATGCTCCCAGCCCTATTTATTACAGGGGGGGTCAGGCTACTAGCTAGTTGCCATGTGGCCATCTCCCAGACCCATTTTTTGATGGGGGGGGGGGGGGGGTTCAGGGCTTCTTGCTCTAGTTCCCAAATGTATATTATGGAGATTGGGAGTTACTTGGCTGGTTCCCAACCCCCCATGATTTTAACAGGCACCTTGGCTTTATATTTTTTTTAAAATTAAATTTATTCGTTTTAAATTATTTACATTTCAGTTAGAAACTAGAGAAATAAAATGCCTGAAATGCATCTTTTTTCAACGATTTAGTATTGTTTTGGAGGGGATTTCACATTAAATGTATTATTTTTAAATGACTTAAATTTCAGTTAGAAACCAGAGAATTGAAATTTCCAAAATTCAGCTGTTTTTGGCAATTTCATTTTCATATATAACTAAATATGCAGAAAATCGGCCTGCAATCAGACAAAAATTAGATTGGGTAGACGAATATCAAAAAATTCCAAAATTCGACTACTTTCACTGATCTGGCCCAATTTCTTCCAGAGCGGTCTTTTTAGTATACATTATATATAACCCTAATCCTTGCCCTCACTCTAACCCTAACCAGCCTTAATCTAATATCATACCATTGGAGATGGAAGGTACCATGAGAAGTGAAGTTGTTGGCATCTCAGACTTTGCCAAGATGCTCAGGCATGCACAGGGCCGCCATCAGGGGGTGATGAATGATACACCTGTCACAGGCCGTCCGCCTCAGGGAGCCTGCTTGGGCCTCAGTTAAAAAAAACCCAAAACATGCGTGCCTGCAGAGACGCTGGCCCTCGCCAGTGTCTCTGCATGAGAAGGCAGCATGGTGTCTGTTCAATAGCTATTTTTATATTTACAGCCAACAGCAGTGTCACTTGTCTGCTAGCTTGTTTTTTATACTTACTGGCTTATTATTGTCATGTCTGAAATGTTTTGAGTATTGTAAGTTGCATAGATATATATATATTGCTCTGTCTTTTTATTATTTTTGTGCATAAGCATTTTTAAACCTTTCTTTTGCTCTTTTCGTGGCTGCTTGGGAGTGTGTTTTGTGTTTTTACTGGGCTAGTCCTGTTTATCCACTCTTTCGCTATTTTAGGGGTATTATGTAGTGTACCCATACACATTCTTGCCCACTGTGATCTCACTTTTCTTCCCATTCTCTTTTACGACTCCTTTTTAAGGTTTAGTTTACTTTGCATTACCCTTCCGTGCTGCCTCTCTCGTGCTACGCACACACTGATCTGACTTCCGAGCGCCAGGGTGACGTGACCTTCAGGTGCTTAATCAGATCAGTGTGCGGAGAGTCTGAGAAAGGCAGCATGGAAGGTAAATACTGGGGAAGGGTAGGTGGCTAACCAGCTGTGCCATATTAATGGGCATACTGGCTGTGGCATATTAATGGGCATACTGGCTGTGAAATGTTCATGTGCATACTGTTTGTGGAATAAATGTGCATACTGGTTGTGGTGTATTAATGGGCATATTTGTTGTGGCATTTTAATGGGCATACTGCTGTGGTAAAATAATTGTTATACTGGTTGTGGTATATGAATGGGCATATTGGCTATGGCATATGAATGGGAATATTGATTGTGGCAAATTAATGGGCATACTGACTGTGGCAAATTAATGTTCATACTGACTGTGGCATATTAATGTGCATACTGACTGTGGCAAATTAATGTTCATACTGACTGTGGCATATTAATGTGCATACTGGTAGTGGCAAAATAATGGTTATACTGGTTGTGGCATATTAATGGGCATACTGGCTGTGGTGTATTAATGTGCATATTGGTTGTGACATAGTAATGGACATACTGGATGTGGCATATTAATGGATATAATGGCAGTGGAATATTAATGGGCATACTAGCTGTGGAATGGTAATGGGCATAGAGTGGCATAATAATGGGCATACTGGTTATGGCATATTAACAGAAAATTGTCTGTGACTAATGGGAAAGCAGTGGCATATTAATAGGAAAACTGGATGTTGCAAATTAGTGGGAAAACAGTGGCATATTAATGAACAAAGTGGCTGTGGCATATTAATGGAAAAACTGTCTGTGGCATATTAATAAGGTAAGTCTTTGATGTTTAATGTGGGTAATGGGGCATGTCCTGGGGGTCAGCAGCAAATCCTGGTTGTGCAACGTGGGTTATGGGGTATAAGACCAGGATAAAATTAATTTGGCTAGAGGGGTGAGAGGGACATATGGGGGGGGGGGGGGTGGCAGAAATTTGTTTCAGAAAGGGACCCTGAAATTTCTGATGGCGGCCCTGGTGGCCAGTAGACCACAGAAGTACTGTGCATTAAAGTACAGGTACAGCGGTAAGGGAATAACAGTGTTTCAATGGAATCGTAGGTGGCATGATGGCCCCCCTTAATTAAATAAAATGAAACAATAGCACATGTATTAATGTAGGAGTCTTAATGGAATAGAAAGGAAACCCTTGTAAAAGACTAGAAAACAGGGACAATTATAACACACTGGAGGAGGTTAATGTCCTTTTATGTAGTGTTGTAATCTTTCCTACTCATGAAAAACATTCAATGACTAAATGTTGTTAGTGAGTGAAAACAATGCAGAAATAAGGTATTCCACATTACAGCAGTTTTATAGTTTGTTTCCCATAGATGGGAAATCTTGCCACCTTATACTTGCATAAGGCACAATCTTTAACCCAGTTTCAACCTATGAATACATAGGAAACAATGGTCCACTTTGATGTAAACAAATGCAGTTTCAGTGGGAATCGCCATTGTATCTACATGAATAACTGGTTCTAAACAAGTACATAAACATTGTGTAAGAGTTCACCACAAAGGACAGCTTAGTAAATATGTACCAGGGTAGAAACCGCACACCTTGTTTAAAAGAAAAAAAGAGAGAAACTTATATCCCATATAGTTAAACAAACAGTTAATAATAAATAGTAAACATGTGAAATATAACAATAGTTTATTCATTAAAAAAGTTAACTGAGTTGAGATGAACATGTTATCTCATCAACTTAACTGTGCATTGTGTAGGGGTAAACCTATTGGGGTTCTTTTTCAAGAACAACAACTTTGGACATACTTATTGCTTTATTTAAAGATTTAACTATGTATTATCAATGGCCAGCCTTATTTTAGTAGGAAGAAATAATGTTATTTTAGCAGAAAGGTTGGCTCTGCACAATGTCAGATTGATTTGGTGTAATAAAACATGTATCTCATTTTTAGTGAGCAGACTATGTCGAGTGCATATGAACATATTTAAAAGCATATATTTATGCTTCAGAACCGTGCTACAGATATTGACATAATATTATTTAAAATACTTTATATGGATGGATTTGATACCTGAAAAGAATTTGGTGCCTTAGTGGTTCAATTTTATTACCTGTTAAAAGCTAAATGTTTTCAGCAATTTAAGTTACTTTAATAAATAAAGTTTAGTTTTATTTATGTGTAGCCGCCTCAGGAATATAAGGGTTGTATTACCTGTGATTCCCCCTGATTCTTGAGAGAGGTCACGTAGTAGGCAATATAGCATACTTTGGCTCTGTGAATAGACCTCCCACTGTCCTATGATACAGTCTATTCTTATTCTAGAAGGTTCAGATTATAAAAGCGAGACATTGTGTTATAATGTATTAGTGTCAGTGTCCATAAGTGATACCCTATCAGGTATGGAGATGTAGTGTTATGCTGCAGCAAGCTCCCCAGCTGGGGTTGCTAAAGATCCTTCCCTTTCTTATAGAGTGGAGTTAGTCCACTCAAGAGCTACAGGTACCAGTAGCCTTTGAAGTCAGTCGTGATAATATTAAAGTAAATGTTATTCCTGTCGGTATCAAGTCGTTGAGGATAGACTCCAGTAGAGTTGAACGTATAGTAGAGAATATTCCTCCAGAAGCATAAGGCTTAAACTAGTAATGGGTTCCTAGTGTCCTTTTTGACTCTTGACTGTTTAATGAATTATTTCAGTATTTCAACATGTAATACCATATCATAATATGGTTAACAAGTGACAAAATTAAGGTCTGTGTTATTGCAGTTCAGCCAACAAAGGTGGAATTCATGACATAGTATTTTGAGAACCCCCTGCTCCATCCAGGTAGTACAACAAATGCTGTAATGTATTATCTGGCCTTTCAACTCCACCACATGACATCATAAAAACCAAGTGACCCTTAGTAAAGATCCCAAAAATTTGTAAATATGTGTACAGACTTTTTTAGCACTTGACCAAACGGGGCAAAAAGATCAAATATCCAGAGCATAGAAAGTAGAAAGTGTTTAACCAGGAAGGATACATAATTACATTTAAAATACATGGATGGCTTCATAGCTTCGTTAGCTATTCTTCTGTTCATCCCCTTTAAGAAAGAAATACTGAGATTTGTTTTCTTGGTTGAGAAACTCGGAATACTCTATCTGAAACATGTCCTTGCAGATATTTTGAAAAAAATAAATATGTTTACGTCTTTCACAAGTGGAATAGTGGGGGACATTTTCTTATAAATTTTTCATCAGACAATGGGAGCATACAGTGCAAATATTTTGAAGGTCAATTTTTCTAAACATGTCCTCATAAGACTTTTCTAGAATTCTTCTTGTGATGACATTGGAAGCATCTCATTGTATTCTAGCTAATATCTGATCTTATTTTATCCTATTCAGCCTTGCTTTTGATCTCCCTTAATACAAATGAACACTATAGAACATGTTTTTCTAGTATGTAGAAGCGTATGTCATATCTTTACATCATGTAAAACAGCTCAAATGCAAAGCCTTAAAGAGTACTGTTTATGGAACATAAAATACTCCATCTTAATTTGATCAAGAAAAATTTCAAAGGTCAAGGCTAATTTGTGTCAAGCATTATTTAGATAATGAAGAGACATGAGGGACAAAAATAATAGGTTTTGATAGACATGCATCAGTAAGAAATGCAAATTGAACAAGGTTTCACCGAGGTAAAAATAAATAAAACAAACACTGAGATATGTATTTATTTATGTGTTTATATTTTAATAATATTATATTAAATTATGTTTTACCTGGAAGAATATATTTAGATTGATCTGTTTTTTAAATATATTTAAAAAGTGAATGGGTACATAATTCATAATTAATTTGATGACATTTTATTTGATACCTTTCTTTAAGGAAGGTTATTCAAGGTTTTACAGGCTACTTCGGTGCTGTCTGTTCTTGGTGAGATGTGGTTCCCAAAATTTTAACAAGGTTTTAAACAGTACCATAAGCAGCCAATGTGTTTTTAATACACTAACTGCATATCAGTTAGTATCTTCAATTACAAATTACCTACTTTCTCCTTCAAATAATTTTTTATATTTTCAGGTAAGAAATGGGATACAGAAAGAAATAGGAGAGCGCATCAAGGTACATATATAAGGGTATAATTAACAAGACAATTAATGGAGCAAGTCCTACCAAAGGTAATAAAATGTAAAAAAAAAATATGTAAATAAAAAGAGAAGGGGATAGTCAACATGTTAAACCCCTTCATGACGCATGGTGCTTGCGTCCCAAACGACGCAAGCACCAAAACATCACAATTAGTTCCTGGCCACCGATCACAAGGGGATCGGTAGCCAGGAACACTCTCGCAGAGACCCGATCAGGGTCTTAACAGACCCTGTGGGTCCCTGCAAAAAAAATGTGAGACCTCCGGACGTCACGTGTGACGTCACGGAGGTGTGCCCGAACGCGGAAGTTCGGGCACGGCGCGATTTGGAGAAATGTAGCCGGTGCTCGCTTTGAGCACCGGCTACATTTCCCCTGTCAGACTGAGGCCACTCAAAGTGGCCTCAGATGACAGGTGGAATCCCGCTGCAAGTGCCTGCAGCGGGATCCGAAAACATTTGTGTTTGTTACAGGACGTACTATGCCGTCCTAACGATTTTAAGGCACTTAAAGTCAGGACGGCATAGTACGTCCTAAAGTCACGAATGGGTTAAATAAGAGTGAGGAAGAAAGGAGAGGATATAGGAATATCAGGCCTGCATTATATTGCACTAAAGGGTGTATATCACTGGGTCCAAGGATGTGTCATTATGGGTAGTATTCCAGGGTTTCCAGAGTTTAATCAGGACTGCCATCCTATCTTGTAGACGGGTCGTTATCCTCTCCATGGCGAAAGTGTGCCATATGTACCTAAGGATCATCGTAATGGTCTGCGGAGGACCTTTCCATCTGCAGAGCAGATTCTATGTATCAGGAGATGGGTGAGGTTGGATAGGGATTTTTCAGAAGGGTTCACATGTAAAAGTGCTTTTACAAAAGCACTAAAAGGATTTGGCGTTAGCGCTGTACCTAAGGCTTGGGAAAGCAGTTCAAAGATTTGTCCTCAGATTGGAATCAGTAAGGTACAAGACCACCATAAGTGTATTATAAGTATGAGGCATTTTTGTTACACCCATGAAAGCACAAGCCTGATAGGTTAGGATACATTTTCTTACGTTTGCTGGGGTCAAGATACCAGTGGGAAACCACTTTGTAAGCTTGTTCTTGTATCTTGATACATGTTGTCAATTTATGAGTTATTTCTTGGTTTAAGGCTGTGGGCCACTCTGTCGTTGACCACCCCTTTAAGCGAGCTGGTGATCGTCCCAGGAGGAACCTTCTTTCAAATGGAAATTTGTAATTTGCAGGGTTGCCAGCTTTCAAAAATAGAAAGGTCATGCTAATACCACCATAGACTTGACATTTTATTGATGGCATTTTGAATGCACAGAGATACCGTGACGAGATCCTGAGGCCCATTGTTGTGCCATTCATCCACAACCATCACCTCATGTTGCAGAAACTGCACATTTTAGAATGACCTTTTATTGAGGCCAGCCTAAGGCACACCTTTGCAATAATCATGCCGTCTAATCAGCCTCTCGATATGCCATACCTGTGAGGTGGATGGATTATCTCAGCAAAGGAGAAGTGCTCACTAACACAGATTTAGATAGATTTGTGAACAAATTTGAGAGAAATAGGCCTTTTGTGAACATAGAAAAAGTCTTAGATCTTTGAGTTCAGCTCATGAAAAATGGGGGCAAAAACAAGTGTTGAGTTTATAATTTTGTTCAGTGTTTATATATATACACACATGTAAATATATATAATTAACACTAATGTGCAGTGTGTGAGTGTATCACAGACTCCACAGCAATAAAAAATGACAGTAAAAAAAATAAAACTTTACATTAACTAGACACACACATTCACACATGCATACACAGCCACACTTACACACAGAGAGAGAGTCACACTTACACACAGAGTAACACTTACACATACCAGAGTCACACTTACACACACACAGAACCTACCAAACCACACAATCTTTGTTTTATTTTTTTTTAAAGGGGCTGTAGGTTCCATGTTGGACCCTCCTTCAATTGGATTTTGCTCAACGTTATATTCAATTCTTCAGTGTGCTTCTTCCCTCCCTCTGTCTCTTATGCATGACCCCACGTTTAGGGTAGAGAAGGGGTTATGCACACTGCAGTGCTCAATGTATGGAACTTCATGTTGGACACCCTGGCCTCATTGGAGATCAAACTGAAACTTCGATTTTCTGCCAACCAAAAGAGTCGCCTCAAATGCTCCAATAGACATATATGGGAGGACTTTGGCTATTGTGGAAATACCCCAAATCCTTCTTTTAAAGTCTATGGGAAGATTTTGGCTATTGCGGAAATAGCCCAAATTTTCCCGTATTCTCTTGAAATGCCCCCAAATTAAAAAAACAAAAAACCCTATTAAAATAAAAAAAATGTAAATAACTAAAATAAAAAAATATATATAGTTTTATATGTATTATAGTAATATATAACATAATACAAAAAAAATCATACAATAAAATCATAATAATAATAATTTATTTTTACTATACATAAACAAATATAAATAAATAAAATACTAATGACATATAAATACAAAAATATATCAAGAATATAATGAAAAAATATAAGAAATACATGAATAAATACCTATATTTCTGTCTACTCTCCATGACTTCATCATGAAGAGATAGGAACATTCATTGTTTTGTTTTTGCCACCGCAGAATTTGAGAGCAACTAGGATTATTTTCTTTTCAATTATTTTTTATGGATGGGCCCTTTCCCTGGGTCTAAAGAGTAGGATCCAGGGCACTGTGGATAGCCAGTGGAACCTGGATACAGGTATTTTTTTTCCCTACAGGGCAGATTATGGGGCTATTTGTGATAATTCCCCCAAGTTAAAGGTATCGGGGTAGGGTGAGAATACTTTTCATTATTGTATTTTTTTATTGATTTATTGTGCCAGGGGAATTTGGCCAGCCACTAGCAAGGGGGGGGGGGGGGGGGAGAACATTGTGATCGGAGCTTGGGGCATAGCACTGACACCAAGCCCTTGTGGCCATTGTATCTACCCCATTGTATTGAAGAATTGTAAGCAAATGCATACATTAAAGGAACAATAGGTTTATGTTCTAAATGTGTCTTGTTTATGACATCTTATGGTTTGACATGCAAATGACACATTTTCCCATTGAGAGTCGTTCATTTGCTTCAAGAGGCCATGAATACAGTGCATACTAAGGTATAAAGGCAATCATTGTGGACCTTATTTTCAATGCATTACCCAGAATCACTTGAGGTGGTGATAGCACTACAAATCAGTTTTCATTTTGACAGTAAATTGTGATTTCGTTTTTAGTCATAGTCTATTGACTAAAATGCCATTTTAGTTTAGTTGCATTTTAGTCATTTGAATTGTTTTAGTTTTAGTCTAGTTTTAGTCGACTAAATCTCCAGCAGTGAGGGAGGGAGGGAACATGTCTGAGAAGGCTGTTACACAGTATTAAGTTAACTTGCTAGGGAGATGGGAAGGGAAACACACACATGACAGTACCAGGCGAATCAGATGGATGAGTATTGTCTTCCTCTGCAGTTTGCAGGGCATTGTAGCCTGTTTCTCAGCCAATCCAGTCACAGATAGAGTCAGGGGTCTAGACCTTAGCAGAGATCCATGATAACAAGAAGTCCAAATAGATAAATGCAATAGTCCCTCCTTAACATTTTAGTCACATTGTAGTCAGTTGACAAAATGGCAATGGATTTTAGTCATAGGTTTGGTCCAAGTAACTTAATTCTTGTTTGGTTTTAGTCACTGAAAACATGGAGTTGACCAAAACTATGACGAAGATGTTTCGTCGACAAAATTAACACTGCAACAAACCCAACATTTCCACGGTAAACACTGGTCTGCTGACTTGTCTGGGGTATGCAGATATGTTTAATAATGCTCTACTGACTTACCAGTTCTTGCGCTAACAGCAAATGAAGCAGATGGATTACTGGAAAGACAAGCCGATCACTGAAGTAGAAAATAACTAAGAACGACAACCCTCTGGAATGTACAAAATTTCCACAAGCTGGTTTATTAAAGGTTAGGTCATTTGTAAGTAGACGTTTCTTTAATTTCTGTTTATGTAATTTTTTTTTATTCTAAAGTAATATCCGTATCTCTGCTTTGTGTAACTGATTTAATCATATAAATGATTACAGTTACTATGTGGTAACAGTGTAGACTGCTTTGCGTGCCCACTAGGTACTTTGTGAGGTTATTTCTCACCCCAAAGTGTGCCTTAATGTGGTGAGTGAAGTAAACACCAAAATGTATTTTTTACATATCAAAGACCCTGTCTTGTTTGTGAATGGTACTTTGGCAAAGCATTTTTACTTCTGTAAAAAAAAAAAAATCATAGACTTGGAATAATTATTTGGTGAAGCTACTGCTTCACTGAGATGGTCCTGCTACCATTGGACTCTCTCAGTGTTATGGCTGTGCGTCAATCATGTAAACTGGGAGAAAGGAAATTGATCAATAAGAATGTGAATGAAAATGCAAAAGGGTATGTAAATACTAATGTGGACAGTTAGAAAGGGTGATAGTGACGTAGGAGTGGATGTGTATGTTAATGTTAATGCTAATGTGAACTGTTACTAAGGATGACAATGGACCAGGAGTGAGTGTGAATACCTATGCAAATGCTAGTTTGAACAACTAGGTAGAATGACACTGTACTAGGAGGCAGTGAGACAGACAAAAGATGTCAGAACTGTAGTATAAAAAGAAGCACAGAACACACTAAAGATATATAGGTAAGTTGCTTAAGTTTTTAAACCCTCTTTAATTTGGCTTTGACCATTGCATAAAACTAAAATCTCTTATTCCTATTATGAAATTGTTGCCAACTCTGTTATGGTGAAAAAACATTTAAATTTAACCCCTTCATTGTTTTTTTTTCCATTCAGGAGAAGGGTGGTTTCTGCAGTGTTTCTATTTAGCTGTAATTTTACTCTCTCTTATTTACTGTACTTACAAAGAGACATTTTAGCTATAACCTTATCAGTCGTCCTAACCCTAGCCCATCTATATATAAAAAAGTTTATTTAGTCATTTTTACTTTAAATTTGGAATCAGAGCCTGCAGTCTGCCTCCCTGGCAAGGCAGTCTCTGATTGATGAAAAACTTCAGAGGGAATAATCCTCAAGCACAGTGCTATTAATACCGGATGTGCAATACCACCGAATAGACAGTAATGTGTATTTGCATCGCATGTCCTGTGGTGCATGTGTGCTGTCGGGCGCATATCGGTGCCCAAGATACTGCCTCTGATGTGATGCAGTCAAATATAGTGGTGCGCACAGGAGTGTGCCATGTACTTTATTGTAGGCAGGGCCGGTGCAAGGATTTTCGTCTACATAGCCAAAGGTGGCCCCCTTTACTGACCCGCCATGCCTCCATCACCACCAACCCTCAATACATTTTATATACATAAAAATATAATGTATACATCTAAATATTCAACTTGCATGCTTAAATTTGTCACACAATTACACCCTAACACACATTGAAACCATTAAACACAAAGACACCCTTGCCGTCACACACACAGACACACTTACCCACACATAGACAGTGACACACTTAGAAACCTTTACACAGACACAGTGACAGAGACACACATTGATGTTTGTTCTCCTCCACGCACTTCTACCTTCTTTTGCAGGGAGGAGGATTGTTCTGATGGTGTCTGCCTGTTTGAAGAGGCAGAACACCGGAACTCCACTTTATAAATATGCCGGAAGTCACATGACATCCGGCACTCCGACAGTGTCACAGCGCGTGGGGGGCGGAGCATGCAATTTACGCTTGCTGGCAACAATTTCACTCAAATACTGTCGCCTGGGGAAACTGCCACATTGTAAGGCCGGCTCAAGGACAATTGGTGCCAGAGCCGGCATAGAGCTGTGCTCGGGCGATTTTGTTTTTCCAGCCATCCCCTTGTGGCACCCTAAGGCGTGCTGCCTTATGGAAACGCCGGCCCTGAATGTGCCATCCTACTGTCAGCAGTGCACACTTGTTTCTGGAAAGCATAGCATGATAACGAAGGTTCGTTCACAGCTTAACATGATGCTCCTGAAAATCATTATTTTCCATATTTAAAAAAAGAGCAGACAAAAAAAAAGAAAACTGAATGTGGAAAGGGAGATATATTTTGTCTTTGAGGGTAGCAAGTAGAATTGATGTCAGCCTGTAACCTTGTACCTCTCAAAATAAACAAATATTAGCCAAGTTAAGGCTTTTTTTTTTTTATAATGTACTGAACATGGTGTAGGGCAATTTCATAAATTCTTTACAGGCTAAAAGACACAAGTAATGGCTGATGTCATCGTAATAAATATTAAAACATGCAGCACTCCCACGGCAAATGTGCTCAGAAAAGTATGGATGAGATACTTTAACATTGAGTTCAGTACTTCACAGTCATTTCGCATAAGGAAATCATCTGGAGATTCCATATTTAATATGTAAATCACCTACAGCGAATAACAACACATTATCTACTTATTGACCAAGGATAAGAAAGTGAATGGTGGAGATTTAGTTTAGACAAAATGTTTAAATTTTAATTATGCCGCCATGTAAAATGTGTTCAATCTACTTTAAACGGTTAAAACATTTTGAAACTCAGAAAGTTTAAAGAAAGCACAATATAATTATTCTTTTTAATTATTTTATTTATTTTTTTCTCTTTTTTTCTGTTTTTCCTTTTTTTTTTTAATGACACTTTGTGTTTAATTCTTATACCATTAATGCTTCATTCAAGTGTGGTAAAACATCATTGTGTCTTCTTTTATCTTATTTATGGTATATCTTACTTAAGGCGTGTGTCTTTTTTAATATAAGGTGTTTCTGTATGTGGGGAGTTTGCCTAGGAGTCTAACTTTATGCTCCTAAGCATCTCTCTCACATGTGGGCTTGTAATATCATATAAAAGGACAAGACTTACTTGACGAACAGGACATACAACACATAAGACAGTTATTAGATGATTCTATTGCTGACATCTTTAATAATCAAGTTACTATTATTATTATTTTTAAAATGTTATCCTACCTGTATATCTCCTAAATTGTATAATATGTAATAAATGTGAAGACTGAATGATAAGGGATAAAATTTACTTTAATAAGAAATTGTTTTATCATAATCTAAGAAACTTATTTTTTTTAGGCTTGTATAGCAAATACGAACATATATATAACTATACCATAGAGATATGATAAGAATGTGAAAACAACTTTACAAAACCTGATGCAATTATAAAATATTGATACATTCATTAATTAACCCTTTCTTTTTTTCTGCATCTTTCCCCTATTTCATATTTGAAATTCTAAATATATTTTTTAAAAGGCATAATCGCCATGTCTTAGCAGGTTTTTTTATTAAGGTCCTGACACATTTAGTGTGTGGGATATTGAACGCTGTTTAGCGCAGGTTGTCAGATTGTCAGATGCTGATTCTTTATACATGGGATGTGCTGGCGTGCAAAGCACCAGCACTCATAATCCAACGTCCCATTATTAGGTACTATTACCACATATGACTTTTATATAAATCCCGCCCAAAGTGCTCTATAGCCTTTTAACATTGAAATGATTGATGAATAGAGAAATTTTGATGTGCTAGTTGAACATTACATTTGGGGAACATTTGCTAATTGACCAGAAAAGAAACAAAAAAATGCAAACTATAAAAGGACATAAAAGGGTTTTACCTATAATTACAATATTAAAGGGTATACTTATCTCTAATTTTCAGTGGTAAATTTTGATCTCTGAAATCTGCCCCAATTTGTATCACTTCGGTGATCAATTCCTTTCATGTTATTTTTCAATTGTGTCCTTTATATTCATATTTGATTTTCAGCTATACATCCCAGAATATCCTAGGCTGAAAGGCCTTCCAAAATTGTGACTTGCCTAATTGGAAATTCAGTTTCCATAAATCTTTTCTTAAAATAGATTAAAATAAAAGAATATTAAAAAAAATCCATGATGGTTTTAGGGTGGCCACCAAGCCAGTATATTACCGGCAGGAAGGTAAAAAAATTGGATGGAAGCCAATGGCATGGCCAGTATTTTCCTGAATAGAAGGTGGCAACACATATTGACAAAATCCCCAACTGGAAGTGGAGATTTAAAAGTGCTCAGATAGCATTCTCAGTCAATAAATTAATCAATTAATCCATACTTCCTTAGATGTTGTTATCACTTTTTCTCTCATACCATAAAAGTCTCCCTCTAGGGATTTATTCACATCTCCCATGTGTTCAATCAACAGAAAACCAACTGAAATTGTGCAAAGAGGCGTAATAATGAGAAAAGAACTTTAGAACACAGCAATATAGATGGTGATTTAGATAGGAATTTCAAACTCGGCCTAAAGTTTTAAACTCCCATCTCAGTTCCCTGCAATTCTCTCTGTATTGAGTAGACTCTAACATGTTCAGCCAGGAAAGGTACATGGAGGTTTCATTTTTAAGTATATCCTGGAGGTGCTCTTGTTGCCCAACATGCAGAAGATGCTACTTCGACCCCATTTACGGGTTCTCATTTCATCAACAGTAGAAAAACAATGACAAAATGAATAGACCACACCAGGAATTGAAAATACAATCGTCTTGACCGTCAGAAAAACCACTGCAGAGTCAAATGATTATCACTATTATTTTTGAATGGTGTACATGTATGTACATGTGTGGTTCTATACAGCACATGTTAAGTACTGGTGGAAATGCCCTACTCAAACTATTTTCTAAAGACTGAAAACCAGTGTTACCATGAGTTTCACAGCCAAGAAAAAATTCTAATTCCAATATCCAAAGCTTGCTTTCGGGGGTTTGCAGGATTTAAAGGACTCTGCCATCTATAAATTGCTTATACTAGAGAATAAAATGTTCTAATAATATTTAATAATGTTAACAGTATTACATGACATGGATAAATAAAGTGCTTTAAATGTGTATGTGGGGTCTGTAGCTTGGGACATCACATTGTGGTTTGATAAGCTTATTACACACTTCCTATTGAAAAACAGTTAATTCACATATCAAGCCACACGTGTGGTCATAAGAAGGAGATCCAACACATTTAAAGCCTAATCAATGTTTAGGTGGCACTTAATTCCCAATGATGATTACAGTATTGTAACAGACTGGTTGATATTCCTGATCACTGTCAAAACTTAAATACATTACTTATAGAATCTCCTAGTATCTGTTTGCTTGTGTAAAAACATAAATACATATACAAAACCTATAAATGGCGGACAGGCACACACAGAAGCAGCATATACAATGTTGTGTGTAAAAATATAGGCATTAAATCCTATCATAGCAATGTGTGATTGACTTTAATATGATAAATTCTAATCTTCAAAATGGTACATGTTCAGCACATGTTATACAGTTAGGTTATTATCAACAAAATGAAAGATTACGGGATACTAAATTAACAGCATAACAGACCATTGTCATGATGACAATTATAAAAACATAATGAAAGGTCAATGTTAATAATTGGATAGGGGGCTCCCAAATCCAATTACTTGTATTACTTTAAATGCACCTGCTTATAGGCAACGATCCATTGTTGTTTGTTGTTTTTTGTGTTTACTGTGTGTTCCCTGCAACCTAGTGCAATTCAGAATCCCAGTGATAAACCGTATTTGCTCGAATATAAGACGACCCTGATTATAAGACGACCCCCCAAACTTTGGATATTCCTTAAGGAAAAAGACTAAAAGCCTGAATATAAGACTACCCTATAGGAAAAAAGTTCAACTTGTATATATTCACATGTAAATTGCTTTTTAATATTTAATAAAAAAAAATCTATTAAACAAATGCATTTCTTGTTTTTATTTCCTTTTATGTGCCAATGCTGCCTCTCCCTCCCCCCATGTTATCGGTCTCTCCTTCCCCAAAACTTTTCTCTCTCTCTCCACCTCCCTCCCTCCTTTTCTCTCTCTTTCCCCCCCTCCACCTCGTCTCTTCCCCCTCCCATTGTCTCTCTCCTTCCCCCCCTTGTCTCTGTCTCTCCCCCCCTCCACTTGCCTCTGTCTCTCCCCCCTCCCCTTATCTCTGTCTCTCCCAACCTCCCCTGGTTTCTGTTCACCTCCCTCCCCTTGTCTTTGTCTCGCCCCCCCCCTCTCACCTTGTTTCTTTCCCTGGATGCTAGTGGGGGCAGCCAGGGGATGTCTGCACGTATCGTGCAGACATCCCCCGACTGCCCAAATATCCCTGGTGCCTAGTGGAGGCAGCCGGAGGATGTCTGCACGATACGCGCAGATATCCTCCGCTGCTGCCCGGCACTTCTGCCGGGACTTTTCTGTTGAAGCCAGAAGGACCCAGCTTCATCATAGAAATCCCGGCGGTCGTGCCGGACGGCAGCGGAGGATGTCTGCACGTATCGTGCAGACATCCTCTGGCTGTTAGCGATGGGGATCCAAGTCCCCTGCAGCTCTGCGGGGGACCTGGATCCCAGTCTTATAGTCTGACCTCGATTTGACTATAAGACGACCTCGAATATAAGGTACTTGAACATGTTCATGCTGTTTGTCTGTTGCTCTTGTTCTTGAATAACTGCACAGCATACCTGTTGGATAACTTAACAGCATAACTGTAAAATGTATTCTTCTTTATTCCATCAAAGGAAAAGTGGGCAAAGTTCCAAACAGAACCTTAGTGATGACTGAAGAATCAATCACATTTACCTTTCGTCATTTTTGGTCTTTCAACAAGTGCATTCAATATTTATGGAACTGTTTTCCTGCACCAGTTGTATTTTTTTTTAATGAATAATTTAAAGTACAAACATGTTTGTTTTTAAATTTTTGTTTATAAAATAAAATCCAAAGTGTAATAAAATGATAACTTTTTTTTTTTTATTACATTACATGACATTTGCAGCAACAATTTACCCAGTGCTGGATACAATACATAAAAGGTGTTACGAATGCAATTAGATAAACAGACATAAAGTGATACAATCTAGAAAGACTAGCAAACAGGTGAAATATAAGGTGTTAGGAATGAATAGAAAGAGAGTGAGAATGTGTCATCCACATAGTTGTATGAATTAATCTATATTTTATAGAATTTATACAAAAGAAATTAACTTCTGCACGCATTACCTTTACAGACACTTAAAGTGGGCCTGTTACCTGAAAGGTTTGTTTACATCAAAATACATTTCCCAACAGAATAATTGTATATATTTTTAGCTAACCAAGTGCTACTAACGATTCTAAATTATGTTGTTTTTTTTTTATTTTACAGTCATGTGGCCATGTTAGGTCTGATTCAAAATTGTGAAACTTTTTTTTTTTAGATCTGTCTATTGTGTTTTTGTCAGAATTATTTCAATAAAACAAAAATACATATAAGAGATGCAACAAATACATTCTATATAGACAATAAACAATATTAAAGAAAAAGGAGATGAAAGAGAAGGTTAAAGCAAATGGGTAGAAATGTATGGCAGGGGCATCACTAAGGTTGGTGTCACCCGGTGCGGAAACTCATGGTTTCACCCCCTGGATTTCCTCCAATACAATGCCAAACAAATTCCTTAGTAATGCCAATTAGATGGCTTATTAACTATGCCACACAGAGGAGCCCCATAACTATGCCACACCAGAGCCCCATAAATTATGCCACACCAGAGCCCCACTATTTATGCCTCACCTCTGCTCAATTAATTATAATTATGCCCCACACACACACAGGTGCCCCATAATGATGCCACACCAAAGAGTCCCTTAATTACGCCACACAAAAGAGTCCCTTAATTATGCCACACACAAATGCCCCATAATTATGCATAATTATACCAGGAATATTGTGCCAGTCAGATACCAGTAATATTGTGCCAGTCAGAGCCCAGTAATATTGTGCCAGTCAGATACCAGGAATATTGTGCCATTCAGAGCCCAGTAATATTGTGCCAGTCAGATACCAGTAATATTGTGCCAGTCAGAGCCCAAAAATATTGTGCCATTCAGAGCCCAGTAATATTGTGCCAGTCAGATACCAGGAATATTGTGTCATTCAGATACCAGCAATATTGTGCCAGTCAGAGCCCAGTAATATAGTGCCAGTCAGATACCAGTAATATTGTGCCAGTCAGAGCCCAGTAATATTGTGCCACTCAGAGCCCAGTAATATTGTGCTACTCAGAGCCCAGTAATATTGTGCCAGTCAGATACCAGGAATATAGTGTCATTCAGAGCCCAGTAATATTGTGCCACTCAGAGCCCAGTAATATTGTGCCAGTCAGAGTCCAGTAATAGTGTGCCAGTCAGATGCCAGTAATATTGTGCCAGTCAGAGCCCAGTAATAGTGTGCCAGTCAGAGCCCAGTAATAGTGTGCCAGTCAGATGCCAGTAATATTGTGCCAGTCAGAGCCCAGTAATATTGTGCCAGTCAGCGCCCAGTAATTGTGTGCCAGTCAGATACCAGTAATATTGTGCCAGTCAGAGCCCAGTAATATTGTGCCAGTCAGCGCCCAGTAATAGTGTGCCAGTCAGATGCCAATAATAGTGTGCCAGTCAGATGCCAATAATATTGTGCCAGTCAGATGCCAATAATATTGTGCCAGTCAGAGCCCAGTAATATTGTGCCAGTCAGAGCCCAGTAATAGTTACGTCACATCCGGATCCGGTAACTGTTTCCCTCCTCCACAGGAAGACACCGCGCGAGACGTCCGGGGACACAGCAGCTGGAGGTAAGTGATGGGGAAGCGGGGGAGGAGGGAGGGATAAGGGGAGGAGGGAGGGATAACGAGCACTATTCCTGGCCTCTGACTGGCATAATATTCCTGGGCATCTGAATGGCAAAATATTCCTGGGCATCTGACTGGCATAATATTCCTGGGCATCTGAATGGCATAATATTCCTGGGCATCTGAATGGCATAATATTCCTGGCCATCTGACTGGCATCATATTCCTAGGCATCTGACTGGCATAATATTCCTGGGCATCTGAATGGCATAATATTCCTGGGCATCTGAATGGCATAATATTCCTGGGCATCTGACTGGCATCATATTCCTGGGCATCTGACTGGCATCATATTCCTGGGCATCTGACTGGCATAATATTCCTGGGCATCTGACTGGCATAATATTCCTGGGCATCTGAATGGCATCATATTCCTGGGCATCTGAATGGCATAATATTCCTGGGCATCTGACTGGCATAATATTCCTGGGCATCTGAATGGCATCATATTCCTGGGCATCTGAATGGCATAATATTCCTGGGCATCATATTCCTGGGCATCTGACTGGCATAATATTCCTGGCCATCTGACTGGCATCATATTCCTGGGCATCTGACTGGCATATTATTCCTGGGCATCTGACTGGCATATTATTCCTGGGCATCTGACTGGCATAATATTCCTGGGCATCTGACTGGCATAATATTCCTGGGCATCTGAATGGCATCATATTCCTGGGCATCTGACTGGCATCATATTCCTGGCCATCTGACTGGCATCATATTCCTAGGCATCTGACTGGCATAATATTCCTGGGCATCTGAATGGCATAATATTCCTGGGCATCTGACTGGCATCATATTCCTGGGCATCTGAATGGCATATTATTCCTGGGCATCTGACTGGCATAATATTCCTGGGCATCTGAATGGCATAATATTCCTGGGCATCTGAATGGCATAATATTCCTGGGCATCATATTCCTGGGCATCTGACTGGCATAATAGTCCTGGGCATCTGACTGGCATCATATTCCTGGGCATCTGACTGGCATATTATTCCTGGGCATCTGACTGGCATATTATTCCTGGGCATCTGACTGGCATCATATTCCTGGGCATCTGACTGGCATATTATTCCTGGGCATCTGACTGGCATATTATTCCTGGGCATCTGACTGGCATAATATTCCTGGGCATCTGACTGGCATAATATTCCTGGGCATCTGAATGGCATAATATTCCTGGGCATCTGAATGGCATCATATTCCTGGGCATCTGAATGGCATAATATTCCTAGGCATCTGACTGGCATAATATTCCTGGGCATCTGAATGGCATAATATTCCTGGGCATCTGAATGGCATAATATTCCTGGCCATCTGACTGGCATCATATTCCTGGGCATCTGAATGGCATAATATTCCTGGTCATCTGAATGGCATAATATTCCTGGCCATCTGACTGGCATCATATTCCTGGGCATCTGACTGGCATAATATTCCTGGGCATCTGACTGGCATATTATTCCTGGCCATCTGACTGGCATCATATTCCTGGGCATCTGACTGGCATAATATTCCTGGGCATCTGACTGGCATATTATTCCTGGGCATCTGACTGGCATAATATTCCTGGGCATCTGAATGGCATAATATTCCTGGGCATCTGAATGGCATCATATTCCTGGGCATCTGAATGGCATCATATTCCTGAGCTTCTGACTGGCATCATATTCCTGGGCATCTGACTGGCATCATATTCCTGGGCATCTGACTAGCATCATATTCCTGGGCATCTGAATGGCATAATATTCCTGGGCATCTGATTGGCATAATATTCCTGGGCATCATATTCCTGGGCATCTGACTGGCATAATATTCCTGGGCATCTGACTGGCATCATATTCCTGGGCATCTGACTGGCATATTATTCCTGGGCATCTGACTGGCATATTATTCCTGGGCATCTGACTGCCATAATATTCCTGGGCATCTGACTGCCATAATATTCCTGGGCATCTGAATGGCATAATATTCCTGGGCATCTGAATGGCATCATATTCCTGGGCATCTGAATGGCATAATATTCCTGGGCATCTGACTGGCATAATATTCCTGGGCATCTGAATGGCATAATATTCCTGGGCATCTGAATGGCATAATATTCCTGGCCATCTGACTGGCATCATATTCCTGGGCATCTGAATGGCATAATATTCCTGGTCATCTGAATGGCATAATATTCCTGGCCATCTGACTGGCATCATATTCCTGGCCATCTGACTGGCATAATATTCCTGGGCATCTGACTGGCATATTATTCCTGGCCATCTGACTGGCATCATATTCCTGGGCATCTGACTGGCATAATATTCCTGGGCATCTGACTGGCATGTTATTCCTGGGCATCTGACTGGCATAATATTCCTGGGCATCTGACTGGCATAATATTCCTGGGCATCTGAATGGCATCATATTCCTGGGCATCTGACTGGCATCATATTCCTGGGCATCTGACTAGCATCATATTCCTGGGCAGGCATCTGACTGGCATCATATTCCTGGGCAGGCATCTGACTGGCATCATATTCCTGGGCAGGCATCTGACTGGCATCATATTCCTGGGCATCTGACTGGCATAATATTCCTGGGCAGGCATCTGACTGGCATATTATTCCTGGGCATCTGACTGGCATAATATTCCTGGGCATCTGAATGGCATTATATTCCTGGCCATCTGACTGGCATCATATTCCTGGCCATCTGAATGGCATCATATTCCTGGGCATCTGACTGGCATAATATTCCTGGGCATCTGACTGGCATATTATTCCTGGGCATCTGACTGGCATAATATTCCTGGGCATCTGAATGGCATAATATTCCTGGGCATCTGAATGGCATCATATTCCTGGGCATCTGAATGGCATCATATTCCTGAGCTTCTGACTGGCATCATATTCCTGGGCATCTGACTGGCATCATATTCCTGGGCATCTGACTAGCATCATATTCCTGGGCATCTGAATGGCATAATATTCCTGGGCATCTGATTGGCATAATATTCCTGGGCATCATATTCCTGGGCATCTGACTGGCATAATATTCCTGGGCATCTGACTGGCATCATATTCCTGGGCATCTGACTGGCATATTATTCCTGGGCATCTGACTGGCATATTATTCCTGGGCATCTGACTGGCATAATAGTCCTGGGCATCTGACTGCCATAATATTCCTGGGCATCTGAATGGCATAATATTCCTGGGCATCTGAATGGCATCATATTCCTGGGCATCTGAATGGCATAATATTCCTGGGCATCTGACTGGCATAATATTCCTGGGCATCTGAATGGCATAATATTCCTGGGCATCTGAATGGCATAATATTCCTGGCCATCTGACTGGCATCATATTCCTGGGCATCTGAATGGCATAATATTCCTGGTCATCTGAATGGCATAATATTCCTGGCCATCTGACTGGCATCATATTCCTGGCCATCTGACTGGCATAATATTCCTGGGCATCTGACTGGCATATTATTCCTGGCCATCTGACTGGCATCATATTCCTGGGCATCTGACTGGCATAATATTCCTGGGCATCTGACTGGCATATTATTCCTGGGCATCTGACTGGCATAATATTCCTGGGCATCTGACTGGCATAATATTCCTGGGCATCTGAATGGCATCATATTCCTGGGCATCTGACTGGCATCATATTCCTGGGCATCTGACTAGCATCATATTCCTGGGCATCTGACTGGCATCATATTCCTGGGCAGGCATCTGACTGGCATCATATTCCTGGGCAGGCATCTGACTGGCATCATATTCCTGGGCATCTGACTGGCATAATATTCCTGGGCAGGCATCTGACTGGCATATTATTCCTGGGCATCTGACTGGCATAATATTCCTGGGCATCTGAATGGCATTATATTCCTGGCCATCTGACTGGCATCATATTCCTGGCCATCTGAATGGCATCATATTCCTGGGCATCTGACTGGCATAATATTCCTGGGCATCTGAATGGCATAATATTCCTGGCCATCTGACTGGCATAATATTCCTGGGCATCTGACTGGCATAATATTCCTGGGCATCTGACTGGCACACTATTCCCATTGAAATACTGGTAAGTTTGTTGATTTAACTTTACTTTAAATATTGTATTTGTTCTCGTTTTGTTCAAAATAAGATATATGCAGTGTGCATAGGAATTTCTTCATATTTTTTATTTTTACTATAGTCCGGCCCTTCAACGGTCTGAGGGACAGTGAACTGGCCCCCTGTTTAAAAAGTTTGAGGACCCCTGCCTTAAAGTATCCCATTCTTGCTGCCTATGAAATCTTTGCTCTTCCAGTCTCAGGGGATCACCTCTTGTTCTTTGTACATTTCTTTAATGAACAGGTCACTGGAGAGCTCTTTAAACTGGCCCTACACATATTTATAAAATGTTATCATATCCCCTCTGAGATGCCTTTTTTCTAACGTATATAAATGTAGCTCTCCTTGCACTCTCTGCACTTTTTCTAGTTACATAACATCCTTTTTAAGGACTGGTGCCAAGAATTGTATGGCATATTCAAGGTGAGATCTTACCATTGACTTGTAAAGAGGCAAGATGATATCCCCAACCTGTGAATCTACACCTCGTTTTATACATGCCAATATCTTATTGGCCCTTGCTGTTGCTGACTGGCATTGAGCACTGTTGCTAAGTCTGTTATTTACAATTATTCCTAAAACCTTTTCATTAGTAGTTTTTCCCAGGGAAATACCATTTAAAGTATATGTAACTTTGTTTTTATTTTTCCCATAATGCATAACTTTACATTTGTCTATATCTAGAAACATATCAACCAGGTCACATAGTTAGGTCCTGTGTAAAGTTAGTTACTTTCTTGCTTTGAAAACAAAAATCCTACTACTCCCACACCAAAAGAAAAAAAAAGCTTCAGAACTCTGTATACTATCCAAAGTTTGGGATTTCTCTTTATATGGATCATGCTATTTAAGATCCATTCTGTTGAAGCTCTACTGAACAGTTGACAACATTCCAGAGCTTGTTTTGCTTAGTTAGCATTTTCCCCTGCTGTGAGGTGTTTTCCTTGGATGGTTACCTACAAATACACCACTGACCTCAGTCCGCTTAAAGAAGACCAGCACGGACAAACAGAGGGAATTGGACATGCTCTATAAATCATCACCCACATCCATCCACCAGAAGTGAAAGAGCAAGGGAGGGAGAAAAGAAATGGAGTGTTCCACATGAGAAATTACTGTACACGCTTTTCAGTCACCACCTGCAAATACTCAAGAGATAGTGACTGGAGAAAACAAACAGAGAAAGTTCACCTTGAAAGATTGCTAACTTCGAGAGTGGCAGGCCTGTGCGCAATCATCTAGGCCTCAATGGATTAAAGGCAACAGCTTTTGGCAGGTGTGGCCAATTTTTTTTTTTATAAATATGGCTTGTTCATTTATTTACACATCTGCATTTACTGACTGTTGAGCAATCGTCAAACAGTATGGTTACTACTTGTAACTACTTGTACTAATAAAAATAAATTGGTATATTTATATATATATATATATATATATATATATATATATATATATATATATATATAAAGAAATTAGGCATATGTATATCGAATTAGGTAACAGAGGTGCATATAGAAAATGTATAGGATCTCCTATACAATAAAAATATATAATCACATTGCAAGACAACGATGTATATAGAAAATAGATAGGATCCCCTACATAATAAAAAAAATATAATCACATAGCATAACAGAGAAGAAACAATATTTATTGTGCCAAAGATTAAGATTTTTAAAAATATATGTATTTATAATAGTAGTAAAAATTTAGACTAATTAAAAAACACCAAAATATTGTTATTACACTTACATATATAAAATGTGTCTAAATATAAAGAAATTAGTCATTTGTATATTAAATAATGTAATAGAGATGTATATAGAAAATAGATAGGATCTTCTATACAAAAATATATATATAATCACATAGTGTAACAGAGAAGCAATAATATATAATGCAATGTGTTTTAAAAAGTAATTTCCTCCATGTGCAAAGAGATCCTATTTTCTATATACATATTCATAATTTCTTTATATATATATATATATATACCTATTTATTTTTATTAATACATTAATTCCATATTATTTAATTTTTGTGTTATTTTATATTATTTGCACAATGTGTCATTTCATATTTTTTGCATACTAAATAGTGTGATCCACGCTTTATTTTATTTGTGATACTTTAAGTACCCTGAGATTTCATCCAAAGGATTACTGCTGATGCATTTTAGTTGTGATTTAATATACTTTATTTCACCTGCTTAGGTTTCCACTCAATATTTTCACTCAAATTTAGATTTTCTACATTTAAAAAACTATTTCACGGAAGAGAACAATCAGAATTATCAGTTTAATGCAATATTAACTAGAAACCCATAATATTTTTTTGACAAAAAAATATGTTACAATCGAGTTATTGCACTTTTAAGAATGACCTCACTCTGTGTGAGTCTTGCATGAGCACCAGAAACTGCTCCTTTCGTTCATGCAATGACAACCGTCTCTCTGGGTGTGTTCGTCTTGAACTCCGATGAGGCCGCTCTAAGTTTAAAAAGGCTGCATTTCTACTTCTTGCATCCTTATGTGTTCCTTATATTGAATTGGTCTGAGTTTGTTCATTATTTCCAGTTTTGATCAAGCTTGTCTGAAAACCCAATCCTCTGTATGACCTTGACGTGTACAACTAAACGCTCTCCAGTATGGCTGATAAAAACATTTTTCCTGCTTGACCTTGGCTTGTACATATACGCAGCTTGTCTAACCATCCACTCTATCCTATACTGTGCTACATAAGTCGCTTGCAGGAGTCCCTCTCTTATTGCCTATGAAAAAAACTAGTTAGAAATCTTTTGGACTGTTGACAGCATTGATGACTACATTTGGAAACACTCCTCTAAGCTCTAAATAACTCTCACATACTGACTAATACACAATGCAAATTTTTCACTCGGTAATCCTAAAGTATATACTATATTTACATATAGTGTATGAACTGACCATCTCAGCTTTATACAATCAACAGAGTGTTGTCAGATGCTCTACATGTCAATACATTGTTTTGTTATAAAATTCTTCTTTTGGTACAGATAGAGTATGGCTCTACCAGCCCAAGATAAGGAGGGGGGCAACATATGTCGCTTATGCCAGCTATAATATGAAAATACCAACCCTGCTCCTGCCTCGAATACTAAAAGAAATGAATTAACTATTTAATAGAGATGGGAAAAATGAAAATGAAAATTTATGTTAACAAATGTTATTTGTTGCGTCCAATATGAATTTCGTCCATTGCTGCATTCGTTTCAGACGAAATTCGTTCATTATTTACTTTCGTTATATTCATTCATACTAATGGAAAATAATGCACCTATTGGAGAATTTGGTTGAAAGAGTCAAAATCATCTGAATTTCATTTGAATTTCATCCCCTACCTTATGCTATTGGGCTGACGAAGCTTGTCTCTTTCATCCGAATTCCCCAACCTTATGCTGTGTATTGAAAGAACATAGGTGAAATGTTCATTCATACAAACTGAATAATGAAATGAATGGATGAAAATGGCCTCACTTCAATAGTAGAAGGTTGGAGAATTTGGTTGAAAGAGTCAAAATCATCAGAATTTCATCCCTTACCTATGCTATTGAGCTGTCAAAATTTGGCTCTAAGTGGTTGGGTAATTCCGATATGGAAGCTTATGGACATAATTTTGTTGAAATCAAACAGACAGAACCATAGCAAGTCAAATTTTAGTGTTGTAGATGTAAATCCAAAAGTGTGATTAAACTAATATTAATAAAAGTGTATAAAAAATATTTGATATGCTGCACTTTAAATAAAAAAATAAAAATAAAAGAGTTTCACACATTATTTGTTGGCTTTAGAGGGCCAGTAACCTTTATTACTTTGGACTTAAGTTTGAAATTCCTGTCTCAATTCCCTACAATTTCTCTCATGGAGTATACCCTTTAGTGACCCATTAACAGCGCTATATTTACTGCGAGGCAAACAAGGCAATTGCCTGTGGCGGCACTTGCGTTGAATGCCTTTAGTGGCGGCACAAAACACACACAAAAAGAGAACGAAAACGCATGCACACCAAACTCCGGTGAAAAAATAAGTCACAAATTTATTGTGAAGGATTCGACCAAAAATAAAATAAGACAACACAGGAATCAAAATGTAACAGAAGGGAAAAGGGACTTGCCTGTTGCCTCTACAGCTGACACGAAGCACCCACAATCCGGTAATCCCGAGAGTATTTTCGTACAGCCACTGGTGGAGTCGGCTTGCCCCAACGGGATCTCTCCTCTTTTGTTTGTGAGATTTGAAGATCCCCCTCCCTATCCATACTGCCTGTTCGGCTCCCCATGCAGTGTGACAGGGAAGTGCCGACAGGCCACATGTCTGGCGCTCTGATGTCAGACGCTCGCAGGGTCACGTGACCTGTTTGCACAACCGCCGGAGAGCCAAACAGGCAGCATGGAGGACACCATGCTGCCTTCCTCTAGCCACCAGGGAAGTGGTGGGGGAATTTTAATGGCAAATACTGGCATATTATTGGTCAAATTGGCAGGGGCATATTAAATGGCAAATAATACTGGCATAATATTGGGAAAATTGGCTGGAGCATATTAATGGCAAAATATTACTGGCATAATATTGGGCTGGTTAAATTGCAAATACTGACACATTACTGGGCAAATTGGCTGTGGCTTATTAATGGCAAATAATACTGGCATATTATTGGGCAAATTGGCTGGGGCATATTAATGGCAAATAATACTGGCAATGTGTATGTAATGGGGTATGGAGGCATGTAAATAGGGTGATGGGGCATCTGCTTGGTGTGCCCGTAGGTTATGGGACTTGTCGAGGGTGTGCATCGTGGGTAGGGGGGGTGCTCAAATTTTGTCTGCCTAGGGCAGCACAAAACCAAGATACACCACTGCCCCTTAAGACATTTGGTTCATGCATGCTTTGACAGTATCCCTGGGAGGTAGATTGACAGCGCCAACACGCATGAGCGGTCATGCTGTCACATAACCAGGCAGCATTAAGTCTCCAGTGTCCCAGACACCGGAGAACAGATGAAGATGGTGAACATGGTGTTCCGGTTTTTATTTCTGCTGTTCTGACGAATTCTACCTCTCTTTCTAAAAGCATGACAGAGGTAAAGCCCAGCTGGACAGCTTGAGAGACTTCCAAAATCAGGACTTTCCCGCGAAAAATCCTTGAGCATGTTACTGGTATATTACACCATTCAGCCAGGGATACTCCTAATGCATACATTAACCCTTAAAGAACCAAGGGTTTTTCTGGGCTAATGACCACAAGCGATTTATTCCATTTTTATTTGTGGTTTTTTAACCTTAGTTTTCCTCTCTCATTTAATGCACAGTTACAAGTTATATGTTAGAATTTTTTTGGGATGGATACCATGTACATATAAATTATCTACAATTTAGTATTCAAAAATACATATAAAAGGGAGAAGTCTATAAAAACAAATTCCCAATTTTCCCAATAATATTGTACACAACTAGTACAACACTAACACTGGTACACTTATCCCAATTAACTAGCTAATAAAAAAAAATATATAGGTTCCTAGAACCCCAAAAAAGTACAAAAAAACTTTAACCAGTATAATGTACTGGTCAGAGCAATCAGAATCACAGCACGGGCCTGCAGGGGTTAACTGTAATTAAATTAACATATGAAAATAATTTAAGTAATATAGTAAAATTGCAAAAAAAAAACAAAAAAACTAAATGAAGGCCATAAACTTGGAAGGAAACTGATCACAGTAAAAAAAAACTGTGATCAGCACAAGGGAAGGGTTAACTTTTTTTAAAACGGAAATTAGATGGATTTTTTTACTTTCAATGTTATTTTGCCGTCATTATCTCTCTGTACTTCACAATCAGTATGTTAATTGGAGGTAAAGTCAGTGTATATAAGCATTTAACATATAACATAGATTGTATTAATAAGTATTTTGATAATTATGAATATGAAATTCTAACGTTTTAAAATATGTATTACACATTTAAATAAAAAAGTTTAAAGATTTCACATCCATAATTATCAAAATGCTTAGTAGTACTTAATAGAGAATTGACAAATACAGACAGACACACAGTATATAAACTATTTTATTCAGACTGAAAGCAAGCACTGCTGTCCTGTGCTGGTTGGCATAACATTGTTTAGTAAAAATGCACCTAACTAAAGTGTAGTTTAAAGCCTTGAAAAAAAAATCCCCATTATATTGCTAATAGCATTACAATACAACTAAATTCAAAATTTGAAATATAGTCGAAATTGAGTCTATTGGGTCTATTAAGTAAAATTCGAATGCTATTGAGCTGTCCAAATTCTGCTCTTTCATCCGAATTCCCCAACCTTATACTATATGTGTTGAATGAACATAGGTGAAATGACCATTCATACGAATGGAATAACAAAATGAATGCAGCAATGGCTGAAAATGGCCTCACATCAATGGTATTATGTTGGAGAATACAGTTGAAAGAATCAAAATCATGCGAATTTTATCCCTTAACTTATGCGATTGAGTGTCAAAATTCGACTCTTTCATCCAAATTCCTTAGTCTTATACTATGTATTGAATGAATATAGGGGAAATTTCCATTCAAACGAATTGAATAACGAAATTAACCCCTTCATGACCAGACTGTTTTTGGAATGTTGTGCGTTAGTGACCGAGGCTGTTTTAACACTTCTGAGGTGTTTGTGTTTAGCTTTAATTTTCTTCTTTGTCAGTTGCTGTACCCACACATATTATATATTGTTTTTTTCAGGACAAGAAGGGCTTTCTTTTCATGACATTATTTTGTTCATATAATTTATTGTATAGTGTAAAAGATAGTAAAATATGGTTAAAATTAAAAAAAATAAACACTTTTCCTGACTTTTCTTTGTAAATTCTTTTACTAAGCTTCAAAAGCTAATGAAAAAACATGCTAAATAGATTCAACTATAGGTCCTGAGTTCAGAAATACCCAATGTTTATATGTTTTTTTGCTTTTTTTTGCATGTTTTAGGTTAATAAATACAAGTAGCATTTAGCTGTTTCAAAACCTTTTTTCTTTTAAAATTAGCGTTAGTGACACTGTAACACCGATATCTGATATAAATCGCTGAATAACCCCCCACATGTACACATTTTTATAAAGTAGACATCCCAGGGCATTCAACTTGGGGTAATTTGACACTTTTCACTTGTCATTTTACCACCAATCTTTGACAAGTTTTGTCGTAGTAATTTTTTGTGTGTTTTATTTCCACACACTTTGAAACTTAGGTATGAATTTAAAGGGGTTCGTCTATTTTATTGCCAAACAAAACCCCAATATATGTTCAGCAACTTCCCCTGAGTATAGTGGTACCCCACATGTATAGGTTTGCTAGGTTTATGTGGCAGGTACAGGGCAAAATTTAGGATATGGTTATTGCAGCTTTAAAACGTGTATTTATTATGTAATACTTGTGACTACATTTCCTATCATGCTCAGCCAGCCAAAAGCTACCGTAGCAGAAAAGGAAATGTAGTCTATAGTAGGAAGCACCGATTTTTGCTATCCTTGCAATCCTGCGGCTGCATGGATCAAATATCCAGCTGCTGCGGGCCCCTATCTACTGCTGGGGGCCAATGCAAAGCACTGGCCCCACTAGCAGTCTTTTTTTTTTAAATAAAATATCCCTAGAGGTCCACAGACAGACATAACATGTCATTGGTCCTCTACGGAATAACTTTTTATTTTTATACAATTTATTATTATTATTTTACATTTTTTTATTTATTTCGTTTTTAATTTTTTTTACATTTTTTTATTTTTATTTAACTCTAACCTTAACCCTATGGTTAGGGTTAGTACAAACCCTAATTCTAACTCTAGGATTAGGGTTTTGATGAACTCTAACCCTAACCCAAGAGTTAGGATAAGCACAATAGGAAAAAAAAATTTTAATATATTAAAAAAATCATTTGGGGGGGCTGGTTGTTACTGGGGGGGACCAGGGGCAGATTTGACACACTATATTTAGTCTCTCCCTGCCCCACGATCACCGTGGAGCAGGGAGAGACTATAGCTGTCAAAGCAGGCACCTGCTTTGACAGCTATTAACATCCGGGCGCTGTGATTGGCTGTCACAGTGCCCGGATGTTCCCGGGGGGTCCTCAACCGGCATGGCTGAAGTGTCTCGGTATCGAGACACTCAGCCATGTAGTTGTTAGCGCGATCGCGGTATGCCAGCGTGCATACCGCGATCAGACCTGCATGACGGTCCTGGACCGTCATCGGTCACTAAGTGTGTTTTTACCGATGACGGTCCAGGACCGTCATCGGTCGCGAAGGGGTTAATAGTAAATAGTTGGGGAATTCAGATATAGAAGCTTATGGACATCATTTTGTTGAAACCAAACATGCAGACGTAGAAAGTATAAATTTAGTGGTGTATATGTGAACTCAAAAGTGTGATTAAAGTAATATTAATAAAAGTGTCTAAAAAATATCTGATATGCTGCATATTACATTTTTTAAAATAACAGGAAATGGGTTTGTTTGTTTTTTTTCCTTTCACTTGCTGTCATTCTCTGTACTTCACAATCAGTGTGTGAAGTACAGGGAGTGAATTGGAGGCAAAGTCAGTGTATAATATATACAAATACCTTATAACATAAATTGTACTACTAAGTATCTTGATAGTTATGGATGAGAGATTTAAACTTTTTTTTTAAATATATAACACGTTAAAAAAGTTTATAAATTTCACATCTATAATAACCAAAATGCTTAGTAATACATTATACAAAATTGGGTCTATTAACTAAAATTCAAATTTGGAGATCAACCATAAACAACTGAATTCAACATGTGTTCGAATTAAGCCGAATTGCCAAATGGACGAATGCCTCTGATCAGAGTCATAAGGCAGTCATTATTCATTTAGGATCAGTTTTCTTCTGCATAGCATAATGTTATTCAGAATAAAAACGAATCCGATATGAATACTGAATGTCTGATTACTCAGATCAATTTGGAGGAATTCAACACATTTTGACTCTATTTCAACTCTATTTCGGCTTATGTAATGCTATTAGCATTACATACAATAACTTCAGCCGAAATTGAGACAAAATTCGAATTCGACATATCAGAGTGGCTGTCGGCATCCATTTGGGAACAACCTATTGAAGTTGGCAGCTGCTGTCTTGTGTCCATTATATTTCTGTCACTTTTTGTTTCTTCAATCCTTCTTTTTATTCTCTGTCTTGGAGGGCAGACTTATATTTATCCCAATCCTTGGCTACTATGATCATAACTTGGGAATTCCATTCACCATTACATGTGATTACCTCGTTCATGAATGAATCCCAATGAAAATGTTGATGTGAAAAGCTTTGCACCCAACTGTATGCATTCAACGTTAACAATGCATTCTTCTTCATCTCCAACAGACCCATCTTCATCACCTTCTGTACAAGGTTCCTCTAACCAACTGCCTGTTCATGTGAAAAAAAAAACACTTTAATATCATTTGTAGTGTAATTTAGTGGGCATTAAAGTTGAATTCTCCAACTGAAATGATGGAGAATCAGTTTCTGAATGCCCTGAACAGGTGTTTCGGAACCAAATTGAGGAATATTGAGTACCAGGATATGGGAGATTTCTCAAATTCTGCTAACTTGACTGACCTAAATCGATTTCACGCCAGATCTGTAAAGCATGGGGTCCCAGATGGTAATAGACCCTGGGCGCCCGAGATCAGGAGTTACGTTGCAGGGTGGAGACACAGGACCTAATGCTGGGTAACTGCAATCTCTTGGAGGTTTGGGACCTCAAATTGTTGCAGCCACAACCAGGCCCTGTGAAGCAGCTGCTGTATCCATGTCCCAGGGCTAGTAAAGTGACTGAGGGATATCAGAACTGAAATACAGAGTGCAGGGCTACAAGACAGAGGCAAGACCTCAGAAAGCAGAAAACAAACTAAGGATAAATAATACAAGACACAAGACAGGGTAAAGCGACACAAAATAAACATACAAAGGAACAAACATAAATACAGGAACTAGCCCAATACTAAAGATGGTAAATGTGGGGGTTTAGTTCACCAATTGGCCAATTAGAAGTTATCTTGCCAACCACGTCAAGGTACCCCACATTAGGCAAGTCCCTAACTAAAACATAATAGTAGCAAAGCAAAAACAAATAAAATCTAAAAGATATACATGGAATAGACACAGAGGAAATACCTGTAGACTACACTACTAAGGAGTGAACAGAAACAGGTGTGCATGGTTACAAGATCGTTCTATATTGGGTAGACTATTATGTGTCTGATAATGTATTGCTGCACAAATAATGTTTATGTTCTTGCTTGTATTTTTGCTTGCAGTGTTTTGTTGCTAACACTATATATGGATAATTGTAGATCTTTTTTAATTCTGTACATTTACAGTATAAGAAATGTTGAAGTTGACAGAGTGCCTTTAGCCTTTGATGACAATAGATGTGCCAAGCACAAGATGGGAAAATATCTCATTAGTGACAATGGACTTTTTTTTATTATTCGCACCTATTGTGGTTTTTTTTTTTCCTTTTGTCAATGGACATGCCTAGTATGTCATGCAGATCGGCTCGAAGCATGCCTGCTGGTATACCGCCATTGAGCAGTAACTGACATAGCTGAGCGTCTTGGCACTTTTTAAGGGTGTAATTACCTTATATGTTATTGTTATGAATAATAGTTATTATTAGTTATTTTTCTTTTTACTACAGTGTGAACAAGTTTAATAGCCACTGCTAGTTTTATAGCCACCACTATTCACTGTTTGACACCTGCTCAAGATGTGTAAATTGGAAACAAATAGTGATACATGAATTATATTTGGCTGACCAGGGTGCTTTAATTTATCTCTGCATCAACAGTTTACATATGGGATCTATTTCAAGGCTAACTTCAATCAGAAAAAAAAGGACAAATAAATGAATATTAAAATTAACACAATGGGGGCTTGTTACTAAAAGTTAAATTGAGGTGAGATGAACATTTTCTCTCACCAATTTAGATTGTGCAGGGACAAACGTGAGTAAATAAACTCACCAGGTTTGCACAATGTATAGAGATGAAATGTCCACCTCACCTCAACTCACCTTTTAGTGAATTAGTCCCCAGTGTAGAGGGATGTAAAAGACCACCTAAAAGTGTACATTTAATGTTGCAGTCAAACTAAACCTTAAGTGGTCAGCCAAGGAAACTTAGTGCAGAAGGTCATGCTTCCCATTTCAATCACTGGCCAGCAGTGCCATCAACGCAGAAAATGTGGGACCCTGGTACAACAATCTGCTGTTTAGAGAAGTCTGGTCAGAAGTGGTCTTCATGGAAGACTTGTCCCCAAAATGCCATACCTCTTCTGGAAACAGTGGTGGATCGGGGGGGGGGGGGCAACTAGGCTGCTCCCTCCACCGGAAATACAGCATTGCAGAGGAGATAAGGGGAGAGAGGAGAGAACACAGAAAAGAGACAGGGCAGAGAGGAGAGAACACAGGGGGGGGGGGAGAGGAGAGAGCACTGATGGGGAGAAGAGAGAACACAGATGGGGAGAGGAGAGAACACAGACAGGGGTGAGGAGGAGAAGAGGAGAGACATACATGGATGGGAAAGGGAGGGTAGAGAGACAGACATGGGAAAGAAGAGGAGAGGCAGATATGGGAAAAAAGGAGAAAGACAGACATGGGAAAGAGAATAGAAAGAGACATGGGAAGGAAAAGGAGAGAGACAGACATGGAAGGGAGAGGAGAGAGACAGACAGACATGGGAAGGCAGAGGAGAGACAGACAGACATGGGAAGGGAGAGGAAAGAGACAGGCAGACATGGGAAAGAGAATAGAAAGAGACATGGGAAGGCAGAGGAGAGACAGACAGACATGGGAAGGGAGAGGAAAGAGACAGGCAGACATGGGAAAGAGAATAGAAAGAGACATGGGAAGGAAAAGGAGAGAGACAGACATGGAAGGGAGAGGAGACAGACAGACAGACATGTAAGAAAGAGGAGAGATATACATACATGGGAAGGGAGAGGAGAGATAGACAGACATGGGAAGGGAGAGGAGAGAGACAGGCAGACATGGGAAATGAGTGGAGAGACACAGGCGGACATTGGAAGGAAGAGACCTGGTGATATATAAACAAAACAAAGCCCTTCTTGTCCTGAAAACACAATATATAATTTGTGTGGGTACAGTAACTGACAAAAAAAAAATTAAAGCTAAACACAAGGGTTCTCTACCTCACGTACCAGTGTGTTCTAGTTTGTCCAACTTAGTTTATAGTTCCCTTCTATGCTCTGTATCTAGCGCTACGTAAATTGTTGGCGTTATATAAATAAATGGTAATGTAATGTAACACCTTAGAAGTGCTAAAACAGCCTCGGTCACTAACGCACAACATTCCAAAAACAGTCCGGTCATGAAGGGTTTAACAAACACCAAAGCTCTAAGGGTTAAACAAGCATATAGGGTATTCTGTTGAATAGTCATGTTTAAAATAAGACTTTCACTTGTACAATATGCACCATAGTATCATACATTAGAATACATCTATACCAATAAACAGTGTACCTATTCTAAAATTAAACACATTTATAATGCAGTGCTTTAGGGCACAATTGCAATGGGCTCATGCATTAATAGAGAACAGATATAAAAAAATATAAAATATTCGTATAGAAAAATATATAAAAAAATCTATACAAAATACAAGTAGAAAAAAATCGTATAATTACACAGAAATTTATACAAAAATATAATTTTAAAAAGAACTTAAAAAATAACAATGATGTTAAAAAACTGCAATGCATTACTCCTCGTATTGCAATACGTTACGTCACATCCGGTGACTGTGTTTCCCTTTCGTGCAGGAGGGAAGACTGCATGGAGGTGGCGTCCGTCCGGGGACACGGAGCAGCCATTCGGTAAGTAATGTGGACGGGGGGGAGGAGGGTGGTTTGAAACGAGCAATTTATTACTGGGCTCTGGCTGGCACTATATTACTGGGCTCTGGCTGGCACTATATTACTGGGCTCTGGCTGGCACTATATTACTGGGCATCTGGCTGGCACTATATTACTGGGCTCTGACTGGTACAATATTACTGGGCTCTGGCTGGCACTATATTACTGGGCATCTGGCTGGCACTATATTACTGGGCATCTGGCTGGCACTATATTACTGGGCATCTGGCTGGCACTATATTACTGGGTCTGGCTGGCACTATATTACTGGGCATCTGGCTGGCACTATATTACTGGGCATCTGGCTGGCACTATATTACTGGGGTCTGGCTGGCACTATATTACTGGGCTCTGACTGGTACAATATTACTGGGCTCTGGCTGGTACAATATTACTGGGCTCTGGCTGGCACTATATTACTGTTCTCTGGCTGGCACTATATTACTGGGCTCTGACTGGCACAATATTACTGGGCTCTGGCTGGCACTATATTACTGGGCATCTGGCTGGCACTATATTACTGGGCTCTAACTGGCATAATATTCCTGGGCTCTGACTGGCACTATATTACTGGGCATCTGGCTGGCACTATATTACTGGGCTCTGGCTGGCACTATATTACTGGGCTCTGATTGGCATAATATTCCTGGGCTCTGAGTGGCACTATATTACTGGACATCTGGCTGGCACTATATTACTGGGCTCTGGCTGGCACTATATTACTGGGAATCTGGCTGGCACTATATTACTGGGCTCTGGCTGGCACTATATTACTGGGCATCTGGCTGGCACTATATTACTGGGCTTTGGCTGGCACTATATTATTGGGCTCTGACTGGCACAATATTCCTGATATCTGACTGGCACAATATTCCTGGGTTCTGACTGGCACAATATTACTGGGCTCTGACTGGCACAATATTCCTGGGTTCTGACTGGCACACTATTACTGGGCTCTGACTGGCACTATATTCCTGGTATCTGACTGGCACTATATTCCTGGTATCTGACTGGCATAATATTCCTGGGCTCTGACTGGCACAATATTCCTGGGCTCTGACTGGCACAATATTCCTGGGCTCTGACTGGCACTATATTACTGAGCTCTGACTGGCACGATATTACTGAGCTCTGACTGGCATAATATTACTGGTGTCTGATTGGCACTATATTACTGGTATCTGACTGGCACAATATTCCTGGGATCTGACTGGCACTATATTACTGGTATCTGACTGGCACAATATTCCTGGGTTCTGACTGGCACAATATTACTGGGCTCTGACTGGCACAATATTCCTGGGTTCTGACTGGCACACTATTACTGGGCTCTGACTGGCACTACATTCCTGGTATCTGACTGGCACTATATTCCTGGTATCTGACTGGCATAATATTCCTGGGCTCTGACTGGCACAATATTCCTGTGCTCTGACTGGCACAATATTACTGAGCTCTGACTGGCACTATATTACTAAGCTCTGACTGGCATAATATTACTGGTATCTGGCTGGTATTATATTACTGGTATCTAACTGGCACAATATTTTTGGGCTCTGACTGGCACAATATTACTGGCATCTGACTGGCACAATATTACTTGGCTCTGAATGGCACAATATTCCTGGTATCTGACTGGCACAATATTACTGGGCTCTGAGTGGGACAATACTACTGGGCTCTGAATGGCACAATATTCCTGGTATCTGACTGGCACACTATTACTGGGCTCTGAGTGGCACAATATTACTGGGCTCTGAGTGGGACAATACTACTGGGATCTGAATGGCACAATATTACTGGTATCTATAATTGTAAGATTATCACCTCGTGGGGCTCCTGTGTGTTGCATAATTAATGGCGGTCCCATGTGTGCATAATTATGGGGTACTTGTGTGTGGCATATTTATTGGGCCCCATGTGTGGCATAATTAAGGGACTCTTTTGTGTGGCGTAATTAAGGGACTCTTTTGTGTGGCATAATTATGGGGCACCTGTGTGTGTGTGTGGCATAATTATGGGGCACCTGTGTGTGGCATAATTAATTGGGCAGAGGTGAGGCATAAATAGTGGGGCTCTGGTGTGGCATGATTTATGGGGCTCTGGTGCTGCATAATTTATGGGGCTCTGGTGTTGCATAAGTTATGGGGCTCCTGTGTGTGGCATAGTTATGGGGCTCCTGTGTGTGGCATAGTTAATAGGCCATCTAACTGGCATTACTAAGGAATCTGTTTGGCATTGTATGGAGGAAATCCAGGGGGGTGACACCATGAGTTTCCGCACCAGGTGACACCAACCCTAGTGACGCCCCTGAGTACTGGCATATAATTGTGCAAATTGGCTGTGGCTTATTAAATGGTAAAATAATACTGGCATATTATTAGGCAAATTGCCTGGCTTATTAACAGCAAAATAATACTGGCATATTGGACAAATTGTGGTTTATGATTGAAAAAAGAATATTTATGGGCAAACACTGGCATATTAATGGGAAAACTGGTCTATTTTTATTGGCAAAGTGATGCTGTGGCATGGTCTGTGGAGAAAATTAAAATGTACTACGAGGAAAGTGACACTGGCTAGCTCTGTGGGCCAAAGTGACAGATGAGAGTGTGAGAGATGTCTGTGTGTATAGATATGTATTGTTTTAGAATTGTACTAGTGTCACCTTGTGGGGCTCCTGTGTGTCGCAAAATGAATGGCGGCCCCATGTGTGGCATAATTAAGGGTCTCTTTTGTGTGGCATAATTATGGGGCACTTGTGTGTGGCATAATTAAGGGGTGCCTTTGTGTGTGGCATAATTAATTGGGCTCCAAGGTGAGGCATAAATAATGGGGCTCTGGTGTGGCATAATTTATGGGGCTCTGGTGTGGCATAATTTATAGGGCTCTTGTGTGTGTCATAGTTATGGAGCTCCTGTAGGTGGCATAGTTAATGGGCTCCTGTGTGTGACATAATTTATGGGGCTCCTGAATGTGCCATATTTAATGGGCCATCTGACTGGCATTACTAAGGAATCTGTTTGGCATGGTATTGGAGGAAATCCAGGGGGTGAAACCATGAGTTACCGCACCGGGTGACACCATCCCTAATGACACCTCTGTGGCAGACTTTGCAGAGTGCACAGTGTGAACAACAGTTTTGGGTGTGTATATTGTAGTATGGAACAGTGGGACTTCTTGCTCCAGAACTTGTATTTTCTAAAACTGCTATCCATCGATGATGTGCCTGTTTATCCCTTGGATTTTTTATGTCTCCAATATTAAATTACATGTTTGTGATTTTAGATTCAGTCTATGCTATGGTGTTGTCTCCATGTTCCCGATTTGAGAGACTGCAGGGTAACTGGTTTACAAACTATTACTCAGGACGCACCTATTTTTCTGGCACTTTTATTGAATATATTTTTTTATTGTGTATTTGTTTTGACTGTTTGTTTTTTACGTGTGTATTAACTGATTGAACTTTTTATTTGTTGCACCTCCACAGTTCATTTTTTAGGCAAAGCCATTTTTTTCACTGCAGCTTGCCAGCTGGGAGGACTAAGTGTTTTTTATTTTTTATTTTTTTTATTATACTTGCTATATGGGTGCTCTCTGCGGCACCTACTGTGTCTTCTTGCACTGTGATTTTCAAATTTCTATAATTCATCTTGTAGTTTGCCTCTCCACACTCTTGTCTTTTATGACTCTCATTTTTTGCAATACTCTATTACTATTTTTTTCTATTCTGGACTTGGTCCACAGCACATACACTATATGGACAAACATACTGGGATATCTGACCATTACACTCACAGGAATTTTTAGGACATTACATTCTTAATACATAGACATTGATATATGTAGTTGGTCCCCCTTTATCAGCTATATCAGCTTCTAATCTTCTGGGAAGGCTTTCCACAAGATTTTGGAGTGTTTCTGTGGGAATTTCTTCCCATTCATCCAGGAAATCCTTTGTGAGGTCAGACATCGAAGTTGGACGAGAAGCCCTGGCTTACAATCTCTGTTGCAGTTCATTCCAAAGGTGTTCTATGGGGTTAAGGTCAGCGCTCTGTGCGGGCCAGTCAAGTTCTTCCCCACCAAACTCATCAAACCATGATTTTATGGACCTTGCTTGGTACATTGGAGCACAGTCATGATGAAATAGAAAAGGGCCCTTCCCAAACTGTTCCCACAAAGCTGGAAGCACTGCATTGTCCAAAATGTCTAGCAAAGCATTAAGATTTCCCTTCACTGGAAGTAAAGGGCCTAACCCCTGAAAAAAAACAACAAATAACAGTCCTCCACCAAACTTTAACGTTCTTCTGGCATCGGGCCAAACCTAGACTGCCAAACAGTGAAGCGTGATTCGTCACTCCACAGAACACAATTCTACTACTTCAGAGTCCAGTGGTAGTGTACTTTACACCACTCAACCCAACACTTGGCATTGTACTTGGCTATGTAATGCCTATATGCAGCTGCTTGGTCAAGAAAACCCATTCCATTAGCATCCCACCACACAGTTTTTGTGCTGATATCAATGCCAGTGGAAGCTTTAGTTATGGAGTCAACAGAGCATTGGCGACTTTTAAGCACCATGCTCCTTAGAACTCAGTGACCCTGACTGATTTAAGTGGTCTTCTGCTATTGGCTAAGTTGCTGCTATTCTAAATGCTTCCTCTTTCCAATAATACCACTTATAGTTTATCATGGAATATTGAGCAGGGATGAATTTTTGTGAACTGACTTATTGCAAAGGTGGAAAAACTGTTTCCAATTTAACCCCTTCGTGACCTTATGACGAGTTAACTTGTCATAAGAGCCGCAGCATTAGCGACCTTATGACTAGTTAACTCGTCATGCAGTCTAGTCGGCGGTGCGCTCCGTGAGCCCTGCCAGCTAGTCTGCAACGGGTCCAGGACTAAGCCTCGCACCCGAGGCAAAGCTCCTGGACCCGATCGGTGGATTTCCGGGCATGTGATCGCGGTGATTGAGTGTTCACACACTGACTTTGCCTCTAATTCACTCTCTGTGCTTCACATTCTTATAGTGAAGCACAGAGAGTGACCTGTAAATAAAAATAAATAAATAACATACACAGAGGTAAAAAGAAAAAAAAAATTAACACTTTCATTGCTGATCACAGTTTTTAACTGTGATCACTTTCCTTCCACTTTATGGCTCTCATTTAGTTTTTTTTTTTAACAAATTTTTTTATTTTTACAATTTATAAAGTTTTTTTTAATAAATAAAGGTAATTTTTATATATTTATTTAATAAAATGTAACCCCTGCATGCCTGTTGCATGATTTTTACGGATCTGACATCGCACTCTTCAGAGTTTTTTTTCTTTTTTGTTTAGGGGGGTTTGGTAACCAATATTTTTCTTTTTTATTAGTCAGTTAATTAGGGGGGATAAGTGGGTTAGTGTTGCACTAGTTGTGTAGCTTATTATTGGGAAAATAATGGGGAAAAACTTTTTTTCCTCAAAAATTTCCTCTTTTATATGTATTTTTAATACTAAAATGTAAATCATTTTTATGTATAGGGTCTCAAAAGAAAGCTCTAACTGTCCTTTAAAAAACAACATATAACTTGTATGGGTACGTTAAATGAGAGAGAGGAAAATTATGTTTCAAAAACCGCATATTAAAAATTGAAAAACGCTCTGGTCCTTGGCCCAGGAAAATCCCTGGTCCTTAAAGGGTTAATAAGTAGATATACAACAAAGTTTTCTCACAAATCTTTGTAAACACAGACTATATGGCTAAGTGTTTGATTTTATACATATGGCAATGGATCTGATTGAAACACCTGGATTCAGTAATTAAGAAGTGTGTCCCAAAACTTTTGTCCATATAGTGTACATGAAAACGAGAGAAATCTCAATGTATTTTGCCTGGTAAAAGACTTTCTCAAAGAATAAGTATATATACTGTATATATCATTGAAAAAAATGTACAATATAAGAAATAAAAACTAAACGATCATATTAATATAAAATATTTGGAATATTTGAAATTAATTCTAAATGTTGGGCACATGTGAACCTCTGATTTGCTAACTATGTTTAATAGACCATGAATGCATTATTGATTATACTTTACCTTTACCATGATCAATAAGCTGCAAATCATCCTGTATAACTATCTACTATCTGCCTCATCCTCGCAAGGAACATGCAAGTGCTTTGGATCTGTTCCTAGTTAAGTACAGGAAGAGAAAGAAGTTAAGTTGTTGCTATTTGTTGAAGATGTCAGATTCATGAAAGATCACAGAGAGTTCATCCACTTTTTTACAATGTGGTTCTGTATTTTCAATGTTTTCTGTCTCATTTAGTTCCTGCCTCAAATCCCTAGATGCAAGTCAGGTTCAAAATAATTAGCCTTTTCCATCACTCAAAGAACTTAAAAACATATTAGTCTTTTTGTAAACCATATTTCCTACCACGACTTTGTATTTCGTCTTTCTGATCTTTGTACTTAAAATAAACAGCTATGCTTGTATGTGGTACGTTTCTTGCATCTTTGTATCCTGTACACAAAAGCTCTTGGTTTTGTGTAAAGATCATGTAGAAAAATGGAAAGAAAAGTGATACCTTGTCATCTAGTGAGGTGTATAGACGTATAATTCAGATTTGTGCACACAGTATGCCATGTTTGCTAGCTTTCAGTTTTATAATTTTGCACATTATTACTTTTGATGAAATAAATATGTATAAAGCGAGCACCTCTCTTTTTTCTAATTTTCAGTTTTCCCCCCGGGGCAAAACTGAGCAGTCTGCATATTTGCCTGCTATAATCTCATTTCGTTATCTATTTTATGTATTGTAGTTTTACTGCAGCACTTCATGAATTGATATATCTTGACAAAATGCTTTCAACAAACTCTATTACTCAAATAAGGAATATGCCAGCCAGTGGCACTGAGGAGGCAGGAATGTAGAAACACCTCACACATTTAAATGTTTTCCCCCACTGTCTTCCTTATCACTGATTTGAACAATAACAGTACTACCTACAGTGTCAGACTGCACCCAAATCTCTATGTACAGTGTGAGACTTCCATACAGTATTACCCACAGTGTCAGACTGAACCCACATCTCTATGTACAGTGTGAGACTTCCATACAGTATTACCTACAGTGTCAGACTGCACCCACATCTCTATGTACAGTGTGAGACCTCCATACAGTACTACCCACTATGTCAGACTGCACCCACATCTCTGCACAGTGTGAGGCTTTCATATAGTACTACCCACAGTGTCAGACTGCGCTAACATCACTATGCACAGTGTGAGACTTCCATACAGTACTACCCACAGTGTCAGACTGCACCCACATCTCTGCACAGTGTGAGGATTCCATACAGTACTACCCACAGTGTCAGACTGCACTAACATCCCTATGCAAAGTGTGAGACTTCCCCACAGCACTACCCACAGTGTCAGACGGCACCCAAATCACTATGCACAGTGTGAGACTTCCCCACAGTACTACCCACAGTGTCAGGACTGCACCCACATCTCTGCACAGTGTGAGGATTCCATACAGTACTACCCACATTGTCAGACTGCGCTAACATCTCTATGCATGGTGTGAGGCTTCCATGCAGTACTACTTACAGTTTCAGACTTCACCCACATCTCTATGCACAGTGTAAGGCTTCCATACAGTACTACCCACAGTGTCAGACTGCCCCAAATGCATTAATCAATTATTTTCCTGTTCAGCTTGGGACATAAAACCAGTTCTTAGACTCTTTTGGAAACAAACATCCTGTCTCGTAATGTCAGCCCCAGTACAAAGAAAACCAGAGTATAAAATAACACCACAGCATTAAAAAACAATACATTAAAACCATATACATTGCTAAATGAATACAAATAAAATGATATGATGGTAAAACAAGGGAAAAAATGTACTATTCTTTTAACATATCTAATAAGGAATTTTCCCTCTAAGGATCTATATTGTCAGTAAAGAAGTTGCTAGATCCTGTCCTTATCTGAAATACTAAGTGCGACAACAATGCCTAACCCAAAATAACTTTTTCTTGTCTTCAAAGAAAATTTCTTAGGTTATTATCACTGTCAGATGGAAATAAAAAGGGATAAATAACCAATATGAATTACAGTTCTAGCTAAAGGCTAGCTCGTCTTATCCTGTAGTTTTAATTTCACCAAGTTAAATAGCCCCAATCAGTCATCACACCTACTCAACTGAAAGACTTGCCAAGTATTTGTCTGTTTTAAATAACCATATGTAAAGCAAACAACTTCATCATCATTATGCAGAGAAAAGATTATTGTTCTAAGTATTTCTCACAGTACATTAAATTCTGCCAAGCAAGTTTGTGAAAGTAGTTTTAGAAAACGAAGTGATCTGACCTTTCCTACAGCACTTACAAGGCAATCGGAAATAAATGTACGAAAATTATATATCTTACTGGGAAACCTTTTCCGGAGACACACCCAACCTTGACCAAGCTACTAAATCAAACAGACAACACAAAAATAATCTTCAAGCTTAAATTAAAATCATTTTTTTTTTTTATGTATTTTCATTTCTTTTTTTAAACTTCCGGCTTTTTTTTTTTTTTTTGCTGTCCAAAAATGTTTCCAACTAGTAATTAAGTGTTCAATATCAGCCATACAGTAAATACAGAAACAGTTTCCCTGATAATCATTTGGAGAGCAAGTATTAGGAAAAAGCTAATCGCAGGAAGTCAGTGTGAATTAATGTTTACCAAAAGCATTGAATATTAATAGTACAATTAGGATTATCACTAATGTACTTAACGTTTGCTCGGTTCAACATAAATCCACATGATGTCATTAATGGCCTATTGCCACTGATTTTTTTTTTTTTTTTTTAATATAAAATCCAGTAAATTGCTGTGCATTAAGCATGTAATTATGATATAGGTGGTTAAGTAAGTAATTTTGTAGAAAGCTGTATTGTTCAGTTAGAGGAGAGACCCTGGTATTTCAAATGATTAAGTCATTTAATGGAATTATAAAAATGTGCTAATGTATGAGTGCTATTAACGAGTTATATAGTTGCATTATCTTAAATTAAGATCACTATTAATTACCATGAATTTCTAGTTATTAATTAATGACTTGGAATTTATAGAGTGATGTTATCTAAAATGCTTGCACAATTCAATTCATAATTAACGTGCGCTAATTACAATATTTATATGGTATTAGGTACATTAGCATAAATATGACTAACCAGAAATTAACATTTTATAATATCAATAGGATATATATTTTAACAAGAAACCAAAGTTACATTTTGATGATCCGGGATGTAAGTCACCAAAGAATTCTCCGAGCAGAACAAGCAATGAAGATTGGTGGAATCACAAGCAAGACACGCAAAAACAGGTGAAATTTATTAAGAGCAACCTGCAGATGTGGTGTAAAACAAAGAACACAAGCAATTAGAATTGTAGGTGATGCAACAAGGACAGGCTGATGAGAATGTGAAGAAACCAGATGTTTTGCCCATGATGAACATTTACCAGACTTTGTTATATTTTAATGATGTTCTATGGACTTTCACTGCCCAGTCCACGAAGTCTGGTGTCCATGCACTGACACTATGCCTATCCCTGGTGAAGATGTACTCTTTTATCTCTTTGGTACTATAATGAAAATGCATAGATAAACCAGGGGAGGGCTGACTGAAATTTATCACGTGTTATATTTGGTTATTATATTGAGGGTGAGCTATATATTATACAGTCGTGATATCCTCCAAAGCTGCCCCCACTAGACACAAGGGAAATTAGGGGGCATGGATGGTACAGGCAAGCTGTGTGGTGGCACTTGTGGCAATGGCAAGCTGGGGACAGCGGTAGCACTGAAAATCTGTTTGGGGCTAGAGATGGCACTGGAAAGCTGTGTGGCGACATAGATGGCAATGGAAAGATGTTTGGGATCAGAGATGACACTGGAGATCTGTTTGGGAACAAAGATGGCAATGACAAGCTGTTTGGGGACAGATGTGGCACTGCTTTTACATTTAAAAATGAGGGGCGCCAAACATAGGTTCTGCCCCAGGTCCACAAGGGGTGGCAAAATTAGGTTTTGCGTATGGTGGTAAAAATCCTTGCAAAAGCCCACCTGGAAGGATGCACACAAGGACTAATTTGCCCTTTTTAGGTATTATTCAATATTAAACAGATTGACAGATGAACATGTAGTCTTATGTACCTTAATACTAAATCAGTAACCCAGTATGATCTACGATCATCATCTGATGAGGCTGATGTGCGAGGCAACTGTCTCCAGCAATGTCACTATCACTGTCCTCCTCACCAGTCTGACATCCAATCACCTGTGCTGATGGAGGGAGATTAGGTAAGGAAGCTTCCCCTGGAGCAGTGATACTCTCTAACTTAGTATGCTTTAGTGCCAACAGTTGTACCTTAACAATTGGTTGCCGCATTGTACGCTAGACTGACACTCTTGGTGGTACATGAACCTTACATTAGCCAACAGAAATACAAACCCATTTATATTTGAGAATATTTGTTCTAATATCGTATGTCTAGAATCTTCTTCCACAAATATTAAGAGTGAGGCATATTTGTTCTCCCACAAGGAGCATAAATATCAGCCAGTACCTTCTGATGGGAGAGATGGAGGTGGTAAAGGAGCACCATGGAGAGGGAATGGGCAGCTGGGGGGAGACTTTGATGTTCTAAACAGTTGATATTTTTAAACAAATGTTTACAAAGTAAAGAGGATTATCAATTATATGTACCACATAGATGTAATAGCTGTACACAGTTACAGGCATTCTAATGAAGCCTTTGTGCATGTTTTGAAAGGAATAGTTAACACCAAAAGCTTTATTCATGAAAGAAAGAATCACAGTCAGTTAGAGTCACCCAAAAAAAAGTCCATGCATGATAGTACATAATAAAAAGATAACATAGAGCTGCCTGTTCCTTTAAATTGTCAGCTCCGTGTGATATTCACTGCTATTATTTACAATCATAGAAGATAGTCTGGAGCTTTTTAACAAATATGACATCACAGTTCCAATGCCAAGGAGATCGCTCAAAATGTGCTAATTCCTTAATTTATTCACATATTAACAAACCAGCTGTCTGTTTCAGAGAGGAGAAGGAAGGTGGGAAAAAAAAAGGAAGAGGTTGATTTTATAGGTGTCTGTCTCATTTAATTATGTGACACCATCATCATTATTTCTTAAGAAATCTTTAACCCTTTGAGCACCAGAGAGGACTGAAAGCCAGACAGAGTGAATCTTATGCAAAAATAAAAACCTAAAACGCCTGTTAAATAAGGATAACATGCCCATTATCAGTAAAACGGTGCATATGAGTGCATAGGTTCACAGTGTATGTAACTAGTCTATAACTGCATCTGAATAGTTAGTTTCCACTCACCACAATAATTGTTTTAGCAACCAGGATGGACCATTCACCAGTAGAGTGACAAGGTGGTGGAAAGCCATGTGCGTAAATATTCTCAGCTCCATACAATCATACCTTCCGACACTTCAGCCAAAGGGACACTTTTGTTTTTGTGGGAGTTGCTGAATGGATGCATTTTAAGCAACTTAATTCCAGCTGAATCCTTAGCAAATGACCCCAAAGCAAACTCAAAGAAAAATAGAATGTGTCAGCAGATAAGAACCATTCGCCCATCTAGTCAGCCCAACTTGGCCCATCTACTCTGCCCATCTTGGCTCTATTCACTAAATGGAGAACTGTTGTGACAGGAATAACAAAAAGCAGTCGTTAATAGTTGTGTAGATAGGAAATTACTTATTCTTTATGCATTTCAACTATTATATGGTGATTTCTTTAAACAATCCCCCTGTCAGTTCACCACAATTCATGGTTTAGTGAGTAGAGGTCATTCAATTCTAAATTGCCCAGAATATGGCTATGTTCTCTATAGTTTGTACCTTAATAGATTCATGAGTCTCTGGACATGCATGTTTATCCAGGGGGGGGGGGGGGGGGGGGGGGGGGATAGCAAAACCACTTCAGGATAATGAAAAAATGAAATCCTAGTGAGAGAGCACAGTGAACCAGGTTCAAGTCCCCTCCTGCTTAAAGGCATCTTTAGTAGGTCAAGGAAATTACTAATACAGTTTTACAACATAAAGACTTGAAGGGTGTGGCCATTTAATACCCTGATGGGTTTCCATACCCACGAGTCCAATACTTGAATCTGAATCAATTACACCTTGGGTGGGCAGATTTGTTTTTGTTTTGTTGTTTTTTTTTTTGCATTAAAGAGGATTTAAAAAAGTTCAAGAGAAAGGCATTTTGTATAAGAAAGGGAGTGTCAGAGCAAGAGGAGATTACTTAATAGTGAAGTCAAGGGGATAATGTGTGAATGGTACTAGATACCTGGAACTGCAGTCCAGTAGAAGACATAAACCTTAGCAGAGGACATCAATTTAACAAAAAAAATACTTGGGTTGTGCATGAAGCTATCCAGAATAACAAAAACATATGATGAGTAATGTTTAAAAATGGGCAAGTCAGATGGTAATTGTACTTATGGTACTGGTAGTGGTGTACACACAGAAACATTCGGTCCATCTAATCTGCTCAATTTTCTAAATACTTTTATTAGTCCCCAGTTACCCATCTTATATCTAGGATAGCCTTGTGACTATCCCACGCATGCTTAAACTCCTTCACTGTGTTTACCTCTACCACTTCTGCTGGCAGGCTATTCCATACATCCACTACCCTCTCAGTAAAGTAATACTTCCTGATATTACTTTTAAATCTTTTCCCCTATAATTTAAGACTATGTCCTCTAGACGTGGTAGTTTTTCTTATTTTAAATATACTCTCTTCCTTTACTGTGTTGATTCCCTTTATGTATTTAAATCATACACAAACATGATTATGATAATTATTTTATAAGCAGTAAATGAAATCACAGGCATGCTTCATAATGATTTTGTACATATATATTTCAATCTCTCTTACTATATAAAACCCACTTATCTACAAATATATTTCAATCTCTCTTACCATATAAAACCCACTTATATTAACACGTCACTGATCCTTTAGTGATTATTTCAAGTACCAGTAAGTTAAATATACATTTTCTATACACCTTACAATTTATATGTATGTGCACCAAGCAAAATGTCACGCATGTCTTGAAATTAAGACATGACAATATCATGCTGTAGGAAAGCTAAGCTTTTTTTCTGCTGTGGCAAGCCAGATTAAACTTTGCTTACACTCAAGGGCTCTATGTATAGCAAAGGATGTATGCATTAAACAAAGCATGTTTGTAGAGCTTGTCTCACTGTTTGTTAAATAAATTCAGTATGCCATATTTTTTTTTTTTTTTTTTTTTAAAAAAGCAAACATCTGTCAAGGTCTAGAAAGTTTAAAAATCTATTTTTGTAAATATTATAAAACAAGCTTTCATGATACAAAATAAACTCTTAAAAAAAAAAATGTCTTCATTACTTTCTTCTCAAGATCTGCCATACTTACCCTTTTGCAGACTCCTGAGGATACTCTTGTCAGTTCAAATTGGGGATATTCTGAATGTCTTCAGTGCCAGAGACCTCCCACGGAAAGGCATGGGGATGCCTCATGTATTAGTGTATTTCTGCAGAAGCTGTAGATTCACTGAGAATTGTATGCCCCACATATGTATGACCAGTGTCTCCTCCATTATTTTTGATGGGGGTATTGCTGGGATTATGCAGCTCTGGGCATTCAGCTGTATGCTTAGAATTTGCAAATGTTCGGCAGTAGGTAGAACATGCTATATGTTTGCGTATTGAAATATGCAAAAACTACATATTGAAGCATGTATAAAATAGGACTTGTATATACAATATGTTCCACCAAATCAGATTTTTCCTTAATGTATTAATTGACTTTTTACTGGAGTGAACCACAGTAGGTACTCTGTCAACCTAAATATTGCTTACATATTGCTTGCAGTGTGAATATAGAGAATGATATATACCCCTGGGGCTAGTCACTAAAAGGTGAGTTGCAGTTGAGGTGAGATATATATTTCAACTCACCAATTTAGCTACACATTGTGCAGAGACAAAACCAGTGAGTTTGCTTAGTGGGGGGGAACTCACCAGGTTGTCCTTGCACAAGGTATAGATAAACTGGTGAGATGAAGTGTTCATCTTACCTCAACTCACCAGCAAAATAAACTTGCTGTATGCTCTCCGTGCTCAGGCTATGTTAGAAAAATAATGAAAGCTTACTCTATGGAGCTGCTTTTCAAGATTTTATTTTGAGTCACCTTAGCAACACTGACGTGTTTAATTGTAGGTCAGTTTGCCAGTTGTTACATCCCAAAATGAAGTAGAATTTGCATCATATAATTAAGTTTGTCTGAATTGCACCGAGCCCATTGATTGTGAACTGAAACAACGTTACAGTTTTAGCGGATAGCACTCACTGTGTTAGCAAAATTACATGTAAAGTCATAGAATAAGATAAATACATTCCCCCCAACTTTGCATGGGACAGTCTTGATTGTGGGAGGTAAGCCCACTGTCCCGCCAAGACACTGGAGACTGGCTACTTCACATGCGCATACCATGTAGCTGCCAGTGTGAGTGACAGTACCTACAGCGCATGAGCAGTAGAGCTGACACTTGACATCCCAAGTTCCGCCACCCCAGAATCCCAATTTGCTGGGGCCACGATTTGGGAGGTATGCAAAATATATGTCTTAAATGTGTCTGTTCTGTTTTAAAGGGACTGTATCACATAAAATTGTTTTTACTGTGCACGCAGAGCATAACATTTTTTCTATACATTGTGTAGCCAGAATTGCAAGTAAGGGGATGGGACACTTCATCGCGGCTGCTTCCGCGCAGCCGCTTCACCGCCGACTCTACAGCACAACAAGACAGATCGTCATTAGGGTTAGTATTGCGGTTTAGGGGGTTATCTTTAGTATTAGGGGTTAGTATTAGGGTTAGTATTAGGGTTAGTATTGGGGTTTAGGGGGTTAACTTTAGTATTAGGGGTCGGGGGTTAGTATTAGGGTTAGTATTAAGGGTCGGGGGTTAGTATTGGGGTTAATTTTAGTGTTAGTATTGGGGTTTAGTGTTTAGTGTTACTATTGGGGGGGAGGAATCATTTATTAGCGGGGGTTATTTTCGTTTTACTTTTACATTTGTAAGAGCTGACAGTTCAGCACATAGCTGCAGCCGCGGTGAAACGGCCGCGTTATACTTCATTGCTGACAGTTCAGCGTTCTAACTGCCGCGCTGAACTGTCAGCGATGAAAATGCGGCAAAGAAGTTTCCTAGACCCTGCAAGTAAATGATTAAATTAGGAGAAAAATATATATTAAATGTGTATGTGGAGTTTCCTGCTCGTGGCATTACCTGTGGCACTGTATGCAAATTACACATTTCTTACTGAAAAGCAGTTAATTTGCATACAGTGCCACAGGTGATGTCATAAACAGCAGACTCCATAGACACATTTAAAACACATTTTTCTCCTAATTTTTTTATTTTCTTGCATTTCTGCTAATACAATGTATAGATCATTTTCAATAATTTTTAATTCTCCAAATGTACAGTAAAAACAATGTTTAGGTGATACAGTCCCTTTAACATTATTAATCACCTTCTGGCTTGGTATGCAAATGACACATCTCCCATTGTACATTTGTTCATTAGCATACCAAACCACTGGTGATGTCATAAACAGGAGACAGCACAGAGACATGGAAGACATATTTTTCTCTTATTTTGTGCATTTTCTTGCAGTTCTAGTATAGATCATTGCTCATCATTTTTTATTCTCTACATTCACAGTATGAGAAATGTTCAGAGTCCCTATAATTATATTTGTCTTTCAAAGACTTGGCTTACCTACCAAAAAGGCATCAGGTGCCTAATTTTATTTTATCTGGAGGTGGTAAGTGGAAGGACAAACATATAATAAATAGATAAACACTTTTTATTTTAGTGTAGTGGTAAAACTCCATTACATCATTGACATTTGTGCATTTATACTTCTTATTTGTTGTAGGTAGTATAAGTTTATTTTACAGCCCCCCCCCCCCCCCCCCCCCCCAGTTGCTGTGACTTCAGAGAACAAGTTGGTAATATGCCAGGAAGACCAGTGAATCCAAAGGGATATATTGGGCACAAAAGAAATGCTAAACAGTATAGAATGAATGCTATTGTTATGTCTCCTTTGCCTCATCTATCAGCTAAGCAAGCACTGCAGGTGCCTCTTTACGTATTGCAGAACTCCAAAACTTGCTGCTATTGTTACTTTTGGCCCAAATTGTTGGCCCAACCATTCCTTGCAAAGCTCTAAAACATCCAAATTGTGGGCCATTTTTTTCTTTGTTTTGTTATTTCTTTGTGGTTTGTTGCACTCACTGATTCAGTCATTCCAGTGTTTCACAGTGAATTGCATTAAGATTTATCCTTTTTCTTTTGCTTTAACTGATTCCTTACGATGAAGGAATTTACAACTGAACCAACAACATTACAAGGTTTTGCAAACATTACATCTTTTTATTGCTAATACTGTGATTTTACTATTGACTTAGATACACATGATTGTAAGAGGAAGAACGGGGGACTAATAAAAGTACTCAAAAAAATTGGGCAGACTAGATGGACCGAATGGTTCTTATCTGCCGACACATTCTATGTTTCTATGTAAGATGTTAATCCTTTAAGTTACCAAGTACCAGAACTGTTTTATCCCCCTTGCACTGAAAGAGTTATTTAATGAAAGCATGGACATAAAGTTAAGGGTTAAATATTAAATCAAGTTAAATGCCTTGCTGAAATTAATATATTGATTTAATTCTGTAGTTTTTTTTTTTTTTTAATAAGTTACTGCATGTTATCATAGTACATTTTCTACAGAAAGACACAATTTTATGTAATTATTTATGGCATTTATATACATATAAGCCTTAACTCAATATGTGCTGATAATTAACCCCAAAAGGGTACTTTCGAATTGCGGACTGATTCAGGACAAATCAAGACACAAATGTAAAACTAATCAGGTAGCCCTGATGTGCCTCCAAATAAATTTCAGAAATCATAGTCAATTCCACGACAATATCTACCGAAAGAAGCCAAAACATGCCCAAAACGCACCAAACTGAAGTTATAGCCTCAAACGCCCCATTATATAGTATAGGAGATTTTGGTAACAGAAACAATTCCCCGAAAATAATCTGAAATCATACCAAAAAATGCAATGCCCACAGGTAATAGGCCCAGGTTTATGAAAGCAATACAAATGATAGGTGCAACTAACTGAAACCCAATCACGGGCGACGGATGTTTGAACATAAGAAGCACATGTCCATAGTAGGATTAGCAGCCACAAGGAACTGCCAAAACAATAAAATTAAAATAAAATAGGGGCAAACACGGGATCAGGGCAGGGAGGAGACCAGGGCAGTGGTAGCATGAGAGGGGGAGTCAAGGCCTAATAGGTACCCACAGAGTTACTCAGCAGAGGAGAACGCCTCTGCAGAGGAGAGTTGGTAAACTGTGCCAACATTACAACTGTGTGATGGGGAAGCAACAAAGAGGACAGCCATAGGAGGAAAAATTAACTCTTGCATCAGACTGTGGATACTGTTAAGGTAGTTGGAGAGCATAAAAGGTCCGAAGAGGTGGTGAAAAAAAGGTAAGTACATGTAAAACAGGGCTTGACAACTTAAAACTTTAGGAGCCAGTACAAAACACTGTGTTGCAAAGAAAAATGGTTGAGTCCCAGTCCATAAACATAAATAAATTACATCCATAGCTAGATACACACCATTCACACATACTAATGCACACACATGCTGACACACACACACCAACTATCATGCTCACCCACATGCTGACACACACATTCTGACACACATACATGCACAAAACACACTTTCTCACCAACTAATACACACACTAACACATGATTTCACTCTTACATACATGCACAAAAACATGAATATACACTTAAATGCTAACACACTCTAACACAGGTCACACACAGTGAGACACACTAACACATGCTGTCACAAATATATTTATACACACTAATCTGCTGATACACACACTAACACATGCTGTCACAAATACAGACACACTATTATACTGATACATACACTAACACATGTTGTCACACAGAGATTCTGATAGACACATTAATAAAAATAGGTGCTGAATCCAAACACACATGCTAACACACATTCACACATGCTGATACACACACTATTTACATACTAGACTGGCAAAAAGAAAATTGGAGACAGACCCTGCATCACTGCTGGACAGGGAAGCTTGAAGTTCTCCCTCAATTCTGAGGCAGCAGTAGAAGGAGTTCCCATCACTACTCACACGCATCTCCACACTGCTACATCTACTGCCCAATGAGCAGCAGGAAAAGGAAGCTGGAAAGAGGAGTTAATCTGTCGACTGCTCTGTGCTGTTTCTCCCAAACCCTGCTCAGTATTTGATCGGTGGGACTGAGACTGGGACAGGAGCCATATTCTAGTCACCTAGGCGACCTGGGCCCAGTATTTGTCAAGCCCTGATGTGAAATACCTATACAAGATAGGCAGCATTTTATATCATCCTGAACTCAAACCTGTACTTCATGTAACACATGTATTACGGGGAATGTTTCACATGTATGCACATTTCACAATGGCTGCCATACATGGAGAAGCTGCAAAGGTGTGTGGAGAGAACTGTAGCTGTGCAGAGCAGAATTAACTTGTCAAAAGAGCTGCAGCATTAGTGACCTTATGACGAGTTAACTCGTCATGCAGTTTAGCTGCGGCAAAGCTCCTGGACCCTAGGCAAAGCTCCTGGACCCTATTGGCGGGTTTCCGGCCATGTGATCAATTAGGTGGCAAAGTCAATGTGTTCATATTTCAATGTGTTCACACATTGACTTCGCCTCTAATTCACACAGAGAGTAACTGCAAGTAAAAAATAAAGAAATAAAGAACATTTCCTGTGGGGGAAAAAAGTTCACCCTTTCCTTACCGATCCCAGTTTTTAACTGTGAGCAGTTTCCTTCTTACTTTATGACCCTATTTTGTTTTTGTTTTTACAAACTTTTTTATTATTTTTGCATTTTTTAAAGATTTTTAATAAATACATTTTATTGTAATATATTAATTTTGCATGCCCGTTCTGTGATTCTCATGGTTCTAACATCGCACTGGTCAGAGTTTTTTTTCTGGGGTTTTTTGTTGGGAATCTATATTTGTATTTTTTATTAGTTAGTTAATTAGTTGGGATATGTGGGTTAGTGCTGTACTAGTTATGTAGATTATTAATGGAAAAATAATCCCCCCAGATTTTTCCCCTTTTATATGTATTTTTCACCACTAAATTTTAGATTATCTTTTTGTATAGGGTATCAAAACAATGCTCTAACTGTCCTTTAAAAAACAACATATAACTTGTATGGGTGCGTTAAATGGCAGAGAAGAAAATTACGTTTCAACAAACGCATATTAAAAATTTAAAAATCACTCTAGTCACTGACCCAGAAAATACCTGGTCCTGAAGGGGTTAACATGTACAAATGTATGGGACCAAAGAAACAGATGAGCACTCCTCTAGTCAGTGAAATAAGTGAAAAATGTATTAATTCAAGGTGGATCCGAAGAAAAGACAAAAATGGGAACAACACAACAGTTGGTAGGGAAAGGCAGACTCACCTTACGCGTTTCGCGTGTCACCACGCTTAATCATAGGCTTTCTTCTCACAGTTTATGGTACACTTTTATTTAATCAAGAGCCTACTCTTGCAGGTATTAGAGATGGGAATGTGAAACTTTAGGCCAATGTAGTAACGTTGGAAACATTCTGCAATGCAACTGAATGGGAGAATTATTCATATCATTCTCATATTGTGCCAGAGGCTGACCAAGTGCCCCTGCCACAATGCAATAATTAAATTTGAATATAAAAAATGTACCTACCCATCTTCTTCTACCTTGCCCAGATAGGGGGTCGATTCAATAAAATACCCTTAACCTGTAAATATAAACATCCTTTGAGTTCCATGTGGTGGTCAGGGAAAAATCACTATCCAACATGCGGCACACAAAGATTGTCCTGGTGAAAAAAAATACGATGTTAAAATGTCCCTCAATGATCAGCAATGCCCTAGCTCCTCAGCTTCAGTCCAGCGAAAGGGGTCATCTTCAAAAAAGATAAATAATCCACCTATTACTAAAAAAAAACAAAAAAGACTTTGTGATGGATATATTAATGGTGTTCTGTGGACCTTTATTGACATTACCACGGATACTGGTGTCCTTGTATAGACAATTTGCCTATCACTGATAAAGGGGGTTATGTATAGAATAGCCCAAAATAAAGTAATTGTGGTTGCATGCATTAATATAACTAATCCTTATCCCGTCAGATGTCTGAAGTTAGTGTTGTGTGCACCAATCAGCACTTCCAGGATGCTGCGGCACATTTAACTGGACGCAAGACATTTTTTTTAAATTCCCAGCCCTCACAGTGTTCCTGATGATTGCTCCACATTTCGAACTTTGCTAAAAATGCTCTTTACAACTAAAATGTATGCAAAATTTACTGATAGCATGTTAGGATTTTGTTTATTAAAGTAACAATCTTTCTTATTTTTTGATTAGACCAATTTTAGAACTTTGCCACCGAACTAACTTTTATAAATAACCTCCAAAGTGTGCCATTTTTAATAAGTTTATTGATCAAAACCTTCCTTTAAGAAGACTCTTCCAACAACTGTATAATAATAGCACCACTGGAATTACATGGTACCTATATAATTCTTCCAAAACATCAGATAAACATATAAAGACAGTCATATGGTAATCATGATTAAGAGCGTACATAAAACACCTGGTGTTAAATAAGGCCCGCAGGAATCTTCTATAAATCCAAATTCCATGGCAACCACTATTATGTTTCAGAAAAAATGGCTGCTACAGCAGTCAATAAATTAAGGTCAGATTTTTGTTTAAGGGGGACAAACAAAAAGAAAAAAAAACTGATTTTATTTCAACCCTCCAGGGCACATTTTCCATAAAACTTGTAAAATTTTTAAACAAGCAGGCATACACTAGAAACATTAACCCTTTCGCAACCTTATGATGAACTGACTTGTCATGCAGTTAACCCAGATTTGTCATGTAGTGCACACCGCCAGCTGGTGTGTAACGGGTTCAGGACTCTGCCTCGTAACTGAGGCAGAGTTCCTGGATCTGATCAGTCAATCAGTGGTATCACATGTAAATCAATTACATTGACTTTACCTCCAATTCACTCCCTATATTTCACTGAGTGTGAAGTACAAAGAGTGACAGACAATTGAAGAAGAAAAAATTCCCTGTCAACATTTTTTTAAAGTTAACCCTTCCCATCTCTTCCTGATCACAGTTTGTTACTGTGAGATCAGTTTCCTTCCTACTTAATGGCCCTCATTTTGTTTTTCTCATAATTTTTTTGTTGTTGCAATTTTAAAGTTTTAAAATATATATATATATATATATCTTAGTTATATTATTTTAATAAACCCTGCATGACTGTGCTAGAATTCTGATGGCTCTGACCATTTATTTATTTTCTCTGTCTGGGAACCTATATTTTTCTTTTTGTTGGGATAAGTGAGTCATTGTTAGGATTGTAATAGCTGTGTACAATATTATTGTCAAAATAGTGAAAAAAAAATGTTGTTCAAACTTTTCCCCTTTTATATGTATTTTTGACTGCTAAATTGAATGGTATTCAAAGACAGCTATAGCTGTCCTTTAAAAAACTGCAAATAACTTGTATGGGTGCCTTAAATGACAGAAAGGAAAATTACGTTTAAACAACCACATAGCAAAATGGAAAATCAGGAAAAGCCCTTGTCCGTAAGGGTTTAATATAGCTGACCATGATCCATCAATATATTTTACCCAGAATACAGTGAGACTTCCCTCAAGCCTCACACTTTTTTACCCAATCTCACTTAGTCTTTTGCTGTTGTTTTGAGAGAGAATCTACTCAATAAAGAGCATTTCAGGGAATTTCTGAGAGTCAAGATGGGAATTGCAAACGTAATGCCAAAGTTGCTGAGTTGGAAAAATGCTCCCATTCAGCTACATTGGATCATTTTTCCAACTTAACCTAAAGTTTTAAATTCTAATCTCAATTACCTGCTATTCTCTCTTTATTGAGTAAACCCTTAGAATTGAGTTATTGATAAACTGTACTGCATTTCAGAATCCAGACAGGTAAAATATCCTTCACTGGATATCACATGATAAAAGGAATTTAATATTTTGCTAACTGCTTAGTCATAGTCAATTACATGTTTTCTGCAGGTTGCAGATCTAGTTTATTTAAAGTACTATATGCTACAAAGAGCCATTATTGTGTTGTAAATAATGTTTTCATTGCTGGATCAGAGCCAAAAAAGGCGTAGAGTTACGTGGCATCATGTGATGATGCGTAACCCGCGAGAGGGAGCTCCAGTCTCTCCAGTGCACAGGCAGCAGACAAGCCAGATGTCTGTCACTGTAAGAAGTGTGGGGAACATGTGTGAAAAGCAGGACAGAGGTGGAGCTCTGCCGGACAGCGGGATAGAGTGCTGAAACCATGACTGTCCTACACAGATAGGGACCGTTGTGATAATGTAAAAAGTTAACAGCATGAAAAATAAACCCACCACTTCCATAATATATATATAGGGTTCACGTGACTTCCAAGGGTCACCTTTTATTCGAGCAACTACGGTACATAAAAGAGAGGGCTTTATTGGCTAGATGAATCACATTAGTTCTTTATTGTGAAAGGATGCAGAAAGGATGCAGAAATGGCACTCAAGAGGCTGAATTGAGTGAGAAGTGATTTAATACAGTGATGAAATCATACAAAAAGATAAAGTCACAGCAGCATGCAAAGATATTATACAGCAATTCGGCAATAACCTTGACGCGTTTCACGCTCTCTGTGCTCACACAGTGAACAAATCATTTATATCCCTGCTAGTTATTCTACAGTCACCTGTAAGTGGTATTGTTGGAAAGTGAAAGTGTTTAGGAACAGCAGCAACTCACGAAGTTGAAGATCACATAAAGTTACAGAGCGGGGACAGGGAGTGCTGAGTAACAGTCACCAATGCTCTGCTAATTCCATAGCTGAGGCCTTCCAAACTTCCACTGGCATTAACATCAACACAAAAACTGTGTTGGTGGGTGAAAGGAGAACGTTAGCTACCTGACTGCATGGTTTCAACGGTAAAGTTTGGTGGAGGAGGGATAACAGTATGGGGCTGTTTTTCAGGGGTTGAGCTGGGCTCCTTTCTTCCAGTGAAGGAAAATCCTAATGCTTCGGTATACCAAGACATTTTGAACAATGCCATGCTTTCAACTCTGTGAGAACAGTTTGTGGAAGGCCATTTTCTATTCCAGCAAGACTGTGCCCTTGTGGACAAAGCAAGGTCCATAACAACATGGCTGATTGTGGTGTGGAAGGATTTGACTGGCCCACACTGAGCAATGGCCTGAACCCCATCGAACACCTTTGGGATGAACTTGAATGGAGATTATGAGCTAAGCCTTCTAATCCAACACGACTTACTTCACAAATTCTCTACTTTTTATCAATACTTGAAGCTTTTTTATTACAACTGACATTAGGCGATTTTTTTTTTAACAATGATCTTTTTTAACAAAGAACCAGAGCAATGGGCAAAAATTCACACAAAAACACTCCCACCTCCCAACTTCTACCGCTGACGAATCAGGATGCTGGTTGGCAGAGCTGGGGTACTCGAGAGTCAGCTGTCACTCATACTGGCGGCGCTACATGCACATGCATTCTGCAATGTCCCAGACACAGATGAATGAAACAGTTGCAACAGATGGAGTGGCAAAGATTACCTAACCATGAGATGGAGGGATTTGAGTAATAATATAGGGTAATATTTAGACCAGTAATGGCATCAGATAGAATATATATAATGAAATAGAGTAGGTTGAATAAAGTAATCTAAAATGCAGAAGCATGTCTACTTAAGTAGTTGGTCAAATGTATATGCTTTTCTGATGCATAAAAATGTCTTGCCCCAAAAAAACTAATTCTGGTCATTTTACCTACAGAATATAATATTTGAGCTGTGCATAAACATAAACTGAGTCACAATATTACAAGAAAGAGTATCTATGGCACAAAACTTTAAAGGTTATTTAGAAAACATATCATTATTATTATTGCAGCAACTGGGGTAAAAGAACAGGAACCAGTAAACTAGTATATGTCAAGGCAGAAGCGCCCTGAGAGCATTCGAACAGTTCTACCATTATGATACTGAAGTGTACAAACACACATCAAAATGAATTGTCCTTTAAGCCCTTCCCACTTCATATTATAAACTCAACATTCTAAAAAAAAATAACAAAAATTACATTAAAAAACAGAAAAATATGCAAAAGAAAGGAATACAGTGGGTGGATGTATTTGGATGTTTTTTGTTAACATGTTTACTGGGGGATAGTGTTCATAATATTGAGAGTTGCCTCATCAAGCTTCAGCCATTATATCGTCAAGGAATAAATATGTATTCCCCTTTAGATTAAAAATGTTTTAATGTATGCCCTCTGAATCAGTTTAGATTCACATTTAAACCAGATTTTTTTGTCAGCGTTTTCTACTTTTGTTTTATTTTACTTAATTTTTTTTTGCCTATTATGAGTAAAATCCGAATTTAAAAAAAAAAGTCCAAAAACCTTTAAACGGACAATCAGAAAAGGAGTAGGAAAATAAATCATGTTGATCTTATATTGTAATTATATGTTTACACCATCCTTAACATTGCAGATTCAGGCAGTGCTTCTATTTATAGGGAAATTTGAATTTAAATTAAATGGCTGTAAGGCCTCAAGCATTTCAGTTTGAGATAACGCTGGGTCTTCTCTAGGGACAGATGGAAAGAGAAGGGTGAAAGATAGAGCAACACATCAGACCATATTTGTTGTGGGCTACTTAATTACATCACCTTATCTCTTCAGGAGGGGAAAAAATCTTAGCTGATTTTATCAGTCCCCTATGCTGTCACTTACGTTTAATTTCCATCTCACTTCATTGCTCTTGAAAGTGTCGGTAGCCTGAAGGTTTGAAAGCATGCATATGTAAAGATCAGGCTATGTTGGAAAAAAACAAACAAGCCACTGACTATTTGTCAGGAATACATTAATTATATTATTGTGTTCAAATACTGTGGCGAAAAACATACCAGCTTTATCTATTTGTTGACTATTGTAAGGTTTAATAGACATTTATAAGAGGATAGAAATCAAATAATTAAAGATTTTCTAATACCAATTGTGTCAAATGTTGTATTTCTGATTAAAGGGTTATATTTATATATTTTTTTACTTTTCTGTTCATTCATTTGCCCATTGACTTCTATGGGAAGACATTGTCTATTTCCATAATAGTTGAGGTTAGCTCCAAATCTCCCTGATTTCAGGCTTATTTCAAGGCCCTTTTGGCAGCCAAATACACTGGGCAATTTTTGTGACAATTAAAGAGCTCACTCAGTGGTCTCTAAGTAGTCCAAATTAAAGCGCTACTCACATCACTGAAGTGATCCGATAGTTTCTCCTAGGAAATCGGAGCTTCCTGAATTGACCTGAAATGGACTTTGGAAAATTGCATTTTGGAATTGGAATTCACGAAATTAAAATATTGGACAAATTTCGTCCGAACCAATGTGTTAATGGACGAAATTGGGACATAGTAACATAGTAACATAGTAATTTAGGTTGAAAAAAGACACAAGTCCATCAAGTTCAACCCTTCTACCTATCATTTCAGCGTTTTGATCCAAAAGAAGGCAAAAAAAAACCCTAAGGAAGCTTTTTCGAATGTTGCCTCATAGGGGGAAAAAAATTCCTTCTTGACTCCAAAAGAGCAATCAGATTTCTCCTTGGATCAAAAAGCTCTATTATTAATGCTCATTCTATTAATAATACCCCTGTATGTTCTGATTTTCTAAAAAAAACATCCAGACCATTTTTAAATGCATCTATTGTGGTTGATAGCACTACCTCTCTTGGCAGTGAGTTCCATAATTTTATTGTCCTTACCGTAAAGAATCCCTTCCTTTGCTGCCTATGAAATCTTTGCTCTTCCAGTCTCAGGGGGTGACCTCTTGTTCTTTGTATATTTCTATTAATGAACAGGTCCCTGGAGAGCTCCTTATATTGGCCCTGCACATATTTATATAATGTTATCATATCCCCTCTAAGATGCCTTTTTTCTAAAGTAAATAAATGCAATTTTTTAAGTCTCTCTTCATAACTAAGATCCTCCAATCCCCTTATTAATTTTGTAGCTCTCCTTTGCACTTTTTCTAGTTCCTTAATATCCTTTTTAAGGACTGGGGCCCAGAATTGTACTGCATATTCAAGGTGAGGTCTTACCATTGATTTGTAAAGAGGCAAGATGATGTCCTCCTCCCGTGAATCTATACCTCGTTTTATACATGCCAATATCTTATTGGCCCTTGCAGCTGCTGACTGGCATTGGGCACTGTTGCCAAGTTTGTTATCTACAATGATTCCTAAATCCTTTTCGTTAGTAGTTTTTCCCAGGGAAATACCATTTAACGTATATGTTGCTTTGTTATTATTTTTCCCATAATGCATAACTTTACATTTGTCTATATTGAACCTCATTTGCCACTTTCTTGCCCAGTTCCCTACTCTGTCCAAATCTTCCTGTAAAGAAAGAACATCAAGATTAGTCTTTATTACCTTACCTAATTTTGTGTCGTCAGCAAACACTGAGACATGGCACTCAGCACAACGTGGGAGATCTTTAATAAACAGATTAAAAAGAAGAGGTCCCAAAACAGACCCCTGAGGTACTCCGCTCACTACCCTGGTCCAATTTGAAGCTTTACCATTTACAACAACCCTCTGTGTTCTATCTTTTAGCCAATTTTCAATCCAAATACATACATTTGCCCCCAATCCTATTTCTCTCAATTTGTAGAGTAACCTTTTGTGTGGAACTGTATCAAATGCTTTAGCAAAATCCAAATAGATCACATCAACTGCCACACCTAGATCTATATTTTTACTGACCTCTTCATAGAATGTTATTAAGTTTGTTTGACAAGACCTTTCTTTCACAGGTCGGACGAACCAAAAATGTTGGTAGCGCCCAAGTCTAGTTTTTAACAATGCTTTTCCTGTAAGAGTTTTTGGTTAAAATGGGCATTTGACAAGAACTCAAGAATTCTGGCTGAGCTCGCAGTGCAAATAAGTAATATAGCCACTGAATGGGGCAACAGATTCTGATCAACCATCACAATATATGCTTCAGTAGCTTTGGCATACAGTTCACATTATATATAACTAAAGAGATTCTTTGTAGAAGACCTGGTGAAGAATTTGACATCATTATTGCATAGATAAGGATTACATTGCAAAAGCAAACATCCTGAAACTCCGTTTCAGTTTGCATTGCTACACTAAGTGAATGAGAATCTAGTTTGAATGTGCTCACACCTATTTGCTAGGCAGGAATTGCCAGTGTATTGAAACATGCTGGTTTACTAAGATGAGACACGTACAAGTTCACACCCAGTGGTCACTGGAGCATAATAAAAGAGAAAATCAAAAAAATCAAACAACTCAAAATATCAATCCTGCTTTAAGGAGAGGAGAGTGAGTCATTAGACCAAACCAAGGGTATTTTTAAAATGCCAAGTTAAAGAGAGACCAAATTCTCCAGCTGATCTTTCAGTCAGACAGAAAGGATTTAATAAGGATATTAATAGTTTAATAGTTAGAAGAAATTCAGATTAGAATTGGAACTCCTCTGTGAGACGTCTACTTTGCCATGTCTGAACCACTGAATAATATGTGATTATATGTGATTCAAGTCAAAGCAGGGCTACAAATCAATGCACATTAAAGAACAAGTTAGTGCTAAAGCAATAATGGCATTATTATTTTTAAACATTGTTACCCCCCACCCACCTTAAAAATGTTCTCCCTCATAAAAACTCCATGTATATAATTGGGGCTGTACAAATGGGCCTCAGCCTCTATTAAATACAATTGATACCTTCAATAACTAGTGTCAGGGCTTTCCCATTGGCCCCCTCCCACTCTTAATACATGGAGCCACGGGCTTTCTAACTGGCCTTGGCCCATCCTATTATAAAATGGGGTTTCCCTAATTGCCCCCCCCCCCCCCCCCGACCAGACAGATGGGCAGTGAAAAAGTTCATCCTGACCATTGATCACTAACACCCTCTAATAATAATCTTTTTTTTTTAAGATTGCCATGGAAACGAGGTCATCCAGAAATATATTACACCAGAAAAATCCTGACTTAAAAAAAAAAAACTGAAACACCAGCTACATTCACCATTCATTCTATATGCTGAGGATGGACAGAGATTGAAATCCCATCCCTTTAGATCTGGGATATCAAATGCTGAACAGAGCCTTCTGATTTACCAACTTGCGTCAGCCAATCAGGGGCCTTGCTGGCACAGTTCTTAACTCTGAGGGATCTATTTGCTAAAAGTAAACTGACAACTAAACTGCAAAAAGCAGGCATGCATTTGTATTTGGAAAGATAGGTAAGCATTAGCATGTTATTATTACTTAACTGTGATCATTTTGGGCTGTAGCCTAGTATTCAACAGCTTTCTGCATTTCCTCAGGATTTTTCTAGAGAAAAAACTAAGCACACATATAGTATATGGACAAAGAAACTTGCTGACACAGTTTGTTCAGGTAGTTTGTCTGTTTTAAGTCACTAACTTGCATGACATCCTAAACATCCTGTGCGTGTCATCAAATAATGCAGCTGTGTTTGTGTCATCACATGGTTTCCATGTGTGCAACTTAGGATGGATCACTAATGGGAACTCATACCTTACTTAGTTACATTGTTACATCGTAGTTTAAGTTAAAAAAAAGACTTGCATCCATCAAGCTCGACCCTTTTCCTATCCCGTGTTTACCGCTGTTGATCCAAAAGAAGGCAAATAAAAACCTCTTCAACAATATTGAATTCTGTGTTCAGCAGGGGAAAAAAATCCTTCTTGACTCCAAATGGCAATCAGATTTCTCATTGGATCAACAAACACTAAATAAATATTAATGCCTATACTAACATGCATAGCCCTCTATGCTCCGGCTCATTAAAAAAGTATCCAGGCTGCTCTTAAAGGCATCTAAGGTATTTGCTAGAACAACTTCTTCAGGCAGTGAATTCCATATCTTAATTGTCCTTACTGTAAAAAAAAATCCCTTCTGCTGTCGTAGACTAAATCTCCTTTCTTCAAGTCTTAGCGGGTGACCTCTTGTCCTTTGTACTATTCTGTTAATGAACAGGTCTTTATAAAGTCCTTTGTATGGGCCCTGTACATATTTATATAACATTATCATATCCCCTCTTCCTCTTCATAACTAAAACTTTCTATTCTTCTGATTAGTTTTGTAGCCCTCCTCTGCACTTTCTCTAGTTCCATAATGTCTTTTTTTTTTAAAAGGCGCCCAGAATTGAACTGCATATTCAAGGTGAGGTCTTACCATGGATCTATAAAGAGGCAGAATAATATCTTCCTCCCGTGAGTCAATACTCCTTTTAATACACCCCAATATTGGCCTTTGCAGCTGCCAACTGACACTGTGCACTACTGCTAAGTCTATTGTCTACAACTACTCCAAAAACATTTTCATTAGTAGATTTCACATTGAACAAAATACCATAGCTGTATATTGAAAACATAATAGCTACTTATATTTGGTGGATTAGAACACAGTAAAATCTGTAAGCTTGAGGTGAACCATCATTACTAAAATAGAAATAAATACAAAACAAATTTGGTTTATCCATGCTTTCTCTTGGCCATATTTAATACAGTCTCCATGTGACACATCAAGATAGATTAAGTCAGATAAGTCGGGAATCAATGGTGCCCTAACAGGTGTAAGCCCTTCAGCATTTGTGCAAGTTCTCCAAGTTGTATTTGGTCATGTTTTTGATTTGTGTACATTTATTGTATTTGTTTCAGATATTTATGATATTTAAGATAAAGTGTTATTTTGGATTATGGTAATAATCTTTATTTATTTTGACAGTGTGCACAGCTGTGGGACAGATTTCACATTAAGATACATTGTCGTAGGGTTAAAAAAAACTAAATGCCCCACTAGCAGTGCTAGATGATGGAGGGCGTGTCCAAATAACAGCCCTATAGTGCATACGCAAAACTATACCTATGCTCAGTCTTCATTCTCTAGTGTGTGGAAGACTGAAAAATGAACCTGGGACTGTGGGTTAGCAGTGGGGTGTGCCGATAAAACGTCCATTTTAATGTTATAAAAACAACAGAACAAATACTTAGCTGTATGTATCCTTGTCTATAATAACGGGTAACCCCAATTTACCAAACAGGTAATAATGGGTAATAATATACTCAACACACAACCAAAAAATATTGTTGTGCACCATTATGTAAATAACACAGACAAAAATATAATGAAGGTGCAACTAAAAATATTAATGGTCACTAATAAATAAATACATTAATTGTATTTCTCTTTTGTGTAAAGAATATTAATTTTATTATTACTATATTATTTTATTTTATATTTTATGTAAATTGTTTGTGTTTTATTAAAGATTAAAGTTATTAAAATTATATTTTTTGACAAAAAAAAATTATCGGTGTTATTTTTCCATGCATTTAAAACTATTTTGGAAATACTGAAATTACAAATGTATTTGTCAAATGTATTTCATCTGACTTAAAGGACAATTAAACTTTTTTCGAACACTTGCTTCCTTGAAGGCTAAAAAACATATCCTGCTTCTCCCGAATAAACCTGTCATGTCTCTTAATAAATACACATGGGTTTATGACCACCTGTGTCTCACACAGAGACACAGTCTGGAGGCTGGCGCTTGTCTGATCGAGGACCGATTTTGCCAGGTATTTCTCTTTGCTAGCACTGAGGGAGATCCTCGTTTTTGCATGGCATTAGCAGAGGGAACTATTATATTGCCAGGACAAATAGAACTATCCTTGATGATTCATTGCTAGAGGTGCCACATAACACCAATGCAATTCTGAAGGGCAGCTGTTCTTTTTCCCATGATCAGAATATTATTAAGTTACATCGATACATGACACACAGCAGGGGATTTTATGTTGTGCTTAAAAAATATATATACACTATGTAGACAAAAATATTGGAACACCTGACCACATTACACCAACAGGGAGTTTTATGACATTGCAGTCAAAATACACAAACATTAATATGTAGTTAGTCCTCCTTTTGCAGCTACAACAGCTTTCACTCTTCTGGGAAGGTTTTTCACAAGATTTTGGAATGATTCTACAGGAATTTCTGGCCATTCATCCAGTAGAGCGTCTGTAAGGTCAGGCAGTGATGTTTGACGAGAAGGCCTGACACCCAATCATCCCAAAGCTGTTCGAAGGGCTCTGTGGGGGGCCAGTAGTGATGTGAGGCTTACACGCAGATGCTCAGCCATAGAAACACGTTTCATGAAGCTCCTGCTGCATAGTTTTTTTTCTGATATTAACGCCAGTGAAAGTTTGGAACTCTTCGGCTATGAGATCAGCAGACCATTGGTGACTTTTACGCACCATGCGCCTCACCACTCAGTTACCCCGCTCTGTGACTTTTGGTAGTCTTCCGCTTCATGGCTGAATTGCTACTGTTCCTAAACGCTTCTGTCTTCTAATAATACCACTTACAGTCGACCATGGAATATCAAACTGCGATGAAATGTTACACACTGACTTACTGCATAGGTGGGATCCTCTTCAGAACAACTTGTTTTTTTTTTCCACAAATGTTTGTAAATGCAGACTGCATGGCTAGGTGCCAATGGGTCTGACTGAAACCCATAAATTAAGTGGTGTGTCCCAATACTTTTGTCCATTTAGTGCAAATCCCAGAAGTAGTAGGAAATAATTTCTCTTTTTTTTTTAATAAGGCCAAAATATGACTTCTTTAGATAAAGTATGACAAAGATAGATACAGTCACCTATGCTGACCCCATGCACTAGCAGAGAGAGAGACAGTGGCTAACCAGGCCGGGGAAGCATGGGAGCTGTCAAACTGTAAAAATGACATGCCATTTTATCCGCAGACTAGGGGCAACCTAGCACAAGTGAAAAATAAAGTTTAACTGTCCTTTAACATCTCAGATCACATAGTGTGTTTTTTTTATCTGTATAAAGCAATCTCTTTAATTCAGCCACACATGTTCAAGAATGAATTTCAGATAACAGTATGAAAAATTTGTAATGAGATGAGTAAATATCATCCAATATGAAACCAGGACCCAAACAACCACTTAGAAGGACAGATGCCAATCAAACAGCAATAAGCAATTAACCATCTCAGCAATGGAAAGTGATCTTTAAGGCTTTCAATGTGTGTGCAAAGCTTAACACTCTTTCAACGCCAAAGATCTGTGCACTTATGTTGGGGGGAACAAAATCAAGGATCTTAATCAAGCCGCAAATGAAGATATTTAACAGGAAATTAAATTAGGCTTACTATATTTTGCTTGTGTTTCTAAAGTATGTATGTCTTCCTTGTTATATTCAGTCCCCTTAAAACCCCCATGTCATGTGTATTAATAGATTTGGCTCCCATGCTTATCTGATTTATGAAGGATTGTGGTCATAAAACAGGTTGTAAATTTTGATAGTGATTGTGAAAGATAACCATGAATCTCACACACTAACACAATAATGGGTATTAAAGAGGTTTCTGGCTTGGCAGGTTTGTGGCTGACTTCACTTGTAGGTGATTGCAGGAAAAAAGGCAGACATAAATTGAAAATCCATAACTGTATTCATATGTAATGAAATGGAACTGCTGATAATTAGGTTAAAGATTGCACACCCTGGCAAGAAGAAAGGCCTGCCTCTTTCTAACAGCCACTTTAATTTCCCCTCACACAGTTTTCTACCACTCTTTCTTTCACCCCATCAATCACAATGCTGCACCTGTCCCCCAATCCTGCTTCTCCCCCTCCTTAACTTGGCTATTACCATACATGCTGGCATGGCAACCTCAACCATTTTTTTAGGCTCATTGAGCATATTGGAAGGATGCAGCCATCTTCTTGTGCTCAAGAAGCATTCTGGTAAATGCAGCCATCTTCTTATGCTCACTGAGCATTCTGGGAGTTGCAGCCATCTTCTTAGGCTTGCTGGGCACTGTGGGAGTTGCACAAGCTTTCCTTTGTTCTCCGGGACTTGGCTTTATCTTTCCCTTTACCCCCTCCTCTCTTCCAACAAATGAATCTGCATTCACGTGCAATGATCGGATTTAAAATTCAAACATCAAACAAATCTAAAAGCTAGGTGTGAGAGCATCTGACGGACTCCTTTCACAACAACCAGCATGACTATTGTTTTGTGAGTCCAATTTCAGCAAACATTATTTGAAGAGCCTTGATATATTTGCAATGGTAGATTGTAAATAATCATGGCTATTTTCACTGATCTTTTAAAAAAAAAAAAAATAGGGGGGAAGACATTTGTACATTTTGCTTCTAGACAGGGATAAATGATAACATTTGATTCACTGAATGGAACTTCTCTGAAACCCTACTGAGTGCCTGGGAGCATTGCTTCTACACAACCTAAAGGGCAGCTGTTCTTTTCCCCCCACGATCAGAATATCATTAAGTTACCTCAGAAACATGACACACAGCAGGGGATTTTATGTTTTACTTAAAAAAAAAAAATATCCCAGTAGAAGCAAATAAATCATTTCCATTTTTTTTTTTTAATAGTGACAAAGCTATGGCCTTTTAAGATATATTATGACAAATATACTTTTTGTAAACAGGGCATTTCAATATAAAGGGTAAAAATGAAGAATACAAGGCATTCAAACATTTTGGTTTAGATACTCCCTGAATTTATATTTTATGCTTTTACATCTAAAGATACTTCAAGAAGATAATATTTAACCATTGTGTCCATATCCTGGGAGGCATACCAATATTCTGGGACGCACATGATGTCGTGTGATGTCACGCAATGTTGAGTGATTTTGCGAGATTGAGCTGGTACAACTAGAAGCCTGCGCGGTATCCAGACCTCAATACAAGAGCAGGAGAGCTGTGTATGTTTATTAGACATACGTAGTTAAAACAGGAATTGTAATTGGCAGGGCTGCTATCGGGAGGGGTACAAACTTTATGGCTGAAAGGGGCTGAGTGTTCTTAGGGCCCCTTTAAAGAACTTTAAAAAAAAAAATGAAAAGTGTGCAAGCAGAGGGTGTTGGCTGTGGCAAGTCCAGGGTGTGCAATGTGGAAGCTGGAGCATGTCCTTGGTGTGCAATGTGGGTTCTGGGGCATGTCCTGTGGATGCAATCGGGATGCTAACCAGGGTAAGTCCTGGGTGTCCAATTTGGGTGCTGAGGATGTCCTAAGGATGTAATCTGGGTGCTGGCTGAGGCATGTCCAGGCTGTGCAATATATTTGGGTGTGCTGGCTGGGGAATGTCCTGGGTGTGCAATCTGGCTACCTGCTGGGTGCTCTGGCAATACCTATGGGTGCAACCTATGTGCTCTGGCAAGACCTGTAAATGGAATCTTGGTAAGGGATGTGGGGGCAATAATGAAAGGAGTGCAGGAAAAATTGAGTGGGGAGGCCTCAACATTTCTAATGGCAGTCCTGGTGATTAATGGACCCAGAGCCAGCGCTACCAATAGATGAACTAGGTGTTGCCGACTCTGGGGGCACCATCTGCTTTCTGGGATATAGGTTTCCCGCTGCTAGCAGCCAATTTTTTTTTTTAAATGATGGCTTTAAATGTGCGCATCAGGGCACCTCCTGGGTCAGAGGAGCAGGCTGGGGAGATCAAAAGATCTGAGGTAATGTGACTTTCCAGCGGTCTCTGACTACTGTAATTGGTGGATTGGTGGATAGCATAGTGACATCTGGGCTATGCAGAGGCTGCTGGACTGTAAGTTTATAGTATATAAATATAAAGTTTAAGTATATAAACTAAGCGTGTGAGTGGCAGAGGGTGTGTGAGAGTTGCAGAGTGTGTGTGAGAGAGAGATATAGAGTGTGTGTGGGAGAGAGTGGCAGAGTGTGAAATAAATGGGTGCATCACAGTGCAAAAAGTCTTGTACCGGCCCTTGTAGGACCTACCAAGTTTTATGACTAATGTAAACTTGTTTGCAATAATCACATGTAAAGAAATCATGGCTTATTACATTTCATAAAGATATTGTGCTTTTTCTGGATATTAATCTACTTTGCCAAGTTAATAGTACTGAGTAATCCTTTGAATTAAACATAAATAAAGGGACGGAGATGGGTAAATAGTCCATACAAGAACATCAGTGTGTGTGGCAAGGTGAAAGTCCATAGAACATCATTTAAATGTCCATCACAAAGTCTAGTAAATGTCTTCTATGAACAACGTTAGTGCCTAACCCTATATATATATATATATATATATATATATAAACACACACAGATATATATATATACACATATATATACACACACACACACATATATATATATATATATATATATATACATATATATACATCTATACATATATATTTATGAATATGTATGAAAATATGTATGAAATAATGTCTACAAATATAAGGTATATAGCAGACTGGCGACTAAATAAGGCCATAGCAACATTGCAATGTGCAGTGTATGCATTTCTGTCTTAACATATTAAGCTAAGATATTTTCAAGTATATATATTTACATATTCTATTTAATATATGGAAAGGCACAAGTCCATGTATCTTTTCTGATTTGCTCAGTTTCTAAAATTTAAAATAGAAATAGAGCATATTTTAACACATAAAAGAAAAATCACCGACTGAAATGACATATGATATTTTTATATATAATATTCTATAACATTTGCTCCTAGAGGATCCAGAATAAGAAACTGCACTGTTTCACGCGGAATGACAAGAAGTGCCGTTTATAGCCAGGAAAAATAGATCCGTGCTTATGGTAAGCAGTCTAGTCTTCAATTTTCGTGATCTGACAATTTGCTCAAAATGAAAATATCATCTTTTGCTTTAATGAACACCTGCCATCCACTGCCCGGATTGACTTAATGTTCTCTATTCAATGGTTCAGAAATTTCAAATAAGGCTGGGGTCTCAGTAGAATTGCATAAATAATTAGAAATCGGGCAAGACGCGTGCTAGCTGAACTCACTCATCTTGACATGAGGCAATCCATTTTTTTTTTTTACGCTTTTACATTTGATTTTATAACCTCATCCTTTTGGAATAAAGCATGTGACTTGATTAAAAAAAAAATAATAAAAAAAAAAAAATTTAGTCATGCCAAGATCTGCTCATCGTTATGTAATATATTGCCAGGAATAAAAAAGATCTATCCTTAGTGACTCATCGCTAGTGGTGCCACACATGAGGCAATTCAGACTGCATCAGCTCTTCACCCTGATCCCTTGCAGGTTAGTGTGTTTAAAATGATTAATAGACAATGTTATCAAAGTTCTACGGCATTCCCATTTTACAGTGCTTTTTTTTTTTTTTTTTTGTACCTGATGAAATCCTAGAGAAATGAATATTAAACCTATATCGAGAGATATCAAACAGGGCTCTGGTGACACACAGCTAAATCCCACCAGGGAAATCATTTACAGAGGCCCAATTATTTCCCTTCCTATCCCTATTCAAGCTTCTCAGCTTCACAACAGGGTTAGAATACCTCAGGCACAACAGCTGCCACTGAATACAACTGCTATTAAGCTCGGCCAACCTTGGCAGAAGGGGGGAGTCGAATGTTATAGGCGGGGTTCTAGACTGTGCCATTCTTTATTCAACAACAGCTAGTTATAAGGAGGAGTTATGATATTCTATGTCAGAGCAGACAGGCTGAGCAGTGTGGGAGTTGAAGTCTGCACAATTTTACACTTTTCTATGTCTTATGAATAATTTAGGTTAAATCTATTCAATTTCTCTGTTGTTTTTTTAAATAAAATATTATTTTCTATTATTATTATTATATATGTTAATATATTTTTTATTATGTGCATTAACTATGCTCATATCTTTTCTAACATTACCTCCCTCCCACACTCAATATATATATATATTGTGTGTGTGGGAGGGAGGTCATTTTATAAAAGATATAAGCATAGTTGTATATATATAACTTACTCATAACCTGAATTAATTAAAACATATATAGTTACGGCAATAATTCAGAAATATGTTGTTAAAAGCTGGAGGGTAGAATTCGTCCTCTGCATTCGAGGAAATATTTAGTAATAATCCAACCCAGCCATGTGGTCGGCCACAAAATATCTTTCCCAGGATGCTCTGCTTCGCCAGTACTGAACTTGGCAGCTCCCTCCAAATTCTAAATGAAAAGACTACTATAAATATGTAGCATTTAAATAAACAATATCACTTAAAAGGGTTTGGTTTATTATAAAGATGTAATAATAATTTTTAAAAAAAGCAATTAAAAAAATTCATTAAATGTTGGTAAAACCAAGTTGCTGTTTTTTAACAACAATATAAGCTTTTAGCTCACAACATTTATGAAAATACACACATACATGCATTATTCATGTTCTACATATGGCACTATGGTGGCCTTTAATCTCTGCTTGTTAGTGTGCTGTAGTAGCTGCATGCCTCCCAACTGTCCTGCTTGCATGGGACAGTACCACTTTTAGGAGGCTGCCCTGCTTTTTGGGACAGAGGTAGAGATTTGTTACCCCAGGAATGCATACTGCGCATGTGCAGTGGTGCTAACAATTTGCGTGGCGGTGCTACAGTGGATGTGCAGTAGAGCTGACAGACGACCTTCCAAGTTGGGAGGTATGCAGATGAACTGCAATGAAATGAAGCTGAAAACATCGATAATAGGTCAAAAGGTTTTTACTAGCTTGGTTCAACAAACTAGCTGAGCTGGAAACATTCTCTTTATAGACATAACTTTTGGATGTTTAAAATGTTTTTAAATGTCACTGTTTGTTTTAGATGCGGCCGCCGGAAAAAAATAAAAAAATCACAGCGACCGGATGTGACGTAACTGGCACAATATTACTGGGCTCTGACTGGCACAATATTACTGAGCTCTGTCTGGCACAATATTACTGGTATATGACTGGCACAATATTACTGGGCTCTGAGTGGCACAATATTCCTGGGCTCTGACTGGCACTATATTACTTGGCTCTGACTGGCACAATATTACTGGGCTCTGACAGGCACAATATTCCTGGGCTCTGACTGGCACAATATTACTGGTATCTGACTGGCATAATATTCCTGGTATCTGACTGGCACAATATTACTGGGCTCTGACTTGCACAATACTCCTGGTATCTGTCTGGCACAATATCACTGAGCTCTGTCTGGCACAATATTACTGGTATATGACTGGCACAATATTCCTGGGCTCTGACTGGCACAATATTCCTGGGCTCTGACAGGCACAATATTCCTGGGCTCTGACTGGCACAATATTACTGGTATCTGACTGGCATAATATTCCTGGTATCTGACTGGCACAATATTACTGGGCTCTGACTGGCACAATATTTCTGGTATCTGTCTGGCACAATATTACTGAGCTCTGACTGGCACAATATTACTGGTATATGACTGGCACAATATTACTGGGCTCTGACTGGCACAATATTACTGGTATCTGACTGGCACAATATTACTGGTATCTGACTCGCACAATATTACTGGGCTCTGACTGGCACAATATTCCTGGTATCTGACTGGCACAATATTCCTGGTATCTGACTGGCACAATATTCCTGGTATCTATAATTGTACAATTGTCACCTCGTGGGGCTCCTGTGTGTTGCATAATTAATGGCGGTCCCATGTGTGCATAATTATGGGGCCCTTGTGTGTGGCATATTTATTGGGCCCCATGTGCAGCATAATTAAGGGACTCTTTTGTGTGGCGTAATTAAGGGACTCTTTTGTGTGGCATAATTATGGGGCACCTGTGTGTGTGTGGCATAATTATGGGGCACCTGTGTGTGTGGAATAATTAATTGGGCAGAGGTGAGGCATAAATAGTGGGGCTCTGGTGTGGCATAATTTATGGGGCTCTGGTGTGGCATAGTTATGGGGCTCCTGTGTGTGGCATAGTTATGGGGCTCCTGTGTGTGGCATAGTTAATAGGCCATCTAACTGGCATTACTAAGGAATCTGTTTGGCATTGTACTGGAGGAAATCCAGGGGGGTGACACCATGAGTTTCCGCACCGGGTGACACGAACCCTAGTGACGCCCCTGACCTTATCCAATGGGCAAGGTGGGAATTTGTCCAAATCACTTCCCACCAACAGATGAGCTAAATGCACAAAACAATGTGGGGAGGTAAGAGTGAAAAAAAGAGAGTACAAATATTCCATAGCGGAGGTGGCTCTGCTTCACCAATAGCTAAGTATGGTGTGAAGTTAGCAACGGATTACATTTTGAAGGAAAGAGGGAATGTGAGAAGGTGCATTAGTCTGTTTCATCAGTTGCTTCATATGACACTTTATTTTTGTAAGTATGGGAGTGATTGAGAGGCGAGGGGCACCCCCACTGCGTGTAAGTAACTCTTCTTAGGATAGGACAGTATAATCATGCCACTATTTATATAATGCTGAGCAGGTGCCAGTGATTTTAATTATTTAATTTTTTTTCTATTAAACAAACCTCATAAGAGAGTTGAACCTTCTGGTTGGTTTTTATGGTTGCATATTTGATGTTTTGACCAAGCGTTTGACTTTAGCACCTCTCTCCATCACAGGGACATAAATGGTGTCAAGAGTACACTACAAAGTCCACGAGTGTCTCAATGTATTGAAAGAAGGAAGGCCTTTGGTACCTTGTTTGGAATGCAGTTGAAGAGATCACTCTCCGTTGAATCAGAATGTTTACTATTAGAACACGACAATACTGGAGTACATTGATGCAGCGGTGGGCTGTGCATGATGTGGCCATACAATATGACTAAAGTTACATTTTGTTTAATATGTCTGGTGGGTTTTTTTTATGGAGAATCCTAGCTTTGAGGAAATTTATATTTTGTCAGTGCACTGATCCCTTTTTTGTTATATGTATATGTATATATATATTTGTTGTGTAAGTATATAAAGACATATATAATGACTCCATCCTCTTCAATAAAGAGGTCTTTAAAAACAAGTTATTAATGGTGGTAAGGAGTGGATGAAAGAATATAAATGATAATTTTGTTTTATAGATTTTACATTTTTACATGTAAAACCCTACAAAGCATATTCTTGTTTCATATGTTTCTATGTGCATGCATGTTTCCTGCTTTAAGTACATCTTCCTAAATTCCTTAATAAACATGGTGAGGCATATATTTTAAACATAAAATGATGTACTGTAACTAAATCTTTATAAACAATCTAAAGTGAGAGATATGTGGATTGGACTGGCCCCTCGATGATTACGTTTGCTAGCGAAGATGGTCAAGGTATATTAAAAACGACCGGTATACATTGTGGTTTATTGAAAGAATAGGGGGAAGACAGGCGATGTATCATTAAAAATATACGGTTTGCGGAATGTAGTTTTTTATTTTTCTTAAAATGTGAATTCGACTTTGTGATATGTACTAATATCGTATATCTTTGATTATTGAGTATGAACTCACGATAAAATGAAGAATTAATTATAAAAAAAAAAACATATGATGTAACACTGCAATAAATAAATGTCTGAGCAACCAGATGGCCATGATCACACATATACAGGCTTTTAATTGTGCAATTCAACTTCTACTTATGAGGCAAAGAAGCAAATATATAAGTCTAGGAATGTCTCAATACAACTGAGGACTTCTAAGAGGACTCTCATACAGGTTGTATTTGTGGCTTGCAGGCACAAATTGAAATTAGTGTCTTGGCACAGATCTACCAAAGCTCTTAAAGCAATCTAAGTCTTCTTCAAAAGATTGAGAGCTTAGATTCCTTAAGCTGTGAAAAGTCCCACACAACCACTAAAAGAAGAGATCACCAGATATGCGAAGAGTTACCAATGATTAGCACATTAAGACCGTTATCTCTATATGTTAAAAGATTATGCATTCTTCACAGAAGAGATTAAGGTCAGATTTTTTTAATGCTTTGAGCAGTTCTATTGCAGCAATTGTGAATGTATTTTCCTGGAGGAGATGGTCAACTTCTGAGTCTTCAGTGTTTACTTTACTACAACGCTCATCAAGTTCATCCCCTATTTGACTGGCTGAGAGTGATTATCTCCAATACTATAATGTTTGCAAAAACCAACATAAATAACATTTTATAAAAGCTACACATCTGACTCCATTTTAAAGTTGGTAACAAGTGCAACACATGATATATACAAATCAGATATTTTGGTCATTTAACTTGGACAAAACATAAGTAAATTTACCTGCCACAACATGGTAAGGCAAGTATAACATAGAAACATAGAATGTGTCGGCAGATAAGAACCATTCGGTCCATCTAGTCTGCCCAATTTTTTTGAGTACTTTTATTAGTCCCCCGTTCCCGGTCTTATAGCTAGGATAGCATTGTGTCTATCCCGCGCATGCTTAAAATCCTTGACTGTGTTTACCTCTACCACTTCTGCTGGAAGGCTATTCCATACATCCACTACCCTCTCAGTAATATAATACTTCCTGATATTACTTTTAAATAGTTGCCCCTCTAATTTAAGACTATGTCCTTTAGTTATGGTAGTTTTTCTTCTTTTAAATATACTCTCTTCCTTTACTGTGTTGATTCCCTTTATTTATTTAAATGTTTCTATCATATCCCCCTTGTTACGTCTTTCCTCCAAGCTATACATGTTAAGATGCTTTAACCTTTCCTGGTAAGTTGTATCCTTCAACCCATTAACCAGTTTAGTAGCCCTTCTCCGAACTCTCTCCAAAGTATCAATATCCTTCTGGAGATACGTCTCCAGTACTGCGTACAATACTCCAAATGAGGTCTCACCAGTGCTCATGAGCAATGGCATGAGCACTTCCATCTTCCTACTGCTAATACCTCTCCCTATGCAACCAAGCATTCTGCTAGCATTTCCTGCTGCTCTATTGCATTGCCTACCTACCTTCAAGTCCTCTGAAATTATTACTCCTAAATCCCTTTCCTCAGATGTTGAGGTTAGGACTGTACCAAATAGTCTATATTCTGCTTTTGGGTTTTTACGCCCAAGGTGCGTAAAAAGGCAAGTATTTACTCTTGGCTGATACCTAATGGGACCAGAAAACAGAACGTACTGCCATAAATGTCACTGGATAATTATGTTAGTTGTAACCTCTTGCTTGGATCACCTTAGCACATATACCAGAGGTGTATGACAAATGCACCTCCACCATTATGTAGGGAACTTTGCTCAGTTCTCCACATACCCATGTATATAATAGTTTAAGCTTCACTTCCATTTTTCAGTTTTTCTACTTTCTCCTCTAGCTTTATCTTTAGATATTCTCCGAGTCATGCCTCTAAACTTCATTCAATGTGAGATTATTCACAGTGTTTTGCCATTCATAAAAAGTTATTTAAAATAATATCATCTCTCAATTCAGAAACAGCCAATGGACGTGCAAAGAAGTAAAGGTTAAAAAAAAAAATACTTGTACTGTCACTTTGCAGATAACTTTTATTGAATGGAATGTTTTGTCCATCCAAGTGGAACTTTTCTTCTATTGCTTTTTTCATTGGAGACCAAATGGAGACTTATCTATATCCAAAAACCACAGGTAATCTTAATTTTTATCATTTTTGGCCTAAACTGCATATTTACATCTAAAAAAAGCAGCCATCAGTGTGTGTCCTCATAGAATTAGTCAGTATTGTTATATGTATCTTTCAGCCTGATGCACAGCTCCATACCTTATTTCTTAGGATGAGTAATCAATAAGGATGTCTTCTACAAAACAAAAATAGGGTAAGCAGTGTGCATGTATATATTTATATTTCAGATGTTGTCCTTGTCTAGATTGGTTGTCCACTGATTCAGATGTTTAGCCATTAAGGATCCATGGCAGCCATTTTGAAGAGATTGAAAATGAGCAAAAATAAAATCTGCAGAAGGTACTCTTACAGACTGTATACCTTCAGAACTTGTGAACCTGTTGTCACAGGACAGAAGACAGCAAGGCCAAGGAGGGGGCATGACGCCTCCTAGACATTGATTAACCACCTTGGACACACTGCATGGTGGTTAAACAGTCTTCACATGCGCAGAGCGTTTCGCCCTCTGTTGTCCCAAAGAATGTCTCCCCCTTTTGGATATTAACATAAGATGAATTTTATTAAAATAAAAAATAAAAATTTTACAATATTGCTTTTAATTGTAACGTAACCAAGTAACACATAATTCATTTATTTTTTTCCTTCATCTTGCAATGCACTTAATGTCTTCCGGCATGGAAAGGGTTAATTATAATGATAATCCTTTAAGATTGTTACTTGAATATAAGCTTCCCTTCTGCTTCCTCGCTAGAAAACAATTGATGTGGCCATTCACATTCCTCATCACAATAGGCTGACCACAAACTACAAAACACGTAGCTGTTGACCGTTTACAGCAGATGTCAAGCTTTCTGGATAATAACATGGGGTGTGTCTGAAACAATCTCAATTGTATTAGAGCAAATAGTGTGAAATTAAAGTTTTCTAAAAAAAAAACAAAAAAAACAACAACTTCATAAAAGACTGTTTTTAATATGGTTTTGATGAAGTCACGTTGCTGTTGTAAGTAACCACACTTAAGGTCTTATCTGTAGTATGTATTTAAAAAAACTATAGGCAAAAAATGAACTTATCTGTACCTAAAAGATTGCATCAAGTCTAGATGTTTTAAATCGAAAAGCTTTTTAAGAAGGAATACAAATTAAGTACCTTATTGATTACTCTATATAGCTATATGGGAGGGCTGACATGTTGTTCGGAATGTTTGGTCAGGTCATCCTTCATCCTGATGAGATGAAGGAATATCTGACAAGTCTGACCCAAAATTCTAAACAACATGTCTCCTCCTGATAGAGTTAAACAGAGCAAAGAGGACTCAATAAGGTACTTTGTTTGAATTCTATCATTAAACAGTGTATATTTTAAAAAATATCTACAGTGCAATCTGTCAGTTAGGCCTAGGATAATTTGTTGTCTACAGTTGTCTTTTAAATATGCATTTACAAAAGTATAGCTATCTTCTGCATTATTTATCCATAAAACTTTGTAAACCCCTCCCCCAGTACGCATGAGTGTTATCATCAATGTTAAGGAAGCATGCATATCACTGAAGAGCCTGTGGGGTTTTAGTATATGTAATAGGGACACTCCAGGCATCAAATTATCATTGGTGTAGCATGACAATGGAAACAAGTGGATGTAATTTCATAGAAGTAAGTTGAAAACCAAGTACAACACCAATGAAGGTTTGCATGTAAAGATGGATATATTTGTGGATCTGTGAGTATGTGTCTTGTTGTATATTCTATGTATTTATGTGTAAACTATTTTTTTTATATTTTCATAATAAAAAGGAAAAACAATTAACATTGGTGTAACTGGATGTCTCAGGCATGTATAATGTACAGGTCTTGTATGCTTAAAAATCAATTCCAGTTTCAATAGGAATCCTCTTTGATGCTCAAATCCTGCCCCTAGCACTTTCCATGTGCAGAAGGACGTTTGGCCGGATTGCTCACGTCTGATCAGCCCGTGAAGCTGCTTCCCCCAAATGTTTAAAGCCAGGAACAATCTTACTAGTTGTGTTGCCTTCATGAGCTTGGTTTCTGGATCTGCTCTCGGGTATATGCTTCCAACAAATTACCACGTGTCTTTCCACAAGAGCGGTCATCTGGTCATCAGAGCGGGGGTTTCCCTGGATGACCCATTTGCAAAAAAGATAAAGGAAAGCTCCAAAAAAAGCAATCCTTCACCAGCTGCTTCACAATCTGTGCCATGAACATATCTCAGGCTGTAGCATGAGGGATACACCTGGTACCATCTCATTGATTGGATTTACAAACACGGGATCTTTTAGCACAAACTGTTAAAATGACAACCAAGTGGTTGAATTATTTGTTTCCTTCTAGATCAAAATGTGCTTTCTACTCTTCGCCATTCAAGAACAATGCTAGTAAACCATCCAACTGATCAGGTGGCCAACTCTCTCCTCCTGTCTGATTCTGGAGAACATTGTTGCTTTGATCCCACTATAGCTTTGGGGAGTCTGCATTGATGTTTGACTGAGCCTTTCAGCTACTATGTGGATCTATATAACTGTTGGTTGCTCATTAACTTGCACTACCAGCATCCTGTATTGTCTCCTCTGTTACACTTCAGTGGCCTGTTGTTGTGTAATAGTAGCCTGCAATAAAACCTTTAAATGTATGGTGCACAAAAATGTTTTTAAAATCATGATACATAGTAAAGTACTATCAAAGTACAAACAACTGAATGAGGCTGGTGATAATACCCCCGGCCTCTGTTAGAAATAATGAGGCAGGCAAAATGCTGCCATACACTTCATTATTAAGGAGCCAGGGGTCCACAGCACCAGTATTAAGGAGGCATATTGCCCAGCTCACGACTCCTTTATATGGGGGGGGGTGGGGACTGGGTACATTTTTCTCAGCCTCCAGCCCTTTTAAGTGGCATGGTGCAAGTTACTCAAGCCCCCTCTCAAATAAATAATTGGGCAGGGACAGCAAAAGGACACTTGAGCAGCCCGTGACCCTTTGCATTTAAGAGGGGCTACGGCAGTTTGTGCATCCCCTGCCACATATATTTAAATGGAGTGAGGGGCTTTTTGGTCAATCCCTGGCCCTATTTAGAATTATTAGGGAGTACAAAAAAATGGGTGAAGATAGTTTAGTATTTGTGACATTAAACAAAGAAAAAAAAAATTACCCAAAAATATGTAACAAAATGTTGGTGCATTTTATTGTGTATTTTCATTTTTACATTAAAGGCTAATGAATGTGATCATTATTGGATTATTGTTCCTTGGGGCAAAACATAAATCAGAATGCACGTGAGAAGTCAAAGGTGAGGTAAATGCTGAAAAGAAATTATTCCTTCATTATTTTAACGTTAATGAACTTTAATGAAGAGATTTGTTTATTCCGTATGCACACGGTTTAATGTAAGACTGTAGCATATTGCATTATTCTTGTGTACAAATCCTCTGAGAAGATTTATTTAATAAAAAAAATTGTTTAACCCACTAATATCTAAGTATTGCCTCTGAAATAACTATAGATAAAAAGATAATGCTTTGTATAAATCATTAAATTCTAATAATTCATCTCACTCTATGCCTGTGTGCGTGCGTAACATTAAAAGAGATTTAATTACAATAATGGTAAAGAATAGCTTGAAATCCATAGAAAAATACTTGTTCATTGAGCAGTATTCCAAAAGTAGTTCAAAAACTGTAAATCAATTTATTCAAATAAAAATACACTTTTATAGAAATAATGAGAATATGTGTTGTTAAGCTGAGCTGGGCTACAGTTTGCTGTCAGAATGACCGCAATTGGCCTACAGGCTGCATATTGGTAAAATCTGATAAAATGAGTACCATTAAGTTTGATAATAATGGCTGATCTCAGAGATGCTATATAACTAATAATATTAATGGATATACTTGATAGTAGTTTGACTAGCCAGGAAAATATCAAAGCTGCTTCAATAATAAAACTAACTACATTCTGTTCATCGCTATCTAGAGCAGATTATTCATTCCATATACATCTGTGAATGGTTATATCATGTGAGCTAGTGTTTTCTTTGGTTTTGGCAGAAGACTCGCAGGGTTTTTATAGTTTTATATCTATCACTAGTACACTTATGTGACCATATCATCCAGACATCTGTAAACTGTCTACAACTATGATTTCAGTAGCCATTGGTTTCAGATTTATTGGATTTTATGTGATAGGTTTTTTGTTTTTTTTCCACGAAACAATATATATGGTTTACATAGAAACAGATTTGACCGCACATAGCCCCCAGATTATTTGCACAAATGCAAGGTTTCATGGAATTAATTTACAGACTGAGCCTTCACTACGTCCGCTGGAAGATTATTCCACGTGTCTACTACTTTTTTGATCAAACAATATTGACCTGTAATTTTTTTTTTTTTCTAAAGGTGGTCCAGACAGTTTATTTAACATAAAATACATTATGCTGGATGTTTTTCATTTCTGCATGCATAATAATATTAATAAGCTAATTATGTTGGCGTATCCCGATGACTGTTGACTATATAAATGACATTACCATTTATTTATATGAACCCAGCAATGTACTCAGTGCTTGGTACAGAGCATAGAAGGGACTTATAGATGGACATGCAGAGACAGACGAGTACACAAGGTAGAAATCTAGAGGGAGTGAATACAGGAGACACATAGGGTGATTGAAAGAGAGGAACTGAAGTTGGCGGCAGTTGTAGTGCAAGAAGAGGCTGTGACCACTAGGGGGGTCCGGCCAGAGTATAGTGAGTGTTCTAGTTGTATACTTCTATAAAGAGGTGAGGGAATTCTTTAAAGGGACAGAACCACTTAAAATAATTCCTGTATGTTGCGCATATACCGAATATAATGTGAAATGCCCTTATTTTTAAATTGAAAATGATTTCACAAGGGCATCTAAATAAGTGACCTCCAATAAGGAGGGTTTACAGATATGGGCAGGACTATTGCTGGGGAAAAAAATAAACAAATAGTGCGAACATTGTTGTAGGACTGATGTAGGACTGCTGTAGGACTGCCGTAGGACTTATGTAGGGCTGATATAGGACTGATGTAGGACTGCTGTGCAACTTATGTAGGATTGCCGTAGGGCTGCTGTAGGACTGCTGTAGGACTTATGTAGGGCTGATATAGGACTAGTGTAGGACTGCCGTAGGGCTGCTGTAGGACTGATGAAGGGCGGCTGTAGGACTGATGTAGGGCTGCTGTAGGACTGCCGTAGGACTTATGTAGGGCTGATATAGGACTGATGTAGGACTGCTGTGCAACTGATGTAGGACTGCCGAAGGGCTGCTGTAGAACTGATGTAGGACTGCTGTAGGACTGATGTAGGACTGCCGTGGGGCTGCTGTTGTAACAAAGACAATAACTCTATTACACTGTATTTGCAGTTTTTATGATAGATTTGAGGGGGGGAACTGATGGACCAGATTATTTTTATTCACTGTGCAAAATGCAGTACTTATTTAGAAAAATAGATATTTTTTTTAAACCATGCCTTTCGTCTTAATACCAGACTGGACTTAAAGCTTACTTTTCTCCATACCAAGACCTTATGAAAACATCGAACACACTACAGCTTGGGAGGTGGTCTTGTACATCTGGAGATCAGTAGCATGCTATCAGCTAACTTTAACAACTGCTCTACAACTTGTCATTTTGCACACTTCTGAAGCAACTCTAGGATTTCTGGAGACTGGCAGTGGAGGGAAGAGTTATACAGAGATATGCAAACTGAGATTATTATGGGAGACTATTAAACTGCACTGACACTTTAAACATTGCTAATATCTATTAGTTCATTTCTCAAAAGCATGTTCCTCTGTCTTTCTTTGGATTGACTTTACAGTTACAAGTTGATACCACAAATACATTAAGACCACATAGGGGGTCATGTACAAACTCATCGCACACACAGATAGCACCAAATACTGGCACCGTCTATGTATAAACCATCCTGATACATTTTGGGAGTCTGCCCCGCCTCTGCCTGTTGCATACTTCCGGGTTGCGCTCATGCAGCCAATGTATAAAGAATCAGGCTCTGTTTGGCGCAGGTCCTGTATAAAAAGGTGCAGTTATACATAACGAATGGAGATTGCAGCTTTTTTTTTTCACTTCACAACACTTTTCGGTGCAGGATTTTTTATGCCTAATCCCCATTGTTCTCTTATGGATCTACCCAATATATCCCGATTTGTCCTGAGTCGGACACTTTAGGAGAATTTCCCAAATCTCCGAGAATGCGACTCCGCAGTATACCTGAATTCGGGAAGTTCAGAAACCAAAGCATTGGAGGAATTTGGATCGGGATATCTTTGCCATGAAAACAATAGATTTCAGCTACCCAATATGCGCCGATCACCCCCGAACACGCTCTGAATTCAGTTAACATTGGCGAAATGGGCTTATTCCAGTTCTTCTGGTTTCAGCTGGAGGATTCAATTTTAAAAGTAAACTACATTTTTTTTAACCCTTGATTCCTTAATGGAAGCAAAGGTTTAAAAATATGTCCTTCTGTCCTGGGATAATGAGGTATATGGAATATCACATTTACTCCATAAGCTTTAAGCAAATACAATGTATACATAGTCTGTACAGAATACAGACATAACATGGATTTCTTTACTCTACATGTTAAGAAAAATTTTCCCGGATTTTCCACTTCAATGAAAAAGGAGCAGGGAAAAGAAATTTGTAAAATATGTGGTACCTGTGGTTTCCCCCACTACAACAATAGGAAAAGATAAGAGTACAGTGACTTATAGTCAAAACTACATAAATTGCAATCCTTATACCAATGTATCCTGTGCATTTTTACTTTTTAACCAAGTAAAAGGGCATCCTACAGATCAGGGTATATAATCCTTTTTAAATATATTTATTATACTAAAATGTAAACATGCAGATATGAAATGCCTATTACCAAGCCCCACAATATCATTGTTTGCATGTTTGGACCAGAGTACATGCAGTACCAGACACTGGTATAGTTTCTATGATCACCAGGCCTATGTCAATTGGTCATATCTATGTGTCATTTCCTGTGCACCAGAAAGTCCACTAACAGGCAGGTTGTGCAATTACACCAATAAAATAGTTTACTTAAAAAAAAAAAAAACAGGCATGTGTATGTCTTATTTGGTAATATGAGTCAGAGAATGGTCATTAACTAGACTTTGTAAAGGATGACTTGTGTGATGTGCCTTATTCCATCAGTCAACTTGACATAAATCAGTCTTTTTTGAAAAAGGAAGCATCCGACATATGGCTAGACATGATACCAGTCATTAGCCATCTGGAATATCTAAATTCTATTACTAACATAGGTTTACTTGCTTTTCTAGAAGACCTTGATTTTGCCATTTGCAGCAGGATTCTTCCAATTAAAATGATTTTTTGGGGGAAATTGTATACAGATTCCCTGACATTACTTCCAAATATGCTTACACAGCACTGTTAAAGCAATATCACCATAATGACCCGGAACATTCAGGTGGCAAGATTATAGACCAAATAAAAAGTGTAAAAATGTTAGTGTGAGGAGGGGGGGTGTTGCCACTCACAACACCCCCCCCCCCCTCCCAAAACACACACACATCCAATAATCACTATTGAATCAAAGCAGTAAACTTTTAGAGATCTCAAAACAAGTACTAACTGTCCTTTTCTAAATTTGTTATATTTATTGCTTGAGCTTTAGCTGGTAGAAAAACCAGATCTAGGTTATCTTTACTTATATTGGACTGTAATACAAACATTGTAGCAGTGTCTTCAAATGGCTGGATAATCATTGTGAGACGTTGTTATAGACCATGGGAGTAATACCATGTAGTTGTTTTTTTTTTTTTTTAATTCAGGTGTTCCCAACCTGTTTCTTAAAAATCCTCTCCATAATTAAATAATTTCCATTGTCATGTGATACTATGTATATTTATAATGTGTAGATTTCTATTGTGCAGTTTTGTGCCATTATTTCTTTAGTTCTATATGTATGGTATATACAGTGTGATACATTTCTATGTTTGTATATTTTGTGATTTATTTTATATATATATAAATCATTTTTTTATGTTTCATGTTATTTATTGAATGTATTAAACAGATCTTTAGAACAAATCCTAGTATTGCATATATTTTTTTTATCATTATATCCGTATATTTGTTAACACTGGATATCATATAATCCAAAAATAATATATAAATATATGAGTCCCTAAATAAAATGCTTGTATATAAAAATACAACAATTTGGGAATTTTTTTTTTAAAATCATAACTCTTAATTGTGATTTTTATTTGTATTTTACACCCTACTGTAAATGTTTTGGTTTCTATTAAACAGGTTATTGGATATCATATACAAAGTGTTAAAAAGAAACACATTCTAAAAACAATATATCATTTTTAAAGTGCAATATAACATACTACATATAGTGGTAGGCAAATGTACAGAGCAGTGTAACTGGATGGCAGTTTTATTGGGAATGCTCATAAATAAATGCTCGTTACAAGGTATAATTCATGGTTATAAAACCATCATATATAGATTTTTTGTAATGCTATTATTAAATGGCCCATCTGGTCTTTCCAGCACAGAGTGTAGGTTGTTGTGTAAACAAGGTTTGTTTACATCCCATGTGTCTCACTCCACGCATTCCACATGCTTGATTGTGCACGGTTCATTGGGGGAATCCATTGTTTGTATGTTCCACATAAGATGACCACATTATTGCTTTATTCAGGGACAGGTTTTAATAAAAGACCATCTCCTGTGCTGCACTGGGTAATGTAAAGACTGCAGGATGTCTTCATTTTGTCTATTACAGCCATGCCACCATACTACTGTTTTATTCATGGATGGTTATGGTAAATGTATACTCCAGGTACATGTATGGTCTAATCAGTTGGATGTTCTTCATGTTATGTCCTCACTAAGATGCCTATTATCAATCAGAAAGTCATAAGTAGCTCATTTATATTATTGATTATATAGAAGTGATTTTCTACAGTACTGGCAAAAGCTCTTCTGGCTACAATTTCATACCGCAAGAAGTACTGTTTAGGGTTAGCATGCTGCTGTATTTTTGAGGAATGTTTATGAAAAATGCCTATTTCAGGGATGTATAAAATGTCTAACATATATATATATATGCTGGAACATATATTATGTTAAGTGATCCTGAATAGAACTGCATTATGGTCACTCTAGTACTAAAATTGCTTAAAAAATAAATTTTAATCTATATATTTGCTAGCCAAAATGTAGTTTCCTGGCTACATTTTGTTTTATTCAGCGATGTTCGTCAAAAATAAAATGAATTCATTGTTCATTTACTTACTCTAGTAGTTTTTAATAGTTGCTTTGTTGATAATATAGTTCCTTTAATTCCAAATTTATGAAAAATAATTATGGAAACTTTAACTAGTAGATAGTCAACTAATTTATGAAAAAGCAAATACATTTTCCCTTATTAAATAAAGGCTATATCCTATGTCTTTAGATTAAGTCTCCTATCAAGGGGCATGATCAGGTCATCGGTGAGGAAGTGGTTAAGTTTATGTCTGGTCTAAAAAACATCCCATGGGCTTGAAAAGTCTGCTGTTTAAAAATAGTCACTTATCTTCCCTGCAAATGACAACAGTGTTTATATGTTTACAACGCCCTCTTAAGCAATTTCTCTGCCAGAGCATCTCTGAGCTGTACGCGGGAGTATGCACAAGATAAGACTTACTCAGGATTGCATGCAGCTGATAAATACAGGAAATCACGTATCACTGACAGGCATGTCCAGTTAGAGCGCAGCCTCTACACCTGTATTATGTGGGATAGTCCTGAAGAGACCAAGATGTGTTTCAGATCCAGTAACATTTCACAACTTTAAATATTGCTATATGTGATAATTAAAAAAACCCCCACTAAACTTTTACTTTTGCTTCTACTATCCAAGCAATTAAAAAAAAAAGTACAGTGGAACTGTATCTTTTCAACATGCCATTTTATGTCTTTACCTTTATCCGCTATGGTGAAAAAAAAAACATGGGTCTTTCACTGAAGTTGAAGAGTGACACTGAGCATCAGCTCAGACGTAAGTGCAAGCAACAGTATATGTACCAGGTGTACATGTGCACTGCAGGCTTAACTTTTGCTTCTCCTATAGAAGGAAACGTACCCCTTTAAATGAGTCTATGCCAGCAAGAAATATATAGTTGCCAACATCGGCTATGTTTCCAGGGACACATATTTGTTCCACATGCTGCAGAAAGAGCATGCAAAGTGCAGCCCGGCAGTATGCACATCAATTAATTAATCATGGGAGGTCATATGAGCTCTCCACCCTGATTAATTAATTGTATTGTGTCTGTGCGTATTTTCTTACCTACATACTACCATACTGCCTGGTCTTTCTTCAGCATGTGGAACAAATATGTGTCCCTGGAACCATGGCCGATGTTGTCAACTATGTATGTGTAATTAATATTCCTACATGCCTCTGCTGTTCAGTTAATAAGACTTAAATGTCAGATTAGGATGTTTAAAGGTCCATTCTGATCATTTTTTATTTCCATATGGTGCAGCATTAAGAATACGCAAAGTTCTGCATGTTACTCCCCCTTGCTAGGATATATATATTCTGAGCATACAGCTGTATGCTTAGAACTATGTTTTCCAAGCATTGCTCTATGCATTAAGCATCTATATGGGTATGGCAGCCCTCTTGTTTGCTGCTGGGAAATGCTTTTTACAGGATTTCCGGAAATTTCATATAGTTAGGACTAGTGTTGAGCGAACACGAACCACACTGTTCGGGTTCGTACCGAACATTAAGTTTTTTGGACCCCGGACCTGAACACGGACATTCCACTGTATGTTCGTGTTGGAGTTCGGGGTTCGCCGATTACATTGTATGTAATGCTATTGGCTTTCTATAAACCGAAATAGAGTCCCCATTCATAAGAATTTCTTATGAATGGGGACTCTATTTCGGTTTATAGGATAGCAATAGCATTACATGCATTCCATAATCCGAAAGTCTATAAACCGAATGTCTTTCGGTTTATAGACTTTCGGTTTATGGAATACATGTAATGCTATTGGCTTTCTATAAACCGAAATAGAGTCCCCATTCATACGAATAGGTCAATTGAGCTATTCGTATGAATGGGGACACTCACCCATATTTTACTTCATTTTGCAGCCCTCTAGCCCTTTCCAGGACTTTTTTAGAGGCATTTTAGTGGCCAAAAGTTCGTGTCCACATTGACTTCAATGGGGTTCGGGGTCAAGTTCGAGCACGGACCCGAACCTGCCGAACCCGAACATCCAGGTGTCCGCTCAACTCTAGTTAGGACCAATGTCTGCAAAAGGTCAATGTAGCTAAAAAGTGAACATAAAAAATAAAAACGTTACTCCAAAAAATGTTTAATATTTTTATGACATCACAGACCATCGTTCTTTCCCTAGGAGTTAAAATAATTCTTATTACAGTCATAAAAATAACCCAATAAATTACAATTCAAATAAGTGCAGGTAGGAGGATTATTTGCACTGTATATTCAAGGTAAACAATAATTATATGACATAAAAAAAATAACATAACATATAAACATGTAACGATAACTAACATTTAGTACTCAAGCAGATCTATCCATATTTGTCATCTGCTTGAATACCAAAAGATTAGTTATCACTACATGTTTATATGTTACGTTATTTTTTGACGTCAAGTAATTATTGTTTACCTGGATTAAACTTAGTGCAAGGATCACCCACATGTGTTATTAACCATATTAAATTAAACAATAAAAAAAAATACATTAAATATCGTGCCTGCATTGCTGTACAAAAGACTGTCACCTGAATATTTACAGTTAATGCAAAATGATACCTGTGTGAGAAAATATTTTTTACTATACATCACAATTCAGAAGCTCATGTATAAACTAGTGTTGTATGATCCATCAGACGCACTGTTAGAACATCGGGATAATTCTCTTTTAGACATGTGACCTGCCATTCTGTTCTCACTTGTGTCTGGCTGTCTGGCAGTAGAGATGTGTGAGGTAGCATACTGTTCTCACTTACCTCACTGGGTGATCAACAGTGTTGCAGACAATCCAGGCCCAGAAACATGTCCATTTTTGTTTACTGCAGTACCTGGAAGGCTCATATAGAGAAGCAATAAAATCCAGAGGCTGGTGACAAAATATCATTTTTAAAAACTCCTTCAAACTGTTTAACCTATTGAGTGCATATTTGCTGCAAAAGTAATCTGGAATTTAGAGTCTTTAAAGGACAACTGCAGCACAAAATGAAGTTGTGTTTAATTCAAAGATGACATCAAGTGTAGACATTTAAAATAGAAATGCTTTAATGAAATAATACAACTAAAGTACATTATTGAACCATCTTTATTTCAAATAGCTCTACCAGGAGGCAGACATTTTGTTTAGAATCTTTGGTCAGATCTTTCTTCCTCTGAACCAAGGTAAGTGAAGAGCTGACCTAAGATTCTAAACAACATGTCTGCCCCCCTGAGAGAACTATATGGAGTAAAGTAGGCTCAGAAAGGCACTTTTTTTGTATTGTTTCATTAAATATTTTCTTTACAAACCATCTACACTTTCAATTAAACATGTTATTTTTTTTTTTCTACAGTTGTCTTTTAAAACATGCTACTGTATGTTGAGAGGTGCTAATGATTTAGGAAGACCTCACTACCAATATCTATGTATCATTTCTGTTAGTAACAACACAGTATTCTGGAATCTGATTTATTTATAACATTTGTTTAGGTTTAAATGTAACGTAACACATTTGAGGATCACTCATTGTCATTGTGGTTGCATATATCAGTGGAGAAAATGAATAAAAGTGTGGCTTTAAGAAAAATAGGTCGAGAGTGACACAATTAGTATGTGCATATATGCATAAAATAATCACCCACAGAAAAAAGCACTAGTGAAAAGGGGAATAATTAATATTTAAAGGAATAGTAACACATTTCAGTGAAGATGTTTATATAGAAATGTCTTACCTTTTTCCTCCTTTATGGAACTCAGGACTGAGCTCTTGCAGAGGATGTAGAGTAGAGCAGTGCTCATGCAACATTGCTTTACATGGACAAATTAGGCTTTGTGGCTCCTTTAAGAATTTTGTCAAAGATGCCAATAAACAGCATTGCAACATTTTTAGAAAGAATAATATAAAAAAATGACATTGCTTCCTACAACACATTATGCTATGCCTTTTATATTAGTCACAATACCTAAAGTCTACTATTCATTACGTCAGGAGTAGGGTCATGTAACTTGTAAGCCCTGGAGCAAAACTAGGTAGTACACCAATCACTAGGAGTAAGACGATATTAAGTATTGAGATATCTTATTGTACAATTCAACACAGGGTTACTCATTGTCACTTATCAGCTGTATACACTGACCAAACTCATTAGCACTTCAGATACAGCTTCCCTTTCTATGGCATCCCATCTCATGGGTACTCTGAATGAAAGGATACCCCAAGATAAAAAATGATTCATACATGTTAAAGGGATTCTGTCACCTAAACATGGCTTATATTGTAAATGTAAAGCATAAAACAAACCTTACCTATATAATGTGGAAGTAGAATTGCACATAAATGTATACATTGGGAGAAAAATGGTGTCTTCTGTTTATGACATCATGCTGTGGTTCATATATAGGGTTGCCACCTGGCCGGTATTTTACCGGCAGGCCGGTAAAAAATTGGCATCAGGCCAATGTTAAGTCTATGGAGACAGTACCAAGGCCGGTATTTTTTTGAAGAAAAGGTGGCAACCCTATTCATATATGTAAATTAACTACTTTCAAAGGGAAATGTGTTGTTTGCATATCAAGCCAGAAGGTGATGTCATAAACATGAGACACCACAGACATATTTACATCTGTCTCCTTATTTATATAATTGCTTACAATTCTGCTGCCACGATGTATAGTTCATTTAAAATCATGTTTATTTTCTACAATTACAGCATAAACAATACTTAGTCATTTTAAGCCTTTATTTAATTTAAAAAAACAAAAAAAAACATTTTTTTGTATTAAATATGTATTTTCATACTCATCTGTTACGGCTCCTCTGCAGGATAGGATCCGTCACCTCAGTCTATCGCCTCCTGGCCTTCCCAGGATCCTCTGGTGAGTCAGTCCTTAGGTTAGACTTATGAAATCTTTATCATCCTTTCTGACCTCGGACTTTTCTGTCGCAGTCTGTGAAAGAATTTGAACATCAAACCAATGCTAAATATATCATCACAGGTAATAGGATACAGCCCCTTGAGTCAGGTATGGTCGTATGAAAGACAAGTCTCTTTGTAGTCAATAATTAAACCAGTGTTCTATGTATGAAATTATAGTGCACAGAGATTTGGAATACTTACAACACAAGTTCTTGAAGTCTGTCCTCAGGTCAAGAGATTGTCAAGGGGGAGGTGAAAGCAGACTCCTAGACTTTCTATTATCAGTATGGTGACCATTTCCTCCCTTTAATTATTAATTAGTCCTGGGATATGATGTGATACTCCGGCATCCAAGGGTAAACCAAGAGTTTTGTTTTGGCACTGCTTCAAGCATGGGAGTGGCCATTGCTTCACTGATGCACAAGAAAAAGGTGATCATTGTATAGTGCAAGAAAAGTGAACCCATACATTGTTCAATGTGCACAGCAGAGCTTGGGCTCGTTTTTGCATGGGATCAGCAGGGGAGACCTAGACCCCAAAAACGCGGGTCTCTGTACGCTAGCAGATAGAACCAGTCGCTGACCGGACAGCTGCCTGTGTCATATGGAAGCGTGGCAGCCGCCAGTCAGAGGATAAACTGGAATATTGTGCCAGTCAGAGCCCTGGAATATTGTGCCAGTCAGAGCCCAGTAATATTGTGCCAGTCAGAGCCCAGTAATATTGTGCCAGTCAGATACCAGAAATATTGTGCCAGTCAGAGCCCAGTAAAAGTGTGCCAGTCAGAGCCCAGTAATATTGTGCCAGTCAGATATGAGGAATATTGTGCCAGTCAGAGCCCAGGAATATTGTGCCAGTCAGAGCCTAGTAATATTGTGCCATTCAGAGCCCAGTAATACTGTGTCATTCAGAGCCCAGGAATATTGTGCCAGTCAGAGCCCAGTAATATTGTGCCAGTCAGATACCAGAAATATTGTGCCAGTCAGAGCCCAGTAAAAGTGTGCCAGTCAGAGCCCAGTAATATTGTGCCAGTCAGATATGAGAAATATTGTGCCAGTCAGAGCCCAGGAATATTGTGCCAGTCAGAGCCTAGTAATATTGTGCCATTCAGAGCCCAGTAATACTGTGCCATTCAGAGCCCAGGAATATTGTGCCAGTCAGATACCAGGAATATTGTGCCATTCAGAGCCCAGTAATATTGTGCCAGTCAGAGCCCAGTAATATTGTGCCAGTCATATACCAGGAATATTGTGCCAGTCAGAGCCCAGGAATATTGTGCCATTCAGATCCCTGTAATATTGTGCCATTCAGATCCCTGTAATATTGTGCCATTCAGATCCCTGTAATATTGTGCCAGTCAGAGCCCAGGAATATTGTGCCAGATACCAGGAATATTGTGCCATTCAGAGCCCTGTAATATTGTGCCAGTCAGAGCCCAGTAATATTGTGCCAGTCAGAGCCCAGTAATATTGTGCCAGTCAGATATGAGGAATATTGTGCCAGTCAGATACCAGGAATATTGTGACAGTCAGAGCCCAGGAATATTGTGCCATTCAGATCCCTGTAATATTGTGCCAGTCAGAGCCCAGTAATATTGTGCCAGTCAGATCCCAGGAATATTGTGCCAGTCAGAGCCCAGTAATATTGTGCCAGTCAGATACCAGAAATATTGTGCCAGTCAGAGCCCAGTAATATTGTGCCAGTCAGAGCCCAATGATATTGTGCCAGTCAGAGGCTGAGCCCAGTAATATTGTGCCAGTCAGAGGCTGAGCCCAGTAATATTGTGCCAGTCAGAGGCTGAGCCCAATAATATTGTGCCAGTCAGAGACCAGTAATATTGTGCCATTACCCTGTTCATTATTCCTCTCCCCTTCCCCATCACTTACCTCCTGGCTGCTGCTCCGTGTCCCCGGCCGGACGTCTCCGTGTAGTGTTCCCTCCTGCACGGAGGAGGGAAACACAGTCACCGGATGTGACGTAACGTAACATCCGGTCGTGGTGATTTTTTTTTTCGGGCGGCCGTATCCAGCGGATGGGGCTGCCAGGAAAAAAAAAAAAGGCAGCGAGGTGTGGGGGGAAGCCGGCAACACGGGTGTCACCCCCGCTGGAGGTGTCACCCGGTGCGGTCCGCACCCCCCTCGGGACGCCACTGAAGCCAAATATATGATGATGGTCACTTTCCTTTCATGTGATGATCATTAAATATTTGGCTTCAAAATGTGTTGGAATATTAGAGCAACAGATATCTTTATCTAACGATTGGTGAAAATAGATTTTCTGTGCCCACTGTGTGATGTTCAATCACTGGATATTTGGATTTTGCTCATCCTATGTTATAGAGTTATATATCTCCCATTCTGTTGTTTTGGAGACTTTTTCCAGTAAGGCTACATTGAAATAAAGTTCAAAATGTCCTTCTCAGTTACCTCCAATTTTCTCTTTATTGAAAAGATGCTCAAGTTCTGGATTTGCAAGATGCCTGTGATGGTCAAGATTTGTCCCTCCGTTTCAGGAAAGAAGTACATGCTTTACTAACCATTTAAAGATACTAACCATTTAAAGTGACATGTCATGTACATTAAGTGTATTGTCTTGCAGACAGAAACATGACATTTCCCACTAGGGTTAGTAGAGCAATATTAGGTTTGACAAGCCCAAAGTGCTTCCTTCTATTATTAGTGAATGGGGATTTTTCTCCCCCCAAAAGTCTCAAACTGAAACACAACCATCATCTCAGAAGCAATCTGATGCCAGGAAAAAAAAAAGTGAATAAATATCTTAGCAGTAGAGAGTCCAGGGCATGAGCAGTGTGGGTGGCAAATGATCCAATAATACAATAAGTACTAATGTGGTTGGAAAACATGCTTTCATTATATAAGAATATCATCATTACCTCAGCAACTGTGAACCTGCCATCACCTCATCAACAACAAGCATTGCAGTAAATGACAAGACTGTTCCAGGTATGAAGAGATCTAATAAAGTCCAGTACCAGTATCCCTGTATTTCCTTCATACAAAACTGCATACTTCTGGGAAGTATCCATTATATCAATTTTAAATCATATGAATGGATAACTAAGCAGTTTTACAATCATTAGCATTAGTTTTGGCTCCCTCTGGTTCTACTTTGACATGAGAGAGAGGAAGTTAAATTGATTTCTATGGCAGAGAAAAGGTGACCTCATTGATATCAATGAATAGTACTGCATAGAATGGATATATGTGCTTACTGGTAGGAATGTTAAATGGAAAGAACTGCATGTAAAAAGCCAGGGACTTTTAGTTGGTTTGATATGTGCTTGCAAAACATTAAAGCAGTTTCACAGCACAAAATAGAGTATTTTATACAAATGATTAGCCTCAATTCACATTACATAAATTGTATATAAAAATGACATGCTTTGTAACAGCAGACAAATTCTAAAACAAATGGGAAATAGATATAGAAAAATATGATTCTGGATTTTTTTTTTAATCAATTTCTAGTTTAATTCAGGGTGCCAACATTTTGTGTAGAGATGTACAATAGACAATGAAGTATATATAGGTTCTTGGTGAAAGGAATATGGGATACAATATTTTGGCATTCAGCAAAAGAGTAGGGGTGCAGGAAGGTCCCTTGATCAAGATAGCTCTCTACTAAAATATACTGTCATTCAAAGGACCCCATCTCCTAAATATTGTTGATAATGTGAATGTAGAGAATAAAAAATATATATTTTTAAAATACCTATGCATTGTGTTAACAGAATTGCCAGCAAATGCATAATTTAAGAGAAAATTATGCTAACACAATGTATAGATGGTATTTAATCATTTTTTTCATCTAGATTCACAGTACAAATAATGTTTAGGTGATGGAGTCCCTTAAACATAAACTTGTTCAAACATTGCCTTTTGATATCTGTACCCAATTGTCATTAATAGCAAATATTTGTTTCTTTTGTTTTGCAAAATATACAGTACAGTGTAATATGACTAAATAAAAAATATCATATTTTATGTTTATTATTTGTATTTTGGGGTAAAATTGTTCTAGTGAATTTCATTGATGTAATAAAGTATTTTTTTTTTTAAAATATCTGTGCATTTCATTGGTGTGTGTGTGTGTTTGTGTAATGAATGCACACACAGAAGCTTACAGTCCAGACTTCTTAATAACCATTGCACTGCCCAAGAATATATTGATGGATAATGCTGCTGCCTGGCTTATCACATCTTCCCTCAGCAGATGCTCTCTTTCCAATCTATGGATCCTGATTGGCAGATTTTTTTTTCCATTGAAAGTTAAATTTTATTTTGGCAGATGCTACACAGAACTCCTTCTGGGGATAAAACCTTCAATGGCCTCTGTGGTGCTCAGCTGCCTGGTGAGAGCACCACCCCCTTCCACTATTGAGGTGAATTACTCACTCCATGTATTGTTATCAGGCAGGTCAGAGAGGGCATTTAGACAGAATTTCAAGAACCTCTCTGTGTCAAACATTTGGGCTGGAGCCATTGTTTCTATGCCCTGTAGATGCATTGTGTATTCTATGTCTATGCTCATGCAAAACACTGAATATGATTGGTGCACACTAAAATACATTACATCACTCCTTTACCTCCCCCACCCCTCAAATACACACAGCCACAAAATGTTAACCTGATTGAAAATTCTCCACTCCCCCACCCCTTCTTGGACAAACTGGTCCTTCTGGATGGCATAAGGAGATATTGACTCTTGGCTAGTGTGATTTTAATAATTTGCTGCAGGAGCTCTTGGGCAGCAGAGCTATCAATCACTGTCCAACTTCATGAAGCCACAATTCATGACTTAAATCAGGGTAAGGTTTTTAGCGTGTTTCTTTGATTTATGTATTAATTTCTCTTACAGCTGAGGTTGCATTGCAACTTCCATCCCTCTCGCACAATACCTAACTGAGGGTGGTGGGAGTTGAAGTCCAAACATCTAGCTTAGAGGAACGCAGACTGCACAAGCATGATGTATGTAATCAGTAAGATAAGTAATAACACCTGCTTTCCCAAGAGACTCTGCAACATCCAAATCTTCCTTCCTGGGACAGACAGACACACACACACACTCATTAAAATGATCGTGTGAGGACTACAGATTACTTTGACACCTGCACCAGTAGGATGGATCACACTATCCTTTCTACACCCTTATAGATAAATGCAGCTAACGTATCCATATAAGCATCATGAAACATAAATATAATGTCTGCATTATAATATATATATATATATATATATATATATATATATATATATATATAATGTCCAAAAATAGGAAGGAGACACGCACTCATAGGATATATATATATTATGAGGACAGTTAGCCTAATAGACTAGCTTACTTTCAACCTTCTTTAACATTTAAATATTGCTATGGTTTCTAACAAAAAAACAAAACAAATATCAGAAAGCAATATTCAAACCTGAAGCTTGTCTCTGCAGATCCATGGAGACAGCGATAGGCTTGATGGTCCATGCCAGCAGGCAAAGGGTTAAAAGGCACACTGCACATAATACAGAGGCTCTCCAGTGGTTAGTATTTTTTTTTGAGATCCAGTAGTCACGCCTCCTTTGGGATTTTGGCTCCAATAGCCTCCAGCTGGGCGTGTTTATGCGAGGCAGCCTGGCTGTGGTAGGAGGGATCGGTGGACTGCTATTGGTCTGGCCGGAGTGATGTAATCCATAGGATAGCTGTAATAACTAGTGCATGGGAAGAGTGGAAGTTTTGCAGAAAGGAGTGAGAGCACTCGCAGGGACGCTGGAGAGGGAGCAGGGCTGGCAACCAGCTTTCTATGTAAGCCACTCACACTCAGTGCAGGGAAGCTAAGCAACAAGGTGACATCATGGTGCAGCAGGCAGAAGCCATGGACATGGACAGCAGTCACCATACTGAAGCCACAGACACTGAGGAAGGCGAGTTTATGGCTGGGAGCCCGGTAGCCCTGGATGAAAGTGACCCGGACTGGTGTAAAACGGCAACTGGCCACATTAAGAGACCCATGAATGCATTTATGGTATGGTCCAAGATTGAGAGGAGAAAAATCATGGAGCAATCTCCTGACATGCACAATGCAGAGATCTCCAAGAGGCTGGGGAAACGCTGGAAAATGCTGAATGACAGCGAGAAGATCCCCTTCATCAGGGAAGCCGAGAGGCTGAGACTCAAACACATGGCGGATTATCCTGATTACAAGTATCGACCCAGGAAAAAACCCAAGCTGGAGCCTTCATCTAAGCACCCCCTGGGCCACTCTCCGGACAAGAGTCTGAGCACCAGCGGCAAGAGCAGTAAGATCTCTGCAAAGAAATGTCCCAAACTGAAGTCCAGCAGCAAGCCCGGGGCTAAGTCCCCCCAGGAGGATGCTGGTGGCGAGGACTATGTGTTTGGAAACCTAAAGGTGAGCAAAGCTGTTAAATGTGTGTTTATGGATGAGGATGAGGACGAGGAGGACGAAGAAGAGGACGAGTTGCAAATTAGGATAAAACAAGAGGAAGACGACGACCAGTTGATATCTTACAATGTGGCCAAAGTGCCGGCCAGTCCCACCTTGAGCTCCTCCGCGGAGTCCACTGAAGGAGCTAGCATGTATGAGGAGATGACCAATGGCACCAACAACAGACTGTATTACAATTTCAAAAATATCACCAAGCAAAGCACAGCACCTCCCACTATCACCTTGGCCCCATCCCGGTCTGTCTCTACCTCATCCAGTGACAAAGATGATCTGCTGTTTGATCTGAGCTTAAACTTCACCCAAAACCCTCAGGCACCCGAGCTGGGTAACTCCAATTCAGGAAACCTTTCTCTCTCATTAGTGGACAAGGACTTAGATTCATATAGTGAGGGCAGCCTGGGCTCACATTTTGAATTTCCAGATTACTGTACCCCAGAGCTCAGCGAGATGATAGCAGGGGACTGGTTAGAAGCCAACTTTTCAGACTTGGTGTTCACCTACTGATTTTATTAATTATTATTATTATTTTTATTTTTTTTTTATAAATATTTTTTTTTTTATTTGGGGGGGGGGGGGGGGTAAGATCAATGAAATTTTGGATGGAAAGAACAAAACAAAAAAAGAGAGAATTTGATGGGTTTTTTTATGTTCAGATGAAACAGTCTGCGATTTCTAATCGTTCAGGTTAGGGATATGAAGAAAGAGGGAAAAAATGTGATCAATGGTCTGGATCAGTCTGCAGAAATGTGTATTTCTTGGCAGCTCAACTGTTACTCAAGGGGGTAATTGTAATGTTTTTGTTTTTTATTTAAATTTTTATTTTACAGTTTGAAATAATGTCTTGGAAAGGACTATTACAACAAGATTTTTTTTTTTTTCTTCTTTTGGAGGGAGAAAACTGATTTCTGCTATGCATCTGATTCTTAAGCTGCAGGGAAGCTGTGACATGCAGACAGGACACATGCTACATAGAACTGTGAACTGATTCAATCAGAATTTTTACAGGTCAACTCAAATGTACCGTTTTACAATGTGATTTTTTTTTTTTTTTTTGCCAACTCTTTTTGTATCTTGTTCCCTTATACCTCCTTGAATTTCAGACAACCCAGACCTCAGTACAAAAAAAAAATAAGGTATTGAAACACTTTTTTTATACATAAACAGACCTCAGTCTTTTTTAAAAATTAAAATATTTTCAGGCGTATTTTTGTACAGTTTAAAGGGAACATTCCTGATGTCATTTTTTTTTCTTTCTTACTTTTCAGTGAGACTTTTCAGGCACTTCCTATCCATTTCTGTTTTTTAGCATGCAAGTATGTTCATAAATATTTTTTTTTTTGTCCTGCTAAAGGGATTTTAAAAAACAAAAAAAGGAAATATTCCTTGCATCTAAAAGGCCTTGTGGTTTTAAAACACTTTTTTTTGTACAGCTATAGTTCAGATTTGTTCAATATTTGTAGGTAAAGATTTATTGAAATGGTGATATAGACCTCAGAGCTGTTAGCTTAAAGATTGTATATGTACTGTATTATAGTAGGATTCTATGTATATCATATGCTGTGATATGTGGATGGGACCGGAAGGAAGAGGTGAAAAAAAACTGGATACTTCATTTTTAGCTAAAAGGGCACATAAATGTTTCTCATCATGTGCAATATAACCTGAAAGGAAACTAGTACAGACCATCTGCATATTTTGTAGCAAATGAGGGAAAAGCAGACTTGTGCACTGTTAACATCATTGCCTGTTTTCCTAATGATGAAAGTCTGTATCTTGATGATTTTAATAAATCAGCTGGAACTGATAGACATTTTTGGTATCAGTGTCAATGTGTGCCTGGAGGAAGAATGGAGGTGTGATTGATTTATACCAGACAGCATGGGGTTACATTGTGGGGGGGGGTGTAAGGGTTCTATAAAATACATTCAGTAAAAGGAAGGTGACTTTTGTTTTTATGTATATAATGTAAAGTTTGTATGCTTAATATTTAAACTTGTCTGTCTTTTTAAATAATAAGAAAATCATACATAGGGATACATGACTGCAGGCTACATAAAAAAAAAAAAGGAAGGGGGAAGGGGAATTGGGAGTGTCTATGTGATAAGAGCCTAAGACTCCAGTCTGTACAGACTGATCACTTGTATTAGGTTTGTGTCTTGGAAATATGACCCTGGGTTAGTGTTTAGTATGCAGTCAGTGTAGGTATCCTGTCCTGACAACCTTCTGACTTGAAACCCTCCCCCCTCCTCCTCTCCCCTACACATCTGCATCATTTCACTTATATTAGGCTGTCTGGCCAGACTGCTTCAGATCAAACTATATAGGGAGAAGGGGGGGGGGGGGGGGGGGATCTGTCCTTAAAATAAATCTACCACAGCTGAAGCACGTATTGTGTTTTAATATTTAGTGGATAGAGAGCTTTTAATTATTTACATACCATAGGGAGGGTCTAGCCAGTGAGTGGTAGAATATCTAGTCAGCCTGGCTGGATTGTAATTTCATTTATTTAAAGATGAAGCTCTTGCTGTGAGCACTATACCCAGGTGTGTGTTTTTAATATCTCTCTCTATATTTAAGGGCCTTGCCAGAAAGAAAGTGTTTGCTCTTTAAATTCAGACAGCTACTGTATCCTTTTTTGAAGATGTAGAAATCAAAGGCAGCTAACAGTACTCTATCCCATGCAATGATTGTATGAATGTTTCAGAACAAGAGATTACATCATATGTGCTGGCAAAGAATAATAAATAATCCAGAAGGGGAATGTAATCCCCAAACACTATGTCATTGCTTATCTTAGCTGAATTCTAATGCCAAATAAAAGGAGAAAAATACATCAGTGGTGGTATATATTTTTCATGTGCTGTAATGAGTTGCCCTACAAAAATAAATGGTTATGTCTGTTGATTAATGCATCAGGTGTAGACAGATCCTAGACTGGTCATTAAAATGGCTCTGTCACCTAAACGGTGTTTGCAGCATGAAGGTACAGCCTAGATCCAGTATACACTGTGTTTTTCATGACTGCCAGCAAGATTAAGGAAAACAAAATGGGTTGTGCATGTTCCTGATCTCACCATGTGGCAGCATATATAACATTATTATTTGGCATATACTTAACATAGTGCCACTAGATGATGTCTTAAAAATGTGACCGGGCAGGGAAATTTTAAAATCTTTAAATTTTTTTTTTTTTTTTTTTTTTTACATTTGCAATGCACTTGCTTTCTATTTAGCCAACCATGTGTGTTGGATAAGTATTTGTTCTACATTCATGCTGTACATCTGGTTTAGCTGTCAGTGTCTCAACAATTTTATATGTTGGTAGGGGGTGTGTCAAATTAATATGCGCAAGCCTTTGACAGTCAGAGGGTTTTGACAATTGTATTTAAGGTTTTTGCTGAGTATATATAAAAAAAATCATCTAATTTTTTTTATCTGCAAAAAAAAAAAAAATGGCCTAGACAGTAGCAAGGAGATATAGCTGTACACTGTTCTGCTGATCAGATGGGTTTTTTTAAGGGCATTATTGGACAGCCATAATAAAGCTGCACATCTGTCTCAAAAGAAACCAAATGAAGATCTGCCTTGGAAAAAAAAAAAAAAAAAAAATCTCTAACAAATGCTGGCACCCCCAGGGCTTTCCGCTCATGGTGCCTATAGCAGACACAGGAGGTGGTTAGACTGCATCCATCAATAGCACCCCCTCCCCCTCCCAGACAGCTCTGAGTCTGCTTCCTTCACACAACAGGGCTGGAACTATCCACTAAGGAGAGAGGGATGTGAAACACAAGGCATTTTGATATAATTAGAAAGCTTACATTCATTCTAACCCACACCAATCTTAAAGCTGACTACAATGTGCTTATATATTCTCAGGAAATTGTTGGGGGGGGGGGGGGGGAGAAAGCAACTGATGAAATTTTGTAACTTGGTATTTGTGGAAATTATCCTAGCCTGAGGCTTTCAATTCTATAATTGTTTTCTGTAAAGATTTGCTTCCAGGCTGTGTCAGTCTGCATCAGGTAGAGGAGGTTCATGGGGGGGTTGGAGTCTGAAGGTTGTGAGGGGAGTAGAGCTGACACATGTAAATAAATTATATTTTTATCTATTTGTGAGAGGCAGTGTGGTAGAGTTGCATAGTGCAGAAGGGAAGTATATATTTGGTTACAATAAAATAAATCATTCTACACAAAAGGAAGAGGCACATGCTGGCTGGAATATCATTTTATATTGAGGTATCCTGTAGTAAGTCTACTTTAACAGAGCACAAGCTAGTTGGGATGTGTTTTAATACTAGAAAGGGTTAAAACTTAGATCTGTCCAAAAGGAAGGGGATTTTTCACTAGAATGGCATTGGGGGTATGCATGCGTGAAGTAAATATCAGCACACTTAAATATTTAGTACATAATATTGTTACCCATTATGAAAATGCTTTATGGCATAAGATGCCAAATCTGATAGCTCGTCATCAGTTTAACCATCGACCTAATCCGAAAGTATTTGAGCTCGAGGTTTACATCAAGACTCAACCAAGATTCTGTATCAAATGGATCAATGGACAGTCTCTATCTCACGTGTGATCAGAAACACATTACAAGGAAGGCTTGCTCAAAATACTATTATACAATTATTTATGGGTCAGGGAAAATGTGTTAAGTTGCTCAGAGAAGGATTTGTTTTGGTAAGGACAAAAAAACATTTACTTGAGGTGATTTGCTAATTTTGAATCCTAACTACAAAAAAAGTGGAACTTGAACATATTTTAAATAAGTTTATTTTCCAAACTTCAATAGATCAATGCTTTGGCTGAGATTGCCAGGTTTAAAAAGCAAATTTATCTTTAGCTAGTCATCTGTTATAGAAAACTGGTTGATATAGGCTTAGTCCAGTCCTTAGGGTAATTATTGTTAACCCACAAATAAAAGGCCATCTGCTAGCAATTACAATTCACTCTGCTAGTAATTTAAGAAGAAACAGCTTTCATTTTTTTTTTCTTAAGATGACTATTTTTAAATGTACAAATTGATAGAAGTATAAAAAGAATTATTTGAAAACAAAATGTAGATTTTTTTTTTTATTTAATCCCAGAAAGAAAATCTAAGTAGAATTAATGCTGATATAGTTTATTCTGCAAGACAGGAGAAATTAGCACTGTTTATAGTGAATAGCATTTTATTAGCTAATTGCACATTCCCTCCTTGATCAGGAGTTTTAGGCTCAGTTTATGTTTATTTTGAATTCATACAGCTGTTTATATTAACAGAGCCAGATAGTACAAAGTAAGACACGTTATAGGCAACTGATCTTCTTGAAGTAAACCTTTAAGATTTTGGGGGGGATAAAACAGATGCTTTGAAGTGTCATTCTCTTGAGCCAATGAGTGTCATGCTGTGTTCTACAGAATCAGTTCATGGCAGTGATATGAGTGGGTGAGGTGACTGAATTACCATCTTTTTAAGTCAAAGCTTCAATGTATATATCTTTAGGGCACCCATAGGGAATTTATGGCAGTATACTCTAATTCCTCCTTTATTGCACTGTCTGTTTTTTTTTCTTCATCCAGAAATCCAATTCCCTGTTATATAGAGGTAATTGAAACCACTATACACTTTTTATTAAAGCGAAAATAAGATCGACCCAAACAGGTTTCTCTCCTCCCCCCACATCTGTAGCATACATAGCCTTTAGGAATATAAATATATATATATATATATATATATATATATATTTTTTTTTTTTTTTTATGGTCACGGTGCAGCTAACATTACATAATAAAATTCTAGTTAAAGCCACAGTTCTGTAATATCAGTGTCCTAGCTTCACTCACCAAGCAAACACCTAAAACATTAAATTCTATTTACTATAAATAGAATAAAGTGTTGGGATTTATTTTAAACTGTAATTACTATACAGATTGAAGATGTCCTGTTCCTGCTTTCACCTGTCCTAAACCACCTCTTTCAATATTATTGTCTACATGCACCTTACCACGTGAAGCCAAAAAGCTTAGCAGCGTTAGCATGTGAGTTGTCTACTGAAACTCCCATCATCCACAGTCAGCTTGCCATATGCTTTACAAATATATATATATATATATATATTTTTTTTTTTTTCTCCCAACAAATTGTAACTCCAGGTTGAGATCCCAAACTGTATTTATCAACACTGACAAGTTGCAAGATGTTTTTTTTTTTTACCAGAAAGAATGTTGACTTAAAAAACAGACTGTTTGCCTTTAATTTGTTTACGAAAACCCCTCCCTATCCATCCAAAGCCTCTCACCTTACTTATCCCCATGTGGTTCTCATCAAGAAGTTGTGTCAAGGCCTTACTTACCTCTCCCCCCCCCCCCCCCCCCCTCTTTCGCTGAAGCACAGTTTTTTTGGTTTTTTTTTTTTACATCCACTTTCATGTTTTTGATCTTAATTATCAACGTTTCTGGTCAGCCCCCGCATTAATACTGAGAGAGAGAGCTGGGAATAGCCGGATTTAATGGTGTATACTGTTTAAGCATTAATGCTAAGATACTGTGTCTGGCACCTGTGTTAGTTATGCATGTCTCGGCAGCACAGGCTCGGCAGTATTAACCCTTTAGACTAAAAAACATGGAATTTATTTATATTATAAAGATACATTTAAATTTGCATTTTTTTTTTATTGTTTTGTTTTATTGGTTTTAAACTGTAAATTTTAAAGGTGACCAAAGCCTTAGGAGGCGTGGTATTACCCTAAAAACAACTGAATAACCTCAACACCCCAAATAAAATGGCGATATGGTCACTCGACTTCCAAAATTGTAAATGGCCATACAGGGACAATTTTGTTTTGGGGATGCAAGGGGGAAAGTGTGTGAAGGTGGGGAATTACACGTTTTAGGTGAGTATGGCCTATTGATATTTATGTTATTTACTTGGAAAATCATTTAAACAAGACTAATGTCTTTTCATTGACAAAAACTTATATCCATATTTATTGCAGTTTAAACACTTTTTTTTCCGGATGTGATACACTTATCCTGAGCTTCTAGAACTGAAAGACACCATAAGAGGGATAAAGGGACGGGGGGTGTCCAAAGCCACTTGGTAGTAGGGTTTCCCCATTTTTCTTCAGAAAAATACCGGCCTTGGTACTGTCTCCATAGACTTAACATTGGCCTGATGCCAATTTTTTTTTTACCAGCCTGCCAGTAAAATACTGGCCTGCCGGTAAAATACCGGCCAGGTGGCAACCCTACTTGGGAGGTTTGGATTTCCATAGCCTGGTGCATATTTGCCTGACATATAAGTAATATTTTAGATAGGGATGCTCTAAATGAACGAGGAGCGGCATATCACAGCCAATCGGTGTAAATATGGACAGGGTACAGCAAGCAAGACTAAGGCAATTAAAGGGTGTGTTCCAAATGTAGAATAAGTGAGGTCGAATTGATTCAAATATAAATATCGAGCCAACATAAACTAAACTATAAAAGCAAATGCAAAGTCAACATATAATAATCCGTTAAGACGTTGGGAAGCGCTGCCATAGACCGAGCCAGGGCGCTGGAGGAAAGAAGTTTCACTTTTCATTTCATCGCTTTTGGCCTGCGTCGCAGTCTAAGGGACAACAATGTCTTTAACTGGACCAAAAAAACAATGCATTTTGATCTAAGGTGTCTAGATAGGGAAATAGATATATAGATATAGATAGATGGAGTGGTCAGGAATATGATATAAAAGACAATTAAAATTGAAACAGATTTTAAAAATCCTTATGACAAGTATGTATATGTATATAGTGGAATGGAATAAAATGGTAAAATAATAAAATATGGATTACTTAAACAACTCACTATTAATGAACAATATGTTAAAATAAAGCTTAACAAAATACAAAACAGGATAAATGACCATTAATGAACTGTATGACTTAAAAAACAAATATATAAAATACCAAAAAAATGCAAAATAGTAAAGACGAAAAGATGATCATGGGTTAATAGAAATGATATGTAGAAATATGAGTTGTGCAAACAATGAAATATATTAAGGAGTTTAGAAAGTATGTACAGGAAATACATAATAATGAAAATTAAACTCGCGAATGGAAGCAAAGTGCAAAAATAAATACTGTGAATACAGTATAAAAGGGAGAGAAAGGCTTATTAAACAAACAGTAATAAGAGGAATACATAAAATAATAAAAAAAATAATAAAAAATTAGATGTCTGAAAAATAATAAAATAAATCAGGAAGGAGTCTAAAAAAAGTGGTCAGAGGAAGGGCTCCAGAGGGAAAGTTTTATTTAGTTCTTTGAAAAATGGTCAGAGCAGTGGCAACTGACATTTAATGTGGACAAGTGCAAGATTATGCACCTTGGGCGTAAAAACCCACAAGCAGAATATAGACTATTTGGTACAGTCCTAACCTCAACATCTGAGGAAAGGGATTTAGGAGTAATAATTTCAGAGGACTTGAAGGTAGGTAGGCAATGCAATAGAGCAGCAGGAAATGCTAGCAGAATGCTTGGTTGCATAGGGAGAGGTATTAGCAGTAGGAAGAGGGAAGTGCTCATGCCAATGTACAGAGCACTGGTGAGACCTCCCTTGGAGTATCGTACGCAGTACTGGAGACCGTATCTCCAGAAGGATATTGATACTTTGGAGAGAGTTCAGAGAAGGGCTACTAAACTGGTTCATGGGTTGAAGGATAAAACTTACCAGGAAAGGTTAAAGCATCTTAACATGTATAGCATGGAGGAAAGACGTAACAGGGGGGATATGATAGAAACATTTAAATACATAAAGGGAATCAACACAGTAAAGGAAGAGAGTATATTTAAAATAAGAAAAACTACCACAACTAGAGGACATAGTCTTAAATTAGAGGGGCAACGATTTAAAAGTAATATCAGGAAGTATTACTTTACTGAGAGGGTAGTGGATGTATGGAATAGCCTGCCAGCAGAAGTGGTAGAGGTAAACACAGTCAAGGATTTTAAGCATGCGTGGGATAGACACAAGGCTATCCTAGCTATAAGACCGGGAACGGGGGACTAATAAAAGTACTCAAAAAAAAAAAAAAAATTGGGCAGACTAGATGGACCGAATGGTTCTTATCTGCCGACACATTCTATGTTTCTATGTTTTGGGAATAGAGTCTTATTTTATTTATAAATCCATAAAGCTTCTTTCAGGAGGAATAAACTCCGTTCCCATGAAATTCATATTAGTAACACCTCCTTTAGGACCAGGGCCGACCCTAGGGTCATGGGCGCAGGGGTGTATGCAACAGGAAATACACTGCTCGGCTTTGTGGTGATGACCTCCCACTCCTCTGACCCATCTGCGCATTGTCAAGACGAAGTTTGGGAGTTTTCATTCCTTCCCCCCGCTACCACCCGATTATCCTGTATCAAGTTCATTCATGGACAGATGGGGGCAGGTTTTTTGGGGGGCACTGAGGTGGGCTGTTATATGCTGCGCTACATTCATTAAACGCTAGTTTTATGAGTATCACTATCTACAATATTACTTTCACAGGTTTTCACAGTCCAGTCATACTACACCATACATTAACATCTTTTTTTCAGTTTGTTATTTTTGTTTGCCAATCTACTGCAGGTTTCACAGTACATACTATCTTATATATTGGTTGTTTTGTGGGTTGGAGTTTTCCACTCTTGTGCAGGGCTTATTACCAGGGCCGCCATCAGCAGATGACAGACGATACACCTTTTTAAAAAAAAAAAAAAAGCTTGCCAGCAGAGACTCTGGCTGGGTAGATCTCTCCTCACTAGCATCTCCACGCGAGAAAGCAGAATGGTGTCTGTGCAATGTGCAGACATCCTGCCATGCTGCCTCTCTTGCGCTACTGCTCTGGTTTGTGCTCCGGAAGGTCATGTGTCTATGGAGTCTCCTGTTTATGACATGATTTGTTGCTTGCTATGCAAATGAACTGGTTTTCAATGGGAAATGTGTAACTTGCATCAAGCCACAATTGATGTCATGAACAAGACACATAATTGAGGCATTTATTTGCTATTTTGCTAACACAGTTTATAGATCATTCTAATTATAGTTTTTCTTTCTATAAATTCACAGTAGCAACAATGTTTAGGTAATACAGTGCCTTTAAAGGTACATTGTGCAATATCTCTTTTTATATCTGCTGCATCACCAATTACCCCTTCTCTATTGGCCACTAGTGATGTCGCGAACGGTGAACGCGAATTTCTGCAAATGATCGCGAACGGGCGAACCGTGCAAACCTCCATAGACTTCAATGGGCAGGCGAGTTTTAAAACCCACAGGGACTCTTTCTGGCCACAATAGTGATGGAAAAGTTGTTTCAAGGGGACTAACACCTGGACTGTGGCATGCCGGAGGGGGATCCATGGCAAAACTCCCATGGAAAATTACATAGTTGATGCAGAGTCTGGTTTTAATCCATAAAGGGCATAAATCACCTAACATTCCTAAATTGATGGAATAACGTGCTTTAAAACATCAGGTATGATGTTGTATCGATCAGGTAGTGTAAGGGTTACGCCCGCTTCACAGTGACAGACCAAACTCCCCGTTTAACGCACCGCAAACAGTCCATTTGCACAACCGCAAACTCCCCATTTGCACAAGGTTGGATACCAAGCTAGCCATGTCCCGTTCCTTGTCCTCACTGATGTCATTGAAGGTCTCTTCCTCCACCCAGCCACGTACAACACCGAGGGTCCCCGAAAGGTGACAACAAGCCCCCTGGGACGCCTGCTGTGTTTGGTCTTCCACCTCCTCAAAGCCACCTTTCTCCTCTGACTCCTCTTCTTCAGACTCCTCTCTCTGCGTTGCCTCTCTCTGCGTTATTATAAGGTGTGTTAAGTAGTACTATTTAGACATGTGCATTCGTTTTCGGACGAATGCATTTTCGTCCTAAAATAGCATTTTCGTCCATTCGTCCGAAAAACGAATAACGAAAATGCTATGCTAACGAAAGCCGAATGAACGAATGGTTAATAAACGAAAATCATTTGTTCATTCGTCCATTCGTAGTACTATTGGCTTTCTATAAGCCGAAATAGAGTCGGTTTATAGAATACAATAGCATAGTACACTACATTCCATAAACCGACATAATGAACGACTTTCGGTTTATGGAATGCATGTAAGTCTATTGGCATTCTATAAACCGGCTCTATTTCGGTTTATAGTAATGCCAATACTATAGCACGAATTGACGAATGATTTTCGTTTATATTAAACCATTCGTTCATTCGTTCAACTTCTTAGCTTTCTATAAACCGAAACAGAGTCCCCATTCATAAATTTTTATGAATGGGGACTTTAGTCCGGTTTATAGAAAGCCCATAGTATTAAATGTAATCCATAAGCCGAAAGTCTATAAACCGAACGTTTGGTTTATAGACTTTCGGCTTATGGAATACATGTAATCCTATTGCTATTCTATAAACCGAACGTTCGGTTTATAGAATAGCAATAGGATTACATGTATTCCATAAGCCGACAGCCTATAAACCGAACGTTCGGTTTATAGACTTTCGGTATTTGTAATGCATGTAATAGTACTATTGGCTTTCACTACACGGAGACAGAGTCTCCATTCATAAATTTATGAATGGAGACTCTGTCTCCGTGTAGTGAAAGCCAATAGTACTACTATTACATTCATTACAAATGCCCAAAGTCTATAAACCGAATGTTCGGTTCAGGGTATAGGGTCAAAGTTTACTCAATGATAACGAATAGGGGGCGGACCGAACATCGCAATTGTTCGCCCGCCGCGTCGAACGCGAACACGCTATGTTCGCCGGGAACTATTCGCCGGCGAACTATTCGGGTCATCTCTATTGGCCACTCCTTATCGCTCCATTTATTCCTGCTCTATCAGATCTCTGACATGGAAGAGGATACTGGAAATGCCAGTGTGAACAAATGGAAGACGGGGGGTCTATTGCAGAGAAGAGAACTGCAAAGTATCAGAGATAAGACAAAACATAAGTGTATATCTATATCAATGAATACACGCATACATACATTTAAAAGAAAGCTTTCACATTCATATTATTTTTGAGTTTGGAGTGCTCTTTTAAAGTACAAAGGCAGTGATTAAATTGATTTAATTGCAGCCCTTGGGTATGCATATTCCACAACTGCCCAGCCCACCACTCTCTCGTAAAGTGGCCATGCTGTTACCTTAATCTGTCTCAAGATGGTAACCTTGTGAGCAGGGCTCTGTTTATCTTGTGCAATGGTCAGTTTCTATTTGTCTATCGTTTTCCAACCCTCTTTAACCACTGGGCCAAACACATGTGATGTCACGGTCAGAGTATGAAATGGTTAATTAGGTTACATTACAAGTGTCATCTAAAGAATGGCGTATTTAATTCCAATATCAAAAAGGAAAATTTAACAGGTTGATTATCACTTATTCATAAAACCGTTATCCAAAATGACCCGTTATCCACATTTGTGGATTTTGACACAAATTGCAAATATGATTGCCACCTAGCCGGTATTTTACTGGCAGGACAGTACTGGCAAAGCCCGATTTTTTTTTTTTTTTTTCCTGAAGAAAAGGTGGCAATCCTAGTTGCAAATTCCGCACACACCTGTCATAATGCAAACGCACAACAGTTTATACAGTATCCATTAAGCTGTGATATAGCCTTTCCATGCATGCTCAGATTACCCCATGTCCATAAAGGGTAATACATTGGCATGTGTGCAGTCCTGATGCTCTGACAGCAGGTTCCCAACGTTGTCTCACATCACAGCTACATCACAGTAAAATGTACATTGATACTACTGTATTTCATGCTGAGAGGCTTTAATATATCTTACTGATGAAAATGACACATTATCCAGAATTCTTCTGGTCTCGAGCATTTTGATTATGGGATACTCAGCCTGTATATACTTTTGTAAATGAAAAAAAAAAAATGAAACCTTCATCAAAGTCAAACCTCACTGTTTACTCTGGGAAGAACAGATAATTCATATAAGCCTTTAGTTGGATCTCCACTAATCAGACTGAATATGGGGGGTGTTTTCACGTGTGTCCCCTTTGTGCTCGAGTGTCGCTTTGTAGCAAAGCATAGTTAGCATGCCTCCTTAGATTATACTAGAAAGGAGAGCCTCTAAATGTTCTTGCTTAGGACTCCTTTACATCTAGAGATGTCCCTTATCAAACCTTCCAAAGTAGTGGTGAGATTGCCATTAGTTTCTTAAAGGATCACAAATGTGAAAACAAAATACGGTACATCAAAATCTTTATTTTTTTATTTTTATATAAACTTTTTTACTTTTATTAGGTATCAAAGACAAAACATATAAACACACAATAGACAAATCGTACAAAATGTAAAAACATTTTCATAAGATTTACAACTTATTATTATTCATCCAAATTTGCTTAACAATCTCAATAATAACAAAAAAAACAAAAAAACATTCTGATTTCTGAGGGGCAATGCAGGGAGGGTTTCGGGCAATTGGGGCGGATATCTAAATCTTGTACAGCAGAGTTTATTTTGACTTTTTGTTTGTTATATTTCAAAACTAAAATTGTAGACTACATTACCAAGTAAACATTATTATTATTATGATGATGATGTATCTTTTATAGTGCTCCTAATAAAATAATAGTCTTGAATGTCATCAACCTTTTCTGCTAGCATTATGGCTAGTAAGAAAGTGTTTATTCCACCTCACCAGTGGGCAGATGGCCTGTTTAAGGAAAGACACTTATAAAACATGCACCCCTATGGTGGAGTATTGATTGTAATGCAGCCATGCAGTGTACATTTTCCATAACTGTCTCTAATTAAAGGGGCCATCTGGCTACCTTAAGAATGCAGCATGGCAATGCCTTTTTTTTCATATTACAGCCCCATAAGCTGGCTTCAGAAGACTGCAGAAGCAGCCAGTTGTTAGACTACAGCTCCCATGATGCTCAGCCACACAATACCTGAACAGCATGGGAGCTGTAGTCCAGAAAGTGCTAGAAGGCAGCCTGTTGAGAGCTTTGAAATAGACACTGGTACTCCTGTGATTTATAGTGATCTACAAAACACATTATCACACAGACTAAAAACTGGCTATATTGTCCCTTGTAGCTTGTATATTTTTCTAAAGTATATGTTAAAAAAAAATCTATGTAAAAGAAAAGTATCCCAAATGATAACTATACTTTCTTTTTTTATTATCATCATATAGAAAATATGCATATAAAACAGGATAATAAACTTACAAAAATGGTCACATGATTTATATAAAGCGCTATGTTATATATTTCTACCGAGATCCGTGTGACTCAGTAGGATATATAAAGAAAAAATACTCGCATACAGTACATAAAATCTAGTGCAGAGGAGGGGAGAATACGGTGTCTTTCTATTTAATTTTGAGATAATCTTGTTATCCGAAGATTCCAGATTTCAGTTTTAAGTTGTATATTATTTTCCTGTTTCAGTATCCCAGTTTCCATGATATGTATACTTTTAATGTGTTCATACATATATTGCACATATATATTTGTTTTCCTATAGCAGGTGTACATCTCAGATTCCCAGGTCAGCCAGTGTTTTGCAGGACACATGTAACATTTACATACACCCCTACAGAATCTTGAATGCATGTGTGTCCAGGGAATCCAATTAATTAATCAGTGAGAGGAACCTCTTGAACTGCTGTAGCATCAGGAGGTATTAAAGTAGCAAGAAAATAGTAGCAATTTGGAAAGAGGATTGGCTGCTTACGTTACCAGTAATAAAATGGTATATAAAATGTTTTTGCTTGAAGTGGGCCTTCAACAAATAGTACAAAGAAGAAAAGGAGGCCAGGTGCATGCTGGGATTTAGTATTTTCTCAGCAAAAATAAAAAACATATTTTAAAGATCGCAGTGTTTTGTGGGTCCTCAAAACAGAGGCAGTGTTCCTGGATCCAGTCAGAGGTCTTGCGGTCATGTGATCACTTTGTCTGTGTGTCACTCCCTGTACCTCTCACACTGAACTACAACGAGTGACAGTTCATTGATACAGTGTGACAGGAGCATTAACAGTAGTATTTTATTAAAATGAACACTTCCCATTCCTTGATGATCACAATATTTTGCTGTGGTGCTCATTTGTTTGTTGTTGCTAATATTAATGTCCTTTACTAACCGTTGTAGTCCCATACTATTGATCTGGTTGCTCCAGCAGTACCTTATACTGCTTAGATTTTTCTTTTATGTGGGAATTCAGTTAGGTGGGCAACTGGCTAGAGTAAGCAGGTTAGTGTTAGGTTGGCACTTATTAACAAAATAAATAAATAAATAAAACAAATACAATTTTATTTCTCTGTTCATTATGTCCAGTGTGGAGGAGGCTTATGCAATACTGGCATTCAGTTCAGAAAGTGATACCACAATAGCCTCAGATATTGATCCAATTAATCATTTAAAGGGGCTTTGCTGTCAGTCTGCAAAAATAAAAACAAAACCTATAGCGTCCATACTTGTGCTTGACGAGTCTCTGTGGGTTCCTCCAAATTTGATGCAACTAGACATAACCCCATTCGTGAAAACCCTGGGTACACATGAAATGTAACTAATGATGAGCCCATCAATATGGACTCTTACTGAGTGATTATTTATTGTGAGGCTATTACTGCTGCAAGCAAATCTTTATTCACAGCAATACATAGCAGCTACCAATTCCAACCAGTTCTGTGCAAGGCAGAAGATCTGACACCCACCCAGATGAAAAAGAATTTCACTCATTCTAGTGATGGGTATTGTAAAGCAACCATGTATACACTCCTATTGGAGCAACCATTCTATATTGACTATCTCTCTTTTTCCAGCCATGAAGACCTGGCAGAGATTTTAAATGCCTCTCTGCTTCCTCCACTTCAATGACAATACTCATTGTCTGCAAAGAAATGATTCCTCGTAAGACAGGCTGTCCCCAGGTCTGTCTCTCTCCCTCTTCCATCACTTCTTTGTCTGTTTTCTTGCCCTCATCCATCCTCCTTTTGCCTGACTCTTGCCCTCATCCATCCCCTTTGTCACTCTCCTCCTTGCATCCCCTTTTTGTCTGTCCTTTCTTTCCCATCTGTCCCTTTGTCTCTCTCCTTCTCCCTCCATGACTTTTTGTCTGTCTCTCTCCCTCATTCCATCCACTTTGTGTCTCTCCCCCATTTCATCCACCTTTGTCTGCCTCTCTCCCCTTCCACCCCCCCTTGTGCTTCTCCCCCTACTATCTTTTGTCTGTCCCACTCCCCCCTACAGAACATATATCATAGTCATGCCTACAAAATGTTCAGATCATAATGTGCCCACGAGAACAATGGTATGTCAGGAACACAAAGAAAAGTAGTAGTAGAATGACTGAATGAAAAGTGTTAACATACCACCATGTGAAATATCCTCAGTTATCAAGTTTTCAAAAATATGTGTTGAAATGGGAATTCCAGGTATGAAAACTAATATGCGCTCATCAAATGTGGTCTGTTAACTCCCAAACAACCTTGCAAAACTATGCACAGCTGGTATAACTGTACTCTGGTAGTGTTGTTGAACATGATGTGTTTGCTGTTGATATATAACAATCTCTGTAAATTCATACCTGATGAATGATGTGTGTGGGGAAAACACACCCAAATAAGTACACCAACAAACTTTAACAAAGACTGGTAGTAGAATGACTGCATGGAAAGTGTCAACATACCACCATTTTAAATACCCTGGGTTGTCTATTATTTTGGAAATATATAATTTGAATAGGTCGGCTACAATAATGCCCTAGAAGTGCTATAAGTTCGAAAACTAACGTGCTTGTACCAAATGTGGCGTGTTACCCCCCAAGCAACATGGCAAACCTATACATGGGTGGTGTTACTGTACTCGGAATGTTGCTGAACACAAATATTTTTTTTTGTACTATCACACAGAAGCATCTCATAATTAACAGCAACATTGTGATGTGCATGAAAAATATGCACGTGAAAAGTGTCAAAAACCTTAAATGACAACTGCAGCAAAAAAAAAATTAAGTTCTGTTTAATTGAAATTGAAAGATGGCATCAAATGTAGGCATTTTATATAGAAATGATTTAATGAAAGAATACAAATAAAGTACCTTACTGAGCCATCTTTACTCCATATTGCTCTGCCAGGAGGCAGACATCATGTTTAGAATCTTGGGTTAGATCTTCACTCACCTTGGTTCAGAAGAACAAAGATCTGACCTATCTGACCAAAGATTCTGAACAAAATGTCTGCCTCCTGGTAGAGCTATATGGAGTAAAGATGTCTCAATAAGGTACTTTATTTGTATTCTTTCATTAAATCATTTCCATATAAAATGCCTACATTTGATGCCATATTTCAATTAAACAGAACTTAATTATTTTTTCTACATTTGTACTTTAAATACGTTTTGGGCGCTGTGGCTGGTATTAAAGTTAAAGGTGCCGCTAGTCAAATGTGAATATTTTTTAGTTTTGAATAAAAGATTTGTTCCTCTCATTAGTTGGTCTGTAATCTAAAAAAATAGCCAAAAATCCTAGCTATATCAGCTACTCTCAAAACTCTGGACAAATAAATCAACGTATTTTTCATGAAAAAAAAATACTAGGGGAGTAAAATAAATGTTTTAAAGGAACACTAAATGTTATTTTTCACTTGTGCTTCTAATATAGAATCATAAGTGAAATTTAAGTTGTTCCTATTGTGAGGTCATGTACTTTTGATACACGCCAGTTGATCCTTTGACCGACATAGGAAGCAGGCAGCCGTCTGGTTGGCGACCGTCTCTCTCTGCTAGCGCAGAGAGAGACCCTCGTTTTTGCATGGGATCAGCAGGGGGGACCTTAACTAGGTTCCCCCCTGCTGATCCCATTCAAAAAATTAGGGTCTCTCTTTGTGCTAGCAGCAAGAGACCCTCTCATTCAGCAGTCAGAGCGGGGCGAGCTGTATTTAATTTGAAATTTTTTGGTTTCTTTTTTTTTCTACATCAGATTTGAATCATATACATTTTAAAGAGCATTTGGGGCTTAAAAATGCATTAATTTATGGCTTTGTCCATATTGCAATAATGTCCTTTAAAATCTATTGTTTCCTCTTCCAGAGTTTGTCCACATAAAGTAATCAGATGACTCTTCTCAAGTGCCAATCCAAGGGCTTCGCTGGAGATGAATAGGAGATTCTCAGTACATTTTGAAACTTCATAGACATCTGTGTGCTTTGAGCTTACAGAAGCTATGTTGGTGGTAAAACTAAGTTTAGATTTGGGGGAAACAATTGAGAAACATTCTCTATTCCACCAAATGCATAAAAAATGGTGTAGCTGTCCTTTAAATATGGTGACATTCTCAGACCTTCCTCAGGGTTGCCTTGAGCCCATCAGATGCATCTTTTACGGGTCTAGGACACTTCAGCGCAGCGACTTCATTTCTGACAGTTCAGCGCAGCAGTTAGAACGCTGAACTGTCAGCAGTGAAGAATAACGCGGACGCGGCTATGTAAGGGCTGACAGTTCAGAGCTGAACTGTCAGCTCTTACAAACGTACAAGTTAAAATAAAATACCCCCCTTAATAAATGAATCCCCCCCCAAAGTGCCCCCCAAATCCCAATACTAAAATTAACCCCCGAACCCTAATACTAAGCCCCTAAACCCTAATACTAACCCCCGAACCCTAATACCCCCGAACCCTAATACTAAAATTAACCCCCTAAACCCTAATACTAAAATTAATCCTGAACCCTAAAAACTAATTCTAACCACCCTAAACCCCAATACTAAAATTCTAATTCTAACACTCTATCTTCTAACTCTAACACATTAAAACTCACCTTTAGCGATGAAATGTCCCGCAATGAAATAACCCGCAATGAGCTGTCGTGTGGTGAAGTAACGGCGATGAAGTGGATGCAGCCGCGATGATGTGTCCCATCCCCTATTTTTACTGCTTCCCCAGGGAGATCATACCATAAAATACATATACTACTTTTTGGGTAAAATAATGCATTTTCACATCTCCCTTCAGTCTTTGATATACTCACATTAATATAAAAACATTAAATACTTGGATTAGAAGTTTATTAGAATTTACTGATACTCTCGTAGATTACTTGAAGCGGCAGCTGTGCATTGCGGAACAGCAGTGTGGACTGTGAAATACTGGATTAGTTGAAGAGGGATGGAATCTTGTCCACAATTGAGGGCAGGGCATAGACTTCAAGATAATCTGTTGATCTATGTATCATGACAATATCAACTGAATGAGAGAAAAAAAACACAAAATATCATGAGGCAGTGAAGGAAACTTTCCTTTGCAAACATGAATGTATTGCAGTATGAATAAGAAGCCAATGAAGCTTACATCACTGGGCTATGTGACACAACATATATTTATAGGTACACATGCACAAAGTTGATGATCATTTCCTGTTTAATCCAGGATTTTTATGAAACCTCGTTCTGCACTTAAATTACATTCCTGCAGTATATTACAGAAGCTTTACATTAATAATTGTTATCCACTTATGAATAAATCACAAACGCATTCAGAGGCTGGAATATAACATTTATGACAGCTTTGTTACCATAACAAAACAAGGACTAACCTGTGGCCCTTTTTTCAACCTGGCTTGGGCCTAGTCCCAGACACTGCATAAACACACAAGATATGAACACAGATATAAATAGGTACACACACGCGTGCATATAGTATGTAGACAGACTACATATAAATATTTGCTTAGGTCGATAATTTGGGGGAAAGTAGGACCAGTGTCTGCCTGTCAGCGATACAATGAATCAACCATGCAAGGAATCTACCAATTATGCGATGCCACTCTATTTTACTGCAGAGGATTCAATGGATTTCACCTTCCCAATCTGGACCATGGCACAGTGTAAATTCTGTTGTTTTTCTTTACATTTGATTAGGGAGAGATTGCTTTAAGAATTAAAAGCTGGAAATTTCGTACATTGTGTGCAAGTGTTTTACTGGTTTAAAATGTTTAAAGAAGACCCTTTAGATTTGTCTTGAAAGTTTATGAACTATGCTTTGCATCTTTCCATTATTTTAACAACCGTGAGTAATACTTTATTTTACATCTGAAAAATAATTCCTTGTGCCTTTCTATGTCCCTTCCTGCAAATCCTGCACATTCATTAACTAATTTGTCCTAAACTGACCTGCCTCTTCTTTTGCTTCTTTGTTTTTACAGCTTCAAAAAATATATCAGCTTAAAAAATATACAGAATAAATAAGGCTAGCTCATTTAATACGGCCAAGAAGGATGACACTGGCAAGAAAAGCATTTAAAAAGATCAGTTGTCCACTTTAATTCAGTCATAGCAGAAACTACTTGCATGTAGATTTGATTTCCAATACAGTAATTTTAAAACATTTTGATTAAACTTGATGTTTTCTGCATAACTGGAGCAACTTTCAGTTGTTATAGTTTGAAACATAACAAAACTGTGTATACCAGCTCTGTTTTCTAGAGCCTACTATCCAAAAGAAAGGCAGATAATTGATGGGAAAGCTGGGGTTTAACCCATTGAGGACCGACACTTCTGAAGCTCAGGTGGTGTTTGTGCAATGCCTCATTGTTGAGGCATGCCCCAAAACACCAAAATCCACCACTGAATTGACCTGTGATCGCTCCACATTGGATGGAAGCATGCCATTTCAAAATGGCACTGCCCTGTTGTGGGCAAGAGCTTTGGATGTGACCAGTGATCAATTCTGTTGTTGGTGCTAGAGTGGCTCTAGAGGCAGTCAACAACATTACACTGAAAAAAGCACAAGTTAGCCTAAGGTTAGGGTTAGAGTTAGTATTAAAAACAAAGTGCTTCACCTGAATATCCACTGACCACCAGAGTAAGCATAACTATCAAGATATCCATAGCTGCAGTAAGCAGCTGTGCTGGCTGGAGCTCTGGACTGTGACACACGCATGACGCCAGACTATACATGGAACACGGCGCGCTGTCTGACTCCTCCACTGCCATGAAAGTTTAAAAGGTAGCTGAATCATTGCAGATTTCTAGACTGCCTTACCGTGTCTGACCCTTTGCCTGTGACCCTAACCTTTGCTTGCCTCATCGTTTATGCTAGGACCCATTTCTGTGACATAGTTATGTATCTGTTCTGGTGCCCCTGAATCTGGACTGTATTTTGGTTATCCGTTTACATCATCTCAGCAGTGTTATCAGGTATTCTCATTCTATCTAGTATCCTATTGCCTGTACCTGCTGCTTGTTTGTACCAACCATCAAGTGGATTACGATTATAACTACTGCATTACCCACTGCGTGTTTGTGCCGATCATCAAGTGGATTACAAATATTACTGCTGCATGTTCCATTGCCTGTTGCATCAGCTATCAACTGGTTTACAATTATTGTTGTTGCCCTGCTATCACCTGCTGCATCGACATATTGTTCCAACGTCCTAAGGACTCTTGGGTGTGTACTTATATTGCTTACTTGTTATCCTACATATTGGTCTCCTCACCACTGTATATTCCTTACAGTTTGATGGCTTGGGTTGGGGTTAATAGGTCACTGTAGGAGAAAATGGGTAGAACATAGCAATACATTAAGTTTAGTTATTGCCCTATAACTTGCAAAAAACCAGCAGCGAAACATGTAGACATGGGCTATTTCTAAATTCAGGACAAGTATACATGAATCTATTGGGGCGGGGGGGTTATATAAAATAGATATGTAAAATATTTCTCAAGTAAAAGGTAAAATTTAAAAATTTCTATTACATTTTACACTTTTTTATGGTAAATTATATATGATTAAAATTATGGTATCTAAAGAAAACCCTTCTTATGTAAAAACAAAAAAACCCCAATATATAATTTGTGTGGTAACAGTAAATGAGAGAGGAAAATTACACAAACACCGGAGAAGTGGAAAAACAGCCTTTGTTCTGAGCGTTTGAAAAAACAGTCCATCCTTAAGGGGTTAAGAATGATATGGTGATGATATGAACTTACTATCTGTATAGCGTTTCTAAAATAAATTAAACATTTGGAAAATAATTTGTAGGTTAAGCCAGCTGAATTGTAATTAAACGTTTTGGAAAAATGTGTCCTATTTATCAGTTTGTTGTGCTACACTGGAGAGAAACAGCTAGGTAAAATTTCAAACACTTTTTTTATTATCCTGTATTCTGCATTGGCGTATGTTGCTGCAATGTATAAATTGTTTATATGTTGTGACATTTCCACTGTAAATACTCCCTTGCCGACATTGGACATGCCTGGTGCATCCTGCCATTCCGATTGAGGTATGCCTGCTGGCATACCACGATCAGACTATACAGACATGGCTGAGTGACTCAGGAGCGAGGCACTCAGCTGTGTCTGCAGAGGTCCTCTCTGTCATATGTAGTGGCTGTGACAGGCAATCATAGTGGCCAAATGTGTTTAGCCAGTGCCTGACATTGATAGCTTTAGACTCTTTAGACCGCAATTACAGGGCTGTGAGAGACTAATTACACTACAGGCAGCCTGTCCCCAAGTACCACCTAACCCTAAAATAAAATTAAAAAATGTAAAAGTTGGGCTAGGGTTAGGGTTGCAAAATCACTATAGATGAATATGAAATATAAACTGTTTGGAGAAAGTAAGGTACTTATTGCCCTAAAACTTGCAAAAAAGTAAAGTAATTTAAATACAGGATGGGATACTTCCTAACTCAGGAAAAATATTAGAATCTATCACATTTTTTCATTAGCGTTTGAAGAGTTTGTTTTTCTATTTTCCATCATTTTTTTCATAGTAAATTATATAATAGGATCAAGTTAATGGTATCTAAAGAAATTCCTTCTTATAAACGCAACACTTTTGTTTTTGCCCCCATTTTTCATGAGCTGAACTCAAAGATCTAAGAGTTTTTCTATGTACACAAAAGGCCTATTTCTCTTAAATATTGTTCACAAATCTGTCTAAATCTGTGTTAGTGAGCACTTCTCCTTTGCTGAGATAATCCATCCACCTCACAGGTGTGGCATATCAAGATGCTGATTAGACAGCATGATTATTGCAAAGGTGTGCCTTAGGCCGGCCACAATAAAAGGCAACTCTAAAATTTGCTTTTTCGGCAACATGAAGTGATGGCCGTGGATGAATGGCACTACAATGGGCCTCAGGATCTCGTCACGGTATCTCTGTGCATACAAAAGGCCATCAATAAAATGCACCTGTGTTCGTTATCCATAACATACGCCTGCCCATACCATAACCCCACCGCAACCATGGGCCACTCGATCCACAACGTTGACATCAGCAAACCGCTCATCCACACAAAGCCATACATGCTGTCTGCCCTGTACAGTGAAAACCGGGATTGATCCATGAAGAGAACACCTCTCCAAAGTGCCAGACGTCATCGAATGTGAGCATTTGCCCACTCAAGTCGGTTACGACGATGAACTGCAGTCAGGTCGAAACCCCGATGAGGACGACGAGCATGCAGATGAGCTTCCCTGACAGTTTGTGCAGAAATTCTTTGGTTATGCAATCCAATTGTTGCAGCAGCTGTCTGGGTGGCTGTATCAGACGATCTTGGAGGTGAAGGGGCTGGATGTGTAGGTCCTGGGCTGGTGTGGTTACACGTGGTCTGCAGTTGTGATACCGGTTGGATGTACTGCAAAATTTAGGAAACGCCTTTGGAGATGGCTTATGGTAGAGAAATGAACATTCAATGGATGGGCAACAGCTCTGGTGGACATTCCTGCAGTCAGCATGCCAATTGCACGCTCCCTCAAAACTTGCAACATATGTGGCATTGTGCTGGGTGATAAAACTGCACATTTTAGAGCTGCCTTTTATTGTGGCCGGCCTAAGGCACACCTTTGCAATAATCATGCCGTCTAATCAGTATCTTGATATGCCACACCTGTGAGGTGGATGGATTATCCCGGCAAAGGAGAAGTGCTCACTAACACAGATTTAGACAGATTTGTGAACAATATTTGAGAGAAATAGGTCTTTTGTGTACTTAGAAAACATCTTAGATCTTTGAATTCAGCTCATGAAAAATGCGGCTAAAAACAAAAAAAAAGTGTTGTGTTTATAATTTTGTTAAGTATATATATATATATATATAAGCGTGTGTAGGTACAGTAAATTAGAGAGGAAAATGTAATCTACACACAAGTTGATTGGGGAAGTCATCCAGTGCTCAATAGGTCACAGAGAACAATCGTTTAGAAGTCTTTTTAATCAGTCAGAAAAAAATCGTCTGCCTGATTGAAACGTTAGCATTTTAAGATATAGTTCAGGAGAGGAAGACTAGCTGTGAACTGTACAGCCAAAGTGAGTCAAACAATGGAGTGCAATCACTAAAAAAGTGAATAAACAAGGGAGTTGCAAGAAATCTCTAAACATCAGGGTTAATTCAGTCGTTTGGCTATAAAGTGAAATAGATTGAAATGTTACGGATTTATTATTATAGAGAACATCTGTCCAGCTACAGGAAGTAACATTTTAGCAGACGGAGGGGCCTACCTGCACAGTGGAAAAATGCTTTGTATGCATTCTACTTTAGACCCCTATACTTGGCTAAAGGCAAAAAGAAAGCAAAAGTTGGTTAAGCCTGCCTTATAAACACTGATATGAGTGGCATTGCATGGGGGTGGGGGATTGGGGCTAAGGCCAAGAATCTCATGTGTTTAGCCCCGAATGAATCGTGAGTTGCACTTTTTTTTCTTTCTTCCTGCCGAGGGAGCACTGATCCAACCTCCGGTTCAGCAGCTGAACACCTGGCTCTCTGTACTCAGCACACTTCTGTGTGGTGTGAAGCCCTCTGTGAGCATGCAGGTACTGCACAAATCTAACAAACCAGCACTTGCACAAGTCGCCTGCTCACCTCAGCCGGAACAGTGCCCCTGCTACACGGCAGAAACTACAATTCCCTGCATGCTATCTTCCAGTGGAAGGATGTGCATTCTGGGCTCATACTGTGACTTCAAAGGTAGTCAAAAAATGTCTTGATGTTGTCTAAGTGAGGGGGTCAGTCATAGTTGCCAACATCGGCCATGTTTCCAGGGACACATATTTGTTCCACATGCTGCAGAAAGAGCATGCAAAGTGCAGCCCGGCAGTATGTAGGATGGATATGTGCACAGACACAATCCAATTGACTAATCATGGTAGGTCCTGTGAGATCTCCACCCTGATTAATTGGATTGTGTCTGTGCATATATCCATCCTACATACTGTCAGGGTGCACTTTGCATGCTCTTTTTGCAGTATGTGGAACAAATATGTGTCTCTGGAAACATGGCTGATGTTGGCAACTATGGTCAGTGTGTGTTAAAGGAATGGTCTGTTACCTTCCAGACAGGCATCAGAGCAGAGGATGCAAGGAGTTGTAGGCTGATTTAAATGGTTTCACTTCCCAGGGTCTGTGGTGGCGATATGTGAGGTGAGCAACTTATAAAAAAATGACATCCCTGTGTCCTGTGCATGCACCTGGCACTGCAAAACAAAGCATAGACTCAAGTGATTCAAACAAGTCAAGGTACCAGTGACAATACAATAATATGCCTGATGTATGGACTGCAGACAAATCCAATTACCAAGGTATGCAAATCAGAGTTTAATAGAACTCCTGCCCCTAATCTATGTTCCAGTGTGAATGTAGAGCATAGTGACTGGTATTAGCCATAAATCAAATGTGTAGCTCAATAGAAAAGGGTGTTCCAATCTGTAGTGCTCTTTTTACCTAGAAATGCATTATAAATGTATTAATTTAGTCTTGTGTTTATGGTATAAGCATCTGGCATTTGTGAAATTAACATATTGCACTACATACAAGTGAACAACCATGATAGTTGTTTAGGAGCTATTTACTAAAAAGTTGAGAGGAGATGAAAATCCCATTTCCTCATTAAACTATACATTGTGCAGGGACATACCAGGCCAGTTTACACTACTAGATTAACAAAGTTGGCCCTGAATAATGTATCCTGTCTGTAAATATTGAATCATACATTATCCATGGCCAGATGGTCTCTTCTAGCAGAGGAACTGCATCAGGTTTGGACCTGCACAATGTATAGCTGTAAGATGAAACGTTGATATCACCTTTTTAGTAAATACACCTCACTTTTTATTTGTATATTACCAGTAAATCAAATAATTATGAGATTATACGGTTTTAGTTATTGCTTAGTTGGTGATGTCATTTCATTGGTATTTGCATATAAGCTAAATGTGTTATGTTGACCAGGTCTATGCTGATATTCTATTTTTCAGTTGATTTTATTCTTGTGATATATAGCATTGATGACAATAACCTGTGCAAACTGATTTTATTTCCTATTTTATCCAGAGGGACTATTTTTTAGTAATGTTAAAATGATAGAGGGCAAATATCCAAATTATTCTTTGGGGTTTCATTTTCAAGTTTCATGCACTTTTCAAAGACCTTTTTCATCTGTTCCCAGTCACTCTGAGTTATTAGCTGAGTGCTAGAGGAACTTGGTTGTGCTATACAGTTTCTATTTAACACCGGTTGGAGTTTGGGAGCACAGGCAGATTAGGGGCAAATTTATGCATTTACTGCTCATTGGCATCATATACATCATTATACATATACTTCTATCATATCTGCCATGGGCTCGAGCCCCAGATCTTTTGGAGACCTAGCAACGCCACTGAGTGAAATTACAAAAAAAAATCTTTACTCACCTCTATTATGTGTGGTTAGTTATTCTACAAGATTTGCACAGATATTGTATATGTTATTTTGTGTTTTATTTATGGTATAGTGATATTTTCAAATATACATTTTATATATACACCTAAAATAAGTTATAGTTCATTTCAATGTCATGTGCAATGACATTATATTCATATATATTACTGGAGGACTCCCCTATTAATCATTTTATTTTGCTGCTTGTGATATGGGTATGTGATATAACTGTGCGAATACCTAATAAAAAAGCAAATTAACTAATACATTTGATCTAAACTCTAGATGTAACTACTCCATGCAACATACACCGATCAGCCATAACATTATGACCACCTACCTAAAATTGTGTAGATCCCCTTTTTCCACCAAAACAGCCCTGACCCGCCGAAGCATGGACTCCACTAGATCCTTTAAGTCTTGAAAGTTGCGAGGTAGGGCCTCCATCGATAGGACTTGTTTGTACAGCACATCCCACAGATGCGCGATTGGATTGAGATCTGGGGAAGTCAACACCTCATTGGTGCATTCCTTGAACCATTCCTAAACCATTTTGTGGCAAGGCGCATTATCCTGCTGAAACAGGCCAACGCCATCAGGGAGTACGGTTTCCATGAAAGGCTGTTCATGGTCTTCAACAATACTAAGGTAGGTGATATGTGTCAAAGTAACATCCACATGAATGGCTGGACCCAAGGTTTCCCAGCACAACATTGCCCAAAGCATCACACTGCCTCTGCCAGCTTGCCACCTGTCAGTGGCCATAATGTTATGGCTGATCGTGTACACACACAACATAACTCTTACAAATAACATCTCATTAGTCTGTACTTAATGTATCCCATTTACCCCAGTTTATTTTGCTTCTGCTGCTCAGCAATTATTATAGGGGCCAAGATAAAGTCAGGTAGCTGTGTATATTGTATCTTTGTGATAAAGACAAGTTGGGAAGATAGTACAGATATAGTTGAATGAGTGGTGTGTAAGAACCAATATACCTCCCAGCTAGGTCTTTTGTTGATGGCTTAGCTTACACCCTGATTAGCTGCAGGATATATTCCTTTTACAACTGCAACTGCAGCATGAGGTACAGGTTTGTGATCTTATAGTATTAATGTTTTTGTTAAGTAAATGGACTACACCAGCAACAATGATATTACTACAATTACTAATTCCTATCATAGTTGTCAACATCGGCCTTGTTTCCAGGGACACATTTGCTTCAGAAAGCATGCAAAGTGCAGCCCCATAGTATGTATATATGCACGGACGCAATCTGATTAATTAATCACGGTAGGTCCTATGAGATCTCCACCTTGATTTACTGTATTATATCTGTGCTTATATGCATCCTACAGACTTCTGGGCTGTACTTTATATACTTTTTCTGCAGTATGTGCAAAACGTTTGTCTCTGGAAATATGGCTAATTTTGACAACTATGATTCCTATAGATATATTATATTTTTCAACTCTCCCAGCCTCTCCTTTATGTCTTTCCTATAGCCTCTCCTTATCCTGGCTCTTCCTACCCCTTTACTCCTGTGTCTCTCTCTTTCTCTCTTTCTTTCAGCTCCACTTCCTTTAAGTCGCTGCAAATCACTGCCTCCTCCTTCCCCACCTGTCCGTCCTTTTTTACCCTCAACTGGCTCTCCCATTCTTTTCTAATTCATCCACCCTATTATTTTCCACTGTATTATACAACCGCCTTTCTTTTCTTCTTAATCAGCCTACACTGAGCTCACCTCCCACCTAACAAAGGCAACATTCCTGTGCCGGTTGCTGACCAATACACCCTTTCAAGCAGGGCATGACTTTTATTCAGCATGGTGTTACTGTAATTGTTGTTCTACTTCTTGCAGGTCAGGGCTATTCAGCTCCATTACAAACTGGTTTTGAGAGAGCCATTTATAAAAGGACAGCTGTCATCCAAGTGTTTAAATTGATAAGAAAATGATTTTTTTTTTAATGACTAAATATAGTCATATTACTTTTTATCATTTGTAGCAGTGCTAAGTGCATGGAGAGGGAAACAGAACAAAACACAACAGATGGGGGAATTTATGACTGAAATGAAAGGGAGTTGCATACAAGGTGAGTATTATTATGGGTTAGGTCTTAGTATTGGGATTCAGTGGGATAGTATAAGGGTTTGGAGAGGTTAGTATTGGGGTTTTGTGGGGTTAGCATGGTTGTTCAGGGTAACTTTTGGGGGGGTTTAACTTATTAGCGGGGATTATATTTGTAAGCGCTGACAGTTTGGCTCTGTAGAATCCTAGTTACCTCTGTCAGGTGCTTCTAGAAAAATGCCAACAGGCACCAACAATGTTCACAGTGAACATTTACTGGACTTTGAAAGACAATGTATTGATGTTTTATAGATATTTATTGGGCTTGCCACAGACACTGATGTCTTTGTACGGACAATTTGGGTGTGGCTCCTTGTTGGGAGGCATAGACAATCTATCATTGGGTCAGTTCTGGCCTTTATGCACTTCAGTCCTTATTAAACGATACACATTCCTTGTTGTTGTCAATAAAGTGTCTATTATAATGGTCAGGCTCACATAACTGTAGAAAGGTCGTAAGTGTTGACATTGGATCTGCTTAATGTTACAGCACAACTTGCAAGGTTTCTCTATGGCATTAGTACATACTTTGCCCGAGCGCATATAAAAATGAGTATGTAGCTGTCAGACATAGCAGGATTGTATGTTTCACAACATTAATCAGATCTGCTAACACTTGGAGCAAGCAGTCTACAAATGTTTCACGCACCGGGCCACATGCTCTCACCAAGGCACCATGCAATAAATTTTTTTGTAATACACACAGACACATGGTTCTTTGAAAGACTTTCTACCCTTATTCCCTGACTTAGAACACAGTCTCTAAACAAGGTGGCTTTTTTCTGTCCACCCTTTAAACAACCATGATTTATACATATGAAATAAAAAAAGTAATTCTGCAAACCGAGCAGCTTTTTTTTTATGTATTCTTTTGCTGCCCTCTGAAATCCTCAAGTAAGGAAATCTAGACTGGAGCCAAATAGTCTGCCTTGTATATTAGGTAACACGAAGAATCATGTTGCAGTTGGGTTTTCTGAAAGTAACTCTTAAAATCATGTAACTATAAATACAGAGTGGATTTTACCATTTCATTTCTGTGCTAAAACGAGACTGAGTTCACACGATCTATAGTTTGGAACGTAAATGAAAGTTAAAACTTCTGGAAAGGAATTATATATTAAATCTTAAGAGTTTAAACTAAATATTAACCTCTTTAGGACCGTAACCCATTAAGGGCTAGAGGATATTTTTAGCATTATTTTTGTATGGTGAACTTCATCTCTCACATTTAGTGTACCCACAAACAAAAATAGGTCTTTCTTTGGATACCATATTTACTTTTCTAACCCATATCTGCTATGAAAAATGTGTTACAATCCATTGCACCACTGGTTTAAAGTCTTGATGTGCCAGGATTGTCACTGGTCCTCGAGGATTTAAATACTCTATCTTGATATGAAACACACTCTAGAGTTTATGATGCAAAATCATTAATGTCCAGCTTGTGATGATAACATGAAATGTTACATGGTCTCCAGAAGGCTTAGGGCATATCTACTGAACACTTACGGTAGTTCTAGGTACTGACTAAGGTTTATTTCAGGTCACATTAATTGACATGCTTATGTTTTGCAAAGCAGGTTCTCCAAACTTCAATGGGAACAATGGTCCTCCACAATTACATTTGAAAAGAACTTCTTTAGTCTACATCTGTAGGGTTCTATATGTTGAACTCCGACTTATACTGATATGATAATTCTCATGTATGTTTTTCTATATTTATTACATCTGTGGCCAAATCAGGGGCTACTGAATTATGAATTGATGGCTATGATGAAGGGCGTGAAATGCGTAAGAAGTCCTGTTTCCACCCGGTTTGGGTAGTCCTCTCCACTTTAGTGTGTTTGCCTGGATTAAGTAAATAAGGACTTTATATACAAAGTCATTGTCTCGAGTTTATTGGGCTCAGGATCGAACCTTAAATTTCTTGCACATGATATATTTCTCTCAGTGGAGGACTGCCGTGAGATCCGGCTACCATATTATTCACACAGTGCTGGCTGAGCATGAAACTCATGGCGGTGAGAGAACTTTCATTTTATTTTCATGTTCAATTTAACCTCTATACAAGTTATTGTGGGTCAGTAGCAAATAAAAAATAACTGTGATGAGTTACAGAAGTTTCGATCCACTTAAAACTCCCATATCTCTGGCCTCAGACACTGCTAATAGGCAATTACATTACAGTAACATTTATTTATAAATCACCAACAATTTACATAGAGCATGGAAGTAAACTACATACTACACTGAATGAATGGAGATAGACTGACACATGAAGTAAAGAGCCCTGCTTCGCAAGCCTACAATCTAGATACAATTAAGTGTAATCATGAATCAGTTATTTGAAATACCAACTGTGGACAAGTAGGGATATTCTAATATCATGCCTAATATTAGCCCTGGGAGGCTAGACACCAATAGCCAATAGGGATGCATCTAGGGACATCCTCTAGATCAATGGTGCTCAACCTGTTTAACTTCAGGACCCGCATTTGTCCTTGGTCAATAAGTTACGTCCCAAAAAATGATTTTATTTCTGAAAGATTCTAATTTATTGCACAAATCAATTTGTACACTATTCCACATTGTGAATGTATGTATGTATGTATAATATATATATATAAATATGAACAAACGAAAAACAGGGCTTATTCGCAAAAGGATTAGTGCACTAATCACAGTGCAAGTGATAATGAAAGTGCCATTTAGTGAAAACCCAATAAAATAAAAAGTAATTTAAACACATGAGACTAATTAGAACTAATGGGAAGGCTGTGGATGCTTTTTGCTCCTGATAAGGGTCTCAAAGTCTGGGGGGATGGTAGACCACTCTGGGGACAGGTTCAATGTCCATTCTGTTCCTATATTTTGTTTTCAGATGGACCAGAACCAAGAAGCCATTCCTCAAAATACAGGTACATTCAGGGCCGGCCTTAGGGGTGTGCGACCTGTGCGATCGCACAGGGCGCAACACTTCAGGGGGCGCCTGCCCGGGCGTTTAAAAAAAAAAAAAAAAAGCCGGTAGAGGCATTGGATGGGGGAGATCAAAAGATCCCCCCTCACCAGCCCTCTGCTCGGCATGCTGTGCTGGGTCCCGGGAGGGGGCGGAGCTAACCGGCTCAGTGGTGTAGCTCCACCCCCACCCTGTGAAGCAGAGCAGCGTCTGCTTCACAGGGAGCCACGGACAGCAATAGAAAGTGCTGCTCGGCTCCCCATGCTTAATGCAGGCATGGGGAGCCGAGCAGCACTTTCTATTGCTGTCCGTGGCTCCCTGTGAAGCAGACGTTGCTCTGCTTCACAGGGTGGGGACGGAGCTACACCACTGAGACGGTTAGCTCTGCCCCCTCCCTTGAATCACATTTGCAAGGGGGGGGGGAGACAACAGGGGGTGAGAGAGGGACAGAACAGGGGGAGGGGGGAGAGAGGGACAGAACAGGGGGAGAGAGGGACAGAACAGGGAGAGAGAGGGACAGAACAGGGGGAGGGGGTGAGAGAGGGACAGAACAGGGGGAGGGGGTGAGAGAGGGACAGAACAGGGGGAGGGGGTGAGAGAGGGACAGAACAGGGGGAGGGGGTGAGAGACGGACAGAACAGGGGGTGAGAGGCAGAACAGGGTGAGGGGGGAGAGAGAGGCAGAACAGGGGGTGAGAGAAGGACAGAACAGGGGGTGAGAGGCAGAACAGGGGGAGGGGGGAGAGAGAGGCAGAACAGGGGGTGAGAGAAGGACAGAACAGGGGGAGGGGGGGAGAGGCAGAACAGGGGGAGGGGGGGAGAGGCAGAACAGGGGGAGGGGGGAGAGGCAGAACAGGGGGTGAGAGAAGGACAGAACAGGGGGAGGGGGTGAGAGGCAGAACAGGGGGAGGGGGGGAGAGGCAGAACAGGGGGAGGGGGGGGGAGAGGCAGAACAGGGGGAGGGGGGGGAGAGGCAGAACAGGGGGAGGGGGGGAGAGGCAGAACAGGGGGAGGGGGGGAGAGGCAGAACAGGGGGAGGGGGGGAGAGGCAGAACAGGGGGAGGGGGGGAGAGGCAGAACAGGGGGAGGGGGGGAGAGGCAGAACAGGGGGAGGGGGGGGAGAGGCAGAACAGGGGGAGGGGGGGAGAGGCAGAACAGGGGGAGGGGGGGAGAGGCAGAACAGGGGGAGGGGGGGAGAGAGGCAGAACAGGGGGAGGGGGGGAGAGAGGCAGAACGGGGAGGGGGGGAAGAGAAGGACAGAACAGGGGGAGAGAGAGGCAGAACAGGAGGAGGGGGGAGAGAGAGAGACAGAACAGGGGGTAGGGGAGTGAGAAAGAGAGAGAGAGAGATGGGGGAGGGGGGGGAGAGAGGCAGAACAGGGGGTGAGAGAAGGACAGAACAGGGGGAGGGGGGGAGAGGCAGAACAGGGGGAGGGGGGGAGAGGCAGAACAGGGGGAGGGGGGGAGAGGCAGAACAGGGGGAGGGGGGGAGAGGCAGAACAGGGGGTGAGAGAAGGACAGAACAGGGGGAGGGGGTGAGAGGCAGAACAGGGGGAGGGGGGGGAGAGGCAGAACAGGGGGAGGGGGGGAGAGGCAGAACAGGGGGAGGGGGGGAGAGGCAGAACAGGGGGAGGGGGGGGAGAGGCAGAACAGGGGGAGGGGGGGGAGAGGCAGAACAGGGGGAGGGGGGGGAGAGGCAGAACAGGGGGAGGGGGGGGAGAGGCAGAACAGGGGGAGGGGGGGAGAGGCAGAACAGGGGGAGGGGGGGAGAGGCAGAACAGGGGGAGGGGGGGAGAGAGGCAGAACGGGGAGGGGGGGAAGAGAAGGACAGAACAGGGGGAGAGAGAGGCAGAACAGGAGGAGGGGGGAGAGAGAGAGACAGAACAGGGGGTAGGGGAGTGAGAAAGAGAGAGAGAGAGACAGAACAGGGGGAGGGGGGGGAGAGAGGCAGAACAGGGGGAGGGGAGAGAGAGAGAGACAGAACGGGGGAGGAGAGAGAGAGACGGAACAGGGGGAGGGGGGGAGAGAGAGACGGAACAGGGGGAGGGGGGGAGAGAGAGACGGAAAAGGGGGAGGGGGGGAGAGAGAGACGGAACAGGGGGAGGGGGGGAGAGAGAGACGGAAAAGGGGGAGGGGGGGAGAGAGAGACGGAAAAGGGGGAGGGGAGAGAGAGACGGAAAAGGGGGAGGGGGGGAGAGAGAGACGGAAAAGGGGGAGGGGAGAGAGAGACGGAAAAGGGGGAGGGGAGAGAGACGGAAAAGGGGGAGGGGAGAGAGACGGAAAAGGGGGAGGGGAGAGAGACGGAACAGGGGGAGGGGAGAGAGAGAGACGGAACAGGGGGAGGGGAGAGAGAGAGAGAGAGAGAGAGACGGAACAGGGGGGAGGGGAGAGAGAGAGAGAGACAGAACAGGGGGAGGGGAGAGAGAGAGACAGAACAGGGGGGAGGGGAGAGAGAGAGACAGAACAGGGGGGAGGGGAGAGAGAGAGACAGAACAGGGGGGAGGGGAGAGAGAGAGACAGAACAGGGGGAGGGGAGAGAGAGAGAGAGAGAGACAGAACAGGGGGAGGGGAGAGAGAGAGAGAGAGAGACAGAACAGGGGGAGGGGAGAGAGAGAGAGAGAGAGAGAGACAGAACAGGGGGGAGGGGAGAGAGAGAGAGAGACAGAACAGGGGGAGGGGAGAGAGAGAGAGAGTGACAGAATAGGGGGAAGGGGGATAGAGAAACAGAACAAGCGAGGGGGAAGAGAGAGAGACAGGAGGTGGGAGAGAGACAGAACAGGTGGAGGGGGGGGGGGGGAGACAGACATGGCAAGGAAGAGGAAAGGGACACATACATAGGGGGGTGAAAGACGGGTGGGGGCGCCATGGGGGAAGCCCGCACAGGGTGCCGGAACACTTAAGGCCAGCTCTGGGTACATTACACAGACCCTGCTGTGTATCTGTCACTTCAAGCCCGAACTTCAGCTGACAAATCTCAGGCAAATTTTTAAATTTAAAGCAAATGGTGAAACCTCTGCTGTTTCCTAATCCCAGGGGGATTACTGAAAGAGATATCAGTGGCACTGTCATAACAATGCCTTCCTTGGCGGGCTTCTTAGCTTCAGATTAGACTTTTTACAAATCTGAATCACACATTTGTTACCCACGCCAGCGTGTGACCCACTTTTTGTTCGGGACCCACCAGTTGGGAAACATTGCTCTAGATTGTAAGCTTGCAAGCAGGGTCCTCTACGTCATGTATCAGTCTGTTCTTGTTTATCTAACCTAGTATGTACTCCCCCTCTATGATCTGTACCAAGCGCTATGTAAATGTTGGTGCCATATAAATACATAGAAACATAGGATGTGTCGGCAGATAAGAACCATTTAGTCCATCTAGTCTGCCCAATTTTCTAAATAATTTTATTAGTCCCCAGTTCCCCATCTTATAACTAGAATAGCCTTGTGCCTATCCCACGCATGCTTAAACGCCTTCACTATGTTTACCTCTACCACCTCAGCTGGAAGGCCATTCCATACATCCACTACCCTATCAGTAAAAAAATCTTTGCCCCTCTAATTTAAGACTAGGTCCTGTTGTTGTGGTGGTTTTTCTTCTTATAATATACTCCTTTTTTTACTGCGTTGATTACCGTTATATATTTAAATGTTTCTATCTAATTTTAAAGTAAAAGTACATGGACACGTATATTTTGGTTTTAAAATGGTCTCGTAAGCCGTTGATCTTTTATGGGTAGCAGCACCAAATTAAAAACTACTACACTTTTCTTAGCCAACATCCCAAGGGACATTTATTTCCTTGTTACGGTTAAAGTGATGTATTTAAAACTGTCTTGCTGGTTTGGTATTGAAATGTAAAACAGTGGTTATTGAGGATTTAAGATTAAGATCCATTCATGTGGAAATGTTGATGGCATTATGGGCAATGCATAGTTACTGTAGGTTAGATGTGTTGGTCAATGTTTTGCACTTCTAAAGCACCATAAAAGGCTGGGCTTTGTGAACCAATGCATCTAAAACAGCATAAAAGTATTATATTGAACCAGTTTCACATTTAATGTTATATTTCTGTGTTCCAAGAGATATGTGTGATATGTGTGTGTAATTATGAGTTATGGGGTGATAAGGCCATAAATTCAATTCAGTAGCTCACTCAAGGAAACTGGTCTGGTTATTCGCTAAAAGAAAGGTGGATTTGGGGCCTACAGAGGGTAGATTCCCTTTTGGTTGCTAAGTGCAATCAACCCTTGTGTGCACCCTAGAATGGCAGTACTCAGGAGACTTGCACCATAATTTGGCAACTATAACAAAGTGGGATATAATTTTTGGACACCAGCTAATACACCAGATGGAAGAATTGGGACAGAGCCCACCTCAACAATTTCTAATGCTCTCTTCTCAGGCTTTGATAATGTTCAGACTGCTTCGCACTGTTGATTTAGTTTTCTGGCAAGGAGTATGGATTTGTTTGCGTTTCAGGTAGGTGTGATGGGGTTGACTTAAAGCCATCAGCTTGTGAAGCAAAGTGGCCATGTTGGCTTTGAAGTTGTTGGAAGCTCAGATTCCACATCATTTTTGGTTATTATTACTCAAAATACCTTGTACATTGATGTGATGCATTGCTATGACAACACAGAAGTTAATATTCTTCAGGAATAGATGAACCACACTTATCTATCTACAATTTATAGGTAGTTGCTCTAGGAAATGTCTGTTGGCTTTAACTCTCAAGCCTATATGCAAGACATATAGTTGTACTATTATTTAAATTTACTGCCCATTTCTTACTCTTTACAAAAATAAAACAATTGAATATTTTGCCCCAATGGGTAATAGAGCTATGGGACTAAAAAACAGGAATGGTAAGTGCGCTAGAAGCCTTCCACCCACAGAAACATATATGATAAAAAGGAATTATGTAATTGCCTGAGATAGCGATTCACTTCATGGATGGAACATAAAAAAAAAAGTCCTAAAAAGTAGCCCTTTTTGTGTGTCTTTTTCCACTGGTTACTGGAAGGAGAAATGTACATTAGAGAGTCTAAAGCAGGGCTACCAAGATGGTTTATGGTTTACAGGATAGAGAAAAAAACAGCTTTAACTATAGGATCATAATACACTTATCAGGGCGCTACATAAAAAGCTTTAACCAAGTATACTGGGCATCACCACGCACCTATATTGCAGAACACCGTTGGTATATTTATTTTAAGCTTTCTGAATTCATTAAATTTTTTCCCAAGTTTTAGTGGTGCTTTAATGTGAATTTATCTACATTAAATGCTTTCAGCAGAGAAGTCAGTTGCAGTGGGGTTGTTGTACAATTAAAATGCAAAAAAGGGATAGTGATACAATCTAACTTGTGTTGCATGATTAGTTTTAATAAACATAAATCAAAACATGCAATGATTATATTGATGTGCAAGTGACAAAACCTAGTGCAAACAACACCATAAAAATAAGTGAATACTTTTATTTGACATATTTGTAGTTATGCGATGTTTGCAGCATGCACCCAGTTAATTGCAAAGCCATATGACACTTGATAACAAACTAACAATTTTGAGTGTGAGTAATGTAAAAAGTTTGTATAAAACTATGGGAAGTTTCTCTTAGAGGGATTCTGTCAACCTAAACATGGCTTAAATTGTGAATGTAGAAAAATAAGAGACATCTATATTTTAAATGTGGGGTAGGTGTCTCTTACTTATGGCATCAGTTTGTGACTTGATATGCAAATTACACATTTCCCTTTGAAAAGTAGTTCATTTGCATATCAAGCCCCAGGTGATGTCGGAAACCAGAGACACTCCAGACATGTTAAAAACATATTTTTCTCTTATTATATGCTTGCAATTCTGCTAACACAATGTATAGATCATTTAAAGATAAACTATGTTTAGGTTGACAGTCGTTTTAAGATTAATTAAGAACATTTTGACAGGAAGGGTATATTTAGCTTCTGAGCCCTGTTTGCAACTCTAACTATCATATGCGAGGATATTACCTGTAAAGTCCTTAATATAACACTTCGCTCCATATACCATATAGAATATGTTTGCAGATAAGAACCATTCAGCCCACGTAGTCTGTCCTATGATGTACATTGTAGTAGAGTCGTGTGTTCTAATTCTACATTCTGGATTTACTGCACTAGGTGTAGGGTATTGCATGATTTAGTGAAATGTAGCCGGCGCTTGCTTTGAGCATTGGCTACATTTTCCCTGTAAGTCTGAGACCACTCACAGTGGAGAGCTTCGAAGAGCTGTTTAACGCTGGACGTACTATGCCATCCTAACATCTTCTAGGCACTGAAAATCAGGAAGGCATAGTACGTCCTAGCGCCGGGAAGGGGTTTAAATAGGGTAATATAAAAAAATCATGGCATTTTCTCTCTATCTTTGTTAATACTGTATTTTGTCTGATTGAAACCTTAGCCCAAGCAAGCAGTGTAAACTAAAAACAAATCAAATTAGCTTCCTGGGAATGCCTTATAAAGCCCATTCTAAACAGACATATCTTAGTGCAGTTATCTAACCATTTGCAATGTTTGCTTCCTTATTGTTGTATTTCCCTAAATCAGGGGTCCTCAAACTACGGCCCGCGGGCCACATGCGGCCCGCCGAGCACATTTGTCCGGCCCGCGGGGGGTGCTGCCGGCACCCCCCGCTCCCCGCTGATTACCTTTTTTTTTTTTTTTTTCCTTGCAGCCGCAGAAGATGCGGCTGCAGGAAAACGAAAAAAAAAAAAAATCACCGCGACCGGATGTGACGTTTCGTCACATCCGGACCCGGTAACTGTTTCCCTCCTCCGTGCAGGGAGGAGGGAACACTGCGCGAGACGTCCGGCCCGGGGACACAGCAGCTGGAGGTAAGTGATGGGGAAGGAGGGGGAGGAGGGAGGTATAACGAATGGCATATGAATGGCATATTATTCCTGGGCATCTCAATGGCATAATATTCCTGGGCATCTGACTGGCATAATTTTCTTGGGCTGTGACTGGCATAATAATCCTGGGCATCTGACTGGCATAATATTACTGGGCTCTTACTGGCACTCTATTCCTGGGCATCTGACTGGGATAATATTCCTGGGCTCTGACTGGCATAATATTCCTGGGCATCTGACTGGGATAATATTCCTGGGCTCTTACTGGCATAATATTCCTGGTCATCTGACTGGCATAATATTCCTGGGCATCTGAATGGCATAATATTCCTGGACATATGAATGGCATAATATTCCTGGGCATCTGACTGGGATAATATTCCTGGGCTCTTACTGGCATAATATTCCTGGTCATCTGACTGGCATACTATTACTGGGCATCTGACTGGCACACTATTCCTGGGCATCTGAATGGCATAATATTCCTGGACATATGAATGGCATAATATTCCTGGGCATATGACTGGGATAATATTCCTGGGCATCTGAATGGCATAATATTCCTGGACATATGAATGGCATAATATTCCTGGGCATCTGAATGGCATAATATTCCTGGACATATGAATGGCATAATATTCCTGGGCATCTGACTGGGATAATATTCCTGGGCTCTTACTGGCATAATATTCCTGGTCATCTGACTGGCATACTATTACTGGGCATCTGACTGGCACACTATTCCTGGGCATCTGAATGGCATAATATTCCTGGACATATGAATGGCATAATATTCCTGGGCATCTGACTGGGATAATATTCCTGGGCATCTGACTGGCATAATTTTCTTGGGCTGTGACTGGCATAATAATCCTGGGCATCTGACTGGCATAATATTACTGGGCATCTGACTGGCACACTATTCCTGGGCATCTGACTGGCACACTATTCCTGGGCATCTGAATGGCATAATATTCCTGGGCATCTGAATGGCATAATATTCCTGGGCATCTGACAGGCACACTATTCCTGGGCATCTGACTGGCACACTATTCCTGGGCATCTGAATGGCATAATATTTCTGGGCATCTGAATGGCATAATATTCCTGGGCATCTGACAGGCACACTATTCCTGAGCATCTGACTGGCATAATATTCCTGGGCATCTGACTGGCACACTATTCCTGGGCATCTGAATGGCATAATATTCCTAGGCATCTGACTGGCACACTATTCCTGGGCATCTGACTGGCACACTATTCCTGGGCATCTGACTGGCATAATTTTCTTGGGCTCTGACTGGCATAATTTTCTTGGGCTCTGACTGGCATAATATTCCTGGGCATCTGACTGGCATAATATTCCTGGGCTCTTACTGGCACTCTATTCCTGGGCATCTGAATGGCATAATATTCCTGGGCATCTGAATGGCGTAATATTCCTGGGCATCTGAATGGCACACTATTCCTGGGCATCTGAATGGCATAATATTCCTGGGCATCTGAATGGCATAATATTCCTGGGCTCTGATTGGCATAATATTCCTGGGCATCTGACTGGCATAATATTCCTGGGCATCTGACTGGCATAATATTCCTGGGCATCTGACTGGCATAATATTCCTGGGCATCTGACTGGCATAATATTCCTGGGCATCTGACTGGCACAATATTACTGGGCTCTGACTGGCACAATATTACTGGGCTCTGACTGGCACAATATTACTGGGCTCTGACTGGCATAATATTACTGGGCTCTGAATGGCATAATATTACTGGACTCTGACTGGCATAATATTACTGGACTCTGACTGGCATAATATCCCTGGGCATCTGACTGGCACACTATTCCCATTGAAATACTGGTAAGTTTGTTGATTTAACTTTACTTCATTTTAAATATTGTATTTGTTCCCGTTTTGTTTCTTCACTTCAAAATAAGATATATGCAGTGTGCATAGGAATTTGTTCATAGTTTTTGTTTTTACTATAGTCCGGCCCTCCAACGGTCTGAGGGACAGTGAACTGGCCCCCTGTTTAAAAAGTTTGAGGACCCCTGCCCTAAATGATGGTTTAAGATAATTGTTTTGTTTGTGTCTATTTATCCCACTATCCTGTATATACCGATATCAAGCCATAGACTTACACTGAAAGAGATCATTGTTTTTAACACTTTTATTAGTGTAATGTATTTACCTGCAATTGGCTCCTACAATAGTTTATTAGTAGTTGGTATGTCTTAAAGGGGCAGTTCCACCTAGCTTTTTTCTGTATGTTGTGCATGTGTCCACTGTATGCATTCACTTATGATCACTTTAAAACAATTTACAATTCTCCTGCATCTTTACATTGAAAATACTTTCACAGGACCCTTGAAATTCAGTGACATCTAATAAGGAGGGCTTGGGGAGATAAACTCTATTACACTCTATATGGAATGTTTCGGAGTCAGGAAGTGTTGAGGGATAAACTGATCAGACTGATTTTGTTTGCTGTACAGGATGCAATATGTTTCTGATAATATTTTTTGGACACTGTGCATGGAGCTGCTTTTTTTTTAATTCCAAGGAAGTTTTACTGCATTATTTTTGCTTTTCTCAAGCAATCTACTGCCTAATCACACACCTCAGTGGAGAATACACAATCACTCCGGACTAAAATAAACAAGCTGGAAACTATTTAAAACACACCAGTCTATTTGGTTGAAGAGCTTCTAGCTTCCGAAGACAACCAGATGTGCAACTCTGTGCATTTCAGGGTGATGACCTACACACTAATGACAGAGAAAATTTATCCTCAATTATCTAGGACTTTAAGAAACAGCCAATCCCATTTTTTTTATAGCATTATTTTTTCTTTACTATTGGAAAAATTCCAGATGAACAAGGAACCAAGTAGTCAAGTTAAAATCTTTATTGACTAACTGAGTAGTTTTAGAGTGCAATCTTTCATGCCTGATGAAGATACCTGGGAGGTCTGGAAAGCTTGCACTCTAAACCTACTTAGCCAATAGAAGTATCAGCTTGACTCTTTTTGTCTCCTGTGTTTCTATGGATAACATGGTATTTACTCTCACCTTTTACGAACATGTGCACCAGTTCCACCATACCTATTTCTCCACCTTCCACTAATATGTTTCTTAATTCTCACCCAACAGTATTTTGCTCTTCTCATCGCCATATCTCCCAACCTTCTAAACACCGTAACATGCAAGTGTAGAGCTCTCTTATCTCCCTATGTAAACTGAATTTAAATCAAGCATACCTTTCATAGAAATCTTCTTTTTAAAAAAAATCTGTGATCAATTCTTGTATTAAACTATGATTAGGTGGGAATATTATCCTTGTACGTAATTTATTGTGAAAATGCTGCAAACACTTACATGGATTTACCAGAGCTTTTATAGAGACTTAGATGTGTACAATTCACAAACCTAAATATGCAAGCATTTACATTCCAAATATAAGGCACTATTTCCTAAAAACTAGTTTAAAAGGCTTCAGAATCACATTACAAAATATAGGCCTAAATAAGAGTTAGATAGAGTTTGAAAAAATAACCATGTTGAAGATTTTGTTTTTGAAATCTACCATTCGACCAAGGTTTTTTATAGGACAATTTACTTGTCAATTCACTGTTGAGTGAAGAGACCTTTAAAGTGAGTGCTTCTGAGACATTACTTCACTGGGATAATGCAGCTAAGACTTCCAAACGAGTCATGCGACCTACCATTTGCTGAACAGCAATGCCACTTTTGTCCACTGTTTTTCAATCCTATAAAGGCAGCACTAGAACTCAGTCAGCCTATCAAACTATTAATAGTAGTTTTACACATTGTTTGTTTAGTTATTGGGTGATTGTTTCTCTGTGTTGTAACATTCCATGTACAGTCAGAAGCTTAGATCGCACACTCTTATCCATATTTTCTTTCTATGCCTAAATGACTTTTATACTTGGAAACTTCTATACTAATAGTACGATCCCAGTCTAATCTGTCAGCAAGAGACAAAACTTACTTTTTGAGAGCTGAAACCTATAATAGAAACCCTATCCCATTGTAACCTTTTTATCCCCTAGTCAACAGAGACTCAATGCTTCCATCCCCCAATGTCAATTCCTGCTGATTGTGACCTGTTGTTCTAACATCTTTGTAAAGTACCCCCTCCAGACATTGTCTTCCTGACCCCTGATCCATAATCATTGCCCCACCTTCTTTTGACGTAGAAAGGCTGGATGACTTGTGACTAATCTGCATACAGCAAGTACAGGCAAGAGTTACACGAATCTGACATTTTATACAATATTTTCAGAATACTGAATGTGTTGGCTTCAGCAAAAGTGTTTTTTTTTTTTTTTGTTTCTTAAATATTATACCATTTTTAAAATAAATTTTTAACTATATTATAAACCATATAACTAAATGATTGATCTGTAACAATATCTGCAAACAAACAAAAAGTTTTAAAAGGAAAAGGTTGAATAATAAAAAATGTAGGTGAATATATGTGCCTGACTTGAACATATGTTGGGGGAAAAGTGGTATCTTTAAAAAAAAAAAAAAAAAAAAAAACACACAAATGAGATCTTGTCTTTTTGACAGATGTTGAGTAATTACTTAAATACGGCTATGGGGGACAGGCACAAACAAACAAACCTTAGTGTGAGAAAGAGGAAGAAGCAATTGTGCCAATTTGTATAGACATTACTTATGTAGAATGTCCAGTCTTACATTGTATTCTAACTTATTACTATACATAAGTCTACTCATTAAAGAGAGAATTGCAGATGCGAGTTTCAAACGTAAGGCCATAGTAATGGAGTTACAAAAAATCTCCCATTCAGCTGCATTTGGAATTTATTTTGGCTACATTGGCCTAAAGTTTGAAATTCCCATCTCGGTTCTCTGTTTGAGTAGACCCTGTAGTCTTGTGTCCAAAACATCTAATGTACCAAATAAGAGACTGTATCTATGGTTTTTACATAGATGGTAAATTTTGGACTTGGGACTAATGATGGGAAAAACTGCAGCACACTGGATATACAAATGACTTCCATGTATGTTTTAATATCATTATTATTACAAAAAAATATATATTTTTTTTAAATTTGTAACAAAACCACAAAGACTACTAAAATTAACAAAATGGGTATTGCTGGAATACATATTTTAGCCCCCCCCCCTCTGTTGCATTTTTAAAGAGTAACGGTGAGTATATTTTTAAGGTGGCCATCTGCCTCATTAAAAAAAAAACAGAATAAGCTTCACTCCCTGTTTTAAGGGTGATTTGCTTTTTAAAATGTCTCCTGTTTCAATGCCAGGTTTCTAATGAGCAGTAAGTATATTGGTAATACTCTTTCAATACTTCCATTTGTGAGCTGCGGCTCTTCATAATGGAGCATAGCTGTTGGAGATCACAAACATCCACATTTGAAAGTTGTTGTTTACAAAAGTAGCAGCATTTAGTAGTTTGCATTTTACAGTAATTTATTAATTTCGTTGTAAGATTTTTTTACCTCCGAATGAGAGAAAGTGAAGCCGACTAAGTAGGATGAGGGCAGCAGCTTCTGATGTTTGGATGAAGACCACATTTCACATCTCTAATAATAGGTTTAGAAGATAACTACAGATGATGCTAAGGTACTTAACAAATCTCACATATCCTGAAAAATGCATTCTTATAATTAGCAATGAAGTTAAAATTCAACAATTGCTCTACTTCTCCATTAATGAAAAGAGATTCATTTTTAGTTGGTGATCTTGAGTACTGTGGTCATATTAAAGGGGTAGTACCACCTATAGCAGGGGTAGGCAACCTTTGACATTTCCCTTGATGCTTTGCTAGTATTATGGCTGTATGGTAAGAGCACTATGGGAGATGTAGTCCACAACATCAGGGGTAGTGCTGAAGGTGGCCTACCCATGAACTACAGTGTCCAATTTTTAAAAAAATAAGTACTATATCATGCTACAAAAATAATAAGGAGTTCATTAAAAAACATTTAATTTTTAATTTGAGACAATAAGAACTAATGACAGGATATACTGCCCCCACAATCTATTTCTTAAGAGTAAAAACAACTTAGTTATGTTTAATTAAAAGATTGCATCAAGTGTAGACATTTTAAAAAGAAATGCTTGAAAGGGACACTCCAACCAAAAAATGAAAAGGGCTTATTCATTTTTTATTTTGCATTGTTAGTTTCAGATATGTCTTTTGTTTTTGTAATATGACTTTATTTTATGAAATATTTTACTAAACAAGTGAGACTGGGTGCCGCCATTTTGTGAAATATAGGGATTTTGGGTGCCACCCCAGAGTGACCTTAAAGCACTAGTATCTGACTTTGGAGCTGGGGACACAGAATGCAGCCTATAAGTCAGAATTCTGATCATAGACTTGCATTGAATGGGAGGGTAATGCAACTAATACATCACAAGGGGGCAGAGTTATGATCCTGTTTGATCAGATCAATCTCATCTCTTTGTGTTGGAAGGCAGGTAAAAAAAAAAGTTGTACAAAGCCACCTAGTCCAGCCCACTAGTGATACACAGGACCCAGTAAGAGAGCAGGAATATACCTTATGACATCATCATGCAGGATTTGGCCACAGTTGTAAAGCGAGACTTGCTGGAAGATTTTGGAGAATGTTGCTTCATGGGTAAAATGGATGCTGAAGACAGACGCCTAAATTTATTTTTACTTTTACATGCAATTAATTCAAACATAGAAAAAAAAACAGTGGTATATATCCTATATACATGTTTGTTTTAAATGCACAGGTAGTGTCCCTGTAATGAGAGAATATCAATAAAGTACCTCATTGACGGTGCTGATCTATCCAAAGAGCGATCGTGGGCACCATTTTGCCAGATGTGCCCTCTTGTGGTCAGAGCTTCGGAAGTAATGTTCCGAGAGGCAGTCGGCAACATTGCAATGCAATTTAAAAAAACAAAAACTTAATTAGCTCAAATACAGGGAGTGCAGAATTATTAGGCAAGTTGTATTTTTGAGGATTAATTTTATTATTGAACAACAACCATGTTCTCAATGAACGCAAAAAATTCATTAATATCAAAGCTGAATATTTTTGGAAGTAGCTTTTAGTTTTAGCTATTTTAGGGGGATATCTGTGTGTGCAGGTGACTATTACTGTGCATAATTATTAGGCAACTTAACAAAAAACAAATATATACCCATTTCAATTATTTATTTTTACCAGTGAAACCAATATAACATCTCAACATTCACAAATATACATTTCTGACATTCAAAAACAAAACAAAAACAAATCAGTGACCAATATAGCCACCTTTCTTTGCAAGGACACTCAAAAGCCTGCCATCCATGGATTCTGTCAGTGTTTGGATCTGTTCACCATCAACATTGCGTGCAGCAGCAACCACAGCCTCCCAGACACTGTTCAGAGAGGTGTACTGTTTTCCCTCCTTGTAAATCTCACATTTGATGATGGACCACAGGTTCTCAATGGGGTTCAGATCAGATGAACAAGGAGGCCATGTCATTAGATTTTCTTCTTTTATACCCTTTCTTGCCAGCCACGCTGTGGAGTACTTGGACGCGTGTGATGGAGCATTGTCCTGCATGAAAATCATGTTTTTCTTGAAGGATGCAGACTTCTTCCTGTACCACTGCTTGAAGAAGGTGTCTTCCAGGAACTGGCAGTAGGACTGGGAGTTGAGCTTGACTCCATCCTCAACCCGAAAAGGCCCCACAAGCTCATCTTTGATGATACCAGCCCAAACCAGTACTCCACCTCCACCTTGCTGGTGTCTAAGTCGGACTGGAGCTCTCTGCCCTTTACCAATCCAGCCACGGGCCCATCCATCTGGCCCATCAAGACTCACTCTCATTTCATCAGTCCATAAAACCTTAGAAAAATCAGTCTTGAGATATTTCTTGGCCCAGTCTTGACGTTTCAGCTTGTGTGTCTTGTTCAGTGATGGTCGTCTTTCAGCCTTTCTTACCTTGGCCATGTCTCTGAGTATTGCACACCTTGTGCTTTTGCGCACTCCAGTGATGTTGCAGCTCTGAAATATGGCCAAACTGGTGGCAAGTGGCATCGTGGCAGCTGCACGCTTGACTTTTCTCAGTTCATGGGCATTTATTTTGCGCCTTGGTTTTTCCACACGCTTCTTGCGACCCTGTTGACTATTTTGAATGAAACGCTTGATTGTTCGATGATCACGCTTCATAAGCTTTGCAATTTTAAGAGTGCTGCAACCCTCTGCAAGATATCTCACTATTTTTTGACTTTTCTGAGCCTCTCAAGTCCTTCTTTTGACCCATTTTGCCAAAGGAAAGGAAGTTGCCTAATAATTATGCACACCTGATATAGGGTGTTGATGTCATTAGACCACACCCCTTCTCATTACAGAGATGCACATCACCTAATATGCTTAATTGGTAGTAGGCTTTCGAGCCTATACAGCTTGGAGTAAGACAACATGCATAAAGAGGATGATGTGGTCAAAATACTCATTTGCCTAATAATTCTGCACTCCCTGTCTAGGGTTAGAGTTATAGCTGTTAGGGTCACAATTAAACCAGTATCATCAACAGATTCATATTGTTTACATGTAACCAGACGTTACTACATGTAGCTGTCATTACTATTTAAATTTAACGCCACTCAATGTGGGAGTAACTACCTTGAAATTCTATTACACCTTTGGAACCTTAAGTTTACCCACGGATACCATTTAAAAAATAAAGATTGCTTGCAGCAGAAGCAAGTTTCTTACTAGAATTCTTCGAGTTGAGATGGTTAATTCCCAAAACATCACTGTGCAGGATAGGTGAAATGATGCAACATACACAACGTGTTCAAGTAAAAATTTCAGAAAGCATAATTGCGTTAGAAATCTTTTATCCAATTCAAGAAACCCTTAGCAGACTTAAAAATCATAAAACTATAGAAGATATAGATGAGCACTTCATACAAATACATTTTGTGATAACCGTATATATTAGAACTTAAAGTTGGTTAACCGTTTCCTTATGGAGGTATATCCTCTAACCGTTTGTTTATCCTTAAGGTGTTAAACGTATAGCCAAACAAAAGCAACTGGCCTTTGAAAAAACATTGTTAAATAGAGAATTTGCCAACACGTAACAGAATCAAGAATTGTTTTCTGTTATGACATTCGGTATATCTCTCCTTATTGTATGCACCATTTCACATAGTAAATGTCTAATTTTACATTTCTAACACTTTATTTAAACTAAAATTTAAGATGCATACCCTTCTAAAACTCAGCTACTGGATTCTCATTTTAGTCATCTCAAAACTGAATTCCCAACGGATATTGATCCCATTGTGACAATTCTTAACAAACGTCATCACATAATACTCAACAACACAAAGTGTGAAATTCTGTATGTTTTTAATCCTGATAGCTACATTGTAGCACCAACTGGCTCTTGAGATGATGGAGATGCTTATTTCTGAAGAGAAATTATGATATTTTTTGGTGGAGCATTTCAAATTTAAGCAGGCAGACATGTTGTTTTATTGCATTAAAGATTTTCTTTATAAATCATTTATACTTGATAGAATCTTTCAATTAAACATATGTATTTTTTGTTGCTACAGTTGTCCTTATAACTGTAAATACATCCTCAGATGAACAGCAACACATGACATATTACACCATGATTGTAACCATTGCTGGGATTGAACCCTGGACCGCTGTGTTTCTGGTGCCTGTGTCTGTTCCGTGCTCCACCAGAGGGCTTGGTTTTCAGTACTGCTTTGTGTCTGTCTAGCTCCTGCCCATACTTAATTCCGCCCAGGTGTTTCCTGTCCTTCATTAACTTCCTTGTTATTTAAACCCCCTCCTCCCAGCACTCTTTGCTGGAACATTTTGCCTGCCTGTCTTTTGCTGGTGTTATTGTTTTGTTCCCTGATCCACTGTTATCGATTTTGGCCTGTACCCTGACTTCTCCGTCCTTCTCCAGTCCTGACCTTTTGGCTTGTGACCCCGACTACGTTTTCTGATTGCCCGTTTGTTCCTGTTTGACAAGATGCCCAAAAGAAGACCGCAAAACCCTAATTGTGGCCGCTCAAAGCCTGGGGCTCCACCCTTGGGGGAGAGTGGTCACCCTGCACAGGGTATCACACTTGCTCCAGCCCTTGCATCTGGACTCCAGCCAGAACTGGCAACCATGCCGTTGACAATGATCACATTTTAAGACCTGTATGATTGCTATTATCCTGATATGTAAAACCATAGAATTCAAAGCGCGTGTACTTTCTGTTTCCCATGACAGGATATTTATATAAAGTAGTGACAACTTACCTTAATATAATGTAGTGACACTTGCCTTTTGTAATAGCTATTGGGAATAAATTGGCATGGCTTGATTTACTAGCCATTAGTAATGCTCATTAAATCAGTTCGCGACTGTTTCAGATCTCTGAGAGAACACACTCCATGTAAGAGTGAGAAATGCTGTTTTAATATTATTGAGTATTGATTTTGTTCAGGGATTATTAGTCTTTTCTTTATGCTTCCTCACTCTTTATTATGTTTGAGTACTTGTAACACTGTGTTATGTTTATGGCCCTATAATTTAAAGATACAGTGATAGATGGCAAATTTTTAGATTCGGTGAAAGAATATTTAAATGGCTTTACAGAATTATTATTCCTTCAGCTAGTGAAAGCAAATGTGTAGGTTTTTTGTTGTTGTAAATATTAAATAGAAATTTTTTAGATGTAGGCGTTTCATCCACAGTCTGACACACATCCTCAGAGTCGGAACTTTGATAGGTCCACGGGACTCAGGTGGCACTTTAAGAGGGCGGTAAATTGCCACCCACACTGCCATGCCATGGGCGGGGGTGAAGAGGGTGCATGTCACACACTTGAGCAGAGCACTTCTAAATATGAGCACCGGGTGTCACATGACATCCTGACACTTGGGGTTAAAAAGGCGTGGGGCAGCAACTCAAAACAGTCTATGCCAGTGTTTGAGGTGCAGACAACCCTGGACAAGGAGTATCCTGCTCCCTGCCATGAGAGGTACAACAACAGATAGGTGGGACAAATTGACATTTTTTTTTTCTTAAAAAAATATGCTACATTTGTTATATTGGTATATTATTAATAATTTAGTCCTATGTTTACTTCCCTTTCAGTTAATATATACGTATGCATGACTGTGTGATTATGTATGTTTGAGTGGAACTGTGTGTGAGTGATTATTTATCTGTGTGTGATTATAAATATGCATGTGAGGGCGTAATTATCTATGTGACTGTGTGTGTGATTATGCACATGACTGTGTGCGTGTTATTATGTATGCAACTGTGTGTGCATGTGCTGTATGCATGTATGTATGTATGTATATGTGTGTGATTGTATATATGGGGAACATTATTGGTGTGGAAGCGGAATAGGCAATATTTAAAACTGCAACCTAGACAAATCAATTTCCTGGACTGTTACTGCACATTCTTTACGCATAACTAACAAGTCTAAAAAGAAAATCCATTTTTTAAAGGGGAAACCAAAATTCAAAGTATGTTTAATGATTATGTTAGCAGAATTTCAGCCGAATGCTTGAGAATTTTGTATTTTTAAAATGTTATTGTGGTCATTTATGATACAGTTAACTTCCCTATAAAGCCACTAGGTGATTTCATAAACCTGAGACAGCACAAACACAAATTCCAAGCACTTTTGTCTCTTAATCTATTCAGTTTCTTGCAATTCTTATCCCACAGTGCATGCACAGACTGCCTTAGCCAGAGGCGTAACTAGAAACCACCAGGCCCCGGTGCAAAAATTGCCCCCGGGCCCCCCGACGCAACTCCACCCCAGAAATGCCACTTACATGCCTCCCAACTGTGCTGCTTTGTGGCTGGCCTTGTCTTATATCTAGGATAACCTTATACCTATCCCGTGCATGCTTAAACTCCTTCACTGTATTAACCTCTACCACTTCTACTGGAAAGCTATTCCATGCATCCACTAACCTCTCAGTAAAGTAATATTTTCATCAGTCCCTAGCCTTATCTTATATCAAGGATAGCCTTATGCTTATCCCATGCATGCTTAAACTCCTTCATATATTAACCTCTCATCTACCACCTCATATATAACTAGCTGCATGTATACTTATATGAACATTTTAATATCATATTCAACTATTTTCATATGTAATAAAAATGTTATTGAAAAATTGTTAATTTCTTTTATTACGTTCCTCTGCACCCACATTGCACCTCAATGTCTTGACACAGCACTATACAGGACCCACAGAACTTGGGTTGTACTCATATTGCACCCACACGATTTGGCATGCCGCAGTGTAAATTTGGCCGCCAGAATATGCCACAGTGTCACTTTGTCCCACTGAACTGCCCCTGCAGAACATGCCACAGTGTCACTTTCTCCCCATAGTACATGTTATTTTGCCCCACAGAACATGCCAGTATCACTTTTGCCACAGCCAATTTGCCCATTAATTTGCCACAGCCAGACATTTAGATTGCCAATTAATATGCCACAGCCATTTTCCCCATTAATATGCCACTATTAACTTGCCAGTTATTTGCCAGTTATTTTCCCGTGTTATTTGCCCATTTGCAGTTATTTGCCAGTTATTTTCCTGTGTTATTTGCCCACTTGTCAGTTATTTGCCCCAGTCATTTTCCCATCTGCCAGTTAATTGCCCCAGTTATTTGCCCATTTGCCAGTTATTTGCCCATTATTTTTCCCATTTGCCTGTTATTTTGCCTGTGTTATTTGCCCATTTGCCTATTATTTTGCCAGTTATTTTGCCCATTTGCCAGAGTTATTTGTCCATTTACCAGGTCCCCCATCCCCCCCCCCCCCCCTCCGGACTTACCTGTATGCTGCTCGCTGGCCGCCAATTTTCCCTCCGATATGTTTCCTGCACGCACGGTGCATCCGATGGATGTGGATGCCTGGCTGCTGCCCGATAGTGACTGTCTCCGTGTGAGACAGTCACATGGGCAGCGGTGGTCCACGGGGCAGCTACCTTGGGCCACAAGAATGAATTGGCCCTGGGCAGCTGCCCCGTTTGTCCGCACATTTTTTTTTATTTATTTTTTTGCAGGGGTCGCAGGCCGTCGGGCCCGGTCGCAGCTGCGACCCCTGCACCAATGGTAGGAAAGCCACTGGCCTTAGCTGTTCAGGTGCCCTGTGCTTCTTACATGTTCACTCCCTGGCAGTCACCAGTGGGTTTAAGGTATAGTTACCGGATATAGTTAGTGGTTATGATGCATTCCTTGTTTTAATTCCGTCTTTGCCCCCATAGCACCTGATTGCACCCATGTAGCTACTCACACCACCAACGTTCAGCACTTACATTTCACACAAAGGTCTTGAAGAGCACCAATATTTCACAAATAGGACTTGTCCCAGTACACATTCCTTTCACAGGACATTCCCCAGCACCCAAATTGTATTCATAGGTTTTGCTCCAGCATGCAGATTGCATCACAGGACTTTCCCTAGCACTTGGCTCTTTTTGTGCTCCTATCTGGAGTCGGATATTTGGGAGGTTACGTGATCCCCAACACTGATGTGCAGGGCGTAAGAGGCAGCCTATGCGGATGTGCGTGCAAACTGGTGAAGGGAGAGCATTTGATCTCTCCAGGCAGTGCCTCTGCCACCCCCTTGGTGTTTTGTCCTGCACGATCACACAGGTCACACACCCATAAGGCCAGCTCTGAGTGTATGGACAATTTGTTTAGCTTTTACATTCATACTGCACTCTCTTTGAGGCCAAAGAACTAAAACATCAGCACTTTGGTAAAAAAATGTGAACTGTTGTGAACTGACAAGTAAAATGCAAAAAATCCAATGGCGATATCTCCTGATATCTAAATCATTTGAAATGCACAGAAACAGAATGGTAGCCTCGTCCTCCTCATAGGCTTCGGGAATATTCCTGAAACACAAATTTGACCTCCCTGAGCGATCCTCCATATACTGAATTTTGGTTTCCAATTATATTTTGCAATCTGAATACCCTAATACTGAGATCCTGTCTGCCACTTCCCTCTACGTAATATTGGTGGTAATTTCTGAGTTAATGGTCATCACTAGTTCATCCATGCATTGCTTCACAACCAAACTTTCAGGTAAATCTCCCCCTTTTAGGGTAAAAAACGGACACTATTAAATCCTTTTTTTTTTTTTTTCTCTTTCTCTGGGGCCCTCTTTGTTATCATTATGGAAACTGTTGGAACCTGTATAGAGAAAGCACAGGCACCAGATCTCTATATTCTCTGATCTCAAAGGGTAGCCAATAACATTTTAATACTGCTTGTTTATATCTGGACCAAAAGGCTTTGTCTTCCTTTTATGGCATATTATATGACTGCGGTTCTAAGTGAAGAAGCCCCTGCAGTGAATGAAAAACCTGTCATCAGTGATCACCCATGATCAAGGGTCCGAGCCGTACCATCATTAAAAAAAGGCCCTTTTGTTCCTTAATAGAGTTGAGCGGACACCTGGATGTTCAGGTTCAGCCGAACTTCGGAAAAAAGTCCAGGTTCGGACTCAAACTTGACCCTGAACCCCTTTGAAGTCAATGGGGACCCGAACATTTGGCCACTAAAATTCCTCTAAAAAAAGTTGTGGAAAGGGCTAGAGGGCTGCAAAAGGAAGTAAAATGGGGTAAGAGTAGGACAAGTGCCCTGCAAACAAATATGGATAGGGAAATAACTTCAAATAACATAAAATACATACAAATTAAAAATACAGCTGAGCCATAAAATAGCACTAGATGGAATCTTTGATTTTAGTTTTGGAAGAACATAAATCTAAATCTAAAGCATGGCTGCCAGGAGGATCAACAGAATTATCCATTTGAGAGAGGGTTGGAGTGCAGGGTATTCTCTTTCAGTTTATACTAAGTGACCCATAGGTTGAGGAGGCGGTGACCGTGGCGGTGTATGTGGAAGCGGCACTGGAGGAGGAGGTTGGTAGCCAGAATTTTTCAAAGTGCGCTGTAAGCACAGTATTTGACGGTTCTATTTGAACCTATATCAATTGACCTATTCGTATGAATGGGGACTTTATTTCGGTTTATAGAATAGCAATAGCATTACATGTATTCCACAAACTGATAGTCTATAAACCGAATGTCTTTGTGTTTATAGACTTTCCGTTTATCTAATACATGTAATGCTATTGGCTTTCCATAAACTGAAATAGTCCCCATTCATAAGAAATTCTATTTCGGCTTATAGAAAGCCAATAGCATTACATAAAATGTAATCGCCGAACCCCAAACTCCAACACGAACATACAGTGCAATGTCCGTGTTTGGGTCCGGGGTCCAAAAACCGTAATGTTCGGTACAAACCCTGAACAGTGCGGTTCGGGTTCGCTCAACACTTTTCCTTAACTTAAAACCACAGTAAAGCGTTGGTCTAGTTTCACAATACCTTTTGGGCCCTTAGAAGGTATATATGTACTGATGGATTAAATGTATTACCGTATTTGCTCGATTATAAGACGACCCTTATTATAAGACGACCCCCCAAACTTTGGATATTCCTTTAGGAAAAAAACTAAAAGCCTGAATATAAGACTATAGGAAAAAAGTTAAACTTGTATATATTCACATGTAAATTGCTTTTTAAAAAAATAATTATATCAAAAGATTCATTTTCTTGTTTTCATTTCCTTTTTATGTGCCAATGTTGCCTCTCTCTTTCCCTTGCCCCAGCTTTGTCTCTCTCTCCCCCCCTTAGTGTTGTCTCTCTCTCCCCCTCCCTTTGACTCCCCCTCGCCTCTGTCTCCCCCCCCCCTTGTTTGTCTGCCCCCCCTCCCCTTGTTACTCTGTGCCCCCCTCCCTCCCCTTGTCTCTCTGCCCACTCCCTCCCCTTGTCTCTGTCTCTTCCCCCCCTTCCTCCCCTTGTTGCTCTGTCCCCCCCCTCACCCTGTCTCTCTGCCCCCTGGTGGCTAGTGGGGGTAGCTGGGGGATGTCTGCACGATACGTGCAGACATCCCCCATGCTGCCCGACACTGCAGTCTATTATGACGGACAGCTGGTCCATCATAATAGACTGTATCGTGCAGACATCCCCCAGCTGCCCAATTCTCCCTGGTGGCTAGCGGGGCAATGGAGGATGTCTGCGCGATGAGCGCAGACCTCCCCTGCTGCTGCCCGGCACGACCGCCGGGACTTCTATGACAAAGCCAAAAGTACCCGGCTTCTACATAGAAGTCCCGGCGGTCGTGCCGGGCGGCAGCAGGGGGAGTCTACACTCATCGCGCAGACATCCCCTGCTGTTAGAGAGGGGGGTTCCAGGTCCCCTGCAGCTCAATTTGAGGTCAGATTATAAGACGACCTCGATTATAAGACGACCTCGATTATAAGACGACCTCGATTATAAGACGACCTCGATTATAAGACGACCTCGATTTATAAGTATTTTTCAGAAATTTTTTTCTGAAAAAAACTTTGTCTTATAATCGAGCAAATACGGTAAATATGGGAGTTATGCAGAGTTGGGGAAACTACTTTACACTGTAATTAGTTTTATACTTTAGCCAACATTTCTTCGAAGTTGTTTAGTAGCCACAATCACTTCATGTTATAAAGTTTTTTAGGGGTATGTTGGGAGTGGTGCAAACCCACACCTAGATCAAAGTAATATATAGTTCAGAGCCGGTCACTGCCACTAATAAACAGCAGATGGACCTACATTTCCTATTTTGCACCGAACCTTGGGCCTTTTGTACCTCCTCATAAGGATCACAATTTCAGTAGGACATGTATTCAGTAATTACTAAGCCATCTGGGGATTGTATACCACAATAACTTAGTATTATAAATTATATACTTTAACCTGCCTTAAAAAAAAGTCCATGTACGCTCACTGCTGGTCTTTTAATAGAGGACCTCATGCACCTGTAAGGATATATACAAGCTTATGTGTTACTTATCGGCCTATTCCTGGAGTTTGTGTATAATGTCCATAATCTTGGATCATCTTCTCTTGGGGAAATCTGCTTGTATACCAGCCAGGTAAAATATCATGCTCATATTCTACACTTTCAGGTAACTGCTGGCGAGAGATATGGGAAGGATACGGGGCACCCAAACTTCTTTCTACCTCCACATGACCAACCAATACGTCCTCAGACCTAGGACAGCCTGGAATCCCAGAATCCTCCAGTATCTCTGCTCCTGTGACCTGCCTTTGCTGAGCCCTGTGCCAGGGCAGGACCTTCTGGACACCACCGTCCACCTACTGCTATTGTGGCTCTGCTTCTGTCCCATTCTATGCCTGGGTGATGCTGCTGACAGATATTTAAAAATGTTTAGTCCTCTGACTCACCCGCTCTACTCGGCAATCACCTTGTATCCACCTCCCAAAATGAGAGTCCACACACTCATGTAAACCTCCAACCATATATACAGTTTAACAACCAATAAGTATTTTGAAATGTAAAAGTACCATAATATGTAAAAAAAAAAAAAAAAAAGTGGTATTAATGCATTCTTATATATTAATTTGCAATAATTTTTTAAGGATTTATTTTTTTAATCCACAACACTTTTTTTTTTTTTTCATGTGCAATAAAGAGGCTGACTAAGTGATACAGTCCTTGAAATTTGTATTATTAAAGGGGATGAACAGCATAAAGTTTGGTTGTTTTTGCATTTATATGAAATTTTGTTGTACAGTAATGATGGACCTATATGGCCCGCGGTTAAGAATCTGTGCATCCTCCAGTTAAAAATGTAAAAACAGATCCAAACACAACTGGAACGGGTTATAAAAAACAAAGAAAATTTCGACCTATGGATCGACAGACTGACAATAGCATAAGCTGGTACACCTGCACATTTAAGGTGTATAAATAGGAGTAAGAAATGGAGAAAACCGACCTCCCTTGGACAGACAAAAAGAGACCAAGTATCACTTTTTATACCACAAATTTTAAAATAAAATATGTAAATAATTGTGCAAACATTGGGAAATGCAATTAATAGTGTACAACAGAAGAGAGGTTTACCAGCTGGACTTAAAGTTGTAGGGGGGGGGGGGGGGAGAGTGGGGTGAGGGAAATGGGAGAGGGGGGAAAAGAGTAAGGAATAAGGTGAGAGGAAACAAATAAATATGTAAACAAATTAAAGTACAATGCTGGGACCCCCATTAGGATGGATACAGGAAGAGTTAGATGAGTGTTTCGGGAAACGCAATGTGTTACTTAAGCTATAATGTATAATGAAACTGCCAAAGGAAAGTCTTTTTGTACTATAGAATGATTGACGGCAATTATCCCCTATGTAACTACGTGAGATATCCCTCTTCTGTTAAAAAATATTTCACGTGTTTAATATTTGTACCTTTCTATGATGAAATAATAAAGAAGTTTTTTTTTTTTTTTTTTTAACTAGTAACGGATACGATGTAGAGCAGTGGTCCCCAACCTTTTTGGCACCGGGGACCATTTCCATTGAAGGAAAAATGTTCATGGCCCGGGGAGGGGTGGAACCATACATACAAAAATACATACATAGAGGCACACAGAGACATACATACATACACAGACAGTCACATTCAAGTACCTACAGGTCCCTGGGGTGCATGCTGTCCGGCTCTGGAGTCCTGTCTTACAGCCCAGCCTCATCACAGGGCGCACCACACAGCACGACTGACACCAGGGTAGGAGGGTCCGGGGCTGCGCTGAGGGGAAGGTTCTTGCGCTCAGCCACGCTGCTTAAAGTAACCAGCTAGAGGGGAGGACAGAATGCTTCCCTGACAGCACATGGCCCAGCTGAACGGAGGCCGTGGAACGGTGCTGGGCTGTGGGGTCCACGGCCTCCATTCAGCCAGGCAGTGTGTTAGTGAAGCATTCTGCCCTCCCCTTTAGCTGGCCTGGGGGTTGGGGACCCCTGATATAGAGCACTCCAGTATGGTAAAAACTATCCAAATTTATTGTAAGCCTTAGCCAAAGATTAAAATCCACAGTGTAGGTAGAAAACACACAGACACGCATAGCATGCAATCACCTAACGCATTTCATGCCAATTAAGCACTTAGTCGTAGCCTTAGTTTTCTACGCAGCCAGCTATATTCCCTGCGATATTTGTAGATCTGATTTTTTTTTTTTTTTTTTTTTTTTTTTTTTTACACTATTTTTGTTCTTTCTATTCTCAGTAACAGGAGGAAAGTCGGGCAGCTCAGGTAAAAAGTTACTTTTATAGTAAATCCATGGAGTTAAAACTATGATAATCAACAGCAAATATAGATGCAGGAGAGAACAGACACACGGATTCACCAGGTGTTTATCAGTGTGTCCATTCTATCCTGAATCTATAAGTGGCTTTCTGACTCATTATAAGCTAAAATAGGGTTTATTTACCTCTTTAACTCAGAAAAAGGACTGCTATAACAATCTATAAAGAATTTAAAAACCATTACCCAGCCCCTTGCAAGACAAAGAACACATCATTATATAATATATCATATATATATATATATATATATAAAATGTAGTTCTATTTTGGGGGTTTTAAATATTGCAGTAATATATTGTGTCTGATTAATTGTATTTGAGTGCTGCTCAAATTTATATCTTATTTTCCTGTGTATTTTATCTAGTTACTAGATTTCAATCACCTTTCTGATATATATATATATATAATTAGCAGACTGCATGCAGATTAATATTTAATAATCTGGTATAAATTGGGCAATATAAGTTAATGTGTTATTTGTTTCTTTCTCTATTTTTTTTTATCTGTCTTTTTTTCTCTTTTCGTTCTCTTTTTCACTTTCTCAATCTATGCCTCTTTCTATATGTTGGTCTCTTTCTCAATCCCAATCTCTTTTCTATCAATTGGTCTGTTTCTCTCTCTTCATGTCTTTCTCCATGTCTCTATCACCAAGCACACAATACCTCTCCATTTTATCAAGTTTAATTTTCTTTTGCTGTCTTCCAGTAGCCACCGTTTTTTTTTTTTTTAATTTTTTTTTTATTTATTATCCTGGAAGACCTAAAATGCTATCAAAATCTGATTGCTAAAAAGTAAAAAAAATAAATCCCCACATAATCAGTGGTTCATTGGTTGTGGCATGCATTTATTTTAGTAATTTTCCTTCTTGACTATTTTCTCTCTACATCTCCTCCAAAATGATGAGTCTTTTGTGTCTCATCTGTATGTTGCTTTTGTCTTGCACCCCCCTCTTCTCCCCTTTTGTGCTGCCTAGCTGCCTACAGCAGGGGGTAGGCAGCTGTACCATACAGAGCTCTTGAATAATCTTCCCCTTCTCAATTTAGATGCTTGCTTAGCTTTCTGGTAAATAAGTGTCGCTAACTAGATGCTTTATTCAATTTCTTTTTTCTTTTTTTTTAGATCAACCTCGTAATTACAGACAGGTAGAGCAAAACAAAAAACAAATAAACAAGATTCAAAGCATGAAAGTGAAATATAGTTAATTTGAACTATTTGATAGTATAATAAGACAAACTTGTCTTCACTTGCAATGTCCTAAATCCATTTGTAATTAAACAGAAGGTATCTACGTTTTGCACTGTAAGGTTAGTGATTTCTGGGGAGATGTACTAAGGGCCAGTAAAGACCTGTTTTAATTATGCCTGCAATATGGTTCACTATCTTCACAATAGTTAATAATGAGATTGCCATGTGCACTAAGAATTAGGTATTCTTAAGGGACTGGCTGTTCCTTTTCTCATTAGCATACACTCCTTTGCTAAGCAAAGTCATTTGTCACTAACTGTTGCCAGAAGGAACACTACAATGTATAGCACTAGCAAAATAATGACATACATATATGTATACAGGAATAAAAATCACAGTATTGGTCTCATACCTAAATCTTTGTCTTTAAGTATAACATATATAAGTTATGCTTTGGACGCTACTACCTTCTCTCTCTTAGATCAGGCCTTAGTGATGGCAGTCTGAATGTTCCATTTGTTGAAATGATTGTATTGATGTACTGTCAAAGTAATGTGGCTATTGTTTGTGTATGGTTTTATCTGTGTATTTCTGACACATACATGTGTGTGTGTGTGTGTGTGTGTGTGTGTACTGTTAAAGGGGCCACCTGCAGTGTGTCCAATTTTTTTTTAGATACGTATTAACTCGTAAAGGAAAAAAAAAGAAACAGATTTGTCTCATCTGTTTTTTTTTTTTCCCCTTCATTGCTCCCCATCTCCCAAAACCTGGAAGCTAAATGTGATGGGTTTACTGCTATTACTATAGCAACAGTCCTGCCTATAACATCCAGGCACTCCTTATTAGATGTCACTGAATTGTGAGGCCAATGTGAAATTATTTTCAGTGTAAATCTACAGGAGAACTGGGAAAATAGGCGCAGTTCACAAATATTAAAATCTGGTATAACCTACAGAAGCTGTATCTGCCCCTGTAAGGCACAAAATCTAAATATGGGTTTAAATGGCTTTCTGTGTCACGTTGGCTCAGTCTAGAAATCAATCCAGTTGTTATGTTCCACTTCTTAACTGCCCTTTCTGTAACATATTCTTATTACGCCCCATGACCTCTATTGATCGATTAATCTATAGATTAATCTATAGATTGTGTTAGCAGGTTTTCAAGAAAGTGTATAAAATAAGCGAAATTGTGTTTTTAAATGTGCGTGTGCTGTCGCCTTCTTATGATATCGACATGTCACTTGATATTTCCAATAAATACTATAATCATTTGGATATCATGCCACATGTGATGTCATAAACCGTGTGAAGTCACACCTTTTCACTGTTAAGTAAATAAACCCCAAAACTTTCCAAGTGCCAAATGAATAGACATGTGCATTAGTTTTCGGACGAATGCATTTTCGTCCGAAAAATAGCATTTTCGTTCATTCGTCCGAAAACGAATAACGAAAATGCTAAGCTAACTAAAGCCAAATGAACGAATGGTTACTAAACGAAAATCATTGGTTCATTCGTAGTACTATTGGCATTCTATAAACCGAAATAGAGTCGGTTTATAGAATGCAATAGCATAGTACACTACATTCCATAAACCGACATAATGAACGACTTTCGGTTTATGGAATGCATGTAAGTCTATTGGCATTGTATAAACTGACTCTATTTCGGTTTATAGTAATGCCAATACTATAGCACGAATGGACGAATGATTTTCGTTTATATTAAACCATTCGTTCAACTTCTTAGCTTTCTATAAACCGAAACAGAGTCCCCATTCATACATTTTTATGAATGGGAACTCTAGTTCGGTTTATAGAAAGCCCATAGTATTATATGTAATCCATAAGCCGAAAGTTTATAAACCGAACGTTCAGTTTATAGACTTTCAGCTTATGGAATACATGTAATCCTATTGCTATTCTATAAACCGAACGTTCGGTTTATAGAATAGCAATAGGATTATATGTATTCCATAAGCCGAAAGTCTATAAACCGAACGTTCGGTTTATAGACTTTCGGCATTTGTAATGAATGTAATAGTACTATTGGCTTTCACTACACAGAGACAGAGTCTCCATTCATAAAATGAATGAAGACTCTGTTCGGTTTATGTTCGAATGTTCGGTTTATAGAATAGCAATAGTATTACATGTATTCCATAAGCCGAAAGTCTATAAACCGAACGACCTTCGGTTTATAGACTTTCGGCTTATAGAATACATAGAATTACATGTAATTCTATGTATTCTATAAACCGAAAATCTATAAACCGAACGACCTTCGGTTTATAGACTTTCGGCTTATAGAAAACATGTAGTACTATTGCCTTTCTTTGAACCGAACGAGAGCCCCATTCATAAGAATTTCTTATGAATGGGGCTTTCGTTCGGTTTATAGAAAGCCAATAGTATTACACGTATTCTATAAAACTAAACTAAACGAAAATAATGAACGAATTTCGTCTGAAACGAATGCAGTAATGAACGAAATTAGTTTTAGACTAAATAAATAACATTTTCATCCGAATGGACGAAAACGAAACGAAAATTTTAGTTTTGCATATGTCTACAAATGAATTTGGATTCTCCAAGAGGCAATCATTTTCTTTGGGTACGTATGGAATATGTGACATTTATAGAAATGTATGTCATTGTGCATTTTGAAACTTTGATGACCTTTTGTGTTTTAATTTTAGACCCTTTGAACACACAACTAATTCAGTGCATCTCGCCATAGGCTATATTTTGAGAAAATGTGTAAAGCATGTAGTAGTGCGTGAAATGGTAGCATTGTATGTCTTGCTGTGCAAGTTGCTTGTACAGGTAATAACCATAATAAATATGCAATGTCTGGACAACCATCTTTTCCCTGTGTTTTTGCACAAGTTATTGTACACAATATAATGATTAGAACACTGCACAATTAATAGTCTCTTTCAAAGCCAGGTGTCCAAACATGTTCAGCAGCAGATTCTAGCCATGGAGTTGCTGCTGGAGAGGAAGGAGGGACAGTGCATGAGATGACTATTGTTGAGCCCCAGGCTGCAAACTGCCATGTGCAAGATGATGATAAAATATCTTCCCATTAAGGATACATTGAGATATGATCTTATTTTCAAGTATGTCCTGGGGATGTTACCATACCTAACATCCTGTAGATGTTACTAATACAGAACCTAATGGCAACTTATTGACCCCAGATGCCTAAAAGGCTAAATTTGTACCTGCAAGAAATTGAACTAGCAAGCCTGAGGATTGAAGATATTCTACAGTTTGTGCATTGGCCCAGGATCTTTAGTATTTTACAAAGGCAAAGGGTGTTTTTACCTGCAGAAGAAGGTCCTAGTACAGGTTCTGGACAAATTTAAGGACATGCTGAGTTTAAGTCCTACTGCTGCCAAGAATTCAACCTGTTTAAAAACAAAGGCAATATCCTGAGAAGACGTTTTGGATCAGCAGAGCAAAGATCAATGTTCCAGCTCTAAGTAGCCTGATTCATTATGTCATATGGATGGATGTAGTGATCAAAAGTATCTAGTGAACAAAGTGGCGCTCACGTTCCTTTTATATACAAAAATGCTGCAGTACCACTCTAGTGTAAAAACCCCTGGTTACACCAACAATGCAATTTGTATAGAAATAGAGGGTACGCAAGAAACTTATAGAAATATATAAAATGACATAAATGCACTTATCTCTCAACTGGTGTTGATTCTATGATAAAACTTGGAGATGGGAAACAAACCCATAAAACCAAATATTGTATACTACAACTTCAAATGTTGGAATATATATCCTTCTATAGGGAATAAACTTACATTTTATAGAGCCCTTTAAAACCAGGCTCAAGGTGTTTGCGTGGTGATTAGAAAAATCGTCATCAGGTAGGGAGTATAACGAGCAGATTTTGCATGTGGAAACAAGGGAGAAGACAGCAGGCTTTAAAACAGATATATCAATTTAACGTGCCAAATAAAACCTGCTTAAGTTTGGGATCAGTAACTGCTGTTTAAGCCGAAATAATATTTCAATGCGGAGAGTCCCCATTAGATTCGCGTATCAATGCGGAGAGTCCCTGTTAAATTCGCGTGTCAATGTGGAGAGTCCCTGTTAGATTCGCGTGTCAATGCGGAGAGTCCCCGTAGATTCGCGTGTCAATGCGGAGAGTCCCCATTAGATTCACACGAAAAAAGGAAGCCGCAGTGAGCTAGATGACTCCAAAGGTATAATGCAGAATGCTCAGTGAGGTGAAAAGAACCCTAGAACTGGTAAAAATCTCTGTTCATCAGTCTACCATATGCAAAATATTGAACAGACATGTAGTCCATGGCAAGACACAAAAAAAAGGAAGCTGCTGCTCTCCAAAAATAAAAGTCTCTGCACACATAAAATTTGCCAAAGAGCACCCTGACACCCCACAACACTACTGAGAAAAAGTGTTTTGTGTACTGAAGAAACTAAGGTATAATTGTTTGAGAATAACACTATGCACTACGTATGGTGTAAAAAGGGCACCACATACCAACATAAAAACATCATCCCAATGGTGACGTACAGTGGAGGGAGCATCATATGTTGGGGCTGCTTTGCTGCCTGTGGGCCTGGATAGCTTGCATCATTGAGGGGAAATTAATTCCTAAGTTTATCAAGGTTCCATGAAGGATAATGTCAGATTTGCTGAAGATCAGATTGGTGATGCAGCAGAACATTGACCCTAAACATTGACATAAAAATAAAGAAAGGATTCACTTACTTTTTCATGCCACTGTATATCTCTGTGTACCAGGAATTGACAACGTGTCCACAGAAGGACACCAGTGTCCATGGCACGTTTTGTGATCCATAGAAATCATTAAATTACCCAACACAGACTCCAGTAAATGACCATCATTAGCAATACTGGCGCCTAGCCCTGGTGTGTATATATGGGCCTATACTTTTTACAAGTAAATTTTTAGTCTAATTTGAGTATGTATAATTCTTTTTGCTTGTTTTCCAAATATTATTTGCAGTTTTCAGATTACTTTTTGGATTTATGTTTGGTTTTTTTTTCCATTTCATTTTCATTTTGGGTGAACCCAACATCTCTTCAGAGTCATTTACAGATAGAGACCTCTCCAACCAATTTCATTATTTCCCAGTGTTTGTTATATATCATCATCCACTTTTTTACTTGAAAGATTGATGCAACCTTTCACTAAGACACAAGTCCTTCTTTTGCCTACAGTTGTCCATTAAGTTTTAAACTTGCATAGTACATAAATGTTAATTTATTTTTAAATCAGGTGGTATGGCTTAGTGTAAATAGAACTGAAATATAGATGATCATATCTATATATTTTTTTATTGCATCTGGGAACTTTCATGGGATCCGGGATAATTTCTGGTTGGGTCAGATTTCAAGTGAAGGCAATAAAAGACAATGATTTAAAATCACATTACTGTAACACAGACTGAAGTAACATGTGAGTAACTGACATACGTGATCAATCATATTAATGTGAATTATGACTTTTGATTTCCATTTCGTAAGAGCTAGTTATGTGCTCTCACACAGGATTCACCTTTTCAATATGTACAGATGGACTGGACATTTTTTGGCAGTTAATGTCCCATGAGAATTATTGATTTTCTAATTTAAACCCCTCACCAGTAAAATGTGAAGACAACTTTTTTGTTTTGTTTTGCTGATAATGACAGCAAGAGATTACGTATGCCTGTAAAGAAATGGAAGATCTAGCAGGTAAATATTGGATCTGTTAAAATACCAATATATTCAGAACAATGCTTGCACAGTAATCAAATACAGCCTCCCAACTCATGCGTGTACACATTCCATCTAGTGTTTGTCATGGAATGATAAGGATAACAAAGACCAACAACTTGTAATAATGATATACCCAGGAAAGATCAAAAAAATAAATAATAATAATCAACATAATTATTTATTTCGCCATCCACTAAATATTTTACACGTATACCTTCTATTGAATGACATAAGATGTTTTTAATAAATTGAATTTTTTTTTTTTTTAGTAGCAAATCTTTTAATTTTTTTATTTTATTTTTTTGTTCAGACAATTAAATAATTTAATCGATGGCAGAGATGGTAGCCCCCTAAATATTTTACATACCTTTTATTTTTATTTCTCCTTTTTTATGGCTTAAATCTTTAAAGTGTTTTTTAAATGTTACTAATATGTAGCCATAAAGGGGTGTAATAGTATATCATCCTTCTATGCTAGAGTGTGTGTGTGTGTATATATGTATATATGTATGTATATATATATATATCACACACACACACACATATATATATATATATATATATATATATATATATATATATATATATATATATATATATATAATATATAATATATATTGTCCTCCCAATGTGTTAGCACTCCACTTTAGTAAGGTCAATGTGATAAATGCCCGGGTGCTGGGCCGTCAAACTGTATAGCAATCCAAAAAATATGATCGCACTCTCTGGTCTTTTTTGTAGTTATCACCAGCGATTTAATGTAGTAGCGACGCTTCTGGCAGACTAGCTGTCCTTTTATCAAGCACTATAAAGTGTACAAAAAAACACATGTAACTACATACAAACATTAAAACTTACCAACTACAGCTGTTCGCTCCCTGCGTCCCATACCTGGAAGTGTGTGATGAAATGTTACATCCCGTACTGCCGAAAACCATTACCAATTGCTCTTCAGCCCTAGCTGCACATGGAGCGTCTTACCGCCACAAGTCCGAGTACACGACGTCACAGTGGCAGACAAGGCCGGCTATTTAATTAACTTCAACTCCAGCCAAGTGTGTAGCCACCTCCTCGCCTAGTCAGCAGACTGCTGTACAATTAACTGTATACTTCTACACCATTTAGTGCTACTTTTGGCATAGCTAGGGTGCCCCTTCTACTCCACTGTATCTGCAATTCCTACTGTGGCAATCAATCCCATTCTTCAGTGTGTGTATGCACTCCCTCATTCAGGTCACAATCATTCAATCTTTTAACCATTACATGCTACCCATACCCAAAAGACCAAAAGACACCCGAAAGCAAGTGTTACTCAGTGCCACACTAGGGAACACATAATCTGTTAAGATGTTATTACTATGTGTAGACAGATTGCCATGATTTATGTTGATAACATTTAGAAACTATTTAGATGGGGTCTTTTTAATGATTGTATTTGTGTAAATTATATTTTAGATCAAATGTAGAAATTTTTTTTTTTTTTTTTTAATTTTTCATCATATATTATGATTTTTTTTTTTTTAATGTACTAAATTATAAAATATGATGAACATAATGGTATCTAATGAAAGCCCTTCTTATGATGATAAAAACAACATATAATTTGTGTGGGTACAGTCTGCGAGAAAGAAGAAAATTACAGCTAAACACAAACACCCCAGAAATGTCAAAACAGCCATTGTCGCCAAGGGAAAGTCAAGGTAAAAATGTCTTGTCACTAAGGGGTTAAGCAACACAGATGCAACTGGGATGTGAGGTGGACTATCATTAATGGACTTCCTTCTTCAACTTAGTTTCAGCTTAGATTACTATGTAATCAATTGGTTAGGTTCGGTTGGGGGAGGAAAGTAACTTGATTCAGTAAGGCATGACAAGTTGAGAACTATAGTCATCACCTTCTTGAATCCTGCTTGCACTGAATCAATGGCACTTTTGGTGCAGCAATAGAGTCTAGAAAATATTGAGATGAAAGCATGGGCTGTCATTGGTTCTTAAGTGATAAATGGAAATTATATTTCAAAATCCATGAAGTCCATCTTAATGTTGGATTTAAATAGATATTAGACAAATGCCATGCTTCACTTTCTTTGATATATTAGAAACATAGAAACATTCGGTCCATCTAGTCTGCCCAATTTTCTAAATAATTTTATTTGTCCCCAGTTCCATCTCTTATATGTAGGATAGCCTTGTGCCTATCCCACGCATGCTTAATTAATATATAGTTATATAATAAGTTATATTATATGTCTCTAGGTTGGCTGGTATGTGTATTTATCATAGACTTAAATACTCTCTCTAATTTGAGTAAAATGTCCATTGAATTTTGTGTAGATCTCTTCCGTTGAGTTGAAATACAGCATTTGTCTAAATATCCCCATCATATAATACCCCACACAAACGTGTAAATGTACAAAATAATTCCTAATTCACTGTAGATATTGCAACTGTAACCTTTTGAAAGCATATTGATTTTGGAAAAGCCTTTGGAAATTATTTTAACATCTAAACATGAGACTAAGAAAGTGTGATTCATTCGGCCAGACCGAGACTAAAGCGCAGTCTGATCTCCTTCTGTGGTTCTTCCCATACCTTTTATTGACTTTCTGATAAGGAGAAGGGTGATCTCAGACCAAGGAAAACATTTGATTGACATACACGCCTCTCTTTATCTGAAAGAGCTCTGTAGTGTTTTCCAGTATTGAACAGTGTCCTGTGTTGAAGACTGCTTCATAAATGTTGACCTATGCGACCCTTGACATAACTGTTTTACTGACAGATGTATAGAGGTCCATGTTTCACCTGATAGAGTCCCTGGAGTGATTGTGTATGCTTCAATCAACCAATGTTCATGATGAGGTGTGCTTTTGATTAACATTGGCTTCATTCATCACTAGCATAGCAGTGTGATGCACTAATTAAAATAACAAAAACTGATGCGGTTGTATATACCCCAAAGACATGTTTAATAATAATGGTACATTGGGGGGCTTGTTAAATACTAATGGAGTCTTTGGGAGCTTCTACTTATGGACATATATCTATGTGTGTATTGAGCCTATGACCTGTCCCTACATATCATTGGTGTCGTTGAAAGGATCTGTAAAATTTTAGAATGTTCTGGTCATTTAATTGTGGGATGCTTAATGCTATGATTAGACACGATGGATAGATCCTAAGATGCAGGTTGGGTAGTTTCCAAATGGGATGTTATTGGTGTGGGCTAAAAATTACAACACATTTTACTGTATACGTTTAAGTTTACAGACATACTTTATATATTCTTCAATATAATACAAAAAAAGGATCTAATTATGTAAGTAAAGAACAGCAATTTAATTGAACATCTGAAAAATCTATATATTGGTTCACACATGCCTTATCTAGCGCATAACTACTTAAATTGATTTTGTGAACTAGACCTCTTTCCAAAATGTTGCAAATTATATCATTGATGGGAAAAGTATATATTGGGATTGAATTATTGTATTTGTAAGCAATGCTGGAAAATTGTAATGTACCATTGCATGTTTCCAATGTTGAAATCCAGTAATGAGCTGGGAACCATCAAAGAAATTTAATTTGGAAATGTTTATTTGAAGTTTTTATCAGAGTGCGTTTGAATTAACCGAAGTCAAAATAAATCTTGATTTATGACTTTGGATTAAATAAATCAGTATGCACCATGTAAAGTCTATTATAAAATAAAAAAAAATGAACTAAAACAACAGTGCTCCAAAGGCCATAGACCCAGGTGAAAGATGTAAGGTATTTATTAAAAAAAAATATATATATATATATGAGTACTTTCCCTTGCATGGAGTTTACATGTACAATTTTTGTTTTTAATTTCAACATATGAATTGTCATCTGTCAACCTTTCCATATCACTGTGATAATTGTCTGCTTCCTATGTTGAAAGAACCACAATGTGATGTCATTCTAGTCAACTACCTCTAATAGCCTATTACAAACCACCATTGTTCTAGCATTTTGCTATTCAATAGCTATAACGTACTGTTTTTTTTTTATTACAATTTACAGAGCTCTCTACTGTGGGATTCTTATCCTGATCATTTTTGTTACAGCAAAACACTTCCATTATTCAAAATGCAAAGTACGACCAGAGACTTGGATGGATAATGGCAATATGGTTCTATAAGAACAATTCTTCTCAATTTTCTCAATTGGAAAAGAAAGTAGAACATTTAGTATATTGTTTTACGACATTTTAGTGGAATGATGTATTCTATTCTTTATTCTTCTTTTATATTTTCCAAAGTGCTGTGAGCCATAAAAAAAAATAGATTACAACTAACTAAACAAGTGAATAAGCAGATATACACTGAATAAGCTGTTAGAAATTTTGTTAACCAGCAAATATATCAATAAAATGCTGTTACATGAGAACTAGAAGAATTTTGCATTGTTGATTTCAGAAATGCCTGTTTGTTTTTGTTAAGTGACTGTATTTAACAAAAATATGTAACTAAACAAGTGTGACTGGGTGTCGCCATCTCGTGAAATATAGTGTTTTGGGGTGCCACCCCCTAGTGACTTTACAGCACAAATTTTCTGCATTGAATGGGAGGGTAATATAACTATTACATCACTAGGGGGTGTAATGGACAGGTTTGCTGAGCCGGGCTGGAGTCACGGTGCAGTGGTGGTGAGTAATTAATTCAAAGCCCTTTGAGCACTCTCCACTTGGAGTGGAGCCCCTGGCTTTAAGAACCCACAAGCAGAGGCCTGGTTAGGTTTGCCACAAGTCATAGCCAGGCAGGGGTATAAGCAGGGTCCAGGATGCAGAATAGTCACAAAACACGCTGAGGTCAAAGGACTGGAGAGAGCAGTATCATCAGGCACTAGCTGAGGTCAAAGGACTGGAGAGAGCAGGATCGTCAGAAACAATACGAACAGGAATACAAGATGCAAGCCATCAGACAAAATGTACCAGCTCTGATTTCTGGGAGGATGGGGTTTTATATAGGTTTATATAGCCCTGGGGCTCATTACTGCAACACCCCACACCTGGCCAGTAGGTAAATGACAGAGGATAAATGCAGAGAGAAACACTACTGCTACATGAGGTAACAAAACCAGCAGGTGGTGCCTGGAACAGGACCATGCAGCAGTAAACACAGAAGGCAGGGTTTGAATCCAGACAGATCAGTACAGCGGGTGGAGTTATGATCCTGTTTGATCAGGTTAATCTCCTCTCTTCCTCTAGGAAGACAGGTAATAAAGTTGTACACAGCCACCTAGTCCTGCTCACTATGATGCACAGGAGCCAGTAAGACATCAGGGGAGTATCATAACATCATCATGCAGGCTTTGGCCACAGCTATAAAGTGAGACTGGCTGGAAGATTTAGGATCATGGGAAATATTCACAAAATGGAACCAGGAGATAAGCACCTAATTTTATTTTTCCTTTTATGTGCAATTAATTCAATATATATATATATAATATAAAAAAGCTGTGGCAAATGATGAGTTTGTTTTTAATGTCCATGTTATCTAGTTACACCTACCCTCACAAGCATGTTATCCCAGTCTAATGTAATATGGAGGGTGGTTGGGAGCAGTTAGTCAATATGCCAGTAATATTTTGCCACTCAATATGCCAGTAATATTTTGCCACTCAATAAGTCAGTATTTTTCCCTCAATATGCCATTCTTTTACCATTTAGTATGCCACTATTTTTCACTTTAGTATGCCACTATTTTTCACTTTAGTATGCCACTATTTTTCACCTCAGTATGCCAGTATTTTCCCATTTAATATGCCAGTATTATTCCCCTCTATATGCCATTTAATATGCCAGTATTTTCCCCATCAATATGCCATTTAATATGCCAGGATTTTGCCCCTCAATATGCCAGGATTATGCCATTTAATATGCCAGGATTTTGCCCCTCAATATGCCATTATTTTCCCATTTAATATGCCAGTATTATTCCCCTCAATATGCCATTTAATATGCCAGGATTTTGCCCATCAATATGCCATTTAATATGCCAGGATTTTGCCCCTCAATATGCCATTCTTTTGCCAATATGCCAGGATTTTGCCCCTCAATATGCCAGGATTTAGCCAATTAATATGCCAGGATAATGCCAATTAATATGCCAGGATTTAACCACTCAATATACCAGGATTTTGCCCCTCAGCGTGCTCGTTATCTACCACCCTCCACCCCCTTCCCTAGTACTTACCTCCTTCCTGCTGTCTCCCGGTGCTCTGCTCTGCAGGTCCGCGGCTGTGAGAGAAGCGTTGTGCGCTCCCTTCCAACCGCGCGGCTTCAATAAAGTTTTTTTTTTTTTTTTTTAAACAAACTTTATTGAAGCCGCGCAGCTGGAGGGGAGCGCACAACGCTTCCCTCACAGCCACGGACCGGCTTAAGAGAAGGGGATTTTTTTTTTCTTCCTGGTGTGCCCGCCGTGCCCTGGACGCCAGTATCGTCCGTCACCCCCTGATGGTGGGCCTGATTAAATATCATGCTGACAAAGGACCCATTCTTGATATAATCTACATATGATAAAATAGACTGGTAAATTTCATTTTGGAAATACCACCATTATTACCTGGGAAAAAAGTCTGATGGCCTAAAAAGATTTTTGGAATTTTTATTAATTGTATGAATGCGCATATCCGTAACTTGACTTCATACGTCTATCATCAAAAGTGCAATTCCATCTATTTGCCATGCTATGTTAAGGTTTGGATGGAACAATATTGTTATATGAAGGAGACAGTATTAGGATGACTTATCCTTAATTGTCATTGCTGCTGGACAAGTTTTCAGCATGCAGAACATTTTCACTATAAAGACAGACATTTTGTAGTGTACTTGTTTGTACTTTGTGTATTCGCAGTGGTATTTCATAATGATCTAATTTATCATAAAACAAATCCTAAATATATCGACAATAACCTTTATGCTCATGACATATACATATGTGTAGATAACATTCTGTCAAACCAGGATATTATACAATTTCTTTAGTGTCAATTTCTTGTCACTTGGAGACAATTTGACAATAGATCAGGTTGGTGGAACATTGCCTTACTTTTGGGCCAGAGTTAGGGCCCAACATTGATTATGGCTTGACATTTACTGGCATAGTGACAGATATTTTGATGATGTACATTAAAGATCTTCCCATGGACCCTGGTGTCCTCGTGCGTAAACTTTGTCTATCCCAGTTTTGGACCAGTGGGTACTTTTTCTGACCACTGTCAGCTACAAATGAAAAAAATATTGATATATGCCATTATATAAAAATATTGTTTTTGTTATTTAAAAATATTAAACATTTTATTATAATTCTTATTTTCTAAATTAGTCTCCAATCCTAAGAAAATGGTTCTAAATTCCACAATTGTTTTTCTACTAAATTTGTTTTTATTTTTTATTTGTTCCTCCTGTGGATGTAATTTAGCTGTATCGCCCTTTGTTTTCTCTAGTAAATTGAAAGTCACCAATGAGAATTCAAATAGAGGTTTTAAGAAGACCAGTGAAATATCCAAATTGATTTTCAATCCCATCTTTTATTTATAGACTTTGATGTGTTCCACTCAAGGATGCCAGAGTTACGTGAAAGCTTTCTCATGTAATAAGTATCTTCTGGTTCTCTGTATCTGTTGTTAAATCACATTGAGTACTGACATTGTCAACAATGCTCCCACTAGATGTTAATGTGTTGTGATATTTTGTGTAATTCATTTAAAAAATTTCCATGACAAATAGAGTAAACTGAATTTGTGTGAATCACTGTATATAAATGTGATTTTTTTTTTTCCCGTCAAACCAGAAATGTTAATTTTATTGATTGAAAGGATTTGCAATGTTTTTCAATGGTAATACAGATCCTAAACGAATAGAAATACTTACAGCATGTACAGAACAAACAATTATTTTGCTGAATTAGTTTACTAATGATAACTGTCCACTTAAACATCATCATGTTTGGAATATTTTTCTTTTTCATTTTTAAAAAATAAATAAAAACAAACCTGTATCTCATCGGCCGACACTAGCTCATTAAATAATAGCAAAACTGTTTATTTTTCAAAAAAATGTTCCCTTAAATTGCGACAATTTGTGATTTTTCATTTTTTATACCACTTTTATTTGTGATAGTCAAATGCATAAACTTACTGTTTTCACAAATATGTTTTACGGACAGTATGACTGATAGTTAGTCTTACATTTTTTTTTTTTTTAAAAGGTGACAACACAGCAAATAATATACCTTCTTATGTATGGAATTACTCTATAGAAAAAAGTCAATTAATTAATACAGAACTTTTGCTCCATCTACGGCATCTAAATACTGAAAAAGACAATGCAAAAATCCACTGTGGACAACTTCTTACAATATTACATGTATTCCGTTTAGAGACAAAAGAAAAACTGCTTATATTTAATACCCTTATCTTTCTATTTCTTATATGTTTTTTAGTGTTACCTTTTTGTACAATATAGTGACCTTTTAACAGAAGAGCAAAATGTCATACATCATGAAGCTATGATACTATAACCTTTTATGGGTAAACTGTGCTTTTTCTGCTCGAAAAGTTATAATTTTTTTGAAGTAAAAGAAATAAATAGAACTAATAAATGGATGGTGATACAATGAAGTGTAAGGTATTTTGTATTATCTAAAATAATAATCTACAGTATGGTCCAAAAGTCATAGTACACTATTAAATTCTGCTTTTATTTCAGTATTTCTTTTCAAAAATACACAATTTTCACTAATAAAAGTGACCAATGAGTTAGTACATATTGAAAATCAAAAATTCTCAACTTTTGGCACAATGATTATGTTGCCAATCTGCCAGTTTTTTTTTATCATCAAAAGTTAGTAAAACATTTGCCTTAACCTGTTGACGAGAGCATGAGGTTCCATGCCCGATTTTGACAGCTTTAGTCTCTCCCTGTTATGGGTGTCGGAAAGACTAAGTACAGTATGGGCAGCTTGCTGAAGTCCTCAAAGCACCCCCCCCCCCCCCCCTTCCAGAATATGGTATAAGGGTATGTGTAAAGACAAGGTTAGATTAGGGTTAAAATGTAAGTAAAGGTAATCCAAAAGTATGGTTAGGGAAAAGCAATGCACTACTAGTTATTGCCTCATAACAGGCAAAAAAAAAAAAACAGCAGTAAAACATAAAAACATTTAGCATTTGTAAATATGTAAAAGATTGTTCAAGTAAAAATTTACAATTTTCCATCATATTTTTTTTTTCTTTATGGTAATATATATGATGTGATCAAAATAATGGCATCAACAGAAAGTCCTTCTTAGAGGTAATGAGAGATGAAAATGACAGCTAAACACAAACACTGCAGAAATGTTAAAAAAGCCTTGTCCCGAACGGTCCAACTTGGGGAAAAAAGCAGTCTGGTCATTAAAGGGTTAAAGTAAATGTTAAGTTTATGGAGGCCATAGAATGGACTGTGTTTAGTGGAAAGAAAAAGGGGAAACCCAACATGACTACCATTAGGTTTATGAAGGGAATGTTTAAAAAAATAAATAGCAACTCTATTGGGTCTACCCAAAAGACATCAATTAGTCCCAAACTGAATTTGGGTTGGACACTTTAGCCAAATTTCACAAATCTCTGAAATGATACTCTTTCTCCCTGCATTTGGGTCCAAATCGGCAGTTTGGGTCGGAGGCGCATGGATCGTGGCATTTTTTACCACGAAAATCATTGATTTTCAGCTGCCCAATGTGCAGCAATCACACCCAAATTCAACTTTAAAAAGTTACACTACAAAATATTTTAAAGTGGTTTTTTTTCACATGGACATGCCTACATATATGCCCTAATATAATTTCGGATACAAATATCCATCATAATGATATTTTAAAAAAATTAATTATATTTGGATATGCATACCCCCCCCATTAACCCCTTAGTGACAGAGTACTATACCGCATGTAATGTGCCTTGAAAACCATAATTACATTATAATTACATATTATTTTTGTAACATTTTTGTAATACATTTGCTTAAGTGTAATTTTTCTTTCTTTGCATTCAGTCCACCTACACAAATTATATATAATTTTTTGAAGGACAGACAGGGCTTTCCTTTTGATACCATTATTTTCATCATATGATATAATTTACTATTACATTTTTTTAAAATATGATGAAAATATGCAAAACGCGACACTTTTTCTAACTTAAACCTGAATTAATTTTTTTAAAATTACAAACATTAAAAAATAGCCTGTCTCTATAATTTCTAATATTTGTTCTGAGTTGTGAAATACAAATATTTCCATGTTTTTCAGTGTTTTTTCCAAGTCATCTTCTCCTACAGTGACCTTGTTACCCCAACCATAACTCTAAATTTAACCCTAACCCCAAATCAACCCCCACCAATTAATCTAACCCTTGTACTAACCCTAATTCTTACCATAACTAACCTTTAACCCTTATCCTAACCCTAGAGCTAGGGTTAATTTTTTTCCTTTTTTTAAATGTAATTTTGCTGACTGCCTCTAGGGGACATTCCAGACATAAATTTAATAATAAATTAAGGAATCACTTTATTTTGATACTGGAGGGTTAATCTGCTAGGAGGAAGGAGAAGATATGAGGGCCATATAAAGTATGTGCTTTCCATTTGAAATCAGCACTGAGGAAGTCGAATTATTGACAGAACTCTTCTGCATGTTAACAGGAGGTGTACCAGGAAGTGTTAAAAGTGTCTCCCAGTGGATTCAATGTCAGCAGACGAGTGAATCGGCGAAAACCATCGACATATTCATACGGACATTAGCTGAACAGGCTGGGGATCCAGCGGATATGGGCAAGCGGCACAAGGATTTTGCTTTTTATGCTTTTAGAAATAGTTTAAATGTAAGCCTAAGTCGTGGGGACCAATAAAGCTTTGTTATCTTTTCTGCTACACTATGTCCCTCTTCTTGTCTGTTCCCCTGGCAGTATAACAGTAAAGATCTTTTTATAAACCAACTATTAAATTCTATAGAACTATTAAGTTCTATTAAGTTCACTTGGATGATGGATGACAGTTACTTCAACACCTACAAAACTAGAGCCAGTTGTTTAGGCTCTAGTATATGCAATATCCGTTTCAATACCGTCTATTACAGAGTCACACATTTGTTATCGTTTCTGGTTTTCCCATGTCATACTTGAGACATCTAACCCTGTACTTCGGAAATTTGTTCTCCCACTGTGTATTCACATTTTTATTTATATATTTTTTTTGTTCATCATTATTATTATTTATTATTATAATAATAAATAATAATAATAATAATATCACTCTTTTTCATAGAACCTTTCTTGGTTGCTCACCATCATGGTCAGTTGCTGGTCCATGTGTGCCACATCGGGCTGGGTACCAGCAATTAGACCACAGACAGCAGCATGGAATGCTGTCATCAAAGGATCATCAGATTATGGAGGTGATTGGCTGATCACGACCTCAGGGATCCAGCAACCCGGTGGAGATGCTTGTTGCCACCACAGATGTAACTGCAAGAAAATAGTAATATAACAGACGAACATTTCTACTGATACACTATCATTAATCAACTTTACATGTTATCCCATTTACAGATATACATCTGTCTACATGTATGTATGCACATATTGATATTGATAGAAAAACCTATGTACATGTGTGACCACAGATTTACAGTTCTACTGATACACAGACATTGATATGCTCTGCAACTATTCTCTACACCCTTGCAGCTTCTCCATGTGTGGCAGTTAGGGTTGCCACCTGGCCGGTATTATTGGCATCAGGCCAATGTTAAGTCTATGGATACAGTAGCAAGGCCGGTATTTTTTTGAAGCAAAGGTGGCAACCCTAGTGGGAGTCAGTAATACATATTGTGCAACATGAGTGTACATTCCTAGCTACCCCTGACACAGCTAATAAATGTTTTATATGAATTATAGGTGTGAGTTCAGTGTGATATAGCATGCTGTTTATGGTGGATGAGTTTTTTTTAAATGCACTTCCCTCTTCTTCACCACCTGTTATTCCCACCAACTGCATTAACAGCATCCACAATCTGCTGCCAGAGTACAGTTTCCTCCTCAGCTTGTCTTCTTTCCTGTTGCCCTTATCATATGATTGTAATGTTGGCACAGTACACCGAGATATTCTGCTCGGAACTCTTAGGCCTACCCTTTCACCTCTCTTGCTACCACTGTCCTGGTCTCCCACCTGTCCTGATCCCTGGCTTGCCTTTTTATTTTTTTTACTCTTATTATTTGTTTTCGTGCTGCTGGCTGCTAATCCAGGTCTCCGATAGTGGCCTAGACATGTGCTCATTATTAATGCAAACATTCCTCAACAGTGATTGGGTTTCTGTTGATTCCACCTACCATTTGTATAGGTTTCATAAACCCGGCCCTATTACCTATTGGCATTTTATTTTCCCAGTAAAATGTTGGATTGTTTTTGGAATTTCTGGCTATTTGTTTGTGTTTCAAATCTCCCATAAGTTATACTCAGGTGTTTGGACATGTTTCAGCTGTCTTGGTTTCAGCAGATATCTGGGTGGAAATTGCAATTTGGAAATCATAGCTAACATATTTTTGAAACAACCTGGGTAGCTTGACATTCGGCTACCGATGGGCCCGTAATCTGTCTGCAATTGGGAGGCACTATTTCAGGATGGATTATCGGCGCAAGTTGAGTTAACACTTATGTAAAGATTTGACAAGTACTAAAAAATGTAATTCTCTCCCATACTAAATAATGTATTCTTCAATAGTGAGTGTCAACTGGTTATTTTACTAGTTTTTAATAAATAATCAAATGAAGTTGGTGATGGTGGACTTATGGTGTACCACGTTAGTGTAGTACACACATAATCAGAGTTATGCTGTACCACTGTCAGTGTCTGGCTTAAAATGTAATGATGGGTGTAATGCTGTACAATCATCATTGTCTGACTCACTGCATAATAATGGGCCTTATGCTTTACAGCTGTATGGCTCACTATGTAATCCTTCATTTCATGCCTTTTATGAATTAAACATACACAGTTTTTAAATGCAATGCTGTATTAATGCCTGAACAGACCGGAATATGACAGAGTAGGAGCCAAAAAAACAAGACTGTACTGACAAATTCAAAACTGTTGGCAACTATATGTTTAAGACCATTCCCGGTGGCCTCTCTTACATGATATAAAGATCATGCTCCAGGAAAATCACTTCCTTGGAGACTAAATGTTTATTTAAACGTAATCCATTGAGTGCAGCAGAGTAAGCTATAGACATCCTTGACATGCATTGCTTGGTCATCTGGAATGTAAACGGATAAGAAACAGTATACTGAGTAATTATGAACCAACAATAGCGCTTTCAGATCATAAGCAGGGCTATCCTCTTCGTCCAGTCTCCCAAATAACTTTATAAGATTATTGAAGTAGGCTTCTCTCAATGTGTTAAATCATCAGATAAAAGTATTTTCTTATGGTCCATAACCAAAGCTCTGGAGCTGAAACCTGAATGTGTTCTGTAATCTGTAATATTGCTGGCACTGATATTAATACCTGGAAGTTTTCTAACCAAGATGACAGGGGAGCTGATATATTAACCAGCTAATAGCTTGTAATAAAGATTCTTTGTGTTATCTCTCCAATAGAGCCAAATTCCCTTAACATACTGACCTGTGTTCAAGCATAGATATCAACCCGAATATATTGGTAAGAAAATGACCTCATGATTAGCATGAGAGATACTTCATTACAGACTGTGATCTCTGACGGTCCATCCTAAAATTGGAATGAAAGCTTTGAAATTCAGTGTCATAACCTGAGAGTATTACTCGCCTCCCAAGTATCCCTATTTAAGAGGAAAAGTTCATATTTTTGCCCCTGATCCATTTGTCCCTCTTTTCTCTCCTGGTATCCCTATTTTCTAGGAACGTAGAATTTTACATGTGTATGAATGTATCACAGAGCTCAAAAACTATAACTCTCATCATATAGTGTGTTTAAAACTTGCACTTTTTTTTAATTATTAGCTTTTGCAAATAAAATGCATTATATTCTCACTCTAAACGGCTAATAGCTCTATATTGACCATAAAGCACCTACAAATGCCCAGCACATAGAAGACTTTTATTAGTCTATGATACAATGGGAACAATTTTACCCAAGGTAATTTTGTCAGCAGAGGTAGTCAGAGGCAGCTACCATGTGGGTGCAGAGCAAACAATCAAGACTGTACTGGACCACCAGTCACCCGTCTAGAAATCAAAGGTAATCATTGTTTATGGGAGGGGGTTAATATTTTTATTTTGTGGGGAGCCTATGAATAAAAGCTACAATAAATAAATGGAAGTCCTGATTTTAACTAAGTGTCCTCCACTACCTGTTTGTTTCCTAATCATCCTTGACTAAGACTATAATGTTCCACCCTAGTGTCTGTTGTCCTTCATACCTAGCACTCAGAAAGTTCTACTTCTATGTATTGCTGCATACAGACCAATTTATAGGCAGACTAACAACTGTTGTGAAATAAAACTGTTCTCTATCAAGTTTTCCTGCAACTAAATGATTCACTATTTTCCTTGAATCATTCCCCACTCCGATTTATGTTACGAACTTCAACACAAACTGCTCGGGTCATCTCCTCCCCGCCAGTATTTTTAATGACCGCAATGGGTTAATCCTGAGTCAGAAGTAGGTACATAATTATTTTCAGATAACAGTGTTTCCAGGCGACTCTGTTAGCTTTGTACTCGTTTTACACAACACAGATTCAATTCTGTGTAACCTGACTAACAGCGGTTCAGTATTCCCATTTTCCCTTATCTATTAAGCCAGCAATTGAAGGGAAATGCATTTCGAGAAGGAAGCCATGTAGCTAAGAAAGTAGATAAATGGCAGTACTTTCGTTGTTATGAATTCAGCAATGTGCGGACGGTACTTTAGACTTCCAAAATATTATCACAATTATTCAAAAATGACAAACTGAACTGTGAAACTATTTCCTTTCCTTTGAAATTCTTTTGAGGAACAGTACTGTGCAAAGGTTTTAGGCATGTGTGTAAAAATGCTTAAAAAAAATGTTTAATTTTTAGTTTTATCAATGAGCAAAATGCAAAGTGAGTGAACAGAAGACACATCTAAATCAATATTTGGTGTGTCCATCCTTTGCCTACAAAGTAGCTTCAGTTTTTCTAGGTACACTTGAACACAGTTTTTTTTAGAAACTTGGCATGTATGTTATTGTAAACATCTTTGATAACTAACCACAGTTCTTCTGTGGATTTAAGCATCCTCAGTTACTTCTCTCTCTCTTTATGTAGTGCCATACTGACTAGATGATGATCAGGACTTTGTGGGAGCCCTACCATCACTTCCAGGACTCTCTCTTTTCTTCTCTGTGCTGCAGTGCTGTATTAAGTGCCTTGTCTGCCTGGGGGACAGCAAGAAAGTTGATCCTTTTAAAAAATATATCATATTCTTATTCTGAAAAGAACTCCCAATCAACTCTGTCAAAGGCTTTTTTTGTGTCTAAAGTCATAAACAGTGTAGATCTTTCCTTCTGACTTATTTAATTCATCAAATGAATCACCTTACTAACGTTATCTTAACCTGATCTTGCCACCATGAAACATGCCTGTTCCTCATCAATTAAATCTGAAAGCACAGTTTTCAGCCTTTTAGTCAAGATCTTAGAAAAGCTTTTAATGTCTAAATTAATTAATGATATAGGCCTATAATTAGACACAAATTTAGTATCATTACCTGGCTTAAGGCTACCATGTCTGCACCTTTTCTCCTGGAAAAGTGTCTGTATCTCCTTAAATAATCTAAGCAATAGTTCGGAGATAATTGGCTCCACCAACTGGAAAAATAAAGAGAAATAACTGTCTGGTCCTGGAGCTTTACTCCTTTTTAAAGTTATAAATAGTGGTTTTAATCTCAACTAATTTTTAGCAACTGAAGTTTTTCTTCAATAAATTCGGAATACTGAATTTGCCAAGAAAGACCTTTCAGTATCTGGAAGATTATAAAGCACATTGTAATAGTCTCTGTAAGCTTCACTAATGTTTGCAGGAGTGAGATGTTCTCCCATTTGCTACAGTTGTGTTTCAATTTGTTGGTTAAATTTGGACCTATTCTGTCATCACTATGGTACCATTTTTTGGTTAAGATACAAGTGTTTTTTGGGAGGTTTCTTTTTCAATTGTTCTCTCTTCTCATATTGGACTATTTCCATCTTTTGAGTATTAGAAATGCCAAGAAAATACAGAAATTTGCCATAACTTTCATCTTTTTTTCCTTATTCCTAGCTGCAAGACTAATTCAATTACCCCTTATAACTCTTTTTAAAAGGTACACCACAATGTCAAATCCAATACAGAATTATTATCATTTATATCCAGATTCAGAATGATAAAGTTTCATTCAGTCTTCAGTTAGAGTTAGATCTTATATGGTACGATACATCATTCCTAATACAAAGGAAAACTTGAGAATGATCCAGCCAGGTTATACTATCTGGACGAGTTTTCAGGTATTTCTCATGTGAGAAAGCATTCATCAAAAAAAGTGATCTATTCTAGAATATGATAGGTATCCTTCCAAAAAGGTTGTCTTTTTTTCAGTAGCATGTTGTAGCCTCTAGACATCATACAGATCATTTCTATTTAAACAGTAAGAGAAGGATTGTGATTATGACCATACATTTGGATCACTTTTAACCCCCTTCAGCACACTTTTATCCAGACTCGTATCCAGAACACAATTCATATCTCCTCCCATATTTATCAATTAAATTGACCAGGCACCGTAGCGGAGAATGATGTGCGAGATATTTATTAAACAAAGAATATACAATGTCATTAATCTTGCAGACTTGTATCATGTTGCTTTCATGAAAAATATAGTCAAATGTGTCTTTCTCTGATATTATCATATATTCTCTTTTAGTTCAGCAATGTAAACTTATGGATATTTTTTATATTTCCAATATTTTAATCCATTCTGATTCCAATGTGTTTCTTGAGCAAAACATATACCTTTTTCATTGGGAATCATTAGGGCATAAAGATGTACTCTTTTTGTGGAGAATTAAGCCCTTGAGTATTGATAGTTACAAACTTGAGAGTAATGAATATGTATATCTGTCCCCATAAATTCCTACCTTCACTATTATTCTGAATTGTATAATGACCCACAGAGACCTTACCTGAAAACCATCATGACGGTACACACAAAGCCTACATTAATAAACCCCACTCATAATCTACTTGTGGTATAAATATATATAGTGCTCATGTATATATGATTAAGCACAATGCATTAGGTGAGGAGCTGGAAGGCATTTCAGTCCTACAAGCAATGGTTGTGCTCTTTTGTAGAATCTACAATTTTAGAAAATAAAAGTTGTCATATGGTCCGAAGTCTATGGGAATAGACTTGAATTGAACAACGCTACACCAATAGAGCGAGATTAATATTCTGGATGTTTTTATTATATGCATCATAGATGTCTAAGATTAGCTTTAACTATTTATATATGATATAGATGCACCTTGAAGAAGCTGATCAGGCGAAACGTGTAGTGCTTTTTTGTTCTTTGGATATATATCACCACCTGGATTTTATTGTGGATCTATATTTATGTACCTTACTCAGACCTTACTCAGTCTCTCTGAACACAGCTGAAATGGAGAAAATCAATAGTGAAGCTGCAGCCCGACACGAGAGGACTGGGGAGGCTCCTATCGCGGTGGGATCATTACATCTGCTGAATCCGTTTACCGGGTTTGAGAAGCCCAAAGCTATTCTGTGGGATCCTGCGGAGCAGGTCCCACCGTCTGAAAGTGTAAGCCTGCTTGTTGAAAATATCGGCTACATTCTATTACTCATAACTGCTTTTATTCGCTACATGCATTTTTGCCCTCTATACCTGCATTTATTGTAACGCGAAGTATCAATTTTTGCTTCTTTTTATTGTTCAATACAGCTGTAAATCAGTACAATATTTTAACCCATACGAGGGATAAGAGTATTTTTACTCAGTGTTTAAATAAATTGATATATTTTTACAATTTATTCTTATTTCTGGTAGCATTTAATTTTTAGTTATTTATCTTTCTTTTAATGTTATTGCACATATAGATTATAAGCCTTTTTTGCTGAAATACACCTCTATTTAGATAATAAAGCGCTGTACTCTCTGTATCTCTTGCATGTTTCTCTGTGTTTAATTGGATCCTGTCCTTGTTCAAGAGAAACTTCGACTATCAAGATTTAAATCAACTTATAAGTATATTTTATCCCTTTTTTTATTAATATCACTTATTTGTCCGTTTTAATATCATTTTTATTGTGTAGCACTCCAGTTATTTGTTGTTTTTTTTTTTTTCAACTATTTATATATGATAGGTTTGCTTTAATAGTTCCAAGTGTTCTCAACACAAATAGTGTGGGTGAGTGCTGTGGTGTAAGCAGAGACTTACCCAGGACCACCTGATCATTAAACGCTGCCCATCCTTGGCTGTGCGAATGCACTGGATTGAATGCTTTATTGAATATGTTTAGGCGGGTAATATGGTTATTGTTTGCCATGCTTTCCTTGCAGTTTAATTTCCGCTATTACAAAGCTAACAGTTCAACGTAACTGTTTTGGCGAGGAACGTTGACCACTGATGCGTTACCCGACCCCTAATAGTAATCCTAAAAGTAACCCCTATCCCTAAACTAACCCCAAACCCTAATACTAATTCTACAACTAACCCTAATACTAACCCTAAAATGAACTGTAATTCTTACCCTAAAACTAACCATAAAACGAGTTCAGTGCACCTTAAAAAAAAAAAATGGCCTTCTTGAAATGTCAGTGCTGTAATGGCTGCAAAGATATGACCACGATGAAATCTCAACAGTCCCATTCCATTTTTGGACACATACAAATAAACAGAATGTGGCATTCATCTATAATTATAGAGCTGCCAATTCTCTAATTAACACACAGCAAAGTCACACTCAAATGAGATGCGTGGAGAAGAGATTGAGAGATAGGAAATGTAATCTACATCAGAAGAATGCTATTATTAAAAATATAGATTTGCCTGCACAGTGACACCTATATGAAATAGAAAATGTCACTGCACTATTTAAGGCTCTGTTTAAATGTAAATTTGATTATATTTTTTTTAATGATTTTAATTAAAGTCAGATGACGTGATGCCCTTTAATTAAACCATGATGCTGTTTTCAAGCTTAATGAATAATCTCACTGGCATGTTGTACAATGGCTGTAAAGGTTTTAAAGGTGCTGTGTCTTATAAAGTCCCTGTTAAATATATTGTATAAAACTTCCTGGTAAAATATTTTATAGATAAATAATTAAATCATGTTAAAGAAAATGATCCTGGGATATTCTAATATGGAATAATTCAAACAAATAATTAATTTTAAGTATTGAGACTGCACATGACATTGTACAAATACTCAACGAATTATTATTATTATTTTTTTTTATAACGGTTTGTTAAAGTAAGATTGAATAAAAATCACAGATTCAAAACTCAAACTCCAATCTTGGTGTCTATACAGCAAAACTGAACTGACATTTCTGCATTTATAGCAGCATTAGCCCATCTTTTCAACTCTGTTATTAATGCCTGATTTTTCCAGTGCACGTGTCAGTTTAGTTTTAGCAAATAGGTCCCAATAGCACTGCACGGCAAAGATGGAAATGACATGATATGGTCGTGTTGGGACCAGCGCCAACTTACTACAGCATTGCATATTGCACCAGATTTCACCCACATTGTAACAGATTGCAACCACATAACTTGCCACAGCACCCAGGTTGTACTAACATGCCTTGCCACAGCAGTTACATTGCACCAAAGTGCATCCACAGGACTTGCCAAAACCTTCACATTGCACTAGATTGCAGCCACAAGATTCTCCCCAGTACCCATGACTTGTCACAACACCCACCTTAGATCCTGTACGTTGTCCCAGCTCCCACATGACTTGCCCCATCACCTTGGATGCCAAGTTGAAGCCATTTAATAGGCGAAACGCGTAGCATTCTGGACTCACCCTGCTATTTTATCTGTATTCTGTATCCTGTTTCATACCTTGAAAAACATTATCATATGCTGGAAGGAATCTGCTGATGGCCGTGTGGCGCCCACTTTGCCTGTTTCAGTGAACTTACATGTAAGCAGATATATGTTTTTCTATTAAATGTGATTTCTATATTCTACTAACTGGATACTTTGTGGTTATGTCCTTTTGAGTTTGTACCACAGAAGAACATCAGCTGAAGCTGACGGATGTTTTATATATAAATCTCCTGCCCAAAAAGGTGTTGTGAATGTATCAAGATTTTTCTCCTGCAATATTTGGAAATATCTCCTCACTGATCATTTTATATGTTCCACAGTTTGTTTTATGCGCACTATTTGCCATTCTGTTATACTGTATTTTTTTGGTGTGATTTAGGGACACACGGTCTAATTGCTGCTAAAAGCTAGGAATATAGCGCTATGAACACTCTTGTTTTGTCTATTTTGCCCCATCACCTGCCTTAGTTCCTATATGACTTCCCTGGTGTCAGATGGACTTGTGCTTCCTGCTCATCTGCTGAAGTCTGAGTGCTGGGAAGTCATATGACCCCTGGAGCTCTGAGATCCTGAGACTAGTAGTGAGTATGCGACAGTCTGAAAGGAAGTCTATGTACCTGGGAAGCGCACAAAAATTCAGCTGCCTGACCTAGTAAAGAGTTAAATCTGCGACAGAATGGATTTAACGTCCCACTGCAGAAATGTGTCCAAAGCAGGGTGACCACATCACCATGACATTAAGGGACGGTATTGCAAATGCATATGCCAGGGCTGGAGTCAGTAAAATATAGACTGATCTGCATTTTTTATTCTGCCAAATGCAGCCCTGGAGTGTGCATTTATCATATGTTTCTGTGAACAAAAACAATAACAAAAGTCCACTAGACTGCACACTGGGCGGGTGTACAAATAATCTTAAGTGGTTTAAATATCTGTAGAGTCTATAATAGCTGAGAAGACAGGTGCTGAAGCAATCAATTGCTTTCAAGAACACAGATGTAGATCCATAAGTAAAAGATTATGCACTTACGTTGCTTCAGAGTGATTTCATTAATTTTTAGTGCCATGGAGGATATAACACACAGGAAAATGCCAAAGAAAAAAAGCTTAATGCTTTTCACACCCACTGGTGGTGGCTGTCTACACTGTGCCAAACAGGAACACATTAAATGCAAGTGTCAAACAGTCAATATTGAGTCAATTTCAGTCTCCTGTGCAGGACGGCACACCATCACAGTACACACACAGTACATACACAGTCACACACAGTATGGGATTCTTACCTTCTCGCTCCTGGTGCACTGTGCAATAAGTCCTGGATGTGTAATGTGGGTGAGAGGGCATGTCCTGGAGTGCAGGGGTAATTCTTGAATGTGCAGTGTGGATGAGCGGGCATGGATAATTCCTGGATGTGCAATGCTGGTGATTGGGCAGGAGTAAGTCCTAAAGGTGCAAAGTGTGCGTTGGGGCAGAGGTAAGTCCTGAATGCAATACTGGTGATGGGGCATGTCCTGGAGGCAGGTATAAGCTCTGGATGTGCAATGCGGGGGATGGGGCATGTCCTGAGTGCATTTAAATCATTGGTATTATATACAAATGGGAGTGTAGGGGGGCGAGAGGGAGATATAAGAACAGGGGGGCCCAGAATTGTCTTTTTCTTTAAGGAGCCCCAAAAGTTCTGATGGTGGCCCTGCTGACATCCCTGCAGAACTTAGAAGCTGTTTTAACCCCTTCATGGTTGAGGGAATGATCAATTACACTCCGTCGTATCTGTGTTCTATAAAAATGTATTGATGTCAATGAGAGAAAGACCTGGCCTCCATATCACTTCTACACTACTCTGTTGGTCTATTTACTACATAGTGCACTGTGGCCAACTGATAAGACAATTTTCCAACTTTGCTAATAATGTCTGCTTATTGCTCTTCCTCCGTCAGCGAAACACAGTGCACTTTTTAGTGAAGTAAGAATGCCCAATATACACATACCTTGCCGAGAGCCAGATTGTACCTACTCTATGAGCAGATGTGTTAACTGAATTCCATATACATGAATGCAAAGTTCTACCGCAAACAAGTATTATAATGATGGAACAAAACGTATGACTCGTACCAGTCCAGAATCCTGCAGTTCAAATATCTAAATGGAAGGTCATTTATTACACATGCAATAGCCTTTATAAATTAAATCAATTCTTAAACATGCAAATACATAATAATACCATTATCCATTAGTATTCTAGTAGAAGTTCAATAAAGACTAATTTAATTTAAAAATACATATTTAGTGGAATGTATCTTGCAAAAAAAGTCACTGTAAATAACATTCTAGATAATGTCCAATGAATAAATGACCTAATGTTTAATAAAAATGCTACTCTTGAATTACTTGGCTCCCATTAGCATGTTTCACAAAAAGCTGATAAAATATTAATTTGGCTATTACTTTTCATGACCTATCAGTTGAGTTCACTAATGGATTCTGACTTCCCAACAGCAATAAGTTATGCATTGATTTAAACCATCACCAATATATTCGTACACTGCTCATACAATTTATTTCAACTCATTTCAAAACCACCCAATTAGTCTAAAGAAACATACACATTTAATGTAATGAATTGATAAGAATCATAGAACTGGCCCGGAAAGCACAATTGTCTTAAAAATTGTTTAAACTGATTCTACGCAAGAAGATCAGGGTCAGGTCTAGTTATTTAACCTTAGGTCGGGTGCTCTATGCTTTAGGAACCAAACTATAACATTCTATATTCATTAGGTTAGGCAATGCAAATTTGAATGCTTGTACATGGTTTTCTATTATTTAATTTGGATTAAGAATTAAGTTATTCTTTTATTATGTATTCTCTAAAGCTAGAGTAAAAAAAAAAGCATTCATTCAGAAAACTTAAAAATATGAAATAATTATGATTATATAATTTATGAAAACCTACAAGCTTATACAGTTCCAGAGTCATCCACAAAATAAAACACTGCATTTTAAGAGTTTTTAAATGTATTGATTGCAATTGATTTTTTTTATTTTTTATTATTTTATGTAGAGGCATAGATGGCTGAATGCGGATAATCATTGACCCAGATCCAGTTTTTAATTGCACTCCGTTCATATTAGCATTTTCAAATGGGCAAAGAGTAACACTTTGGTTTTAACAGAGTGGATTGGTGGGCGTGGCCAAGGCCAGGGCAATTCCACAAATTCTAAAGTGACTTTAGAGTGCAAAGACTGCTATTTATGTCATTAATAAAGTAAATGACAACATACACAAAGTAAGTTATTTACAAAAAACTAATTTCTAAACATATCAGTTTAAACATTCATTAATACTAATTGTATTGCTATGGAGCTCTCTAATACATTTATTCCCACCAAATATCCTGAGCTTCTAGAAAAAGAAACACAATGGTAGAAAAGAGGGACAGAGGGGTTTGGTTACAAAATAGAGACTGTCTTCAATAAAGGAACGTGTGGGGGGTATAATTGTGGCTGTTACTGCTGGATTTAGCATGAGGCAGGCAAGGCAAGTGCCTAGGGTGGCACTTGCCTTGTCTACCTGGGGGGCCAGCTAATAACGCCAATCAGAAGATCTCCCCTCACCAGTGCTCTGCGTATGAGCATACATCATGATGTCTGTGCCCTGCCCAGGCACACAGACATCCTATCATGCTGCGTCTCACACTCCCAGCATGTGTCTGACGTCAGAGCACTGGGGGTCAAGTTACTTTCCGGCACTCACCCTTCAAACTAGGCAGGGAGTACAAAAGGTAGGTTGTCTGTGAGCCTGGCAGCGCACTGACAGCATGCTGTCAGCCACTAGACACCAGATGGTGGAGTGTCCTGGGGTGATGGGGCATGTAATGGGGGTGCATTGTGGGTGATGGAGCATGTCATGGGATAATGGGGCATGCAATCGGTGTGCAATGTGGGTGATGGGACATCAAAGGGGTGTGCAATGTGGGTGATGGGACATCAAAGGGGTGTGCAATGTGGGTGATGGGGCATGTCCTGGGGTGATGGGGCATGTAATGGGTTTGACATGTGGGTAATGAGGCATGTCCTGGGGTGATGGTACATGTAAGGGCATGCAATGTGGGTGATGGGGCATGTCCTGGGGTGATGGGGCATGTAATGGGTTTGACATGTGGGTAATGAGGCATGTCCTGGGGTGATGGTACATGTAAGGGCATGCAATGTGGGTGATGGGGCATGTCCTGGGGTGATGGGAGCTATGGCCTGATGCAATAATGACTTATCATGGCATTGCAGCTTTGTGGACTACATTTCATATGACCTATTAAGCCAGGCTAAGCAGTGTAATGGAGTGCCATATCTGATGATGACACTCATGTTGTGTGGGTTACATTGTCAGTAATATTTAGGCAGCGATGCATCACACAACTGAGGTGCCAAATGTTGACAAGGGCACATCAAATTGTTCCATATAGGCCCCTTGCGTCTAATGCCATGCTATCTATCTAAGGCCTGATGGTTCCTCTGCTGATTCCACAAAGACCCATTTTATTTAATGCCATTAATGAATCTGTATTTAGTCCTTAAGGCCATACTACAATAATCGGCAAAACTATCATACGGTTTGGCATTTGCTTCCTTACTCTGCAGATTGTCAGGGATTCTTTGGACGTGTTTAACATGAGCCTCAAGCCAGTGTTTTCCAGATCTGACTGCTGCAAAAGCATCCCTATATGTGAAAGGTTCAGTAGCTGCATTGGAAAGATAGGCAGATCTTTCCAACTCTGCAATCACAGCCTGATATCTGCAGTTCATTGTGTAGTTGTGTATACACATGAGCAACAAGCTACCCACGGGCAGTAAAAAAAAAAAAAAGCCTGACTGTGCTAGTCAAATAAAAAAATGCAATGTATTGATTGTGAACTGTGCACAATCAAGATAAATCATTTGGATACAAGTTCACTTTAAATGCTATTGACTGATTTGGACAACTGCTTGAAAAGTCTTAGTTTTACACTGTAGGCACACATAGTCACAGTCCTTTATTGTATAGTTGTGCAAGTCTATGCCGGATCCAGGTCTGTGACTTTTATATGTATGACACAAGGTCAGTGGATATTACACCCTGTACTAAATATTCTTTAAATAGTACTAGATCTTCTTTAAATAGAAAATGTATCAATAACTTATCTATATTTATAGTGGGTTCAATAAGTTACTTTATTACTATTATTTCATTAAATCAGTTCTATTTAAATTGTCTACACATGATGCAATCTTCAAACTAAAAAAGCATTCTTCAATTGCAGAATTTGTTCAATTCACAGAGGTGAAGGTTTGATTCCCAGCAGGATCGATTCAGCCCATCATCCTCGATAAAATGATTGCCATAAAATGAGTTATAGCGAAATCCCCTAGATATTGGGCAATCGTGAAATCCCCAGGATGTTCTTGAAAATGAGAGAATATTACTTTGATGTTAATTAAAATAATTATGATATCATTATTATTATTAATGTCATGACCTATTGCCTTTCCGCCATAATAATAATTTCAATCCTTTTTTATTTTTTTATTTACCTTTCACTGGAATTGAGGGGGAATATATGCCTTGTGGAACTTTCAAATTATACAACTATACTTTATTTTATGTTATTTATTTTGTATTATATTTTGTTCTATTGAAAAAAAAAAATAATCTACAAATTAAACAACCATAGAAACATAGAATGTGTCACTGGCAGATGAGAACCATTCGGTCCATCTAGTCTGCCTAGTTTTCTAAATACTTTTATTAGTCCCCAGTTCCCTATCTTACATCTAGGATAGCCTTGTGCCTATCCTACGCATGCTTAAACTCCTTCACTGTGTTTACCTCTACCTCTACCACTTCTGCTGGAAGGCTATGCCATACATTCACTACACTCTCAGTAAAGTAATACTTCCTGATATTACTTTTAAATCTTTGCCTCTCTAATTTAAGACTATGTCCTCTAGTTGTGGTAGTTTTTCTTCTTTTAAATATCCTCTCCTCCTTATCTGTGTTGGTTGTGCCAACTTGTCTTCTATTTATATGTTAACTCTCTTTTGAATCATAAATAATGCCAACTTGCTATAAAGACATAGCATGGTAGAATAACATGGTATGGACTAATAGGTTATTAACCCCTTAATTGTAATGCTTGCAAAAAAAAAAAAGTCTAAAAAATGATTCCCCTGACTACACCCTACTGACATTACTAAATACTTTATGAGTGATGTCTAATTCCTAGAAATCCTGCTACTGAATATGTCTCTTTCATGCCAGAGATTCTTGCTGCAGTCGCATATTACATTATGCACAGACCGACTGACTAGCTGATTTGCTTTAAACTCCTCAAGACTGCCAACTGTGCCGGATTTCTAGGCCAATCCTTAGTTATTCACTGTCCTGTGTCCTGCTATCCTGCTGCCCAGGCGTTCACATGACGTTTAAAGTCTGTGCTTCCATTTAAAGGATTAATACATGTGTATTACTGACTATCCATCACTTTTATAAGTAGTGCTTGGCAGTGATAATAGTTTTTCCTTGGCAGTTGTGCAACCAAAAATGTTCTATTTGCGCTACTAGATCCAGTGGCCACAGAGGTTTTATTTATTTAAAACTATCAAATGTAGATTATGTAGGTGGGAGATCGAAACCGTTTCCTGCTGGGTTAAATGATCCCTTCATCCCTAAATAAAATTAATACCATTAAAGGGACTGTCTGGTACCCAAAATGCATCTTTCAAATATTAATGCATGTTAATGTGCTTTCAAAGTACTTTAAAATGCATGTTTTACATTTTGCATTGCTTAAAATATACTAGATAAAACGGTGTAATTACAGCAGTTGGAAAGAAACCAGGACTGACCATACTAGCTATCTAAGTAAAAGTCAATTTCCTTTTTTTTGGGCTGTAAGAACCAATGAGAAATAATTCATTCAAATGAATGGACAATGTGTTGCACTGTTAAGAAATCCTACTGTGAACAAGAGCAAGTCTATTACAGTCCACACAATGCATTGTATTCCAGCAGCACAGGGAGTGATGAAATGAAACAAAACATAATATGCTCAGTGTCTATATAATGAGCGCTGCCGCACCTGCAGGAAACATCTAAAGTAATCACTGGGGAAGGGCTTGAGTCAAATATTAAAAATGTGATTTATACAGAATGCCTGCATCAAATCACAGTGGAAAAAAGCCTGTGCAAGCCGTAATCTTCATCTTGCACCAAAGGGAGTTTGGGGACTAGACTGTCCCTTTAAACTGGGTCATAGTAACATACTGTGAATACTGGGCAACAGTAACATTCCCAGGACATACTTGAGGATCAGAAAATATCTGCATTTACACTTCCTAGTTAAACATGTTGTTTTTATTATAAAACAGAGACAAAATAAGTATAAAAACTAGCACAGTGGGGTCTATTCACTAAAATCCTGGATTGGTGGTCAATTAACACCAATTTTGACCTTGGATATATTCATCGGATGCCTCATCTTGACTTTGCAAAATGGTCCTCACTAACTATTCTGCAAAAGCTCGAGATGAGGTGAAGCATGCCGAAATTAATGGTAGCGAGATGAAATTACTTGTATTCATTTCCATGGCATTTCCAACTGTCTAGTAGAACTTAGCCTGAAATATCCTTCCCCCATGCAAAATAGAAATATAAAACAAATATTCCTCTCTCAGTATAAACTAGGGGCTCCCGAAATGGCCCTTTGATCCCTAAAAACATATGAATAGAAATGATGCTGGGAGCTGCCCGATGCTCTCTCACCTAACATACATATCCCTGCCCACCTCTATCATTAACGGGTTAAAAACAATGCCAAATAAATAGTAATCCCCCAATATTTAAACCATCCCCACACCTGTCCGTGGTAGGGTTTCCACCTGGCTGGTATTTTACCGGCAGGCCGGTAAAAAAATATCATCAGGCCAATGTTAAGTCAATGGAGACAGTACCAAGGCCGGTATTTTTTTGATGAAAAGGTGGCAACCCTAGTCCCATGCCCAAAGACCCTGGACAACTTCACAATTAAATAAATGACCTCCCCCAAGGCTTATCAGACAACATAATTAATAAAAAAAATAAACGTACACCCCTCCCCTTTGAGGCTGCTTCGAGGACAATATAATTAATAAATAAATTAAAACTGCTTTTGGGCCGACCTAGACAGGAAAGGCCATTTATTTCTGTATGTCCGTTAATGGACCCTAGCCTAGATAATTAGGGTTATTCAATATTTGGGGAAGGTTATTATTTATTGTGGATTTCATTTGGTCCGCTGACCTTGGACAAGTCCCTCGACCATTACTATAGAGTGGACTAGGGACCAATGGTCAGCTCCTATCTACATCACTTTGTGTTGGGGCTTAATTACATAGCCCAATCACTCTGTTGGGGGATTAATAACAAGCCAGTGACCCTGGGAAAGTGCCTGTTCCATTCCTATATGGGGGTTGGGAGCCATTTTGCAGACTCCCAGCTTTGTTTAAACGGGGGGAGGGGGGCAAGGATACTTGCCCTGGCTCCTCAAATGTATTCTAGGTACTGCGAGCATCAGGCAGCACCTGGGTCCATTTATGTTATTTCTTAATTTTTTATGCAACTTGCCAAGGCAAAGACAAACTCCCCTCCTAATTTGTTTTTTTCATGGACAGTAACTTTTATTGTTTTTTACTGAAGAGAGTTCAGGATGGGAGCTCGAGATGGACTTTGGTAAGGTGGAGAGGGAGGTCAATCATTTTTTAATGACTAGCATGATCAGGTCGAATTGAGAGGCCGACTCTTTGTTTTTATTTAGGTCATATTTGACCTCCCAATTCAACCTCCTCACGTTATTCTAATTTTATTATGCATAATTTCATAGAAATCTACAATGTTTGACAATGACATGCAAATTAAATTAAGTATTGAATTAAAAAGGAGAGCCTCGTCCCCAAACTCACTTTGGTGCAAGTTGAAGATTATTGCTTGTATAGTGGAAAGGCTTTTTGGCCAGTGTGATTCGAAGCACTATAGATTATCCAGGGAACATGCTACATTATCCAGAATGTCCTTGAATATTATGGTCACCACAAAACAACTCCAAAACATTACTATACAGATTTGTGTTTGTTTTTATGTGTATTGTTTAATTATTATCCATATTATGTTATATCTAATGTAAATGTACAATATTTTTGTTTGCTTTTTAATAAAAACACAAAAAGTGATTAACTAGGAAAGGTACTTTGAGATATTCTAGAGCCGATGTGTCCAACATATGGCCCATTTGACAGCAAGGTGAGGTCTACCTGACTTAAAGGGACAATCTAGTCCCCAAACTCACTTTTGCTGGATTTAAGAATTAAAAAAATACATTTATGCCAATTTAAGATTTCATTTCGGTTTATTGATCTCTTTCTACAAAATGATGCAAAACTTGTTTTATTATATTAATTGAAAAATAATATGATTTTGTTATTTGCTGTCGTGTCTCTTGTAAAAACTGCAATCTTTGCATCAAAAGTGTGTTTTGTTTGCTACCAGTATTCTAGGTATTTTTGTCTCTTAAGAAAGAAGGACACATCTTATTCAGGAGAAATTCTAATAGCTTTGTTCTTAAGAAAATGGGACCATCCATGAGTAACCTAAAGAACAAAGAGAGTGCCCTTACTGTGTCAGTTAGCTCCAGGCAACATAAACAGATAAGGCAGTGTGATAATCTGAGGACCCTTGAGAAAGGGCAAACTAGACTTGATAGGGGATTCACTTGAAAGTATCAATTCCTTCCAGAATATACTAACAACATCACAAAGGTCAGCCAATCAGAAGTGCTGTGGAAGCTTACATTCTAGTATGAAGCATTGCCTGAAACACTGGAAGATACACATAATAGAAGCAGATGTATCATACATCTTACAGGGACAGTCCCTACTTTGGATCCACATCCCAATGTTTCCCTATGTTTCTCTTTCCAATATTAGCATCCCAGTTTTCTAGAAACTCAGAATGATTGGTTTATATTTGTGCATCATAGAGTTCCACAGTGATAACATTTTTAATAATGCCCAGTTAACTCTGGTACAACATCTTTAGGAGGCAGGCAGAGCTAGCTGAATAGGAGCCATATATGAGTAGGAGGATGTCTAAAGGTTGATTGATGTGTGACATGTGGTGTTTGGATTGGGATATAAAAGACTGCTTCAGCTGCATTCCTAAGTATACATGTGCAAAATTAAAATTTTAGTTTAGTTTTTGTCCATTCGGACGAAAATGTTATTTATTTCATCCAAAACGAATTTAGTTCATTATTTTTGTTTCGTTTTATTCATTCATACGGATTGACCTATTTTAAACTCTCTTTCGGTTTATAGACATTCGGTTTATGGAATGCATGTAATGCTATTGGTATTCTATAAACCGAAATAGAGTCCCCATTCATAAGAATTGACCTATTTCAACTAGATTTCGGTTTATAGAATACCAATAGCATTACAAACATTCCATAAACCGAAAGTCGGCATTATGTTGGTTTATGGAATATATGTAATGCTATTGGCTTTCTATAAATCGAAAGAGTCGGTTTATAGAATACCAATAGCATTACATGCATTCCATAAACAGACATAATGAACAACTTTCGGTTTATGGAATGCATGTAATGCTATGAACGTATGAACAAATGGTTAATAAAAGAAAATCATTCGTCCATTCGTGCTATCAGCTTTCTATAAACCGAAATAGTCGGTTTATAGAATACCAATAGCATTACATGCATTCCATAAACCAAAAGTCGTTCATTATGTCTGTTTATGGAATGTATGTAATGCTATTGGTATTCTATAAACAGACTCTATTTCGGTTTAAAGAATGCCAATAGCACGAATGGACGACTAGACTAATGATTTTTGTTTATTAACCATTCGTTCATTCGGCTTTCATTAGTTTAGCATTTTCGTTATTCGGTTTTCGGACGAATGGCCGAAAATGCTATTTTCGGACGAAAATGCATTTGTCCAAAAACAAATGCACATGTCTGTTACTAAGCCTGTGAGAAAAGGCCTAGGGTATGGACATAGAGCAGGTTTTGGCTGCACTCAGTGCTAAAGCTCTTCAGGATGGTGGCCATCACTTACCTCTGCTGGCCTCCCACTGGGGATGGCGGCAGCATGGTGGTTACTCACCATTCCCGCCCCCAGCCTGTCTACACCCTGAAGCCTCATCCTGCTCCCACTACTGGAGCAGGAGGTTGACAAGGGGTATTTGAGCATTTGGTTAGATGATGAGGGGGCAACATCCCATTGCTTTAAGAGAGGTATACCAGGGTACAAGAATAACATGGGTGTAAAGGATGAGGAAGCCAGTGGAAGTCGCCTCGATGTGCGGTATGGAAAATATACGGTGAAATCAATCCTTCTGGGAGTGTTTTAGGAGGGCTTCTTGATCCCTTTCCAGGAGTGGATGCCATATGTCCAGTATGCAGTACTCGAGACCATATCTCTAGAAGGATATTGATACTTTGGGGAAAGTTCAGAGAAGGGTTACTAAACTGGTACATGGTTTAAAGGATAAAACTTACCAGGAAAAGTTAGCTTGATCTTTGTCTAAGGATTTAGCAAAGATTTTCATGATAGAGCAGTCTTTCTATTTAAAATTAAGAACATGGTAGGTTTCAGGGCCGCCACCAGGAATTTCAGGGCCTCTTACAGAACAAATTTTCTGGGCCCCCTACCCCCGACAATATCTCCCACTCGCCCCAACTACCCTCACAAGCATGTTATCTCAGTCTAGTGCAATATGGAGGGTGGTTGGTCAATATGCCAGTAATATTTTGCCACTCGATAAATCAGTATTTAGCCATTCAATATGCCATTCTTTTGCCATTTAATATGCTATTCTTTTGCCCCTAAATATGCTATTCTTTTACCCCTAAATATGCCATTCTTTTGTCCCTCAATATGCCAGTATTTTGTCCCTCAAAATGCCAGTATTTTGTCCCTCAAAATGCCAGTATTTTGTCCCTCAAAATGCCAGTATTTTGTCCCTCAATATGCCAGTATTTTGTCCCTCAATATGCCATTCTTTTGTCCCTCAATATGCCAGTATTTTGCCATTTAATAAGCCAGTATTTCCCCCCTCAATATGCCCCTCAATATGCCAGGATTTTGCCCCTCAATATGCCAGGATATTGCCCCTCAATATGCCAGGATTTTGCCCCTCAATATGCCAGGATATTGCCCCTCAATATGCCAGGATATTGCCTCTCAATATACCAGGATATTGCCTCTCAATATGCCAGGATATAATACGCATGCGCAATACGAATTCAATGAATACAATACACATGGCTTTCGTATTAAGCTAACGCGAAAGTTTTTTCAGTTCGGTTTATGATTATACGAACTGTTTTTTATGAATGGAACTATATATTGCTATTTTTAATGTGTTTTAATGTGTGTTTTTTACTTGTACGGACATTTGCTCATTATTTAAACAGCAGTGACGTTTTCAATATGGAAGTGTATATAAGGGTGAATAAATTCCGCTTTTTGTCATATCCCCTGAGGAAGTCCAAAGGACGAAACGCGTTGGGTGAGCTCTGCTTCTCAATTTGGAGACTACAAAACTTTGTCCTTTGTGGACTATTAATTACTTGGATATTGCATCCAGCCCCGAGGCGCACGGATGACTGGAGCAAGTGACTGAGTTTTTTTTCCTTTTTTTTCCTGCTTTTTATCTGTGTGTTTATTGTGGATTGCTTCCACTATATCACAGTTTTTGTTTTCTGTTGGAATAAATTGTTGCTGAATACCCTGGATTTGGATTAAGAGGTTCTCCATTATTCCATGTCCTATTGGAGGAGGTGATCCCTTGGAAGGGGGCAAGTATTCCACTGTCATATACTAACCTGATTCCATGCTCCTGGGTTTTCTAAGGAGCTATACATTGTGAGTCCTTTTCTTACGACCATCGTTTGACGTATATGTGTACAGTACATATTACACTATTTTTTGTATTTTTTATTCACAGATGCATTTCCTATCAAAATCATAAGTATAATTTTTATTGATTTTTTTAATACACGTGTTTAACACTTTGGTGTTATTTTGCAGTGTTGTAAATCACTTGTCATTTTATATTCACAGCTTTATGTTAGCATATCATTCTCTGTTTATGCACTTATAATTGCACAAGACTTTGTCGATATTGTGTGCACGTTTTATGTGTTATATCACACATCACTATAGAGTCTATTTTATTTATCCATTTACATTTAAGTGTCCAAACACTAGCGCCCGATTCTCCTCTCTTATTTTTTGCCGCTCAATATGCCAGGATATTGCCAATATGCCATTCTTTTTGCCCTCAATATGCCAGGATTCTGCCCCTCAGTATTCCAGCGTTATGCTCGTTTGCCCCTCCTTCCCCCTTCCCTAGTACTTAAATCCATCCTTCTCTGTCTGTCTCCAGGTGCAGGTCCGCGGCTGTGAAGGAAGCGTTGTGCGGATTCAATAAAGTTTGTTAAAAAAAAAATTTGACGAGTTACTCTGGTTGCATTTTTTTTTTTAAAACAAACTTTATTGAAGCCGTGCGGCTGAGGGGAGCGCACAACGCTTCCCTCACAGCCGCGGACCGCCTTAAACGGGGGATTTTTTTTAATTTTTTTATCATGGCTTGACCTGGGCCCCCTGGACCCGCCGGGCCTGGGACGCCAATATCGCCTATCACCCATGATGGCGGGCCTGGCAGGTTTTCTATTAAGAGCAATCCTGCGACATTTCTAAAAATGGAACCTTCCATTGATTCCTGTAGAAACTGCACCACTTTTTAGAACTTTACCAGAGAATTACTCATTTATACATATGGCTCATCCTATCCAAGTAATCATTATTCTACGAAATATTTAGAAATAGTGCTGTCAAAACTGTGATTTGATAGCGTAACTGAAGAGGCTGATGTTTGTAAAGGAAATGTATTTAAAATAAGCAAGTGTAAATCCTAGAGCTATCAGATGAAATAAATTCATGTACCACTTTGAAGTATAGCTACACACAGTCTAAAAAAAATAAAAAAGAATAACCATGTGTGACGTTTTCTTTTATCAAGTAAGATAAAGAGGTTTTATTGAAAGCAACTCAATTAATTGAAGTTTATTAACTGGTTCTTCAAATGGAGGATATGTATTCTGTGCACATGTTAGCGATTTCCTGTACCGTGTTCAGAAAACCGCACACGCATGACTTGTGTGTGTCATATGGCACAAACCACTGTATTTCTACAATACTAAAGGGTTAAAGTCATCTCCTACTCTATAATAGGATGAAGTAAGGCATTGGCCTGTCTCTGTTAGCAGGGATTAATGGGTAATTGCTGTTTTCTTGACATCATTTTTGTATAATATCCTGTTATTGTCACAAAGCCAATTCCACAACAAAGATACTGTAGCATCTGCAATCAGATGCTGAATACTTCACCCTCCGCATTGAAAAAAGGAATAATGTTTCCGATTTGTTTTGATCTTTTATGAATATAGCTACAGAGAAACCATCAGGATAAAGCAGACATGATATTTAACAGCTTGTTAAATAAAGTGTTTATTTTACTGGCCCATGTATGGAACCTTCCAGTCTAATACTAAGCCAGTATTCTAAGGCAAAGTTCGGACAATAGAACATTCCATTTGTTTCCATGGTAATTGCACCGCTTTAAGAAACTTGCCCTAGAATTACTCCTATGCAATCTTTGCTATTATTGCGATACAGCCATAAAGCAACTGGTTTGTACTAAACAATAGTGTTTAGTGGTGAAGTTTGTGGTTTTCCACAACAGGCAGAGGAGATAAAATGGATTGCTATGAACTTAATCCAAACATTTTTCCAGATGGGAGACAGGAGACGGTGGGGATTCACTAAAAGTAAACTGTAACACTGAAAGATGGGCAAGTCGGGGAATTTGTCTAACATAGCTGTTTAATTCCTGGTTCAGCTTTTGTGCATCCATTCTTTCGAATGTTTAGGAGATCATAGAAGGCTCAAACCTCAGGATAAAGCATGCAAAAGGTACATATTCAAGGATAGTTTGTGTGTGTGTGTGTGTGTGTGTGTGTGTGTGTGTGTGTGTGTGTGTGTGTGTGTATGTGTATATATATATATATATCATTTTTTTTTTATTTTTTTTTTTAAGTATCACAATTGTTTGCAATCCAGAATGATCTCTAATAGATACTATATAGTCACTGTAACGGACCATCTACCGGACGTAGTAGACCCTCTGTCCGTTGTGTGAAATCTCCTCCTTAGCCCCCGATTACAGCTCAGCATTCACCCAGCAAGTCTTTCTGGACCCTTGCTCTTTGTACCCAAATAGACAGGACATCTAGCAGTTAGGTACAGCAAGAATGAACAACTCCTTTATTTGTCAAACAACACAGACTTATAAAAAGACATAAACATGACATCACAGACATTAGTATACAATGGGGGGGATGGAACTAAACATAGTTCTCCAACTAACTGGGGCTAGGAATACATTAGACTTTCAGACTGCAAACCAAATTACCATACAGTGAGTAGACACACAGTAAGAAACATAATGTACACAACATAATCGGTTTACCAGTTAATACAGAACAATGGATGTTGGAGTAACCCATCAATTCTAGTCACTGACACACATAACCCTTCAGAGTGGTCTACTCACAGAATTAAATGTTACACATAAACCAATATACTCACAGAATATAACTAACTAACAATATTAACGTATAGAGTTATGGTACATAAGTCAGGGCCCATAATCTACAGGGAGGTGTTTAACCCTCAGGCCCCTCCAAGAACTCCAGTCAGGCAGGCTGTCAGAATTCACTTCGTGAGTAGAGTTGTTCAAGAACATGGGGTTTAAACAAAACTAGATATTATGCCTACAAGTATAACTGAAGGGCTGCTTTCAGTTGTGTTACTGACCATTTGAACACTCATGAGAGACACATGTAAAAGCCCAATATGGATTTTCATACAATCCCCCCCTGTCCTCCACCCCTTTCTCAGTGATCTATGGGATAGTCTTGTACAGTAGAAATATGACTTTGCCAAAAACATTATCAGCAACTTCAACTTAACTGATTAAAGCTGCATTTATTATAACCTCAAAATGGAATGTCAGTTGATGTCTGCGGTAAGGAAATTAGTTTCACCTGAAATAATATGATCTCTTGCTCTTTTTCCATTCACTGTGGGCAAATCGAGAAGCTGTGACACTATTGGCTAATTTGAAAGTGCATCTGAAATCCCAGTGCCCAAGCCTAAAGGCATACTCCAGAGTATTAACCGCTAGTGTGTCTTCACATCTTTCATATTACTGCACAGCTGTTAATAAAATGAAGATCTGTATTAAAGCCTGAAGCTGATCTTTTGTTATTTTAATAATTGCACTGAAGGTCTACAGACATTCGTTGATTTCATTCATTGCCCTTTTTCGCTAGACCTTTCACTCATCTCCAAACCTTGCTTTTCAGAAGAAAATGATGTACTAAATATTATAGTATAAACAATTGCTATATCCAGGAATTTGGTTCTCAGAAAGAGTTGGGAAGTGGGAAATCTGAAATCGGTTGGGCCTGTTGATTGTCCATATTGGATGATATGTTAAAGGACAACTGAAGCAAAAAACATGCATATGTTTAATTGAAAGATTGCATCAAGAGTTGATGCTTAGTATAGACAGTGGCTTCCCGAGGGGGGTGCGGACCGCACCGGGGGTGACACCTCCAGTGGGGGTGACACCTCCAGTGGGGGTGACACCTCCAGTGGGGGTGACACCCATGCTGCCAGCATCCCCCGCAGCGAAGTTAAACATTGCTTAACTTTTTTTTTTTTTTATGGCAGCTGCATTCGCTGGATTCGGCCGCCGGGAAAAAAAAAAAAGAAAGTAAAAAAAAAAAATCACCGCGACGGGATGTGACATAATGTCACATGCGGTATCAGTGTTTTCCCTCTGAATGGCACAATATTTACAGGGCTCTGAATGGCCCAATATTACTGGTATCTGACTGGCACAACATTACTGGGCTCTCAGTGGCACAATATTACTGGTATCTGAATGGCACAATATTACTGGTATCTGAATGGCACAATATTCCTGGCATCTGAATGGCACAATATTACTGGCATCTGAATGGCACAATATTACTGGTATCTGAATGGCACAACATTACTGGGCTCTGAGTGGCAGAATATTACTGGCATCTGAATGGCACAATATTACTGGTATCTAAATGGCACAATATTACTGGTATCTGAATGGCACAATATTACTGGTATCTGAATGGCACAATATTACTGGTATCCGAATGGCACAATATTCCTGGCATCCGAATGGCACAATATTCCTGGCATCTGAATGCCACAATATTACTGGTATCTGAATACCACAATATTACTGGTATCCGAATGGCACAATATTCCTGGCATCTGAATGCACAATATTCCTGGCATCTGAATGGCACAATATTCCTGGCATCTGAATGGCACAATATTCCTGGCATCTGAATGGCACAATATTCCTGGCATCTGAATGGCACAATATTCCTGGCATCTGAATGGCACAATATTCCTGGCATCTGAATGGCACAATATTACTGGTATTTGGCACAATATTACTGGGCTCTGAATGGCACAATATTACTGGGCTCTGAATGGCACAATATTCCTGGCATCTGAATGGCACAATAATTATGGCATCTGACTGTCACAATATTACTGGGCTCTGAATGGCACAATATTCCTGGCATCTGAATGGCACAATAATTATGGCATCTGAATGGCACAATATTACTGGTATCTGAATGGCACAATATTACTGGGCTCTGACTGTCACAATATTACTGGTATTTGACTGGCACAATATTACTGGTATTTGACTGGCACAATATTAATGGTATCTGAATGGAATAATACTGGGCTCTCAGTGGCACAATATTACTGGTATCTGAATGGCACAATATTACTGGTATCTGAATGGCACAATATTACTGGTATCTGAATGGCACAATATTCCTGGCATCTGAATGGCACAATATTCCTGGCATCTGAATGGCACAATATTACTGGTATCTGAATGGCACAACATTACTGGGCTCTGAGTGGCAGAATATTACTGGCATCTGAATGGCACAACATTACTGGTATTTGACTGGCCCAATATTACTGGTATCTGACTGGCACAACATTACTGGGCTCTCAGTGGCACAATATTACTGGTATCTGAATGGCACAATATTACTGGTATCTGAATGGCACAATATTCCTGGCATCTGAATGGCACAATATTCCTGGCATCTGAATGGCACAATATTACTGGTATCTGAATGGCACAACATTACTGGGCTCTGAGTGGCAGAATATTACTGGCATCTGAATGGCACAATATTACTGGCATCTGAATGGCACAATATTACTGGTATCTGAATGCCACAATATTACTGGTATCCGAATGCCACAATATTACTGGCATCCGAATGCCACAATATTCCTGGAATCCGAATGGCACAATATTCCTGGCATCCGAATGCCACAATATTACTGGTATCTGAATGCCACAATATTACTGGTATCCGAATGGCACAATATTCCTGGCATCTGAATGCACAATATTCCTGGCATCTGAATGGCACAATATTCCTGACATCTGAATGGCACAATATTCCTGACATCTGAATGGCACAATATTCCTGGCATCTGAATGGCACAATATTACTGGTATTTGGCACAAAATTACTGGGCTCTGAATGGCACAATATTACTGGCATTTGAATAGCACAATATTACTGGGCTCTGAATGGCACAATATTCCTGGGCTCTGAATGGCACAATATTCCTGGCATCTGAATGGCACAATAATTATGGCATCTGAATGGCACAATATTACTGGGCTCTGAATGGCACAATATTCCTGGCATCTGAATGGCACAATATTACTGGGCTCTGACTGTCACAATATTACTGGTATTTGACTGGCACAATATTACTGGTATTTGACTGGCACAATATTAATGGTATCTGAATGGAATAATACTGGGCTCTCAGTGGCACAATATTCCTGGCATCTGAATGGCACAATATTCCTGGCATCTGAATGGCACAATATTCCTGGCATCTGAATGGCACAATATTACTGGTATTTGGCACAATATTACTGGGCTCTGAATGGCACAATATTACTGGCATTTGAATAGCACAATATTACTGGGCTCTGAATGGCACAATATTCCTGGGCTCTGAATGGCACAATATTCCTGGGCTCTGAATGGCACAATATTCCTGGCATCTGAATGGCACAATATTACTGGGCTCTGACTGTCACAATATTACTGGTATTTGACTGGCACAATATTACTGGTATTTGACTGGCACAATATTAATGGTATCTGCATGGAATAATACTGGGCTCTCAGTGGCACAATATTACTGGTATCTGAATGGCACAATATTACTGGTATCTGAATGGCACAATATTCCTGGCATCTGAATGGCACAATATTACTGGTATCTGGCACAATATTACTGGTATCTGAATGGCACAATATAACTGGCATCTGAATGGCACAATATTACTGGCATCTGAATGGCACAATATTACTGGCATCTGAATGGCACAATATTACTGGTATTTGGCACAATATTACTGGCTTTGAATGGCACAATATTATTGGGCTCTGAATGGCACAATATTACTGGGCTCTGACTGTCTGTATGTATAGATATGTATTGTTTTAGAATTGTACAATTGTCCACTTGTGGGGCTCCTGTGTGTTGCATAATTGATGGCGGTCCCATGTCTGGAATAATTATGGGGTGCTAGTGTGTGACATATTTATTGGGCCCCATGTGTGGCATAATTAAGGGACTTTTTTTGTGTAGCATAATTATGGGGCACGTGTGTGTGTGTGTATGTGTGTGTGTGCCATAATTAATTGGTCAGAGGTGAGGCATAATTTATGGGGCTCTGGTGTGGCATAATTTATGTGGCTCTGGTGTGTGTGTGTGTGTGTGTGTGTGTGTGTGTGGCATAATTAATTGGGCAGAGGTGAGGCATAAATAGTGGGGCTCTGGTGTGGCATAATTTATGGGGCTCCTGTGTGTGGCATAGTTATGGGGCTCCTGTGTGTGGCATAGTTATGGGGCTCCTGTGTGTGGCATAGTTATGGGGCTCCTGTGTGTGGAATAGTTAATAGGCCATCTAACTGGCATTACTAAGGAATCGGTTTGGCATTGTATTGGAGGAAATCCAGGGGGGTGACACCATGAGTTTCCGCACCTGGGGACACCAACCCTAGTGAGGGGATGGGACTCTTCATCGCGGCTGCTTCCACGCAGCCGCTTCACCGCCGACTCTGCAGCACAAGACAGATCGTCACTGGAGATTTCATCGCGGGACACTTCTTCGCTAAAGGTAAGTATTTTACCTATTTTCGTTTAAGGGTGGTTATAATTAGGGTTTAGGGGTTTAGAATTAGGGTTTAGGGGGTTAATTTTAGTATTAGGGTTTAGGGGGTTAATTTTAGTATTAGGGTTTAAGGGGTTAATTTTAGTATTAGGGTTTAGGGGCTTAGTATTAGGGTTTAGGGGGTAAATTTTAGTATTAGGGTTTAGGGGGTTAGTATTAGGGTTTAGGGGGTTAGTATTAGGGTTTAGGGGGTAAATTTTAGTATTGGGGTTTAGGGGGTTAATTTTTGTATTAGGGTTTAGGGGGTTAGTATTAGGGTTTAGGGGGTTAGTATTAGGGGGTCGGGGTCAGTATTAGGGTTTAGGGGGTTAGTATTAGGGTTCAGGGGTTAATTTTAGTATTGGGTAATATTAGTATTCGGGTTATTTTTAGAAAAGGGGTTATTTTTAGAAAAGGGGTTATTTTTAGTATTGGGATTTGGGAATCATTTATTAGGGGGGGTTATTTTCGTTTTACTTTTACATTTGTAAGAGCTGACAGTTCAGCGCTGAACTGTCAGCTCTTACATAGCCGCGGCCGCGATGAAACGCCCGCGTTATTCTTCATTGCTGACAGTCACATATGAAGATGCGGCGAACAAGTGTCCTAGACCCCCCTAGTGACGCCTCTGAGTATAGACATTATTTATGAGTATAAATAAAGAAACATTTTAAGCCCTCTTTGCCTCATATAACTATATCAGGTGACCTATTGTTTAGAATATTGGGTAATATCTTCATATACCTTGGATCAGGTGAAGGGCGATCTGACTTGCTTGACCCATGATTCTAAGCAAAATGTCTTCTTCCTGTTAGATCTTTATGGAGCAAAAGCAGCTCAATAAGGTACATTATTTAAATAATTGTTACATCTACACTTAATGAAATCTTTCAATTATACAACCATCAAAATTCTCCTAACCCTATCAATATATATAACCCCCCACCTCCAGGGCTAAGTGCTGGAGAAATGCCCCAATCCCTATTAATAAATAAGTCACTACCACGGGGCTAGGGGCTGCAAATTACCAATGTCCAGCAACGATCCGGATTGCACTTGAGTGCTCATCTTCGACTCATGGAAAAGGGGCCATCCAAAAAGAAAATAATTAATCCACCTATTCTAAAAAAAAAAAAAATGCTGTCAAAAATAATATTAAAAAGCCCCACTATACCTAAGAACTCTGTCCTCAATGGAGGACAGATGCACAATCAAATCCCATAACCCCAGGTGCTGGGGTTTCAAATGTCTAAGGAAGCATCTGATTGGCAATTATAACCCCCTTGGTCCCAGCCAAACCATTGGCTGATGTTTATAACTGCTAGAACTAGCCATGCTAGGTTAGTTTTAAAAATGAGCAGAGGCACTTGGACATACATGTAATTATGATATAATTAAAGGTTCCAGGGGCTGACTTCAGAAAAGTGGCCATTTCCATTCCTCTTCTTAGTGCCATTTTGCTATTTATGGCTAACAGCAGCTTCCTTCATTTTGTTTTGCCATGTTTTAAATATTTTTATATTTTGTCATAGAAGGTAGAAGGCATGTCCTTGCCAGTTGTGGAATTAGTAGAAAAAGTAGAAAGTAATTGGGTCCTCAATCCTTTCCTAGCCTTTATGTGGTAATCATTTGTTTACCAAGGAACATGGCCACTGTGTGGTTGGCACTGAATGGTTCTGGAAGAACGTATGGTAAGGTTGTTGGACTAGGGATTAGGTGAGCACCTTGGGGTTTTCCTCTAAGCAGGCCAATTGGCTAGGATGGGGAGTAGGAGTTTAAAGTAATGTTATTTTATAAGTTATTTAAAGACTATTGACATAGATATAGCATATGGTGGAATGTTGAATAGATAATGTTACCTGGTTTTTTAAAACAATGGAAGAGGGGTAGGTGGGGCAGACAGGTTTATAACTAATGCAGCATGGTATCCACTAACGTCAAACATCTGATTATTGTAGGGTTATACAAAGAAATGGGTATAAATTCAAATATACGTATATTGTTTTATGTGCCCAAATCTAATCAATAACTTATTTTTTTATCATTTTTTTCACAAAAGAAAAAAAGTGATGACTGATAAGAGAGTAAGGTTAAAAGACAAGGCAAATACGATAAAATATTATTTTACAGAAAGAGTAGTGGGAAACACAATAATCTTGTGGATATGCACAAGACTACATTGAATACAGATTAATCTGAGTACCTTATTGAGCCATCTTTACTCCATAAAGCTCTACCAGGAGGCAGACATTTTGTTTAGAATCTTTGGTCAGATGGGCCAGATCTTTGTTCATCTGAACCAAGATTCTAAACAAGATGTCTGCCCCCTGAGAGAACTATATGGAGTAAAGAAGGCTTAATAAAGCACTTATAAAGAAATTCTTTAATGAAAGAATAAAAATTAACTCATCTGCACATGATCCAATCTTTCAATTAAACACAAGTTTTATTTTTCTACTACTGTTGTCCTGTAGGGTTGTACTGGTGTTGGGTGACATGAAAAGTCATAATAGAGAGGACACAGCTTTATAAGGCCCCTTTGACCTTTCAGACATTTGCACTCAAATACTATTCAATAAAGGTGTTAGCATTACACAATATCTCATTTTCCTTTGCATTGCTAACATGGTACTAAAAGACTGGCAAATCAGGAGGATATTCATTTTAAATCATTAAAATGGATGCCTAAACATAGAGTACATGATTAACCCCTTGGCGACACAGGACGGACTAGGTCCGTCCTGTGTGCCGAGGCGTTAGTGACAAACGTGTCAAAACGAGCACTGAAAGCGGAGTTTTTCCGCTTTCAGTGCTCTAAGGGCATTGTAACGATGCTTCCGTGTGGAAGCATCGTACAATGCTAAAAAAAATGCCCGTCGGCATTTCGATCGCTCCGGAGAGCGATCGAAATGCCGGTTTTAAAGGCACAGTGCCTTTAAAACGCGGGCATTTAAAAAATGAGCATAGGAAGCGAATTTTTCGCTTCCTATGCTCAGAAAGTGTTCCTGATTGCCTCGCAAGTCGAGGCAATCAGAAACACAAAAAAAAAATTGACCAAGATGGCGCTGCCCTTCTAAGGGCAAGAGCACAGGAGGCAGGAAGTACCTGCTTCCTGTGCTCTCTGGCTGTCACACGATTGCCTCTTCACAGAGGCAATCAGTGACTGCCAGGCACACTGACAGGCAGTGGGGATGCTCTCCTGAACATCCCCACTGACTGGTCAGATCAATATTAACTCTATATTGATCTGACCAGTTATGATCTGTCTCCCTCTCCTCACATTTTTTTTAGTGAGGGAGAGAGACAGATCAAAGTTCTAAAAGTAAGTAAAAGTTAAAAAAAACAATAAATACACAACACACAAATAATAAAACAATAAAAAAATTTTTATTAAAGCAATTCCCTGCGTTTAACCCCTTCCCTGCCACTGATCTTGCATAAGCAGTGATCGTGCACATCAGCGCATTTATTTTTGCTGTTTGTGCATTTTTTAGGGGTTAATTTTTTTGTACTGTAATTTATTACAGTACTAAAAAGGCTATTCTAAGAGTTATTAACCCCTTATTTGCCGTCGATCACTGCTTACGCAATGATATTGACGCCAAAGCAATTTTTATCTGTCTGCATATTTATTTTTTATTTTTTTTTTTTACACATACCCGCTAGGGGATTACATGTAAAGTAAAAATATTTGAGATTTTTTTTTTTAAGCTGCCTGAGCGCATAGCGATCAGTAACAGCGAATTAGTGGCAAAGGCGGTTTGGTGATTTCTCAATTAAGCTCACCATTCGCCCTGGTCAGATCAAAATTAATCGGATCAATATTCACAAATATTGATCTGCCTCCCTCTCCTCACTTACATTTTTGTGACGGAAAGAGACAGATCAGTATTAGTGATATAAAATAACATTTTATAAAATTAGCAGGTTTTATGAAAGTCTTTCACTGTGTATTAACCCCTTCCCTGCCATTCATCACTGTGTAAGCAGTAATCCTGCACAGCAACAGTATGTTTTGCTGTCTGCACTGTTTTATGGATTAATTTATTTGTACTGTAATGTATTACAGTACTAGATAGGCTCTTCTAAGAGCTATTAACCCCTTCTTTGCTCGAGATCACTGCTTACGCACTGATTCTGAGGCCGCGGACTCAGGGTTCGATTTTGACCCTATTCAGCTTTCTGATACATCATCTAGCGATGTATCGGTGGCTGCTGAGCCCTTGCCACAAGTAGTGATGGGGGTCTACCGATAAAAAAATATATGGTTTGGTGGGGGTAAATTACATTGGCTGGCTTCAAAGATATATCCCATAAAGGACACGGACGCAGGTTGACTACATGTCAAAATTCCAAGTTGGAATTTTGAGATGCGCATCTCACAAATGTTGCCTTCTAGCCAAAAACAAACCAACAAACCTATGCATGGGTGCTATCCCTGTACTCGGGAGATGTTGCTGAACACATATTGGGTTGTTGTTTGGCAGTGACAAATACCAGAATCTGTGAATTCATGCCTGAAGTACAATGCATGTGGGAAAAAAAACTCCCAAAAAAGTACTACCACAAACTTTTACAAAGGCTGGTGGTAGAATTAGTTCCTATACAGTATTAAAATACCACCATTTGAAATACCTTAGGATGTCTATTTTCCAAAAATATATGGTTTGATGGGGTAAAATTCATTGGACGGCTTCAAAAATGTTCCAAATGGAACATGGGCGCAGGCTGACTACATGTCAAAATTCCAGGTTGGAATTGCGCACCCCCTAAATGTGGAATTTTAGACCCAATACAAACCAACAAACCTATGCATGGGGGGTATCCCTGTACTCAGGAGATGTTGCTGAACACATATTGAGGTGTTGGTTGGCAGTGGCAAATACCAGAATCTGAAAATTCCTGCCTGAACTACAATGTGTGTGGGGAAAAAATGACATCCCATCCCTTTGACATAGGTTGGTGGTAGAATTAGCACTTGGAAAGTGTTAAAATACCACCATTTTAAATACCCTAGGATGTCTAGTTTTCCAAAATATATGGTTTTATGGGGTAAAATACTTTGACAGGCTTCAAAAGTGTCCCAAATGGAACATGGGCGCAGGCTGACTACATGTCAAAATTCCAAGTTGGAAATGCACCCCCCTAAACGTGGCCTTTTAGCCCCCAAATAATCTAACTAACCTACACATGGGTGGTATCCCTGTACTCAGGAGATGTTGCTAAACACATATTAAGGTGTTGTTTGGCACTGACACATAATAGGATCTGTGAATTCATGCCCGATGTACAATGAATGTGAAAAACAAATTACTATAACATTGACATAGGCTGGTGGTAGAATTAGTGCATGAAAAGTGTTAAAATACTACCATTTGAAATACCCTAGGGTGTCTAGTTTTCAATAATATATGGTTTTGTGGGGTAGAATACACTTTTTGGCTTCAAAAATGTCCCAAATGGGACATGGGCGCAGGTTTTCTGCACGTCAGAATTCCAAGTTGGAAAACCAAAAAGCGCACCTCTCAAATGTGGCCTTTTAACCCCCAAATAACCTAACCAACCTATACATGTGTGGTATCCCTGTACTCAGGAGATGTTGCTGAACACATATTGAGGTGTTGTTTGGCACTGACATATAACAGGATCTGTGAATTCATGCCCAAAGTACTATGTATGTGAAAAAAAATTACTATCCATAACATTGACATAGGCTGGTAGTATAATTAGTGCATGGAAAGTGTTAAAATACTACCATTTGAAATACCCTAGGGTGTCTAGTTTTCAAAAATATATGGTTTTGTGGGATAGAATACACTTTTTGGCTTCAAAAATGTCCCAAATGGGACATGGGCGCAGGTTTTCTGCACGTCAGAATTCCAAGTTGGAAAACCAAAAAGCGCACCTCTCAAATGTGGCCTTTTAACCCCCAAATAACCTAACCAACCTATACATGGGTGGTATCCCTGTACTCAGGAGATGTTGCTGAACACATATTGAGGTGTTGTTTGGCACTGACATATAACAGGATCTGTGAATTCATGCCCAAAGTTCAATGTATGTGAAAAAAAATTACTACCCAAAACATGACATAGGCTGGTAGTATAATTAGTGCATGGAAAGTGTTAAAATACTACCATTTGAAATACCCTAGGGTGTCTAGTTTAAAAAAATATATGGTTTTGTGGGGTAGAATACACTTTCTGGCTTCAAAAATGTCCCAAATGGGACATGGGCACAAGTTTTCTGCATGTCAGAATTCCAAGTTGGAAAACCAAAATGCGCACCCCCTAAATGTGGCCTTTTAGCCCCAAAACAAACCAACAAACCTATGCATGGGTGGTATCCCTGTACTCAGGAGATGTTGCTGAACACATATTGAGGTGTTATTTGGAAATACCCCTTCACATTTTAAGGTAATGTTTACCTAAATTGCAATATATGTGAAAAATTAAAAAAAAAGATTTTTTGCTGCAAACTTTGGCATAGATTGGTGGTAAAATGGCTACATGAAATGTGTCAAAATACCCCAAGTTAAATGCCCTGAGTTGTCTAGTTTTCAAAAATATGTACATGTTGGGGGTCATTCATGGATTTAGTACAGAAATCAGTGTTACAATGTCACTATCGCTAATTTTGAAAGAAGGGATTTTAAAATAGCTTTGCACCACTTATAGTTCTGGCCCTGTAACATGAATAAAAAAGCACAAAAACATAAAAACATGGGCTATTTCTGAACTCAGGACATATATTAGAAACTTTTTAGCAGTGTTTTTTTGTTGTCTCTTGTACATGAGTATACGATTTTTCAAATAAAAGTCATAAAAAAATTATTTTTTCATTTTTTTTGCCATATTTTATTATTTTTTTACATCAAATTATATGCTATTATCAAAATAATAGTATCAAAAGAAAGCCCTTCTTATGACGATAAAAACGATATATAGTTTGTGCGGGTACACTAAATGAGACAGAAATAAATTACAGCAAAACACAAACTGCTCAGAAATGTTAAAACAGCCCATGTCACCAAGCGTCGGACAAGCCAAAAAAGTCATGTCACTAAGGGGTTAACCAGATAAGGATTAGGTACAGATCACACTAGAGTATAATTAATCTTAGAAACACCCAACTGCAGTGACTCATGTGATTAAGAAGAATCGAACCTTATTTCTCAGACATAAAAATGATTTTATTCAATTATAAATTTGTCAAGTACATACGCAAGCAGAACGATGTAATATAAACGGGATCGCTCCCTTTAGAAAGCTATACAGAGTTATACTTTGTCTTACGTTCATGTCATGTAATGATCCCCGTGCTCTAGTAGTTAAAATAAATTAATTATTTAGTGAGTTATTTAATATGGCACAGTTGTGCCTATAAAGCATTATTGTACTGAGATTACTATGCAAGTCACCGGTATTTTTCTTTTTGCGATGGATATAAAATCCTTTTAATGTTTGGGAAAAAAAAGAAAATACTGTGCTCTATTTAAATGTATCACTGTAGTATGTAGTCAAATGTTCAATTAATTATAAATGTTAGTTTTTACAAGGTTACCTAAATATTATTTACACTGTAACTGTAGAAAATAAAAAAAATTCAGTGTTTTAGCAGAACTGCAAGCAAATACATGAATCGAATAAAAAATGTGTTGTGTGTGTCTGCTGTGTCTCATAGTTATGACATCATGCTGATGCTAAATGGGCAAATGACACATTTCCCACTGCAAGGTTAATTGGCCTGTCAAGCCACAGGCAATGTTATAAACAGGAGACATATTTAAAACACATTTGTGTCTTATTCATGGTTTTGCTTGCAATTCTGCTAATACAATATATTGATCTTTTTTTGCAAACTTTTATATAAACAGAACTTAAACAATGTATAGACCCCATCTAATTCACCAACAGAAATATTTGAGCAGGTTTTTAGCATTATCTGTTAAATGTACCCTTTTTATCTTTGATTGGACTTACATCTTGTGAACAAGAGGTTATTATAATTTTGCCTGCTTGGCCATGCCTCAGTCTTTCCTCACAACATATAAGTAGCTTAGAGATTGTGTTGCCACCCAGCATTTAAAAAAATTGCTTGATGATAATATTACGTTTCTGGAGGCAATAACATGGCAGGGTTTTTTTTTTTTTAAGAGAAAATATGGTAACCCTGGTCATCTAGTCAGAGATGGAGAAGCAGGATATTTCCTTTTTGGAAATACTAACACGACTGAGGCCTAAGGAGTGTACATGGAGTTTATTTTACTAGTAGTAGTAGTAGTAGTAGTAGGACATGCCTTGTAGGTTTGGGTGATGCTGTATCTAAACTTACATACTGTGTAAAGAGTAGACTTGTGCATCTGAGTACTCCTGTATACGTGTTTGGAACTGGTCTCCTGGTATCCCACACTGGCAAGTCAGTGGACTCCTCATTGTTACTTGGCAAAGCCCAGGACTCTAACACTATTGATACTGTCCAATGGAAATACTCCTACTTTTGCACTAACAGCTCCTTTTGTGAGTAGATAGGCCTTGGCAGAAGTGAAATGCAAATTCACCAGAAACTCAGTGAATTCACTGATCACAGAGCATCTCAGTCTGGTGCATTTTACCCAAGTTTAGACCAAGGTAAAAACAGTCTTTGGTTTTTGCCGTAAACTCACTGGGTAACAAATCCGGAAGTGTTGTGTCAAGCTTGACCAAAGTGAATTCAGGCAAAGGAGGAGTCAACTAGACATTAAGTGAATAAGTTCCATAGATTCTAAGGCACAATTAACACATGCTGTAGAATGCAGTACATTCTAATGCATGTGTTCTTTCCTATACCTTTGCTGAATTGGTTTGTTACATATGGGGATAGTGCAAAAACTGGATAATTAACAGTAAGTGATAATTAACAGTAAGCTGCCTCCACGACACTCTATGGGTGTCCAAAATGTCATAAGATAGATTTGTGCAGTATAAATATGAATCCTACTGTCAATTGTAAGTTCAACTCAACTGCAGTGATGCTGCATTTGTAACAAGATCAATATGGGAATGTCCGTTTCTGTCTGCTCTTAGTTAATGAGGAATCCACTACTGTGTAGGACGTGTGTGAGACTGCAGATAGATTTATTTTTGAGGGGTGTAATGAAAGAGCCAAACTGGTACTGTAGGCCTATTCTAAAATAAACAATTGCCCCAAAAAATCTGTACTTACTACACTATATATGGTTGTATTTATACCCAGCACTATTATTTGTTATAGAACACTTTCATATTATAATAAACAATTTTAAAAGATGCCTGTGTCTTGGGGCAGGGAGAGACTAAATATAGTGCTGGAAGCCACCCCTGGTCCCCCCAAGCCCATCCAGACCCCCCAGGTTTTTTTTATTAAAAAAAAAACCAACAACAATTGAAAAATATTTTTTTTATTTATATTTTTATTTTGCTAACCTTAACGCTTGGGTTAGGGTTAGAGATCATCAAAACCCTAATCATAGAGTTAGAATTAGGGTTTGTACTAACCATAACCCTAGGGATAAAGTTAGTTAAATATAAATAAAAAAAATTAATAAAAATAATAATAAAAAATACTATTAAATTAAATAAAAATAAAATGTTAATCCGTAGAGGACAAGTGACATGTTAGGTCTGTTGGTGGTCCTCTAGGGATATATTATTTTTTTAAAAGACTGCTAGTGGGGCCAGTGCATTGCATTGGCCCCCCAACAGTAGATAGGGGCCCGCAGAAGCTGGATATATCATCCATGCAGCCGCAGAATAGCAAGGATAGCAACAATCTGTGCTTCTTACTATAGACTACATCCCCTGTGATGCTACAGTCACTTTTGGCTGGCTGAGCATGATAGGAAATGTAGTCACAAGCATTACATTATAAAAGCATGTTTTGAAGCTGCAATGACCGTATCCTAAATTTGGCCCTTTACCTGCCACATAACACTAGCAAACCTATACATGTGGGGTATCGCTACACTCAGGGGAAGTTGCTTAACATATATTGGGGTGTTGTTTGGCAAAAATACAGAACAAACCCTTTAAATTCATACCTAAATACAAAGTGTGTGTGGAAAAAAAACACACAAAAAATTACTACGCCAAAACTTGTCAAAGATTGGTAGAAAAATTACTGCATGAAAAGAGTCAAAATACCCCAATTTGAATACCCTGGGATATCTGCTTTAAAAAAATGTGTACATGTGGGGCTGATTCACCGATGCATGACTGATATCGATATTAAAATGTCAGTGACACTAATTTGGGGGAAAATGGTTTTGAAACAGCTAGGTGCTACTTATATTTATTACACTGAAACATAAAAATAAAAAAGCAAAAAACATTAACATTGGGTATTTATAAACTCAGGAACAATATTAGAATCTAATTAGAAGGTTTTATTTGCTTTTGTAGCTTAGTAAAAGATTTTACAAATAAATGTCAGGAATTTTTTTTATACATTTTTCAACATATTTTTCAATTTTTTTCATAATATAAATTATATGAACAAAATAATGGCATCAAAAGAAAGCCCTTCTTGTCCTGAAAAAAACAATATATCATAGGTGTTGGTACGGCAAATAACAAAGAATAAAATTTACAGCTGAACACAAACACCTCAGAAGTGTAAAAACAGCCACGGTCATTAACGCACAACATTGCAAAAACAGTCTGGTCATGAAGGGGTTAAAGTTATCCCTCTGTATTTCTGTCCAGTTCTAAATTATCTGCAACAATGTATAGCTGGATGCATCAACTGGGTTTGGCTGAACTCGGTCAATTCTCCCCATCAATAATTCTTTAGTGTTAGTGAACTGGTCACCTTGCGGTCTAGGGTACTAGGACCTCCTGCATTAGCAGCCAGCAAAATATACTGATGACTTTGTCGCCAATCACAATAGTGTTGTTTGAAATCCAGTTTTGTTATGTGCATTATAAATGTTCCTTTAGTGGCTAAAGATGACATGCTCCTGGCGTCCATCCTTACTCTGCTCCACAAAGGGAGGTCAGGCCATCTTTATTGAATGTCAGAAGATGATGATTTCTTAAGGGAAAATGCCTGTTTCTGAAGATGGCTCCTTTCCCCCCATGGTCCGTCATACACCTCGATCAATTACCCAACTTTGATCCTTAATGTTATCAAGTAAACAATATGCACAGCTTAAAACTTCCTACAGGTTGAGTATCCCTTATCCAGAAATGTGTTATCCAACATGATCCGTTATCCAAACATTTTTGGGTATTTTGCAATAAGTTCTAAATTCCACACACACCTGTCATAATGCAAGCATACAACAGTTTATTCAGTGTCCAGCCCGCTTAACTTGTGATATAGCCTTTCCATTCTCAAACTCTCCAGTGCCCACAAAGACTAATACACTGACACATGTGTAGGTCTGACATGCTAATGGCAGGTTCCCAACGATTCCTCAAATCACAGCTACATCACAGCAAAGGTGATTTATTTGCTCTATACAATATTCGCATTGATACTACTGTATGAGTGCTGAAAGGCTTTAATATATCTTATTGGTTAAAATGATCAGTTATCCAAAATTTTCCAAAACACTTCTGGTCCCAGGCATTTTGGATAAGGGATACTCAACCTGTAATAACATTTACAAATCTATTTCATTGGTTCTACAGGTTTCTTCTTAGACAGACATAAGACAGAAAAAACAATTCTACCAGGATAAGTAATGAGGCAGAAACTGAGTGAAAGCTATAAATCTTCATTTTGAGCAGTCACTCAGACCTACTTTCAAGAACTAAGTGTCCAAGTGATTAATAGATTTTGCAGGCACAAACATATTTGAGGGCTTTCATGATTATAATTCATAATTTAACCTCTTGTTTAACTAGTAATTAATCTGTGCAGTTAATCAATGCTTTTTGTTTATGTACATAGGCTTTTAGTAGTGTATGTTATCTTTTAATAATACTTTAAACCATTATAAATAAATAACAAATTTGAACACATTTTTAGATACAAGATTTAAGTCAGTATTCCTGAAGACTACAAGTAAACAAGGTATTTGTATCAAAGTATCTGGAAAATTGGACTGGAACATAGCAGAAAACCAAAACAAAGATGGAATATGTAGCTTTGTGGGAAGGGATGTTGTGATGACCAAGACACAGACGACTGGTTTCGTCACATGAGGCAAATGATAGCTGTGATTGGTGATCTCAGTGATCACATGTCTGGGAAGAAGAAAGAGCAGATTCCCGGAGGAATACCTCTTTGCAAGGAAAAGTCCTGCACTGAGAGTCAGTGGGCGCAAGAGGGTCTGCTGCTCTTTTAGATCTGATGTATACATACGTCCACATGGTCTGCAAACACCATATTCTTTTGGATGCATGTATATCTGATTGCGGGATGGGATTGAAAAAGGAGAGACTTGTCATTTCTTAACTATAAGACGTAATAAAATCTGTAAACAGCGGCATGTAAAATCCATTGCAGGGAAACAAGTTGAAAAATGCATTCTTCAATTAATTTGAGTGGAAAAAAATATATAACGAAAATATTACATTTTTGTTTTAAGGCAGAGACAAAACATTACACTACGCATATTATTTTCGGCTGTAAGTGACATAAAAGAAAAAAATGACAGACAGCCCAGACTCAAACAAAACTGTGCAGTTCTGTTCATATAATAAGTCTGAAAACTGCTCGATAATGTTAAAATGAGTCAAACATGGTAAATGTGTTCCATACTGGTATTTTTCATCTTCAGTGTGCAATATGCATGCATTTTGTGACAATGATTTAAATATTTAAAATATGTATATACTGCCCTCATATCCCCCTCTCCCTCTTTCTTCCTCTATTGTCTTTTCTGGGAGCTCAGAATGTTTGTGTTTTTTTATTACAGAGCTCCGGAGTAATAAAACAAACAGTAAAGTTGGTTTAAACTGAACACTAAATTTATTTTTATATTAATTTGTGTAAATATAACCTTATTCTCAATGATTTACCAAACAACATAAATAGTTATAAAATGGCCATCCCCCACCCATAGCTACACTTTCAGCCACTCTCACACAATACAAATGTTGGACAGGTATACACTATCCGTCTTGGATAAACTGCTTTCAACTCTTTCTTGGAGATACAATTTCAGGACCTCCGCAGCAGTAAAATAAACTTGTGGTAATTAGTAAGGATTAGCACTGCAAAATTAAAATGGATCAAAATATTTGTACTTCAGAAGAGGATCTCAGTGAATTCTATTTCTATGTAAAATTGTTACTCAATAAGGAGAGAATTGCAGGGAATTGAGATGGGGAACAATGCAGCAGTCGTCCCCCGTCCCCAGAAGTAAGAGAGATAGAGGTAGTGAGATATACCTCCATCTCTCATCTATATCTTCAGAAGTCACTACATTTCACAGTGCCCCCTCTACCTTTGAATTTGGAAAAATACTAAGCCCCTTCTCAAAACCATTAGTTCTTGTTGGCATCTACCACACACTAGATTCCACTGATCAGTCTCTTACTGACATCACTCAACTGCTGGAGATATTAACATTTGAAATCATGCTCACTGTTTAAATCCATGAACCTAACCAAGCTTGTTTCTTCCCCTCTAACCATGTGCTGTTGCATTGGATACTGTCACTACTTTGCCCCCAATAATCCAACAGTCTGGCACACTATCTAATGTTTTTAGTTATGGCTGCTTGGTATACTGTGTGTGTAAACTAACCCATCAGATCAGTCCCTAAAGTAATTTTGTTGCCAGATGTTTTCGGAAATTTAAACTCCAACCTTTCCTAAGTGACTTGAGCAGTTGTCTGTGGAGCAGGCTAAATTTAATAACTGATCTGGACTCTGCAATTGAATGTTTCCAGTCTGAATTTCATGCAGGTCTGTGATGAACATGTTCCTCTGGATTGGTTGAGAGTAAGAGGTATTCATCTACTCTGGTTCTTGGTGCATAAAGCAAACCAAACAGATAACTTATTTCACTGATAAGCTAAATAGAAATCTAGACAATCCATCCAACTTTTTGGAGTGTCGTTAAAAACACGAATGATACCACAAACCATTCACAACCTATAAAAACATATAATAAAGTTCTACATTCTTTGATGGCATTAGCAAAATAATTCAGTAACTATATTCTAGGATGTGCCACAGCTCGGATCACAAAAATGTAGATTATGGCACTGTTTCTATGGCAAACAAGTTCCCTTCAATATCATCCCTGGCCAAACACCTTGAAAAATTTGAACCGGTATCAGATCAGTGAAATGGCATCTCCTCAACTAAAAATGAAATCACTTCTACTAAGACTCAGTGCACCCATAACAGCCCACTTAATTAATACATCACTGTTCTCTGGTTATGTTCTCAAAGAGCTAGAATTGTCACCATCCACAACAATGGGGATGTAAACATAGTGTCAAACTACAGACCATTGATACCTATCCTCTCGGAGAAATATGTCCATAAGCAACTGTGTGAATATTATCAGTGGTCCAACTTTCTAACCACATTTCAATCTGGTTATCATTTGAATCAATCCACAGTTATTGCTCTCTTAAAAGTGAGCTCTGATGTCCAGAGTGGCATGGAGAGGTGAGATTACAGGAACAGTTTTTCTAGCCTTTGCAAAGGCCTTTGATATGGGTGATCATATTATTCTGCAAAGAAAACTAAAAATGTGCTGGTCTTGTTCCAACTTATTTGATAGAACTTAATACGTGTATGTTGCCAATGCTTCTTCGCTTCCTTTGCTGATTAAGTGTGGAGTGCCTCAAGGATCTATCCTTGGACCCCTGCTGTTCTCATTATTTATAAATGATGAACCCATGATGTGTTATATGGAAAATGTGCCATATTACATATGTATGCTAATGTCATTTATATGAGTAGGACAAAAACACTCACAAGTGGAAACCGTGCGACCGGATCACTTTTTTAAGGTTTAAAAGTGGATCACAATCCACAAACTTTTCATCAATTCTAAAAAAAAACTTTGTCCATGTTGTTTGGGCAAAGAGCTAAACCATGTAAAATACACAAACCTCAAATAAACATAAAGACCAAATTGTGTTATAACCTGACTCAGTATTTTGGTTTGTGGCTAGATTCCAATTTATCTTTTGGTCTCCATTTGTTTAGCTATCATGAAACTGTATAGGATTGGCTCTCTATACAGGAACAAATCTAGCTTGGATCCCCCTATAAAGAAATGAATTCTGCAGTAAATGTTAATGCCGGCATAGACTATGGGGCTGAAATTTATGCTTCTGCACCGCAAACCCATCTCAGTAAACTTGATACTTTGCACAATGCACTGTGATGATTAGTCCTCCAGTGCGATTATAACATATATCACTATAAAATGTTAAAAAAGGTAAACTGGCTGATGCTTGCCTCCCAGGCGCACTCTCCACCTAGTTTGATTAGTGCATAACCACTTCTCTGGAAAGCTCCCCCTCTACCTGAGAAGCATGCTCACTCTTAGTCCTTGCATGTTCTATAATCTCAGATCTGGCCCCAGTCCCTTACTAGTTGTCCCTCATGCCAACAAGAAAGTAGGTTGAAGTTCCCTTTTGTACAGAGCTCACCATGTCTGGAATAGTCTCCCAAATTCCATCAAATTATCCACTAGCCTAAAATCCCAGAAAAGTTCTAAAAACAGAATGTACCTGTTATTAGATTGAAACCTTCTGTATATACTGTACATGTTTATTTTAGCGTTCTCTACTTACTTATATGAATAATAGTATACAATGTATGTTCTTTCCTGTATAAATATGTACTGCTCTAAATGTGAAATTCTGTGTAATACGATATTAACAATTATTAAAAATAAATAATGGTGCAGAAAGATATTGTTTATGTGAACTGTGAATAAACAACATGATAAGCTTTAAGCTTATACTACATACACAGAGCCACATCCCTGGATCAGAGGAATAGGGCTTGAGGGGATCTTCCTCTCCATCTGATACTGGCTGACCCAGAGAGTTGAGCAGCTGTTACAATGTGGAGTAAAAAGGTAAGAAGACTACATAGAATATAAATCTTAAAGCAACTCTGTCAACCTAAAAATTGCTTATACTTGAATATTGAGAATAAAAATGATCAAAAATGAACTATACTTTGTGTTAGCTGAATTGCATGCATATGCATAAAATAGGAGAAAAATATGTATTACATGTGTCTGTGGCTTTTACTGCTTATAACATAACCTTGTGGCATGATATGCAAATTATACATTTCCCATTGAAAATGTGTTCATTTACATATTAAGCTGCAGGTGATGCCATAAACCTACACCACAGACACTTTTAAAACATGTGTATTTTATGCCTTTGCTTGCAATTTTGCTTCCACAGTGTATAGATAGTTGTTTGCTTATTTTGTGATTGTAGAGAATAATAAATGTTTAGAATGACCCTTTAATGTTAAACGTTACACATACATATAGAGTTCATTCTGACAACACAATAAACCTGAGACAGGAACACCCAAGCTTTACTCTTGCTCATTTCTCAGATACTGTTACAGATGCAGTCATCTAAAACAGCGGAAGACTACAAACTGTCAAAGTAAGTATCCTGATTAAAATATTCCATGGGTCTGAGAAAATAAATATTACAAGACTCAATTCATATAAGAGGCAAGTTGCACTTCGAGAAGATACAAAAGTAAAAGCTGATATTTGCATGTTTCAGGAGATGCATTTCTGTAAAGAAAAAAAAATACCATTTTTTTCTAAACATTACACATCCACATTTCACACGAGCATAGACTAAAACAGCAGGAGTATCCATGCTTTTTGGCATCCATTCTTGTTGGTATCCATCCTTATTAGCAGCAAAATTGCTTGCTCCGTTTAAGGCCAATGAATTCTCCCATTGCAGATTGCTATTGCTTAATTGCAGTAGTAATGAAGTCAAATATATTGTAGCTAACATCTATGCACTGAAGACAGATCAACATTTTCTAAACGAGCCAAATTTAAAACAGAATCTCTTATACTGGGAGGCAATCTAAACACGGTTTCTAGATGTTCATTTTGACTCTATACTAACTCCTCATTCAGCAAGGATTAATTTTATAATATCTGATAAAACCAATATTGATAATAGTGCAGCTTGCCTTACAAGTCAAATTTCATGGTGGGACCATGCTCAGAACATATCAATAATCAAAGAACAAAATAAAATATCAAAGCAGGTTAAACGAGAGTCTGCTAAAGGATGAACCAGATACCAAACCAAATAACGGATTGCTTTTTTTTTTCTTTTAGAATAAGACACAGGATTGACCAGACACCACTCTTTAAATAAAAAAAATTAGGGAGCAAAAAAAGAAAAGAAAAATAATTAAGATTTATCTACTTATAACCTCACAACATAAAATTGTCCCATAACATTTTTTAGACTATAAAATCTATTGTGAAGTCTCTAAATTACTTCAAACTTAACTTTTAAAAATCTTAGTTAAACTAGATATATAACAATACCAGTGCATTAAGTGTCAAATCTCAAAACAAAAACATTTGATGTAAATAACAGCACTGCCCCTAATGAAATTAAATTACTGTTAAAATGCCAAGCTAACTGCTAATGATTAGTGACCACTGCTGAATTGCTGTCACAAGCTGCAAGACCCGCTCCACATCCACCGGTTAGGGGCAATTACTCTCTGTACTGCTTCTGGCATCCTGTGGACTACCCCTTATGGTTACCCCTAGCCTATCCTGCATTAAATCCTGCCACTCACCTGCAAAGCCACTTCTGTAGTTGCCTGGATCTAGGTTCCACACTTTGGGAAACATCTAAGTCATAGACCATACTTGTCTTGGGGCTCAGCCTTGGAATTAAGTTAGTTAAGGTGAAATACTCCCTCTGGTTCCTCAGTTTCTGGATCATTTGTTATAATGGGCCAACTGAGCTCCTCTAACCGGAGAAACTCACCAAGTTTATTCCTGCACAATACATAATTTAGCCTTTGTGCAGAAATGTTCTCACCTCAACTCACGTTCAACTCCCTTTTAGTGAATATATATTGCTTGAAAATGTGTATGAAATAAGTAGAGCATATTTGCATTGTGAACTTAAGTAGGAAAGAAATTGTATTATATATTTACACTTGCAGATAGAATACATTTAAATGAATATATTGAGCATATCTATATAGATGTCCATCCTTCCATCCATCATGGATTTGTTGGCATTTCATAATATTACCCACCATGTAACTGCTCAGGGTTAATTCAGTTCAGTTTTGTGGTCACCCTGAAAGTTTTTCTGATGATAGAGCAGGACCTGTAGAAACTACAAATACTTAAGGAGGAAAGTAATAATCAGTAGTGAAAGTGGCATCAACCATGGGTAGGCACAAACATTGTTCATGGTGGACATTTACTAGGGTCTAAGGTGGACAGGGCAAAAGGTGATAGGCGCTAAAAAGTGCAACGTGTTATATCTGGGAAGTATATCTTTGTTATCCCATTAGATGAGCTTCCTTTTCCCTTCACTTTCTATGGCAGACAATTTAGTGATGTTCTATGTGTCTTCACAAACTTTGCCACAGACATAAGGGTCCATGTATGGATATTACCTGCCCCTACCTGTGTTGCACTAGAACTTAGTTAATTGCTTAACATAATCGTGGTAAGGAATTTGCAAAGAATATTGAAAGGTAAAATGTTTATTTCTATAGTAGGTGGTGAATGTACAATTTTAGGAATCCTATGTAGAGTTTAATTTTACATTATTCATATTACTTACTATAATAATAAAAACACATTAAATACCAAAAGAACAATTCTGTTTATGCAATGTATAGATTTATTTATTCTCTGTCTGCATAATATGAACAATATTTCATTAACAGCGCCCCAATAGCAAAGTTTAATTTAAATAGAACTGACTTATGTTTAATGGAAATATATTACATAAAGTGTAGGCACGTTAAATAGAAAAGCTTTAGAAAATTATACAAATAAAGCACATTATTGAGTAATCCTTGTTCCATATAGCGCTAACAGGAGCAGACATGTTTAGAATCTTGGATCAGATGTGCCTCCATCTTGGGTCAGGCTCCCCTGTGTTCATTTTTTGGCTTATGCTATATGACATTTCTGGCAGTAATGTCACCACATTTTTAGCTAAAACAAAGTCGTTCCCTAACCTACACTAACAAAAATGTTCATCTTTTAGAAATACAAAGACATGTTTGCTCTTTTTTTTAACTCAAGCATAAATACACAGGGAATTTTGGGTAACTGCCAAACAAGGACAGCAAGAATTATGTTTCATAGCCGTGATATTAGCCGTGATATTAAACAATAGCTATATTGTGCTCTTACATTGTTCGATTTTTATTTCTCTTCCATGAAGTTGAATTTCTAACCATTTGGCATTCTGCAGGCAGCATGTTATAAGTCATTGAATGTTTATTACAGTAGGTCTATGTTATGCCAAGAACCAAAAGTAGAGAACATGTGCACTCAGGTGTATGAATATACTCCCAAGACTTCATTATAAAATGAAACTTCTGCCTGAGCAATGAAGGTTAAATAGATGACAGCAGGGTGTATATGCCTTGCTGCTCACAGGTGCGCTACCCCTTTACCTCAAACATGTTTTGTGAAGCGCAGAGATTTTTTTTCCTAATGTTGAGAAACAGCAGTAACCCTGCAGGGTCACAGGATCCCACAGCAAGTTATTAAATATTAAAAAACAGCCGTTTAAATGTACATTTTTTTTTTTTTTTTTTAGTATAGTAAGTTACTTTCACTGTAGAAAATAAATCCCTGAAAAGAATACATATACATTACTACATCGGATTGAACATTTTTTTTTTTTTTTTTTTTTTTAGTGTATTGCTTTTGATCTTTACTTTTATTTTGTATTATTAGAACTTATAGGTCACATTTATGTAAGGTTGTACATACTGTATATAATGGTTAAGAGAAGGCTCACATTCCATAAAACAAGGAGTTAGGAGGCCCCTACTTGAGAAAGTTTATCTCATTAAATTCAAGTTAAGATCTTACAGTAGATAAGTCCGTTCCAATGTACAGAATCATCCAAGGGTCAGCAGTACCCTGTCTACTGCTCAAACAGTAAAGTTCTTTCTGAACACTACAAGACATGCAGATTCTATGTATTTTAACCCCTTAAGTACAAGAGATTTTTAGGGATTTTTTTTAGTCCATTTAACTGTATTTTTTCTTTTTCTCATTTAGTGTATTCACACAAACTATGTATTTTTGGATTAGTTTTGATGCCATATTTATCCTTATGAGGATTATTTTTTAAATCGGCCACCCCCCTTATTTACATTTATGACATGCCAAGACCATCATGTTTCCTTAAGGGGTTACAAGGAATAAAACAGACAGGATGTGGGATGAATGGTGCCATGGAACCATATGGTCATACCGCTCAAGTGTCCCGGATTCGGCTTGACAGTCCAGATTTGGGACTCAGGTCCCACCGTCATTTGCTTCTTTCTGAGACAGAAACTATTAAAACAAACATTGTGCATGAACCGGAGCCTGGGGGTCCATGCAAGTAATGCTGGAAAGACCGCTGCTCATGTGCAGAGATCTTTCTGAGCTATCTGTCAGCTCACCACACATGGACAATAAGCCGACACACTCCTTTTAACGTTTCCTGTCTGAGTGGACAGCAACAACGGAAAATTGTGTATCGAGGACATAGTGTAAATAATACATCAGCTGCGACATACCAGTTTAGTTTGTTACATTTATTCAGGATTCTTTGTCAAGAATTTGTGCTTTGTGACATTATGATGTGTCTACGACAGGGATGGCTACTGTATACTTCACAGCTGATGTTCACTATAATTTCCATGGTGCTCATTTCTCCTGTTTGGAGTCATGGGAAGACATGCCAACTATGACCATTACCTGCCCTTCATAAAAAAACAAGGTCACCCAGCTACTTACTGACATTTGCCCATGTGAAGTAAAGAGAAGACGTTTGACAAGGTATGCTGACATATTACATTTACAACTGAACCAACATATGTTAATCCATCAATTAATTGCTTCCAGATTTCACACTCTATTATAACTGTGCTTATTGAGTTAGCTAATGATTCCTTAGCTACCATATGGCAAAACCATGTACTTCATATGCCTTCTAGTCCACGGCACTGCACTCTCTTTTAAAATGACATTATTATTTTTCAGCACATTTCCTTACACATTCTATACTAAGACCTATACGCTCATATCAACAAATGAGCGGGTTTTAAGTAAAAAAAATATATATAATTAACATTTTTGTAAAAAAAAACAAACAAAAAGACAGACTTTTATTGAAGTATTTTTCTTTGACATGACTTTTGTTTACTTATTCAAACATAATACAAATAAAGTCTGTTCACTAAACAGTTGGCTGTGTTGGATTGATAACCAAGTTGCAAACTTCAGACCATTATAGAGGAGTTAAAATAAATCTCCTACTTCCAAGTTTGACCTGATTTTTGCTGCTCGGTTCTCAATCTCCACCCATCCCCCATTTACAGTTATCTACATTGGGTGGAACAGTTTGACATTTATATAATAAAATTAATTTTATAATTACATTTTTACTGTACAAATAATATATAAATAATGTATATATTAACCATGATGGAACTTTCAAAAGTATGTTAATGAATAAAGTTTACAAAATATAGGATTATTACAAAGAGAGTATTGAAGGCCCTGGATGTCTGTGTGCTGCCCAGGTTCTGGGGAATGTACTGGGTGTGCAATCTGGGTGCTGGCTGGACTAAGGTCTGGCTGTGCTATCTCGACTCCGGTCATGTTATGGATGTGCAATTTGGGTGCTGGGACATGTTCTGGATGTGCTATCTGGGTACTGGGACATGCATTAGGTGTTCAATTTGGGTGCTGGGGCATGTTCTGGGTGTGTTATCTTGGTGCTGTGGCATGCTTCTGGTGTGCTGGGTGCGGTGCTGGGGCATGTTCCTGGTGTGCTACCTTGGTGATGGATAATGTACCAGCAGTGGAAGCTCGGTACTAGGGAATGTTCTGGGTGTGCAATCTGGATGATGGCTGGAGTAAGTCCTGGGTGTGCTATATGGGTGATGGGACATGTTCTGGATGTGCAAACTGGGTGCGGGGTCATGTTCTGAGTGTTTAATTTGGGTGCTAGGACATGCTCTGTGTGTGTCAACTGTGTACTGGGACATGTTTTGGGTGTGCAATCTGGGTACTGGGGTGTGTTCTAGTTTGCCATCTGGGTGCTGGGGCATGTCCTGCATGTGCAATCTGGATACTGGGGCATGTCCCAAATCTGCTATCTGGGTTACTTATGCAATAATATTAACTTTTTTTGGTCAATACAGCACCAAATTATTTTTATTTTATTCATACACATAATTTACTATTCATTTATTTACTAGTTTTTCATCCATTACAGCAGTACACCTACTTTTCCCAATCTTATACCCTACGCAGTTTTTATTACTTACTCTTTGTTTATATTATGTATTGCATATTTTTATTTATATTTTTATATATTTCAGATTTGTTTATTGATATTCCTTTTTTTATATTAATTTCCATTTCAATTTCAGTTTTATTTTTTTATTTTTTTTTATTTTCATTTTTAATATAATTTACATTTATTTGGATATAATAATGTATATTATGTTTGTTCACATATACAAGGAGACTTGTTTCATGGGATAAAATGTAGCCCAGTTAAACATTATTTTAGGTAAATGAAGAGTTCTGCTCATCTATAAATACATTTAAGTCCGTGAAGTTAGACCAGTTACTTTATGATATAACATCATTTACTGGTTTCCGCAGGATTGGCTGTTGAAGGTTTAGAAGGTTTAGATGGGTGGTCTTGCAAATTGCCACCATTGTTTTAACCTTACTATTTTGCTGTAAAGCTGGTCTCAGCACCAATTCTAAATGTGAGAGACTGTAATAATAAAGCATGCTTATTTTTCAATATACAGTTTTATACTATTTACTTCTTTCTCTTCCCATATTAATTGAGTATTAATGCCTAATTTTCACCATTCACAACCTTTAGTGACAAATTTACTACCACAGGACCACCTGGGGAACCAACCATTCCACATGTTCAAGCATCATGGTCAAGTGCTAATATCACTGTTTCAGTAAAGAATCTATTGGGATTCTGTGAGTAACAACTTAAGGGAGGAACCTTACCTACCCCTATGGGACAACCCCATTTAACAATACTTCCAAAGTTTATCAGTGCTTTCATCTGCCAGTTCACACATACCATTTACACATCACTGACATGCTACAGATGAAACACAGAGATAAACGTTTGACAGCTGCTATGATATGGCTCTTATGTGCAAATATGGGTGTAATGATGGTAACCACAAAAACAAGGTGTTTTACCAGGAAGGATGAAATGAGATTATATCTAATTTTATATATATTATTTGGATGATGTTTTTAGCCAATTTTTGTGGTACTCATTTTATCAACACATGAAGTATAAAAGCTTTTGTTTAACTGAAATATTGCATAAAGTCTTACATTTTGTAATAAAAAAATATAAAATGATGTAACTTATGGAGCATTCTTTGCCCCAGTGGGCTGACATGTTGTTTAGCATCTTAGGTTAGAGCTTCATGTAACCTGGGTTAGATGAAGGAAGATCTGATCCATCTGATCCAAGATCCTAAACTATATATCTGCTCCTTATTAGAATGAGATCTCTCTCAATCTTGTTGCTCTTTAGCTAAGACTTATTGTTGTAGGTTCAATAGTTTATATATGTCTACATATATGTCTTTCCATAGATATTGCAGTTATTAGACTCAGACTACAGGGATTTTATGGCCACGGCTACATTATGGGCAAAAGTAATGGGACATCTGACTATTATACCAACAGGGACTTTTATGACATAACTGTCAAAAAAAATAGACATTATTATCTCTTCTGGGGAGACTTTCCACAAAGATTCTGGAGTGTTTCTGTGTAAACTTTTGCCATTCATCCAGTAGCCCATTTGTGAGGTCAGGCACTGATGTTGGACAAGAAGGCCTGGCTCACAATCTCCATTTCAGTTCATCCCAAAGGTGTTCGATGGAGTTGAGGTCAGGGCTTTGTGTGGGCCTGTCAAGTTCACACCATGTGTTTATGGACCTTGCTTTGTGCACTGGGGCACAGTCTTACTGGAATAGAAAAGGGCCTTGCCCAAACTGTTCCCACAAATTGGAAGTAGAGCATTGTCCAAAAAGTCTTGGCATGTTGAAGCATTAAGATTTCCCTTCACTGGAAGGGGCCTAGCCAAACAGTGAAGCAGCATTTGTCACTTCACAAAACACATTTCCACTGCTCTAGGGTCCAGTGCTTTACACCACGTGATCCAACGCTTGGTATTGTACTTGCTGATGTGAGGCATGCATGCATGCGTGCACCACACCTCCCCGAGATACGGAAGCAAGAGTGTGCCAGAGAATTATTCAGAGTTTCCTCTCTGTATACAAAGAAAGGAATCTGTTAACTCAGCAAAGTAACTATTCGCAGCAGCAGGGCCGCCATAGGGTGGGGACGGGCAATATACCCATCCTGGGCCCGCATATTTTTTTCAGTAATGGGCACTGAAATTTCTGATGGTGGCCCTGCTCGACAGACCCTCCGATCCTGGCAAGGACTGCGACACTCTTTTAACGATAATAGCCAGTGGTTGGCCTAGACCAGCCTCATACACATTAAAAAACACATAATTCAAAAAATTAATGCTTGGAGAGAATGAATAAAAAACTAAAACATATTATTATTATTATTATAAGAATGACTCTTTCTGTAAACTTCATTAAAGTAAGGAAAATAGAAAGTCAATAAATATGAATAAAATATACAAATAATCAATAAACTCAGCCATACATTATCTGTTTATTTATTCATGTTTATTGACTTTTCTATTTTTCTTACTTTAATACAGTTTACAGAAATATTCATTCTTATGATGTGACGTTTAAACATTTTATTCATTCTCTCCAAGCATTTTATATTTTTCCAGCATTTTTTTTTTAGCATATAAGGCTGGTCTAGGCTAGCCACTGCTTTTTTCCATTAAACGAGTGTCTCAGTCCTTACCGGGATTGGAGGTCTGCCGATAATAGCTACTTCATTGAGTTAACCGATTCTTATGTTTGTATACAGAGAGTCTGAAATAGAGGTAGACCAGCACTCCATGGATGGTAGTAAATATTTTTGTTTAATAAAGAGAAGCTGGTAAAAATTGTGTAAAGGGCGAACAGGACAGAGAGGTTTCGCGTCTGCTGATACTTAATCACAAGTGTAACTTACAAAGTGAACATGTGCATATAAAATACAATATGTGAACCAATCCTATTAAAGGTCAAATGTTGCAAAATACATCACACTGCATACATGAGAGATAATGAAATTGTGTTATTGCAACATTCCATTTCAAATCGTATAGCAACTGTTGCTATTAGTAAACCATGCTAGAACAGCATTTATACATGTGAGTTATATATTATAAGAAAAGTGCATAGTAATAAAAACAATTACATGGAATATACATATACATTTGGAAATATGTTACTACAATTCTTCATTGCTTTAATAACATGAAATCAATTTAATTTGTATAATTTATTTAATAAAACTTTGAAAAATGAAATATCATGATATAGCTACTGATATATGACTATACACAGACGGATCTATGCAGAAAGAATTCTAATCTTACAGTTTGTTCCCTTAAATTCTGAAGCTGAGAAGATGGCCAATGGCTACGGAAGCCTCAAATAATTAAGCATAAAGAGAAATATAATGTGTATATACATAGTAATGGTTGAGACGGTCAAGATATTTATCAAATATTGTGTTAGGGACCAATATAAGCTGAGTGAATGTAGCATGTTTCCTCTTTTTCGTAGGCTGGAATCAAGTTAAAGATTTCTGTCTAACTATGGTAATGGTAATTCAAATAACAATAAAATGTATGTTAGAAAACAAATATCATATTCAGCATTTAAGCCTTTTGGAAATCTCACATGTAATGTGAAAATGCAAAAGGCTTCTCTTTGGCATAAAAGTTTATGAAGGTTACCTCTCCTAGAGCTAATTTTAACTTTTTCTGTCACTGCTATAGAAAAGCATTTTAGATTATTATCGGTACAATGTAGAAAGTGTCTTGCCACTGTTGTATTAGCTTTTTCCTCTGTATCTGTTAGATGTTCCCAAGTTCTACATTTTAAAACCCTCGTATTTCGACGACCAGTGTATCCTCATTCACATTTTGTACATGTTATAACATAAATAACTCATGTAGTACAGGAATTGGCATAGTGTTTTATATTAAAAGATTTTCCCATTTTGCATTAATGATTTTATATACGGAGAGTCTGGCTCATTCTCTGGCATACCTTGTCTTCCATATCTCAGGGAGGTGAGGTGCGTCATTGTGCCTAAGTTACAAAACATGTGTTTTTTTTTTTTTTTTTTTAAATCATGGGGGGTGTATATATAATTTTCGTTTTTTCACGCATTTGACGCAACTTTTGATAACGCACTATGGTGTGCCAAACGCGTTATTTGTATCATATTGTACAACACCATGTGATTTCTGAAATATTGATTGGTGTCAGTAATGTTTTCCATTTTATGGATACTACACAGCTAAAGGAAAATGGATTGCTTCCTTTGTTTCTCTTCAGTTTATAAACTCTACACGTTGGAGAACCCCCACACTGACGTGTGTGACATTACTGTTTTAATCTTTAAATGCCAGCTAGTGCATATAAATCTGAGAGTAATCTCAATTAAAAAGTGATAAATCTACATTAATTATGGCATTTTTGTTTTAGTTTACAATTTTTGGCTTGTTACGAAAGATTGGATTTGTGTTTTGTTAAAAGTGCATAATGTTCAAATGTATTCAATTACTGTATAACAAATATTATTGAAAAAACAGTAAAATAATAAAAACAAATGTAAAATAATAGAGGTAGCAAATTATAAACAGTTAGAGACACCCTTTTTTAACCATTATTATTGGAAACAGTCAGTTGTACACTATTGACTATATCACTTGAGATGCTCCCAAACTGGTACAAACTAATCAAATAATCAAAATAAAATGTGTCTGAGTGTTAAAAAGTAACAAGCAGACAAATCCTGCTCTATCGTTTTCTCCCTGAGCATCTTTTACCGCGAGAAAAAAGCAAATTAGGAGCTAAGTAAAATTAACTTATAGCTAGTCCCTAACGGGTACCCTAAGAGGCTTTGTAGCTAGGGACGAATCTTCTAAATCAATATGCTTTCCGAGGACACATGATTCCATCATAAATCATAATTTGTACAGCACATTTCTGCTAATAAATCTGCAGCCAGCAGCATATGTTAGATGCTGGTTAACAATACACAGTAGTCCCATACTAGAGTGGAAATATGAATTTAAAATAAAAGGTTACCACTGACACCTGCATTGCTGGGACGTGAACATCTGTTCCCCTAGATGGGATTTGTTCAGTAAACAGTCATTTGTAATTTTTTTTCGGGTCTGATATTTGTGACAAGCCTGTCTGTGGACTGCCTACTTGAATTTATACCCAGATGGCTGAAAGAGAATATGCACCCAGGTGATAGATAGTTTAATCTTACAAGTGCTAGATGGGGCTTTCATGCATTGATTAATTCTGCCAATTATATCTCCTTTTATTTTATATTTTAATTTTTTTTTATTGTATAGTTTTATAGGTTGATTGTGTTTTGTTAAGAACGGATTGTAAGATTTTTTTTAATAGTTAGTAACATTCTTGTTCAGGAAAGATAGGGCACAGCGCTAGAGACTGTTTTTTTCCAAAAAAAGAGTATAAAAGTGAGACAGCGCTAATAGTAAACACAAACACAGTATGGCAAAATGAACTGCAAGGACAATAGGATATATAAAAAATATACAAAATTTATTGCAACAGAATATATATATATATATAAATAAACATAAAAAGACACAACATTCTTGTTCAGCCTTGATGTAATAGAATCATGTTCTGAATATGTTGGAACATGTGGTAATCGCAATATTTGACTGCTTCTGAAATTACGCAAATGTTTGCCCAGACCTCGCAAACATATGATAAATCAGGATAACCTAGAGGAGGCGCTAATGTAGTAGCTAAGATAGGTTCATATTTTTGACACTTCTATTGGGGTGTCCTCAATCCTTTTTACCATTCCTGCTCTTTTGTTTACTTTTTTTTTATCATTTTGTTTTTGTAATTGGTCTGGTAATTCTTGGAGGGGCTGGTGCTGGAAGTCATAGTCACTTTCTTCTTATTTTACAACTCTTTATCTGTATGTTAAATTAGATGTGTAGTATACAATATATCATAGAAGACGGCTCCATGGAAAATATATGAAGTTTCTTTCAAATTTAATTTCCACATATACAGCAATAACAATGTAATATTTTTTGTTTTTAATTATTATTACATAAATCCTTTTGTATGGTACATCTATTGTAAGTATAGGTGTGACATAACTTATTATCACCTAAATAGCTTATATCAAGACTCTCCACACAGCTTGGGGTTCTAGACTCCACATCAAATAAATTGCCTAAAATTGAGTAAATCTAAACTCACTAGGTTGAATTCTGGCGAATTAAGTCTCCAATAACATGTGTTTTTTGTTTTTTTACTTTAGACTCCAATATAATGCTGCACACGTACTGAAACGTAGCACTTTATCTTACATATGTAGCGTAGATGCAAATTGGTAAATGTCTTTTGAGTTTAATAGAGACTTTTGAAAATGCCTTAAGATATTGTTTAGTCTTTCAAGTTTTATTATTTACGAGAATTTTGAGAACATCATAAATCCAAAATAAACACATTCTTGAAGGAAAACTGTAGAAAAAAATAACTTATTCGATGTATGTTTAATTAATAGCTTGCATCAAGTATATAAGGTTTCAATAGAAATGGTTTATTGAAAAAATAGACATAAACAGCCTTATAGAACCCTCTTTGTTAGATTAGCAGTATCAGTGTACATGATATTCAGAATATTGTTTCAGATCTTCATTTATCTTGGTTCCAAATAACCTGTCAATACCCTGTTAAAGGTAGAAAGAATAAAGAATGCTAAGTTATGTGCTTTATTTATTTTATATTCTTTCAGTAATTCATTTATTTTTAAACCATCTATGTCTGATGCAATTTTTAAATGAAACATTTTTTTGTTTGGCCTGCTGTGTTCCTTATAATGTTTGGCCTCTGTATTAATCATTCTAGTGAAAACAAACTTGCTGTACAAAAACATTTGGTTGTGACCAAATTTAAAATTTGGTCAAAGGAGAAAAAAAGTACGAATCTCACACATTAAGTCATCAATGAAAACCAAACAATTGGTTTGTTCAATTTAGACCAAAATAGTGGGATTATGGTTAAGATGGAAGATTATGGACTAGGTTTTGACCCTCGGTGGTTAGTTCACTTCAAATAAAAGTTGAGTGAATAAATCTCTAAATATATATTAAACTGCAAGAAAAAACCTTTGCTGAACCTCTAAATCAGGATGTTCTTTTCCACATACCAAATTGTAGTTGAACATGGTCCAAACACCCATCCAAGCTGCAATATGCTCTCTACACTAGCTTCATGAGCTGTGGCTACATGCTAACTTACTGGGAGCTAACTAGAATCTGCCAACAGAGGGGTATATCCTTTGCCTACTGCGAGTCCACAGTGGGATAGTCTACCCCATAAGAAATTGATAGCTCTTTGGGTTGCTGACTACTGTGATATCGATTGCATATGTTAATTAATTGAGACTCCTAGAGGGATAAACTTTCCCCAATCACGGTTCCTATGTAGGTAGAGGAAATGTCATTTCAAAAGCTGAAGCTTATGGATACATATGTGCCTACAGTAATTTCAAAAAGTGAGTCCTGTCCCATCAAATTTGGGGCTGTCCTGACATTTCAGCCAGCTGTACACAATGCATTGGTATGTGACTCTGCCCTCTTTAGATTGTCTCCCAGGACCAAGTCCTGGGCTGTTGGCAAGTATAGAACAGTTCTCCATGAGTAAGGTAACATAATCAAGATGAAAAACTTTTGGTAAACAGTAAGAGATAGAACTCAAGTTGTGCATCTTTACAATCGAGCACACTGGATATTTCATTCTTTTTTTGTCGTCTAATTCATTAGCTCAATTGATTATTAAATTTCAAGGTTTTACTTTGACTTCTTGCTGAATAATTATAGTTTAAAATGAAAAATACTTTTATATTGAGATGTATTTGATCAGTTCTTCAGATTATATTCAGAGGCATGCTTGTTAATCTAGTATTTGATTAATAGTTTTAGCTGAAATATCTACTACACAATACAATTTCTTTCTTTATAGTAACCGAAGGCTTATTTCCTGCATTCAAAATAATTTTAGAGTCTTCAGTTGTCTATCTTTATCTCTCAGTAGTGAATCACTGAGTACATATCTACCAATACATTCATTACACCGGCCAAGCTATATTAATATTATACAATATAGAAAGATTTTATACAGAACTCATGGGAGTGTTCTCATCTATTGACAGGCTATATTTATAAATTAAGCAATAAATAATATGTGAATTTTATAACCTTACCTTAACCACAAAACATGCAAAAAAATGAAACTGATTGCAATCTAGAACCTGTTTTTCCATTTCTGAAATAAAAAATTCTACACCTTTTGTGAATTAAGGAATGCTGTTAATGGTGGAGAACAATTTCACGAATGGTGACAAATCTCCCTTTCTGATGTGAAGGTTACTGTAAAGGACTTTAAAAGACATGATGCACCAATAGTCTTTATAAATTATACACACTATATTTAATATATGTGCATCAAACCTGCTAATTTTTGAAAGTATTCAGAAAATTGTGAAGAATAGTCGAATGGTTTTTATCTGCTGACACATTGTTTCTCTGTGTGTACAGTAAGGGCCCACCGCGTAAAGAGTTTTTAAAAAAAAAAAACACAGCCCCTTAAATTTCAAACTTAAAACTTAAACTTTACATTGATTTGAGTAACTAGAATGAGGAAAAAATGAATTCATGTTTCATTGAAAGATTGCTTCAACTGTGTACCTTTTTAAATAGAAATGTGTTATTGAAAGACTACAAATAAATCACCTTATTTAACCCTCTTTGCCCCCATATGGCTCTGATAGGGGGCAGACATGTTGTTTAGAATCTTGGATCAGATGGGTCATATCTTCCTTCCTTTGACTTAAGATGTCAGTCCCCTGAGAAAGCTGTAAGAAGTAAAGAGGGCCGTATGAGGTACTACAATGTCCGAAATTTACCAATAAAAGACCAACAGACAACATTTCAGTTATCAATCAGTTACCTCTCAGGAAACCTCTTCAGGCTTCAATGTATTTCTGTACAATTTTTTTTATGTATGTGACGGATTATGGTTTCTCATAATCTGTGTTAGGTCTGGTATTTTGTAACTCCTTATTTAATAGGTATTTCCATTGTTACATTTTGACAGATTGATTGCTATTAAAGTTTTCTTCATTTTATTATTTCTGTCAATTTTCTTTATCTTTTTTTGCATGCTTGTACCATTCCAGATTGTACCCTTATATTTCAGTCTTAAAGAACTCTTAAAGCAGACAATATACTAAATATTTTAATTCCTATAAAATAACCGATGAACATTTAAATAATATGAATCTATGAATCTAAATCTAAATATAAAATCAAAAATACAAAAAAAAAAAAAAAAATGTCCTGCTTTTTTATGCGTGTTCTGCTCTATGAGCTCTGCTTTGTCCTTAAGCTGGTATAGTTGCATGTTGGCTACTATAGTGCAGTCCCTGAAGAGATTTATATTTTGCAGCTGTTCGTGGCTTTTGCAAATCCTGTAAACTCTGCATGGATTCTGCAAATCCTACAAGCTGTGCAATTTGCATTTTTTGTTTTTGGCTCCTGCAAACGCTATAGAACAGAGAATCGGGCAAGACGAACTTGACTCCTCAGTTTCTGAAGAGATGTCTATTTTTTCTATCGTCACTTAAATTCACAAAGAGTAGCCATGGTGATGAAAATAACTGCTTTAATATAACTGTCTGTACATGTAACCCTCCAAATAATATGACAGTTAATTGGTAAAAGTCATTCTGCAATACAAGAAATCACATTTAATATATAAATACCTTTATAATTACATTAACTATCATTGTTATAAAGATGAACAGAACCGATAACAGGAATATATTTTTTATATTAAAATAAAGATAAATCTACCCTTTTTTGGTAAGAGAAGGGTACCCAAAAATATCAGGATGTGGATAATATTTATGAAAATTAATTAAAAAGGCATCAGAGAGTTAATAAATTGGTGTCTAGCTACCCCATCAGTGTCAAGCTACCCTATCAGTTTTCCTGATGCCAAATACCATACCTCTTAAATACTATACCTCTTAAATATGACTATGAGGCAAACACTGGTACTGTGAGAAAGCAGCCTTTAGTCAGATGCTGTAGGCTGTTGGTGGGTGACTTTCTCAGAGTTGTAGGATACTATTTTCAAGCAGAATTAATAAAAGAGGGCTAGTTAGAGTCCACTTTGTTAATTTTATTTAAAGGACAATTATTAGCTTATGTTTAACCCTTAATGACAAGATGTTTTGACCTTAACTTTCCCTTGGTGACAAGGGCTGTTTTTACATTTCTAGGGTGGATGTCTTTAGCTGTAATTTTCTTCTTTCTCACTTTCTCACGAACCCACACAAATTATATGTTGTTTTTATCATCATAAGAAGGGCTTTCATTAGATACTATTAAATTCATCATGTCTTATAATTTACTACAAAAAAAATCATAAAATATGATGAAAAATAAAAAAAAACCTTTTTCTGACTTTGACTTAAAAAATAATTTACACAAATTCAATCCTTAAAAAGACCCCATCTAAATAGTTTCTAAATGTTGTCCCGAGTTCATAAATATGCTTTTTTCCATGTTTTTCTGCAGATTTTTGCAAGTTATGAGGAAAAAACCAAAAATAGTGTTTTTTGTTTTTTTTACTATATTGACCTTTTGACTCCAGCCCGTACCCTAAATTTATTCTTAACCCTAAATGTAACCCCAACTCTAACCCTTATGCTAATCCTTAATATATTTTAATTTAATTTTAACCCTATCCCTTATGCGAAACCTAATTTAATTGTAACCCTAACAGCTATTCTAACCCTAACCCTTGATTTAATCTAATTAAGTCTTTCTTTTTTTCAATTGCAATGTTGCTGACTGCCTCAAGGTGCAGTCAAGCAACAGATTCAGAGCATCGGAAGTAAAAAAAAATTCTACCCACAAGAGGGCACAGCCATATTACAGGAGCATGCTGCTCCTGCAAAATGGCGCCAACGATCACTCCGTGGAGCGATCGTGGGTGCCCCAGAGAGAAATTTCAGTGCTGTATATTGCCTTGATGTTGAAGCAATAGAGCAGTACTGTCAGAGTGGTTTTTACAATCGTTGAGTGTGAAAACTGCTCGTTTCACCGCAGGACGTGTCAGGGACACACATTGTCGGCAACGGAGTTGCCTGACACATCCTTTGTCTCAAAGGGGTTAATTGAAAGATTGCATCAACTGTTGGCAATATTATACCTGTGTTAATTACAGACTACAAATAAAAGGTTAACATAGCACTATCAGGAGACTGAAATCTTGGGACAGGTGAAGGGAGAGCTGACCCAGATTCTAAACAACATGTCCATCCCTGATTGTGCTTTATAAGCAATGTGGGCTCAATTAGGTACTTTACTGTATTATTTCACTGATGCAATATTTCAAGTAAACATAGCCTATTTTTTGCAGAGTAAGTGACAGCCAGATACCCAGACAAGGTTGCATGCTTCAAACTGATGGGAAAAATTAAATATACTGTCCATTCAGTAACTGAATTGCAAACATCAGAGAGAAAAATTATCCGATACTTAAATGAAGTGGTTGTGGCATCTAAGAATAGCACAATAATAATGTGTTGCTCAACCTCAAAGTTATAGAGGGGTGCTGCCAGTTTCCAAAAGACAATATATAAAGAAAGAAAAAGAAAAAACACCTAATATGCACTAAAGAGCTCAAAAAAAAAAATAAAAAAAAATAATAAGATTTAAGGTGTTCACAATTCAAAAATATATTTATATTCAAAAATACAAATTACATATCTTGAACACAATTTGAACACAATTACTTAAAGTGGCAAGTTACTGGTATTGACTCCAATCGTGGCTATGCTCTAGCTGTAATGTCCAATAGGCAAGTTCATATAGAAGAAGGGCGGTCAAAACACATATTCCAGATTATTATAAAATATTACCAACAGAGGTCCGGAGGTCTAGGTAACCAGATTTATGAAGCCATCATGTGATCAGGTTCCATCCTGCATAGGTCCAGTCCCCTGAATGGCCCGAAAAATATGTCTACAATAGCCCAATTCCCGTCATCACTAGTTACAGCAGGGTCCATTCCCAATGAACTGCAATGTATCCGACCACAATAGCTGCTTCAATGGCAAAAGGCAGATGTATTTCAACAGAATATGTATTCCAACATAATACCTATGTAGGTATTAACCTGACCAACATTCTACAGAGACTTCTACCTCTGGATAAAACAGCTAGATTAAACTCCTCATTTAACTCTGGGGGAGCCAGACTCTTCAGGTCATATATCCATGTACATTCTGTTTGTAGCAGTTTTGAACACAATTCACTTCCCCTAAGGCCCATGTATGCATCCCGTACACTCCATGCTTTCATATCTTCATAGCGCGAGTCATGGCATTCCTGAACTGTATTCCTCAAATGATCTAAGATGCTGTCATCATTCCCACATAGTTTTTGTGGCATGGATATAAAAAGGTGTATATGACCATCTTGCTCTTACACTTTAGGTGTCCCATAATGTTATCCAATCTTCACGGTCATCAGAAAGCATGTCTCTTCACAGATTTCCAAGCCTTACAACTCCTACAGGGGAACCAGCCTGGATGCATGCCCATCTCATGGAGCCAATTATAATCTCTTATTTTTGTCTCAAAGTGGCTCCTCACGATAAAAAATCTTTAAATTAGGGGTTCCACAAGCAGTTAGGGATAGCTTATTCCCAAATAAGAATAGTATTGCATTATCCCTCTTTAGTACATTCCACTGCTGACTAAATTGTGCATCGAAACAAACTACCGTATTTGCTCGAATATAAGACGACCCTGATTATAACACGACCCCCCAAACTTTGGATATTCCATTAGGAAAAAAACTAAAAGCCTGAATATAAGACTACCCTATAGGAAAAAAAAGTTTAACTTGTATATATTCACATGTAAATTGCTTTTTAATATTGAATAAAAATTCTGATATTAAACAAATGCATTTCTTGTTTTAATTTTCTTTTATGTACCAATGCTGCCTCTCTCACCCCCCCCCCCCCCCCGCGTTCTCTCTCTCTCTCCCCCAGTGTATCTCTCACTCCCTGGTGGCTAGTGGGGGCAGCCGGAGGATGTCTGCATGATACGCGCAGACATCCTCCACTGCTGCCCGGCCCTTCCGCCGGGACTTTTATGATGAAGCCGGAAGGTCCCGGCTTCATCATAGAAGCCCCATCGGTCGTGCCAGGCGGCAGCTGAGGATGTATGCGCGCACACCCCACACTTGAATTTAGAATCATCCATGAGAAAGAGAAATAAATAAATAATTATGCAAAATAAGTTTCAAAAGTTCCAGAACAAATTTAGTGTGTGCCCTAAACTTCTGATCACTAGTTTCAAGAAATATTCACATGCCCCAACTCCCACCTTATGGTGTATGGAGCGACGAGTAAAGACTTTCCACATCTTTAGCAGCTAGTAAAGTACTGTCAGGTAGGCTTATCCTTTCTAGTATTCTTAGCACACATTCTTGATTGAACATCAATTCCAAAGCTCTGCATTGTGGCTGGATTCTTTCAGTTTAGTTGATGATTCACCACAGTTCACTGTCTAGTGAATTGACCTCAGATACTTCTTTTATGTGTCCATACCTATCGTTAAAAAAACAAGCTGAAATATTGTCTCCCTGCTTCTGTTCACATGTATATAAGGACTGGTGTCACTGGAGATCTTGTGCAATTATCTTCAGCTCTGCTGCAGGTAAAAACCCAGTTCCCAATAGTTTGCTGTAATTATTCAGCAATTAACTGATGACACATTACTTCCTCCCTTGAATGACCGTATACTAACGGCACCGTAAGGATGTCTCTCATGCTGTTAATGATTACATAATATGTAACAAAATTTTCAGCAGAGTCATGCTACCAACTTACACTGACACGCGCCATAATGAAGATATGAATAAGCTACCTACCTGTCTAAATAATAAAATCTATATATATGTGCAGCCAATGTCAGTAGCAAATAATATAATATGCATTAAAATTACACTGCTTAACGGAAGGGGTCTTTAAAATGACACTGCCTACATGAACAGGTTCTTGTCATCCACACTTTAAAGATTCTGCTTTTATTAGAAACTCTAATGCTGGCACAGTCCGTTTTATGGCAGTTGTCTGCAGAATGTAGAGCGTGATGCCAATATATATATATATATATATATATATATAAACACAATACACAGAACAGAGCACTTATATCTCATAGAGTCTACTGAAAACACGTGCGATAACAGTCACAGTTGGAGATTTAGTCACATTTATGGCCATTTTATGCTTAGCCCACCACTACCCCAAAGTACTTCAATTTAGTTGGGTCCTAACACTAAATACTGTTGCTTATATGGAGCGTAATCCCAGTTATTTTACTTACCAGGGACCAAAGGCCTTCCTGTTCAGAGACACTCCTGCAATGTATAGGTCTGGACACACCTTATGGAGCACCTGTGAAGGAAAGGGGTGCTACCAGAGCTTGGTCAGGCCTTCACATATACAAATATATGTGTATGTTTATGTGTAGCATGGGATGTCATGGAGGTTTCAAGTCTTGCAACTGTGGCTACATAACTTATTTTAGTGAGACTATGCCAAGGGTCATTGTAATGAACAATAAATTGATCAAGTGACATTCACTAAATCATGTTCTAGCTCTAACTTCTCCCATTTTCCAAGACCTACAACTTGTGCGCTAAACCCCATCCCGTCTCACCTTGTCAGCTCTCTCTCCCATCTTCTCTGCCCAACTCTAACCTCTCTCTATCCTCTGGAATTGTACCCTCATCCTTCAAACATGCCTAAAATATTACCTGTTCTGAAAATGTATTCCTGCATCCCACACTTCCATCTAACTACCATCCTATTTCCTTCTCCCCTTTGTGTCCAAATTGTTAGATAAAACTGTGAACTCACAGCTAACTAACTTTCTGACCGCTAATGACCTACTCAGTCCTTTTCAATCTGACATTAAACCCTTAAATTCTATGGATACTGCCCTCACTAGAGTGTCCTCCTACATCACCATTTTAGTAACCTCATTCAGTCTCCCTCCTCGATCTTTCTTCCAGCCTCTTCATTCACCTTATGTTTTTCATGTTCCACATTCCTTCTAGATTGTGAGCTTGGAAGTAGTGTCCTCTATCTCATGTTTTGCTTATGTTTTGTCTGTAACTCCCTTTTATGCTCTGTACCAAGCGCAGCGTAAATTGTTGGCACTATATAAAAAAAATGGTAATGTAATGGCGTTCTATGGATCTTCACAGACCTTGTCAATGACACTAGTGTCTTTATATTGACACTTTGCCTCTCTCTGGACTCGACTGGTCTGCAAGATCAACAGAGAGACAAGTGCCTTGTCCTGCAACAGTCATGGGCTTATATAACTTTTCTGATAGGTGTCAAATAATACACCAGGGAACACACCAAGCAAGGAGGGGGGCCTATGGAACAGACCACTAGGGAAGGAAACAAATTCATGTGGCTGCCTATAGGACATAGAGGAGATTTGGGCTCTGTTGTTAAGGGGTTACTGTTTCAATTCATGTCTATATTTTGTGAATAACGTAAATATTTTTAGATTGTCGAAGTAGAAACATGATTTTCAGATATAAACATTATTTGACACATGACTGAATGTTTATCTAAGGCCAGTAACATGTAGCTCTATCATATTTCACAGTTATGTTATCTATTGTATTTGAGGATGGATGTCCTTGAAAACATGTTTAGTTATAGTTAGCAACATGTGGCTAAATATGATATGACATTTGTATTCCACTGTATGGATTACATCTAACTGGAATGATAAGTTAATTAGCTTCAAGCTACTTTTAACTTTTTTTTTTAATTTAACTTGTACTTTGCAAAATGTCCACTGCTTTCTTTCAACCTGCTCATTGATTGCTTAAGTCGAAAAAGTATGTTATCAGTGTTTCTTATAGTATATCTGATTAAATATTGTAGGGTCAAAATGAGGGTTGAAAACTGCCAGATAAATCATGGATATACTTCATTAAAACAATGGAATGGAACCTTGGTCTAAGGTTCTGTAATATGCTATATCACGTTGCTTCACTAGGCCCGAAGCCTTAATTAAGGAGCAACCCTGTTTTTTGGAAAATGTCCCCTCAAAAACTCTTAAAATGCCCAATATGAAAGTATAGGACAGTGACCGAGCACTAATTAATAGGGGGATTACAATGATTAGGTGAATAGAAGAGACAAATATATATATATATATATATATGTGTGTGTGTGTGTGTGTGTATGTGTATATATATATATATATATATAATATATATATATATATATATATATATATATACACTTTACATTGTTGTTCTTTTCCAATTTTTGTTTCTTTTGAATTTAGTCAATATCACCTGTTCAAATTTTACCTCCACTGATCACAGAATAATAACACCATTGATCAAATGCATTACCTTCTCTGGAGTCACCATTAAACTCTTGTGTTGGGATTAGCACTGTTCCTCGGGTTTCTTAAACTGCTGTTTTTTACCTATTTAGGTAGAATTTAGGTTTGCAAGGCACAAGCCTTGCAGTATATATTTTACCTGACATCTAGTCTGTATTTATGTTACTGTAATGTCTGCTCCCTCATTCTCAATGATGAATCTTCCATAACATCTGGTAAGATGAAAAGCCCTCAAAATGGTCTGATAAATTGGTAGACAGCTGAGCTTCAAGGACCTTCAGAAAAATAATTTAGGATGAGATGTTGCATAGTTACAAATCAATTAGCTTACAAATGAATAGGGTTGATTTCTTCACCCGTCAAAGCCTTGTAATCATGTAAATCTTAATGGACAAAAGCTAATCGTTTTACTTTATCACAACATTTGGTTGTTTCTTGGTGATTTGTGTGATTAGATGTTTTTTTTTCCTTCATCTACATGAGAAGAATAACTAGATGCTGATTTATTAGATGTAGATTTAAGGAAATTAAATATGTGCTAACTTTTCTTGATTGATGCACAGTGCAGGCCAATTTTTAGCTTTCTTTTAACTATATAGTATGAAAAGAAAAGGATTTAATAAGAAGTCATTACATGATACCACCTTTGTGAGAAACAATTTCTCCCCTAGTTATGTGTGTGTACCATAAGCCTTTAATAGTGCATACTGATGTGTTCTCTTCTTGCTTTTAATACTTCAAGAGGATCTACACAGTGATTTAAAGGGGAACCGTTACCTAAACGTTGTGCAAATACATCAATTAAGAGAATATGGGCCTTCAAAGTGTCTACAGTGTGATGATCTCATCTGTGGCTTGATATGCCAATCAACTCATTTCAATGGGAAATCTATAATGCTTCAGGTGATGTAATGAAGAGGCACCACAGACACATTGAAAGGGACAGTCTAGGTATCCAAATAACATTGGTGCAATATAAGGGGATACTCCCTGTACAGTGACTGTACCTCTCTATAGACACTGAGCTTTTCACTGTATAATGATTATACCTCTGTATAAAAACTGAACCTCTGTATAAAGACTGAACTGCTCCCTGTATAGTGACTGTTCCTCACTATAGAGATTGAATTTCTCCCTTTATAGTGAATGCACCACTGTATTTACACAATGCTGCACCCTGTATAGTGACTGAAACTTTGTATAGAAACTGAGCTGCTCCCTGTATATCGTTCTAACTCTGTATCATGACTGTAGCTCTGTATAGAGAATGTGCCGTTGTATAGACACTAATCTGTTACCATTGTATAGACAGTGAGCTACTCCCTGTATAGTAACTGTACCACTGTATAGGCACTGAGAAGCTCTATATAGACATTTAGCTACTCCCTGTATAATGACTGTACCTCTGTATAAAGACTGAACTGCTCTCTATATAGTGACTGTACCTCTGTATAGAGATTATGTTGCTCACTGTATAGTGACTGTACCTCTGTATAAAGACTAAACTGCTCTCAAAATAGTGACTGTACCTCTGTATAGAGATTATGTTGCTCCCTGTATAGTGACTGGGGTCTAGGAGACTTCTTCGCCGCATTTTCATCGCTGACAGTTCAGCGCGGCAGTTAGAACGCTGAACTGTCAGCAATGAAGTATAACGCGGCCGTTTCACCGCGGCTGCAGCTATGTAAGAGCTGACAGTTCAGCGCTGAACTGTCAGCTCTTACAAATCTAAAAGTAAAAGTAAAATAACCCCCCTAATAAATGATTCCCCCCCCCAATAGTAACACTAAACACCAATACTGACACTAAAATTAACCCCAATACTAAAATTAACCCCCTAAACCCTAATACTAACCCCCTAAACCCCAATACTAACCATAATACTAACCCCCGACCCCTAATACTAAAGTTAACCCCCTAAACCCCAATACTAACCCTAATACTAACCCTAATACTAACCCCCGACCCCTAATACTAACCCTTATACTACCCCCGACCCCTAATACTAAAGTTAACCCTCTAAACCCCAATACTAACCCTAATACTAACCCCCGACCCCTAATACTAAAGTTAACCCCCTAAACCCCAATACTAACCCTAATACTAACCCTAATACTACCCCCCGACCCCTAATACTAACCCTAATACTACCCCCCGACCCCTAATACTAAAGTTAACCCCCTAAACCCTAATACTAACCCCGACCCCTAATAGTAAAATTAACCCCTAACACTAAACACTAAACCTAATTCTAACCCCCTAAACCCTAATTCTAAACCAACTAAAATTGGTAAAATACTTACCTTTAGCGATGAAATGTCCCTCGATGAAATCTCCAGCGACGATCTGTCTTGTGCTGTAGACTCGGCGGTGAAGCGGCTGCGCGGAAGCAGCCGCGATGAAGTGTCCCATCCCCTAGTGACTGTACCTTTGTATAAAGACTGAACTACTCTCTATATAGTGACTGTACCTCTGTATAGAGACTTTACCTCTGTATAGAGACATAGCTGCTTCCCTTATAGTGACTGGGCTGCTGAATAAGGTATCTTTGCTTTAAAACTATTAAATCATTTTAAAATGATTTTAAAAAATTCTTTAAAACCTTTAAAAACAGCAGATTCAAAATATGTACTGTACAATGCAATGCACTGGATGAAACCTGGTGCACTTGGTAGGGTGCCTTAATTATAAGTACCACTGCCTTAATTTGAATGTATGTCACTGGAGGAAAAGTTAATACAGGAACTTTTTCCTACAGGTCTGTATTTGCCTCTTTGTTGAATGCGGGTCTTTTGCAGACAGTCTTGTCACTTAGTGACAAGACATTTTGACCTTGAATTTCCCTTGGTGACAAGGGCTGTTTTTACATTTCTGGGGTGTTTTGTGTTTAGCTGTAATTTTCTTCTCTCTCACATACTATACCCACACAAATTATATGTTGTTGTTATCATCATAAGAAGGGCTTTCATTAGATACCATTATGTTCATCATATCTTATAATTTACTACAAAAAACAAACACTTTTTATAACTTTGACCTATAATATAATTTACACAAATACAATCATTAAAAAAAGTCCCAAACTAAATAGTTTCTAAATGTTGTCCCGAGTTCAGAAATATGCATGTTTTCAGATTTTTCTAGTTATGGGGCAAAAATAGAGTTTTTCGTTTTTTTTCCTATATTTACCTTTTGACCACAACCTGTACCCTAAATTTAAAACTAGCCCTAAATTTAACCCCAACTCTAACCCTTATGCTATCTTTTAATATATTTTAATTTTATCCCTATCACTTATGCTAAAATGTATTTAATTTTAACCTTAACAGCTAATCTAGCCCTAATCCTAGTTTTAAGCTAATTACATCTTCTTCTTTTTTTACATTGCAATGTTTATCTCACATCAACTCACTTGCTGCTCACTTCAACTCACCTGCTGCTCACTTCAACTCACCTGCTGCTCACTTCAACTCACCAGCTACTCATCTCAACTCACCTTTTAGTGAATAGTTGCATTAACCTAAATTGCATAGTACATATAAGAAGTGTGGACTGCCTACATTTTAAAGGCAGATGCATCTTAGTCACTACTCAATAATTATGTAACCCTTATGTAAAAATGTCTTATTGAATTATTTTTATTTGGTTGTTTTTCAGGTAAAAGTGTGAAATGGTTTTAATCCATATGTTTTATTTTACCATAAATCTCAAGTGAGACTGTGAATTTGAAAAAAGACGAGAGATCTCAGAGATATCCATGCTTACGGTATCTATCACACATGTTACATTCCTCAGATACTATACAGTCAAAATATGACTGGGCACAGCATGTCCGCACATGACGTATCTATCTGAACTGATCATACATTTTCCAACAACACATACCTCACTATCATTGGGGCTATTCAACACATGGCTGGGAATCTACTGCCTGTGGACAAACATCTTTATGTCTGACAAATTATTATTTGAGGGCTAAATGACTTTAATGATAGTCATGTACCTTAATATATTTTTGGTATTCAGAAGTGTAACTTCATGGTACATCTGTTGTTCTATGTTGTCCTTGTCTATGCTTGGTTCATTAACCCACTGGGTGCTAGACCAAGCCAGCTTGTCAAAAGTTGCAAAAATTTTGTCAGTTTGTAACCTTAAATCTATTGTGATAATGAAAGATATGTCACATGCTGATGGAAGGCAGCAGAGGCACTAATGACTCTGTATGCAATAGATTAGATACCTGGGAGGCAGCACAGATTTGTGGATATAGCACATATATAACTGTGGGTATGTGTTTCCTGACTGGCTGGGGTGTACAGTGGCTGTATGCTTGCTTGTGTCAGTACTTTCTTCCTTCTCCCACTCTCACTGACATTTTGTCTCTAGCCTTTCCTCTGTGCCTACATCCCTTGTATTATGGTTTTCGTTTAGTTTTTTTCTTGTCACAGCAGATGGGGAGCATGTCCTGGTAATAATTACAGAGCAAAGAGCTAATTGTCTATAGAACTTAAGTAGCTCTAAAACTTTCCCTGACCTCTTGTGCAGTAAGAGTTGACCTTAAAAATTGACATACCCCACTAAGCTTCAGTCTGTTGGGTAGCATTCTTAACAAGCTATGGGAGAAAGTATGTCAAGGATGGAGGGCGAGGTAGGATGGTAGCAACACACTTTGGGCTTTCAATTATTCAAGCAGTTTGTCAAGGATGGGAGGGGGGAAATAAGTAAAATACTGTATTAAGTTATGTTCAAGTTATGCTTACAAGTTATATATTTAAATGATAATTGACACACTTGTTAAATAGAATGTTCAATAAATATTGCTCTCTCATACTTCTTGTGTGTGTCTTTATGACGGTTAGTTGAGGTATCTGGTTATGGTACATATGCGGTGGAATATATTCTCTTATTCCACAATATCCACATATGCAACAGAGGTCTACAGGGTGTGCTCAATCTTCTCACTCAACTAATAGCTGATACTTCCAGGAGCTGCTTAGAAGAACAATCTACCAATCTAACAGTTTTTGAAACTTTCCCAAAGGAAAACTGAGGACAGAAAGTTCCATCAACATGTTTCTGTTAAACATACAGAAGTTAACATACAAGTTAAACATATGACACTAAAGATAATTTTAAAATGTTGACACCCCAATGAAATCACTTTCAAATGCAAAGCTACAGGAGTAAAGTAAAAACATGTGTGTGTTGCATTTATTAGAAATGTACAACATATACCATATTTGCTCGAATATAAGACGAGGTCTTACATTCGAGGTCGTCTTATAATCTGACCTCAAATCGCCCCCGCTAGCCACCAGGGACATTCGGGCAGCAGGGGGATGTCTGCATGATAGTGCAGGCATCCTCAATGCTGCCCGACACTGCCGTCTATTATGACAAACCGGCTGTCCGTCATAATAGACGGAAGTGTCAGGCAGCATGGAGGATGTCTGCATCCTGCTGCTCCCACTAGCCACTAGGGGGGGAAAGAGACAGAGACAAGGGGAGGGAGGGGGTAAAGAGACAGAGACAAGGGGAGGGAGACAAAGAGAGACACAAAGGGAGTGGGAGAGACACACAAAGGGAGGGAGAGAGACACAAAGGGAGGGGGGAGAGAAAGGGATGGTGGGGGAGAGAGAAAACGCTGGGGGGAGAGACAGACAACACTAAGGGGGAGAGAGAACGCTGGGTGGGAGGGGAAAGAGAGAGGCAGCATTGGCACATAAAAGGAAATAAAAACAAGAAATGCATTTTTTGATATAATTTTTATTAAAAAGCAATTTACATGTGAATATATACAAGTTGAACTTTTTTCCTATAGGGTAGCCTTATATTCAGGCTTTTTTTCCTAAAGGAATATCCAAAGTTTGGGGGGTCGTCTTATAACCGAGCAAATATGTTATAAAACACGCTAGATGTAGCTGTCCCTTTTAAGAACATGTCCATGTGTGATCCCTATACAGAGGCAGATAGGTACAGACACACCATATCGTGTGTCACTCATCCCATCAAAAAACAACTGGAGGATTGCCTCCGCCTTAAATCTTATCGAGAATAAAAATAAAAATATTATAACCATATAAATATCCTTATCATGTTTTTTTTTTTGCTGTGACAAAATATAACATTATTTGGGATAATGTGGTGAAGAAAATGTACTGAGATCTTTCCAGCAATAAAGAAAAGTTGCTTGCCAGCAATTGTCCCATTCAGTCTGTCTAAATATCATTATCAGGGGTTCTTCTATGCCCCATTAGTCACCCGCCACTACGGTTACGTTAGTAACGCATGTATGGTAATAGTGATACATAGTGGAAAACAATACTATCAAAATGTGTGTATGAGTCATCCTTTTGTGATTGGTTACTGATACATGTTGTGCTCTTTCTCTCAAAACTCGCTAGGGTCTATTCAATAAAGAGAGACTTGCAGGGAATTGAGATGGGAATTTTCAAACGTTAGGCCATGGTAGTCGAGTGGGAAAAATTCTCCAATGCAGCTGAATGGGAGAATTTTTGAAACTTTGCTACTTTGGCCTTAAGTTTAAAATTCCCATGTCCATTCCCTGCAATTCACTCTTTATTGAGTAGACCGTTCTGTCATTCGAGGAGCAGAATGAACTTAAGCATCTTCCAGGAAGTTTTAGCACTGTATTCTGTGATACCTCCAAGACAACACAGCTGTTTTAGTGGCAGGAAATGAGGCCTGGTACCAGTGACTAATCCTGTAACTATGTGGATGTGTCAGTCGGCTCACTGAAGTGCAGTATTTATGACTGTTACCGGTAGTTCTATAAAAAGGTGTGGATTATGCTGAGGTTTGGTCATCAAGATCACAGGGAGATTTTGTAAACTGTATTAAGCTTTTTTATTTTTTTTAAGAAAGCAGTGTTTTGATTATTCATCAAAGTGGTTGTGAGACTTAAACATAATGGATGTGTGAGCTGTAAATCTAGTGGCAGTGCAGATCTGAATTACACAAATATAAAGAATGTTTCCTAGACTAACAACACAAAGGCTTTAAGATTTTATAAGCCGAGCACTTGTGGGTTTTTTTTTTTTACCGAGAATTGTGCCCTGTACAGCTTGTTTGGAGAGCAGCATAGAAACACTGAATGTGTTAGCAGATAAGAATCATTGAACTACATTTTTGACCTCCCCCCACAATAAATCTGAACACTTTCATTAGTCCCTGGCCTTATCTAATACCTAGGATAGTCTAATGCTTGTCCCATGCCTCATTCACTGTATTAACCTCTACCACTTATGCTGGAGGGCTATTCCATGCATCCACTACCCTCTCAGTAAAGTAATACTTTCATTAGTGATGGCCTTATCTTATATCTAGGATAGCCTTGTGTCTATCCCACGAATGCTTTAACTCCATCACTGTGTTTACCTCTACCACTTATGCTGGAAGGCTATTCCATGCATCCACTACCCTCTCAGTAATGTAATACTTTCATTAGTCTCTGGCCTTATCTTATACCTAGGATAGCCTTGTGTCTATCCCACGAATGCTTTAACTCCTTCACTGTGTTTACCTCTACCACTTATGCTGGAAGGCTATTCCATGCGTCCACTACCCTCTCTGTAAAGTAATACTTACTGATATTACATGTACACCTTTGCCCCTCCAATTAAAGACTATGCCCTCTTTTTTTTTTTTTTGTACTTCAGAAATTTGAGCATACAAAAGAGGCATATCTCTATGGGTGAACCCTTAATTTGAATGAATGGATAGACCACAATAACCTTTATTAGTATACAATTAAAAATGAAAAAAAAAAAAAGAATTTTCTGACAAGTGATTAAAAAAAAGGTAAGTGAAATAAAATCCAGTACTGATGAACACCAATCTGTAAATACATTGCATAAATGACCAGCCACTATAGATGTGGTAGAAATAAGGAAATTCAGCTATTTGTTCTTTTTATTACAATTATAAGTATTCAAAAAGACCTTTATTTATTAATCCACCTCATCAGAGTTTAAAAGAGACCATGAGGGGGAGACTAGACAAATTATAATACCAGTTTTTAAATGATTTATCTGTGTGTCTTATACTTATTTATCTCTTCAGATTGTTTAGAGATCATTTTCCATTTGTATTTAAGTATACCTGGTATTAAAACAAGATGCAGGCATTTGGCATAAATCCACTAATAGGGTTAGTGAGGTAAACTAAGGCACAGAAGAGATTTGAAAATGGAAGGCACCGGTTAGAGACAATTGTAGCTGTCTGGAGACATCTGAAATGATCATGGTAATAATTGTATAAAACCCTTGAATAGGTTTCAGGGACGTTAACAGCTGAGTAGCTAGGGATTCAAAATGAATGTAGACTGATGCTTTAATCATTTTCTTAGTGATATTGCAAAATTCTTGCTGGTAAGGTATGTCCCTTTGATGATGATTCAAATATTTGAAGCAGAGTTGATGTTCCTGGAGGGGTTAGAAAAACTGCAAATGATTAATCTAAACTAGAAAAATGGCCAGAGCTGTGGCAACTGGCATTTAATGTGGACAAGTGCAAGATTATGCATCTTGGGCGTAAAAACCCAAAGGCAGAATATAGAATATTTGGTATAGTCCTAACCTCAACATCTGAGGAAAGGGATTTAGGAGTAATAATTTCATAGGATTTAAAGGTAGGTAGGCAATGCAATAGAGCAGCAGGAAATGCTAGCAGAATGCTTGGTTGCATAGGGAGAGTTATTAGCAGTAGAAAGAGGCTCATGCCATTGTACAGTGCACTGGTGAGACCTCACTTGGAGTATTGTGCAGAGTACTGGAGACCGTATCGCCAGAAGGATATTGATACTTTAGAGAAAGTTCAGAGAAGGGCTACTAAACTGGTTCATGGCTTGAAGGATAAAACTTACCAGGAAAGATTATGTATAGCTTGGAAGAAAGATGGGGATATGGTAGAAACATTTAAATATATAAAAGGGCATCAACACAGTAAAGGAAGAGAGTATTTTTAAAAGAAGAAAAGCTACCACAACAAGAGGACATAGTCTTAATTTAGAGGGGGAAAAGGTTTAAAATTAATATCAGGAAGTATCACTTTAAAAAGAGGGTAGTGGATGTATGGAATAGACTTCAAACAGAAGTGGTAGAGGTTGAGACAGTGAAGAAGTTTAAGCTTGCATGGGATAGGCATAAGGCTATCCTAGATATAAGATAATGCCAGGGTCTGATGAGACTAAATGGGCCAAATGGTTCTTATCTGCCAACACATTTTATATTTCTAAAACAAATGGAGAGAGAAACGGCAAAAGTAGCTGGTTTCCTCCTTTTTTTGTGTATAAGAAAGGTTAATATTAAAAGCCACAACTCTAGGCAAGTGTCAGCCATTTTGTCAAGGTAGAGCTTATTTGCACAATGTGAAATGTGCTAGTTGCAATGAGCAGGCCCCAGCCTGGGCATTTTGTATCAATCCTGCTATCATTGTACCCTGTCTGACTGAGAGCAACGATGATACAGTTCTACAGCAGCTGATATGAACTCAAGTTGCCCATTCCTGCCCTGTACTATATTTATATGATAGAAGGAGAGCAACAGCGATCCTGGCACAATTACGTGCTACGACCTTTTGAAAAGCTGCTTGAACTGGGTTAAGTAGCTATTTTCCTTTCAAGTATTCCTATCCACATACGAAGAAATGAACAGCTTGTCTGGTTACTGTAAGAAAACACACATGTGCTAAATAAAGAATGTGTTTGCGCACAGCTGACACTGGCATGTCCTAACACTTCTGACCAAAGGGTGCAGCTGCATTCCTAGATTGTGCCAGAGTCCAAGGATTGTTTCATCTTTAAAATAATATAAACCTTGACCACAGCCTAAAATGATTTCCCTGTTTCTCATCAGGCGCATTGAAAGCAATTCCAAAAATATCTGGCACTTTTGATTATGTGTACAGAAAAATGTCATCATAATTACGTGTGAAATCATCTAATATAAAAAGCTTGCTCCAGATGTCTTCTATTTGCCTATAATACATTTCTGATGCCTTATTTAAAACACTGTAAAGATAATCATACATAGCAAAAGCCAAATGCCATATCTCTCTGTCTCTGTAAATCTCTCTCTGCTACTCTCCTACCTCCCACTATGTCGGTCTACTTTTTCCCTTATCTCTTGTTCTCTGTCTCTCTCTTCTCCATTTCCTCTCTGTATTTCTCTTCCTGTCTAAATAATTCACCTTCTCCCATGTTTTCTCCTACTGTCTGTCTACCTCTCTCCATCCATCATCTCTTTTCTTTTTTTTTTTTTTTTGTCTCTCTACAGTTTGATGAGTTTATCAGTCTGCATTGAAAATGTAAAATATGTTGCCAGTTTGCTGGAAGTTATGTAATTGATGCAAGTAGTACATGGTTTACATGTTAGCAAATAGTAATTCTCTGTATGTTAAACACTCTTGCTTGTCAAGTGTTTTTTTTAATCTATTATGTGAAACACTCTTGCAGCAGTAGAGTGTAGATATCTGCCTATGATGTCAAGAGCATAAAGTCATTTAAAGCCACTGCCATTGTGCTGATCTTTAAGTCACATTTTTGACAGGTCATGTTACTTGCGGCCTGTAAAGGTTGCTGATTGATCTTGAGAGCAGCTAAACCTCTATGCAATATATTTACTGCTGGGCCCACAGACTACTAATGAGGGTACAAATTACATACATGCACCGTAATGCTCAGTGAAACACAAGTCTACTTAAAATAAACAATGCAAATACCTGGTATAAGTCATATAAGAAAAAAAATATATATATGAGAATGATCAGAGAAAACGACAACATCAGCATAAATTTAAACAAAAAACATACACACACAAATGGTGTAGTATGATAGAGCATGTGTATTATGATAGATTATGTAACGACTAACACTATCCAGGCTTCTGCAACCTAGGAGCTCTGCTAAAATGTTCATTAGGGAGAGACTTCATGCAAAGTACTTAATCTGGAAATGTAAGTTTATATCACTATTTCCTGGCTTTCTCACACATTAGCTTTTTTTTTCTTTTACAACATACTTTGCGAGGGGTTTGATTATACCAAATTTAAGCGCACTCATTTCTTATCTAAAGTTCAATCGTCCGAACTTTCTCGTTATATATTCCGCAATAAAGAAGAGAAACAATGTATCAGTGCAGAACAAATAAAAATCCTTTGTGGCGGAAAAGGACAAAGACATAAATCAATAAATTGTAAACATTCTTTTATTACGGACCCTCCTTTGACCTTGATCAGTTGTCTCCAGTACTATAAAAAAATTTTTTATAGGATTGTAAATATCTGCTTAATCGATGGATAAATTATTAAAAAATCTTTTGCAAAGGTGTTAATGATTCAGTACCGCCATTACTACTACATCAATGGCAAACCGTAATGGGCTTGTTTCAATCAGACTTGATTGTGAGACATTCTGAAGGAGCACATTTGTCTTAACGTCGGACAACTAAACAAATCTGCCTTTCTTTGGATCTGCTTTTATTGAGAACTGAATCACTGGACACTAACGCACATTAAACTTTGATATAGGAAACAATACAAAGGGATATTTAGCTATTACACCCCAATCTATCGCCATACTGAATTTGGAAGGTAAGAACTCTTCAAGCCCGCTTTTCAGAACTCACAATTTGAAACATAACCAACTTTATTTCTATATTTTTTATAGTGCATTTTAAAAGAATGTTTGCATGCTACACGGAGAGGATTGGCTACTTTTTGCAGTGATGTCACAATGTATCACCTTCACATGTGTGCTTTGAACTTATGAATAAGTACTATGCGCGAAACGCGTCAAGCTTTTCTGATTTGATTGTTTCTTCTCCGGCATGCTGCTGCTTTGGACCATTAATATTTGAAGATTAAATTCACGTATTTGATTCACAACAATGTGAGTACCGCCTTCTGCTTTCTATTTTCATGTTTTAAAATGGCACTAAAAACAAAATATATTTTGATATGAACGAGAAGGCTTTTTTTTTGGCTAATTAAAAATGTATTTTGAACAGTGCACTAACTGTGCACCGTTCATCCCTAATCCTCGCAAGATCAAAAACTAGGGGGTTGCCATTTGACAGAGCAATGCTCTACGGTTACACAGGGAACTTGCAAGGTGACCATCTGTCTACATCATTAGTGTATGTGCACTAGGGTTGCCACCTTTTCTTTAAAAAAAATAAAAAAATACTGGTCATGCTATTGCCTTCATAGACAATATTGGTAGCAAGCCAATTTTTTACTGGCTGGGTGGCAACCCTAGTGTGTACACACAGATGAACCATAGAATAAATAGTATTTATGAAACACAAGCAACATCAATGATGATATACCAAATAAACACAGAAACATAATAGAAAGTTTCGGGACATTAAAACACAACTGTTATAAATCAGCACATTTCATTCTAATAAACATAACACAGTAATTTAGCATTTTGATTTTTATGCAATAAAAACTTTGTACATCACTGTGCAGTGATTTTTTTAGTAACACGTTCCTTCCAATGTGACTTAAAGCACATAATCAATTGTACTGCCAGCTGATTAATAGGTGTTATTATTACCCACCTTCATACACCTCATTTATTGACCTTGGCTGAGCTGACCCTGCTGTGAATTGAACCTTTAACCCTGAAGTTTCAACAGGTACTATAGCCAGAGAATGTTGTAACTGAACTCTCTCATTAGGTGTCTATTTACTTGCTACACCATTAGTATAAAAATTTACATGGCACTATCTTTATGCTGCTATGCAAATGGTATATATATTTTCACACTTCCACAATGTGTAATATGGAATATTTATGTATGTGGAATAACATGAGATATAAACATAAGGAGGAAAAGCAATGATATGCTTATGTCAGATAAATCAAATAGACTGCAACAGACTCTAAAATGATAAAAATCTATTCTGAATACGTATGACTATTGTTTTCACACTGGATTTTTAAAATATACAGGAATACTACCTTATTTGAATGTGCATCCCTTTTAATTTAAACTAAGATTTTGCAATTTGTTTCTGTGGGATGTCATGTTTTTTTCTGAAAAGAGCATCGTACAAATCCATTTTCAGAATCAGCCAGAGAAGAACGGGTAATCCCAATGTGCCAGGTATACACACACATTCATTGGATATCCATATATGTATCTATGTGTGTTGCATTTTGCAGGAACTTGATATATGGGACCCAGGGTCCTACTTACCCACTCCGTTTTTCCTGTACTGCTATCGTTATTGCCCCCACATCCTTTGCTATAGCAGTCTCTTGCAGAACCCACGGCACTTGAAACAGCACACAGCTTGTACCCACAGGTCTTGCTAGAACACCCACTGGTCTTGCCAGACCACCAAGATTGCATTTATAGGCCTTGATAGAGCACCTAGACTGAACCTACAAGGCAAGGGGACAGAGGGAAAATTCTCCCCCCAGCTCAGTGGGTTGGCTCTACAACAATTTTCTTTCTATATTATTATTACTATTTCTATATAAATTATATAACAAAAAAAATGTACAATCCAAAAAACACTTTGACCGCAAGTAAAGTCTCCAAGTAGAGGAGATTTATGCATACATTAGATTAAAAAACGTTGTAGAAAAAGGGTTGATTCTAGGGTCCCATGAAGAGAATTCCGATATGGAAGATTGTTTCAAATCGAAATCATTAAACTCAGTGGAGCTTTTTTACAAGGTGATATATAGATGGCATATTTCACCTGAACTATTAAAAAAATGCTACCAAACTACGGATGGCTGTTGCTGGAGATGTGGGGGTGGCGGAGGCTCACTCTTCCACCTTTGGTGGGAGTGCCGGTTTGCTAATTCCTTATGGACCCAGGTAGGAAAGATGGTATTTGACCTCCTAAATGTAATGGTTGAACAAGACCCAGCCAGGATGCTTTTTCACTTGGACTTAAGTAAGATTAAATACAATAATAGAATCCTAGTAATCCATATATTTATAGCGGTTAAAATTGTGTTGGCAAGAACTTCGAAAACCAAAGGTGAAATAATATAGAAAATGTTATCGAACAAAAAGAATTCCAAGCAAGAATGGAGAAGGGCTATTTTTGGAACAATATGAACACACTGGAGGGTTACTATAGGATCTAGTCCCCATGGACGATGAGACACCAAGGGCGAGTGATGTAAATGTTTGAGAGTCAAAGATTTAGTAGTGTATAGTTTTGGAGGCCTGAATGTACGGGGAATTTAGGTTCAGAATAAATAGAATAATTAGTAAGAATAAAGAAGAGTTATTAATGGAACAATTTAAGAATTGTAAGGAACATTATTGCCCACATGGGCTAACAAGCCACCAAGGGCAAGTGAATGCGAAAGTGTGAGTGTGAATGTTTGAGAATGAAGTAAGAGATTGTAATTTTGTAGATGGAGATGTTTGGTTGAATTGGGAAGTCAGGTCAGCACTTGGCAGGTATTGAGTATAACATCATGAAACTTCCTTCTGAATGACAAAATATGCAATATTTCGTTAAAGTGCAATGTATATCCTGCCTTGGAAATAATGTGCGATCTGTTGCTTTTATATTTATACTTTTTTGTATGTCTAAACTTGAAATAAAAATAAAAAAAAACAAAACAATACAAAAAACCCACAAGAAACAATTTGACCGCAAGTAATTACAATAATTAAATGCATAAACAGACACTTTTGTGGTGAAGTACAGGACTAAAGGAGAAGAGGTTTGGTAATTTTTGATTGTTAGTGGTAAGGGGGTTCATAAATTTATTATATTCACTTTTAAATTCCTTAGTGCCTAAGAGTCTAACTGCTGCCCTATGGCTGCTGCAAAACTACAAACCTCAAAAAAATTCCCCCACACCCCCAGCTTTCTATTATGGCAGAAAATGATGGTACTTGTGGTAGAGAAAAAGCTGGAGGGCTACAGCTGGATGCCTAGCCCCTAGTGTGTCTTTCTATCCAATTGTTTTGTCAGTCTATCAATCTCTATACCTTATGTGACAGTATACAGTTGTGCTCAAAAGTTTGCATACCTTGGCATTATTTGTGAAATTTTGGCATTGATTTTTAAAATATGACTGATCATGCCAAAACAATATTTTATTGAAGGATAGTGATCATATCAAGCCATTTATTATCACTTAGTTGTTATGCTCATTTTTAATGGCCTGATCAAAAGTTTACATACCCTTGAATGTTTGGCCTTGTTACAGACACACAAGGTTAAAATGGCAATTAAAGGTTAATTTCCCACACCTGTGGCTTTTTAACTTGCAATTGGTTTCTGTGTATAAATAGTCAATGAGTTTGTCTGCTCTCACATGGATTCACTGAGCAGGCTAGATACTGAACCATGGGGAGCAGAAGAGAACTATCAACACCTGCATAACAGGTTAATGGAACTTTATAAAGACGTAAACTGATATTAAAAGATGTCAAAAGCCTTGAAAATAACAGTCAGTACTGCTCAATCACTTATAAAGAAGTTGAAAATTCGGGGATCTTTTAATACCAAGCCATGGTCCGGTAAACCAAGAAAGACTTCAGCCACAAATGCCAGAAGAATTGTTTGGGATCCAAGAAAAACCCACAGCTAACCTGAGAAATACAGGCTGGTCTGGAAAAAGACGGTGTGGATGTTTCAAGGAGCACTTTCTGACAATACTTGAACAAAAATGAGCTGCATGGTCGAGTTGCCAGAAGAAGCCTTTACTGAGCCAATACCACAAAAAAGCCCTTTACAATATGCCCAACAACACCTTGACACGCCTTACAGCTTCTGGCACACTGGAATTTGGAGTGACGAGAAGCAAAATAGAGCTTTATGGTCACAAGCGTTATGTTTGGAGAGTGGTCAACAAGGCCTATAGTGAAAACAGTACCATCCCTATTGTGAAGAATGGTGCTATCTCACTGATGGGGTTTTTTTTTTGGGGGGGGGGCTGAGCTCTAAAGGCACGGAATCTTGTGAAAATTGATGGCAAGATGAATGCAGCATGTTATCATAAAATACTGGCAGACAATTTTAATTATTCTGCATGAAGGGTGCGCATGGGACGCTCTTGGACTTTCCAGCATGACAATGGCCCTAAGCACAAGGCCAGGATGACCCTCCAGTGGTTACAGCAGAAGAAGGCAAAGGTTCTGGAGTGGCCATCACAGTCTCCTCACCTTAATATTATCGAGCCACTCTGGGGAGATCTGAAACATGGGGTTATGCAAGACAAAAAGTGAAACCAAAAGGCTGCAGAAGGGCGGAGAGAGGTCCTGAGGAGGAGGAATAGGCGTCTGGAGACCAAGTAAATGCTGTGAATAGTCGCTTTATTACAGGTTACCACAGCTGAACATAGCAATGGGAAGTGGGATACACCTGATGGGTAGAATAAAGAAGGCCTAGAAGCCATTACATTTTCTCTACATATTTTTTCGGATAATCCAAAAGACCTACAGGAGTACCTTTTGTATGCAATACAGTTCCTTCTTAACCATAATCATTTCGTTCTACCTCCAAAGGCATGGCACAGCCATGGGAGCTAAATTTGCTCCCTCGTATGCAAATCTATTTATGTGCCTATGGGAAAAGTGCCACGTCTTTGGAGATGGCAATCCCTTTCATCCCTACATCATGTGGTACGGTCATTACATAGATGACCTGCTACTTATCTGGAGTGGCACAATAGATCAGTTTAATTCCTTCACGTAATATATCAATATCAATTCCTTTAATCTCAAATTCATAGCCACCCAGGAATGGGATTCCATCTGTTTTCTGGATGTCACACTCAGGGGTAATAATATCACAGGCAAGGAAATAACTAATGCAGACCTTCTTGAGGACCATGGTCCGGCTCCACCCAACAAGAATAAAAAGAAAAAATGGCATAGAAATATTTTGTTCTGTACCGAATATAGCGAACAATATAATCAAGTTCAAACTATAATTACAAAACATCTACCAGTTTTAAAACTGGACCCTATTTATATCAAAATATTGAAGGGTGGAGTCGGATCCGTGGCCCGCAAGACCAAAACATTGGACACATACCTATCCCCCAGTCACTTTTGCAAACATACAGAACAAGCCGCTGGCACACAACAACAACATCAAAAAAATTGGCTTGCATGCAAAGGAATGTATAGATGTGGAGGCAGGTGTTTGTGCTGTAAATATGTAAAACAATCCAAAGAGTTTCAATCAGCCAATACAGGAGAAAAATTCAGTATATCTGACTTCCTTAACTGTAATTCAGCATTTGTCATTTATCTTATTACATGCACCAATTGTAATCACCAATATGTAGGTAGAACGATCAGGCCTCTGAGAGAAAGAATGAGGGAACATATCAATGATATATCAACAAATCAAATATCCACGGTAAATAAACATTTTCAATACTGCTGTGGAGGAGACAAAACCAAATTAGTATTCCAAGCAATAGAAAAAATTAAAAATCCCACAAGAGGAGGTAATAAGCAAAATCTCCTTAACAAAAGAAAGATGTATTAGATCTTTAAACTCCGTACCAGACAACCTCAGGGTATAAATAAAGAATGGGATTTAAACCATATATTCAGGCACTGAAATGTCTCTGACTTTCTCTCATAGGCCTGGTCTTCTCAAGACTAACCAACTAACAATATACAACTACTCTATAAAAGAGGTCTCTAACACTAAGCCCAACAAACCATTATCTTTATTGCCCATTCTGTAATCTGCTACTTGTTTCTGTACACCTTTGTACCCTTTTGCATCTTATTTAAAGGGGGGGGGGGTTACAACTGTAACTTCATATCGATATCCTCGTCCAGGCTAATAACCTGGAATAGATGATACTCTAGAACTCCTGCTTATCAAACGAGGACCTTTCGTTGTGCATTTATAAACATATAGGTATAATGAATTCCTTTATGCACAACCATTTAAGTCCCTATGTATAGATGCTTAGCAGCTTTCCATGTAGCTGCTTCCTTTTTTTTAATTTAATTTATGTGCACTAATTATGTATTGTCTCACATGGGGTTAATTTTAATCATCCACTGTGCAAACTTATTTAAGGTGCAGATCTTCACATCTGATTCATGCCCTGAAGAAGCGCCAACGCGTAGGCTTTTTTTTTCTACCCACCGGGTGTATCCCACTTCCCATTGCTATGTTCAGCTGCGGTAACCTCTAATAATAAAGCGACTATTCACAGCATTTACCTGGTCTCCAGATGCTTATTCCTCCTCCTCAGGACGTCTCTCCGCCCTTCTGCAGCCTTTTGGTTTCACTTTTCGTGTATACGGCGTGAGTGCCGGGAGAATCAGTCCACGAAGGACTCTATGAATGTAGTTCCGGGCGTCTCTCAAACTTCGTTATGAAAGACAACCAAAGACTTGGCATTACCTGGAAGCATTTTGCCAAGACAAATGGGCAGCTATACCACCTGCAAGAATTTGGGTCCTCATAGACAACAATTATAAAAGACTGCCCGCTGTCATCGATGCTAAAGGGGCAATACAGTACTAAGGTTATGTAGGCTTTTGAACAGTGGTCATTTCATTTTTTTCTTTGTTGCCATGTTTTGTTTTATGATTGTGCCATTCTGTTATAACCTACAGTTGAATATGCAGAGGTGGCTCTCTAATTAGGCAAGTTAGGTGGTCGCCTAAGGCCTCTCGCTAACAGGGGCCTCGCGGCTGCCTAACTCACCTAGTTGTCTTTGATCTGACAGGGGAGCTTAAAGCAGCCGTTAAGCTTCCGGTCATACTAATTTCAGCAGGTTAAGAGCGATTCTTTCTTTTTTTTCCCATTCTCGTTGTGCGCGATCAGCATCTGGCGCACTTAGGAAGAGCCAACGGGCAGCGCAGAAGCCATCACAACATGGTCTGTAAGACAACTTTTACATTTGAGATCCTCTCCTTCTGGCTTATAGTGGTGAATTTGTGCTGGCTGAGTGTGTCTGTGCTGGCTAAGTGTTACTGTGTGCTGGCTAAGTGTTAGTGTGTGCTGGCTAAGTGTTAGTGTGTGCTGGCTAAGTGTTAGTGTGTGCTGGCTAAGTGTTACTGTGTGCTGGCTAAGTGTTACTGTGTGCTGGCTAAGTGTTACTGTGTGCTGGCTAAGTGTTAGTGTGTGCTGGCTAAGTGTTAGTGTGTGCTGGCTAAGTGTTAGTGTGTGCTGGCTAAGTGTTAGTGTGTGCTGGCTAAGTGTTAACGGGTGATGACAGAGTGTATCTGTGAGTGAGTGTGTGGTGGCTGTGTGTACCTGTGAGTGGGTGCATGCTGATGGAGTGTATCTGTGAGTGAGTGTGTGGTGGCTGTGTGTACCTGTGAGTGGGTGCATGCTGATGGAGTGTATCTGTGAGTGAGTGCGTGGT